>OX382260.1:9425545-14225545 GCA_947507595.1 Pyralis farinalis
TGTAGCATGTACCACTGAATTCGTAATTATCACTTGCTGGGCGGTGATGAAAAACATCGTGAGGAAACCCAAGAAATTATATTTCGAAAAGGTCTAGTTTTCCCTCTTTGTTGTGGAGGACTGATCTGTCGCTCCATGTAAAAATCAGTATTTTCGCCAAATCCTTTTAAATACGACGCTGTGGATTATAATTGTAACAGCCGGGCAATAAGACCAGAGGGTGATCCATAAGGAAGACCAGTATTCACTTACCACGACCAAATTAATCATGTGTTATTAGATAGTGGCGTCAGGAGCCCCAAGAATCTTAGCCGCTTATGAAAAGGTATGAAGAACCTTAGAAACCGGCCAACGTGCCTACCTACTTTGCAGATTTAGCGTGAAGATAGAAGTACCTATAATATTATGCGGATTTTGATGACTCTATAAATAAAATATCATTACTTCCTACATCAAGTTACATCAGGAACAACCATCTTTGAGAGTTTGAAGTGATAATTGCCGACGCCGCAACGTAATATCGCAAAATGGTACATAGCTCTTTGATGTACAGTACGGTTCATATTAGATTGTCCTGTTTGGAATGAATAATCCACCTAGTCCCAAATTTTGTCACACCCGGTGTAGGTGTTATGCTAACTACTCCGTCAAATTCGTACGTACTGACAATGTTAATTTTCAAAGTTGATTTAGAAACTTCATATCAATAAACAGAAACGGATAGAGTTTTAACAATTTAAAAAAATAGCTTATATGTCTTGCATTCACACCAGAAGCGTTCTTGTATAACGAGTCCTGTACAAAATTAAGAAGTTAAAAATTAAAGGGGTTTCTCGTTAAATGTTGACTTTTTTTCTTAACTGTTGTTTGTGGCTGCCGTAACAGTAACACACTATGAAAAATTCAAAACGCTACCTATTATTAAGACATGAATAACTCTGTATTTTGTACGCAATATCCTAATTAATGCCTCTCATTATGAATTCATAAACTCTACGTCACAATAAGCTACGAAATTGCTCTCTCTATTTATGGAAACAACATTCCATAAATAGAATACTTCCTTTTGAAAAGAAAAAATAAAATCCGTTAAATAGTCAATAGATTCAGAGTTATTTTGCAATAGTTAAATTTACAGACAATTTGATCTAAACCAGCAAATAATGTTGCTTTCGCCGCCTATTAGCTCATACAAATCAGCACGGGTACCTATCCACTATGCCGTTGCTGCAATGGCTGGTGTAATCGTCTCTGCGATTGCCCACCATCTAGAACAGAAACCGCATGTCACCGCCACCGTTACTGCCCTGACTGCTCTAATCATATCTGCAACACATGTTTCGCAAGTCCAAGAGACGACTATAAACGGCATCTAGTGTAATGATGGCGGGTGAATGCGGTTCCTGTTTCAGATGGTGGGCAGTCGCAGAAGCGACCGCTGCAGCTGAAGCACAGACGACCATAGCAGCTAGCAGCGGCGTCATGCATCTACTAAAACCTAAAATTGACCATTCTAACACACCTAATAGTCCTGGTAATATTATTTTGTTGCTGTAAAGATAATTATGATTAAAAATTCGTCATCTCAACGTTTAAACTGAATTTTAAATCTAGCACCTCTTCAACTCCGCAGAGACATTAGCTCGCTAAGCGTATATGTCCCTTCCGTCGTAAAACCACACATGCAGGCTTGCGTTGTCATTGTTCCACTGTTGAGAACATTTCTTCCCGTAGTTCTTCCAGTAGTTCCAACTTCTTGGAAGTTCGGCAACTGCTATCTTTGTCGTACCATTAAAAAGTGGAACGCCTTGCCTACACATGTGTTCCCTCCTTCCTACAAAATGGAATACTTCAAACGAAGCGTGAAGGAACATCTTACGGGTCAGCATGGCAGCGTCAACTCACAGGACACCGTGCAGTCTTTTATCAGTTCCGGTCGCGATTTGGGTTCCTCTTTTGCTTACCATCAGGCAAAGCGGACCCACTGCTGAACTTATTTAAAAAAAAAATAGTAAATACTTTTATTATCGAGACAGCAAATTCGATTCCGATTTCACCGATGTAAAGTTCTTGTTGCTATATTAATAGCCGGGGTGGCAACGCGCTAGCTATATTTCTTATATTGCAGGCAACACATCAGATAAGCCGCATTTTTGTTGGTCTACCATAGTTAAATAAAGAGTACAGAATATTGGAATGGTAAATTTGACCAGACATCTCAAAGAACTATATCGCTATTTGACTGTGAACTTCGCATAGAATTAGTATAGCGGTGCGCATCTGCATGAGTGTGACAACTTCAATCGTTTCTACAAAGTTATATTAATGGCTATATCTCTTATCTGTGTAACTGAGATCTAAATATTTGCCAACCACAAATTCCTGTAAGAATTCCATATTGCGGCTTGCAAATTCTGTCGAACGAAAACTTTAATTAATATGACACGTAAACTAACCACAAGTGATTGTCAATCAAGTAGAATATTTCAAGTTGAGAAGTCCTCCATCCCATAGTAAACTTACTGCTGTACAAAGCTTCACTCACGTAGTTTCGTTTTCAAGTATATATCAATCCCAGTCCAGGGTGGATTTCGAGTGGCAGGGGCAATATGAATCAAGTTTTTGCACTCCGTAATATCGTGGAGAAGCATCTGATTATGGACCAGAAGGATTTCTGCCGTTAACCTTGAGAAATCATTTTACAAGGTTGTGCGAAAGACGACCCCGGTGACGGAGTAGTTAACAATGCTACTTTAACACCAAAACACGTTCGATTTCCACACAGGACAAACATTTTGTGTGCATTAGTTTAGAGAATCAACTTGTATTATATCTAGTAGGCGTAAAAACTGAATTTTATACCTCTGCATTTATTTTAAGTACTGTTCCGCTGTCGCTATAGTGTTTTCGACTAAATATCCCTATTTTTTTATATCTTAATTATCTTCTAACTTTCTCGGTATTATCACGTATTATCACTCCACATTGTAAAGGTACAAAGTTTTCGCAGGATGCAGATTTTGTCATCCTGCGAAAACCATTTTGTACCAACCAACTTGTACCATTGCACAGTTCCTCCCCCTCCTAAACTCAAATTATCACGGCAAATTATATCGTTGAAAGCAGTTGTGAATATCGTTATTTCTATAATTCAATATTTTTATTTTTTTAGAGAAATACAGCGTGATTGTTTCTCCACTCGCGTTCTATACCATGGTTCCCTGCCAGTACTAATTTGCCACTGTCTCACTTCTTCTCTACTACACTTAGACACTAAAAGAAATTACATTTTAAATACACCTAATTGATATATTGAACCCATTATTAATAATATATACATAATTGAATTTTCTCTTTAAACGTTTTAAAGAATATATAGAGGACGAATCGGACCAAAAGGCAGCGAGCCTGCGAGTAACAAATAGTATGTAAATTTTCTGGTTTAGTATAAGCCGCGGTTTCCAGATTCCGTTTTACCTGGTTTGCATCGCACCGTTTCGACGTGAAAATTACAATGATACGGTGAAAATTTCGTCGAAACTGCTGGTTACAGCGTAATGATCTTTAAGGCACTTCTATTTGCACTTAAGGAAGTTTCTATTAGGATGTTTATACACTTATCAACTTTTTTAAGTATTCGATAAAATGGGAATTTAAATTGTCTAGATAAAGCCACGACAGTTTAACGGAGTGTTCCCACACGAACATATACTGTACGTTGACATCTCGTCAAACTATGTGTTCTTTACAGGCATTGTGTAGTTGACTGAAAGATATCCCTTCCAGTCAATTACACAATGCCTGTGAGGAAAACACAGTTTGACGTGACCTCAAAGGACAGTATACTGTCCTTTGAGATCACGTCAAAGTTATAACTTTAAAATCTGAAAGATATCCCTTAGAGCAGTGATGGCCCAGTGGATAAGGAACCGGCCTATTGATCAAATGCTTCTCGGTTCTTTACAGGCATTGTGTAGTTGAATGAAAGATATCCCTTCTAGTCAATTATACAATGCCTATGAGGAAAGCACAGTTTGACGTGGTCTCAAAGGACAGTATAACTTTAAAATCTGAAAGATATCCCTTAGAGCAGTGATGGTCTAAGTGGATAAGGAACCGGCCTAGCCGGCCGGAAGAAAACATCCCAATTTTAATAGAGAAGATGGTTGATCTTCTCTATTGAAATTGGGATGTTTTCTTACAATAAGAATGTAGCTAGCCTGTTATGGAAAGGTAGAGTCACTTCGAACTTCAATGCTTGGAGAATACGTGAAGCCGTTGATCCCGGCTGTTATCGATGGATGACAGCTGTTAACCATCGAAACTGCGCAACTGGGGAAGAGCCATCACCTCACACAAGCCACAGCCAAGTAACTACTCTCTGAAGGGTAATTGTGTTCCTGAGTGAGTGAGGTTACCAGTAGCTTCTGAGGAGGGTTGCTGTTTTAGCAGTGGCTGTACAGCGATTCTTCCTGAATTGCAAGCGTTCATATTCTACGATAATAACTCTACCAAAAGTGTATAAAAATTCAACCTTTGTGGCGCTTTCTTTAAATACCACGTGTGACATTTTGACAAGTTCGGTTGGGCAATGGTTAGTAACGCTACTTTGACACGATATTCCCAAGATAAACATTGGTGTGCATGAACATGATCGGTTTGTGTAGTCTGGGTGCTTTTAACAGAGTTAGGGCGTATGAAAAAAAATCTTAAATTGCGTCATACCATATATAAGCAATGAATGTTTATACATTAGAATGTTTATACCTTAATTTAATTATACATTAATAAGATACAAAAGCGTCCATTAATATAACAACAATGTTTGAATAATTGAAACCCGAATATTATTCAACTAGGGGTAACAAGATTATTTACGGTTCCGGAAACCTCTGGCTTCTGGTAAATAAGAAAAGCATGGCTGAAAGCAAATAAATCAATACAACAGTGTTGAGTGAGTCGTCAAACTCCTAATTGAAATGTTCCGGGAGTGGGCTTAATAAATCATGGGTTATAACAAGGAATTAGTTGTGGGAGCGTGGTTTTTAAGCAAATTTGAGCGTACTTTTTAACTGATATTTTTTTGGCATCTTTATAATACGAGTATGATGGTCAAGTGAAAAGAAACCCAGCATATTTATCGACTGGTTCCTAGTTCAAATCTATATATATGTATGGTATCTATATATACCACTAAATTCGTGTTTTCGAGTTTTTGTGCATATTAAACACACAGTTAAAAAAAAAGACGTGTGACGTAACTTAAGAAATCTCTGACTTCCACTCTGGGTCGTAGAGGTCTGACGGGAGACACAACATGTCAAAATCAGTATCTTCTCATTCTCCTTAGGCTTAGGTAGCGGACCCTAGCCCATCCTAATTGATTAGGAAACGGCTAACACGAGAAGAAAGAAGAAGAAGGATAAGAAAGATATATAAGTATGTAATAATTAAGGCACGGAAATGTTTCTAATTGTTGAAACAATTCCAATTGTTGTAAAATCATAAACCTGTTCTGTTGACAATAATATAGTAATGAAGAGATACGCAATTCAACATACCTATGTGATTTTTTTTTTGTGTATATCCTCGTTTATGAAGATATCCTGTAACATAGACGCAAAGAAAAACATGTGAACCGAAGAGGGGTAATCAATCTGATTTCTATTTTTTTTATGCTTAGCGTCTCTTGTAAAGTAATTTTGTCTTTGTACTTTTGTCATTGTCGTTGGTAGTTCACTGAAATTAGTTTTTAGAACTTTTTAGCCATGCTGAAATCCCGTTCTTTTTTTATAGTAGCACTAGAATTTATTTTTTTTATATGACGTCGAATGTATACATGCATATGGCCCACCCGAAATAAAATGGTTACCTTAGTCATTTACGCTTGCTAAACAGCGCGAGAAATTGTTGGTTGTGTATTGTTACATCCTGCGGACTGAGTTGTAGTGAAACGCCTTTTTTTTCTTCCGCAAACGAATGACTTGTCTTGCGAGTGATGAATATATTTAAAGATTACATTTTTATACCTGTAAAGGGCTGCACGTTGCCCAAAAACATGTAATTATCAGACTATGTCAGGTGGGCGAAAATGTCTTTGATGCACGTATTTATTGCACTGAAGTTGAAATATAATATGTATTGAAATTGTACGCGTCAGCATAAATATTAAAACTAAAAATGTGCGATACTCGTACATACATAACAACTCCCAAATTATCAGCATTGAATGACATAATGAACCATCGTTACCAAATATAGACAAGTTGTAAGATCACAGTCAAGAATTTATAAGCATTCAACAGAAAATTGACATTCTTAAAACCCAGAAATTGGAAGAATTTCAGAGATATGACAATGGTCTAATGACCATGGTTTCCGGAACCGTAAATAATCTTGTTACCCCTAGTTACATCATCACATATGTGGTATTGGCATTGACAACCATAGCTGTCCTAACACTTATAATTATACAAGTGAGATTGTCTAAAAATCCAGCTCGAAGGACCAATGTAAAGGGCTGCTCGTTGCTCAAAAACATGTAATTGTCAGACTATATCAGGTGGGCGAAAATGTCAAACGACTGTATTTGATTGATTTGATCTATGCACGAACCTTATCTACTTATATTTATCGCGTTTATCAATGTATGATTAACACTTTCTGTGTTGGCGCAACATGTATTAATCATGGTCATGCTTACCATAGAAATTAAAAGTCGTTAATAAGAGATTTATGAGAATTAAGTAATATACTTCTTCCTATTTCTATTTGGGTTAAGAAATTTATTCAGTTATACTTTTAAATGGCTAGAGCAGATTTTCTTTGCTTTTAATTTGCTGTCCTGAAGTTTTCACTACCACAGTGAGAACTTCAGGACAGCAAATTAAATCTTATATAAGCCAAATTTTATCTTAAAAATAAAATATAATGAAAACAATTAAAAAATCCGACATATCAGATAATTCTCCGAGAGCAGTTAACACTTTGGGCTAATGGTTTCGACGTTGGCAGATCGGAGAAAAGTCGTCTTCCGGGATTGAAAAGGTTTTACCGCAGCCCGATTCCCGAAACCAGACTGTTGCCAAATCTGACTGTTCGGCTGACCCATCACAAAGGTCACCCTAATTTCGAGAGTGACATTTGGATCTTACATCGCTAATGTCAGGCAAAAAGCCGCGTTCTACCTGGCTTACGTTTATATTTAGAACTAGGAATAGAATTCAGGAATACAAATTAAAAATATATAAAGATGAAAAATTCTTTGTAGAACATCAGTAAGTATGGTTTTCGAAAAAATAAATCAACAAACATGGCAGTATATGACTTCTTGGAAAAAGCAATCACTAATGTAGACAAGCGAAAACTGACAATAACTTTGTTTATGGACATGACCAAAGCATTTGACATGTTCATCATAGAATTTTGCTCAATAAATTAGAAACATTCGGTGTAAGAGTCATTGCTATATATAATATAATAATGTATTTTTTCAGGTTCACATCCATATCCATAATTGTTAGTTACAATGGTACTTATTAAATATAGTTAGTAGTTAGTAGATATAAAAATAAAAAATCATATAATAACAATAAAATAAACTGATAATATTTATGATATGATATATGATATGGGATTGACGGTTCACTGCTCCGTGCTGTGCAGTCCACTTACAAGGATTGCTCAGCATGTGTGCGGATAGATGGTGGCATGTCACCCTGGTTTGATGTCAAAATTGGTGTCAAACAGGGTTGCTTGCTATCTGCTAGGCTGTTTATCCTGTATCTCGATAGTTGTCTGCAGAGAATAAGGTCAACGAATGTGGGATTGCGCATGGGTGACCTAGTGGTGAACTGTCTGCTGTATGCAGACAATGCCGTGCTATTAGCAGATACGCCATCTGAACTGCAAACACTGGTCACAACGATGAAAAACGAATGTATGGAGAAAGGCTTACTACTGAATGCGAAGAAAACAAAGATAATGGTATTTGAAGGAGAAGAATCCAGAGCTAATGTAAGGATTACGATTGATGACGAAGTGTTGGAATAAGTGGATGAGTTTGTATATCTTGGATGCGCTTTCAGCAGGGATGGAAGGTACACCGCAGATGTGGAAAGACGAGTGAGTGCTGGGAATAGTGTGAATGGAGCGTTGGGAAAACTTCTTGGCAGTAAACATCTGAGCCAGAAGGCACAACTCGCTATACACAATGCAGTGTTGGTCCGAACGCTAACTTATGGAAGCGAGAGCTGGGTATGGCAGAAAGTGCATGAAAGTAGAATAAACGCGGTCGAAATGCGAGCGCTGCGCAAAATTTGTGGCGTAAGGCTTGTAGACCGTATTCGCAATGATGATGTTAGAACCAGAGTTGGTCTGAAAGAGAGCGTCGGTGTTAAAATAAGAAGAGGCATGCTCCGTTGGTTCGGATATGTAGAAAGAATGCAAGATGAAAGAATGACGAAGCAGATATACAATGCAAAAGTGGAAGGATGTAGGAGCCGGGGAAGGCCAAGACTTACCTACCATGACCAAATTGGTCGTGTTCTATCAGAAGGTGATGTCAGGAGCCCTAGAAACCGGCGAGCCTGCATGAGAAGAGCAATGAATGTTAAAGAAGCGAGTGAGATATATAAGGATCGAGTCACGTGGCGCTCGGTTCTCTCTGCCTACCCCGCAAGGGATTTGGCGTGAAGTTATAGATAGATTATAGATAGTCAATATTTGTGTAATACTCCCGCACTGGCTATCCGGCAGCATGCAGGTGTATCCAGTGTCGCAGTAATGGACTCTCCATTACTGCGACACTGGATACACCTGCATGCTGCCTGGATACACGGCATTTGGCTCGTCGCTCTTTATTTGCTTCAGGTTGTGGTGCTTCAAGCCCATCTCTTCAATCCGGTGACGCAATATTTTCCCACAGGGGCCACAACATAGTGTCAAAAAATTAAAAAAGCAATACACATCGGTTGACGCGGTAACGACCCACAGGGGTCAATTACTAAATCAGTGCGAAAGTAAAAACTATAAATCTCAGGCCGTGGCGTTTCATGCCCCATCTTCTACTATCCAGTGATGCAGTAACAATCGACGGGGGACAAGAGCATAGTCGGTACTAAGAAAAACTACAAATCTCAGGCGGCGGTGTTTCATGCCCCCTCTCTACTATCCAGTGACGCAAAAACAGTAGATATAAAGGAATCATTAGCATAGTTGGTGCCAAAAAACATACAAATCTAAGGCCGTGGTGTTTCATGTCCCCCTCTACTATCTAATGACGTAGCAACAGCCTACAGCAACCATCAGCATAGTTGGTGCCAAAAAACATACAAATCTCAGGCCGTGGCGTTTCATGTCTACCCTCTACTATCTAATGACGCAGCAACAGCCTACAGGAACCATCAGTGTATTTGGTTCAGGCCGTAGCGTTTCATGTCTATCCAATGACGCCGCAACAACCTATAGGAATTATCAGCATAGTTTGTATCAAAAAACATACAAATCTCAGGCCGTGGTGTTTTATGTCTCCCCTCTACTATCCAATGACGCAGTAACAGCATACAAGAATCATCAGCATAGTTGGCGCCAAAAACCATACAAATCTCAGGCCCGGCCGTGGCATTTCATGTCTCCCCTCTACTATCCAATGATGCAGTAACAGCCTACAGGGGCCAACAACACAGACGATGTCAAAAAAAATACAAATCTTGCGTGCTTGATTTGCGCCTTGATGGAATTGAATTAGATCAAGTTATATATTCATGTACTTACTTTTATCAAAATACTTTCAATTTATAACATAAGTTAACGGGATGTCCTTACACTTGCCAGATATCACAACAACAATAAAATGTGTTTTATTGTTCTTGTGATATCTCGCAATAAAATCGCGGTGGCGACGTAATAAGCTCAGGAAATTTTCCTATAGATATTAGTATTTTTGAACTTTGAATGAACCTCATGGCAGTGGCGTGCATAGAGATTTTTGACAGGGTAGGCAGAAATTTTTTAAAGCTATTAACTTACTAAAAATACAGCATGTTGCATTTCAAATCCGGTGTACAGCGGCCTTTCTCAATCACTTGTTTTTTTTTCACCGAAAGATAGTTTTGAAAACGCATCATTTTTTATTTTCCTTATACACACACCATCTGAACAACTTACGCAGTGAATATTATCCATTTTTATCAACTTTAATATTTTATTTCCTCTGCAAACTAACCAAACTATTTCTAAACAAACAATGGCGGCGCAGTTACGTAGCAATGTACGCAACACTTCGGTAATTTACGTCATGTATCGGGTGAAAAGACAATGTCTATCCTATGCGATTGTGTGCGTTATTTGTGTTATTGTGGGTAATGTAATTACAGGAATGCACACTACGCTATCCGTATGTTTGCCGCGGTGGTACCGTGGCACACATACGTAAATTTAGATAGAAATAGTTTGGGTCTCTGCCGTTAAGGTCTCATAGCGCCGCTAGTGTAGCACATCGATTTAGCAGGTACCTACTAATGAATGAATCTATTTTAATAACTTGCACCGATACCGATAGATGGATCAGTTTTTAATTTTTTGTTTTTGCTACGAAATATTAGTTAAAAACTATGTTTAAGAATTAAGAAACATCGGATGGTATTTATCAAATTGATAGGGTAGGCAATGTCTTTTTGCCTATATGGAGTGCACGCCACTGCCGGGCTCATGGTGCTCAAATACCTATTGCTTCGATCGTCACAGGTTTCGGAATAGCCTCACCGATGACCTTTTTTGGGAGCTGTTTTACTGCGAGTGAGCTATGTCACCAAGAACCTTAAAAGAATTTCTTATTAGCATCATGGTAGTCCCTAAGAGTACGAACAGTACTCATTACTTTATTGTTTTATGACATTTTACAAGAAGTAATACAATATGTAGCGAGTCCAATAATTTTGCCGGACATTGCAATTCAATAGTTACGTTTATAGCAATATACTTAAAATTCTACAACCATATAACTTACTTTGCTGTCATATCGCATGTCTACTTATATATATTATATATTGATTGTTATGTGAACATTCATATATGAATGTGAACAGTTCGCCTTTCAAACGAACCTATAGTATATACACTGTGAATCAACTCAATGAATTACATAAATCACCGCTAATAATCGAAGTCAGGCTATTATCTGTACAATAACAAAAGATCCATTGAATTTCGCCTACCGTACAAAGTCATTTTAGCAACGGGCCCTTTAATTTCATTTCCAGTATAAAACCCTATATCAGCTGTTAACCTCGTGAACTTTCCCACTATGAAAGGTGAAAAATGCGAGAGTCGCTGGCAATTTTTCACGTCAGAGCTCCTTCACTGTATACAAGTAATATAAGCTTGTTTGTCTTGTATTGTGTGGAGTATTACAGCCAGGGTTAGTTGATGGCTTTTAGCTAGACTTGGACTAAAAGGAAATAAAAGAAAATAAAGTACAATCTCATAGAGACAATGTCTCTTCAGTCAGCGAGTCCAGCCAAACCGAAAGCACAGGGTCATCGAAGATTCAAACTGCTCTGTATCATATGTGATCAAATGGAGTAAGCAAATACGGAAGCTTGTAAACCCAGACAATTACCATTAAATTGGATGTTTGGAACAATGAAAGTTTCCCCTGAAATATATTCATGCTCTGCAATTTTTAATTTAACACATATTATATAATTTTTATAGTCGTGAGTGACCTTGCAATTGTGTTATACATTTTTGAGAAAAAATAGCAAAAAGTGGTATCCAATCTATATATATAAAAATGAATGTTTGTCTGTATGTCCTCTATGGATTCAAAAACAGCTGGGCAGATTTTGATGAAATTTTCAGTGAATCTTCAGGTTAGTCCAGCAGGTCATCCTGTGAAGTTTGGTAGCGATCATATCACCCGTGCGAAGCCGGGGCGGATAGCTAGTTTAATATAAATTTATTTAGGTTACATAAACTTTGTTTTGTAATGGAAATATGTCCATTTTGAATTTTACTCTCCAATTTTCATTTTAAATTACTTTATTAGCAATAGCTCCGTCTCGCTTACACATTGCATGGTAAAAAAGACAACCCTATCTTCGTTTGTTGATTCGTTTCGGGCCCTACACTTGATTTTACTATGCCTACACTATTTACTCCACGCCATGGCTGTATTGAATCTATTCTAGTGCTAATATTCGATGCATGTGAGACCAGTGCATTATAGTCGTCAGTCTTGTTGTTTAGGGTCGGGAACGCATGTGTGACACCCCTGGAGTTGCAAATGTCCGTAGGCTAAGTGACTGTTTACCATCAGGCAGGCCGTATGCTTGATTGCCACCTTAGTAATATAAAAAAAAAGATTTAATAAATAATAATATTAAATAAATGAATATTTACTGCCCAATTACGCAACGCCATCTAGTTCCAAACTAAGCAAAGCGTGTACCTCGGATACTATACAATTTATAAACATATGTCTACTATACTCCATTGTCATTGTAAACAAAAATACCTGTCCCAAGCTTGTAATATTATCCACTAATTAAAAAAAAGGGGTACTAAAAGAGGATTAACAAATTTATTTAGGACTAATATTTACCATAAAAGATTATAAAAAAGACGGATTCTAAAGTTTGGCTAATTTTATCCTTGAGGATTTTATCCTTGAGGACTAGCGTTGGTTCGATCTAACCAAAGTTCACTGGTCAACAGGAGCTCACTGGTGACCTCAATCATTCGCAGAAACACAACCACCCTTCAGGAAGTTATTATTTGGCTACGGTTTTCTGTGAGATGGAGCTACTTCCCCAGACGAGCTGCTTTGATGCGCCCTACCTGTCTTAAAAACACCCAGACCAAGACGAACATACATGTTCATGATTATATTAACCGTTGCGTTGCTCTTTTAAAAATCTTGTGTAGATTTTTGTATTGTGGTATACTCGAAGTATTTCAAAACAATGCACGCTTTAAAAAGGTGTCTACGAAGAATAATTGCCAAGATGTATTTGATGACCTTGTTGTAGAGTGAGTTCGATTCCACATACAAGACAAACATTTGTGTTCATAAACTTACGTTTGTTTTAGTCTGAATGTTCATAAGAGAGAGAGACCATCAAATCGAGACCTACGGGGATGCACCTATTCATCTATAACGTCACGCCAAATCCCTTACGGGGAGGCAGACATTACCGAGTGTCAAATAACTCGGTACAACTCACTCACTTTTTTAAATTCATAGCTCTTCTCATGCACGCTAACCCTGACATCACCTTCCGATAAAATACGATCTGATAAATCACAATTTGGTCATGGTAGGTAAGTTTAGGTCTTCCTCGGCTTCTACGAGTATATCCTTCTAATAATTATTTCTTCTTGCATTCTTTCCACATGCTCGAAATGTCATTGTCAAAATTTGTGACTTTTTTTTTTAAATTAAATTCAAAATTTTAAAATATAAATATTCTGTAGACGACCGACCAGAAGAAACAGCGGCAGTTTACGCTGAGTAAATAAGTAATTAAATAAATAAGTAATTAGTAACTAACGCGTAGTATACTAACTATTATTATTATTATTATTACTACTATTACATGAGTCGTGTCATATGACTGTATGTACGTTGTATAAAAAAAAATACAATCGAAGACCTAATACTGAACACATTAATTTGAAATAGTACCTAATGTGGCTACATATTTATGAACCCTTGCCGTCGCACTCGGTGCACCCTACAGCTCGCATGCTCTGGACTCTAAACAAGATCCACATGAAATGCTAGAATACCTACGTATTCGTTGATAGAATCTCGAAATTTTCGAGTTCTGTACTATCAGCAACTATATTCTGATTGTATTTGTTGATAATTGAATATTTCATCAAATTCTGTCTTTTTTTTTCATTTATGTACATGTATGTTTTGGTATTTTCGACTGTAACTATAAGTATACTTTGTAACAATAAATAAATACGTATTTCTAACGGTGACTGTACTAATTCTTGTGCTAAAACTGTAGCTGGACCATTCACGTCGTTCTGATTTATTATGGCCCTCTAAAATGGAACCGCAAACAACTTGGAAATTAACGCGTAACACGTAGCGTAATTTCATTTAGACCCAAAACTATAGGCGCAACGTTTTCGAGTCATTAAATAATATTTACCGTAATTGGTTTGAAATAATCCTTGTTAGGGTTTTATTTATTGGAACCACTGAAAGCCTACTTTGAGTATTTAAAATAGGAAATAAATAAGCAGGTTGTGGAATGAACTCCCGGCTGATGTTTTCCCAAAATAAAACGCCTTTTTAGGGTTCCGTACCGAAAGGGTAAAACGGAACCCTATTACTGAGACTCCGCTGTCCGTCCGTCCGTCCGTCCGTCCGTCCGTCTGTCACCAGGCTGTATCTCATGAACCGTAATAGTTAGACAGTTGAAATTTTCACAGATGATGTATTTCTGTTGCCGCTATAGCAACAAATACTAAAAAATAGAATAAAATAAATATTTAAGGGGGCTCCCATACAACAAACGTGATTTTTTTTGCTGTTTTTATAGATAATGGTACGGAACCCTTCGTGCGCGAATCCGACTCGCACTTGGCCGATTTTTTATTTTCATTTATGTACATGTATGTTTTGGTATTTTCGACTGTAACTACAAGTATACTTTGTAACAATAAATAAATACGTATTTCTAACGGTGACTGTACTAATTCTTGTGCTAAAACTGTTGCCGGACCATTCACGTCGTTCTGATTTATTATGGCCCTCTAAAATGGAACCGCAAACAACTTGGAAATTAACGCGTAACACGTAGCGTAATTTCATTTAGACCCAAAACTATAGGCGCAACGTTTTGGAGTCATTAAATAATATTTACCGTAATTGGTTCGAAATAATCCTTGTTAGGGTTTTATTTATTGGAACCACTGAAAGCCTACTTTGAGTATTTAAAATAGGAAATAAATAAGCAGGTTGTGGAATGAACTCCCGGCTGATGTTTTCCCAAAATAAATCACGCCTTTTTAGGGTTCCGTACCGAAAGGGTAAAACGGAACCCTATTACTGAGACTCCGCTGTCCGTCCGTCCGTCCGTCCGTCCGTCCGTCTGTCACCAGGCTGTATCTCTTGAACCGTGATAGTTAGACAGTTGAAATTTTCACACATGATGTATTTCTGTTGCCGCTATAACAACAAATACTAAAAAATAGAATAAAATAAATATTTAAGGGGGCTCCCATACAACAAACGTGATTTATTTTGCCGTTTTTAGGGTTCCGTACCCAAAGGGTAAAACGGAACCCTATTACTGAGACTTCGCTGTCCGTCCGTCCGTCCGTCCGTCCGTCCGTCCGTCTGTCACCAGGCTGTATCTCACGAACCGTGATAGTTAGACAGTTGAAATTTTCACAGATGATGTATTTCTGTTGCCGCTATAACAACAAATACTAAAAAATAGAATAACATAAATATTTAAGGGGGCTCCCATACAACAAACGTGATTTTTTTCCCGTTTTTATAGATAGTGGTACGGAACCCTTGGTGCGCGAGTCCGACTCGCACTTGGCCGATTTTTTATAGATAATGGTACGGAACCCTTCATGTGCGAGTCCGACTCGCACTTGGCCGATTTTTTTTGCTTGTTTTTGGTCGATATTGATAACGGCAACAGGTAGACGCTTGAAATATTCACAGAATATTGAGTTATATATTCACTTTAAGAATAAATAATTAAATTAAAATAAACCACATATTTAAGGGGGCTCCCACACAACAAACGTGATTATTTTGCCGTTTTTATAGATAATGGTACGGAACCCTTAATGCGCGAGTCCGACTCGCACTTGGCCAATTTTTTAAAGTTCCGTACCCAAAGGGTAAAACGGACCCTATTACTGAGACTCCGCTGTCCGTCCGTCCGTTCGTCCGTCTATCACCAGGCCGTATCTCATGAACCGTGATAGTTAGACAGTTGAAATTTTCACAGATGATGTATTTCTATTGCCGCTATAACTACATATACTAAAAAATAGAATAAAATAAATATTTAAGGGGGCTCCCACACGACAAACGTGATGTTTTTGCTCGTTTTTGCTCGATATTGATAACGGGAACAGGTAGACGCTTGAAATATTCATAGAATATTTTAGTTATATATTCACTTTAAAAATAAATAATTAAATTAAAATAAAACAAATATTTAAGGGGGCTCCAATACAACAAACGTGATATTTTTGCCGTTTTTAGGGTTCCGTACCCAAAGGGTAAAACGGAACCCTATTACTGAGGCTCCGCTGTCCGTCCGTCTGTCACCAGGCTGTATCTCATGAACCGTGATAGTTAGACAGTTGAAATTTTCACAGATGATGTATTTCTGTTGCCGCTATAACAACAAATACTAAAAAATAGAATAAAATAAATATTTAAGGGGGCTGCCATACAACAAATGTGATTTTTTTGCTCATTTTTGCTCGATATTGATAACGGCAACAGGTAGACGCTTGAAATATTCACAGAATATTTAGTTATATATTCACTTTAAGAATAAATAATTAAATTAAAATAAAACAAATATTTAAGGGGGGCTCCCATACAACAAACGTGATTTTTTTTTGCCGTTTTTAGGGTTCCGTACCCAAAGGGTAAAACGGAACACTATTACTGAGGCTCCGCTGTCCGTCCGTCCGTCCGTCCGTCCGTCCATGCGTCCGTCCGTCCGTCCGTCCGTCCGTCCGTCCGTCCGTCTGTCACCAGGCTGTATCTCATGAACGGTGATAGTTAGACAGTTGAAATTTTCACAGATGATGTATTTCTGTTGCCGCTATAACAACAAATACTAAAAAATAGAATAAAATAAATATTTAAGGGGGCTCCCATACAACAAACGTGATTTTTTTGCCGTTTTTATAGATAATGGTACGGAACCCTTCGTGCGCGAGTCCGACTCGCACTTGGCCGATTTTTTTATAGATAATGGTACGAAACCTTTGTGCGCGAGTCCGACGAGCACTTCGCTGGTTTTTTTATCTACAGCACGTTGCATTTACAGCACGTGATTCTTCAAAAAGAGCGTGAAATTTTGAACAGTGGAGAAAACGTTTTTTGTAAGTTTCCGTAATGCTACGGAATCTACTTACCATCAGTCTGCTTAAATATTTATTCCGTATGTTAAATTTCAGCCGACTGGCAATACACGTGACGTGTATGAAAAATATTTGAGATATTTAAAAAAAAAAATCATGACAAATCTCCATGACGCATGTGGAAGCCAAGTATGCTCAGTAGGTAACAAAAAATGAACAGGTTTGCTACAACGTGGCCATGACACTAATAACAAAACTAATAAATACACTAGTAATAAACACTCGCTGAAGGAATTTCTTAAGAGAGGTAGGGCGCTCCAAATCTGACCATCTGGGTAAGTACCGCCTCCTCACAGAAAACCGCAGCCAAATAACAACTGCCTAGAGGGTTGCTGCGTTACCGCATGTGAGTGAGGTCACCAGTAAGCTCCTATGGAGTTGCTGCATTAGCAGCAGAGCTGTATTATACGTGGTTTAATAAATACATCAAATCGCTATTAATAGCATGTTGTGTCTTGATGACAGCCATTAAGAAAGCGTTAAGCCGAGTTAGTAGCCCTCGAGTGATTTGTGAAGATAGTCATAGCCATTGCGCCATGGAGCGCTTTTATGAAATATGCTCGAAACTATTACAACTCAAAGTATGTACATGAAATGGGCCAAATTCATGACCTCTCGGTTGCTTAGTTGGAACAGCAGTCCACCGGCAATCGAGAGGTCTTAGGTTCAAACTCTACCTAGACGTATAAGGACAACATTTCTATTTTAAAAATGTTTAGAATTTTTTCCGACATTTTGTACCATAAATAAATAGAAAATCCTACATTAATATTAACACTTTTCACTGATGAAAGTACCATAAAATTGTGAAAAAAAATATTCGTCTTCAACCCAACAATGTAATATTAGAGCAAGCTTTTCCGATTTAGTTGTTTATCATCCTATCCTATCCATCCATCCGATAACTAAAGTGCTTCATGTTAATGGCAAATCATTCCTTTTCGTCTAGGCTTGGAAGGAAAGTATATTGTTTGTCAAAAGTTTTTAACTACAGCATAACGCGATGGCGAGTGGAGAGGTTAATCAACCCTCACGCTTCCTGCCGTTATACACAGAGCTATATACCGTGAAGGGTCCTTTAGGCCCGTACCCAGTCCTTTTGTTCTTGACACGGCACTAAACCACCGCCATGAATTTTTCATTTAGGGTATTTTGTGTTCATTTTAAGTGTATGAAGATTTATTGCTTAATTTTCTTTCGGGAATGTACTCTTACAAATTAATACAAGTGAGAAAGAAGCTTAGCGCCTTTGTTTCTGTATGCTTTTATTAGGTCGTATTATATGTGAGTATTTATGATATATATATATATATATATATATATATATATATATATATATATATATATATATATTATATATATTTGACGAGCTCGGTGGCGCAGTGGTGAAACGCGCTGTTACGCTACTTTGACACCAACGCTCGAGGGTTTGTCCGGCAATATTTATTTTATTTATTTATTTATATGCTTTATAGCAATGTAAGTAATGAATATCAAGTTCTTTTAATTATTATATCTTCCGGAAAAATCGGTGTAATTCTGACGATAATCTGCAATATGGCACTGTCTATCTGATGTCTATCTGTCTGATGTATTTATATTATATATTATAGTTAATTATTGTGTTTAGTGTTATCTTTAATCTTAAGAGTCTAATTTAAATTACTGAATCATCATAAAACCTGGCAATTGAGTGTAGCTTTGATGATGATGCAGTAATATGGTACCATTAAGCTGATATAATCGTTGATGATAGACATAAGGTCTTCTGAATTGTTGAAAACAAGTCCTTGTGGTTGCTCTAGTTATATTTGTCTGAGTGAGTGAGTCTTTTGACGATTTTAATTTTACAAGCCTATAATTTCAGACGTCAATAATGTTATTGATATGTGCGAGTTAATGCTGGCAGCACATAAGGATCATTGCTAAAGGCATACGGGCGTATATATATTCGTGATACGCTTATAAATTACTATACAAACGAAAGCCATTGATTTTCAAAGTACTGTGCTAGCATGTACTGACCCCTATGAAGAGAGCCACAAATAACTGGTATCTGAAATAGAGAATATTTTAACAACCTATCCGATTTGAGTGACTTAGACTTTTCCGAAATCTACCCCGCAAATCTGTGATTGTATCATTTAGATAACCATATACTACTGCTTTGTAATTCTATAGTATTAAAATTCTTGATGCAGCTGCAAAACAGAGCGAAGCAATATTTCAATTGGAGCAAAGAATGCTATACATGTCACATGATCAACATTTATATTTTTTGTACCCTAAGTTATATGGCAGTACCTGATTAGTGAGCCGTATCTCTCTTGATAATAAGCAGATAATGAACTCTTATACTGTTACCTTCCAAAAATCTTATCGTTCTGCTTTTCAAAAAGGTGATGCATGGAATTCGAGCGAACCTTGACAGGAAATTCATAATTGGATAGTTAATAGGAGTATCAACGAGGAGTATTTTAAATAAAAAGATGAAATGTAAAAGGAGGCCACGGGTTTCATATAAAAATCTCCCCTGAATACAACGCACAATAAAATCGCAGTTTGAGTATCAACCGTGATATGCTCTTAGCTATACCAGCTTGCGCGGGACGAACGAGTATTTATTTTTTTACCACCGCATTATGTATACTACATTATATATGTATAGCGAAAAACACTATGAAGAGCAAAATCAATTAAAAAAGTTAAAACTGGAAAAATAAACGTCGAGAATCACTGTTTCGAGAAGCTCAATGCAGTCTCGATTCAAGTCAAGGTGATTTTTGTGTTAAATTACGTTTAATTCAAAATCAAAAATATCTGGGTTCCATGTACCATTGGCAAGAGTTCCGTGTAAATACGTTCACTAATTTAATACATAACAATGATCGTAATCCATCCATACAACAGTTTCATTATTTGCGTTCTTACCTTGGAGGAAAACCGGGCTTGTGTTATTTCTAATATTGAGGTATTATCTTTGATATACGTTACCGCGTGGCAGTTACTTTTCGATATAATAACAAGTGATTGTTGACAAAGCACCACTTGAAATCTTTTTTTAATACACAATAATTGAATTTAATTTCTCCTTCATCTTAAAACTCCATTACACTCCTTTTAATTCAAAACAAATCATTTTCAGTTCAAACGGTGCGTCTCTGGAATGTTCTAACACTTAATATTTGTTGTGCTCAAACTTTTCCTTCTTTTAAATATCTTGTCAAAGAACACTACTTTTCCTATAACCCTATTTGATCGTTCTCTCTCAATCTTTCTCGATTGTCACATCATGACATTATTGTAACTACAACAACTGTTAATGTTTTTTTATGTATGTGATAACTTTGTTTTAATTCGTATGGTTTGCTCTGCACCGCCAACCTGTAGGTTGTCTGGAAGAGATTATTTAGCGATAAGACCGCCTATTGCACTAAAGTTTATAAGTACCATTTGTTTACAATTTTAATTTGTTGCAATAAAGAATATTTGTATTTGTTATCACTAGGCATTGACAACTTTACGACCTAAGAATGTTGTGTACTAAAACTAAAATAATAATTCAAATGTAATCAGCGGTAACTAATACCTAATAAATGTATGCACTAGTTGATGAGGTTGTATATTACCACCCTAGTACAATACAGTAACACAATAGGACACATTGCATATTGCGTGATGACATACGACGCCCCGCCTTGCGCACACAATGACCACATTAATTTGTTACCATACCGGTAATTGAGGACCGGTTTATGCCAAACAAAGCCAGCAACAAAGATCAATAAATAATAATGTATGGTAGGATAGCTAGTGGCGAGTTGTTGGCCTGTAACAACACCACGGGCACTCCAGCAATTCGATTAGTACCTTCGTGTCCGGCATATCTTCGTCGGCCGGAGTGGAAACATAAGAAGGCCCGCCACACTCTCAGCCGCGAGTAAATTTGGACAAAGCTCAGCACACCGCTCGATACCTCTAAGTTTCCCGGTGTTACCTCCGGTCGACTTTCTCTGGCATTTCGGGGGTCTATCCAGTGAGTGCGAGCCACCGCCTGCCAAACGTAATAATCAGGTATGACATTTATGGCAGGCATCCGCCCCTCTTCTGTAATAGCCCAATACCAATAATCTATCCAGATCTCATTAAAATAGCCTAATATTTTTCCACATATTCGCAACAGCCCCAATACCTGCCGAGACCTACTCATGGGTATATTATTCCATTGATAACGGTGAATGTACTACTTTACACTAATTTACTCAAAGGGCCCTCACACCGGTGTTACCCCCGACCGCCATTCTCTGGCATATCGGGGGTCCATCCAGTGAGTAACAAACCATCGCCTGCCAGAAGTAACAATCAGACATGATAGTTATGACAGGCATCCGTACCAATAATCCATCCAGATCTCATTAAAATAGCCGAATATTTTCCCACATATTCGCAACAGCCCTAATACCTGCCGAGACCGACTCATGGGTATATTGTTCCGTTGATAACGGCGGGTGTCTTACATTACACTAATCTACTCATAGGGACAGTCAGCACAGCGGTAATCACTGTGATGGCTGTTATCTCATCTGGTTTTCATTGAAGCTTTCCATCAGGCGCTCTGAAGACATTTTGCCAGGCCACATTAAATAAAGAACAAAACTTATGGCCGGACTAAGTACATACAAGTATACTGGGAAACAAATATAAATATAAATGCATATACAAGTGCCGACGCAAATAAATAATACGTACAATAAATAAATATGCGTAACGATCATTATTTAGCCAAGCCCCCTATGGTGCCTATGGTATCCCCTCATAACTATCAAACTATGCCCGAGTCTCAGGTAAAAGAGAATTATAAAGTAAACAAAGTCACATCATGATAAATAAGAAATCTTACGTAAATCTTACTTTATGAGATAGACTGTGGAAAAATCGACTAGTATAGAGCTATAATATTATGTTGTTTCATTCGTAATACTAAATTAGAGAATCATATTCTCTTGTAAGACTTATGTATAGTATTGCCAAAAATAAACGACTGGGCCACGCAATCGTTTATTTTGCTAATGATTAGTATCGCTACTTTGACACCAACGTTCGTGGGTTCGATTCCCACACAGGACAAACATTTGTGTGCATGAGCATGTCTGTGTTTTAAAAGAGGTGGGGAGCAACCCGGCTGGAGTTTAACTCCACCTCACAGAAAACGGCAGCCAAATAACTACTCCCTAGAGTAAGAGTAGAATAGAAGTAACTGTGTTAGCATCAGAGGTGGCATCATGCGTGTGATAATTCATGTATTGCAAGCGTTCTACGTAGCGTTGTATATAAAAAAATACTCTTATGGTTTTTTTTTACCACTAAGATAGCAATCAAGCTTACGGCCTGCCTGATGGTAAACAGTCACCGTAGCCTATGGACATTTGTAACACCAGAGATGTCACACAAGCGTTGCCGACCCTCTAAAAACCTCTTCACGCATTTCTTGAAGAACTCCATGCTGTAGTCCCTTGGAAAAACCTCGGCTGTATGTATGTCGTACAAGTTAACTAAACGCGGCGGTATAATTTAGTGTCTGTTGTGGATCACCTCTGAACGAAACAATAAATACTTATTTTATGCATGTAGACATTTTCCATAGTCTGCTTGTAGGATGTAGAACATTTATTTTTATTTGAGAGATTATGGTTGATGAGACAGTGTTGAATGAAGTGAAGGAGATTGTGTATATCAGACGCGCTACTAAGTTTACTAAGAATGGAAGGTTCATCGCTGATGTTGAGAGACGAGTGAGAGTGGATTCGATTGTAACTCTTGTTATGTACTACATAAGACAAAGGTTGTAGTGTAAAGCTTGACGTGCGTATGTAAGCTATACAATATGAAGAGTGGTGTTAATACTCCTGATCAATAACAATTTTTATGAAGGGTTTAACTTTAAAATAGTAAAAAGCAGCTCAAGTGACTAAGTGACGTCAATTGTGGTGCATTTAAAGACTTCTCTTCAAAGAACATTATTTACATTTTACACAAATGTAAAAAAACTGATTGCCAGCTCTTAGTTAGTGTCTGTCAGTCTATCTGGCCATACCCTTACTCCAAAAACGAATACTACATCTGCCATACTGTGTCCTCGTTTACAGAACTAAAGAAAAGAAAGGCTGCTCCTTTCTTTCCCGTTCGCACTCATCTAGACGGGATTATATCAAAACCATGGAAAACACTGCTTGCGATCATTTTTTTACAAGCATCCACAAAATATACAAGAAAAATTAAACTTTAATTAAATCAGTTTAAAGAATCTTTATTATTAATTTCTCATTACAACATAAAGCCATTTACATGAGAAAATATTGGAATCTAATTAAATATGAAGGTAATATTCTAAAATCAGTTTGTAGACATGAGCTGCTCAGCTCTAAAAGAAAAGGAAGTACACAATGTCCGTTGAAGTAAATACAATATTTCATTAAAAAACCACGATGAGTGTAAATAACAATAATGTACCTGTTTATGCCTGGTAATCTAGAGGTTTCAGCTGACCTAGAGCTGGCAACCATTTTTTTACACTTTACATATCATTTTATTACAAATGCCATATTATACGTGAATTCAGTTAAAATGGCATACAGGTGCATTTTAAATCATAAAATAAAACATTTGAATACAATATAATTATTTTAAATTAATGGCGGTCAATTGTTCAATGGGAACCCCTTACATTTTCATTTATTATCGATATGAGTAAAATTTTATTGAAATTCCTGCAAAATCTGCCAGATCTCGAGCTACAGATAATGACGAGTCCCTTGCTTGTAGATAGTTTACTTGTATGAAAATTCTTAACCATTAACATATTATCCATGATAATTTCATTAGGTTCATTGGAATATTGCATAATGCGTGTCCTATGTCCATATGCTAATTTATTATGTTAGGTAAAACTGACAAGGGACGGTGACAGTCTTTTATTGTTCTACGAATGCTTAAACCAATATTGATTAACACTATATCATGCGCTTCTAGGTCAGTAAATTAAGATACTAGTTCATTGTCGATAGTAGTGCTGATCAGTTCCGTACATTAATATGTTTTAAAATCCTTGCGGGCTGCTAAGGATGCCTGAGAGTCGAGTGGTTGTTGAGAAGTTGACTAAATAAATGATGTTAGTTGCATATTGCGTGATTGAGTTCAGTAACACTAGACGGTGGCGATGCTAATGCGCTCGATGGAAACGCGAGTTACACAATCCTGATTGTATGGGAGTGTGCTTGGTGGAGGCACTAATAATCACCATAATGATCAATAGAGCTGTAAGGATATTCGTTTTACATGCTCAATATAGCCATCGTGCAGAATCGCAACATACGTTCAATTTTGTGAACTGAATTTGACGATAAGAAGGAAATATATTTTCGACGCGACAGAAATTGTTGTAAACATTCTATATGATTATATTATTAGGATAATGATTTTATCTAAACTCATTCAGCAATTTCAAAATAATAATTCTATAATAGATTATACGACGTATACGAACGCCTGCGCTGGAATGATCGAACAGATCACAGGTCCGTCCATCCATCAGAAAGATCATCGAAGTCAAAATAGAGATTCAAAAAATAGATTAGAAACGACCGAAGTACTTTAGCTGCAGTCACATCTAAAAAATTTAACAAACTACTTCTAAAGAATAGTCAAGTTACCTCACAGACGTGGTCAGAATGTTATTCGCCTAAAGAGCATCCTTCCAGCGAAAGGTATTTCTATCATAACAGCGTTCTAGCCATCTTGTATTTTAATATACATTTAACTAGGCAAAGATAAAACAATTCAGCAGCAAAACAATTCTATTTGTTAACGTAGTTTCTTTCTACTTGTATTCTTTATTTTGCTTAATGAGATTTTGTATTGATAACCTGAGGATATTAATAAAAAATTGGAAACAGTTGAGGAGTTGAGGAAGGATAGGTTGAAAATATGCGTTTCTTTTTGTTTTACTCAAAATTATAACAATGGCTGTGGTCTAACGAAAATTAGTATTAATTTACATTAATGAGCCAATGCATGAAATTATTTCATACATTTTGTAATTTGAAATATTTTATTGTCAATGGCATCGCGAACATGGCGGTGAGTGCCGCGCGTGCTAAATACAAATTTGGATTACAGCGTCAACTTTTGCACAAATCGGTTGATATCAGTATTTATGGAGTAAATGACAATGTCGGAGAATTCCAATATTGAAAATAATTTGATAGCGCTATAATATTCTCGTAGGCGCGAGAAGACAATTTTCATAAGAACGAACTACTACTTGTGAAACTTCACATCGAGTGTTTATTTCATCGCAACAGGTACTCTCATTAATTTGCTTGCAAACTCTAAAGTGGACGTAACAAGTGGACACCTTGTAAATTAACAAGATGTTTACATTAGGATGATGTCTGCTATTCAAATATTTTTAACAACTTGATTGTTTTTTCTCATTACTGGCGTTGATTTCATTGAGGTCGATAGTATTTCTTTTATTTCGTTACTTTTTAATCAGTTATCATTATTATTAGTCATCTATGATGAATCTATCTAATATTGGTATTGGTCAGTGGACTACACTCGTGGAAGAAAATGAAACAAATGACATAAATAAAGTAGAGTATTATCGTCTTTATATGGAACCAACTTTGAACCTGTCCATAATAGTATATGTCGAGGAAATAAGTAGTTAATTACTTGTCACAGTCGTAGCCGTAATTATCGGCATAAGCAAATCACCCCACACGCTCGTCAAGTTATGCACCGCCTGATTGGAGGAGCTGGTAAGAGTTGTTTGTACGCACATACAAAAATGACCAACTGCCTGTGCTCAGGTACATGGGTGCCTCACCTCTTAGGCCCGTCAAGCATGAACCCACGTGTACAATTAGTTTAGCCGACGTTCGAATCTGGCGAGCCTTATCTCTCCTATCCGATTACGCAGTAACGGCCCACAGAAGCCGACTGCACAGCACTGCAACAAAACAGAAAGAAAAAGCTAAATCACTTCTATTCGAGTCGTCGTACTGTAAGGACCGACTAAAGTATACACACAAATTCACCGCCTTTCCGCGTAGACCTCAAGAAGACGTTACGCTGTTGGTTAAATAAAACGACAAACAGTTCGATAATTCTTCATGAGTTTCATTTCGCAAGCAAGAATACCACCGAGAGGGTCGCTGCAACTGTCAATACCAATTGAGCGGTTTTCGAGATATCACTAAATATACACAAAAATATATACACGATTACTACAGAGACTCTATCGTTTTTGATATAGGTCAAAACTCTGTCGCATTCAAATGAAACCATGCATTATCTTTATGTATTAATACATAAAGCTGTCCTCAGGTAATCCAGTACCAGACAGACCTGGACAGGGGCCAAGTGGTGACGCCAGCCTGCCATATTAATGGCGAAGGCTTATGAAGACCATTGTTTAGCCAATATTACTGATATTGGATTTACTAGGTCATAGCTAGTAATAGTTTGAATTTATTTGACAGATTTACTACAGGCATACATTTCATTATCAACGGATACCCATATCTGCACTGAAAGTGGTACAGTTGGCTTCTTATTTATGTTATCCTACAGTGTTTTATCGGATCATGCTTTAGTGTTGTAAATTAAAACTTTGTTCTTACATACAACTAATAAAAGGTACGATAAATAAAGATAAATATTACACACATACGAAGCTGATTGTACGGTACTAACCAGGCGAGTTTGAATAGACTATTAATATTCAAATAGAAAAGATCGTCTCCCCTATTAGGTATAAATTAGAACCTACGACGTCTTGACTACTACCTGAGTGTTCTTGAAACTGAGTTATAACGAAGATTGATGGTGGTAACATAGATATTTTCTTGTTTCAACTCTTTAAATATTTTGAATTTGGAACGCGTTTATTACAATACACCGTGTGGTCGGTCTTGACGATTGACGATCTTGTGAAGATCGTAAGGAGCCGTTGAATGCACAGCAGGACAGAGCTGATCGCTGTGCAAGTGCAGTAGGGTTATGTTCAGCAGTGGACATCTTTTGGCTGATATGCTGATGATAATAATGAGGTAGGTCTTAGCAGAACATAAGAAGTCGAGCATCCTCGGCTCCTACATTCTTCTACTTTCGCGTAGTTTATCAATTTCGTCATTCTTTTTTACTGCATCTATCTGTATGCCCGACCGACGAAGCATTTCTTTAACTAACGGGTAATTCGACTTTAGATCATGCTGTTTTTTTAAGTCTGCAATTTGCAATCCGAATTAAGATAGGTTAACGGCTTTCAAGTGCATCAAAGCAAGTATTTTTCACTGAGTTCAATAAAAACCGCGGTCAAATCACCACTCTCTGGAGAGCTGTTACATTCCTGGGAGTGAGTGACGTAAACAGTAAACTCTGAAGGAGTTATCTATTAACCGCACGGATGCCTAAGTCCCAGTGCTGCTACTTGTAGGGCATCGGCAAGCTAGTAATCGCATCGCATCAAGCAGGCATTCTAATTTCCATCCGTTACATTATTATTGCATAAAAGAATGCCTATTTCACTCTCATTCTCATAAAACGTATTAATGTTTAATAAAAAACTAGTGTGTTTTAAACCACACGACTGAAGTAAAACTTCTTTAGCTCCATAGTGTGATACAGACAATAAGGCCTGCACTGTGTCTTAGATATATGAAACTTAACTCGCTATGAGAGAAAGAGAGAAAGAAAATGTGTGCTCGCACCTCTCTCTCTTGCCCCTACAGTAATTTACGAAACGTAACTCTCTCTTTCTATCTTCACTTACATCTCCTTCTCAACTTCCGTTTGCCTCGCCCAATCACACTTTTCGTAACGCTCTCGTTACGCATTCAACAGGTTACTCCCCATGTCAAGCGTGCGTAAAAAAGTTTTGATTAAAAAAATGTTCATACAATTTCGTTACGACAAAATCAGATAAAGCAAACTTGTCTGTTTAGTAGTAGTGTGTTAACTCGAAACCATTAGCTTTGTTTAAGGGTTCGAGGCACGTATTTCTATCTTCAAAAATGTCTAATGCAGTAAGCGTCCACTCCGACGGTTCCCTTAAATAAAATAATACAGTTTTGTAAGCTTTTAATTCTATTTTCTTCTTGAGCGTTTTCATCCAATCCTGGATTCATTGATTCCTGGTCAGTTCAGGATTTCATATATTTGGAGCAAATGAGAACATACCCACTTTTACACTTATATTTCTGGTGAGAGCCACGTGCTCAAGTCTCTTTTAAATTAAAATATATGAATTCAAACGTCACCGCTCAAAAATACAACGGTACTCCACCACAACTATGGACCAATTAGTGACATATTAGTAGATTAGTCTAGTATTACAAAAGCTATTAACTAAAAAAGTGAGACTGACTTCAAATCTTCTCCAATTCACACAATTGCTATTTGTTTACTAACACCAAAGTGAGCAGTGATAGTTAAGTTGATAAAGAACCAACTGGTCCCCGGTTCGAATCCTGGCATGTTTCACTAGATTCATGTTTTCGGATTTATGTACATATTTGTAATTATCACTTGCTCGGCCGTATAGGAAATACATCGTGAGGAAACTAATGCACAGGTCCAAGAAATTATATTCCGAAAGACGTGTGATCTAAACTAAGAAAGGTCTTTCCCGTCTAAGTTGTGAAGGTCTGACGGCAGACGCTACATGTGAAAATTAATATCTTCGCCAAATTAGGTTTTTGTTAATAAAAGTCACATTCACAGGCTCTTTGGCCCATGCCTTTTTTTGTTTGATACGTTTTGTTAGTTTCATCATTTATTGTTCGCTTCGCAAGTGCTTACAATATGTGCTTATGTTAATTATACTATATATATATATATTTGTCAATGCCGGTATTAGTTTTTTTTTGTCAGCTCAGGGATTTTTTTGTTTTTGTTAATTGGGTGGTAGTTATTTATTTCAGGAGTTTCTTTTTTATTCCGTGTCTTTTAACTTTTTTACATGCTGTTTTCCTTTACAGGCTCAAAGCTAGTCTTACAATTGTTACCTGAAGTAAGGGATGCGGGCAGACCAGTCCCTCCGCGCGGCACCCGCCAAATTAGGTTAGGTTACGTTAGTTTAGGTTTAGGTTAGGCTTAGGTAGCGGACCCCGCCGATCCTAATGAATTAGGAAACAGAATAACGCTAAAAAGAAGTTTAAAGTCAATGAAAACAGACATCACACTCGAAGTACAAGACACTTAATATAATAATATTGTATTTAATCTTACATATCTAAATTACCGTCACCATCCATAAAGTTCACGGATCTGCCCATCAAGCTCGTATATTTATAACCTCTAAAAGTATACTATAAAATGAAATAAAACATAAAAATATTACTCCGCCATTTGTCTTGAAATAGTCCTATAAGAAAATAATAAATTTCCCATAATATAATACGTATACATTTTGATGTGAAAAGAATTCGAGGCTCTCAGGACATCATGGCCAGTAAAATAATGTCATATCACCGACCGTAAAAGCGTCCTACAACACAAATATTGGAGGTATAGCACTCGAACCGTCTTTCACTAATAAATACCGTGACATAAAGTTTCTACTAGAAATGCTTTGATGAAAAGTGTTCCCCACTTCCTATAACCCCGGGTCGTTTAGACTTGGCGTGAAGAGGCACCTCAGCGGGCCGTCAAGGGGGGGACAGCCAGCACAGCGCTAATCACTGTGATGGCTATCACTGTGATGGCTATCACTGTGATGGCTATCACTGTGATGGCTATCACTGTGATGGCTATCACTGTGATGGCTGTTCTCGCATCTGGTTCTTATTGACGCTTTCCATCTGGCGCGATAGGGACATTTTGATAGGCTACATTAAAAAAAAATGCTTGACATTACTACAATACATTAAGTATCATTCGCGCGATGCCACCCTGCTGCTAACACTGTATGTACTTAGGAGCTTACCGGTGACCCCACTCACACGCAGGAACACAACAACCATGTAGATACGTGGTTCTTTGCGGTTTTCTGTGAGGTGGAAGTACTTCCCCAGTCGGGCTCCTTTGATACGCCCTACCTCTCTTACATTGTAATAATAATAGTACACAATTATATAACTGGAAACGGGGAAACAGTTTTCGATAAGGCATATGTAGCGCTTTAGTCTACCAATGTAATGCAGTGTAGTACCAATCCAATGTATGCGTGAGGTGGAGGTACTGCCCTATACGAGCTGGTTTAATGTGCCCTACCTCTCTAAAAACACCCAGACCAAGACAAACTGACATGTTCATGCAAACAAATATTTGTACTTTGTGGGAATCGAACCCACTAACTGCGCCGCTGAGCTCGTCAGGTAACTCAGAGTCTTCGTCATTCATAATCTGTAACCATTTTACATCCAATGGACAGTAAACTTGTATGGCATCCGAGGATGTTTAAAAAATATGTAGGTTTCTCATAGTTATTTAAAATTAGGACGAGTTCGGTGGCACAGTCGCGAATGACACATTTTGACATCAACGCTTGTGGGATCGATTCCCAAACACGACTAACATTTTGTGCATGAACATGTCTATTTCTCTTGGTCTGGATGTTTTTAATAGAGGTAAGGCACATCAAAACAGCCGGTCTGTGGAAATACCTCCACCTCACACAGCCAAACAACAACTCCTGGAGAGTTGTGTTCCTGCGTCTGAGTTAGGTCACCAGTAAGCTAAGGAGTTGCTAACGGAGAACGGAGGCAGAGGAGGCGTGGCGCGAGTGATACTTAATGTATACAAGCGTTCATATGGTACCGTAACGGCTTTACATTAGGCGAGCCGTATGCTTGTATGCCTACCGACGTTGTATAAAAAAAAATCGGCTAAGTGCGAGTCGGACTTGCGCACGAAGGGTTTCGTACCACTATCTATAAAAACGGCAAAAAAATCACGTTTGTTGTATGGGATTATTTATTCTTAAAGTGAATATATAACTAAATATTCTGTGAATATTGCAAGTGTTTACCTGTTGCCGTTATCAATATCGAGCAAAAACGAGCAAAAAAATCACGTTTGTTGTATGGGAGCCCCCCTAAATATTTACTTTCTTCTATTTTTTTGTATTTGTTGTTATAGCGGCAACAGAAATACGTCATCTGTGAAAATTTCAACTGACTAACTATCACGGTTCATGATATACAGCCTGGTGACAGACGGACGGACGGACAGCGGAGTCTCAGTAATAGGGTTCCGTCTTACCCTTTGGGTACGGAACCCTAAAAAGCAATAGTCAAAGTCACTTCTAGTTCTCATATTCCGTGTACAAGTTGCATACGTACATATCCACACGAGACGACATCACCGTAAACAAAGGTCATCGCTCCACTCCTCCTGTGTCACTCCCTCGAGGTAAATTGAATCAACCAGAGCACTAATCGTAAGAAGTTATTGATATACTCCAAGCTGGTTGTTCATAATTATGTTACGATTATTATGGGCATACAATGGCCGACAATTAAAACAGAAGGGTGGAACTGAGCTATCGTTGCCGTGAATATCTTTTTGGTATTCTATTGTCAAAACGAGGTTTTTGAAGATTGAAGGAGGGACTTTATTACGCTGGTAGTGTGAGGCTTATACATACTATTTATGTGATATATAGAAGCCTCAATGCGTAACAAAGTTCCTCCTTCAATCATCAAAAACCTCGTTTTAACAGTAGAATACCAAAAGGATAGTCACAGCAATGTCTACATTGCTGTGACTATCCTTTTGGTATTCTACTTTCTTGCTTCCACTCTCGTGTTTTAATTGTCATTATTAATAATCTATAATAATACCTATCTAGAGACACAACAAAACTAGTGTTACCGATGTCAAAGTCCACATTGTACCAGAGAAATTGTTATTACATGACTGCAAAGATATACAATAAAATACCAAAAAGTATACGAGAATTGCCATTTAGTCTGTTTAAAATTAGATTGACTAAATGGTTAACTGACAAATGTTTTTATTCTGTTAATGATTTTTTATTGACTAAAACTGACGTTAGATAATTGGATAATTTTGACAATTTAGACATGGTATTAACTGCTTTTATAAAATAGTTAGAAAGTTTATAAATAATTAAAATTGTAGTTATTGCATCAAATTTGTAATAGTTGTTAAGTGTATGTATATTTGCATGTCATATAGCTATGGCAAAATATGCGGACTGACAATATCAAACGAGACCTAAATGTAACCATATTTTATGCAATTAAATTATTATTATTATTATTTTATTATTATATCACATCACAATCTTTATATTTTTTAATATAAAATATCGCAAAAAAATACATTTAAAAATATAAAAAAATGGGCACTCGCCGGTAGCGGAGCGAAGACCCAAGCTACCGGTGGTTAGGGCTCCATAGTGAGGAACTTTCTCACAATGCGGGCCGTGTCCAAAAGAACCGCTTTCTGAATCTGGTTCTTGATCCAACTGTCAAGCGAGAGTCTCTCAAGATAACGGTCGAGGCTCTTCGCTATAAGTCCGTTTACTGACACGACTATCGGAACAATAATCGTTGAGTCCACATGCCACATGGCGGTAACCTCGTGAGCCAAGTCCAAGTATTTAGAAAGTTTTTCTTTCTCGGCTTTCACGAGGTTCTCATCATGGGGAATGGTGACATCAACGAGAATTGCACGGCTCGCCCCCCGATCTATCAACACAATGTCAGGCCTATTGGCGACAATAGTCCTGTCTGTGATGATAGATCGGTCCCAGTAGAGCGTGACATTGCCATTTTCGAGAACTGGCGCGGGTGCATACTTATAGTATGGTACCTCAGAGCTTACAAGGCCATATTTAAGTGCAAGTTGCTGGTGTATAATCCTCGCTACTTGATTGTGTCTGTGCAAGTACTCGCCGTTAGCAAGATGAGAACAACCGGAGACTATATGCCTGAGTGACTCGCCGGGACGGTGGCATGCTCGACAAATGTCGACCGTACCGTCCTTCAGGATATACTTCCGGTAGTTATTCGTCTTGATAACTTCATCCATAATTGCACAGACAAAACCTTCGGTTTTCCCAAAGAGGTCACCGAAACGTAGCCAGGCCACCGACGCGAGCGGGTCTACATCAGACCCATTAAGAGCCCTGTAGAACCGCCCGTGTAGCTCCTTGCTCTTCCATATGTCCTTGCGGCTCTGGGTGGTAACCACCAATGGTTTGCGCCAGTTCTCATTTGCCAAGGATAACGGCGTAAGGCCCTTATCAACTGCTACAACGTCGCAATGCATCCCACTTTCACAATGAAGGAAATAATCCCTGAGATTGCACACCTCATGGTTGTGTAGGTTCTTGACATTTAAAAAGCCACGACCCCCACACTTCCGTGGGATGTACAATCTCATCACCGATTATCGTGGGTGATGCATGCGATGCGTCGTTAACAGTTTTCGGACCTTCACGTCCAGGGCGTCCAGTTCAGTCTGCGTCCACCTTAGTATGCCGAAGGTGTATATTAACAAGGGCATAACCCAACCGTTGAAGGCACGTACTTTGTTGCCACCTGACAAAAGACTTTTTAATACTTTTGTCAGACGACCAAAGAAACGCTCCGTCACCGATTGTTTTATGTCCTCATCGGCTATACCCAAAGACTCCGACATACCAAGGTATTTGTATGTTTCAACTTCAGAGAGGGGGCTGTCTCAGAGAGTTGCAAACAATCTGAATTTACAACTCTACCCCGCTCTACATGAATGACCGCACATTTGTCAACACCAAATTCCATACCAATAGCATTGCTGAAAGTTTCAGTAACTTTCAGCAACTCAACCAGTTCATGTTTCTTTGGTGCAAACAATTTGAGGTCATCCATGTACAGCAGGTGAGAAATAATCTCACCCCCTCTACGGAGTCGGAAACCCAGCCCTGAATCTCTTAACAGAGTGCTAAGGGGATTCAGAGCTAAGCAAAACAACAGCGGACTGAGACTGTCACCCTGGAAGATACCGCGTTGAATCCTTATTGGGTCTACCAATCCAGGAAAAGCTCCACATCCTGATTGACAAAGGACTGTGGTCCATTGCCTCATACACGAACTGAGAAACGAGCATAGAGTTGCATCTACTTTATACAACTCTAGTACCCGTCTCAGCCATGAATGAGGCACCGAATCATAGGCCTTTTTATAGTCAATCCAGGCAGCAGAGAGATTTTTCCTGTTTCGGCGGACCTGTTGGCATATGGCTATGTCAAAGAGGAGAAGCTCTTTAGTACCACGGGACCCAGCCCTGCATCCATTCTGAGCGGTGGCCAAAACGTTATTTGCAATGATATGCTTAGTAATTTTAGAGGTCAGAATGGATGTAAGGAGTTTGTAAATAGTTGGTAAACATGTAATGGATCTATAGTTCTTAGTGTCCGTGGTACTACCGTTCTTATATAGTAGGAAAGTTACACCAGTGGTCATGAAACTTGGTAGAGATCCAGCTTTAAGGGCTTCCTGATATTGGGTTGCCAAGACAGCATGTGAGTGACGGAACCACTTAAGCCAGAAGTTGTGCAATCCGTCCGGCCCTGGGGCTTTCCAGTTATGTGTCGATCGGATTGCACAGCTAACGTCCTGGGGGCTAATAGATATAGCCTCCATGTTCCCAATCAACTCACATGCTTGCTCCACAACTTCAATCCAGGGCCCTTCGGTATGGTTGATAGGCACCGACCAAATGCTTTGCCAAAATTGTGATATGGAATCAGCATTCGGAAGCTGTCCATCAACCACACAGTTGGCCGGTCTCTCCCAAGTTCGGTATACTTTCCTTTGGTCGCATTGGAAGAGGCGGTTCTGACAGTACCGATCTACACGCTCCCTATACCGTCGAATACGGTTTGCCCATGCATAAACTTTCTGCTTTAGGAAGTCTATGCGCTCTGTGACCCAGTGCATGTAATCCTGGGATCTAATATTAGTCCCGGCAAATGCCTGGTCCACAAAGCGCATAATTCTCGGGCGGTTGTTTCCGAGCCTAAAGCAGATTAGCTTACTAATGAGGGTTCTAGCCACATTGATACGCCGCTCGATTCTCAACTGCCATGCAGGAACATCAACAGTTCGTCGCGGAGCCCGGTTATTATCAGGAAACTTAACCTGAGCCACGCGACAAGCTGCTATGGCCGCACAGTAGAGAATCGAGTGTGTATTAGAAAGGTCTTGGCTAGATTCCAAATATGGATCTAGCATGTGGTCTAGAGCTTCCACTAGCGCCGTATTACGTTTATGCATAGGTAAACGTGGTAGACGCGGTTTTTGGGAAATTGGAGTATATCGGTATTCAAATATCGCATCTTCCAATGTTCTCCTCAATTGCTCATCATTCTGGGTAGTACTTACGTTTATGCTCATATAATCGTAGGGTAGTGGCTCGTTCTCCACCTGCAACGGTGTCGAATTGATAACATTCGGCATCGAAGCAAGGGAAGATTGACTTGCCTTGTCGATTATTTGAGCACGTCGTGATTCCTGACGTAGCCGCTCAAGCGTAGGTTCATCCAGCATGCGACACCGCTGGATAGCCCTCATCTGATCCGACAGGCGCTGAGCAGAGACAGTGACTGCTGGCTCAAGCACCTGAAACAGAGGTAACATTCGAACACGATACGCACTGCGATTAATCCCTCCCTCTGTTGCCCCAAAGTAGGCGCGCATGACGTTTTCATTTATAGATTGCGTCCACTTCATGCGACGCACTACACCACCGGTAGCGGGGGCCTGTCGCGAGGCAGAGTGCCCCGAAGGTCCCAAGCTGGCCGGCAGTGGGGGCCGCCCTCTCCGTCGCGCAGGTCTTGGCGGCGACGGGGGCGGCGGTGACCCGTTCTCGTCGCTCGACACGTTGGAGGTCGGAGGTATCGCATATTGCTGTTCCGACGACGTGGAGCTCGACGAGGCGGGTGATGGTGGGCGTGCGTTGTGTAGTCCTCGTCTCCTTGTTCTCGTGATCATTAGTTATTTTTTTATTTCATACTTTTCTAAACAAATACGGTAAATCCAAAAACTCTCTAATTTTTCCATAGCAACGTGTTCTGTTATGTCTTGTGTATTGAAATGTCACTTCCATGTTGGTTGAATTGTCTATTTAATATTTACTTTTTGCGTTGATTCTTACTTCACAATAATTTTTCAAAGAATTTCACTTTAATAGGTCTTCAGAAGTTAAATACATATATTAAAATAAGGCAATATACCAAAAATATTAATAAAAATTTTCACGAGACGTGCGTCAACGACAAGGTTTTTTTTTTTTTTTTTTTTTTTTTTTTTTTTTTATTATTATAACAAAGCAGATTTCTTCGATTATTTGTTTCAAAGCACCAATCTAAGGTACTAAATTACCAGGACGATTAGCAAATATTTATGTATTTAACAGCCTAATTCCTGAGGAAGTTATAGGCTATTCATCATACGATACGAACTTTAGTAGCCGAAAAAAAAGAAATATAGCTAGAAAAGAACTTTTTTTTAAAAAGCAATGCAAGCATACTGCCATCCTGATGTAAAGCGGCTACCGTAGTCTATTAATGCTTGCTATAAATTAAGTATCACTCGCGCGATGCCTCCTCTGCTGCTCACACAGCAACTCCTTGGGAGCTTACTGGTGACCTCACTCACACGCAGGAACACAATAACCCTCTAGAGAGTTGTTATTTGGCTGCGGTTTTCCGTGAGGTGGTGGTACTTCACCAGACGGGCTGTTTTGATGCGCCCTACCTCTCTTAAAACATCCAGACCAAGACTAACAGACATGTTCATGCACACAAATGTTTGCCTTGTGTAGGAATCGAACCCACGAGCGTTGGTGTCAAAGTCGCGTCATTCACGACTGAGCCACCGAGCTCGTCAATACTTACATATACTCGTACATACATTACATGAGTAAGATTACCAGTATACTCCTAAGAATTTGCATTGTTAGCAGCAAATTCTTAGAATTATGATGGGCTGTATGCTTGTTTACCTCTCGACAATCTATAAAAAAAATATTAGGGTTCTGTATTACAATGATAAAAAAGGAACCCCTACGGAGTATCAGACTCTTGACGAGCTCAGTAACGGAGTGACAACACTACTTAAAATGAAGGCTCGTGGGTTCAATTCTCACACAGGACAAACCTTTGTGAGCATGCTCATATATATTTTTCTTTGTCCCTTTACAAGATAATAAGGAGTTGATGTGTTATCAGCAAAGGTAATAACGCGAGGGCGATACTACCTCTATTACGAGCATTAATAGACTACGGTAGCCCTATTTAGATCAGGTGTGCCTCTTTGCATGACTTATATCGATGTGCTACATGTACGTTATATCCTTTATAAAGATATTTAAAGTGCAAAAAAAATTCGTCATAGGTTTGATTAAAGTCGTAGTATGTAATTTATCTCTCACTCCAATAACAATAGGTACTCATACATCCATAACAAGCTCATTAAAATTTTGATATATAATTAGCCAATTAGTTCTGTAGTATTAACACATTTGATTACAATAATAGAATTAGTTGTAACATTCAGATCATTCACGAATAACTTCGGAAACGCAGTGCTAGCAAAAAAAAAATACAGTAGAGTATTTCTCATTTCTAAAAACATGGAACAAAACAGCACAGACAACTTAAAAAATATTAATAACATAAGTACCTCTGGAATATATAATACAGTTAATGCAGATTACTGGGATTCTGAAGAAGACAATAGATATATTGAAGTAAATATAATAAGCGGCTGTGTTTTAGGACTGGTTGCAATTATAATTATGAACGTTCTGTTATACACTACTAGTAAACCACAGACATCTTTGCAAGAGTTCGTTGTTAAAGGACATTTAATATCCATCTACCTGCATGAAATCATCGTTTGCTTAGAGTTTTTCCTCGGAGACATGAGATATTTTATATATTACATCTGTACTGCATCCAGCTTGTGGACATTGTGCCTTTCGTGTTATATCTTTTTAAATTTATACGTAAATAAAAGTGAAGAATTGTATACTAAACATGGGAGTACTATTTTTGTTTCAATATCAGCTACAGTCATACAATTTTATGAAGAATTACTAGATACGTTGTCTGATGAAATGTACGGTAAATATAGATCAGCTCTAAGACTCACTTCGCTATTATCAATAATGATAGCACCTATTGCAATAGTGTTTGTGATTATAAGTTCCATTTGTGTTAAATCTTCAACTGTGACCTGGAAGCAGGGTACGTCTACAATAGCTCATATTTTAATATTTGTTTTAAGTGACAGTCTTCTCATATTCTATGAATTTAGTCAAATGTGGTTGAAAATTATAGCATCCGCATTATTGTCCGTTCGATTGATAATTGAAACTATTTGGATAATAGTTTCAAATCGTTACTTGAATGATATGATTTATTCTTAACTATCCACTACTCAACATTATATTGCTCTGTCTTCATCAATATCCTGTTATTTTAGTGTCATCTAATGAGCGCACGTCATATTCATAAAAAAGGTAAAACTCGGCGAGCGTTCCTTTTTTCATGTGTATGAGGTATGCCGAAACAAACTAATTTTTTACCATTCGGGCCAACATTTTACGTAACGAGTTGAAATATCAAATTATCTTTGCCGACATGAAGTTCACATATTTGAAGTTTCTTTCTTGATATATGTAGCTATTTAATACTCATTAATGTTACCAGTAGTAAGTCGTACACGCCAATCCATACTAGGCTGAGACTCAAAAACTTTGTTTTGCTTTAACTTTCAACAACTTAAAGGGGCAAAATCACGTTTTATTATTGTGCTTATGTAGTGCTTCAAACTGTCTGTTAATAAGTCCTTATAACATTTTTTTTGTGTTTATCGAAAAAATAATAATACAATTTACATTGTTGTTTCATTTCTGCGTTCCCATTGTTTTTTACATACTAATTTCTTTGGCCGCACACTCTGTTGCGTAACCGTACAAAGCAAATAATAACAAGCGTCGAATCAAATCCCAAGAGCAGAGACAGAACTGGGCAGTTTTATCGTCGACTAGTGATTGCTCTGTCCTTCTGTTCGTCCGTATCCTGATATCCCGTATGAATTTTGTTTATTCCTGTATAACGGATACCTACATATTCTATGATATGAATACTCTCAATTGACAACATATCATTGATATACGTCACAAGCGTCAGGAGCAGCATAGATCCTAGGGCTAGCATAAGCGTTAAGGTCCATACTATTATCAATAACTGGATATGCTGGATAAGGAGCTGGCAAACTAGTAGGTGCTAGTATTATATGTACTATACAAATAATAAATTTAAAATATAATTCAAGATAGGTATATTGGTGATATTGGACTTAAACAGACATCAAAGGCGAGGGGGAATAAAGGAGAGATTAATTAATTGGGTGTGATATTATGCAAACGTCAATGAATCTGTCCCGGCCCTTCCAATTTCCAAAATTATACAACCTGGAACATATGAGATTCCAGGATATGTAAAGTAAATAGTCTTGTAAATCAGAAACCTTAATTAAGGTAATATTCATTAATACTGTAACATACATTAATTACTTCTATACTGGCTATAAAGTATTCGCACATTCGAAATTGAAATAGACAAAAATCATGAGTTCTTGTTTAAATTTTGAATATTATACTTTTGAATCTAAAAATAGGGTTTGTTTTTTTTTTAAAAAAAGGCGTGAATTTCGTTTATTACTTGTTTTTAGGTTTCCGTACCTTAAAAGGTTAAACGGAACCCATATAGGATTACTTTCCTTTTTCTCAGGAACGGGTAGAGCTAACAAGCTGAAATTAGTATCAAATACACAGGTCTATCCCTTCGAACGGTGAAAAATCAAACTTCTAAATCGTAAATAGTTTATGCCTAGTTTAAGTGCCTATTTTGACACTCGCAAGGGAATCAAAATCTATAGGGTACTTCTCGTTGACCAAGAATCATGAAATTTGGTGAAGAGCAATGTCATATAGCATAAGTAAAGGAAAAAATCTGAAAACCGTAAATTAGTAGTTTCATCGGAAAAAAAAAAATACTTTTTAGCGACAATCATTTGCGAAAATATTTTTTTTACGGAAACCTAAGAGCGCGAGTCGGACTCGCACTTCACGGCTTTTTTTATCATACAATGAAGTTTGTTGTCCATAGTCAATATGGAATTAAAGGTAAAGATATCAGATCGATGATATATTTCATTCTTTCCCCCATGTTGTTCTCTTTATCTTCAAAATGTTTTTCGAAGCAAAGAACCTCAATTATTATACCTATGGGTAAAATAAAATAAAAAATATATCACCACGCTTACCTTAATTTTTATATTTAATTTTGTGCTAAGGTAAACATGCTCCACACTAGGAGTTCGATTGTGGCTCTTATTACTGATGTCATAAGAATGGTAGAAATATGAAAGTGTTAAGCTTCACATGCGCTTAGTTGTACATGTACGGTGCAACCACACATAACACCCTATCAGCGCTTTGACATCAATTACTTTAGAACTGTATGTATATCTTGGCACCAGGTCCCTTGCGGGGTAAGCAGAGAGAAACGAGTGCCTTAAGACGTGGTTCTTATGCACTTCTTTCGTCTATTTTTTATGGTTCCTAGGGCTCCTGACATCATCTTCAGATAAAACACGACAACACTCTCTTTCAGACTAACTCTCTTTCATACGTCATTACGAACGTGATCAGCAAACGTTATGCCACAAATTTTGCGCAATGCTCTCATCTCGACCGCATTTATTCTACTTTCATGCTCTCTCTGCCACACCCAGCTTTCACTTCCATAAATTAGCGTTTTGTAAATAATAAGTTTAGAAATAATTTGTATAGATCAGTACACGCAATATCGTCGCGCATACCATTCGTGTACTCATCAAGCATCAGTCTATTAGCAATTATCATATACTAGCTGCAACCCGCGGCTCCGCCCGCGTGGAATCAAATTACGTAGCCTATGTGTTAATACAGATCATAGTCTATCTATGTGCCAAATTTCATTCAAATCCGTTCAGCCGTTTAAGCGTGAAAGAGCAACAAACATCCATCCGTACATACAAACTTTCGCATTTATAATATTAGTAGGATGTAATATAGCGATTAATCTTTATCTAGCTGATAATCATCATTATCGTCGGTGTACGCGCATAGTAAAACTGATGTTAGAAATAAAAAAAAACGTTTCGTATTTCTAAGAAAATTGTGTATAAGCGATTGATGCGATATACATATATATATATATATATATATATATATATTATGTTAAGGTATATAGGATATGTGTTAGTAAAACCTGTTGTCTGAAATAAATTATTTGAATTTAATTGAGTAATCTAAGTCACATTTGAGATAGACAACTTTGCTTGACATTTTGTTGTTTTTATTTTAAGTAAAGTTGCATTTTTTTCAGAGATCTATATACACAACCATAAAAAGCAAAACCTTATATAAATGCATATTTAAACCGAATCGTTAGAACTGCTTCCGAGATATACGAAATATATTTATATACACAAGAACTGCTCATTTAAAGTAATATGATATTTACGGAACAATTGCCTGCGCACACTTAACAAAGACACCCTGTATACTTGACATGTGCTTAATATAATATCCGATAATTCCAATAAATCTTCTCAGCTTTCTTCAAGCGACCGCTGCTTTGCGGTCGGGGCTCATCCACAGAAATGTTGACAGACAAGTTTATAAATATCTGCGGTGACCAGAGACAAGGCACACATCACGCGCATTTATATAGTATATTGGTTATGAGCAGTAACGCAAAAATTTTCTCCTATAAGAAAAGTAAGCAATCAATGCTAGATAATTTTGGGGTCTAAGTCACTCATCACTATACGAGCGTTAATCGTAGTCGCAGTCTACGCTTTTGCTTTGGAGCCCAAGGTCCGCTTTCCAACGTTTACTCCTATAGATCGAGCGGTCTACGGCATTCCTTATAGTGCATTGGCACGCATATCGTCCCTCACGACGTCAAGCCAGCACTTCTTGGGTCTACTCCTTCTACCGTACACACACGCAGCCCATACTTGTGCCGCTCAAGTACAGATCACGCTTCGCTGCCATAGAAACCATAAAATTCGCTGCATAAAAGGACAGATCTAATGACGGATTTATAAACATGTCCTTTTTATATAAGCTTTGGGATATAAATCCCTATCACATTCAAAGTGAAAGCTCCTACACGTAGCACGTTCTTCTAAATTATAAACGTGGGCTATCTAGAGAGAGGTAGATGCAAAAGCAACCCGACTGGGGAAGTGCCTCCATTTCACAGAACAACGCAGCCAAATGAAAATACAGCGGGGGACTGCTATGAATGAGTGTTACCAATAAGCTGAGAAGTTACCGAATTCGCAGCGTGGCAACACGCGTCCGATACTCTTAGGCTACGGTAACCTCTTCACATCAAATGATCGTGTGCTTGTTTGTTGTTTTTAAAATAATGTCTTTGAAATTATGACAAACGATAAGAACGAAGTCTCTTTGAAAGAGGATTATTACATCATATAATATTGCTACTGCCACTATATTCAATCTGGGATATGATTGAATGCTGTAATACCTACATAGCTGACTGAACGTGCACACAATTCTATACAAATAAACAATATCAACTCTCTGTATTTCAAATAAAAGCTTTTTCTTAAGTTTTATGCTACTTTTAATTAAAATAAACGTGTGTTCAACGTTTATTTTAATTAATGTTTACCCTAAAGATTTTTTATACAACGTCGGAGGCATATGACAATACTGCCCACTTAATGTAAAGTGGTTATCATACCCCATGAACGCAATACAAGATGTATCGTGAATTGCGAGGTTACCAAGGCTATTTTAGCACCGACGCTAGTTGATTCGAATCCCATATTGGACAATGTTTTCAACTGGGGAAGTATGTCGACCTCACAAAAAACCGCTACCAAATAACAACTCCTTGGTGGGTGTGTAGTGTTTCCGTGAGTGACGTGGACAGCAAGCTCCCAGGGAGTTGCCATGTTAGCAGCGGGGCTGGCAACCCGTGGGCTATAATGCCTACTACTCTTTGTGTGACCTATATCCATGTGCTAAAAAGAAATAATGGTTATTTCTGTTGTGCAAAAAATTTTCAGTTGAAAGCTGTTGTATGTAATTTATATCTCCATTTAATATCAATAGAAACTCATGCGAACATAATGAGCTCGTTAGAATGCATATAATGAACAAATATCAAGGTCGATAAATAAATTTTTACTATTAAGCTAATTACTTCAATAGAGTTAACACATTCGATAACAATAATAGAATAATTGTTTAGAACATTCACGAATAACTTCGGAAACATAGTGCAGGCAAAAAAATGCAACCAGCTGACTGTTTTTTTGCCTTTATAAAAATATAGAAGAAAAAAGTGTAGACAAAAAAAACGAACAATAATATATTAAAATGGACAACATGATTGGTACAGGAATATATGATATAGATAATGCCACAGATTACTGGGATTCTGGAAAAGGCCATAGATATATCGGCTGAGTTTTGGACTGGCTGCAATTATCAATTATGAACGTTATCTTATGTATCACTAGAAAATTCCAGAGGTCTTTGGAAACGTTTTTTGTTAAAGTACTTTTAATATCCATCTTTCAACATCAACGTCGTCGACGTCGTCTGCTTAGACTTTCACGAAGACATGAGTGATTTTATATTATTATAATACATCTGTTCTGTTACAGGCGTATGGACATTGTGTATTTCGTGTTACTCTTTTTTAAATTTATACGTAAATAAATGGAGGAATTGTACACGGGTCGTGGCAGTATCTACTACTTTTGTTTTAATATCTTACTACATATAGTAACTCTTAATGAAATGTATGATATGTATGAACATAGATCAGCTTTAAAGCTCACTTCACCTATTTAAATTGTGTTTGTGATGATGCGGTCCATTTATATTAAATCTTCACCTGTGACTACGTGACAGGGTACGTCTTCAATAGCTCATATTTTGATATTTGCTTTAAGTGATATTTTACTAATTTCCTATGAATTTAGTAAAAGGTGGTTGAAAATCATAGCAGCTACATTATTATCTATTCGGTTATTTTGGATAACAGTCCCAAAATTTTATTTGTACGGTATGCTTTATACTTTAACTAGTTGCTGCCCGCGGCCCCGCCCGCGTGGAGTCAAATAACGTAGCCTATATGTTAATCCAGATCATAATCTATCTACTTGCCAAATTTCATTCAAATCCGTTCAGTCGTTTAAGCGTGAAAGAGCAACAAACATCCATACATACAAACTTTCGCATTTATAATATTAGTAGGATTATCATACCTAATATTCATTCACTGATGAACTGCTTACAAATTATATCCTAAGTTACTTGTCTGCATTAATATCTTGGTGTCACCTAATATATACACGTGCTAGTCATATGAGCTTACTAATTTGAGATAAAACTCGACGAACGTTTCTTGTTTTATATGTATGAGGTATCTTCCTTGATATCTATAGCTTTTTAACACTCGTTCGCGTTACTAGTGGCGATGTTTTAGTTGCTTAGGTCACACACGGTAATCAATACTAGGATAAGGTCAAGGTCAAAAACTTGTCATAAACTGTTAATACATTAACTTTCAGCAACAGTGAATATGTTGTACACATAATGTTCCAATAAGAAACCTGAATGATACTTATCAAATACTTGTTCCTATTCTAAGTATAACCAACTTACTCATATAGTGTACATACAGTCAAACACCCACAAACTGTACGTAGAGTCATTAACACAAAAGCGTTTTGTCACCGTGCTTCAATCATGTCTGTTAACTAGTCCTGCTAACATTTTTTAGTGTTTATCGATAAAATAATGATACAATTTACTTTGTTATTTCATTTGTGCTACTTTCACTGCCCTATTTTTTAAATACTACTCCTTATTTTACCTCACACTCTGTTGCGTAACCGTACAATGCAATTAATAACAAGCGTCGAACCAAATCCCAAGCGTGCAGACAGAACAGGGCAGTTTATTATCGACTAGTGATTGTTCTGTGAATCCGTTCGTCCATATCCTGATGTTCCATACGAATTTTGTTAATTGCTGCATAACGAATACCTACATCTTCTTTTTTTTATATACTACGTCGGAAGGCATACAAGCATACGGCCCACCTGATGTAAAGCGGGTACCGTAGCCTATTAACACATGCGATATATTAAGTATCACTCGCGCAACTCCTTGGGAGCTTACTGGTGACTTCACTCACACGCAGGAACACAACAACCCTCTAGGGAGTTGTTATTTGGCTGCGGTTTTCTGTAAGGTGGAGGTACTTCCCCAGACGAGCTGCTTTGATGCGCCCTACCTGTCTTAAAATATCTATAATATTAATGCTCTCAAATGACAACATATCATTGATATTCATCATAAGCGTCAGGAACTGCGCAGAGCATAACGGGATGCCAGTGTTAATGACCATACTACTGCTGGATAAGGTGCTGGCAACAAAATCTTTTCTAACATTATACTCTCCTTAATTATGCAAATAGTAAATCTATACAGATAAATAAAATTGGAGTGTCTGTTTGTAATATCAAAATAACAAAAATGCATATGGATGTATACACGGTACATATACCAAAATGAACATTTTTACAATTTTGTCTGTCTGTATGTCTATCTGTTTGTTCCGATCTAATCTCTGAAAAGGCTGGACCGATTTTGACGGGATAGCTGACACTGGCAGATAGCTGATAAGGAATAAGGAGTAACTTAGGCTACTTTTATTTTAGAAATTTTATTTATTTTTATTAATATAAATAAATAATATTCCACTCGGACGAAGTAGCGGGCATAGCTAGTTTATAATATAAATCAAGACGGGTCCATACATTGGCTGTATCAGGCTTACATCAAAGGCCAGGGGGCAATAAAGGGAGAATGCAGGCTATAGTTCATATTTGGAGTCAGTAACTGGTCATTCGCATTGAACCAAGCTTGGTCACAATATGTAGGTATTATGCAAACGCCAATGAATCTCTCCCAGGCTTCCCAATTTCCAGAATTAGACAACATGGAATCTTATGGGACTTTTTATAGCTAAACAGATATGTAAAGTAAACAATATAGTTATATCGAAAACCTTTTATTTCAACTTATATTTATAATTACAAAAAATATTAATTACGTCTACACTGATTATTTTATTGGCTACAAAATTTGTAATATTCGAAATTAAAACAAACGAAAATCATAAGCAATTTAAACTCAAGTTTGTGTTCCAATTTAGTATATTATTGCGATAAGATCGCCGATGTACTGATACTTTTTAATTGTTGTTTTTTTCATGTATTTTTCTTTTGGTGCAATAAAGTGTATTGTATTGTATATTGCTAAATGTGTTTTGTTTTTCTTTTAAGAAGGTCGTGTGGATTTCAATTGTCAATTTTTTTTTATGGTACAATGAAGTTTGTTGTCCATAATAAACCAGTGGAGAATGTGCAAGCTTGCATTGCCAGAGGAACACCTGGCTCGTCAATTATATAACAATGCATTTTTTTTTTTTGATTTGTCGGCCATTTTGACCATGTTCCTTAAGAGATAGGAACGGTGTTCCTGAACATTCCTATTCTACTTTTTTATGCTGAATCGAAAAGGAAAAATTCAAATATTCGAAAAAAAAACCGACAGATAAACGCATAGACAAACATAGAATTCATATAGGAACGGTGTTCTTGAAAAGGAATTAACGCGAAAAAATATCAGACCAATGATATTTTTGGTTTGTAAAGTATCCTTTCTCTGTCATATTGCTATGTTCATCTTTAAAATGCTTTTGGAAGGGAAGACCCTCATCGTCATCACAGTACCGTGACACTATGGTATACGGAATTTGAGCGTGGAGCCTTGCTTCTTGAATTTGAAGCGTCACTAATTATAAATTTCTTTATTTGCGGTTAACCCTTACACTTAGACACAATAAGTTTTTTTTTATTAAGTCATATTGTTCTCAATTTCTTTAGTTCCTGATCTTTAAATCTTTCTAAACTAACGAAAATTAATTAAAATATTGTGAAAGAAATACTGTGCTGAAAGAAATATGTTTCTTTCTATTAATTCGTCAATTAAACTGTATTTAACCGCATTACATAGCAGTTTGGATCCCGACATAGTATTATGGAAGATTTTCGTTCCTAAAATTCCCTTGCTGCACGCAAGTTTTGCTGATTGACCTTGGCCATTCATTTAAATACATTTAATTAATTATTTATACATACAAACATAATAAAAACATGTATCAATTTTAATTAACTGTATTTTATTGAATTGCATTATTTCACGACTTTCATTTTTAGGTTTCCGTACCAAAATGGTAAAATTTTCATGGTGCCATTTTGTCCGTTTGTTTGTCAGTCCATTTGTGACAGTAGCATATTTCAGCAACTACTAATGTTATCGATTTGAGGTTTGAAACAGTTTTAAACAACGATACGGTAACGGCAAAGGAAGCAGACTAATGGATAAACAATCGGGTTAATTACCAACTGATCTCCGGTTCGGATCTTGGCATGTAATGCCAATACATTGGTTTTAGGATTTATGTACATTTTTTTAAATATTACCTGCTGGGCAATAAAGGTAAATATTGTAAGAAAACCCGCAAATTCAAGAAATTATGTTTCAAAAGATGTACCTAACCTAACCTAACGTAAGAAATCTGACGGTAGTCGCTCTATGTTAAAATCAGTATCTTCGCCAATTCCTTAGGCTTAGGTAACGGACTCCGCCAATCCTAATGGAAAGAAACGTGACAACCCTAGAAGATGAACACTTAACACTCGAACTTCAATTGTAGCTCTTATTACGTATGACATACGAATGGTATACACACAAATGGACCACCATCTGGTGATAAACCGGTTTGTGAGCCCAAGAAGTGTAGGCACTGGAGAGTGAGTATTCCTTTTGAAGAATATGAAATAATAAGAATTGAAAAATTGCAAGATGAAAGTATAAGGAGTACGTATATACGTCTAGTCAGTGAAAGACTTACGAACGTGACTCTTTCCGGCTCAGATGTAGACGAATGTTGGACAGTTCGGAAAGAAAGTATGGTGGACAGTGCGTAGAACACTAAGAAGAGATGCCTGGTGGGATACGGAGATTGAATCCTCCGTGGAAAAAAGAGGAAATCGTGGATGGATTACGTATCATCTTTGCACTAAAGTGATGGTATGAAAGAGAAGAAGAAATATACCGTCGATGCAATAATGAAACTAAAAAAGCTTTAGTGAAAGAGAAGGGTGAAAGACTACTTATTACGAATGAGGAAAAGAGGCTGACGAAAAAATTCGAGGCGAATACCAAACTCTTCTGGAGAAGTAAAGAATTCACGAAGCGGTTCGTCAACATCCACAATGGACAAGATAAAATGTAAAGCTGGTGGCATTCTTGCTAACACTCAGGAATTGTTAGAACGGTAGAGTGAATATTTTAAGGTAAACTGGCACTGTGAATGAGTCTGTGACTAACTCAGCAGTGCCAGCGTACCATGAAGATATTACAAGGGATAAGATTAAATGGTCGATTGGAAGTTGGAAAAATGGAAAGTCAGCGGGAATCGATATGATTACAGGTGAGACGATCAAACTAGGTCTACGTTTGGAACGCCTTTTGGTCTTTGAGCAAATTATGCTGGAGAACCGAAAGGGTCTTTATACCTTGTATTAAGACACAGGTTCAAGTATGGGATGCGCCAACTATAGGGCCATCAGTTTTATTAGCTTAGCAGCTAGAGTGTAAAAAATCATTGAAAGGAGAATGAGGGTGAAATCCGATGGAATACTTTGGGAAGCACAGGGTGGAATTCGAAGCAGCAAAGGATGTATGGATCAATTTTTTTCACTCTATAATATCGCAGAGAAGTATTTAGCTGTGGAACAGAAGGTTTTCTGCTGTTTTGTGGATCTTGAGAAAGTATTTAATAGGGTCGTGCGAAACAATCTCTGGAATAAATTGCCCAGATATAGAGTTGACGGTGACCTGCTCCGTGCTGTGCCATCCACTTATGAGGATTGTACAGCATGTGTGCGGGTGGACGGCAGCTTGTCGCCCTGGTTTGATATCAATATTGGTATCAGACAGGGATGCGTGCTGTCGGCTCGGCTATTCATCCTGTATCTGGACAGTTGTCTTCAGAGAATAAGCAATATGAATGTCGGAATGCGAATGGGTGACTCAGTGGTCTGCAGCCTGCAACTGCCTGCTTTATGCCGACGGCGCCGTATTAGTAGCAGAATCACCATCTGAACTGTAAATACTAGTTAGAACAATGAAAACTATTGTATGAGAAAGGCTTACAATTAAATACGAAGAAAACCAAGATAATGTTATCTGAAAAATAGACAACCAGAACGAAAACTAGGATTACTGTTGATGATGAACTTTTGAAACAAGTGGATGAGATTGTATATCTTGAATGCGCTTTCAGCAGGGATGAAAGGTCCACCGCTGAAGTGGAAAGACGAGCGAGCTGGGAATAGTGTGAATAGAGCGTTGGGAAACTTTTTGGTAGCAAAAAACTTGAGCCAGAAGGCACAGCTCGCTATACACAATGCAGTGCTGGTCCCAATACTTACTTATGGAAGCGAGAGCTGGGTGTGGCAGAGAGAGTATGAAACGCGGTCGAAATGCGAGCGTTGCGTAAAATTTGTGGCGTAAAGCTTGTAGACCGTATTCGCAATGATGATGTTAGAAACAGAATTGGTCTGAAAAAGAGTGTCGATGTTAAGATAAGAAATGGCATGCTCCGTTAGTTCGAACATGTAGAAAGAGTGCAGGATGAAAGAATGACGACATATAATGCGAAAGTGGAAGGATGTAGGAACCAAGGAAGACCAAGACTAGCATGACTAAATTGGTCGTGTTTTATCAGAAGGTGATGTCAGGAGTCCCAAGAACCGGCGAGCGTGCGCTCGCTTCTTGGGACTCCTGACATCACTTGGGACGATTCCTGCACATGAAGCTATGAATGATGGAGTAAGCGAGTGAAGTGTGTAAGGATCGCTCTCTTTTATTGCGCTCGGTTCTCTCTGCCTGCCCCGCAAAGAACCTGGCGTCAAGATGTACATACATACAATCCTAAATCTTCGCACTATGTCCTAGAGAAACTTTCACAAAACACCTTTCAAATACTCTCTTAATACTCACAAAACTATAGAAACCTTTTTGTCTAGCACCAGATTCGTCTCCAATAGATCACGAAGTAAGAAGGTTTACATGTTTTTTTTTGTCGGGCAAATTATGCAGCGTCATATAGCCCCAAAGTAAGCGAATCTCATGTTATGGCTATTAATCAGTTGATAACCTCACAAAAATGCATTTTTTTTTAATACATATTCATGATACATAGAAACACCCTGAAATATCGAAAATGTTATAATAAGTGTCCCATCTCTATTCGTGTACAACTAGTAAAGTTTCACTCACTTTATTTCTCGGCGTTCAACAAAAACACTACAAAATGAGCTTTTGATGACCATTCGAGCTAATGATTCTTGTGCGTTGATGTTTATACGTATTACATTCAATACTCAACTATGGTGCGTTAAGTTGATTATTAAAGAAACGTTCGACATCGTAGCACTGATACATATGCGCGCATTGTTCTAAGCAAAGATTGCAGTCAAATCAGTCACGGCTGGCTTTTATAAGGGGCTGCTTACATATAAAGTTATGCTTCCCGATCAGGTCACAAAAAGTGATTTTCCATAGACAATAGAATTGACAGACGAGAATGGAAATAATTGTCAGTGGAAGGGCTGCAATGTTATGTAAGAATGTATATTTACCTAATGTCAGCGATGCTATGCGAATGCCAGTTCGTGACCTATCGGAATGCAAAGGTATTCCAAACGATCATAGATAACAGTGTCCGATTCACATCAGGTGAACCGTATACTTGTTTACACCCAGCGTATTAAAAAACAACACTGTCTTAGAATATAAAACCTAGGATGGTCTCAAAGTGTAGTTGATTCGCGTATTAATATTGTTTTTTTTTAAGTTGATGTAAAGTTAATCATAGTTCAACAAACAAAGAGTACACAATGTCCGCGCAAGCCGTTGTTTTGTGAAGTTGAGTAGACTCATCCTACTTTGCAGTTGCGTGAGCGAAGGCAATGTTCGTAGACATTATCAATATGTACAGTACAGATAAATACAATTGGAGTGTCTGTGTGTAATATTAAAATAACCGCGTTTTACTAAATGGATATGGATGTATATACGGTACATATACCAAAATGAATATTTTTACAATTTTTGTCTGTCTGTTTATTCCGGCTAATCTCTGAAACGGCTGGACCGACTTTGACGGGACTTTCACTGGCAGATAGTTGATGTAATAAGGAGTAACATAGGCTACTTTTATTTTAGAAATTTTTATTAATGTAAATAAATAATAAAAAAATAACTATTCCGCGCGGACGAAGTCGCGGGCACAGCTAGTTTAACAATAAAAATGACACCGCAAGATAGATAGATAGAATAAGCTTTATTTACATAATAATTGTTACAGGAAATTCCTTAAAAATTGTAAAATAGACATATTAAACAGGAGTATAATAAATATCACTTCAACCCTATCCATTACGGACGCATGCGTCAAGTGTGTCTTAGCTTGACAATCAAAATAGCTAATTGTACATATTCTATCTATCTATAACTTCACACCAAATCCCTTGCGGTATAGGCAGGGAGAACCAAGCGCCACGTGACTCGATCATTACACACTTCACTCCCTTTTTTAACATTCATTGCTCTTCTCATGCACGCTCGCCAGTTTCTAAGGCTCCTGACAACACCTTCTGATAGAACACGATCAATTTATTCATAGTAGGTAAATCTTGGCCTTTATCAAACTGATGGCCGTATAGCTGGCGCAGTCCATAGGTGACCCCTTGAACTACACTAGTAACATAATAATTAAAATAAATCCAATTTGAGAGAATTTGCCTTCTTATGTATTCCTCGTTCTCGAAATTCGATTAAAATACTTATCTTCGAAAATACTTTTCATGTAAACTACAAATTTACATACAAATATAAAAAAAATATTTTAAAATTTAATTAATCCTAATCCTAATAATATTATAAATGTGAATGTCCGTTTGTTTGTTACGCTTTCACGCGAAAACTACTCAACCGATTATCATGAAACTTTGTACACATATTCTTGGAGGTATCAGATTAACATAGGATATTTTTTATAAAAAAAAAATGCGAGCGAAGCCGCGGGTGAAAGCTAGCGTTTAATAATTTCGTTAAGCTCTTCATGTATAGTTGTATATTATGAAATGTCAAATTTCGAGATTGTATGTCAAACTGATATCTACGTGAAAGAACCGCGTGGGCTTTTTGTATGCCGACTATCTATTAAAGTATTAAATATATGACACTAATGCTTCAGAAACAGACAGATAGGTATAATGCATAATCTATTACTTTGTATTACTAATGTGAAAATTTGAATGCAACTTAATGATATACAGCTTATGGATCCTTACAATACAGGGGCATCACGAGGGCGTGACCGAGCCTGTCAGGTCTTCGCACTTTTTATTAAGAACTCTATATAGTCTATGGAGTAAATATCTGCAGAGGGTTCTTCCACATTTCAAGTGCTCTAATCTCTCTGGAACCACGTCAATTTTGGTTCCAACATGAATGAACTGAGTGGTGTAATTAAATAAGGAACAAGGATGAATTGAGTGGTGCAATAAAATAAGGAACCTCTGAGAAGTATTTTCTGTACGTCCATTGATAGAATACATGAAACTCGTTTCGTAAGCTTAGGATCGTCAACTATTCTCACAGGACACATGCTTGTATCCAGGGGCTTCTAAAGTCAAAAGCTAGAACAATACTACGTATGCAGTTGGATCTGACATTTTTACAGCAAAGGTATTTGCAAAACTGACTTATCTACTACTACGCTCTGTTGGGCACGCCAATTTCTTCAGACGTCAGTCTGAATTTGTGTACTCCAAGTAACTTCGAACTGAAACTGAACATAACGGGAGATCATGACTAGGTATCCCAATACTCTCTGAGATGCTAATCATCGCAGCAATCTTACTCGTACAATAACGATAGTCTATTCAATTTCCAAGTAATCGGTTTCATGCATGCATGCAATACCGAATCGGATAATCGGATACGGCAAACATTTTCGGACGCGGTAGGCGGTTAGTCATTACCTTATTAACGGCTCGTGTTTTCCAGATTGCTATTTAATGTTTTTTTGAAACATATTCCTCTATTAGTACTAGAATTTTCAAAATCGAATTAAAACCAATATTCTGAGATTCTGATTCAAAGAAACTCACAAACTTTATCCCTTTATTTTATTTTTACAATTGCAGATGCTATCATTCCACATTTAGGCATTACTTCCAGTTAAAAGCTCCTAGTATTATTCTGTGAAAGTTAAAGCAAATACATGTACATTACTGGAATGCTTCGCCATCAAAATCTGACGGCAGAAGCTCACGAAATATATACCGTAAATGGCTTGTTATTACTTCGGTTTACATTTTCATTAAATTACTATTTTATACAATATAGTATCGTTTTTTTAACCCTTATAACTATCTTGCTTTTATATTGCTTTATTTCGAATATTAATAAAGCGATTTTAATCATATGGAGCTTAGAACTATTTTATATAAACCATATTAGAAATGAAAACATTTGAGAACTATGCCTCTACAAACAGACAGGTACACAAATGCTCAAATGCTTCCAACATATAGCAACCTTCTATTCGGTAATTTAAAAGTTTAACAATTTACTGATAAACTACGAATATTACAATCATCAATGCATAACTTCATTTCATTTGATTTTTTAAGGCCTAGAAACTTTATTACTCAATAACACTACGAAGGATCCAAGAAGAATAATTTTGCTCATATTATGGATTTTAATTATTGTTGTACAATATAGTCCACAAAAAATGATTTGAAAATAGTATCCACATTGTTTCTATCAAAAATTGTGTAATTAGTAGCTTAGTTGCCCAATGTTTCCAAGGTTCTTCAGAAAACTCATAAACAATAAGCACAAAGTCACTTAACATAAAAACTGAAATATGAAAAATGCAACATAGCCCATGTCGCCACGTCACTATAGAAGTCTTTCTATAAACAGACTGCAGCAACAATAACATAATAGCAAACGGTACCGACAAAATCAATAACATTGTTATAATGACTATGGATGAGTTTAAAATCTTACATGGTGATTTGTTTTGGAAATCAAGAATATAATACAAGAAATCATCATAAAACTCTACAAATGTCGCAGCAATCATAACAATTGAAGTAATTTCTTTGTGAGTCCATAATTGTTCAAAATTAAGATTCTGAGAACTCATGTATAATTTTAGGAAGCAGAAACAAGCATTGCAAACGCTACATAATATTTGAAGTATACATAAAAAGTAATTATCGTTTTCTAAAACACCACCGTCGAAGAGTAGATCTAAATACGAGCATAATTGATAAACGAAGCTCGTAATCAAATGCCATTTACACACAAAATCAATCGCGGACTTTTGGTGCTTCAGAATAAGTTGAGTATAAATAGTCACAATAATGAGTGCGACAAATTCGATCACACAGCCATAAGCAAGATTTGATTCTACATCATCGACATTTTCTATCATCGATGTAGAGTTACTATCCAAGCTTGTACTCACATTTTCTATCACAGTAGAATTATAATAAACGAAATCTTCTGTACTTGCCATTATTCCAATAAACAGTTTTGCGTACTCTTACTTAAACTGCGAACAAGAAAGTATGACCAACCACGAAGAAGTTATAGATGAAGTTGGTTAGGAGAATCTTGAATCCCTGCAGAAAATACTACTCCTTGTTCACATCTTTTGAGGTTATATGATTTTTTAAACAATTTATCTTGTATAAGATTTTTGAGATTTTCTCTCTTAAAAATTAATATTTGTGAAATAATTATCACTGTATTATATACACGATATACGATTACCAAATGGTCATTAGTATATTAACTCCATTAGTTAGCATTGGTTAATATCTATTGACCTTTTATGAGTACGTACTTTATCATTGTATAATTTTATAAGTTCATTATTTTGGTTATCGGAGTTCGTGTTATTTCATATAATGTAGTGCTATGTAGATTTATGATTTCAGCAAATATATACTTATTAATACAAGATTTTAATTCATCTACACCTATCCCGGTATATTGTAAGGTAAATAAAAATAATATACTTAAACTAAAATATTTATTATAAAAAAAGACAAAGGAAAAATCATTTTGAATAGGCTAGGTATACATACAAGAATATAGATTATGATATATGAGTATGTATAACGCAAACCAATTGGTCCAGCAGTCGTCCAAGGCTCAGTCACAGCGTTGATAGCCACGTGTACAGCGGTGATCTCGCAAGTCCCGGGTACAGCAGGTGGACCCGGCGGAGATAGAGTGGAGGTCATTGTGTGACTCACCACAGTGGCGTAGCAGGTGCACCAATCGATGGCAGAAGTCATGGGTGTCATGGGATACGCTTTTAATAATTCACTTACGTACCACTTTAGTGAACTGTGTTTCACATGCGGTATACTGAACCGATACCACCACTCACGAGATACTTCCGAGAACTGTCTCCTTTTTACCTTGTATAGCTCGTATTGGATGGGTGCATCTGGAATGCTTATTATATTAAAATTTTTCACATTTTAAAATATAAAGCTATATTTTCATACAAAATCGTCGACTGTCGTAAACATTTTAATAGAAACTACCACATTATAAAAACTAAAACTGCTTGTGGTAGTCGACTTTGACATGAAAAACAATAAAATTGTTTTATGTTTTAAATCAGATGAAATAATAAAGTTACAAATAAATAATATGAAACGAAGACACCGCAGATGTGGAAAGACGAGTGAGTGCTGGGAATAGTGTGAATGGAGCGTTGGGAAAACTTCTTGGCGGTAAAATCCTGAGCCAGAAGGCACAACTCGCTATACACAATGCAGTGTTGGTCCCAACGCTAACTTATGGAAGCGAGACCTGGGTATGGCAGAAAGAGCATGTAAGTAGAATAAACGCGGTCGAAATGCGGGCGCTGCGCAAAATTTGTGACGTAATGCTTGAAGACTGTATTCGCAATGATGATGTTAGAAACAGAGTTGGTCTGAAAGAGAGCGTCGGTGTTAAAATAAGAAGAGGCATGCTCCGATGGTTCGAACATGTAGAAAGAATGCAAGATGAAAGAATGACGAAGCAGATATACAATGCAAAAGTGGAAGGATGTAGGAGCCGGGGAAGGCCAAGACTTACCTACCATGACCAAATTGGTCGTGTTCTATCAGAAGGTGATGTCAGTAGCCCTAGAAACCGGCGAGCGTGCATGAGAAGAGCAATGAATGTTAAAGAAGCGAGTGAGATATGTAAGGATCGAGTCACGTGGCGCTCGGTTCTCTCTGCCTACCCCGCAAGGGATTTGGCGTGAAGTTATAGATAGATAGATCGAAGACACCGAATTCGAGAGGAACCACAACAAATGTAACTTTTCCGTTGAAAAATAATATAAAACAATTATTTTAAATAATTTCCAATATTTAAAAAAATTATCTTTTCTAAAAATCATTATATTTATAATCGACTAGCACAGCGTTGTGTATAGCGAGCTATGATTCTGTCTCAAGCTTTTACTGCCAGAAAGTTTTCCCAAAGCTCCATTCACATTACTCTCAGCACTCACTCATCTTTTTACATAAGCGATGTAACTTCCATCCATGCTGTATACGCATACTCGATATTCAATCTCATCTGCTACGTATTCCAACACTATATCATCGACCGTAATCCTTACATTGGTTCTGGTTTCTTCTCTTTCAAGTTTTTGTTTTTCCGTTTTCCATACAATTTTTGTAAATTGGTACTGAAACCTCGTTAGCTTGATTTTGTCAAAGAGTACGATCGTTGATGATATTGGGAAATTTAAGCTTCTTTGTGAAATTCAATCATCCCTTCTTCCTTACACTGCCATGTCCAACCATACGAAAATTTTAACCCCGGCCAGTGAGCAGTCTGACACAGTTTCCAGTCTCTGAATAGACTACAGATACAATGTAATTTAGCTAAACAGATTGTGCCTGTGGGGGGTATCTCAAAATTATGTCATATATGCTATCCTCTCCCTCATATCTCGCGATCTAGATGATATAGTACCTGAATGATACAACATCCCCTAAAAATATATTTTTTTTTTCGCAAAATTTACTTAGCTAGTCATTGACTCGACAAAAAAAAAGAATATCGTATTTGAAGCTAAGTTGCAAATAGAAAAAAACACATTTTATATGAAGTCACGGTTTATTCACAGAACAATTAAATAAGATAATGGTATAATGGCAAAATTATATTCGCATGCAAAGAACAAAAACATCATGCAATATTTTTATACTTTTTTAAATGTTTCGACGACAGTTTTTTTTAGACTTCGATCAATAATTTCATCAAATTGTATATGTCTAGACAAGCGTCATTTGCTGAATAATTAAATGTTCTATGGCATTATGATAGTCTTTAAGAAGAGTCCTGACTATCATAATTTTCGCACATTTGCAATGAATCTTCTAAAGTATTGACAATTTTAGCAATTACTGATGGAAGTATTATTTAAAAATAACTTTATTACAAAAATCACGATGACACGTTGTTGTTTCTCTACTTGTCATATTTTTTAAGGAATATAATATGTCTAAAATTTGAACCATTCAAAAAATGAAGGCCTAGGTCTCAACAGTATTATATCACAGAAATAATGAATTCCCTACATATTTTTCACTAAATATTTATGCTATATTATTTATAACTATATACTTACTATTTTTATTATACAAGGTTGTTACAAAGAGTACTGATGAGTAAAATATTATGTGAAAAGTTTTGAAAAAAAAAGAAGATTGTGTTCACTTTTAGTTGTGGCAATCAGTCCTCATTGTATTGTTGCCATTGTCACGTCTACAAGAATATTAAACTGGCAATAGTACTTAAATAAGTCTATTTGACTTTCTCGCTTAATTATAATGTGCAATAAATCCATTTTCGTCTAAATTATAAAAACAAAAACAAATGTTGTCATAATAATAACATATAAGTATATATAATGTTGACATGTTGTCATATTCACTTTATATAATAATATAAATTTTACATTATGTTTCATTAACCTTTGTATAATAAATCATAGTCATGTTATTATATATAGTCGTATCGATAAAAACTTTATCGATGGAAATTCGATTTATAAAATTTATAAAATATCTTTTTCAGTCCATTTATTTCTAATTTACATAAACAGTATTACTTCTAATAAGGAAAATGGAATTATAAAAAATCGTTTGTCGATTATTGTTGAGCAATAGCATTATAACGCTAACTTCTGTATTGAAAAAGACTTACATTCCATTTTTGGATATCGTAAATTGGTATGTAATATTAACTTCATTTTATTTAGTTTAATTTTACAGACATTGTCAATCTATTTTATATGCAAAAAAACAAATCTTACTTACGTATATATACGTATATACGTTATATACGTATCTTACGTATTCACGGCTATTTTAAGACATTCATGAGGATATTTACACGAGTTTCAGTTCTATAATTATAAAAAAAAATTAAAATATTTACTGCGATCAAAAAACGTTATGGTAATAAAATTATAAAGTCTGGCTATAAATGGTATTTTTTAAATAATAAAAGACGTTAAATATGTCATTAAATATCATTACATTTCCATAACATTTTTTATCGATAATTTGTACACAAAATCTCCAAAATATTTAACACAATTTTATTTTCATGCAATGCCAATTGATAAAATGAGAAGAAATTTGTTTCGAAAGTTAAACGCGTCAAGGTAGTATACTCTTTTTAAGCAATAAATTATCAAAATCGTTTTTGATTCATGCAAATTTGATACTCATCTTGTTAATATTGATAGCTCTTTGAAATGATTAATAGTAATTGCGCTCCCACAAATATTAATAGATAACTTATAATGATGAAAGTATCTATCACAGTAGCTGACGTTTATCGGGAGACTGATCAAATCAAACCTTAAAATTTTAAATAAGTCTAATGAATGCATCGTAATCGTCAATAACAGATTTCGTTAATTTTGTGCATCACTACGTTCACAGCATTTCTGGAAATTTCAAACTTATTCTACATATTTACAATTTCAGTCGTAGTATATATATTTAGGAACATAATATTTTACACGTATAGTGTATTTTCAAGATTGCGTTGTATTTTTACGCAAAATGTACTTTCTTGTTAATAATTCCTAACTTATAGCATAAAGCTAAAAGCTAGGGACGTCAAGTCCAGTAACAAAAATTACACAGGCAATAACAATTACACACGTGCAGGAGTTTTTAATGAACAGAGTGTTTCTTCTTCAATTTTTTCCACTAAAAATACTGTGAGTGCTCTATTATTGTTATTCAATAATAATGTATTATTTTTCATTTTCTGCTTTGTATTCTTTGTAGACTCGTAGAACCTGAGTAAGTTACGTAGACGTAACTCATTTGGGGTCCAAATATAAATAAAAAGAAAATAAAAATACAACTTGTAGGTTTTTTTAAGTTACGTTTTGCGATACGGGACTAGAGCTTACGATTTCGTATGTGAACTTGGCTGAATGCATTGCCTTCACGTGTGTCTGGATAATAAACACAGCGTTATCTTGAAAATACAGTTGTATTTTGTAAATGTCCGTCACTTTATACAAGTCTTATAATTGTTTGCTATACATGTGTCGCTTGTGATGATTGGTTGCCATTACCTGTAAAAATCAAATAAAGTTCAAATAAGATGCAAATTGGGCCTGAATAAACATATGTATTGTGTGTTTCCCAAATATACACATTTTTGATTGTCTAGTCGTTAAGAAACCGACCTATTGACCAACTGGTCCGCGGTTCGAAGTAAATAAATAAATCTTAATCAGTCTTTTCGGATTTATGTACATATTTGTACATAAATCCCAAATCTTTAACGAGCCCGGTGGCGCTGTTATCAGTAACGCTGCTTCGGCACCAACGCTCGTGTGTTTGATTCCCACACACAAATATTAGTGTGCATAATATTTCTGTTTGTCTGGTGATTTTGAGATAGGTAGGACGCATTCAAGCAGCTCGTCTGGAGAAGTATCACTACCTCACCGCACCGCAGCCAAATAACAACCTTAGGGGTTGTTGTGCTCCTGCGTGTAAGTGAGGTTACAACTAAGCCCCTAAGGTGTTGTTGTTGCACCTCTGTTACACAGTAGAGGTGGTATTGCTCGGCGGTGAAGAAAAACATCGTCAGGATATCCACACGTCTAAAATATATATATACATATATCAAAAAACGTGTCACCTAATCTAAGAAAGGTCTGGTTTGCCGTCGGGGTTATGGAGGTCTGACAGCAGTCGCTCCATGTAAAAATTAGTATCTTCGTGCAATAGTTAGGCTTAGGTAGCGAACCCCACCAATCATAATGGATTACGAACCCGGATAACGCTAGAAAGAAGAAGAATTTTCTATTGAATAAATCAGCTGTTTATTACGCACCTGTCATTTAGTAAGGTATTGTGTTCGTGCATCGCAATCATTGGTAGTCGAAATATTTATTGCTATCATCGGAGTTAAAAAGGGAAGTGATAAAACTAGCCAATAGAAAATTTCTATTTCAGAACCAGACCCTATTAAGTGAATGAATAATGAAAGACTATTCGAGAACAGTGATAGCTCAGTGGATGAAGAAGTATATAAACCTTCGAATTCGAATCCTGGCGTGGGCATGTACCACTAAATTCGTCTTTGCGGGTTTTTTGTACATATTTGAAATATCACTTACACTGCGGTGAAGGAAAACCTGAGGAAATCCGCACTTTCCAGAAATTATATTTCAAAAAGACGCGTGACCTAAGAAAGTTCTGAATTTTCTTGTGGGTTGTGGAATGGCAGTTGCTCCATGTCAAAATCATTTTCTTTGCCAAATCCTTAAGATTAGGTTGCGGACCCCACCAATCCTAATGGATTAGTAAACGGTATTAAAATAAAAAATGAATTACTTTTCGAAATTCTAGACTGTACAACTAGTATACAGTTTACTAAATTGCTCATTTCAGTGGATATAACTCTACATGAACTCTTACTTAACAAACTTATATTCCAGACAATTACGTATCGATAAATGAAGTCTTTTAACTGGAAATGTCCATTCATGTGTCAATTAATATGTTTCATTTGATTAATGATCGGATATTTTTGACATCATTTACATTACGAGAACATTAGATATATTATTTTCGGTGTATATATTCACCCTCGTGGAAATTATCCATTTACGATCCTACGTTGTAAGCTGTCAGTTTTTTATACCTCTAAAGTATATGACATGCCTGATGGTAATAGTTACCGTAGCTTATGGATCACCAGGGGTGTTACTCGTATGTTGTAAAAAGCTCTTCACGACTTTTTGACGTGATAACGTCTTATAAATCAATGAACGCCGGGTGCACGCACGAAAATGCATAACTCATTGTCACGTTCCGCCGGAGCCGAGCGTGCAAGCGAGAGCGCGGAACAAGCGATAGAGAGGCACGATCGGCCTAAGCGTTCGGCTTGTGACGCATCTATCTCTCTTCCACTCCATCGGCCGATGCGGCCGAGAAGAGAGACAGCGACAGCAGAAAACCTACACGTGAACTGTTTTGTCAACTGTTGAATGTTTTTTTATGACGTTATCACGTAAAATTGTCGTCCGTAAACCGACTTTGCAGAAAACCAATTTTTTAATAACCTCACGCTATGGTCCCGAGATAAAGCACAGCTCGAGACAAACCTTGACAACTTAAGAGACTCGGTTCTTTGTAACCGCTTTCTTTGGTACCTGAACCTTGTGGTTCCAGTGTGAATGGAGGATGAATTTCCAGTTGTCAGCGAGCGGTGCGATTGTAAAATGAGACTGCTAATATTATATCGAACTACTCCTTGAATAACCACTATTTTTACAATCGGTAGAACACACAAAGCTCGTAAATTTTCTCCCTAAACAAAGGCTTCAATGTATGTAAGCTATGATCATCGACAATTCTCACAGATCGTCTTTGTACTAAATAACAAGGTACTAGCCGGTTTTCAGGTGCTGCCACCCATAGGCTGAGGCCATATATCGCAAGGTGAAATACACATAGATATGGTTAGATAACGAGATAGGTTGCAGGTATGCATCCTGCCGGCGGCAGCAGTTGAGGTCGGTACTCTTAGAAATTTCCTAAATCGTCAAGATTTCTTTTGAGGATTTGGATAAATCTTTCATTTTATAAAACGTGGTTTACTAAAAGCCATTTTTATCGATCATTTATTGGGTTAAAAAACTGTATTAAGTTTAGGTTAGGTTAAGTGGCTATAAAAAGTAATTTCAAATGTTTGAATTATAATAATGCACTCACATGAAACTACAAAAATTACGAATCGTAATTTTCGTAATTATTGTAAAAAAAACTTTACTCTGCCTTATCTAGCTACAAACTTACCCGAAGGTAGAACGACAGAGCTCCTTACCGCTGAGTATGGCGGCGGCGCTGGTGTCGCGGCTGGTTTCGCTGTATGGACTTGATTGTTGTAGCCTATTGTAAATTGAGATAATGTTGTTAAAGTTAATAATGTTATTAAGAGACGTAGAGCGCATCGTAGAAGCTCATCTGAGGAAGTACCTCCACTTCACAGAAAATCGCAGCCAAATAACAACTACGTGTGAGGTCACCAGTAAGCTCCTAAGGAGTTGCTGTACTAGCAGCAGAGTTAACATCACGCGAGTTATATTTAATGTGTTGCAAGCGTTCATACGCTTTGGTAACAGGTGGGCCGTATGCTTTCATACCTCCCGACATTCTATATAAAAAATACAGGAAGTGTCACTATTAACATAGCAAATCATTAGTTAACCTTACTCGCAAGAACAAAATGGCTCATTTTGTCAAGCTCACCACCTCAGCTCCACCTCATAAAAAAACACAGCCAAGTAACAATGTCTTGGGTTATGTCGTTGAGTTCCTATGGCTCAGTGAGGTCACCAGTAAGCTCCTTAGCTTACCTATTAACAAATGAGGATCTGATGAAAGAGGAGAGAATGCAAGTATTTACAGCCTGAGGAAGCATTTTGATGAACCGGATCGTAAAGTGGTTAACACCAGGGCGGGAGATTTGATTCCGACATATGACAATATTTACATGCATGAACATATAAATTGGTCGTGTTTTAAGAGAGGCAGTGCGTAACAAAGTACTGACTGACTTAGGAAGTGCCTCCATCTCACAATAAAACCGCAACCAATAACAACTGTATTTCTGCAAGTGGGGTCACAGATAAGCGCCTAAGGAGTTGCTGTATCAGCAGTAAGGATGGCAGCACGTGAACGATACTTCCTGTATTATAAGCATTCATAGGCTACGGTAATTACTTTACATCAAATGGGCCGTATTCTTATGTACCTCCCAACGTTTTATAAGAAATAGAGGAGAGAGCCTGAGTATGTTTAGAGCTTGACTGAGTATCTTACACAATATTACAAGTAAATAAGAATTCCCAAAATCCCTAGTAAGCTGGCGAGCAGACCTGTAACCGCATAGTGTTACTTGTATTGCAAATATGAGGTTGCAGCTCGTAACATGCATGCTGTATGCTAGTTTCTTACCTAATATATAACAAAAAAAAGCTTAATCCTTATATTAATAAGCACAATATTCCTTCTTACCTAGCGAGCTATTTCTGAGATAAGGGTTGCCATACGTGGCGGAATATCTAATATCTACGCCTGTTTTCGTATTTGGCTGGGCGTAGATCGGCGTTGGTGGAGCTGAAAATACATATGCTGGTAAATAATAAATAAAAATACTATGGCAAATGAACAAGATGCTATAAGATATTATTTATACAATGTAATAGGCGTCTAACTGCCCGTGTATCCCCGCTGGTAAATAACGATATTTTTATAATGTGTTGTGATAATATACCACTAACAAATAAACCACTTGATTGCGCATGAAGGCTCTCCGCGCCCATAAAAACGTATTTTAACGCCTGAATATCTATTTAACTAAAGATTTAAGCTTACAGATCAATGAAAGATTATGTATGTGTGTATTTATATCTTCACACCAGGTCTCTTGGGAGTAGGCAGAGAGAAACGAGCACCATAAGACTCACTCGCTTCTTTATAATTCACAGCTCTTTTCAAGTATGGTCGCCGGTTTCTAGGGCTCTTGTTATGTATTGGTTTTCCTCGGCTCCTATATCTTTCCACTTTCGCATTGTATATTTGTTTCTTCATTCTTTCATGTCCGAATCAACGGAGCATGCCCTTTTTTAATTTTAGCACCAACACTCTATTTCAGACTCTATTTATTTTTCTAACGAACGTGGCCAGCAGGCGTTAAAGGCAAATTATAACTTAATATACCATTAAGTTTACTACTTGAGTGCACGGCATATTGTAAAACGTGAACCAATGAATATGAATACCATTATTATACCTAAAACCTATGACGACACGGACCTTACTCTTATGGTGTTCAATTCTCTCTGCCTACCCCGCAAGGGACCTGGCGTGAAGGCATACATATACAATTTGCCTTTGTAAATCATTTGATTATACAAAATGTCAATGGTATATATTATACTTAAATTGTCTAATTTAATTTAAAATATACATCACATGAAACAAAAAGTAAAGAGCTATTCAATTAAATGTCAAATATAAATAATAGTTCAGTTATTCTGATTAAAAATGTCAAGAAACCTAAAATTATGTACAACAAGTGTTTTACTACTGCGACGTTTCTATTATTATTACATGTTTTTTGCTATTTTTGTTATGAATTGATTCATTTATTGCTAAAATAAACTAACAGTTAACTAGTTTTTTCACTAACAAACGCGTATTTTTACATAGTAGTTACTTTGGGCGGGAATACAAAGTTTTTCAAAAAAACCCGCCATTTCCGGTACCCAATTGTAAAATGATTTCCTTTTTGCTAAAATGTATTGTATGTAGTCCTTAGTTTTCATAACAAGTGATTTAGGTTAGATACTTGAATTATTGACGAGCTCGGTGGCGCCGTCGTGAATGACGCGACTTTGACACCAACGCTCGTGGGTTCGATTCCCACACAGAGCAAACATTTATGTGCATGAACATGTCTGTTTGTCTTGGTCTGGGTATTATCTGTCTAGTAAGTATGTATTTACAAAAAAAAATATTTACTTATTTTTTTTCAGTTCTCTAGTACTCATGACACAAGATTCGCTTACTTTGGGGCTAGATGGCACTGTGTAATTTGTCCGACAAGATTTATTTATTTATTTTGGCAGAGCGGAGGTTCCGTCTGTATATTCACCGATCGTAAGAATAATTAATTTATAGTTACTTTGAAAAGTGTATTAAAACATCGTTGTACCATCGGACAACAATAAATTGTAATCCAAGTGCGGTTGGTTTTATTTTATATACTCTCTCATACTACCAACCGTTACAAAACTAGTAGCTGTTAATTTAACTCGAATATGAGCTACTGTCCAACTTGCATATAACAGTAATTCGTATAATGCGGTCGTACAAAGATCGCAGCTAGCTCGCATTGTGCAATAAGGAGATTTCAGCAAACCGAATAACTATGGTTCCACAGATCACTCGCTCATTTGGGCAGATCCACGGGAAATGGACACGGCACTTTACTTTTAGGCTGTTTCGGCGTAGGAGAGAGCAGTTTTTTACTCTGGACAAATTATTTACATTTCGGCCCTTTCGGGACAGGAGATGTGGAACTCTGTGCATCCAAGCATATGACCCTGTTTGTATGTTTGGCGGCATCTGTTGTTGATGTTCATCGGTAAAACTATAATTAAACAGAACAGGCCCGAAAAGAAAAGGGTCTGTAAGCTTGAAGCTTTAATTTATCTATACTAGTAAATAACAGCAAGCTGTGTAGGCAGAGCTGATATTTTTTAAATTTAAAAAATATTTAAATCTTTTATTTTTAATTTTTGAAAAATATATGGAACCCTGTACGACATCTAGCGCCGAGTGCTGTTACTTTTTCTGTTGATGGGAGTGCAGTGCAGACTCTGCACTGCAGAGTGGCCGGCCATACGTTTTCCCATATGTTTTTTTATTCTAATTGGAACGATTTTGGACCGTTCTTCCTCACCAACGAACATTTAAATTTCAAATTAAAGGATACAAAACTACAATATGTTAACTATTAGTGTGTCGATTTTGGAGTTTCTCACTATTACCGTCTGAACGCTAGCTGGATGACATCAGTCTACCCCAAACGACAATTTTGAGGGTAATGTGGCTCCGCTGGCTATCGCAGCTCTGCCAATAATTATAACTCCAGAATTAGTGAGGCAATTTTGAAACAGTTTTCGTTATTTCAAAGCTAGATCAATCGGTATAATTCGTGACTACATCTCATGAAAACTTATTCAGTATTAAAAAAAAAGGTAAGAAATGGAAAAGTTTTGGATTTATACATTCTCAAGTTACACGTGTTATACAAGAAATAATACTTACTTTCATTACCAACGGGGAGCCCTAAGTTATTTATAGCGTCCGTTTCGTCTTGAGATTTAGTCGTTCGTTGTAATGAATTGTTTTCCGAAACATTACTGTTCGACAGCGGTAGCGTTGACGCTGTATCAATGCTACGCGTTAATGAACCTTGCAGGGATCTGTTTTGAACAAATATCGTATATTAACATATTTTAATTGATGGTAAATTGTAAAAAAATCACCTATAATTACTAACTAACAAAATATGGTACAGAGATATAGATAAATGTGAAACTTGACGACGACGGAACTTGTTGACGGGCTCAGTCGTGATTAACGCAACTTTGTCACCAACGCTCGTGGATTCGATTCCCACACAAAACAAACATTTGTGTGCATGAACTGTTTGTCTTGGTCTAGGTGTTTTCACAGAGGTAGGGCGCATCAAAGCATCCCGTCTGGGGAAGTACCTCCACCTCACAGAAACCCGCAGCCAAAACAACAACTCCCTAGAGGGTTGTAAATTTTTTAATACATAAATTTATATAATGCGGGACTGAAGGGGTAATTTAGGTAAAAATTACCTTGTATTTGCCATTTTGGCTGAGTGGCATCCCGTGACCATGGCTGATACAACTCAGCCGAAACGTCGGGAAATACGAAAGAAATTCTTCTCTGGAGGGTTGCTGTGTTCCTGCGTGTGAGTGACCAGTAAGCTCCTAAGGAATTGCTGTGTAAGCAGCAGAGGAGGCATCACACGAGTGATACTAAATATAATACAAGCGGCTACTGTGACTGCTTTACAACAGGTGGGCCGAATACTTGTATGCCTCCTGGCGTTGAATAAAAAAAAACTAGTCGCATTTTCATAGCCAAAAAAAAAAAATTAGAAAAATGTAGTACATAATGTACATTTAAATTTAATTTAACTTACCTATTCGATTGCGGCACATCTAGTTGTGTCGGTGACTGTACTCTCAAATGGGGGGGAGGAGGATATCCTTGTGGATAATCATATACGTATCCCACGGGGCCCTATAAAATGAAATAAACATAAATATATACAATTATGGTACAATACATTCAGTGATGCCTCTAATTATTCAGTGATTCGAAATCCTAGATCGATCCGGGATAGATATCAAAAGTTAGTTTATTTTTGCACTTGGCACTTTAAAATTGATGCTGAAGATGATTTTTGACACTCAATAAAACTGGCAGCGGCTGTTCTAATGGTCAAACAACACTAGACTGTGTTGAAGACGTATTGGATGAAACTACTAGCCATGAAGAGTTCGCTAGCTCAGTTGTGAATGACGCGACTTTGACACCAACGCTCGTGGGTTCGATTCCCGCACAAGGCATACATTTGTGTGCATGAACATGTATGTTTGTCTTGGTCTGGATGTTTTAAGAGAGGTAGGGCGCATCAAAGCAGCCCGCCTGGGGAAGTACCTCCACCTCACAGAAAACCGCAGCCAAATAACAACTCCTTAGAGGGTTGTTGTGTTCCTGCGTGTGAGTGAGGTCATTAGTAATCTCCCAAGGAGTTGCTGTATAAGCAGCAGAGGAGGCATCGCTCGAGTGATAATTGATATATCGCAAGCGTTAATAGGCTACGGTACCCGCTTTACATCAGGTGGGCCGTATGCTTGTATGCCTCCCGACATAGTATAAAAAAAACACTAATAATACCTAATACAGCTGGAATGGATTGAAACTAGTGTTCAGTCGAGTCCAGTAGCAAGTCGACTGTAGATTATGATGCTGCACTGAGATACAAAACAAATAATAGATTATGGGTACTAGTACATACCTTAAAATATGGGTCACTATAAGCAGGATCAGAATAATCGTTGCTATATCGATACTTCATCAAAGAATCATCGTTTCGAATTGCAGGTAGCTGTACGGGACCAGCGAGAGGTAGCCCAACTGGCATCTTAGTGTCAGATCTGTCGGAGCTTGTGTAATCCTGTCAGAAATTCAATTATGATTCAATATTGATAATAAATTTGAATTTTTCGAGTCATCTTTTCTGTATATGACATTTGACACAGCTCGTTTTGTATTTCAAACTGGTAGTGGTGGTATTATAAAAAATAAATGCCTTATGCTCATATATACTAGCCACTCCATATAATTCAGTTACTTAACATCGTACTTCCTATGTCAAATGAGAATTTACAAATTATGTTTAAGGCAAAAATCAAATCTTTAGATCCTGCTGTTTCAATTGTCCACTTGTTATCCATTAATAGCAGCCTCGATTATGTTTAATAGGTGTAGATTAAGAACTATATTTAATAGTTTGTTTTATTATTTATTTATATTAATAAAAATAGATAAAATTTCTAAAATAAAGGTAGACTAAGTTACTCCTTATTACATCAGCTATCTGCCAGTGAAAGTCCCGTCAAAATCGGTCCAGCCGTTTCAGAGATTAGCCGGAACAAACAGACAGACGGACAGACAGACAAAAATTGTAAAAATATTCATTTTGGTATTTGGTTTGTACCGTGTATATATCCATATGCATTTAGTAAAAAGCGATTATTTCAATATTACAAATAGACGCTCCAATTTTATTTATCTGTATAGAAGATTATTATTATATTATTACATATTATGTTATTATATATATATATAAAAATGCGTAGATATTTTATGTCACAAAAAAATACGTATTCTGTGAAAATAATAATAAAAATAAAAGTGCAAAGTCCCCCGAAGGGAAGATATTTCCCCCTAATTTTAACAGTTTTTCATATTTTACGCAGGAACCCTAAATATTTACGGGATAAAAAGTACCCTATATTGTGCTCTGAACAGTCGTCTACCTACCAGTGAAAGTCCCGTCAAAATCGGTCCAGCCGTTTCAGAGATTAGCCGGAACAAACAGACAGACAGACAAAAATTGTAAAAATATTCATTTTGGTATATGTACCGTGTATATATCCATATGCATTCAGTAAAAAGCGGTTATTTTAATATTACAAACAGACACTCCAATTTTATTTATCTGTATAGATGAGCGTTGAGTATATTGCATTCCTAGAAACAAATAAGAGTAGGTACATTTTGTAGTGTTGCGAAAAGGAACCTAGAACTCCCAGCTATCTCAGTTGTGTAATTTACTGTTCCATTACTGTAGTTTGCTTTAGTCCTCTCCATATACCTATTTACTGAAATAAATTTAAACTCACCAAATCATAGCTTCCATCTCCATGAGGTAGCTGCATCTTGAGATCACTTATATTCGAACTCCTATCACTGCCTTTATACATGTCGCCAGTGGTGACCGTAACGTCAGGTTTTTCACTCAACTGCTGATTCTTCCTTCTCCTCCGGTGGCAAACCACCAGCAGAATGATGAAAGCGGAGAAGATTATGATGCCTGAGGTCACTCCAATGAGGATTATGAACAGGGGCAGAGATTCTGTAATGAATTTAATGTATTAGAACGCCCTGGTGTATGTATAGAATGCAATGGTAAACTTAGAGAAGATAGCAGTCAATTAGAAGTATTATAGGAATTGTTCGTATTTTATCAGCGATTAAGGATTACTAGCTGCTATGAGAATAATGATAGCGGGTGTGATAAGTAATGATGAGGATAATGTTCCTTACTCCTCATCGGGCAGATATTGTCGAGCCAGACTAATGTCACTATATACAAGTATCATTATATAAGCAGTGATAGCCCAGTGGTTAAGCCCAACCCAGGTCCTCGGTTCGAATCCTAGAAGGGCATGGACCACTAAATTCGTGTTTTCGGATTTATGTACATATTTATCACTTGCTCAGCGGTGAAGGAAAACATTGCGAGGAAACCCGCATATCCAAGAAATTATATTTCGAAATACGTTTGACCTAACCAAAGATAGACCTGGTTTTAAACCCTCTGGGTTGTAGAGGTCTGACGGCAGTTGCTCCATGTAAAAATCAGTATTTTCGCCGAATCCTTAGGCTCAAGTAGCGGACCCTACAAATCCTAATGGATGAAGAAACGGGATAATGCGAAGAAGATACAAGTATCGTTATTCCCACTGGGTAGAGCCAATGTTTTCACGCCGCCTGAAAAGTCTAAAAGAAGTATCAATTGCTTATGTATCCTCTAAAGCAGGGCTTTCCAAAGCACAGCCCGCGGGCCGCATGTGGCCCGCGCCTAATAATGATGCGGCCCGCGACATATTTATAAAATTTAAATATAGGTCTTGTTATTGACTGATAATTCACTTACACACGCACTGTGCCTAGCAATAACAAATATTAATGTCGAAATTGATAGAATTTGTAAAGGATAATTAATGAAGAATTAATAAAACTAAATTTAACATTATTGCCGTTTTTTAATTTTCTCCAAATAAATAAATTAACGCTATTGTATTTATTTTTTTAACGTATTTGTTTTTGCGGTCCTCCAATATATGCAGTGATTTGTATTAGCCCGCGATCGTATCTGGTCTGGATAGCCCTGCTCTAAAGTATGAATAAGCTAGTAATGATTACTCCAAGCCATCTTAAATGTCTTACAGTGCTTTTTATTCTATGTAATAGATATCTAAATAGGTACTCACTTATCGGTTTGAGAACTATAGCAGCGTTGGCATTTCCGTACTCATTTGTAACACTGCAGTTGTACATGCCATAGTGTTTGGATTGACTAGCTCTTATAACTAGACTGGATTTGATGATGCCTGTATCTAGAATTTCTTCCACCATTGCATAATCCTGTAAAGTCAGTAGTACTTCAAGATGTTGTCTTATAATAAACAGAACACAAGTGATATTAGAACTTTTGACATTATTGATATGAAAATTAATTTTAATAAAGGTATTTTTTATTAAATATGGCCCATATTTAAATAAACTTATAGCCAACGTTCAATTGGTTCTTCCACATATTTTCATCGTTGTATCCTTTTATATACGTAGGAGGCATAGGCGATGGTAACTATTTTACACCATTTGGGCCGTATGATTGTGTATGCATAGAGTTATCGATAATAATTATGTTTTTTTCACTTTATAGATTCTCACTATTAATTATACGAAGTAAAATGACATATATATAGATATAGAGACAGGTGGTGATACCAATATATATATGTATCACCACCCGTCTCTATACGAGGTCAGCTGACAATAATTTGAACTTGAAATTCAAAGTGATTCCCAAAAAAGACAAACATTTGTGTGCATGAAAATGGTTGTTTGTCTTGGTCTGGATGTTTTAAGAGAGGTAGGGCGCATCAAAGCAGCCCGTCTGGGGAAGTACCTTCACCTCACAGAAAACCGCAGCCAAATAACAACTCCCTAGAGGGTTGTTGTGTTCCTGCATATGAGTGAGGTCACCAGTAAGCTCCTAAGGAGTTGCCGTGTTGGCAGCAGAGGAGGCGTCGCGCGAGTGATACTTAATATATTACAAGCGTTAATAGGCTACGATAACCACTTTACATCAGGTGGGTCGTATGCTTCCCGACGTTGTATAAAAAAAATCAAACATAAGTTGGGCAGGGGTCTACGGAAAGCCGAAAATATATAGGCAAGGGGTCTACGACAGGGATGTTACGGAGCTTCGACTCCGGTTCCGTTAAGTCGGAACTTCCGATTATTATTACACCTTCGGTTCCGACTTCGGCTCCGACACTTTTAAATCGAAGGTTTTAATCGGAGGCTGAAGCATAACATAGCGGCGGCGGCGGCCTGTGTCGACTGTTATGAACAGGTTCATACATGTCGCGCGGGGAATCCCCCCGACTCCCACTACGTGCACTCTATCGTCAATTATTTTTTCACTTGTTAATTTGTTACGCACACGACACGTTCATAGGTTATAGATATTTGTTTTGATTTTTGCGGCTTATGAGGGTGCACAAAGCTAAGTGGCGCCCTCATTTTGTTTTTATTAATAACGCTTTATTAAGACCAATTCCAAAAACACGCTCTATAGGGCACTAAAGAACCATATTTATGTTTTTTGAGACGTTTTGTTCGTAAAGTATAATACACTACTTTTGGAGTCAATTTATTTGATTTAATTTGTTTTAAAGCTTTTGTTCATTTAATATAATGTAATATGCTACTTTGGGTTTAAATTCATTTATTTTAATTTCTTGTTTATTTGGAAATATGCCAATTTTTTTTCATTGTTTGTGTTTTATTTTATAATTGAAAATTGAAATGAAAAAAATTTTACTAAATAATGTTTTATTTGTCCTTAAATAAAAATTCTCTCTCATGCCACCACTTCTGACCCTGCCTCCGACTCCGATTCCGATTCCGACTCCGATAAAGCAATTTTAAAAACTCCGACTCCGCCTTCGGTTCCGATAAAACTACCTCCGTTACATCCCTAGTCTACGAGACAAAAATGATTGGAAATCTTTGATATAGAGTACAGATGAGAGCTACACTGTGGCAAACTTTAGTAGCAAACGTTTCAAATAAACAGATAGTTTTGATGATACACCTACCACTCGCACGCCTATTAGGTGACGTCATATTCCAAATAAGCCCTGCTCGTTATCGCTGTGCACTGACGGGTGTCAGTTGCCATAGTGGGCGTAGTGGGGACCGCGCAACAAATAGCGTGAGCATTAGAATATGACGTCTACCTGACTACCTAGGAAAGTATTTGGCGTATTGAAATATTTTTTTAACAAATTCTTTTATTACTACGGGGGAATGCAATGAGATCTACTTGCCCTTTGTTCGATTTCTATGTATGCTCTTTATATGTTTGTTCTGGGTATGTACCACTATCGTGGTTACTACCGAGATAAAGTATACTACGTTATCTCGGGTTCAATATTATTTGAAATGAATAGAGGGGAACCGTTCGGCCGTGATAATTTGAGAGTCGCTGGAAACGAAACCGTTCATACTTATGTGACAATGATGTTTTCGAAGCGAAAACTTTAGGTACGTTGGGCAGTTTTGGGATGGGGAAAAAGTACTGAACTCGCGTCAGATACATGTGTGTGAAAAATTACCTAGTTTACAACAAGGCAATTTTTAAGTTATTAAAAATTTTATAACATTAAATTTTGTAATTTTTTTATATATCTATACATTGTTTGTATTATATAGATAATAATCATTCTTTTTCATGTAAAATCGCGCAATAAATATTTTTTTTTAACTAAAATATTCAATTCACTGTATTAATACGTGGATAAAAATATTTTTTAATAAAAAATATTTGTTAATAACTCAAAAATAATGTTTACAAGTTTGTGAAGCTAAGAAGTTTTCTCTTCTGATGTGCAGTGATAGTTTTGTTTTTATATAACGTAATATTTATTTGGAAATTTGATAACTCTAGGAAGAAGAAAGAAGAATGCGGGAATCAGTAACCATTATTTTTTTCTTATTCTTGTATGTAACGAGTTGTGTTCTATAGAATTGTTTGATATGATGCCGACAACTATTTTTTATAACCGCACCGCTCGCCGACGGCAGGAAGTTCACCCTCACATGCTGGAAACGCAATGGTCGCGTACTGTTCGGTTCCAGAGCAGTTTTCTTCTGAGAACTCTTAAGTTGTGGAATGAACTTCCAGCCGAGGTTTTCCCAAGGTCCTACAGCATGAGGCTCTTTAAGAAAGGCTCGAAGAGGTTTTTAGAGGGTCGCTATCGCATGAGTGACACCCCTGGTGTTGCAAATGTCCATAGCCTACGGTGACTGTTTACCATCAGGCAGGCCTTATACTTGTTTCCCATCGTGGTGGTATAAAAAATAATGTCTTTTGCAGGGTTTATTGGAATTTGAAAGAGTATTTTGGAACATAGAATGTGAAAAAGCAAAAATATCTTACCGGGTCCTGTATGGCACTAATCTCCCGATTCTCAAAGTACCATCTGATGTCATCAGGTCTTGGTACACATAATGCTGCACATTCTATCCTCACGCTCTCTCCCTCAGAGCCGAATTGAGTCCTATTTGACAATACCTTTGGTGCACCTAGGGATAGAATCATGAATTAAATATTGTAAGCTTTTAAAAAGTTATCACATAAAAAAATAATAAGCAGTGATTGTTCAGTGAATAAACGGCCTATCCATCAACTGGACACGATTCGATTTCTGGTATGCACCACTAAAATAGTGTTTTCGTATTTCTGTACATGTTTGTAATTTTCACAAGACGCGTATTGCCACAACAGCGATTGCCAGGTCATAGGTTCCTAACCGGATACAGAAATATTCTCACCTTTTATAAACACAGTGGCCTCAGACTCCACTTCTGGGTATCCCTCCACAGTTGCCTTGCAGATGTACCGCCCGGCGGTATTCTCGTCAACGGAAATCTTCAAGTTTGCAGATTTACCCGTAACCTGCTGAAGGGTAGTGCGCATTCACATAAAAATATGACAGACAATAGTTATCATAATGTATATTTTTTGTCAAAAGTGATTAAAGATGAAAATTATTTATTTGTCATTGGGCCCTCGCGGGCACTTAGACACGTCTTACATGTTTCAAATAATCAAATCTTATTGTATTTTATTAATATCTTTCATTTCCGTTTTCTTTTTTAATTACCATCATTTCGAAATAATAATTAAATATATATATGTATATGTATGTCACATGTACTGAATCATTTCCAGACATCTTTGTCGGTTAGATATTCATCGAGTATTTTTGATGTGCCTTTTGAAGACATTATCAGATTTAATGTCCATCACAAGTTGGGCACGCATAAAGGGACACATATAGACGACGGATGTGGTTCTTACATTGCACCCAAAAGTTTAATATAGGGTGTAACAAATTTGACTCTACAATTACTAAAATTACCGTGTTAATATGTAAAATGTAACCATTACGAAAAATACCATTACGTTTAGAAGGTCTAAAGTATTAAAATTAGCATATTATCAAAATGTCTACTTATTAATTAGATCTAAATTATTAATCTGATAATTTACGTTTATGTTACTATTTATTCTAATTATTTTTTACTATAGTATTACATTTTTGTTACTATAATACTATGGTAATTTTGACACATGGGCTTTTTAATCAGGTAATTTTCTATAAGTAGAGATTTTGATAATATGGACATTTTAATATTTAGACCTTATGAATAGTAAGAGGAAAATATACCAATTTGTTGAACAAAAGTGTCAGTAAGAGTCAATGATCGTAGCACATCTGAACAATCTGTCGTAGCTAGGTCATTAGATCTTTGAAGATACATTTGTTTACTAAAATTAGTAGGTTTTCATAATAGATACTGTGTATACATTAATTGTATTATCATCAGAACTAAATGTGTGTACCAAATATCACATCAATTGGTCAACAGGAAGGGGATAAAATTTCTATAACTTGATTTGATCCACACAAGGCAAGCTATTGTATCGGCATCACATAAAACACCCATAAAAGGGCCGAAAATTTCGTTGTAGCTAAGTTATTCCTACAGTTGTTGCTAAAGTTGTTCCCAAAGCTATTCCTAAAGTTGCTCTTTTAGTTGTTCCTAAAGTTATTACTAAAGTTGTTCCTAAAGTGAGCCTGTCATGGTAGTCACTTACCCCGATACGCCCTGGTTCATGAAACAGCCACCTTATTTTAGGCTGTGGCTGGCCGTCGACGTCACAAGTCAATGTTACTGCAGCTCCTACTTCCGCTTCTACGTTCTTCGGCCGTGTTCTGAATGAAGGAGGATCTGTATCACAAAACATTTAAATTAATAATCTCATCATTATCATCTGAGCGTTAACCCCGGTCACGTCATAAGGTTTCGCTTCGGAGCCTGGGATCCACGTTCCGGCTTTTACTCCTCCATTTCGTCCGGTCTACGGCATCCTTTATAGTGAGAGTGACCTCACAAGGTCAAGCCAGCACTTCTTGGATCTACTCCTTGTATCGGGACCCGGCGGAGCTAGCATGGCTAGACGTTTGTTCCCCACGTATCTTGCCAGTTTTGGTAAGACGGGGCCCTATCAGCATAGGTAACACTCTTTCAGTTTATCTGCTATGTCACGGACACGAAAGCTACAGCCTTTATTTAAATTAGTAACCTATCTATCAATACCTTCGTGCTAAGTCCCTTGCGGGGTAGGCAGTGAACCGTGTTCCGCATGACACACATGCGGCATTATACATTTCAAACGCTTCTTTATTATTCATTGATTTTCTTATGCATTTAATAAAAACCTTGTTTTAATCATCGGCCACGTTTATTAGAGTTTATCTGAAAATTTAAAAGAAATATCTTCCCGCTCAGCTCGGAATTTTGCGAATATTTAAAAAAAAATCTGGCAAGGAATTCTAAATTTAACTTAACTTACTATTCATTCCTAAATAACAATTTCCTCTGACTTTACTGGATGGAACAAATATTTTATGTACCACTAAAGAGGTAAATAAGAAACAAAAAAAATACCAGCCATACGCGATGTGAGAAAATTTCGTTTCTACAAACGATATAAATTTCATGGATTTCTATAACGTTTGGTACAAATTCAAGTTCGATCCTAGATATTTATCATCTGTCCATCAATATCCTCACGCCACGTCCCTTGCGGGTTGGTAGAGACCCGAGCATAGAGGTAGTGTTTATTGTCACTGATAAAATTAACCAGTCTCGGGGATTGTGGACAAATTTGAAAACTGAAAATTTATATTCAGATGACGGTGACGCATCCCCATACTTTCTTTTCCTAAGGCAGTTACCGTAGCCTATTAACACTTGTAATATATTAAGTATCACTCGCGCGATGCCTCCTCTGCTGCTTACACGGCAACTCCTTAAAGGCTTACTGGGGACCTCACTCACACAACAACCCTCTAGGGAATTGTTACTTCGTTGCCGTTTTCTGTGAGGTTAGACGGATTTATTTGATACACCTTACCGCTCTTAGAAAAGTTTTTTCCCTATCAAAAAAGAAAACCACTTCAAATACAGTAGGCACTACTTAGAACTTTAATTAAAATATTCCCATTGATAACATTGGTTCGTAACATTGGTGATTGAAAGCTATACATAACTGTATTAATAACAACCCAAGAACCAAGAATAACAAGCAAATACAAACAGCAAATGCTTCGATCGGTAATGGAATACTTAATCCATTATCAATCGGGCGGGTCTTGCATACACGGACGTTCCTAAGGGAATTAAGGTTGCATGCATCGTTTGATTTCGTAGTTTGTGTGAATGTATGGAACACACCTTTAATGGCAGAACACTGCCTTTCACGGAATTAATATCCTTAGTCGTGCAAAGATTGTTTGTTTACTTGTATAACTTTATTACGTAATTAATATAATAGTTGCAAGGTTTGCAAATGCAGTGTCACTTCAAAGAATCAATTTTTATTATAGCGTGTAAATGTTTTTCAAACTTCTAAACCAAAACTGGAATAAGCATAATCTACATAACTTTCTTGCTTTGTACTCCACGTAGTCCATATTGGCGCTAATGGACATGTAGGCATTTGCATAACATGCAAGTGATTATTAAAATGAATTACACTATTATTTGATAAACCCTCTAATTTATTTATAACTCGTAAACGTAATGAAACAGTTAATTGTAGTTTCTGGAAAGAAAAGTGTTAAAAGCGGCTATTATTTCTCGATTGTAAATTTATTTCAAGTAATCTTTTTTTATTTATTAATCTATTAAGTTTCACTTAAGCTGTCTTGCTTCGTTTTCACCACTTAATTTTCAGAAACAATAACACGAAACTCGTGTTATTGTAAAAAAAGACTTGATATTCCGCTGAGTGCCGCATAAGCACATGGAATGTGAGAGGTGGATTGAAAGATAAGATGAATGAGCTGATAGATGTAATGAACAAGAGATGGCTAGATACATTGTGTGTGATAGAGACTAAGCAGAAGAGAAAGCCACAGCGAAGACCTTCCCGGCCACCTAACATCCATGAGGTCCGACGAGAACCAGTACGATTAAGTCAGCGCCGGCGTAGGTGTCGTGCTCTCATATCGTATAGCTTATGGTGTGAGAGATTACAGTTTAGTAGGTCCAAGACTTCTCGGAATAAAACTAGACATTTTTTTTTGGTTACAGCATATGCACCCGTAACCTCAACTAAGAGCTCGAAAAGTTTTGGGAAACCACAAAGCACATTCTGAATTTGACTGAAGAGAATGAACAAATAATTATGTATGGAAATCGGAATGGATGGGTTGGAGTCAAATGAAAAAGTGTCTGCTTGGTCTATACTATAATACAATAAACGATATAGGTAAGTTAATTTTAGATATATGAATGAAACGAAACCTCTTTGTATCGAAGACGTTATTCCATTATTATGGCCTATTGAGCAACAGGACCCTAGTTCGAATCCTGGCATGTACCGCTTCGTATTTCCGGATTTATGCACATATTTGTAATTATCACTCGCTCGGCGGTGAAGGAAAACATCGTGAGGAAACTCGCACGTCCAAGAATTATATTTCGATAGACGTGTGACCATACCTTAAAAAGGTGTGGTTTTCTGTCTGAGATGTGGAGGTCGGAAGGCCCTCGTTCCATGTCGAAACCAGTATATTCACCAAATCTTTAGGCTTAGGTAGCGGACCCCGCCGATCGTAATGGATTAGGTAACGGGATAACGCTAGTAAGAAGACGTAAACGACAAGTCATTTGTAAAGAGCCAGTACCTTCCTGCTACTTTGTACAGCTATTATAGCACCCTCTGCTCTAAAAATGTAATACAACGACATTATAAAAAGTTACTATTTTACTTACAAGTTACATCTAAAGTGACAGTTTTCTCAGTGGTTCCCACCGTGTTGCTAACTTCACATTTTACCACGCCTTTGTGATGTGTCCTGGATATGTTGAAGATAATCTGAAACATTGGGATTATTTTAAATCGTGCATTTTACAAATTTCGGGCGGCACTGCCAATGCGAATGGATGTTTTCAAAATGGTGGTAACCTAAAATAAACGGGCGGGTAAAATAAACTGAATGAAAATGACTCCATAAATTTCACCACCGTATATAATTTAAAGACACCTTCAACCAACTTCGTGGTGTTGATTTTAGATGTTTTTGTCGTAAAGATTCACCATTATGTTTTTTACTAACGGGCCAAAAGAAGTATAACTTTAAAAAACCGGGTAAATACGAGTCTGAATCGCACACTTCGCGTTCGGGTTTCATACCACTGTATAGAAAAAACACGTTCTTTGCCCCATATAAATCAAGTTATTCCAGCGTTCAATTTTTAGCTTTCTTGTGATTTGTTGCTATAATGGTCAAAGTAACACACACTGTAAAAATGTCAACTCTCTGTCTGACTTGGTATTTTTTTTTTTTGTATGGTCTTATATGGCAAATAAAGTATTTCGTATTATCTTTATCGTTGACTGTTTACTACGCGCATTGCTATTTTCTAAAGAATTGGAAAGTCAAATGCTAAAAAAAATCTAATCCCACCGATAGTTCCAAAGATTAGTGCTTTCAAACAAACTTTTTCGCTTTATATATTAATATAAATTATCTAAACAAAGGAAGATGTAGATATTACTAGTTTTGCTTAAAAATATTGGCAGGTCATAACATAAATAAATAAAATTCATTCCAGTAGTAACCAACTAATGATTCCCTGTAGGACTGGCATGTTACTCCGTGTAAGTAACGTCACTATAAAAGCTGGTAAGGAATTGTATAATTGAAATTAACGTCTTGTCTAAACCTTTCATCTTTCATTCCCCATGACACTATAGAGATGTCTGGTTGCCATTTTTGTCATTTTTGTTAGATGGTTCCTATAACAGTGGAAGTTAGAATAATGTAGTAATGATCAAGTATACGTAGTCCACCATATCTGGTAGATAATAGAAATGCAAAATGTAATCTACTTTTATCATATTATGATGTTCAATTCACTAACAGCCGGGTGTGCCACGGGGAATAAACGAACCTCATCACAACTGGTAAGCCATATGCTTGTTTGTCGGCAGCCATAAGATAACAAAAAAAAATTCAGTCGTAGGATTGCACATACAGAAGTAAAAACGCCTTATCCTCACATATACCTTGCTGTATATACATTATGTACACATGTGTGCTTAAGAGCGGTATCCAAAAGAGCGCGGTATTTGTTTTTTTTCTCTTGATTACAATTTTTTTAAATAATTTTTTCTCGTTCTAATAATATCTTTATATGAATATATCCATATATAAATCTGATGGTGAAAAGGGCACATATATGTGTATTATATATATACTAGCGGACTCGGCAGACGTCGTCCTACCCGGAAAGCAGCGCCACAATTAAATGCAGTCTCAAGATATGGTGACATAGCGATATCAACATCACCTACCGGGTCTAATTGCGTTCTCAAACCACCAAGGAACCCATTGAAATATACACACATCATTTCATCCAAATCGGTCCAGCCGTTTAGGAAGAGTTAGGGGAGAAACACACGTACAACAATTAAATATACCTTGTCCGGCCATAAGTTCTGTTACAAATGAATATGCATTTATTTTTTTATGAAGTAATGTTATCTTAATAAAACTTATATATACATATTTATGGAAGTCTTAGCAAAAAAATAAAAAATGATACTATTCGAAATGGCCACCTTTGTCTTAGATACAGGCCTTTAATCTGTCTGGCCACGAATCTATGGATTTACGCACTGTTTCCATGGGAAATTTGGCCACTGCTTGCTACAGAGATTTCTTAAGAGGCACAATGTCGGCATGTCGTTTCAAGGAGGCCAAGTCCAACTGACCATAATTTGTAATCCTTTTTGAGGGTTTACATCTGGGCTAGACGAGGCTAGTCTTCAGCTCTTATAAAGTCCGGAACATAGCTTTCGAGCCAGGCTTGGATAGTTCGTGCCTTGTGGCCAGGTGCAGAGGCCTACTGGAAAGTCCACGGTACATTTATAAAAAGTATACTGCTGAGAGGTTTCACTACATGATCCCAGACAGTCTCTTGATATACTTTGGCTGAAGTCTTCACTCCTTTTTCACAAAAATTAAGCTTTGTGACTCCTTGTTATCAAGATACCCCCCCACCAAACCATTACAAACGCAAGATAATGACCACGTTGTAACTTTCTGACCAATTGTGTAGGTTATTTAGAACTGTTTGCGTACACTTTGTTATTTTGCTTGTTGTAGTGGTCTTCAATCATGAATTTTTTTCATCAGTAAAGAGGATATTAATTTCTGTGCCTTTCACTTGCGTATCGGGACAGATAGCGTTTTGATCGATCCACACTCTTCAACTATAGGGATTGAGTTAGGGCATGTCCTGTATATCGACGATGAGCGCCGAGCTTCAGGTCTTGTTTTATTATACGTAACAGAGTCCTAACGGGAATCTACATTTTACGCGATAAGATTTTTTGTTTTAAAGAATTCTGGCTTTAACAGCATTAACAGCCTTTGTAGTTCTAACAGCACGCGGTCGCCATGATCTTTTATGGTCTTTAACAGAGGAAATGTTGGTATATCTGTCGATAGTACGATATACGTACATACAGCTGATACCAAGCTTTTGAAGTGTCTTGAATATGACTGACACCCTCATACCCACTTAGTGCAAGGCAATCATTGCAATCTTATTTTCTTTAACACCCCATTCCATATTGTAATTTGATAATAAATACGATTAAAATACGTAAAACGGCGGGAAATCGAAAAATGTTTTCCACAAAATAAACCGGTTCCAAATTAAAAATAATTGAAAATTAAAAAAATAAAAGTTTCTATGTTACAGTATTTATGGCTAGACTAGTTATTAAGAAGCGAACACACATCTACAAATATGTATCTGGGCGTGAGGGTCACGCCAGTAAGTGCTTTTCCCCATCTTAAAAATGCCCAGCGTGTCTAAAGAAGTTTTCTATTCAACAAAACTATTATTTAACTACTTCCGCGAGTTTAAGTTACCTATTTTGCGTGTCGTAAAAAGTAATTGTTTTTTTTTTTTCATTCCGTATAATATTTTTAACTGTAATACCACTCCAGTCAAAACTACCGGTGTAATAAAACGTAACTCGGTACAAGTATGAGTTGGTGCAATGCACGCATGCATAAAGGATCGAGTGCGCTGGAACATCAACTGCAGTTGCATTAATATTCATGCATTATGTTTAACTTTGTTCTCAAATTTGCGGTAGACTCCACTTTATGCGGGATCTTGTTATGAGGTAAATTGTGATGAACATATAAATTTTAATGCCGAAAATTTATCGCATATTGTACACATAACATAGGAAATTATCTATGAGCAGTGATAGCCCCCGTGGATAAGGAGCCGGTCTATTGACCACCTGGTCCTAGGTTCAAATCCTGACGGCGGCATGTACCACTAAAGTTCGTGTTTACGGATTTATATACGTCTTTATCACTTGCTAGGCGATGAAGGAAAACATCGTGAGGAAACCCACTCGTCTAAGAAATTATATGTCGAAAGACGTGTGACCTAACCTAAGTAAGATCTGGTTTTCCCTCTGGGTTGTCCACAAAGCAGACAGGTCTGACGATAGTCGCTCCATGTCAGAATCAGTTTCTTCACCGAATCCTTAGACTTAGGCAGCGGAGCCTGCCAATTCTAATGGATTAGAAAACGGGATGACGTGAAGAAGAAGAAATTGACTGATAAAATGCTGAGACTGGGAGCTTAAAATATGTAACCTGACGCTTAAGATTTTTTTTTACGTCTACGTTTTTCTACGTCGGGAGTTATACAAACATACGCCCCACCTGATGTAAAGCGGGTACCGTAGCCTATTAACGCTTGCGATATATTAAGTATCACTCGCGCGATGCCTCCTCTGCTGCTTACACTGCAACCCCTTGTGAGCTTACTGGTGACCTCACTCGCACGCAGGAACACAACAACCCTCTAGGGAGTTGTTATTTGGTTGCGGTTTTCTGTGAGGTGGAGGTACTTCTCCAGACGGGCTGCTTTGATGCGCCCTATCTCTCTTTAAACATCCAGACCAAGACAAACAGACATGTTCATGCACACAAATGTTTGCCTTGTGTGGGAATCGAACCCACGAGCGTTGGTGTCAAAGTCGCGCCATTCACGACTGAGCCACCGAGCTCGTCGTTTGATAATCCCCAAGGGATACCAATGTACAAGTAATTCATGCTGATACAACAGTGGCTAAGCACAATCCAATGCTCTCGGTTTAAGAGCTTAAAGTTTCACGTCATGAACATTTCTTGCGATGAGTAACGTTTTTACTAAATTGTACAGCTTACAAATCGCCCTATAAGCAATCTAAGCTGGCATGATAACGGCAATGCATAGCCAAATAATTTTACATGGAGATTTATTGGGATTAAAATAATCTTGGGAAATTTGACATACGTGCAAGTCCAAAAGAGGTAGGGCGCATCAAAGCAGCCCGTCTGGGGAAGTACCTACCCCCTCACAGAAAACTGCAGCGGCAATAGGCTACGGTAACTGCTTTACATCAAGTTGACCGTGTGTGTTGCTCCCAAAATTGTATAAAAAGGATATACTGGTTGATATACGTGCAACCCATATGTACGCTTGAACTGCTGGTTCTAGAAGATTTCAATTTCCTATTTGGGTTTTTAGGCTTATTAAGGAAAAATATTTGAACCTTTTACTGGGCAATTCTTCTTTTACCTTCTAATTCTAAGTCTGTGTCTGTGTAGGAATCTGTTAAGTAGGTACTTAAGTGGTGTAAGAATCTGCTAAGTAGGTACTTAAGTGGTAAAAAGCGGTTACACAAAATGTATGAATGTAGTAGTCTGTGTTATGCAACTAGTATGAACTCGATTTTTAAAGCTTTTAATACAACAAAGTCAATAAACAGTCATAGCCGTCTAATATCATTTTATTTTAGTTGCTGTGTTAGCAGCAGAGGTGGTATGGCGCGAGTGATACTTAATGTATTACCTGCGTCATAGACTACGGTAACAGCTTTACATCAGGCGGACCGCATGCTTGGAAGCCTCCCGACGTTGTACAAAAAAAAAACTTAGACGTACGGGTTTACTCACGATGTTTCCCTTCACCGCCGAGCAAGTGATAATTACAAATCCTACTAATATTACAAATGTAAATGTCCGTTTGTTTGTCACGCTTTCACGCGAAAACTACTGAACCGATCATCATGAAACTTTGTACACATATTCTTGGAGGTATCAGGAGTAAAATAGGATACTTTTTATTAAAAAAATATATTTTTTATCAATGCGAGCGAAGCCGCGGGTAAAAGCTACGAGTAGTACCTATGTACATAAATCCGAGAACACCAATTTTGTAGTACATTCCAGTATTCGAACCGGGGAGCAGTTGTTCAATAAGCCAATTCTTTAGCCACTTGTCTATCACTGTTCATCTTCTTCTTTCTACACTCTACTATAATAATTTATTAATAGCACGATTTTGAAATTTGATGTGTTTCTTGGTGAAATTAGGAATTTTATATTAGCAATATAAAGAGTTAGCGACAATTCAGATGTAAACATGTACATTCGATGAGATTTAGAATTATAAATTATCATATAGTTGTAATTTGATTCAATATATTATTTATCAACTAATTATAAGAAAGAAAAAAGAAATTTAATAAGAAAGAAAAGTCACTGCGCTTGACTGTACCGCCTATAAGTCAACAGGCGTTTAACGGGTTACTCGACCGAAATTGGGAAAGTGACGGCGTATATCTCGACATGACAACTAGGCAACTCTTACAGATCGTTCATTATAACTTGTCCCATTGCCGTGAAGTTGACAGATCTATCTATAACTTCACGCCAAATCCCTTACGGGGTAGGCAGAGAGAACCGAGCGCCACGTGACTCGATCCTTACATACCTCACTCGGTTCTTTAACATTCATTGCTCTTTTTTTTTTGCATGAAAAAAGCCCTAGGGCTCCTGACATCACCTTCTGATAGAACACGACCAATTTGATCATGGTAGGTAAGCCTCCTACATCCTTCCACTTTTGCATTGTGTATCTGTTTCGGCATTCTTTCATCCTGCATTCTTTCTACATGTCCGAACCAAGGGAGCTGGACATTACTTCGATACATAATATTCCCAGTAGTGATGCAACATAAGCCCAAAGGGGCAAGTTATAGTGAGGATCTCTACAAAAATTGACAAAGGCATAATACATGCCAGGATTTAGCATAACTGTTCTCTGATAATAATATTACATACAGTCTTTAAGTTATTTTACTTTTAGTTTAGGGTTTATTTATAAGAATTGTTCGCTGTATATTTTATTTTTTCCCAGTAAATGTAGTGAAAAACATACATACAATGCTTTTCACTAACATGAATTATAAACTCGAGTCATTACTCTCGTTTATAATTCTACCGCTGTTAATAAATAATACTCATATGAAAACTTCACTGTTAGATAAAGTTTGTTTCTTTTTCATTTACTTTTTTCGATGACACCGCTAGTTTCGGGTGACTAATTAATTATAAATACAATATGCGTAATATATATGTTTTGGATACTATTCTTTATTGCCATTAATATATTAATAACTATAAAGACCCCTATCATCATTGACTGTATATCTCAGCGTGGTGGTATTTTTCCTTCAAATTAAAGGTGATTTAATTAGCGAGCTATGTTTAAATAACCAATTCAGTAGAGTCAAAGGTTTCATTGAACTTTCAATTGATATTGTCAATGTAAAATATACGCAAACAATGCTCTTTCTTTTCGTTTTTGTATAAAAAATGGATATATGTGATAATAAAACATAGCCGAAGTATGTATGATATGTTTTATTAACACAAATTTTCAAATTCAACCTAGAAATAGTAAAGTTATATATTTTTGAAAAATATTTCATGATCGGATTATTAATTTCAGAGATTATTTCCTAAAAACATCCTCTCACATTTTATCGTTTCAAAATGTCATCAAATTCCATCTGCAAATGCATCACTCGCCATCGGCAGAAAATTCATTCTCATACAGGAATAATAATTGTCGTCCCGTTCAGTCTAAAGAGACCTCCAGACCTAAGATTGTGGAATGAATTCACTATCGAGGTATCTCAAAGTAACTGTAGCTTGCAACATGTGACATTAATATTAGGGTTAGTCGAAAATGTTGTAAGCATCCGTAGGTTCAATAATGGTTTACCATTAGGCAGATCGTATATATACGATCTGTCGATTAAAACTGTTAGTGTAAAAGAACAATACACTTACCATTTCATCTGCATAATCACCAACAACTGGGTTGTTGTTCAGATACCATCTGTAAACTTGTGGTGGTGGGTTTGCATCTACCTCACAGAGGAACCTGGCTTCTGTACCCTCTGGTATTTTCTCGTTGATCACTCCTGATTTTATGGAGACGTTCACTTTAGGAGCGTATTTGACCTATGAAATTAATATACATGTAAATAAAATGTTATAAAATTAAAGCAGGAGTTGGTGTCCAAATAATCCTAAACTCATATCACACTCTGATTAAATTATATTATAATAAAAAATTGGGGGTTTTATTTAATTCAAACTTATACACATAAATTTCAATGAACAATGTAGTAGTACATTTTTTGTGCCCGATGACGACTATACAATTTTATGAGATCATCGTCATCATCATCATCTCAACCTGTATTCGTCCACTGCTGAACATAGGCCTCTCCTTAAGAGCGTCACTCGTCTCGATCCTGTGCCAACTGCTTTGACGTACTCATTCTGATGGGGTTTTTGCAATAGTTGCCACGCTTGGCAGACGGGCTGGCAACCGAAGTAAGTTATTTAAATATATTAAAATCATGACGCTGCAGCCCATCTCCTTAGTCGCCTTTTACGACACCCACGGGTGGATTGGGGGCCTATTCTTACGCCGAGGCCACAAGGCACAATTTTATGTATTCGATTACAATTTTAAGTATTTTTATCTTAGTATTATTATAGGGATTTCATTTTAGAACTCAATAAAATATTAGTTTTTGAAATCTTGATATACTGAATGATTTACTCGAAAAGTCAATGGAAATTTAGTATTTGTGCAAAGCAAATTAAGTATTGGTTAGGTTAGGTTAAAACTTTTTTACACGATGAAATACTAGTTTTCATTAACGTATATAGATATTACACATAAAACACTTATCCAAATACAAAATTTAATCCAAATCGCTAAAGCCGTTTCCTATTTATACGAAATATATAGTAAATTATCAAGTAGTTATCTCAAAAGAAAAGCTATGAAATATTATTACATATATTATTTTAACATTAACCATGCGAAAACAACCTCTATATGAACAGTTGCCATCCTGTATGCTCTGTCTGCAGTATTCTGGGCTTGACACGTTATTGTCTGATTGTGGTCGTCCTTGGTCGGTGTTAACCGCAGAACAGATCTGTAATATAAACGGGTGTTATATAATAGATGCAATATACAATATCTAGTTGTCCTACGTAAGCAAGAGAAAGCGATAAGTCGCGACGCGAGTTTATTCAATGTATTTACATCGGGCTTCGTTGCAAATAGGGAGTATGAACTGAGATGATTGCGATCGCATGTTTTGTTCAGAAAATGTAACTTCAGTTTACGATAATAATGAATGATAATTTATTTAGACCAGTCAGTTTTCAAGAGAGTTGAGCTGAAGCTCCATCAAGTGAGTTGAAAATGATTGCCTATAAATCAGCTTAAATGAAGCAGAGATAGCACTTTGGATAAAGAACCGGCCAAATATTCGACGGTCCGTGGTTCGAATGCAGGTAGGCGCATGCACCACTGAATTCGTGTTTTCGGATTAATGAACATATTTTTAATCATCTCTTGTTCGGTGGTGGAGGAAAACAACGTGATGAAAGCCGCATGTTCAAGAAATTATATTTCGGAAGACTTGTGACCTAACCTAAGAAAGTTCTAGTTTACCCTCTGAATTATGGAGGACTGGCAGAAGTCGATCAATATTAAAATTAGTATCTTCGCAAAATGTTTAGGCTTAGTGAGCAGACTACGCCCATTCTAATGGAAACGGGGTAACACTAGAAAGAAGAAGTTTTCAGTTTCAATCAGGGGCGCTACTAAGAGGTAGTAGAACTCCTTATTTTTGCGACATGATACTATGTGTATTGTAACTTGGGTGGTATTCTTGAATGTAGTCGCAGTACCAATTTGCATAGCTTGCTATTTTGTTGCATATGTAGGACAATTGGCTAAACACAGTATTTGGTAAAGATTTTTTGTAAGGTCATATACTTGTTAATTGTCTAATCTGAAATTTTTCTATCTATATCTCCTTCTCAGCGCCATCCCGTACTAACCCGTAGGATTGGCAGAGTCCGCTACCTAAGCCCAAAGATTTGGTGAAGACACTGATTTTTATATGGAGCGACTGCCATCAGACCTCCACAAGCCAGAGGGAATCCAGACCTTTCATAGGTTAGATCATACGTCTTTCAAAATATAATTTCTTGGATATGAGGGTTTTGTCACTTATTTTATCTATAGACATCGTTTCTTATTAAACTAGATGTCATATCAAGCATTAATCTATGATACTTTTATTTGTACAATTTTTACATTACATCTTATCTAAATACTTGAAAAATTCTTTAAATTTAAATAACTAGGACATCAGTTCAGGCATTATTTCATTCCTACTGTATAACTTATAGGTTTAAGTAAGAATACATAGACATACCTGGTTTGAAACCTTTGACCATCTGGTAACAACTCTACTCTGTGCTCCACTTTCTTCTTGATGACTGCTTGATTTCCATTTACCCAGGTAATCTGGTGGCAAATATTTATTTATTATTTATTGTAAACAAAGTTTCTTTAACCTAGTATTCATGATAAGTTGGTTGACAACCGGAAAGGAAGCTTCGCTAATCAAATTTCAGAAGAAATAATGGCCTAATTGTCTCCTTGTCTATCTTCTGGGTCATTGGTATACACTTTGGTGGGAACCGCTTTTTCTGCTTTCTTTCTCTTCCTCGTCTTCTAAGGGTTGCATTGTGATGTTGAATTGCCTGTGACCTTCCCTAAGAATTGGGGTATCAAATGCAAGAAGAATTTTTCAAATCCGACTGATAGTTTCAGAGATTGGCGCGTTCAAACAAACAAACTCTTCCGCTTTATATATATCAGTACAGACCTTTCAAACAATCATACGTCCCACCTGATATAAGGCATACATAACATATATAATAGCTTGCACTACAATAAGTTTTACTCGCGCTATGCCAACCTCGGTTCTAACGTACTCGTAGTAAATTTTTACCCAGTTGTCCTTACGCACTCGTAGGAACACAACAATTTTTAAGAGCAATCAAGATCCTGTAAGATAGTAGCATGGTCCCAGTCGGGTTACTTTTTCTAAATATTTATATATATTAGTAAATTCAGACGTTATTATGCGAAAGTCAAATTTACAGGCAATTTGATAGGCGGTAGAAGTTCAGATCAAATTGCCTGTGTATATATGGGGTTATCTCTATGACAGAGTCTCGTTTACTTATCAGCAGATTGCAACACATTCAGTTAACAGTGAATTAATTCCCATACTTGGGCACCAAAATTGATGCATTCCTCGCATGTCCAAAGAGGTTTTCTTAAGCTAACCCTAGTTAAGAAGTATATTATGGAATGAAGTACCAGCCAAAGATTTTCCAAGCTGAAAGACTACAGCCCCATGAAGAACTCCATCTTCAAAAAATACTTCAAGTACTGGGGAAGTATTTCCACCTCACAGAAAACTGCAGCTAAATACCATCTCGCTGGTTGTGTGCTCTCTGTGTTAGCAGCGTTCATAGGTTACAGTAACCGCTTTACATCATGTAACCCATATGCTTGTTTGCCTCCCGACGTTGCCTAAAAACCCGTTACTCGTAGTGCTGTACTTAGACCGCACGCTTGCTTACCACATTAGTAGTATAAAAATCGTAACTCACCTCAGCAGCAGGTTTCCCGCCAGCAGAGACACACTCTATGTCTATTGGCTGGTCCTCAGTGGCATCTATGAAGGCACCTTGGATGATCCGAGGAGGGTCTGGTGCTACCAGCACCGTTAGTTGAGCGTAACGAGACCGGATTGCTGGCTCACCTGGACAAATAAAACAGGTGTTATAACTTCAACATACAAATGGGAATTTAAGAGGTAAACTTTTTCGTTTTTTTATGGTAGATCTTCCGTCTGCCTACCTCGCGAGACATTTGGCGTGGCGTTATAGATAAATAGATAGTTTTTGTGGTCTACCGCTTCGCCATTTTACCATTTAGGTATGCACAGTAAACGCACCCTTGCATAAGAACGGTAGGCTCATTACGTCACTCTACAAGGTCAGGTACCAAAGAATAAACTTGAAGACCAACTGCGAATTGGCGGAGGTCAGTATTTTCAAGCCGCTCGAAGGATATATATATAAAGATAGACTTAGCTTAACGACCGTCATCTATTGATACTTAATGTGTTACAAGCGTTCACAGGCTACTGTAACTGCTTTACATCAGACGGTTCGTGTGCTTGTATGCCTCCCGACGCTATACATAAAGAAATGTAGGAACCAAGGAAAGTTAACGCTCAAATTGATCTTGTTTTGTCAACCCTGGACACAGGTGAGCGCGCATGATGAGTGAAGAACTACGAATGTTAAAGAAGCAAAACGAGGTTTGTACTGTTGTGGCGTTCGATTCTCTGTGCCTACCCCGTAAGGGACCTGGCGTGACGATATACATAGAGAGATTAAATTTAATGTACCAAGAAAGTAATAACAAAATTAACTCACCATTCAATCCGGAGCTAACCTGGCATTGATATTTGCCGTCATCTTCCAGCGTCACGTTCTTTATGTCCAACGAGTAGTCTCCTGAAACAAAGGGCACAGTTAAATGGATAAAATTTGGGATATAAGTGGCTCAATGTCACCTTCAGAGCCAAAGCCAATCACACCTGCACGTGATACACCCTGCTTATTAACAGACGAGTTTCTGGCGAAAGAGAGGGACGGCGTTAGCCCTACTGGGGAAGCACGTCAACCTCACAGAAGACGGTAGCCAAATTACAACTCCCTGGATTGTAGTATTTCCTCCGAGTGAGTGAGTTCACCAGAAGATGAGGAGTTGCTGTGTTGCCTTTGGGGGTGGCAGCGCGCTAGCGACATTTTTTTGTTGCTAGCGTTCATGGGCTACTGTAACCACTTTACATCAGGCGGACGGTAGTAGTAAGGATAAAGATAAAAAGTAAATGATATTGTTACAATTTAATATTTTATTTCCAGATATTATGTTATCTCCTTGCACTATTTTCTAAAGACATTTGTTGTTACATTAAAATGTATCTTCCAATTGAAAACAAGAAATAAATAAATGCATTGTAATATTTATTTACACAAGTATTATTTATCAGATTTTACTATATAGGCCGCTATTCCATTTAAATTACTATCAAAACATTCGACAAAACTGTTTTCCATTCATGTAGCCTCATTTCCATACAAATTGTTCTACATGCCAGCGCGGCTCTTTCAACACGCTCTCAAAATGTAGCACCATTTTTCAACACGTTTCTAAAACATTGTTTTAAATTTTCCGTCGATCGGTTTCTATGTGCTTTAAGTCGAAACATAGAAGGCGGTTTCTCCGACAGGAGTATAACGCGACTTTATGAATATTTTAACAAGGAATTGTGTTGAACGAAAACAATTCCTTGCCGTATTCCAAAACACAGCACCGTTTGTTAATAATAAAGACGTCCTATACTCTATATATGGACATTGTTTCGGTTTTTTTCGTAACTGCGATACGTACTCATATGATTAGCACTGAAAGTAGCTAAATCACGTAATGAAAGTACATAAAGTGTTCTTTTTGATGTGAAATATCTATTGGCGCTCCTTGACATTAAATTGAACCGTATGTGGTGACGGCAAATGGCATGACGCTCTCTCGTGCCGTCATGCGTGTGTGCATGCGCATACTAGACACTTCGTTGCTTCTCTGCATGAGCTGTTTACTATATCTATCCGATAGTTTTGATTTTTATTTAATAAAAAAATTAATATTCACTAAGATGTTTCACATGCTGCTTTTCTCAGAGATAAAGATAGTAGTAGATCATTTAGATATAGTAGTAGATCATTTAGATAAGTAGACTAATTAATCAAATTATTCGACATATTCTCGTAACATTTGATTACAATACAATATTATAGTACAGTCGGTTTCATCTTCATCTGACTCACCCTGGTACTTAATTGTATTTATATATATATATATATATATATATATATATATATATATATATATATATATATATAGTTTTTCTTCCTAATCCATTAGGATTGTCTGGGTCCCCTATCTAATCCTAAGGACCGTCTGACCTCTGCATACCAAAGGGCATAACCGGATTATTCTCAGGTAAGGTCACACGTCATTTGAAATATAATTTCATGTACATGGGTTTCCTCACGATGTTTTCCTTCACCGCCGAGCAAGTGATAATTACAATGCCAGGATCCGAACCGGGGCCCGGGGACCTGTTGGTCACACGTTCTTTATCCACTAGGCTATCTGCTCAATAAAACTAAAGCGACAATCACTACACCATGTCTCAGTAATGGTATGGCACTGCATTAAAATGTTATAACTACGAGCCCATTTTCAGTTTAAAATGATAGACGTCAAATGCATATTTAAAAAATCGGCCAAGTGCAAGTCGGACTCGCGCACGCAGGGTTCCGTACCATTATCTATAAAAAGGCAAAAAAATCACGTTTGTTGCATGGGAGCCCCTTAAATATTTATTTTATTCTATTTTTTAGTATTTGTTGTTACAGCGGCAACAGAAATACATCATCTGTGAAAATTTCAACTGTCTAAGTATCACGGTTCATGAGATACAGCCTGGTGACAGACGGACGGACGGACGGACGGACAGCGGAGCCTCAGTAATAGGGTTCCGTTTGGGTACGGAACCCTAAAAAACTATATGTGTGCAGTTCACACGCGATAGAAGTGAAATCATCAAAAATGTGAACTTAAATCACGACAATATTCTGTATTCGTTTTCGGCATACTTGAAAAAAGTTTTTATTAAAATAATGAAATAATTATGTAAACAATACACGTGTACAATACACCACGGTTGTTATGACGCCTTATCCCAAACTTCGTAATACGCAGAAGCGCACACGCACGTACTAACACACGTACAACGCTCGGGCCCTGTAATGAACACTGCATAATGCCTTCCTCTATCTCGTTCTCTCGCACGTTAAATGCTGTAGATACTTCTATCTCTATTCTCTTGCATGTTAAATCCTACAGATGTATATGATTCTCTTTTTAATACTTCTAACTCATTCTCTCGCCGTTAAATCCTATAGATATATATGGTTGTCTCTTTTTAGTGATGCTTTTTCTTTTCATCGAGTTTCAAATCACAACGATGCCAAAAAAGTTTTCACTTCAAAATAAAATTATTCTTTCACGTACACCTTTTTCAGGCCACGGTAAGGATTCACCAATAGACAGACATAAAAAATAAGATTTCCGCTATTATTTTTATGTGCCAATTGTAATATACATCGACCTTGAGACCACATTTATGTGCTGAACAATAAACGCACGCCAAGAATCGCAGGTCGTTGACTCCTTGAGTAGATATCTAATAATATTATGCGTGTTAGAAGATTTTGTGTATGTTTTGGGAGCTATAAAGAATACACATATTCATATGTAGACTTTTTATGCAACTCATATGCCACAAAAGGCATATAGAGGCATGCTAAGTTGATTCGGACATTTAAAACGGAAGAAAGACTCACGAAATAGATATACGCGAAAGTGGAAGATGTGGCGAGCGTGCATCAGAAGACCTATGAATGTTAAAGAAGCGAGGTGTGAAAGGACAAGTCATGTGGCGCTCACTCCTCTCTGCCTACCTCGTAAGGTATTTGACATTAAGTTATAGCTAGATAGATATTCCACAAGCAATCAAACCAGGTGCACTAAATGCACGTCAAGTTTTACATTTTGTGCTTATGTTGTACATAATAAAAGCTCATAGCTTACAATACAAGGAGTATCGCGTCGTAAGTTCATTTACTCGCAGGATACAACAACCTTCCACGGAGTTACTATGAGTATTTGATTACTTCGATACGACTAAAATCTACAGCGTCTGAGAATGTCTCTTGGAGACACGAAACGCTAGTCGTAGAGACGTCCAGGGCAACCAGGGCAGCGAACGGTGGCGGGTGCATGCGACACATGTTCAAGATGGCGGACATTCGCAGGAGCCAAGGCAGATGCATCTACTAGCGGTAGTGGGTGGGTGCCGGCCGGTGAAATTTATGAAGACACCACCAAATTCATAGAACTAAAGTCACATTATTTCTATGAATTTGGTGGCATCTTCACAAAAAATAAATTGACTAATGGTATAAAAATTTCAACGCATTTGATTGATAGTGTAAACAATTTATATTGTGTAGGTACACCCGACATTCGTATCGTAAATCTCACAACGTAAATAGTTTCGGATGTGTTGCCATCGCCAATAATAGACCTAACTCGTACATATGCCAATTTGTACTGACGTAGTTAGACCGCAGAATGAATGAAAAAATTAATTAACGAAATGAATAAAATACTAGTAAACAATGACGAAATAAGAAAAGAAAGCAACCTACAATGGCGAAATTGTTCCTGTTTTATCAGAAAATGGTGTCAGGAAACCCAGATTCCATCGAACGTGCTAACGATAATGCTACTTTGACACCAACACTTGTGTTCAATTCCCACACATAACAAATATTTGTGATCATTTACATGTATGTCTGTCTTGATTTGAGTGATTTGAAGAGAGATAGGGCGCATCAAAGCTGCCTGTCCGGGGCAGTGCTTCCATCTCACAGAAAACGGCAGCCAAATAACAACTTCCTGGAGGGTTGTTGTGTTCCTGCGTGTAAGTGAGGGTACCAGTGAGCTCCAAAGAAGTTGCTAAGTTAGCAGCAGAAGTGGCATCGCGCGAATGATACATAATGCGAGGGTGGGTCGTATGCTTGTATGCCTTCCGACATTGTATAAAAAAAAACTGAATATTAGAGAAGTCGAATGATGAATAAGAATAGATGTGTATGAACTGACTTTGTGGAGCTCTCGACTCCGTAATGGACTTGGCGTAAAAACTTAAAAGAGATAAATACTCAAAAGTTATCTATTAAGTTTTCTTTCCGTTTTCCGAAACTCAAGAGACATAAATACTCAAAAAGTTCTCTATTGAGTTTTCTTTCCGTTTTCCGAAATTCAAGAGACATAAATACTCAAAAAGATCTCTATTGAGTTTCCTTTCCGTTTTCCGAAATTCGAGAGAGATTAAATACACAAAACAGTTATCTATTGAGTTTTCTTTCCGTTTTCCGAAACTCGAGAGAGATAAAATACTCAAAAAAATCTCTATTGAGTTTTCTTTCCGTTTTCCGAAATTCGAGAGAGATAAAATACACAAAACAGTTATCTATTGAGTTTTCTTTCCGTTTTCCGAAACTCGAGAGAGATAAAATACACAAAAAGTTATCTAATGAGTTTTCTGTCCATTTTCCGAAAGACGGTAGTCTATTAAACATGTCTATGAAAATATTCACCCACGTTAATATAAAAACAGATTGGAGACGTAGTTGTCTTAAATATTTCATTACGTTACTTGCCGGCCTACATACCCAAGATTTTTAGGATAATATTTTTATTCCGGGGAACGGTGTTTCTTTGGAGAAACCCAGTACATTATATAACATACAAGCTTCACTTATGTCAATTTTTAAAAAGCTTTTATTTGTTCTACCTGTGTAATAAAAGATACTTGAATAATAAAAATAAATATGTGTGCACTTCACACGCGATAGAAGTGGAACCTTAAAAAATCGGCCAAGTGCGAGTCAGACTCGCGCATGAAGGTTCCGTACCATTATGTATAAAAACGGCAAAAAAAATCACGTTTGTTGTATGGGAACCCCCTTAAATATTTGTTTTATTTTAATTTAATTATTTATTCTTAAAGTGAATATATAACTAAATATTCTGCGAATATTTCAAGCGCCCACCTGTTGCCGTTATCAATATCGAGTAAAAAAATCACGTTCGTTGTATGGGATCCCCTTGAATATTTATTTTATTCTATTTTTTAGTATTTGTTGTTATAGCGGCAACAGAAATACATCATCTGTGAAAATTTCAACTGTCTAACTATCACGGTTAGACAGTTGACTGGTGACAGACGGACGGACGGACAGCGGAGCCTCAGTAATAGGGTTCCCTTTTACCCTTTGGGTACGTAACCCTAAAAATGTGAACTTCAAGATAATGAGACGAATGTAGAATTTCAGGAGTAGGATAATCGAAGCTTCGTGATACACAGACACACACACACCTACTAACACACGTACAACGCTCGGACCCTGTAATAAACATTGTATAATGCATTCTATCTCATTCTCTCGCACGCTAAATCCTATAGATGTACGTGGTTGTCTCATTTTACTGTCGCTTTTTCGTTTCATGGAGTTTCAAATCACAACTCTATAAATAATAAATATTGTCGGACAAATTATACAGCGCCAACTAGCCCCAATATAAGCGATGCTTGTGTTATGGATACTAGACAACTGATAAACATACGTAAATACATTTTTTTTTTTAAATACATACTTATTATACATAGAAAATACCCAGACCAATACAAACAGATATGTTCATGCACACAAATGTTTGTACTGTGTGGGAATCGAACCCACGAGCGTTGGTGTCAAAGTAGCGTATCAGCACGTTTCATCACTGCGCCACCGAGCTCGTTGACTATACTGAAGAAGATTTTCAAAATAAATAGGTATTTCTAGAATAATTACGCAGCGACATCTAGTTCCAAAGCTTGTAAGGGTACTAGACCGCTGATGAACATATGTAAATAAAATACGTACTTATGTATCATAAAAAACCACCCAAAAGGGAGATGTAGGTAGTTCCACGGTCAGGCTGTGCTCTCTCTTTGCTTAACGACTGTCATCTAGCAAAAAATGACGGGTCCGACGGCATAAAATACCCACGGAGACGCTAGAGATAGACAAATCCATCGATAGACACGCTGCGGGCTACGTTGCTTAACCTGCATGGTCTATTAAAATGACAATAGGGTGTACATCTCAGTGTATAAATTTTAAGTAAATATAGTGTTTTTCAACTTAGGATGCACTTCATAATTGTCATTTCAACAAAAGCACGTCCACTGCTGAACTTAGGCCTCCTACTTAGACTTCCACAGCAATCGGCACTGTGTTTCTTGCATAATTCACAAGATCGTCACTCGATCAAATGGGGGGCTATCCTACGCTGCTTTTTTCGGTACGTGGTCGCCATTCGAAACCTTTTCTGTGCCAATGCTGATCGGTTCTTCGAACTATGTAACTGCCACTTCAATTTCTAATCACCACATCGGTGACTCTAGTTCTAATTCAGATGTATCATTTCCTGAATCTAACACGTAGATAAACTACGAGTATGATTTGGAGATTTTTAATAGTAATATAAGCGATTTCAAATGCAACTTGTTTGTTGTATTTCGATGTATTTAATCGCAAATAAACTTAATAATTTAAAGAAAGGTAGAGAGCATCAAGCTCGTGTGGAGATCCACCTCTGTCTGACGCTGCACTCCACTCGCTGAAGAGTCGTTTCATTCCTACGTGTGTGAGAAGTCACCAGTAAGCTCCTAAGGAGTTGCAGCAGAAATGGCATCGCGCGAGTGATCCTTCATGTATAGCAAGCATTCATAGGCATGAAAGTAATGCGATGTGGTAATATATAAAAAAGTATTATACGGAACCTTCAGTGTACTAGTCCGATCCGCACTTGATTAGTCTGATTTTAATCGGCCATTAGAAATTTTAGCATGTTTATAAGCAATCTTAATGACCAATTAAAATTAATTTGAACAAAAAATTTACGACCAAGAAGTTATATGGTCATAAATTTTTACTCAAATTTAAAAATACCCCTGTTACACTCCATAGTATGTAACAAAGGCGTTTCGAAAAGAAAACCTGTAAATACTTTAGAAAACTTGATGTTGATAATGGAAACAACCCCCGTCCCTATTTCCAGCCACGGAAGCAGATATTTTGCAATGTCCTGCAATATTTCCATTTCTAATGCTTCCAGCGGGTTGAAGTTCATATATTAAAAAATATATTTATAACTAGCCACTAGGTCCTGGCACGGATGTCTTAGTTGTTACATTTTTGACGAACTTGGTGGCGCAGTGGTTAATAACGCTACTTTGACACGAACGCTCATGGGTTCGATTCCCACATATATTTAATAATTTGTGTGCATGTATGTTTAACTTGTTTGGGATGTTTTTAAGAGATGTAGGGCGTGTCAAAGTAGACAGTCTGGGAAAGTACCTTCATCTCACAGAAAATCGCAGCCAAATAACAACTTCTCAGTGGGTTGTTGTGTTCCTGCGTATGAGTGAGATCACCAGTAAACTCCTAAGAAGTTCCTGTGTTAACAGCAGAGGTAGCATCGCGCGTACATACATACATAAATTTCAGGATGTTGTACACAGTTGAATGAATAACCTCTATTTTTAGAAGTTAGTAAAGGAACTGGGGAGGTATCTACACCTTAATGAAAACCACAGTCAAATAACAATTCCCTGGAGAGTTTTGGGTTTCTACAAGTATAAGCTGTTTTGTTCCTGCGAGTGTGTCACCAGTAAGTTCCTAACGAGTGGCTGTGTTAGCAGCAGAGACGGAATAGCACGAGTGATACTTAATATGTTGCAAGCGTTTATAGGTTATGGTAACCGCTTTACATCAGGTGGTCCGTAAACTTGTATGTCTCCCGAGGTTGTAAAAAAGCGAAAGAAATACATGTGTACCTTCCTCGTCGCTTCCGATCATGGAGTATCTCTCGTAACCGCTCAAGTTCCGATGGGTGCCGAGACCAAAGTCGTCCTTCGTCCACTGAAGAGCCCCCACTTTGTTCTCCACTCGGCATGGTAAGGTCACTCTGGAGCCGACGATAGCACTCTGAAAATAAAGATTTATTAGCAAATACAACATTTTCTTGACGGCAATCCTCGAAAGCCTAATCCGCCTCAGTTATAACTACGAGTATATAACTACGAGCTAAATGTTTAACGTTTTTATTAGATGCTCCGAGTTCACAATTTAACGAGTAACCGAGTATTACTCGGTTTTATCTCTGCCGGATCGAGTACTCAGCCAAGTTACTCGGTTCAGTTTTTTTTTATATTTTACCGCCTGTACGATGGTGAGTGCTCTGAAGAACTATTTTCCCTTATCTCACCCTCTCCCTTCCATCATAGAACCACACATGCAGGCTTGCGATGTCATCATTCCACTGTTGAGGACATTTTTTCTCGTACCAAAAAGTTCGGCAACTCCTATCTCTGTCGAACTATTGAAAAGTGGAACGCCTTGCCTGCACATGTGTTTCCTACTTCCTACAACATGGGATCCTTCAAACGAAGCTTGCGGGACCTTACTGGTAACCTGACTCACACGCAAGAATACAACAACCCTCTCAAGAGTTGTTATTTGGCCGCGGTTTTCTGTGAGGTTGAGTTACTTCCCCAGACGGGGGCTGCTTTGATAAGCCCTACCTCTCTTAAAAACCTTTACCGCTACCTCTGTTTTTTTCTGTAAGTTGCAGAAATAATTATTTTTAGTAGGGCTTGAATTAAACAGATTTTTTGCAATAAAATATGGCGATAATATCCATGCAGAAATCGCTCAAAAATATAAATTACTCATATAGTTAGAAATAGGAGACTATGGACCGTGCACAACTATTTCAATGTGCTGCGCTGAGCGAGCTAGAGTATTTCAGGACAGTTGGAAAGCTGGTATGGCATTCTTATAAGCTACTTGCTTACAGAGGTCTTACGTTAAACGAACTACCACGTGCATCGAGGGAAATTCGCCTGCTTCGCCTTTTCTAAAGATCGCCCAATGTTAGAAATTCGACTGTAAATCATTGAATTTCTAATTTATAACGTCTTTCTTATAAGAGGAATGATAAACCAAACCTGCCTAGTAATCAAGTGGTCACCGGTTCTAATCCCGGTATAGTACCACTAAATACGTGTTGTCGGATTTATGTCTATAAGTGGAAATCATCGTGAGAAAAGACGTTATCCTAAGAAAAATCTGGTTTTCCCTGTGGGTTATGAAGGTGAGACGCTTCTTTGCCAAATTCTTTGGCTTATGTAGGGGACCCTGACAATCCTAATGGATAAGGAAACTAGATAACGTTATGAAAAAAAACATTTTTTTTTGTATGACGTCATTTGCATACGATCCATCAGGTGTAAAGAGGCTACAATAATCTATGAACGCTTGCAATACAGGAAGTATTGCTCACGCGTTACCACCCCTGCTGCTAATGAAACAACGCCACCAGTGCTTACTGGTAACCTCACTCACTAGCAACTAATCAACAATCCTCCAGGGCTTTGCAGACCTCTTTGAAGTGGAGGAACATACCGGATCGAGTTACATTGATGCGTCATACCTCTCTCTCTCTCTCTGAGAGCCTCGTTACTTATCAGGGTGCACCACATGCATAAGAGAATGGCTTTGACTCTAAAAATGACAGTCACGTCCAACCCAAAATACCCTCAGGAACATTACCTATTGGTGAAAAGAGGTATTAAAATCTGTTTAAGTTTTTAATCTTCTATATATATATAAAAATGAATGTTTGTCTGTATGTCCTCTATGGACTCAAAAACGGTTGGGCAGATTTTGACGAAATTTTCAGTGAATGTTCAGGTTAGCCCAGCAGGTGATCCTGTGAAGTTTAGTAACGATTGGATCACCCGTGCGAACCTGGGTCGAGTAGCTAGTTAATTATAAATATTCGATTTAAAATACTGTTTAGCTATGACATCGTAGACACGATGCTCGTTGTCCTCTGTCCACTAACTGACCTTAATAAAACAGTTTAATCTCATAATGGTTGCACCCATCACTCGTACGTGCCTGCAGTAAGAATAACGGAATTACATTCGTGGTGGTTATTTTTATTACACAATTTTTCCCGCGGGAACTATTCGATTTATATCAATACTTGCTACTTTCTTGCGGGGTACAGACGAACTACGTGTATTAGAGTTTGTTTACTTGTGTAAAAAATAAAATAAATATTGACGGACAAATTACACAGCGCCATCTAGTCCCAAAGTAAGCGAAGCTTGTGTTATTGGTACTAGACAACTGATAAACATACGTAAATACTTTTTTTTTGTAAATACATACTTATTATACATAGAAAATACCCAGACCAAGACAAACAGACATGTTCATGCACACAAATGTTTGGCCTGTGTGGGAATCGAACCCACGAGCGTTGGTGTCAAAGTAGCGTAACAACGCGTTTCACCACTGCGCCACCGAGGTCGTCAACACCTACAAAAAAAAACCTTTTTTTCATTTGGTAGCCTGATTCTTATTTTAGGGTATCACGTATTGACCACTTTTTTACTTTCTTTGTGATTATATCACGATTGACTCTTAGCAGCCGAGAAAAATTTACAAACCTTCCTTCGAGAATTGGTCTACCAAATTAAAAAAAATTTGTTTAGTCCGGTAGTTCCAGAGATTAGCACATACAAACAAGTAAATAATTAAACAAACTCTTCCGCTTTATATATTACTAGCTTTTACCCGCGGCTTCGCTCGCATTGAATTTTTTTTTTTTTTTAATAAAAAGTATCCTATTTTACTTCTGATACCTCCAAGAATATGTGTACATGATGATCGGTTCAGTAGTTTTCGCGTGAAAGCGTAACAAACAAACGGACATTCACATTTATAATATTAGTAGGATGTATAGATATACACGCAGGACAAATATTTATGTGGATGAACACGCCTATTTGTCTTGATCTGTGTATTTTTAGGATAGGTTGGGTGCATCAAAGTAGCTAGTAGTAGCTCAGAAGTACCTCCACGTTACAGAGAACCGTAGCTGAATAAAAACTCTCTGGATAGTTGTTGTGTTCGAGTGAGTGAGTGAGGGCACCGGTAAGATCCTAAGTTGATTGCTGTAGTTATAATAACTTAGTACCAACTATAAGTATAACATATAAAATTTATACAATTTTAAAAACTGTACCGAAGGGGCAATATGTATAAAATACGAGTATGTATTTATAAAAAAAAAATATTTTTCATATACAACGTCAGCGTCATTTATATATATATATATATATATATATATATATATATATAAAATTAAGCAAGCCAGCTGTCTATTTATGCATTTGGTGATGATTTACGTAAGAGGTAACATCTAGAAAGGAATACTATTTAGCATGCAATCGACTTTAGATGGTAACAGAATCATATCAGATAGTACCTCAGTGCCTGATAAAGAATAAAAAATATATAAGTATATGTGTACTTATATATTTATATACACACATCAAAAGTGTCTAGGGATCAAGCGTTTTTATGCGGATTTCTTGAGATTGAGATGTGGCTTTGTAATAAAAAAATATATAAAATATATAAACGTATACGACACTGGAGAACCCCTGGACGCCAACAGCGATTAAAATCCTGCCAGGAAGTCCATCCTCATAGTGGTGGAACCATCATGGTATGGGCGGGTATTTGGATCGGCGGAAGAACTGAGTTGATTTGGATCAGAGGCAACCTCAACGCTCAAATTTATGCTGAGACGATTGTATCAGACGTCATCATTCCTATACAAGTGCAAATCGGTCCCTTATTTCAGTTAATGCATGATAATGCACGACCGCACACCGCAAGAGTTGTAAGACAAACTCTCGCCGCAGCTAACATCAATGTCATGCCCTGGCCTGCTCAGTCGCCAGACTTGAACCCGATTGAGCATGCATGGGATATGCTACAGAGAAGAGCTCTGCCGAATATGGAGGGTATCCAGTCGCAAGAAGACCTTTTTTTGTTGTTGCAACGAACATGGGCGGCCATTCCACAGCGTGATTTGGATGAACTCATTTTGAGTATGCCAAACCGATGTTCTTGTGTTGTTAGTGTTCGCGGTAGAAACACGGATTATTAATTGTTTAAGTTACCCAATAAAATTTTAAAGAAAACTGTTATTTCAGTCTTTTTTTCGAACTTTAATGTTAGTGGTTCAAATGTCAAAAATCCCTTTATTATGAAAATGGCAAATTTCTTTATTAATGCAAAGGTGACTTGGTTTATCGTTACTGTAGACAAACGAAAACACTTTATTTGATGAATCCTTAAAGAAAATTTTAATTAATATCAATCAGGAGAAAAGTTATTGCAAAAATATATATTAAACCCTAGACACTTTTGATGTGTGTATATAGGTATATAACTCGGAATTTTTAAAAACGGAGGAACAGAAAGTAAAATACGATATGCTTTGACCTATCTACGAGTATTTGTGAGCTACGAATCTATTTTCCGATTGCATAGATTTTTCTCCATGTTTGTTGAAACAGTTTCCTGTATAGTTTTTTTAATACGTATACAAATAAGAACATTCGTCTATATGAAATATTAATTCACATCATAAATTTAACAAGAATTTATCTTAAATTGAAACACAGTTACTGTATAATAGTTTAAAATTCAAGTATGACATAGGCATACTTTTAAGATTAAAAACAAAGATTAAATATTTCGTATCTAACATCAATATCCGACATAGAAACAAGTCGCATTTTTTTATAAAAAATTTCGTATTAATCAGCTGATTTCACTATATTAAAATATTCCACGTTTTTAATTAAATATCTGATTGTGACAAGATAAAGCGGCGCGTTACTATCAAACAAAATAACTATGCTAATATGGAATCATTATAAATTCTAATACATGTAACGAAAAGGGTGTTAAGTCACAAGTAAAATTACTAATTTTTTTTATTTATTTTAAACTAAACGGTGATATTTTACTGTATTTCAAATATTTCCCAATTTACGGTGTAAAACATTCATAATATTAAATCTACTAAAAAAAACTCATCATCCGTCATCAGTCATCCGTTTAAGCTAAAAATACAATCAGGGATAAGTTAACTATTATAAGATACAATATACGTAGGTATTACTAAAATTTCGTATATTCAGTCTGTAAACGTCATATCAGAGGAAATGTAAAAATATAATAATAATAAATAAGGGAACAAAAAGAGCGAATCCAATATTTGACAAAAGGCAGCAAGCAGCCCCATAAAAACAGTTAATATAAAGCTATGAAAAAAAAATACTATACGTGATAATGGTCTACGAAATGCTATAGTCACGTCTTAAAATCCATTGAAACGTCATATTTGCTGTACTTATTAAGCTGTGGATTACTATAATCTTCACATACATGTATAAGTGTATTTTTCATTGCCATGACTAAACAAATACTTGAAGAACGGAAGACGACTTCAATGACATGGTCTCGTGAAGGACAATAAAATTTCATGTACAATACAATATTGTCGATGAAAAAAGTAAGCTGCAATAGCCTACTTTTCCATATGGGAAATATTATACAGCTGCCACAAGTTTATTGCTCTCCACGAGACCATATTAATGAATTTGCGAGACAAAGCTGGTTGTTTTATATTCACAATTGTTTTACAAATTAGACGAATTATAAAATTTATGAACAATATAATATATAATTGTATAACATGAATGCTAATAAAATAGTTTTAGTTGAATTTTGGTAATGATTTACAAGTCAACAGTTGATGACTTGTACCACACGCCAAATAGTTATAACAAACGGCAAACACTGTTAGCTTTTTTTATGTCAAAAACGATACACCGCGATAATAAATGTATGTATATCGGGATTCCGCTAATTTCGGCCATAAATATTCATAGTACATTATTGTCATAGGCATGTATAATTCTAAACAGAATCGATGACAATCTGTGTATAATTGATCTATGTTTAAAATAAATGGACTTTAAGTTCTGGTTTCTACCTACCCATTAATTATACCACTTACACGACATTTTGTTTACTTTTTTTATATGGGACATACTTCCCACATTACGTAAAGTCATTACCGCGACGTTATGAACGCTTCTAATACAAGTACCGTCCGCACGTTGCTACCCATGTTGCTCACAGAGCAACCCCTCATGAGTTAGTTAGTCCTCTCACTCACTTCCACACAATAAAAATTTCCGTGAGGTGAGGGTATTTCGCTGGTCTGACTGCTTTGATGCGCTATACCCATGAACGAAATAACCTATGGAGACCCAATAACACGATTTTCCATAGGAGAATAAATAAATTTTCCGCTACGAGTCAGGGGGAAAAGTAAAACGCGCAGCTCTGATTGGCTAGTTCACGGATTAATATCGCGTCACTTATCAGCTTATTGGTTAAAATATCCTCCCATTGGTTATTTCACTCGAATCACTGAGATATTTAGGCGCTAAAATGAAGTAAATTAGGGGGGCTTCATGCGCAGTCAAGAGGTTTATTGGTTTGTGGCTATAACCCTCTTATGTTTGCAATATAATAGCAAATAAGCATTTATCCCGCGTGACGCAGAGAATACTCCCTTCTGCCAACTGCACTGCAATTTAAGAGTTCGTGAGAAATAATGCAACATTTTTTACCATTAAGGTGACAAAAACGCGGACGCAGTTTTTTTATTCTGAGGTCAAAAACAGCTTGCATATATTTTAGTTTACATGTACAGTTATGTACAGTGGTCACCTTAGACAATGAACGCTTGCAATACAAGAAGTATCGCTCACGTGTTGCTACCCCTGCTACTAACATAGCAACTCCTTAAGATCTTACTGGTTCCTCACTCACTGGCAAGAACAACCCACCAGGCAGTTGTTATCGAACAGCGGTTTTCTGTGACATGGAGGTATTTTTCCAATCGAGCAGTTTTGATTCTCGTAAAGTTAAAAATGTAAAATATTGTTCAAATAGAGTTAGCTAGTCCTTTTCATCCTCAAATATCGAATCACAGTAACCGGTTTTACTAACAACGGCTACCGGTTGCCAAAAACCGTTATCAAACTATTTATTTACTTTAATAGCGACTATTTTGCCAAATATACCCGAGAGTCAACATAATTATCTGATATATTCAATCTTAATTGATTGTCCTGATCTTCATATGATATTTTTTAATATCCCAGATAAGAATTGGAATAAAAATTGGTCAAGGCGAGTTGGACTTGCAATTTTTGTATGTATATCTTCACGCCAGGTCCCTTGCGGGGTAGACAGGGAGAACCGAAGGCCATAAGACGTAGTCCTTACATACTTCACTCGCTTCTTTAATATTCATAGCTCTTTCCATGTTCGTTCGGTTCCTAGGGCTCCTGACATCAATTTCGTCATGATAGGTTAGTCTCGGACTTCCTCGGCTCCTACATCCCTCCACTTTCGCATTGTATATCTGGACGAAACGCTGTTTCGTATTATTTTATCCTGCATGTCCGAACCATCGGATGTACAAATACATGTACGGATTTTTGTATGTATGAATAATTATGTAATTACATACTAAAATAAATACGTAAAAATAAAATTCCTAACTTGTTTATTTACACACAGATTACAAATTTAGAGAGTGGAATGTCTGGTCTGACTCACAATATATTTTGAAGTCAAAGAATATAAGAAAGGCATACTCCGTTGGTTCGGTCATGTAGAAAGAGTGATGTAAGAATGACGAAGCATATACACAATGCGAAAGTAGGATGTAGGAACCGAGGAAGACCAAGACTCACTTGTCATGGCCAAATTCGTCTTGTTTTATCAGAAGGTGATGTCAGAAGCCCTAAAAACCGGCGAGCATGCATGAAACGAGCATTGAACGTTAAGTGTAAGGATCACGTCTTATGGCGCTCCATTCTCTCTGCCTGCCTCGCAAAGGACCTGACGTGAAGATTGCAAGAAGAATACACATAGAAGAAACACTACGTTAAAGACACATAAGTGCAAGAAGAATAAAAAATGCATTAGTACTCTACTCGATGTCTAAGCTGAGCTCTAAACTTAAGTTAGATAGGTAGATTTTTCCTAAGGATTACTTGCATGATGTTCTTCAAAAAAAGGCGTGAAGAATTTTATCAGAGTTGGCAATGCACGAGAAGGCATGCCTAATGAAATGCAGTTACCATAGCCATTGTAATAGTACAATACATAGGCTGTGGTAACAGGCCGTATGTTTGTTTGCCATCTTAGTGCTAAAAAAATATATAGCTATATTATTACCTGATCTTGAGGCTCCATAGCAAACCTCTGCTCCTGGTAACCATGGCAACTGGTCAACAAAATGGCGGCCAAGAACAACCGTATCGCATCCGTCGCTATCCATTTCCTTCTCGCTATTATATTAATGTTTCTCCTCAGAACTATAAACGGCATTGCATACTCAAAATTCTCATTGATATCTGCCGCCATATCTTATATCTTTGGTGCATATTGGTGGTGAAAGGTTTCTGGCATCTGCTTATGTTCGGTTCTCATGGATGGTGATACATTGTAGATCTGGAACAACAACAGGATAAATAAATGATGTCTTCTGAAATATATTAAAATTATTTTTAAAATGGAAATTTTATATTATACAAACATATGGAAATTTAAGCTGAAGCTTTTATAAAATTACTCTTCTTCTTTCTAGCTATATCCTGCTTCCTAATCCATTATGATTGACAAGGTCCGCTACCTAAACCAATGGATTTGGCGAAGATAACCATTTGTGCGTAGAATTCAAGAACCAGACCTTTCTTAAGTCAAACGTCTTTCGTAATATATTTTTTTTGAGATGCGCGTTTCCTCACGATGTTTTCCTTTACCGCCTAGCAAGTGACATTTATAAATATGTACATAAATTCGACGAACCTAATAAAAGTCTGGTTTTCCCTCTCGATTGTGGAGGTCTGATGGTAGTCCATATAAAAATCAGTATCTTCGCCAAATCCCTAGGCTTAGGTAGCGGACCCAACCAAGCCTAAAGGATTAGGAAACGGAAGAAGAAATAGGAAATGGCTACACCCAAATGTTTAAGAATGGCTTAAGGTATCACTTTTGCAGTCGGGTAACATGAAGCTCCTATGAATCCAACGTCAAAAATGCGCGACTGTTAACCCCAAGAATATCTGAACACAGCATTAGTAGCAGCTTTACATCCATCAAGGAACTTATAATTATGCCTAATTATTGATAGCCGCAGAGCAATAAAAGAAAGCGCGAGACAGACTCGCACAAAGGGTTCCGTACTACCTAAAATAATTTTCTTTGACCAATATAGTAATCAACATGCAATTTGATCTAACCTGCTTTGTGTGCTTCCGCCACCAATTAGTTCATGACGCTAGGCCGCGTGAACTAATTGGTGGCGGAAGCACACAAAGCAGGTTAGATCAAATTGCATGTAAATTTGACTTTCGCAAAATAACGCCTGAATCTATTAACAATATTAGTAATCTGCTGCCGAGACGTTAATCAACAAAATAAAATGTTATATTCTACAACTATTAAAATAGCAATGTCGTTCCACTAGGCTAGTGGATAACAAACGGTATATTAACCGACTGGTCTCTAGTTCAAATCCTGGTGTGCACATGAATCCCTAAGATCATGTTTCCGGTACACGTAAATATGTGCATTACAATTATCACTTGATCGGCGGCGGACGATAACAGCGTGAAAAGTCCTGCATATCCAAGAAAGTATATTTCGAAAGACTTAAGAAAGGTCTGGTTTTTCGACTGGGTTGTGGAAGCCTGACGGCCGTCGCTCCATGTCAAAATCAGTGCATTCGCCAAATACTTAGGCTTAGATGGCAGGCACCGTCAATTATAATGAACAAGGAACTAAAGGATAAGAAGAAGAAGATTGTACGACTGTTAAAATCCTTAGAATAAACCCGACCCACACTGGGTTGATTCTTATTGTTGGTTGTTTTAAAATGTTGCAAATGATGTTATTTGGCGATTCCTTTTTTTGTATCTAGTATAAATGCTTGTGCTATACAAGTGCTATATATTCACAAGATTTGTAATTCGTCGGCTTAAAGACGAGCTGTGACAATTCGTAATGATCATATGCATATTCACAGCGTTGAACCTTTAAGTTTAAGGACCCCCCTTTTGTGGTCTACCCATTGTGCAATGGATTGTATCCCGAGAAATTGTTAGGTATGATGCCCACAGCTTCCTTCGACAACTCTCTACTCGCAATAGGCTTGAAATTCGTCCTCATGCACTCAATCGTCCCGATTCAGAAAACATTTCTTCCGACAACCATTGGGTTGTGGAATAAATGTTTAAAAAGGCCGTAAAGAGGTTATTACGGGGTATGCAACGCACGAGAAATAGCCATAAGCTTTTTTAACTGCTTACCACCAGGCCGGCTATGCTCCTATTTGACGCCTCAGTAGTATAAAAAACTGACATGACCCCTCTATAAAATACATTTGCATTGTAACTCAAACGTTACAGCCCTTTAAGGACAAAACACGCGAACTGACAAATAGACTGTGTACTAACAAAAAAAGTGTTAGCACCCTTTGGGTACGGAACCCTAAAATCTGCAAAAGATCTAAATTTATGTATACCTACATAATTACGAAATGTCTTTTAAAGGATTTTGCCAATCTCAACGACAATAAAATTGTTTTTTTATTAACTATATCGTTTTATATCCAAATCGTAAAGTTTTGCTCCCCGCTGCTAAATGTAGCTCTTATCTACTATTTTAGTTCAGTGTATTATAATATAATGTCCTGTTTCTTAAAAATTTCCATAATGAACTTTATCAATTATTTATTTTATTCAATGTTTAGAAAGTATTCAAATCACATGGACTCAGTGGCGCCTAAAGGCATTTTATTTAAATTTTTAGTGTTAGAATATTAATTTATTTGTTTCTTTATGAAATAATTATGATCATAAAAAGAAGGCCATGATGTCGAAAGCATTCGCCGTCAGACTGTAAGAGCAAACCACTCGAAACTGGCTTAAATAGGGTCTCAATTGCCAGTAATCAAAAATTTAAGAATTCGTCATTATACACAATTTATATAAAGTCAAAAATCGACCGGAAATATGAGAAGTAATTTTACTGTACACATTTCAAATTTAATAAAGCCGAGATATCTGTGGGATAAGTAGAAGCGTGGGCGTCAAGGAAATAATCAATCAAACGATTTTAATGAAAGTTTATTAGTGTGCTTGAGTTTAGATAAGTTTAGATTCACAATTAGATCGGTAGGTGTCGCTGGGATCGGATTTTCGAATTTTATTTATCCAGTTAGTTTTAAAAAGATGTGAAGTTAGGGAATGTTCTGTTAATGATTTAATGAGAAATAAATGACAAAGGTCACAAAGGGTTAGTTCGTTTCCGTTTAGAATCAAGAAATAGGAGTTCTGCAGCTGAGCATCTTCTGCTTTGGTCACTTAAAATACCTTCCTAATTAACAATAAAAGATGGCTAAATTTTGATTATTAACTTATGTTTTACTTTTCATTTATTATCTGATTCTGTGGGTGTAATTTTGATATTTATGTTTTCTAATACTGTTTAGGAATTATATTAATATGTTTCGACGAGCTCGGTGGCTCAGTCGTGAAAGACGCGACTTTGACACGCTCGTGGGTTCGATTCCCACACAAGACAAACATTTGTGTGAATGAACATGTCTGTTTGTCTTGGTCTGGATGTTTTAAGAGAGGTAGGGCGCATCAAAGCAGCCCGTCTGGGGAAGTACCTCTACCTCATAGAAAACCGCAGCCCAATAACAACTCCCTAGAGGGTTGTTGTGTTCCTGCGTGGGAGTGAGGTCACCAGTAAGCTCCTAAGGAGTTGCTGTGAAGCAGCAGAGGAGACGTCGCGCGAATGATATATGTTACAAGCGTTAATAGGCTACGGTAACTGCTTTACATCAGGTGGACCGTATGCTTGTATGCCTCCCGACGTTGCATAAAAAAATGTATTAGAAATATTTAATCCGTTCATTAGGTACTTACGTACTACATTGGTTATATTATAACCATTGCTACAATGAACTGTAATACGAAACTAATAAAAAACTTTCGATAATTTATTTAACAACTTTTCTCAATTAGCAAAGTATTTTGACGAGCTCGGTGGCGCAGTGATCAATATCGCTGCTCCGACAGTGCTCGTGGGTTTGATTCCTATACATGACAAACATTTGTTTGCATGAACATGTAAGCTCCTAAGGAGATGCTGTGTTAGCAGCAGAGGTGGCATCGTGTGAATGTTACTTAATTACAGGCGTATTACAGGCGTTTATAGGCTACGGTAACCGCTTTACATGAGGTAGGCCGTATGCTTGTATGCCTCCCGACGTTGTATAAAAAAATGAATTTGACAATGACAACAAAGTGGTCCTATAAGGGTTCCGTTTTAATTTTCAGGTGCGGAATTCTAACAAGCAGTATAAACGAAAAATAACACAATAGCCAAATAACAACTTTCTGGAGAACTATTGTGTTGCTGCGAGTGGATCGCGATTACCAGTAAGCCCCTAAGGAGTTAAGTGACAACATGTAAGCAAGCATCTTTTACGTGAATACGACATCCGCTTATATATCAAGGGAACATGTAAATATAAATATTTCTCCCAAACTTGCAGCAGAAATATCATGACAAAAATACGCAGAACAGTGTGCTAAAACAAAAATATGTATTCCACAAAATTGTTTTTGGTGTCTGTGATGACAATAACGGAACACATGCGTCGGCCATGTGTGTCCGTTATCCAGAACACAGATATATGACACAACTGGAAGTACCTGCTTCAGATAAGTAAGATTTTAAAAGAGTCTAGGATCGATTTAAGTGATAGTTTTACACATTTTTGCTCGCTATTAAAAAGATTAAAACTATGAAAATTATAAATACAATAAATTTTGTTTAAAAAAATTAAGGCCTCCAAGTGCCCGCGAAAATCGAATGGTAAATATGTATTTTTTAATTTTATATAATATCATTTTTAGGGCCAATACCAACCTGCCCTGCTAATTTCAGAAAAATACAAAATTGTTTGTATACACAGCAACATTTAATAAACATGCATTGGGTTGTGTGCAGTGCGGTTCCAAATGAATTTTCTTCCGAGAACTCTTAAGTTGTGAAATGAACTCCGTACCGAGTTTTTGCCTGCCTTTGATTTTTAAAAAAATGGGCTTTACTAGTTTGGCAAGCCACGAGTCACGCTTCTTCTTCACATGCAATGTAGACCAGTTCGAACGATCTCGTCGTCTTTCAAGCATTTTATCTTTTGCAAAACAAAGTGTTCGGTTATAAGTTTAATTTAATTAAAAAAAATGATAATTAAAAAGAAGGCTTGTCTACAGACTACAATAAAAAATAAAAATGTTTGTTTGCCATATACGCGTAATTTTTTAAATATGACTATATTTATTATATTATTATTGTTTCCTATTCAATTTTTAGTTATTTTTTTGTCTGCTAGTAATCTGTTGAAACAATTCATTTAAATTATATAACTAAAAATAATATTTGCTTAGATGTAGAAAGGTAATTTCTAGAACTATACGAGTCAGAATATTTTTTCACTAATAGGCAGCTACATAAAAGATAAAAAAAATGCATTATTTACCATTAGTATTTAGACACGTTTTCAACTTTTAAATAAAATCGTATTGTACCTTCATTTATCTTAGTCTTGTCTTAATTACTTTTTTATCTGTCAGTAATTCAGAAATGATAATTGGCGGAGAAAAAATTTTCGTAAGAAATTTGACAAATAGGTTCATAACAATTAGTTATTTTTAAAATACTACATTAATTAATGTGAGTAAATATTTACGATTCCGGTAAACCCTGAAAAAATAAAGCATATGCAAGCAAAGCCTCCTACAACAGCTAGTCGTAAATATATCGTACCGCATAATACTATTTATAATTTATTGCGTTTTGGACATAGTGAAGATTTATGAAGCAAACAAAAAAAGCGATCTAAACTTAGCAACCAAAGCATACCACGCTCGTGCCTCTTCTATCGACTCTATATCTTCCACCCCTTTATGTCACCGCCATGTGTTATGAACTTATGAACAAATATTGTTTTGACGCCTCTTTTTTTAATCATTATGTGCTTCAGTTAATTATTAAGGCCTGTGCCCAAGATGGGTGGTTTCCCACGAATTGTGATTTGTTTATGTTTTTTATTGACTATTAGTGATGTCGCTCTAAAGGCATTTTTTTTATAAAATGGGAGGCATACATGCATACGGTCCATGGGATGTAAAATGTATACGGTCCATGTGATTACCGTATTCTAAGAACGCTTGCAATGCTGAGAATGGCTGTCATCTGTTACTACCCCTGCTAATACTGCAACTCCTCAGGAGTTTAGTGGTGACCTCACTCACTCACAGGAATACAACAACCCTTCATCATCGTCATCTTAGCCCATATTCGTCCACTGCTGAACATAGGCTTCCCCACTAGAGTGTAATTCGTCTCGATCCTGTGCCATCTGCGCCTATTGACTCCCTATAAACCTCTTGAAATCGTCGCTCCATCTAATTGAGGGTCACTCCACACTGCGTGTACCAGTACGGGGACGCCACTCAAGAACGTTTCTTCCCAAGCCACTTCAGCTTACTTATCCTTTGGGCTATGTCGGTTACCTCAGTTCTACTGCGGATATCCTCGTTTCTGATTCTATCACGCAGAGAAACCCGAAGTATAGCTCTTTCCATAGCACGCTGAGCGACCTTGAGCTACCCAATATGGCCAACCCGCAATAACCCTTCAGCAAGTTCTTATTTGGATACTGTTTGAAACTTGAAGATCATTATCTAGTCGGATATCGACAGCTTTGATGTGCCTTACCACTCTTGACTTAGCTTAACGACGGTCATCTATAAAAGCAGTTGGAACTGGCGATTAAAAGTGTCCTCGGTACCCTCGGAAGCACGGTGGACCTTGAAACGATTACACCCACCCACCCATTGAAAAGCTGCGACCGATGGCACTTAACTTGCGTATTCTATTAGACTTTTTACCGGCGAGGAGATCTCTGTGGAGCGCTTTGTGGTACAGGGAAAGATGGGGAGGCACAAGACCACGCGGAAGATCACCGATGTGCTGGACCGACCAAGTGAATGCTGCCGTGAATCGACTCTCTATGAGTGTACAAGGAAAACAGCAGTTCTATAGAGGGTTAACATTAAAGTGAACAGAGACAGCAGGCAAAGAGAGCTATTATTGGGATTTTGATAAGCTCGGTGGTGCAGTGGTGAAACGCGCTGTTAGGCCACTTTGACACCAACGCTCGTGGGTTCGATAAAAATGTATGTGCATGAACATGCCTCTTTACCTTGATCTGAGTGCTTTTTAAGAGAGGAAGTATCAAAGCAGCCCATTTAGGAAGTACCTCCACCTCAAAGAATACCGCTGACAAGTAACAAATTCCTAGAGCGTTATTGTGCTCCTGCGTGTGAGTGAGGTTTCTAGTGAGCTCCTAAGAAGTTGTGTTAGCAGCAGAGGTGGCATCTCACGAGTGTTAATATATCGCAAGCGTTTATAGGCTACGGTAACGACTTTACATCAGGTGGGCCGTATGCTAGTATGCTTTCTGACGTTGTATAAAAAAAAAGACTAACACGTGAAAGGATGCTCCTCAGATGGATGTTTATTGTGTTAAAAATAACTACATACAGACATATCATCACACCTGTCTCCCTTTGGGGTAGGCAGAGACTATGTAACGCCAAGTACACCGATCCAAACATACTTCTCTCTCTCCACACCCATTAGGCTCTTCACGCATGTTCTTCGATGTGGCCCTTTTTCAACACAATTCGATCTATATGTTTGCATCTATGGCGGCCCTTACCGATGTCTCGGTTCACTCTTGTCGAATTTCGATTCAATCGACAAAAATCGATTCAATCTTTAGACTTCTTTCGTGACTCTCTTGTCATTCATTCTTTATAATTTACTAAATCATCTCAGTTACGAATAACGTTTAAGTTGGCGAGCTCGGTGGCGCAGTGGTGAAACGCGTTGTTACGCTACTTTGACACCAACGCTCGTGGGTTCGATTCCCACACAATACAAACATTTGTGTGCATGAACATGTCTGTTTGTCTTGGTCTGGGTATTTTCTATGTATAATAAGTATGTATTTACAAAAAGAAAATGTATTTACGTATGTTTATGAGTTGTCTAGTACCCATAACACAAGCTTCGCTTACTTTGGGGCTAGATGGCGCTGTGTAATTTGTCCGACAATATTTAAAAAAAAATGTACAAATCCCAAACGGCTGCCCATGAAAGCACACCTCGTTTATTAACCAGGGTACGTCACGCTCTTATGGATAATCGTCGTAACACATCAGTATTTATGTTTAGACATTCTGTTGCTTTCTGAAAGTGCTTCAGTTCATATTTATAGCAGACTTACTCACTAGAATAAAATAAAAATAAAAAATCCTGGCGCAAGCTGTTTGCGAATGAAAACTATCAAAAGTTTTATTGGATATGATTTCTTTTTATATATACCACATGAGGCATGAAATCAGTGATAGTCCAGTTGATAAAGATCCGGCCTGTTGACCAATTGGTCACCGGTTCGAATCGTGCCGCGGGCATGTGCCACTAAATTAGAATTTTCGTATTTATGCACTATGTATCACTTACGCGGCGGTGAAGGAAAACATCGTGAGGAAACCCACACGTCGAGGAAATTATATTTCGAAAGACGTGTGACCTAACCTAAGAAAAATTTGGTTTTCCCTCTGGGTTGTGGAGGTCCAACGGCTGTCGCTCCATGTAAAAATCAGTATATTCGCCAAATCCTCAGACTTAGGTAGTGGACCCCAACAATCCTAATGAATTAAGAAACGGGATAACGAGGAAGAGGAAGAAGATGAGGCATAGAAACATGCGACCCACCTGGTGTAAAGTGGCAACAGTAGCCTTGTATAGCCGCAATAGTAGGAGTACAGCTTGGAATTTGTCACATTCGCTGTTAATGGAGAAACTCCTCAGGAGCTTACTGGTGATCACGGAGCCATCGCGCGAGTGATACTTAGTGTATTACAAGGTGGGCCGTATGCTTTTATGCCTTCCGACGTAGTATATAAAAAAGGACAGAGAGAAGAAAGGGAATTCTGTCACTAGTTCCTTGAAGTAGTAGTATTTCAGTTGGAGTTAGAAAGGGAATTGGGGGGAATGTCATTTATCATCGGATCCAAACACAAATTTATGAACTACTTGAACGCGCATAAAGGCACCACTCACTCACTGAAACGTAGTGTTTCAGCGCCCAAATTTCACAGCTATTCGAACCTACTGACCAAGGAGTATTCTCCCATTGGTTTTAATCAATAAAACCGATAATAAGTAACGCAAAGTTGATCTGTGAACTTGCCTATAAGGTCTTCACGTTCTACTTTATTAACGTAGGTATATCAATCAATACTCGATTTCGGTTCGATTCTCACAATATACAGACATATCAGTTCATGAACATGTCTCTTTGTCTGGCTATTTTCAACGGAGGTTGGACGCATTAAAAACGCACGACCGGGGTACAGATAACTGGAGCCAAATGACAACCCCCTGGAGCTTAAGAAATTACTGTGTTTTCAAAGCGTGAGCTGTATCTTTATTAGCATTGACTAAGTTAACTTTACATAAGGTAGGCCATATATTTGTATGCCTCACGACGCTGTATATGAAAAACATAATCTTGAAGAAAACGAGGTTTCCTTCGAGCATTTTGTTGGCTTCGTCTGCTGTATTTGTAGGAAAATATAAACACTTGCATGTGAAATCTAATATGGCGTCAAGTCTTTTGATCTTATTAGGTATGTACACCTTACAACGCCCATGGTACTGCTTAGTTCCTTGAATAGTTCTGCCGCGTTTACGATAAAAGCCTGAAAATCGGTTTTTACCCCAATTGAGTTAATACAATATCCATAATCAGGGAAACGAGATCTCCAATTTAACTCAAAGTGACATTTGTGATTCCTTCATTAATTGTTCAGTTTCACAGATACATTACTAAAACGTTAATAACAGTTTTAATTAACTACATATTTACAAATATATATTCACATTAGCACGCACCTGCGAACGTTGGTGTCTGAACATTACTAACCACAGCGCTACCGAGCACGTCAAAACCTGATTCCTGATAGGAAATCGTACAGTATGTACATAAGTACATACTGTAGAAAAATAAATGACTTATTTTACTATAGTATGTACTTACCAGTGGCGAAGAGTCCATATAACCCGATTCCCATCTTTTTACCCTTACGAAAAATCGAATCTATGGGCCAACGACATTTTTAGTTTGTTATATTCACACACTCACTTTGAATAGTTTGAATTGACTAAACGCCTTAAAAAATTTAAATAGCAATTGTCAAATTGCAAGCCGAAAAATACCGGGCTACTTCTTCATACTACAATATCTCATACAGAGCATCTATCCCTTTCGTTTCTATGAACTGACTCCTATTACTGCTACTCGTTCCGTCTCGTTTTAGCACGCGAAAACAATACACGAAATAACTCGGTGAATACCGGCTTGTGACAGAGTAAGGTAATTAGCAACGTGCAAGTGTAAGCGAGAAAAATCGTTTATGAAGTAATAGTACTCCTTAGGAGTTTACTGATAACTACACTCACTTTGAGGAACACAATTCTTCAGAGAGTTCTTACTTATCAGCAATCTTCTGTGAGAAGGAGGTTCTTTCCCTTTTTCAGATTTTTCCTTCTGCTTCTTTGCGCCCTCACTTTTAAGACAGGGCCTCGAGTAGTAAATACTCGGTTACACCACGTGCAGGTGAGGTTGACTTTTACTATAATGATGATACGGCGTCACTAACAACTCAAAATTGCCAGGAAAAGTGGATAATTTAAGAGAGGTAGGTCGCATCAAGCTAAATAACAACTCTCTAGAAAGTTGTTGTATTCCTGCGTGTGAGAGAGGTCGCCAGTAAGTTTCTGAGGAATTGCTGTGTTAGCAGCAGATGTGGCATCACGCGAGTGATACTTAATGTTTTGTAAGCATTCACAGGCTAAAGTATCCGCTTTACATCTGATGGGCCGTATGCTTGTATACCTCCCGACGTTGTATAAAAAAAATCTCATGTTGCAAAAGTTCATACACTGCGGTACTGCATACTACGTAAAAGTTCTAAGTCTGGCAGTGAAATATTCAAAGAAAACTAGAGAAACTAAAGCTTGGCGGCAGGTATGTTTTACTTTTGTTTCCAATTCTAATCTATATTTGTACGTGCGTTGAACTTCTGTCGGCTTCTGAAACCCTAGTACTCACATTGTGCGTTTATTTCTTTTGCTGGGATATCAAAAGAGAAGATTTCTAATCTATCTATTACTTTTTTAATACAGCGTCAAGAGGTATACAAGCATACGGCCCACCTGATGCAAAGCAACTCCTTAGGAGCTTACTCAAAGTCAAAGTCAAAGTTTGGTCTTGGAAGGTTAGTCTTGGTTATCCTCGGCGCCTAAATTCTTCCACTTTCGTGTTGTATATCTGTTTTGTCATTCTTTCATCCTGCATTCTTTCTACGTCTCAGAGCCAACGGAGCAAGCCTCTCGAAACGTAAATAGATGATAAAATTGGTACGATGTTAGAAGCCAAAAAACGGCAAGTGTCGATGAAAACAGCTACGAATGTTAAAGATGCGAGTGAGTGTGAATTCCTAATTATGTGTCGTTCGATTTACTCTACCTACCTGCAAATGACCTGGTATGAAAATATATAGACAAACGGAGATCTGTACAAACTTTAAAAACAATGCTATCTGGGATCAATTTTATCAATCGAAATATCTTAGTAAGCAAAGCGTATTACACAGTCAATGAATATTTAAACGAAAAATCCGCAGGGCCCTCGAATAAACAAAGTTTACATAATTAACATTGAATATAAAAAAAAATTATTAAAGTAGGATAAACGCGATTGAAATGCGAGCGTTGCGCAAAATTTGTGGCGTAACGCTTGTAGACCGTATTCGCAATGATAAGGTTAGAAGCAGAGTTGGTCTGAAAGAGAGCGTCCATGTTAAAATAAGAAGAGGCATGCTCCGTTGGTTTGGACATGTAGAAAGAATGTAGGATGAAAAAATGAAGCAGATACACAATGCTAAAGTGGAAGGATGTAGGAGCCGAGGAAGGCCAAGACTTACCTACCATGATCAAATTGGTCGTATTCTATCAGAAGGTGATGTCAGGAGCCCCAGAAACCGGTGAGGGTGCATGAAAAGAGGATCAAGTCACGTGGCGCTCGGTTCTCTCTGCCTACCCCGTAAGGGATTTGGCGTGAAGTTATAAATAGATATATTGAAGCATTACACATGCCATGAAGATCTATCTGTAACTTCACGCCAAATCTCTTGCGGGGTAGGCACTGAGAACCGAGCACCACGTGACTCGATCCTTACACACCTCACTGGCTTCATCAACATTCATTCCTCTTCTCATGTAAGATCGCCGGTTTCTAAAACTCCTGACCTCACCTTCTGATAGTACTCGATCAATTTGGTCATGGTAGGTAAGTCTTGGCCTTTCTCGGCTCCTACATCATTTCACTTTTGCGTTGTATAATGTTTCGTAACTATTTTATCCTGTATTCTTTCTACATGTCCGAACCAATGGAGAATGCCTCTTCTTATGTTAACACCGACGCTCTCTTTCAGACCAACTCTGTTTCTAATATCATCATTGCGGGTAGACCTTATCCGTTAAACAACAAATTATTATTTAATTTTTTTTTTCTACAACGTCGAGAGGCATACAAGCATACAGCCCACCTGATGTAAAGCGGTTACATTAGCCTATGAACGCTTGCAATACATCAAGTATCACTCGCACGATGCCACTTCTGCTGCTAACACAGGAACTCCTTAGGAGCTTACAGGCGACCTCACTCCCACGCATAAAAACAACAACCCTCTAGGGAGATCTTTGGCGGTTTTTGTGGGAGGTGGGTGTACTTCCACAGACGGGCTGCTTTGATACTCCCTACCTTTTATAAATGCCATGAAGATAATATATATACGTATATGATACACACGAATATACAACACATATCAAATATGTGAATTGCGTATTTTGTTATTATACTGTTGTTAGGGGAGAGCTCGTGCGAAGGAATCAGAAATTGATTCTTGAAAAAATTTCAGTTATTTATTTAACAGTTAGCCGTCTAACTATCCATCAATTCGATGTGTCATTTTTTTTCGAGAAAGTCATACAATCTTTCTTTTGTGATATGTTTACTTAACGCATGTACATTCTATAATTAGACATGACATGGAATATGTTTGTCCAGGTGTGAACCTATGGGGGTAAGTTTTGAAGAGAAGTTTAAAAATAACTAATACCTTCAACTACATAGTTATTTGTAATAACTAGCTATAGGTATCTTTAATTTAAAACATTTGCTATCATTTATTTAATTTTTTATATATTTTCACTGATATCTCGAAAGCGATTTAATCGATTTCCAGAGTGTAAACCTTTTAGGATGATGATTTTATTTTATTATCAGTCCCAAGTCCCAAAATTTGATGACAACATGGCGATTGCTAATTGAAGTAACGCTTCGTGATTTTCCCTAAACAAACTCACATGATTTTTTTTATGCAACTTCAAGATGCATAGAAACTTACGGCCTCCTGATGTAAAATGATTACCGTAGCCTATTAACGCTTGTAATATATTAAGTATCACGCGCGATGCCACCTCTGCTACTAACAAAGCAACTCCTCAGGAGCTTACTGGTGACCTCACTTACACGCAGGGACACAAACACTCTCCAGAGTTGTTATTTGGCTATGGTTTTCTGTGAGGTGGAGGTACCCCCAAACGAACTGCTTTGATGTGCTCCACCTCTCTTAAAAACACTCAGACCAAGCCAAACAGACACGCACACAAAAGTTTGCCCTATGTGAGAATCGAACCCACAAACGTCGGTTACAAAGTCGTAACCGCTTCGCCACGAGCTCGTCAACAGTAATATTCCCATGTAATGTTGCTGTTCATTATACAAAAACCCATACATAAAGCCGACCTCAAAAAATATCAAATATTCGACGTGAACAGACATAGCCTTCAATGAAAAATATCTATCTAACTATAACTTCAGGCCAAGACCCTTGATTATATAATTTTGCAAGTTCCTTACACGCCTGACTCGCTACTTTAACATTCGTTGCTCATTTCAAGCACACTCGCCGGTTCCTAGGGCTCCTGATATCGCCATCGCCAATGTCCATGTATGTCTTGTATGGCTGTACACAACGCGGTGCTTATACCGATGCTAGCTTACGGTAATGATAGCTGGATATGGCGGAGAGAGCATGAAAAATATATGCTGTCGGGATGCGAGCGTAGGGCGAAACTAGTGGTGTAACGCTTGCTGACCGCGTAGACAATGATCGTGTAAGTAAGAGAGTTGGTCTGAAAGACAGTGTTGATGTTAAGAAAAGGCATGCTTCGTTAGTTCGGACATCTAGAAAGAATATAGGATGAAAGAATGACAAAAGAGATATACAATGCGAAAGTGGAAGGATCTATGAACGGAGGAAGACCAAGACTCTCCAATCATAACCAAATTTGTCGTGTTTTAACAGAAGCTCTAGGACCGGCGAGCGTGCATAAAAAGAGCTATGAATATTAAAGAAACGAGTGAGATTTGTAAGGACAGAGTTACGAGGCGCTTGGCTCTCTCTGCCTACCCCGCTAGGGATCTGGCGTGAAGATATACATCCATTTATATATATATTATACTCAAATATATAAACAACTTTAAAAATAAATAACAAAAAGGCATCGCGCTTGTGCTAAGGTTTCAAGGATTTTTGTATCATACTACTATGCGAAAGTCCAAATTTAATATTACATTTTCTTTCATTTTTTATTTCAAACTTAATGAATTGCATTTATTAGTGTGATTCTATAATTGACTTCAAAATTCAAACGTAACATTTCAAATGTTGTGAAACAGTTTCAGCTTCAGAGAAAACACGACATGCTCCAATTCAACAAAGACTTGTCGGAACTTGCCTGCATATTTATGTAAACCTGTAATATGAATGAGTTTTCAGACGTGACTTTCAGTTGTTTTACGACAAGTTTAATTTGAAATATATTTTTGAAACTTTAAAAAGTACTTAAAAAGAGTTGGACTGTCGTGAAGGTTGAAAGATTGCACTCAAGTGTGATTGTTATGATGGATGTCTGGTACGACCAGAATGGTCAGAATTAGAAATGAGTAAGTATACAAGAGAAAGTCAGAAAGTAGTGCAGGTAAATGGAGAAGCTAAGAATTATAATAATTTTGACGAGCTCGGTGACGGAGTACATACCAAAGCTAGTGGTTTTGATTACCACCCAGCACAAATTTGTGGGTATTAACATGTTTGTTTGTCTTGTTCTGGGTATTTTTAAGAGAGCTAAGGCGCATCAAAGCAGCTCGTCTAACCTCCACCTCAATGAAAACCTCAGTCAAATAACCACTCCTGGGAGGATTCTTGTGTGCCTGCGGGTGAGTGAGGACACCAGTAAACTCCGAAGGAGTTGTTTTGATACCAGCAGAGGTGGCATCGCACGAGCGATACTTAATGCATTGCAAGCATTGACAGACTGCGGTAACCACTTTACATCAGGTGGGCCGTATGCGTGTATGTCTATGGACGTTATATAAAAAAAATTAACAAGAGAAATTACTTATTTTCTGTCAACATAGACGACACCTAATATTATTTCTAAGTTTTCGATGTGCTTTTATACGACTAGGGCAGCAAACGAGCATAAAGCGGTGAAACTCAGCGACTGTATGCAGTCAAACAAAGCAAGCAAATAGGTATTGTCGTGCAGATCAGATCTGTCCAAATAATTTATTTAAAACATGCACAATAATGCAATTCTGAAAGAAGTTATGCTACTTTAAATTAAATCGTCCATCTTTCCCTTTCCTTTTGTCACTAGTCTTTCCCATGGATATAATAGCACCGATAAATATATTGAATAAAAGGAGATATGAGTTTAATTTTGATAGATTCAACTGTAGCAATAGTAATTGCCTCTTAAATTTCACAAATTTCAATCTGACAGTATTTTGTGCAAAACGGAACTTCTGCCGATCTTTATTATAATAAGAGTCTAGACTTTTTATTGCCTAATAATATAATAAATTACCAATAGACCCGATATACTGGGAGGCACGTCGTGCAGATCTTGTTGGCGTCATGGCGACAAACTCGTGAAGGCCGAGAAAGATAAACTCTTTAAGTACTGGGACTTCGTTCACGAGGTTACTGCCATGTGGCATGTGGACTCAACGAGTATTGCTCCGATAATCATAATAATTTGTTCTTGTTGTAGAGCCTCGACGGTTATCTTGAGAGGCTCTCGTTCGGTAGTTGGGGCAGGAACCAGATACAGAAGGTGATTCTTCTGGACATGGCCCACATTGTGAGGTTTTTCACTCTTGAGTCCTAACCGGTAGCTTGGGACTTCGCTCCGTTTCCAGCGGGTTTTTGCATGTATCTCTTTTATAACAAATTTATGTTCAAAAATGTAAAAGATGGAGACAAAGAGATTAGACAAGAAAAAGTAATAGTACCTTTTGTCATTTTTAGTACAGACCTATGCTTATCTGGTACGCTGCATTAGGTCTCTTTGAACATTTTTACACAATGTGAGAACCCATACGACCCATTTGTTGCAAACTGTTCATGCTTGCGCATTGCCAACACTGCTGCTAGCACATCAAATTCTTAGGAGCTTAGGAGTAACCTCACTAAATCGCAAGACCTTCCAAGTGCTTCCCTAATCGGGCTGCTTACATTTAAGTATTTGATTTTTGTAAATAATATGTTTTACGTGAAGTAGACGTTTTTGTTATTGATGACAGTTATTCACATCCAGATTAGCGAGCTCTATCTCTTAGCTAAAAAGAGAATTAGATCAATTGCTATTCCCGGCTCTTGCTCTACTCTTAAACATTAACTAATTTATTTGAAAAAAAGATGTAGGTGATTGTTTCCGGGCATTGCGCTCCACAAAAGTTGCTAAACTAAATACGGTGGGTCACAAAAGAATTTATTCCAAAACTCTATAACTAACTAATCTCCGAAAAGAAAAAAGCCCTTAAAACAAACTTTGCATAAACGCCACGAAACTTTTTGCCGGACCAAATAAAATAAAAATCTCACCACAAAACGAGAATCACAAAAATCCAGAGCGCACACGGTTTTGAAAATCGAAATTCAACTTTCGCACATTTTTCGGACAAAAGAAAATTTTCGACTGGTTCCGAACGTACGCGGCGTGGTTCGGAACGTGACTAAACATACCGCTTGCGTTCGAAATCGTTCGTATTTTTAGATACGCCCCCTTGAGAATGGTGGCCAGAATAGGGTAACACGTGGTTGTATCCGGTACGTGGTGGTTCAAGGAACTATGGGGACTGGAACTTGTGAATATGGGAATTCTCAGGGTGAATGAGTCATCTGATGGTATCATAATATGAAATAGGGTTGAACATTGTAGGTGTCCGTGCGCGTGGTACTGTAATCGCAGGTTAAGCAACGTTGAACGCAGCCTGTTTATGGATGGGTTTATCTATCTCGAGTTGCTCCTCAGAGGGCACGTTAAGTCGTCGATGCCGGCTGTTGTAGAAGACAGCCGTTAGAGGTAGGGCGTAACAAAGCTGCCCGTCTGGGGAAGTATCTCCATCCTACAGAAAACTGCAGCCAAATAACAACTGCCTGGAGCATCTTTCTGTTCTTGCTCTAAGGAGTTGCTGAGTGAGCAGCAGAGGTGGTATCACATTCGTAGGCTACGGTAACCGCTTTACATCAGGTGGGTCGTATGCTTCCCGACGTTGTATAAAAAATAACTATATCAGGGGCCCTCGGGCGGCTTGAAAACAACTAAGGCAATTCGCAGTTGAGCAGCATGGAGGAGTATGCTCTAAACCAATACTAATATAAATAACATAATGATAAAGGGGACCCGTATCCCTGCAGTGGGGTGAATAAGAGTTGCTGTATTGGAACACAGGCGGTTCTGATGTAGGGTACGTATGGATACCTGCAGAAGAGACATCTTCCGATGCTGTTTGGTAGTGGCCGCTTTGGGAACAGATATCACGAGGAGATTTGGCTCATGAGTAACAAAATACAGGCCCTGACCCGACTCAGACCCGGAGAGGCGTCTAAACATAAACCAATAAACCACTAGACAGCGTATCAAGACACACCATTCTTACAAAATTTTGTATTTTAGCGCCTAAATATCTCAGTGATTTGAGCCTACTTTTTTCTTTTTTTTATACTACGCCGAGAGGCATACAAGCATACGGCCCACCTGATGTAAAGCGGGTACCGTAGCCTATTAACGCTTGCGATATATTAAGTATCACTCGCGCGATGCCTCCTCTGCTGCTTAGACAGCAACTCCTTGGGAGCTTACTGGTGATCTCACTCACACGCAGGAACACAACAACCCTCTAGGGAGTTGTTATTTAGCTGCGGTTTTCTGTGAGGTGGAGGTACTTCCCCAGACGGGCTGCTTTGGTGCGCCCTACCTCTCTTAAAACATCCAGACCAAGACAAACAGACATGTTCATGCACACAAATGTTTGCCTAGTGTGGGAATCGAACCCACGAGCGTTGGTGTCAAAGTCGCGTCATTCACGACTGAGCCACCGAGCTCGTCAAAATACTGACCAATGGCAGAATATTTTAACCAATAAGCCAATAACTAGAACTAGCCAATAAGAGCTGCGTGCTACTTTACCCTCCGACACGTGGCGGTGAATTGAGTTCCTACGTAATATCGGCCTCATCGGCTTTCCATTGGCTATTTTCTTTATTATTATAACTTCACACCAAATCAGGGTAGGCAGAGAGAACCGAGCGCCACGTGACTCGATCCTTACATACCTCACTCGCTTCTTTAACATTCATTGCTCTTCTCATGCACGCTCGCCGGTTTCTTTTTCACCACGACGATGAGGGGAGCCGAGTACCGTATAAGCACGTGGTTATTTCCTTCATGTCTATACTATCCAGAAGCAGCAGAATAGATTTTTATTAAGGTGAAGTCTTTCATTACAGTCAATAAAGGTCGCCTGCAAAAACCAAATGGAACGTAATATGTTATAACGACATATGACGTTGGAACCACTGCACCACAGCGGGTTTGATCGCAAGAGTTACCGACCCAATAAAAACCTCTCCACGGGTTTTTGTAACAAACTGAAGTGGTTAAATATAATCCATTTTTGCCCTACTTACGAAGAATAACAAGAATGCTTTTACTGCTCTTCGAAACTTAAGAGTGTACGTGTGTCACCATAGTCTTTATAGAAAAACTCCACCATATCTTCACATAATGCAACTTTCTGATTAACGCGGACTTGGTGAAAAACAGTGGTCAGACTACAACAAGAGTTCGGTACCATCATATTTGACGAGCTCGGTGGCGCAGTGGTGAAACGCGCTGTTACGCTACTTTGACACCAACGCTCGTGGGTTCGATTCCCACACAGTACAAACATTTGTGTGCATGAACATATCTATTTGTATTGGTCTGGGTATTTTCTATGTATAATAAGTATGTATTTACAAAAAAAAAAAATGTATTTACGTATGTTTATCAGTTGTCTAGTACCCATAACACAAGCTTTGGTTACTTTGGGGCTAGGTGGCGTTGTGTAATTTGTTCGACAATATTTATTTATTAATTATTTATTTATATTATTATTTGCCAGCGGTCTACCGTAATGAGAAGGTACTTTCACCTTTCAGGATACTTATTAAGCTTCGCTTTATTCCAAAGCCTCGTTTTTTTATACAGAAACGGGATAAAACGAGGAAGTGGAACAATTAGTGATAATTTCCCAAGTTTTCGGGGAGCTTCATGACGTTGTTGTCCTGTCCATGGATGGGACATCTCAAGCCTCTCAGTGCTTTGGAGGGCACGTTAAGCCGTCGGTCTCGGCTGTCAGTAGGTGACAGTCGTTACGCGTCAATGGCATTCGGGCGGCTTGAAAACACTGGTCTCTGCCAATCCATAGTTGAATAGTGTGGTAGAGAATGCTCTAAACTCAGATGAAGGGAGACCCGTATCTCTGCATTGGGATGAGTTAGGGTTTTTTTTATATAATCTTGCACCCCTGCCATGGGCAAGGCTATTTTAATGTCATTTAGTTATTTGCCAATTAAATAATTACAACACATTCATACAAAATACTCCCTTTCATTCCATAACTCATTCATTTATTATCTTTCGTTTTTGCCCATTTTTGAACGCCGGCGAAATATCTTCATATGTTTCCAAACTTCCTTCCCCATACTGCGTCAGTCCAGCCACGGGCGACCCCATCGGCTATACACAGTATAGCCGAGGAGTACTGCATTAGTCCTAGGTGGAGCTGCTCTGCTTATTACGATCAATGACAACCATGGCTAGACTGACGCAGTATTTTATAAATTTTGATCTATTCTGCCCCATCACTATTTCAGAGACTGACATTCCCAGCTCCTGCTCCAAGTCAAACCTCTGTTTGGAGAATGCTATACACCGAAACAATATGTGCTGCGATGAGTTAGGGTTGGTATATTAGTAGTAGTTCCCATGTTTTCAGTCGACGAATCCACTATTTCTAACATGATCACATATTGTGAAATGATAGGGTAACATTTCACCATATGCGGCCATGTTGTAAAATATATTGTACAACTTCATTATGTGTGTATATTGTTTTACGATCATTATCATTAATGAAGCAGCATGTGGTTAAATGAGTGTAATAGATGTGACTCATTGGATTGTACTATGAATGATGGATTGACAATATATTTATACTCTCCGTGGTTGGTCTCGAAGATGTTGACTGACATTGTATAATTTTAAACTTTCACGTTTGTTTATATTGTTACTAGCTTTTTTTTATACAACGTCGGAAGGTGTACAAGCACATGGCCCATCTGATATAAAGTGATTGCTGTAGCCTATCAACGCTTGTAATACATTAGGTATCAATTCCGCGTTCTGTGTGGGAATCTAATCCACGTCGAAGTAGCGTTACTAACCACTGCGTCAAAGAGATTGTTGATACAGATAAATAAAATGGGAGTGTCTGTTTATAATATTAAAATAACCGCTTTTTAATAAATGCATATGGATATATACACGGTACATATACCAATTTTTTCAATTTTTGTTTGTCTGTCTGTTTGTTCCGGCTAATCACTGAAACGGCTGGACCGATTTTGACGGAACTTTCATTGGCAGATAGCTGATGTAATAAGTAGTAACTTAGTCTACTTTTATTTTAGAATTTTTATTTATTTTTATTAATATAAATAAATAATAAAAAATAACTATTCCGCGCGGACGAAGTACATAATACATATTTATTATTATTTTGCTGTTCGCTATTTTACTCTGCTTATTTAGGTACTTATAATCAAATCAAATAAATAAAATTATAACTGAACAATAACCTTCTTTGTTAAATTCCGCGCGGACGAAGTCGCGGGCACAGCTAGTTGTGTATATGATTTTATGTATTTGACGACATATTATATTCTTTATAGTAGGATGTTCGGCGAAATGTGACCTTTCTGGGCGATTATTTTCATATGTCATATTTTATGTATTGTTTATGAAGTCGTTTTTGAAATGACGACTACTTTGAACATGTTTATACATGTTAATTTAAACGTTCCCTCTGGGTTGTAAAGGTCTGACGGTAGTAGCTCCATGTAAAAATCTGGGTCTTCGCCAAATCCTTAGGCTTAGATAGCGGACCCCGGTAATCCTAATGGATTAGGAAACGGGATAATGCTAAGAAGAAGAAGACACAGAATACACCCAGACCACGACAAACAGACATGTTCGTGCAATCAAATGATTTGTCTTGTGCAGGAATCAAACTTGGCCTTAAAGTATCTATTGCTATGCTAAAGCAGCCCGTCGAGAGAATTAAATAAATATTGTCGGACAAATTACACAGCGCCACCTAGCCCCAAAGTAAGCGAAGCTTGTGTTATGGGTACTAGACAACTGATAAACATACGGAAATACCTACATTTTTTTTTGTAAATACACAGACCAAGACAAACAGACATGGTTATGCACACAAATGTTTGTACTGTGTGGGAATCGAACCCACGAGCGTTGGTGTCGTAGTAGCGTAACGTCGCGTTCCACCACTGCACCACCGAGTTCGTCATTACCTCCACGTCACAGAAAACCACAGCCAAAAACAGCACCCTGGAGGGTTGTTGTGTGCCTACGAGTGATTGAGATCACTAGTAAGCTTCCAAGCAGTTGCTGTGCTAGCAGCAGAGGTAGTATCGCGCGAGTGATACTTAATATATTGTAAGCGTCTATGAACGCTATAATAATACGTTAGTTAAAAAAACAATTAAAATTAAATATCAGAAAACTTTCACTTAGAAATCGTAAAACGTAAATATTCAAAAATATCTCTGATGAACTAATACTTCCTACCTTGTGTATGTAATGTCTTCTCCTATTTTTTTTTATCCCGTTTTCCAAATCAGGTCCGCTACCTAAGCCTAAGGATTTGGCGAAGATACTAATTTTTTCGTGGAGTGACTGCCGTGTGACCCCCGCAACTTAGATGGAAAACCAGATCATTCTTGGGTTGTTCACACGTCATTCGAAATATAATTTCATGGATATTGGGGTTTCCTCACGATGTTCAACAACAATGAAAAACGTTTTACTTTTGTATTAAAAAACGTACCGATTCACTTATCAAATACCATGTTACTATATAGGTACCTTAGATATAATAATAAAAAAAACTGGCGTGAAGATGCGTAACAAAAAACTTTTCTCTTTTATGTTAAAAAACGTACCAATTCACTTATCAAATACCATGTTACTATATATACCTTAGATATAATAATCAAAAAAATCTGGTGTGGAAATGCGTAACAAAAAACTTATCTCTTTTATGTTAAAAAACGCGCCAATTTACTTATCAAATACCATGTTACTATGTATGGTTTAGCTGTATGAATAAAAAAATAAAAGATGTATTCAATAATACTTGAAATACATAATAAATGTTTTTGCCAGAAACGCCTTTGTAGGAAATCTGTTCAGGTTTGATTTCCTGTGTCTAGACAAACTAGCAAATATTTGTGTATAAACATTTACCATGCGGTATCCTGCTTGAAATGAGAGTGGGTTGCCGGTTGTCGTTTTGTTTTGTTAAAGGAAACAGCAACATACACCGTTCTTTAAACAAATGCATAAAATGTCGGCAAATGGTGCTAAAACTGTACAGAATTTCATAAGTCTTTTTGTAGTAGTTTTCACCACTTCGCCTTGTCATGAATATATTTGTCAATACACATAAAAAATTCGTATGAAAGTCATATTGTATTTTTGTCTAGGAACGATATATTTTTTTTTATACCACGTCGGAAGGCACGCAAGCATACAGCCCACGTGATTTAAAGCAGTTATGGTAGCCTATGAACGCTTGTAATACATTAAATATCACTCGCACGATGCCTACTCCGCTGCTAACACAACAACTCCTTAGGGGTTTACTGGTGACCTCATCACACATATGTTTGAAAGTAAATACCCTATAATGCGTCTAATAAAAGAGCTGTTCACCAGCTCCTTTTTGCTGCGATAGGAATATTTGTTGAAACGGCTGAATAGATTTTCATAAAACATGTCTAGAAGCCACCGCTAGACATCCTGCTTTCAAATAGAACAAACCGTATGCAAACCTGTTCACCCGTTTAAGAGCTATAGTGCCACAGACAGATAGATAAGTTAGATTGCTGTTTGTATGTGTCTGTCTGTGTAGATAGACACATACAAACAGCGGTCTAACTTATAAATACCCATCTTTTTGCTTCGGGGTAATAAAACTAGACTTTATCATCATGAACCATAGCTTAATAACACATAACCAAAATGGACATATTTTGTCAGAAGATGGTGTCAAAAGCCTAGGAACCGGTGAGCATACGAAAAAGAGTTATGAATGGTGCCATATGGCGCCAGTTTTTCTCAACCACTAATGGTAGTAGGTGGGGGCCGGCCGACACTAGTTCACATGAACTAATCGGTAGCGAAAGCACATAAAGTAGTTTAGATGAAATTGCCTGTAAATTTGACTTATGCAAAATAACGCCTGAATCTATTGACTATTTTCTCAACCTACCTCGCAATGGACTTAGTGTAAAGATATATATTGATAAAATAAAAAGGAAGTAAAGATTGATATAGATTGCTAAAAAAACCATTGATACATAGAAATACAGCGTGCAATAACCAAGAGTAATGTAGAATAAGATTATCATTATAAAATAGCTGTTATAAATGAACTCACAAAACCACTTTATAATATTAGTATAAAAATATTGAGCATCCTGAGTAACATATAACACGAATCCTGCAAAAGCATTTTCGTAAAGCCCCTTCTGAAAACACTGCTCCCTATTTTAAACTCCTGATGCACGGGAAATTTACCTTAAAAAGGGGTGCAAACGTCTGAACCTACTTTTTACCCTTTTTTCCGTCTCTCGCTAAATTTGTCCGCAGTGCATTTTTTTTACTGAAAAAAGGCTACAAGCAAATGTACACTTTAAACATACGAAATACGTTTGAAATTTATTAAATGAACCATTTGATATGCTGAATTGCATTCTACGAAAATAGATTTAAAGTTGGATGTTGATTGTGTAGAGAAATTAGAGATGGTTGCCGGAGCTCATGTTTTGGTTATCCTTTTGAATGCAATGCGTTTAATTCAGTTACAGGATTTATGAGTTATTTTTGATATCTCTACTTGGATTCTGTTTATTTTGTTGTTCAATAATTTATTTATGGTTGAACAAATACGTCTGCCCGTTCATTGGATTATTTCGGTTGAGTTATTTTATAATTTTGTCACACAGCTTTAAGCTTCACATAATTATAAGGATAATATTATAATGAGTAGTGATATCCCAGTGGAATCAGCCTATTATCTGATAGACCTGGTTTGAATAATGGCGTGGGCATGTGCCACAAATAAAGAAAAACCTGCACGTGCAAGAAAATATATTTCCAAAGACGTGTAATCTATCCTAAGAAATGTCTGGTTTCCCCTCTGGCTAGTGGAGGCCTGAAGGAAGTCGCTCTATGTCAAAATCAGTATAAAAAGATAAAGATAACGATAAAAATCATTTATTTGCCAATAGGCAAGTGCCTATTGTCAAGTAAGGACGGGCGCTTGGACACGTCTTACATTCTATAAATTAAATCATATTGTATCTTAATAATTTTTGATAGTTTTATTTTTACCTTTAATCTCGCTTTGGTAATCTATCAGCATTTCGATAATGACCATTAGCGAAGAAGAAATGCCAAAAGAAACGTTTTAGGGTCGGTAACACATGGGTGACACCTTTGGTACAAGAGCTTATGAAACTACTTACCATCCGGTAGGCCGTACGTTTGTTAGCCACCTTAGTGGTATAAACAAAAAGTATAATTCGCTAAATCCTTAGGCTTAGACGGACCCTGCTTATCCTAATTGATTAGGAAACAGAATCACTCTAGGAAGAAGAACAAGATGAGGCATGCTTCGTTAGTTACAAGACTACAGGAAGAAAGAATTATGAAACAGATGTACAACGTGAAGGTAAAGGGATATAGGAGCTGAGGAAGGCCAAGACTTATCTATCATGACCAAATTGATCGTGTTTTATCAGAAGGTGATGTCAGGAGCCTCAGAAACCGGCGAGCGTGCATAAGAAGAGCAATGAATGTTAAAGAAGTTGTAAGGATGGAGTCATGAGGTGCTCGGTTCTCTCTGCCTGCCCCGCAAGGGATTTGGCGTGAAGACAGTATTAGCCCAATCCATTGCTGCAGATCCAAATAAAGCTACGCTTGATTAAAATGGTAACGTCACAGCAACTCGATCCCTGTAACATGATAGGTTCAAGATCCCTTTCAGATAAGACCATGGCACCGGTGAAGTAATTAAATCTAATTGGGCTGAGGACCAGCTATAATTTATGTGGCTTTTTACGATACGAAAAGGTTAGGTTGCTGTTTTATTGCACGGCATAGCGACTTTCTTGATCGCCTCGAACAGGTTGAAGGTGCATCTGTAGGACACACCTGCACACGTAGGAAATAACCTATGGAGAACAAAGAAATGGATGAATGAAACAGATATCACGTAGTAACTCAATTCATCGTTACCGTTCGGGAGGTTAAGCAGAACACGCGGCTCTTATTGGCTATTTCATATATTTATCTATACAGATAAATAAAATTGGAGTGTCTGTTTGTAATATTAAAATAACCGCTTTTTACTAAATGCATATGGATGTATACACGGTACATATACCAAAATGAATAATTTTACATTTTTTGCCTGTCTGTCTGTCTGTCCGTTTGTTCCGGCTAATTTCTGAAACGGCTGGACTGATTTTGACTGGACTTTCACTGGCAGATAGCTGATGTAACAAGGAGTAACTTAGGCTACTTTTATTTTAGAAATTTTATTTATTTTTATTAATATAAATAAATAATAAAAAAATAAGTATTCCGCGCGGATGAAGTACATAATACATTATCTATTATTATTTCGCTATTCGCTATTTTCCTCTGCTTATTTAGGTACGTATAATCAAATAAATAAAATTATAACTGAACAATAACTTTTTTGTTAAATTCTATGTTAGCAGCAGAGCTGGCATCGCGCGAGTAATACTTAATCTATTGCAAGCGATATAGGTTCCGGTAACAGCTTTACATCAGGTGGGCTGTATACTTGTATACCCCCAAACTTGTAAAAAAAAAGTTTAGTTGTATGCTTGTATGCCTCACGAAGTTGTATAAAAAAAATGCAGTATGCCTATTATCACTTGTCGTCTATATATTTAAATATATCTTCACGCCAATCCCTTGTGAGATAAGCAGAGAGAACCGAGCGCCACATGACTCGGTCCTTACACACCTCACTCGCTTCTTTAACTCGACGGCTTCTAGGGCTCCTAACATCACTTTCTGACAAAATACGATCAATTTGATCATGGTAGGTAAGTCTTGGCCTTCCTCGGCTCCTACATCCTTCTAATTTCGCGTTGTTTATCTGTACCGTAATTCTTTCTACATGTCCGGATTTTTGTCCTGGTCTTCCTTGCCTATCGTAATACTACGAAAAGAAAAATAAGATTAGAAAAGCAAACAAAAGATAGAAAGAGAGAACATATACCGGGCACTAACGCTGTACTAAACATGATTCAATATTTGAACTAATCCGCTACCGCTTCAGCGACTGTAACGCTTGTGCAATATAAACGCAACTTAATAAATTTATTTGATTCGAAAATCAACAGTCAGTTTCCGAAATTTTCGATACAGTTTTAATAACATTATTTTTATTTTAATATCGTGTTGAGTTTTATGTTAGGTGATAATTTACAGCGAAATAAATATGTTCACATATTTGTGAGTTTTGTTCGGTGACTCTATTAACTTAAGAGTATTTATTAAATTCGGGCGTTATCCAGTTCAAAGCCGCGCGCGTGGATGTTAATCCAACAAGTTTTCAACAAAAATAATATAATGGATACAGCGACTTCTTTAAGAGGTTTTTTTATACTACTAAGGTACAAACTAGCATACAGCATTGATGGTAAACCGCGCATCAAAGTTTCACTAATTGAGGCAGAAACCGTAGGTAGTTACGCTTTTATAATTCGCTCTAGGCCAACTCTAACTCCCACTGCTGGGATATGGGTCTCCCTTTAACCGAAGGGGTTTAGGGTATACTCCAAGCCCCTGCTCAACAGCGGATTGGCGGAGCAATTCACCTACGTAGCACTAACTCGATACACCACTCACTTGTTACAAGTTTAAGTTATACTTAGAATATTATTGTTCACAGTTCAGACACTTTCAAAGAGTGACTCATTTTTTTGCCTTGTATGGTTTACATACATTTTTATATACCACTAAGGTGGCAAAGAAGCTTACGGCCTGCCTGATGGTATTGGTAAATAGTCACTATAGCCTACGGAGATTTACAACACCACTCATACGTTACAGATCCTTTAAAAATCTTTTCACGCCTTTCTTGAAGAACCCCATGCTGTAGTCCCTTGGGAAAACCTCGGCTGGGAGTTAATTCAACAACTTGAGAGTTCTCTTAAAACTTTGCTGGAACCGCACAGTACGGAACCACTGCGGTTTCGTTGTGTGGGGATGAACTCCCCGCTGTCACGAATGGTACGGTTGTAAAAAGAGGCTGTCGGCATCATAACGAACAATTCTTTAGAACACAACCCGTTGTGCAACCGGTGGAACACGCAAAGAGAGGCAAAATCTCGCCTTAAATGTAAGGTTAGGATTGCCCACAACTCTCACACTGTTCGTCTTTGAACCGAATCACAAGCTTCTAGCTGGTATCCCGGTGCGCCCGCCCGAAGGTGTCTACATACTCCATGTGCAGTCTAACTTAAGACTTGTATAATGCCTTGTGTAGTTAATAAGGCCTCTAAACGCTTGCAATACAAAAAGTAGCGTATTGCCGCCCCGCTGCACATAACAAATCTTCTGAGACTTGCTTTATTCAGGTATTCTAAAAGTAGGATAGCTATAGCCACATCACTCACTAGTTAGTCCCCTAATTGTCAGCAAAAGTCAATGGAGGGCTACATTGGTGCATGATGCTCTTTGTCAGGCTTGTTGAGAGGTGTGCTACGGTTCCCAACGTTATTTATGTACTGCACTGTAGTTTTTAATTGAATATAAAGGTGAATAAAAAAAAGAAAAAGGATAACTATGAGAAATTAAATTAAATTTAAATTAAGTACCTACAATAACATAGTTTTTAAAAAAATTAAGAGTTTCCTAACTGTCCGCGAGGAACCAATCGCAAAAATGTTTCTCTTCTTTTTATAAAAAATCCAGTTGAGAATGCGCAAGCTTGCATTGACAGAGGAACACCTGGCTCGTCAATTATATAACAATTCATTATTTTTTTTTTAATTTGTCGGATATTTTGACCATGTTCCTTAAGAGATAGGAACGGTGTTCCTGAACATTCCTATTCTAATTTTTTATGCTGAATCCGAATCTGAAGTCAAAATTCGAATATTCGAAAAAAACGCAAACACAGACAAACACACACACAAACGCACACACAGTCAAACGAACACACAGACAAACATATAGATTTCATATAGGAACGGTGTTCCTGAAAAATAGCAATTGCCTTATTAGGATGAAGAGTTGCCAACGAAATCTGTAGATTGTGTGCTTTGTTTATTGCTTCTTAGTCCGGTGGTTGGAACTATGTATAACATAACCGATGGAGAACCGACGAGACCGATATTACTCTCCCATACATCAGTAGGTTCAAATTGATGCGATATTTAGGCGGTAAAACATAACGTTCTTGTGAGTGCAGGGTGCCTTCCAGCGCAGTCAAGTGGTTATTGGTTTGTGGTTGGAAGAAGTATCAGCTTACGTTGCAAGTATTTACATGCTCCGTTAAATATTTCACATCTCGCAGGTTGTACGCTTGTTTACCACACGGCGTTTAAAAAATCCAGTAATTAAATATCATCAATCTTATCTTTAAATATAACATATCTTCCGTGACATCGTTCACGGCACACTGACTGCAGACAAATCATTCATTTTGTCATCCAACATGATTTTGCATACGATAACCAGTTTCTTATCAGCAAGTCGAGAGGAAATCCTGGTGTTTTTTCATGGTTCATTATCGAAATCTTCGGTGATAAATATTTAAATTATCACTAGCTGATCTCGACAGACGTTGTTCTGTCTGAACAGTAACCACATAAAAACATAACCATAAAAACACATACATATGCAAGCTTTTATAATATATTAAGAGAGGTAGGACATATAAAATCAACCCGACTAGGTAAGTACCTTACAGAAAATCGTAACCAACAATTCGCTTAAGGGTTGATATGTGAGGTCATCAGTAAGCTCATAAGAGGTGTGTTAGCAGCAGAGGTGGCATTGTGCGAGCGATACTTAAAGAATTGCAAGCGTTTTAGGCTACGGTAACAATCAGGTGGGACGTATGCTTGTGTGCCTCCCGACGTTGTAACAAAAAAACAACGGGTAATGCCTCATACACATCAGTAGAGATGCAAAATGGCCCTTCAAATGTGGCGTGTTTCTCAATCTACGCGATGCTACAGCAGCCTTTAGTCCTGTAATGTTTGTTTAGGTCATATTTCTTTACAAACATACTTCTATTTCATTAGGGTATAATTGATGGTTCAAGTGTCGGAAACATTTCTGCATCAGTACTAAGAAGTTCCTCTCTTGATCTTCCCCTACCTAACTTTCCCACCATCCTTCCCTCTATTATAAAGGTTATCACAAAGTTGTAGTCGCCGTTTCAGGTTATCAAACAAAACAAACTTCCCTTTACAATTTCCAAAAGGAGTAAGTTCGCAATTTAATAGGCATGTTTTATTGTTTATATGATACATTATACCTTCGTCAATTGAAACCCGATTTGTTATGAATATCTTAACATGTTAGCTTCTCATTCTATTCTGTCAGGTCACTCTTTACCGACGCGTAGTGGATCATGCCTCGATCACATCATGCTTAAAACCAGATACAGGGCACGTTGTCTTGTTGTTGAATCCTCTGTAACGGATCATGAATCTATAGTGCTTAATCTACAACTGAACTCTAACAACACTGTTCACGCTCCAAAGTCTATGAGTATTATAAATTATATTGGCCTAGATTGTTCTATGAGGAATATTGACTTTTCTCCTATATACTTAATGAGCAACGCTAATATTGCGACTGATTTTCTTATCGATTTATTACAAAAAGCCATTAATGATAATACAGTGACCAAAGAGTCCTCTACGAGAAAACGAATACTAAAGCCGTGGATTACTAAAGGTCTTCTTAGATGTATGAGGAATAGGGATAACCTTTACAAAAAACTCAAACGGGACCCCACAAATGAAATCATTAAATGCACATTCAAAAGGTACAAAAATTTCTGTAATACTATTTTAAAAAAAGCAAAGAGGGATTATGAAAAAGAACTCATCAGAAACGCTGGAAAGTGCAATAAAAAAATATGGGAAGCGATTAGAAAGATAACTTACACTAATAAAAAAACAGACCACACCAAAAATTTACTATCACACTCTCCTCAAGACAACGTAAATTCAGTAAATAAATTTTTTGCTACTATAGGCAGTAAACTGGCCAACGAAAGGACAGAAAGTAATGGCGTGACTTCCTCTACAACATTTTTCAGCCGCCAGGTTAACTCTTTTGTCATTATGCCTACTGATGAAGATGAGGTTCGGAATATTATTATGAACTTAAGAAACAACTGTGCTACTGGGATTGATAACATTTCAAGCAGACTACTGAAGACTTACTGCGCCTTACTTATCAAACCAATCACCTTCATCTGCAACCTCGCTTTCAGTACCGGCACGTTCCCTCGTGCGCTGAAAATTTCTTTAATAAAACCTATTTATAAGGGCGGGGACAGAGACAGTGTTGACAATTTCAGGCCTATATCTATTCTCCCTGCCATATCAAAAATTTTAGAACGGTTAATGAACCGTCGCCTGGTTGGTTATCTTGAAAATAACAATTTACTCGCATCCGCTCAATATGGTTTTCGAAAAAATAAATCAACTGATGACGCGGTTCATGATCTAACAAATTTGATCGTTAATAAACTGGACTCAGGATCTAAAACGCTAGCGATTTTTTTGGACCTTGCCAAGGCATTCGACACTGTCTCTATACCACTCCTACTTGAAAAACTAGAGGCTATTGGCGTTAGGGGTCTACCGCTAAAACTTTTCACGGACTACCTTGCTGATCGACGGCAGAGGGTCAGAATTGAGGAATGGGTCAGTGATGAGCATCCTGTTATCTGTGGTGTGCCTCAAGGTAGTATTTTGGGTCCTACGCTATTTCTAGTGTACATAAACGATCTCTGCCAGTTGCCACTTATGCAGGGGAGCATGTTCACATTTGCTGACGATACTGCCCTTGTGTTTGATGGTGAGGGCTGGGATGAGGTTTACGCTCATGCCCAAGCTGGTCTTAATAGGGTGTGTGTTTGGTTGGGTGTGAACATGCTGACGTTGAATGTTTCGAAGACCAAATTTCTCACTTTTGGACTTACGAAAAAATCAATACCCTTCCCCAAAACTTTAATTGCACACACCTGCAGAAAATATGGCGACGAATGTTCATGTAGTGCCCTGCAAAGCTGCGATGCGGTTAGGTATCTTGGCATTACACTCGATAGTACACTCAGTTTTAAGTTACATATTCAATCTTTGGTTTCCAGGTTACGGAAACTAATATATGTTTTTAAAAACTTGAGACATATAGCTGATAACAAATTGCTTAAGACTATCTACCAAGCGCTTTGCCAATCATTGATAGGGTACTGTATAACGACATGGGGTGGGGGTGCTAAAGCACAGATTTTGGAGGTAGAGAGGGCACAGAGGGCCATTCTGAAAGTTGCTGGTTTTCTCCCCTTCAGATATCCTACCTTTGATCTGTACCAGAAATGGGACGTACTCAGCGTTAGGCAATATTTCATACTCTCAACTATCCGCAGATCTCACATTGAAGTCGGTTATGATCCCCCCAGTATCAATAAGAGAAGAAAATATAAGGTATGCCCCACTAAAAGATTCAGAACTAAATTTACTAATCATTTTTTTTGCTTCCAAGGGAGCCATCTTTACAATAAAGTAAACAAGTTACTGGCTGTCTACTCTATGACTAGGAAACAATGTAAGGATGCAACAACAAGATGGTTAAAAACTTTGGACTATGACGCAACGGAAAATCTTCTAACCACGATTGTCTGATCTTTATCTTACACATCAAATCATGGATTATATCCACTGTTACATTATGTGAATTCACACATACATACATCACTTTTCACTTTACGAGTATATCTGCTATTTTCCTCAAACATTGTTAAAATTAAAATATACAGAATTTGCTTTCGTCTGTATTGGGTCTTCTCTTTTTTCTAACTGAATCTATATTCATGCGAAAACTGTACAGATGAGCTACTTATTAGATGCATGTAGTTCATATTTCATTTTTACCAATATGAACTAAGAGTGTGTTACATGTGTGTAACATTAATGTTCTTGTTTGCCTTTTTATTTTTATTTTTGTATATTTTTTCACATCTAATTGTTAGTGAAAGTTAATTGTAACATAGATATTAAGTATTGTATTATCGTAGCGGTTCGTTAATTCATCATAGTTTTGGTAAATCATAAAAAGCGAGGGGAGCCTGGTGACTCGTAACACAGGTTGGTTTCTACCTCCCTAGCTCGAGCACCAGTTCTCTCCACATGTAGATACTATCATACTGTGTATACCAATTATCAATGTACAAAATTGTGGTGAGAAAAATAAATATTATTATTATTATTATTATTATTATTATTATTATATGTTATGAAATTCCTAGCGTTCGATAAATCCAATACCTACCTATAAGTTTAATGGAATTACAACTTTATTAACTTAATTAAGGCAGTTTTACGTCATTAAAGTCGATGAACTTCATTTTAAACATTATAATGATCTGTTATTGATAGTTTCTTATTATAACTAGTCTGACCATAAATACTGTTACATAGATTTTTTTCTTTGTTTGTTCAATCATTCTTTTTTTCAATGGCCGGACTAGGTATTTCATAAACATAAAAATATTAATCTTCAGATAATGACTATTATCATACATACTACCTAATTTAATTATTTCGAAAACTTCTAAACTTTTTTGTATGTTTGTTTATGATGTATATACTCAATAAAAATACTGAACCGATTTTAAAAATAAATTTACCTACAGAAAGCTACACTGTCATTAAATAACATGCTTTATATTTTATTTTCAAGAAGCATGAGATCTCAACAAATCTTGCAATAATGTAACGCAAGGTTTTAAAAAATTGCCTGTAAAAGTCACTGTTTAGCGTGCGCTGTGAAAACTGTTGATGATACATAAAATATGTACTGATGTACATGTTTACAGTACACATACATCTACATCATTTCACCTAACTCCCGCAAGGCTACACGTCTTACTTTTTTTGTTCAAATTAGTCAATCAAAACACGGATAGATTCAAAAGATAATATTCATATCATGATCTTAATACTTATCCAACTAAATAGTTCCATAAGGACTTGTTGATAATGTTCTATTAGTAAAATAATAATTTATCTAGCAGCGCGAAGCCGGAGCGAGTCGCTAGTATTGTCTAAATGTCTCCATCGCTAGTAGTTTAGCTTGTGTGTCGTGTATTAGTCAGTCCATCAGTTTGTCGAGAAAGGATTCTTTCAATTGAAATATTCCTAAATTGAATTCTAATACTTTCCCAATAATAAACCACGAACTGACATCACGTCAATCTTTACAACATATTAAATTGACGAAATTTTGCGATTTTGAATACAGTAAAGATACCTATTGATAATGCACTGGAAGTAGAACAAGATTTAAATGAAATCGTGAATCGATTTCATTTAAATCTTTTTCGCAATATATCAGTAACCAACACGGAATGTCTTTAGTTATGGACATGAAATGAAGAACTCGCAAACTAACTACACGTTTTTATTTTATTGAGATTTTTATACAAAAATGCCATTCAAACTTTGAACTTTTCAAAAATTATTCTTTCGTACAAACATTAATATGATTACGAATACAACTAAAAAGAAATCGGCCAAATCACGCAATTAACAAGATCAATTCACGCATGCCGATAGACTTTGAATGCAGTCTCCACGTCAATTTTTCCAGTTTATTCGCAATAATCTCAGGATGCTGTTAGAGTAGATATACAGCTTCGTCAGAGCATCCGGACGTCGTTCTGTACAGCATAATTGCTACAGCAATTTGCTACCGCTTCTACATACAATCCATACATTCACATAAAGTATCTAGGCAGTCTCATCAACATTAGAGCATAATTGTATTCGGCGTGCAATTATATGCGTATAAATAATAAAAAAGCCATTTCCACGTCGTTTATGCAATCCAAAATAATATTTTTTGGATCCATTATACAATTACCGATTCAAGAAGCCCAGCTCGAACAACTTAATAGCACAAATACGAGTGATTATTTGTATAATTGCCGTGATAATTCCACGTGAATTGCTTTCGGCTCGTTATCTCGGGTTCGATATTATTTGAAATGGATAGTGTTATAGGGGAACTATTCGGCCGTGATAATTTGAGAGTCGCTGGAAACGAAACCGTACATACTTATATATATATACTTACCCTCATACCCTGGAACCGCAATGGTCGCGTACTGTGCGGTTCCTGAGAAGCTTTCTACCGAGAACTATTAAGTTGTGGAATGAGCTCCCTGCCGAGGTTTACCCAAGGGAGAGATTTACAGTATGGGGTTCTTCAAGAACGGCGTGAAGAAGTTCTTACAGGGTCGGCAACGCAAGAGTGACACCCCTGGCGTTGCAAATGTCCATTGGCTACGGTAACTGCTTACCATTAGGCAGGTCGTAAGCTTGTTTTCCACCTTTGTGGTATAAAAAAAAAATGACACTCATGTTATGGAACTGAAGAAGTTTTTCTTTAGGTACGAGTACGTTGGGCATTTTAGTGGTGGGAAAAAGCACTCAACTTGCGTGACTGTCACGATCTTTCAAGGAACCAAGAATAATGTTTACAAATTTGTGAAGCTAAGAAGTTTTCACTAGTCCCACGTCCACGCATTTTCAGGAACACCGTTCCTATATGAAATCTATATGTTTGTTTGTGCATTTGTCTGTGTGTTTGTCTGTCGCTTTTTTTCGAATATTCGAATTCGAAAAACGTAGAATAGGAGTGTTCTGGAACGCCGTTCCTATCTCTTAAGAAACACGGTCAAAATGGCCGACAAATAAAAAAAAAATTGAATTGTTATATAATTGACGAGCCAGGTGTTCCTCTGGCTCTCAACTGGTTTTTATTTGAATTTGAACTTGCAGTTAATTCTGGCCTTGGATGTAATAATAATGGATTTTATAGAAACAGAGACAGATTCACTTGCATCTCTATAATGTTTAAAAGTAAAAAAAAAACATAGCATTATTCCGTTTCCTGAACCATTTTGATTAGCGGTACTCGACGTATATTGCTTACCGTGTCAATACATTTTACTGGAAACATCTCTTTCCGTGAATGCCCCTGCAGGTGTGCCGATAAGCTTTTATAAGTTTGCTATCCAACATAGTACAAAAAGAAACTGTACAAACGATTAAAAATAATACAATTCAGAGTAAAATGAAGCAATACAAACATTACTGTAGCAATCGACCGATGTGTCTATTAAAAGCAAGCGCCCGGGGTGTCAGACTGTCGGTTATGAAAAGCACCGAGGTAAAGTTTTCGATAACAGTTACAAAGTTCGAAGTCGTACACTTTAAATAAATGAAACCGGCCAACTGCAACTCGGCTCTCGTACTATTAGGGATCCTTCTCAAAATACATGTTCGTTTATCCGTTACATTACTGACAGCTTTCAATTACAGCTTCTTCTTCTTAACGTTATCCCTTAAATTCATCCATTAGAATTGGCGGGGTACGCTACTTAAGCATTTTAGGAATTGGTGAAGATGTCCGTTGGTTCGGACATGTAGAAAGAATGCATGATGAAAGAATGACGAAGCAGATATACAATGCAAAAGTGGAAGGATGTAGGAGCCGAGGAAGGCCAAGACTTACCTATCATGATCAGATTGGTCGTGTTCTATCAGAAGGTGATGTCAGGAGCCCTAGAAACCGGCGAGCGTGCATGAAAAGAGCAATGAATGTGAAAGAAGCGAGTGAGGTATGTAAGGATCGAGTCGCGTGGCGCTCGGTTCTCTCTGCCTACCCCGTAAGGGATTTGGCGTGAAGTTATAGTAGTGAAGATGCTGATTTTTACATGGATCGACTACCGTCAGACCTCCGCAACCTGGAGTAAGGTCCGCACGTCTTTCGAAATATAATTTCTTGGACGTCCGGGTTTCCGCACGAATACTGTAAACACGTGAATATTTATTTAACACTGCAACCAGGTGCAGACCGCGACTACTACCGCACGTATCCCAGTTTTTGCTCAACTTCTAAGGATCGTATAGTGATGTTGAATAGTCTAATAATAGCGTTGACAAGCTCGGCGGCGCAGTCGTGAATGACGCGACTTTGATACCAACACAAGACAAACATTTGTGGGCATAAACATATCTGTTTGTCTTGGTATGGATGTTTTAAGAGAGGTGGGGCGCATCTTAGCAGTCCGTCTGGGGAAGTAACAAGTTCCTAGAAGGTTTTTGTTTTCCCGCGTATAAGTGAGGTCACCAGTACGCTCCTAAGAAGTTGCTGTGCTAGCAGCAGCGGTAGCATCGTGCGATTGATACTTAATATATCACAAACGTTTATAGGCCACGGTAACCGCTTTACATCAGGTCGCCCGTATGCTTATATGCCTTCCGACGTTGTATAAAAAAAAACTTTCCTCAAGAAATGGGGTATCAAATGAAAAAAGAATCGGACAGGTAGTTACAAAGATATACGCGTAAACAGACAAACTCTCCACTTAAAATAACAGTATAGATTCGAAAACATCAAACGGGCTATTCACGTTCCGTTACCGATAACAGAATTGTATTCGATACGACATTCGATTTTAAATTAGGTATTTGTATAATCGGTACTAATTTTAAAATGGACCCCTTCGTAACATTCAAATTATTCGTTATCGAAACTGACAAATTTGTCAGCTTGTGAATCGATATTTTATATCGATCGATATGGTGTCAATACTTGTTGTTTCACCGACATCGTAGGTTTAGATTACATAGATAACTTTGGTGTATAGTTTCAGATCTGGTTTTTTGTTGTGAAGGTCTTTTGGGATTATTATCTAATTATTTATCTTGTTCACAGCTATACAAATAAAAGTCTTCTATTGGTTCTAAACATAAATTATAAATGGTACACGAAAGTTCTTGAAGTGATTACTTCTTTTGGCACGTTAGGCACTTTTGGGATGGGGTAAAAGCACTGAACTTACGTGACCGTCACTCACAGACACATATGTATTTGTTGTTAATAAATTTTATAAAATTGTTATATCTCATTGACATATTTATAAATTTGTTTATATTATATAGACAATAATCATTGTTTTTCATGTGAAACAATAAATGAAGCGCAATAAATGAAAATTTTATTATTAGATTAAATACGTTGATAAAAATAATTCCTCCTAAAATAGAATGGAACATAGTTTATTTGCGTGAAAGGTGGTTACATATTACATACGGTGGAATTATTAATAATTATGAGAATCACACATTTAGTATTTTCACACATGCAAATATTTTCCATAAATTACAATTAAAATTACAAAATGTAAAAAATTGAAGAGATGAAAATGAATGACAATAATAAAAAATGAAATAAATACAGCGGTCTTGGCTCCGACTACAACTTTTTTCCTTTCGGAGTAGACCCTTTGTCCGTGGGGTCCAGGCGCGCAGTCGCTTTTTCAAGAACTAGCGTCTGACCGACGTCACTGGCGACCACAGAGCTAAAGAGCTGGTAGCTTTCGCGCACAGTGCATTAGTATTGCGATTTAGCGCGAAAATGCTGCCAGCATCGTTGGTACAATGCCGGAGGGGCCACACTTTTAACACTTATTTTAGGTTATTATTATTTTAGATGTTTTAAATATTTTAGATGTAATTTAGTTTTAGTTTTATTGTGTATTTATTTAATTTTAGTTAAGTAATTTATATATTGTATTATTAAAAAAAAGAAAAAAATAATAAAATAAATTCAGCGATTTTTGTGTGAATCGGAACATATATAATTAATCCATCCATGTCGGTAGATGTAATAATTGAATAACTAATGTAAGACAAATACCACCTTAGTCTTTCCTGCGACCACGGACGCTGCAAAGCGTTCGAAACGTCAGGTTTCAACAAAATAAATAAAACACGCGATACTTCCGTTAAAAATAGTTTAATTTCAAAATAAATTCAATTATGCAATTCACAACTATTTTTCAGAAATAAAAATATAAATACAAGTGTCATATTGTGTCTGTTAAGTACTCTGTAACTGTATAATAACATTTTTCTAACAGAAACTGGGAGAGTCTACTTTTAAATATATTTAATTTTAGGTGCTTAATGAATTTTGGAAATTTATTATTAATACGGATAGCCATAGGATAAAAAAATACTTCCTAAAAATATATTTCTTAACAACCCAATAATAATATGTATAAGTTTGCGAAGAAAGTTTTCACTTCCGACGTGCAGTCCTGCGACTGACAGATTTTCAGGAACACCGTTCCTATATGAAATCTATATGTTTGTCTGTGCGTTTGTCTGTGTGTTTGTCTGTCGCTTTTTTTCGAATATTCGAATTTTGACTTCAGATTCGGATTCAGCATAAAAAAATAGAATAGGAATGTTCAGGAACACGGTTCCTATCTCTTAAGGAACATGGTCAAAATGGCCGCCAAATTAAAAAAAACAAAATTTTGTATTTTTATATAATTGACGAGCCAGGTGTTCCTCTGGCAATGCAAGCTTGCGCATTCTCAACTGGTTTTTTATACCACTAAGTTGGCTAACAACCGTACAGTCTGATGATGGTAAGCAGTTACCGTAGCCTATGGACATTTGAAACACTAAGGGTGCCACTTATGCGTTGCCGACCATGTAAAAACCTCTTCATGCCTTTTTTGAAGAACCCCATGCTGTAATCACTTGGGAAAATCTCGACTGGAAGTTCATTACGCAACACTGTTAAGTTCGATTATAAATCTCATCACATACAGCATAAGAATATTACAGAAGTCAAAGTGTAAAGCTTAACGTTCACTTAGCTGTACATTTATTTATCCAGCGTCGGGAGGCATACAAGCATACGGCCCACTTGTTGTAAAGCGGTTACCGTAGCCCATAAACGCTTCCAGACATTAAGTATCACACGCGCGATGCCACCTCTGCTGCTAACACAGCAATTCCATAGGAGCTTACTGATGACCTCACTCCCACGTAGGAACACAATATCCCTCTAGGGAGTTGTTAATTGGCCGTGGTTTTCTGTGAGGTGGAGGTAATTCCCTAGATGAGCTGCTTTGGTGCGTCCTACTTCTCTTAAAAACGCACAAACCAAAATAAACAGACATGTTCATGCACACAAATTTTTGCCCTGAGTGGGAATCGAACCAATGAGCGTTCGTCTCAAATTAGCGTAACAGCGCATTTCACCACTACGTTACCGAGCTCGTCGAAGTGTACAATTAGATATCTAAAGCGGCAAACAAACGTACGGCCTGACTGAGAGTAAGCAGATTACTGTAGACTATGGACACACAATTTCACACCTTTTTGAAGAACCTCTCATTATAGCCTCTTGATAAACTACCGCACAGTACGCGACCATGCGTTCTGCCCTTGCCAGCATTCGAACTAGGGACCATTTTTTTTTTTTTTTATACTACGTCGGGGGGCATACAAACATACGGCCCAGCCGATATAAAGCAGTTACCGAAGACTACGAACGCATGCAATACATAAACTATCACTCACTGTAGATAGGAGCTTACTCACTGGTGATCTCACTCATATGCAGCAACACAACGAACGACCCTCCAGGGAGTTGTTATTTGTCTCTCATCGTTCCTTAACTTACCTCCGCCGCTTTATAGCCTGGATGGTTATCCACTAGCTTTCTGCTCTTTGTTATATTTCCGTAACCAAAACGTAAAAAGGAACGTTGCAAGACCGCTGTCTGTCTGAACTGCCATCTGTCTGACACATTTATATTAGAACCAATTCAGTACAAAGACATAAAATGTCTACCCCGCGACTTTAAAATAGAAAGATATAAATAAGGGTTTCTTTTGTTATGATATATATGTTTTAGTTCGAAACAGAGTTGGTCTGAAAGAGTGTCGATGTTGAAATAAAAAGTGGCATGCTCCGTTGGTTCGGACATGTCGAAATAGAGGAGGAAAGAATTACAAAACAGATATACAACGCGAAAGTAGAAGGTTATAGGAGCCGAGGAAGGCCAAGACTTACCTATCATGACCAAATTGATCGTGTTTTATCGGAAGGTGATGTCAGGAGCCTATAAACTGGCGAGCGTGCTCTAGAAGAGCAATGAATGCTAAAGAAGCGAGTGAGGTGTGCAAGGATCGAGTCATGTGGTGCTATGTTCTTTCTGACTACTCCGCAAGGGATTTGGCGTGAAGTTATATATAGATAGATCTATGTATATAATACACATGAAAAAGCCGGCGATGACAGCCCTGTGGATAAGGAACCGTTCTCGTGACCGGTCCCGGGTTCGAATCTTGGTGAGGAGATATACCGCTAAATCTCCGTGGTTGTGGGGGTCTGGCGGCAATCACTCAAAATTAGTATCTTCGACAAATCCTCAGGCTTAGCTAGCGGACCCCGTATCACCAGTTCGATGCTACCTCTACTGCTAACATAGTAACTCCTTAGGAGCTTAATGGTAACCTCACTCACTCACAGGAAAACGACAACCCTAATTGTGCTCCTGCGAGTTAGTGAAGTTACCAGTAAGCTCTGGAGTTGATGTGCAAGCAGCGGGAGTGGCAACGTGCCAGCGATACTCCTTTGCAAGAGATCATAGTCTATAGTAGCCACATTACATTAGGTGATGTATGATTGTATACCACTCGACTATACAATACAAAATGTATGTATGTATATTTTCACGCCAGGTCCCTTGTGGGGTAGGCAGAGAGGACCGAGCGCCGTTAGACGCGGTCCATACACACTTCACTGGCTTCTGTAATATTCATAGCTTTTTTACGTACACAATCGCCGGTTCATAAAAAAATGTATGAGAGAAATCTGAAAATTATTCATTAGGGCGGAACACCCGAATTATGGAGACTCGCAGCATTTTTGGATCTGGGTTTCCGAAAATTAATATAACCATTTGAATTTCCAAACAAACATACAAACATATCAAACTCTATGTAGAGCGTGTAACAGCACCACTAGCAGCCATCCGGTCGCCATATGTCCGGAGGATTTCCGACGTCTATTTTAGTACATCCTCAGTAATTGCCCTCCCAAACGCCTCAGTCCATGTGTCATCGACTGTCCAGAGTGACTATTGTGACGCCAGTGAAAGTGAGGGGATGCTTAAAAGCGAAACGTTAATAGCTAGTGCAGCTATAGCATTTTTAAGTGAGGTAGGGCGCATCAAAGCAGCCACTCTGGGGTAGTACCTCCACCTCACAGAAAATCGCAGCCAAATAACAACTCCCTAGAGGGTTGTTGTGTTCCTGTGTGTGAGTGAGGTTATCAGTAAACTGCTAAGGAATTGCTGTGTAAGCGGCAGAGGAGGTATCGTGCGAGTGATACTTAATATATTACAAGCATTAATAGGCTACGGTGACTGTTTACATCAGGTAGGCCGTATGCTTGTAAGCCTCCCGACGTTGTATAATAAAAAAAAGCTATTCATAATACTCAATATTTAATTATATATTAAACTACCCTACTAAAAAAGGAGAGTACTGTTTTTAAAATGTATGTATGTGTTTTGATATTGGTGCAATATCTTTCTGCTTCCTAGCGTTATTCCGTTTCCTAATCCATTAGGGTTGGCGGGGTCCGTTACCTAAGCTTAAGGACTTTTTTTTATACTACGTCGGAAGGCATGCAAGCATACGGCCCACTTGATGTAAAGCGATTACCATTGACTATTAACGCTTGTAATGTATCTAAGTATCATTTGCGCGATGCCCTGCTGCTTACATAGCAACTCCTTAGGAGCTTACTGGTGACCTCATTCACACGCAGGATTTTAGGGTAATTTTTTACGTAATTTAGACGAATAATATAAGAACAGCAGAAATCATTGTAGGCATTGTAAACAGAAACTGTGACTGTACTATCTCATTATTTATTTAACTATATAAGAATTATACCCTCTCCTGTCATTAATCACAAATTTACACATATTGGAATTGTGTAAATTTCTGAGAAAACATCCGGGTTTTTATTCCAGAGCCTGCGATATTCCTCACCGACATGCTTTACGTAACAGAAATAAGCTACTCCAGGTTGCATCAAAACTGATGATACACAGCACTGGGCTTCAATGTCCATAAAAATCTACAATAAATTACCGGCGACCATATAAAACGAAACAAATTAATTGAAATTTATCGAAACCATAAGACGACTTTTAATTAACAAAATATATTATGCCATAGACGAATACATGAACGAAAAATGGTTAGTGAATCAAAAGATTGTATTGTGACCCAAGCCTTTTAGACCAAGTAACTGTAGCTAAATGATGCCGACAGCTACTTTTTATAACCGCACCGCTCGCCGACGGCGGGGAGTTCACCCTCACACGCTTGAACCGCAATGGTCGCGTACGGTGCGGTTCCAGAGAAGTTTTCTTCCGAGAACACTCAAGCTGTGGAATGAGCTCCCAGCCGAGGTTTTTCCAAGGGACTACAGCATGGAGTTCTTCACGAAATGCGTGAAGAGGTTTTTAGAGGGTCGGCAACGCATGAGTGACGCCTCTGGTGTTGCAAATGTCCATAGGCTACGGTGACTGTTTAACATCAGGCAGGCCGTATGCTTGATTGGCACCTTAGTGGTATAAAAAAAGCTAGCTATAAATTTAATGTCTGCTTCTCTCTCTCTCTCACTTGATATACCTACCTATTATAACAGTGTCAATACGCATAATGCACCTTATTATGCGTATTGACACTGTTATAAGATCCTAAAGTTGTGAATGACATAATGAATAAATAAATAAAATATTCTTTCTTTAAATTTTCGAAATACTGTATTAATCGACTACGTTGTATAAAGACTATTATAGGTTGCAAGATAGCATATTTAAATGACTGACCAGATTGGATAAGTCATAACTAGGTTTAATTATACTGCACCTACAGTTTACTGGTGCAGAGATACTTATTAAGTAGTTACTCACTTATTAATAGTCCGTACTAAAGATATAAAGAAAACAGAGGTAGATAGGTCAAAAAAATTGCAAGTGCTGTTTGAAAGTGGCTCACATCTAATGCTGTAACACCTATAATAGTACTGTAATGACTTTCTATTGGTAGCATTTTGATAAATAGAAGGGGATATGAATTTAAATCATCTCACTCATCAAAAATAAAATTTTGATGGGCTCGGTGGCTCAGTCGTGAATGACGCGACTTTGACACCAACGCTCGTGGGTTCGATTCCCACACAAGGCAAACATTTGTGTGCATGAACATGTTCTGTTTGTCTTGGTCTGGATGTTTTAAGTGAGGTAGGGCGCATCAAAGCAGCCCGTCTGGGGAAGTACTTCCACGAAAAACGCAGCCAAATAACAACGCCCTAGAGGGTCGGTGTGTTCCTGTGTGTGAGTGAGGTCACCAGTAAGCTCCCAAGGAGTTCCTGTGTAAGCAGCAAAGGAGACATCGCGCGGGTGATACTTAATGTATAACAAGCGTTGATAGGCTACGGTAACCGCTTTACATCAAGTGGGCCGTATGCTTGTATGCCTTCCGACGCTTTATAAAAAAAAAACTTTTACATCCTATGATACAATTTTAAATAAAAAAGTAAAGAATTGTTGGTTACATTTATTTAAGTGTTTCAGCAGTTCTCAAAATACATCGACAGGAAAAGAATAAATGGATTGAATAGAGGAAATCTGGGATTTTACTTATAAATATCAAACTTACTCTTTAATTATGAAATTGCTCGAATTTATTCACAGGTTCCTATCTTATCCAATATATCTTGCCCATGATAATGCTGAAACCTATCTACCTCTTTTTAACTGGTATCTTTAAAGAAACTACTTCATACAATGTTGGTACAGGTCTAACTTGTATGCTTTAATAAGAATTAAAATACTATGTGAACTCGATATTAATTCATGCGTGTAAATTCTCGAAGATGTAAACGAACGAGTTCTTAACTTGAAAGACCGACTTTTAGAATTGCTCCAGTTTAAGACGATTACTAGTTAAGGAAATCTGTGTAAAATTAAATGTCCCGACGCACTTGGTAAAATTAATAGTCTTGTATGGCTGGCCGGATAATTGTTGAATTATTTAAAACTCGCCAAAATTCAGTGAAAATTGAAGGCTGAATTTTCGCTTCTATATATTCCATTACTGTATCACATCACGTAGAGATTTTGTTTTTTTTATTTTACAATTTATTTACATTGGATACAGGAAAATTTATTTCTATTTTATAGGTGTTATTTGAGCCTTGTGTATGTTAAGAACAGAACATGATGGAACTTATATTTAGACTGCGAATTTTGACGTTGTAATATCAGCATATGTGTCGCTAGGATTCTTGTACAGAATGAAAATAGACGATATTTCTTTTTTTTTTAAGTTGGCTCAGCATAGTGGCTCCTCTTCGCCTGTTGGTAAGCGAAAAGAGGAGCCCAAATTGCAGCGGCAACTGACAAAGGACTACAGTGTCCTGTCAGTTGACGCTACCATGCTGGCCCGCAAGGTGCTTCTTCACGCTTCGTTTGAAGGATCCCATGTTGTAGGAAGGAGGAAACACATGTGCAGGCAAGGCGTTCCACTTTTTATTAGGAAGATGTTGCATTATGGCAATTAGGTAAATAGAACTGTTGAAATAATTCGGTTGTTACTATACTTAAATAGTCTCATGTAATTAAACAAAACTTTTATTGCACACACTGCCGCACAATGTGTCTACTATAATACAGTAATTAATGCTATACTATACTAATATCACTGTAAATTTATATTTTAATAGAAACCACATTCTTTCTAATCTTATTTTTTTTTAGTATAATATTTAACATAGTTTTATGGTAAAAAGAGATCTTGTTCTATCTACTAATACCATTTTAGAAATTATTTCGTATGACTGAACGCAACAGGTTACAACACGTAACTAAGACGAACTCGGTGGCTTAGTGGTGGAACGCGCTGTTACGCTACTTTGACACCAACGCTCGTGGGTTCGATTCCCACACAATACAAACATTTGTGTGCATGAACATGTCTGTTTGTATTGGTCTGAGTATTTTCTATGTATAATAAGTATGTATTTACAAAAAAAAATACTTACGTATGTTTATCAGCTGTGTTGTGTAGTACCCATAACACAAGCTTCGCTTACTTTCGGGCTAGGTGGCGCTGTGTAATATGTCCGACAATATTTATTATTTATTTATTTATAATTTATGTATTTTTTAATAAATTTAAAAACTGCCTGAACTATTACACCTGTTTTTCCCTATATTATTATAAAGGGCATCTTGAATTTCAATGCAATGTGTGTATAGCACAGTAAAGAAAAATTTGAATACTAATATATATATATATATATATATATACATATTGCAATTATACATGTGACCTGCAGAGTGTAAACTTTTGATATTTATAACGATTTTCCTTATCTTACTTTAATGATAGCATTACATGAAAATAATTATTTATTCCGCAGTCATGAAGTACATTTATTACTACCATTATTTATTATGCTAATTATTTTAAATGAATATGGTGATAGTTATATTATTTATCCCAAGACTGGTAGAGTCTCCACAAAAATCATACACAAGAAGGTAAGGTAAGTGGGGCAGATGTACTTTTTAATATTTCACGGACGTAAATTTTACCGAAATTATGCAAATTGCAATGATCCGTAGCCTTAGCGCACAACGTAGCATTAATTTAAACTGCGTTGTACGTTTAGACGACGACCTTCCGTTGCGTGATTACGACAAGTGTATCGCTACACTAACAAGTTTATTGCTATGTGCCACATGCGAAAGAAAGTTTCATTATGCACCCTATATAATTTTCACATGAAGAAGAGGTCAAGTTAGATTGGCTATCATTATAAAGTCGAAGTTAACGACGGCGTGGGAAAATTTAAAGTGGTTGTTTTTATCGAGTTCTCGTAGTACGCATTCATGCCATATTATTTGCGTGTATGACAATTATTTTAATGACACATAAAAGGAGATGTAGATCAAATGAATATGGCTTTAAGGTCGGCAGCCTGTAAGCAGTGGTGCTGGTGAGAAGCAGCTGCAAGCTGGCAGGTCATCGTGATGCAGGCATCGAAATCAAATTCGTTCTAATTCAGTACGCCATAAGCTTTACATCTGCCTGGTGAAATATGAATTTGAACATTACTGAAGTGTGTTAAAAATACCAACTAAATATAAAAAAATATATATGTGACGAGTTCGGTGGTGCATTGATGAAAGACGTGACTTTGACACCAACGCTCGTGTGTTCGATGCCCATACAGGACAAACATTTGTATGTATGATCATGTGTGTTTGTCTTGGTCTGGGTGTTTTTAAGAGAGGTATGGCATATCAAAGCAACCTATCTGGGGAAGCACCTTTATCTCAAAGATAACCGCGGCCAAATAACAACTCCCTAGAGGGTTGTTGTGTTCCTGCGTGTAAATGACGTCACCAGTAAGCTCCGAAGGAATTGCTGTGTTAGCAGCAGAGGTGGTATCGCGCGAGTGATACTTACTGTATTACAAGCGTTCATGGGCTACGGTAACCGCTTTACATCTGGTGGACCGTATACTTATATGCCTCTCGACGTTGTATAAAAAAAACGGATTTCGACATTCCAGAAAGTTGTTTTTTGCTTTCAGTAAAGGTAAGAATGGATGTGGCAACGCGCGCGTGATACTGCTTGTTTTGCAAGCGTTCATAAATTATACATAGTCGTCTACATATCCTAGGATGCCTTCATCACACGACCATCACCCGCGCGTTACTACCTTAGCCAATACGGAACTTCCAGACTTCCAGATACCTTTATTTACTATTTTCTGTACCGGGAAGGCGGTTCCCCAGTTGATCGTAAACTGAAATAATGGTAGGCAGTTACAGCTAGTCTAAGGGCATATCAAGGTATCACTCGTGTGTTGGTTCTGTAAAAACCTCTTCACATAAAAGTTTTTTGAACAATCTCGTGTAAGGGACCGCTGATGATGGGTATTTTCGACAAACAGATCGGCAGTGAACCTAGTGTAGAACCGTCTCAGGATGAACGATCTTTTCGGCGAACAGTTCATAGGTGAAGTATTATTTGCAGTACCCACCAAGGATTAAGGGTGCGGCGGCGAACCGTGGTATCTGTTGAGGTTAATTCGGAATTCCATTCGGAGCTCGGGCAAAAGAATACAACTACCATGGGAATATTTGACTGCTTCCTCACCGCTGTTCATAAAGCCTTTTGTTATACTCTCTTGAAGGACCTCAGTAGGGATTTCATTCCTCAACTTGAGTATTCTGGGAAGAAAACTTCTCTGGAACCACACAGTCCTGAGAATTGTCGATGATCCCACCCGGATCCCACACGGTATTGAACCCTTACGTTTAAGGAGAGATTTGCCTCTCTTTGTATGTTCTACCGATTGTACAACGGGTTGTGTTCTAAAGAATTGTACGATATGATGCCGACTGCATCCTTTTCCGCTCGCTGATGGCAGAGATCATCCTCACACACTGGAACCCCAGTGGTAGCGTTGAGAACTCTCAAGTTGTGGAATAAACTCCCAGCTGAGGATTTCCCTAGCGACAACAGCATGTGGTTCTTCAAGGAGTGAAAAGATTTTTACAGGGTCGTCAACGCATGTGGTGGTGGACAGTGGCTGCTTACTATCAGGCAGGCTGCACGCTTGTTAGTCACGTTAGTAGTATAATAAAAAGCGCCCATTGCGGTTCCAGTATGTGAGGATGAATGCAACGTCAGTAAGCTGTGCAGTTGCAGAAGAAAGCTGTTGGCATCACATCGAATATTCGAATGATTTTTCGGAACACATTCTGTAGTATTATCGATAACACACAAAGGGAGACAAGGTCTCTCCTGAAACTCAACCGTATTAACCTTAACTCGATAAATCATGATCAACGTGATATGTAGCGAGTAAGTTTAGGATTGTCAACAATTCTCACAGCTGAACCGAGTCACAAGGTCTTAGCTGACAATCAAGAGCCCCGCCCTTACAACATTACTCCCTGACTACAATACTCCATGTGTATTCTGATTTGAAGTCCTTGACCCGAGCTGTGTACTGCTTCACTCTGTTGAGCACATAAAGTTTTTAGCCAACTAGACCTTATTCAGGTAACTCGAAACTAGACTCGCTAGAGATCTCGACACTAAGAATACGTATGCTCTTGGCGGTGATAAGAGTCGTGTTCTAGATTTAGGGAAGGAAGGATGGTTCTTGTATACCTGCAAGTGAGCACCAGTTACCAGAGAGGGTTGCCAGTAAGCTCCTAAGGAGTTGCTGTGTTTGCAGGTATGGCAACACAAGAGGTACACTTCCTATAATAGACGTTAATAGGCTACGGTAGTCACTTTATATTAAGTAGGATATACCTATATATGTATGTTTGAATGCCTCGCATAATAACAATAAGCTCCCACTGGCCGCATTATCGACGTCATCGATCCACGTAGTAGAGAGACACCAAACTCCCGTAGATATACTCGTATGCGCAGGTTCCACTCTAGGATTGATAGCATAGTCCACAGATATTAATATCACCACGTTTGCGTGCATAGAAAAATGTCCATGAGTAGTCGTAATAGCCAGTAAAACAAGTTATCTACATGCAAATAATTACGTCTGTCTCGATATATGTTCTAAAGCGCCTGCGGCCATTTAAGGAGAGTTTACATTACACTATGCAACTAACACTTCTAATCACTTCAATCCATAGCCTTTGCACAGGTAGGATTCTAGTGTCTCTTCAAAAGAAAAATTGAGAGCTTCATTGTGCATTGAAGGAAAGTGGTTTTAAGTCACCCACTGGCTTATTTAAAATGGCCTGATCCGACAATTATAACGTGCCCTCCAACATACGAAATGTCACTAGATAAATAAGCCATCCATGGACAGGCCGCAGTCGACATTACTGGAGTCGCATATTCGACAACTATACCATATTCCATTAACTTACCATAAATTAAGTTTTCTTGTGTAATGTAAAGCCCCTAAAAGATAAAACCCACAGGGGCGGGAAAAGCGGCAGCAGCAATCCGGAACGGATTTTTAGGGTTCCGTACCCAAAGGGTAAAACGGAACCCTATTACTGAGGCTCCGCTGTCCGTCCGTCCGTCCGTCCGTCCGTCCGTCCGTCTGTCACCAGGCTGTATCTCTTGAACCGTGATAGTTAGACAGTTGAAATTTTCACAGATGATGTATTTCTGTTGCCGCTATAACAAATACACAAATACTAAAAAATAGAATAAAATAAATATTTAAGGGGGCTCCCATACAACAAACGTGATTTTTTTTGCTGTTTTTATAGATAATGGTACGGAACCCTTCGTGCGCGAGTCCGACTCGCACTTGGCCGATTTTTTTTTTGTAACATTCGTGTCTGTTTGCAACCTGTCACACAAAAAGCGGACGCGATCCAGCACGTTCGATCGCTTTTTGTATGACAAATTGTAAAATGAGAGTTTGACAAATATGTGATTCATACACCTACATAAGTCAACAGTACCCGTTTCATTCCAAATTCGCACTACTACTAATTTATCAAATACGAGCTCGGTGGTGCAGTGGTGAAACGCGTTGTTACGCTACTTTGACACCAACGCTCGTGGGTTCGATTCTTACACAGTACAAACATTTGTGTGCATGAGCATGTCTGTTTGTCTTGATCTGGGTATTTTATATGTATAATAAGTATGTATTTACAAAAAAAATGTATTTACGTAAGTTTATCAGTTGTCTAGTACCCATAACACAAGCTTCGCTTACTTTGGGGCTAGATGGGGCTGTGTAATTTGTCCAACAATATTTATATTTATTTATTTATATCTTGATAATTAGACGTATTGCTACTAAGCCATTTTGGCAAATAAGGTGGCTGACCAATAAAAGATTTTCTTATTCTTAAGAATATCTTTTATTTTCCAGAACATACAATAGTTTACAAAGATGTTTACAAGTAGATAGGTGCAGTATGTTTACCTAATATTCTATGGCATGGAAATATTTAAATACAAGGCAACAGAAGCAGACAGAAATCATGTTAAAAGGCATGACACACAATGTCAAATTATTTCATTTTTAATCTCGTCGCATATTACTATCGCCATAGTATAATAAAGTTAATGTACATTCTCCCTTATAATCCATACATGCACTTAATAATAACTCTAATCACCTCCAGCAATTTGTATTACGTTGTTGGAATCCAATAAGCAGTACTTTTTGCATTCTTACCTTAATGAGTGATTATTAGAATGCTTTTTCATTGGCATAGTTAAATAAATTGCTGGGTTCTGCTGCGTGTATTCTAGTCGTTGCGGTTCGATGGCAATTTCTTTTTTTAACTATCAAATACACCTGGCGGTAAGAAGGTATTTACTGTAATACCAACTTATCTATCTAGTTAACCCTAGATAAGAATTTCTCAAATTTATAGCACTACGTACCTTATGAACATTAACAGACCTATAAAAATAATCTTTGAAGGAAAGTAAGGCTTTTGCTTTCCTGTCTCTTTTAAATCAAAATCATTAAAAATGTTTGTATGTATATCTTCGCGGCAGGTTCGTTGCGGTCCCTTGCAGAACCAAGCGTCATAGGACGCGGTCCTTATACACATGATTCTGTTCTTTAACATTCATAGCTCTTTTCATACACGCTCGCCGGTTTTTACATCCGCCGGTCCTGACATCACATTGTGATCAAACACGAACATCATTGGAAATACTCTTTGTAAAAAGACTTATTAAAAAATTGATGAACTGACAGAGATGCCTGTAAATAAATCACCAAGTGTATTTTTTTATTTACTATTTGGTATCATCATAGGTCACAAAACACCTAGAACCTCTGCAACTTCGTAGGGACATAGGATCCCTAAGTACATTTTACCGCCTGTACCATGGTGAGTGCTCTGAAGAACTATTTTCCCTTATCCCACCCTCTCCCTTCCGTCATAGAAGCACACGCGGAGGCTTGCGATGTCATCATTCCACTGTAGAGGACATTAGTTCTCGTACTAAAAAGTTCGGCAACTCGTATCTCTGTCAAACTATTAAAAAGTGGAACGCCTTGCCTGCACATGTGTTTCCTTCTTCCTACAACATGGGATCCTTCAAACGAAGCGTGAAGAAGCACGTTGCGGGCCAGCATGGTAGCGTCAACTGACAGGACACTGTTGACCTTGTCAGTTGCCGCTGCAATTTGTGCTCCTCTATTCGCTTACCAACAGGCAAAGAGGAGCCACTATGCTGAGCCAATATAAAACAAAATAGACATGGAAGACCTCTAAGGAGTTGATATGCCGCTGCGATTTTTCTGTGAGGTGGAGCTACTTCCCAAGACTTCCTACATCCAGACCAAGACAGACATGTTCATGCACGCAAATGGTTGTACTGTGTGAATCGAACCCACGAGCGTTGGCGTCAAAGTTGTGTCATTCACGACTGCGTCACCGAGCTCGCCAATTTCAAAAATATTGCAATATTTATATATACTTAGAATTTTATAATATACTAGCTGACCCGGCAAACGTTGTTCTGCCTTATAAATTATTTCTTATCAATTTTTTTCTAAATATTTTCTTCTATGAAATATACTTTGCGACCTATTCTCATACCTACCAAATATACATAAAAAAAATCATAAATATCGGTCGAGCCTAGTACGACCACAAACACCGTGGCACGAGATTTTTATACATAAGATGTATATCATCTATCTTCATATTCACGCCACGTCCCTTGCGTTGGAGGCAGAGAGAACCAATTACCACATCCTTATACGTCACAGTTGTGTGTTTAACATACGTAGGTCATATCACAGATAATATCAGTCATGGGGCTCCTAACATTACCTTCTGATAAAACACGATCAGATAATACCACGGACAACGTTCCTAGGGCTCCTAACATCACCTTCTGATAAAACTCGAACAATTAGGTCATAGTAGGTGAGTTTTGACCTTTGTCGGCTCGTTCATCGTTCCCATTTCGGTTTACATTATATAGTTATTCAGGTGTTATTATGCGGAAGTCAAATTTACGTGCAATTTGATCTAACCAGCTTTGTGTACTTCCGCCGCCAATTCGTTCATGCGAACTAACGCCGGCCGACACCCACCTACTACCGATGCATAGTAGATGCCACATGCATCACTGCCATGGCTGCTCCGGTAGTCTCGTTAGAACAGTGGTTAGAATAACAATATTCCAACGATTAACATCTACAGCGCCTTAGGATGCCTCGTGGAGAGGCGAAACAAGTTTCGCAGCGAGGACCAGGGCAGTCATGGCAGCGACGATGGCGGGAGCATGTGGTTTCTAGTCCAAATGGTGGGCAATCGCGAGGACGACCGCCACTGCCGGGGAAAAGACTAGCGGAGCAGCCATGGCAGCGACGGCATGTTGCATCTACTAACTGTAGTGGGTGGGTGCAGGCCGGCGCTAGTTCGCATGAACTAATTGGTGGCGGAAGCACACAAACTACGTTAGATCAAATTCCATTACATATGTATTCATTTTCTTTCCTCCTGTAGTGTCCCTTCATGTATCCAGCAACGGAGCACGCCTCTTTATGAAGTAACACTGATGCTTTCCAATTTACCAGACAGATGCACAGAAAACCATCGGCATACAACGTACAACGAAGATCGACAGAAGACTCTTTTATAAGTACTACATTAAACAAAAAGGTCATATTTGGTTGATTTTCAGCCAACTACACATTTGCAAAGTGTTGGCAATCAGTCGGTGACATTCTTGAAGTATTGTTGCCTCAATGGTATTAAGAACTTGGAAGTTCTCAATTAGACGTCAATGAAATAAAAAAAAGTTACATTTGATCATTAAAAACTTTCACATAACTATCATTCAATTGTATTTCAGAAACGATCAAAGCGAACATACATAAAGAACGATCCAATAATAGAACTTACTTACAAAAGTCTTATCTATCTAAAAGGACCTATAAAATGACATGTTATTTCAGTTAGGTCAAAAAAGGTTAAACCAACAATAACAACACGGCGTCACCTTTAATGACATAATTTCTTTTCTACGGAAAAATAAACTTTACCTATACAGATATATAAGTTAAATTATTAACATTAATAAATAAAATTATTTACTTGATTCAAAGTATTCAAAAAAAATCCATACTGTTGTAATTCTAAAATTTCTGACACTTCAGCATTTCCATTCATTAAAATATGATGAATAAATACAATGTGCATACCAAAATCTTTTTTGGCTGCTGTCAGATGAAAGTACTTCTTAGTGCTGGTCCTGATTAATCAACGGAATGCACCACGTGCAAGCAAGCTTGGTTTTGGTTCTAAAGATAGTGAACCTTCACACCCTTCATATTTAGGTTATAAATAACGCACTCAGATATTCCCCCACCAATCACAGCAAATTGCTTATTTTGCCGCCGAGCCTTGTTAGCCGCAAATTTTATGTTGTTGCTGTAAAAACAAAATGGAGCGGGCAGCATTTGTAATGCAATTTACATAGATACGCGTGCCACCCGGGCTTCAAGAAAAACATGATAGTTGAAACACACGGGTTTGTACTGTAACGAGCATGTTCGTGAACATAACCTTAAAATATGGTACATAGATCACAGGAGAAGATGGTTGGGATATATTAGTAATTGCTTGTTATTTTTTATATTTTTTTAGGGTGACGAACATGCTGCTTATTGTACGTTGCTCTGGATTATATACGCTAACCTAACAGTTACTAAAAGGAAGCCTCTGTGGACCCGTACCGTTTATTTTGATACTAACTTATGGGAATGAATACCTTGTTCATCCGAGTAGTGCGATTTCAGAAGAAAGCCATAACCATCATTTCAACTAACTCTTTAAAACCCAATCCATCGTATAATTGGTAAAACACGCGTAGGTATCCTGTGATTATGTCGCAAATAACCATGCGATTGACCTTTTACTATGCTACTCTTAAAAATTGGTAGGTTGATTTTTAATTTCGAATGCAATCGTAAAAATTATATTTTGAGCCAGATCAGCAGTTTAGGACATCAATAAATAAGTGACAATTGGTGCTATACAATATTGAATGTGTTACGTGATGTTCTTCTGTTTTTATATATATAAATATCAGCTGTGTATGTTTTATACAACGTCAGAAGTTATACAAGTATACGGCTTAACTGATGTAAAGTGGTTACCGTAGCCTATGAACGCTTGCAATACATTAAGTATCGCTGGCGTGACGCAATATGCATTTTTTTCAAGGACAATAACGTCTTTTATTTCGTATTTAACAACTATATGTGCACATATTCATAAAAAGTACTTAGTAAGTAAACCGAACTCATTAACTAAACATTTAGAATTACTTAAAATATATTTGGAGCGCACAAATCCCCTCCCGTATGTTTACAGTACAACAACACGACATGTTATTTGCTACTCGTATTCTCACGACGTGCAAATGCAACACACGTATTACAGATATCTAAGAAATAGTTGTTCATACGAACTTTGTTGAAATTTCTAACAATTTGTTGAAAACTTTAATAAGCGCTGCTGATAAGCAGTTCCTAAGTTTTTGTATTTTCACTAGAAATACTGGTGATGTAATGTTTAGTGAAGTAGCTCAAGATTCTGATGTTTCGTTGTTATGTCGCACATAATAAGAGCTAAATTGAACTGCAGTGTTAACCTTGATGTACTCTTGCCTAAAATTATGTTTGTAAATTTAAAAAAATATATTACCTCTTCATCATTCGACGATAATAGTCATACGGCAAAAATGGTTATTTCAGATAATTAGTGGTAATAAAAAAGCCGTATGAAATCATTATAATAAATAATTAGCTAAGTTGAAAGTTTTAGATCAATTAAACGTAACTATCAAAGATGTAATCAAATCACACACGCGTACACCACGCAAATCTCACCTTTACACCTATGATGTAGGAGCCGAGGAAGGCCGAGACTAACCTACCATGACCAAATTGGTCGTATTTTATCAGATGGTGATGTCAGGAGCCCCAGGAACCGGCGAGCGTGCATGAAAAGAGCTATGAATGTCACAGAAGCGAGTGAAGTATGCAAGGACCGCGTCTTATGGCGCTCGGTTCTCTCTGCCTACCCCACAAGGGACCTGACGTGAAGATATGTATATATATAACAAATTTCTTTTTTCAAACGCAATATTAATTATGTTCCAGTAACGTACGAAAATGTACTTTAATCCAACAATGCATATTACCGCTCCCTTGGAAAGCCCATTTCATATAGAACTAGATATCTTCTTTCAAAAAATCTACAAAGGTATAGACTTCTTAAGAAATTACCTAAAATTAGACTGTGATGAAATGAAAGTTTCGTGCATTAGACAATAATAAAATATATACGAGCCTATACACTTATAAAGTCTCTTTTACTTATCTGACTTCAGTAAAATCCTGCCTACCAAGCTCACATCTCCGATATTTGCTAAGCGAAACCTCACAATTCAACTTCAATGTCAAATCTCATTACAGAAGAAATAGGACGATACCCTAACAGTGCTTATTACGCAGCTTAGGCAAAACAACTTTTTCATCAACAGAGGTCACAATTTTGACGAGCGTGGTGGCGCCGCGGTTATTAACGCGACTTTGACACCAACGCTCGTGTGTTCAATTCCCACACACGACAAACATTTATGTGCATGACCATGTCTGTTTGTCTTGGTCTGGGAGTTTTTAAGAGAGGTTGGACGCATCAAAGCAGCTCGTCTGGAGAAGACCTCCACCTCACAGAAAACCACGGCCAAATAACACTCCCTGGTAGTAGGAACATAACAGTTGTTATGTTCCTACTACTGAGGTCACCAGTAAGTTCCTAAGGCGTTGCTGTGTTAGTTGCAGAGGTAACATCGCGGAAGTAATACTTAACGTCTTAGCGACGTTCACAGGCTACGGTAAACAATTTACATCAGGTGGGCCGTATTCTTGAATGCCTCCTGACGTTGTATAAAAAGCTAGAAAAAGTCTATACCTAGTTTTAATTTACGAAACAGTAACACGATACTTTTAGTTTACGCGTTTACTTATTTTGGCAAACAAACCATGTGTGTCACATTTGTTTTGTTTTGTTTGATACTAAATCCATGTCCCATGACGTTGACAAATATATATGAATATGGTCGCATGATCTTGACAAAGATAATTTCAACTTGCGAATGATGATTTTCAAAGTCAATGGACGCTAGTGATGCTAGATCACTAGCGTCCATTGACTTTGATAATAGGCGACATGTCGATAAATGTGTAAATTAACTATCTGAACATATACAGAATCTATATTGAAAGCAATTCACCAAATGTATAATTATTTCGTGCGATATGCATTGCGTATAATAGGAAAAGTTTTGTTTGTTATTAAGTGATTGAATTTCAATTAAATAACTAATTAGTCCTCGTTTTTTACTTATATGCTTTAATGATTGATATTGTTCTGATGAGGTTTTATATTATACCTACTTACTGTAATTAACTGAAATTGGTGTTAGTATGTGTCTCTAGTCACGAGTATGATGATGTTGGAAACAGAGTTGGTCTGAAAGAGAGCACCAGTGTTAAAATAAGAAGAGGCATGCTCCGTTGGTTTGGACATGTAGAAAGAATACAGGAAGAAAGAATTACGAAATGTACAACGCAAAAGTGGAAGGAGTAGGAGTCGAAGAAGGCCAAGACTTACCAACCATGTCCAAATTGATCGTGCTCTATCAGAAGGTGATGTCAGGAGCCTTGGAAACCGGCGAGCTTGCACGAAAAGAACAATAAATGTTAGAAACGCAAGTGAGGTGTGTAATAATCGAGTCACGTAGCGCTCGGTTCTCTCTGCCTGCTCCGCAAGGGATTTGATGTGTAGTTATAGATAGATAGATAGTATTTATCCCTGTCATTGGATAGAGGTGTGCGAGGACATGGATTCTCTGAGTAGAAGTCCCTTATTCGAAGTAAGGATATCAGTTATATATATTATTATATCTTATGGCGCTCGCTTCTCTCTGCCTACCCCGCAAGGGACCTGGCGTGAAGATATACATACATGCATACATACATACATGTACAGGATATCAGTATAAAAATATGCATATGAGCAGGGCTCGGCAGATATTGGAACCATTGCGAATATGTATAATAAGTTATTGGGCTATTATAATGAAATGTGGAGATATTATTGGTACTGGGCTATTACAGAATAGGTACGGACGCTTGCCTATTTAAATATCATCTCTGCCTATATAACTATCATATATGAGTGTCACTTTCAGCAGGCGATGGATCGCCACTCACTGAATGGGCCCACGAAATGCCAGAGAAAGTCGGCTGGGGGCAATACCGGCGGGAATCACTCAGAGGTGTGGAAAGTTATGTTGCGCTTTCTCCGAAGATACTTGCGATGTTACGCCCTTTAATACCACCCCTGGTGCATATTGCTCTATCGACTCCTCTCTGGACGGCCAGTGAGCGCAAACCAGAGCTGAGAGTCCTACTCGAACTGACGAAGACACAACGGAAACGAAGTCCCTGATCGACTCTCTAGAGCACTCGGGTACCCATGGGATCCTAACTCATTGTTGGTTACTTACTAATTGGTGTTTATATTATTATTTTACATTATATTGTTTCAACATACTACCATGACCAAATTGGTCGTGTTCTATCAGAAGGTGATGTCAGGAGCCCTAGAAACCGGCGAGCGTGCATGAGAAGAGCAATGAATGTTAAAGAAGCGAGTGAGATATGTAAGGATCGAGTCACGTGGCGCTCGGTTCTCTCTGCCTACCCCGCAAGGGATTTGGCGTGAAGTTATAGTAATAGCAGTAACATAATGAGATTCCATTATAACGAAATTAAATTATAGCTGGCAAAACATTTAAATATTATACAGATAAAGAAAAAACGTATGTAATTTTAAAATCTATATAGCTTTGTATTATTCTGTACTTCAACTATTGATTTTTTACCACAATATTGGTAGAAAATGCGCCAATATCTCCAAGGCCGATTAGTTAAGGAGCCCTACTTTGAAAGTACCCTCGAGAGCACCTGAATATCAGCTTGATATACGGTTCAGAGCCGAGCTGAATGTTTTATTGATAAAAAGCCAAATGGGCGATGATGCATTGCTCTGATAACCGGATAGGCGATTGCCTTTGCCTTGCTAACTGTTAAAATATGACGAAAATCCAGGTGTTCAACCGAAAAGGACCGTTTACGTAAACATGAAAACGAATCGGGAATCAATGACACAGTAAAGAGACATAACAGTAGGGCGACTATTGGACTTAAGCCTTTTTTGATATAAGTACCAACGCCCCTATTGAGCGCTAGGGTCGTCACTTTTCAAGATTGCCAACAACTCGTAAGTATTATGTAATTTGTATTAGTATGACCGTGCAAAGAGCAGTGATAGTCCAGTAGATAAAAAATCGACCTATTGACCAAGTGGTCTCCGGTTACAATCTTCGCATGTATTACTTGTTGTTTACGGCCCTATACAATGTTTTCACATTCATTGGGGTTGGCTGGAAGAAATCTCTTAAAGAGATAAGTTCACCTTTGTACACAAAACTTGTAACAAAGATTATTTTGTATATTTATGTGCAATAAAAAATAATAATAGAACATCGTGAGGAAACCCGTGCATCCAAGAAACTATATTTCGAAAGACGTGTGACCTTATCTTAGGAAGACATGTTTATTTGGGTTGTAGAGGTCTGAAGGCAGTCGTTGCATGTAAAAATCAGTATCTTTGCCAAATTCTTAGGTTTAGCAGACCCCGCCAATTCTAATGGATTATAAAACGTGATAATACGAAGAAAAAGAAGACTGTATTTATGACAGATTTGTCTTATCAGCTGCAAATAATTTGACAATGTACTGCGATTAGAATCGTGTACAGACGCGCATCTGTATGAGTGCGACGATCGTTTCTTTGAAGTTATCCTACTGCTTTTGCGCACATCCCGGTACTACGTCGATGGCGTGGACACCGTGAAGTTTGTCGATTAAATCGATTATCGCCCGTGGGAAAGAATCGATAATGTGGCGATTAATCGATCACTAGCTTAAACACGAAGGCGCAATTATGGTCTATTAGGTTTGGCGGTTGTTTGAGAACTGGAGTGCTTGATTACGTAAAGGTATTTGTTGATGCGCTTGGAGCTAATTTGTGTTTCCGATGTGGACATACTGGTTTTGTTTTTAAACAATTGTGAAGCTCGATAAGGATAAAACCAGTTTTATGATTATTAGTTATCTCAATATATAGTAAGTATTCTTTATTGCATACATCTTATTAGATATATAGTTTGACGAGCCCGGTGGCGGAGTAGTTAATAACGCTACTTAAACACCAACGAAATGTCCTGGGAATCGAACCCACTAGGGGTTCGATTCCCAGGACAAACATTTGTCAATATGTCAGACAAACATGTCTGTTTGTCTTAGTCTGGATATTTTAAATGGCGCATCAAAGCAGCCACACTGAGGACCTACCGCCACCTTACAGAAAACCGCAGTCAAATAACAACTCCCTGGAGTGTTGCTGTATTCCTGCGAATGAGGGAGGTTGCCAGTAAGCTCCTAGGGAGTTGCTGTGTTAGCAGCAGGGGTATCAACGTGCACGAGACAGGTCAAAGTGTATTAGCGAAGATATACATTTGGATACTTAAATTGACAGTATGTCATTGGCATGTTATGTAATCCTAAATCATCACGACTTTTTAAATGTCTACGTTATTACGTTTTTACCTACGCACTATATAATTTGTAGTTTTATGAAAAAAACGGTTTTCAAAAATGTACATTTCAGACTGGGTTATTCATATGGCAATCTTACGACTATGTGCAAAAGTCGTCAGCCTGGGTACCTCTGTCTCACCTATTTCTACCGCCAAGAAGCTATATTTATATAGCTATGTTCCGGTTTGAAGGGTGAGGTATGGCAGAGAAATTACTGGGTACTGTGACGAAACATCCTTAGGTCACAAGATTGGCAGCGCGCAAGTAACATCCCCCTGGTGCGCTATCCATCCATCGGGTCCGTCAATACGCTGCGGTGACCGCTTACCATCTGATGAGGGCCGCATGCTTGTTTGCCAAAGAAATTAAAAAAGACTCATAATGTTTATTATACAACAATTTAAAAAACTCGTCTCTAAATTGAATTTTTACAACAAAAACAAATACTGTGATTGTAGTTCAAGGTATACACGGAGTCCTCGATGTGCGAGTCCAACTCGCACTTTACCAATTTATGAGGTATGAATTTTTTCGATTGGATAAGTGTAACATAAAAATGTTTTCAAGGTAAACATTATTAATCGCCTCAATTTTCTTTTCCCGCGTCCATAATATTCGCAGGGTATTTTAATTTAATCAAGATATCAGAATCTATTTACCGCGCGAATAAGCAAGTATTTTTCGATGAAAGGCTCACCTCACCCCATTCGATTAATTAGTTATGCTTGCAGTTTATCTTATCCTTTCACTTAATTCTTGCTCAGTTTTTCAAATCCTTTTAAAATATTTTGTAAAGGGAACTTCAGTAATGTTTAAGAGTTATTAATTATGCTAGACAAAGAATAAAGTAGAGATGTTTCTTTCTTTCTTTATTGCCTCACATAGTTGTAGGTTACAAATTTCCTTATAACTACGATACAATGTGACACGTCCCGTAAGGGCGATTTCATAGATTTATACAAAAAAAAATGTATATAGCCGTACAAAACCACAGAGCAATTAAAGCGTTCTATAAGGTGATCTATGGTTTAACTTGTATCAAGAGGATCGAGAGACCTCAACATGAATGCTAACCTCAATGAGTATATAGAGCTGAGGCGAGCTTAGCATACAATTTTACTTAACGCTATTGAGCTTTGTATGTTGGTGATAGATGACGTCATTAAGTCTTGACGATCGCAGCAACAATCAAAATGCCCCACACCCCAATCTTCTGTTCAGTGTGCAGTGTGTGAAACAGTGTGGTGTAGTATGTACCTATTAGTTTGAAATGAAAGAAAATTATATTTATCCATATTTATCCCTTTAGAATAAATATGGGTTGATATAACTGTGGAAAATTTGAGAGCGATATTGAAAGAAGAGTGAAAGCTGGAAACCGTATCAATGGTGCGTTGTACTCCGTGGTAACAAGCGATAACATATCGAGCAAAGCTCGCCTTGCTATTATTCAGGGATCCAAATGGTAAAAATATTTGCCGATCTTAAATAAACCTGCACAATGTTACCTTTAAATTCCTACAAATTTCGTTGTAACTTTTATTTATTGAGAGATTAATTCTGTTCTATATTATAATAAGAACATACATACCTCACTCGCTTCTTTAACATTCATTGCTCTTTTCATGCACGCTCGCTGGTTTCTAGGGCTCCTGACATCACCTTCTGATAGAACACGACCAATTTGATCATAGTAGGTAAGTCTTAGCCTTCCTCGACTCCTACATCTTTCAATTTTCAGGAACACCGTTCCTATATGAAATCTATAGGTTTGTCTATGTGTGCGTTTGTCTGTGTGCGCGTTTTTTTTCGAATATGAATTTTGACTTCAGTAAAAATTCATATTCGAAAAGTAGAATAGGAATGTTCAGAAACACCGTTCCTATCACTAAGGATACGGCCAAATGGCCGACTAATTAAAAAAAAATTTTGAATTGTTAACATATATATATATATATATATATATATATATATATATATATATATATATATATATATATATATATATATATATATATATGAGTACATACATATAATTGACGAGCCAGGTGTTCCTCTGGCAATGCAAGCTTGCGCATTCTCAACTGGTTATTACTAAAATTTGTTCAATGCATGTTTATTAACATGTTTGACGCCACATATTCTATCAATTTCCAAGCAAATGTTTCTAAAAACCATTCTGAGTAATACGGGCGGTACCTGAATCACCAACTCAAGTTACTAAACCCTCATACATTGAATGGTCTAAGCTCCTACTTTGCGTACAATGTACTAATATTTACCCCGACCTGTGTCACTATTCCTAACACAATAACTAACAGGCAAGTTATTTGATGAGATCGGTGGCTCAGTGGTGAAACGCGCTGTTAAGTTACTTTGACACCAACGCTCGTGGGTTCGATTCCTACACAGGACAAACATTTCTGTACATAAACATGTCTGTTTGTCTTGGTCTGGGGGTGTTTAACAGAGGTAGCGCGCTTCAAAGCAGCCCGTCTGGGGACGTACCTCACAGAAAAACCACAGCCTAATAACAACTATCTGGAGGGTTGTTGTGTTCCTGCGTGTGAGTGAGGTCACATGAGGTGACAGGTGAGAGAATGCATATATATATATATATATATATATATATATATATATACAATGACATTGTATTAAAAAGAGGTAGATGTCGTACTAGCGCGCAAAAACTGAGGCAATGAAATTAACCCAATTGGTCTAATATGCGCTATTATATGATGCGCTGACGTATTTCAAGCGCAACTCTTGACAGATAGCTATCTCTCTCTATATCATGCGTTCCGTATTATCTATCCCCTTCATAAGTAAGTAAGTACTATAATGTCGTAGTGGAACAATATCAAAACGACGCGCAGTCTGAATATACGTCATCTTTAAATACAATATCATTGTATATATATATATACAATGCAGTTATATATATATATATATATATATATATATATATATATATATATATATAACTAGTCTGGCCATAAATACTGTTACATAGAAACTTTTCTTTCTTCAACTCTTCAATTATTTTGAACTTCGAACGTGTTTATTATGTTAAAAACTTCTTTCGATTTCCCGCCCTTTTACAAATTTTTTTCGTTTTTATTATTAATATGGAATGGTGTTCAAAAAAATAGGATTGCAGTGATTGCCTTGCACAACGTGGGTATGGAGCCGTCGGTCATATTCAAGACACTTCAAAAGCTTGGTATCAGCCGTATGACGAGTATGGTATTATCGACAGATATACTCGTAATAACACTTCCTCTGGTGAAGACCATAAAAGATCGGGGCGACCGCGCGCTGTTAGAACTGTAAAGGGTGTCAATGCAGTTAAAGCCAGAATTCGCCGAGAATTCTGGCTTCGCATTGCGAAATAAAAAATCTTATCGCAAGAAATGAAGATTCCCGCTTATGTGGCGCTCAGTACCCTCTGCCCACCCTGCTTGTCGTAAGGATATAGATAGATAGACTTACACAATATAGGTATTATTATCGAGAATGCCTAATTAAGTTTATAAGTTGCAAATCAACCACAAACTATGGTGACAGCAAAAAATTGCACGTCTATCCAAGAAACTTTATCGAAAACCTCTAGGATAGTAGTCTTGCCATATAAGGACAGAAATGTACTTCGAGACAAGTTCTAGTTCTAGACATATTAAAGCGCGATGAAATATTTATAAGAATGCGGCCTTGCTTCATGCCAGGTGGACTTCGAATAAAATTTGCCAATCCGGGTTACACCACAAAATAATTTCATACAAATTTGTATCGATATGGTAGAGTTTGTATCAGTCGCTACAAAGTTAAAATAATATCGTTGTACAAATTACACAGTGTCATCTAGCCCCAAAGTTAGCGAAGCTTGTGTTATAGGCACTAGATAACAGACAACAGATAAACATACTCAAGTACTTATTTTTTTTGTAAATACATATTTGTGATACATAGAAAATACCCAGGCAAAACAAACAGACATGTTCATGCACGCAAATGATTGTCCTGTGTAGGAATCAAACCTACGAGCGTTGGTGTCACAGCAGCGTTACTAACCACTGCGCTACCGAACTCGTCATCTCATCGAGCTATGTCATATAAACTTATATCACAGTCGCTATACAAATCAAATTGAAGTGTCTGTCTGTGATTTCGAAATAAATACTTTTTATACAACGTCGGGGGGCATATAACCATACGGCCTACCTGATGTAAAGTGATTTCCATAGCATATGAACGCTAGCAATATAGGAAGTATTGATACTAACACAACAACCCCGTAGGAGTTTACTGATAACCTAACTCAATCGCAGGAATACAAAACACACTAAAGAGTTGTAACTTGGCTGTAGTTTTCTATTTGCTGTAGGTAAATTCCCAGTCGTACTGTTTTCATGCACCCCACTTTTTTTAACACACCTACACCAGGGGAAAGAGATAATGTTGGTACATTCATGCTCAGTTGGTGTCATCATCATCATATCAGCCGAAGGATATCTACTGCTGAACATAGGAACCTCCCCCTTAGACTTCCACAACGATCGGTCGGTGCTGCTTGCATCCATCGGCTCTCTGCGGTCTTCATAATATCATCGTTTGATAAAATTACGCTTAAAATACAATTTTATATGTTGATGCAAAAAATGGGAGAAGCTGGGCAAATCCTGCATTTCAGGCCATCAGGTATCGCTCCCAATTGAAAGAATTTAATAAGTTTTCGGTTTTAAACTGCTTCCAACGTGATGAACGTGATGTACAAGTGATGGTATTTAGGTCCGATTGCAACTGCAAAGAATTACCAAGGTCTTAGACTCTGCAATATACATTACTAAAATCATCGTGTCAAGTAACGAATCACTGTATGGGTTTCCAATAATTAGGATCGTTAGCCGCCGCCGTCAGCCACAAAGTCGAACCTCACGTGATTTATAATGCAATACTGTCTGTGATATTATCGATTCATCATCATCATTATTTCAGCGCGAATATGTCGACTGCTAGACATAGGCCTCCCTACTAGAGAGCCGCTCGAATCGATCCTGAGCTGCCTGCATATTATCGACTAGCTGTGCCTGCGACTTCGTCCGCGTGGAATATTATTTATTTATATTAATAAAAATAAATACATTTTCTAAAATAAAAGTTGCCTAAGTTACTCCTTATTACATCAGCTATCTGCTAGTGAAAATCCCGTCAAAATCGGTCCAGCCGTTTCAGAGATTAGCCAGAACAAACAGACAGACAGACAAAAATTTTAATAATATTCATTTTGGTATATGTTTCGTGTATATATTCATATCCATTTAGTAAAAAGCGGTTATTTAATATTACAAACAGACACTCCAATTTTATTTATCTGTATAGATATAGATATGTATAGATATTCAATTCTACATAATTTCAAAACTTATACTATTATTAATTTCCTCTGAATTAAATAAACTTTGATTTTAACGGCACTTACCGTTAATTTTGTTTACACAGGCGATGTCAAAAAATAAGTAGCCTAGGAGCCTTTCAATCTATACTCGTCCATAGTACTAACTAACTAACTAGCTTTAAAAAAGAAGTAGATTCAGAATCTCAAATTGTAAAAACGGATTGTAATTATGTCATCCATCATTGGTTTATAAGTTTCATTTTAAGAAACTCTAAAAATATCCTCTATAGTTTTTAACTTTAGTTTTGAACAATACTCAGTTAGAAAAACCATTTTATAATATCATATTATAGTTTTGGCGCACATATAAATGGTCAAGTGATAAAATATCAGGGTTGTCCCAGAACAGGGGTGGATAAAAACGGTCTATGAGTCACTTCAGTCTCCAGTATTATTAATTGGCCCGTGGTAGAATAAGATTTATTTATAAAAGGAATTCATACAAATAAGCATTTTTCACTTTTCTGTTCAATTGGAAATACTAAAAAAAAATTAAATTTGCTGTAGAGATCTTAGTGCAGATTTTTTTTTTTCTAGCGATTTGTCTTTGTTTATTAGTAACTTTCTAGAGAACTTCTTCATCATTTTTGTTGTTGAAATATTGATTCCCTATCAAATATCCTACTTTTTTGGTTAATGATTGCCTGGAACACGTGTTCGAGAATGGTGAAATTTAACATACGGGAAGAATATAAGATAGCAAAAGGGGGAGTAGGGATAGCTGTATTGAAGCAAGTTCAATGATTAAAGTAAAGAAGTCGATGTTTTTTCGCAAATCTTAAGTTTTGTACGAGGGCGATGACAAAGTGATTAACAGCGCTACTTTAGCGCCAACGCTCTTGGGTTCGATTCCCACACAGGACAAACATTTGTGTGCATGAACATGTCTATTTGTCTTAGTCTAGATGTTTTTCAGAAAGGTAGGGCGCATCAAAACAGCCCGACGTGGAAAGTCCCTCCTCCTAAAAAACTGCACTAAAAGAACAACTATTTTTAGTTGCTGTGTTCTTGCGAGTGAGCGAGGTTACCAGTTATCTCCTAAGGAATTATTATGCACATTAGGAAGGCCATATGCTTGCATACCTCCTGACGTTATATAAAAAAAAATTAACACTTCATACCTATGAATAAAAACCCCTGTCGTAATGTCAGAGAGCGTTACAAAGCCGCCATTACCGCGACACGAGTGTCAGATATTCGGCGACATTTTAATAAAGCCTAATTGACAATTCTCCAGAATGACTGCAGGTTACCCCCACATTTAATTGGTATGCGTTGTTCGCTTGGTATTTTCTGATACTGAATTTATATTTACGGAGTTATTATTTGTCGAAATGCAACTCACTTGCATACACAACGACACATCAAGTTACATACCTATGCGTCTTATGTCGCATAATGTAGTAAGTTTTAAAAGGTTTTGTATAACTTGATTTACCACGAGCTCGGTGGCTCAGTCGTGAATGACGCGACTTTGACACCAACGCTCGTGGGTTCGATTCCCACAAAAGGCAAACATTTGTGTGTATGAACATGTCTGTTTGTCTTGGTCTGGGATTTTCTATGTATAATGTATTTACAAAAAAAAAATGTATTTACGTATGTTTATCAGTTGTGTAGTACCCATAACACAAGCTTCGCTTACTTTGGGGCTGGATGGCGCTGTGTAATTTGTCCGACAATATTTATTATTATTTATTTAACCTGTCATGGTATTTTTTCACTTCGACTAAATAACATATGACTTATTCATACGGAGTTATTATTTGTCGAAATGCAACTCACTTTATTATGCATACACAATGACACATCAAGTTAGATACCTATGTGTCTTATGTCGCATAATGTAGTAGCTTTTAAAAGGTTTTGTATAACTTGATCTACCAATCTGTATGATATTTTTTTGACTTCGACTAAATAACATATGACTTATTCATATGTTATTTAGTCAAAGTGAAAAAGTATCAACCAATTTTATCCCCTCTCAAAGTTAGAGTGCGCGACCTGCCTAGCTGCGAAGCAAAAAAAGGGTTTTACAAATTAGACGCCTGTATCTTCGTGTGTGTTCATTAGTAGGATTGTCGTTCCATACTAGATGGATAGACCGTTTCGAAAAGCTTTTTTTAGAAGGAAAGTAGTTTAAATATAATATTTTTTACCTACGTGTTCACAACAGCCTGAAGATTATCGGCACTTATTATTATTATTATACAATAAGAAGACATGTTAACTGTAAAATGATAAATTAATGCTTTTTCACTCTCCAATTTAAGGTTGTAAATGTGAAATAGTAACTTTGTACTCTTCCCCACTCTGATCTGCCAAAAGTTAGGTAGGTACCTGCCACAAACCTGTAAACCTTTTAAAGGCCTCTCTCATTCACCAAAACGATTCGAGTCCGCTGACCAATGGGAGGATATTTTAACCAATGAGCCGATAAGCGACGCGATGTTGATCGGTGATGTAGCCAATAACAGCTGCGCGTTCTACTTTACCCCCGACCCGTAACGGTGATTTTATTTACTCTGCAAAATCACGTCATTGGATCTCCATAGATCACTTCCTTCATGGTACCTACCTACACAGCAATATGTTACATTCCAATTATATTGGAACCTTGACGTGATACCCGGCATGCCGGTTTGTGGGAGTTTTCAGAAGGTGGAGACACTGGCGAGTGCATATCCCTTTCGGAGATCATGATAGAATAAGGAGCGTAAAATTGCAAGATGAAGGTGTAAGAACGTATATACATCTGGTAAGCGAAAGACTTGCAAATGCAAGCCTTTCCGACTCAGATGTGGATGATTGCTGGAAAATTTTGAAAGAAAGCATAGTGGATAGCGCAAAAGAAGTATATGGATGCGCAAAGAGGTATAAAATATTGAAAGGAGATGCCTGGTGGGATGCGGAGGTTGAAAGGAAGTGGCGTGAACATGTAAATGGATAATTATTTGTCATAATATACGTGTAGATTTCTAGGAACTGTGATAGACTAGTGAATCATGAAACAGCCTATTGACTGATTGGTTCATGATTCGAATCCCAGTGTGGGCATGTTCCACTAATTCGTGTTATCGATTTATATACATATCTGTAATTATCGCTTACTAGGCGGTAAAGGAAAACATGGGAAGGAAACCCGTACATCCACTAAAAATATATTTCAAAAGATGTGTGACCTAAGAAAGGTCTAGTTTTCCCTCTGGATCGTGCAGGTCTGACGTCGGTTATTCCTATGTCAAAATTACTATATTCTATCCTCTGTCTATCTATAACTTCACGCCAAATCCCTTGCGGGGTAGGCAGAGAGAACCAAGCGCTAAGTGACTCGATCCTTACATAACTCACTCGCTTCTTTAACATTCATTGCTCTCCTCATGCACGCTCGCCGGTTTCTAGGGCTCCTGACATCACCTTCTGATAGAACACAACCAATTTGGTCATCGTAGGTAAGTCTTGTCCTTCCTCGGCTCCTACATCCTTCCACTTTTGCATTGTATATCTGCTTCGTCATTCTTTCATCTTGCATTCTTTCTACATGCCCGAACCATCGGAGCATGCCTCTTCTTATTTTAACACCGACGCTCTCTTTCAGACCAACTCTATTTCTAACATCATCATTGCGAATACGATCTACAAGCCTTACGCCACAAATTTTGCGCAGCGCTCGCATTTCAACCGCGTTTATTCTACTTTCATGCTCTTTCTGCCATACCCAGCTCTCGCTTCCATAAGTTAACGTTGGGACCAACACTGCATTATGTATAGCGAGTTGTGCCTTCTGGCTCAGGTTTTTACAGCCAAGAAGTTTTCACACTATTCCCAGCACTCACTCGTCTTTCCACATCTGCGGTGTACCTTCCATCCCTGCTGAAAGCGCATCCAAGATATACAAACTCATCCACTTGTTCCAATACTTCATCATCAATCGTAATCGTTACATTAGTTCTGGATTCTTCCCTTTCAAATACCATTATCTTTGTTTTCTTCGCATTCATCATATTCTATCCTATTAGTATAATAGGAATAAATAGCGGATTCCGTCAATGCTAATGAATAACGCTAGGAATAATATACGTGTAAGAAAGTAATACACCGCCCTATCAAACCGATTTTCGTTTTTTTCTGACGCCATATAAATTAGTTTCGTCCGATATTTATAATTCACTAGAGGATCAGAAATCATAAATAAAACAATGGAATTATTACTTATCATGGTTGTATAATTTAGCATCGCACAAAATAAATCGCGTTGGTGGTAAACGTGTAAAATATTCAAATGTTTTTAATAAAAGAAGAAATTACCTTACGGTAAACAGCACATTCTTTCATCACATTTTTTTAAAAGTATGCCATAAATTTTTTAATTGTCGTATTTTTAATATACATGCAATGAAAGGAATGTCCTGGGCACTGTTGCTCTATCAATTAAAACATCGTGTGGACCACGGCATGTCCGAGCAATGACGCCCCAAATTTAAGCAATAAACGGAAGGTCTCGTTATGTGTCATTAATATTCGCGTGAATTAATTGTCGTGTCTGCATTTTAATTGTTCTTTACATGAATCATGTGATTAATTGTTTTGGTAGCTAAATATTTCCTTTGCTGTCATTTCGTCCCACTCGGGTCGCAAGCACACTGCCTGGTGACAAATAGCAGATCTTACGGCACACAAAGCAGGTTAGATCAAATTGGATGAGTTAGTTGGTGTACTACCGTCTCATAAATGGTAGCAATCCATAAAAATCTACTTAAATATTTGGATTGTAACTTTGCAAATATAAAACAACATGCAAAAATAAGGAAAAAACTCGGTAAAAAGTCACTTCGTATATCGAAATGCAAAAATCAAGACCCCACCGTAACTAAATGCAAATTAAGACTAACAACAAAAGAAATAGCCATTCCCATACAAAGCATCCTTGAGCGTACGATACACTATTCGTATAGTATTTCCCAATATCATACTAAACTAACAAAGCTCTGAAGATCTAGTATAGTTGGATCTACACAATGTAGTGGACCCTTGGATTGAACTGAGAATTAACAGATCAAGTTATTTTGGCCGTTGTATATAAAGACTGGTATTATTAAGTTGTGATACAAGGCTTCTTATCCACTTATACACAAATTTAATATTTCATTTTTGCCATTGGATTTTGGGCGATTAATATATTATAAGAGAGGTAGTATACGGTCATATATAATTACCAGTTCGACTTACCCTACCCTTATCTTACGAAATACCGCCGGCAAATAACATTTTTTTTGTTATGTACCAGCGTTGCAGTGAAGTTACCAGAAACCTGAGGAGGAGGTATTGAAACAATCAGACCTAGTTTAGTACTTTAATATATTTTACTTTAGTTTTATGTGTAAATGAATATCATTCTAGTATACGGCTACATAAGACCGCTCTACTAATATCTGACTACTCCTATAACAACCATTTGTCTGTAGATAAAACTGCAACAAGATACGATATAATCCTAGACCAAGTCAGATATAAAAAGAACTTATATTAACAACGGTAATCATGATCCATGCAAGCAAAGTTTTTTACGTGTTCACTGTGATGCACTCATGGTTTAAAACACGCCCGTAAACTTGTAGAAACCCTGTTCTGTACAATACTAACCAATACTGAGCACCTGCAAACGTGAAAAGAGCTATGAATGTTAAAATGTGGTGCATAAGGACGAAGATATGTGGCGGACAGATCTCTTGACATGAGGATATAGACAAAAATCAATACTTAAGTCATTGTTACCAATGGATGATGACCTTATAACGTTTTTGGTGTGTGGCAATAGAAATTTGCGTAGGAGTTGTTATTCGATTCCAATTGATTTCATGACATTTAATACAATGGCTTAAGACTTAAAATATTGTGATAATAAACACGGTTATTTCAAATACTTTACTACACTCAATTATAAATTTATGAATGTTAAAAATATACCTAGATTATTTTTTATATAATTTATTGTTATGGACTTGCACATTGAATACTGGTGACGTAACATAAATATATTAGCTTCTGCTCACGGCTTCACCCATGATGACATTAGTTTGAAGGAGTGCTAAACAGGACTGCTTTAGATGAAGGAACCGTAAATTGTCCAATAAGAGATCCAGGATTACTTAATTCAGTTCGAATTAAAAGGCTTCGTCTTCCTGGCGTTACCCCGTTTCCTAATTCATTAGGATTGGCGGGGTCCGCTATCTAAGCCTAAAGATTTGCCGGAGATACTGATTTTGACTGAGAGCGACTGTCATCAGGCCTTCACAACCCAGGGGAAGAACCAGAACTTTCTTAAGTCACCAGTGTATCGAAATATAATAGCATAGAGGTGCCGGATTTTTCCACGATGTTTTCAATAACCACTGAGCGAGTGATAATATGTACATAAATCCGATAACACGAATGTAGTGCTACGTGACAGCATTCGACCCGGAGACCTGTTGCTCAATAGGTCGCTTCTTTATCCACTGGGTTATCACTGCTCTCAAATTAAAAGACTATAAACATCAAATATACCTGATAAGGCATAATAAGTATTTCTTATTAAGTCTTTCACAGAAACATGTTTAAATTTCAAACCAGTTGAGAATGCGCAAGCTTGCATTGCCAGAGGAACACCTGGCTCGTCAACTATATAACAAATATTTTTTTTTTAATTTGTTTCTCATTTTGACCATGTTCCCTAAGAGATTGGAACGGTGTTCCTGAACATTCCTATTCTACTTTTTATGCTGAATCCGAATCTGAAGTCAAAATCCGAATATTCGAAAAAAAACGACAGACACACGCACACACAGACAAACATATAGATTTAATATAGGAACGGTGTTCCTGAAAACTTCAATTAAAAAAATATGTATCAATGATAGCATATCACTCCAATGGTTTTTTTTTCTAAAACTAGATGTACAATGATTCCCGTAGCCTATGAACGCATGTAAAGCTGAGTATTACTCGCGCATTACCAGCCCCGATGTTAACACAACAACCCTTAGTCAATGGCAGAAACACAACAACCTTCCAGAGAGTCCATATTTGGCTGCAATTTTATGTCAGGTTATATTTATTTTTCCCCCAGTTGAGACATCTATTCCAATTAAGCCAAAGCTTCCCACTCAAGAGAAACATTTGTGCGTGAACAAGTCTGTATGTCTTAGTCTGGGTGTTTTTAAGAGAGGTAGGGCACATCAAAGCAGCCCGTCTGGGGAAGTACCTCCACCTCACAGAAAACCGCAGCCAAATAACAACTCCTTCGACAGTTGTTGTGTTCCTGCGTGTGAGTGAGGACACCAGTAAGCTCCTAAGGACTTGCTGTGTTAGCAGTAGAGAAGGCATCGCGCTAGTAATACTTAAGCATTCATAAGCTATTGTAACCGCTTTACATCAGGTGGGTTGTATGCTTGTATGCCTTCCGATGTTGTATAAAAAAATCATTAAAATTGGAGAGGCGAATATTTTGTGTTTTTTATAATTTTCCTACATTAGCCGGAATTTGGTCTACACTTTGCATTCTCCACCACCAGTTAGTCCATAAAGTTTAGTAGTAACAGCGGCGGTGTTTGTTTTTTTATACAACCGCGGGAGGCATACAGGCCCACCTAATCTAAAGGGGTTACCGTAGCCTATTAACGCTTGCAATACATTAAGTATCGCTCGCGCGATGTCACCTCTGCTGCTAACACGGCAACTCCATAGGAGCTTACTGATGTACTCACTCACAAACAGGAACACAACAACCCTAGGGAGTTGTTATTTGGCTGCGGTTTGCTGTGTGGTGAAGGTACTTCCACAGACGGGTGATTTTGATGCGGCCTACCTCTCTTAAAAATACCCAGCCAAGACAAACAGACATGTTCATACACACAAATGATTGTCCTGTTTGGGAATCGAACCCACGAGCGTTGATGTCAAAGTAACGTAACAGCGCGTATCGCCACTGCGGCACCGACCTCGTCTACTGTCTACAGCTTCTACTAACGGCAGTGGGTTAGTGTCAGCCGGCGTTAGTTCGCTTGAACTAACCAGTGTCTAACAAAATCGTCATATCCCTGACAATCTGCGTATTTTACAAACCTTGGGATATATTGTTATTCCAGAGACGAAATTTAAATTTGAAACATGGAAAAATATGCCTTGTTATGATAAAAAAACATGTGAAAAATATATTCGTACATGCATACAAATAGAGCATTTCAGTAAAAATGGAGCAGCGCATGATTTTTTTCATAACAAATTGCGTGCATTCGCTAAAATTTTATTAAAATGAAAGCTTTTAAAAACATCGCGCCAGTAATTTTTGGTTTTACTGACATTTTTGTTATGAGAGAGTTAATTTTTAAAAGATAAAAAAAATGTTTTCGCTGTAATTTCAGTAAGCCGCTTATATATCGTAAGTGACGGAACCGCTTTTCAGCTACACGCAGTGCATCCTGCTGATCAACCAACTAGACTCTGACTGACGGCGAATCGCGCTGTTAGGTTACTTTTATAATAAATAATAAATAAATATTGTCGGACAAATTACACATTGCCATCTAGCCCCAAAGTAAGCGAAGCTTGTGTTATGGGTACTAGACAACTGATAAACATAAGTAAATACATTTTTTTTTTGTAAATACATACTTATTATACATAGAAAATACCCAGACCAAGACAGACATGTTCATGCACACAAATGTTTGTATTGTGTGGGAATCGAACCCACGAGCGTTGATGTCAAAGTAACAGCGCGTTTCACCACTGCGCCACCGAGCTCGTCACCAACGCTCGTGGGTTCGATTCGCACACAGGGCAAATATTTGTGTGCATGTCTGTTTGTCTTGGTTTGGGTATTTTTAGAGAGGTAGAGCGCATCAAAGCAGCCCGTCTGGGGAAGCACGTCCACCTCGCAGAAAACCGCGGCCAAATAATAATTCTCTGGAGGGTTGTTGTTCCTGCGTGTGAGTGAGGTCACCGGTAAGCTCCTAAGGAAGCTGTGTTAGTAGCAGAGGTGGCATAGCGCTAGTGATACTTAAGCGTTCATAGGCTACTGTAACCGCTTTACATCAGGTGGGCTTGTATGCCTCCGGATATTGTATAAAAAAAATAACCATTAATTATAAGACCGACTGAAAGAACACCACCACGTCACAGAAGATCACAGCCTATAAAAAATCCCTGATGAGTTTTTGTGTTCCTGCGAGTGCATTAGCAGAAACTCCTGCGGAGTTGGTGATTTACCAGCAAAGATGGCAATACAAAAGCAATTTTAGTACTTTTTAGTTACTTCACATCAGGTGCCATATACTTGTCTGCAACACGATGCAGTATAAATAACACTATCTATCTATCTATAACTTCACGCCAAATCCCTTGCGAGGTAGGCAGAGAGAACCGAGCGCCACGTGACTCGATCCTTACATATCTCACTCGCTTCTTTAACATTCATTGCTCTTCTCATGCACGCTCGCCGGTTTCTAGGGCTCCTGACATCACCTTCTGATAGAACACGACCAATTTGGTCATGGTAGGTAAGTTTTGGCCTTCCCCGGCTCCTACATCCTTCCACTTTTGCATTGTATATCTGCTTCGTCATTCTTTCATCTTGCATTCTTTCTACATGTCCGAACCAACGGAGTATGCCTCTTCTCATTTTAACACCGACGCTCAATAAATAACACTAAATATTATTAATATATCTTCACGCCACGCCCTTTGCGGGGTAGGCAGAGAGAGCCGATCACCACATGAATCGGTCTTTACACACCTAATTTGCTACTTTAACATTCATAGCTCATCTCATGCTAGCCGTATCGTCAGAGCTCCTCACAACACAATCACGACCAATTTGGTTATGGCAAGAGAGCTTTGGCCTTTGTCAGCTTTTACATTCTTCCACAGAGTTCAATTCCAATTATTTTACAGTGGAAGGAAATAGGAGCTGAGGAAGGCCAAGACTAACCTACTATGACCAAATTGGTCGTGTTTTATCAGAAGGTGATGTCAGGAGCCTTAGGAACCGGCGAGCGTGCATGAAAAGAGCTATGAATGTGGAAGAAGCGAGTGAAGTGTGTAAGGACCGCGTCTTATAGCGCTCGGTTCTCTCTGCCTACCCCGCAAGGGACCTGGCGTGAAGATATATATTATATACATTAGTCTTCCACTATGGCGTTGTATATCTGTTTTGTAATTCTCTCACCACTCATTTTACCCCATGTTTCTTTTTACATTAGAAAAAAAAATGGTTCCCACGAATTCACTAAACGTCAATTCAAACTACATGCAAAGTTACAAGAAACTAGAGGCAATAAGATAGATTACAATTTCTTAGAATTCTTAAAAAATACAAGATCAGATCGCTTTCGAGCTCCCAAGGCACTTGCATTACAAAAATAAACTGATTCCAGTGATAAAAAAAAACACCCATTGAACACCTGCCCTAATTATAATCCCTAACATCAAAACCTGTTTGTTCACAAAAAAGTTAGCCATCTTAACCCTACAACTACTCAAACCTACATATAACTCCTATGCCCGTCGTTTATAGAGTCGAAAATAGAATACGGTATGAATTGATTATGTGCAAAGTTAAATTAGTAACGGAGTGTACATCTTGAACCTTGCAGCATCTTGATCGTTTTCTTTTTTGATCTGACTACCTTATAATGTCTTTTTTATTGTAAGCGTGTACTGGCTATTCGTTTGGGTGATGCTGTGTGTGTTTGTTTATTATTATGCCTTTACTTTGAATAGGCTGAAATGGATGCTTGCTACAGTGATAGCCTAGTGGATAACGAACAAATAACGTCCCTGGTTCGAATCCTGATATGGGTAAGCAATAAGTTCGTGTTTTCGGACTCATTTACATATTTGTAATAATCCCATGTTCGGTGATAAAAGAAAACATCACGAGGAAATATCGAAAGACTTGTGACTTAACCTAAGAAAGGTCAGGTTTCCCTTCTGAGTTGTTGAGGTCGGGCCGCAGTCGCTTCATGTCAAAATCAGTATTTTCGCCAAATCCTTATGCTTAGGTAGCGAACCATGTCCATCTTATGACAAATAAGAGGATCGTGAAATAGGATAAGACTTGGAAGTAGAAGATCTTCAGTCAAAGCCTTTCCCGGAACACTACCTAATAGTCCCAAATCTCTATTTTCTTATCCTTACTGTCATGCACGTAATCTGCCCAAACATTGGCACCCACCTAATTATTGGCATCCTTACATTTGTAGACAAATAACAAGACTCCAATACTGTGGAGAGAATGTGCCAATAAATGGGTTTAAGCATGTAGATACCTTAAATTTATAATCGTATGAGATTTCATTTGATGTTAAATATTTCTAATTATTTCAAGATTGCTTCTAAAGGGCCGCGTAATTAGGTGGTTTATCTTATATTCATAGTTTATTCCTCACTATAATATATTCGTACCTAATTGACATACCTGCGTCACCTCTTTTACTGAATTGTACAGGCCCCTCTTTGGTTTAGGTTCACTAAAATACCTCCTACTGTAATTCTGTTTTTAATTCCGTATCACTAGTAACTCGTATCCGTATCCGTAGTAACTCTAAAGTGTGATACAATCGACAATCTTCACTCAATCGTATTTTTGAGGCCACAATCATTTTGTTGCAATTATTTTATCGCTATATTAACGAGACAGTGGCGGAGTGGTTAGTAATAATACTGTGATACTAAGGCTCGTGGGTTCCATTCCCATAAAAGGCAAACATTTGTGTGTATGAATATGTCTGTTTCTCTTATCTAGGGTGTTTTAAAAGACATTTGGCGTGTTAAAGCAGACCATCTGGGGAAGTACCTCCACAAAACCGCAGCCAAATATGAATTCTCTAGAGGGTTGTTGTGTTCCTGTGAGTGAGTGACATTACCATTAGGCTCCCAACAAATTGCTGTGTTAGCGGCGGAGGTGGCATCATGCGAGCAATAGTTAATGCAAGCGCTAACGATAAGTTACGGTTACCACTTTGGGACGTATGCTTGTATGCCTTCCGAGCCGTATATAAAAAAATAACAAGGACCTTTAAAATTTTTCATAAATCTTCCAATACACACGAATTTACTTTATCTATTCGTATGATGTTTATATACTACCTTTTAATGACTAATACCCAAACAGATCATAATAAAATTCAGTAAAGAGATAGTCTGAGACCTACTGAAGGATATAGAGTACTTATTATCGTAATAACACAAACCGCGAATAGAAACTAGTACCTAAGTACATATTATTAGAACAGAATTTTTTTAAAGAACATTTTCGATACTAACTCAGCATGAAGTAAGTCATGGAAAAGGACTTAAAAAAAAACAGTTGAGAATGCGCAAGCTTGCATTGCCAGAGGAACACCTGGTTCGTCAATTAGGTATATAACAATTTAATTATTTTTTTTAAAACTTTGTCGGCCATTTTGACCACGTTCCTTAAGAAATATGATATTGGTTTTTATGACATTCCTATTCTACATTTTAATTTACTTTTCGAATCTGAAAAAAAAATCATTTATTTTTTTTAATTTGTCAGCCATTTTCGCCATGTTCCTTGAGATAGGAGGTTGGTTTTCAGACATTCCTACTCTACTTTTTTATGCTGAATCCGAATCTGAAGTCAAAATTCGATTATTCGAAAAAAAGCGACAGTCACACACACAGACAAACGCACAGACAGACAAACATATAGATTTCATATAGGAACGGTGTTCCTGAAAATAATTTTTAGTGAATGCCTGACATTGGGAAAGCTATAACGGCTATAAATATAGCTTTTGTAGCCAAAAGCTATAAAATTCCATTCTTTTTTTCTCAGAATTAAGAAGGTTTTGTTATGTTACAAACATGTAAAATCATACTACGCGATTTCTTATAAAAAGGTGTTTATACAAAAATTGAAATTGTCATTAAACTATATTTTTTAAATAATATGATATGTGATACACGCGTAATAAATATCCAGTAAGATTTAAGTTAAAAAAAAATATTTTTAAGTACAAAAATTAAAATAAAATTAAGTATAATAGGTAGCGATAGCGATATTTATTAGCAATTCTACTGAGGGAATTTTTACTTCCAATTCACAGAAGACCGCAGTCAAATAATATTCTGGTGCTGCAGTTGCGGTATCATCGCCCAAGGTATCCTTGTGAGCTTTGCTATTTTAATTATTTTTAATTATTTATTTATTGGAAGACCAACAGCTGTATTGACATATTATATAACATATGTAGCAAAGGAGAGCCAATTACAGATCCACACAAATATAAAACAATATAAAATTATAAAGGTAAATAACACTCAAAGGGAACACTTTACAGGATTTGCTTTAACTTACATTATTAAAAAATAACTGTGTAAGTTTGCGCCTCGCTGTTTCGCAGCTGGTATTGAATAAATCTAAGTCTAAGGTATTTGAAATTTTGTTAAAATTTGTACTCGCTCGCACTAGAAATGTGTTTGGTATGGTGCCATAATTACACGGTGTACAATTTCTTTTTTATACGACGTCGGGGGGCATTCAAGCATGTAAAGCGAAAAGCCTACATGATGTAAAGCGGTTATCGTAGTCTCTGACCACTTACAAACATTAATCCCCACGCGATGCCAAGTCTGCTGCTAACACAGCAACTCCTTAGGAGCAAACCTCACTCACACACAGGAACACAACAACTCTCCAGGAAGTTGTTATTTGCCTGCGGTTTTCAGTGAGGTGGAGGTACTCTCCCAGACGTGGTGCTTTGATGCGCCCTGCTACTGCTACGTCTATATGTCTTGGTCTTGGTGTTGTAAGAGAATTCAAAACACCCAGACCAAGACATACAGACGTGTCCATGCACACGAATGTTTCTCTTGTGTGGGAATCGAACCCACGAGCGTTGGTGCCAAAGTAACGTAACCGCGCGTTTCACCACTGCACCACCGATCTGGTCAAAATTACAATTACAATATTTCTGTGGCTACAGAATTATATATACGGTAGCTATAGGATGGCAATTTACATATGTAAGCCATAAAAAAAAGAAAATTATGACTGTCCTTTTGGAAAATAAAAAGAAAAGTCGCGGTAGGAAAGTTTTTAAAAATAGAAGAATCTTGCAAAAAGCTACATCGAATGTGGGAAAGACATATACCTATAAAAAGTCAAAATAATAAAACATCCATTTACAAAATCATTACAATATTTAGAAGATCTATCTAATCGTAGTACGATTAATTAAATAAAAGTGAAAGTAAAACTAGACTACGAATTAATCATATTTTTTGTATGCAAACACAAACTGTAAACAATACTCCTATATAAACAAACCCCTTTCATGATAATTTAATCACTCATGTTACCTACGTATCATACACGAATAAAACTGCATAGTACCGCCATCTATTAGCATTTTCTCTGACTACACTACGATTTTCACTTCTGCATTCATGTTTACAATAACACACGTAGGCAATAAGTAAACATACACTACAAAGATTGCACCTACATTAAATGTTTCGAAAATAATAATAGGTAAGTTTCATTTTAGAGAGCCGAAAACAGCGCCTATTTGTATACATTGATATACCTTCATTAGGCAAATAATTAAAATATTAGTCTACCTGACAATAATATAAAAATAAATGAGATTAGTTTTGTTTTAAATCCAAAAACACTAAAAACAAAAATAAAACTTACCTTATAATAAAAATTCATAACATCCAAAACAAAAAATAATCCAAAGTCACTTAAACACCACACAAACACAACAATATAATAGTCATAAACGCAAAAATGTTCGGTTTTCAAAACTAAAAACGTCACTACGGCATTCGAAATTTGAAAGCGCAAAACGCGGCTTACACCTGTGACAGAGGCACGTCCGCCGCCTCAAAGACTTGAGTCCGCACTGTAGTGTTGTACCTCGATGCATATAAATCAAACAGTGTTTGTACGCGCATGCATTTGATGCAACCGTTTACATAGTTGACAAAAGCATTTTCTCTTCTAAGAGCTTATTTAGATGAAAATGCGGAGCATATTTCATTTTATAAGCAGAAAATAAACACAAACTCTGAAAGCTGTTATGTAAGACGTTTTTGACGGACTTCGAAAAGCTCTTTGTTTGATGCGTATTTTTTTACTATCTATATGTACCGCAAACAACGATTTTTATATACAACATCTGATGGCATACAAGCATACGGCCCACCTGATGTATGGTACGCGCTTTGCCAATACGGTTGCTAACATAGCAACACCTTAACTTACCGGTAACCTCACGCACTCGCAGGAACACAATAAAACCCTTAAGAGAGTTGTTATGTGACTGCGGTTTCCTGTGAGGTGGAGGTATTCCCCAATAATTTTGCGTTGATATTCCCATGGAAATACGCCTTCAATACTTTCTGATCTAGATCTGACAGATTAAACCCCTAAAAGGACTATACTATTGGTAAACAGTTAGACTGCACCTGGTGAAAGTTATATACTATAAGTAGTAATAAGGGATATCTCTCACGGACACATCCACTGCCAAAACATATACGTATGTAGTTTACTACACATGTCAATCTTTTATCCGTGTACATATCATATTGTTATGTAATTTGTATACTGTAGGAGAGCTTGATGACGTCGTTGTGCGGTCATTCTAACCGAACACGCAGGTTAAGCAACGTCGACCACAGCCTGTCTATGGATGGGTTTATCTATCTCAAGTTTCTCCGTGCTTCAAAGGACACGCTAGGCCATCGGTTCCGCCTATTGCCGATAGATGACAGTCGTTAAGCTAAGTCAGGGGTCCTCGGGCGGCTTGAAAACACTGGCCTCCGTTAATCCGCATTTGAGCAGCGTACTGGAGTATGCTCTAAACGCCTTCGATTGAAGGGAGATCCGTATCCCTGCAGTGGAATGAGTAAAGTTTGATGTGGTGGTGATGGTATACACTGGCGGATAATAAAAATCGGCCAAGTGCGAGTCGGACTCGCGCACGAAGGGTTCCGTACCATTATCTATAAAAACAGCAAAAAAAATCACGTTTGTTGTATGGGAGCCCCCCTTAAATATTTGTTTTATTTTAATTTAATTATTTATTCTTAAAGTGAATATATAACTAAATATTCTGTGAATATTTCAAGCGTCTACCTGTTGCCGTTATCAATATCGAGCAAAAATGAGCAAAAAAATTACGTTTGTTGTATGGGCCCTCTAATATTTATTTTATTCTATTTTTTAGTATTTGTTGTTATAGCGGCAATAGAAATACATCATTTGTGAAAATTTTAACTGTCTAACTATCACGGTTCGTGAGATACAGCCTGGTGACGGACGGACGGACGGACAGCGGAGCCTCAGTAATAGGGTTCCGTTTCACCCTTTGGGTACGGAACCTCAAAAATCGAAGACATTTAATGTACAACTTTCTTAAACAATAACATAAGGAACACGATTCGTCTTTTTATACATATTTCTTACTTATATATTTTTTTTAATTTATTTGTTTTTAATTTAGTATTATAATATTAAAAATTCCTATGGAAGCGAGAGCTGGGTATGGCAGAGAGAGCATGAAAGTAGTAGCGCAAAATTAGTGTCGTAATGCTTGTGATCGTATTCGCAGTGATGATGTTAGAAATGGAGTTGCCCTGAAAGAGAGTGTCGGTGTTAAAATAAGAAGAGGCATGCTCCGTTGGTTCGGGCATGTAGAAAGAAAGCGGGACGAAAGCATTACGAAACAGATATATAAACGATACATTTATGACGAGTACAGTGGAGTGGTTAACAACGCTACTTTAATACTCCTGGGATAAATTCCCACACAGGCAAGCATTTGTGTAGATTAGGTCTGTTTGTCTTGTTTAGATGTGTTTTAGAAGGCAGGGCGCATCAACCCCGACTGGAGAAGTACCTACATTTCACAGAAAACCGCAGCGAAATAAGAATTCCTTGGAATGTTGTTGTGTTCCTGCGAGTGAGTGTGGTTACCAGAAAGCTGCTAAGTAGTTGCTGTTTTCCGAGTCATGTCACATATACGTGGGACACTCAGAAAGTTATGCGAAAATAAAAAAGTGTTCTATAGGTAAATATTTTTTATTAAATCTTTTCAAAGTACTCTCCACCAGCCTCTATATAAAGTTTTATGCGTCTGAACCAGTTTTCAAATCATTTTTTCCAGTCCGCCGCAGATACCTCATTTACAGCCTGCTCGAACGCTGACAGCGCATCTTCCGGCGACGAAAATTGTGTCCCTTAGAGCAGATTTTTTCTTTTCGGGAATAAAAAGAACTCCGACGGTGCTAGGCCAGGGCTATAAGGAGGGTGACGCAAGAGTATGACCGGCGTGCTGTCCAGGAAGTCCAGAAGATATGCGCGGGCGCAATGTCGTGGTGGAGCCCGCGGAGCCCTGTGTTTGGTCGCTTGTTGCTCACAACAGAGAAAAATTCTGCCAAGTATCTGGTAGTATACCATTAGGCGTTTATGCTTCTTTAGTTCTGTAAAGGAATTGACACCGGGTAGCCAGTCAAATTGAAAAAGCTCGCGATCAAAATCTTCACCCCGCTTCTAGATCGCTTCACTTTGGTAGGCGTTGATTCGTTTTGAAACACCCAAATCGTCGACTGGCGCTTCGTTTCTGGATCGTATCGATAAATCCAGGACTCATCACCTGTAATGATGTCGTAAACACGCCGAGACGAGCCTGCTTCAAATTTGTTTATCATATCACGGCACCATTTTTTGCCAAATTTTGAAATTGGAACGTGACTATTTTTACTTATAAATAATCATATTGACGAGCTCGGTGGCGCAGTGGTGAAACGCGTTGTTACGCTACTTTGACACAACGCTCGTGGGTTCGATTCCCACACAGTACAAACATTTGTATGCATGTACACACACACATGTCCGTTTGTATTGGTCTGGGTATTTTCTATGTATAATAAGTATGTATTTACAAAAAAAAATGTATTTACGTATGTTTATCAGTTGTCTAGTACCCATAACACAAGCTTCACTTACTTTGGGGCTAGGTGGCGCTGTGTAATTTGTCCGACAATATTTATTTATTTATATTTTCAAAATAGATTATAACTGGCCAGTCTCTCATACAAAAAAACTTTTTTTCGCCATACTTTCTGAGTGACCTCGTACAACGCGTAAGTAAAATGATGTAGGAGCCGAGGAAGGCCAAGACTGACCTAATTGTCGCGACCAAATTGATCGTGTTTTATCAGAAGATGATGCCAGGAGCCTTAAAAACCGGCAAGCGTGCATAAAACAAGCGCTGAATGCTAAAGAATCGAGTGAGGTGTGTAAGGATCGAGTCATGCAGCGCTCGGTTCTCTCGCCAGCGCCGCAAAGGATTTGGCGTGAAGTTATAGACAGATATTAAAAATCATATACATATAAAATTGCTTCAGTATTTTTCTAATTTATTGTGTATAGAAATTTGTGTAAATAGCATTTTTGTGTACGAAAGTAGTGAAAATCTCTATTCCCTATTATACGCATATATAATATATTTTATTTAGTGGTGTGTAACAGGAAACAATTTATAATCTGTATTAATTTGAATTTCTGCATGTGTCACAGTGTGCTCTTAATGAGCTAATTTGCATTTATTACGTTTATAGCTAAAACTATTTTTAAATACTTTTCATTAAACTGGATTCTCAAACATAACTGGAGTCTAGTATTTTATATTGTACATCATATATCTTCGTTAATTCCATTTATTGTATTAAATTTCGATCAGTTTTTGGTCTATTTATCTATTGACGAGCTCGGTGGCGCAGTGGTGAAACGCGCTGTTATGCTACTTCGACACCAACACTCGTGGGTTCGATTCCCACACAGTACAAACATTTGTGTGCACGAACATATCTGTTTGTTTTAGTCTAGGTATTTTCTATGTATAATAATTATATATTAACAAAAAAAATGTATTTACGTATGTTTATCAGTTGTCTTGTACCCATAACACAAGCTTCGGTTACTTTGGGGCTAGTGTAATTTGTCCGACAATATTTATTTATTTATTAAATTTTATTACTACAAGCTACAATCCAATAATCACATGAAGGCACATCGCACTCACAAAAACGTTGTGTTTTAGCGCCTAATTATCTCAGCGGCTCGAGCCAACTGACTAATGGTAGAATATATTAACCAACAAGTCGATAAATGCCGCCATGTTGATCCGCGAATTAGCCAATATGAGATGCACTTTCTAGTTTAACCCCCGATTTGTAGCGGTGAATTAAGTTATTACATAATATCGGTCTCGTTAGTTCTCCATTTGTTATTACCTTCATACTACAATTTAACACTCGCGAACGATTATACAAAAAAATCGGCCAAGTGCGAGTCGGACTCGTGCACCAACGGTTCCGTACCATTATCTATAAAAACGCCAAATAAATCACGTTTGTTGTATGGGAGCCCCCTTAAATATTTGTTTTATTCTGTTATTTAATATTTGTTGTTATAGCGGCAATAGAAATACATCATCGGTGACAATTTCAACTGTCTAACTATCACAGTTCATGAGATACAGCCTGGTGACAGACGGACGGACAACGGAGTCTCAGTAATAGTGTCCGTTTTGCCCTATGGGTACGGAACCCTAATAAAAGACACTGTATTGACTAGAGGGAATATAAAGAGTACGCGGGAATTCGTTTGTCAGTCGATCGATGAGTTACGTTGTGAGCACTACTGATATTAATAAGTGAAAAGTGCAGGTTGATGTTTCATTAGGAAGTAGTCCTACACGTGTATCTCGGAACGGTCCTAACGATTTGGATCAAATTATGTATCGAGATAAGGTTATGCATTTCAAGTTTATGTGTATAGTTTCCTGAGAAAACGCATAATTGATGAATTCCAGTCTTTCGAACAAGCCGGATTCCGAAAAGGCGCACCGTGGATCACATACATACTCTCCGCCAGATTATACAGAAGACTGAGGTGTATAATCTGCCCTTTTGGAGTAGATTAGATGAGCTTAAGAGGATTGTAGGGAATCGATGAATGCAGGTGGCACAGGATCGAGACGAGTGGCTCTCTAGTGGGGAGGTCTATGTTCAGCAGTACGAATACGGGCTGAGATGATGATAAATTATGACATTGTGACGTTGTGAAAAGATCGCACGCACAGGTACTATACAAATAAATAATACTGATTTGGTGGCAACAAGGGCGAATTACCAGGCGTTTAGGCAGTTCAGCAATCTAAATTATTGGAATCGATGTGTTAGGTAACAACAATTCACAGTTTTGGTCCCAATAGTGTTAGATATTTGATAAACCGTGGTGCAAGGCAGTTGAGCTTCACTTGACTAGCCATCTCTTAGAGGTTTTTAAATGCTTTATTTGTATATTGCTGTCTCTCACTTTGCCAAGAGGGGAAGTCAATTCCAAAACTTCCTACTCCTACAAATTTCTTCTGATTAAATTCATTATGAGTTCTAAGGCAGCTGTAGTTTAACCCCCGGGACAGCGATGAACTTCACTGTTCATTGCCTTTTTTTGTGGTCATCGCTGTTAATTCTGGCTACATAGGAGATACAGTGGTGGGTATGAGTGGTGGGCCTGTCCCGTATATAAATAAATAACACAAATTAACGAGCCATTGGTATATTTTGGTAAGGAACACCGACTAGTTTACTTCTTGCGCCATTAGACGCTGTGAAATATGTTTTAATAAAAATCATTTATACGCTAATCAGTTCTCAGTCTATCTCCAATATCATATCTCATTAAAAAGATCGCATTTTTTTAAATTCATAATTTCTATAATATACCACACAAATATTTAAATTTATCCTATTGTTTTTACGTCTCATTCGAGTATGCGAATAAATTAGCAAGGCCACGTTACAAGGCCAATGTCTGGATATTAAATGGCCAATATAGTTTAGTTTGCCTTCGTTATAACTTGTTTTATATCCATACGATGCTGACTTCTTCATGCAAAATATTTTACTTGTATTCGACGTATTTCATAACAAAATTTTTAGACAAAATTTACATATTTTGAGCAGAACAAAATTCCTTGTACTGTTAAATTAAGATTTTTTATATTTCATTATCGTGTTAATTTGTTAGGCTCTTATGATTATATTTACAGGAGAGATAGATACGAGTATGAAGTGGTTTTGGCAAAAATATTGAACATACCTACTTATCAGCACACGTGTCTCCCATTGAGGTAGGCAGAGACTATGGAACGCCATGTGCACCGATCCTAGCATATCTCTCACGCTTCTTCCACACTCATTAATCTCTTCATACATGCTCTCGAATTTGGTGCTTTTGATTTGGCCTTTTTCAACACATCACCCATTTGATCATTTTGATCTACATTCATACGTAAAGGGCGCCCCCTGCCGACGTCTCCACACACTCTTGCTCGATACACTTCTTTCGTATCTCTTTTGTTAACTATTATTTCTATAGCTCCAAACCATCTCAGCACACGATAGTCACGATCCTCATTAATTCCACATTGTTCATATTGAAATTAAGGAAAATATGGTAAAAGCCAATATTATAGAATGTAAAACTATCCTTTGACTGAAACGGAAGACGGTTCGACTCCTCCGCAAGACAGGTATTTATGCGTATGAACAGTCTGTTAGACTGTATTTTCCATATATTAAGTATGTATTTGACCAGTTGAAAATGCGCAAGCTTGCATTGCCAGAGGAACACCTGGCTCGTCAATTATACAACAATTCATTTTTTTTTCTTTATCGACCATTTTGATCATGTTCCTTAACATTCCTGTTCTAATTTATTATGCTGAATACGAATCTGAAGTCAAACCTCGAATATTCGAAAAAACACACACACATAGACAAACGCACAGACAAACATATACATTTCATATAGGAACGGTGTTTCTGAATATTTAAGTACGTATTCTTTTACACGTTTGAAGGCATACACGTATACGGTTTTCAGTAAGGTGGAGGTAATTCTCCAGACAGGCAGCATTGATACGTCCTACCTCTTTTAAAAACACCCGGACCACGGGTGTTGTTATTTGCAAGGAGTAGTTATTTGGCTGCAGTTTTCTATGAAGTGGAGGTACTTCCCCAGACGGATTGTTTTGATGCGCCCTTCCTCTCTTCCCTCCCGTCAACCCCGAGTGACTGATATCAGTCACGCGCGTTACGGAGGAAAGTATATAACGGGATCTGACTGCTAAGAACACCCAGACTAATACAAAGAGACATGTTCATGAACATAAATGTTTATACTGTGTGGAAGTCGAACCCACGAGCGTTGGTGTTCAAGTATAATTATTAGCCACTCCGCCACCGGGCTCGTCAATGTACATGTATAATACCAAAAATTTTGGGTAGTCATTAAATGTTATATAAACTTAGTGTTTTAAAATGCAATACTCCATTATACACAAAGATGATAAAGCAGTAGTATAATTTTAAAGAAACTATTGAAATCGTCGCAATGTACACTGACGGTTGACCAAGTACACGAATTAATAAACAATTCAGGTATCGAATAAATCGCGACTGGCCAGTTACGTACTGTGAATCGGTAGTTATGTTGTCGTCTGTTCGCAACATCGACCGAGTAGCAACCCTAACATTAGCAAGTTTGTCAAAAGGACTTAAGTGCACTGACTTTTTTCTCTAGTGTACCCAATGCTCCATATTTTTTATTATTCAAATAATTCAAAGCTCAGTCTGGACTCTAAAAGAGAAAAAAGTATTATTAAAAATAAAATCGTATACACAGATTATAAAAAGCAGATTCTCAGAGTCATTTGCAGCAGCTATTAAGATAACTTGAGCCCCATTTATCTTTTTTTTTTACGGCTAGAGAAGTCTCAAGTGGGTACATTTGCATCCTCGAATTGTGCACATTTTAGGGTTCAGTGAATGCATATGAGACTGAAAACTTCATGGTTATCAGGAACACCGTTCCTATATAAAATCTATATGTTTGTCAGTGTGTGCGTTAGTCCGTGCGTTTGTCTGTGTTTGCGTTTTTTTTTCGAATATTCGAATTTTGACTTCAGATTCGGATTCAGCATAAAAAAGTAGAATAGGAATGTTCAAGAACACCGTTCCTATCTCTTAAGGAACATGGTCAAAATGGCCGACAAATTAAAAAAAAATGAATTGTTATATAATTAGTTAATAGATAGTCAAATTTACATGCAATTTGATCTAACCTGCTTTGTGTGCTTCCACCACCAATTAGTTCATGCGGCCTAGCGCCGGCCGGCACCCACCCACTACTACGTACACTAGTACGTGCAACATGCCGACGCTGCTATGGCTGCTCCGGTAGTCTCTGCCTCGGCTGCTGCGGTCGTCCGCCAGTTCCAGTTCCAATTATTATTCACGGGTAGATATTATCCCGGTCATTTGATAGGCGTGCGCGGGGATATGGATCGAACGCGTAGAGGCCTTTTTTTGAGAAGATTCATGTTACGTTGTACACCCACCCAGACCCGCTCCTAAAAATATCGACACAACCATATATCTATGAACAGGTCACGGCAGTTATTGGTACTATTGCGAATGTGTAGGAAAGTATTAGTATATTGTACTGTGGTCTGGAGGGATTATTGGTACTGGGTTATTGCAAAATTATTATTTATTATTATTTGTTCCCTTCATGCCAACAAGAGACTTGGCGTGAAGTTATAAATAGATAGACACAAGTTATTATTGATCATAAAAGTCATTATTACTTATCTAATAATACGGAACTCTTGAACAAATCTCAACGCGTCATTAACCTTTTCTCGGTGTTAAGTGAACTGACATTTTGTAAACGGCATTTTTTATCTTTTTTGTTGCTTTTATTAATTGGTGTTAAGTGTTGTTATATTCTGTTACTTTGCATGTATCTGTCGAAAGTTGTGGGGGTTAAGTTCCGAGATGTTAAATCATCGCATGCAAGTTTTAGGATCCCGTTCTTCTGAATGTGAAACGAACCTTTCGTAGTAATCACTTTGTTATCATAATCTGTTTGTCAAGGTCTTTATCCAGGTTAATAGATTCAGGCGTTATTTTGGAAAAAAATACATACAATTTGATCTAACCTGTTTTGTGGAAGCACGCAAAGCAGGTCGGCAAAACTGTGACAAATGAATGAGATACTTAAAACATGTGAAACGTGTTAACATAATTAAACCGCAGTTTGATCTAACCTGCTCTGTCCGCCATTAATTAGTTCATGCGAACTAGCGTCGGCCAGCACCTACCCACTAACGTTAGGAAGTGGATCTCGACACTGATCTGCAACAGATAGCGGACAATAGCGGAGACGACCACAGCTACCGAGGCAGTGACGACCCGAGCAGCCACGGCAGCAACGGCATGCTTCTACTAACGGTAGTGGGTGGGTGCCGGCCGGCGCTAGTTCCCATGAACTAGTTGATGGCAAAAGCACACTAAACGGGTTAGATCATAATGCGGTTAAGTTATGCTAACACGTTTTATATTCTTTAAATATCCCATTAATTTCTCTGTTGAGCACACCGGGTTTCTTGGACGCCAGCTTGACCTTCTCCTCCAGGTGACCTCGATACTGAACATCCGATATATGCCGACTGATACCGAGAATCCCAATGCTCTTAGCAACTGTGAGCGGCGTGTTCTGGAATTGGGGAACCACAGCAAATGGGGTTTTTATGATACGGATATACAACGCGAAAGGGGAAGAAGCAGAGGAAGGCCAAGATTCAACTTCCAAATTGGCCACTTTATATCAGAAGATGATGTCAAAAGCCCCGGAGACTGACCAGCGTGCGTGAAAAAATCTATGAATGATGAAAAAAGTAAAGCGCTGCGTAAGACCAAGTCAAGCAGCGCTCGGCTTTTTCTGCCTACCCCACGAGCGTTTGTGTTAAAACAGCCGTTGCTCGTCTATGTCCAATACCATAGTACCGTAATCTCAATATAAATATGAAATAGAGTTATGTATTTCATTACATATTTATATACAGGTTGACCTAAAAAACGTGTTCAAAGAAACCATGCCTCGAAACATGAGAACCTTTTTTAATCGGTTATAACTATATTACTCTGATATTTAACGCGATAATATAAATCTCAATATAAATATAAAATGTTATGTATTTCGTTACATATTTAGATATATACAGGTTGACCTAAAAAAACGTGTTCAAAGAAACCATGCCTCGAAACATGAGAACCTTTTTTAATCGGTTATAACTATATTACTCTGATATTTAACGCCATTATTCGTTTCCAAAACATGTTAAATGTTCACACAATTCTATTGTTTCATTCAAATACATACAAGAAACTTTTCCCATGCTACTTTTAAGAGCGATATCTTCGCCCTTTTTTGTCGCTGTATCCGTCTCTTTCTCGCAGCATCCCATTTTGTAACACCTGTTCGCATACCTGACCGAATATAAAATTTATTTCGTAGCCCGTAAAGTATTAAATCGCGTGATGATTTCGAGAAGGTGAAATTGGTATTAAGAATACAATATCACAGGATTATCAGATGTTTTAAAAGTCTGATTAATCGAAGAATTGGGTTCGTATTTTTTTCAAGTTTATCCTCGAATCAAGGATTGTGAGGTAGGTTGTAAAATCCATTATAAAATGTGGAAAGCTAAGGCGATGTGAGTAAAAAAAATTCTCGCGAATTTGCTTCAACTTTTTTCCTTAAAGAGAGCCCATGCTGTGACGATTCCAAAAAATGTAGCCATTTTTACAGCATAAAAAGATTTTGACTTTGACACTCACCACTATAAACTCATTTGGTTGACAAATACTTTTTGTGTGTACTACGTTTAATACATAACATTATATATAATATATATCTTGACCTATTTTTATGTAAAGCCGCGTTTTTTTTTCAAGAAATATAAAGTTAAAAATTTATAAGCAGAACCTTTTTCAAATACAAAATTATCCAAAGTCTTTAGAGCAGCTTCCGAGATATCTTCTTCTTAGCGTTATCCCGTTTCATAATCCATTTGGAATAGCGGGGTCCGCTACCTAAGCCTAAGGATTTCTCAGAGGAATAACCGACCTTTCTTAGGTTAGGTCACATGTCTTTCGAAATATAATTTCTGGGACGTGCGAGTTTTCTCGCGATGTTTTCCTTCAACGTCGAGCAAGTAAATATTTAAATATATGGAAATAATTATTCTAAAACACAATTTCACAAGTGGTACATGCCAGGATAATGCACAAGAATTATTTGTTTAATGTAATATAATAAAATTATATGTAGGTATAATAATATATAGGACACACAATTCTTATGTGTCTGTTTAGGAATATCTGTGTATTTTTTTATACAACTAAGATGGGTGGGTAATCGGTCACCAAAGTCCATAAACAATTGCAACACCAGGGGTGTCAATCATGCGTTGCCGACCCTCTAAAAACCTCTTCACGATTCTCTTAAAGAACCCCATGCTGTAGTTCCTTGGAATAATCTCGGCTGGGAGCTCATTCCATAACTTGAGAGTTCTAAAAGTCTCGGAAGAAAACTTCTTTGGAACCACACAGCACGCCTGGGAGGGTGAACTTACCGCCGTCGGTGAGCGGTGCGGTTATAAAAAGTAGCTGACGGCATCATATCGAACAATTCTTCAGAACACAACCCGTTGTACAATCGGTAGAACACACAAAGGGAGGCAAAATCTTTCCTTAAACTTAAGGGTTCAATACCGTGTATAAGCTTATGATCGTGAACAATTCTCACAGCTCGTGTCTGAATTGAATTCAGGTATCCAGGTTCTCCCGCCCAAAGGTGACTGCAGTACTCCAAGTGCCATTTGACTTGATTGTATGTATGAAGTTTATGCCTCTTCTGCCCGTTTTGTATAATTATCGTTTCCTCTCCTAGGTTTATTTATTTATTTTATCAGAAGGTGATGTCAGAAGCCTTAGGAACCGGCGAGCGTGTAATGAAAAAAGAAAAGAGCAAAAACATTATGCTTGTATGCCTCCCAAAGTTGTACAAAAAAAACATTTTGGATCCCAAAGGTAAAAAGTTACCCCTAAAGTATCCGTTACCGTCTGTCTGTGTGTCAGGATTGTTATATCTACAAAATGTATAACCTGATATCCCTTGTAGCTAAAAAAAACCATCTAAGTCAACACAATCAAACAATACGACCTACCTACTTATTGGGTACTTGCCATTGATCTAGAATCACAAAATTTGTAAACAACCAAGATCTTCACAATTAAATGATAAAGTCCGAAAATCAATCATTTGTAATTGTCGATGCTCCAACGTACTCCAACGTTTTGTAATTATTTTTGTTTAAAAAACTACCGATATAGCAAAATAGAAGATACTTAGGAGAATATTGTTTTTGTATTATTGTTTTTTATTTTGCATTTGTATTATAATACAAGTTTGGATCTTGTTCGTACTTGCAGGTTATAGTAGTGGCAGACAAGCATACGGCCCATCTGATGTGAAGTGGTTACCGTAACCTATAAACGCTTGCAATACAATGATTTACGCTTGATACCCACGTCTGAAAAGTAAATCCTCTGAAAGTCACTGGTAATCTTACTAATTCTCAGGATTATTTGGATGCAGTTGTCTGCAATATGAAGGCACTTCCCCAGTAGGGCGAACTTCTGTGATACATCCTACGTCTTTTTCTCCAGAGCCTAGTTTGTTTAACAGCAAGGGTCACCAAGGTTGACTTTGGTTCTCAAGAAGTAAGCCGCGTGTGCCGCTAAAACTATTACTTATAGACAGATTATTTATTTTATTTTATTCAGGACAACAAACAGCAAGTACAATAAAATATTACGTAAACAATATTCCTAAGGTTATGTTAAGTTATTCTACAGCCAGCACTGTTATCCACAAACATACTTAAATGGTGTTACAAACAGATGGAGCTAGAAACAGTAACTAAGTGACACTATATATATATATATATATATATATATATTATTAAATATTAAGTATTTTACAAGGACTTTAGAATATCAATGACCTGTTTTTTAAACACAGGCTTAGATAATGAAAAGATGTCGATAGAATTGAAGCAATCATTATATGATTAATTTCACGTCTTATGCTTATTTGCTACCCTACGTAGTATAAAAACATTATTTATAGTGCCAACAATATTATAATGCAAGTCGTAACCCTTCTCAGCAGAGATGCAAGTAATACCACAAAATTGCTCCACCAGAAGCCTTCCAACTATGCCTTTCTTAATATAACTGGATTATTAAATAAAAACTGCTCAAGACACAGTCGGAACATATCCACGTAAGGTTCTGTAGGTGAATTAATTTTGATATAATTTAAATATTTTTTTACAAAAATTCACTTTTTTTGAGAATCTGCATTAAATCGTTGAGTAACATTCACCGGTGAAAAAATATCAAATAAAAATATATGTTTTATTCAAAACTGCGAAGATAAGTATTGTTCAAAATGTTTATATATCGAAAACTGAATGCATTTTCTATAAAAAGCAAAAACAATTTAACGGAAAAGTTTGCAATGTTTGATTATAAATTGTAATTTTTTTATTCTTTTTTAAATTATTCTTCTTTTGTATCACTATTTTTGTGCAATATTGAACGATTTATTTATTCATTTTTATAATACTAAATTGATAGTTTGCGTATTAACTTTTATTATAGAATTGAATTTTAAATAAAAATAAACAGTTTTGTATAAAACAATGGTATAAAACTCCTAAAGCGACCAGCCAAAAATTGGTATTTTTGTTGAGGAATTTGATGTATCGTCAAATAAAAAAATCCTGCTTTACTAAAGCTAGCCGTCTTATTAAGTAATTAAATAAGTTACGTAAATAACTTAAGTTTTTCTACAGTTTATCTGTTAATGCCCCCAGTATAAAATTGTGACCACGGAAGAACATTTAATTATTTCCACAGGGTTCGATTTAACTTAATTTCACCAAAAACTGTTCAGGTCTTGAAAATGAGCAAAATATTATTTAAATAATTTATATATCTATCCCCCCCCCCCCCCCCCCCCTCCAAGGGACCTGACGTGAATACACAGATATACATACATACATATAATTGCATAGACCGTGTTCGCAATGATAGTATAAGAAACAGAGGTCTGAAAGAGAGTATCGGTGTTAAAATAAGAAACAGACATATTCCGTTGGTTCGGACATGTAGAATTAATGTAGGAAAAAGAAATTCGATACAAATATACAACGCGAAAGAAGGATGTAGGAGCCGAAGGCCAAGACTTACCGACCAAATTGATCAATTATTTCATAAGAAGATGATGTTAGGAGCTCTAGAAACCGGCGAACGTTCATACAAGAGCTACGAGTCTTAAAGAAGCGAGTGAGGTGTGTAAGGACCGAGTCATGTGGTGCTCAATTTTCTCTGTCTACCTAAGATTTGGCGTGAAGTTACACATAGATATAATTACGTAACAGGCAAACCTTGTGCCTTGTACCTTTACAATTTCTCAACAGATCCCTAATAAAACAAGCACTGCAGGATTGCCGATCACTTTGTAACATCCCCGTCTCTATCGCTCGCCACGCGACGATAGTTCCCTCCCTTTTTTCGTACCCTAATATTATATATTCATCTCTCTCACACGGCACGCTTATACGTTTGTCTCGTTTGCTCTGGGTGAACGTTCGGAACATCCGCTAAGAACGGGTCCCGTGAAGTGACAGGTGCAAAAACAAGCCGCCCAGTCAAGTACATTCCTTGACCAGTTGGTTGTCATAAAGGTGGACATCCAATTGATGTTAAGTCTAAAAAGTACTTATAATAATTACGAAAATGAAAGTACGTACGGAATTGTAAAAATAATTTTGATAATCTAAAGAATTCCAATTACTTCGTCTCGCTCTGAAATTTTAAAATCAAATCTAATGTCATTTAAATACAAATAAATAAATTATTATACGAGTATATTACTAGCTATATATACGTATACAAATAAATAATGTTTGAGTTTGTTTGAACGCGAAAATCGCTGGAACTAATAGTCAAATTTGAATTTTTTTTCAATATCAGTATGTAACTCTTTCAAGCCGTGAAGAAAGAAAAATGGTTCACACGAGACGCTGGGAATAGCGTGAATCGACGTCTGGGGAAGTACCAGTATATATATTACGTAGTATATGAACGCTGTTCGACGAGCTCGGTGGCTCAGTCGTGAACGACCAGACTTTGACTCCAACGCTCGTGGGCTCGATTCCTACACAAGGCAAACATTTCCGATATATTAAGTATCACTCGCGCGATGCCTCCTCTGCTGCTTACACAGCAAATCCATAGGAGCTTACTGGTAACCTCACTCACTTGCACGAACACAACAACGCTCTAGGAAGTAGTTATTTTGCTGGGGTTTTCTGTGAGATGGAGGTACGACCCCAGATGAGCAGCTCTGATGCACCCTATCGCTCTTGGAAATACCCAGACCAAGACAAACAGGCATGTTCGTGCACGTAATTTTTAGTCGTATGGAATCAAACCCACTTCAGAGTATTATAACTAAGCACTCCGCCACACACGTCAAAAATTCTTAATTTTTTTATACGACATCAGGCGGCATACAAGCATACTGATCACCTGATGTAAATCGGTTACCGTAGCTTCTGAACGCTTCCAATGCATTAAGTATCACTAGCGCGATGCCATGCCTGCTGCTAACACAGCAACTCCTTAGGAGCTTACAGGCGACCTCACTCACACGCAGGAACACCAACAACAACCCTCCAGAGAGTTGTAATTTCGCTGTGGTTTTCTGTGAGGTGAAGGTAAGTACCTTTACCCTTTACCCCAGACGGTCTGCTTAGATGCGCCCTACTTCTCTTACAGATCTCATTCATCCCATCTCAATGGAAAAGCACCTTTACATTGGCGCCAGAAACCACTCATATTGTGTTCACCAGATGCTGTGCGTGTCTGTGCTTGAAGATGAGGTATTTTAATAAGAAGTTGTCTGTTGATGCACTTATGTATTATTACTTATTCTCTGCTTACCATTGTTACTATGTCGATGATTTTTGATAATAGGTCTCGTTCGTGTCAGCATCTTGCAGCCACTGAATGGTTATGTTCTTTGAATACTTCTCCAGTCCATGGCAATGCTTGGTAATAACTACACTGTCCCTCATTTCTTTATTATCAAAGATTATACATTCGGTACGTACCTAACAAACTCGATTCTTAAATGTTGAGTAGGTTGCATCAAAGTAGCCCATATGAGGAAGCCTTCACCTCGCAGAAAACGTCAGCCCAATAAAATTTAGAGGTTGTTGTGTTAGTCACCAGTAAGATCCTAAGGAGTTGCTTTACGAACAGCATAGGTGGCATTGTGCGAGTAATACTTAATGTATTGCAAGCCTTCAGCTAGGCTAGAGTGACCGCTTTACATAATCACTGTGAAATTCACTACAAGACAAATTCGTGTAGGTTGCCCGGCACAAATTGTGAGAATTTTTCAAAAAATATCCACAAAGTACTTTAGGTTTGTATCCCTTCGCTGAGATATATAGGTTTAAGTTAAGAGAGATAGGACCCATCAAAACAGCCGTACCTTCAACTCACAGAAAAGCCACGGGCAAGTAAGTTTGCTTTATTCCTGCGAGTGAGCGAATCTAACAGTAAGTTAGCCCCCAGTAGCTTACGATGAATTCGCTCACCTATTTTACTTTCGAAAATTTTCTTTTTGAATTACAATTGTTTTTTTTATTCAACATCGGGAGGCTAGCACACGGTGCACCTGATGTAAAGTGGTTACCGTAGCCTATAAACGCTGGTAGCTAATGTTAGGTATCACTTGCGTGATGCACCTCAACTGCTTACGCAACTACTCCTTAAGAGCTCACTGGTGACCTCACTTACAAGCAGGAACACAGCAACCCTCCACGGTATTGTTATTTGGCCGCGGTTTTTTATGAGATGGAGGTACTTCGCCAGACGGGCTTCATTGATGCCCTACTTCTCTTAAAAATACCCAGATCAAGACAAACATACATTTTGTCCTGTGTGGGAATCAAACCCACGAGCGTTGGTCGCGATATTGACCGCGGCGCCACCAAGCTCGTCAAACGAGTATGACGTAGTTTCTGGGTAATAAGGCTCCGCTCTCTATCCGTTTGCACAGTGCTGTCTGTTCGTTTATCCGTACGTCTGTCTGTTCCAAAGCTGTATCTTTTCAACGGTGCTATTATGAAAATTTTCACAGCGTATTATTATGGTTGCTAAAATAACAAATAGTAATAAAAAATTAAATAAATTTTGAATTGTAATTGTTTAAATTCTAAGCTCCCCATACAAAAAATTCTTTACGTGGAAGTTCGACTCGCATATGACCTACCTGTTGAATACGTCAAAAATCTTTAACAACATATGGCCCATAAACCTATGTTGGTTTGTCAAGGTTTTTTAGACGCGCACCGATCCGCTTCCGTCGGTGCGAACATAGCTGCGTACGGCGATAGGGGCCGCCACCAACCACGCAGCGCCAATTACGGCGGGTCGAGGAGAGCCAAGTACTACATAGGAACGTGGAATGTGAGAGATGGATTGAGGGATATTTTTGGAATAAGGAATATACGGAATCCCGTTTTTACATAATAGTACCGTGTGCCGTGTACAACAAAGTACGCTAACGTTCAATACAGGCCGTAGTAATCACTATGCTTGTGTTATATTCATACCAGTTTCCACCTGCGTCGTAGAAAAAGTGGCACGCGAGTAAAAAAGGAGATATCAAACCGTGTACTTATTTGTCAATACCGTCGTTCTCGTGTTCCTTGCCGAAGCTGGCAAAATGGAACAGTATTCCTTCATTCTGCATCTTTTTTTAATTTTTTAGCCTGTAACCAGTAAGAAAATCTTTACGAATTTAACGAATTTAAGTCTTCTTTCTAATGTTATACCGTTTCTTTTCGATTAGGAATGGCGGCGTTCGCTACCTAATTCTAATGATTTGGCAAAGACACGAGTAGACATTTTTACATGGAGTAACTGCCGTCGGATCTCCATGAACTAGAGGGAGAACCAGACCTTTATAACGATAGATCATAGATTCTGTTTTACAACGTCTTTCAGTAATCAACTTTTATCCTAAATTAATACAATATGTACAATATGTATACAATGTGTATTTGACGAGCTCGGTGGCTCAGTCGTGAATGACGCGACTTTGACACCAACGCCTGTGGGTTCGATTCCCACACAAGGCAAACATTTGTGTGCATGAACATGTCTGTTTGTCTTGGTCGGGTTATTTTCTATGTATAATAAGTATGTATTTACAAAAAAAAAGTATTTACGTATGTTACCCAAAAGTACCCAAAACACAAGCTTCGCTTACTTTGGGGCTAGATGGCGCTGTGTAATTTGTCCGACAATATTTATTATTATTTATTAATAATTATATCAAAGAAATATATAACTACCTTTAACTTCACGTTAAATTGCTGGCGAGGCAGAGAGAACCGAGCGCCACAAAACTCGGTCCTTTCACACTCACACGTTTCTTTATAGCTTTTCTCATGCACACTCATATCTTCTCATAAAACACGATCAATTTGGTCATGGTAGGTAAGTACGAGTATATATATGTCAATTTAAAAGAGATATAGTTACATATTACGCCAATATAACAGAGTACTAACACTTCTTCCTAAAATACAATTGAACACCTTTAATGTACTATTAAAACACCTACCGTCCAAGATCGTTTTAATTTGCCGATGATTTACAAATGAAGCTTTCTATTACATTGTTGTTCAAAGTTTGAACTATTTCCTTAGGACTGTTGATGAAGTATGACAACAACCGTCGATCCGTAAGAGGGCGAGTAGTTTAAACTTTGGCGTAAATATAGCGACCCGCGCTGGATTAACTAAAATTACCATTAGGTTGTAGTACACAGAGTATTTTTGCAAACGAACTTACGGCAATATGTGAAGTGGTTACTCTGTAAATGTTTGCAGTATAACGCATATCCCTCATTGCGACCACAGCCCTACCGCTGACATAGTAACTTCTAGTCGGCGTACAGGTAATATGTCTGACTCCCAGAAACACAATGACACTGTTCGTATTTGTTTGCAATTTTCTATCAGGCTGGGATGCTTTTCTAGTCGGGAAATGTCACTAAGTCCTATCTTTCATTCAGCAGAGCCTCGTTTAATAGACGTGCTAAATAAGTTTGCATTTAAATCTTAAGGCAAAATCGCATTTTGTATAGACTTGCTTGTTTATTTTATACAAAATGCGCTGTGGGAGATTTAGTAATGGTCAGAGAAAATGAATGGACGATGATGTTTTGGAGATAAATTAAAATTTTCTACTATAATCTACGCCGTACGAATATTTTCCACCCGATTTTATCACGAACCATTGCCCTCGGTGTAACACCATCCCAATCCACGTTCTGACCCGCTATTGCGGCTTACTAGCACTAAATACAGCGCAGCCGTTCGCAACAAAATGTATGGAAATTATTCGCCCTACTGTTTGCATTTAATCCCAGATTATGGGAGAATTAAGCGGTACCCGAAAGTTTGGGAATCTTTGCGTGGCCGCGCATATGCCGCGCTATGACGACGAAATGGTAGTTTTGTGTTGTTTGTTGATATCACTTCAAATAGTTTAGTATTAATCTATAAATAAGTGTAGGTTAGGTAGTCATTGGTCTATAAATTAAAACATAACGAGTTATAGGACTTTTAACAGTTGTAGTATAACATAAATATACAATGCAAAAGTGGAAGGATGTAGGAGCCGAGGAAGGACAAGACTTACCTACGATGACCAAATTGGTTGTGTTCTATCAGAAGGTGATGTCAGGAGCCCTAGAAACCGGCGAACTTGCATGAGAAGAGCAATGAATGTTAAAGAAGCGAGTGAGTTATGTAAGGATCGAGTCACGTGGCGCTCGGTTCTCTCTGCCTAACTCGCAAGGGATTTGGCGTGAAGTTATAGATAGATAGATAGTATAACATAATGTAGTATAATCCGTGGTAGTCTGCGCCAGAGCAATCCGCAGTGAAAGGGAGGTATTTATGGCCATCGCAAACAAATGCTTGGCCCTATCTTACTTCCCGAAACAGTGGAAAACAGCTCATGTAATCATCCTTAGGAAACCTGGAAAGGACGACTACACCCACCCGAAGTCTTATCGACCCATAGGCCTGTTATCAGTGCTGGGTAAGATTCTAGAAAAGCTTTTGGTGGGGCGGCTGCAGTGGCACCTTCTTCCAACTCTTAGTCCAAAACAGTACGGTTTCATGCCACAGCGCGGAACCGAGGACGCCCTCTATGACCTCATGAGACACATACGAACTAGGATCGAAGAAAAGAAATCCGTAATCGTAGTCTCATTGGACATAGAGGGGGCCTTCGACAACGCGTGGTGGCCGGCTCTTAAACACCAACTTGCAATCAGGCGATGCCCACGCAACTTGTACAAGATGGTGGACTCATACCTCACGGGAAGGAAAATAACAGTTCATTATGCGGGAGCATCCAGTGAGAGGGAGACCACGAAGGGATGCGTCCAAGGATCCATCGGAGGACCGACCTTCTGGAATCTCGTGTTGGATCCTCTGTTACAGGAACTGTCAAGTGAGGAAGTCTACTGTCAGGCGTTCGCAGACGACGGTGTTCTGGCATTCTCCGGGAAAACCATAGCCGGTATGGAGAATAACATCAACAAAGTGCTAGGCAAAATTGTGACATGGGGGCAAAGAAACAAGCTGAACTTCGCAGCACACAAAACTCAAATGATGCTGCTGACGAACAAGCTGAAGTTCAGCCCTCCGAACATCCACATGTCCGATACGAAACTGGCACTGGTTCATGAGATCAAACTCCTGGGGCTCATAATAGACAGGAATCTTAACTTTAAATCGCACGTGTCGGCCATCTGCAAGAAGGCGGCCGATATGTATAAACAGCTAGCGTGCGCAGCTAAGGTTACCTGGGGCTTGAACGGAGAAATTGTCAGAACAATTTACGTCGCGGTCATCGAGCCGATCGCCACGTACGCAGCCAGCGCCTGGTCGCAAGCAACACAACTCCAGATGAACAGAAAACGGCTGGAAGCGCTCCAGAGAGGCTTTGCCCAGAAAATATGCAAGGCCTACAGAACCACGTCACTGACATCAGCACTGGTTCTATCTGGGACGCTTCCGCTGGACCTGAGAATTCAAGAAAATGCCGCACTGTACGAAGCCAAAAGAGGCATCTCATCCGCATTCCTGCCACCCGGAAGGAAGCTCGAACAAAGGGTGAAATTCCAAGACCTCCCGCACCCTGCAACTCAAATAACAACTGAGTACGAGCTCCTCGAGGACATGGAGCCCCCGACCCAAGAAACCCACCAGATTTTAGGCCCTCAGATTTACACTGACGGCAGCAAAATGGAGGGAAGAGTCGGAGCGGCGCTAACGTGGTGGGAAGATGGAAGAGAAACAGCCTATGAGACCTTCAGCCTTGACCCAACATGCACTGTATTTCAGTCCGAAATGTATGCACTCCACAGGGCCATAATCAGGGCAAAAGACAGCGAAAGGGAAACAGTAAATATCTTGAGTGACTCAAGATCGTCACTCGAGTTACTGAATAATCCCAAGCTGCTCCACCCCCTGGCTAAGACCATGAAGGAGAACATCGCGCAGATGGGAAGGCAGGGCAAAAAAGTGCGGTTTTTCTGGCTTAGAGCACATGTAGGTACAGCGGGAAACGAAAGGGCAGACGAACTTGCGAAAACAGCTGCAAGCAAGATAGCAAACCCCGACTACGTAGAGGTTCCACTCTCATATGTCAGGAAAAAGATCCGAGAGGAGTCGGTCCAGAAATGGCAAGCACGATACGACTCCTCCGAGACGGGTTCAGTCACGAAAACGTTCCTCCCAGATGTGAGCACAGCTTATCGCATTGTGAGAGGAACGAGACTAACCCACTTCCAGACGCAAATCCTGACAGGGCACGGCGGCTTCGGAGAGTACCTTTACAGGTTCAATCTGAGGCACAGCCCGGAATGCGAGTGCGACCCCCACATTAGCGAGTCGGTATGGCACCTAATACTCGAATGCCCCCGTTTTCAGCTAGAAAGATTCAACCTGCAGTGCTCTGTTCATCTGGAGCTCACAAAACAAAACCTGCAAAGGCTGATGGAGTGTAGTAAATCTCGTCCAAAGCTCCTGGCCTACATGGAGAAGGTAGCATCAGTCGCAACGCGGCGAAACAGCACCCATCCCACTTCTCCCCTCCCACCCTCTGACATGACACCTCAAATTGACTCTACACCCGGACATGACACGACACCTGACAAAAAATCCTTTGACATCCTAACTTGCGGAGAAAACGGACGACCAGGACTGCGCCTGAGAGGAGTAGCCTTATATATGGACGACAGCGAGGAGAGAGCAGGGATTGCCTTCTGCAATGCCTTGGCAGGGAAAACGGTCACGATCTCGCCGGGGCTCGGAGCCCTACTGAACGGAAGCACACGCAAGACCACCATGCGGCGCAAGATGTTCAATGAACTTTCAAGAGTGACAATCGGAAACCAGACGTGCAGAATAGTGCGAAAGAACAACAAAACTATCGCACTGTTCTGCGCGGAGGACGAAGTCACCGAGTTCGAACAGATGTGCGCAATGCTGAAGTTCATAGGGCAAGGAGCCGAACCTGCTAAGATCATTAGTGTCGACGCCATGGTCGTGGGATACCTCAGTGGGAGAACTAAGGACTACGAAGGAGCTCTCCTGGCCTCGCAGAATCACGAGATCGTGATATACGAGGACAGGGGACAAAACTTAAGTTTCCTTAAGGCCCAATCCCGGGACCCAGGTGCCAAACTGATTCCCAGGGACTGCTGGGACCACCCGATTGTTAACCCCCACGTCAGTGGGTCGGAACGTCTACAACAACGGGTGATGCAGGAAAGGTGCCTGGCAGAACAGAAGAGCAAGGAACCCAGCCACATACTCTCCACCATATTGGCGACCCTCAACAGGAGTGTCCAATCGGTGGCCCAACCTTCCGCAAGAAAAAAAAGAGAAGTGGAAAGAGCTCTGTCTATGGAAGCGGCGGTCGAAAAGTTCATACAGATGCCTCCTCGCCACGGATCGGAGCCTCCCGCTGACCCCCGTACCAGAGCAGACATGGGACAAGTGATCCCCCCCAAACTCAGACCGGCTCGGGAGCCGCAAGACCACATGGTAAACGCCTTCATCGAGTTCGTGGCAGTCACCAGAGCAACGCGGAAAGTCAACATGGATACCTGCAACTCCATCTTGCAGACTTATCACCGCGGCTCACAGGAACTGCTACGGATAAAATTAGGCGAAGCTGAGGCAGCGATCTACGACAGCGACAGGAACCTAGTAATACTGGGTAACATGTCGGGGTCGTACATGGCAGCATACAGCGCAACCAGTGGTTTTGTTCCCCTGGACGAGAAGAGCGAGGAAGGGAGAATCACATTCGAAACACCGACCGAGGACCCGGTGGTGGTGGTAGCCAAGTGCACAAGGGTAATGCTGGACGACAGGATCCTCGATATGGCAGAAGCCATAGCGGGGGACCTGTTCAAAGGCGTAAGCCCGGAGCACTGGGTGAGACCCACTATCACGTGGGTTAACGGAGTCCCCGGCTGCGGGAAATCCACGTGGGTGGTGTCACAAGCCGACCTGGCTGGAGACATCATAGTGACAACGACAACTGAGGCCGCCACTGATCTCAGGGAAAAACTGGAAACGCGTTTTGGCGACCTAGCCAAAAAGAGAGTGCGGACTATGGCATCCCTACTAGTAAATGGACTACATAAGGGCGAAACGTGTACACGCCTAATGGTGGACGAAGCCCTTATGAACCATTTCGGATCCATAGTTATGGCAATACAACTAGCCAGAGCCAGTGAAGCCCTGCTGATCGGAGACGACAACCAGCTTCCCTACATCGACAGGAACAATCTGTTCACCACCCTATACAACAGACCCAACCTTGTGACGTCAATCTCCCAAAATCTCCTTTGTACGTACAGGAATCCACAGGACGTAGCGTATGCCCTTAGAGAAATCTACAGTGGCATATACTCGGCCAAGACTCGCACTAAATCCCTATCGCTGAAGCGGTTTACAGGGGAGCGGATCCCGAAACAGGACAACACGCTTTACCTTGTCCACACCCAGGCTGAGAAGGCACTCCTTATCAGCCAGGGCTATGGAGCAAATTCGGGTTCCCGCACCCTAACCATACATGAAGCACAGGGACTAACGTGCGATTCAGTGATTATTGTGCGCACAACCTCCAAAAAATCCCACCTCCTCCAAAGTGTCCCCCATGCCGTTGTCGCGGTCTCTAGACACACGGACAGCTGTGTATACCACACAGACTGTTTCGATAACGACGCGACAGCTCGGTTTATCCAGCGAGCCGAGACCGCGACAACGGAACATATCAGGGACTATAACCTTAAGATGGCGATGAGGGCGAGAGACGAGAAGGTCATCAAAAAGTTGACCCAAAGCTCCGAAAACCCAGAGAGCGGTCTCCCCTCCTCCCAAACCAGTAGACTGAGAGAGGGGAAGAGCGTCATGGCAAGGCTCCGGGATGCCATCTCCCTTCCTTTCCGGAAGAAACAAAAGTGACTAAAGCAGGGATAGAGATGAGAGATGCCAGCAGTCGTGCTCACTAAAATGTCTAGATGGGCGGCGGCGTTGGGGGGCGGGTCATCGAGTTCCCTAAAATATGGTTGAGCACGGTGATGGCTGCCCTCTGCGTCAACTCGTGAACGGGTGCCGCTCGGAGGGACTGGTCTGCCCGCGTCTCTCGTCCCTCTTTCTGCTTAAAACAAAAACTAAAATAAAAACTAGTAATAAGGCACTTATTGTAATCGCACTTGCGGAGCGATAAATAAAAAAACTAACAATCTGACAAAAAAAAAATGACAAACAAACAAAGGCACGGGCCAAAGAGCCTGTGGATATGACAACTATTAATAAAAAAAAAAAAAAAAAAAAAATCCGTGATACAAACAGCGAACCGCACAATACAGAACTATCGCGGTTTTTTTTATACTACGTCGGGAGTCATACAAGCATACGGCCCACCTGATGTAAAGCGGGTACCGTAGCCTATTAACGCTTGCGATATTAATTATCACTGGCACGATGCCTCCTCTGCTGTTTACACAGTCACACGCAGGAACACAACAACACTCTAGGGAGTTGTTATTTGGCTGTTATTTTCTATAATGTGGAGGTACTTCTCCAGACGGGCTGCTTTGACGCGCCCTACCTCTCTTCAAACATCCAGACCAAACAAACAGACATGTTCATGCACACAAATGTTTGCCTTGTGTGGGAATCGAACCCACGAGCATTGGTATCAATGTCACGTCATTCACGACTGAGCCACCGAGCTTGTCGGTTCCAGTATCTAAGGATGAATTCCCAGCCGTCGGCGAGAGGATGGAGTGGGTACTACATGTATATTCGACATAATTTTTATTATTAACTAGCTATCCGCCCCGGTTTCGCACGGGTGATATTATCGCTACCAAACTTCACAGGATCACCTGCTGGGCTAACCTGAAGATTCACTGAAAATTTCATCAAAATCTGCCCAGCCGTTTTTGAGTCCATAGTCCATTCCATTTGAGACATGCAGACAAACATTAATTTTTGTATATATAAATAGAAGATAAAGGCACGCTATACGTATATCTCCTCCTTAAAAGTCTTTGCGGTTTGTACTCATGAGAGAAGTTAGGTTTCATTTCTTAATGTAAAGTCATGTAAAGACATACGACTCGCCGGATGATTAGTGCGAGATAGATCCTTGCCGCATCACAAATAGAAAATCTCTTTATGTATTTTTATAAATAAACGATAGACATCCACAACTTCATTTAGGGCAAAAATAAACTTCCGTGGAAACTCACAAAATGCGATAGTATGGCTTCCTATGTATGAGAGTGAATTCCCTGCATCAGGCGGTACAATTGTATAAGGAATTGAGGTATAAATAGCAAAGGTGGCTTTGAAAAAGGAAAGGTAAAGCCCAATCATACTTAATATCGGGGGTTAAACCATTTCTTACAGTAAATATAAGCCAAATAACAAATATCTCGAGATTTATTGTATCCTTGAGAGTGAGATTACCAGTAAATCCTTATAAAGTTGTTACGTTAACAACACGCGAAGTATATTCCTTTTGTTGTAATACATCATAGGCTTCCGTAACCGGTGACAGAAAAGCAGTGCTTGTTTGTCCTCTGATGTTATCTAAAAAACACAGGACACATAAATGAACTCTCTGATAAAAGTAAACCTTTTTACAATCAGCAGAATACACAGTCTCTTCTCAGATTCAAAAGCAAGTTTGGAATTGATAACTTCTATAGATTTAATATCAACAAGACATACATACATAGATAACATCACGCCTGTCTCGCTTTGGGGTAGGCAGAGACTATGGAACGCCAGGTGCACTGATCCAAACATCAACCTATTCATACATGCTCTTCGGTAATGGATGCTTATGAATTGACCCTTTCTCAACACATCACCAATTTGATCTATATGCGTGTTTAGGGCGGACCCCTACCGATATCCTCCATTCACTCTTACCTGATACACTTCTTTCGTAACTCTTTTGTCATTCATTCTTTCTTAATGACCGAACCATCTCACACTATATCAACGAGACTCAAGCTAATAATATCTGAGCGTAAGTACCTTAGCCCAACGGCTACAATGGTACTTGTATGTACCCTGAATCTTGAAGATTACTGTTCTATTAACGATTGATGAAAAAAAACTTGCGTGTTTCGTTTTCATAGATATTAATAGTACGCATCAGTATTCTAATTATGATTAATTGACCTTTTTCAAGGGAGTGTATTGTATTTTTATATTATTGGATGACGCGACCTATTGAGCTGCTAAAAATTCAAACGATGAGCCTCAAAAGTCAATTCATCTTCCTCAAAATATCTGAAAAATTGAGTCCAGTTCCGTGACATAGACAGTCGGTTTCGATCTTGTACAAGCCTCTTTCTTGATGTAATCAAACACCTACAGCTGTATATTTACTGCGTAAGTCGTAAGGCCCTGGAATCCACTTCAATTTGGTGTAAAAATGGTACTTAAATCGTCTCTTTTATCCCATCAGTTCGCTGTTTTCCAAGCAAGCTGATTATATGTTTTATTTCTGTTCGTGTTTTCATTATATTCTACTTATTTTTACTTCCGTTCTTATTTTCCCAATATAATATGTTATTTAATATTGTTTCTGTATTTCTTTTACATGCTTATTCTCAAAGGGAAAGTAGGACGTAGAGTCGAGAAAGGCCAAGTCTCACTTACCACGATCAAATTGATCGTGTTTTATTAGATAATTTCCAAAGCCGTAGGAAACGGTTAATGTATATGAAAAGAGCTATGAATGTTAAAAAGCGTGTAAGTACCTATCCTCTGTCCCCGCATGGGACTTGATGTGAAGATAGATAGATATTTGATTTTTTTTTGTGGAGTAGTTATACCCTCGTGGATAAAGAACCGGCTCATTGACCAACTGGTTACAGGTTCATATCCTAGCGTATACCATAAAATTCGTGTTTTCGGATTTATATTTACATATTTGTAGTTACCACTTACTCGGTGGTGAAGGAAAACATCTTGAAGGAACCCGCAAATCCAAGAAATTATAGTTCAAAAGACATGTGACTTAATCTAAGAAACGCCTAGTTTTCATGTAGGTTGTGGAGGTCTGGCAGCAGTCAATCCAATATACAATCCTAATGGAAACGAGATAACGCCTAAGAAGAAAAGAACGCGACAGCGGAAGAATGTGGACCCGAGAAAGGTCAAGATTCACTTACCATGACCAAATTAGTCGTGTTTTATCAGATGATATCATGAACCGTAGGAAATAGTTAGAGTACATGAAAAACTATGAATTAAAAAAAACGTGTAAGTACCAAGATATGTGACGTTCGATTCTCTCTGCGTACGCCGCAAGGGACTTGCCGTGAACGCATACAAAGATAGATATTTATACACAAAATTTTATTAAATCCTGTGCCTATTAATTTAATTTAGCCCTACATATTAGTATTAAGTAGGGTTTTTAATGATCCCGTCTGGTGAAGTACCCCCAATTGCTAGAAGAGCAAATAACAGCGAGCTAATTAGTAAGCTCCTGGGGAGTTTCTACATTAACAGGAAGCCGCAAGTCCAAGAAATGCACCTTTGGACATTCAAGTGACTTCATCTGACGGCATTCGCTCCATGAGTATCTTCCGATTTTCATACCATGCTTATCCTAATGGATTAGTAAACGAAATAACGCGAGGAAAAAAATCATGTGCTTATTTTCAAATTTAGTAACCATTAAAACTAAAAATCAAATATTTACTAAATCTCTGTGAATGCATGACAATAAAGTCTATTAATAGAATAGATTCGAAACTACCCAATTTGGTCGAACTACTCGTGTTTCTAAAACAACGAAATAGTTCGAAGGCTAGGAAAGGTTTGAGATGTTTTCAATTGAAAGATGTTTGTATTATGAATGAAATAGAATTTACATGCAATTCGGTCTAACCTGCTTTGTGTGCTTCCGCCACAAATTAGTTCATACGAACAAGCGCCGGCCGGCACCCACCCACTGCCATTAGTAGATGCAACATCCCGCTTCGCTGCCATGGCAGCGGCTCCGGTGGTCTTTGCCTCGGCTGTTGCGGTCGTCCTTGCGATTGCCCGCCATCAGGAACAGAAACTGCATGCATCCGCAACCGTTGTTGCCATGATTGCCCTGGTGCGATACGTGTTTCGCCTCGTCACAAGGCATGCTCAGGCGATATAGTTGTTAGTCGTTAGAATAACATGCTACAGCTATTCGACGACTAACATATGTAAATGCAAATTTGCCTTTCGCAAAATAACGCCTTAATCTATTAACATAGAATATACATTTATTTCTGATTTTTATCATTAGACAAGCGAGCTAATGTTTTAATTTTATAATCCTTAGACATCAGTTTGATATATATTTTTCACTTAGAAAATTGGCTCGGGGTAATTTCCACTTAGACAGGTCGCAATAAATTTATGTAGCCGAAGTTTTTCGCTTTAGCCCTACCGGAAGCTTTAATATAAAAATAAACAATAAGTAACTCTTTGTACAAATACAAAACGATACGCTATATACCGTATATAAGCTATTTAAGGGCACATCCACAATATGCGATCACAATACCTCGATTAAGGCAAATAACGTTAGTTTTGACGTTTTTGTAACGAATATACATTTTTGTTACCTCGGTTTTGGTTCTGAGGTCATTCCTGAAAATTTTCAGCAGAAGGAGTACGTTTAAAAGTTTAATGCTACAAAAATGTATAGGTACCTAACGCACGTAACACTTATATCGTTGTATAGATCAATCCTCCTCAACAGCTTCTGGGCACCTTAGCAAAACGCAAGTACTTAACAGTCTTCCGAAGAATTCTCAAAAGACTACAGCGAGAGAGTAAAGTTGCCAATAAAGTCATATAACAGTGCCGCACTAGTAGTAATAATGCGCGAGTAATACTAGGTACTATTGTACTACAGGCCTAGTAGTATATATTAGCTACGTCAACCATTTTCCAGCAAGAGTACAAGCTTGTATACTACCCAACATCAACAGATATTTTAAACAAGTTCACTTCTTGTTCGATATTTTTTTAGAGTGGTAGGGCATAATAAAGCACCATCTGGGGAAGTACCTCCACCTCACAGAAAACTGCAGCCAAATATCAACTCCCTAGAGGGTTGTTGTGTTGATGAGTGTGAGTGAAGTTACCAGTAAGCTCCTAATATGTTGCTGTGTTAGCAGTAGAGATCGCATTGTGCGAGTAATACTTATGCATTGCAAGCGTTCATATGCTACGGAAACCGCTTTACATCACCGATTTCTCAACTACTTTTGTGACGTACAATATAATGAGTGTCTATTACAGATTACAGGTGAATGTACATCACCTTATCAATGTGGTATACAGGGACCGACATTGGGACTCTTAAAAAGTTACCATAATAACTGCTCCACCACAGTTAAAATAAAAAAAACCAATATAGTTCTCTCATCTCCACAGAAACTGGTACTGCTCAAGGTTCGATTATTAGTCCCACCGAATACTTGATCTATGCTAATGGCATGTGTAATGTCATAAATAACGCATCTGTATATCAATTTGCAGATGACAATATCTACTGGTTGCTCATAAAAATATAAATGAAGCACAACATATTATACAAATTAACTTTGACTTATTTTGTAAATGGGCTCACGATGTCGGGTTAGTGATCAACAGCAATAAAACAAAACTTCTTCACATTCATCCATCTCACAATGAAACTGACATCATCCCCATGTCGTGTCTCGTACCCGTCTATGCCTACATACATCCAATAATAATTGTACTTGTCAGCTAATTGGAAATGTAACAACTCACATGTATGTTGGACTTGTGATTGACGAAAAATTCGACTGGAGACCCCACGTACAACATATCTGTGCTAAATTGAGATCTATATTAAACAGACTTGCAATATCAAAATATAAACTTCTATACAGAGCACTTTGACTATTATACCTGTCACTAGCTGACTCTGTCGTCAACTACGGCCTATGTAGTTATGGATTGACATACAAAACACACATAGACAATATTTACAGGTTGCAGCATAGAATTCTAAAAACAATAATTTCCAAAACACATTATAAAACAATTTAAAGATAACCAGGCTATATTGCAGTACTGTAAACTAATCAATATATTTGATGAAATTAAATTTAATACACTTACTCAAGTAAATGATCCGGCATACTTAAATGTAATAAGAAGAACAGCTAACTTGAAACAACTAAGGCATACCCCTAAATATCGTCTACCCAAAACTAAAAATGCATATGGCACTAGAATATTAAAATATGTCCTACCAAACTTTATGAATGAGCTGCCAGCGAAACTTCAAAAAATTATACATCAACAAACACAAATATAAAGGTTGATCGAAACATTATTATTTACACAATGTACACCTGCGAAATGTGTGATTGTTATGGAACTGTACGCGAACTTTTTATTGTAGTTACTGCATGTTGATGTAGCAATTGAACGGCGCGCCTACACAGGTAAATCTTATAGATTTTCGTGTAAGTCATCATAAATTGTGAGATGTAATATTTAAGGATAATGATCAATAAAAAATAAAATCTATTACAAATAAAGAATTGAAATGATATATGCTACTTCAAATGTTGGAGGGTGTTAGCTTGGTGGTCTGTAGCGCAGGTGTCAAGCTACTTCAAACACCAGCTCCTCGCATATTATAAAAAGTTTCATATGAACATTGGTAAAATTTATGGTCATAGTTTTATTGCAAGGTGAAATAAGGAACATTTAATATTATAAATAAATAAATAATAAGTAAATATTGTCGGACAAATTACACAGCGCCACCTAGCCCCAAAGTAAGCGAAGCTTGTGTTGTGGATACTAGACAACTGATAAACATACGTAAATACATTTTTTTTTTTTTGTAAATACATACTTATTATACATAGAAAATACCCAGACCAAGGCAAACAGACATGTTCATGCACACAAATGTTTGTACTGTGTGAGAATCGAACCCACGAGCGTTGGTGTCAAAGTAGCTTAACAACGAGCTCGTCCGTCCGAGCTCGTCCATTTAATATTATTATTATACTACAGCTGGCTTTACTTTTATTTGATTGACCCTAATACACAGTCGTATATTATTTAAAGTTGTATCTATAGATAAACATCAATATTACCTTGTGTGCAGTCTTAGTAGAGCGGTTAAGTACAGCCATCAGCAAAGTTAACTTTTATCTATATAGCAGTAACTTAAATAAGATACCTACAGCGATATCGTAATATTTCCAATGGCATAAAATCTGAACTGCAAATTTCTGACTTAAGCGGTGTTGATAACTTGACGACGTAGGGTAAGTCAGGTAAAAGTGAAACAATAAATACAATAAAAGACCACTCTATGCAAACATAGAGTCTTAAAATCGCTATCAATTATTTTTTGTCTATTTGTAAAATATTTATTGTACTATAAGAAAATACACATGTATTTAATAATTATTGTGTACAATGACGCACTTATCCCGTACGGGATCTCCTTCAGTCATCCATAGAACACCTGATAGGAAATGTCAATTTAAAGAAGTAATTACACTATGTTATTCACAAAAATATTACGTCGACGGAAAAAAAAATTGCGACTATTTTGTCGCAAGTGGTGGATTGTCCACATTTAACACTGATATCCTGTGACGCCGTGGGAAGGCGCGGCTGCACCTGACGTGAGGTAATTACTTGCCTCCATGTTAGGTACTTTTTATTATATTATACCGTTCCACAGATTCTTTACTTTGTTCGGTTATTTATATTACATATCTATCTATCTATAATAATATTGGAGGGCTAGATTTATAAGGGAAAGTTTCGTTCTGGTATGCTCCCGTACTTCGTAAAACTTCTGGAAATACTTCACAAAGGTAGATACTGATGTACTGTTACTGAGCCGGTAATTATACTAGTAGATAGAAAGAATATCAGTAAAGAAGAAAGAAAGACGGAAAAACATTTATTAACTTAAAATAATAGTAGATACATGCATAAGCTTACTATTCTAATTAGTATGTACAGCCAAGTGTGCGTTGAGATTTACACATTAAACTTTGTACCGTTCTTATGTGGTAGATGTTGGATCCATATTTATATATAAACACTATTTTTGTATGGAATTGTGGGAGAAATAAATTATCAGGAACACCGTTCCTATATGAAATCTATATGTTTGTCTGTGCGTTTGTCTGTGTGTTAGTCTGTCGCTTTTTTTCGAATATTTGAATTTTGACTTCAGATTCAGCATAAAATAGTAGAATTAGGAATGTTCAGGAACACAGTTCCTATCTCTTAAGGAACAAGGTGAAAATGGCTGACAAATTAAAAAAAAAAATCGAATTGTTATATAATTGACGAGCCAGGTGTTCCTCTGGCAATGCAAGCTTGAACATTCTCAACTGGTTTTTATTATTTATTTATTATTTAAGAATCCTTATTACGAGTGTATATCATTCTATAGTAAGCAGCCCAGTGTATCAAGAACCGGCCTACAGAACAACTGCACCCCGGTTTGAATCCTGACATATGCTACCTACCATTAAGTTCGTTTTTCTTTTATACAACGTCGGGAGGCATACAACAAGCATTCGGCGCACCTGATGTTAAGCGGTTACCGCAGCCTATTAACGCTTGCAACACATTAAGTAGCGCTATGCCAACTCTGCTGGTAACACAGTAACACCGTAAGTGCTTGTCGCGGTGGCTAGGTGGAGCTGTGAAGCTCTCTGTCGTCCGTGGCTGGACTGACGCAGTATGGGGAGGGAAGTTTGGAAACAGATAGGATAGTTTCACCGGCGTTGAAAAATGGGCAAAATTAAAATTTTAGACAATAAAAGATGATGTATGAAAGAATAAACTGAGGAATAAAAGAGTATGATGTATGAATGTGTATTTATATTTTATTTTGAAAATTAATAACAACTTAGCCATAAAAAGAGCCTTGCCCATGGCAGGGGTGCAAGAAATTAAAATTAGAAAAAAAATAAAAAAAAAAAAAACACCGTAAGTGCTTACTGGTAACCTCACTCACTCACAGGAGACAACAACACTCAAGGGAGTTGTTATTTGGCTGCGGTATCCTGTAAAGTGGAGATGCTTCCCCAGACGTTTGCTTTGATGCGTCCTACCGCTCGTGTTTTCATATTTATGCACATATTTGTAATCGGTAATTGCTCGGCGGTGAAGGAAAACATCTTGACGAAACCTGCACATCCAAGTAATCATATCTCCAAAGACATGTGACTTAACCTAAAAAAGGTCTGATTTTCCGTCTGGCTTGAGGAGGTATGTTAGCTCGCTCCATGTCAAAATCAGTATATTCGCCAAATCCTTAGGATTCGGTAGCGGACCCCGCCAATCCTAATAGATATGGGATAATGCTAAAAGGAGAAGACAATAATATTTTGTATATTTTGTATAGTACACTTTTGGACATAATCGATTATTTCTATTAACAATATTCGAAGAGTCGCAATTTCGTATTGAGAACCTTACATAATAATCTGAAAATAATAAATACATCAAAGATCAAGTGTAGAGAAAAAAGACCTCAACACTTCCGTTATAAAAGTGCGAGTCCGACTCGCGCTATGATGGTTCCGTGAAAAAATATGTTGGCAAATTATTGTCGCATATAAAGTATTTTTTTTTTGTGATGGAACTACAAATTTACGGTTTTCGGATTTTTTCCTTTACTTGTGCTACATGACATCGCTTCTTACCAAATTTCATGATTCTAAGTCAACGGTAAGTACCCTATAGGTTTTGATTCCCTTGCGAGATTCAAAATATGTGCATAAACGAGGCATAAACAGCCGTATCTTTTGATGGCGTTGACTTTTTTTCACTGCTTGAAGGGATTACAGACCTGAGTATTTGATATTAATTTCAGCTTCATAGTTCCATCCCTTTCTGAGAAATAGGGTCTTGACAGACAGGCAGACAGACGGACAACAAAGTGATCCTATAAGGTTTCCGTTTTTCCTTTTAAGGTACAGAACCCTAAAAAATGCGCTTAAATATACTCCATATATTCAATGCCTTCAAAACTGATTACGAAACTAACTTTCATTATAAATGACCATGCCGTTATTCTTTATTCTAATACGGTCTTAAATCTCAAGTGACGTACAAAATGAATAAGACTATAGCTACAAGAATTAAGGTTAAAAATTGATCAACGAATATCGTGGTAATTGTATATTGTGATAGTACGAGACAGGAAAAACATAATTTACTTAACCACCTTCATGTCATGTGTTTTGTGAGTTTCTGCCATTATTCATTATGCCATAATACGTTATATATGCTATATATTCATTTTGACGAGCTCGGCGGTGTGGTGAAACGCGCTGTTACTTTACTTTGACACTAACGCTCGTGGGTTCGATTCACACACAGGACAAACATTTGTGTGCATGAACATGTCTGTTTGTCTTGGTCAGGGGCTTTTTTAAAAGAAGTAGCCCGTCTGGTGAAATACGTCCACCTCACAGAAAACCGTAGCCAAATAACAACTTTCTAGAGGATTGTTGTATTCCTGCGTGTGAGTGTGGTCACCAGTAAGTTCCTGAGGAGTTGCTGTGTTAGCAGCAGATGTGGTATCGCGCGAGTGATACTTAATGTATTGCAAGTGTTTGTAGGCTACGGTGACCACTTTACAACAGGTGGGCCGAATGATTGTATGCGTCCCGATGTTGTATTTAAAAATAAATGAAGAAATTATATATTACTACCTGTACCTATATCCCGGTATCCTATTGGGGTCGCTTTTCCTATTTTCTTTTTTTTCTCGGTTTCTAAGTGTCGTCTCGTGATGTGGAATAGTCTGTAACCTTCCCCGTGAATTGGGCTATCTAATGCAAAAAGGATTTTTTAAAACCGTCTAGTAGTTCCAGAGATTAGCGCGTTCAAACAAACAAACAAACTCTTCTGCTTTTTTTTATACAACTAGATTGGCAAACAAGTATGCGGCCCGCATTAGATGGTAAGCGGTCACCGCAACCTATTGTCGCTCGCAACACCACGGCGATGTTACCCACGCGCTGCCTATCTTGTGACCTAAGGCCGTTCCGTTTCAGAAATTACTGGGTACTGTGTACCCAGTAATTTTCTCTGCTATATCTCACCCTTCAAACCGGAACACAGCTATATAAATATAGCTGCTTGGCGGTAGAAATAAGTAAAATAGAGGTACCCACGCAAACGACTTTTGTACAAAGTCTCCCTCTGGTATAAATAGTTATATCATACCAGAGGTATAATATAACTAATTCTGGAGTATGTCACGGTTAGTATGACAAATTGAGAATTTCCAATAATAGCCGGTATTTATTGGTGCTAAAGGAGCTTGGTGTAATTGATTAAATCACTGTAACCAATTATACAAGTATATAAATAATATATATTTCCCATACTTATGACGCTCACACGGAAGTTCAAGGTTGCACTGCTGAGATGCCATGATTGAAGTTTATCTGCGAGATCAATTCAGACATGAGTACATCCGTAGCAGAACTGAAGTCACCGACGTGCCTCTAAGGATTAGAAAGCTGACGTGGCAGTGGGCAGAACGCATAGCTCGGAGAACCGATGGCCATAGGAGCAGAATGTTTCTCGAATTTCGACCACGAATTGAAAAACGCAGCGCAGGATTGCCCTGATGGTACGACGATCGAGCGGCACATGACTGATGAGGGGGAGGCCTGTTTTCTATGCGACGGATAGGGTTGACACAGAAGGAGTTGAAATGATGATAAATATTTCTTTATTTCTGTTACAATTCCCACATAATCGTGACCAACTCAATTAATAGTATGGTTGGTTAAGTAGGTGAGGTGAGCAGTGGAACAAGAACTGGCCTATTAACTGACTGATTGCCGTTCGATTCCTGGTGGGACACATACTACTAAAATCAAATTTTTGGACATATTTCTAATTACCACTATGCTCTTCGATGAAGGAAAGCAACGTGAGAACACCCACCACAACATCGAGGATGCCTCATGGAGAGGCGGAACACGTATCGCTGAGATGACCGGACCAGCCAGGGTAGCAACGGTAGCGGGTGTATACGGTTCATGTTTCAGATGTGAGACATTCGCAGAGACGACCAGCCATGCAATTCTCTAAGCGACTCGTAATGGCTGTGTGCGTCACTGTGATCACAGATGTCACAGCTTTGACATCGTCTACTGCGATCACGGCTTTTTATTTAGTATTCTATAAGGCTGTAAGCGTACGCGAGGCTGTTTGCCTTGTAGAATTCCAATTCTTGCGGCGCTAGTGTCGCACAACCATGAAAAGCGACACTAAGGAATTGCAATTTTGTGTTCAAGGCTATAACAGCCGATGTTTCCGAGGATGTAAGAATGTTTGCTCTTACAGAATTGCATGGTTGAGCAGCCTTGGCAGCGACGGCAGGCATCTACTAACGGCAGTGGAAGGGAGCCGGCCGGTGCCAGTAACTAATTGGTAGCGAAGTCCCCAAAATATTTTAGCTCAAATTGCCTCTAAATTTAACTTTCGCAAAATAACGCTTAAATCTATTAACTAACAAATCATTAATAGCTATCGGTAAACGTGATTCCCCAGTATTCATTGCATTAACCAATTATTGCGAGAATTTAAACCTACATACTGGTAATTAATTTTCAAATTATTCACTTCATTTCTGACATATGTAAATATAGAGGCTTATTTTTACTAGCTGCTATACGCGGCTTCGCCCGTGCAGAGGTCTATTTTAAATTTAATATTCGGTTATACTCGTATAACCAAGTCAGCAGAACCCACTTATGGTTCGACATCGGACCCAAGAATCAAATTGATCCGTCGCTTCACCGACGATATCCCGGATGTCGGAAAAACTACTTTTCAGACACCCAAACTATTTATTTTAGACCGATTATTAGACACACTACTTTTATACCTTTCGACTTCGTGTATATCGCACTATTTCAGGACTCCAACTCAAGGACTTAGGAAGGTCCGAGTTAAATGCTCTATTCTGTCAGCTTAGCTAACTGTCCGTCCGTCCGTAGCTGGGCAGAAGTTTGGCTAGTCAGAATTGTATTGGAGATTGTAGCGATTATATAGGCATAATATCGCTGATCCATTATTTCCAATGCTATAGTCATATTGAAGATAGCAACCTAAGCTACATATATTGCTTATACAGGGATGTAACACCTCCCCCGTTTAATATGAAGCATCTAAGAGAAAAGGATACGAGTAGAAAAGAAGTAATGCAATATACATAGAACAAAGAGCAGAAAATAAAATAGAATAGTACAAGTGTAGTATGTTAGTTAATAAAACAGATTAAAGAAAGTTACTAAGTTAAGTCTAGTTAGGTAAAATCATTATAATAGAATAAGGAGTAAAATGAAGCAAAAATTATATTTAGGGGTAGGATCAAACAGAGCTTAGTTTTCTACATTGCTTAATATTATTTCTGTCGGCATTTCTTCTTCGCCAATTGTCATTTCGGAAATGCTAGCAGATTAAAAAAAGAAAAAGTAAAATAAGTAAATATTGAGTAAGTTGCAATAAGACAATATTTCAAAAAATGTATGACTTGTCCAAGTGCCCGCGAGGGCCCAATGGCAAATAAAAAATTTTGTTGTTTGTTTGTTTATAAAACTTTATTGTATAATTTAACATTCAAAATACATAACAATAATAATACTTTTTATACTTATCTTATCATTATATCCATCTTATACTATGAGGAGAATTCTCTATACTACTATTACTTTCTCTATTAGATAGTTCGAAACTTTGTGTTATTCTAGTCGTAGTATTGTGATTAGGCTGGTTATATAAATTATTAAATATGTTTGCTCAACAGCCTGAACTAGGTATATGCTTTCTCTGGGTTTTACGGTAACAACATTTCTTATAGATCTTACATAAAATAAAGGAAAATATGATTAAAGATATAACAGTAGTTAGGATACTAAAATAACTTCCTTATTTATGTAACATGGTAAGGTTGATTTTCAATCGGTGTTAACTCGTCGTTAAGGTTATTTAATCTATGTGCATAGATAGCATACTGTAAAGAACCTAGATTAATTTGAGATAATTTAAAAGGAGTTAGATATGAAAGAGTACTGTTTACTTTCTCTTTGGAACAGCAGTCATCATTTATAATATTGAATTTAGGTTGGTAAATATAGTTCCGACTGGTATTCAACTGAAGATACAACTTGCCTTCAGTAATTTTATCATCACAATTTACCGTTAATTTAGTAATATCAGATTGAACGTATATCCATTTGTTATTAAGTTTTTGCCACGCATCAACATTGCCTATCAGTACCTTATAATTACATGTATCTGGGATCTTATTAACCTATTCTGTCAAGATAGTCACTTCACATATAGGATTGGTAAGAGTTGAGAGTATGTTATTTAATTTACACGAATAATGACCTTTTGATAACACTTTGCACTCTTTCACTGAATCTAAAGTCGAGTATGTTATTTTATCATCTGTTATAGCCAAGTATTTCGCCGTTGGATTTATCATAGCAAATGAAACAGGATTATTAATATCATGAGCTGTTGGAAGTGCATATAGATTGTAAACTGTGTGGAAGTACTTCTCCAGGTCTTTGAATTAATGGAAAGTTAATAAATAAATTTTGTAAAAATTGACAATAAATGACTCGACTGGTGACTCAATGACCCAGGACAGAATTGCCTAGCAAAGGATGACGTGTAGAACCGACTTCAAATGAAATGGGAATAAGGCTAGGCAGAGCAAAATTGACAATAAAATGCTAGCAGTACAAAGCTTTGACCTTTTAAGGATGATTTGAAAGATCAAACAGTAAAGACAACTTTTACATCCCGTGATAGGAAGTTCCAAATTCTGCCGTAAATTGAACTTATTTTGTACTTGCTATTTCGAACAGGTTCCAAGATTTCCATAGCATGAAATGGTAATACTCATGCTAATTGATATATTTTTTATAGACAAGGCACACTAGTTGATTTTGTCGGCAGTAGGTTAACCAAATTTTCCAATTTTTTAATTTATTAATATCAATAATGTTTTTAATTAGCTTTGCAGTCCTTTAAGAAATGTTCATTGTGAGAGCATATAAGATTAAAGATAAAGATAAAAATTTACATTTGCCGTTGGGCCCTCGCCCATTTTTTTTTTAAATATAATCTTATTGTATGTTTTTCAATTTAATAAGATACAATAAGATGCTAGCAATAAGAAATGCTAACAGATAAAAAAGATAATTAATTACTATTTCTCTTTTCCATACCAAATGCTAGATTTCGAAATTTACCATTAGCAAAGAAGAAATGCCGAAAAAATCTTGCCAATATAAGTTTTTCTATTAGGTTCCTGTTTTTAAATTGTCAATTAGATGTTACAAAAATCCATGTCAGCATATTGGTACTATAATGATGTCAAATGGATGAATTAAAGATTATTATAAAAAGGTTGTCTGTGCTAAATTATTTCCAGAATATTACCTATTCATCAATTCCATAGTAATAGTTTTTTACATAGTACATTATGCAGTAGTGCAGTATGTACTCGTAAGTGATCCTAGATGGCAGCACTGAATTGTTTTCATTTTTGTAGCCGAAGTCAACCTCGTCTGCCTGAGGCACAATTTGACGATTGTTAATAAGTGTTATTTAATTAAGTAATTGTTAATAGTGCCTCAGCTATATTTTTATACAACGAAGACATACAAGCACTTCATATAAAGTGGTTACCGTAGTCTATGAAAACTTGGAAGATAAAAAGTATCTACTGATACAGCAACTCCTTAGAAGCTTATTGGTAACCTCACTCCCTCGCAGTAACACAACAACCATCTTGAGAGTATTGAGACTTTTTATTTGAGTGCGGTTGTCTGAAGTAGTACCCCTAGTACTACTCCAGATGGGCTCCTTTGTATTTCTTGTTAAACATAATTATATATTAAACTTGAAACAGCGCCACAGGAAAAGTGGGGAACCTTACATAAGTCGGCGAAAAAAATAAACGCCCGGAGGTTTGTTGCAGTGAGAAGCTGTGGCCAAAATAACATTGTAGTAGAGAGTTACGAGCATTTGTGACGTCGTACGTCTGAATCTGAATGCTTGAAAGGAGTACAGTTAGGGCATTGCGACTAAGGCAGCAGTACCTCATCGACTTCTTGGCGTTAATAAAGTATAATCTATTTGAATACTGATTTAAAGTAGTTACAGTACTCTATGAATTATGCAACATTAAGTATCTCTCGCGCGATTCTACCTCTGCTTCTAACACAGCAACTCCTTAAGAGATTACTTATAATCTCACTCACTCGCAGAAACACAACAACCCTCTAGGAAGTTTTTATTTTCAGCTCTCTATGAGGTGGAGGCATTTCCCCAAATGGGCTGCTGTGATGCACTCTACTTCTCCTAAAACACCCAGCCTAAGACAAACAGATATGTTTATGCACATAAATGTGTGTCTGTGTGTAACTGTGTGGGTATCGAACCCAAGTCTTGATGTCAAAGTAGCATTGCTAATCACTCAGCTACCGAAGCTACTGAAAAAGATAGGCCTTATAGAAGACCGCAGTCAAGTCAACTCTCTGTAGGTCGTTGTATTCCTTCAAGTTAATGTTACTTGTGAAATCTCCAGAAGACTAAGCTACGCTTTAACCAAGATACGCTTTGTATTGCAAGCGTTCAATGACTGCATAAGAGATTACCTTCGAACAAACGGATGGAATGCTAGTTCGCATCCCGTCGTTGTTTAAATTATTATTTTTTAATTAAAAAAAGGGAACCGACTTCATTGAAAAAATGAATAAATATAAAGCAACTATAGACAATGAACTTGGTTCCACTTTTTTTATTTAAATAGTTATATTTCATCATTTTTTAGTTGATCGTAAACTATTTATCGTAACTACATGAAATCTTGACTAAAATACATGTGTACAAACAAGCTTTTAAGGATCAAAGGCCTATGAAAGAAGAAACAACATCACATCATAAACGAACCAAATTATTTAAAATACGATTGTAAAAAATATTTTTACATCTTCAGCCCAGCAGTATGAAATGATGACTCCCAGACATAAACATTTCCAAATAATTTAAGAGATTTCAACATACACACTGTACAATACTCTACATGTCAATAAAATTTAAGGCTTTTCCTCGATTTCCATAGGAAAATCCTTCCACAAATGACATAGAAATCGACGAACATACATTTAAAAGGAATATAAACAAATATATAGTAAAACATGGCACTTCCTTCTTTTAGTATATACAAAGTATGAAACAAAAGCAAGTAATTTCCACTAAAACGCTAGAAGCGTGGCCACAGTATGCATTAGCGTGGCTTTACTATACAAGTTGGCGGATTGAAACAGGCGAGTTAACGCAATTACTGAGCTTAGAGATGTTAATATTATTTATTGATTTTATCGATAGTGCATACTTTAATTGGTTTTCATATTAAGATTATTTTTGTACCGCGAAAGTGGCAATATACTGCCTATCTAATGGACGTCGGTTAGCGTTGGCTTATAGATGCTTGCACCAGGGATATAAGTAACGCGTTGATATGCATCGTTAATAACGACCTACGACCACGAAAAAATATGTGCATGGAATTCACTCCACAACTTAACGATTGACGGCAGGTTTCTAGAACTATACTGCACGTCTTTAGAACTCAAACATAGTAGTTTCCAAAAAAAATCAGCAGTGAATGTAATCTTCTACTTCAATGGTCAATATTAAGTCATGCCTTAAAACTGCCGTATCTCCTGAATACACAGATATAAGACAAAAGCATAAATAATATGTACATATTATGGATGCGTTTGCCTTATATCGTAGGTTATCGATATTCTCTTTCCTATCACTAATAGCAGCAAAGATTTACAGCGGGGCGTTTTCAGTAGCCCGGTTAACCTTTATTCGCATTAACTAGATATCGATCAGCTCTATTTTATACGAAACTAGGTGCTATCGATACGTAGGTTCTTAGTATTTTCATTTACACTCCAAGTTAGGATGACGTTGTATTGAGGCGGAGCAGAGCGGGGCGGATAGAAAAATAAGCGAAGGTCCTTTTTATGACCGCTAGGCTCCGTGGGATGGTATACTAGTATAGCCAAACGAACATATGAAAGGTCGTAATTCTAAGGAAAGCCTTTCGGGTACCTTTTTTATAAAGCAGCGCAAAGTGAGATCAAAATTGGCGCTCGTAATGACGCCGTGACGAGTCATCAGATTTATCTTACCATTTCGTAAATTACGCAAATTGTCATAATCTTTTATCTATCTATTTATTAGTATCTCCACGCCAAGTCTCTTGCTGAGTAAGCAGAGAGAACCGACTACCATAATACTCAACTACATTACACTCCTCAACCGCTGCTTTAACATTCGTAGCTCTTCTTATACACAGTCATCGGTACTTAGGGCTCATAACACCACCTTCGATAACACACGACCAATTTGGTCGTGATAGGTGATACGCTCTAAATGTTTTTGGTTCATTACTAGTCTTGGCCTATCTTGGCTCCTACATCCTTCTACTTTTACGTTGTATATCGTTTAGTTATTTCGTGATTTTTATATGGTTGCAAATACATAAAATAATTTACCAATTTCCTGTACTGCCTGTGAATTAATTCTGCTTGTCTCTACTTGCCTTCGAGGACAACAAGACAGTATTTGAACTTATGTATCGCCATATCTGTTGTTGATTATGTGTTTCTGAAGACGAGAGCCGGTGAGACTATTTTTGTACTAAGTTGCGCTTGCCTCCATTCCGCTCCGCTTTAATGAAAAAGGGCCAAATCAAAAGTACCCAAAGCCGAGTCACATGCACGAAGAGGATGATGAGGGAAGTGGTCCGAGAGGCATGTTTAGATCCGTGCACCTGTCATTCCATAATCTCTGCCTACCAAAAGAAAGACTGGAGTGATGACATGTATCGAGTAAAACTACTCCCCTCTGCGCATCTCTACGCTATTCTGCCTCAATATAGTATCACCCTTATAACACAAAGGTGAGCTTAGTCTAATGACTAACCTAAGTATGGCCGTCAGTAACCACTACGTAATTAATAGTTAATGGAGCCAGGTGAAGGATGGTCAGGTGTAGCTTTGAACAAATCAAATTGAAAGATATTTTGATCTACATCACTTTATATAAAACCACCAGTTAGTTTATGATAAATTGCACCGGCCATCCATCGACTACCATTAGTAGTCAGCAGAAGCCTTCATTTAACTTAGTTATTTTTACGCTTGTTAAGGTAATAGAAACCCAATCAGTATCTTCGCCAAATCCTTGGACTATATAAGCGGTATAATACACACATCAAAAGTGTCTAGGGATCAACATATATTTTTGCAATAACTTTTCTCCTGATTGATATTAATTAAAATTTTCTTTAAGGATTCATCAAATAAAGTGTTTTCGTTTGTCTACAGTAACGATAAACCAAGTCACCTTTGCATTAATAAAGAAATTTGCCATTTTCATAATAAAGGGATTTTTGACATTTGAACCACTAACATTAAAGTTCGAAAAAAAGACTGCAATAACAGTTTTCTTTAAAATTTTATTGGGTAACTTAAACAATTAATAATCCGTGTTTCTACCGCGAACACTAACAATACAAGAACATCGGTTTGGCATACTCAAAATCCAAATCACGCTGTGGAATGGCCGCCCATGTTCGTTGCAACAACAAAAAAAGGTCTTCTTGCGACTGGATACCCTCCATATTCGGCAGAGCTCTTCTCTGTAGCATATCCCATGCATGCTCAATCGGGTTCAAGTCTGGCGACTGAGCAGGCCAGGGCATGACATTGATGTTAGCTGCGGCGAGAGTCTGTCTTACAACTCTTGCGGTGTGCGGTCGTGCATTATCATGCATTAACTGAAATAAGGGACCGATTTGCACTTGTAGAGGAACGATGACGTCTGATACAATCGTCTCAGCATAAATTTGAGCGTTGAGGTTGCCTCTGATCCAAATCAACTCAGTTCTTCCGCCGATCCAAATACCCGCCCATACCATGATGGTTCCACCACTATAAGGATGGACTTCCTGGCAGGATTTTAATCGCTGTTGGCGTCCAGGGGTTCTCCAGTGTCGTATACGTCTTGTATCCGGTCTCATACCAAAACGAGACTCATCAGAAAAGCACACGAAACGCCATTGTTCTTCTGCCCAATTTCTGTGTTCAAGAGCCCATTGATATCGAATCCTACGATTGTGCATTGCTATAGGTGGTACCCTTAGCGGTCTTCGGGAATGAAGGTTCACTTCATGCAAGCGGTTTCTGACTGTTTGGTCGCTAATTAAGTTCCCTGAAGAGTGATGAAGCGTCACGGCTAACATCATGGCGGTTATTGTTGGAGCTCTTCGAGTTGTGATTTGAATGTATCGGTCTTGTCTCTGTGTGGTGCAGCGATACCGTCCTCCATGGCGCTCAGCCACGGTACTAGTGCTTCGGTAACGTGTCCTAAGTCGACTGATAACACTCTGACTTGTATTCAGAGCTAAAGCCACAGTACGTTGCCGGGAACCAGCTTCTATCATTCCCACGGCTCTGAGCATTTCTTCCCTGCTTAAATGACGTCGCCGCTCCATAATAACGTTGGTTTTAATCAGTAGTAGGGAAACAGTAGCGTTTAATGTTAGTGGTTCAAATGTCAAAAATCCCTTTATTATGAAAATGGCAAATTTCTTTATTAATGCAAAGGTGACTTGGTTTATCGTTACTGTAGACAAACGAAAACACTTTATTTGATGAATCCTTAAAGAAAATTTTAATTAATATCAATCAGGAGAAAAGTTATTGCAAAAATATATGTTGATCCCTAGACACTTTTGATGTGTGTATATAAGCGATACTATAACGGTATAACTCTCGACAGATTATCGAACATGAACATGTCTGTTTGTCTTGGTCTGGGTATTTTCTATGTATAATAAGTATGTATTTACAAAAAAAATGTATTTACGTATGTTTATCAGTTGTCTAGTACCCATAACACAAGCTTCGCTTACTTTTAGGCTAGATGGCGCTGTGTAATTTGTCCGACAATATTTATTATTCTTATTATCACAAAACCCAGCCTCATAATGTAATCCGTATTGTGCATCACCAGTCTTTATTCCTTGTTATATCTTATCTGCGGCTATAATTTCTCGGGAATTATTTTAATGAGGTATATGGTAAAAATAACATTGAGAGAAAAAAGGCATTAAAATTATTCAGTGTACGGTATTATTTGCTGTGCCCTTATATCCGATTAAGAATGCAATTTAAATTTTAGGGTACCGTGTTACATCGAAATTTACTAAAATCCCATTTTTGCTGTAAGAGCATTCAGGGTCGGCAACGCACTGCTCACCATCAGGCAGGTTGTTTTTTTTTTATACAACATCAGGAGGTGCATAAGAATACAGCCCACCTGACGTAAAGCGGTTGCCGTAACCTATGAACGCTTGCAACACATTCAATATCATTCGCACGTTGCAACCTCTGCTGTAAACTCAGCTCTATTCGATCTCTTGCAATGGTTACGGGTGTATTGGATTGCATCAATCTTCCCGAAGGAGGCTCTACTTGTTGAACTCATATCAACGCAGTGTTGGTACTCGTTATTTTGCAGAATCGTAATTTGATTATTTACCTAGCATGGCCACCTTGAGACCACCACTGGGTGAATATCGATGCATCAAGAAGGTATATAAGGGCCAACCATCAGGCCGACGGTAGGTATCGGGAGGCCCAAATATCGCTGGAAAGATGCAGTGGGGCTGATCTGCGCGAACTGGGAGCCAACAATTGGCAACTGATTGTGCAGGGCAGAAAACTGTGGCGATCTCTCGTCGACTTCGCGTCACAGAACCAGCGTAGTAAAGTAAAGTAAGTATGTATAACTTGAAACCAAATCGCAAGCGTGTTAGGCAGACAGAACCGAGCGCCGCATAACTTTGTTCTTACAAATCTCACTCGCTTCTTTAATATTCATGGCTCTTCTCAACGCTCGCCGGTTTCCAGTGGTTTATCTATATCTAATTACAAATATACTACTCTGTGTAAAAAGTATCGGGAATATGTCAATAAAAAGACCCGCGTAAAAGAGGTCGTTCTAATTTTTTTACTGCATGTTGGTAGCACTGTACTGATTTAGCGCGCAAAATTTGAGCGGGATCTGTCATTTAATTTGTTTTAAACTACACTTTTTGTTGGTCATAGTTTTGAGTCCTCGGCGATTTTTACAATGGAAAATATTGTTGAACAAAGAGTGTGCCTTAAATTTTGTGTTTCAAATGATATTTCATGTGGTGAATCACTAAAAATGTTGCGAAATACCTACGGCGAATCGTGTATATCGAAAACAAGGGCTTATGAATGGTATAAGGCTTTTAAAGAAGGCCGAGAAGTAGTAGTAGACTTGCCTCGTTCTGGTAGACCTTCAACCGCTACGACCAGAGAAAACATCGACAGAATCAAGAAGCTAGTGCTCGAAAATCGACGTATGAGTCTGAGAGAGTTGGCTAGTGAGGTGAACATATCTTTTAAGTCCGTCCACAACATTCTCATTGACATTTTAGGCATGAAACGCGTCGCCGCTCGACTAGTTCCAAAAGAGCTCAATTTTGTTCAAAAAGCGCAGCGAAAGCATGTCGCTGAAGACATGGTTTCCCGAGCTTCTACGGATCCGACCTTTATGAAACGTATAATAACTGGCGACGAGACATGGGTTTATGAGTACGACATGCAAACAAGCCAACAGTCTTCAGAATGGCGTCTCGAAAACGAGCCGAAACCCAAAAAACCGCGGCAAAGTCGCTCCAAAATCAAGGTGATGCTGACAGTTTTTTTTGACTACCGTGGTGTGGTTCACTCCGAATTCCTTCCAGAGGGAGAAACAGTGAATAAAGAATATTATTTAGGCGTCATGAAGCGTTTGCGTGAGAGTATCCGCCGAAAACGTCCAGATTTGTGGCAACACAACTCATGGATGCTGCACCATGATAATGCACCATCACACACAGCCATTATAGTGAAAGAGTTTTTAGCGAAAAATTCAACAAAAGTTCTCGACCAAGCACCGTATTCACCTGATATGGCTCCGTCTGACTTTTTTTTATTTCCCAAGTTAAAATTACCACTTCGAGGAAAACGTTTTGAGTCGATAGAAGCCATAAAAGAAAATTCGCTGAATGAGCTAAAGGCCATACCGCAAATAGCCTATGAAAAATGTATGGAAGACTGGGTGAAGCGGTGGAGATGTTGTATTGCAAGCGATGGGGCCTACTTTGAAGGCGATAAAATAAATTTAGATGAATAATTTGTATTTTTTGTTTTATTGACAAATTCCCGATACTTAGTACACAGAATGTATATACAGAACCCTTTCTACTGTTTGAACTTGCGCTTGATTCTTTAAATTTAAATTCAGTTCTTAGGTTTTATGACAGCGCTTAGTTCGCAAAAGGAAAGGTATTCTCCGTCGCCGAGCAATGAATTGAGCTTAATAAGGATATTTGTAAAAGTGCACGAGAATGCAGTGGGTTTTATTCTCGCAGCTATACTTACGGTTCAGATATTATTCTTTTATTAACCGACTCCGAAAAGGATGACCATATATCAGGCCACGCGAATCTTTTTGCACTAATCTTTTTGTTACTAAATTTCGTTTATTTCGCCCGATTTTCGCCTTATTTCTGTAAAACCTCTAGTACTGCTTACTGCTACTGACTAAGTAGTGATATTTTAAAAATAAAAACAGGTCCCCCTTTTTTTATTCCTGTCTGCCCACCAAAATGATTGAATCTAATGAAGAAAATTCATAAATTTGAAGTTTTATTACAAAAAAGTAAAAAATACCACACATTGTGACGTTTGTGGAGTTGGCGCAATATCAGTAACAGTAGCACAAAATTGGTTAAGGGTTTTCAGCCCGGGAAATTTTGATGTCAAAGATGAAACTCTCTCTGGTCGACATATTACAGATAAAGTCGACGCTATTAGGGTTGAACACAAAACAGTTTTGACCTATTTGAAAACGTCTAGATTTACAAAATGTATTCTCGCTCGATATTTTGGTGCCACACAAGTTCACTGAAAGAAACCAAAAGAATCGTGTACTTACTTAGAACTGTCAGCAAACAAATCTAATGAGGTTGTCGGAAGCTCTTGAGAAGGTGATACAGAGGACAAGGAATTGAGAACAATATACATGGCGACTGGCAGAATGTTTTTTGGTCACCCGAATGATATAAATTAGAGTTTGAGATAATAAGATCTATTCACCGATTTTTAACACTGCGCAAGTATTGACAATAATCATAATTCAAATAAAACAAAACATATTCCGTAACATAATAAAGATGTCGTATGAAAAATCGTTTCCACACGACATCCGCTATTGCATCCAGGAAATTATGCTGACGTGATTCAGCGGGATGTCTTCTGAGGTATATAGACGAGCGACAAATAAATCGCGGGTATGTGCGATTAACTCCTATTTGTACGACACAACAAGTAGCAAATACGGCATGCAATGCAAACTTTAATAACCTACTAAATAGCAATTTTACTTTTCTCAGCTGTTTTATTTGTACTATGTTTTCGTGTTTAATAAGCCGATATGATCACTTTTAACGAATTTTTAATTTCTAATTTACAGAACAATTTGGTAGGTACGTTCTGTGAATAACATGGAAAAACGATTCAAAGTAAGTTCTTCCACAGGATTTATGCCATATTACAGATATGGGTTTCCCTTCACTATAAGCGAATACATCCAGGTACACCGATTCATCAGTTCATCTAGCAGCAGACGTTTATCCTTTTAGCTGTCATTCGCGGCCTCAACTTTGCGACTTTATTTCCCCATCTCCCATTGCCACGGTAGAGAGGGCGCATCAAAGCAGCCCGTCTCGGCAAGTACTTCCACCCCACAGAAAATCGCAGCCAAGTAACAACTCCCTAGAGGGTTGTTGTGATTCTGCGTGTGAGTGAGGTCACCAGTAAGCTCCCAAGGAGTTGCTGTGTAAGCAGCAAAGGGGGCATCGCGCGAGTGATATTTAATATATCGCAAGCGTTAATAGGCTGCGGTACCCGCTTTACATCAGGTGGGCCATATGCTTGTATGCCTCCCGACGTAGTATAAAAAAATATATATGGCCGCCAATAGTCACTCAAGCTGGATCACTTTGCGTTGTGTATTTAGACAATTTTAGATCTCCACAAAAATTCTTCATTTTGGATATCTATTAGATAAGCTCCGTGCATAGCTTTCTCCATCACTCGATACGTAATTTTCAACCTGTGGACATCGTTAGCATACTAGTCTCTCTTCAACCTAAGATAGTTTATGGCATGCTCCGCCATAAACTCTATATTGCAAACTTGTGGAGTACAATGTTTTCAAGCTTAATGATTGGCAACCATCGCCAATAATACTACTTTGACACCAAGGTTGAACAAGTTCATCGGGCGTCTATTCCTTAAATAAGTTGCCTGTTTTGAAGATCCTTACGAAGATAATGAATGTCAGGGCACAGCGATATTTGAACACGAGCCCAACTACCCATATAAAACTTCCACATTTCGGTGGACACCAGCCAAATAACAAATCCCTGTAGCTATGCCGTAGTCTTGCTTAGGCAAGTGGATGTCACACTTGTACATGTGCAGCAGGCGAAAATGTGCTAAAGTAATAGCTTAAACTTCGACAGAACGTATATAGAGATTTATCCGATGTCGTATACAAAAATTCTCCTGCGTCAATCAAACCAGTAGTACCGACATTAAGAACGGAATGTAACAAGATATAGCAATTCATCGAGATATTTAGTCCGTCCTTCTTCTCCCTGGCATTATCTCGTTTCCTAATCAATCAATCAGTCAATAAAATTGGGGGGCTCCTCTAACTAAGCCTAATAATTTCGCGAAGATACTAATTTTAACTTGAGCGACCTCCACTTAATCAAACGTTCACACCTCAGAGGGAAAATCATACCATTAATAGATTCAGAGACACGGGTTTTGAAAAATAAATTCTTGGACAGTTTCTTACGATGTTTTCCTTCACCGCTCAGCAAATAATAATTATAAATATGTATATAAGTTCAAAAAACACGATTTTGTCGTACTAGGGAAAATCAGTCAGGTCAGGAAACATAGGTCAATAGACCGGTTCTTCGGCCACTGGACTAATACTGCTATAATTGTAATTTTATTATATTTCGATCCGAACCACATGCAATGCGTAATTTATGTAATTATTCGTTAAATTCTCATTTTTCCTTGAAGTAACAAGGTTTATAATCATTTATTTTTTAATTGTTTGGATGTATGAGGGATTTTTTTGAAATACTGCTGTGTTTTTGAAAATTATTTAGTCGGTAGTATTCCTTATTTAGGGTTTCAGAATAGTTTTTTTATGCCATTTTTCATTGTTACAGCCTTTTTATGTATATAGGTATAATAAAAACGTGTGTATGTCACTGAAGACTAGCCGTTTACGAAGTGTTAGCGACCGGAAAGATTTTGATGTTTTTTTTGTGTGTGTGTTTGAATGGGTTCTCAGATAGTTTTGATTCACAATTGGAGTCGGTAGATGATACTGCATTTTTGAACAGTACTTCTGTTTGGTCCGCTAGTATTATGTCTTTACAAATTTGCGACATTTCGCAAGTCTGCAACTTTCCAAGTATACTAAACTTAGCGTAAGTAGTCTCCGGCAGTAACTGCTTTTGTCTGCGTGAGTGTTTGAAGTTGTGTAGATGGTCTAACTGACCTAAATACTAACAACTTAGTTTAAATTTCATTAAAGGTAAACTAGCTTATAGCTATACTCGCTTAATCCGTTAAGGCTGGGCGTTACACAGACCTGTGTCCGATCCCTTAGGGATCCGTCGTTGTTTGTAAGATATTCGGCTCCTAAGGTTCCTACTTTATAGTTTCGCCATATCTGTCTGTATGACATAGCCATTTTATTCAAATAACGTACTATATAACACGTTATAGTATGCTACTAGATGTTTATAACGCCAACAAAGCAATGAGTTAAAAAAAATAGAACATACAATTAAGACAACCTCCTCTACACAAAACAGGGTCGGCAACGCACAAATGACGCCTCTGGTGTGGCAAATGTCCGTATGGTACGGTAATTGCTTACCATCTTTTCAGCCAAAGCAATGATTTTAATACGCATGGTATATCGTGCAAATAAAGTTGCTTTGTAACCAAGTGGCTCACATCCCAAAAAAGCGAAATAAATAAAGTATTACCCAACCAATAACAAAATAAAAGGCATGCTCCGTTAGTTCGATTATGTAGAAACAATGCAGTAGGCCGATTCTACTAAAATGCTACAACTGCACTGCAGCGCGGCGTGTGTCAAAAAGCGTACATTTTGACGTTTCGTTAAACGTCGCTGCTGTCAGATCGCTTAACGAAACGTCAAACGAAACGTCATGTACTCATTTTGACACACGCCGCGCTGCAGTGCAGTTGCAGTTTTTTAGTAGAATCGGCCTACAGGTCGGAAGAATTATGAAAAGATATACATTGAGAAAGTGGAATAATGCAGTAGAGGTAGGCCAAGACTTACCTACCATGATCAAATTGGTCGTGTATCTCAGAAGGTGATGTTAGGAGCCCTATGAGCGGCCATGAAAACAGCTATAAATATTAAAGAAGACACTCATAGTGTTGTAAATGTCCATAGGCTACTGTGACTGCTTACCATCAGGTGAACCATTCTGTAGTTTTCCACCATAATTATATAAAAAAACCGGCCAAATACATATCAGGCCACGCACAGTGTAGGGTTCCGTATTTACTTCGCTTTGCTTGGTTGCGAAAAAATTAGATTGTTGACTAAAATAATAGGAAATCAAGCATATTGGTTTTTTTTCTAACATTCAAAACCAAGTTACTGAACATTTACGACGATCCAGATCCAGAACGCATTAAACGCATAGGCACATGAATATTTAGACCTCAACTGGTTGACTTTCTGTATAAGATAGATGAAAACGAAACCATAGCGCGTTTTTTTTACTTTTTCAAATACAACAGATTCGCTGTCATGGAGGGGGGGCACTTGAGTCTAACATAAATTTACACTTTCAATATAAATATTACGCAAACGGATCACTATGTCGACAAATGATCTTCCCACACCCTGAATGTTTTATAAAACCTACGTAACGACTTCCCACACATAAGGTGAGCGCAAATAAAACAAATCATCCCTACTTTACGTGTAGGGGAAGTACCACCAAAAAAATTTTTTTCGCAATTTTATTTTACCACTTTGTCAGCATAGTTAATATGTATATACATGTCACGCCAAACTACAGCTTTCGAGTATCAAGCGTCTCTGAACTAAGCCGCGGACAGACAGGCGGACATGGCGTAACTATAAAGGTTCCTTGTTTACTACGGAACCCTAAAAAGCAGAGCACGAAGTTTGAGGACAGCGTTTTGTCGGTCGCCTACTCGGTCGGTTCACTCTACTTTTGAAGGTCTTAGTTTATGTTGGGCATAAAAAAAACGTCAAGTCCGACTCGCGCACGAGGATTCCGTAAAAAATATTTTCTCAAATTATTTTCGCAAAGATATTTCTTTTTGTGATGTAACTATAAAACGGTTTTCCGATTTTTCCTTTACTTGTGCTACATGACAGTGCTTTTTAGCAAATTACATGATTTATGGTCAACGGGACCCTACCCTATAGGTTTTGATTCCCTTGTAAGTTGAATTAAACAATTTTTCAAGTATGTATGCAAGTATAATGTAATGTATGTAAATATAAGTATAATATGCAAGTATCGCGTGTTTTATTTATTTTGTTGAACCTGACGTTTCGAACGCTTTGCAGCGTCCGTGGTCGCAGGAAGACTCCCTTGTATGTGTCAAAATATGCGCATAAATGAGGCATAAACAGCCGTGCTTTTGCGTGGATTTAGAAGTTTGATTTGTTCACTGTTTGAAGGCATTGCAGACGTGAGTATTTGATATTAATTTCAGCTTGACAGCTCCACCCGTCCCTGAGAAAAGGGTCTTGACAGACGTACAGACAGACAGACAGCCGGATGGACAACAAAGTGGTCCTATAAGGGTTCTGTTTTTCCTTCTGAGGTACGTAACCCTAAAAAATGCACGAATACACGAATACGCTTTAACAATTGACTAAATATCATTTCTCGTGTTCATTATCATTATGTTCGAGGTATACCCGTGTGGTGGTTTGTCATCAACATTGGTGTCAGACAAGGCAGCCTGCTGTCGGCTCGGCTATTCATACTGTATCTGGACAGTTGTCTGCAGAGTTTCTATCACGAGGGATTGGGAATGGGTGACGTAGTAAATTGTCTGCTTTTAGCAGAGGATTCTGTATTAATAACAGAATCACTGCAGTTAAGATGATTCTGGCCACAAACGATGACAGATAATTGTATGAAGGCTTACAATTGAATGTGAAGGAAACTATGATAATGGTATTTGAGAGAGACAGGAAACCAGAACGAACACGAGGATTACGGTCGATGATGTAGTGTTGGAACAAGTGAATGAGATTGTATATCATGGAAGCGCTATTAGCAGGAATGGAAGGTATACCGCTGATGTGGAGAGACGAGTGATTGCAGGGAACAGCATGAATGGAGCGTTGGGTAAACTTCTAGGCACCCGAAACAGAAGCCAGAAGGCACAGCTCGCTGTACATAACGCTTTCCCAACGCTAACTTATGGGAGTGAAAGCTGGGTATGGCTGAGAGAGCATGAAAGTAGAATAAACGTGGTCGAGATGCGAGCATTGCGCAAAATTTGAGGCGTAATGCTTGCTGACCACGTTCGCTACTATGACGTGAGACAGAGAGTAGGTCTGAAAGAGAGTGTTGGTATTAAGATAAGAAAAGGCATGCTCCGTTTGTTCGGTCATGTAGAAATAATACGGGATGAGAAATCGAAGTACGAAAAAAGGATGTGAAAGCCAAGGACACTCATATTGGATAGGGATGGATATTCGCTCCAACCTTAACCAATGAAACTACATCGCCTCGTATCAACAGCTTCCAATAAGCTCGGAGTCCTGAACAGGGAGCGACCATCTTTGTCTGCTTTATAGGACTCAAGTTCGGACCTGTGGAGTAGCTCGCATCTCTGGGAGGGCTCCGCACAATATCTTCTCGAAGCTCTCGATAAGTTGCAGCGACGGGCTATACGCATAATCGACGACGAAGAGGTCACCAAAAGCCTAGAACCTCTTCAACTTCGCAGGGACATTGACTCACTAAGCGTATTTAACAGCCTTTACCATGGTAAATGCTCTGAAGAACTGTTTTCCCTTATCACACCCTCTCCCTTCTGTCAAAGAAACACACGTGCTCACGATTCTCTCTGCCTACCCAGCGAGGGTGAAAATATAGTATCGTAGTAAAATCGTCCTAAGTACAGAGTTGCAATACTTGTTGGCTCTGCTATTTCAGCCTATAGTGGTGCGAGCGACGAACTGCATTCAGTCCTTGTTAAGCGCTCGCTGTGGTATCACGTATTCGATTCTGCATAAGATATGCTTTTATGTGTATAATAATTAAAGAAATATGAGCAAATAAAACTTTATATTAACCAGTAAGAACCGTAATGTAATTAAATCATATTAAATAATGTTCAGGCAAAATAGCTGAGACGCCAAGTTTGTAACATTGGGAGATAAATTGGTATAGATTAGAAACTTGATTAGTTCTAAACTTTAGTAACATTAAACTTAAAAAGTAAAACATCATCTAAATATTTCGATTCCGTGATACAAGAATTGCTCGTTTTAAGAAATAATTACCTAAAAATTCAATTTTTTCCTGAAGTAACGGTTGCAGTCAGCGCTGCTATATTAAACCTTTCTTAGCTTTTCCAAGTATAGCACGTCACTCATCCTATTCCTGGAGATTATGACCCCTCCATACTCCTTACCCCTGCAGCATACAAAATTGAATTTATACTTCATTCCCCATAAAATGCCTACGCCGAATTTATTTTCCACCATTAGCATATTAAAGCGGCTCTTACCTGAGTACCGTTAGCAGAAAAAGTACTAAAATGTAGTTGACAAAATCCATGAAAAAAAAAAAAACTCTAAAATAAAACCAAAATAAAACGGTTGTAGGTATACACAACTTTTGCGCACAGCCCAATATATTTCACTAGTTGTTGCCTGCAGCTTCCCCCGACCCGTAGCCGGCTACCAAATAGCACCTGACTCAAGAATTGAGCTATCAAGCGCAATAAAAATAATTCAAATCCGAGAAGTAGCTATAAACTCTCCCGCTTTATACATTATCCCGCTTATTTATCTTGACATTGAATAGCCTATGGGTATAGGTTCTCCTCAAGAACTGGGCTATCAAATGCAAGACGATTTTCCAACTCCGAACGTAGTTTCAGAGATTAATGCATTCAAACAAACAAACAAGCAAACAAACTCTTCCCCTTTATATATTAGTATAGATAAATAGTATGGATAGTGATAATAATAATAACTTCGCAGGGCAGCTTGTGAAGAGCTGTTGGTGAGTAACGTCACCGCGGGTACCCAAGTGCTCCAAAGATTCGCTCAGGGCCTTCGTGTCCGGCGTGCCTTCGTCGGTCGGTGTGGAAAGTCAAGAAGTGCCACAGGACTCTCAGCTCTGCCTTGCCTTCGTTGACCGTCCAGGGAGAAGTCGATAGAGCTATGTGCCCCAGGGGTGAAGCACACCTTTCGACACTCTTGAATTACTCATAATGGTGTTACCACGGCTGACTTGCTCTGACATTTCGGAGGTCCCTCCAGTGAGTGGCGAGCCACCGCCTGCCGGAAATAGAGATCGAATATGATAGTTAAGGTAGGCGTTCGGCTCGCTTCTGTAATAGCCTAGTACCAATAATTCCTCCAATTCTGAACACAATTTCCCAATTATTTGCGATATATTTACAATAGACCCAAAACCAATCGAGACCTGCTCATGGGTATATTGTTCCATTGATATCCTCCAGAGAGGGTCATGGCGGATGTACTGCATTACATAATTTTTTTCTAAGGACTTCTCCGCGTTGGATCCATATCCCCACACATGCCTACCGATCAAATGACCAAGTAATTAACCGTGTTTTAGAAAGAAAAAAAAACTCCGAACACAGCGCTAATAAGGCCTGTGCTATGTTTACTAGACAACTGACATAATTTCATTTTTTTAATAAATGTACGTATTTATAACTCACAGAAAACACCCAATCAAGACCAACAGAGATGTTCATGCACACAAATGTATAACTTGTGCGGGAATCGAACCCATGAGTCTTGGTGATGAGGTAGCCATCGCTAGCCTTTCCACCACCGGGCTAACGGCGATTTGATGATTGTGAGTTTATAAAAGCAAACATTATCATATAGTTCACTGTAGCACTTTTCATAGCTCTATCAAATAATCATGCACCTGATGGTAAGCAAGCGAGCTATAATGATCGCAACACTCACGTTAGTACTATAAAGAAATATATAAGAGACGTATCAATGCAGCCCGACTGGGAAAGTAAGTTATGTTCTTGCGAGTAAATGAATGAGTCAATGAGTTAGCAGAAGAGGTGATATCGCGCGAGCTTTATAAATTGCAAGCGTTTATGAGTTACAGTAACCAGTTTACATCAGCGGGGTATTCAAATTGCCTCGGAAAGATATATTTTAAACGAATTCGAAAAGTTTTCACTTAGATTCCATACATTTTGACATATAACTTTTCGGTTGCGATTCGGATATAGTGTTTCGAGGCAATGTGAAACTAAAGAACCAAAAACACCAACAGGTAAACCGTATGCTTGTATTCCTTCCGACGTTGTATTAAATAGAGAGGTAGGGCGCATCAAAGCAACCCGTCTGGGGAAATACGTTCACTTCACAGAAAACCGCAGCCAAATCTGGAGGAGCCAACTCTGGAGGGTTGTTGCCATTCTGCAAACAAGCTCCTGAGGCGTTGCTGTGTTAGCAACAGAGGTGGCATCGCACGAATCATACTAAATGAATTGCAAGTGATCATAGGCTACGGTAACCGCTTTACATCATGTAGACCGTATGCTTGTGTTCAGACGTTGTATTAAAAAGACTTGAATTGTTCTGCGAACTGTACTTAAAGCTGCTTCTTGAAAAAGTAAGATCAGCTTTTTCGCCAATCCATATTATAAAATTTTCTCACATCAGATACCGTCAAGCACTCTTGCGACTTCTACCATCAAGTTACTGGCATTAATTAGAATGAAATGGTGCTGCAGATGTTAGTTGTTAGAATCGTAGCACGTTATTCTGACCGCAGCAGCCGAGGTAGACACGACGCGAGCAGTGATGGCAACGGTGGCATGCATCTACTAACAGTAACGGGCGAGTGCCTGCCGGCACTAGTCCGCATGTACTAATCGGTAGCGGAAGCACACAAAGTAGTTTAGATCAAATTGCCTTCTACCTAATTTTCAAAGCGACAACCCAGTGACTCTAGGGGGTTATTTTAATGTAAAGTCGGGAGTAATGTAAAGCGCTTACCGTAGCCTATGAACGCTTGTAACACACCAAGTATCACTCGTACAATGCCACTCCAGCTGCTAACGCAGCTACTCGTGAGGAGTTTGCTGGTGATTTCAATCACTCGCTGGAACACAACAATCTTCAAGGGAGTTGTTATTTGGCTGCGATATCGGTGAGGTGGAGGTACATCCCCAGACGGGCTGCTTTTAAGTGCTCTACTTCTCTTAAAACACCCAGACCAAGACAAATAGAGATGCTCATGCACGCAAATGTTTGCTGTGTTTGGGAATCGAAGCCACGAAGGTGGGTGTCAAAGTTGTGTTACTAACCGCTGCGCTACCGAGCTCGAGGTTCCGGCTGACACAATTCACATCAATTGACTCACATAAAGTCGTGAAGACCGAATTGCCGAAACGTATTATGTTACTAGAGCGTACATGCAGGCCACTTTAGCCTCAGAAATCAAGAACCTTTGCCATGTAATCATTTCGTTATTTGTTTAAGAATAGTTAAGTTTACCTATTTCCATTTCTTTAAATAAACAACATATACTAGAGAAGGTAAATCCAATTTGTTTACTACAAGTGCTAAGTCGAACAGCAAAAGTCTTTGTTAGCAATAAACATACGCGGACAGAAAGCTACACGTCATAGAGCAAATATTAGTAGAAGCGGAGGAATTTTATTAGTATTTTGCCACTCAGCATTTTAATTAGAGCTGATAAAAGATAGTGTCCAAAGTGTTTGATTGCATAATGAGCGGGATTTGTGTACCTTACCATTTTTAGGAGCTAATGCTCCACCTGAATCTGGCGCACCATGGCGCAGGCGGAAGCTCGGCAGCAATACTTCTTGAATGTATAGATTGCATATATATGCATATATATGTACATGTGTTAAAATGAGAAGGGGCATGCTCCATTGGTTCGGACCTGTCGAATGAATGCAGGCGGAAACATATACAACGCAAAAATAAAAGGGTGTGCGCCAAGGAAGGCCAAAACTTTTTTTATACCACCATAGTGGCAAACAAGCATACGCCCTGCCTGAAACAGTCACCGTAGCCTATGGACATTTGCAACACCAGGGGTGTCACTTATGCGTTGCCGACCTAAAAACCTCTTCGCGCCTTTCTTGAAGAGCCCTATGCTGTAGTCCTTTGGGAAAACCTCGGCTGGAAGCTCATTCCAAAACTTGAGAGTTCTCGGAAGAAAACTTAGCCTACCATGACCAACTTTTAGAAGGTGATGTCAGGAGCGTTAGAAACTGGCAAGCGTGCATGAGAATAGCAATAAATGTTGAAGAAGCGAGTGAAGTGTATAAGGGCCGAGTCATGAGACTCTCTAATCTCTTGACCTATACCGTAAGGTACTTGGCTTAAAGATATAAATAGATATACATATTTTATTATTTATTTATTTATTTGAATATGAAAAACAATGATGTATCATTCGCGTCTACTTTATACTTCTTTATCGTCGATAATCCCACTTCAAATGCGAAAATCGTTAGTGTCGTCTGGAAGAGATAAAAAGGTATATTTGTAGGTACTTTCTTTCTAATGATGATCTTTAATATAAGAATCGCGTAGTATTTGCTGCCAATTTGTCAAGTGCATCGTCAAAACAAGTGACATACAATAAAAAAAAAGTTGCGAGGATAAAAAAAATAAACAAAGCAATTATTTATTTTGGTTCTTTTATATCCCCTAGGGGAACGGTAAAGGGATCTAGCCCGTACAGCCAAGTCATCATTTTAGAACCATTTGAAAATCTTTATTCTATGTTCTAGGTTCAGGAACTGTGCTGAAAAAATACATGGGAAGTGTACCTAGCTATTACCCAATCAACCCAGTTTAAATACCACCCGTAAAACGATAATGATTTTTATAAGGTTTTCTTGATGAACTTATCACATCACATCACATCTTCCAAAAAGTGCATAAACGTGTTACATTTGAGTTTTTTCGATACTGTATAATTGCACTAGCACTTATGTTACAAAATACTATTGAAATCGTCACATGAAACTAATTTTATACTGAATTGTAAAAAATTCAAGTATAACAACAATGTCACTTATCAAAAGCGCGGGAAGAAGTCCACGAACCAATTATCAAGACGGACATAAACCAAACAAAAAATAAGGTGGAGTACTATATAGTCTACAAAGAGTCATAATAACTTGTCACTTCTGACCCCAATTATACTCTATGGTGTAAAAAAGTGTAAAGAAGTCGTGTTCACACCTTGTGGCGCAGAAACTAGAGTTAAAAACACACATTTTTAACTTTGCCCCACTTTATTTAAGGACAACTTTAAACCAATTAATTGTTGAGGAAAACGTCGTCTTGCATGTCGTAATGTGACCAGAAACTTTGGGTGAATAAGAAAGTATCAATAATTTCTACATATTTAACATTAGTAAGATTTTTTTTATTATTTTCTGTCCCTCACTTTGAGGAGACAAGGTTCTCATATTTTTTTTAATTTCACTATTAAGTATGAGACTTACCAACTTACGGGACTTGTAGACGCCATGGTCACGGGATGCTGTCATCCATATAGCGCCATCTCGTGATCATGGCATTTCCATCGCGTTGCCGAAATATCGGGAAAAAATAAAAACAAATCGCGCATTAATTACCTTACAATAGATGACTGATATTCAATTTAAATCTCTCTTATATCAAGTTTCAAACAAACAAACAGCCCGCCTGATATTAAGTAGTGCCGACGCTAATCGATACTTGAAACGCAGAGTTGCTCGAACCACCCCGGTGCTGACGCAGCAACTCCCCACCATGTGGTGAACATTGATATTTGTAAGCTCTTTCTACCTCGTAGGAATGAGTACCAGTATTAAACTTAACATATTGTTACATAATTACATCATTTTTAAACGACTTGTAAAAGGAGAATCTTCTCAATTCCTCTGACATCTCTTTCTTCTCAATGGTATCCCGTTGCTATTGTCTATACGACTATTCAATCTATTAGAGTTCGCGGTGTGCGCCGCTTTAAGTATCACCCACGCGTTGCCACCTCCTCTGCTCAGGAGCTTGCTGGTAACTCGTAGGAACACAACAACGCCCCAGGCAATTGTTATATATATACCTATATGGCTCAAGTTTATGTAATGTGAGGTGGTACTTCTCTAGTCGGGATGCTTTTATGCGCCATACATCCATTAATTCCTAATGGACTAAAAAGGCCAAAATATAATACATAGCTTCGTACACGATAGTATTTATTTTGCGATAATGTTTCCGACATTAAGTACTAGTAAAACCACAATCGGAAAATATAGAGCAAGTTTTGCACTCGCTCTATATTTTCCGATTCTGAAAAATGTTTCAGGGGAATTCACAAACTTGTCACAAGCTAGACTTCCGCTAGTGCTAATGGTCGCGGAGTTTTCTCGAATAAATCTCGCTCGTAGTCACAAGTGCAGTATACGTAATGCAGGTTGGTGGTTGGTGGGTACTTACTGCATATTTTAAAAGTCACTACGTTTACAGATTCTGATGTTCAGAAATACGATGACTGACTTACTAACTGCTGTCTTCCCGATATGTATAGTGGCGGTCACCAGCTTGGTAATGTCAAATGAGATTCAATGATATGTGTACGAGTATAAATTACAGATGCGCCGAGTATACAATTTGGAGAGGAACCGAGTATTACTCGGTTTTCAATTTTGTATATATATTGTATACAGACACAAAAACTGAAAGGCCTTTCTGTTTTCTTACGTCGGTGGGATTAAAAAGAGTTCTCTAGATACCGTAGATAAAATATGAAGTGCATATTATATACACTTTTATATAATAGATATATGTATGTAGGTTATATTAACTGACTCTGGTCTCCGAAGCGAAAGCGTAGGACGCGACCGGGATCAACGCTCGGATGATGGTGATGAATGTAAGTTTTACCTATTTGTTTTTTTTTATACAACTAGATTGGCAATACGGCCCGCATTAGATGGTAAGCGGTCACCGCAGCCTATTGACGCTCGCAACACTACAGGGATGTTACTCGCGGGCTGCCAATCTTGTGACCTAAGGCTAATTCGTCACAGTACCCAGTAATTTCTCTACCATATCTCACCCTTCAAACCGGAACACAGCTATATAAATCTAGCTGCTTGGCGGTAGAAATAGGTGAGACCTCTGGATCACCTATTTCTACCGCCAAGTACCACACAGACGACTTTTGTACAAAGGTCTCCCCAATGTACTTATATGCATCTATGAATGTTTAATTCATATGTATGATTACAACATCAATTATCTAACACGGAATCCTAATTATGAAAATGGCGAGTGCCCTTGTTCGATAATTATTTTCTGCTAAACGTATTTTTTTAAAAAAAGCTACTGTTCTGGAACACTCGAACTGTCTTGTGTATTGTATATTTAGCAAAACCCTCATTTTTATCCACTAATAAGTAAAGCAACATTCTTAACCCTCTGTAAGTTGACCTAGCTAATCTTTTAAAGAGGGGTCTGGCACTAAATTAATTTAGCAAGTTGATACTGGTTGACACTGGTAAGGCTTCTAACATAGATATCCGAAGCTTCCTAAAGAAACATTTTCGTCGGAAAATTTAAAGGCATAATCGTCGGTAAAACAAATGCACACATTTTTATTCTCATACAATAAGATAATAATAGTGTATCTGACTATGTTCTTCTTCTTCTTAGCGTTATACCGTTTCCTAATCCATTAGGATTGGCGGGGTCCGCTACCTAAGCCTAAGGTTCAGACTCGAAACAAAACAAGAACTGAAGAACTGTCAAACTGAAAGTTACAGTTTTAATAGTGTTTTAATGCAAAAGAACCATTTAAATTTCCTATGCATTTTCCAAAAAAAAACATTTTTTACGCCAACCTTATACTAACAAATACGAATACAACAAAAAAGCAATCAATCAAATCGATTGAGGCATTCTCAAATGATGAACTTCCATACATGCGCCAATTGATTTTCATTGGTATACCTTTAATTTAAATTATATACTCTCCACATGAGACAATACCTATGAAATATATTAATCTTTTAGACATTTTCGTATATCTTTTCCCCAAAGGGGCTGAAACGTGTCAATTCTCTTTAATATTTGCGAAAATTTTATGAGTCGTTAACTTTTGAACTGTATAATTGGCGCAGGGGGTATAATTGCCCCTTTTTGATGCTTGTTCAGGAGTTTACGCGTCAAAGTTTACGTCCAGTCCCATGGGATTCCTTCCATCATACTGTTGAGGTATTTTAATATTATCACTTAACTTTGGCAAGATAAGGGTTGTGTATATTCTAATACTAGCCTTTGTTTGCGGCTTTTTAGTGTTCCGTAGTAAATAAGGAACCCTCATAGTTTCGCCATGTCCGTCTATCGATTCATCTGTTCGCGGCCTAGCTCAGACACGCGTGATACTAGAAAGCTGTAGTTTGGCATGTATATACATTTTAACTATACTGACAAAATGGTAGAATATTTTCTTGAAAAAAAAAATTATGTTGATACCTCCTCTACAGGTTAATAATAGAGGATGATTTTTTTTTTTCGCACCCACTCCATGGAGAGGTGGTGGTAGTCATTAGGTAGGTTTTTAAAAACACGGAGGATGTGAGAAGGTCATATTATGATATAGTGATCCGTGTGCGAAATATTTATATTAAAGATCAAAATTTTTGATAGACTCTCCTCTCTCCCCCCTCCACTTCTGGAATTCTGCATCTGGATAGTGGCAGATTTAATTCCACTTTGTATTACACCTTTAGATATTTAGTTACATTATTTAAACAGGTATAGTTATAAGTAGTAAAGTATAAATAAAATAATTATACTAGCATTTAATAGTGACTAACACGGCTCTGTTTTTGATGTATAACCCTTACAATATTTGACAATGTCAGGTAACTTGATTTTGAATGTTAAATAAATTAAAAGTAAAAAACCTTTTTAAAATCAAGCTTTTATTTAAATGCTCTAAAAAGATAAAAATAAAATTTTATACTAAAACTTTTACTGTTAACTTATAAGGTAATTTCACATTTGACACAATTTATAGGATATAAAAGCTTGTCGCGAGATTTAAGTACTCGTATTTACTTAGTTTGAAAATTTTAATAGATAATATTATTCACATCAAATTATTTAATTTACTTGTTAATCTACACAAGTAAATCTCGCGACAAGCTTTTATATCCTATAAATTGTGTCAAATGTGAAATGACCTTATAAGTTAACAGTAAAAGTTTTAGTATAAAATTTTATTTTTATCTTTTTAGAGCATTTAAATAAAAGCTTGATTTTAAAAAGGTTTTTTACTTTTAATTTATTTTTTACTTTTTAGTTATCGCTGGACTCGTTTCTCAGTCTGTTCATCTCATTCAACGCATCATTGTTGCATGGTCGTGAGCTTCGTTTAGAAGGGTAATATACAACAGGGTTCGCTCCGGTGCCCTGAGGTGGTACGTTCGCGACATCATATTACACCCTGATGCCACTCAGTCCTCGGCACGGCCTCACCTTGACTTGGGTGTTTAGAGAAATGTGCCACTTATTTCAGCTTGAAGCTTACTTGTGCCTTACGAAACACAGTTCCGGATTTGATTTTGGAGTAACAATTCGACCTCAATATCATAATCGACGACTCCAAAAACCCCAATACATCAAAATTCCAGACGGATTGGAGCAATGGAGTTGATATTCAGCATCTTTTTTTTTAAACTCGCATTCGTATTCTCAGTAAGTCCTTTCACTTGATACCCATATTATAAGCAAGCACTAAAAACTTACTCCACTATATTGGTTTAGAGTGACGTCACTTTATTTTTTGACTTATTCTCAGCAAGTCCTTTCTATTGATACTCATATTGTAGGTATGAATTGAAAAAACGTGTGGCACTCGGGGACTGCCGCGGTAAAGCTATTGCATAGCATTTTTTTTTTATCAACTTATGCAATTATAATTATTTTTTCATCACTTTCTTCTTTAATAAATGACTTTGTTTATTCATATTTAAAACACTTTATACACAAATTTTACGCGTATAGCTATTCACCAGCAACTGCTATTCACTGTTGTACATAGGTACACCTATGTATACATATATACCTATATGTATACTAACGGGGCGCACATGCGGTGAGTGTGGCATTATAAAGATATGACAGATGCCTATACACCTATATACTTTTTCACAAACAGCTGCTTACGTATTCGTCCGATTTCGAAGCAGCTCGTCTCGATCCGTGCGAGCTTCGTACTGTCGTACCATATACATACACGTTATATAGGCGGAGTGGGGGGTGTTAGGTTTTATTTTCGTTACGGAATTTCTTGATTCGGTCGCCGCGCTCAAAGCCCGCGATAAAAGCTATGCAATAAGTAAAAGTGCCCATAGGCTGTGTAACAACCCACCACCGCCCATGGCTTCACCGACCTTGCGGTCATTTGAGCCGAATCGCAGGAGATGCAGCACGGCACTTGCTGCTCTAAGGCTCTTCGCCGTGCCGTGGGCATTTCTTGACTCCCTACAAATTATTTGATTCCATGTCCTTGTCTCTATTTGTACGCTCTCTTCTGGGGCAGCGACATCCACATTAACGCTTTCGCTGTCGTCCATAAGCGCTCTTCCTCCGGTCTTCTCGAGCCATTCCGCTGCGCTTCTCCGTGCGTGCCATCCGTGGGCGAACCTGCGCAAAGCAGGAAAGTTCTCCGCCGACGATACGAGATCGGTGAAGTACACCGGACCCGGTTGGTCCTTGGAGCGCTGTATTTCAGCCATCATCATACAACGTAGGTCATCATACATAGGACAGGACCACAGTATTTGGTCTCTGTCCTCCTCGTTCTCTCCACACTCGTACATGCTACTTTCATGTCGTCCCAATGCATTCAGTCTCTTCCTGATTATGCCATGTCCTCCAAGGATCTGGGAGGTCTGATAATCCGGCTCGACCCAGCTTGCGCTCAGTCGGCCAGCCACCTCCGGGAAGAACCGATGGAGTTCCCTCCAATTCGTATCAGCGATTCTGCAACTCGCGTATCGTAGCGTCCCAAATATCGCGCTTTCGCTGGCTCAACTCCCTACCGGTCACGGATCTACGCGCTCCCTCCATTCGTCCAGCACGAGTCACCTCCAGATCTGAGGGGAGTACTCCAGCCAGTACGGGCATGGCAACGGTACTGGTAGACCTATATGCTTTGGTCAGTAGTATGAGTGCCTGTCGCTGACTTCTTAGTACGACACTACGAAGAACATACGCTGTTAATCGGTGGCACCATAATGCAGCTGCATACGTCAGCGTAGCCACATACGTTCCCTTGTACAGGACCTTTAAGGCTTGGTATTTAATTCCCCAAGATGATGCCGTAACCCTCGACATCTTGCCAAAACATGCAGCGGCTCGTTCTCCTATCCGGGTGGCGTGTTGCACAAACAACAGGCTTGAGTCCAACTCCACGCCGAGGACCGTCGCAGACGTGACGCTCCTCACTGAGTCCTGGCTGAACTTGATTAAAGGTGGCCTCTGTAGTTTTCCCTTCACAGACATAGATAGCGACTTTGTGGGGGAGAAACCCAGTCAGTTACGGTCGCCCCAGTCGCCAATTAGGCTCAGAGCCGCTTTCGCGGCTAATTCAATGGCCGATCGTATATTGGCCTCAATGATGAGCGTCACGTCATCGGCGTAGGCAACCATCTTTACTCCTTTCGGTAAGGGCAAACGCAACAGATCGTCCATGAGGACATTCCATAGCGTCGGCCCGAGCACGGATCCCTGCGGACACCCCATGGTCGAGTCCTTCCACAACACCCTATAGGCTGTGTAACAGTTTCACATCAGGCGGGCTGAACACTTATTTGCCACCCGACGGGGTCTAAAAGTGTCCATAGGCTGTGTAACAGTTTCACATCAGGCGGGCTGAACACTTATTTGCCACCCGACGGATCATCATCATCATCTGATGATTATGAAAAAAAAAAATCTTCTACCAATTTTCTTACTTGTTTGTCACCCGACGGATCATCATCATCATCTGATGATTATGATGACTGATGACAGGACACAAAAGTAAATCATCATCATCATCAACTGATGATTATGAAAAAAAAAGAATTTCTTCTACCAATTTTCTTACTTGTTTGCCACCCGACGGAGTCTAAAAGTGTCCATAGGCTGTGTAACAGTTTCACATCAGGCGGACTGAACACTTGTTTTCCACCCGACGGATCATCATCATCATCTGATGATAATGAAAAAAAAAATCTTGTACCAATTTTCTTACTTATTTGCCACCCGACGGATCATCATCATCATCTGATAATTATGAAAAAAAAAAATTGTTCTACCAATTTTCTTGTTTCTCACCCGACGGAGTCTAAAAGTGTTCATAGGCTATGTAACAGTTTCACATCAGGCGGGCTGAACACTTGTTTGCATCCCGACGGATCATTATCATCTGATGATTATGAAAAAAAATATATATTATACCAATTTTCTTACTTATTTACCACCCGACGGATCATCATCATCATCATCTGATGATTATGAATGATTATGAAAAAAACGAGCTACATGGTAGGCGGAGTATTAGGAGGCGGAGTATTAGGAGGAGGAGGCGGAGTGTTAGGTTTTATTTTCGTTACGGAATTTCTTGATTCGGTCGCCGCGCTCAAAGCCCGCGATAAAAGCTATGCAATAGCTTAAAAATATTCGCCAACTTGGGTGTTCCGCCATGTAGGATTTAGAATGACGTCACACAGTTAACCATGCATTGTCATCCAAACTGAACGTGTATACAAAATTTCAGCTCAATCGATTGAAGATATCTGTCGAAATTGATTTTCAAGCTTTAGAAGTCCGCCATATTGGATTAAGAGTGACGTCACATTATTTTTCGAGTTATTCTTATCAAGCCCTTTTATTTGATACCCATATTGTAGGAGTGCATTAAAAATAGTTGGTCCGCCATCTTGGGTATGCCGCCATGTTGGATTTAGAATGACGTCACACATTTAGTCATGCATTGTCATCCAAACTGAACGTGTATACAAAATTTCAGCTCAATCGATTGAAGATATCTGTCGAAATTGATTTTCAAGCTTTAGAAGTCCGCCATATTGGATTAAGAGTGACGTCACATTATTTTTCGAGTTATTCTTATCAAGCCCTTTTATTTGATATCCATATTGTAGGAGTGCATTAAAAATAGTTGGTCCGCCATCTTGGGTATGCCGCCATGTTGGATTTAGAATGACGTCACACATTTAGTCATGCATTGTCATCCAAACTGAACGTGTATACAAAATTTCAGCTTAATCGGTTAAAGATATCTGCTTCAAAATTGAGTTGCAAGATTTCACCCGAACATACTTACATACTTACATTGCAAGTTAAATAAAAGCTTGTAAAAAAAATCAAATAGGCTCGATTTCCTATAATTTTAGGTAACTATCCAATTTTTTTGCAAGCAACCAAAGCGATGCAAATACCCTATACTCTGCGTGGCATGACATGCAATTGGCCGGTTTGATTTAGTGAAATATATATTTACTAGCTTTCTAGCTTTCGTCCGCATGTATCCCGGTATTCCGTGGAAAGTTTCGTACTTTTTGCTCAGTTTCTAAGGATCATATTGTGACGTTAAATAGGCTATCAAATGTTAAAAGATTTTTATAATCTTTTTGCATTTGATAGCATATCTTTACTAATATAACAAACCCTTCCGCTTTGTTACATTAGTAAAGATATGTTATTAATTAAAAACATTACAGTCTCTTCCCCTCCTCGGAGTGTCTAATGATTTTCCTATTATTTATTTTTATTTAATAGTTATTGACGAGCTCGGTGGTGCAGTGTAGTTAGTAACGCTTCATTGACACCAATGCTTGTGGTTCGATTCCTACACAGGACAAACATTTTGCGTGTACGAACATGTCCGTTTGTCTAGTTCTGGGCGTGTTTACGTGAGGTAGGTTTGGTTTGGGAAAGTACCTCCATCTGGCAGAAAACCGAAGCTAAATAACAACTCTCGGGGTTATTGTGTTCCTACGCGTGAGTGAGGTCACAAGTAAGTCCCTTAGAACTTGCTGTGTTAGCAGCAGAGGTCGCGCAATGCCGCGAACCATACTTAACGTATTCCAAGCGTTCATAGGCTACGGTAATCGCTTTACATTAGGTGGGACGTTGTATAACAAAAGCTGTTTGACTGCAGCATTCTACAAGTGCCCATTCAAACAGCTTATTAAATATCAGTTTACCCTATTGAATCATCATCCCTCAACACCCTTCTATTTACCCTCGTATCACCGCAACATACCCAAGTGGGTCATGGCGCTTAGTTACCCTTTAAAAGATTCAGTGAAATTGTTATTCGTACAAACATGCTTGACAAACGGACAGTTTTATGTTAGAAAAGCAAGTTTTCTGGTACCAAAGACCTACGTTTCAATAGAAGATAGACATAAATAAAAACCGGCCAAGTGCATATCGGGCCACGCTAAAAGTAGGGTTCCATACTTGGTTCGCTTTGCTTGTTTGTGAAAAAGTTTGATACTTTAGACAGTTGCCTAAAATAATAGGAAATCAAGCATATTGGATTTTTTTCTAACATTCAAAACCAAGTTACAGAGCATTGTCAAATATTGTATGGGTTATACATTCATTAAATTTACGACTATATACATCTAGAACGCATTAAACGCATAGACTATTGAGACACATGAATATTAAGACTTTTTGTTTGACACTGACTATGCAGTTGTCCCCTGTGGGCCGTTACTACGTCACCGGAAGGGAATATTAAATTTGTAACCGGTTGCCTTCTGTAAAATTGATGAAAACGAAACCATAGCGCGATCGAGTTCGGGAACCTTACTAACCTGCAGGCGGCCAGCGGTCAACTGTTTCAGTGGGTCTCCCTGACCGCCCCGCCAGCCTGCCGCGCCCACTCTGAGTGCGGTTCGATATCCGCCGGTCCTCCCGCTGTCCGCACAACGACCTCTTAATTAGCTGGCGACCTTACTCACCCACAGGAGCACAACAATCCTTCCGGAGTTGTTATTTAGCTACGGTCTTCTGTAAGGTGGAGGTGCTGCCCTGGACGGATATTTAGAGCAACAAGTCATGCTTTGCTCCACCGCAACAAATAAAAATAGGAGTGAGTGGAGTAGCACGACCTCTCGCTGGATGCTACCTCTCTCTAAAGGCACCTGAAAGTAGAACCACAAATGTTATATATAAAGAGGTGCTTTGATACAGTCAGTATCAAATAGGTAATGAAAACTAAACAGATCGTGCATGCGCGACATATTTTTATTACTACACAAATAAGGATACTTGGCTTTTACTAACTATTTAATGCTGACTGTACCTAAAAATAAGAAGTAAAAACTGCCGAAATTCCAAAATCTACGCGTGCCAAGCCGCGGTTTGTCTCTTTTTAAGCAGACGAGCGTAACGCTCTAACTTTTTGTCACTTTTTGTTAACGCCTTCACTTTTTTTTCTTCACTATTTTACTCCTTATAAAATTTCCGTACCGGGCCTTATAAGTCAAAATCGTTTCTTAAGGTGAAAGCTTAGAAACACAAGGACCAATTGCATAGACATGAAAAAATAAACGAAATAAAAAATTCAAAAAGGAAACAAAATTAAGAAAATAATTGTTTCAGTCTCTCTTGAAATTCAAACAAACTTCTTCTTTGTGTTATTCCGTTTCCTAATCCGTCAGGATTGGCGGTGTCCGCTACCTAAGCCTAAGGGTTTGATCGAATGGATCGACTGCCGTCAGATCTCAACAACCTAGAGGGAGGGCCGTGTGAATTTCCACACGATGTTTTTCTTCACCGCCGAGCAAGTGACAAATAAATGCGTATAAATCCGAAAATACGACTTTTGAGGTACGTGCCCCCGCCAGGATTCAAATCGGGGACGGCGGTGGCCAGTTGTTCAATAGGCCGATTCCTTATCCACTCTGGGCTATCACTTCACTTCCAATGCTCTGAAAAAACCTAAGCTTATTTATAATATTATGATAGACGTTTACGCTCGAAACTATATGAAAAAAAATATGAAATGTGTCTACTGAAATGATTCAATGAACGTCCAGACTAATGACGAGCTCGGTTGCTCAGTCGTGAAAGACGCGATTTTGACACCAACGCTCGTGGGTTCGATTCCCACACAAGACAAACATTTGTGTGCATGAACATGTCTGATTGTCTTGGTCTGAATGTTTTAAGAGAAGTAGGGCGCATCAAAGCAGCCCATCTGGGGAAGTACCTCCACCTCACAGAGAAACCGCTGCCAAATAACAACTACCTAGAGGGTTTTTGTGTTCCTGCGTGTGAGTAAGGTCACCAGTAAGCTCCTAAGGAGTTGCTGTGTAAGCAGCAGAGGAGGCATCGCGCGAGTGATATATGTTACAAGCGTTAATAGGCTACGGTAACTGCTTTACATCAGGTGGACCGTATGCTTGTATGTCTCCCGACGTTGTATAAAAAAAAATATTGGTAATTTAATCTAAACTACGTGTGCTTCCACTACTGATAAGTTCACGCTAACTAGCGCCAGCCGACGCCCACCCACTACCGTTAGTAGATGCATGCTGTCACTGCTCCGGCCGTCCCTGCCTCGGTTGCTGCGGTCGCCTCTGCGAATGCCTGCCATCTGATACATTAACCGCATCTACCCGCCACCGTTGCTGCCCTGGCTGCTGCGGTCGTCTCCGCACCGCACACGTGTTTCGCCTCTCCACAAGGCATCCTCAGGCGCTGTACATGTTTGAATTCAGATGGCGGACCTTCACAAAGACAACCGCAGCAGCCGACGCAGGTGCGATGCGATGCTAGAGCAACCATGGCAGCGACGGTATGCATCTACTAACGGTAATCACTGAGTGTCGGCCGGCGCTAGTTAGCGTGAACTAATCAGTAGTGGATGCACATAAAGTAGTTTAGATCAAAATCGCAATAATTATTTGTGGTTCAACAAATACGTGTGGTTGTTCAATGAATTATTTCGGTAGAGTTATTTTATAATTTTGTCAAACAATTTCAAGCTACACTTAAACATCTACGTTTTCATCTTCACATAAAATACAAATTTAACGAGCTCGGTGGCGCAGTGGTGAAACGCGCTGTTACACTACTTTGACACCAACGCTCATGAGTTCGATTCACATACAATACAAACATTTGTGTGAATAAAAATGAAAGGTCTGGGTGTTTTTAAGATAGGTTGGACGCATAAAGCACCCGGTCTGGGGAAGCACCTACACCTAAAAAAATTGCAGTTAAATAACAAATCTCTGGAGGGTTGCTGTGTTCCTGCGTGTGAGTGAAGTCACCAGTAAGCTCTTAAGGATTTACAAGCGTTTATAAACTACGGTAACCGCTTTACATCAGGTGGGCCATATGCTTGTATTCCTCCCGACGTTGTATAAAAGAAAATAACTAAATAATTATTGAACAACAAAACAAAACAGAATACAGGTACGAGCAGACCTGTTAAAAATAACTTACAGGTCCTGGCATTGATACGTCCTACCTAAAAATGTAGTATTTAAGTCATTCCACAACGTCTCTATATCCTCGACTACGAGCAAACCCTTATCAGGGCGCGGTTGAGACGGGTACGGAACTCAACCGTGAACTTGGCACCGATTTATAAAGTTATTTCCCTTTTTATTTATTTATATACATTAAATCATGTGGCCATATTTATTTAGTACCGGTCGTTTATTTACCTTTTCTTTTATACAACGTCCGGATGCATACAAGCATACGACCCACCTAATGTAATGAGCTGACCGTAGCGCACGGACTCTTACAGCATTGCTCGCTCGCGTGTTGCCACCCCTGCTCCTAATACTACAACTCTTTAGGAGCTTACTGGCAACCCCACTTACTTTCAGGAACACAACAACCTTCCAGGGAGTTGTTGTTTGACTGCTGTATTCTGTGACGTGCAGGTACTTCCCTAGTCTGGGCTACTTTAATGTGCCCTACTTCTCTTAATATCCCCAGAATAAGACAAATAGACATGTTTATGTATTCTATGTGAGAATTGAATCGACGAGCGCTAGTGTTATAGTTACATTGCTAACCTCTCCGCCACCGGGCTTGACAAAATTGATGCGCCCTACCTCTCCTAAAACATCCAGATCAAGACAAATAGACATGTTTATGCAGAGATCTATTCGTCCTGTATGGCAATCGAACTCACGAACGTTAGTGTTAATGTAGCCAGTTGACCATTGGGCTCATCATATCATGGAGCAATAATGGTGAAAATCGATTCACGCACTGTTGCGGCTTTTGACCTAGGATCAGCCATTGCATTTTTCGCTTACGGTTTCAACAAAGGACACAAGTTTCCACACGCGTTTCTCTCTGCAGGTCAGTCAAATTATGAGGCAACCATTTTTCGTATTTTATTATCCTATTAATTTGATGCAAAATAGTCAATATTGTAGGTAAGGTAACGCTAAACCATACCGCAAATTCCTGTGTAGTTTGACTCGGATCGGCTTCCACCATCTCCTTCAGTTCAACGGTATTCACCTGTGTGCGCGGTCTTCCACGTTGTTCGTTCTTCAAGTTTCTATTACGAAAGCGTTTAAACGAAAAACGCACCGTACGTTCATTAGCAGTTTCCTCTCCAAACACAGCATTGATATTGCGAGCCGACTGTGGGATTTTCGAAGTATCAATCTTTCCCGTCTAAGCTGAATAAAAAAAACAATTGAAATTCGAAACTCAAATGTTGCACATTTTTTTTAAACATTTTTTTTAAAAACCTTATAGGTATCATGTGAAAAAAGTATCGCTCGAAAATCTCACACCATAAACGTTTAATGCCAGTTCAAAGTATCAATTACTTTAAAACGGCTTCATACTTTAACCCCTATTACATAGCAAAACTCGAAAATGGGCAGACCGGTTTGAATTTCTTTTTTTTTTTTTTGAATAACATGCATGCGGCTTTGCTAGTAATATATAGAAAACAATGAAACCAAGATAAACCGATATGCTAACGAATGTATTTTTTTGTATGTACATAATAGTGCCACGTTTTATGCAGTCTACATGTTTACCAAATACCCCTCTCCTTTCCTTATAACAAAACTTTTGTTGTCTGCCACTATTTTTCTCATTTACCCTATCTACCCCACTACACTAGCATCCTGACCTATTTATGCCTCAACAATGCATGCACAATAAATCAGAATAACACCATACATATCACATCCTAAGATTAACACAATCAATAGTAGTAATAACAGTGATCAATTCACTGCATTATAGTGTACGGTATGATGGCTAATTGACATTATGTCGGCAGTTCATATACCACACTCCATAACTTACAGGTATTGTATTGACAGCGAGTGTTGGTAATCTCGACAAATTGAGTGGCTGTTACACTGGCAGACATAGAAAACGGTACATTGGAAAATGTTTAAAGAACATGTTTATATGTATAAGAGTCTGATTCTTTCATTGTGAGTAATATTTGTTGTTGGGGCTATAAAATAAATAAACTTATATGTATGTATATACATATAGGTTTAATTACTTATTACCGAGTTCGGTGGCACAGTGATGAAACGCGATGTTATGCTACTTTGACACCAACGCTCGTGAGTTCGATTCCCACACAGGGCAAATATTTGTGTGCATGAACATGTCTGTTTGTCTTGGTCTGGGTATTTTCTATGCATTATAAGTATATATTTACAAAAAAATATATTTACGTATGTTTATCAGTTATCTAGTACCCATAACACAAGCTTCGCTTACTTTAGGCTGGATGGCGCTCAGTAATTTGTCCGACAATATCAATATATATAATATAACTATAAAATAAATGAATATACATATATGTATAATCTTACTTGAGCTTACTAACATAATAATAAATTTATTATTATGTTAATGTATATATCGTTCGAACACTTTATTACCTACATTTACATTCATTTGAATGTAAATGTAGTAAATGTAAATGACGAGCTCGGTGGCTCAGTCGTGAATGACGCGACTTTGACACCAACGCTCGTGGGTTCGATTCCCATACAAGGCAAACATTTGTGTGCATGAACATGTCGGTTTGTCTTGGTCTGGATGTTTTAAGAGAGGTAGGGCGCATCAAAGCAGCCCGCCAGGGGAAGTACCTCCACCCCACAGAAAACCGCAGCCAAATAACAACTCCCTAGAGGGTTGTGTGTTCCTGCGTGTGAGTGAGGTCACCAGTAAGTAAGCTCCCAAGGAGTTGCTGTGTAAGCAGCATAGGAGGCATCGCGCGAGTGATACTTAATATATCTCAAGCGTTGATAGGCTACGGTAACCGCTTTACATCAGGTAGGCAGTATGCTTGTATGCCTCCTGACGTAGTATAAAAAAAAAACTAAATAAAATATTCTGTTGCCTTTCGTTTAGTTTTGAACGCATCACTTGCTTTAATAAGCCTGTTTAAAATGCATTGCGTAGTATTTCTTCTCAAAACATTAAATAGTAAATTAGTGACTATGCCAAAAGGCTACAAATTTACTACAAATGTTATATTATTACAATTTACTCAGTCACCGATCGGCTTTTAGCTTCAACTCTAAGTTGAATACGAATTGCCTTGAACTATTCTGTTGCAGTTTAGAGGTAATAAATATGACATCGTGAGCTTTCTATTATTATGCATCCTATACTGTGAAATCGCATTTGTGAGGTGAAATTGGTACTGAGAGCAAACCCGATTTCACCCTGACCGCCGAAACGGTTAAGGCAGCAACAATCAATTGTAGAAACAATTAGTTTGGTCGTTAGAACTAGTTTATTCCTAATTTCATAGTGATTTATTGAGATTAAACTATGAAGTAAATAAATGAATCCCTACAAACGAATTTTAACGAGCTCGATGGCGCAGTGGCGAAACGCGCTGTTACGTTACTTTGACACCAACGCAGTTTAGGTCAATTCCCACACTGGACAAACATTTGTGTGCATGAACATGTCTGTTTGTCTTAGACTGGGTATTGTTAAGAGGCAGGGCGCATCAAAGTAACCTGTCTGGGGAAGTACCTCCACCTCACAGAAAACCGCAGCCAAATAACAACTCCGTTAAGGGTTGTTGTGTTCCAACGTGTGAGTGACGTTACCAGTAAGCTCCTAAGGAGTAGCTGTATTAGCAGCACAGGTGGCATCGCGCGAGTGATACTTAATGTATTGCAAGTGTTCATAGGCTACGGTAACCGCTTTACAACGGCAACTTAATGTAAGTTAAGATTTGAATGTTGAACTATATATTTTTATTGTCATTAAGTGTATTCAGAACAAAGGCACTCAATGTCAATACATTATTCGATGCAGTTCTGTCTGCCAATCACCTCGTTAGCATTGGGAGATTTGTGTTCCAAATGAGACACGAATTATGCACAGACGAATGGACTGTATCTTTGTTTTATTAGTAGCAAAAAACAGAAGAGCATTTTGTACCAACTATCGTGACAAATAATCGTATGCCACTTCAGATTTCTTACGAATATGGTGTGTGGTGGCAATGTGAACACGCCTACAGAGGTGGTCGAAGTAACTCGCTCTATTTTACCCGGGTTGGACAGGTCAGTTCCAACCCGGGTAAGATAGGAACTATATGTTCTTACATATTTCTTTAAAGGTTTCCTTCGACTATTTCATTTTATTACAATTTGAAAACATTGTCTTTTCAGGAGCACCGTTCCTATATGAAATCTATATGTTTGTCTGTGTGTGCGTTTGTCTGTGCAAATATTCGAATTTTGACTTCAGATTCGGATTCAGCATAAAAAAGTAGAATAGGAATGTTCAGGAACACTGTTCCTATCTCTTAAGGAACATGGTCAAAATGGCCGACAAATAAAAAAAAATTGAATTCTATCTATCTATAACTTCACGCCAAATCCCTTGCGGGGTAGGCAGAGAGAACCGAGCGCCACGTGACTCGATCCTTACATATCTCACTCGCTTCTTTAACATTCATTGCTCTTCTCAATCACGATCGCCGGTTTCTAGGGCTCCTGACATCACCTTCTGATAGAACACGACCAATTTGGTCATGGTAGGTAAGTCTTGGCCTTCCCCGGCTCCTACATCCTTCCACTTTTGCATTGTAGTTAGCGTTGTGTTGTAACTTGTGTTAGCCTTGGGACCAACACTGCATAGTGTATAGCGAGTTGTGCCTTCTGGCTCAGGTTTTTACTGCCAAGAAGTTTTCCCAACGCTCCATTCACACTATTCCCAGCACTCACTCGTCTTTCCACATCTGCGGTGTACCTTCCATCCCTGCTGAAAGCGCATCCAAGATATACAAACTCATCCACTTGTTCCAACACTTCATCATGAATCGTAATCCTTACATTAGTTCTGGATTCTTCTCTTTCAAATACCATTATCTTTGCTTTCTTCGCATTCAGTAGTAAGCCTTTTCCATACATTCGTCTTTCATCGTTGTGACCAGTGTTTGCAGTTCAGATGGCGTATCTACTAATAGCACGGCATCGTCTGCATACAGCAGACAGTTCACCACTAGGTCACCCATGCGCAATCCCACATTCGTTGACCTTATTCTCTTCAGACAACTATCGAGATACAGGATAAACAGCCTAGCAGATAGCATGCAACCCTGTTTGACACCAATTTTGACATCAAACCAGGGTGACATGCCACCATCTATCCGCACACATGCTGAGCAGTCCTTGTAAGTGTACTGCACAGCACGGAGCCGTCAATCCCATATCTCGGCAATATGTCCCACAATTCCTTTCGCACAACCCTATCAAAGGCTTTCTCAAGATCCACAAAACCGCAGAAAACCTGGTCTATGGCCAGATGCTTCTCTACGATATTGCGGAGCGAGAAAACTTGACCCATACATCCCCTTCCATTTCTGAAACCTCCTTGTGCGTCCCACAGCATTTCATCGGATTTCACCCTCATTCTCCTTTCAATCACCTTTCCATATACTTTTGCTGCTAAGCTGATCAAACTGATGGCCCTATAGCTGGTGCAGTCCATGCGTGACCCCTTGCCTTTATACAAGGGCACGATGACTGCGCGTCTCCAGTCCATTGGGACCCTTCCAGTTCTCCAGCACAGGTTGCATAAGTACCAGAAGGCGTCCCGGACGTAAGTGCCACCTAATTTGATCATCTCAGCTGTGATCATATCAATTCCCGCTGATTTTCCATTTTTCAAGCTTCGTATCGACCATTCGATCTCATACATAGTTATGCCTTCGTCGGACGCCGTTAACATGGAGTAAGCATCCGACTTACTCTCATTGTCAGCGTCCGAGGCATACTCATACATTTCCTCAAAATATTCACTCCACCGTTCTAACACTTCCTGAGTGTTCGCAAGAATGACACCAGCTTTAGACTTTATCTTATCCATTCTCGATGCCGACGAACCACTCCGAGACTTCTTTACCTCCCTCCAAAAGAGTTTGGTATTTGCCTCGAAGTTTTTCGTCAGCCTCTCTTCCTCATTCATAATTTGTATTTCACGCTTCTCTTTCACTAAAGCCTTGGTTTCATTCTTGCATAGATGATACATTTCTTTCTTCTTTTCTCTCATATTTTCATTTAAGGGCAAAGATGATACGTATTCCAGCCACGCTTTCCTCTTTCTTCCTACGGAGGATTCAACCTCCGCATCCCACCACGCATCTCCTTTCGCTGTTTTACGTCTCTTTGCATCCACAAGCTTCTTTTGCACTATCCACCATACTTTTTTTCAAAACTTTCCAACAATCATCCACATCTGAGTCGGAGAGGCATGCATTTGCAAGTCTCTCACTTACCAGATGCACATACGTTCTCCTTACACTTTCATCTTGCAATTTTTCACTCCTTATCCTTTCATGATCTCCGAAAGGGATACGCACTCGCCAGTGCCTCCACTTCCTAAAAAGGCCCACAAACCGGCTTACCACCAGGTAGTGGTCCGTCTCAAGAGTGGGGCCTCTAAAGGCTCTTGTATCCATTATAATATTTCGGAGACGTCTATCTCTTAAAATCAAATCAATCACACTTTTTTGGTCATTCCTTCTCCATGTATACGTGTGAATATCCTTATGATGAAATAAAGTATTCGACACGAGGAGGTTTCGTTCCATACATAAATCTAGTATTGACTTACCTGCTTCGTTCACTCTCTTATCTCCATACGGACCAAGAACGGCTTCATAGCTGTATCGCTTGGTCCCAACCCATCCATTCAAATCTCCACACATAATCACTCTTTCATTCCCTTCAGCTAAGTCCAGAACATCCCTCACAGACTCCCAAAACTTCTCCAGTTCTTGAGCACACGCTGAGCTTACGAGAGCGTATGCTGCAACCAGAAATACTCGCGTGATGCCCAGTTTCATACGAACCCAGAGAAGTCTAGGCCCTACCAAACAGTAATCTCTTACACCAGTGGCTAAGCGAGAGGAGAGTACGACACCTACACCAGCACTGGCATGATCGTCCCGGTCTAGACCAGACCATAGGGCCATCATCCCACCGGGCAGATCATCGGTGTCGCTCCCCTTGCGCTTAGTCTCTGTCACACACAAAGCATCCAAACGTCTATCATTCATTACGTCTATCAGTTCATTCGTCTTATCATTCAATCCACCTCTCACATTCCACGTGCCTATGCGGCACTCGGCTCCCCTCGTCCCGCCGGAATTGGCGCTGCGTGGTGGGTGGCGGCCCCCACGGACGGATCGGTGCGTGTCGCCTACGAGGGACGCCCTAATCCGCACGTCGGTGCGCTCTTGGACCAGAATTGCAATCGAGTAATTGGCAGGGGTCGCGAACGAGCACGCTTCTGGCACATGAGCCCCAAAAATTTGAATTGTTATATAATTGACGAGCCAGGTGTAGCACGAATAAATCAGCTCTTAGAGCATGAGTGGTAGAGACTTGCAGTCTAGTCGAGGTTATTCAAATTTCACGGGACATATATCCTCCATAATTCTGTATCCACCATCAGATCAACCCCATGCTTATCCCACGACCGTGATATGAATCTGGTTTCAGCCGTGTCATAAAATTTCGTTGTGTTGACGTAAAATACTCCCTATAAAATACTACATTGTGTTTTAGTGTAATGTAAAAAGAATTGTATGACGTACAATGAACTTCAATCACTTAATTTCGTCGTTCGTTCAAAGTCAAAGTCAAAAATCTTTTATTCCGTAAAAATCTGGTAAAAATGGCTACATTTGTTTGGAATCGTCACAATTTTTTTCCCTACCGTGCAGTTTATGATTGGTGAGCACTGATAAAAATACTGCCAAAAAACTCAGGCATCCCTCTTTTGGTATCCAAACAAATTTACATATTTTATTAATTACATTATAATTGGATCGACTCACTCCCAGGCATTTTTATCATTAATATAGTCAGATACTTTATAATATGCCCTGCTACACAATTTGGCTTTAATAGTAGTTTTAAATTTGTTAATTGACAATTCTCCTATATTGCTGGGAAGTTTGTTATAGAACCGTATACATTGCCCCATAAAAGAATTACTTATTTTGTGGAGACGGCTTGCATGTAACACAAGATTATGCTTATATCTAGTATTAAAGATAAAGATAAAAGATAAAAATTCTTTATTTGCCTTTAGACCCTCACGGGCACTTAGACACGTCATACATTTTCAATATTATATCTTATTTTATTTTTTTTAAGTTTTTCTCTTTTTTAATCTACCAGCATTTCAATTTATTTATGCTATGAGTATCACTCTTTTTACAAAATGAGTTCGTTCGTTCGAAGAGAAACGTCCAGGAAACGGGACAAGTCGGTACCTTTAACTTTTGCACTCGGCGACACCCACTGAGAAAAGTTAAGATTTTTGCACGCGCTCTGGGTGGGAAGTGTTGGGGGTGGATTCGGAGAGCATTCGCAACAGTAATGTTCAAAATCGTCGCGCTCAAAGAGTATGCGGAACGCACTGTGTCGAGGCGCTAGCAGTCAGTTTTGATGTAACACCGAGATTCTTTCTTCATGAAGCTAATGACGAAGGTTAAGGCTAAGCGAAGGTCTAGATTGAGATCTGTGACCCTGGAGTAACAGGGAGCACAGATTGCATCTAGAGTAAGTGAGGATGGGGCGGATGCAGGCATTGTAGAGTTCTAAGAGGCTCTTATAGCTGCGGCGTATGCACCCTTCTGCCACCCACTACCGTACCCCGCCATCACGACTAAGCCTCGCCTTATGTGACTGTTTCCGCTATACAATAAAATTTTATTTAAACAAATGTAAGACGTATCAAAGTGCTCGCAAGTCTTATGGTAAATAAATAAAAACATTTTTGTCTTTATTGACAGATGCTCTCTGTAAAGAGCGTTTGATTAGGTTAACACGACGAAGACGACGTCCAACTTCTGTGACAGATTCAGTCTGCAAAGTTTAAATTTTATCTTTTAATGAGATTAAATTTTAATGAGAAAGCTTTGTTGACAGTTCTACAGTAACGAAAGCGAACATACGTTACATTTCAAAGCTTATTGTTTTTTTAGACAACGTCGGGATACATACAAGCATATTGTCCGCCTGATGTGAAGCGGTCAAGTATCACTCGAGCGATGTCGTTTCTGCTGCTAACACAGCAACTCCTTAGGAGCTTACACATTCACATTACGAGTACATTTCGTTTGAAATATAATTTCTTGGATGTGCGGGTTTCCTCACGACCTTTTCGTCCTGAATAATTTCATGTTGTGTCCCTTGAAAAAACCTCGGCTGGGAGCTCATTCCACAGCTTGAGAGTTCTCGGAAGAAAACTTCTCTGGAACCGCACAGTATGCGACCAATGGGATTCCAGGGTGTGAGGGTGAACTCCCCGCCGTGGGCGTGCGGTATGGTTATAAAAAGTAGCTATCATTTCGAACAATTCTTCAGAACACAACCCGTTAACCCAACAGATATAAGACCGGAGGAGGTGGAGAATAGCACGACTTCTAGCTGGATCCTACCTCTCTTGCCATCACAGGGCAAGCATTTATGTGCATAAGCATGCCTGTTTGTTTTAATCTGAATGTCTTGCAGCAAACAACAACTCCCTGGAGGGTTGTTGTGTTCCTGGGAGTGAGTGAGGTTTCTAGTAAGCTTCTAAGGCGTTACTATGTTAGCAATGGAACGGAAATTTAATATCTTGCAAGCGTTCATATGCTACGGTAGTCACTTTACATCACTTTATATCACGTGGGGCGTATGCTTGTATGCTTCCCTATTGTATCAAAAAAGGCAACATAAAGTACTAACAATTCTCTCATTTTTCTTCTCGCAGTGAATACATTATGTTATTGAGGAAGATTCACGGCACAGACGTCGAAAGTAATTGGAAGGGTGTGTTTTTTATTATTTCCGTACATTCGCAAGACATACGCAATTATTATAATGTACACTTTTTGGGGATGAAAAAGTCAAGTTAAACAAATCTTAAGGGAACATCGTACAGTCACATCATGAGGCCCCCCTATTAACGTTTTTAATTATACAAATTCATACAGTGAAATCGCAAGGTTTAGCCGTCTATTAAGGTTTTATTTCTCGGCATCACTAAGTACCACTTGCAGTATTTGATAAGTAAGAGGGGGAAGTACCTCCACCTCACAGAGAACCCCGGCGAAATAACAACCCCCTAGAGGGTTGTTGTGTTCCTGCGTGCGAGTGATGTCACCAGTAAGCTTTCCCAGACGGGCTGCTTTGATGCGCCCTACCTCTCTTAAATATCTTATCCCGTAGGAAACCCTTTTTCTTGCTTTCTTTCTTTTTGCTTGGCTTCCAAGAGTCGTATTGTAATATTGAATTGCCTATATCCTTCTTCAACAATTAGGCTAATCTAATCCAATCCTCTTATAGATTATGTGGAAACAATTTTGATTAGTTAAACTTTTATTATTATTTATTTTCAGATTAGCTACTCGACCCAGCTTCGCACGGGTGATCCAATTGTTACCAAACTTCATAGGATCACCTGCTGGGCTAACCTGAAGATTCACCGAAAATTTCATCAAAATCTGCCCAGCCGTTTTTGAGTCCATAGAGGACATACAGACAAACATTCATTTTTATATATATAGGTTCATACATCTCATTTATACTCACGTTTGCGAAGTTGGCTCCAAAGATTACCTGGATACCAGCTACCTTGTAATTTAGTTCAAAAACGAGCTCTGAGAATTGTCGGTGATTCTAAACGCACTTAATATTGAGCCCGTAAGCTTAAGGAACGACTTCGCCTTCCATTGCGTGTTCTACCAATTATACTGATTGTGTTTCGAAAAGTTCTTCGTTAAGACGCCAACTGCTTTCGTCTACAACCACTTTACTCGCTGATGGCAGAAAATTCGTCCATTGAGGTTCCAGTCCAGTGTCCAATCCGGTTCCAGAGAAGTTTTGCAGGCACGAATAGTTCTCCTGACTTCGCAAATGTCCGTGGTCTACGGTAACTGCTCACCAAGGTCCAATGCTTGCTTACCACCTTCGTAGATTACTGCAGAAGATTACATCACCGTCCAATATTATAAAGAAACTGGCTGCTGAGAGAGAAATTAGGAAAACTCCGGAGATCCTGAGATAGGTACACTTGTATAAAGCCAAAGACAGATGCAAAGGTATTGAAAGGTACTGAAACACCCAAAATGTTTTTGTACTAACTCAGGCGGGAACTTAGTTTGGAAACTTTATGTAAAAGTTTTCACGTTAGGAAGTTGAACAAGACTCTCCTGTAGCGTATTTATATATTCTGTAGTATGCAAATAAAGCTTCTCTATCTATTATTCTATTTACTGTCTATTAAGGCTCGGTTGCTAATATCACATCGGTTATTGTGGTATCTGTTATGTAGTACGAATTAAACACCTCGGCTGCTCGACCACAACTGGTTTATTATATCTCCGCCGTCAGTTACAATAATATATAACCTACCCACAACATCTCCCCTTATAAACTAACAATGACAAACATACAATATAATAAAGTTTACCTTATGGTTAGTACTTACTAGTTACAATAATAATTATCAGTAAGCAATACACAATACTGGTTACTAGGGTTTATGTTATTTATTGCCACCTATAAATAGTACCTAAGTATCATCCCGATCACATTATCAACCATTCCGCCTACCACAAAGAAAAAAAAATATGCAGTAGAAATGTAAGTTTTCTAGATACCATACTGTGGTATACACATACTTATTATTAAGATAGATAAATCCTCCTCAGTGGCTTTATCTTCGAAAGCTGGATCTGTGTACTTAGATGCATCACTATATAAAGCATCCTCCTTTGCCTTTTTTTTTTTTTTTTTTTTTTAATGTAGCCTATCAAAATGTCCCTATCGCGCCTGATGGAAAGCGTCAATAAGAACCAGATGCGAGAACAGCCATCTCAGTGATTAGCGCTGTGCTGGCTGTCCCCCCCCTGACGGCCCGCTAAGGTGCCTCTTCACGCCACGTCTAAACGACCCGGGGTTATAGGAAGTGGGGAACACATGCGCCGGAAGCGAATTCCACATTTTGATAGTCCGACAAAGAAACGAGTCGCCGAACTTCTTAGTACGGGAGGTAAGCAACCCAACTCTATGTGGATGTGATTTCAGTCCAGCGCGAGTATTCCGGAGGAGAAAAGGAGAAGGAGGGACGAGGTCAAAAAGCTCCTCAGAACATTCCCCATGATAGATACGATAGAGAACACTCAAGCTACCTATATCCCTACGCAGCTGAAGAGGTTCAAGGGAGTTAGTGACCTCAACGCTATCTATAATGCGTATAGCGCGGCGCTGCATTCTATCGAGAGCGTCAAGTAGATATTTGGCAGACCCGTCCCAGAGGTGAGAACAGTACTCCACGCATGGGCGAACTTGCGCTTTGTATAGAAGGCAGCGCTGCTCAGGCGTGAAGAACCGTCTCACCTTGTTCAGGATTCCGAGTTTTTTAGAGGCCACGGAAATAACGCTCTCGATATAGTCTTTGGGGTTGAGGTCGCCTCTAATGTTGATGCCGAGGATGGTAAGACTATCTTGTATCTGCAAAGGGGTGCTCTGAAGAGAGGGAAGAGGATGGAATGGAGAAACTTTGGCACTAATCGCACACGCCTGGGTTTTATTGGCATTAAACTCAACCAAGTTGCTGGAGCCCCATCGAGAAACGCGATCCATCACCCGGTCGAGCTCAACGACAAGTGCACGTCTTTTCTCCTCTACTTCGGCCTGGCCTGCCGCAGGTCGTCCGACATATCGCGCATGAACTGTACTGTCATCTGCATAGCAATGTATGTTACCAAGTGATAACATATCATTGATATGCAGCAGAAACAGTGTGGGCGACATGACTGATCCCTGCGGTACTCCGGCGTTCACACGCAGAAACTGCGATGACTGGCCGTCGCAAAGGACTCGTATGCTGCCTCTTCTGTAAGACTTTGATTAACCTCACTTGGTTCACATTTTATCAGATGCTTGCGATTACGTCTATATCCAATGCCTAGTTTGCTTTCGACAAAGTATGAACGAGGTGTATTTGCTTCCCCGACTACTTTTCACCTACTTCTATACTTTCCGTCTACACAAATTACCTCGTCACCTATTTCAAGTGCAGGTAACGCTTTGCAATGTTTATCATAGTGTTGTTTTGAAAGCGTTTGTTTTTTCATTAGCGTTACATGTTCTGATGGGTGTACAGGCTTAGGTACTAACAAATCGGGACTTGCCGGCAATTTACAAAGTTGTGCAGGAGAACTTAAACCATGCCTGGGAGTGTTTCTATATTAAGTAAAGCTAAATGAAAATCACTTACGATTGACTGACGAACTGGTGAAGATCACAGGGAACCGATGGATGCTCCCTGCGATCGGCACAGGATCCATAACTGTTGACGTCAAGGGTCTATATTCAACAGATGTCCGTGGCCTGAAATTATGATAAATTTTCTTTAAGCAAATTATCTTGAATAAGAGTCAGTCGTTGGACTGTAAGCGCGCATACATATTGTATTGTTCTTGCTTAAAAGTGCAACAGTTTCTCAAACTGCGTTAATCTTATTATATACGCCATGTTTCGTTGCTACCGTTGTAATGACGAATCAAGGGATGGTGCGCAGTGTTCGATGTGTTCAAACAAATATGACTTTCCATGCTCTAGAATCACTGCAATAGGCTACCGTAAACTCAGCGACCGGAAGTCTTCCTCGAGGTGTACTGCCCGTAAGTCAACTACGCCAGAGCCTCCGTTGCCAGCGGACATGGACGGTGGAGTTAAAGTAATTATCCGGCAAAATATCTGCTATACCAGATCTCATAGAGAGCGTAAAGGTTATCCATACAGAACTGGTTGATCTAAAAATGATCATGCCAGAAATCTCAAAACATGAAGTCCTCTCTGGAATTTCTCCACCACTCAATCGAAAATTTAAATGATAAAATCATTGAAATCGATCGGGAGATTCAAGAGTTTCAGCAAACAAGAGAAGACGTGACCATACTTCAACAGCGTATTGAGAAGCTGGAGACTGTTCTGAAAGAAAATGAACAAATGTGTCGTTTGAACAACTTTGAGATCAAAGGTGTCCCGATGACCAACGTTGAAGATCTGTATTCAGCTGTATCAAAACTTTGCAATAACATAATCTGCAGAGTTTCAAAGAAGCAAATAAATTATATTGCAAGGGTGCCGTCGAGAAGTGCGGATAAGTCAATAATTGTGTCACTACATAACCGCGTCCTGAAGGATAACTTTGTTGCTGCTGCAAGAACCTGCAAAATAATCTCACCAAAAGATCTTGAACTCAGCGGTGACAATAGAATACTTGGGATAATAAAATCCTGTTAAATAAAACAAAAGCTTGGGCTAAGGAGTAGGGCTTTGCCTTCGTTGGGTCATGGGGTGCAAAATCTTCATACGAAAAAGCGAAGGCGCGCAACATAAAATCGCTAGTGGACCTAAGATAGAATTGCATATTTTGAGCGACGCTGTCTCTTTTATGATTTGCACTTACATCGCTTTTTGTTCTCATACGCACAAGTTCTGTTTGCACCTATGTAATAATTGTTGCTTTAATAATGAGCTTTATGTCAAGACGTACAGGGATGGAATCAATTCGTTAGATTTCGTCAGTAACAATATTTTTAGTTTGTATACCGTGGAATAACCCGAATGCTAATAGTTATTTTCATTTATTTTTGCTACATTTATTAGCTAGCTAATTGTATTTATTATTCACAATGATAAGTTTTTATTACCAAAACGTTAAAGGACTGAGGACAAAGACTTCAATGTTTTTAAGAAACTTAAGCTTGTATTCTTACGATATTATTTGTTTAACCGAGACGTAGCTTGTAGATAGTATTCGTAGACGGTATCGTTACTTATTTTAGTGCGAACGCGCGATAGAAATTACTTCTGCACAAAAATACGGTGGTGGTGCGCCGATAGCAGTGAAATGGCAACTTGTGGCTAGTGGACGTTAGGACTGGTGCTCTTCTGCGGAGGACGTGTGGGTGACGTTGATCCTTCAACACAGTAAACCCAAGATACAATATAAACTTCATATGTGTGTAGCCTATATGTGTGTTCAAAATATACGGGTCACAGTTTTTTAACACAAATAACGAATTTGTCGTAAAATATTTGTGATGTTTTAATAAATAATCTCAATGATATTTTTATTATGTTTGTTGTATAATTTATTTTTGACAAACAAACGAACAGACAGAGTCGCATCATTCCTTTTTAAATTGCATAATAATTAATTGTAATGTATTTAGCTATAACTATCTCGTCTACAATTGATTAACCTACATACCTACATCTGTGTGATATCGTTATGAGCTATGATAGCCCAGTGGATAAAAGACCGGCCTATTAACCAACTGGCGCCCAGTTCGAATCCTAGAATGTAGGTAGGTACACCTAAATTCGTGTTTTCGGTTTTATGTACATATTTATTATCACTTCCTCGGCGGTGAAGGAAAACATCGCGAGGAAACCCGCACGTCCAAGAAATTACGTTTCGAAAGACGTGTGACATTACCTAAGAAAGGTCTGGTTAACCCTCTGGGTTGTAAAGGTCTGACAGTAATCGTTCTCAGTAAATACCAGAAACTTCGTCAAAACCTTGGGCTGAGGAATGGATCCGATCCTAATGAATTAGGAAACTGGATAACACTAAGAACAAGATTTATGTGATATAAATAATAAATAAATATTGTCGGACAAATTATACAGCGCCACCTAGCCCCGAAGTAAGCGAAGCTTGTGTTATGGGTACTAGACAACTGATAAACATACGTAAACACATTTTTTTTAGTAATACATACTTATTATACATAGAAAATACACATGTTCATGCGCACAAATGTTTGTACTGTGTGGGAATCGAACCCACGAGCGTTGGTGTCAAAGTAGCGTAACCGCGCGTTTCACCTTTGCGCCACTGAACTCGTCAATACGATATGATTAATTGTACCGACTATTTACCAACTGTTAGTTATAATCTGTATTATACGAAATAAATGCAATAAAAAAATACATAAAACCATACTGTGAAATTTACAATTTCAGTTTTAAAACTTCATTCGCACAGAGATTTTGCTGTTGGTGGTGGTCACCTACGAGATATAACAAATTGAATCGCTAACTCATAATATAGTATAACATAATATAATTTTGTCGTATAAGCAAATCGAAGATCTGCTGCAGATTACAAAATGATCTGGGTAGTATTTTGTTTAGGAGGCCAACATCTTACTCCATTACATATTAATTTAATCTAAGTCCAACCGTTCTCTCAAAAGTTTATATAAACACATAACTCACTCATGCATGTACACATGTGATTCACATTTTTACTTATACCTACACCACGATCTTTGGTGTTGCTAAACCAAAAGCCAAACGAAAAGGATTGCATTTGTTTGTAAAATAATCTAACGCAACTGTAGACTATAATGTGCGAGAATAAATACGATGAGTATACGAGGTCTAAATCCCACTCGAGGGCTGGGCACTGACGCCTGTACCACGGGTATATCCTACAATAGGTGTCAGTGTCGTCTGAGCAACTATTGAATTTAGAGCCTTAATGTATCAAAAGGCACAACAAGTTGTTTTGTACAAGACAAATTGTTTGGAACTAAATAAATTTATTCTAGTTCCTATTATACAATTTGAACAAAGGATGGAGTAGGCTTGTTACACAGTGCAAGTTTAGTGTAGTGTAGCCAGCTCGACCGTCTAGGGACCAATAATTTCTAAAGTCCAAGTTAGTTTCCGTGCTAATTAACACACTATCACATTACTGGCTTGCTATATCTTAATTCCAAGTTTACCTGCAATGTTGCAATCCACTAAACATTAGCGAGGCGTACTTGTACTTCTATAATTATCAGTATATGTACTGGTAATTATATTGACTTTTGAAAGGAAAGGCTTGAAAGTGAATGTAATGAAGACAAAAGCGTTGGTGATCGAAAGGAATGAAACTGTTACAGAGTGTCAGATAATGATCGGAGATAAAAAAGTGGAACAATTGAATGAATTTGTGTATGTTTACGAGAGATGAGAAATGTGAGGGACATATTGAAAGAAGAGGCTTTCAGGCTTTCACTGAAAGCAGGAAACCGTATCAATGGTGCATTATACTCGAGCAAAACTCGTCTTGATATCATTCAGGGTGTATTAACACCAATATTGACGTACGGTAGTGAATCATGGGTGTGGCAGAAGAAGCATGAAAGTAATTGAAACAGCAACGCTGTTAAAATGAGAGCACTGAGGAGTATGTGTGGAGTCACAATGGTTGATAGAGGAAGAAATACCACGATACGAGAACAATGTGGAATGAAATATGACGTAATGACAAAAATTTACAATCCTGAGATGGTTTTGGACATTTGGAAAGAATGTTTCTTTTTATACCTACCCACCCCACCCACCTAATATAAAGCGTGGACCGTAGTCTATTAACGCTGGCGATACATTAATTATCACTCGCGCGATGTGTCCTCTAATAGGTCTGGTATGCCCTGTGGGTTGTGGAGGTTTGATTGCTCCATGTCAATTACATAAGTGTTCTCGCCAAATCCATAGGCTGCCGAGTAGCAAATAAGGCTCTCGTGTGAGGGAGGCAGGGCACAAAGAAAGTAGTTTTAGAGAAGATTTAGGAGAGGTAGAGCTAACTGGGAAAGCACCTTCACCTCACAGAAAACTGCAGCCAAATAACAGCTTCTTAGATGAGTGTTGAATTCCTGCGTGTAAGCGAGGTTGCCAGTAAACTTCTAAGGAGTTGCCACGTTAGCAGCAGAGAAGACAAAGCGCGAGCGATACTTCCTGTATTGCAAGCGTTCATAGGCTACAGTAACTAACGTTACATCACGTGACCTTGTATGTCTCTCGACGTTGTTTTATAAAAGTTCCTCTAACGTACAGAAGACAATTCCCGTTTGGTTTTATATTCCCACGAAATGAGGGAGATTACTGGAAAGATGCTGATGGGTACTTGCGTGATTAATGGTTGCTCTTATTATATATACCAATTAACAACAAGTTACGGGGATAATATAATAAACGTGATCAAGTACAAGTTGGAGACTTCCGCAACGAGGGTTGCGTACAATTTTTGAACATATAAGTTATGTATATAAAACATCTAAAATCAATAAAAGATGGTGCTGGTTTACAACGAATTTAATAACGCGACCAGTTTAATGGCGCGACCGCGACTCATCGCTGCGCGTTGACCACTGGTCTACATAATGTAATTGGGTAACAACTGCATGGCAAGCAAGTACGTATCATATATCCCCTACAAAAGTGAATAATTATAACAATAATTATATTTAGGTATATCTCACGTACGTCCGTCTCATTTAAAAAGTTAAAAAATTAGCTGAGCTTTGATTGGAGGGTTTTTGATTATTTTTAAATAATTGCCCTATTTTGTCTGCAATATTTACATAGACATTCACATATAATTATTACAAATTTTCGTTAATGAATATCGGAAATAAGGAGGAGGTAAGTATTTTTCTTACATTTTTCATCGACAGTCGAAAATTACATTGTATAAACCTATTTTGAAATGTGCTGTGACGCTCTTTCTTCTTTACCCCACCTAAACTTGTAGCACATTGAAATTTTAACTCCTTTTGAGAAAGAAAAAAATATTTACGAGTACATAAGCAATATTTAATACAATACAATACAAATATTATTTATTTAACCAAATTAAAAATCCTAATAAATGGTACTTATTAACTATAGTACTATAATCGGTGTTATCGCTAAACAATCTCTTCTAGACAACCTTAAGATAAGAAAGAATTACTATTATCTTGTAATAATACAGGTAGGCGGTGCAGAGCAAACCATAAAAAAAACATTAAAAGAAATTTATCACACACGCGAAAAAACCATTAAAAGTTACTGTAGTTTCAATAATGTCAGTGATGATCGAGAAAGAGAAAGAAACTATCAAATAGAGTTACGGGAAAGGTGAAAAGTGTTCTTTGACAAGAGATTTAAAAGAGGAAAGTGTTTGAGCACAACGAATGGGTATTAAGTGATAGAGAATTCCAGAGACGTACCGCTTGAACTGAAAACGATTTGGAATAGAATTATTTTAAATCCTACTACTTATTAGTGGTTGTTGAAATGTGAATGTGGCCGATGGATTGATAAACAAACAGACAAAACTGCACCATAATGATTCCATTTTAACCGCTTTAGACAGGAATCCTAAAAATTATGATCCCTTTCAAATTTCAGGTAAAGTATGTTGCAAAAGCAAAGTTACAGGAGTTGGCGGCTCTTATACAGGCGAGAAAGATCGGCAAAAAGTAACCTCGAGATACGCCCATTTCAAACGGGACTCGGCACTTATTCGTCCCAGATTTGAATGGAGGCAAATTTGAAATTTAAATTGGGCTGTTTGCCAAATTGATGGCGGGCCCAGATGAGAGGGTCTTTAAGATCCACCTGAAATAGATACGCCCTCGCTGATTGCTGTTTTGGATTATACTAGAACGTGGTTTATATTCATTGGTCGGACTAAATAGAGGCATTATAATATGGAATGTAGAAAATCAGATTTTAACAGCTTCAAATTACTTTACAACTAAAAATATTTTAACATCACGACACGTGGGTTCGATTTCCACACAGAACAAGCATGTTTTCTTTATCTTGGTCTAGGTGTTTTAAGAGAGGTAGGGTGCCTTATGCCAGCCCGACCGGGGAAATATGAAATGCACAGCTTGCAGCAGGGCATCGTCAATCCCGTAACCTAGAAATATGTACCAGAGCACTTTCGCACAACCCTGACAAATGCTTTCTCACGATAGTCAAAACCGTAGAAAAAAAGATGAAAAAGAAGGTGGCCATCTTCAATGTAGATTTTATTTACTTGTTACATCAACAAAGCGAATACTGGCACATGCTGGCATCTTAATTACACATATACAATATTTACAATGATGAGTTGACTTAGTAACAGATATTATTGTCAAAATTTACAAAAGCCATAAAGAAAATATACCCTATATATCATCATGCCTGTCTCCCATTGGGGTAGGCAAAGACTATGGATTGCCAGGTGCACCGATCTAAACATATGTCTCTCGTCTCTACTACACTCATCAACATCTCCGTGCACGGTCTTCGGCTTTGGGTTCTTTGGCACATCAGCTATATGATCCATATGTATACGTCTAGGGCGCATCTCCACACACTCTTGCTCGATGTACTTCTTTCTTAACACTTTTATCAACCCCTTTCGAAATGTCCAAACCATCTCAGCATACCCTTTTCAATTTTTGTCACTACTTCATCCTTCATACCACATAGCTGTCATATCTTGCTATTACTTACTCTTTAATTATTGCAAAGGCATTTAATTAACAGTGACAAAATTGAGATTATTTGTATTAGATTAAAGTAAGTAAATTATTGCTAAATAAGCCAAGTCGTCCCGAATTAGAGTCTGGTAAGAATCAGTCCCAGACTTACTTTGAAACTGCTAGCGCGGCTTGAAAATACATACAACATTGTATATTCTATTTAAATGGGAGTATAAGCCCGGATTCGATTTGGCGGCATTTTTTACAAAACGACATTATCTTGGCTGGCACTTAGGAACAAGTATGTTTAGTTTAAAGACAAGATACATTGTTAACTAATTTGTACCAAAACATGTCGTTCAGTAGCACTCTTCGATGTTGAGGTGATCTTAGTAGGAAATATCGAAGTCGATCATCATAAGCTGGTAGTTTTATGCTAAGTTACAGTTACAGCTGTATGCTAAGTGCCAGGGAAACCATTTTTCGAACGCTTGGTATAAATATCGCAGAACGGATTTTTCACGACGCTGGATACTCTAAAGTTCTACGAACAAAGGCATTGTAAATTGCGATCTTAGGTAGATCTTATTAGGTTTCTTGAAATCTTTGCAGTGGCGTAACACGAAGCGACTTTATGTATACATCAACGTGGTCCACTAACACCTGGAAACAGCTCGGCCGACTAATATTTTGGGTGCGCCAGGTGTTTCCCTCATGCCCTGCCATAATTTGTCCTGTGAGGGTATCGAACACTCGAGCGTTGGTCTTAAAGCAGCATTGCTAACCACTCCTCCATCGAACATATCCAACCTAGACTCAAGTAGGTTATGTTTAATTAAGTTTGAATTTACGTACTTACTCGTACGTACTGGAAACAGTAGCGGGCCTGCGCTTGGGTCCACTTCATTCCAAAATTACACACATTTAGACTGTTAGCTCGCTGAGGATAGATTTTATGGAGTGGCCATTAAAAGGGTCGTTATTGATATTAATACCTTTAGTGTACAATACATTAACATTAAATTATAATTAAATCCAAGCTAGTGTTACAAAGGGGGAGTTATCCCTAAAAGAGATCTCTTCCAGTCAACCTATAAGGGATACTGACGACCGCGCCAAGTGAAGACGTAAAAAGCCAGAAAGCGGACCCTGGGCTTCGATGCGAAAGCGTTGGACGCGACCGGGATGATGAAAAATTATAATTAAATTCAAGCTAGTGTTACAAAGGGGGACTTATCCCTAAAAGAGATCTCTTCCAGCCAACCTAGAGCAATAGATAGAATAAATACATGGTCTAAAGAACACAGGCACACCTATTCACTACAACAATAATATAAATTTTGTAAAAGTAACGTTGTAACGTATACGTTACTTTTACGATAGCTCAGTGAACAAGGAACCGACCTATTGACCACTTGGTACACGGTATTAATCCTGGCGGACGCACGTACATTTAAATACGTGTTTTCTGATTTATTATTATTTATTTATTCAGGCAACTTTTGACCCATACATTATTAAAATTTATATAATATTGAAATATTATAATATACTCTAATAATATACTAGACTCATTTTGTAAAAAGAGTGATACTCATAATATAAATACTAGATATAAGCATAATCTTGTGTTACATGCAAGCCGTCTCCACAAAATAAGTAATTCTTTTATGGGGCAATGTATACGGTTCTATAACAAACTTCCCAGCAATATAAGAGAATTGTCAATAAACAAATTTAAAACTACTATTAAAGCCAAATTGTGTAGCAGGGCATATTATAAAGTATCTGACTATATTAATAATAAAAATGCCTGGGATTTAGTCGATCCAATTATAATGTAATTAATAAATTATGTAAATTTGTTTGGATACCAAAAGAGGGATGCCTGAGTTTTTTGGCAGTATTTTTATCAGTACTCACCTAGTCATGAACTGCACGGTAGGAAAAAAAATTGTAACGATTCCAAACAAATGTAGCCATTTTTACGGAATAAAAAGATTTTGACTTTGACTTAAATATAGTAAGTACACCAGAACTCAACGTACAAGATTACAATTATAATTGCGCAGATTGAACTCTTTCCACATTAATTTCTATACAATGATTCATGAAGAAAGAATCCAGCCTGTCACTTATCAATGCCAGGATCATGTGGGGGCCGCTCCAGAGCAGGGATGCGCAACGCTTGCGAATGGTACCATAAAAACAATCTGCTCTAGCTTCGGCAAACATTCCCGAAGCACTGCAAATTCTAGGCAACCGCAACAACACCCGGAACGCGTTATTGTATTGAATCCGCAGAACGTTGTATGCCCTTTGCGTATAACTCGCCCATAATCTACTTATGTAGAACGACGTGCAGTATGCTTTGAACAGTGTTATCTTTACACTTCGTGAGCAGCGAGAAAACCTACTTGCGAGCATATTCGCACGCACACACAACGCCCTGCGTTCACGCTCAATATGAGCATTGTCTTTCAGGTCAGCAGTAAGCAAATGTCCGAGGTAATTAAACTGCTGCACTCTATGCAACGGAACCCCGTTTAAGCAGATAGATGGTATATATTCTGAACATTTACTGCCGGCCCGAAACACCATGTATTCACTTTTGTTATTATAAATTAAAACATGCTTAAATGCATATGATTCGCAATTAGCTAGTAATTGTCGTAAGCCACAAACAGAAGCACTCAACTGAGCCATGTCATCTGCATAGCTTAAATTATTGACGCAAATATTGTCAATGTAGCAGCGAACGTGCTTTCTGCTGAGTGTCTCTATCAATTCATTAATATATATATATTAAAAAGTTTCGGTGAAGTAAGCCCACCTTGCCTAACACCACATTCCAGTACATAAGGATCCGATAGGATACCTGCCCACTTGACAAGGTTGACCTGATTTGCATACCAGTACTTAAAAATGCACACTAATTCTGCAGGAACGCTGAATTGGCGCAGCTTTTCCCATAGGGTATCATAACAAACCAGGTCGAAGGCCTTGGACAGATCAAGGAAACAGGCGTATACTGGTGCATCCCTATCTGTATAATATTTGATAGCATAAGATAGCACTCTCAGTAGAGAGTCCAGGTGTGAATCCAAATTGGTTGCCATGCGGTATTATATATTTATCTAAATTTTCATTAACCCTTCCAAACCCGGGTGGTCGTATACGATCGCGAATTGCATGGGAAAACGTATTCTGGGTTCTGACTGCTGCAAACCATCAAATACTTTTGCAATAATCATGGCCAATGATATAGGGCGATATTTACACTTGTTGGCTAAGTGTCCCATTTTGTTTTAGCCACTGGTACCACCATAGTTCTCAACATCGCTTCTGGCATATAAGAGTGACAGATACACAGAGAGTACAATAACGCCAATACTCAAGGCACCTGGACCTGCATAACGAAGGTGTTCAACACTAAGGCTATCGTGACCGGAAGATTTTCCACCCGCCATATTCTGAATATTTTTTTTAACCTCTTTAGCAGTAAAATTTACGAGATTCGAATAACTGAAAGATGATTCAGTGCTAGATACCCCCGCACTCGCTGGTCCCAATGGTGACGTAAACTGGAAATGTTAAATAAATCTGCAATATTTTTTGGAGAGCTTTCACAATCAATGCTCACAGGATGTCCCGATCCACTATTTAACCTGTTCGTACACTTCCAAAAATTCTGGAAGTCATTTTTCTTGTGGTAAGAAGCAATAATATCCATACTGTTCCTGGTGATTTTGATGTACTTATTCATCACTTGCTCGGTGGTGAAAAAAAACATCGTGAGGATACTACGTCCAAGAAATTATATTTCGAAAGACGTGTGACCTAACCTTTGAATGATCTGGTTTTCCCTCCTGGTGGTATATGTAAAAATCAGTATCTTCGCCAAATCCCTAGTCTTAGGTAGCGGACCCCGTCAATCCTAACAGATTAGGAGAGGGGAGCGCTAAGACATATCCTATATAGAATATGTTCGGCACGGATTCTGTTATTACTACTCCTACCTATCTCCGACTGTAATTCTGACTGTTAACAAACAAGTATACAACTAATACGAGTACAATATATATGTACGAAGTACAATATATTCCTGTGCATCTTCAGCCGTTTTCGTGGCCACACAAAGTTTCTACATAAACAATGTTTCTGAGATTGCATTATCAAAACCATCTAAATCCTCGAATGATAATGTAAATAAGGCTTTCAGATACATGTGTTGAAATGTTGCATCTGTAGAGTTAAAATATTACTAATTATATGAATTATTTGACGAACTCGGTGGCGCAGTGGTGAAACGCGCTGTTACGCTACTTTGACACCAACGCTCGTGGGTTCGATTCCCACACAGTACAAATATTTGTGTGCATGAACATGTCTGTTTGTCTTGATCTGGGTATTTTCTATGTATAATAAGTATGTATTTACAAAAAAATGTTTATCAGTTGTCTGGTACCCATAACACAAGCTTCGCTTACCTTGGGGCTAAATTGCGCTGTGTAATTTGTCTGACAATATATATATACATTCTGTGTACTAAGTATCGGGAATTTGTCAATAAAACAAAAAATACAAATTATTCATCTAAATTTATTTTATCGCCTTCAAAGTAGGCCCCATCGCTTGCAATACAACATCTCCACCGCTTCACCCAGTCTTCCATACATTTTTCATAGGCTATTTGCGGTATGGCCTTTAGCTCATTCAGCGAATTTTCTTTTATGGCTTCTATCGACTCAAAACGTTTTCCTCGAAGTGGTAATTTTAACTTGGGAAATAAAAAAAAGTCAGACGGAGCCATATCAGGTGAATACGGTGCTTGGTCGAGAACTTTTGTTGAATTTTTCGCTAAAAACTCTTTCACTATAATGGCTGTGTGTGATGGTGCATTATCATGGTGCAGCATCCATGAGTTGTGTTGCCACAAATCTGGACGTTTTCGGCGGATACTCTCACGCAAACGCTTCATGACGCCTAAATAATATTCTTTATTCACTGTTTCTCCCTCTGGAAGGAATTCGGAGTGAACCACACCACGGTAGTCAAAAAAAACTGTCAGCATCACCTTGATTTTGGAGCGACTTTGCCGCGGTTTTTTGGGTTTCGGCTCGTTTTCGAGACGCCATTCTGAAGACTGTTGGCTTGTTTGCATGTCGTACTCATAAACCCATGTCTCGTCGCCAGTTATTATACGTTTCATAAAGGTCGGATCCGTAGAAGCTCGGGAAACCATGTCTTCAGCGACATGCTTTCGCTGCGCTTTTTGAACAAAATTGAGCTCTTTTGGAACTAGTCGAGCGGCGACGCGTTTCATGCCTAAAATGTCAATGAGAATGTTGTGGACGGACTTAAAAGATATGTTCACCTCACTAGCCAACTCTCTCAGACTCATACGTCGATTTTCGAGCACTAGCTTCTTGATTCTGTCGATGTTTTCTCTGGTCGTAGCGGTTGAAGGTCTACCAGAACGAGGCAAGTCTACTACTACTTCTCGGCCTTCTTTAAAAGCCTTATACCATTCATAAGCCCTTGTTTTCGATATACACGATTCGCCGTAGGTATTTCGCAACATTTTTAGTGATTCACCACATGAAATATCATTTGAAACACAAAATTTAAGGCACACTCTTTGTTCAACAATATTTTCCATTGTAAAAATCGCCGAGGACTCAAAACTATGACCAACAAAAAGTGTAGTTTAAAACAAATTAAATGACAGATCCCGCTCAAATTTTGCGCGCTAAATCAGTACAGTGCTACCAACATGCAGTAAAAAAATTAGAACGACCTCTTTTACGCGGGTCTTTTTATTGACATATTCCCGATACTTTTTACACAGAGTAGTATATATATTTTTTTTTAAATATGATTGTTATACAATACATTCTTACGACAATTTGACGAGCTTGGTAGCGCCGCTGTTAGTTACGCGACTTTGGCACCAACGCTCGTGGGTTCGATTTCCACACATGACAAACATTTTTTTTTTTAACAACTAGATTGGCAAACAAGCATGCGGCCGCATTAGGTGGTAAGCGGTCACCGCAGCCTATTGACGCTCGCAACACCACCGGGATGTTACTCGCGCACTGCCAATCTTGTGACCTAAGGATGTTTCGTCACAGTACCCAGTAATTTCTCTGCCATATCTCACCCTTCAAACCGGAACACAGCTATATAAATATAGCAACTTGGCGGTAGAAATAGGTGAGACAGAAGTATCCACGCAGACGACTTTTGTACAAAGTCTTTCTCTGGTAAAATGTGTGCGTGAACATGTCTGTTTGTCTTGATCTGGGAGTTTTTGAGATGTAGGGTGCAACAAAGCAGCCCATCTGTGAAACTACCTCCACCTCACAGAAAACCGCGGCCAAATAACACCTCCCTGGAGGGTTGCTGTATTTCTGCGTGTGAGTGAGATCACCAGTAAGCTCCCAAGAAGTTGCTGTGTTAGCAGCAGAGGTGGCATCACGAGAGATACATAAGGAATACAAGAAGTATCTAAGACTCACCTACCACGTCCCGTAGATGGATTATGGTTGATTAGAAATAATTGTCGGGTGTGTTATTTCACTCAAATTTCAGATATCCCGCATGCCGTATTAAGCCGACATTGGATCAAAATGTTAATCCCGCATACCGTATTAAAAATGTTACATTGTATGAAAATGTTACAATAATAAACTCATGCAATGCGATTCTTCCACCCCTGCAACACAGCAACTCCATAGGAGCTTACTGTCAGCCTCATTCACTTGTAGAAACACAACAAACCTTCACAGACTTATTATTCGGCCGCGGTTTTCATTGAGATGGACGTACTTCCCCAACGTAGTCCAACTTGGGCGCTACCTTTGTTATAAACACCCAACCAAGACAAACAGACGTATTCATGCACACAAATGTGTTCTGTGTCGGAATCGAACACACAGGCCTTGGTGTTAGTATTAGGTAAATTAATTGGGAATTTGACACTCCATTAATAGTTCAAATTAGGCAATTTAGTAATTGTTTCATGGTTATTTATTTATTTTATAACATTAGTAGTGAATACCAATATAATATCAATATATGATATTAGTATGGTAACATTGTATTGCTTGCAATTACTTGAATTTTAGTCAATTGTTAGTTTAAAATTTCAACATAATATATATTACTTTCGCAATAAATTGAGTTGAACTGGTTCCTAACCACCGAGCTAATCAAAAATTAATAATTTAATTATAATAACAAAGAATCTAGTAAATTCATACGCGTCAGATTTGGTACCTCCCACTTAAAGTCTAACATCCCCTAATTTTAGTCCGTAAAAATCTGCCTTTACAGAACACAACATGGAAACCCTCTTAATTTTAAAACTATTTCGTTGTAATGGAGTTAGGCTAGAATTAGTTAGCTTCACAATTTTAGGGGAGTGTTTAATCTACACTTTAGGAGTTAGGGACCAAGTTGGGGACCTATTACGACCCGAATGGAGTTAGAGTAGGCTAATCTTAAAAGTTAGGTGTAACAGTTACCTTACGGTTTCAATCTATTATATTAGGGTACCTCAAAACGTGAAAAGAAACCCTCAGAGGGTCACTTTATCATCGGTCTGTATGTTAATATATTATACACTAAAACATTGACACAAACACGAAAATACACTAAAACTGTCTCATTACTAATTTGAGATATATTATATCGCATATTATGCAACGCAACAGTGCGTGTTCTATCTTGCATACTAATAATATTAGCCTGTATATTTGAAACAGAACGTAAAGAATTACAATTTTTCCACAAAAATTACGAACGCGAGAGGTGGATACTTTTAAAGTATCTTTCGCGTCTAAGCTGAATAAAAGAAACAATTGAAATTTGAAAATCAAATGTTGGCTTTTTCAAAAGAAAACCCTCATAGGTATCATGTGAAAAAAGTTTCACTTGAAACTTCTCACACCATGAAGGTTTAATGTCAATTCAAAGTATCTGTTACTATAAAAAGGCAATTTCATATTTAACCCCTATTACATCACCGATCAATGCTTATGGGGGAACCATGACTTTGGCATAGCATTGGCGAGCCCAGCGATGGAATTATTAGTAATGGACATTAATACCACAGCTCGTGAGTTCGATACCCACACAGGACAAACATTTGTGTACTTAAACTATTTGTCTTGATCTGTGTGTTTTAAGAGAGGTAGGGGACATTAAAACAGACCAACATTAGACCTGTCCATTATGGCAGCGAAGCATGGCTGGTACTTGAGCGGCACAAGCAGGAGCTGCGTGTCACGGAGATGAATTTGCCGCGCTGGATGTGCGAAGTGACGCAAAAGGATCGCGTGAGGAAGTCCTGCACTCGCGTTAGCCTTCGTATCCGTGACATAGAAGACAAACTGTAAGAGTCTCGCCCACGCTGGTACGGCCACGTCTTACGAAAACTGGCAAATTACGTGAGGAACAAATGTCTAACCATGCCACCGCCGGGTCCTGGTAGAAGGGGTAGACCCAAGCAGTGCTGGCTTGACATCATGAGGGATGACATGCGTACCATAGGTCTCACTATATAGGATGCCGATGATTGCGCGAAATGGAAGTGTAAAAGCCGGAAAGCGAACCCTGAAATCCGAAGCGAAAGCGTCGGACGCGACCGGGGATTAATGCTCGGATGGTGATGATGGTACATTAAAACATCCCGACTCGGGTGTACTACCATGTCACAAAATATTTGGCGTGGTCGGTCCAGACCTTTCTCGACTCCGTTATACATCCGTCTAATTTCGTGTTGCATAACTATTTCGCCATTCTTTCCTCTTGCTTTCTTTCTATATGTCCGAAATATATATTTTAGTAACTCAAACAGATAGAAAATTTATATATATGAAATTTCATAGTGTGACTTCTTGTTCAAGTAGAGTATCATATAAAAGTGCTCCACTGCACATTCCGAAAGAGGTTTGTTTATATTCCTGTAGTGTAATTTTTGACTGATGATGCAAAATTATGAAAACGGCAAAATCCTCCCGTCCCTTAAAGTTGTAAAGCGAAAAAACTCAAAATAAATAAAAATGCAAAAGCCTTTTATTTTTTGCAATTTACATTATTTTTTGCATGCTGTTTAAACAAAAATAAAATCACAGTCTACTGTCAGTTGTTTTAACTATTGTTACAGATAGATCTCAATACAAATGATAAAAGTATATGTAAATATTACAGGAAAAGTAAAGGTGAACAAGTCACTTGGACAGTTTTTTTCCTCAAATATATTTTACAATCCATTTATTTTAATATTCTTGGTAACTACTTAATATTGTAAAATTCAATTATTAATGTTTGGACATAAATTGTAATATTTGCATGCCAAAAAGTTGAATATGGCTTACCTACTCATATCCATATATTTATCATATTCACTGTCATGTGTACTCATATTTACAAAATGGAGACATTATTAGAATAAATCATATTTAGTGATATAGTGCACGGGTCCAACTCACTTCTGACCGTTTTTTGTATAATCGTATTAATCAACGTTTTACGTAATATCAAATTTCACCATTAACTAGTTAGTCAATAGTTCATACGACACCACTTTCGTAACACCTAAGGACATGTATGGTTTCCCGCTTTCCTCGTAAAAAGCACACGGGTAAAACCTAAGAATAGAATCCATTGTGTTCTATCTAGCCATGTCTACATCTGCGAGCTTCAAAATGTCGGAATGTAAGGTCAGGAAAACAAATATTCTATCTTACTTGTGGTTATTTTTCTTCTTCTTAGCTTTATTATACAGTTTCTTAATGGGGATTAGCGGGGTAAGCTACTTAAATATTTGGCAAAGATACTGATATTTACATGGAGTGACTTCCATAACCTAGAGGGAAACCAGACCTTTAAGTTAGATCACACGTCTTTCGAAATGCAATTTCTTGGACTTGCGGGTTTCCTCACGATGTTTATATATAATAGTGTTGCTACTTTATGCTAGTGTCAAAGTCTTCAGTTTTAGAACCATTTGAAAATCTTAATTCTATGTTTCAACATATTTTCAAATGGTTCTAAAATGCTTCAGGAACTGTGCTGAAAAAATACTTGGGAAAGGTACCTAGACCCGATCAACCCAATTTAAATACCACCCGTAAAACGATAGTGATTTTTACAAGGTTTTCTTGAAGAACTTATTCATGTCTCCCAAAAGTGCACAAACGTGTTATATTTGAGTTTTTTCATTAGTGTATAATTTCACTAGCACTAAAACACGAATGTAGTGGTGTATGCTAGCACTCGAACTGGCGACCAGTTAGTCTACAGGGCGATTCTTCATCCAATGGGCTATCTCTTTATATGTCTATGTAAGCATCAAAATATATAAAAGATCAGAATATATTTACGTGAAGACTCCAATAATCACCTACCACGACCAAATCGGTCGTATGTTATCAGAAGGTAGTGTATACGGAGATTGTGCGGAGCCCTAGAAACTGTCGAGTGTGCAGAAAAATAACTATAAACCTTAAAGGAGCGAATAAAGTGTGTAAAGGCCGAGTCAGATGGCGCTCCTTCATGAAAAAAATACCCTATGAAGAGCCGATGCGACTGATATTACGTAATAACTCAATTCGCCGCTACGGGTCGGAGAGGAAAATATAACGCGCATCTCTTATTGGTTAGTTCTCGAATCAACATCGCGGCACTTATCAGCTTATTGGTTATAATATTCTCCCATTGGTCAATAGACTAGAAGCGCAGATATATTTAGACGCTAAAACACAACTTTTTTGTCAGCGCAAGATACCTTCATGCACAGCCAAGTTGTTTATATGTTTGTACGCTCGGTACTCTCTGCCTACCTGTATTAGTAATGACTATCATTTATCTGGGAAATGTACAGGGGTATGCGTAAAGAGTTTGAAAAGTATACATACCGTGAGTATCTGAATCTGCCGGCAACAAATATCTAGATAGCAATACTACTATATCGTTATATCCCCGTGTTCATCCTAAACGCTGTAAAAACTAGATGGCAGTAAAACATTGAAAACTAATATAAAAGTTGAACTATCTGACGTTACCCACAGTAATATGGAATAAAAACTGCTCCACGAAGAAAAGTGGGTGCTTTCCCTGTATTTTCTGTAAGAGTTTCTTGAGAGTTTAATCATGCGCGAGATAACCAGCCTGTAGCCAGGGCTGTGCCGATGGACTAGTTTTAAATTTGCAGTTGGAATTACTGTGCCTAATAGTAAGTTTCGACTGTGATAAGAATACTATACTCGTAAATAAACATCGGATTTGAACCTTGGCGGGGACCAGTTGGTCAATAAGTCGTTTCTTTGTCCACTGCGCTATCAAAGTCTGCTATAAAAGGATCTGTTATTATGCCTTTTTAAATACATGCCAATAAAACTTATTTATAAACTTTGAGAAATCATCAGAATTCATCAAAGCTACATAATGACGGAGAATAAAACTCGACATTGATAACCAGTTGAGAATGCACAAGCTTGCATTGCCAGAGGAACACCTGGCTCGTCAGTTATATAACAATTCAATTTTTTTTTTAATAGTCGGCCATTTTGACCATGTTCCTTAAGAGGCAGGAACGGTGTTCCTGAACAGTCCTATTCTACTTTTTTATGCTGAATCCGAATCTGAAGTCAAAATTCGAATATACGAAAAAAAGCGACAGACAAACATATAGAATTCATACAGGAACGGTGTTCCTGAAAATGTTACTTAATCAATTTCTACTTAAATGATTTATTAAATTGATAATTACCCTGATATTTATTGAGTCCTGCTGAACACATATAAACTTAAAAATAATATTTTTCTTGCTATTCAAGTAAGAACGAAGCAAGAAGAACTATTTTGCAATAACAAAGAGTCTACATAGTAGTCTAGTATTAATCTCGAACTGAGATACTATTCACAATATTCAACACATCAAGTTTCTGGGACGCCAGCTTTACCTTCTCCTGCGGGTGACTTCTGAACTGAACTTCGTCGGAGATTTCGGTAACAAGAATCGCTATGCCCTTGGCAATGGTAATAGAGATATTGCGGAAGTAAGTTGCTACAGCAAATGGACGTTTCTTAGCAATGAACGCGCAGACTTGTGTCTCGGTAGGACTTTGTTCAACCGACCCGAGTCAGACTCTTTAGTGTAGGTAACCTCAATTTCAGACACAAGTTGAACGCAATTTTTTGTTTTTCCATTTCGAGAACGGTCTACAAGCGTTACGCCACAAATTTTGTGCACCGCTCGCATTTTGACCGCGCTTATCCTACTTTCATGTTCTCTCTGCCATACCCAGATTTCGCTTCCATAAGTAAGCGTTGGGTACAGAACTACATTGTGTATAGCGAGATCTTATCTGTATAAACAACAATAACAATATAGATCTTTATTTTCACAATAGTACAAAAAGCGGTATATCCCCATTTCACTTTTGTTGTTGACAGGATGTTTGAAGGTAATCTTTTAAGGTGATAGACACCACGACACAAATTTATTCTGTTGATTAAGCAATTATTAAACCTCCAGATAGCCAGAATCATTGTCCTGGCCATTTATTAAAGTAACCAGCACGTAACATTATTGTAAACCTAGCTGTTGTTAATAAAAAATGATCTGCAATTAGCTTGACGGTACATAAAGGTACCTCACACTCACCAAAACTTAGCGTTTTAGCGCCTAAATAATCTCAACGATTCGAGCCTACGATCCAATGCGAGGATATTTTAACCAATAAGGCGATAAGTGACACGATGTGGATCCGTGCTCTAGCCAATTAGAGCCGCGCATTCTGTTAAACGTTTTGTTCTTGTCCCTTTACGGGTCGAGCGACCCGACGACGGATCACCCGACCCGTAGCGGTGAATTGTGTTTCAAAACAAAAAGTTATCGGTTCTCCGTTATATGTCATAGTGTATAGTTACGGTCGTGAATTTAGTTATTAAAATCTTTGAATTTTCAACTAGGCATAAGTAGGCGTCAAGTCTAATTCGTCCTAAAACTTTTCAACTATGTTCACTTTTTCTTAGCGTTATCCCGTTTCCTAATCCATCAGGGTGGGCGGGGTCCGCTACCCAAGCCTAAGACTTGTGCGAAGATTGTAACATTTTTAAGAGAGGTAGGGTGCATCAAAGCAGCCTCTCAGTCTGGGGTAGTACCTCCATGTCACAAAAAACCGGAGCCATATAACAACTCCCTGCCGTCAAATCTCCACAAACCAGAGGGTAAACCAGACCTTTGTTAGATGAGATCACACGTCTTTCTAAATATAATTTCTTGGACGTGTAAATTTCCACACGATGTTTCCCTTGCCGTCTACCAAGCGATAATTACAAATATGTACGTAAAACCGAAAACACGAATTTAGTGGTACATGACAGGATTCGAACCGATGACCGGCCGGTTCAAGGCCGTTTCTTTGTCTAGTCTATCACTGCTCATATAAACTAGTATTATTAACAACTCATCTAAATCGAACGTATAAAACTGGCAAGTATCATACACACCCCTGAACTTTTTCGGCATTCAACCCTCCGACCTTTGTGTCCGGGACCAATTCAATTTTGTGATAAGGGATAACTGGGACTTTTATAGATAAATAGAGAGACAAATAAAATGGTTCCCGATATCTATGACAAGACGCGGGCTTATGTCTCCAACGGGTTTTGGTACGTGATTCGGATATTTCATGGCTCTTTTTAAATACCCTACGAAATATATTCGGAACTATATGTTTAACCGAGTTTAAAAAGAAATAGTTTCTATATTCGCTGCATATTTTTATTATTCCATACCAAATTGGTAAAAAATGACCTATTATGCTCCGAATTCGGCCGTGTGTCTGTCTATCAATGTAGTTTCTGGCGAGCTCGGTAGGTTCGATTTCCACACAGAACAAACATTGCATGACCATGTCTGTTTGTCTGCCTTGCATGCCTGGATGCTTTTGAGAAAGGTAGGGCGCATCAAAGCAGCCCATCAGGGGAAGTACCTCCCCCTCACAGAAAACTGCATCCAAATAATAACTCTCTGAAGGGTTGTTGTTATCCCGCGTGGGAGTGATGTCACCGGTAAGGTCCTAAGGAGTTGCTGTGTTAGCAGCACAGGTGGCATCGCGCGAGTGATACTTAATATACTATAAGCGCTCATTGGCTACGGTAAACGCTTAACAATTAATAATAAATTTGGTTAACGATACAAAAGCTTATTTATTTCAGCAACTACAAAGGCCATTTGGTATGGGAATATTTTTAAACATTACAAATCTTATCTAACTTCAAATGAAAAACTTGATTGACGAGCTCGGTGGCTCAGTCGTGAATGGCGCGACTTTGACACCGACGCTCGTGAGTTCGATTCCCGCACAAGACAAACATTTATGTGTATGAACATGTCTTTTTGTCTTGGTCTGGTTATTGTGTTAGCAGAAGAGGAGAAGTCGTGAGAGTAATAGTTAAAGTATTAGAAGCGTTCATAGCCTACGGTAACTGCTTTACATCAGGTGGGCCGCAAGTTTATATGCCTTAAGACGTTGCATAAAAATACATGATTTTTTTTTGCAATAGCCGTTGGAACGGAATATCGTCATTTCAAAGTACTTGCCGCAAATTGCAAATTTCAGAACAGATTCTTTTGAATCGTGTAATTTTCGTCTTATAATGAAAAAAAATAAAAAAAAAGTTTATAAGGCAAAATCAGATAATAATATGGTAATAATAGATATAATAAAGAAAGATAATGGTATTTGAAAGAGGAGAAACCAGAACCAATGTAAGGATTACGGTTGATGATGAAGTGTTGGAACGAGTGGATGAGGTTATATATCTTGGATGCATTTTCAGCAGGCAGGAAGGTACACTGCTGATGTTGAATGACGAGTGAATGCTGGGAATAGTGTGAATAAATGTTGGGAAAACTTCTTGGCAGTAAAAATTTGAGACAGAAGGCACAGCTGGCTATACACAATGCAGTGCTGGTCCCAACGCTTACGAGAGCGAGAGCTGGGTATGACAGAGAGAGCCTGAAAGTAGGATAAACGCGGTCGAAATGCGAGCATTGCGCAATACAATGCATGATTAAACAGTAGCCAAAGGCCATTTGTCTCTGAAACATACATAATATGACCAGACTATAACTATTTATTACGGAACCCTCGGTGCGCGATTCCAACTCGCGCTTTAGCCTTTTTTACCAACTGACCCAACAGGAAGGTAATGTTTTTCGCGCGCAAGTATGTACGTATGTCCGTTCCACTGTGACCTCCTCGACCCTAAACGGCAGGACCGATTTTAAAGAGTAAGGTATGATTAGATTCATGGTCTTCGCCCGAGTGTCATAATGCTATATGACGTCAGCAAAAAATTAATATGGCGGACGTAAACCTTCATCCCCTAAGGGCGCATAACTAATATGACGTCACAAAGCTCAAACCACTAAACTGTCAATAACTGGGAATCTACATCTTTTTTTAGAGTTAATCGGGTTTTTTAAATTAACTTGTTTACTTTCGCCAGTATCTCTGCAGATTCGATAACCCATTTAGATAGTTTCAATTATATTCTAGTAAAGGCAATCCCGAGGGTTTGTGGACATTGATTAGTTAAATTGCTTTTCTAGTTACTTTTATCAATGGATTTTCTTTATATCGGAACAACGCCATTGAAAATGCGAATAAGATAGATTTTTCAATAATTAAATTTTTTCGACAATTCTAAACTTACAGACGGTATTGATTCCTTAAGTGTCGACTGTACGATGGGTTGGGTTTTGAAGAGTTCTTCTATATGACATCTCGTATCATATCTGACGAGCTCGGTGGCGCAGTGGTGAAACGCGCTGTTACGTTACTTTGACACCGACGCTCGTGGGTTCAGTTCGCACACTGGACAAACATTTGTGTGCATGAACAGCCAAATAACAAGTCCCTAGAGGTTCACCACGCTCCTCAGGTGGCATTAGGCGAGTGATACTTAATGTATTGCAAGCGTTCATAGGCTACGGTAACCGCTTTACATTAGGTAGAGGTTGACGAGCTCGGTGGCTCGATTTTGACACCAATGCTCGTGGGTTCAATTCCCACACAAGGCAAACATTTGTGTGCATGAACATGTCTGTTTGTCTTGGTCTGGATGTTTTAAGAGAGGTACGGCACATCAAAGCAGCCCGTCTGGGGAAGTACCTCCACCTCACAGAAAACCGCAGCCAAATAAAAACTCCCAGTCACCAGTAAGTCACCGGTCATCAGTAAGCCCCAAAGAAGTTACTGTGTAAGCAGCAGAGGAGGCATCGCGCGAGTGATACTTAATATATCGCAAGCGTTAATAGGCTACGGTACCCGCTTTACATCAGATGGGCCGTATGCTTGTATGCCCCCCGACGCAGTATAAAAAGAAAGGTAGGCCGTATGCTTGTATACCTCCCGACGTATAAAAAGAAATTTGACGGCTTCCTTCTACAATCGCACTGCTGCCCGTCGGTCGGGGAATCCATCCTCTCATAGGATCGCAAAGGTACTGTGAGAAGTTGTGTACCGAGAAGTCTTTAAGTTGTGGAACAAACTATCACAACATCAGTTTAAAAAAGACGTTTAGATGTTTTCATGTAGTCGAAAACAAAAAACAAGACCGCTAATCTACCAAGTGTCCAGAGGCTATGGTAACTGCTAACCATCAGGCATGCCATACGCTTGCCTGCTACCTTAGTAGAATAAAAAAACATAAGGCAAAAAGTGGGTCAAACTGGACGAAGATAGGAAGTGATAGGATTTGCATAATACGAACCTGGTAATCGATAACAAATTGTTAAACCGTGCTAAAATGAATCGATCAAGCGACCTATTTGAAAGGACAGAATCCGACCCAACTCTCAAATTCAATGGATTGTGATTGTAACTATCAAATTAAGCGATTAATTCGATTAATCGAACAGAAACGAAAACAGTGGCGGTATTTCACCGCGACAGAATTCCAGCGTAGATAATGAAATTTTCCAGTTTTTAACTGCACTGGTTTTAGTTAACTGCAGAGAATAACTTTGCAATTCCAGCATTTTTAATGGCTATAAACTTATCCAATAAGCAGATCGTTGGATTCCAAGCCAGGTTTTAGGATAGGGGGAGTTTAATTTTTTTTTGAAGTGAAAACTTCTTTAGCGGCGTTGTGCACTTTTTGGGATGAGTAAAATATGTTAAACTCGCGTCAGGACACGTGACCCTGATCGAAAATTCGTAAGATTTTGGTGAGAAATAAAACTTAAGTTCGCTGCAGTGCTAAACATTAGTTACCTCTAATTAAACTTTTGACTTTAGACTTTAAGACTTGTGAATTTAAGACTTGTGAAACTATGACTTAGGGTCATCATTATTTTTGGAACCAAATTAAACTGGTCTGCACAGCAGACGAAAGCTTTCGTGTATTGCGAAAATATCCACGGATATGTGTGTAGATGAATCATAATTAGACAAATTTGTGCAACGAATTCCAACAAACAATACATTAGAGCCGAGGTAACTTCAAGAAACATATATTTGTTATATGTTGTATTGTCTTAGGTTTTCGCGATTGTTACACATTGAAATTAAACAATTTTTAACGGAAGTATCGCGCGTAAACCCAAAGATCTACTAAAAAATGTTCGGACACTGTGAGCGATTTTTGTGTGAATCGGAACATATATAATTAATCCATCCATGTCGGTAGACGTAATAATTGAATAACTAATGTAAGACAAATATCACCTTAGTCTTCCTGCGACCACGGACGTTGCAAAGCATTCGAAACGTCAGGTTCAACAAAATAAATAAAACACGCGATACTCCATTAAAAATTGTTTAATTTCAATTGTTATGTTGTAATATATTGTTATGTTTTTGCGTGTTATATATAGTGTCACAAAGGCCAAAAAGATGTAAGTAAAACAATAAGACTTGCCGCGAAAAACTGTAACGATCTACCTCCATCAGCCATTAAGGCCAAATCCATTTTTACATTTAAAATACTACATGCAAGTTTCGCTTATGTAACAGCTGTTCAGTGTCTCTTTGTAAGTATATGTACATTAAATTATGCACTAAACTTCTGAGTGGAATTATTTTTATGCCTTTAGTATATACTAGCTATCGATCATAGCTTTGTTCGCTTCTGGACTCCGTTTTCGTCTGTGCTCTGTTCAACGCAACCTCTTTATATTCAGCGACCGCAGCTAGTTAATCGACGGGTTCTGTTATCCTGCGTGCCCCGTTGGCACGTTAAGCCGTTGGTACGCACGAGCGAAACTTTCTATATTGCAAGCGTTTATTGGCAAAAGTAACCAATTTACATGAAGTAGGTAGGTACGTATTGTACCTGTCGTGCCACCGATGTTGGCAACGGGTTGCACTCCGGGAGTGCCGGCAGAAGTGAAAACTTGAACATTAACGTTGTGTATTTTTGAATATTTTGGAATGGTTAGGGAATAATTTCGCACAAATTGCTTTATTTATCAGTATAAAAGTACTATCATGTATGTGGTAAAATACAATATTCATTTATTGCGCTATCGTACACAAACATGACATTTTACATTTCATTAAAAATTTAACACTTCAGAACTTTTACAATTATTTTACATTAAAAAGTTATTCTCTCAGAAAAATCATCTTTCATCCATAATTTCAATGACTCACTATCATCATTACCACCATCATTATCGCCAATCTCTAAAACTCAAATACACACGCGCACTCGCGCAAGCGCCCTGCGCCGCTTAAACCAAACAGCGATGTTGATAAACTACGTTGAACGAAACACGTAAACGCCAACAATTTCATGGCGCTTACAACGTTTTGGTCGCGAGAAAATAATGCCCTATGAACGATCTGGCGCTTCATGTTTTAATTGTTTAATTAGAGGGAACTAATGTTTTAGCGCTGCAGCGAACTTACGTTCTAATTCTCACCAAAATCTTACGGTCAGTGTAACGGACAAATGAGAACAAAATGAGAATTGGTAGAATAAATATAATAAATTCAAACTAAATTTACAGACAAAAACACAGTAACACAAAAATACAACAATAAAATATTAAGTCAACTTGACAACTGAAAAGAACAAAACAATAAATTCTTTTATATAAAAAAGCTTATAATCTAAGCAGTTGACAACAGTCAGGGTCATATGTCCTGACGGCTTGACGCGAGTTTAGTATTTTTTACTCATCTCAAAAAGCGCACAACGCCGCTAAAGAAGTTTTCACTTCAAAAAAACTGTGAAATTTTCTAATAAATCTAGAACAGTACAATATGCGGCCATTGTGGTTTCAGTGCGCGAGTATAAATTCCCAGTCATCGACGGGAGCTGTAATTCCAATGGTCGACTATACCATTTGTTAATATTATTTAACGAGCTCGATAGCTCAGTCGTGAATGACGCGACTTTGACACCAACGCTCGTGGGTTCGATTCCCACACACCACAAACATTTGTGTGCATCAAAGCCGGCTGGTTGGAGAAGTACCTCCACCTTAAGCACCGCATCCAAATGAATGCCAATACAGTATAATGTAGTATTTCTGCGAGTGTGTTAGCAGCACAGGTGGTATCGCGCGAATGATACTTAATGCATTACAAGCGTTCATAGACCACGGTAACTGCTTTACATCAGGTGGGCCGTATGCTTGTATTTCTCCTGACGTCGTCGTATAAAAAAAAGAAATAATCACCTAAACAAAATTATATAGCAGTAGCCATATTAAGAAAAAAAATCGAATTAAACCAAGATAAATGAAAGATATAGAAAGCTCGATAGCGTCGTTACGCGTGTCATTCTAACCGAACACACCGGTTAAGCAACGTCGACCGCAGCCTGTCTATGGATGGGTTTATCTATCACGAGATTCTCCGTGCTTCGGAGGGCACATTACTCCGTCAGTCCCGGCTGTTGCCGATAGATGACAGTCGTTAAGCTAAGTGGTCCTCGGGCGGCTTGAACACTGGCCTCCGCCTATCCTCAATTGACAGTGGTGGAGTATGCTCTAAACCCCTTCGGTTGAAGGGAGACCCGTATCGCTGCACTGGAACGAGTAAGGGTTGATTTGATGAAATGAAAGATAGTGAGCATTACGTCGATGTTAAAAACTGAAAATAGCAGCGTGCCATATTTACGCCCCAAATTCCAGTCTTGCTAAAATAATATAACTCCTCAGTTTGACTTGTTAATATGCAGTATACCCTGTTAGGGAATATTAACATTGTGCTGTATTTCATCCATAATTAATTAGTTTCTGTCAGCGTAGACCGCGGCCCACTGTCGTGATTTGGTTATACTGTACATAGAATATTATTGTCTATGTATATGTATGTAAATCTTCACGCCACGGAGAACCGAGCGCCATAAGACGCGGTTCTCAATCACCTCACTCGCTTCTTTAACATTATCATTTCATGCACGCTCGCTGGTTCCTAAGCCTCCTTATGTCATCTTCTGTTAACACACGATCAATTTTGTCATGGTAGGTTCCTCCATCCTTCCACTTTCGCATTGTATATCTGCTTCGTCATTCTTTCATCCTGCATTCTTATCTTAACTCCGTCATTCTCTTTCAGATCATTACGAACGCGTTCAGCAAGCGTTATGCCACAAATTTTGCGCAATGCTCGCATCTCGACCGCATTTATTCTACTTTCATGCTCTCCGTACCCCCATTCACTGTCATAACTTAGCATCGCGTTGTGCACAGAGAAATGTGCCTTCTGGCTTAGATTTATCGGAGAATCGGCTCCATTCACGCCATTCCCTGCACTCACTCCTCTGTCCACATCAGCGGTGTACCTTCCATTACTGCTAAAAGCGCTTCCGAGATATACAATCTCATCCACTTGCTCCAACACTATTTAAATGCCCACGGCATTGACGTTGATAATAAAAAATCGTTTAAATACGCGATGTAATTGACTCTCTTCTTAGGCGCCAAGCACTGCACGTGATGCACCATGACTACATCATCCGCCGTAATCCTAGGGTTCGTTCTGGTTCTCATCCACTTACTCCAACACTACATCATCCGCCGCAATCCTAGTGTTCGTTCTGATTTTCCCTCTTTCAAATACCATTATCTTGGTTTTCTTCGCATTCAATTGTAAGCCTTTCTTCATACAATAGTCTTTCATTGTTGTGACTAGTGTTTGCAGTTTGGATGATATTATTACCTATCTATCTATATCTTTTTTTTATACAACGTCGGGAGGTATATAAACATACGGCCTATCTGATGTAAAGCTGTTTCCGTAGCCTATGCTTGCAATATATAAGTAACGCTCGCGCGATGCTACTGCTGGTAAAACAACAACTCCTTAGGAGATTGCTGGTAACCTTACGGGAACACAACTATCCGCCGGCGCAGCGTTAGTGTAAAATAGCGTTCCTTATCACTGCGGAACCGACCTCGTCAACATCTTCACGCTAAGACACTTCACACACCACGCTCGATTCTTTAATATTCATGTCTCTTTTTGTACACGATCGCAGGTTAGTGCTCCTTTTGAGAATTATTTTTCAGGAACACCGTTCCTATATGCAATTAACCTGCGTGTTCGGTTAGAATGACACGGACAACGACGCCATCGAGCTCTCTAAATACAAAATAAATAAATAAATAATACACCTTGTGAAAATTAAATGGGGTTCCCACAGAAGAAATGTGGTTACTCCTTGCTCTTTGCTTGATATTAATAATTTTCCTGATCATGACACATATACAACGCGAAAGTAGAGGGATGTAGGAGTCGAGGAAGGCCAAGACTCACCTACCATGACCAAATTGATCGTGATTTATCAGAAGGTGATGTCAGGAGCCTTAGAAACCGGCGAGCGTGCATGAGAAGAGCAATGAATGCAAAAAAAGATTCTCTCTGCCTTCCCCGCAAGGAATTTGGCGTGGAGTTAGAGATGTGGCATATATGCCACATCTCTAACTTCACTGTGCTATATATAGCACCGCTCTTGTTTTTTACGCATGGATATTTACATGATGCATCACGTGTAGTACACGCCTAATAAGAAAGTCAATTACATCCCGTATTTATACGATTTTTTATTAACAACGTCAATGCCGTGGGCATTTAAATAACTGTAATTAACTTGCAATCTAATTATACAATAAACAAATATTTCGAACTTATTCGAGTATTCAAATAACTAGTTCACAATCGAGTATTCGTAACTCGTAAAAAAACGCACGCAACTGTCATTACAATAGCAATAACTCAATGTTGGCAAATAGGCATTTACTCAAGATGGCCCACGTAGACAAGCTACGCTATGTGGTGCTATCGCATCGTATATATGTATAAAAATCATTCAGGGAAAAATACAAGTTTATATAGCCGCAATCCAAATAATGTAGCAATGATACCCCAGTTGATAAAGAACCAACCTATAATCCAACGTTCCTGGTTCGAATCTTGGTGTGGATATGTACCACTAATTTCCTATTTCAGATTTATGTACATATTTGTAATTATCATTTGCTCGGCGGTGAAGGAAAACATATCGTTTTTATTTTTTTTATAAACATATGTAGTTTGCGTTTCCAAGGAATTGTATTTCGCAAGACGTGTGACCTAACCTAAGAAAAATCTGATTTTCCCATTGGGCTGTGGAGTTCTGATAGCAGTCGTTCTATGTAAAAGTCAGTATCTTCGCCACATCCTTAGGCTTAGGTAACCGACTCTACCAATCCTAATAGATTATAAGACGGGGTAAAGCTAGGAAAAGCCGCTACTCCAACTATTATTTTAATTGGGAATTTATTGTAATATGACTTACTTGACTACTTAAACATAGATAATTTCAAGTTCTATTAATCATTTTCTAATCCATTAGTATTGGCAGGTAAATTGTGACAGTGTTCATCTTCGACTTTTACACTGATTCGCTATTTGAAGCGTTTTATGTAATTTTAATGTTTTCATTCAAAAAGACATGATCTAATTAAGTCACTTGGTTTAAAGATGGCATGATTAAATGATATTAAATCAAAAATAATGCAGCTATAGCCCGTTCACCAGTGCTAGTGAAAGGATTTTTAATATACTTTGTATATGAGGAATGCAGTTGAATTAATGTAATATACATATATTTCGCATAAATATATATATACATCCTTGATAAATATTTTATAAGTAGGCTACAAAATCATTATTTTATATTTCTTTTGTGTTTCCGCCTTCATATATCCTTGTTCCTTCCTTACTGTAACATTTGCCTCTCCTATTTTATACAAATTATATGTTTGACTAATTTTCTTCTCTGCTATCACTTCTCCGGTACTTCACTTTAGCTACCTACTCCTTTCAGTACATAACAGGCATATTATATGATTTAAAACAATATTAGCTCCAATCGCCTAGGTAGAGCAAAAACGCAAGCAATAAAATAAAGCAATTGTAACATTGCCCGTAGTCATGCTACTAACAAACTGTACAATTATTGTATACAGACCTTAGGGACACGAATCGTAATATTACCTAATAACTGGAAAGTCAAACAGAAAACTTGGCTTTATGTTTAAAGGTTGGCGTTAAGTTTTAATCTCTTATCAAGATTAACATCTATGAACACACTTCTGGATGAAGATAGACTTTCTCTAAAGGTCTTTTCCAAACAATCCCCGCTTTTGGTACGTTTATCTTTAAAGGTTGGCGTTAAGTTTTAACGTCTTATCAAGATTAACATCTATAAACACACTTCTGGATGAAGATAGACCTTCTCTAAAGGTCTTTTCCAAACAATCCCCGCTTTTGGTACCCATTCACTGTAAGCATATCTTTTGTATCGATTAATTTAGAGTGGAAATGCCCGTAGGCAATGTTTTATCTTCTCATAGGCGGCCATATTCATGGGCCTTCGTTTCAAATACTCATTTGACAGATGTGTCCGGCCCATTAACACATTCGTTTGCTGATTCTTAGAGGCAAGTCTACGTACATTCGACGAGCTCGGTGGCTCAGTGGTGGAACGCGCTGTTACGCTACTTTGACACCAACGCTCGTAGGTTCGATTCCCACACAGTACAAACATTTGTGTGCATGAACATGTCTGTTTGTATTGGTCTGGATATTTTCAATGTATAATAAGTATGTATTTACAAAAAAAAAATGTATTTACGTATGTTTATCAGTTGTCTAGTACCCATAACACAAGCTTCGCTTACTTTGGGGCTAGGTAGCGCTGTGTAATTTGTCCGACAATATTTATATTTATTATTTATTCGAATTAATAGATGCATGCCACCGCTGCCGTGACTGCCATTGTCTCTACCTCGGCTACAGCCATCGCTTCTGCAAATGTCCGCCATCTGAGACATGAACCACATGCACACACATGCGTCTACTGACGGTAGTGGGTGGATGCCGACCGGCACTAGTCCGCATGCACTAACCGGTATTGGAAGTAAACAAAGTAGTTTAGATCAAATTGCCTGTTAATTTGACTTTCGCAAAATAACGAATCTATTAACTATTTAAGGACAAATTAATCCGACTTTTTATTCAATCACAACTGAAGCAAAACATCCCACCCACTTCAAACATGTTTTGAAATATTTTGTTTTAGCATCCTAAGCGTAAGAAGTATATATGCATGACTAGTAATATAATATTGCTGAAAAGTTCTGAAAGAATGCATGGAGGATACCACCACCAAAGAACAATGTGTAGAATGGAGGATACACAAATAGCCTAAAACTGTTGACGACTTATGACATCGTTTCAATTTCCACTGTGGGAATTTAGAATCATGTACCAGGCTGGCAACATGCAGAGTCCAACTCTCTACACCCTACAGAGATAGATACGCCAGAACAACTGTCGTCGGTGGCACTTAACGGCGCTTGGCAGATCTACACCGACGGCAGCAAACACGATGATAAAGTCGGAGCCGCCTTCGTTGTCATCCATCCTAACGGGAAGAAACTATATAGGAAAATGAAGTTACATGACCACTGCTCCGTCTTTCAAGCTGAACTTTTAGCTTTACGGGAAGCCTGTGAATGGGCACTACAGAACAAAGCTACTCCCACTAACATCATGTCGGATAGCAAATCTGATCTACAAGAGCTCACCAATATAAGCAGCCACAATCGCTTTGTAGTGGCCATTCACACCCTGCACTCAGCGAGAGCGGCGGGAGTGGACATTCGGTTCCACTGGGTCAGAGCACACACCGGTGTAAATGGAAACGAATTGGCTGATGCCGCAGCGAAGGCTGCCGCCCTCTTGCACAAGACACCAGACCACTTCCATGTCCCCATAAGCTCAGTCAAACAACATACGCGGGAGAAATCCGAACGCGCTGCGGCTGAGCTTTTCAACCATCAGGGGAATTGCAATTATACCAAAACATGGGTGAAAGACTACTGCGACCTAAAAACCGCCCTCAGCACCCTTAAGTCCAACTTTGCCATGACCCAACTTCTCACCGGGTATGGCTACAATAAAGCTTACCTGCATCGATTCAAAATTGTTAACAACAATACCTGCCCATGCGATGATGAAAGCATCCAAACAATGGAACACTTAATAAAATACTGTCCACGATACCACCGCACTCGAAACGAACTAGAACATATATGCGACTTACACACGATTGAACCCTATGCAATTTCATCTATTATTACGAAAGAATCAACCACTGAAGCAGTTAAGGCCCACGTTGAATTCATCGTCGGCTCCCTTAAAGAATTTAACAAAACCTAGACGCATAAAATAACCCTAAAAATTCTATCAATGGGACGGGACAAAGCGTACTCCGTAAGCGCTGCGTTCCAAATGTGCCCGAAATAAACCCTAACAGGGATACAAAAAAAAAAAAAAACTCTCTACACCCTAAAGCTGAAAAGTCACACCAATAACTGGATTTCAAGTTGTTGTTCAAGTGTTGATGTATTTGTGGCATATCCTTAATCACAAAATTATACCCAAATGCAGCCTTATCCCTTTCTTGAAGTTACTCCGTTTCAGCTGCATGGCCCGCTCGAAGTAGACGTAGACTTTAACGTTTTTTATATATGACGTCTGAAGACATACAAACGTACGGCCCACCTTATGTAAAACGTTTACCGTACCCTATAAACGCTGCAATACATTATGTATCACTGGCGCGATGCCCCTTGCAGCTGACACAGCAACACCTTAGGAACTTACTGGTAACCTCACTCAGACGCAGACACATAACAACCCTTCAGACGGTTGTTATTTGGCTGCGGTTTTCTATGAGGTGGAGTGCAAATTCACAGATGCTTTGATTTGCTCTACCTTTCTTAAAAACAAGCAAACCAAGGCAAATATACATGTTCATTCACACATATGTTTGCGTGTGTGGGAATCGAACCCACAAGCGTTGGTGTCAATGTAGCATTATTAACCGCTGCGCCACCGGGCTCGTAAATTACTTCATTCTCGATGATTACCGAGCTAGTAATGAGAAGTCATTGACCTGCATGACTTTCGAGTTGTTAATATTCAGCTGAGTTTCTAAGAAAGTTTCGGTCTTAAGATATGAAAAGGCATACTCTATTGTCCAAAGGAAGCGAGAGACAAGATTTTTTTTTATATCACGTCCGGAGGTATACGGCTCACTTGATGAAAAAGCGGCTACCATCGCCGATGACCGCTTGCAATATATTAAATATCACTTGCGCGTTGCTACCTCTGCTATAAACACAGTATCTCCTTAGGAGCTTCCTGGTAACCTCACTCACACGCAGGAACACAACAACCCTCTAGGGAGTTGTTATTTGCTGCGGTATTCTGTACCTCACAGAATAGCGTTTATAGGGGAAGTACTTTCCCAGACGTGTCGCTTTGATGCGCCCTACCTCTCTTCAAACATCCAGATCAACACCAACAGACATGTTCATGTACACAAATGTTTGTCTTGTGTGGGAATCGAACCCACGAGCGTTAGTATCAAACTCACATCATACACGACTGCACCACCAAGCTCCTCAAAAATCGTCAACAATGACGAAACGTGCACGGCATTTGAGCCTCACTTGACTAGCCATCTCTTTGTGGTTTTTAAATGCCTTATTTGTCATATTACTCTCTCACTTTGCGAAGAGGGGAAGTCAATTGCAAAACTTCCTACTCCTATAATTTTCTTCTGATTGCAGGCAATTTGATCCAAACTACTTTGTGTGCTTCCGCTCCCGATAGTAGCCCGCACACAAAGTAGTTTGGATCAAATTGCCTGTAAATTTGACTTTCGCAAAGTAACGCCTGAATCTATTAACTATTTCTTCTGATTGAATTCGTTGTGAGTTCCAAGGCAGCTGTAGTTTTATCCACCGGGACAGCAATGAACTTCACTGCCTTTTTGGTGGTCGTCGCTGTTAATTCTGGCTACACAGGAGAAACACTGTGGTAGAAATGAGTGGTGGTATATATGTTCTCGACATACTGAGAGGCAAGGGGGAAATAGTAGCATTAATAAGTAGAGCTGATGATGAACTGTACAATTATTGTATACAGACCTTAGGGACACGAATCGTAATATTACCTAATAACTGGAAAGTCAAACAGAAAACTTGGCTTTATGTTTAAAGGTTGGCGTTAAGTTTTAATCTCTTATCAAGATTAACATCTATGAACACACTTCTGGATGAAGATAGACCTTCTCTAAAGGTCTTTTTCAAACAATCCCCGCTTTTGGTACGTTTATCTTTAAAGGTTGGCCTTAAGTTTTAATGTCTTATCAAGATTAACATCTATAAACACACTTCTGGATGAAGATAGACCTTCTCTAAAGGTCTTTTCCAAACAATCCCCGCTTTTGGTACGTTTATCTTTAAAGGTTGGCGTTAAGTTTTAATGTCTTATCAAGATTAACATCTATAAACACACTTCTGGATGAAGATAGACCTTCTCTAAAGGTCTTTTCCAAACAATCCCCGCTTTTGGTACCCATTCACTGTAAGCATATCTTTTGTATCGATTAATTTAGAGTGGAAATGCCCGGAGGCAATGCACTACTAATATAATGAGGATGGGGTCGAGAGAGGTGAGAGAGTCTTTACAAAAGTCTCCAAACGGGCGACGGCGTCGTCGTCTAGCGGGTTGCCGTGTTCCCTTCAAAATGGTTGAATATGACGATGGCTGTCTCACGCGTCAACTCGTGAACGGGTGCTGCTTGGGAACTGGTCTGCGCGCACCTCTCGAATCCCATTTACGTAATAAAAAAACTGTGCTGAGTCTATAGTTTTAACACGAAGCACTTGTGCGGTTCAACAATACGTAAAACTAACATTATTAAGAATTACAAACATAACAAAAGGTATATAGAGCGATCAAAAGTGAATAGTTAAATTATTAACAATAAAAAAAGCTCTCAAGTTTAAGGAGACAAGTTCTTCGTTTCGTGTTTTCGTTTATGTACATATTTGCAATTATCACTAGCTCGGCGGTGAAGGAAAGCATCGTGAGGAACCCGCAAGTTCAACAAATTATATTTCAAAAGACATATAAAGACCTAACAAATGAAAGGTCTGGTTTTCTCTCTGGACTGTGGAGTTAATACGGCAGTCACTCCATTTAAAATCAGCATCTTTGCCAAACCCTCAAGCTCAGGTAGCGGACCCCGCCAATCCTAATGGAGTAGGAAACGGCCAGCGTCGGTATAACTATATAAATTCATTAGCACATTTTACGGTGGTCTAAATATTGTAGCAAGCTTTGATTCGTGAATCAATTTACCATACCTATTCATACACATTTTATCAGATCTAGTCTGATAAGTCTTACCCACTTAAACATGATTGTACTTATTGAGCAGATAAGCAAGATATTTTAATAAACTGGCAACACTTCCTGTGAACCGAATGACTTATTTCTACGGTGACTGTCGGTTTTTGCCCCGTCTTAGTTGTTGAAGATAATCACCGGATGCTGGACCGAATCTAGCGTCGTTAGTAGAACCAGCGTTAGAAAAGTATGGAGAGCAACTATTATGTTTTTACAGATATATTATTCTAAGCGGTTACATAAAATCGGCCAAGTGCGAGTCGGACTCGCGCACGAAGGGTTCCGTACCATTATCTATAAAAATCGGCCAAGTGTGAGTCGGACTCGCGCACGAACGGTTCCGTACCATTATCTATAAAAACGGCGAAAAAATCACGTTTGTTGTATGGGAGCCCCCTTAAATATTTATTTTATTCTATTTTTTAGTATTTGTTGTTATAGCGGCAACAGAAATACGTCATCTGTGAAAATTTCAACTGTCTAACTATCACGGTTCATGAGATACAGCCTGGTGACAGACGGATGGACGGACGGACGGACGGACGGACGGACAGCGGAGTCTCAGTAATAGGGTTCCGTTTTACCCTTTGGGTACGGAACCCTAAAAATGGCAAAAAAATCACGTTTGTTGTATGGGAGCCCTCCTTAAATATTTGTTTTATTTTAATTTAATTATTTATTCTTAAAGTGAATATATAACTAAATATTCTGTGAATATTTCAAGCGTCTACCTGTTGCCATTATCAATATCAAGCAAAAACGAGCAAAAAAATCACGTTTGTTGTATGGGAGCCCCCTTAAATATTTATGTTATTCTATTTTTTAGTATTTGTTGTTATAGCGGCAACAGAAATACATCATCTGTGAAAATTTCAACTGTCTAACTATCACGGTTCGTGAGATACAGCCTGGTGACAGACGGACGGACGGACGGACGGACAGCGGAGCCTCAGTAATAGGGTTCCGTTTTACCCTTTGGGTACGGAACCCTAAAAAGACACAGGTTCTGTGTACGTTGTTTTTATTTAGTGTAGTGAAAACTTCTTTAGGCACGTTGGGCACTGTTGAGATAGGGAAAAATCACTGAACTTGCCTGACCGTCAAGTTCAGACACATATATACAGATGTGTGTCAAAACTTGCCTGGTTGTTATTAAATTTTGTGCAATATATATGTATTTATAAATTTGTCTGTAATATCTATCTATCTATAACTTCACGCCAAATCCCTTGCGGGAGAGGCATAGAAAACCGAGCGCGATAAGACGGGCTTACACACTTCACTCGCTTCTTGAACATTCATAACTCTAATTATACGTCTGTAATATAGAGATAATAATCATAAGTTTTCATGTAAAACAGCACAATAAATTAAAATTTTATTAGTATATTAATACGTTGATAAAAATAATTTCTAATGAAAATACTTTCTAAAAATATTTCTTAACAATCCAAGAATAATGTTCATAAATTTGTAAAGCTAAGTTTTCACTTCTGACGCGCAGTCCCACGACTGACTGTCCTTTTTATGTTTTATTTAGCGTTCTATACCATATATAATACATACATATAGATATACAAACATGTAGTCTCGGCCTACCCCAATGGGAGACAGGCGTGATGATGAGTGTGTATATTCAAACATGGTGCCGACTTAGTTATATAATAGAGTATACTACATAGGTTCGACTGATGTAAAGTGGTTATCCGTAGCACGTTTGTAATACAAGGCTTATCTATCACACGTTGCCACATTCGCTGTTAACAGAGACACTGGGGAATTACTCAGACTCTTACTGGTAACCCCACTCACCCTACAGAGAATTGTTTTGTGAGGTGGAGATACTTCCCCAATTGGGCTGCTTCGTTGCGATCTACCTATCTTTTGTTACTTACATAGATTTCTATACAAATATCCAAATATTCTATCTGTCAATATGGCTGATGATAATTGTTATTTCGACGAGGCTTGTCTAGTTCTTTTCTCTAGCTCGATCGATCTTGCTCGGGATACAGCATTACAGCAAAATCCTAGGCGTAACGTTTACTGATATCATTCGCAACGATGGTGTTTGACAGAGTTGGTCTGAAAAAGAGAGTTGGTCTGAGAAAGAGTGCAGGTGTTAAGATAAAACAAGGCATGCTGCGTTCATTCTCACATTTAAAAAGGAAGCGGAATGAGAGAATAACGAAATATACAACGCGAAAATGGGAGAATGTAGGAACAGCGGAAGGCCAAGACTCACCTGCCTACACCAAATTGATCGTGTTCTATTAACGTTCATGTCATGATCGCAACTTATGGCGCTGAGTTCTCTCTACTTACCCCGTGATCACAAACCATTAAGCCATTTGACGGCCCATGAAGGCACTATTCACTCTTGAAAACATAGTAATTTACTACCCAAATTACTCACCAATGTTGATCCGTGAACTACCCAATAAAAAATACGCAGCTTACCCCAACCCATAGCCGTGAATTGAGCTACTACGCAAAGAGAGGTAGGGCACATCAAAGCAGCACGTCTGGGGAAGTACTTTCACCTCACAGAAAACCACAGCGAAATAACAACTCCCTAGAAGGTTGTTGTGCTCCTGTGTGTCAGTGAGGTCACCAGTAAGCTCCTAAGGATTTGCTGTGTAAGCAGCAGAGGAGGCATCGCGCAAATGATACTTAATATAATGACAAGTGTTAATAGGCTACCGTAACTGCTTTACATCAGGTGGACCGTATGCTTGTATGCCTCCCGACGTTGTATAAAATAAAAGACCGCAAAGCATTTGATTGGTACCATGGTTTAATTCTTCATACCCGCCTGGGGATGGGATCTGGCGTGAAGTTTATATAGGTAGATGAAATTTCTGGTAAAACTAAAGGAATAGTCAAAATGTTTATTCTATTTAACCATTATCTGCACATGTATATTTAATAAGGGTCGTACACGTGGTTAAAACTTAGTTATTCAAGATTGTGACCTTTGAAACAAGGGTCTCTCCTGAATAAATATTTGTTCGTGTACACTCACGGCTTGTTCCTGGGAAGTTCATGGTCATTAATTATTTCCCGGTACTTAACCCAGGTGGACGAATTGAAATCTTCTACACAACTAGGTAATAAAATAATGAAGGACGAGTAGTTTGTAATTCAATATGCGTATGTATATTTTGCTAATACAACTGAAGTGTAAGCATCTTCATCTTTAGTGGTTTTAAACACTACTTCATTTAACGCAAATGCATCTATAACTAGTCTGGCCATAAATACTATTACATAGATCCTTTTCTTTTTTTCATCTCTTTAATAATTTTGAATTTGGAAACCATTTATTATGTTAAAAACTTCTTTGGATTTCCCGCCGTTTTACATATTTTATTCGTATTTATTATCAAATTACAATATGAAATGGGGTGTTAAAGAAAATAACATTACAGTGATTGCCTTGCAGAGAGTGGGTACAGAGCCGTCAGTCATATTACAGACACTTCAAAAGCTTAGTATCAGGGGTTGATGTTGTTGTTGTAATATTTATTGTACGTTATATTCAAAATAAATTACAATAAAAATAAAACTAGTGTTACAAAGGCGAACTTATTAAAAGATCTCTTCCAGCCCTATGTTCGTATACCGTACTATCGAGAGATATACCAACAATTCCTCTGTTGAAGACCATAAAAGATTGGGGCGACCGCGTGCTGTTAGAACTACAAAGGCTGTTAATACTGTTAATGCTGTTAAAGCCAGAATTCGCCGAAACCCGATGGAACGAAATGAAGATTCCCGCTAGGACTCAGTCACAAAACCTGAAGCTCGGCGCTTATCGCCGATATACAGGACATGCCCTAAATCAATCCCTACAGTTAAAGAAAATGGATCGATCAAAGCGCCTTCTGTCCCGATATACGCTATACGCAGTTAACAGGCACAAAAATATCATCTTTGCTGATGAAAAAATTTTCGCGATTGATGAGCACTACAACAAGCAAAATGACAAAGTGTACGCACACTGTTCTAAAGTAGCCGCCCAAGTATTTGGAAAGGTACAACGTGGTCATCATCCTGCGTATGTAATGGTTTGGTGGGGTGTCTTCATCATCAAGGAGTCCCAAAGCTTCATTTTTGTGAAAAAGGAATGAAGACTTCAGCTAAAGTGTAACAAGAGACTGTCTTGGATCATGTTGTGAAACCTCTCAGCAATACACTTTTTAAAAATGTACTATGAACTTTCCAGCAGGACTCTGCACCTAGTTACAAGGCACGAACTACCCAAGCCTAGCTCGAAACCGACGTTCCGGAAATTATAAGAGCTGAAAACTGGCCCTCGTCTATCCCAGATCTGAACCCCTTAGACTACAAATTATGGTCATTTTAGAGGACATGATCTGCTTGAAACGACACGACGACATTGTGTCACTTAAAAAATCCCTGGAGCAAGCAGTGGCTAAATTTCCCATGGTAACAGTGCGTAAATCCATAGATGCATGGCCAGACAGATTAAAGCCCTGTATCAAAACCAATACTCCATAAATATGTATATATAAGTTTTATTAAGATTACTTTACGTCACAAAAAAATAAATACATATTCATTTGTAACAGCACTTATGGCCGGACTAGGTATAAATAAGTAGAACTGTAATCGAAATTTTTTATTTATGAAACTGAAAAACTAGGTTTAATGAAGGAATCGTGAAATGTCACTTTGAGAAACTTGTAGATCTCGTTTTCCTGATGTTGGGTATTGCATTAACTCAATTTCGCTAGAAACCTTCGTTTATGAGTTTACTGTAGGCGCGGCAGTATGGGCAAGTGCACTTGTATACCAGCTGGGACCTTATAATTCGGTGGAAAGACAAGCTGTGAGATTTGTCGACGATCCTAAGCTCATACACGGTATTAATTAACCTTTGAGTTCATGAGGAGATTCTGCCTCCTTTTCAGTGTTCTAACGATTGTACAATGGGTTGTGTTCCATGAAGTTGATCATTATGATGTCAACAGCTTCAGCAGCAGCTTTTAAAACCGCACCGCTTGCCAATGGCTGGGAATTTTGCGGTTGCAGTACAGGACACGTGATGTGCTGTTCCATACCACTAACGTAGTTGACAAGCATACGGCTTACATGATGACAAGTAGGTACCATAACCTACGGACAGTTAATGTCAGGGATGCTACAGTCCATAGAGAAAACCGCAGCAGTGAGTTCGGTTGCGGTTCCAATGTTTAAGGATGAACTCCCAGCCATCGGGAAGCGATATGATAGTAAAACGAGGTTGTTGACATCATATTGAACAACTACTCGGAACACAACCACAACCGTTACAGTGTAATTTGTAATAATCATTACAGTGTAATAATATTTCTATCTATCTATAACTTCAAGCCAAATCCCTTACGGGGTATGCATAGAGATTCGAGCGCTACGTGACTTGATTCTTACACGCCTCACTCGCTTCTTTAGCGTTCATTACTCTTCTGATGCACGCTCGCCGGTTTCTAAGGCTCCTTACATCACCGTCTGATAAAACACGATCAATAGTTAATAGATTGAGGCGTTATTTTGCGAAAGTCAAATTTACATGCAATTTGATCTAACCTGCTTTGTGTGCTTCCGCCACCAAATAATTGGTGGCAGAAGCACACAAAGCAGGTTAGATCAAATTGCATGAAAACACGATCAATTTGGTCATGGTAAGTTAGTCTTGGCCTTCCTCGACTCCTACATCAATTTATATTCGCTTTGTATAATACTAATTCCTGAAATTCTTTAAAAAAATAATATAAAGCTCATTCCATACTTATGCACACATCCTATTGTCTAAATGCACGTCAGATCAAAAACATTATGCGGCAAAAAAACTGTGATTCGTCGTGAAATGATAGGTTCCATGTTTGATGTCGTGTCCGGTTGTTCGTCACAATTATTTCACACAAAATTGGTGATGTGTATATGCACGATGATGTAGGAAAAGGGGATGGAACAAGTTAGACGCATGCATATTGAAAACCTGGCAATTTATTTTTATTTTATAGAACGTCGGGAGGCATCTAATGTAAAGTGGTTACCGTAGCCACTGAACGACGGTAATAAAATAAGTTAATAGATTCAGGCGTTATTTTGCGAAAGTCAAATTTACATGCAATTTGATCTAACCTGCTCCGGTATTCTCTGCCTCGGCTGCTGCGGTCGTCGAGCAGCCATGGCAGCGTCGGCATGTTGCACGCACTAACAGTAGTGGGTGGGTGCCGGCCGGCGCTAGGCCGCATGAACTAATTGGTGGCGGAAGCACACAAAGCAGGTTAGATCAAATTGCATGTAAATTTGACTTTCGCAAAATAACGCTGCCATGGCTGCTCCGGTAGTCTCTGCCTCGGCTGCTGCGGTCGTCGAGCAGCCATGGCAGCGTCGGCATGTTGCACGCACTAACAGTAGTGGGTGGGTGCCGGCCGGCGCTAGGCCGCATGAACTAATTGGTGGCGGAAGCACACAAAGCAGGTTAGATCAAATTGCAAATAAAATAAGTATCACTCGCGCGATGTCACGTCTGCTGCTAACACAACAAACCTCCAGGGAGTCTGCTATTAGATTGCGGAAAAATTTAGCGTCGATGAAGCTGTAAATGCGTAGGGCAAAAGCGACTAATAGAAGAACAAAATATTTATCTATATATTAATACGTCAAGAAAAATCTTAATATCCCTTTCTATGGACATTGCGCGTACGGAGAAGTACGAGATTTGGCATAGTTAAAGTTTATTTGAAGAAGATGAACAAAAATAATATATATATATATACTTACATAACATGGCATAAATATATTAAATTAAAGAAAACAAAATTTTATTCTCTCGTGACGTGAAGATATACATATGTGCATGCAGATATTGATATAAAGTTTCGTGTGTATTTGAGTGGGTTCCTTGATGGTTTAAATTCACAAATAGACCTGATATGATGTTCTAGGAATGGTTTATTTTTTTATTTTTGCAGTCAGCACAACGTGTGGTAAGATCCGCTAGTAACCGTATAAAGTTATTTTAATTAACATTCATGATATCTAGTTTTGGAAAACGTATTGAAAATAAACTCTGTAAACGTATTACGTATTATAACGTATACGCATTGCCAGACGAATACCTGGCTCGTCCATTATATAAAAATTCATTTATGTTTTTTAATTTGTCGGTTGTTTTGACCATGTTCCTTAAGAGATAGGAACGGTTTTCCTGAACATTCCTATTCTACTTTTTTTAAAGCGACACACAAACGGACAGACAAACGCACATACATACATATAGAATTCATATATATTGTATTTATATATATTTATATTGCAAAAAAAAAATAGGAACGGTGTTCCTGAGTATGCTCCCCACAAACAAGCGATCTTATTTAAACCAATGGGATATTGGATGACATATGGCATAACCATAAATGTTAAAACAGCCTAAAATTGACTTTTTTTATGCAACATCGGGAGGCATACAAACATACGACCCACCTGATGTAAACCGGTTACCGAAGCCTATGAACGATTGTGACTCATTAAGTATCACTCACGCGATGCCACGTTTGCTGCTAACACAGCAACTCCTTAGAAGGTCACTGGCGACCTCACTCACACGCAGGAAAACAATAACAATACAAAGGTATACTTACACCCTGATAGAACTATATTGACGTTCTAGCTCGGTGGTGGTGGTGCACAGCAATTCCTCTTTATGATAACCTCAGTCACATGCAAGAGTACAAATCCCTCCAGGAAGTTGTTATCTGAAGTAGAGATACCCCAGCCTACGATGCGCCTAACCTGTAGGCCAATTCTGCTAAATAACTGCAACTACACGTCCTGTCACTTGAGTTGTGCAGGAATAGTGCAGTGCTATTAAAATTTCCTGCACTGCAACTACGCTGGAACTGTGCGTATGCTCCACTGCAACGGCACTGCATCTACGCTGTAACTGTGCATATCCTGCAAATGAACTATTTAACACCTGCCGTGTTCCTATATTTCAATCTAATAAATTGGATTTTTACTTAATGTTGACTCCTGTAGTTTCAAGCCCCATTGCCGGCGTGGAGGTATTTCTGAAAAGAAGCTTTACTTAATCATATATTTCCACAAACATCTCCCAAAACAAAACAAATGTTTTTTGTTAAATAAATCACCGCTTCTGGATATTAATTTCACTTCGCAAAAGTTGCTCACAACAAGTTGTTAACAAGACTGCAAGTAAACTCATTCAAAACTTCTGTCCCGGTATACAAATGTCAAAACAATTTATTAGAATACGATTATGTGCAGGAAACGTGCAGGTGCAGTGCAGGTTTTTTAACAGAATAGCGAGTCATTTACTACAGCATTCCTGCAACGTCGGTCGCTGCTGTCAGATCGCTTAACAGAATACCGAAACGTCAAAATGTAGGCATTTTGACACACGCCGCGCTGCAGTGCAGTTGCAGTTTTAGTAGAATCGGCCTTCTGTCCTTCGCCAGAGAATAGTTAGTTAATTAGTAGAGTGTACCAGGCAGATGTACCGCAGTCAAATAACAACTCCCTAGAGGGCTGTTGTTTTCCTGCGTGTGAACTACCACCACTAGTAAGTCACCGGTAAGTTCATATGGAGTGGCTGCAGAGGTGGCATTGCGCGAGTAATACTTAATGTACTGCAAGCGTTAATAGGCTACGGTAACCGCTTTAATACGCGGTAGGCCGTATGCTTGTATACCCGCCGACGTTGTCATCAGGTGGGCCGTATGCTTGTACGCTTCCCGACTTTCTCTAAAAAAATGTAGTGGATAATCTTTTTGCATTGGCTAGACCAATTCTTTGGGAAGATTTATAGGCTATTCGATACCACGATACGACCATTAGAAGCCGAAGAAACAGAAAGAAAGAATTAAAAAGCGGTAGGTACCCACGGGATACGCGCGGAGGAAGTCGCGGGCAGCAGCTAGTATACTGAAAAAGTATTCATGTGTAATTTTCGCTTGATTGCTTTCTCTATTTTATTTATAACTTCGAAACTATACACTACCTAGAATATAAACAGTAACGTACCTACGCTATAATTATCTACTATTTCATCTCGAATTCGTTATTTGTTTTAATAAATCATGGCCAGTGTGCTCGAGCGAAGTTTACCAATAAATGTTAGGAAAGAATTTTTATTAATCTGCTAATTATTATGGGAATTAATGGAAGCCTTATGTTGCGATTGATGAATTATGTTCCCATTAATGAAGAATACCTTAGCCTATAAAAGCTTACAATTATTAAATACTGACTGTACCCGCGACTACGTCCGTTTTTTTTTCAATACCTTCCGGGTAATGCATTTCAATCTATCTATCTACTTATAACTTCACACCAGAACCCTTGCAGGGTAAGCAGAACCTAACGCCACACCTCACTCGGTTCTTTAACAATCATATCTCTGTTCATGCACTCTGGCCGGTTTCTAGGGCTCCTGATATGATATTCTGATAAAACACGTTCAATTTGGTCATGATAGGTAAGTCTTGGTCTACCTGGGCTCCTACATTCTTCTACTTTCGCGTTGTATATCTGTTTCGTGATTCTTTCTTCCTGCATTATTTCTACATGTCCGAACCAACGAATGCTTCTTCTGATTTTAACACCGATTCTCTCTTTCTGACCAACTCTGACAAACGTGGTCTACGAGCGTTACGCCATAAGATTTGGGTAACGTTCGCATTTCGACTATAGCAGACCTGGAGATAAACCGGTTTGTTGGCCTTTTCAAGAAGTGGAGACACTGGCGAGTGCGTATCCCTTTTGGAAATTACGAAGAGTGAGGTGAGGACTCAAATGTGGATGATTCTGTTCTGAAAAAGTATGATGGTTAGTGCAAAAGAAGCATGTGATATGCACAAATAGATATAACGTTGGAAGGAAATGCTTAGTAGAATGAGGAAATGCGGAGGTTGAATCCTCCATAGCAAAACAGAGGTGTGTATATGTATGATGTAGATATTTGTACGTATCCAAAAAATATATATTCAATTCGGTCGACCCACTTTCGAGCATTTGCGAAACTAACGCACGGCAATTGATTTATATACTCGCATATACGTGTAATAATAGCAATTTGAACATTTATTATAATGGTGTTTTAATAAATTAATAAAATGTAATATTGTTTGTTTTATTTATTTTGATTAATTTAATTTTAATAACAAAACAACTTGTACGAAAAAAAAAAAAGTGATTACTATCAACAAAAACAATTTATCAAATTTGGCTCTTGTTTAGAAATAGTACCTACGATTTTTTTTTGTGACTAGTTTTCTTAGAGTATTTTACCATTTTAGAATTTTGGTTAGTTGCGCCAACTTTTAAAATGACTTGCCATACCTATGTCAATATATTTTTTTTTCACCACGATAAGTCAAAGTAGACTGTAAGTAAAATTCTTATAAAATTTTAGGAAGAAAAATGACTTTGAGCTTATTTTGGTCTAAAACTACAAGCATCCTGGAGTTTTTAGGGATTTTAGTGTATAGCAGTGCTACTTAGGTTGCCGACACAAAAAAAATCAAAAATATTTGGAAAACTGTGGTTATGGTAGTTAAAACTATCATAAGGGATGTACATTTTCAGAAAATTTCAATTTTACATTTTTCATTTCATTCATTTCACAAAAAAAAAAAAATAGTCGTGGGTAGGTCCATCCGTTGGTGCCAGCTTATCGTTGAATTTAGGGGCACGTTGTATATAGACGTGACTTAGCTCCGGTTAGATGTTCAAATAAATAATATCCTTAACTTGAAAACTTAAAAATCCCCGACAGAAAAAAGTGAAATTGATTTTTTGTTTAAAATTTTAACTTCTAAGAAATCATGTCTAAGAACCACCGCAAGAAAACCTGCTATCAAATAAAAAAATCTACATCCAAATCGGTTCACACGCTTAAGAGCTAAGGTGCCACAAACAGACAGACACACATACACACACCCGGCGGTCAAACTTATAACACCCCTCTTTTTGCGTCGGGGGTTAAGAACCAGTAGTTTAGTGGGGTATGTCGCTATAGTTTCGTAGGTTAACTCATACAGGGATGTTTGGATGCCCGGCTCCATTTCACAGGAAGTTTTGATGACTTCTTTACCGGAAGGATGCTTTAATTAACTATGCCGGTAGATTAAAGGGACAGGCCCACCACTGTGTAGCCAGTCTCAACAGCGACCACCAAAAAGGCAATGAACAGTGAAGTTCATTGCTGTCCCGGGGGTTAAACTACAGCTGCCTTGGATCTCACAACGAATTTAATAAGAAGAAATTTGTAGGAGTAGGAAGTTTTGAAATTGACTTCCTCTCTTGTCAAAGTGAGAGACAGCAGTATGACAAATAAGGCATTAAAAAAAACGTCAAAGATATGGCTAGTCAAGTGAAGGTCAACTGCCGTACACCACGGTTCATCAGATATCTAACACTTTTGGTACCTATATTGTGAAATTGCAGAACCGCCTAAACGCCCGGTAATTCTCCCTTGTTGCCACCAAATCAGAATAGTATACTACCCCAGATGTGACATGCAAGGAATTTAACATATCGTGCGATAGCTGATTAGTATAAATTGTAGATCTAACACAGAGAAATTTGGAAACACTGGCCTTTGCTTAATTTCAGACTGAGACTAACGAAACCGGCTTGGTCCAGCCTCTCCATCAACTCCTTAGGAGCTTACTGGTAACTTCACTAACCTCTAGGATGTTATTATTTGGCTGCGGTTTTTTGTGAAGTGGTGGTACTTTCCCAGACACGCTGCTTTGATGCACCCTACCTCTCATAAAAAATCCCAGACCAAGATATGCACACGAATATTTATTCTGTGTGGGTACCGAACCCACTAGTGTTGGTGTCAAAGTAGCGTTACTAACCACTACGCCACCGAGTTCGTCAAAAATGTTTGAAATGATTGATGACACGTAATCCGTCGCGGATAGTACTACTACATGTGTTAGTAGATTAAAAAAAATCGACGAGCTCGGTGGAGCAGTGGTGAAACGTGCTGTTATGTTACTTTGACGCCAACGCTCGTGGGTTCGATTCCCACATAGGACAAACATTTGTATGCATAAAAATGTCTGTTTGTCTTGTTCTGCGTGTTTATAAGAGAGGTAGGGCGTATGAAAGCAGCTCATCAGTGGAAGTACCTCCACCTCACAGAAAACCGCAAATAACAACTCCATTGGGGGTTGTTGTGTTTTTTCGTGTGACTGAGGTCACCAATAAGCTCCTAAGAAGTTGCTGTATTAGCAGCAAACGTGGCATGGCGCGAGTGATACTTAATGTATTACAGGCGTTCATAGGCTACGGTGAGAGCTCGATTGCGTCGTTGCGCGTGTCATTCTAACCGAACACGCAAGTTAAGCTACGTCGACCGCAGCCTGTCTATGGATGGGTTTATCTATCTCGAGTTTCTCCGAGCTTCGGAGGGCACGTTAAGCCGTCGGTCTGGGTTGTTATCGATAAATGGCAGTCGTTAAGTTAAGTCAAGTGGCCCTCGGGCGGTTTGAAAACACAGGCCTCCGTCAATCCGCATTTGAGCAGCGTGGTGGAGTATGCTCTAAACACCTTCGGTTGAAGGGAGACCCGTCTCCCTGAGTGTTGAGTAAGGGTTGATGTGGATAAGCTACGGTAAAAAAACGCAAACTATTTCAAAGATGTCTAAGTGTCTGCGACGGTATTTAATATTTTCTTATCTTTAACTAATTTCATTGCCTTTCTGGCATATGAAGCTGTTAAACCTAGCTGATCAGGAGATTTTTTACAGCACACACAGCGATAGATATTTTTTAAATCACTGCTGTGGCAAACAAGCGAAGGTGACCTTGTTCTGATTGCAGTTATCTCAAAATACGTAATTCATTAAATTATATCCACATCATGAGGAACTCGAAAGCATCGTTGCACCACGTCAGTCTGATCGAGGAAGCCAAGTACTGTCGACTGCAGCTTGTTTTTCAGACGGATTTAGTCGTCTAGAGTTGCTCTGTGTTTCAGAAAGTACGTTAAGCCGTCGCTCCTGGCTGTTATTGAAAGATGACAATCGTATAGCTAAGTTAAGAGGGGTAGGGCACATCAAAGCAGCCCATCTGGATAAATGTCTGCATCTCACAGAAAAGCGCAGCCAAGCAACAATTGTTTCGAGGGTTGTTGTTATTGTTACGCTCCTGCGCGTTATTGGTGTTAGTAAGCTTGGGAGGAGTTGCTGTTCTAGCAGCTAGGGTGGCAACGCCTCAACAACACTCCTTATATTTCATACATTATAGGCGGTACGGGAACCACCTCAAATGAGGTCCTATGCTTGTACGTCTTCCGACGTGGTATAAAAAAACTTTCATTCCCAAAAGCACACATTTTACGAGGCATCATCTACTCATCCCTTGCGCATAATTAATATCATTAATTACTGAAATTTAATTTCGCCATCGCAACAAAAGCGTCTGGTTTAATGAATAAACCACTTTGCAATGAATAAAACAGTTTGTTATGATTGGATACCGGTACGATTATCTCATTTCCTGAATATTTATGTCATTTGTCAGTTTTTGTCATGTCGGTTTTTATAAATAAATAAATAGTTCCGAAATATTTCACAACGTCAAATATTTCCAAACTAAGCAAAGTTACTGTCATGAGTTATACAAATGTGAATTTATTGGCATCCTTACATTTATAGACAAATAATGAGATTCACATACTAAGAAAACAATGTACCAATAGTTGGGTTTTAGCATGTGGATACCTTAAATATTCAGGAACACCGTTCCTATATGAAATCTATATGTTTGTCTGTGCGTTGTTTGTGTGTTTGTCTGTCGCTTTTTTTCGAATATTCGAATTTTGACTTCAGATTCGGATTCAGCATAAAAAAGTAGAATAGGAATGTCTTAAGGAACATAGTCAAACTGGCCGACAAATAAAAAAAAAAATTGAATTGTTATATAATTGACGAGCAGGTGTTCCTCTGGCAATGCAAGCTTGTGCATTCTCAACTGGTTTTTTGTCATATTAACTATGTATTAAGACCGAAAATAATGTATTGATTAAAAATTTGAGAAACTTATCCACATTCATTTTAACTTATTTTAAGTATTAGATTAGTATTAGATTCCATTTGACATTAAATATTTCTAATTATGTTAAGATTGCTTAGGTTTTAGGTTAGGACTAGTGCCGATAATTGAATAAGCATTACCTTATATTTTTTTATCGTAATACACAATACTCAAACCAAGAGAAACAGTCATGTACATGCACAGAAATGTCTCATGAAGGATTCAAACCCACAACCCTCGGTGTTAATGTAGTCACTGCTAATCCCTCGACTGCCCGCTTCTGTCAATTTTCAACTGACCGCCGAAGACATAAGAGTTTTGTAAGGTGATCAGGACCAGTTCTTTTTAATTAATATATAGTTATGTATATTTTATACGCCCAGGCCAAGGCAAGTAGACATCTTCTTCTTCCTAACGTTACCCCGTTTTCCAGGCTATTAGGATTGACCGGATCCGCTACCTAACCTTAAGGATTTGGCGAAGTTACTTATTGTGACATGGAGCGAATGTCATCAGACCTCCACAACAGAGAGGGAAAATTAGACCTTTCTTAGGTTAGTTTTCCGAAATATAATTTCTTGGACAAGTGATAATTACAAACATGCACATAAATCCGAAAACACCAATCACTGCCAAGACAAATAATGTTAGTTCGTGCATAAATGTTTGTATCGTGTGAGAATCGAACCCACGATACTCGGTGTTAAAGGCTATCGCTGAGCACTAGATCACCAGCATCTTTACGTTGATAAATATTTGTTTACAAAGGGCGAAAACTAATGTGATTCTAAGCTAATGTACTTTCCAGTTTCCTACCCGATGCATCATATTCCCTGTAACCTACTCCCAGCTAGAAAATAACATATAAAAACTAATATTATAAAGAAAAAAGATTCGTTTTTTGTATATTTGTAACAGATAAACTTAAAAAGTAACTTAAAAAATATTTACGTATACAAAGCTACATTTTCAGCGAGCGTGGGCTTTATTTTATTGTCAACACATTTGAAAATCTGTGCTATTTTTTGTTTATAATCATGTGATATTTTTGGTTTATTGTTTATATTCATGTGTTATTTTTTGTTTGTTGTTTTTAATCATGTGTTATTTTTTGTTTATTGGTCCTTTCGATTAGAAGTTACGACGTTATCTTTCTATATATCCATACGAAGCCGGGGCAGGTCGCTAGTTCTTAACACGGTACTTACTGAAGTTCTATAGATCTCTTCAATACGATCCGAGCTAGCTTTGCATTGCAACCGGATATGTCGTTGCTCCGGTGATTTCTTTGAGGATTTGCATTTGCCAAAAGGCAGCTCGCGTCTCCACTGGCGTAGAAGTTCAACCTTGTAAATAAATATAGATACATATACAATGAACCTTGCATTTTACAAATCAACATCAACCAATTGGTGGGGGGAGCACACAAAGCAGGTTATATCAAATTGTATTGTATAGATAGGTATATATATTTTTATTGCCGGACAAATTACACAGCGCCACCTAGCCCCAAAGTAAGCGAAGCTTGTGTTATGGGTACCAGACAACTGATAAACATACGTAAATACATTTTTTTTTGTAAATACATACTTATTACTCAGACCAATACAAACAGACATGTTCATGCACACAAATGTTTGTACTGGGAATCGAACCCACGAGCGTTGATGTCAAAATAGCGTAACAGCGCGTTTCACCACTGCGCCACCGAGCTCGTCATAACTTTAATTTTTCTACTTCTACTTTTACTTTCCTACAGTTAAATGTCAAATATTATGTGGAAAAGGAGGTCTCCTAACACAAGTACTTATGTATTTAAAATGGGACCCCAGTCACTCCTTGTTACGGTAAAGCTTTTTTATACCAGTAACATGGCAAACATGCGTACGGCCTGCCTGATGGTTATCAGTCACCGTAGCCTATGGACATTTGCAACACCAGGGGTATCCCTCATGCGTTGCCGACCCTCTAAAAACCTCTTCACGCATTTCTTGAAGAACCCCGTGCTGTAGTCTCGAGGAAAAACCTCGGCTGGGAGCTCATTCCACTTTAAGCTTCGGAGCACTTTCCGCACTCTCGCTGGTTTCTAGGTCTCAAGATATCACATTCTTATGAAGCACGATTAATTTGGTCGTCATAAATTAGCCTAGATCTAACGTAAGAAAGGTAGAGCGCATCGAAGCAGCCCGTCTGGGGAATTACCTCCACCTCACAGAAAACCGCCGCCAAATATCATCTCCCTGGAGGGTTGTTACGGAGGTCACCAGTCAGCTTCTAACGAGTTGCAGTGCTAGCAGCAGAGGTGGCATCGCGCGAGTAATACTTAATATATTGCGAACGTTTATAGGCTATGGTAACGGCTTTCTATCAGGTGGGCCGTATGCTTGTATGCCTCCTGACATTGCATTAAAAAAATGTGGCTACTACATACTCCCACTTTCACAATATACTATCTATTTTATATTTTGTTATACTAATATAGCAATATCAACAGACATTTAATCCACACAAATTTGTCTTGTGCGCAATTGAAACCGCGACCTCGTATGTCAAACTAGCTACAGCTAGCTATTAAACCACCGAACTCATCATTAATTGTCCAAGTAACCATAAGAACTTTGTAAGCTATAATTCTCTCTGCCACATAAATGTAGCATCTATTCGCCCACAAAGCGAAAATTCGCTTGCGAATGTCGAAAACGAAGTTGCAAACTCGCGTCGAAAGTCGCCTGAGTGAGCGATTTATTACGCATGGAAGAGTTAGGGACATACGGGGCTCAATTACAAGCGTTATTTTTACTGCGTGTATATTGTCAAGCGTTTATAAGTAGGTTCTTGATTAAAATGTTAATGTAGGATATACAGCTTGAAGAAATGAAGAAATAACATGTATTAGGACATCAATGGACCACAAAACTTTGGTGTAGTTAATTTTTTTTTTGGTAACGATACCACCATGTTGAAGTTCTGACACTAAACTTGTTACTTCTTCATAGCGCTACCCCGTTTCCTAATTCGTTATGATTGGCGGGGTCTGCAACCTAAGCCTAAGGATTTAGCACACATTTAAGACACGGTTTTTTTTATACCACTAAGGTGGCAATCAAGCATACGGCCTACCTGATGTTAAACAGTCACCGTAGCCTATGGACATTTGCAACACACTCATGCGTTGCCGACCCTAATTTTACATGGAGTGACTACCGTCAGAACTCTACAACGCAGAGGGAAAGCCAGACCTTTCTTAAAGTAAGTCACACGTCTTTCTAAATATAATTCTTGGACATGCGAGTTTCACAAGGTGTTCCTTCACCGCCGAGAAAGTGATAATTACAAAAATGTACATAAATCTGCAAAACACGAATTTACCCGTAGGTATGTTGCAGGATTCGAAACTGGGGCCAGTTTGTTAATTGGCCAGTTTTTTATCTACTGGACTATCACTGATACCTTAAACCTTAACTTAACACCTCCGCTGCTGACACGGCAATTCCTCAGCAGCTTACTGGTAAGTTGACTCACTTTTAGAAACAGCAATTCAGAAGAGATTTTTCGTAAAGCTGCAATTGGATTATCAATAACGTGCCTTGTACATGAGTAATCGCGTTTCCATTCAGTATTTAACCCCGTATGTTCTCACCCAACTTTTTCGTTTATAATGTACACAACAAAACTTCCTACATACGAGCTATACATACTTCTTTGAATTAATTATCCTCGAACTTATTGTGTTTAAATACATTTAATATAATATACATAAAATTTTATTATCATACCTACAGTTAAAGACAATATTTATTTGCTTTTGATTATTCATTAAAAAATATTATACTAAATTGGGAACCCAACGAGTAAGTAAGTGGTTATTGTAGTCTATGAAAATATGGTGTAGGACAATCTACAAAACCTTCTCGCGGCGTAACTGTTGGGATTCTTTCACGAAGTCAGTGGGCAGCAGGGCAAGACGAGACGCTGGCTCAGGCATACGCCGCTCGTGAAAGATTCAATAATAAGCTATGCATTTGATCACACCGTGCAACCACCACCGCCATCACCACGCTATCTGCTAACTTCTTCAAAAAGGCCTTTGGTACTATTTCTTCTTTCTTCTTAGCATTTATTTTATACCACTAAAGTAGCAATCAAGTATACGGCCTGCCTGATGTTAAACAGTCACCGTAGCCTATGGACATTTGCAACACCAGGGGCGTCACTCATGCGTTGCTGACCCTCTAAAAACCTCTTCACGCATTTCTTGAAGAACTCCATGTTGTAGTCCCTTGGAAAAACCTCGGCTGGGAGCTCATTCCACAGCTTGAGAGTTCTCGGAAGAAATCATCTCTGGAACCGCACAGTACGCGACCATTGCGGTTCAAGCGTGTGAGAGTGAACTCCCCGCCGTCGGCGAGCGGTGCGGTTATAGAAAGTCGCTGTCGGCATCATTTCGAACAACTCTTCAGAACACAACCCGTTGTACAATCGGTAGAACATACAAAGGGAAAGTCTCTCTTTAAACTTAAGGGTTGAATACCATGTGTAAGCTTAGGATTGTCGATTATCCTTATTATCCTGTTCTTTAATCCATTAGGATGGACATGATCCGCTAACTAGGCCTTAGGATACTGATTTGACATGAAGTTTACAGTTTTTGCTCTTTGGCCACCGTTCTTCTTCTTCCTAGCGTTATCTTCTTTCCTAATCCATTAGGATTAGCAGGGTCCGCTATTTAAGCATAAGGATTTGGCAATTTTGACTGCGTCTGACGTCCACAACCAAGAGGGAAACATCAGACCTCTCTTAACTTAGATAACGCGTCCGTATAATATGCTTTCTTGGACGTCCGGGTTTCCTCGTGATATTATCTTTCACTACCGATGATAATTACGAATATGTACATAAATTCAAACCCAAGAATATAGTGGTCCACACCAAGATTCGAACCACGAGCCAGTTGATTAGGAAGCTAGTTCTTTATCCACTGGGCTATCGACAATCAACAGCTATAAATACTGTGTATTATAAAAAACTTAAGATTTCCAAACATTTTAGAAGCACAAAAGATTCGAACTGGGCAAAGATAAAAACCGGTAAAATTAAGTTTATAACATCGTTCTAAAACTCATTTAATTCAATAGAAAAGTCAGTTCGTATGCGCGATCACTATAGTGATCGATGAATGATTAGAACGGTATTTCATAGATCGGTACTTTTTTTTATTGCAGACACGCATAAAAAGCAGTCGTCTTCATTATTTGAGTAGTCGATAAGGTTATTAGTATAGATCAAATCTCTTTACCATTACTCCATTTCCTGTACCGAAAATTAAAGGCAGCACTGACAAATAAGTAATCAATATTTATATTTTACAGTTTCTTTGTTTGCATGTTTGCTTGTTTGAATAGCTAACTTGTGTGTAGGAGTTTGACTGTTTGTCTTGGTCTGGGTGTTTTTAAAAGAAGTGTGGTGCATCAAAGCAGCCCATCCTGACAGTAAGCAAGCAACAAGCAGCCCGTTCTAATACAAAAAATACCTCCATATAACAGAAAACTGCAGCGAACTAACAACTCCCTGAAGGATTTTTGTGTTCCTATGAGTGAATGAGGCCACCAGGAAGCTCCTAAGGAGTTGCTGTATTAGCTGCCGAGGTGACATCGCGCTAGTGATACTTTTTTTTTTATACAACGTCGGGAGGCGTACAAGCATACGGTCCACCTGATGTAAAGCAGTTAGCGTAGCCTATTAACGCTTGTACCATATATCACTCGCGCGATGCCTCCTCTGCTGCTTACACAGCAACTCCTTAGGAGGTTACTGGTGACCTCACTCACACGCAGGAACACAACAACCCTATAGGGAGTTGTTATTTGGCTGCGGTTTTTTTGTGAGGAGGAGGTACTTCCCCAGACGGGCGGCTTTGATGCGCCCTACCTCTCTTAAAACATCCAGACCAAGACAAACAGACATGTTCATGCGCACTAATGTTTGCCTTGTGTGGGAATCGGACCCACGAGCGTTGGTGTCAAAGTCGCGTCTTTCACGACTGAGCCACCAAGCTCGTCGAATTCGTAATTCGTAATCGAAAATGTATGCATACTTTCATAGGCTACGGTAACCGCTTTATAACAGGTAGACCGTATGCCTCTCGACATTGTATACAAAAGTGATAATTCAATGTATAGTATGTTTTTATTTACTAATCTTCGAAAGTGTGTCATCACATGTGATTCCAAGAGATTTTCTTCCGCGTTCAACGGTTCAACAGGGTTGTCTAATAATTTCTCAAGAGCCTACAGTATTGAAATTAAACTATTTTTTTTTACGGAAGTTTCGCGTGTATTATTTATTTTGCGCGAGGCTATTGAAATAAGAAAACACCCCAATTTCAATAGAGAAGATGGTTGGCAAGTACCACCTGCTTGGGATCAGGGACAGTCCTAAAAATAATCAAGTCACAAATCCAAAGATCTACTAAAAAATGTTCGGACACTGTGAGCGATTTTTGTGTGAATCGGAACATATATAATTAATCCATCCGTGTCGGTAGATGTAATATTTGAATAACTAATGTAAGAACACCTTAGTCTTTCCTGCGACCACGGACGTTCCAAAGCGTTCAAAACGTCAGGTTTCAACAAAATAAATAAAACACGCGATACTTCCGTTAAAAAAAAAATAGTTTAATTTCAATGTGTAACAATCGCGAAACCCTAAGACAAGCCTACAGTAGTATTGTCTTAGGTTTTCGCGATTGTTACACATTGAATTAAACAATTTTTAACGGAAGTATCGCGTATTTTATTTATTTTGTTGAACCTGACGTTTCGAACGCTTTGCAGCGTCCGTGGTCGCAGGAAGACTAAGGTGGTATTTGTCTTACATTAGTTATTCAATTATTACATCTACCGACATGGATGGATTAATTATATATGTTCCGATTCACACAAAAAAAAATCGCTCACAGTGTCCGAACATTTTTTAGATCTTTGGGTTTGGGACTTGATTATTTTTAGGACTGGATCCCAAGCAGGTGGTACTTGCCAACCATCTTCTCTATTGAAATTGGGGTGTTTTCTTATTTCAATAGCCTCGCGCAACATTCTCGGCATGTAGCGATTCTCCTTGGCGAGGATTTGTGGTTTATCGAACCGGATGTAATGGTTTGGCTGGTCCAGTGTATGTTCACATACTGCAGAGTTTTTATCGCGCCTATTCTTCATGTCAGCAATGTGTTCTTTCACACGAGTACCTACGCTTCTCTTTGTTTGCCCTATGTATGATAAACCACATTCGCAGTCTAATTTGTATACTCCTGCATCTTGTAAGGGGATATTAGACTTGATAGGTCTTAGAATTTGACTGATCTTCTTATGGGGCTTGAAATAAGTTTTAATTGAAGCTCGCCGTAAGATGTTGCCAATTTTGTCTGTGACTCCCTTTAAGTATGGTAAGCGTTCGAAACGTCAGGTTCAACAAAATAAATAAAATACGCGATACTTCCGTTAAAAATTGTTTAATTCAAAGCCTACAGTATTTTTCAAGAAAAGCGAAAAGCTCAAACCGCAGTCATCAGAGATTGTTGGTGTATACTTGTTGTCTCTAAGACCTTATACAGAAGGAGCGAATTCGTGAATCGTCTCGCGCAAGTTAATACGCGCGTCGGCGCGCTACTACGTGTCAATATATCGCGTCCACAAATATTGCGAGAGATTTAAATTCGCGCGTAAATGGCGTGCAATACGCCAACTCGTGACTTTGTACGTGACACGCGCGAAAAACACGCGAGCCGAGATACGAATGCGACGCCATATTGTAAATGTAATGGCGAAATTTTGATATCGAATTGTTTATAGACAAAATTGAAAAATTCCGGCAACAGTGAATATGGCATGTTCTGGTTAATCCAATAAAATTGTTAAATGGAGAGTTTGGGAAAAATTGGTGTAAATGTTTTCTATGTGTGAATTTAATTGTGTCATTCTGTTTCTGACGAGCTCGGTGGTGCAGTGGTTAGCGACGCTGCTTTGACACCAACGCTCGTGGGTTCGATTCCCCCACAGGACGAACATTTGTTCACGTAAATATATGTCTTTGTCTTGGACTGTGTGTTTTCCATGTATCTTAATTACGTATTTACAAAGAAAATATATTTACAATTGTTATTTATTCTATTGCGAAGAATTGGGTACACTTGTAGTTTCTGTTTATTAATTTGATTTCAAAGTTTAAAACTGAATTCTTTCTCAAATGTTCGCGCGTGAATTTCTGAATACAATATGCGAGCGTATACGCGCGAAATAATTCGTAGCGAAATCGCTCCTTCTGGACAAGGTCTTTGGTCTTTTTTATGAAATTAGCGGGAACCGGGGCGACCACGCAGTACTGGGTGAGTATTACATAGGCTGAGCATATGTAATACTCACTGTTTTCATGAACTAATTGGTGGCGGAAGCATACAAAGCAGATTAGATCAAATTGCGTGTAAATATTTATTTGCCATTAGGCCTTCACTTAGACATATCTTACATTGTTTAAATCAGATCTTTTCGTATCCTATTGATTTTTCATAATTTTGTTTTCCCTTTTTAGGGTTCCGTACCCAAAGGATAAAACGGACCCTATTACTGAGACTCCGCTTTCCGTTCGTCCGTCTGTCACCAGGCTGTATCTGATGAACCGTGATAGTTAGATAGTTGAAGTTTTCACAGATGATGTATTTCTGTTGCCGCTATAACAACAAATACTAAAAAAACAGAATAAAATAAATATTTAAGGGGGCTCCCATACAACAAACGTGATTTTTGGTCGTTTTTGCTCGATATTGATAACGGCAACAGGTAGACGCTTGAAATATTCACAGAATATTTAGTTATATATTCACTTTAAAAATAGATAATTAAATTAAAATAAAAAAAATATTTAAGGGGGCTTCCATACAACAAACGTGATTTTTTTGCCGTTTTTAAAGATAATGGTACGGAAGCCTGCGTGCGCAAGTCCGACTCACACTTGGCCGGTTTTATTTAATATACCAACATTTCGAAAATGACCATGAATATCTGATCATCTAATGATTAGAACCTGAAGATGATCAATGTCTGTCGATAGTGCCTTCAAAATTGGACTCTTTAACCATGATAATTAATTAATAATAAAAATTAAGTTTAAGGATTTCGTGAAGATACTTTGTCATAGTAACTATGATATTGATTTGTCTTCGAAGTGAATTCATCAAATTTCAGTCTAATTGGATAAGTGCTCCGAAATTGACTTCAACAAGCAGCAAGTGGTTAATTTGAAAAAAAATACGGACAAATCTACAACAACGGTAGCGAAAGATGGAGAGTGTTGATAGTTCAGTGGATGCAGAACCGATGTATTGTCGGATGGTCCCTGGTTCGAATAGTATCAGTAACTGTCACTTGCGCAGCGGTGAAGAAAAACATCGTAAGTGAACGAACATGTCCTAGAAATTATATTTCGAAAAATGTGTGATTAGACCTAAGAATGGTCTGGTTTTCTCTGTAGGCTATGGAGGTCTGACGGCAGTCGCTCCATGTAAAGATCAGTATCTTCACCAAATCATTTGGTAGCGGACTCTGCCAATCCTAATGCATTAGGAAACGGCATAGCTAGAAAGAAAAAGAACGGTGGAAAAAGGACAAAAAGTTTAAACCAAAGACTTTCGCAAAATAACACCTGACTCTATTTAAAAAGAAACCAGCCAAGTGCGAGTCGGACTCGCGCACGAGGGGTTCCGTACCATTAGCTATAAAAAATCGGCCAAGTACGAGTCGGACTCGCGCATTAAGGGTTCCGTACCATTATCTATAAAAACGGCAAAAAAAATCACGTTTGTTGTATGGGAGCTACCCTTAAATATTTGTTTTATTTTAATTTAATTATTTATTCTTAAAGTGAATATATAACTAAATATTCTGTGAATATTTCAAGCGTCTACCTGTTGCCGTTATCAATATCGAGCAAAAAATCGGCTAAATGCGAGTCGGACTCGCGCAGGAAGGGTTCCGTACCACTATCTATAAAAACGGCAAAAAAATCACGTTTGTTGATGGGAGCCCCCCTTAAATATTTGTTTTATTTCTATTTAATTATTTATTTTTAAAGTGAATATATAACTAAATATTCTGTGAATATTTCGAGTATCTAGTATTCGGGTCCGTTTTATCCTTTGGGTACGGAACCCTAAAAAAACAAGCGAGCCTTACAGTAGTGTCATATGACTTGTAACATTTGACATCTCTACTTGGTGATAAGTAACTAAAATTAAATTAAAAATTATAAATATTTAAGAAATTTTTAATATCAAAGGAATTATTCCTGTAATTATTTTTTGAGTGATAAATGATAGATATCTTTTGATAATCGATAAAAAAAGAGGTAGGATGCATCGAAGCGGACCATCTGGGGAAGTACCTCCACCTCACAGAAAACCGCAGCCTAGAGGGTTGTTGTATTCCTGCGTGAGAGTGAGGTCACCAGTAAGCTCCTAAGGAGTGTGTTAGCAACAGAGGTGGTGTCGCGCGAGTGATACTAGTACTTAACGTGTTACAACTGTTTAATAAATTGTATATTTAATATATATTATCAATATCTCTTGTTTTGGCCTGAGTGTTATTAAGAGAAATAATGCGTATAGAAGGAGCCCATCTGGAGTAGCACCTCCTCCTCCTCTCCTCTCCTCTCCTCTCCCCCTCACAAAAAACCATATCTAAATATCGACTCTATGGAGGGTTGTAGAGTTCCTGCGTGTGAGTGAGGCCACCAGTAGGTTCTTAAGCAGAGATGGCATCGTACGAGTGATACTTGATGTATTGCAAGCGTTTCTAGGGTGCGGTAGCCGCTTTACATCAGGTGGACTGTATGCTTGTATGCCTCCCGACGTTGTACATAAAAAAACATAATTAACTTACACTGACACTTGTAAGGCAAAGCCATTGGATACTCACAATGATGAAATTGGATGTGTTTTTATACATCGGCGGATGGCATATCAAAATATGACTCACTTAATGTAAAGTGAACTCTTTCAAGGAGTCAATACGGTATTTTTTACCTAAATTTTTTTGAATAACAACCGATCAGGCTGGAACAGGATGCATTCGATGGGGAAAAATATGTAGACAAAAGGACCCCAAATTATTTTTGTCCACAACTTATCCCCCCTTTCCCACCAAAAATAAAAATTGAGAAAATAATTGAATAATACTGCCGAATAGGTCTGTAAGTGTCAATTCGGGGGTTTTCAGGGTCACGATCCCGTCGTCAAATTTCCAAATTCCTCTTCCCCCTTCTCTAATTAACCCCCCCCCCCATGTCTACATTCAGCATTTTTTGAAAATATCCATCAGAATTGGATGAAACGGTGGCCTCGGGGGTTTTTGGGGTCAGTATCACTCGCGTATTACGTTCCGTGCTGCTAACACAGCAACTGCTTAGGAGATTACTGGTAACGTTGCCCACTCGCAGAAACACAACAACGCGACAACAGTCTATTGAGTCGTAACTTGGCTACGGTTTACTATGAGGTTTGTCGCGCTCTACCTCTCTTAAATTTTTATTACAGTTCCATTTTTGAAAAGTGAAATGAAAAGGTCTATGAACGTGAAAGAAGCGAGTGAAGTGTGTAAGGACCGTGTCTTATGGCGCTCGGTTGTCTCTGCCTACCCCGCAAGGGGCCTGGCGTGAAGATATACATATATACATTTTTATGAAGGTTTAAATCTATCGTATAAAATTTGTTGTGACCTTTGTCACTCACACAATAACGACGAATCTACTGATTCATTACTTAAGATTCGTCATCGAGTATAAGAGACCTTTGAATAACACATATCAGCCAAAGTTATTGGCCTCCATCTTGCTGCGCTGCCATCACGCAAAATTACGGGCGAAGGTACATAAATTCAGTCGTAATTTTGAAAACTTGTAATAAACACATATAAGTATATCTAAGTTAGTAGACTCGCTGGCTAATATACAATCACAGCTTACTGCAAACATGACGATAATTACAGAACAAGTTTAATACAAGAGTCCTCAAACGAGTGTCTGTATGTCGAGTGCGGCCTTGTTTGGTTACACCTACGCAAATTCTACGACCTTTTTGGATGGACGTTGGACTTAGTGTGGATATAACATTAAAATAGTTTCTCCTCGTACTTTTGCCCGCGAGAAGTGCATCACATCAACCCTTACTCATCCCACTGCAGGGATACGGGTCTCCCTTCAACCGAAGGGGTTTAGAGCACACTCCATCACACTGCTCAAATGCGGATTGTCCGAGGCCAGTGTTTTCAAGTGACTTAGCTTAACGACTGTCGGTGTTCTGACGAAACGCGCTGTTACGTTACTTTGTCACCAACGCTCGTAGGTTCGATTCCCACACAGGATAAACATTCGTGTGCATGAACATGCCTGTTTGTCTTGGTCTGGATATTTTAAGAGGGGTATGGCGCATCAAAGCAGCTCATCTGGGAAAGTACCTCCACCTCACAGAAAATCGCAGCTAAATAACAACACCCTAGAGGATTGTTGTGTTCCAGCGTGTGAGTGAGGTAACCAGTAAACACCCATTGAGTTGCTGTGTCAGCAGCAGAGATGATCGCGCGAGTGATACTTAATGTCTGCAAGAGTTTATAAGCTACAGTAACCACTTTACATCAGGTGGGTAGCATGCTTGTATGCCTATAAAAAAAGTGTTGAACGAAGATAAAATCATCATTCTAGTAATGACAACAACGGTTATTGTTCATATTAGCTTTATCCACCAACTAATAAAACCCTAGTATATTTATTTATTTAAACTTTGCTTACCAAATATTAATAGTAGAAGTTCCTAAAATTTGCTGTACGATGCAAATTCTGTTTCAATTTTATATGTATTACTATCTCAGTTCACAAACAAGCATCTATAGTTTATACACAATCTGACATGCTTATTTGAAATAACGTTGCGTCTGCTACAAACCTGCATAGAAACGAAAAATGAATTTTTATTAAACGTTTGGTTTGTCTATTGTTATGGAAGCACACAAAACGGTTTTTGATAAAGTCAATTTAAAATGCAGTGATTTCAACTAAGCATTCACATTTCACTATTTAGGTGGGTAACACCTGCATTTGTTGTTGTCCGCGTAAAGTTATGTCCTACCCTCATTTATCTTCTTCTTCCTAGCGTAATCTCGTTTCCTAATCCATTAGGATTGGCGGGGTAAGCTTGCTAAGCTTAGGTAAGATTTGGTGAAGTTATTGATTTAGATATGGAGCGATTTTCGTTACACTGCCACAATCCAGAGGGAAAACCAAATGGTACGAATCCTAGTGAGGGCATGTACCACTAAATTGTTCTTTATGGATTTATGTACATATTTGTAATTATCTCTGGCTCTTCAGTGAAGAAAAATGTCGTGAGAAATCCCAAACGCCAAAAAAATATATATTTCAAAAACATGTGATCTAATTAAGGTCTGATTTGGCCTGTGGGTTGTGGAGGTATGATGACAGTCGCTCTACGTTAAAGTCAGTACATTTGCCAAATCCTCAGGCATCAGCAGCGGACCCCGCCAATCTTAACGGATTGGGATTCGAGACAACACTAGGAAGAAGAAGAAGTGGAAGAGGTCATAAGCCATATACACCACTTAGGTGTTTTCATTTCTAAATGAAATTAATGTCACAATAAAATTTTGTGTACTGATCTATATTTTCCCTCTCTATACTAACATGCCCTTTCCGAGCCTGTATATTTTTGTTCACAAATCAGCGTATCCATATTATGCGACACTTCCGGGTGCGCGTGCGACGTTGGCGCCGACATGTCGCCGGTTAGATCTTGCAAACACCGTTAACGTCTATTGTGACAATGTAGGCCATAAGCGAGAGCGGGAGCGAGAGCGTGTTTAGAGGAAAATGCGTGAGCGGTTTTGTCTCCTCATACATTGATAACGAATAAAAATAAATATTCGATTATATAAATAGTAGTAGCAAGACGTGTGGACCTTACCTAAGAAATGTCTAGTTTTCCCTCTGGACTATGGAGGTCTGACGGCAGTTGCTCCAGGTAAAAATCAATATCTTTGCCAAATCCTTAGGAAACGGAATAACGCTAAGAAGAATAAGTTTTAATTTAAATCGATGTATCGATAGGAAAAATCAAATTTGTGAGAGCACTAGCGTGCTGTCAAGTTTGTACGTCTTTCTACCTTACATTAAAAATGTAATTGCATACCTTACTTTAAAAATTAAAATTGTATAGGTACTTAGCAAAAGTATCTCGACGACCACTTACCTGTTGAACTCGCAAAATAAATTTAAATTGAAGTTGGAAAGTTGGAAGTTTCGAGAAAGGATTGACGACAGACGGCATAGTATGAATATTAATGAAACGAAGACTTCTAATACCTTTATTAAAGCTTTTCGAAATGTAAGAAGATTCGGTTCCTAAGAGTTTATTGCGTAGTTACCCAATAAAATGTTAGTAACCGAATCTCAATCATTGCTAGTTGCTTATTCGTCACAAAACTTGGAAATTTAGCATAGTTTTTTGACAATACAATAATATGCGTCCATGAAGTATTGGAGTATATTATCACTTACACACACAAACTCACCAAACGCACACATAAAATCAAAACTCACTCCTGACTACGGTAATATTTTGAATTAGACAATTTTTAACGGAAGTATCGCGTGTTTTATTTATTTTGTTGAACCTGACGTTTCGAATGCTTTACAGCGTCCGTGGCTTCCTGTGTAACAATCGCGAAAACCTAAGACAATACTACGGTAATATCTTTCATTGCCACACAGTTATTATCAAGTTACAACAATATTTATTATTTACACATTTGTCATTTTTTTTTGCATGCTTTTGCCTACTTTGTTTCGTAAACTTGCTATATAGGTTTAGTATAGTAATTATGTAGACATGACAACGTACAGGCTTTATCTAGCTTAGGTACCAGTCTCCCATTCTATTGCATCGATAAATAAAAATTGTATTTTACGCTTATATTGTGAAATGTATGGGAGAAAATAGTTATAAATAATAAATATTGTCGGACAAATTACACAGTGCCATCTAGCTCCAAAGTAAGTCAAGCTTGTGTTATAACCATACAACTGATAAACATACGTAAATACATTTTTTTTTATAAATTCATACTTATGATACATAAAAAACATCGAGAACAGAGATGTTCATGCACACAAATGTTTGCCCTGTGTGGGAATCGAACCCACGAGCGTTGGTGTCAAAGTCGCGTTACCGCTGCGTCACCGAGCTCGTCAATTTAAATGTTTAATTTCGTTAATATTTTTCATTATTACCTTCTGCAAACTATATTTTTTTATTTGCTAGTGTGTAACCATAAAATTTTCTCTATTCATATCTTGGGTGTGCCTTGTTTTATATTCAACTATAAATTAAACTTATCTCGTTTAAAACTATTAAAAAATATAGTTTTAAGAACGGTACCCTTGATGCCTATAACGCAGAAAGCATCCCTGTGCTCAATTGGTAACAAACACTTTTGAACGAGAAGTCTCCAACAGTAGCTCACTGGGATCCCTGAAGAGCTAAAAATAATTTTAAAATTAATTTTCGCCTACTTTACTTTAACTCAACTATTTTTATTTATTCTAGTTTTAAACCTGTTAAAATATCTGACCAATCCATAGCTATGCCGCTCCCCAGAGGGTCGTTGTGTTCCTGCGTGTGAGTGAGGTCACCAGTAAGCAGCAAAGGCGGCATCGCGCGAGTGATAATTTATATATCGCAAGCGTTAATAGGCTACAGTGCCTGCTTTACATCAGGTGTGTCGTATGCTTGTATGCTCCCCGACGTAGTATAAAAAAAACACAGCAATTCCGATGACGATTGATGATTTCATATATACACACGTATATATGCATGTATGTATGTATTCGCTAAATGAATTAAATAGTACCTAGGCGACCGAGCTCCAAGCTTCGCAATGTATATTTTAGCTTTTTTTATGCAACTTCGGGAGATAAAGAGAATGCTGTTAGTGAGACTGTAGCCGGGACCCTATATGACTGTATAAGATAGACCGCACTTACTGCGGGGGCTAATACATAACAATGATATATATAATTTATATAATAATCTATCTATAACTTCACGCCAAATCCCTTGCGGGGTAGACAGAGAGAACCGAGCGCCACGTGACTCGATCCTTACATATCTCACTCGCTTCTTTAACATTCATTGCTCTTCTCATGCACGCTCGCCGGTTTCTAGGGCTCCTGACGTCATCTTCTGATAGATCACGACCAATTTGGTCGTGGTAGGTAAGTCTTGGCCTTCCCCGGCTCCTACATCCTTCCACTTTTGCATTGTATATCTGCTTCGTCATTCTTTCATCTTGCATTCTTTCTACATGTCCGAACCATCGTATTAACAATGATAATATCAAATAATATAAATAGTTGGTATAAGCGTTTAACACCATCTGTAGCGTTTATGTTTCTTTTTAGCAAATACACTTATATAGATAAACATAAAAATCTTATCTAAATACTACATTTGATCTAAACCGTTAAATATACACGGAATATATAAAAAAATCCTTTAAATATATAAAATATTCTAAAAAATAATATAATATAAATGTATTAAAATTAGTCGTGTTCTATCAGAAGGTAATGTCAGGAGCCCTAGTAACCGGCGAGCGTGCGTGAAGAGCAATGAATGTTAAAGAAGCGAGTGAGGTATGTAAGGACCGAGTCACGTGGCGCTCGATTCACTCTGCCTACCCCGTAAGGGATTTGGCGTGAAGTTATAGATAGATACGAGGGTCATTTGAAAAGTTCTTAGCCTAACATACTTAATGAAACCACACGATTTTGAGTTTATTTTTATTTTTCAACATACTCTCCTCCGAGCTCAAAACACTTTCTCCATCGACCCGGTAAGGCTTCGATACCCGTTTTAAAAAAATCTTCGTCTAACTCCTCAAAATAAGCGTCCACGGCGGCTATGACCTCTTCATTTGTAAAGAAATGTTTACCACCTAAAAACTTTTTCAGCTTTGGGAACAGATAAAAGTCGGACGGTGCTAAATCCGGTGAATATGGGGGATGAGGTAACAATTCGAAGCCACATTGATGGATTTCTGCCATGGATTGCACAGAGGTGTGAACGCGCGCATTGTCCTGATGAAACAAGAGTTTTCTTCTCAATAAACCTGGACGTTTTTCTTTGATTTCTTCTCTCAAACGATCTCTTCTCGAAACGACGTTGCAATAGTAATCGGAGTTTATTGTTTCACCCTTTTTTAAGTAATACACGAGAATTATACCCTTTGCATCCCAAAAAACGGATGCAATGACTTTGCCCGCCGATAAAACCACCTTTGCCTTCTTTGGGGTGGGCGATCCTGCTCTTTTCCATTGTTTCGACTGTTCTTTTGTCTCGGGTGTATTGTGGTGAACCCAGGTTTCATCCATGGTTATAAATCTTTCAACAAATTCTATTGGGTCAGCTTCATATAACTCTAAACAGTCGCGAGAAGTTGTGAGTCGGTTCCGTTTTTGTTCCACTGAAAGCAGTCGCGGTACCTACCGCGCAGACACCTTAGAGAATCCCAGTTCAGTAGTAATTATATGATGTGTTCGCTCAGATGCCTACAATCTTAGCTATCTCCTCGGCAGTCAATCTTCGATCAGATAAAATTAAATCACAGATTTTTTCTTTGTTTTGATCAGTGGAAGCAGTCGAAGGCCGGCCACTACGGGGCTCATCTTGAATGGTTTCACGACCACGTTTAAACTCTGCCACCCAGTTTTTAACAGTCGCATACGAAGGAGCGGACTCCCCCAAAGTAGCAGACATGTCTTCATGTATACCTTTCAAATTCAGGTATTTTATCACTGCACGATGTTCAATTTTATCCATTTTCAAAAATAGCTCTGACTTGACTTACGGTATCACGTGTAAACGAACAATGAGTTACTGTGAATAAACTAAACTGTGCATACTTTTTGCTAAATAATGTAACTACAAAATGAGGGTAGTTATAAAAAAAACCATTGACTTTAACCATGTTAGGCTAAGAACTTTTCAAATGACCCTCGTAGATAAAAATATATTAAATGCACGCATCCATATACGATATGCTTAGTCTATTTACCTGTCTTCACGCTAAATAAGCTGAGGAAATCGAGCGATCCTAAATATAGGGCTCCTAACATCATCTAATTAAATGCTACCAAATTGGTCATTCTTAGTCTACTTACTAAATATTACTTACTAAATACTTGTTAAAGTCTATAGCATTTTTACAATTTAAGCGAATCCTTAAACTGCTTTTCTAAATTTTATAGTCCAACGCTGAGTTTCTTGTTGTCCAGTCTGTGAGTTATGAGTAAATATTTCAATGTTAGTGCGACAACTCGCGGGACACGAGTTTCCGATTGGGCTCTGCGTACCGGAGCGACGGATATAAACCGCATTATACTGGATGTGGCATTGTAGACGCACGGTAGAAAGAGGTGTGAGCAATAGGACATTTATTAATCAAAAAAACAATTGAATTAGCCGCACTCACTAAGATGCGCCCAACCGCTGCATTAGCGTTGGCAATCAGTCGTGAATGGTCTCTCGAAACAATTCTCTACGTTTTATGTTCAATGTAGCGTACCTTTCACTATTCTTGATTTGAAAAGCGACACTCCTAACCCGAGAATTAGTAATTATGTCAAAAAAGACATAAATGCGTTTGTTGGCATTCTGTTTATATTTTTCTTCTTCTTACCGTGGTAGACGCACGTAAATTTAATTTTTTTATACCAATAATGTGGGAAACAACTGTACTGCCTAAAGTAGTTAACGTTATCTACTGGCTCTTACGACCGCCCACTGTAGAGAATTATTGTGGTTCCTATTTCAGCTGTTCCTGGACTTTCATTCCCTGTCGATTGAGAGCTGTGTGTAGGAAGTTATATTAATCTAATAACTTCTCTGAAGAGCACCCATTATTTGTACACACGACGACAGGCCAAGCTATAAAAAACCATGCAAATTACACTATTACTACTGCACCAAAAGATGCATTGTTGTATAGCTTGATCTGTTTTTGACTGTACAATCGGTGAAAGAAACAAATGCATGCAAGGGCTACTTAAGGACTCTATACCATACGTGATAATACACAATTGGTGTCAATAAATTAGCCAATATCAAAGATATCATACATTTCATTACTGTGTTAATGTCAGCTACCTAAACCTAAGGTTTTGGTGACGATACTAAGTTTTATGTAGAAGACCGGCCATCGAAAGTCACACTCACAAAGAAAATCATACCTTTCTTAGGTTAGGACACATGTCTTTCGAAATATAATTTCTTGGATATGATGTGATGATTCCTTCGTTTATTCTTTAGCGCAAGTAATAATTACAAGTATGTACACAAACCTGAAAACACGATTTTAGTGGCATATGTCCACATAAGTAAATGTTAAGTAATCTGACATTTGTACTGATTTCTACTTTTCTATTTTATTGGCTTAAATTTGAAAATCAAATTTCGCGATATTTAGTGAATGGATGTTGACGTATCTAACCTCTGATTAGATTTTCGGTTTAATCGGTCTGGTAGTTTAATAATTATAAGTGATTTTGATTAAGAAGCCAGGGAGACCGGTATTACGTAGTAACTTAATTCACTGCCTCGGATTGGGGGTTAGGGTAGAACACGCAGCTCTTATTGGCTAGTTCGCAGATCAACATCGCGTAACTTATCGGCTTATTGGTTAAAATATTCTCCCATTAATCAATAGGCTCTAATCGCTGAAATATTTAGGCGCTAAAGCACAACGTTTTTGTGAGCGGGGAGTGCCTTCTTGCGCAGTAAAGTGGTTTATTGACCTTAAAATAATGCAGTCTTTGCCACATGCTAATCAAAAATTTCCCAATAACTATGTGTATGGTGAATTTTTAGTAAAGAATAATAGTTGATTTTGGTTAATTAAGATTTCTAATTTATTCCACTTTACTAATGTAAAGAAAAGTTAAATAAATTATGTAACGGAATAAAAGCCACAACCCTGGTAGGACACGAATCCATGACCTCAGGGATAGTTAGTCGATGTGATTTTTTCAATTAAATGTTTTTTTTACACCTTACTCATTTGTATAAACACCAGGCAATTATTATTTGACTACTGTTTGCTATAAAATAGAGATACTTGCCAGTCCGACTGCTTTGTTCCGCTCTACATCTCTTTAAAAGTGTTTGTCGAGCTCGGTGGCTCAGTCGTGAATGACGCGACTTTGACACCAACGCTCGTGGGTTCGATTCCCAAACAAGACAAACATTTGTGTGCATGAACATGTCTGTTTGTCTTGGTCTGGATGTTTTAAGAGAAGTAGGGCGCATCAAAGCAGCCCGTCTGGGGAAGTACCTACACCTCACAGAAAACCGCAGTCAAATAACAACTCCCTAGAGAGTTGTTGTGTTCCTGCGTGTGAGTGAGGTCACCAGTGAGCTCCCAACGAGTTGCTGTGTAAGCAGCAGAGCAGGGCATCGCGCGAGTGTTACTTAATATATCGCAAGCGTTAATAGGCTACGATACCCGGTTTACATCAGGTGGGCCGTATGCTTGTATGCCTCCTGACGTAGTATAAAAAAAGACATGCTTAGAATATAACAAACACATCCAGTAATATTGTGATCAATGTAGCGAGTAGCAGCGACTATCGAGAATCGGCGGTATTTGAAATTTAATATTTTGCATTTCTATGAGTTCAGTGGAATTCTTCCAGACTTTCCATTCATGGTTCAACACGAATTGGAAATATTGGTTGCAGAATACTGAATATAAATAACTTTTTGCTCGAATACTAAATACGAATAAAAACTGATTGAAGAATACAAATAAAAAGATAAAATGAATACGGTAAAAATAAAATTTATATTTTAATAATCTTATTTAAAAAAAAATTAAGTCAATCTTATTCATTTCGAATTCGCATTGGCGGAAAAGAAATATTAAAAGAAGCTTACCAATACAGGTCTTTTTCGAAATCGTCAATACAATAAATGTATGTGAGTTGATACATAATGAACTCAAGTGCAAAATTAAACATATAAGAACTACTTTCCATTCTTGTTTCAACATGAATTCGAAATATTGGTTGCAAAATACCGAATGTAAATAAATCTTACTTAGAAAAAAAAAAACATTGACATAGAAAAAGTCATTCTCTGTGGTGTGATGGATTAAAGCTTAAGCCAGAAGGCACATCTCGCGAAAATGCTGATAATTCCAAAGCTAACTTGTAGAAGCGAGAGTCGGGTATGGCAGAGAAAGCATGAAAGTTCCCACTAATATGTGCTCCCAACTTAATGATCGACGACGGACTAATAGAATAGACGTTTCACGATTCCTCTAAATAAAAAAACCGGCCAAGTGCGAGTCGGACTCGCGCACGAAGGGTTCCGTACCATTATCTATAAAAACGGCAAAAAAAATCACGTTTGTTGTATGGGAGCCCCCCTTAAATATTTGTTTTATTATACTTTAATTATTTATTTTTAAAGTGAATATATAACTAAATATTTAGTGAATATTCCAAGCGTCTACCTGTTGCCGTTATCAATATCGAGCAAAAAATCACGTATGGAAGCCCCCTTAAATATTTATTTATTCTGTTTTTTTATTTAGTTGTTATAGCGGCAACAGAAATACATCATCTGTGAAAATTTCAACTGTCTGACTATCACGGTTCATAAGATACAGCCAGGTGACAGACGGGCGGACGTTCAGGTTCAACCCTAAAAAAATCGGCCAAGTGCGAGTCGGACTCGCGCACGAAGGGTTCCGTACCATTATCTATAAAAACAACAAAAAAATCACGTTTGTTGTATGGGAGCCCCCTTAAATATTTAATTTATTATATTTTTTAGTATTTGTTGTTATAGCGGCAACAGAAATACATCATCTGTGAAAATTTCAACTCTCTAACTATCACGGTTCATGAGATACAGCCTGGTGACAGACGGACGGACGGACGGACGGACGGACGGACGGACGGACAGCGGAGCCTTAGTAATAGGGTTCCGTTCCGTCCCTTTGGGTACGGAACCCTAAAAACATTAGCCTCCATTTTAACCAATGAAAATATGTTAAATCTCTAATTAAACATTCTGTTTTTAGTTCGATATTTACTCAAAATACTCTTACTTACGAGTACATACGGACATATAGATACACAAGCACCAAATAATAGCAATTGGATTCCCATTTTGTTGTTAGGGCGCAAAACCTTAATAATCTATACTAATACAATAAAGTGAGAGAGTTTGTTTGTTTGGATGCGCTAAGTACCGGTCGATTTGAAAACATCCTTGTGCATTTGATGACATATAATTTTTCAGGAAGGTTATATGCTGTTCAATATTACGATACGACCCTTTACGCCTAAAAACAGTTCCTAATAGCTTCTTTCTAGAAGCCGAGCAACAAGAAAGTAAGAAATAGGGTGATTCAGTTTTCTGAATAGACTCAGATAAGCTAAAGGCTAAAAGATTTGGCATAAACCCTGATTTGAACATGGGGTGACTGTAATAAGACCTACACAATCCAGAGAAAACAGATATTTCTTAAGTTATCTAACACGTCTTTTGAGATGTAATTGTCTTGGACGTGCTGGGTTCCTTACGATGTTTTCCTTCGCAGTCGAGCAAAGGATAATTACACATACTTATGTCCGAAAACACTGACTTAGTGGTACATGCTTATAACGGAATTTGAACCAGGGACCAGTCCTAACAGATTAGGAGATGGCAATGATAGCCCAGTGGATAACGACTGCTCCCTGACCTTATAATAATAATAAATAATAATAAATATTTGCGGACAAATTACACAGCGCCATCTAACCCCAAAGTAAGCGAAGCTTGTGCTATGGGTACTAGACAACTGATAAACATACGTAAATATTTTTTTTTTTGTAAATACATACTTATTATACATAGAAAATACCCAGACCAAGACAAATAGACATGTTCAAGCACACAAATGTTTGTACTGTGTGGGAATCGAACCCACGAGCGTTGGTGTCAAAGTAGCGTAACAACGCGTTTCACCACTGCGCCACCGAGCTCGTCTTACTTACCACTGAGTAGAAGTAAGTTTAAGAGAGATAGGGCGCCTGTCTGGGGAAGTACCTCCACCTCACAGGAAACCGCTGCCAAATAACCACTCCCTGGAGAGTTGTTGTGTTCCTGCGTGGGAGTGAGGTCACCAGTAAGCTCCTAAGGAGCTGCTGTGCTAGCAGTAGAGGTGGAATCACGTGAGTGGTACTTAATGCATTGCGAGCGTTCATAGGCTACGGTAACCGTTTTACATCAGATGGGCCGTATGCTCGTATACCTCCAGACGTTGTATCCTACTAATATTATAAATGTGAATGTCCGTTTGTTTGTTACGCTTTCACGCGAAAACTACTGAACCGATCATCATGAAACTTTGTACACATATTCTTAGAGATATCAGAAGTAAAATAGGATACTTTTTATTAAAAAAAAAAAATTATCAATATGAGCGAAGCCGCGGGTAAAAGCTAGTAAAAAATAAAAACCAAATTCGTGTTTTCGGATTTGTGTACATATAAATGTAATTATCACTTTCATATCTTACATACCTATAAAGTAACCTAATTATTTATTAAGTATATAGTTTTTCTTTTCTATAAATAATTCCTAGGTTCATACACATAGGAACCGTCACAAATTCACGTCTTACCGTAAAACATTGGTCCCATCATACCCTTCTCTAATTGTACGTACTTACTACGCAATCTTGACCCAGCAAAGGTATTCACAATTCCCATCAAAGACGTCCATTACAACTTGAACCACCTAGTCTCCAATCACAACCCAGATATTTAAACTATCAAGGATCTAGTTACATTTGTCATTCTGTTACCGTGAAACAATTTTGTTCGTGCCTTTGGAAAATGGGAGTTAGTCCCTATGCTCGTAGCTTTACAGATAGATTTAAAGTTTTCAAGTGTTGAAATACGATTGTGGATTGGAGGTTTTCATTCATTACCTGCGTGACACGGGGTTGTGAAAAATGATGTCTCTCTCAAACCCCACTCAAAGTGAAAAGAACAGCATTATGCGAGATGTGGTCAGAAAAGTAATGATGCTTAGGATTTTAGATAGTTTTTTCGTGTATAGTTGGAAACATTGACGTTTTCCTCACTATATACTTTAATTTTCGAATTATGAGTGAAACAACAGATTTACATAACAATTTCAACAAAAATTCAAAAAGTAGTTTTCCAACATCTGTAGTTTATTATAAATCGTAGTTTGCTATTTTTTTTTAATCTAAATAGTTGAGGCTCTAATATCAATATGTATACTTATTCATTTCTTTTGACGTGATAACGTCTTATAAATCGATGAACGCCGGCTGCATGCACGAAAAAACATGACACATTGTCACGTTCCGCCTGAGCCGAGCGTGAAAGCAAGAGCGCGGAACAAGCGATAGAGAGGCACGATCGGCTCTTCCACTCCATCGGCCGATGCGTCCGAGTAGAAGAGAGACAGCGGTAGCACACGACCTACACGTGAACTGTTTTGTCAATTGTTAAATGTTTTCTTATGACGTTATCCGACCAACTTTACAGACAACCAATTTTTTTTTTGGAGTTGTATTTAAACTGCATTTTATCCTGGAAATGTTGAATATAATTTGATAATTATGACGATCTTCATATATGTTGTGTGGTAATCACGTCGGGGTATTATGTCGATTTATTTAAACCATCATATATGGAATGTTTTTATTTAGCTTACACTAACTTATATACTAAAAATAATTATATACATGTGCAATAGTGGGGGAAGGTCGCTGAGTTAGGAATACGTGTTCTGGTGTACGGGCGTGATTGAATATTGCAAAATTCCTACAGACGCGTCACGTATGTATTCCTAAGGTCGCCATAATAATCAATCATTTACACTTCATGCAGGCAGAACTGAGAACAGTAGATAATCAATACACATATATGTTTAAGAGAGGTAGGGCGCAGCAAAACAGCCGGCTCCGGCGAAGTACCTCTACCTTACAGTAAGTTGAAAGCAATTTGCCAATGTAAGCCTTTTTACATATCGTCAATTCACATTACACTAAATGCATATCAGTACATAAATAATTAATTCGAGTGTAAAATGAAAAATATATGTATACATTTTTTTATACAATTAAATTGGCAAACAAGCATGCGGCCTGCATTAGATGGTCACCGCAGCCTATTGATGCTCGCTACACCACGGGGATGGGGGATGTTACTCGCGCGCTGCCAATCTTATGACCTAAGGATGTTTCGTCACAGTACCAGTAATTTATCTGCCATATCTCACCTTCCAAACCGGAACATCTATATAATTAAAAATGAATGTTTGTCTTTATGTCCTCTATGGACTCAAAAACGGCTGGGCAGATTTTGAATAAATTTTCAGTGAATCTTCAGGTTAGCCCAGCAGGTGATCCTGTGAAGTTTGGTAGCGATCATATCACCCGTGCGAAGCCGGAGCGGATAGCTAGTAGCTATATAAATATAGCTACTTGGTGAGATATGCGTATATATGTACATCTTTGTCAGTCAGATATTCATCAATAGTGTAATAAGCCTTTTGTAAATAAATTTATTTTAATGAAAGAACAGAAATATTTTAGGCTGCTTCGAAGAATCTCTCTATTTAAAAAAAATAATCAGTGAAAGTTGTAAAAATGTTATCAATATATCAAGACTTGAATATTGAAAAGCAATCACACATAAAGGATGTGAAATGTGTTTAGAAAGTTTATCAGGAGTATAACGTATAGATAACTTGAACTCATCGATGCTTAAACTATATCATTAAGCAACTCTTTAATTGTTGGGATTTTCCACTAGGGATTTTCAGTCAATCAATGTCTAAGCTTTATAGGACGGTAGTATTCATGATATAAACAGCTTTTGTTACTATGCCTCCGTAATGTCGATAAATAAATTAACTTCATCTAAAATGTTCGATAATTAATAAAAATTCGATGGCTCAGTCGTGAATGACGCGACATTGACACCAACGCTCGTGGGTTCGATTCCCACACAAGGCCAACATTTGTGTGCGTGAACATGTCTGTTTGTCTTGGTCTGGATGTTTTAAGAGAGGTAGGGCGCATCAAAGCAGCCCGCCTGGGGAAATACCTCCACCTCACAGAAAACCGCAGTCAAATAACAGCTCCCTAGAGGGTTGTTGTGTTCCTGCGTGTGAGGGAGGTCAATAGTAAGCTCCTAAGGAGTCACTGTGTAAGCAGCAGAGGAGGCATCGCGCGAGTGATAATCAATATATCGCAAGCGTTAATAGGCTACGGTACCCGCTTTACATCAGGTAGGTTGTATGTTTGTATGCCTCCCATCGTAGTATAAAAAAAAATCTATTGCAAGGCTGGATTAGGTAGGACTTTATTATCGAATGCAAACTATCTGCAAATAACTTTTAGCATTACAGCAATTAGCGGTCAAGATACGATCGCTCCATTACCAGTACTTAGTACATTATACAAAGTACAAATAATCGATTAGCACTTATTAGGCACGGTCACCATTCTAACCGAAACTAACTCTAACTAAGAATTACTAGTAATTCATATTAATTCGATGTTTAGTACTACTATAAATTAACATTATAAAATACAAAGTCTCTCTTCCTAACTTTATCCTGTTTCTAAAATTTTAGGATTTAGTGAAGATGTCTAAATTTTGACAAGGTGCAACTGCTGTTAGACCTTCACAACCCTCAGGAAAACTGGACCTTTATTAGGTATGGTCAAACGTTTTTCGATATATTATTTCTTCGACATTCGGGTTTCTTCACAATGTTTTCGATCGGGTAACTGTTTTTCTGGCAATGAACATTTCCTCGCTTTGTGTTTATAGTTAAAAAAAATCTCGGCGATGTGATATTTTGTTTATTGGATAGATGCAAATACTTAAATTTTACCGTACAAATAATATTATATTTTAAATGACAAGAAAACTAGTGCCATAAAGAAGAAAACTAATCAGTGCTAAGATACTAAAAGATGAAAACCCCAGCTTTGATACTTCATCGGTATCTAAACTAGCTTGATAGCGCGTTTGAAAGAATCTAGTGAGGTGTATTCTCCGCATACTCTGCAAATGATTTGACAATTACAATGTTTTAAGATACTATAATAACATATTAAATATTAATGTAGTATCTTAATACTATTTTCCTAAGGCAACAAAATAAACAAGCAAAAAATAAAATGTTAAAGATATCGATAACAAAAGAACATTATGGCTCATTTTGAATCCGCTCGCCGACGGCGGGGAGTTCAACCTCACACGCTGGAACCGCAATGGTCGCGTACTGTGCGGTTCCAGAGAAGTTTTCTTCCGAGAACTCTCAAGCTGTGGAATGAGCTCCCAGCCAAGGTTTCTCCAAGGTACTACAGCATGGGATTATTCAAGAAAGGCGTGAAGAGGTTTTTAGAGAGTCGGCAACGCATGAGTGTCACCCCTAGTGTTGCAAATATCCATAGGCGACGGTGACTGTTTACCATCAGGCAGGCCGTGTGCTTGATTGTCACCTTAGTGGTATAAAAAGAACGTTTTACAATATTTTACATTCATTTTAAGTTTGTTTCAAGAGTTGTCTCTGAAAATTCATAATAATTTGGTTCTATCTGTGAATATAACAAAAGAAACATCGCTTCATATTGTTGAAACCGATCTTAAGTAATAAAACTTACAAAATACATTATTAAACTCTGAAAGTGAGAGGGGTGTCAGCCGTTCAATTTTTATAAATACCTATTTGCGCCGGCACCATGTGATAGCCTGGTGGATAAAGGGCCTGCCTATTATGTAATGAGTCCCTACATCGGATCCTGGTGTGGGCATGCATAACTAATTCGTGTTTTTACATTTATGTTTTGACGTGATAGCGTCTTATAAAACGATGAACGCCGACTGCATGCACTAAAAAGTGTCACGTTCCGCCTGAGCCGAACGTGCAAGCGAGAGCGCGGAACAAGCGATAGAGAGGCTCGATCGGCCTAAGCGTTCGGCTTGTGACGCATCTATCTCTCTTCCACTCCATCGGCCGAGTAGAAGAGAGACAGCGGCAGCACACAACCTACACGTGAACTGTTTTGTCAACTGTTGAATGTTTTCTTATGACGTTATCACGTAAAATTTGCGTCCGTAAACCGACGTTACAGACAACCAATTTTTTATTTACTTTTAATATAAGGACTTCATAAATTATATATCTTAAAACTATACCTATATAGTGTAAAAGCTTCATAGCTTAGTGGATAACGGACCAGCGTATTTACCGAAAGGTCGCTGGTTTGAATAGTAGTGTCGGCATTTACCTTTTGCGTTTTCGAATTTATGTATATATTTGTAATCATCACTGGCTTGACGTTGATGGAAACAACAACCGCACGTCAAAGAAATTACATTTCGAAAAACGTGTAACCTAACCTAAAAAAGGTCTGGTGTTCCCTCAGGGTTGTGTAGATCTGACGGCAGTCGCTCCATGACAAAATCAGTATCTTAGCCAAATTCTTAAGCTTAGGTAGCGGACCTCGCCAATCTTAACAATTTAAAAAACGGTACAACGCTAAGAAGGAAAGGCAACGCACGCGTATTATAATTACTCCATCGATTACGGTAACTGCTAAGTAAGTTTTTATGTCATCTCAGTGGTTTAGTGGCATAAAAATGTGAGCATTTTTCATTTCACAAATTTGCTCTATGATTAAAACTGAACGTCGATTACTCGGCGAGTTTTTGGCCATAGACATAAAACTCTGAAAACATAAACTCTTTCTAACAATCAACGACGTACCGAATACACCATATTAAACTAAATTGCGGCGCAGTAATTTGTTAAATGGCCCGTTTTATGTCGCTATCCCGTCCTGCAGCCATTGTGGCTTACACGGATCATTCTGCTTCTAATAAAGCTGTTACAATTATACGCAAGTATTAACTTTTTATATTTTATTGTATGCTCATAATTAGTCTATGTTCTAATTTGTCATTGGTCTTCTAAGTGATTTTGGTTGGTCATTAGAATTGTTGGTCTTTGGAATCAAATGTCACCATATGCATATGGTGCCTAAAGCAGTGATAGTCTAGTCTAGTGGATAACAAAACAACCTATTAAACGGCTGGTCCCTGGTTGTAATCTTGGTGTACCGCTACATTCGTGTTCGTTGTCTTGGTCTGGGTGTTTTTAAAAGAGGTAGGGCGCATCAAAGCATCAACAAGGTCGTCTGGGTAAATATCCTGCGTCTCACAGAAAACAGCAACCTTTGTTGTCTTTTTTTGTTAGCAGCAAAGAGGGCATGGCGCGAATGATATTTAATGTATTACAAGCGTTCTTTGACTACGGAAACCACTTTAAATCAGGTGGGCCGTATGGTTATTTGCCCTCCGACGTTGTAAAAAAAAACATGTAAGTACATCACAAACCAATAAACCACTTGACTGCGCATTAAGGCTTATATCTTAGCGATTCCAGCCTACTGATCATTGTGAGAATGTTTTAACCAATAAGCCTAATAAGAGACCCGATTTTGATTCGCGATCTAGCCGATTACTGCTGCAAGTTCTACTTTTCAAAATAATTTTATTTTCATAAATGAATTGAGTTAGGTACAACGTAATATGGGTCTCATCGGCTCTCCATAGGTTATTTCTTTCATGATATACATGTTTGTAATTATCGCTTACTGGATGGTGAAAGGAAACATCGCGAGGCAACTCGCACGTCCAAGAAATATTCCTAAAGACGAGAGTCAAATCTAAGAAAATTAAAGTTTCCCCGGTAGATATAGATAAAAAGATAAAATTCTTTATTTGCCGTTGGGCCCACGCGGGCACTTAGACACGTCTTACATTTTTTGAAATATAATCTTATTGCATCTTATTCAATTCTCTTATGTTACTACGAGTATTTTAGTATTTTAATCTACATTTACTACAAGAAATTTGTCAATATGGGTCTCTTTTCAAATTGTCAATTAGATATAAATTCACATCAGCATGCTGGTACAATAATGATGTCAAATGGTAGAATTAAACATTATTAAGAAAACGTAGTATGTCTTAGATTTTCGCGATTGTTATACATTGAATTAAACAATTTTTAACATCATGTCGATAGATGCAATACCTAATTGAATAACCAATGTAAGACAAATGTCACCTTAGTCTTCCTGCGACCACGGACGCTGCAAAGCATTCGAAACGTCAGGTTCAACAAAATAAATAAAACACGCGATACTTCCGTTAAAAATTGTTAAATTTAACGTAGTATGTGCTGAAATATTTCCAGACATCTTTGTCAGTTGCATATTCGTCAATTCTATAAAAAGCCTTTTAACAGAGAGTATTTTTGATGTGCTTTTTGAATACATTGTCAGGAAAGGACAGAACTGTTTCAGGGAGTTTATTATAGAATCGAATACAGTTTACAAGAAAAGATCTATCATTTTTTGTTTTATAAAAAGTAGTCTGAATATGGTTGCACTTATATATTGCAGAAGACTGTAGCTTACTAATATTTTTTGTAGGATTAGTCTCGAGAGACAAGTTGCTGCTGAAGTCAAAATGCTAATGCGCATACAATGCGTCACCATTCCTTGCGTTTCTGTAATGGAATGCAAAATGAATAAATGATAGATAAAGAACGCAGAAATAGTTAAATCGATAAATAAAATTTCTTCTCATTTTTCTTCGTGGCGCGAACCCGTTTCTCAGATTTTTTTGTCTCCTGGTACAGTGGAACTAGAAGAAATAACTTTAAATGCTTTTGATACCGGCAATACCTATAGACAAACAATAAAATAAAATAAAAATACCAATAACTTCCGAGACGTTTTTTTTAATAGATACCAACTTACCGAGCCGCAAGGACAAACCATGTTATACATTTTAAGGAAGTGAATTCTATTCAATTTGATAGGAAATGTCAAATTTCTTCATGTGTTCTACCTGGTTCTACCGCGTGTACGGTAGGTTATATTCATAGTTGTCTGACATGGTGATCATTATCATACCCTTCGCCATTTACAATATTCTTCCGCATTTAATCAATCAAAATAGTCGCATAAGTCGCATAATGTGCGCTGTTACAAAGGTTATCTTCTGCGAACTATTTATTTTTACACTTTATTGCCCCAAAATAAATACATTTGACAGACACAACCAGGGTTGCCAGGTGTTCGGTATTCTACCGAACCGTTCGGTATTTTAACACTGTGTTCGGTGTTCGGTATAACAAAAATACCGAAGTATGGGCGGTTCGGTATTTTTTTTCAACTGGACATGGTGAATTTCAGTCTGACATGTCGCGAACATTGCTGGAAGCGTGCATTAGTGAAAAAAAATATAATTTTTATAACTTAGGTTAGCTAATAATTGTACTTTGTATTTTAAGTCATTAATATAAATAAATGATTAAAATTTGTTTTTTTTTTTTGCTCACTGTTCGGTATTTATTCGAAAAAGACCTGGCAACCCTGGACACAACATGGGAAGAGTACAAAAGGCGATCATATCGCTAAAGTTATCTCTTCCAGACAACCTTACAAGGAGGAGAAATAATCGTGAATTTAATTTATTTATATTATATTGAATAATGGAATCATACGAGCAAATTTCATCCCCCGTGCCAGTAAAACAAAACGATAATACATTAAATTATCAGTAAATATCATTCACCGCCATATATTTATAATTTACAGATACATACTCGTATTTATATTGTGACGAGCTCAGTGTCGCAGTCGTAAATTACTCGACTTTGACACCAACGGTCTTGGATTCGATTTCCACACAGGATTTGTGTGGGATGAACATGTCTGGTTGTCTTGGTCTGAATGTTTTTAAGATAGATAGGGCGCATCAAAGCAGATCGACTGGGAAAGTACCTCCACCTCACAGGAAACTGCAGCCAAATAACAACTTGCTAGAGGATTGTTATCTTCCTACGTGTGAGTGAAGTCATCAGTAAGCTACTAAGGAGTTGCTAAGTTAGCAGCAGAGGATAAATCGCGCGAGTGATACCTAATATATTACAAGCGTTCATAGGCTACGGTAACCGCTTTACATCAGGTGCTCCGTATGCTTGTATGCCATCCCTTATAAAACACGTGTTGTTGATTCATAAATCTGTATTAGTATATGAACCTTGAATATAGTCACGGACAAAACTTGAGAGAAATTTACCAACCAACTTCGTGGTTAAATCTAATCCACAACTCTTATCATAAGTGTTTACACAAAATTATTACTAAAAACCCCCATGAAGGCCTTTTAATAGATTATGTAATCTCTCTCTCACTGTCATTACAAGCATCTGCAGGCTAATGTAAATGATTACCATAAGGAAAAACGCATGCTTATTTTCCACCTTAGTCAGAGAGTTCCATTGCGCACAACACTTAGAGGTCGATGGGTAGAGATCTCTTACGGAGGACAAACTCAATTATTTCTTCATATTTATAGCGAGTATGCTTAAGGCGGCATTTCTTACAACTCCTATGAATATACAGTACGTTTTATAATCGGTAGAACACACAATGGATGACAAAGCCTGGTCTTAAATATCAGTGCTAAATGTCGTGCATAAGTTTACTATGATCAATAATTCCCACCGCTCGTCTGAACAGAGTCAAAACCATGGTGGAGGTCTTTTGCTTCTATGTGCGCCTGGACAAAGGTACTATACTACCGATATACCGATTATTAAATAAATAAATAATAAATAAATATTGTCGGACAAATTACACAGCGCCACCTAGCCCCAAAGTAAGCGAAGCTTGTGTTATGGGTACTAGACAACTGATAAATATACGTAAATACATTTTTTTTTTAAATACATACTTATTATACATAGAAAATACCCAGACCAATACAAACAGACATGTTCACGCACACTGATGTTTGTACTGTGTGGGAGTCGAACCCACGAGCGTTAGTGTCAAAGTAGCGTAACAACGCGTTTCACCACTGCGCCACCGAGCTCGTCAAACCGATTATTAAATTAATAAATAATTAAATAAATATTGTCGGACAAATTACACAGCGCCACCTAGCCCCAAAGTAAGCGAAGCTTGTGTTATGGGTACTAGACAACTGATAAATATACGTAAATACATTTTTGTAAATACATACTTATTATACATAGAAATACCCAGACCAATAGAAACAGACATGTTCACGCACACAAATGTATGTACTGTGTGGGAATCGAACCCACGAGCGTTGGTGTCAAAGTAGCGCAACAAGGCGTTTTACCACTACCCCACCGAGCTCGTCAATTGCTCGTCGATATTGAACAGTCCAAGTTTCTAGGCCGTCAGATGTACCTTTAAAAATAAAGATAAAATTATTTTGTTTGTCATTGGGCCCCCGTGGGTACTTAGTATTACGAGTTTAAAAACAAAATCTGATTTTATTCATTTCATTCAATTTACCAGTTTATCATCGAAGACCATTCGCGCATATGAAATGACCAAAGAAACCTCCAAATAACTTCAAAATTGTACTTCCCTGGAAACTGTGTGACGATGGGGAGGGACTGGAGTGTTCTTGCATCCTTGCTCTAACTGTGATGCCGTGCTATATATACTATTCGGTGATCGGATGGAATACGAGAAGTAGGGCGCGTCAAAGTAGCCAGAAGAGGGAACCCACATTCAATTCCATTCATGTTTTCGTATTTCTGCTAGTGCGTGAGGTTGCAAGTAAGCTCCTGAGGAGTTGTTGATATATTGCAAGTGTTCATGGGCTACAATAACCACTTTACATCACGCCGTACGCTTGTAAGCCTCCGGCGTTGTATAAAAAAGACTGATGTCTTGCTCGGTTTTATAGCGGACCATAATCAATCGTATTCAATCGGACAACCTATTATAAACGTGACAATACAATCAAAACCAGTTGAGAATGCGCAAGCTTTCATTGCCAGAGGAACACCTGGCTCGTCAATTATATAACACTTCAAATTTTTTTTTTCATTTGACGGCCATTTTGACCATGATTTTTCCAGAGATAGGAACGGTGTTCCTGAACACTCCTATTCTATTTGTTTATGCTGAATCCGAATCTGAAGTCAAAATTCGAATATTCGTAAAAAAGCGACAGACACACGCACACACATAGACAAACATATAGATTTCATATAGGAACTCTGTTCCTGAACAATATATGGACTTACATATTTAAAAAAATGTATCAAATTGTAAAAACCATACTAACCTGCCTACCCTGCAAAGGATTTGACGTGAAGTTATTGATAGATGTCTAATGGAAAAAAGTTTATAACTTGCCAATGTTGCCAAATTAAAACTACTCCACAAGAGCTTAAAGCGAGTTTCACACCCAGGTACGTAGTTATACCTAACTAGAGGAAAAAAAAATAGCAATGATCCAACAATAACAAAAATTAAAATATATATATAAAGATTTTCAAATTGTACAAAATCACCCAAAATGCTCGGACCTCGGAAGAAAATAACTTTAAACATTAAAATAAAAAATAAAAATATTCTAAACATTCATTAAATAACTGTAACGTAAACCGTCGTATCTGAAAAATGGCAAATTTTATGTAAATAATCATAAATATGGGAGAACTAAAAGTTTGTAATGTTTGCTTAGTGTATTTTATATACCTTTTGCCACTACAAGCTAATAGACCACCTGATGTGAAGCGGTTAGATGCCGTGGCATAAGGACATATAGCACAAGGTGTACGTTGCCAACTCCACCGCTGCTAAATCCTTACCAGCTTCCTAATGACTTTTCACTCCCAGTGACATAACTGTCCTCCAGGGATTTGTTATTGGCTACATTCTCCACAGCTTGAAATACTTCCACTAACTTTCAAAATAAAAGTGATCACTTAAGTAAAAGTAAAAAGATAATACTTTTTAGAGATACATCAGTATTCGTAGAAGCTCTCTATATTATTAATTACTAAATTCCAATAATGGTTACTGTTATGTGTCAATAAAGATAACAATATTATTATGATAACAAATTATAATCTAGTAAACAATTTGAATGTTTATAAAGATACTTCTGAGATATAATTTCTCATTTTGTGTTGAAAGCGCGCCGAGAGGTGTCGGTAAAATTGTACGATAATTTGTCAGCCATTTGTAATGAAGAAATTCATATTGAGAAAATTGATATAAGTTTCCGCATTGTGATGAGCATATTGTTGTGTTAAATAAGAGTTATCAAGGTAAAATAAAATTAAAATAATTCATTGCTAGTGAATATATTAACATAGTTCTTTGATTTTGGAATAAACATTATATGGAATTTATATTATTATCAACTTACACTACATCTCGAATTGGCGAATTTTCTGCCCAGCAGGTATTTGTTTTAAAGGCTTCTGTGAAACCACTGATTTGGCCGATTGTGAAGTCACTTGTGCAACTAGTTTCATGTATGACAGCTGGCACTGGCGGATTAACGTGCCTTCTAAAAGGTGGAGGAACTCGAGATCATATCATCCAATCGACATTAATTAACTTGCGTATGTCATTAGACTGATATGCGTAAAGACACCATCGAGTTCTTCTATCTTTTATCTAACTTATTTTTTTTAGAGTTGTAACTTAATTTTTTTTAGATTTAGAATTTATATATTTTATAACAGTTTATATTCACTCTTAGTTTATATTTTTATTATATAACACAGTTTATATTATATACTCATAAAAACTACAACTAAAATAGACACAGATGTTGTATAGGGCAATCGTATTGTAATTACTAACTGTAGTAGAGCACTACTACATTTATTCAAATGTAATAAACACGATTATATTAATAATTGCCCTAGAGTGCAAAAAAAAACAACATGGATATAAAAATAATGATAACTATGGATGTTGGTAATACTGTAATCCGTAACGAAAAACACTGTTATTTTGCATACATAAATTGATTTACCGTATAAAGTATAAAACAAATAATAATGACTTTATACACTTACTCACAGCAAAAATTTATGGTTAATTATGCTTCAAAATACAGGTAACACAATATAATTTATCCTATCTATTATAAATTTCAACGATGTGAAAAATTATCTATTAGTCGCAAACTCATCAAATTAAACCAGTTGATCCTTTGTTTTTTGTATAAAATTTATTTCTTATTATAATATTTTTGTTTTATAATAATAATGTTCTTATTTAATTACAGATGGAGAAAACAATAGTCATTATGGCATTATATGCACTATTAGCAACAAATGCTAGCCCAGTTATGACAAGACAGACAATGATTCGGGAAGGAACTCGTGGCAACCAGTGCTCAAAACTGATCATCCTAGATGGAGCATTCGCTTTCACGGAAACATTGGCAAACGTTAGCGGTGTACCAGCAGACATGAGAATACATTGGGAGACAGAAAAGATCTTCTTTACGTTAGTAAGTAACGAGATGAAAATGAGCATAAAAGTTCTATATCCCAGTGGAGAAATTGAAACAATCAAAGTAGCTGGACTCGGACAATCGACTACAGTAGATAACCTCAATGACATAGTATACTTAGCAACAGATAACGGCGTCTATAAATACAAAGATGATGGATCTATTGAATTGTATAGTGCATTGGGTGAAGACGTTATGTACATAGCTGTAACAAATGATGGAACGACCATGTACATTGCTACTTGGCCGCAAAATAGAGTACATAAAATAAATAATGAAACGAAATATCAAGAAACGTTTTCCTCCATAACCAATGGTCACGGAATAACAATAGACACGAGAAATAACATTTACTTTGTTGATGTTGCAACTGAAATATTATATGTATTGAAAAGTTCTGACACAGTGCCTATTAAAATTAAAGGATTACATTTGGATAAGATGATCAATGTTTTTGTAAGCAGATCAGATGTAGTATATGCAATGGATGAGAATAGTAATCTATTCACAATAGACGTTGAGAATGAAATGGCAAAACTTGTAAGGAATTTAAATATTACTGGAGTTAATTCCTTCGCAATGGATTCTGCCGATAATATATTACTCGGTGTTAAAGGAGCTATATTGAAATATTATATGTACGAGAAGAATCCTTGCATTGGATTGTCTTCAATGTACGATGGTTTCTCATTAATTTAATATATTTTATATACTTATATGTCAGGTTAAATTAGAAAGAACTTTGATAATTTGAAAAGGCGATTTCTCAATTTCAATTTTCATAATAGAAGATCATTTGGAAAATCTTTACAGAGAAATCGTTATTAGGTCTTCGATAATTGTTATCTATGTTAGATTAGTCAAAGCTCTTCCTAATGACTGAATTCGCTTCCTGTTACCTTTTCTCCTTTTAGCCTGCCAGACTTAAATTTTAGCAAAAGTAAATATTACTCTATACATAGTATTAGGAGCTCAAAACGCGAAAAGAGCTGGTTTTTACTTGCTTTAAGTTTTTGCTGGTTTCCATAGAAAGAAAGAAAGAAACGGACGAACATACGGACTATTGTCAAAACTTACACAGTTGACACTTTCCGTAAAAAAGAATTTAGCTTTTTTTATACCACTAAGGTGGCAATCAGGCATACGGCCTGCCTGATGGTAAACAGTCACCGCAGCCTATGGGCATTTGCAACACCAGGGGTGTCACTCATGCGTTGCCGACCCTCTAAAAACTTCTTCACGCATCTCTTGAAGAACTCCATGCTGTAGTCCCTTGGAAAAACCGCGGCTGGGAGCTCATTCCACAGCTTGAGAGTTCTCGGAAGAAAACTTCTCTGGAACCGCACAGTACGCGACCATTGCGGTTCCAGCGTGTGAGGATGAACTCCCCGCCGTCGGCTAGCGGTGCGGTTGTAAAAAGTAGCTGTCGGCACCATTTCGAACAACTCTTTAGAACACAAGCCGTTGTACAATCGGTAGAACATTTTTTTAGCTCCAAAGTTCCTAAAAATATTCTTATCCAACGTCATAGAAGCTGTTTTAAATTTTATTGATCTTGTTTATGGTACCGTTTCAAGATCTTCTGCTGACAGCATCCCCTAGATATAACAAAATTTTAAAAGCTATTTACAGCTCTAATTTTTTAGCATTGACTAGAATTCCGTAAGTGGGGCAACTCCCAGCACTTAGACTATTTTCTGTTAGTGTTACTAACATTTTTGAAGGGAAATTCTTCTGAACTAGTTTGTGTGCTTTCGTTACCAATTAATTCATACGAACTAGCGCCGGCCGGCATCGTTAGATTGCCGTCACAGCTGCCTGGTCGTGTGTCTCGGTTGCTGCGGTCGTAGTGTCTGCGATTGGCCATGGCAGCGACGTCATGCTGTCTACTAATAGCAGTGGGAGGCTGCCGACCGACGCTAGTTCACATGAACTGATTAGAGGCGAAAGGAGGAATGCTAGTTTAGAAATTGCCTATGGATTAGACTTTCGCAAAATAAGAATCTATTAACTATGAATTTTACTGTGAGTGAATAGTAATATACTCAATATTAGTCAGTAAGTGAATTTCGGCATTAGCAGCGGTTTTAGCGCGCGTCTGATACTACCTGAATTGAAGACATTCATAGGCTACGGTAACCATTGTACATCAAGCGAACATACGGTACTTCATGCATAATGGTTACCATAGGTTGTTCTCCGTTTTTAAAAACGATGACTGTGAGCAATATTTGAAATATATCAAATGTTACTGTTTAAAAAAAATCTTCATTCATTGGCTCCCATTGCCTCAAAAAATATAATCTAAGAAACTTTTTTTATACAACGTCGGGAGGCATACAAGCATACGGCCCACCTGATGTAAAGCCGTTACCGTAGCCTATGAACGCTTGGAATTCATTGAGTATCACTCGCGCAATGCCACCTCTGCTGCTAACACGGCTACTCCTTAGGAGCTCACTGGTGACATTACTCACACACAGGAACACAACAACCCTCCAGAGAGTTGGTATTTGGCGGCGGTTTTCTGTGAGGTGGAGGCACTTCCCCAGACCAGCTGCTTTGATACGCCCTACCTCTCTTAAAAACAACCAGACGAAGAGAAACAGCCATGTTCATGTACACAAATGTTTGTACTATTAATCCTGTTATTTTTAAACAAGTAATTCTTGTAATATAATTCATGTAGGTACTTATCTAGGAAATGGCTCCAATGATTTGTACCATATTTTGTATTTAGTTTTTTTTTTGCCTGTTCAGTTTACCTATATCGCTTGTCTTCCCTGACAAAAACGCGACTTTACATCAAAAATATACGTTAAATTATTCACAAATTATGCTTCACTTTACACCGCCTCGGAAAGTTGTCAAGAACAGTCACCAGAGTTCGCTGCATTTGACGGGAGGGTAAATGGCGTTCAGGCTGCGGTTTTTAGCTACGAGGACCTTAAAGAAAACCAATTTACAAAAAAATCCTCTTTTTTTTATACCACTAAGGTGGCAATCAGGCATACGGCCTGCCTAATGTTAAACAGTCACCTATGGACATTTGCAACACCAGGGGCGTCACTCATGCGTTGCTGACCCTCTAAAAACCTCTTCGCGCATTTCTTGAAGAACTCCATGCTGTAGTCCCTTGGAAAAACCTCGGCTGGGAGCTCATTCCACAGCTTGAGAGTTCTCGGAAGAAAACTTCTCTGGAACCGCACAGTACGCGACCATTGCGGTTCCAGCGTGTGAGGATGAACTCCCCGCCGTCGGCGAGCGGTGCGGTTGTAAAAAGTAGCTGTCGGCATCATTTCGAACAACTCTTCAGAACACAACCCGTTGTACAATCGGTAGAACACACAAAGGGAGGCAAAATCTCTACTTAAACTTAAGGGTCTCATACCGTGTGTAAGCTTAGGATTGTCGACAATTCTCACAGCTCGTCTCTGAATCGAATCACACGGTCCAAGCTGGTATCCAGGTGCTCCCGCCCAAAGGGGACTGCAGTACTCCAAGTGATGTCTGACTTGAGACTTATATAATATAAGTCTTTGCCCCGCACTGAAGTACTGCTTAGCCCTGTTGAGCACACCATAAATTTTTTGGACGCCAGCTTGACCTTCTCCTCCAGGTGATTACGATATTGCACATCACTGGAGATCTAAGTGCGAGTTATTTTTCTTCTTTACTATTTAGATGGCAACCATTTGAGAAATAAATATTTCCGATCAAATTACACAGTGCTATCTAGTCCCAAACGAAGTATATTTTTTTTTTTTTTTTTTATTTTCGCCCAAGAAAGTTGAAGACCCACAAAGGAAGGACCAACCCACACCCGGGTGTGCATTGGTCATTCCTCCGTGAGGGGCACCCTCCGGAAAACGGGAGGGAGGAGGTGAAATCTTTTAAAGATACCATTTCGTGCGAACGAACTGATTATGTCCGATTTCCACCGACTAAAACACCCCCTGGGACTGCCTTTAGCCGGGAGGGCTACAAAGGCTTCATCTGAAGCGATCACCCCAGGGGAACGGGGTGACGCAAAAACGAAGTATAGCCTCACCGTTGTTAAGTACCTACTAGACAGCTGATAAGCATAATATGTAAATACATTTTTTTTATCTATGTATATCTTCACGCCAACCCTTGTAGAGAAGGGCACCATTGATGGTGCTAGTTAGATATGCATATGGTACGAGCGGGAGTTGGTCCTTACACGCCTCTTCACATTTAATAGCTCTTTACAAGCTCACTCGCCGGTTTCAATTTTCTTATGTAAAACACAGTCAATCTACCAATTCCCAGGAGGGTTGTATCATGGTAACCGCTTTACATGAGGTGAGCGAAATGCTTGCATACCTCCCGACCTTATGTAAAACCAGTTGAGAATGCGCAAGCTTGCATTGCCACAGGAACACCTGGCTCGTCAATTATATAACAATTCAATTTCTTTTTTATTTGTCATTTTGACCATGTTCCGTGAGATAGGAACGGTGTTCCCCTCTCTTAAGGAACATGAACATTCCTATTCTACTTTTTTATGCTAAATCCGAAGATGAAGTCAAAATTCGAATATTCGAAAAAAAGCGACAGACACACACATAGCCAACATATAGGAACGGTGTTCCTGAAAAGGAAGTGGCCCTTCTTACTCAACAAGTAAAAATAATTATAATTACGAAGTTTTTATGTATTACAAGATAGAGTGAAACAGATATATAACGCGAAAGGAGAAGGATGTCAGAGCCCCTACGTACACTCAGACAATATTTAAAATATCAATCATAAATTTCACATCTATTCTGGTCGCCACATCGAATTTCACCAAAAAGTTATATTTGAATACGACATACTATAAATAAACAAACCCGTTCCGACCGCTACATTTATCTCTTCAAATAAATAAATAAAAAATACTTTAGGCTACCCGTAGGTAAGTGCTTTCCCTCAGGCAAATCGTACTCTTGTTTGTCATCTTGATTCAATTTAAACAAAATAAAAGCTATCAGTAAGTTCCTGAGGCATTGCCTTGTGAACAGAAACGTGTGAGCAATAACCACGGGCAGGCAGTATGATTATAATTTTATCAATTAGTTTCTTGGCTTACCTACTTATTTGCATAAATGTTTGGTTTCATAGGCGACTCCACCACATTACTTCTGCTAACGGGAAAAGAAGCAGGTATGCAAAAAGACGTCATACAACCACCACCACAGAAACAATTGAAGAAGATGAAGAGGAATAAGCAAATAAATTCGTTGATTTCTTATACCTACTCATTGGCAAAAAATGCAATTTACGAACAAAATATTATTTTACTTTAGCGCCCTCTAGACGTTTATACAGTTAATAAATGCGTCTGCCACTGCTTTTGTCCCATTTTATTAGCGCCATCTACCAATGGTTATCAGAACTTTGTAACAAAAGTTGTATTCTGCTTATAGACGCATTACTATTAATATTTGTACGATAGATGACGTTATCATTGTAAATACATAAAATGCTTTGGACTGCGCGTGTTGGCCGATGTTTTACATGTTATAGTATAGACTATAGAGTATTCTCTTGTCCTGTTTCGGTACGACCATTTTGGTTCGCCCGTAAGTACTAAATAAAATAATATAAAATGAGGCGTGTATTAGGATACACCTAAATGTTAAATTACAGAGATGTGTTAATATGTATGAATATTTATAATTAGCATAGAATTAGATGTATTGTTCCTTTATATATATATACATTTATTTGATCTTCAAATATTCCTAAAACAAATAAATCACTAAAAAAAGTAGTCTTTAAGTTATTTAAATAAATTGCATGGCCTGTGACCTGTCTCTCTTTTAAATTTTAACTATTGTCTTAAATTAAATTTTAAGTTTTAATAAAATTTGTGTGATTTATGAAGAATATCTCACCTTAATAGGACTATTTTTGCAATTTGTAAACTACTTTTGAAACAACATTATTGTATTAATAATGTATCAGTTTCTGGGACATAAACACAGAGCGAAACAACGCTTTGACCACTGATAAAAGGAAACCGCGTGTCCGTTCACAGCTCAGAGGAAAGATACCTTCTCTGAGGTTCACAGTTATTCTACCTCTGACATATGTCATGTCATTTCGTTCGGTTGGCGATACTCAAAATTATGTCTGTTAAAACTCCTCGTATTTTTCTGTCATATCAGTGGTAATTATACTTGCATCATGCCAAAAAGAATTCAAAGTAGTGGTAGAAAAATAGTGTTATCAGTGCGTGAATTTTGTGTGCATCATGCCAAAAAGAATTCAAAGTAGTGGTAGAAAGATAGTGTTATCAGTGCGTGAATTTTGTGAAAAGGAAAAAGACAATAAAGGTTATGTTGATACTGTTGATTGTAGGCAATTGGTGGAATTTTGAAGACATCGCGTTAATGTTAATACTTGCACTTGTACAGATTCCACTTCATAATTTTATTTAACAATTGTTTTTACCGACCGGTTTCGCCTTTACCGAAAGGTACCGAAAGGTAAAGGCGAAACCGGTCGGTAAAAACAATTGTTAAATAAAATTGTGAAGTGGAATCTGTACAAGTGCAAGTATTAACATTAACGCGATGACAATAAAGGTCCTTTGATTCCATTTGAAAATGTTCGATAACGATTGGCCGCCATGACAGGTATGTAAATAGGGTTACCAGTGTCAAACATTTTGCACGAACGTAATGAAAAATAAAATAATATTATAATAAGTATGCATTATGAAGGCACGCGATACTATTGAATATTTTTAAGTTTTGCCGAGTCTGCTTAGTATTTTAAGGGATGATTGTATCGATAGTATTACCGAAAACTTTTTGATTTGGAAGCCATTTATTTTTATTTTAATAGTTTAACACCCATTATCTAGCACCACTAAAGCTCGAAGCTTGTACTATGGGTTGCTAGATAACGGATACTAACGGATAATAACGGATATTTTTAATTATAAACATAATAAACATCGATGACTCCTAGTCATGCCAAACGTTGTTAAGAAAATTATAAACAAATTGACCAGGGTTCGAACAGAAGTAAAGGTTTTGCCACTACACCGAAGGCCGTCAACCGCCGTCGGTTGTTATCCATTTTAAGATACGCGTGCACTGCATCGGAACCGGAGCGTCGGCATTTTACAAAATGTATAGTGAAATCCGACTCAGATGTACCGATCCAGTGGACGCAGTTACATACTAGTAGTAGTAATCAATACAAAGTAACAAATCCTTCCGTTCCATACGCTCCAATTCCGATGCAGTGCACACGCAGTGTAATAGTTTATTAAACGACTTAAGTTCCAAAGTTTAACATTTGTTTTTATTATTTCAGGCATATCTGAAAAAACTGTCGGCACTATTACTAAAGAAGGCGAAGCTGCTGCTTCCACGTCTCAAAAGGTTACTACATCCAGAAAAAAACGTGATCAAAAGAAGAAAATAGCATTGGATGATTTTGATTTGTGGAATCAGAAACAAAATACATGAAATGTACACTGTCAGAAAGGAGGCGCCGACTTTGGGTAAGCTATTAGTAGAACTCAAAGTCGACATTAGTTTCCAGAGAGGACGTACCACATTATGGAAAATTATACGTATAATCGGCTTTAGATTTAAAAAAATTGGGGGTCTAAGAGGAAAGTTTTAATGGAAAGACATGACATTGTAGCCTGGAGATATAGATATCGCAATATTTTACGACAAAATCGTAATGAAGGAAGACCTGTCGTTTTTCTTGATGAAACATATTCACGCTTCATATGGTGTCAAGAAGTGCTGGCAATCTGAAAATGAAGAAGGTGTCATGTCTAGCGATTCCGTTGAATCACGATGGATAATTGTTCATGCAGGTGGTGAAATGGGCTTTATGCTAGATGCGCTGTTAATATTTAAGTCCCAATCTAAATCAGGTGATTATCTCGATGACATGAACAAAACAAATTTCATCAAGTGGCTTCAGGATAAAGTTATACTAAATTTACCGCCCAATTGTTTGATAGTTATGGATAATGCCCCATATCACACTGTAAAGGTAAATAAAGCACCGACATTGAATTCCATCAAAGCAGATATGCAAAACTGGATTATAAATAAGGGGTTATCTTATCTACCTAACATGGTTAAAGCCCAACTTTATGAAATAATAAGAGAACATAAAGAAGTACCGATATATGAAGCTGACCAACTACTCGAAGCTCATGGTCACAAAGTAGCTAGACTGCCGCCATATCACTGCGACTTGAACGCCATGGAATTTATATGGAGCTTTGTGATAAGGCGAGTACCGAGCCACAATGTGGGATAAGATGCAACCAACATTGTTAAATTGACCCAAGAAGTCGGTCACTACTGAAGAGTGGCAAAAACAGTGTGAACATGTGCGCCACATTGAATACAAGCTGTCTGAAAGAGATGGATGTATGGATGCTGAAATAGACAAGTTCAGAACAGAATTAAATAATGAATCTGATACAGAATCTGACAGTGTTTCCGAACACTCAAGTTCAGCGGATAGTGATTGTGCGTCATCGGCAATCACCTTGGAACATTCATATTCAAAATAAATAACAGCATTAAATCTTAATTTTTTTATTTTATCTCACAGGTTCTGTTTAAATAATGTAAGAAACTAATAACTTCAATCCTTACAGCGCACTGGTTTGACCGTTGAAGTATGGGCGTGTTAAAAGTCTCTTTCGGACTGCGGGGTAAGACTGAATTTAGCAGCGGGCAATGTACTAGGCATTTCAATGTAATAATATTTAAGATAAATCGCCAGTATTGCTGTATGTATATGTTATGGCCTCCGTATGTATTACATACCTATGCCATAACATACATTATAATGATCTGCCGTTATAAACACAGTCAATATAATATGATCAGAATACATTTATGGTGAATATTAATTTATTAGATTCGTCCCGCAGTTTCACATTTACACTATTGATATGCTGCCGATGTTAATAAAATCATGAAAATAAAACTTTGTCCTCACCATATCAGCTAAGCCTGTGTAAATTTCTTTAAAATCGTGAAAGGTAGCAATCCGACAGTTACAATTTTTTTTTAAATATTGAATTAAAAGGGCTTAACATTATATTATTTTGATTAAATATATTTTTATCACAAGTTTAATGTTTAAGTGGGAATCTTAGAAGTTGAATATGGTAACACAGCTCTCAATTTAGCTAACAACAACTAGAGGTAAAATAACAGTGAACGGTCTGTACATTTCATTTAAATGCAAAAGTAATAGACGGTCAGCTCGGTTATGAAGAAACTATCACTTTAAAAAAACTGTCACTTTGAAAAGCTTGCAAAAGATGTTCGAAAGCCCAAATTGGAATTTAAAGGTAGCCCATATCTCACAAATTTACGTCAAGAGCAGTTGTATCAATTGTTTAATAATTAATTGTGGAAGTGAAATACAACCTAACAACCAATACTTAAATCGACTAAAAAACAATGAGATTATGTGACCGCATGTTCGTCGCGCACGTTTCCTCAGTCAGTTCGGTTATAAAGAAGCTTGGATTTCTTCCCGCGCGTTTGACGAGTGACATTGTTGTTATACTTCAAATTTTTACAATTCAGTATAAAATTAGTTTTATGTAACAATTTCGATGGTATTTTGTAACTTAAGTGCTAGTGAAATTATGCAGTAATGAAAAAACTACAATATAACACGTTTATGCACTTTTTGGAAGACGTGAATAAGTTCATCAAGAAAACCTTGTAAAAATCACTATCGTTTTACGGGTGGTATTTAACCACCCGTTAAGTTAAAAGTAATCTGCCGTATGCGTGAGAGAAAGGGAAGCCAGACAAACTGGCGCCGTAACGCATTACGTAACGAAGCGGTTTATCCTCCCATAAGAAGTTATCACTTTAAAAGTTTTGGACAACCCACTTCATTGAAGTCGAAGCCAGTTCATCTCACTCACTACATAAAAGGTAATGTCACCTTTATTACATTTGCCGATATGAAAGTTACATTATATTCTTGAAAATAATATTTTTAAATTACATATATCAATAAAGGATTACATAGAATCATTATTTTCTGATAGATATATAGATAGATAGATTATTCTCTCTAAAGAGAATAATCTAGGTAAGATTATTCTCTGATATTGTTAAATGTTTATATCATTTAAATAGCTAATTATTTAAATTATTCTGAATGAATTTTAATTAAATATAATGCTAATTATTGAAACTTATGCGGCAATGATAATAGGAATAATAATCGTAAGAGAAATACCATGCAGCATTAACAGTACATAACTATTGTTTTCAGTTTTAGCACCATCTAGTAGTATACCAATTATTATTATATATATATTCATAGGTTGCTGTTTAAGGTCATACCTAAGAAAATAATAATAATCCCATTTCGATACAGTACATATAAATAACTTTTTTTTTAAATATCGCTCGATGAGCTCAACTTACATACATGCTAGCATGTTGGTCCCGTTTATTAAAGTTTATTTTCCCACCTTCCCGTTTCATTGCAAAACAGTGCTGCCATTTGTATATGGTTTAGATCGCAAATGTTATAACATTAATTATTTTTATCTCGCCATCAGCTAGTACAACAGATGTGTGGCGAAGTGCTGGTCCGATTCGATAGTTCAATTTCACATGAACTATTATTTTTCATGTTGAATTTTGTAATCAATGAACATAACTACTCTGTCCTATACCGCAAGGATTAGTGTGAATATATTTATAGATAACGATTGCAATTTTCGACAGTGCATTCATCATTCATCTTTTAACGTTATCGCTGATCGCCGATGAAAAAGAAAAGAAAGACAATAAAATTTCGTACTACATGGACCAAGTGTCCACAGCCATTACACTGTTAAAAAAATAATCCTCCATTCCTTTCTAGTCGCATCGCAACTCTTCTATTCTACCTCTTAGCTTCCTTCTAATATTATCGGCCGCTTCGACCGATTGGCTGCCCTCGTGCTCACTGTTACTAGATTAGCTTGTCAAAGTAAATGTCAAATTGTCTGTCAATTCTGTCATACGCGTCGTCAATGTTATAGTGAACAGTTCAAGGCCAATTCAATGCAGAGTCGTATACTGAGCCTGGCCACTTACTAAGCTTGGGCCCCACATGAGCACACGCTAAGTTTATATATTAAAAGCGTTGTCATTGGCGAGAACATCAAGAACGCCACAAAGAAGAAATAATAATAGTGAACAGTTGTTGCCTTGTGTTGTAATTATTTGTTTTGTAAATGTGGTGCGTTTATGTGATGATGAGAAACCACACGCTTCAATATCTAATAATTAAGTGATAAGTGTTTTCTGAGTTCAGTGTCCTGTTAAAAAATTGTTATATTTTTGTATGTCACCGGACTTACAATATGGCGGCGGCTAGGCACAAATCACAACAGAAAAATATATCGTCAATATTCTCGAAGTTGCACGGCGCATTTTCTGATGCCGTGTGTCCGACGAAGTTCGCAACCGATAAAAGGACATTGGACAAAACTTGGAAGTTAATGGATAAAGTCGTGAAACTATGTCAACATCACAAAATGAACCTCAAAAACAGCCCTCCGTTTATCCTTGATATCCTGCCGGATACATATCAGCGATTGCGCATTATATACTCAAAATACGAGGATAATATGCAGGCGTTGAATAGCAATGAACATTTTAATATATTTATTAATAATTTGATAAGAAAGTGCAAGCAAGCTATAAAGTTATTCAAGGAAGGCAAAGAGAAAATGTTTGACGAAAATTCTCATTATAGACGTAATCTAACTAAGTTGAGTTTGGTGTTTAGTCATATGCTTAGTGAGTTGAAGGCTATGTTCCCAAATGGGACGTTTGCTGGTGACCAGTTCCGTATAACGAAGAGTGATGCTGCAGAGTTCTGGAGGACCAACTTTGGAAACAGGTAAGTTTTAGTTTCTAGATATATCTCTTGGTTTATATGTATTTTTTTTACATAAATAAGGAATAAATGAAATTACACTGCAGAGTTTCATTAAGTTTTAATGAGAGATGAGCTTGTTGCCAATGAATTCTCCGTTCAAATGTTTAGTACAATAATTAGAACAATTCATGTATCCCGAAAAAAGAGTGAGATACATCTAGGATAGTAGCATGGCCTGTCTCTGTCTTACAACTTATTCACATAATAATATGGGTCATGTAAGACATACTGTAGAGAATAGTATTAAATGCAAAGAGTAGCTGTCCTCACTGGAGGATGCACTCAACCTGCCAAAATAACAAAAGATTATCTGCTTGTAGTAGAATTACTGATTGCAGATTGGCACAGAAGAAAAAAAAAATATTGCTCCTTGCCTAGCACCAAATTATACAGGGACCTATTTACAAAACATTGTATGCATGTATATCTTTACGCTAGGTCCCTTGCGGGGTAGGCAGAGAGAACCAAATGCCATAAGATGCGGTCCTTACATATTTCACTCGCTTCTGTAACATTTGTAGCTTTTTCATGCACGCTCACCGGTTCTTGGGGCTCCTGACATCACCTTGTGATAAAACCCAACCAATTTGGTTGTGGTAGGTTCGTCTCAGTCTTCCTTGGCTCCTACATTATAACATTATTTATTATTATACATTCCCTCTTTTACAAAACATTGAATGCTAAATTACCAGTTTTTCTTCAAAAATTCTTCATCTTGTAGTTTGATCAGTACATATTGTGATGGTGGTGGTGGTACTGGTTTTTACTTTCCTCATACTACTTTTAATCTCTCATTACCCGCGGGCCGCTTTTCTGCCAAGAAATGTATGGGAAAACGTATATAACGGGGTCAGACAGGTTAAGGTACTATATTGCCTTTATTGTGTCACAAATAAACTGTACAAGTTTTACATATGCTTGAATTAATCCACATGAGAAATCTTGATGATAGGACCTGTTTGAAAAATATGTTTTGATTCTGTCCTGTTTGCCTGGTTCATTCTCAATGACCACTCAACTAAACCCCATGTCTAAGTGCACTATGTTCTCTCAAGCATTGATGTTGGCAATCTCTGAGGGTAAATGGCTGCGGCTTCCTTACCTTTGGGTTGCTCCAACCAGCACTGTATCAATTTTCTTCACATTGAGTTCAATATTGAATTAGTCTGAGTAGATTTAGTATACACTGCATAGTAATTTTTTGTTGTCATTTTCATCCACCATCTTGAATTGATCTGCTTATAGCATTACGCTATAAGCAGATCAATTCAAGTGTCTCCTCCAGTGAGAGCAACTACTCATTGATTTGCCTTGGTCTACAATAATAGTACATCTTTTCTTTTTAGATGTTTTTTGTAACTTCTTGTTCTTTGTTTTACAGCAAGTTCATTTGGATGTCTTAATTATAATAAATAAAAAATAAATTATTCAGCTAGTTATGTTATGTCGCCTTTTGGTATAAGCCTCCTCTAAAATTTTTCAATTTTGTCTCTCTTAGGTAACAGGTAACTTTTTCTAATTCACTAGTGTTGCGTGCATCTCTTTTTTTTTGGATACTGTTCTACAAAATCCTGTTGCCACTTGCTTTTCTTTGACAATCTCTATGTCTTTTGTTCTAGATCTTATGTGATTTAGCCTGATTGTATCTTTTTTAAAATGCTGATGTCCACGTTTGCTTATAGGATATGCACAACAAAAAATATAAATTGCTACAACATTATTCTGATATTGAGTGTATGTGTAGATATTGAGTATTGTCATTTGGTATGTGAAGAGCTTTTCTTGATGTTCTGAAGTTAATGTTACTGTTTTCAAGAGTTAAATATTGTGTTACTGATTTTGTTTTTTTTTTAGTAGTCTTGGTTTCTTGTGCTTATGTTGCATGTGTCAACGTCATGTGTATCTAATGAGATATTTGTTGTTAAAAATTGTTAAATGCATTTTATTGAATTTTTGCTGATAGACAGAGTAAATATGAAACAGAAGCTTTATGAGTAAATATTCCCCTCTATAACCTCTGGTATAGTTCTCACCAAATATCTCTAAACTTGACAAATGAAATGTGCTGGGTTCAGAGCTAACTGGAAGATTGGCGCGGTCTATACTTATATATTTAAGCTAAATCATCAAATTTATTTTCTGAAACATATTTAAATAAATAGCCCTTAAGACATGGAATGAACTCACAATGTCTCTCACAGACTACAGCATGGTGTTCTCCAGAAAGGGTGCGAAGGGAAGTTGCAGGGTCAGAAAGTGGGAGTAATGCCCTTGCTATTGCAAGTGTTTTTAGTTTGTTATAACTGTTTTCCATCACATGTGTGCCACACAGGCATATGCTTGTTTGCCAAGTAAGTGATATCTAGTCAACTTAATTATTATCTAAGAACAATGATTTAAGCACTATTCACCTAACTTGTCAAAAATTAAGATAACACAACATGTGATAGAAATATAGACCTGAAATTTATATAAATTGGTATCTATAAAATTAGTTCAATAATATTTATCTAAAGTATTGTTTTTATCTCTGTTCTTTAATCTCTCATTACCCGCGGGCCGCTTTTCTGCCAAGAAATGTATGGGAAAACGTATATAACGGGGTCTCACAGGTTAAGAGACATAGGGTACATCAAAACATGCCCCTCTGGGGAAGTATCTTCACCTCACAGAAATCCACAGTCAAATAATAACTCCCTAGAGGGTTGTTCTGTTCCTGTGTGTGAGTGACGTCAACAGTAAGCTCGACAACAAGCTCGGTGGCTCAGTCATGAATGACGCGACATTGCCACTAACTCTCGTGGTTTTGATTCCCACACATGACAATCATTTGTGTGCATGAACATATCTGTTTGTCTTGCTCTGGATGTTTTAAGAGAGGTAGGGCGCATCAAAGTAGCCCGTCTATGGGAAACACCTCCACCTCACAAAAAAGGATTGTTGTGTTTCTGCTTGTGAGTTAACACCGGTGGGCTCTTAGGGGTTGCTGTGTAGGCAGTAGAGGTGGCATCGCGTGAGTATCACTTAATATATTACAGGCGTTAATAGACTAGCAGTAGCTGCTTTACATCAGGTGGGCAGTATGCTGTTATGCCTTCTGTAGTTGCATAAATAAATGCATTATGATTTTTACTTTTGAATACCTTGATGATCTGTACCTAGGTTAGTTTCAATTTAGCGCTCCAATCTGAACTGGCAGGGCTTAGAGCACATGTGTTTCCACCGCCTGCTATTTATCAAGTCATGTCACACATCGAATTGGGTTCCTACACAACTTTATGTATGGAATTGTATCCTTGAATGATGAGTCTTGTGTGAAAGATTTTTCCTACTCCAGGTGTCAAGAAAACTACTCATTGACAAGATATACTTCAAAACTCCTATCTGGACTCTGCTGATGAAAATTATCTCTCAATAACTTATAGATGTCAACTAAATGACAAAGGTCCATTTATGGCACTTGTCAATTGAAAATTGGCCACTTTTCCAACAAGTAAATATATTTTTAGTTAAATAACATCATACTATGTGCACTATTTAATATTAAGATTATACTTACCATGCCTATAGGAACTGACAACACCATGCATACCACAACACACATGCGCTGCCAGCTCTGTAAAATTTCTCAATGAAACCCTGCATTTAAACACACATCTTGACCATCTTTTACATTTTGTGAATAACTCACTCACATCACACCTGTAGATATGACTCTTTTGGTTTAGGACAGTCAGTCTTTGTAATCTATGGTAATTTTTATCAATAAACTGCATATAATATGTTATAATTAGATAAAACTGCGGCTAAATACAATCACATATTCAATTTTTAGAATCCTAAAGCAGATCCTAAAGTGGATATCAGAATTTCCTTAAATGGGGAAAAATGTGCTTAAAATCGTGGAAGTACAGATGTCCTACATATGCGATGTGCAGCTGTGAGCTGTTCTGTAGATAAAAAAAATGTTTATTCACAATTAATATTTGTACTATGGATAGGTGATGTGTAAAAACTGAAAAATGCAGCATACGATGGCCTACTTACTACATGATGGATGGACAATCTTATGAAGTTTGCAAAGAGCTGATCAATGTGGAAATATAAGGGGGAGGGCTATGGTCTGCATTGAACGTTCTTCGGCTGAAATGATGTTCTATAAAATAAAGTCATATAAAAAAAATAATTAATTGGCAGCTAATTTAGTGATGGACTAAATTAGAGATTAGTAATTGTGTGAGAGTGGCTATAAATTTAAAATAATTTGATGTGTAATTTTTTTTATACCACTGAGGTTGCAAACAAGCTTACGGCCTGCCTGATGGTAAGCAGTTACCTATGGACATTTGCAATACCGGGGGTGTCACACTTGCATTGCCGACCCTGTAAGAACGTCTTCATGCCTTTCTTAAGAACCCCATACTGGGAAAACCTCGGCAGGGAGCTGATTCCAGTAAATGTGAATGGCCCTCCAGGAAAAAAGAACCATTTGAATTGTAACAAATATTTTTCAGCTACAAAGTGAGTCACATAATTGATTATCTTACAATTAGATAGATAATTTATCGGCCTTTTTGTAATGATATATAGTTGACTAATTGTAAGTGTACACAGTTTAAGTTCAAGAAGATTAAGTTCCGTTTTTCCTGGAAAATCAGTAGGATTGTTTCAGACATTACTTTTTTGTTGTAGAATTGGATAAGAATTTGAGATAATACATATACAAATGAACATTTAAATAAATTAGCCTCAGATTGTTATATTCCTTCGAGTGAATTAAACTTTAACTGGGTATTTAGTACCAGTGGTGATACACAAGCGTTTGGTTTTTGCATTGGCAGTGAGTGTTCATAGTCTGCAGTTAAGACATGAATCTATAAAGTATAATAAAGAAATGAGATCATACTTGCAAGAGTAACACGAGTCTATAAGAATTTTTTAAGAGAAGTAAAGTGCATCAAAGCAGCCCATCTGGGTAAGTATTTCCACCTCACAGAAAACCGCAGCCAAACTACTACTCCCTAGAGGGTTGTTGTGTTCCTGCATATTAGTGAGGGCTCCAGTAAGCTCTTATGGAATTGCTGTGTTGGCAGCAGAGGTGGCATCGCACAAGTAATACTTAAAGTATTGCAAGCTTTTTTAGGCTACGGTAACCGCTTTACATCAGGGGGGCCGTATGTGTTCCGACGTCGTATTAAAAAAAGGAAATGGAATGGAGCTTTATTATGTTACAAATTTTCTCTTGCATGAATCGAGCTTTATCATCATCATAAACAAGATGGACATACTTTCGATTAATCCATTTAGATGATAATTATTATTGTTCAAAAAAGTTTCTTTCAAATACTTACTTATTAATGGAAGCTTAAAATCCAAAAAAATCATAGGCGGTTAAGGAAAACATCGTGAAACCAGCACGTCCCAGAGCTTATATTACGAAAACAACGTGTGAGCTGTGCATGCCTTTTTTTTTATACAACGTCGGGAGGCATTCAAGCATACGGCCAACTTGATGTAAAGCAGTTACCGTAGCGTATAAACGCTTGTAATAATTTAAGTATCACTCGCGCGATGCCTCTGCTGTTTACACAGCAACTCCTTAGGAGCTTTCTGGTGACTTCACTCACACGCAGGAACACAACAACCCTCAAGGGAGTTGTTATTTGGCCGCGGTTTTCTGTGAGGTGGAGGTACTTCCCCAGACGGGCTGCTCTTAAAACATCCAGGCCAAGACAAACAGACATGTTCATGCACACAAATGTTTGTCTTGTGTGGGAATCGAACCCACGAGCGTTGGTGTCAAAGCCGCGTCATTCACGGCTGAGCCACCGAGCTCGTCATGTCTTCAGCTTCCTCATCCACTTTAGATAAATTTTAAGCATCTCATATTTTAATTTAAAGCATATTATTATTGAACGAAAAACGTTTGATTGCTCCAATCAAACGTTTTTCGTTTCATCAAACGTTCAACCATAATTTCAGCAGCAACCTCAATTTCGTTACTATGAGTTGTTATTTTGAACAGAAATTAAAACGATCGAGAGCATAAATTAAAGTGACTCAAAATAATGCTAGCATTAAGTTCAAACTCAATTACAATAGTGTAACTCACGGAATAACAACGGCGCGCTTAGCCAATTCCGTGTCATTATTTTAATTTTTTTGACGGGAACACAGTTTTTGGCATATAATTTCGAAGCTAAGAGGCCCAGAGATTTAAAATTATGCCTCGTGTGTGCTCTAATTATAACGTATTATCTGATCTTTAAAATAAAACTCTAACTTATACAGTTACATTAAGAAAGGTCTCGTTTTCCCTCTGGGTTGTGTAGGTCTGACGGCAGTCGCTCCGTGTAAAAATCTGCATCTTCGCGCCAAAACTAATGCTTACGTAGCTGGCCCTGCCAATCCTAATGGACAACGACAACAACGACAAACGAAACGGGACAACGCTAAGAAGAAGAAGTTATAAATAATATAGTTAATAGATTCAGGCGTTATTTTGCGAAAGTCAAATTTACATGCAATTTGATCTAACCTGCTTTGCGTGCTTCCGCCACCAATTAGTTCATGCGGCCTAGCGCCGGCCGGCACCATGGCAGCGTCGGCATGTACCATGTACTAACAGTAGTGGGTGGGTGCCGGCCGGCGCTAGGCCGCATGAACTAATTGGTGGCGGAAGCACACAAAGCAGGTTAGATCAAATTGCATATAAATAATATGTTTTTCTATGTTGTTCATATAAAACACCTTTATTTGCGAGGGACACCATGAACATAAAAAGTTTTCAGAATACTGGTCTGGAGAATGCTAATAATGAATATGTATCGTAAACTTGCACAAAACCCTGTTGCAGTTGCAAACAATGCAAGAGAAGGGCCTTGGAGCATTCCGTAAACAATTTCCTCGCTAATTACTTACCTAAGACAATGTGACATTTAAGTTCCCATACGTGTTTCCTCATGGCATAGACTAGAGAGTTTCTCACGGGAAAAGTAACCATAGCAATTACTGCAAGTTATTGATTTTGTTCCCGGTTCAGTGACGACTGCAATACAGTGACTACTGAATTGATTTTTTAAATTAAAAGATTTTGTTTATGTAACATAAGCAGTGTTACATAAAAACTTTTCTAATAAAAATATTAACTAGAAGTTTTAGCGACATAAGCTAAGACGTGTGAAATAATTTTCAAGTAAAAAAGTGAAGCCGATTTAGGTGAAGTCGACGTATTTTCACATCGTATGTAAAATTTTCAGGCGTTTCAATTTTAATTAATTTGATTTCACTTTTTGGCACACAAACGTTGGCACCCACCTAATTATTGGAATCCTTACATTTATAGACAAATAATACGTTTTTTTTATATTAACTAAGTATTAAGACTGAAAATAATGAACGACTTAGAACACATAAAAATAGCTTTTCTTAAAAATATAAAAAGAAACAAGAAAGGGTTCGTTGTGAGAGCTTCAAATACCGTTTATTGCAAAAAAAAAAACATAAAAATTGACTCCCTGTTCTCCCATCCTCCGAACCTCCGAGCCTAGAATTATGCAAAGAAAAATACGGAGAATGCTTCTTTACTTATAGGATACGATAATAACAAGTCTGTAGCCTTAAAATAACATGGTTAATCTTTTACAAACTAACATTTACAGTTGAATCTTGAATTTTCTCAAAAAAGCATAAAAATGCCGAAGGAAGCTTGATCGCCGACGTACTACTACATTTTGTGACTTCTTGAAAACAGAGACATACTTGTACCAAAACTTATGTGCGGTGGTATCTCAGAATACAGAATAAACCAGAAGGAGCCTACAGTCGATAATACATGCGGTCCGCTGTGTCCAGAAACATTTCGCAATCCCCCGCACTCTTCATACTTCCCACCCGTACAGTATTGCTAGCGTAATGAGAGTTCGCTTCTTTTAGGGTAAATTAAAAGTGTTATATTAATATAAAAGATGTTATATTAATATACTGTTATGCATAAAAAAATGCTTTAGTGAAATAAAACACAAGTAAAATATATCTTTACTTAGGTACATTTTGTTGTACTAATAATATTGCCGTTTTGATTTTGAGGTAATCAATACATTTTTACGTTTCGACAAATGAAGAAGTCTTGCTCTTTGCTTTTATAATTTAATTATTTATTTAATTATTTATTTCAGGCAATATTTATATTAAAAGATCTCAAATAATATAAACATATTACATTATCATATCGTAAATACCTTAAAATTAAATAAATGTATTTACATATTTTATATTAATCAAACTATTTTTAATTACTTTACATGCATTTATTATTTATTTCATCAATGTCAACTTAACAAAAAAGTAGGGAAAAGAAACCAGTAAAACTGGCAACATGAACAAAATGGACTCGCCCAAATTGTTTACCACTATCAACGAGTAAAAGAATTTCATTATTTAAATAAAATGAGATCTAAATGCGCTAGTTACACATGAAATGTGATCCCATCTTGTTTTTTTATGCTTCTAACTGCATTCTTGCAGGTGAGAACCGCACAAGACGGCATTATTTAATAAAAACTATCGAGAAATTTTTACGCGTAATAGACACGGTGGCCAAATATATACTAGTCGTCCAAATGTCAAACTACTCTCATTGAGAGTAGTTTGTATGGCTTCAGTTTTAGGCGTGTTTGCGGCTTCTGGTTTATTCTGTATTCTGAGGGTGGTATAAAAAAAATTACCTCGGTAAGTGGTGTCAGTGGCGGCCCTATATATGGTTAGTGGATTTCAGTGACGTCATAGAACATTGCTCCATAACATTTGTCATGCACACATCCGAATTCGTCCACGGCACAATGGCATTGTTACTTGGCATGCATGTATAATATTATATTAAGATAATATGTATTTGCATTACTTTGCATGCGAGAACAATAGTGCACTTTGAGATGGCGTTGATTGAACGACCTTCTTCTCAAAGTCAGTTAGTACTAACAGGTAGTTAAATAGTATTTCTATTGCATACAGTACGGACCGATGTTTACTATTAATATGCCCGTTTTAGATTTCAATGACAGAATTGACGAAAGACGTTGTTATACAATAATCCGTACATACATACGTTCCTATGTGTAGTTCACGCGCACACACGCTTCAGGTTGCTGCAATTTTGATAAAGGTGCCTGCCGCCGCTGCTAACGCAGCAACTCCCTTAGGAGCTTACTGGTGACCTCACTCACGTGCAAGGACAACCCCAGGGATTTTTTTTTCACTTCGGTTTTCTGTGAGGCCCAGACGGGCTGTAGGCCAATTCTGCTAAAATCCAGCAGTTTACGCTTGTCATTCGAGTCGTGCAGGAGTAGTGCAGTGCCAATCCGTGTATTCTATTAAAATTTCCTGCACTGCAACTACGCTGCAACGTATCTTGCAAATGAACTATTTAACACCTGTCGTGTTACCATAATTATGTCAATCTAATAAATTGGATTTTTATTTAATATGGACTCCTGTATTTTCGAGCCTCCATTACCCTTGGTTGCCGGCGCGGAGGTATTTGTAACTGAAAAGAAGATTTATTGAATTATATATTCCCATAAACAGCTCCCAAAACAAATGTTTTGTAATATAAATCACCACTTCTGAATATTAATTTCACTTCGCAAAAGTTGCTTGGGACTAACGTTAGCAAAATTGCAAATAAACTCCTTCAAAACTTCTGTCACCGCTATACAAATGTCAAAACAATTTATCAGAATACGGATTATATTGCAGGAAACGTTCAGGTGCAGTGTAGGTTTTTTAACAGAATAGCGAGTTATTTACTGCAGCCTTGCTGCAACGTCGCTGCTGTCAGATCGCTTAACAGAATAACGAAACGTCAAAATGTACGCATTTTGACACACGCCGCGCTGCAGTGCAGTCGCGTTTTTTTAGTAAATTCGCCTACTGCTTGGATGCGCTTTACCTCTCGTGTTTAGACAAACAGGCATGTTCATTGAGCGTTGGTGTCAAAGAAGCATTCCTAACCACTGCGCCACCGAGCTTGTCGATGTAATGCTCGTTCAAATATACGGTATCGCACAATTTGAGCAATGTAATGCTTTTAATACGTAACGTAGTGGATTCCTTGGTCGAACTTTTATTCAACCCCAATGATTCGACAAATTGTACGGGCACAATTGCAAGCGACGAAGGTATTCCTTTGTCTGAACATGAAAGGACGGAAGGTCTACGTGGCTACTACCTAAAGATTAAACTAATAGATGTTAGTTTTGTTTTGAAGGTTTATTTATTTATTTTATATGTAATTTGTTTTGTTGAATGTAAGTCGATGGCGTGCGTCGTTGTCAATGTTGACTGCAGCTTGTTCGTGGATGGGATTTGTTATAAAATAAGCAATGGAGAACCGACGACATGATTTTGCATTGGGTTAAGAGATATTGCAGAATGCGCAGCTCTTTAGATAATTTAAAGGATTGGACTGTAGGCTCGCATTGCAGATATATTAAAGCGCTAAAACACTGTTTTGGTGAGGGAGATGTGCCTTTATGTGCCGTCAAGTGGTTTATTGGTTTCTGGGATGTATTTCCATTGAGGAGATGGGAAAACAAAGCTTTAATTAAACTACCCGTTCAAACATCACTCTCGTAATTTTTTCCACAATTTTTCATTATATTTTCTAATATTGTTTCTATAATAGAATATAATGTCTATCTATAACTTCACGCTAAATCCCTTGCGGGGTAGGCAGAGACACCCGAGCACCTGTCTCGATACATTCTATATTCTCTTCTGTATGTCCCAAACTAATTCTAATTTTTTAAGGGAGGTAGGTAGGGCGCATCAAAACATTCCATCGGGGAAGTACCTCCAGCTCACAGAAAACCGCAGCCAAATAACAACTCTCTGGAGGGTTGCTGTGTTCCTGCGTGCAAGTGGAGCCATCAGTAAACACCTAAGGAGTTTAGAGTCGGCAACGCATGAGTGATACCCCCTGTTGTTGCAAATGTTCGTAGCCTACGATATTTGTTTACCATTAGGCAGGTATGCTTATTTTCTACACTAGTTGTATAAAAAAGAAACGTATTTGGGACCGCCGCCTATTTCCTACCTCATTTCCACTCATATGTCTGTGAGTCACACTCAGGAGCTGTTCTTGGACCAGAAACTTTACACTGTTGCTCATCTGAGAGTCAAAGGGGACACGTGGCGTCATCGAGTACGTAACGTGGCATGGACTTAGCTAGCCTGATTCCAATTGGCGAGAAGTGGAGCATAATTGTTAGCAGATTCACTATTACGATTCTCCGAAATAATGGCAATGTCCCCATCATCAGAAACAGACTGACGTTCGAATCGAAATCCAATAGAAGAACGAAACACTTGACACCTATTGTCAAGTCTTTCGGGAAGATCTGTAAATGAAACATCCCTCAATTGGTCCACACACTAATGGCTTGTCATGCGATGCTGGATAAACGCTATTATATTTATTACATTGGAGGCGTGTAGGGGATAATGAATCTTATGGGCTATAATATTAATGGTGACAGAAAAAGGGTGTTCCTCTAGGGGCATCACTAGGTACACAACTGTACCTACGAGTATGTTGCGTACCCAGGCGTACGTACGCCTGGGTACGCAAAATAATAGGTAAAGACATTATATAGGTACTACCTATATAATGTCTTTACCTATTATTTTGCGTTTGTGATCTCCGACGCAAAAAGAGGCTTAGTGTTTGTTTGTAGTGATATAAGTGTGACCGCTATGTGTATGTCTGTCTGTGGCACAGTAGATCTTTAACGGGTGAACCAATTTGTATGCGGTTTTTTTATATATAAAAGCAGGTTTTCTAGCGGTGGCTCTTAGACATGTTGTATCGAAATCAGTAGTCGTTTCAAGGTCATCAGCTCTTTTGTTAGCTGCGGTAGGGATCTTAGACGCATAATGGGTATTTTACTTTCAAACATATGTGTTACCTAAAATTTGAAACATCAATATACTTATAACTATGCATCATTATGGATTTGTTTTTATTTTTTATAAAAAGTAAATAACATAAAATAAACCACACACAACATATAAACAAATATAGCTTACGGTGACGATAGGTTTTTGTGCCGGGGTTTTTTAAGTTTTAATTTTACTACTAATATTTGTAACTATTTGTAACTTATTTTATTATAGTACATAGTATACGTACAAAATGTTAAAGATGTCTTAAAAGTTAAGCCTTAAGTTGTGGAATGAACTTCCTGCCGAGGTTTTCCCTTTGAACTAGAGGCGTGAAGAGGTGGTTTATAAAGGGTCGGCAACGCATGAGTATGAGTAATGCCTCTGGGGTTGCAAGTGTGTATAGCATACGGTAACCTGCTTATGCCACCCGACAAGCCGAATGCTTGTTTGTTAGTGGTTTAAAAAAATCTTTATATAAATTAAAATTCTCTTATCTATTATGCATAACCAGCGGAGTGTGCTCTTTTGATTTTGCAAATGATTTTTATTTTTACGGTCATATATCACGATGAAGTCGCTTATACTTTGCTTTGTTTTATTTTTTTTTAATTATTATTTCCCGACATTGTGTCAGGAGGCATACTTGATGTAAAGCGGTTACCGTAGCCTATGAACGCTTGTAATAAATTAAGTATCACTCGCGCGATGCCACCTCTGCTGCCAACACAGCAACTCCTTAGGAGCTTACTGGTGATCTCACTCACACGCAGGAACACAGCAACCCTTTTCTGTGAGATGGAGGTACTTCCTCTGACGGGATGGTTTGACGCACCCTACCTCTCTTAAAACACCCAGTTTAAGACACCGCCACCGTTTAACGAGACAACCTTTATTTCCAACGATAAAAATAACATATTTAACTTTTAAGTAGGGTTAGGGCACGCGAAACAGCACTGGGTAAGTACCTCCATCACAAAAAGTCCCAGCAGAACAACTATACCCTGGACGGTTGTCGAGTCCCTGAGAGTTAGTGAGGTTACCAGTAAGCTCATGAAAAGTTGCAGTGTTAGCATCAGAGGTGGTAACGCGCGAGCGATTCTGTGTTGGAAGCTTTTATGTGCTACGATAACCATTTTAAATCAGGTTGGTCATATGCCTCCCGACGTAGTATATGAAAAAAAAATGATTTTTAATTTTCGTTCGAACGTGCACATTTATTTTTACAAATTCTATCTTTTCAGGAACACCGTTCCTATATGAAATCTATATGTTTGTCTGTCGCTTTATCTCGAATATTCGAATTTTGACTTCAGATTCGGATTCAGCATAAAAAAGTAGAACAGTAATGTTCAGGAACACCGTTCCTATATGAAATCTATATATTTGTCTGTCGCTTTTTCTCGAATATTCCAATTTTGACTTCAGATTCGGATTCAGCATAAAAAAGTAGAATAGGAATGTTCAGGAACACCGTTCCTATATGAAATCTATATGTTTGTCTGTCGCTTTTTCTCGAATATTCGAATTTTGACTTCAGATTCGGATTCAGCATAAAAAAGTAGAATAGGAATGTTCAGGAACATCGTTCCTATATGAAATCTATATGTTTGTCTGTTGCTTTTTCTCGAATATTCGAATTTTGACTTCAGATTCGGATTCAGCATAAAAAAGTAGAATAGGAATGTTCAGGAACATCGTTCCTATATGAAATCTATATGTTTGTCTGTCGCTTTTTCTCGAATATTCGAATTTTTACCTCAGATTCGGATTCAGCATAAAAAAGTAGAATAGGAATGTTCAGGAACACCGTTCCAGGTGTTCCTCTGGCAATGCAAGCTTGCGCATTCTCAACTGGTTTATATATGAATTCGTCTCTTTTCTCTTTAAAGAGTCGTGAACAAGTTTCATGTTCAGACTCATGTTGCTTGGACCTATAGGTACTCCATTACAATTTACAATTACCGCGGGAACACGAACGTAGGTTAACGTTTTAAATATTAAAGTAAATAAATAAATAAATAATAAATATTGTCGGACAAATTACACAGCGCCATCTAGCCCCAAAGTAAGCGAAGCTTGTGTTATGGGTACTAGACAACTGATAAACATACGTAAATACTTTTTGTTTTTGTAAATACATACATAGAAAATACCCAGACCAAGACAAACAGACATGTTCATGCACACAAATGTTTGTACTGTGTGGGAATCGAACCCACGAGCGTTGGTGTCAAAGTAGTGTAACAACGCGTTTCACCACTGCGCCACCGAGCTCGTCAAAATACATTTATTGTTAAATTAAAAATACATGTGAATTTATTACAGAAAATTACAATATTACAAATTTTAAAATCTCGTAATTTTAGTGGAATGTAACATCACCTCTATGGTCAAACTCTAACAATCATGCAATAATGTGAATCACTCAACACCAATTTACTTCGAATCGCAGCCCAATACTGTTGTGGCTGAAATTAAGGCCATATTATATTGGACCTCTTGAGTTTGTGAGGTGTGAAAAGCTTTGGGTGCGATCGCAGAACACCCACCGTTTGACCTAGAATTTTCTTTGTTTTATTCTGCAGGTGAGAATGAAGAAATGTAACTGGATCGTTTTTGTACAAAGTCGGGAAGCAAACAAGCATACGTCCTATCTGATGTAAAATGGTTACCGTAAGCTTTGAACGTTTACAATACGGGAAGTACCGCTAGCGCGTTGCCATCGCTGCTGCCAACACATCAACTCCTTGGTAACTTACTGGTGACCTCACGTACTCCCAGGAACACAACAATCCTCTAGGTAGTTGTTAAACGGTTTTCTGTGAGGTGGAGGTACTTCTCCAGTCGGGCTGCTTTGATGCGCCCTACCTCTCCAATACCCATACCAAGACAAACAGTCACGTTCATGCCCACAAATCAATGCTAATTTAACCCCAATCGTGGGTTAGATTTCCACACAGGTCATACATTTGTGTGCATGAATATGTCTGTTTGTATTGGTCTGGGTGTTTTTGAGAGAGATATGGCGCAAAACAGTCCACCCGGGAAGTACGTCCACCTCAGACCGGTGCTAAATAACGACCCCCCCGGAAAGCTCTTGTGTTTTTACGAGTGCGGCAGGTTACCAGCAAGCTCCTAAGGAGTTGATATGTTAGCAACAGCAGCGGTGGCATGAACGTTACTTAATTGTATTGCACCGATTGGCCGACTAACGACTTTACAATAGGTGGGCCGTATGCTTGTATGTCTCCCGACGTTGTAAAAAAAAAATTAAAAGTTCCAACTGCATACGCGTAGACACTTGTGAATGAAGTGTTCATATCTTATCATCATTATCAGACTAGTATCAATGTAGCCTTATCTCTACTAGTAGAATTATTATGAATGTATACTAACCCAGTAGGTATAACTTTGAAAACTCAATGGCGTCGTTGTACGTGTAATACCAACCGAACACGCAGGTTAAACAACGTCGACCGTGGCATGTCTACGGATGGGTTTATCTATTTCGAGCTTCGGAAGACACTTAAAGCCGTTGATAGATGACTCGAAAGCTAAGTCAAGTGGCCTTCGCCCGAAGGCCACTGACTTAGCTTTTTGGCTTGAAAACTGGCCTCTGCCAATCCGCAGTTGAGCAGCGCGGTGGAGTATTCCTTCGCAGGAAGCAAGGCCCGTATTCCCGCAGTGGGATGAGTTAGGGTTAGTGTAGTAGGTAGGTATAACTTTTATATTATATTAGTTACAGGAAATTAGACTATTAGATACCATACTTCTGATAAATACGTTTTACTATGTAGTAAAATTGGTTATAAAGAGATTAATAATTATCTATTTATTATTATCAATAAATATTATTGACATTATAGCAGTCTAATATTATAAAGAGGTAAAGTTTGTTAGTTTGGATGTAGGATTGAATCAGTTTAGGGTTACCTCAGCTTTCAGTTTCAGAAATTTTGGGACTGGTTAAGCCTGCTTTGTATGACACATACTTGGGACCTATTCCACAACACGGGTTGGATACCATGACTTACTAAATAATGGTTAGTATCGCTACTTTGACACCAACGCTCGTCGGTTCGATTCCCGCACAGTACAAACATTTGTGTGCATGAACTTGTCTGTGTGTCTTGGCCTGGGTAGTTTTAAGAGAGGTAGGTCGCATCAAAGCAGCCTGTCTGAGGTAGTACCTTCACCGCACAGAAAAAGGCATCCAAGTAACAACTCCCTAGAGGGTTGTTGTGTTCCTGCGTGTGAGTTAACCTCCTAATAAGCTGCCGTTTAAGCATCAGAGTCGGCATCGCGCGAGTAATACTAATAAGTACGAGTAAGTAATCATAATAATATGCTGCTGTAGCCGCTTTACATCAGGCGGGCGGTATGCTTGCATGCTTCCCGACGTTGTGTAAAAAAATGCACGTGTCTGAATAGAATCGCAAGGTTCCAACTTCAAACCAGGTACTCCCGCTCTAATGTAACTACCACTACTCATGTGGTCTGACTTGAGACGTGCCTATGTCTTTGCCCAGAGCTGCCATGCAATTCTGTAAGAGCAAATATCCTTACATCCTCGGAAACATCGGCTGTTTATAGCCTTGAACACAAAATTGCAATTCCTTAGTGTCGCTTTTCATGGTTGTGCGAAACTAGCGTCGCAAGGCTGCGTTTGGAATTGGAATTTTACAAGGCAAACAGCCTCGCGTACGCTTACAGCCTTATAGATTTTTTTTTTTTTTATACCACTAAGGTGGCAAACAAGCGTACGGCCTGCCTGATGGTAAGCAGTTACCGTAGCCTATGGGCATTTGCAACACCAGGGGTGTCACTCTTGCGTTGCCGACCCTGTAAGAACCTCTTCACGCCTTTCTTGAAGAACCCCATACTGTAGTCCCTTGGGAAAATCTCGGCAGGGAGCTCATTCCACAACATAATAGTTCTCGGTAGAAAACTTCTCGTGTAGCGCACAGTGCGCGACCATTGCGGTTCCAGTGTGTGCGGATGAACTCCCAGCCGCCGGCGAGCTGTGCGATTGTAAAACGAGGCTGTTGGTATAATGTTGAACAATAATACCAAATAAAAAGCCGTGATCGCAGTAGACGATGTCAAAGCTGTGACATCTGTGATCACAGCGACGCACACAGCCATTAAGAGTCACTTAGAGAATTGCATGGCTGTACTAGTGCGTGCTGCTGTGGAGTAATGCTCCTCTCTGTTGAGCATACACTTGACTATGGCTTTGAAAAACCGCTGATTATCCGACGTAATATGTATTCTCGAAAAACCAAAGTCTGTTTCAATAAAATTTGATATATTTACATTGCATTGTATACTCATACATTTACAAGAATTATCAATGCCGTGGTCATATAATTGAAATGGCCATTTCATGAAATGACCAGACAGATCGTTAAGTAGTATGTATGGAGATTTGTTTTTGATTTGCACAAAATTGTTGTTTGGTGCAAAAAAATGTTCATGTTCTTTTTGACGAGTTTGGTGGCGGAGTGATTAGTAATGCTGCTTTGACACTAAAGGCTAGTGGGTTTGATTTCCACACAGGGCAATCGACGGTGTGCATGTATATGTCTGGGTGTCTTCAAGAGAGATAGTGCTCCATAATACAGGCCCGCCTGAGGAAGTAACTTTACTTCACAGAAAGCCGCAGTCAAATAACTTTCAAAGAGGGTTGTTGCGTTCCTGCGAGTGAGTGAGGTTATCAGTAAGCTCTTAGAAATTTGCTGTGTTGACAGCAGAGGTGATATCGCGCGAGTGATACTTTATGTTATTCTAAGCGTTCACAGGCTACGTCAACCACTGTACATCAGGTGAGCCGAATGTTGTATTATAAAAAAATTGCTTTTATTTATGTTTTTCGCCCGTGAAAATGAAGACCCCACACAAGAAGGACTAACCCACACCCGGGTGTGCGTACGCATTCGTCCATGAGGGGCACCCTCCGGGACCCGATGGGAGGGAAACGGTGAACTCTCATGAGTACCCTTTCAGACCGAACGAGTTATGTCAGACTACTACTGACTAAACACCGCCTAGGAGGGATGCCTCTAGCCGGGAAGACTTTAAAGGCTTCATCGGAGGCGATCGCCCCAGGGGATGCGGGCCGACGCAAAAAAAGTTGCACGTACAGAGGTTCTAAATCCAATTGTTCAACATCCGCAACCACCAATCCACTGCAAGATGAATTCAGTTAAAATGACTTACAGTAGGCCCATTGCTGACAGTAGTTCCGTTAGATCTCTATAGACCACAAACCAATAAACCTGCGCAAAATATTCTCATTCAAGCGCAACATGCGCAAGATATTCTCAATCTAGCGCAATCTGCGCAAGATATTCTTACTCAAGCGCAACCTGCGCAAAATATTCTCACTCACCAAAACGTAGTGTTTTAGCGCCGAAAATATCTCAACGTCTTGAGCCTACTGGCCAATAGGAGGATATTTTATCCAATATTCCGATAAGTGACGCGATGTTGAATTTTTATCTTACAAAAAAGAGCCATTCGCTCTATTTATGACTTGGGCTCCAGAGAATTCTTCGGGGAACTGTTTAAGAAATAAATACCCTCACTGTTACTTCTCAATATATTTATGAAAACATAATATATGTCGATAATAATTTAAAGTCGTTTTCAAACTTCAGCGAACAACTTAAGAATAGACTATAAAATAAGTTGTGCATACACAACTTATTTCTTTGCCGGGCTTGCTAGGACTGGTAGGACTTGTAAATTGTATTCGATTTTATAATAAGTTGCCTGAAATGGTTCTGTCCTTTCCTGACAATGTATTCAAAAAGCACATTATCTCTGTCAAAGGGATTATTATAGAATTAATGCATATGTAACTGACAAAGATGTCTGGAAATAATTCAGCACAGACGACCTGTCCTTAATAATCTTTAATTCTACCATTTGATGTCTTTATTGTACCAGTATGCTGATGTGAATTTATTGTAATATCTAATTGTCAATTTTAAAAGATACCTATATTGACAAGTTTATTTCGGCATTTATTCTTCGCCAATGGCCATTTTCGAAATGCTAATAGATAAAAAAGAAAAATAGTAACATGAGAGAATTGAATAAGATACAATAAGATTATATTTCATAAAATGAAGTGTCTAAGTGCCCGCGAGGGTCCAATGGCAAATCGTCTTTTTATGTGTGTCCTGATGACTTCTTTCTAGATTGTAAGCTAAAATTTCAATATTTACCGATATTTTCCGGTCATTTCATGAAATGGCCAATTCCTTCTGTCTATGGCCACGGCATGTATATAATAGTTACCTACAGGCGTTATCAATATTAGTGTGTAGAGGATTATTTACGTCGTCAATATAAAGATAACTTATCACTTCCTGTGGTAATGCAATAGTTCCGTAATTCATAAATGTATTATCTCCAGAAGTGACGCAAATAGGTGCTGTACATGTAAAGTCATTATTTCGTCTAGATTGTATTTTTGTAGGCATCAGATGTTATTATAGATAGCTGTCCACAGCACGGTGCTAATCCCAACGCTGACTTAAGGAACTGAAAGCTGCAATACAAATACAACTAAACATACTGCATACGTTTGACAAGCCTCTTGGCCAATTCTACTAAAAACCTGCAGCTGCACTTTTACGCTTATCATTTGAGTCGCGCAGGAATTCTATTAAAATTTCCTACACTGCTACGGCACCGCAACTACGCTGCAACTGGGCGTATTCTGCAAATAAACTACTTTACGCTTGTCGTGTTTTCATTTTTCAATAAATTGGTTTTTTAGGAAGTATTTCTAACTGAAAAGAAGCTTCGTAATCATATATTCCCACAAACATCTCCCAAAACAAAACAAATGTTTTGTAATATAAATCACCTGTATAAAGTGTTAATTTCACTTCACAAAAGTTCCTTGACACTAATGTTTGCAAAACTGCAAATAAACTCCTTTAAAACTTCTGTCACCGCTATACAAATGTCGAAATAATTTATCAGAATACGATTATATTTCAGGAAACGTGCACCTCTGCAATAAAGGTTTTTTAACCGAATAGCGAGCCATTTACTGCAGCGTTGCTGCAACGTCGCTGCTGTCAGATTAACATAATAACGTAACGTCAAAATGTACACGCCTCGCAGCAGTGCAGTTGCGGTTTTTTAGTAGAAATGGCCCGCTGGTGCTCTAGCCCGAGCAATGGCTATTTCAACATCAAGGTTCGTGGGTTCGATGTCCACACAAAACAAACCTTGTGAGTGATCAACATGTCCGCTTGTCTTGATATTGTTTTTCAGATAGACAGACGCATCAAATCGACGCATCCTAACTGGGGAAGTACCGCCTACAGAACAATCTCCCCGGAGGGTTGTGAGGTTATCAGTAAGCTCCTAAGGAGTTGCTGTATCAGCAGCAGGAGCGGTAACGCGCGAGCGATACTTCCTGTATTGCAAGCGTTCATAGGCTGCGTTAACCACTTTCTATCAGGTGCATCCCGCAACGGAACTGGCGTGGAGTGTACGTACATACATGATTAGTGAAATGTTCCCACCGTACGTTAAATATTACCTAAATGGAGGATAACAGAATGGCAGGTGCATTGTATGCACCTTTGTTTCGAGGAAATGTGCAAGTGCTTAAAGGTGAAACAGTGTTCAACCACCTTTTACGTTGTACTGTGAACATTTACTGCTATCCTAGCACGGACCACTCAATTTGCTAAGAAGGGAATATAGATTATGATGAAAAGGAACCTTTTACCTGCCTTAACCTTTTATATTAATTGCTAGTGATCTCTTATAAGATGATTGAGCGTAGTATTGTCTTAGGTTTTCGCGGTCGTTACACATTGAATTAAACAATTTTTGACATTTGTGGATGGATTAATTACATACGTCCCGATTATAGATACGTGAGCGGTTTTTGTGTGAATCGGAACGTATATAATTAATCCATCCATGACGGTAGATGTAATAATTGAATAACCAATGTAAGACAAATGTCACCTTAGCCTTCCTGCGACCACGGATACTGCAAAGCATTCGAAACGTCAGGTTCAACAAAATATATAAAACACGCGATACTTCCGTTAAAAGTTTCCGTCTTCCTCTTCATCTTAGCGTTATACCGTTTCCTAATCCATTAAAATTGGTGGGGTCCGCAACCCAAGCCTAAGGATTTGGCGATATTGATACAACCCGAGGGAAAAACCTGTAGACATACTCACATTGCCTCGAAACACCATATTCGACTCGGAATTAAAGAGTTAATTTGAATACTCCTACAGATCTTTAGTGGTACATGCCAGGATTCAAACCGGGGTCCAGTTTTTTATCCACTGTTTAATTATGATTGCTATCCAACGCTATATCTTACATATAAAATTCAATGTGCGTAGGTATGTAAGTGTCCTATGGACTCCAATACGATTCTTCTTCAGATTGGCCCAGCGGGCCGCAGCGAAGCCGGGGCGGGTCGCTAGTAAAAAGTACTAATAAACTGAAATTACAGGTAGAAAAACAAATACATCTAAAAATAACTCCGGACTCGTTAAATACGGGGATCAGCCACGTATTGTTGAACCCGGCCACCGGCCGGCCCCTCCAACACCAAACAATAAACGGTGGTTTAAACAATTATGTCATCCGTTACCTCGAAAATGACGATGGAAACGCTTTGTTGGGCAATTTATTCTATAAGGTCAGTTTGACGTACGAAAATCCTTGCTACATACATGTGAGGGGACTCGGGATGCTAAAATGTTCGAAGAAGTACGGCAAGCACCATACTTTTTTGGCGATATAGAGGGGAGAGGCTTGTAGAGGCTCATCGTTGTAAGCTTAACCAATTTTATATTTACGAGTATCTATCTGTCTAATACTTCACGCCAAGTCCCTTATGGTGTGGTGACAGAACCGAGCGCCACATGACTCGGCCCTTACACACCTCACTCGCTTCTTTAGCATCCATAGCTCTTCTCGTGTACACACGCCGCTCTTCGCATGCCTCATTCTCTCTAATCCAATCCTAACCACTTCTGATGGACCCGCTGGTGGAGTGGTAAGCATTGTTATTTAACACCAATCGTGGATTCGTTCCCACACAGGACGCACATTTGTGTTTTTTTTTGTATAATGTCGACAGCATTCAAGCTTACGGCCCACCTGATGTAGTTACCGTAGCCTATTAACGCTTGTAATAATTTAAGTATCACTCGCGCGATGCCTCCTCTGCTGCTTACACAGCAACTCCATGAGCATGTCCTGGTTACCCCACTCACACGCAGGAACACGACAACCCTCTAGGGAGTTGTTATTTGGCTGCCGTTTTCTGTGAGGTGGAGGTACTTCCCCAGACGGGCTGCTTTGATGCACCCTACCTCTCTTAAATGGTAGAAGTGGTAAGCATTGTTACTTTAAGACCAATTGTGGAGTCGTTCCCACGCAGGACAAGCATTTGTGTGCATGAACAAGTCTCTTCGTCTTGGTCCAGGTGTTTGAAAGAGAGGTATTGCGCATCAAAATAACCCGACTGGTGAAGTCTCTTCCTCCACTTCCTCTCTACTCCACAGAAACCATAGCCAATTAACAACTCCCTGACGAGTTGTTGTGTCCCTGCAAGTGGCTTGAGGTTACGAGTAATCTACTAAGGAGTTGCTGTGTTATAAGCAGCGTTGGTAACGAGCAATACTACATACATTGCAAGCGTTCAATGGCCACTTTTCATCACATGGGCCGTGTGTATGCCCCCCGAAGATGTATAGTCGGGCTGGTAGTCATTAAATATTCCTCCTCTGGTATCTTCGTTTAACAGAGCCTCCTTTGTTAGTTGGTATCATGTGTAGACATGGTTGAATTTGACTCTGAAGGCTGGTGAGCCGCTAACACTCCTAAAGTATATATCAAGTTCCAAGTAATTCTGAAAGCCTAAATGCGTTCGTCTGTTGGACGAAATTAGTATCTATACTATAGGATCTACGAGTGTACTAGTAGGAGTAGTTCATTTCACCAATCTGACTTTTTATAGGTGACAAACAAGCTAACGGCCTGCCTGATGGTAAGCAGTTACCGTAGCCAATGGTCGTAAGTCACTGAGTCGTTGTCTACCCTGTAAAAACCTATTTGCGTGTTTTGGAGAACCTAATGGTGTAGGGAAAACTTCGGCTGGGAGTGCATTCCATTACTTAAGAGTTCTTGGTAGAAAATGTTTACTGGAACCGCTCAGTACCGTTACGATTCCTGGATGGATTCCTTAGCCGCCGGCGAACGGTGCGAACGTAAAACAAGGTTGTTGGCATCGTATCGAACATCTTTATACACTATCCGTTGTGCAATCGGCACAACACGCAAATGGCCTTAAAATCTCTCCTTAAACTCATAGATTCAACTAGCTGTGCCGTGTGTGTGTGCTGTGTGGAATATTGTTTATTTATATTAATAAAAATAAATAAAATTTCTAAAATAAAAGTAGTCTGTTACTCCTTATTACATTGGCTATCTGCCAGTGAAAGTCCCGTATAAATCGGTCCAGCCGTTTCAGAGATTATCCGGAACAAACAGACAGACAAAAATTGTAAAAATATTCATTTTGGTATATGTACCGTGTATACATCCATATGCATTTAGTAAAAAGCGGTTATTTTAATATCACAAACAGACACTCCCAATTTTATTTATCTGTATAGATACAGAATGTTAGCTTAGGATCATTCCTCAGTTCTCACAGTTCGTCTCTGGAGTAAATGACAAGGTAGGTACTTGTACTGTACCTTCTTACAAGCTGAAATAAACTGGAATTAATGTTAATTTCGATTATTGTATGTAATGTTATACAAGATTAAAATTTTGACCAGGAAAATTGAAATCTGCGCTAAGGGCGCTACATTTTCGTTTTTTTTTTTCATTTTATTTTTCGGTTTTTCATCATTGACGGAGAGCACCTCAGGGGTAACGTAACTTTTTCGATCAATCGGCTTTGTTTTCATATGTTCATATTATCTTAGTTCTTCTACCCCAAATTATATAATATCATAATAGCTTATACATTTTGTTATTTAATCTACTTATAGCTTTCATTGAACAATTATTCTTCAACACTTCTAAATTAATTATCTCCCTTATTTCTTTATTCCCTTATTCGGTTCTAAGAATAATTAATCAAAATAAGAAAAACCATAGTGAATGGCTTTTCATATTTTGAATAATTATTCTTCAAGATTTCTAAATTAGTTCAGCAATTATAATTAATTCTTGATCGATATTGTAAAAAAGAATCAATTGATTCATTATTATTTAATTCGTTATTTGGGTAATTAGAGACATGAACTACGAGTATTGGTCGTGTTTTATCAGAAGGTGATGTCAGGAGCCCCAGGAACCGGCGAGCGTGCATGAAAAGAGCTATGAATGTCACAGAAGCGAGTGAAGTATCTAAGGACCGCGTCTTATGGCGCTCGGTTCTCTCTGCCTACCCCGCAAGGGACTTGGCGTGAAGATATACGTACATACATATACATACATAAATACATACAACTACGAGTAGTTAAAACAATGCCGATCGAACACGTTACGTAATTACGGCGACAACGGTTTATTAGTTTATAATCGGGGGGCACGGCAGTGCCCCCGCCAAGTCGAGCGCGAAGCAAACACTGCCGTACCATCCTTTACTGGAACCATTTCGCCGCATTTTCAGGTCCCTATTTGAGAACCTCTGGATAAGACCAGAACGCAGACATTTTCGTCATCCAGTAAGCTATAATCACATACTTAAAATCCAAAATTTCAAGTCTGTAGGTCATTTAGTTCCGAAGTTAAGCGAAAGCAAAGTTTGGCATTTATGACACTCACTCATGATCATCAAAATAGAACTAGTACTTCCCATAAACTCAGAGAGCTGAAATTTGGTACAGAGTTAGGGTTTAATGGCCACATAAAGGGAAAACTATAAAAACTAGGATAATCGAAGATATAAGGAGTACCTGGTGACCCTGATTAGAAAACACAAGAGCCCAACCAAACTATTAGAGATCGACATACCGCCTTTACAAAAAATATTCAACTTGGTGGGCCACTTCATTTGATGTCAAAAATCGAAGGTCTGAAGTATCTGATGAAGAACTCTCAGCTGGTCTCAGCTGTATTAGAGATATGGTAATGCCCCTAAATAATGCTATGCGATAAAAGCGATTCCGCACCCCGAGATAAAGTTAGTTGCTAAAGATTAAAAAGATAAAAAATCTTTATTTGCCATTGGGCCCTCGCGGGCACTTAGACACGTCTTACAGTTTTTGAAATATAATCTTATTGTATCTTATATAATTTTCTTTTTACTTTTTCCTTTTTTTTTATCTACTAGCATTTCGGAAATGACCATTGGCTAAGAAGAAATGCCGAAAGAAACTTGCCAATATAGGTCTCTTTTAAAATTGTCATTTAGATATTAAAAAAACAAAAAATACATAAGCATATTGGTACAATAATGATATCAAATGGTAAAAATAAAAATTATTAAGGACATGTAGTCTGTGCTGAATTATTTCCAGTTACATATTCATCAATTCTATAATAAGACCTTCTACAGAGAGTATTTTTAATATGCTTTTTGAATACATTGTCAGGAAAGGACAGAACTGTTTCAGGCAACTTATTATAAAATCGAATATACAATTTACAAGAAAAGATCTGCCAGTCCTAGCAAGCCGATGTACCGGGTACAACTTATTTCTACTTCTAAGTTTTTCACTGAAGTTTGAACACGACTTTAAATTTTTACGGGCATAATACGGGCAAATAGAGCGAATGGCTCTTTTTTGTAATATAAAAATTGTCTCAATGTCAGCCGCCGATTCCTTGAATTGTTCAAAATGTATGATAGCAAAAGCCCGGGCGTGTTTACAAAAATATGAAGATGATGCGTCGATGACTGCTGGACTGGAAGAAACTATAATCATTAAAGAGGGAGCTAAAGTAATGCTTAGGAAAAACATTGATGTTAGTTTAGGTTTAGTGAATGGGTCGATAGGCGTTGTACAAAAATTGAGGTGGGACCTGGAAGACCAAGACCAGTAAAATTCGCTAATAATTTGATTCACGAATTATTGCCTATTAAGTCAAAATTTGAGATCATACCCCGGGCATACGTGTACAGAGAACAATTCCCAATCTGTGTGGCGTATGCCCTAACAATTCACAAGAGCCAAGGTCTAAGTCTAAAAAATGCCCCCATGGACATTGGCACCTCCATATTCTCTTGTGGCCAAGCCTACGTGGCGCTTTCACAAGTAACCAATCTTCATGCGGTGCATCTCATAAATGTTGACTTCAAGAGTATAAAAGCTCAAACTTCAGCGATTACCGAATACAACCGGCTTAGGCGTAAATACCGCGCCGATTTTTCAGAAATTAAACCGTCTAAAAGAATAAATAATGAAGGCGAATGGGCAATACGAAAAACTGTTGCTACTGTACAAGAATCAGAACCGGTCAAAAAGATAAGAAAGATTTGTAATAATAAAAAAACTACTACTAAAAAGAAAAAAACTGTGTCAAATAATAAAATCTAATAAAATAAATCAATATGCCCACGTTTCTACAAAAAGAAGTGAAATCCCACCAAAAACATTCTGTAAAAAACTAGCCAAGTCTCGATGGAGCTGCTTGTTTATCTCTAAAAAGTAATGAAATCTAGACAAAGTCGTGCCAAGTCTAAGGTTCCTTACTGCGATTTCTTTATTATTATAGTTAATGTTGTGTGACTTGGCCGTTGAAGGGTACATAAGGGTACAAAACTAAGGCTCCATGACACCATTGCACCAATCTGTCGCCAGAACCGCTACCCATTGACGATGGACAATTGCCACTTGGAAAACGTTGATTCAATAACCAGTCAATTGTAGGCTTGATAAAGCTGCGGATTTCAATAATACTTATGTATAGGCGAGCCTGAAACAAACAGTATAAAAAAATATTTCCAGTACAGACGGACTTCTAATCATTGATAGAAGTCCGTCTGTGCGTCTATTTTATGTTAGATCGGTGGTCGATTTGACGCTCCAAAAAGAAGAGAGCAGAAGTCAGCATTGTCAATACTGAATGCATGTGTTGCACAATCAACAACAGCCTAAAATGAGACACTAGCGTCCAATTACCAACACCAGTATGGGCTATTATCTCGCTTAACAAACATATGTAGTTACAACAGATATATAACATTACGTGTAAACAAAATTGACTTGTACCCACTAACGTATAAAGAATGTTCAACGGCCAAGTCACACAACATTAACTATAATAATAAAGAAATCGCAGTAAGGAACCTTAGACTTGGCACGACTTTGTCTAGATTTCATTACTTTTTAGAGATAAACAAGCAGCTCCATCGAGACTTGGCTAGTTTTTTACAGAATGTTTTTGGTGGGATATTTTTTTCTCGGTTATACTCGTGTATGTGTAAGAGCAGCCCTGTGCATAAAGAACCGCCTTATTGACTAACTGGTCCCCGGTTTGAATCCTGGCATGTACACACCAAATTTGGAAAACATCGGAAGGAAACCCATACGTCCAAAAAAATATATTTCGAAAGACGTATGACCTAACCTAAGAAAAGTCTGGATTGCCCTGCGGGCTGTGGAGGACTGACCGGCAGTCGCTCAATGTTAAAATCAGTATCTTCGCCAATTAATAAAACCATTGAACCCTTTTCTTGTGGTTAATAGAGGTAAAGTCATGGGCTGAGGCTATTTAAAATCTAAAAGTCGTTGCTTAGATAAGCTGGTAAATGCGTAACGGGAATTCTCGTGAGGCACAATTTCATGGTGCGACCCCTAGTGGTTAATAAGGTGAACAACTTTCCTGTATCAAAACGACAGCCTACCCACTCCATATAAACGTTATGTTACTAATGGCTGTCGCTGCATGTAAAAGTCATTCTTCGGCAAATCCGTAGACTTCGGTAGCGGACCCCGGCAATCCTAATGGTTTAAATGGAAACGGGACTATCGTAAGAAGAAAGAATGCTCTCCTAATAAAAATTACTCTCGAGTCAGACTAAGGCTAGTGAGAGACTTTTTGTTAATACTATTGTAACATTAGTTTATTTTGTCTGTTTTTTTGTGGTATGATTTTTTTCGTCGTTTTGTTGCGATGTTATCGCAGCGATGGTAGCCATAACCAATGCGATTTTAACAGACTCCGATAAAATCTGACCCATGACGTATTCATGACCTGGTGGCATAGAAACAACTTGATGGTTTGACGAACTGTGCGCTCGTCTCTTGCCGAGAGCGCATCGGACACGAAATTGCTGGCAGTGGCGTGCACTCCATATAGACAAAAAGACATTGCCTACCCTATCAATTTGATAAATACCATCCGATGTTTCATTCTAAAACATAGTTTTTAACTAATATTTCGTATCAAAAACAAAAATTAAAAACAGCTCCATCTATCGGTATCGGTAAGTTATTAAAATCATCGCTAGTCATATTCAAATCGCAGCTAGGCGCTACGCTACACCAGCGCCGCATTGGCAGCTTTTAACGGCGGAAGACACTAACTATTTCTGTCTAAATTTACGTATGTGTGCCGTGTTGTTAATACAAATACTGTAGTGTGCATTCCTGTAATTACATTGCCCACAATAACACAAATAACGCACACTATCGCATAGTATAGACAATGTCTTTTCAGCTGAACTATAACGTAAATTACCTATGTGTCGCGAGCATTGCTACGTAACTATTTTAAAAAGTAGTTTGCTGCATATAATTATAGTGAAAGATATTGCCATTTCTTTTTTTCGTATAAAGTTGATGTTAATTTTATTTTGATTTTAAAACGGCCGCCATTGTTTTTGTTTTGAATCGATTGACTGGTAGCAGACGAAATAAGATTTTAAAGTTTTAAAGTTGATAAATATGGATGATATTCACTGCGAAAGTTGTTCATGTGGTGTGTGTAGTGTTCGGTGAATAAAAACAAGTGATCACATACATCATTATTTCCACAAGACTGGGTAACCAAAATCAACATTCTGTATTTTTTGGTAAGTTAATAGCTTTAAAAAAATCTGCCTACCCTGTCAAAAATCTCTGTGCACGCCACTGATTGCTGGTGGACCACATCGAATCGTCTATAAATGTCTCTTGAATTAGTCGCGACTAGTCTCGCGTTACCATTGGTAAATATGCTGTAACGCAATGATAATTAGTTCATAAATGCCTAAGTACTACTTGACATACTGTTTATCTCTCGACAGTGCAGTTTGTTTGTTTGTTGTATATTCGACGGTAAAGTCACGTTCTTTATCAGCAAGAGTTTTAGCGTAAAAGATAAAGATAAAAATAATTTATTTGCCATTCGGCCCTTACGGGCACTTAGACACGTCTTACATTCTTTAAATTAAATCATATTCTATCTTAATAATTTTCCGGTTTTTTATTACTTTTAATCTCCCTTTTTTAACCTACCAGCATTTCGGAAATGACCATTGGTGAAGAAGAAATGCCAAAAGAAACTTTCCAATATGGGTCTTTTTTTTCATCGTTAATATATATTACAATAAATATATGTGAGTGTACATATAGTGAAATTAAGTGGTACAATTAAAGATATATTAGAACATGTGCTGAATCATTTCCAAACATCTCTATCAGTTAGATATTCATCGATTCTGTAATAATCCTTCTTGCACATAGTATTTTTTTTGTTAATAATATTAATAATTTTAATTGTAGCTCTTTAGGACATTGTCTGTTTGCAATCTACCATTACCACAAGCTTGAGTTACTAACAACACAGCTGTAGATTCAGAGTAGATATTATCACTCCCTACTGCCACAGAACAAGTATGCATGTATATCCTTCATGCCAGGAACCTTGCGGGATAGGCAGAGAGAACCGAGCTCCATAAGACGCGGTCCTTACACCCTTCACTCGCTTCTTTAAATGCATAGCTCTTTTCATGCACGCTCGCCGGTTCCTGGGGCTCCTGACATCACCATCTGATAAAACACGACTAATTTGGCCATGGTAGGTTCGTCTTGGTCTTCTTCGGCTCCTACATCCTTCCACTTTCGCATTGTATATCTATGTCGTCGTTCTTTTGTCCTTCATTCCCTCCACATGTCCGAACCAACGGAGCATACCTTTTCTCATCTTAACATCTACACTTTCATCATTTAATCTGTTTTGAAATATTGCCGTCTACGCAAAAGTAGATTTACAGCTCGCATTTCAATAGCGGTTAAAATCAACCCCAGTCCTCTATTCTTCAATAAAATAAAAAAGTTAGCTTTTTTTTATACAAACTCGGAAATCATACAAGTATACGGCCCACCTGATGTGAAGCGGTTACCGTAGCTTATGAACGCTTGTAATATATTATCACTCGCGCGATGCCTCCTCTGCTGCTAACACTGCAACTCCTTAGGAGCGTACTGGTGACCTCACTCACGCGTAGGAACACAACAACCCTCTAGGGAGTTGTTATTTGGCTACGGTTTTCTGTGAGGTACTTCCCCAGACGGGCTGATTTGATGCGCCCTGCCTCGTGAAAAAAAAAGTAAGTCAAAGTACACATACAAAGTAAGTTAAACACATACAAAAGTAACATTCTATCTATCTATAACTTAACGCCAAATCCCTTGCGCGGTAGGCAGAGAGAACCGAGCGCCACGTGACTCGATCCTTACATATCTCACTCGCTTCTTTAACATTCATTGCTCTTCTCATGCACGCTCGCCGGTTTCTAGGGCTCCTGACATCACCTGATAGAACACGACCAATTTGGTCAAAGTAGTTAAGTCTTGACCTTCCTCGGCTCCTACATCCTTACACTTTTGCATTGTATATCTGCTTATTCATTCTTTCATCCTGCATTCTTTCTACACGTCCAAACCAACGGAGCATGCATCTTCTTATTTTAACACCGACGCTCTCTTTCAGACTCTGTTTCTAACATCATCATTGCGAATACGGTCTACAAGCCTTACGGCACATATTTTGCGCAGCGCTGGCATTTCGACCGCGTTTATTCTACTTAAGTAACATTCCTTGAGCTTTATTCGCGACCATCGCCAAAATCCGTTACAGTCCGTTATAATGAAATACTGCAGTTAAAATAGCACATATACTGTTAATTATTCGTATTCACTTCGACATAATCGTATAAATGTGACAATAATTTGCAACTGAGAAGTTTTTAGTGACAAGGTTGTTGACATTTTGAAAGTCTAGGGTTGCCACCGTTACTCTAAATAGAATATTAAATTCTTTGATTTTTTTAAAACTTATTTCACTTGTAAATTCATAGAACCGTCACAGCAAGTCTGATTATGACAAGATCGGCTATTATTTCTATCTCTAGCCTAATAGAATACATTAAACTGTGTTAATCGTATTTTGTTACTACTACATGGGGCATATACAATAAAAACTGAATAGGTAATTAAAAATGACCGACTGTATACTTTTGATAGTTTATGTCCGCCATATTAATTTTATGCAAATTTCACATACCTCATCACTTTCTAGGGAAATGGACGAATCTAACGACATAATACACTGTTTAAAATCGACTACGCTGCTTAGAGTAGGTCACAAAGGTCAGAATGAAATGTATACAAAAAATGCAAAATCTTTTTACACTATTGACGAAAATAAAGGTAATCATTTTTGGTCAATAGTGTAAAAAGTTGACACCCCTAGCTACATATCGAGTTTCTATGCGGAGATTCGCAAAAACAAATAAAAAAACCGCAATCAAAACTGGAAAAAGCATCCTAGAAACTTGTCCAAGCAGATAGGTTTTTATACGAAGCCATAGCATACTTTGTATTTAATTAACTTGCAGGTGCATTGGACAGTAATACTAATGGATTTCCAATGCTTTAAAAGCTGGCTATTTAAGGACTGATGTCTGCCGAGCATTTGCTATATTTGTAACTAGATTTTGTCTGCGGTTTTACCCGCGTGAATTCTATGGATATGCTCTTATGCTTGGTACCCTACTAAACATGAGATATGATAAAGAAGCTGGTTGAGAATGCGCAAACTTGCATTGCCAGAGGAACACCTGGCTCGTCAATTATATAACAATTCAAATATATATTTTTTTAATTTGTCGGACATTTTGACCATGTTACTTAAGAGAGATAGGAACGGTGTAGAAACTTTAGTGTTGGAATCACACATATCAGACTAAATCAAATTGCAGATATCATTGGGCTGACATTACTCAGTCAGAAAGGAAATCCAAAATACTCTTCTTAAACAATGCTGGCGACAGTGCGTATCCCGGTATTGAATAGTATCCTCAAGAATTAGGCTATCAAATGCAAAATAAATAAAAAAAACAATTATTACTGGTAGTTCCATAGATTAGAGTGTTCAAACAAACAAACTCTTCTGGTTTATATATATTAGTACATATTATATACAATCTGTGACATTCATTACTGATGTTCAATTTTGCGCTCATTTGAAGTGTAAAGCCAAGTTAGTTTTTAATTAGATGGTTGAATTAGTGTAATAAGTAGAGCAAGGCAGTATTTTACGCCCCAATATCGAATTCTACTGTTTTTTCTTATAACAAACCCGTGAGATCTGCTATACTACTAAAATTCCTCTATATAAACCTTGATATGATTGACTTTGTATCATAGTACTTTTTTTCTATCTTGTGAAATTGTGGATTCTTGTACGACGCATACTGTAAGATCTCGATGGTGTAAGTTGCTCGTGTCTGACCGGTACGCAAGTTAAACAACGTCAACTGCAGCCGGTCTATGGATGGAGTTATTTATCTCTGACTCACTTGTGTGCATGTAAATAATTGCGAGTGCTTTAATTTGAGGTGAAAATTTCCACAAATGGACAACCCTCGTCGGTGACCGTATATTTCAGGAGACGTAAACCTTTTTAATTATTTATCATTTTAAATTAGGATTTTTGGAAAGGAAATTTTAATTATTGTTTTTGTAAAAACAAATGTTATGTGACAATGTCTAATTTTATGTTTGCATGTCAAAACAATTTATGTGAGGTGGAGGGAGGTACTTAGTTAGGTCGCCCAGACCCGAGCTTTTGATAGAGTCAGCGGGACTGGACTCTAACGGATGTAGATAAGGAATAGCTAGTAAGCAGTTTAGTTATTAGGTGCACAATGTAACTCTCTTTTTAATTCATTATACGATTGGCATCCAATTCTGTCAGACGTTAATCATTTTCTTTTAATTTTTTATTTTTAGTTTTTAAAAAGTTCTTTAAACGTTCCCAAAACTTAACTGGCGCAGCCGTGTAGGATCGCTCGCTAAAGGCAACGCCGTTTTTCGCTCCTTTCCTGTGTTTACACCTGACTATCAAATTTTGGTCAGAAGACGAGTACGCGGCGTGGGCTACGAGTGATCTTTCGAACAAATAAATAAGTGACGTTACGGGCTACGAAGACAAGACTATGGCGATTGGTCTGATTGGTTGGTGAGTAAAACTCTTCGCTTTCCTTTCATTTCCACTCCCTTGTTATTGCGAAATAAAACTCTTTTGTAATAACGTTATCTGGTTAAGTTGTGAAATTTAAATACATATAGTACATAAGAATAAAAAGAAATAAATATTAATAAGCGAATAAAAGAAAATACCTTATTTTCGTTCCATGTTACGTAAGAATATTGTAATTAAAACTATTTAATCGAAATTCATTTCATTTTAATTTTTACTTATTTACATTGTTTTATATTGTGTGTTTTATATTTTATTGTGTCTTTTCACATAAGTTTTCATACTGTTGTTTACTTTATTGTGTGTGATCAATCCATTCCAAAATGTCTAAATCCGAGAACTCGAACATAAATGTATGTGATAATGAATTAATAATTAAAGCCAGTGACGCATTATCATTAATTCCACAATTTTCGGGAGATTCGCGACTTTTAAATTTATACATACGAAAATGTGAATACGCGATTTTAAAATACCAAGGAGACCAAAACCGTAATGAATATTTAATGCAATGCTTCACTAGCAAATTGACCGGGAATGCAGCCGCGCTTATCAGTGAACGTAACGATATAACTACATGGAATGAATTGAAGAACTTGTTAGATCAGCATTTTGGCGATCCGCGTAGTGAGGAATGTGTGGCCATAGAATTAGAGAGTTTAAAGCTTAAAAATAATGAATCTTTTTCAGATTTTTGTCATAGAATACAGAGCGTTCGATCAATATTATTGGCTAAGGTGAATAGGTTAGCGAATTCGAGTTTACGCGAGGCGAAACATATTATATACAATAATACCTGTTTAAATGTCTTTCTTTATAATTTACCGGAAAACATGATTAGAATGGTACGAATTAAAAATCCCACCACCTTAGAAGAAGCCCACAAATACGTTTTGGAGGAAATTAATTTTCAGGAACAATACAACCGGCGAAATCGTTTCTTCGATAATAAACCAAAAATACCGACACAGCCAACTATGCAACAAAAATTTAATTTTCCTTTTACGGCACAACCCCCTATGGCGAAAAATATACCGTTCCAAGCTTCTGGGTTCCCACAAAATCCCCAGTTCAAATTCGGAATACCTCAAAATAATAATCAGTTCAGATTTGGCATTCCGCCAGGCATGGGCCGTCCCATGCAATCGTCTGGTTTCATGGCCCAACCAGGTGGTTATCGGCCGCAACAACAGTTCGGTTATCATCCACCGCAACAATTCGGTTACCGACCACCACAATTCGGCAACTCCTTACCACAACAACAATTAAATAACACACGTCCTTTCGATAAAAAACCAATCCCAAGTAATGATGTGTCCATGAGGACAGCCCCCGCTAAGCCTCAGTTTTATTTAAATGAGCCTTATGTTGAAGACTATAATAATTGCATATACCCAAATAATTTGCCGTATTATTACGAACAAGACGACATGACACCCGAGACTGATTATGAAGAACCATACTTTGAACAATATCCCGTTTCCCAAATTGATAACTTACTAGTAGATTCTGTTAATAACATTGACCTTGACATTGGAGCACCTGCACAAAATCGTGATAATAGTGAAAATTTTCAAGTAAAAGCCTCCGAATTCCCCCAGAAGTGATAAAAATTAATTTCGATTCAAATTTAAAATTACCTTATATTTATATTCCCGAAATAGTAAATTTATGTTAGATACCGGCAGTACGAGATCTTTCATAAGCCCTTGGAAGGCTGATGAATACTTCGCGCATGAAAAATCCCATGAGCCCTTTCAAGTGATTAGTACCCATGCTACTAGTTGTCATGACGAAGTTTTATCAATTCCCCTATTTCCGACATTTAAAAGCAACGAGTTCCACAAATTTTATGTTTTTAGCGTAGATAATAACTATGACGGTTTAATTGGATTAGATCTGATGTTGCAGTTAGAAGCCGACATTCGACTAAAGGAAAAATCCCTAGTCACAAAAAATACTCGCATACCGATCGAGTGTCCCCAACATATAGTTCGTTTAGCCCCGCGGTCTGAACAGCGTGTCAAACTTCCCGCTAAATTATTTGATGGACAGGGCGTACTACATAGCATACAGTTTTGCGATGGAGTACGAATGCCTTCTGCAATAGTTACTTGTAAAAATGGATTCGCTACCACTATAATTCAAAACGCTCTCGAGGAAGAAGTAGCACTCACTATTAGTACCCCATTGGAAATTTCAAGGCTGGAAATAGATCAGGTTTATAATAATAAAATAAATAATGACATTGACGTTAATTCATTATTGCATAATAACCTTTCAAAATTACGACTGGATCACATGAACAACGAGGAGCGTGACTCCATCTATGACCTCTGCAGCGAATACAAAGATATATTTTATTGTGATGCAATACCTCTTACCTTTTCAAATCAAGTTAAACACCAAATTCGCACTGTCAACGAAGACCCTATTTATGTCAAACCTTATCGACAAGGCCAAGCTCAGGCTAACGAAATTAAAAATCAGGTTGAAAAGCTTTTGTATGACAATGTAATACAAGAATCTCATTCCCCGTGGAATGCTCCAGTGCACCTCGTATTAAAAAAAGGTGATGCATCAGGCGAAACTAAATACCGTATGGTGGTAGATTACAGACGACTAAACGAGATCACAGTCGACGATAAGTACCCGCTACCTAACATAACCGATCTTTTTGATAAGTTAGGTAGAAGTACCTACTTCACCACACTTGACCTTGCAAGTGGCTACCATCAGCTACAAATCGAGGAAAAGGACAGACAAAAAACTGCATTTAGTACGGAGAACGGCCACTACGAATTCTCGCGTATGCCGTTTGGTTTGAAAACAGCACCCGCAACATTCCAGCGTGCAATGGACAATGTCCTTCGTGGATTACAGGGTATTCATTGCCTTGTATACCTCGACGACATACTAATATACTCCACTAGCTTACAAGAACACCTACAGAAATTACGAACCGTTTTTGATCGCTTAAGACAAACTAACTTAAAAGTACAGCTAGATAAGTCGGAATTCCTCCGCAAGGAAATACTTTATCTTGGACATACCATTACAAATGAGGGTCTTAAACCCAATAGTGACAAAATACAAGCAGTCATTGATTATCCCATACCCAAGACCCAAACCGAAATTAAAAGATTCCTAGGCTTTATAGGCTACTACCGCCGTTTCATCAAAGACTTTTCAAAAATTACACAACCTATGACTGCGTGTTTAAAGAAAAACAAGAAGGTAGTTCTTGACCAAAATTATATTGATGCATTTCATAAGTGTAAAGAATTGTTAGTTAATGCACCAATCCTTCAATACCCTGACATGTCTAAGCCATTTATAGTCACAACCGATGCCTCGGAAGTAGCAGTTGGCGCTGTACTCTCCCAGGGAATAGTCGGCAGCGATAGACCCGTTGCCTATGCTAGCAAAACCCTCACTGATACCGAGCGTAGATACAGTGCGATAGAACGAGAATTATTGGCCATTATATGGGCAGTGAAACATTTCAGACCCTACCTTTATGGTCACAAATTTATCATATACACGGACCATAAACCTCTTATCTGGCTATATAAATTAAAAGAACCTGATAGTAAACTAACCCGCTGGCGCTTGCGTCTGCAGGAGTATGATTTCGATGTTATCCATAAAAATGGAAAGCAAAATTTGAATGCAGATGCACTATCTCGTATTCAAATCAATGCATTAGGTAATCAGGACGACACTTCATCTCTACAAGTTAACATAGACGAAAAAGAACAGCGATTACAGGAGTACCTCAATGACGTTACTGAGGAACTGACTAGAATAGCTCAAAGACGCGTTACTGACGAGACTATAACGATCTCTGACGAATCCAAAACTATTACGATTTCAGATGACTATATCGCAGAACCCAAATATCCCATTAGATCAGTTAGTAGCAATAGCCCAACACATAGCGTAACTGCTCATTCTGCCCCTGACATGGAAGGTAAGGGCATGCCTATATTAGACGAGGCTATAGATACAAAGCCTAGACAGATATTAGTATTTACATGGTTAAAGGATAGCATGCAAGCAAAAGATATTTCCAATAAGACACAGAAAATCATAGAGGTATTCTTACCAATAAATAATGAACAGTTAGTAACACAGTTTTTAAAAGAGTATATTAAAGACAAAACTAAATACTTCATCTACTTTGAAGATGAACAGCATCGTCGAGACTTCTCTAACGTCGTTATCAGATTATTTAAAGAAGGCCAAGTCTCCTTCTATGAATGCACCAAGCGTGTTGTATTCATAGAGGACGAGAATGAACAAAAGGCTATCATTCTTAAACTTCACGAAGGTAAGACATGCCATCGTGGTATTAAAGAAACTATGTCCAGAATACGTAGGAATTATTTTTGGCCCAACATGCAGGAAACCATAGCAGCCCAACTAAATATATGTGAAGCCTGTAAAACTATGAAATATGACCGTAACCCCATTAAACCTATATTACAAATTACACAAACTCAATCAGCCCCCATGCAGGAAATATTCATAGATCTGTTTACTATAGAAGGGAAAACCTATCTTACCTTAGTAGATGCCTTTAGCAAACACGGTCAAGCTATAGAGATAAGCAATAGATCAACCCCAGAAGTTACAAGAGCCTTAATAAAATACTTCTCTCTTTATGGAGTCCCTAAGAAAATTACCAGTGACCCTGGATCCGAATTCAACAATGACCTTATGAGACAACTCATGGCTCTCTATAAAATTCAATTGCACATAAGCACTCCACATAATTCTAACTCTACTGGTATAGTGGAACGTTTTCATTCCACTATCATTGAAATATATAGGTTAGCTAGGTACGAACAGAAATGTACAGATGCGGCATCTGTAATGGTGTATTCTATTATGGCTTACAATAGTACTATACACTCATCAACAGGACTCACTCTGTTTGAAGTGCTCTTTGGACACACTGAATCAAATGATGCTTTTAATGTAGATTTTGAAAGATCATATACACAGCAATTACTTACAGATCACTGTAAAAGAACAAAAGTTTTATATAAAAATATAGCAGATAAGTTAATAGCAAACAAAGAGAAAGCTAGGAACATTAAAGGAGGAGAAGAGGTAAAAGAATTTGATATTTCCGATACAATTTACGTAAAAGATATAAATGTAAGAAAAAGTAAGGACAAACCACGATATAGAAAGGCGACAGTAACAAACAAACAACAACGTAATATTATCCCTATTCAAATAGGAAATAGGACAACTACTGCTCATATTAAAGATGTTAAACGCCCTTCACAGGTGGTGTCTACTCCTGCTGACCCACAAGAACCAGGCTCTTCAAGTAGACCGAATTAATGAAAATCCGGGAATCTTACCTGTAAAAGAAGGTCGCGCGTATATCCAAATGGACAAATGGCTTATTGTTAAAATTATTAGTTTAGACGGTATTAGTAAAGATTTAAATTTTAACATGCAAAAATATTCCGAGTTTAGTAAAATATTAGAAGGCGAATTTGAGTATAAACATGAAGTTAAAGAAATGAAAGCTCACGTAGACTATCTTCAGGATATCACCTTAGGAAAAATACAGGAACTAGTACCAACGAATAGATTTAAACGAGGGCTTCTAGATTCTGCTGGTTCAATTATAAAACTAATAACTGGTAATCTTGACCATACCGATGCAGTCAAATATGATAAAATAATTTCTGAAATTAAAACCAATGAGCAGGCAATTGGTAAAAAGATAACTCTCATCTCTGAAATGCTGGATCACTTTATGAACTCATCTGAAATTATGAAAGAAAACACCGCCATTGTAGATATGAGATTAGATCGCCTTGAAAGAATTGTTTTAGAATTAGATAACGTAAAGGAAGACACTATGTATTTAGTTTATGTGTTAAGCTTATTTAATCAATTTAGTATGAACTTTCGCACTATATACATTAAACTAAGTGAACTAGAAACCGCTCTAGCTTTAAGCAAAACATCTGTATTACATAAATCAATTATCAATTCCACTGAATTATTATGTACATTAAAAATGATAGAGAAACAAAGTAATCTTATGTACACCGTATCAGAACAGAATTTGATTATGATAGAAGAAATACTTACTGTAAAAACATATGTAAAATCTAACCAGATAACGTTTCTAATTGAGGTTCCTCTCACCGACAATTATACATATAATTATTTTAAATTGTACTCCCTCCCTGTCCTAGATGATTCCACAAATAAAACCTTTATAGTCATCCCAAAATATCCTTACCTCATAGCGAATGGGATGAAATACCAACCAGTCCTGCGACCATGTAGAGACATCGCGAGAGATCAGTTTCTTTGCACGGAAGATGATGTGATGGAGTTTCACAGAATAACATGTATAGAACAGCTGATGGAGTTCTACCCAAATCCTACACAATGTAGCCAACATCTAGTTGATATAGAAAATATTAGGATACAGCGAATATCCTCACATAGTTGGATATTATATAGCAGATATCATACTTTATTATCTTCGCAATGTGGCAGTGACATTACTAAACAACTGGTACGTGGCACATATATAATTACTATAGAGGAAAATTGCACTGTCGTCATCAGTAATATAACATTAGAGAGAAAATATGTATATTACAGTATGGAGAGTAAACGGACGCCGGTCATTCAGCTGCCAAACCTGCATAAGAGGAATAACATATCCTCTACAAAAATGAATCTAAAGGAAATTCACCTCGATGACGTCAAGTTCCTAAATTACGCGTTAAGAAGAAATAGTGAAAGTGTAAGTGAAGTGAGAAACAATATTAGTGAAGTTCGCGTTATACAAACCCGTAGTATCAGCTTAGCTACTCTAGTGTTATATATCGCACTCATTATGTGTATTGTAATTTTGATTGTCTATTATAATTTTAAATATAGATGTTGGGAAATATGTATGAAGCGAAATCACCGGATTCAAGTAAAACCACGTGAACCCGATAATTTCGCTCTTGAGGGGGGAGAAGTTAGGTCGCCCAGACCCGAGCTTTTGATAGAGTCAGCGGGACTGGACTCTAACGGATGTAGATAAGGAATAGCTAGTAAGCAGTTTAGTTATTAGGTGCACAATGTAACTCTCTTTTTAATTCATTATACGATTGGCATCCAATTCTGTCAGACGTTAATCATTTTCTTTTAATTTTTTATTTTTAGTTTTTAAAAAGTTCTTTAAACGTTCCCAAAACTTAACTACTTTGCCGCTGTTATGATGCGCCCTACCTCTCTTGAAAATACACATAGCTAGAAATAAAAACACGTTCCTGCACACAAATGTTTGTCCTGTATGTGATAATTTCCTTCGGTGTCCTTTTGTCTACATATTTTTCCCCATCGAATGCATGCTGTTTCAGCCTGATCGCTTGTTATTAAAAAAAAATTAAGTAAAAAATACCGTATGGACTCCACTATATATACTGTATAGAGGACTATTTACTTTTCTAACCTTTGTCTTATTTCGATCTAGCGCTCTAAATTGTTGGTGATTATGGCAAAAAGGCCTACGTGTGCTATCCCACTGCTTATCTCTCTGCTGTGGCAATATTATTTACCAAACGTTTTGTATCCCGGCGGCTGCGATATGACGTCGTTAGTCGACGAGTGGGGTCGACAGTCTGCCGGATGTGTCGGCGGATAACACTCCCGGTATCCAGAGTAGTTTCCATTTTTAGATCCACTATGTTTTGTTTTTCTGCTTATTATATTTTGTCGGGATGCTTTTACGCACAACGCAGACAGTGCATGAGATCTGAGAATATGCAGTCTGCGTTTTCTCGTACAAACTTGTTCAGAACCAACACGTCTGAACTACCAGTTGTTTCGTTCTCTAATTAGTTTTTTTTTGTTTTTTATACAACGTCAGGAGGCATGCGAGCATACGGCCCACCGTTTACCGTAGCCTATGAACGCTTGCAACACTTAAGTATCAATCGCGCGATGCCACCTCTGCTGCTAACAATGCTACTTCTTAGGAGCTTACCGGTGACCTCACTCACTCGTAGGAACACAACAACCCTCTAGGGAGTTGTTATTTGGCTGCGGTTTTCTGTGAGGTACTGCCCCAGACGGGCTACTTTGATGCGCCCTACCTCTGTTAAAAGACTCAGACAAAGACAAACAGACATGTTCATGCACACCAATGCTTTTCCTGTGTGTAAATTTATCCTGTGTTAATCGAACCCACGAGCGTTGGCATCAAAGTACCACTGCGCCACCGAGCTTGCCGAACTATTCCGATTTTGAACGTATAGCCCAGAGCTGTGCCCTTTGTAGGTTATACTCACGTGCGTATGTTATCCACAAAAACAACATTTATGAATTACCAGACGTTGTTCCGTGCTCTGCATTTAATGCCATAACCAAACGCGTAGGCGACCCCACCTACCTCCACTCTCCCATTCTACGTTCTGTAACAAACAAATTTACGAGTATATTATCTATTTGTCTTATCTATACATATCCTTACACCAAATTAGTAGGTAGTTGCCAGCTAGACAGTGAGAACAGAGCGCCATTTGACTCTGCACATATCTATATCCTTCCAGTTGCGCGTTGTTTAGTTCATCGTTTTAGTATATTATCTTTGGTTCAGACATGTAGAAAGAATGCAGGATGAAAAAATGACGAAGCAGATATACAATGCAAAAGTGGAAAGATCTAGTAGCCGAGGAAGGCCAAGATTTACCTACCATGACCAAATTGGTTGTCTATCAGAAGGTGATGTCAGGAGCCCTAGAAATCAGCTGGCCTGCATGAGAAGAGCAATAAATGTTAAAGAAGCGAGTGAGATATGTAAGGATCGAGTCACGTGGCGCTCAGTTCTCTGCCTACCCCGCAAGGGATTTGGCGTGAAGTTATAGATATACCTGCGTCAGTATTATAATATTCTTGGAATTGCCGCAAACACTGCTAAAATTGAACTATATAGTTTCTTGCTTCAGAGGCTTATAAAATTCCCGAAGTGTTTCCAATATCCGATTTATCCGGATTTGTAAATAAATTCCTAGAAGTTTGAAAGGTTGAAACAGAGTACCTTTCTATTAATCCAGTTTGAACGCACGAAACAATTCCGTTTGGCGCGTCGTGATCTCCGAAATGTCAAGATGATATTTCAAAACAGTGTTCCGTGCAGTTTGCCGAAAGTTGGACCTGACTGGGTAGACATTCAATTACAGCTTTGAGACGAATTGATTTGGTGAAGAAACAATGTATTATTAGTACGTAACGTCGAGAGGTATTTAAGCGTATGGTCCTCTACCGTACGTGTGTCCTGATTGTTGTCGATAGATGATAGTCCTTCTTTTTTTCAGGAACACCGTTCCTTTCTGAAATCTATATGTTTTTCTGTGCGTTTGTCTGTGTGTTTGTCTATCGCTTTTTTCGAATATTCAAATTTTGACTTCAGATTCGGATTTAGCATAAAAAAGTAGAATAGGAATGTTCAGGAACACCGTTCCTATCTCTTAAGGAATATGGTCAAAATAACCGACAATTTTTTTTTTTTAATTTTGAATTGTTATGTAATTGACGAGCCAGGTGATCCACTGGCAATGCAAGATTGCGCATTCTCAACTGGTTTTTATATACAACGTCAGGACAACTGCTTTACATCAGGTGGACCGTAAGCTTGTATGCCAAGCATACGGTCCACCTGATGTAAATCAGTTACCATAGCCTGTTAAAGCTTGTAACATATATCCTCGCGCGATGCCTCCTCTGCTGCTTACACAGCAACTCCTTAGGAGCTTACTGGTGATCTCACTCACACGCAGGAACACAACAACCCTCTAGGGAGTTGTTATTTGGCTGCGGTTTTCTGTGAGGTGGAGGTACTTCTCCAGACAGGCTGCTTTGATGTGCCCTACCTCTCTTAAAACATCCAGACCAAGACAAACACACACGTTCATGCACACAAATGTTTGTCCTGTGTGGGAATTGAACTCACGAGCGTTGGTGTCAAAGTAGCGTAACAGCGCGTTTCACCACTGCGCCACCCCGAGCTCGTCTAGTTGTAAAGTGCTCCCCGAGTTACCCTCCGGAAAGAGATATTGTGATGAAGACAACCCGTCTCCCCCTCGACTGCTATATTTCAATTCGTCGCCGTAAAACATTTATTATACCGTATACAATGAAATACAAGCGTTAAAACATAAACATTGCTATGGCAACATGGTGAATACGGGGTTTGTTATAAATTCTGACGTCAGATGTAACAAGGTAATTAAGGGCTAATGATGATAATATTTAAGTTACATGATCGTATAATTTAGTACCCTTATAATTAATTGTCAGGTACACTGGAAACCGGCGAGCGTGAGTGATGAACGGTATAGAAGCGGATGAGGTGTGTAATGATAGAGTAGTAGGCGTTCGTCTCTCTCTGCCTACTCTGCAAGGGACTTGATTGAGGATCTATATAGATAGATGGATAATTAGCGGCAGTCAGCTTCCATGCTAGAAGAACTGCTAAACTGTATACATACACTGGCCCGAAGTTGTGCGAAAAGTAATGAATCTGTCATAAAGTGACATATTGAAGTTTATCTATCTATAACTTCACGCCAAATCCCTTGCGGGGTAGGCAGAGAGAACGTGACTCGATCCTTACATAATTCACTCGCTTCTTTAACATTCATTGCTCTTCTCATGCACGCTCGCCGGTTTCTAGGGCTCCTGCCATCACCTTCTGATTGAAGACGACCAATTTGGTCATGGTAGGTACGTCTTCGCCTTCCTCGGCTCCTACATCCTTCCACTTTTGCATTGTATATCTGTTTCGTCATTATTTTATCATATTGAAATCGACGCCAGCATATAAATAAATAATAAATAAATATTGTCGGACAAATTACACAGCGCCACCTAGCCCCAAAGTAAGCGAAGCTTGTGCTATGGGTACTAGACAACTGATAAACATACGTAAATACATTTTTTTTTATTTTGTAAATACATACTTATTATACATAGAAAATACCCAGACCAAGACAAACAGACATGTTCATGCACACAAATGTTTGTACTGTGTGGGAATCGAACCCACGAGCGTTGGTGTCAAAGAAGCGTAACAACGCGTTTCACCACTGCGCCACCGAGCTCGTCATATATATAGCAGCTGTGCAGGCGTCGACTTCAATAAAATTGGTTCCACTTGTTTTATTTAAAAGGTTCTATTTCATAATTTTTTAGTCATCTTCACCATATCTACATCCAATTTTCACTAAAAATTATCATAAAAATCGGTTCCTAATTGACGAAGATATCAGATGAAAAGTCGATTTATATACACAGATGAATTTGGTTTTTCAAGAGTCTCTAAAAAACTGTACACGCTTCATCATAGGAATACATGTGGGAACAACCTGGAGGTATGCCCTAACCAATAAAAAAATAATCAAAATAATCATTAAATCGATCCAAAATCGGCGAAGATATCAAGAGAGGTAGGGCGCATCAAAGCAGCCCGTCTAGGGAAGTACCTCCACCTCACAGAAAACCACAGCCGAATAACAACTCCCTAGAGGGTTGTTGTGTTCCTGCGTGTGAGTGAGGTCACCTGTAAGCTCCCAGGGAGTTGTTGTGTAAGCGGCAGAGGTATCGCGCGAGTGATACTTAATATATCACACAATGGTGGAGTCTTGTAATTAGCAATAAGGTTACATATTTAGTCATATATATTGTTCATTGAGCTGTTAGACTCCCGAATAATAAATAATTTTTGTTGATAGGCTACGGTACCAGCATTACATCAGGTGGGCCGTATGCTTGTATCTCTCCCGACGTAGTATATGTATATATCGCGTAAATACAAAAAATCTGTCAAGTCACTGACATAGCGTGAGTTTACGACGTGAATCTTTTACACGTGTACGCTGTTTCCATTTCGTTTTCACAATTTCAGCAAATGGGACGCTTCAAGAGGTCGGTCACATTGCGATTGCCAGGCGGTAATTATAATGTTACAACACGGCTTTATTTTCGCGTAAAGCAATTATAACAAAAGTAGGCTCAATTATTTCCACTCGCGGTTTTGTAATACGTTATAATATTTCCCACAATAATTTTGTGTTATCGCATCCTTGAGCCGTTGTTACTTGGAGTACGCTTTCTGAATTTCGTGAGTCTGACGCGTATTGTATTGACTCTTAAGGCCACTTAGACGCTTCATAAATTTTTAAAATATAATCTTATTCTAGCATATTTAATTCTCTTAGTTATAATTTTTCTTTTTAAATCTACTAGCATTTTAATGAACGGCGATAGCCCAGTGGATAAAGAACCTGCCTTTTGACCAACAGGTCCTCGGTTCGAATGCTAGCATGTGCTACTAAATTTGTGTTTTCTGATTTATATGTACATATTTGCAATTATCACTTGCTCGGCGGTGGCAGCTGTTCCGTGTAAAAATCAGTTTCTTCGCCAAATCCTTAGGCTTAGGTAGCGGACCCTGCTAATCCCGACGGATTAGGCAACGGGATAATGCTAAGAAGAAGAAGAATCTACTAGCATGTTGGAAATGACCATTGGCGAAGGAGAAATACTGAAAGACACTTGCCAATGTAGGTCTGTTTTCAAATCGTCAATTTGATCTACATGTGCTGAATTATTTCCAGTCTTCAATGTCGGTTGCATATTGATCAATTTTTCAATAAACCTTTTTTTCAGAGAGTATATTTATGTGCCTTTTGAAGACATTGTCAGGAAAGAACAGAACTGTTTCAAGCAATTTTAAAAATTCTGTAATAATAGAATACAATTTACAAGAAAATACCCATCAGTCCTAGCAAGCCGACAATGTACCGGCATGCGCAACTTATTTCTGCTTCTAAGAGTACATCATGTTTTCATAATGTAAATATATATATATATTTATTTGCGTATATTGAAAAAAAAGTTTGCGTTATGATTGAATATTTGATCTTTACTAATAAAGCAAGAAATTATTTGATTGCTTATTTGAACGCGCGAACTACCAGTCTAATTTAAAAAAAAAAAATGATTTTCACCCAAGAAAATTGTAGACACACAAAAGAAGGACTAAACCACACACGCGGGTGTGCATTAGTCATTCTTCCGTGAGGGGCACCCTCCGGAAAATGGGAGGGAGGAGGTGAGATCTTCCAAAGATACCATTTCGTGCGAACGAACTGATGATGTCAGATTTCTACTGACTAAAACCCCCTGGGACTGCCTTTAGCCGGAAGGGCTATGAAGGCTACATCTGAAGCGATCACCCCAGGGAACGGGGTGACGCAACAAAAAAACAATCAATCGTCTACTTCTTAAGGAATGTTAAGGAAAGGTAGGAGCCGAGGAAAAAGAAAAAGCTTCATACGGGATGCTGGTATACCGCACTGGGTTCGAGACTTGGGATTGGCGGGGTCCGCTAAAGGATCTACCGAAGACACGTGATTTTTATATGGAGCAACTGCCGCCAGACCTCAGACCTCTACTGCCAAGAGGGAAGACCAGATTTTCCTTAAGTTAAGTCACGTCTTTCGTCACGACGTCTTTCACCGCCGAGCAAGTACATCTATAAAGATAAATAAAATTGGAGTGTCTGTTTGTAATATTAAAATAACCGCTTTTTACTAAATGCATATGGATGTATACATGGTACATATATCAAAATGAATATTTTTACAATTTTTGTCTGTCTGTTTGTTCCGGCTAATCTCTGAAAGGGCTGGACCGATTTTGACGGGATTTTCACTGGCAGATAGCTAATATAATAAGGAGTAACATAGGCTACTTTTATTTTAGAAATTGTATTTATTTTTATTAATATAAATAAATAATAAAAAAATAACTATTCCGCGAGGACGAAGTACATAATACATATCTATTATTATTTTGCTGTTCGCTATTTTACTCTGCTTATTTAGGTACTTATAATAAAATCAAATAAATAAAATTAAATCTGAACTATAACTTTTTTTGTTCAATTCCGCGCATACGAAGTCGCGTGCACAGCTAGTATGTACATAAATTCGAATACATGAATTTAGTGGTACACTCCCCCGCCAGGATTCGAACCTGGTTTCAGTTGGTCAATAGACTGGTTCCTTATCAATTTTACTATCCACTGCAACTTGTGTGTTATACAAGAATTGCTCATTTAAAGTACGAATAAATTCGAAGCCGATTTTGATATCCATGTTTACCTATTGACGTAAAACGAGAGAGATTAAGTACAGTTATCAATAAACACCGTCAAGATATGAATGCTTGCTTGGTGTAGTTAAAAATATCAGCATGAGACTTACTGTAATAAACCAATTGTGATCGCCGCTGTGAACTTGACCCCTCGTAAAAAAAACTACAACGATTCGCTCCATTCGCGCTTTTTTACCAAGCACGTTCACACTATTATCAAATTTATTGTCTGCGTTCAAGACCTAGTTTCGCTCGAAGCGGCAACGAAATTTGAGACGTCCGAGGATGCTCTGCCAATTTCGACCTTCTATGCATTGTTTGTTGGCCGAATTTTGCTCCGTCAATAGTTTCTTTGGCATCAACTGATTCTTATTTTCCACCTTACTCTTCTTGAATGGATTATTTTTGTTTCCATTGTAGGTACATTCACATGGTTGCCATTGGATATGTGCCAGGGCACTTTAGTTATCGTACATTGGGGAATCTCCCTTTCATGCTCGCGCGGTGACTTGATTTATCATACCTATTGGATTTCATTGTTTTCTTCGATTGTTTTGATAATTAAAAAGTTGGGTGACCTTGGATTTTCTGACGCCTTTTAGGGGACGATTCTAGTATTGTATATTGTAGAGAAACACCGTTTGTTATTTCCATGTGAAGTTTATCGTTATAATTTTCAGGAACACCGTTCCTATATGAAATCTATATGTTTGGCTGTGTGTGTGCGTGTGTCTTGTCGCCTTTTTTTCGAATATTCGAATTTTGACTTCAGATTCGGATTCAGCATAAAAAAGTAGAATAGGAATGTTCAGGAACACCGTTCCTATCTCTTAAGGAACATGGTCAAATTGGCCGACAAATTAAAAAAAAAAATTGAATTGTTATATAATTGACGAGCCAGGTGTTCCTCTGGCAATGCAAGCTTGCGCATTCTCAACTGGTTTTTAATGTTTTTGTTTTTATACAATGTCGGAAGACATACGAACATACGGCTCATCTGTTGTGAAGCGGTTGCCATAGCCTAAGAATATAATAAGTATTACTAGCGTGATGATGACCTCAGCTGTTAACATAGCAATTCCTTAGGAGCTTACTGTTGACCTCACTCACTCGCAGGAACACAACAATCCTCCAGAGACTTTGTATTTGGCTGCAGTTTTCTGTGAGTTGGAGGTACTTCCCCAGACGTGCTGCTTTGATGCGCTCTACCTCTCTTGTATTGTATCTTTTGTACGGTGGTACATGCCTACACTAAGATTCGAACTACAAACCAGTCTGTTGGTAGGTTGGCTCTTTACCCACTAAGCTACAAGCATACAAGCAAACGGCGCACCTGCTGAGGTAAAGCGGTTACCTAATACTTAGCCTATGAACGCTTGCGATATGTTAATTATTATTTTATTTACTGGTATAATATACTCACAGGAACACAACCCTCTATGGAGTTGTTATGTGGCTACAGTTTTTTGTAAGGTGTAGGTACTTCTTCAGATGGGCTGCTTTAATGTGCCCCACCAGAGAGGTGGGGCACCCAGACACAAGACAAACAGAACCCACCACCGGTGGTTCCATCGACCTCGCGGTCATTTGAGTCGAAGGAGAGAGATGACGCGGGAGATGAGCACGGCACGTGCTGCTCTAAGGCTCTTCGTGCCGTGGGCAATTCTTCGCTCCCTACAAATTATTTATTCTACCCAATTGTCTCAATGTGTGCTTTGTTCCTATTCTGGAGGAACGACATGCACGCTTACGCCTTCGTTGCAGTCCATAACGTACTGGTTCGAATTTAGCGACCCAAGCCAGCCTTTTCAGCTCGTTTTTCGGCACTTCTTCTCCCGTGTCGAGTGTGGGGGACCCTGCGCCGCGAAGCTTACGATCAACGACACGAGATCGGTGTGGTACACCGGACCCAAGCCCCGTGGCGCACAATCCCATCCATCGTCACAAACAGACATTCATACACACAAGTATTTGTCCTATATGGGAATCAAATCCACGAGCGTTGTTGTCAAAGTAGCTAAAGTTCTTAACACTCCGCCACAGAGTTCGACGAAAGCACCGAGCTTGTCTACTCAACCATAACTGCAATCTTAACATCCCCTGTTTATTATCCCTATTGCATCTTAAAAATTTAGTAATGCATTTCTCAATTAATCACATACATACATAGAATCACGCCTCTATCCCGTAGGGGTAGGCAGAGACCACTTCTTTCCACTTGCTACGATCCTTACATACTTGTTTCGCGTCGTCCACTCTCATTATTCTCTTCATACATGCTCTCATGCTCGGTTTAGGGTACTCTTGACCTGGCCTTTTTTCAGGACGTCCCTGATTTGATCTCGAAACGTCCGCCTAGGTCTACCCCTTCCAACAATTTCATTCACACTCGCCTTATACACTTTTTTCGTCAATCGTTCTTCGTTCATTCTCTCGACATGGCCAAACCATCTCAGCATACCTTTCTCAATTTTTGTCACTACATCTTCTTTCAGACCACAACGTTTCCTTATCTCACTATTTCTTATCCTGTCACTCAGTTTAACTCCTATCATACTTCTTAACGCTCTCATCTCAACTGCATTTATTCTGCTTAATTATTATTATTAATTATTATTAATCACTGGTATGATATTAATCGTTTATGGTTCCATATAACCAGCTGCTGGACTATTTTCTCGCTCGTCTACTAAGTAACTGTTATTGGTGAATTATAGCCCTAGAGATTTTACAGCGTGCTACTAAACAGATTTACTTTACGATATTAACTTCCGCTCATGTCGTAATAGGGACAATAACAGTGTAGACTGTTGTATGTTGTAGTTATTATTTGAAATCCTTATTTATTAGCCTAGAAACATAAAGTTTACTGTTTTTAATAGTTTAATTTTGAGTATGTCTTGACGAGCTCGGTGATACCAATGCCCGTGGTTCGATTCCTACAGAGGACAACATATTGTGTATATAAACATTTCTATTTGTCTTCGTCTGGGTTTGTAAGAATGGTAGGGCGTATAAAAGCAGCCGTTTGGGGAAGCACTTTCAGCTGACAGAACACTCCAGCAAGAAGGCGGCCTGCCTGGTGGTAAGTAGTTACCGTAGCCCAGGTACGGCGAACCAATGACACGCGTGCCACGCGGCAAAATTATATGCGTCAATGATACATAAATCTATGTAAGTACCTGACAAAAAAGTCAAATGTCGTAATTTGTGCAGGTAACAAGTTATGTTAAAATAGTGAACATTACACGATTGTCGTACTTTTGAATTTGTAAATAAAGAATTTAAAGTTAGTACCTAGTTTTGTTGTTGATAACAAGCCAAAGAGCAAACAACTAGGTAAAGTATTAAAATAGAAAAATAGTGGGAAATTTCTAACTATTTGTAGGTTGAATAGTTTAGAAAAAATGTTTAAGTATTAAAATACTCCCTCAGATTTGTGTGGTGCGTGTTGAGTGTGTGTATATGAGTGAATGTGTGTGTGTGTACGAGTGAATGTAATATATTAGTATATCTTAATTGTTTGGATGAAATCGTTTTATTAGAATGACAAATCTTTAGGCTCATTGTTCAAATTTAGTGGGAAAACCGCTGCCACTTCAAACGGCGCGACTATTCTTGTGATTGCCCCCATTTGTATCTTTAAAAATAAACTTTTGAAACATTTGGAATTTGTTTTTCGCGTAGTTTTGTATTTTGCAAGCGTTCATAGGCTACGGTACCTCTGCTACACGGCAACTTCTTGGAATCTCACTCACTCGCATGAACACAACAAACCCACAGGGAGTTGTAATTTAGCTGCAGTTTTTCTCTGAGGTGGAGGTACTTTCCCTAGACGTGCTGCTTTGATGCGCCCTTTGTTAAAAAAGTTTTTGAGTTCATTGCTTCTATCAGTTGTTTTTAATTCAACGTTCGGAAGCATCAAGCATACAGTCTGTAGACATATTCACATTTCTCGAAACACCATATATATAAATCGAAATGTTTTTTTCAATGAAAACTTTTCGAATCCGTTTCGGTTTTCCGAGGCAATGTTATTCACATTATACCCCTAATCTACAGTGTTTCCCTTAACCTGTGACCAGTTGCAATACAGGAGGTATTGCTCGTGTGTTGCTACCCCTAACGCTAGCATAACGATCATCTTAGAAGTTTCCTGGTAACTTTACACTCGCAGGAACACAACACTCCAGGAAGGTGATATTTGTATACGTCTGTCTATGAGGTGGAGGTACTTCCACTGTCGGGATGCTTTAATGCGTCCTTCCTCTTAAAGACACCCAGACCAAGAGCAATAGACACATTCATACACATTATATACCTCAGCGGTATTAAAAAAAAAAGAGTAATTTTTAAGGGAGGTAGGGCGCATCATAGCAGCCCGTCTGGGGAAGTACGTCCACCTCATAGAAAACCGCAGTCAAATAACAACTCACTAAAGGGTTGTTGTGTTCCTGCGTGTAAGTGAGATCACCAGTAAGCTCCTAAGGAATTGCTGCACAAGTAGCAGAGGAGGCATCGCGCGAGTGATACTTAATATTATACGCGTTAATAGGCTACGGTAACTGCTTCACATCAGGTGGGCCGTATGCTTGTATATCTCCCGACGTTGTATAAAAAATAAAGAGTCATCCTCACTACTCACCGGTGCAATAACGCTCCCGAGAGTTGTTATTTGATTGATCCTACTGTTAAAGGTCATATACCGGTGACCTAGCTCTCTTGTTTCTTGATTTTCTTTTTCCTTATGTTTTACAAACAAACAAGGATATTTATTTCAAATATATACTATTATATATTTGAAAGAGAATAGACCAGAACCAGTGTAAGATGATGGAACGGTTGATGATGAAGTGTTGAAACGAGTGGATGAGATTGTAGATATATCTTCGATGCGTTTTCAGCAGGGATGCAAAGTACTACATCGTTGATGATGAAATAACGAAGTGAGTGCTTGGAAAAAAATTAATAGAGCGTTGAGAAAATTTCTTGAAAGTAAAAGCTTGAGCTAGAAGGCTCAGCTCGTTATACACGACGCAGAGCTGATCACAACGCTATCGAAGCGAGAACTGGTCATGAAAGAGAGAGCATGGAAGTCTGATAAACGGCAGTAAAAATGTGAGGGTTGCGCAAAATTTGTGGCGGAACGTTTGTAGATCGTGTTCGCAATGATGTTAGAAATAGAATTCAAAGTCAAAGTCTTCTTCTCTTTTTATTCCGTAAAAATGGCTACATTTGTTTGGAATCGTCACAATTTTTTTCCCTCCCGTGCAGTTTATGACTAGGCGAGCACTGATAAAAATACTGCCAAAAAAACTCAGGCATCCCTCTTTTGGTATCCAAACAAATTTACATAATTTATTAACTAAATTATAATTGGATCGACTCACTCCCAGGCATTTTTATCATTATCTAGCTGCTGCACGCGGCTCCGCCCGCGTGGAGTCAAATAACGTAGCCTATGTGTTAATCCAGATCATAATCTATCTACGTGCCAAATTTCATTCAAATCCGTTCAGCCGTTTTAGCGTGAAAGAGCAACAAACATCCATCCATACAAACTTTCGCATTTATAATATTAGTAGGATATAGTCAGATACTTTATAATATGCCCTGCTACACAATTTGGCTTTAATAGTAGTTTTAAATTTGTTTATTGACAATTCTCTTATATTGCTGGGAAGTTTGTTATAGAACCGTATAGGTACATTGCCCCATAAAAGAGTTACTTATTTTGTGGAGACGGCTTGCATGTAACACAAGATTATGCTTATATCTAGTATTTATGCTATGAGTATCACTCTTTTTACAAAATGAGTCTATGTTTTTATGGACATACAAAAGATTCTCACAGATATATTGCGATGCGACTGTTAAAATATTTATTTCTTTTAATTGGTCTGAAAGAGTGTCGGTGTTTAAAATAAGAAGGGGTATGCTCCGTTGGTTCGCGCATGTACAAAGAATGGAGGAAGAAAGAATTACGAAACAGATATATTATCCAACTATATAGTTTCATAAGGAATTGTTGTTATGTTCTATAAGTCCCCGCGCGAAACCGGGTTGGCTCGCATGTAGGTATTTCGTATTATACGTCAATTTGTAAATGTTGCCACATGCGGTAAATTGTCGGGCTATTGTAGCCGTTTTACATTTAGTCTAGCGAATATATCGTCAAATCAAATCATACACGTCGGAAATCCGAAGTCAGAAATAGTCACAGAGATCAAAATGTAGGAAAAGACATCCAACAAAAACCAGTAAACGAATCATCCCAGAGAGATCTCACGAGACTTATATCGAAGGAAATCTGAACAGCGTCTGCGATAAATATAGTATCAAGATACGGCGTACAACGGAAGTGACATAGTCGTATATCGTCGCGCCCTTGAGTTACATTCGCGGTGTTGAACGCGCGCCAGTGCATGAATGGTACGCAGTTTCATTGATAGTACAGTTGGGCGTGACCATTATAAATATTACGAGTATATTCTAGATACAAACATGCACTCAGTAGTTGTGTTTAAAGGATGAAACTACGAGTATTATATACTATGATATATGTACTACATTATTTTCTATCTTTCTTTATTCTTTATTCAGTAACTGTCTTAAATTAAATAACAACACTTTGTTGGGGACCCCTTTTAAGTATATTATATACTTGTGTTAGGGGACACCGCTCTTCATAACAAAATCACATTGACAGTAGGTCTATCGAAACTATGTTATAATATAACCGGTTAAAGAAATCTGATTAGATTCTCAAATTATAACTAAAAAATAATAATAATAATAGTTGTGTGTTTGTGTGTTCATGAGTGGAAGGGTGTGTGTGTGTGTGTGTGTGTGTGTGTACGAAAGTATGTGTGTGCGTCCGTGTGTGGGGGTGTGTGCGAATGTATCAATTATTTCTTCTACATATATATAACAGATCCAAAATGGTAGTTATCTATCAGAGCAAGAGAAAACAAAATGCTGGACAACAAACAATAATACAGTACAGTATTCAATCTAGCCGAATAGGACTTCAGTTTCATCGTAACTCCATGTCTTTAACAATTTTATTAGGCTAGCTTTACAATTGCGCTTGGTCATGGGATAGATATTTAAAATATTGTTTATAGCATTGTATATGGTAGCTGACCTATTGCTATATTGTCGGTTGGCAAAAGTTGTTTTCGTTAGGGGCACAGGTACAACGTTCCGTTTACGTCTTCTGTTATCCAATCGATTAATGGGATTATATTTTAATCTTTTGTGTACGTTTAGGATCGTGTTAACTATACACAGCTGTCTAACAGAAAGAACATCACTATGGAGGTATAGATCATGGGTTGGGAACCTATATGGTTTAAAGTATATGACTTTCAAAAGCGATCTCTGTGCGCGTTCTAACTCGAGAAACTTAGTCTTAGTCGCTCCTCCCCAGACAGGTATACAGTATTCTATTAGTGACTGTGCCAACGAGACATAGACTTGCTTTAGTAACCTCCTGTCAGCTATATGACGAAGAGACTTGAAGAGCCACACAAGCTTACGGATTCTGGCCATGACTTGCTCCAACTGGGCGTGCCAAGACAACCTCTGATCAACTACTACTCCTAGATATTTGGTGGTTTTAACTTTTGTAACTAAGTTACAAATACAGTCATTATTGTGATCATCGCCATTATGCAATTTTATTTGAAAGTTATTATCTGGTTGTGTTGAATGATAATTAGTAAAAGCCATGAAGTTAGTTTTATTTATATTTAGCGTCAGTAAGTTAGTTTGTAGCCAATTAGATACGATCCTGAGCCCATTTTCAGTTATTTTTTTTACTGAGTCCCAGGAATCAGCAGCAAAGACGATAGCTGTATCATCAGCATAAGAGTACACCTTACCATGTTTGATTTTTATGTTACACAAATCATTAATGTACATCAAAAACAAGGTCGGGCCCAAGACACTCCCCTGTGGAACCCCATATGTCACATAGGACTCTTCGCTGACGTAGTTCTCAATCTTTACACATTGCTTACGGTTAGTAAGGTAATCTGTAAGTAGTGCATTTGGAGCTCCTCTAATACCTATGCTTTCCAGCCTGTTTACAAGAATGGGGACAGAAACTGTATCAAAAGCTTTTTTTATATCAAGAAACACGGAGATACATTTCCTTCTCTTATCTACTTCTTGTACAATATGCGAAGTTAGCGCTATAATTGCATCTTCGGTTGATAGACCCTGCCGGAAACCATATTGCGAATCAGAAATAAGGTTAAAATGATGTAAGTAGTTTACAAGTCTTTTGTTTATCAACTTTTCTAGTATTTTTGAAATGGCAGTAAGAACTGATATCGGCCTATAATTTGATATGTCTTGTCTGTCTCCACTCTTGTACACAGGCGTGATAATGGATTTTTTTAAGGCAGCAGGGAAAATACCTTTTCCGAAACTCAGGTTAACGAGATGCGTAATAATAGGAACCACTACCTCGTTTGCGAGTTTTAGAAAATGTGTTGGAATACAATCCCATCCCGGGGCACTGTCTGATTTAAGGCTCATTAATACATTGTATACTTCATCACAGTCTGTATCGAGCAGCACAAAAGACATGGCTTGTGAAGGTTGTGTATCATTTATCCTAGGTGTCTGTAGTTGACTTTGCGTAGCTACGTCTTCCGCCAATGTTCTTCCTATATTTGCGAAATAAGTATTAACCTTATTAACTGAGTCCTGAGGAGAAACGTGAGATTCCAATAAGTCAACGCTAGTTCCTTTGTTATTGTTGCGATGTGTCACCTTATTAATCGAATTCCAAAGTGCTCGAGGATTATTCTTGTTTTCAGCTAGAATGTCTCTGTTGTGTTTCCTTTTCAATTTTTTTATTAGGTTATTACAATGATTCCGATATCTCTGGTACGTAATTTTTAGAATTTCATTTTGAGGTTCTTTATGCCATTTAGCCTGCATAAGATTTCTGTTTCGGATGCATCTCAGAATACCCGGGGTAATCCAACTTTTGATTATGCGGTCCTTTGACGAAATAGATTTTATTGAGGTGTTAGCTTGTAGGCAGTTTTGAATTCGATTTATAACTTCGTTTGTTAATTGGTTAGGATTGTCACAGTTGATTAGGTCTTCAAATTTACTAGATTTTAATTCATTTAATGCCTTATCAAAGTCAATTATTTTCTTATACTTTATATTCTTTTTTGCCGCGATATTCGACAGTCTTAGAAATATCATGTGGTGATCAGTGATAGTGGTATCAAATACTACAGTAGATGCTGAATGTCTATTATTATTTAATTTCAATATAAAATGGTCAAGGCAGTTGTTTTTTCTAGTGGGTAGGCTGTGACCGGGCAGGAGACCGTGCATTGCCAGCATATTTAAATATGATAACCTATTTAAACGTTCGTATGGTTTTTCGTTAGGATTAGGAATTATGTTAATATTTATATCTCCAGTAACTATGATGTTATTTCGTGTTTTGATGGTGTCTAAATGTGAGTTTAAGGAGGAGATGAAATTTTCTGCTTTTCTGTTAGACGGAGAGCGATAGATTCCAAGAATTGTTACATTGGCAATTTCAATTTGCAGGCATGAGGCATGTGTGAGTGCTATTTCGTTTACCTTTACATTGTAGTTGTTTTTTACATATACGACCACTCCATCTGATTGGTTGAGGTGTTTTGTTGTGGAGAAAGCGCAATAATTGCTTATTTGTGGTATAGGCTTGTGGGTATCGAGCCTACATTCACTCAGCACAATTACGTCAATACCAAAGTTAAAGTTAGCTAGGGATATGAGCAAGTCATCAAGGTTACTATATATGCTTACAATATTCTGAGAGATTACGGTAAGGTCAGTATTCTTTATATTAGGGCTATGCTTGGAGTAGTCGTCAATAGAACAAAATTTTGATTCAGCTATTTCAATGGTGTCTATTACTTTCTGGCAATTTAAGGAATTATCCATTTTAATATTTTCTTAGTGGTGATTAATGTAACTATGATATTACCAATATGTATTTTCCAACAAATTATGAAAGGTAAATAATCCATATATAAATGCCGTGTATATAAAAATGGGTATTGGACGATTGTTATGTATAGTGTAGATGAATTTGTGTATATGTGTGAAAGTGTTGTTTTAATGTAGTATGACTGTATGTGGGTTATAATATAAGATAATACATGTTTTAAGGACAAATAGGGTACAAATTGTAAATTATATAAATGAGGAATTACAAAATACATTAAAAGACACAATAAATCGCATCTCATAAAAAGTGAAAAGAGTGGACCGGTAGTAGTCAGTCGGCAACAAAACCAGGTAATCCAGAAATCTAGTCACGATTCCCGAAGAAGTTGCTGTACTTGAGCTTCATTCTTGATTACAATAATAGGAGCGTCATTGTGTTTCCTTACGTAGACATTTCCATAAGCTGTCCAGCAGAATTTATAGCCCAGTCCCCTTGCCAAAAAGTAAAGTCTTGACCCTTTTGCCGTTAATTGCTCCGAGACAAAGATTGGGACGTCTTCAGATGTTTTAAAACCCAGGTGTTTGGCACATAGCTTGACCTTGTGCTTAATATTGAATGTCTTTGTCATTTTTAGTATTTCGTTTCTTAGTATTGTTGAAGTCATTTCAACAATAATCGGTGTATTGATTGAACTTTCTTTTTTGATTTTAATTCTATATATATCCTTTACATCAGAGGTTTTAATTTCACACCCTATAGAATTTGAGAGTGCTGTGACCATGTCAACAAGGTCTTCCTTAGTTTCTTTTTCCTTCCTTGGTACATTTTTAATTTCAATGTTTGCTTTTCTACTACTTCTTTGCAGCTCCTCTAGTTTATCCTCTAATATAGCAACATATTTCTTATCTTCTTTAGCTTGTAGTTCTAGTCTCTCTATTTTCTTTTTGAATTCTTCATTTTGAGAAGATAGGAATTCGATGGAGGTCTCAATTTTAAGGTTAGTCTGCTGTATTTCTTTGAGAACAGGTGCAATTTGTTTTTCTTGTGCAGCTTTTAGGTCCCTGAACATTTGTCTTATCTCGCTTTTGAACTCTTCATAGTTAGGGGAATCAATATCCTCCCGTCTTCTTTTAATTCTTGCCGATATAAATTTAGGTGGCGTATTAACACATCGGTCGGTTAAGTTTGTCTCCGAGTCAGACAAGGATTTATTCAGGATTACATCATATTTATCCATTTCAGTAGGTTATACTGCTATATTAAAAATCCCAAGTACGGCCCTGTTCACAACTCGCAACAATAATGCGATTCTGAGTACGGCCCACGCACGCCAATATGGCTTCCCTGGGCAAGTGCTAATTAGGGGGTGGGGACTGCGCTCGCGCACAACAGACCCGTACCAACCCGTATATACAGAGGGCGCGGTTAGACGAGACCTTTCACTTGATTTGTGAAGCAACAGGTATAGTTAACAAAAGTGTCGCACCTGGTGGGAGATGAGCGTCAAGTTGATTGAGCAAGATACCAGGGTAGCAGTCGCTCAGCGCGTCGAACGGAGTCCACTCCTTTAACGACTTGAATCTTATGTACTCCTAGTAATCACTGTATTATTTATGGATATATTTTAATTTAATTTAAATTTTGTTCAAACTTGTACAGAATTATGAGACGTCGTCACCAAGCGGCGGTCCGGGGGAAGAGGAAATATCTCATTCATAAATATATAAAGGCTTTGTCTTGTGACGTATGAGTATGACCTATGCAGCGCAAACAGCTGATCGGGTTTGTGAGTAGCGTTTGTGACTGAGATATCCAAGCCAATATATTGTTAAGATATTTCGTTCTTTGACGCACTTGTATCGGTACATTGTGTTTTTTTTTTTATTATTCCTACTTAAAAAAAGAACCATAGCAATGCAAGTAGCGTAGCAAATAGGGTAGCAAACGAAGTAGAAGGTAGGTGAGATTTGGCCTATCTTCCACCAAACTGGTCGTGTGTAGGTAATAAGGTAGTGCCAGGAGCCCCAGGAATCTGCGAGCATGCATGAAAAAGATACATGAATCTTGAAGATGCATGTGTAAGGAAGGATCCAGTTATGTTGTGCTCGGTTCACGTCTTCCAAAAAGTGCATAAATGTGTTATATTTGAGTGTTTTCATTACTGTATAATTACACTAGCACTTATGTTACAAAACACTATCGAAATTGTCACTTGAACTAATTTTATACTGAATTGTAAAAATTTCAAGCGTAACAACATTGTCACTCGTCAAAAGCGCGGGAAGAAGTCCAGGGGTTTTTTATTTGGTTACTGTTGTTCGGTGAGATGGAAGTACTTCCTCAGTCGTGCTGCTTTGGCGCGTTCTACCACTTTTAGGTTAACTTGACGATTGTCTACGATTGAAAACAACCTGACGGTTTAACCTATGCTCTGGAGCAAATCAAGGGGAATTCGAGACGACTAAACCCATTCATATATAGGCAGCGGTCGATGCTGCTTAACTTATGAGGCCGAGTGGGCTGACACGCGTGTCGACGTCATCGAGGTCCTCAAATCATTTTTTTTTTTATACTACGTCGGGAGGCATACAAGCATACGGCTCACCTGATGTAAAGCGGGTACCATAGCCTATTAACGCTTGCGATATATTAATTATCATTCGCGCGATGCCTCCTCTGCTGCTTACACAGCAACTCCTTGGGAGCTTACTGGTGACCTCGCTCACACGCAGGAACACAACAACTCTCTAGTAAGTAGTTATTTGGCTGCGGTTTTCTGTGAGGTGGAGGTACTTCCCCAGACGGGCTGCTTTGATGCGCCCTACCTCTTTAAAACAACATCCAGACCAAGGCAAACAGACATGTTCATGCACTTAAATGTTTGCCTTGTGTGGGAATCGAACCCACGAGCGTTAGTTAGAGCGTTAAGTCGCGTCATTCACGATTGAGCCACCGAGCTGGTCAATTAAACTATCACTATTTATAAACTATTTTAAACTATTTATTTAAACTTTAATCAATTTAATCATTAATATTTACACTTTACACTTCGAAGTATTGACAATGTGAAAAAATTAGTAATTAGTGGTACATACATATATAGCATGATGCCTATGTCCCATAGGCTATGGAGACAGCTTTACATCAGGTATGATTTTAAGCCTCCCGAGGTTTTATAAAAAAAGGTGCACCGATCCAAACATACCCCTCTCACTTCAACTTTATTTATTTGTATAGATTATTAGTTACCATTCAACATTTCAAAACCGTTGAAAGTTGATCATTTTCAACAAATCCTACTTATATTATAAATGCGAAAGTTTGTATGTATGGATGGATGTTTGTTGCTCTTTCACGCTTAAACGGCTGAACGGATTTGAATGAAATTTGGCACGTAGATAGTTTATGATCTGGATTAACACATCGGCTACGTTATTTGACTCCACGTGGGCGGAGCCGCGGGCAGTAGCTAATATTGTATATTTCGATATTTCTGAAAGATATCAGATTTTCCGCAGCCTCGTCGATGTACAGTTACACGTTCGAGTCATGGGCAATTGAGGTTGGCTACTGCATTGGTGCATGTGGCGTAAGATTCCATTAGTCATGTAATGTTGAAGTAATGGCCATTGCTATGTGAAGTGCAGATTGTTTCCAAAGTGTTTGGCTAATGGTGCTGGTATTTAGATCACACTAACTGTTCCCGCGACTTCATCCGCGCGTAATAGTTATTTTTTTATTATTTATTTATATTAGTAAAAATAAATAAAATTTCTAAAATAAAAGTAGCCTAAGTTTATAGTATAGCTCCTTATTACATCAGCAATCTGCCAGTGAAAGTCTCGTCAAAATCGGTCCAGCCGTTTCAAAGATTACGCGACAAGCTTTTATATCATATAAATTGTGTCAAATGTGAAATGACGTTATAAGTTAACAGTAAAAGTTTTAGTATAAGTTTATTTTTTTCTTTTTAGAGCATTTAAATAAAAGCTTGTTTTTAAAAAGGTTTTTTACTCTTATTTTTTAACACTGATACTCTTTTCAGACCAAGTCTGTTTCTAACATCATCATTGCTAACGCGGTCTACCGCTACAAGCATAATCTTGTGTTACATGCAAGCCGTCTCCACAAAATAAGTAATTCTTTTATGGGGCAATGTATACGGTTCTATAACAAACTTCCCAGCAATATAAGAGAATTGTCAATAAACAAGTTTAAAACTACTATTAAAGCCAAATTGTGTAGCAGGGCATATTATAAAGTATCTGACTATATTAATGATAAAAATGCCTGGGATTGAGTCGATCCAATTATAATGTAATAAATAAATTATGTAAATTTGTTTGGACACCAAAAGAGGGATGCCTGAGTTTTTTGGCAGTATTTTTATCAGTGCTCACCTAGTCATGAACTGCACGGTAGGGAAAAAAATTGTGACGATTCCAAACAAATGTAGCCATTTTTACGGAATAAAAAGATTTTGACTTTGACTTTGACTTACCAACGGCAACGGTCAAATTTTACACAACGCTCGCATTTCGATCGCGTTTATCCTATTTTCATGCTCTGTCTGCCATATCCAGCTGTCATTCCATAAGCTCTGTAAGTTAGCGTTGGGACCAGCACTGCGTCGAACAGCTCCTTAACAGTGCCTTCTAGCTCAAACTTTTGCTTTCAAGAAATTTTCCACTATTCCCAGCACTCACTAGTTTTTCCACATCACCGATGTACTTTCCATTCAAATGTTTTTTTGTTAAAATTTCGATTTTTGGTTGTTTTCCTTTACTTGTGCTACATGACATAGCTTCTTACCAAATTTCATGATTCTAGGTCAACGGGAAGTACCCTATATGTTTAGATTCCCTTGCGAGTGTCAAAATATGCTCATAAACGAGCCATAAACAGCCGTATCTTTTGATTGCGTTGACTTAGAAGTTAGATTTTTTTCACTGCTCGAAGGGATTGCAGACCTGAGTATTTGATATTCATTTCAGCTTGATAGCTCCACCCGTCCCTGAGAAAAAGGGTCTTGAATCCAGACTCGTGATAGATGGTTAGACATATAGATAGAAGGACTACAAAGTGATCCTATAAGGGTTCCGTTTTTCCCCTTTGTGGTATGGAACCCTAAAAGTAAATAAATATGTATATAGTGACTTGTAATTACGTGAATCTGTATATACCTACAAGGATCTAAAATCATAATACTTATATGTGTATAATCCAAAAGATCCAACTTTTCCCTTCGATGCAACCTCTATACGGAAAACGTCTATCGTAGAATTGCCCATGCGTTATATATATTCATTTATGCGCCCCTTTTTTATTATGCTTTCCTTCATTTCGATTTACAGTAGTTTTCCATCAGCTGTTTCCATATTTCCCTTATTTTTTACCAATTCTTAAAAATGTTTTATTTATTGTTTCAAAAGTTGTAATATATTTCCATTATCATTTCTGTACACATGCGTGAATCTTTTATTATGTTTCCCTTTATTGCGATTAACTTTTCAAGATTGTTTTCAAGATCAAGTTATTTCCATCATTTTCCTTATTTTTTTACTAATTCTCAATAATGTACATTGCTTGAAAATTAGTTTACACTTCCATTGACACTTCTATTAAGGCAAGAAGATAAGATAATGATGATGTAAGAAACAGAATTGGTCTGGAAGAGAGTAGAACGAAGTAGACGAGAAGAATGCAAGAGGAAAGAATGATGAAACAGGTCATCAGAATCAAAAGGAAATCAGAAGTGCTATCAGAAGGTCGTGTCAGTAGAACTAGGAACCGGCGAGCATGTATGAAAAGAGCTATGAATGTTGAAGTAGCGGGTGAGGTGTATAAGGATGGAGTCGTGTAACGTTCGGTTTTCTCTGCTTACCCCGCAATAGACTTGGCGTGAAGTTATAGATACATGGATAGTAATTTCTATCAACGTGTATGATACCTCCTTTAATATGCTTTCCTTTAGAGTGTTTCATAATAGATTTCCTCAATCTATTTCTATCATTTTCCTTATTTTTTTGCCATTTCTCAATAATGTTTTGTTTATTGTTTGCCTTTTGAAACGTTTATATTAAATTCAATCGGCCTTGTACATCGGTACATCAATCAAAGTTGTTTGTTTTGTTTGCCACGATTTTAGGAAGCGTGCCGTTTCCTTGTACAAGTTCAAGGTTGAATATGAGATGTGCTAGAGAGAGGGTGCTATGTCTGTACAAGTATCATGAGTAATATCGAGCCCGGTGGTGTGGTTAGCAAAGGTTACTATTCCAAGGCTCGGGGTTTAATTCTCACACAGCTCGCAAACATTGTGCGTATGAACATGTCTGCTTGTCTTGGTTTGGGTGTTTTTAAGAGAGGTAGGGCGCATCAGAGCAGCTCGTCAGAGGAAGTGCCGTCACTTAGCCAAATTACAACTCTGTGTAGGATTGCTGTGTTCTTGCGAGAGAGTGAGGTTACTAGTAAGATCCTAAGGAGTTTTCGTGCTAGCAGCAACGGTGGGTAACATGCGGGCAATACTTTTCTTGTATTTCAAGTGTCCATAGACTACGGTAAACACTTTACATCAGGTGCGCTAGGCTGGATCTCCCGACGTTCTTTAAAACAAAACTGCAGTGAGCAGTCTGATTGGGCAGATCCACTTTACAGAAGACCGTAGACAAATTAAATCTCTTTTATATAAATACAATATCTGGAGTCATGGTTCCTTTTAAATCTAGAAATATACGGCGAACACACACGCTACTACTTTTTTGAAATCGGTTAAAAGTATGAATGAAGTTGACTAAGACTATTGGGAAATGACTTTTAGTATGTTATCTATTCTTTGATAGGCCTTATCAGATATCAGATGACTAAGTATTTAATATAATTAATCTGCTTTAATCTATATAAATGATTTATGTCCTTTACTAAGTTGATATTTACTCATGAAGAGGAGCCTTCCCGCTGAAGTGGAAAAAAGTACCTATAGTTTGTTGTCGCCAGGCAGCGAATTTCTTTTAACTCCTCTGTTACAAGTGATCCCCACTATGTTCCACTCATCTGCGCTTATTTAATCTCTTCTATTGACTGAGAACCGATGCACGAAAAATGTACCAAAATATATTGTGAACCAGTTGAGAATGCGCAAGCTTGCATTGCCAGAGGAACACCTGGCTCGTCAATTATATAACAATTATTTTTTTTTTTATTTGTCGGTCATTTTGACCATGTTCCTTAAGAGATAGGAACGGTGTTCCTGAACATTCCTATTCTACTTTTTTATGCTGAATCCGAATCTGTAGTCAAAATTCGAGTATTCGAAAAAAACGCACACACATATAAACATATATTTCATATAGGAATGGTGTTCCTGAAAATTCATGTTGGAAATGTTCTGAAAAAAAAATTTGGTCGGTTATGTATGCAAAATTTTTCTAATGTTATCCAAATTTATATAATAATAGGAAATATATAGGAACTTTTTTGGAAGCCCAATTAGAATTACTATATTAAAATGTAAAAAATCGATGTATTTATCTATCTTTTCGCCACAACCTGCGTGGTTGGCAGAGAGAAAAAAAAAGATTAACACAATTTAAAAAAAAAGATTAACATAAAAAAGAAACAGAAAGACCACGAAGGCTACGACCGTTTATAGGGAAGCTCTGTCAATTTTCAGTTAGCTTGAACATAATAAAAATGTCGTATTTCAAGCTTTAACTATAAAGAAAACAAAATCTATTACGGCATACGAGCATTTGTAGGAAAGCTCTGACTTAGGGCGATTAATTGATTCAGTCAGATTGAACCTAATATAAATATGTTATTAAAAACAAAGAATGAAAATAACCCATAAAAGCGTACGATCGCTCGTAGGGAAGTCTATATCTTAAAGCGTTTAATTGTCTCACTAGGATTTAACCTTATATACCTACGTTATTTTAAACAAAAACACTGTTCTGAATGTAATTGTTATCTTAACAGATTACAGAATGTAATCATATTTTGCAAAGTGATTGATATCGCTTTTTAAATTGATTTTTAATCGCATCTTTTATTTTTTAATCAAAAATAATGATACTGATCGAGTCATACAACATTATATTTTTTTATCTAACGTCACGAAGTATACAAGCATACGACCCGCCTGATCTAAATTTATTACCGTAGCCTATTTACGCTTGCCATACAGAAAGTATCAGTTGCGTGTTGTCTGCTGCAGACACAGTCCTTACGTACGTACTGGTAAACTCACTAACTCGTAGGAACACAACAACACTCCAGGAAAATGTTATTATGTCGATTCTTACCTCTTTATCAAGGAACCCTAGGTAACTGTTTACCATCAGGTTGGCCGTATGCTTGTTTATCACCTTAGTGGTATAAAAAAATCGGCCAAGTGCGAGTCGGACTCGCGCACGAAGGGTTCCGTACAATTATCTATAAAAACGAGCAAAAAAATCATGTTTGTTGTATGGGAGCCCCTTAAATATTTACTTTATTCTATTTTTTAGTATTTGTTGTTATAGCGGCAACAGAAATACATCATCTGTGAAAATTTCAACTGTCTAACTATCATGGTTCATAAGATACAGCCTGGTGACAGACGGACGGACGGACGGACGGACAGCGGAGTCTCAGTAATAGGGTTCCGTTTTACCCTTTGGGTACGGAACCCTAAAAAGAAAGAAATCTTGTCCCAGGTTTGTGACGCTTCCTGAATAGTCTCAAAGAACAAGTCTCAAGAACATCCGAGGAAGAATTTTTTTACAGGGACTTGTTTTTCGCTCCGTTTTTCTGTTAGGTGGACATACTTCCCCGGACGGGTTGCTTTGATGAGCCTTACCTCTCTAACAATTTTTTTCAGCTGGCTTTACATGGTTTGTGACTGACATATTGTATTAAAATTTTTTGTTTATATGTTTTCACATAAATATTGTAGATGCACCCGAATGATCTGGCTATCTCGCCTAAATCATGTTCTACTAAATTACATTACTACATTGAATGTCAAACCATTTGATATCATTATTGTACCAATATGCTGATGTGAATTTATTGTAATATCTAATTGTCAATTTTAAAAGAGACCTATATTGACAAGTTAATTTCGGCATTTCTTCTTCGCCAATGGCCATTTTCGAAATGCTAGCAGATTAAAAAAATCGGCCCAGTGCGAGTCGGACTCGCGCACTAAGGGTTCCGTACCATTATCTATAAAAACGTGAAAAAAATCACGTTTGTTGTATGGGAGCCCTAATAAATATTTAATTTATTCTATTTTTTAGTATTTGTTGTTATAGCGGCAACAGAAATACATCATCTGTGAAAGTTTCAACTCTCTAACTATCACGGTTCATGAGATACAGCCTGGTGACAGACGGACGGACAGCGGAGCCTCAGTAATAGGGTTCCGTTTTACCCTTTGGGTACGGGACGCTAAAAAGTAAAATAAGAGAATTGAATGTATCTCATTTAAGACTAAAGTTCAAAAAATATACAACGTCGGGAGTCATGCAAGCATACGGCCCACCTGATGTAAAGCGGGTACCGTAGCCTATTACGTGTTGCGATACGTTAAGTTTCACTGGCGCGATGCCTCCGCTGCTGCTTACACAACAACTCCTTGGGAGCTTACTGGTGACCTCACACGCAGGAACACAACAAGCCTCTGTGGGGTTGTTATTTGGCCGCGGTTCTCTGTGAGGTGGAGCTACTTCCGCAGACGGGCTGCTTTGATGCGCCCTATCTATCTTAAAAAGATTATGTTACAAAGTCCAAATAATCATTGCGTACTCTGTTTCATTCACTACGTCGATAAACTATACGGATATAATTTATCGGATTACGTCACATATCGACCTCAACGTAAAACTTTAGGATGTTTGGATACATCCCACGCGGTTCGCTATGAAAGTAATCAGGATGTTTCCATTGATAAAACCACGCGTGCACGGCTAAATTCCATGAGCCGGTTACGATGCGTCTGCAAATATGAGCTTTCGTCCGTTGCAATAAGGTACTGCAATTCGTTACAATGTTACCATACACAAGTTGATTGTTTCCATCCTTTTCAACTGCCATTTTTTTTTTCCTTTCCAAATACGGATACAGTTTAATTTCAAAACCGATGAATTGAATGAGTCAATTTGCTTTTGGGTGGTTTCTATAATGTGAACTTGGTTTTCTACGAGTGAATAATTTGCGTCATTCGAATTGAATATTCATCGCACGTGTTTGGAAGTGTGTGAATTTCGGGAATTAGATTAGGCATGCGCAGTTGGTATTTTGTTTTTTTTTAATCTTCGTCCGGAAGTCAAAGTAGCATCCGACACACCTGATGTGAAGTGGTTACCGCAGTCTGTGAACGTTTGCTAGAAGTATTGCTCGCTCAATGCCAGGGCTGTTACTAACACACTCCTCGGGAGATTAACTCTTTCACTTGCAGGATCACAAAAAGCCTCCAGGGATCGATTTCGCTACAGTCTTGCATGAGGTTGAGTTACTTCTCCATTCGTACATAAAATATAGAAACATATGATCGTTTCCGTCAAAAATATGTCCGAAGAAGCTAAATATTTAATTGCAATAAGTCCATCGGATAATCAGAGCGTCAATAGGCTGCGATGACCGCTTACCATATGATGTGGGCCGCATGCTTGTTTGCCAGTCTAGTTGTATAAAAAATATATATATGGTCCGCTGAAAAGCTACAATACAGCAATGAGGCTATTGTATCGAAACTATTACTTTATTTAAAGTAATAATTTTGTTTAAAGTATATTAGGTACTGCAGATGACGATAAGTATACGATCAATGGACCATAAACTCGTCCATTGTTCGCATACTTAGAGTTATAGCCTGCCTATATAATAGTAGTCATAATCCGGGCCGAGACATGTATAACGCAATTCTCAAATAATGTGAGGAAATTGTAAAAGACCAAATGAGAAAGTTTCTATCGGAAAGAAAGGTCTAATCGGAATATTCTTATCAATTACATTAGTTGTTTTACATGCAATTTGATCTAACCTGCTTTGTGTGCTTCAAAAAAGCAGATTAGATCACATTGCATGTAAATTTGACTTTCGCAAAATAACGCTTCTATTAACTATTTATTAAGTTGTTTTGTCGCCGTTTACGTTCATTAATTCTCGTATATTTAACTGCTCTGGGCCATAAATAAAAAAATAGTAAATAATTGGTGGCTCAGTCGTGAAAGACGCGACTTTGACACCAACGCTCGTGGGTTCGATTCCCACACAAGAGAAACATTTGTGTGCGTGAACATGTCTGTTTGTCTTGGTCTGGATGTTTTAAGAGAGGTAGGGCGCATCAAAGCAGCCGTCCCAGCCCGTCTGGGGAAGTACCTCCACCTCACAGAAAACCGCAGCCAAATAACAACTCCCTAGAGGCTTTTTGTGTTCCTGTGTGTGAATGAGGTCACATGAGGTAAGCTCCTAAGGAGTTGCTGTGTAAGCAGCAGAGGAGGCATCGCGCGAGTGATACTCAGTATATTACACGCGTTAATAGGCTACGGTAACTGCTTTACATCAGGTGGACCGTATGCTTGCCTGACTCCCGACGTTGTATAAAAAAAATAATTATAATAATAAACAACGTGATTTAATTTATATGTAGGTAATGTTGAACATCGCCATCTAGTGCACATTTTAGAAACTAAGGCTGAACTAATAAAAATTTAATGGACACTGTACGATGCATTTTCATTTTGCACTGGAAAGTAAGTTATATTTATTTCACAGCTTAGACTATGAAGGTAAAGTTCATGTCTTCTTTATTGAATTTGATACGAACATTTCCGTGCATGGTTAAGAAAAATATCTTCCACCTTAGTAATTTTATTCATTACCACATGGAATTATTATTTATTAATATTAATAAAAATAAATAAAATTTCTATAATAATAATAGCCCAAGTTACTCCTTATTACATCAGCTATCTGCCAGTGAAAGTCCCGTCAAAATCGGTCCAGCCGTTTTAGAGATTAGCTGAACAAACAGACAGACAAAAATTGTACAAATATTCGTTTTGGTATATGTACAGATACTCCAATTTTATTTATCTGTATAAATTAGTGATTTTAACAATGTTAGTTTGTATATAAAAATACTGTCAGGACAATATTAATTCTGTGACTTCTTCACGTGAAATCCCTTGCGGTGTAGGCAGACATACCTGAGCGCCACGTGCAAACAAACTTCACTCGCTTCTTTAATATGATCTTATTCACGCTCGCTGGTTTCTAAGGGTCCTGACGTCATCACCTGATAAAACACGATCAATTTGGTCACGGTAGGTAAGTCTTGGCCTTCCTCGGCTCCTACATCCTTCTACTTTCGCGTTGTATATCTGTAAATTCTTACCTCCTGCATTCTTTCTACATGTCCGAACCAACGGAGCATGCCTCTTCTTATTTTAAACACAACATTAATTATAATTGTAATGAAATGTATTACAACCTGGGGTTCGGTAAAGTGTAAACATGGTTCCAGAGATTTCTTCCGAGAACACTCGAGTTGGAATGAACATCCAACCCTTTTTAGGGACTACTATGGAATGAACTTCCAAGAGACTGTAGCATGGGGTTCTTGAAGAAATTGCCCGAGGTGACGTCAGGAGTCGTAGACATCAGCAAACGTACTACAAGAGCTATGAATATTAAAGAAGCTAGTGAGGTGTGTAAGGATCGAGTCGTGTGGCGTGTTTCCGGGATAAAATGCCGTTTTTCCGCGACACATCCATTAATGGTTTGGCTATGGCTGAAAAATCTGTGTTTTTGCAAGTTTTGTGTTGCTGTAGAGCATCAGAAGGAGATTTTGTACAAAAGTCGTCTGCATGGGTACCTCTGTCTCACCTATTTCTACCGCCAAGCAGATATATACCGGATTTGAAGGCAGAGAAATTATTGGGTACTGTGACGAAACATCCCTTAGGTCACAAGATAGGCAGCGCGGTGTTGCGAGCGTTAACTGACTGCGGTGACCGCTTACCATCTAATGGGGGCCGCATGTTTGTTTGCCAATCTCATTTAAAAAAAAACCCATACATGTACTAATAAGCTCCAAATACACAAAAGTCTAACTCATCGATTTATTGTATTCTATCAACGTGACTGTGGAAACAAATAAATAATGCCCACGGTACACCAATGTGCCGCGGCACACATATTTTGCGAAACACTGGCTTATGTTATGAAAAGCAGTGATAGCCCGGGAACCGGCCTATTGACGAACTGGTCCGCGGTTCGATTCCTGGCGTGTGCATGTACCACTAAATTCGTGTTTTCGGATTAATGTACATATTTGTAACTAGCAGAAGCCCGCGGCTTCGCACGCATGAGATTTGGGCTATTAGTAGCCTTTATTTCTCTGTAGACATGAAATTGTTTCAAAGTTCAGGGTCGTAGATGCAACCGTAGGGCGATTCAATTTTCGTACAGCGCCATTTATTGACCCTTACAGGAGGCAACGTATATGTATTTTATTTATATTACATAAAAATGCGTAGTTATTTTATGTTACAACAAATACGTATATACGTATAAAAAGTACCCTATATTCTGCTCTGAACAGTCCTCTACTTACCAGTGAAAGTCCCGTTAAAATCGGTTCAGCCATTTCGAAGATTAGCCCGGACAAACAAACAGACAGACAAAAAAGTTAAAAATGCGTATTTAGGCTTTGGTAACGTGAAAATAACAATATGAGCTTAAGATAAAGGCTTTATTCTGAAATCACAGACAGACACTTCAATTTTATTTATATGTATATATATGTTATCAGGTGAAACTCGGCGGTGTAAGAAACCATCGTGTGGAAACCCACATGTCCAAGAAATTATGTGTAACTTAACCTAAGAAATATTTGGTTTTCTCCCTGGCTTGTGGAGGTCAGACGGCAGTCACTCCATGTAAAAGTCAGTGTCTTCCCCAAATCCTTAGGCTTAGGCAGCGGACCCGATCCTAATGGATTAGGAAACGGCATAACGCGAAGAAGACTGGCTTATGTTATGTCACATATATACTTATGATTGTGACAAAGAGGCTTTTATACTAACATTATGGTTCGACATGCCCCAGAAACCTATATACCGGCGGCGTAATTCAATTGTTGTGGATTAGGCGAGATTGAAAGAAATAATTGCCATGTCACGGCTTCATCTGTCGAGAAATATAAGCAAAAGAACAGAAGTGGTTTTTGTCTTTTTTTTATGTAACGTAGGGAGGCATACAAGCATACGGTATACCTGATGTAGAGCGGGTTACCGTAACCTATGAACCTCTGCTACTCTTACAGCAACTCTAACTCAAGTGAGTGATGCACGCGCAGGTACACAACAACAATCCTCCAGGGAATTGTTATTTGACTGTAGTTTTCTGTACGTTTGAGGTAACTATTTGCAGAGAAGGGCTGCTTTGATGCGCCCTACCTCTCTTGACAAAATGTGTTTATAATTATTTTATACGTGTTAAGTTAACATCTCTTGTGGAAGCGGGATGCATCGAGGGAAATTATAGTTGTTAATTCTCATACTAAGGCTTTGGATGCGCACGAAAAGTCAATAGCATGTGTAACGGACAATGAGAAGTAAATGAGAATTGGTAGATACAATAAATATAATAAAATCAAACGAAGTTTACAGGCAAAAACACAAAAATACAATAATAAGTCAACTTGACAACTAAAAAGAAGCAAAACAAAACTAAATACATTCTTTGATATAAAAAAGCTTATAATCTAAGGAGTTCACAACAGCACGAGAGGAAATAACCTATGGAAACCCAACAACCCGATTTTGCGTAGCAAAAACTCAATGCTACTGATGAACATCGCGTCCTATAACGGCTTATTGGTTGAAACTACTTCGTGTTCTTCTGCTATTCCACTACTAATTAATTCATTCGAACTGGAGCCGGTCGACACCTGTCCACTACCGTATCTGGTGCCGTAGCTGTCATGACTGCTCCGGTCGTCACTGCCTCGACTGCTGCGGTCGTCCCTGCGTTTGCGTGCCATTTGGAACAGGAACATGCACCCACCACCGTTGTCGCACTGGATATCTCTGCGACATATGTTTCTGTATCTCAAAAGGAAAAATGGAACCCTTGATCCTCACTTTGTTGTCCGTCTGTCTGTCTTTATGTCCGTCTGTCGAGACCCTTTTTCTCAGTGCAGAAATAAACTAAGTCAACGCAATCAAAAGATACGCCCATTTATGCCGCATATTTTGATATTCGCAAGGGAATCAAAACCTTACTTTGTATTTGTTTATTTGGGTACTTCCCTTTGACCTAGAATCATGAAATTTGGTAAGAAGCAATGTCATGTAGCACAAGTAAAGGAAAAAATCCGAAAACCGTAAATTTGTAGATACATCACAAAAAAAAATTTTTGCGAAAATATTTATTTACGGAACTTCGGTGCGCGAGTTGGAGTCTAATTCGACGTGTTTTTTTATATAACGTCAACGCGGCATGTAATCAACCGGCCACCTGATGTTAAGTTGTTATCATAGTTTGCGCGCTGCCACCCCTGCTGTAAACACAGCAACTCCTTAGGACCTTATTAGTAACCTTACTCACTCGGAGAAATTCAACAACCCTCCACGGAGTTGTATTTGGCTGCAGTTTTCTGTGCGGCGATGTATTTCCCCAGTCGGGATGCTTTCTTGTAAATCTATTAACTATGGTATTACAATAACTCTTCCAAACACTCTCCTTTCCTATTTAAACGTTCAAGAATCTCCGACTATCGGCCCACTGCCAAGTCAATTGTCTAGCCTGCCAATAAAGCTCCTCAATGAATGGCCCTAGCCGACGTTCGCGGTGTTGCCCGCGCATAACCTTGCTCGAGAGACAGCCAATCGGACGTTACTATTTTTGTTTAGTAGGTCATTAAACGAACGGCTAACTCAGACGGTTATAATCGGAGCTGTTATGGAGGGGGGGAGGCATTCCATCACTTGGTGATACTCCTGGTTTTTTTTTTCGTGTTAAGTATAAACTTTATTGTAGAATATTAACATATACAAGAGCAGTGAAAGCCCAATACAGAACCGACCTATTGACCAAATGGTCCCGGGTTCGAATCCTGTCATGGACCACTGAGTTCATGTTTTAGGATTTATGTACATATTTGTAATTATCAATTGCTGAGCGTTGGCGGAAAACTTCATAAGGAAACCCGCACGTTCAAGAAATTATTTTTCTAAAGACGTGTGTGATCTAACCTAAGAGGTCTAGCTTTGCCTCTGGGTGGTCTCTGGAGGTCTTACGGCTCCTAACGAATTAGACGGGATGACGCTTAGAAGAAGAAGACTAATAAATTAATTAATTTTTAATTAATTAACAATCTTTCTATATTAGCTCCCATACAATAAACGTGATTTCTTTGCTCATTTTTGCTCGATATTGATAACGGCAACAGGTAGACGCTTGAAATATTCACATAATATTTAGTTATATATTCACTTTAAGAATAAATAATTAAAATAAAATAAAACAAATATTTAAGCGGGGCTCCCATACAACAAACTTGTTTTTTTTTCTGTTTTTATAGATATTGGCACGGAACCCTTCGTGCGCGAGTTCGACTCGCACTTGGCCGATTTTTTTTTAAATTTCTGACTGTAAATTCCAATTTCCATAGCACAGATAACGTAGTAGTATTAAAGTGAATTGTTTCATGTGTCCGGACTTCCGGAGGGGACTGCGCCTTATATATCCAACATTCGCCGGATGTGACGAATGATATCACGTCACTAATCACATACAAAGGCCACGTTCGCTGCAACTGCATGCGTTTAGTGTAATGACGTCCAAAGGTTTGAATACTAGGCTGTCATATCATTATTTTTTTTAATTGATTTTTATCCACCCCCGAAACGAATAGTTAATCTATACAGATAAATAAAATTGGGAGTGTCTGTTTGAAAGATTAAAATAACCGCTTTTCACTCAATGCATATGGATGTATACACGGTACATATACCAAAATTTTTTTTTTTTACAATTTTTGTCTGTTTGTTCCGGCTAAGCCATATAGCTGATGTAATAAGGATAACTTAGGCTACTTTTATTATAGAAATTTTAATTATTTTCATTAATATAAATAAATAATAAAAAAATAACTATTCCGCGCGTACGTAGTCGCGGGCACAGCTAGTCAGCACTAAATTGGTCGTGTTTTCTTAGAAGGTGATGTCAGGAGCCTTTTAACTGTGATTAAACATCTTGAAATGATACTTATGTAGCGGAGAAGCTTAAGCAGTTTCTTGCAATGGAAGCAATAAGCGACTGGACGAGTAATGATTACGGACAGCCATCTGGTGTCCGCTTCCTCCACCGTCCGTTGCCGCTTCCCGTGGTGGGTTCGATTCCCACACAGTACAAATATTTGTGTGCATGAATATGTCTGTTTGTCTTGGTCGGGGTATTTTCTATGTATGATAAGTATGTATTTAAAAAAAAATGAATTTACGTATGTTTATCAGTTGTCTAGTACCCATAACACAAGCTTCGCTTACTTTGGGGCTATATGGCGCTGTGTAATTTGTCCGACTTTATTTCTTTTTTTATTTATTACAAGCGTTCATAGGCTACGGTAACCGCTTCACTTCCCGCATGCCTCCCGACTTTAATAAAATAAATAATCGCAAAATAGCGAAACCACTTAACAAGTCTCTGGAGGGTTGTTACGATATATACTAAAAAGTTACGAAAAAATCGGCCAAGTGCGAGTCGGACTCGCGCACGAAGGGTACCGTACCATTATCTATAAAAAAGGCAAAAAAAAATCACGTTTGTTGTATGGGAGCCCCCTTAAATATTTATTTTATTCTATTTTTTAGTATTTGTTGTTATAGCGGCAACAGAAATACATAATCTGTGAAAATTTCAACTGTCTAGCTATCACGGTTCATGAGATACAGCCTGGTGACAGACGGACGGACGGACGGACGGACGGACAGCGGAGCCTCAGTAATAGGGTTCCGTTTTACCCTTTGGGTACGGAACCCTAATTAATATTCTTAAGGCACTAGTGGCTTTCTTTTCTTTTCCATACTGTTTGGCATCGTACATCCAAAACCAAGTGTGATATCGAATTAGCTTGCTGTTTACCTTTGTACGAAAACAGAATAGTAATATGTGAAGCGATTCACAATTTTTAGGGTTCCGTACCCAAAGGGTAAAACGGAACCCTATTACTGAGGCTCCGCTGTCCGTCCGTCCGTCCGTCCGTCTGTCACCAGGCTGTATCTCATGAACCGTGATAGTTAGACAGTTGAAATTTTCACAGATGATGTATTTCTGTTGCCGCTATAACAACAAATACTAAAAAATAGAATAAAATAAATATTTAAGGGGGCTCCCATACAACAAACGTGATTTTTTTGCCGTTTTTATAGATAATGGTACGGAACCCTTCGTGCGCGAGTCCGACTCGCACTTGGCCGATTTTTTGACGCTACAAATCTCCGACCAAATTGGTCGTGTTTTATCAGAAGGTGATGTCAGAAGCCCCAGGAACCGGCGAGCGTGCATGAAAAAGCTATGAATGTCACAGAAGCGATTGAAATATGTAAGGACCGCGTCTTATGGCGCTCGGTTCTCTCTGCCTACCCCGCAAGGAACTTGCGTGAAGATATACATACATACATATACATAAACGACGATAACTGCATGGCATGTTCTTAACTTAGACAATAAATACCTACGTTTTTTTTCTCGTATTAAAATATTGACGGTTAACTAAATTGGTATCTTTACGAGAAAGTTTCTCGGAACACGGATTTAAGGGCCAAAGTATACCAAAGAGAATGTTTTCTTTTAAGTTTCCTTGTTAATGGTTATAATTTTGTTTCAGGTAAGGGGCTACGAGAAGATATTCGACGAGTTGTATAACGGCCCAGTTTTAAAGGTGAATTTTGCGTATGGTGGATTTTTGAAGTCGGTTTCACTGTTTTATGTTTAGATTCACAATTAGCCTCACCTGCACGTTTTGTACATTGCTATTTTTTTTTATACAACGTTGGGAGGCATATAAGCATAACCCGATGTAAAGTATATATGTAGGAGCCGAGGAAGACCGAGACTAACCTACCATGACCAAATTGGTCGTATTTTATCACAATGCGATGTCAGGAGCCCCAAGAACCGGCGAGCGTGCATGAAAAAAGCTATGAATGTCACAGAAGCGAGTGAAGTATGTAAGGACCGCGTCTTATGGCGCTCGGTTCTCTCTGCCTACCCCGCAAGGGACTTGGCGTGAAGATATACATACATACCGATGTATCCTCCTCTGCTGCTTACACAGCAACTCCTTGGGAACTTACTGGCGACCTCACTCACACGCAGGAACACAACGACCCTCTAGGGAGTTGTTATTTGGCTACGGTTTCTGTGAGGTGGAGGTACTTCCCCAGATAGGCTGCTTTGATGTGCCCTACCTCTCTTAAAGAATCAGCGGAATCTGCTACCTAAGTTCAAGGATTTGGCGGACATACTGATATTTACATAGAGCGACTACCGTCAGAGCTCCACCACCCAGAGCGAAACTCAGACCTTTCTTAGGTAAGGTCCCACGTCTTTCGAAATATAATTTCTTGTACACGAGGGTTTCCTCACCATATTTCCCTTCACCGCTGACCAAGTGATAATTACAAATCTATACAGATAAATAAAATTGGAGTGTCTGTTTGTAATATTAAAATAACCGCTCTTTACTAAATGAATATGGATGTATATACGGTACATATACCAAAATGAATATTTTTACAATTTTTGTCTGTCTGTCTGTCTGTTTATTCCGGATAATCTCTGAAACGGCTGGAATAAGGAGTGACTTAGGCTACTTTTATTTTAGATTTTTTTTTATTTTTATTAATATAAATAAATAATATTCCAAGTGGACGAAGTCGCGGGCACAGCTAGTTGTACATAAATACGAAAACACGAATTGAATGATACATGCCAGCGTTCGAACTGGGGACCAGCTGATAAAAGGGCGGTTCTATATCCACTGGGCTATAGGTAATACCATGTTGAAATAATGACCATAGACCAAAATACTCAGATTTTTGAAATCAAAGCCACGACGATTTTTGACTTACTTGGTGGCCAAGGGGAGTTTGCCATGACTATTTTTTTTTTTTTTTTTTTTTTTTTTTTTTTTTATTTTTTTTTTTTTTTTACAAATTACACAGCGCCACCTAGCCCCAAAGTAAGCGAAGCTTGTGTTATGGGTACTAGACAACTGATAAACATACGTAAATACATTTTTTTTTGTAAATACATACTTATTATACATAGAAAATACCCAGACCAAGACAAAGAGACATGTTCGTGCACACAAATGTTTGTCCTGTGTGGGAATCGAACCCACGAGCGTTGGTGTCAAAGTAGCGTAACAGCGCGTTTCACCACTGCGCCACCGAGCTCGTCAATTTTAACACCAAGGTTTCCCTATACAAGACAAACAATTCTGTACATGAACATGTCTGTTTGTCTTCGTCTGGACATTTTTAAGACAAGTAGGTCGCGTCAAGCAGTTCGACTGGGGAAGTACCTTCACCTTACAGAAATCTCCAGTCAAATAACAACTTCCTGAAGGGCTGTTGTGTTCTTGCGTGTGAGGTTACCAGTATCTCTAAAGTAGTTGCTATGTTTGTATCATGAGACACCTGTGCCTTTATTGCAATTATAACCAGTTTATATCATGTGGATCTACTTTTACGCCTTTCGACTTTTTATATAAAAAAAAATCTAAATATTTGATCCTATTTGATTGTTATGATGATGATGGTACATCATAACCTCAGGCGGGTAAGGTCCCTGATAGACATACCAAAGTGGTAAAGTTATCGGAAGATACACTGCATTTCATAACTGCAGTACAAGTTCTTGAGCAATATCTTATATTGGTTTATTATGCATGTGATCGGTGCGATGCATATACCATCCTGTTGCACAACCCATGGCAGTTGCATCGACTAGAACAATGCACTATTGCAAAACATAGTGATCAGCGAATGCAGGTTGCCGTTAGTGTCGTAATACGAATCTACTAGCCTTGGTTAGGCCTTACGAATTCTCACGCACTGATGACTTGTGATAGATAACTTTTTTTATGCGACGTCGGGAGGCATGCAAGCATACGGCCCACACGGGAGACTGTGTATCCCTGCAGTGGAATGAATTAGGGTTAGTGTGCAAACTTTGTTTATTACAACACTACATTAAAATAGTGTACACTTTTAACTAGTAAATAACAGCAAGCTGTGTAGGCAGAGCTGATATTTTTTTAATTTAAAAAATATTTAAATATTTTATTAGTAATTTTTTTATTTTTTGAAAATATATGGAACCCTGTACGACATCTAGCGACGAGTGCTGTTACTTTTTCTGTTGATGGGAGTGCAGTGCAGACTCTGCACTGCAGAGTGGCCGGCCATACGTTTTCCCATATGTTTTTTTTTCTAATTGGAACGATTTTGGACCGTTCTTCCTCACCAACGAACATTTAAATTTCAAATTAAAGGATACAAAACTACAATATGTTAGCTATTAGTGTGTCGATTTTGGAGTTTCTCACTATTACCGTCTAAACGCTAGCTGGATGACATCAGTCTACCCCAAACGGCAATTTTGAGGGTAATGTGGCTCCGCTGGCTATCGCAGCTCTGCCAATAAACTGCTGTCAGCTTTAATCATGTATTTCACTTTAAAAAGAAAGTATTTCCATTTCGCAGAAGACCATTGTATTTTGGTGCATGAGTGAGGTTACCATTAAATGAACGAATAATAATAAGAAATGCATATTGTCGGGCAAATTACACAGCGCCATCTAGACAACTGATAATGATACGTGAAGTACTTTTTGTAAATATATGCTTATAATTCGTAGAAAACACTTATACCAAGACAAACAGACATGTTCATGCACGTAAATATTTGCCTTATGTGGGAATAGAACCCACGAGCCCTGGTGCTAAAGTAGCTTTTTTATACAACATCTGGAGGCATACAAGCATACGGCCCACCTGATGTAAAGCGGTTACCTTTGCCTATGCTAAGCTTGTAATACATTAAGTACGTACTGCTAACACAGCAACTCCTTAGAAGCTTACTACTAACCTCACATGCAGGAACACAACAACCCTTCAGAGAATTGTTATTTGGCTGCGGTTTTCTGTGCGGTGGAGGTATTTCCTCGGATGGGCTGCTTTGATGCGCCCATACGCCCTACCTCTCTCAAATAATAATACTTATATGGATAATAACGTACTTTCAGACTCTCAATGCCTGAAGTAAACACTACGTTTGCCTAACGATTTCTCACATTCAGGAAGCATTTTATATTTATTAATGATGACGTAAGAAAGAGAATTGGTCTGAAAGAGTGTCGATGTTAAGATAAGAAAAGGCATGCTCCGTTGGTTCGGGCATGTAGAAAGAATTTAGGTTGAAAGAACGACGAAACAGATATACAATGCAAAAGTGGAAGGATATAGGAGCCGAGGAAGACCATGACTAACCATGACCAAATTGGTCGTGTTTTATCAGAAGGTGATATTAGAGTTATGAATGTTAAAGAAGCGAGTGAAGTGTGTAAGGACTCTTATAGCGCTCAGTGCTCTCTGCCTACTCCGCAAGGGATTGGCGTGAAGTTATATATATATTATATAAAGCGGAAGAGTTTTTATATATATGTTTGAACGCGTTAATCTGTGGAAGTACCAGTCGGATTTGAAAAATTATGTTTGCATTTGATAGCCCTGATTATGACGAGCTCGGTGGCTCAGTCGTGAATGACGCGACTTTGACACCAACGCTCGTGGTTTCGATTCCCACACAAGGCAAACATTTGTGTGCATGAACATGTCTGTTTGTCTTGGTCTGAATATTTTAAGAGAGGTAGGGCGCATCAAAGCAGCCCGTCTGGGGAAGTACCTCCATCTCACAGAAAACCGCAGCCAAATAACAACTCCATAGGTGTTGTGTTCCTGCGTGTGAATGAGGTCACCAGTAAGGTCCCAAGGAATTGCTGTGTGAGCTGCAGAGGAGGTATCGCGCGAGTGATTTTTAACGAGTTGCAAGCGTAACCGCTAAACATCAGGCGCGCCGTATCCTTGCCTCCAGTCGTTGTTTAAAAACATATGTATGTATCATATAATGATGTTGAGTGATAAAATTAAAGGTGTATTGATACACGTGCTGAATCATTTCCAGACAACTCTGTCGGATATTTATCAATTTTGTATTTTTGATGTACTTTTTCAAGATATGCCAAAAAAGAAGTGAACTGTTTCAGACAATTTTTTAACCACCATTCTTAGCAAGCCGATGTACCCGGCATACGCAACTTATTCCTGCTTCCAAGATTTTCACTAATATATTTTGTTGAAACAGCTGTGATGTTTTTGGATAATATTGAAATATAGTGGATTTAGCCACCGGTACGAAATTTTTCATATCTGATCTCACAATGGTTTCAAAAGAGATACGTCATGCGTGAAGCGATTACGTTCACGCGCGCAAACTGCTCGTCTAATCTCCGTAATGCCACAGAAGAGAGATATAAGTAGTAGGATAACTGCAAATAAGCTTTGCGCGGCGATCACAAGTTGTACAATAGACAAATCTATGATATTGTTCACTCAACTAGCCCACCACGAGCTGTAGAAGTAGGCTTTATTTATCGTTTTAGTTCTATAACAGCTGTTCAACTGCTCTGCTGTTATCCTTAAGCCGTTCGTAGCCATTGTATATAGTAGATTAATTATATTTATTTATGTAACTTTATTGACCACAACGTTTTGGGTGCAATAGGCGGACTTAAGAGAGATGGAAAATGTGAGGGCGATATTGAAAGAAGAGTGAAAGCAGGAAACCGTATCAATGGTGAGTTGTACTCCGTGGTAACAAGCGATAACATATCGAGCAAAGCTCGGCTTGCTATCATTCAAGGTTAACATTGATGTACGGCAGTGAAACATGAATATGGCAGAAGAAGCATGAAAGCAGGGTGAATGCCGTGGAAATGAGAGGACTGAGGAGTATGTGTGGAGTGAGAATGGTTGATGGAGTAAAAAATAGCACGACACGAGAACTTTGTGGAATGAAATATGATGTAGTGACAAAAATTTAAAAGGGTATGCTGAGATGGTTTGGTCATTTAGAAAGAATGAATGACAAAAGCGTTAGGAAAGAGACAATGGTGATTTCGGGAGGGGCCGCCCTAGACGCACACATAGATCAGATTGGTGGTGATATGTTGAAAAAGGCCAAATCAAAGGTACCTAAAATCGAAGAGCATGCATGATGAGGTCGATGAGTTTGGAAGAAGCGAGAGGGGTATGATTGGATCGGTGTACCTGGCGTTCCATGGACTCTGCCCGCCCCAATGGGAGACAGGCGTGATGGTATGTATGTAGGCGGACTTAATGCTAAATGCATTCTCTACCAGTCGACCTTTCGGAGTGCAGAGAATCGCGATCGCGGCTTTATTAATACATAAGGTAGTCAATATCAAAATACATATATATACATAACTATATATGTACGTTCTGTGCATTATGAATGTCAAAGAAGCGAGTGAGGTGTGTAAAGATCGAGTCACGTGGAGCTTGGTTGGCTCTGCCTACCCCGCGAGGGATTCGGCGTGAAGTTATATATATTCATAATAATACCACAATACTATATATTCCCAAAATACGATACATACATACGTAATATATCTAAATATTACAACATATACTTAAACTAGCTTTTACCCGCGGCTTCGCTCGCATTGATAAAAAAATATATATATATTTTTAATAAAAAGTATTCTATGTTACTTCTGATACCTCCAAGAATATGTGTACAAAGTTTCATGATGATCGGTTCAGTAGTTTTCGCGTGAAAGCGTAACAAACAAACGGACATTCACATTTATAATATTAGTAGGAAGTAGGATAAATAGACGTATACACACTACACTTACTTATTGCTTTGACAAGCTTTCAAACTGATATTGACGTACTTTATTACATATTTAACATGTCTGTTTGTCTTGGTTTGAGTATTTTCTATGTATAATAAGTACCTATGTATTTACAAAAAAATGTAGTTACGTTTGTTTATCAGTTGTCTAGTATCCATAACACAAGCTTCGCTTACTTTGGGGCTAGATGGCGCTGTGTAATTTGTCCTACAATATTTATTATTATTTATTATTTTTTAATATTATTTAGGACATTTCCACGTACATATGTGGAAATTCGCATATATATGACCGTTAAAGGTGAAATTTCAGTCCTTTGTTAGTTGCCGCTGTAATTTGGGCTCCGCTTTTCGCTTACCAACAGGCAAAGAGGAGCCACTATGCTGAGCCAATATAAAAAAATAATAATTTACATACATTATGTTTGGGCACGCACCCGACAAACTTTAAGGGCGGTTACAACACTTAATTTTATCGTAGAACAGTAATAACCCAATGGACAAAGAACCGGCTTTTGACCAACTAGTGGCCGGTTCGAATCCTAGCATGTACTATTCATAATTCATTCATAATTCACTAAGTGCGCTAGTTGTACTACTGTTCAGATATACTTCTTCTGTGATGTATCGTCATGGAAATGGTTGCGATAATCCCGTATTTCCAAATTCCAATGCGGATAAAGGAACAAAGAAAGGCATTGACATGCCTATGATTTGATGTTACTAATAAAATTTCAACATTGGAGGCAATCACGTCGGCCGAATTATATTTCTTCATTGAATCAAATGTAAAGACGGGTCCTAAGTTTATTTTTTAGTATACGTCGATAAGCAAACGAGTATACCGTCCACAGTTAAAGTGATCTTAGCCCATGAACTCTCGCCGTACAGATATAGAGTTACATTATTGTGTTTACTACACAGGGGGTTTTCTTCTGGACACTTCGTCCAAGTGGACATTTCGCTAGTAGCTCATCCTGATCCTGGGCTAAATTTTATTACTATGGATGGTAGACATTGAAAATATAAGAACCAAAAAGACATACAGCCACGTTCACTAATATAATATTGGTGTTGATTTTCATCCCGTGGTGGTATGATTTCATTTCATCCCGTGCTTATATGACTTTATTTTTATCCTATGCTCACATGACGACAAAGCTGTGTTAAAATAAGCGGTTTTTTTCACATAATCGTTTTCAGCAGTTAAGCTATGTAAGCAATCATTCTGAAAAATGAAAAGGCTATATTATAGTTTTAAATCGTTTAAAATCAGTTAAAACGGAATCTTTCATGATAAGCGTCTTTAGAGAACGAAGTGTAAGGTAAACAGCTACAATTGTAATGTACAATCTGATTTCGTAGCACCATGATGAGAATTCACCACACAAGCAGTCATGTAAGAATTATTAAAAACTAGCTGCTGCCCGCGGCTCCGCCCGCTTGGAGTCAAATAATGCCTATGTGTTAATCCAGATCATAATCTATCTACGTGCCAAATTTCATACAAATCCGTTCAGCCGTTTAAGCGTGAAAGAGCAACAAACATCCATCCATACATACAAACTTACGCATTTATAATATTAGTAGGATATATGTACGTATGTAATGACAGTTGCCTGTTCGTTACATTATGGTAACATTAACCAGTATAGTTAAAAGCTTGATTTGAAACCAAATAAGAAAGAAAAATCGGGGAAAATTGAGAAGGTAAGCCGAAACTGATTGTTTTTTGTTAATGACAGTTCTAATAATAAAATATTAATGTATTCTGAGACGTGATGATGTTAAATGTCATTAATAATTATAAAAATAATTAATGTACTTAAGACGAGGATATTATTGTACTACATTATTTATTAGGAAAGAATGGCGAAACAGATATACAATGCAAAAGTGGAAGTATGTAGGAGCCAAGGAAGTCGTGTTTTATCTGTAATTTTTTCAATAGTTCCAAATATGAGGATAGGATCACAATGTATATTGTTTAAGGTGTAAAATAAAATTAATAATATATATTCGTTAATTGAATATCATAAGTTTTGTAAAAAATAAAAATAATTAGTGGGTACATTATTTTTCTCAGTCCCGAACGTTCCATGACTCACCTCATTCAGTCGACTATTGTGACACGTTTACTGGCAAAATTTGTGTGTATTTCGTACACCCCCTGTACATTAACCCCTGCAAAGGTTGTCTAGTTAATGTTGTTAGACCCTACTATTCAAGAAATCTCCGTCCACAATCAACGTTAAGTAAAATTACACTTTAATCTTATCTCGGAGACGTCTTAAGTAAAGATGATTTCGTTTGAAAGAATAATGAATCAAAAGCGAAGTTAATTAAACAGGTTCAGATAAAAAGTATTTTCCGCCACAAAGCCGGATTAATTTTGTATAAATGAAGTATAGACGGAGGAAAGCAATTACTGCAGTCGTTTGTCTCTAGACTACGTCGTGGGTACCTCCAGTAACCATTCTCAAGACTAGTGCTCGCCCCAATGTTCAAAATTCGACTGTAATGATCATTGAAAATTTAAGCAAACTATACACGCGCAAGTTTGCCGATTTAAGACCGGTGATAGCTTAGTGGATAGCTTTTAACCGACAGGGCCTGGTTTGAATCCTGGTGAGGGCATGTACCTACCAACACAAAATTCGTGTTTTTAGGTTTATGTAGGATAATTGTCCAATTGTCCAAGAAATTGTATTTCGATAGCAGCCTGATCTAACCTCGGAAAGATCTGACTTTCCCTCAGGGTTGTTATCTGACGGCAGTGAGTCCATGTGACAATCAATATCTTCGCCAAATCCTTAGGTTTGGTAGCGGATCCCGCCGAATCTAATGAATTAGGAAACGGGATAACGCTAAAAAAGAAGAAGAGGAAGTTGTTACTTGGCTGTGAGCTTCTGTAAGATGGAGGTTCTACTACAATCAGGCTGCTTATTAAATACTAGCTGTGCCCGCGACTTCGTCCGCGCGGAATAGTTTTTTATTTTATTTTTATTAATAAAAATAAATTTATTTATTATAATAAAAATAAATAAAAATTCTAAAATAAAGATAGCCTAAGTTACTCCTTATTACATCTGCTATCTGCCAGCGAAAGTCCCGTCAAAATCGTTTCAGCCGTTTCAGAGATTAGCCGGAACAAACAGACAAACGGACAGACAGACGAAAATTGGAAAAATATTCATTTTGGTATATGTACCGTGTATATATCCATATGTACCGTGTATATATCCATATGGTTATTTTAATATTACAAACAGACACTCCAATTTTATTTATCTGTATAGATTGCCGCACTATTTGTTTATTAATCGGCATAGGGCATCACGTGCAGGCGATATACCACGTGCCTTTTTATACAACATCGGGGGGCATACAAGCGCTCGGCCCGCCTGAAGTAAAGTGGTTAGCATAGGCTATGAAAGCTTGCGATACAGGAAACCGCAGCCAAATAACAACTCCCTGGAGGATTGTCGCGTACGTGCGAGTGAGTGACGTCACCGGAAAACTGCTAAGGAGTTGCTGTGTTACCGGCAGATGTGGCCAGTGATACTTTATGTGTTGGGAAGCGTTCGTGGTTTACTGTAACTGCTTTATATCAGGTAAACCGTATGCTTGTATGCCTCCGGACGTTGTATAGAAAAATATGAACTGCGCCCTCCCTCTCTTTGCCTCCAATGATGCTGCCAGTTCAATTTATTTCTCGGAATACAATTTACTCGGAAGCCCTTGTTCCTTTTCCTACAGTTTCCCTTTAATCGTGTATTCGACAATATTAATTAAACTACCATTCGAAATTTAATATTTATTGCGGCAAAGGTTTCATTTCTATTCAGGGCACAATTTCGTTTATTCAAATATATCATTTATCAGTATTTTCTAATCAAATTCTGGACTAAAGCCCCGCGTTCAAATCGATTTTTAATTAATTTCTTGATATAAATGATAACACTCCAGAAATCAGATTTATTTATTTTCTTTATGGCGCTGAACAGGTTACGGTTCAATTAAACAGTTTTTTTTTTATAAAAGATGGGGAGGTAAGTAAGGATCACGTGATGTAAAGTGGTTACCGTGGTATATGCACTACAATAAGTGGGTATCGCTCGCACGTTGCCACCCCCACTGCTAACCCTTGGATGGGGTACTTTGTGAGATGGATGCAGGAAGTACTCGTCTGGGGTAATATCTTCACTTCACAGAAAACCACAGCCAAATAACAACTCCCTGGAAGGTTTTAGTGTTCCTGCCGGTGAGTGGGTTACCGATAAGCCCCAAAGGAGTTGCTGTAATGCAAGCGTTCATAGGGATGCTGTAACCACTTTACATCGTGTCGGCCGATGCTTGTATGCCTGCCGATGTTTTATAAAATCGGCCAAGTGCGAGTGGGACTCGCGCACGAAGGGTTCCGTACCATTATCTATAAAAAATGCAAAAAAATCACGTTTGTTGTATGGGAGCCCCCTTAAATATTTATTTTATTATATTTTTTAGTATTTGTTGTTATAGCGGCAATAGAAATACATCATCTGTGAAAATTTCAACTGTCTAACTATCACGGTTCATGAGATACAGCCTGGTGACAGACGGACAGCGGAGCCTCAGTAATATGGCTCCGATTTACCCTTTGGGTACGGAACCCTAAAAAAGCACGAACGCAAGCACGCACGTATTCCCCGACACAGGAACACACCACATACATATCAGAGGTCAACTAAAAGACGAAAGAAGGAGATCAGCGAAAGGATGTTTACCAAGGACTAAAACAAAGCCCTTCTTCGCGTTATCCCGTTTCCTAATCCATTAGGATTGGCGGGGTCTGCTACCTAAGCCTAAGGATTTGACGAAGACACTGATTTTTTAAATGGAGGGACTGCTGTCACACCTCCACACCCCAGAGGGAAAACCAGATCTTGCTTAGTTTAGGTCACACGTCTTTCGAATTATAATTTCTTGGACGTGTGGGTTTCCTCACGATGTTTTCCTTCACCGGCGGGCAAGTTATAAATATGTACATAAATCCCAAAACACGAATCTCATGGTACATGCCTCCGCCAGGATTTGAACCGGGGACCATTTGGTCAGTAGGCCGGTTCCTTAACCACTGGTCTATCACTGCTCACTCTATAGAACAGCAATCAAAGTGTGAACACGGCAAATTATGACGAGCTCGGTGGCTCAGTCGTGGAAGACGCGACTTTGACACCAACGCTCGTGGGTTCGATTCCCACACAGGGCAAACATTTGTGTGCATGAACACGTCTGTTTGTCTTGGTCTGAATGTTTTAAGAGAGGTAGGGCGTATCATAGCAGCCCGTCTGGGGAAGTACCTCCACCTCACAGAAAACCGCAGCCAAATAACAACTCCCTAGAGGTTTGTTGTGTTCCTGCGTGTGAGTGAGGTCACCAGTAAGCTTCCAAGGAGTTGCTGTGTAAGCAGCAGAGGAGGTATCGCGCGAGTGATATTTAATATATCGCAAGCGTTAATAGGCTACGGTACCCGCTTTACATCAGGTGGGCAGTATGCTTGTATGTCTCCCGGCGTAGTATAAAAAGAAAATTAGTAAAAATACCTTAGGTGTTCAGAGTACTTTAATAGTACATTCTCTAATTCAAAACCAAAGTTTGTTATATTAATTACGTTGCGTAGCTTATTTCTATATCTTATGCCTATAAAAGTGTTAAGAAAACGTCTTGTTGCTCTCGTTAAGGCAATGTCATGTCGCTATCGGATAATTTAATAATTTGCCCTCGCCGCTAACCTCCGAATAGCTTCGGGGGGTTTTGCTTTCATAGTACATTGTCGGGATGTTGTTTCTCAAAAACACGACCCTCCTAATGGGTCGGGGTTGTTTCCAGTGGTTTTTCTCCGTTGCCCACCGAGGGTTTAAAGGCTTCGTTCCCATATAACCCTCACGTCACTGTCAAAACACCTATCAGTTAAGATAACTTTGAAACTTTATCGTTGCGTGATTTGAAATATCAAAAAGGTTAGTTTACTCGGCGGTTTAGAGGTTTCGTGACACTCACGAAACCCTCGTCAGTTAGTGATCTCGGTCAGTGTTTTAAAGGTTGCATTTCTAGTTGCAAGGTTTAAAATAAAACTGTGACTTGACTGGGAATTCGTCCACATACAATGGAACTGCAATGACCGCTTACTGTACGGGTCCAGAGAGGTTTCCGATCGAGAACTCCTCCTCCTCCAGAACTAAAGTTGTGGAATGAACTCCCTGCCGAGTTCTTCAGGAACACCGTTCCTATATGAAATCTATATGTGTGTCTGTGCGTGTTTGTCTGTTGCTTTTTTATTCGAATTTTGGCTTCAGATTCGGATTCAGCATAAAATGTAGAATAGGAATGTTCAGGAATACCGTTCCTAGCTCTTAAGGAACATAGTCACCACATATGGCCGACAAATTACAAAAAAAAAATTGAATTGTTATATAATTGACGAGCCAGGTGTTCCTCTGGCAATGCAAGCTTGCGCATTGCCAACTGGTTCACTGTTGACTTATAGCAACGCATGGGTGGTACCTCTGATGTTGCAAATGACTATAGGCCATGGTAACTGCTTACCATCAGGCAGGCCGTATCCATATTGCATGCTCAGTGGTGTAAAACTCAATTATACAAGTATACGCGGTGCATGGTTATTAAACATTGCGATAAAACTGTGACTTCTTGGTATCGCTAGGGATTTCGTGATATCATGTAGTTGTTTCACTGTGATATATATACATTTGAATACTGTTGCGCGTTGCGTTCCAGTGCTATGGTTAGCATCGAGTAAATAACCAGCAATAGTCATCTAATATCATTTACACATCACATTTACACACACATTTCCTAACACTCAACACACTGAACTTCACACATCGCGGTTAAACACTAACCACACATTGTTAGCGATGTAATTATCACAGAGCCCGCTGTTTAATTCTGAATATTGTGTCGATAATTGAGTAAGACCTATCTATCTATTGATATGGTCATACGAAGTATTTTGCGGGGTAGGCAGAGAGAACCGAGCGCCATATAACTTGGCATCATTTGGCATTTGGCTTACACATCTCACTCCCACCTTATTTATAGCTCTTTTAAGAGGATTAATTAAATTTTTCTTGTAAAATATTTAATTAAAAATTGTATGTATGTAAGAGTCGGCGCTTACACACTTCCACTCGCTTCTTTTAACATTCATAGCTCGACGAGCTCGGTGGCTCAGTCCTGAATGACGCGACTTTGACACCAACGCTCGTGGGTTCGATTCCCACACAAGGCAAACATTTGTGTGCATGAACATGTCTGTTTGTCTTGGTCTGGGTATTTTCTATGTATAATAAGTATGTATTTACAAAAAAAAAAAAAATGTATTTACGTATGTTTATCAGTTGTCTAGTACCCATAACACAAGCTTCGCTTACTTTGGGGCTATATGGCGTTGTGTAATTTGTCCGACAATATTTATTTATTTATTATTATTATTTATAGCTCTTCTCATGTACGCTCGTTGGTTTCTAGGGCTCCTGAGAACACCTTATCAGAAGGTGATCTCATCTTATCAGAACACGATTAATTTGGTCATGGTAGGTTAGTCTTGGTCTTACTCGTCTCCTACATCCCTCCAGTTTCGCATTGTATATCGTATATATATTACTATTAAAAAATTAATCATGCATGAAGAGACTTAAAAAGTAATTGGCTATTATATTATTGTTTTTATTTTGTTTGATGACGAAATGGCACTCAACCTTTTGTACGGTAGTCTTGGTTTTTTTTTTTGTTTTTATACTACTAGATTTGCAAACAAGCATGCGACCCGCATCAGATGGTAAGCGGTCACCGCAGCCTATTGACTCTCGCGACACCACGGAGATGTTACTCGCGCGCTGCCAATCTTGTGACCTAAGGATGTTTCGTCACAGTAATTTCTCGGCCATATCTGACCCTTCAAACCGCAACACAGCTATATAAATATGCCTAGTGGTAGAAATAGGTGACACAGAGGTATCCATGCAGACGACTTTTGTACAAAGTCTCTCTCTGGTGAATATATACCACAGGTAGCAAAACGAGGTGTGACCCGAATGATTTGCCACCTATGCGGTTAACATAACAACACTCCAGAGAGCTGATATTTGGCTGCGGTTTTCTATGAGAAAATTGACGTTTAGGTTTACTCTATATGCCCTTACATTCATAATTGTATACCTACCTATTTGTGTAAAGACCGGAAGGGAAAGTTTCTCAACGAGGGAAATCCGTTCCCATGTAACCCTTGATAGGATTAGATAGTGAACCTATTTTTAACTTTTGTTTAATTATTATTATTAGTACCTGGGTGATCTGTTCCGCTCAGCGTATCCGCGTATTTAATGTTTTTTTTTGTCTAAAATTGCTTTTTCACAGAAAAGACTCCTTGTTTAAGCTCAGTATAAGTAAGCCAGCCCAAATGAAACAGAACGTGGACGTACCATAAGTAACAATTTATTCAATAAAATATATTTTGGGTTAATTAATTCCGAAACATGAAACCATAGGAGGATTCAGAGTAAATTAAATTTCTGACAACGCCATCTATTATCCATCTTACATACTAATAATACACTAAAGACAATTGCATAGGAACAACGCATTAAGTATAGCACTGCTAATAAAAGGTGACCAATTGTAATAGAAATATATTTATTATAAAGGATAGGCTATACAGGTTAAAAACCATCCAGTTTGTGACACTGAGAAGGAATCTTGAAATAATTAAAATAATTATTTAATATCAAATATTATCTAATACGATTTAAATTACTTTAATAAATGTGAATAGATCTATCAAACTTTTTATCAATACATTATTTTCAGTCTTAATACTTAGATAATATAAAAAAAATATTTAAGGTATCCGCATGCATAACTCACAAAACAATTGGCAAATTCTATTACAGTATTGAAATCTTATTATTTGTCTATAATTGGGCGAGTGTCAATGTTTGGGCAGATTACGGTAAATAAAATTAAAATTTGGCCCAAATCGTTAGAACAGTTCACGAGATACACGAAACATACTTAGAGAACGTAAAACGTAAAGGTTACGTACAATTCGTCCCGTACGCGGTAGTCCCGCGTTCGCAGTTTGTCCCATTCTCAGTCGATCCCGTCCGCAGTTCGTCATATTCGCCGACATCGCTGTTTATCCGCATTCACAGTTTTTAAAAAGCAAACTCACAAAATACATGTTTTATATCACAGGTATTGTAGTGTATACCTATCAAAAAGTCTCAACTTTCTTTATTTCTGTACTAATTGCGCCAATATTTCCTATATTGTGAAGAAAAGGAAAAGCTGAGAAGTATTAAAGGTATTTTAATGATCGGAAATATTATAGGCTCTTAGAGAAATTACAGCACAGCCGTAGGCGATTTAATGCAAAAAGTAATATTTTGAACTAGCTGTGCACGCGACTTCGTCCGCGCGGAATAGTTATTCTTTTATTATTTACTAGCTGCTGCCCGCGGCTCCGCCCGCGTGGAGTCAAATAACGTAGCCTATGTGTTAATCCAGATCATAATCTATCTACGTGCCAAATTTCATTCATTTGAACGGATTTCCGTTCAGCCGTTTAAGCGTGAAAGAGGAACAAACATCCGTACATACAAACTTTCGCATTTATAATATTAGTAGGATTTATATTAATAACATTTCTAAAATAAAAGTAGCCTAATTTACTCCTTATTACATCAGCTATCTGCCAGTAAAAGTCCCGTCAAAATCGGTCTAGCCGTTTCAGAGATTAGCCGGAACAAACAGACAGACAGACAGACAAAAATTGTAAAAATATTCATTTTGGTATATGTACCGTGTATACATCCATATGCATTTAGTAAAAAGCGGTTATTTTAATATTACAAACAGACACTGCAATTTTATTTATCTGTATAGATGTTAAAGCAGCGAGTGCGGTGTGCAAGGATCGACTCATGTGGCTCTTAGTTCTCCCTGCCTACCCCGCAAGGGATTTGGCGTGAAGTTATAGATAGATAGTAATATTTTTTTTACATATAGTTGAAGTGACTGTAGGTGACATATACGTGTTTATATGGATATGATTGTTATTGTTGGGGAGGTGGGGGCGTGCCTCTCTGAGTACGAAAATTTCGGAAGTTTCTTCGAAATTATTTATTTAAATTAAATTATCGTACTGTTTTATATTTCTACTGTGACATCGTCATAGGGTATTGCATATGCCTTTGTTGTAATATACGGAGGTGGTCCAGAAAGGTTGGGAACCTACGGTTAAAACTGTCACGCACAACGGCGCCATCGACCGCCACAGTTTAATTAACAAAGCAATTTACACCAGTGATGTGTCTTGATTTCGACACCAAAGGAAAACTATAGTGCCTAGCCTATTTTGTTATTAATTGCTACGGCTTCTTGTAAAGAACACATTAAGAAGTAAATTAAATTGGGAATTAGAAATTGCCTTTGAACAATACCCTCTAAGCGCAGTGGTTCTCAATCTTTTATTGAACAGGAACCACTTTGAAGGACAACAAATGAGAAAAAATGAACTCCTACAATTTAAATATAAATGCAGTCACAAAACAAATGTTAAAATGAATAAATATTTTTTTTTTAGAAAGAAAGTAATTTGTGTTCTTTCCTCTCTTAAAAACATTTAGACCAAGACAAGCAGATATGTTCATGGACACAAATGTTGCTCATATGTGGTAATCGAACCTTAGGTGTTAAAGTAACGTTTATAACCTTTCGGCTATCGTACTCGTCACTTGATTTTGATAATAATAATAAATTGGAAAACTCTTGTTTGGATGAAAAAAAATGTGTAAAATTTTATATTTGAACGAACTTTAGTTTAAGATATTAAATCTGTAAATATTTTTTGCTCCTGCGGACCGTTAGTAGTCTCCACTATTAGGATCACTGGTTGGGAACCACTGCTCCAACGAATTAAACGTTCGTGGAATTTTGATCTTTCCGTAGCCTTTAATTTTTCGATTTGCCAAAGCTATTATACTGATTGACCACTTAAGTAATTTTGCCTTGGCTATTAAACATGAACACGCACGTCTAGTTGTTAACTTAGCCAGTTAACAAAGGAGTTTAAACCTATAATTTTAATGAAGAAACAATTTAACCTACCAATTTAGTACTAGCTAACTTTTTACTAACTAAGAATGTAGTAAAATAAACGCGGTCAATTGCGAGCGTTTTGCAAAATTGTAACGTTACGCTTGTATACCGCGTTTGCAATGATATAAGAAACCGAGTTGGTCTGAAAGATACGAAGATGCCTGATAAACTCCGCACTTTCAAAAAAATATATTTCGTAAGCCATGTGATATAGCCTAAGAAAGGGCTGGTTTCCTTTTCCTGAGGGATGTGCCGCCATCAAATAGATAGTTGAAGCTCTACAGATTGCAGCAGGTTTCATTTCTGCCCAAAAAAATTTTTTTTACTATTTCGGGAGGTATACAAGCATACGGCCCACCTGATGTAAAGCGAGTACCGTAGCCTATTAACGCTTGCGATATATTAAGTATCACTGCGCGATGCCTCCTCTGCTGCTTACACAGCAACTCCATGGGAGCTTACTGGTGACCTCACTCACACGCAGGAACACAACAACCCTCTAGGTCTAGGGAATTGTTATTTGGCTGTGGTTTTCTGTCAGGTAGAGGTACTATCCAGACCAAGACAAACAGACATGTTCATGCACACAAATGTTTGCCTTGTGTGGGAATCGTACCCACGAGCTTTGGCGTCAAAGTCGCGTCATTCACGACTGAGCCACCGAGCTCGTCAAGATTGCAGCAGGATTCATTTCTGCACAAGAAAGAGTATATTGAAATTTGAAACCAAACGCCATACAACAATGGACATTCTCCTTTGCAACTCAAAATATTCAGAGCATGTTATAAATTTAAATCGTCATCATCACTCGCGCGTCCACTTAAATGGTTTTTCATGTGTTTAGTTTTCATTTAGCAAGTGTCATTTACAATTACATTCATAATGATGGGTTGGGCGGGTGACGACATTCAGGATAGCATTGGTCATCTGTCTTTATTAGTAAACTAGCTGTGCCCGCGACTTCGCCCTCGCGGAATAGTTATTTTTTAATATTTATTTATAGTAATAAAAATAAATAAAAATTCTAAAATAAAAGTAGCCTAAATTACTCCTTATTACATCATCCTTATTACGCCAGTGAAAGTCCCGTCAAAATCGGTCCAGCCGTTTCAGAGATTAGCCGGAACAAACAGACAGACAAAAAATGTAAAAAAAATACTTTGGTATACATCCGTATGCATTTAATTAAAAGCGGTTATTTTAATATTACAAACGACACTCCAATTTTATTTATCTGTATAGATGTATAGATTAATTTGAATTTTGCATACCAAGTTTGTGGATATGTATGTCTACAGATTTTGCAGTCCTGGGGCAAAGGACCGTTGGGCGTTGAAATATTGTATTTGCCTACATGATGTAAATACATTATAATTGCCCATACGATGTAAAACGCTAGAAGCCTTCCACGGCACATTATTCGTCTTTCCCGTCATATATCTGTTTCGGCATTCTTTTATCTTGCATACTTTCCACTTGCCAGAACCAATGGAGAATGCCTGCTCTTATCTTGACAATGACACTCTGTGTTATTCTATGACCTCACGCTAAAGCCCTTGCGGGGTGGGCAGAGAACCGAGCACCATATGACGCGATCCTTACACATCTCACTCGCTAACATTCACTGCCCTTTTCATGCAAGCTCGCCCGTTTCTAAGGCTCCTGATATCACCTTCTGATTGAACGCGATCAATTTGGTCATGGTAGGTAAAGTCTTGGCCTTCCTCGGCTCCTACATCCTTCTTGCGTTGTATATCTGTTTCGTAATACTTTCTTCCTGCATTCTTTCTAAATGTCCGAACCAACGGAGCGTGCTTCTTCTTATTTTAACACCGACTCTCTTTTATTGTTATGATAATATAAAAGTAGTATTATCATTACTATTTCTTAGAATAATAAAAGATGTCAGGAGACCTCGGAACCGGCGAGCGTGCATGAAAAGAGCTATGAATGTTAGAGAAGCGAGTGAAGAGTTTAAGGACCGCGTTTTATGGCTCGGTTCTCTCTGCCTACCCCGCATAGGACCTGGCGTGAATATATACATACATGCATACATACTATAACTTCGCGAGTGTTCAGTAAAAGAAATGCGCAATTGTCGTTCGCAAATGTGTCGCAGTAACTAAACGCGCTCATTATGTATGTAGGAACTCGATTATATGACGCGTTAGTTTTTTTAATAAGTAGGTATTATTGAGGTGTAGTGATGATTAAATGAATGAACATTGTTGTCGAAGAAAGAACGAGATCTCTAGTGTCGTTCATTCTATGTGCCGATGCAGTAATCTATCTTCAAGTAAATACTAGTGTATTTCCTGCATTATAGTGGTTTATTTAGGAGTGTCTTTTTTTTTATACAACGTCGGGAGGCATACAAGCATACGGCCTTCCTGATGTAAAGCGGGTACCGTAGCCTATTAACGCTTGCGATTTATTAAGTATCACTCGCGCGATGCCTCCTCTGCTGCTTACACTGCAACTCCTTGGGAGCTTATTGGTGACCTCACATAAACACGCGAGAACACAACAACCCTCTAGGGAGTTGTTATTTGGCTGCGGTTTTCTGTGAGGTGGAGATATTTCCCCAGACGGGCTGCTTTGATGCGCCCTGCCAGTGTCTGAGACACCTTTCTTAAGAGAATTATTTTTAAGAGAGGTAGGCCGCGCATATAAGCAACTCCTCTGGGGAAGTACCTCCACCTAACAAAAAACCGCAGCTGAATAGCTACTCCCTGGACGGTTGTTGTTTCTGCGTATGACTGAGAGTAAGCTTCTAAGGAGTTGCTGTCTTAAGCAGAGATTAAACGCGAGCGGCACAGCCCTTACTCATTGTAACGAACTCTTTAGCTACTAAGTGGTGTAATTAAATTTTTGATGTAAACAGGTATATGTCGTCGCTTAAGTTCTAACACCGCGTAACTCATAATTTTCGACTTTTCAGGAGAGCTAAATAAGTGTTTCTCTTTGTATTATTTAACTATGCAACACATTTGTTTTAACTAAAAAATGGATAAATAACCAGTCGCCATTGGATACAATTCTTCTTTTTGATTGCTCAAACGGTGCATCTCTCATCTACAACAACAACATTTTTTGAGTTACGCGGTGTTAGAACTTAAGCGACGATATGTAGCTACAACACGAAAGTGTATCCTCAGATTTTGTTATCAACAACAAACAAATTTAAAGATCAAAAAAAAAATTACTCCCCAAAAATGTCCTTTACTTAAAAATTAACAATTCGCCATTGTCTTGAAAACGCGTCATGAATATTATAGTTGAAAATTTGTTATCACTTCTATTCCGAACGTTTAGCTTTATTAATGTCACAAATAATACCTCAATTCAGTTTATTCATTGACATCGATGAATACCTCAGACACAATGCACGGGCCCGACTCCATCCATTTATATCGCCCCAGTTGAGTGCAACAATGGACCTACGATATCTACTCCGCTCGGTCGAACATTTCGAGCGCTATAATAGTGCTATAATTAACCAGACTTATAGGCTTTTTGGTTTCTCTTTTTTTATACAGACTCTGCAGGCGTACAAGCAAAGCGGTTATCGTCAACGCATTATCACTGGCGCGATGCCACCTCTGCTGCTAACACGGCAACTCTTAGGAGCTTACTGGTGAACTCACTCGCAGGAACACAACAACCAACAAAGGAGTTGTTATTTGGCTGCGGTTTACTGTGAGGTACTACTGTGAGGGCTACTTTCCCAGACGAACTGCTTTTTAAAAACACTCAAAATAAGACTAACAGGCATGTTCATGCACATAAATGTCTGTCGTGTGTGGGAACGGAACCCACGTTGTTAAAGCGTTGGGTGTCAGAGTAGCATTACTAACCACTGGGCCATCGAACTCGTCGAAACGTCATTTCTATTAGTTCATTGAGCAATTTGTTGTATTCAATTAACGCCTAACGGATAGGCTTAAGTTCTCAAATTAAGTTATTCATGTTTGTAGATAATTTCTTAGGAAACTATTTTTTTACATTACTTTTAACTAACTAGCTAATGCTTGCTCCAGAGACTTCTTAAGAGATACGTAGTGATCTCCGCTCGGCTGGACTCGCTTTGTACATGAAGAAACGTTGCTTCTCTTTGTGTATACAACTTGTATCATAGGGAGTGTTCGGAAGAGCTGTTCAAGTTAATACCAGCCGCTGAGTTCCACTATCGTACCACTCGCCACAAACTTAAATTTTACCCTCATCATCTTGATGAGTGGCAATACACTACAGTACGCTTTTTGAGGCATTTTCTACCACGTACGGTGAAATTGTGGAATAAATTACCCTCAGCGGTGTTCCCGAACAAATACGATATGGGTGCCTTCAAGAAAAGAGCCTATGTTTCCCTAAAAAGTATGGCAAAGGATCAGTGACGCTTTGGTGTTGCTGATGCCTATTGGCGGTGGTGACCACTTACTATCAGATGACCCACATGCTCGTTTGCTCTCTCTAATATAAAAAAAAACCCGGACACATATAACAACTCCTTTGATAGTTGCGTTCCTGCGTGTGAGTGAGGTCGCCCGTAAGTGTTAGCAGCAGAGGTGACATCACGCGAGTGATATTTAATGTATTGCAAGCGTTTATAGACAACTGTTACCTCTTTACATCAGGTGGGCCGTATGCTTTTGTACCTTCTGACTTTGTAAAAAAAATGTATACATATTGTTTATTATAAGAGCCATTTCAAATATTACTATTAACTTTTAGACGTTACTAAAAAATGTTGGACACATAAATTAAATGAACAAATTGATATTCAAGTTAGTTAGCTTTTGAAGTTCGAACCTCGGAACATGTTACATGCAATAATTTAATAATTCCCATATCGAGGCATCATAAAATCAAAGTGGGGCAAGAGAGAGTAATAAAGAATATAGTAGTAATACCATAGTAACTAATTAAGTTAATACTCATGCGGGACTGGTCATAAAAATGACGTTTTGACAGTTTTATTGTCAATAAAATGGATATAGTGGCACTACCCACTGTCAACACTGAAACGTTTCAGAGAATTGACCCTTATTAACGTTCACTATCAGTACAGTTAAAACCCATAACATTATCGTCATGCTTAAGATAAATAGATAGCCAGCCTATTGAAATATAACATTTTTTTGGGCTTAGCGTTTAAAAGTCAGAGCACGCAATTTAAATTTTTTGGATGCCAGGGGTTAGTGTAAAGTTAAATCCATGTTTGTCGGATCACAGCCCTTTTCCCGCGGCCGCCATTTTGTAAAAATTGCTGCAAATGATTTCTTTCGCTACTGCTATATCGGGCGAACTATTCATGTCACAGAAATTTTATGAAAACATTTTTTGTTGCTAATTACGTTCTGTACAACTTTGCTTCCGTAACTTTTAGTTGTAGAACCAAAAATAACAAAGTTATTAATATAAACCGATTTTGTTTTAGTTGCTATAACTTTTTCAGGTTATTTTACAAAAACATGACATCAGAACATTTTAATAGAGGGATGAAATTTCACACAACCCAGGAGAAACGTCCTGAGTTAGCTAGTGGAACAGCATTATTCCTCAACGAGAGAGTCAACCCTACATCGCTCACTGCCGTTGGCGAACGTTTTTCCATATTTTATACGGTGGCAATAAAGATGATTCTGTTAAAAGTCTTAGATATAAACGATTCGTCGCCAAGTCAGTGACAAAGAATGCATTTAATTTGTCTTCACTTCCTCCAACACGAGACACAGCCCGCTTGCACAGACTCCGAGTCTATCATCTGATCTAGTCGTAGCTTGGGAATTACAACGACACTGAGGCTGTAAAAGTATAGCCAAATATTGATGCCTGTTCAAAGTTTAAAACCTCCAGCACCCCTGAGCTTCTAAAGTTGATATTTTTCATTTTTTTTTTGTAAAATAACCAGAAAACAGGTATAATGACCAAAAGACCCAAATTTTTATCTATTTTTGCCAAAATTACGAAATCAAATTTGTAGAGAATTTAATTTGTAATAAAAAATGTTTTCGCAAATTTTCTGTGCAACGAATAGTTTCCCCGATAAAGCGTAAAAACCATTCTCAGCCCTTTTTTCAAGATGGCGGCCGCGGGACAAGGGTTGCGACGCCACAAATGCGGATTTAACTTTACACTAACCCCACTTCACATCCAAAAAATAAAATTGCATGCTCTGACTTTTGCAACAACCCATTTGTAACTTTTCTATGGACTGAGAGTAGTTAGCAAACTGTGAAATTATCTATATTTTCACGCGTATGACGAGCATGGTGGCGCAGTGGTTAATTACGCTACTTTGACACCCACGCTCGTTGGTTCGATTCCCACACAGGACATGAATATGTCTTTAAGTTTTTAAGAGGTAGGGCGCATCAAAAGCAGCAGTCTGGGGAAGTATGTACTTCCTCCTCACAGAAAACCGCGGGAGTTGCTGTGTAAGCAGCAGAGGAGGCATTGGGCGAGTGATACTTAATATACCGCAAGCGTTAATAGGCTACGGTACCTGCTCACGTCAGGGGGGCCGTGTGCTTGTATGCCACCCGACGTAGTATAAAAAAAAACGGGTTGCACTCCGGGAGTGCCGGCAGAAGAGAAAACTTGAACATGCGGACCAAACAGCGATGTTGATAAACTACGTTGAACGAAACGCGTAAGCGCCAAGAATTCATGGCGCTTACAACGTTTTGGTCGCGAGAAAATAATGCACTATGAACGATCTAGCACTTCATGTTTTAATTGTTTAATTAGAGGTAACTAATGTTTTAGTACTGCAGCGAACTTAGGTTCTAATTCTCATCAAAATCTTACGAATTTTCGATCAGGGTCACGTGTCCTGACGCGAGTTTAACATTTTTTACTCATCCCAAAAAGTGCACAACGCCCCTAAAGAAGTTTTCACTTCAAAAGAAAAAACGTTTTTGTGAGTGATGAAGGCACTCCCTTTATGGTTTGTCAAGTGATTTATTTGTTTATGGTGCTACCTAACTCGGTCCTTACCTCACTCACTTCTACAACATTCATGGCTCTTTTCATTTATTGACAACAATATTGAGCTTAGCGAATATTTTTATTTTTTAATGCCACTCCGTAATTGCAATGTAGTATAATGTAAAAAGATGTCCGTTAGTCGCACAACCGGTGGCAGTGTACGTTCGTTCCTCGGCGGAGCGCAATAGCGGGAACAAATGAGTTCTGTTGGTTCGCTTAACATCGTAAAGGGTGCGTACATTTTTCCAAGAGACACTACATCACCACGCCGTATACCGTCGCAGTTTAAATTGTGTTCCTTATTGACATTACCCCGAAAGACTAGCGGACATCGTTTCAACTGCACGCGTAACTGTGCCCCTCTATAATACAGTTAGGCGTACCACAAAGTAATATTAACAGTTTTATTGCTCACAGTTTACGATTGCAGTTCGCTTGAACGATGCAATAAAAATTCGCGTATGTTGTTCCCGTGTTGACTTTTTTGTTGATAATTGGTTTTGGCGACGGCTTGTGTTGGTAATATGAAAGTCGCATTTTTTATACCACTAAGGTGGCAATCATACATACGGCCTGCCTGACGGTAAACAGTCACCGTAGCCTATGGACATTTGCAACACCAGGGGCGTCACTCATGCGTTGCCGACCATCTAAAAACCTCTTCACGCATTTTTTGAAGAATCGCATGCTGTAGTTCTCGCATTTCTTCGTACGGCTACGTGCAGATTACGCTTAGCACTGCAGGCCCGTAATGACTCTTATTACGTAGGCAAGATAAGAACAGTGCAAAGGTTTTTTTTAGAAACTGTATATTAAAGAAAAATATCCTAGAAACTAGTTATTGCGTTATATATAGTGTAACAAAGCCGAGAGGTGGGAACCAGCCATGCAATTCTCTAAGCGACTCGTAATGGCTGTGTGCGTCGCTGTGATCACAGATGTCACAGCTTTGACATCGTCTACTGCGATCACAGCTAAATTATTTGGTATTCTATAAGGCTGTAAGCGTACGCGAGGCTGTTTGCCTTGTAGAATTCCAATTCCAAACGCAGCCTTGCGGCGCTTATGTCGCACAACCATAAAAAGCGACACCAAAGAATTGCAATTTTGTGTTCAAGGCTGTAACAGCCGATGTTTCCGAGGATGTAAGGACGTGTGCTCTTACAGAATTGCATGGCTGGTGACCTGTAGGTACTACAGGCTTTCCAAAGCCTACCTCAGGCACCAGCTTCTCACACGACACGACGTACCTATAAACTAAAAGTTTCCTGTTCATTGTCACTGTTTATGGTTGTTGTGAGAAGAAATAAATAAATTTTATTATTATTTTTTATACAACTTAGGAGGCATTCGAGCGTACGGCCTACCAGATGCAAAATGTCACCGTGGCCTATAAGCGTTTGTTATCCTATTGCCATCACTGTTGATAACAAAGCTATATATTACTGGTGACCTCACTCACACGCCAGAATGCAACAACACTCCACGTAGTTTTTATTTGACTACGGTTCTCTGTGAGGTGGAGGTACTTCCCCACATGGGGTGGTTTGATGCGCTCTACCTCTCTTAAAAACGCTCAGCCCAACACAAATAGACATGTTCATGCACACAAATATTTGTCCGGTGTGTTTATCGAACCAACGACCGTTAGCATCAAAGCAGCGTTACTAACCACTGCACCACCAAGTTCGTCAAACGTTACGTTCCATTCATACATTCATATTCCACTCATCAGTTCCGTACTTCCATCTGTTTTTTTTTATACCACTAAGGTGGAAAACAAGCATACGGCCTGCCTGATGGTAAACAGTCACCATAGCCGACGGATACTTACAACACCAGGGGTGTCACACATGCGCAAAACCCCTTGACGCCTTTCTTGAAGAACCTACTTCGTTTTTAAGGTTCCGTAGCCCACAAGCAAATCGAAACCGTATTACCCACCCACCCTATTGGCACCAGTGATACTATTTTTTACACCACTTAGATGGCTAATAGTGGTAAGCAGTTACCGTAGCCTACTTGCACCTTCTAGATCGTCATTCGTGCTTTTCTGATCCTGTAGAACCTTATTTACGCTTTTGAAGAACTTTGTGTAGTCACGTATTTAGTGCAGCTTCAATTTCGTGATTTTGTGAACCTTACCGCTCCAATGCGAGCTTTGGTAATTGTATCAAATAAGGTGTAAGTTTTTTTTAAACCACTAATGTGGCAATCAAATCAAATAAACAGTACCGTAGCCTATGGACATTTGCAACACTCATGCGTTGCCTAAAACACTACTCTAAAAACTAAGTACAGTAAACCTCCCATATACCTCTCGACAGCGACAGAACAAGACAAAAGTGTTTCGGATTTTCCCAAATAATATAATATATTGAATAATATATATTGTCGGACAAATTACACAGCGCCACCTAGCCCCAAAGTAAGCGAAGCTTGTGTTATGGGTATTAGACAACTAATAAACATACGTAAATACATTTTGTTTTGTAAGTACATACTTATTATATATAGAAAATACCCAGGACCGAGACAAACAGACATGTTCATGCACACAAATGTTTGTCCTGTGTGGGAATCGAACCCACGAGCGTTGGTGTCAAAGTAGCGTAACAGCGCGTTCCACCACTGCGCCACCGAGCTCGTCGATGGTCGTGTTCAACAAGAGAAGTCATAATCCTGTGTAACAATGCTGCTGCAGCGCAACAGTTCAATTCCAATCTCCAGTTTACGATCTCCAAGTACAAATTGCCATATAAAGGTTTATTAGCACTTCACACACGGCTGTTTAACAGCTATATTACAAATCTGTTGAGTAGACGTTGTATTTTAATTGTATAGTTAGAAAGTTTGTTTTATCGGAAGGTGATGTCGGAGCCCCAGGGACCGGCGGGCGTGCATGAAAAGAGTTATGAATGTCACAGAAGCGAGTGAAGTACGAGTATGTAAGGACCGCGTCTTATAGCATTCGGTTCTCTCTGCCTACCCCACAAGGGACTCGGCGTGAAGGTATGCATACATACATAGTTTCGGTTCTGTTCCTAGAAGATGTTTCTAAAGATGCTTTCTACCACAAATGCACCTCTCGTCTTCGCTGTCGGCAAAGTAGGAGTGATATCCCTGGTGTTGCAATCGTCCATTAAGCTATGGTAATTGCTTACCATCGGGCAAGCCGAAGAGAGGTAGGTAGAGGTTTTAAGAGAGGTGGGTTGCATCAAAGCAGCCCGTCTGGGGATGTACCTCCACCTCACAGAAAACCGCAGCCAAATAACAACTCCCTAGAGGGTTGTGTTCCTGCGTGTGAGTGAGGTCACCAGTAAGCTCCAAAGAAGTTGCTGTATAAGCAGCAGAGGAGGCATCGCGCGAGTGATACTTAATATATCGCAAGCGTTAATAGGCTACGGTACCCGCTTTACATCAGGTGGGCCGTATGCTTGTATACCTTCAGACGTAGTATAAAAAAAATCTTGTTTTCCACCTTAGCTTGTTTGGTCGCGTACTATGCGGTCCTAGCGGATTTTCCTTCGGATAACTATTAGGTTGTGGAAAGATATCCCTGTGAGTGTTTCCCACGAGAGCACAGTGAGGTTCTTGAAAAGGTCGTGAAGAGGGTCTTGAAAAGGTCGTGAAGAGGTTCTTGAAAAGGTCGTGAATAGGTTTTTCAGGGTCGCCTACAAGTAGTACCAGGTTGCTGTAAATGTTTAATAATTAAACTGTCCGTACGCTTTTTTGCCATTTTAGTGGTATAAAAAGAATTGTTTTTATTTGCAGTTAGCGTCGATTTTCGAAAATTTGTAGATGGCAATATATCTTGTATACATGTATATAAATATATTTCGTGTATCTTAGAAACAGCTCTAGGGATTTGGATCAAATTTTGTATTTACATTACTTTTTAACTTTATCTATAAACGTGTCTTAACTGAAATAACTGATTAATATTAAGGGATATCCGAGTACGACCCAATCTGGATCTTGGCTTCCGATACCAGATGACGACACTCCTTACGGTGTACGGTGTTGTACCACCTGTCGTGAGTCGCCAACTCTTCCTGGTCTTTCAGCACCTCGTCGCTCCAGCGATCTCCTTGAATTTCCCCGATGATATTTGGTTCGATCTTCTATTTCCAGATTCTTCCTGACTCGTCACTTCAAAAATTTCAATACGAAGATTGTACACGATGTATTGATCGCGCCTTGCCACCACCGCTGCTACTTCTCAGAAGCTTATAGCTAACCTCGTTTATTTTGTGGAGCCTAACAACCCCCAAAGAGTTATTATTTGACTGCGGACATCTGTGAGATGGAGGCACTGGTATAGTCGGGCTGGTTCAATGCATCTAACTTCTCTTTCGTCAGAGATTCGTTTGGTATTTAGCAGTGTACAATACAAGCTTGTAGGGTTGAGTCTAAGATAAAGAAAGTAAGAAAAGCAGTTCCAGCTGAAGTTCGGGATATGGGCAGACAAAGTTGCGGGCTACAGTTAGTAAGATATGCTTTTTTTACACTACGTCGGAAGGCATACAAGCGTATGGGCCATCTGATGTAAAGCGGATACCGTGGCCTACGAACTTCCATACATACATTAAGTATCACTGGTACGATGCCACTTCTGCAGCTAACACAGCAACTCCTTAGAAGCTTACCGGTGACCACACGAAGGAAACCTCTACAACAAGTTATTTGGCTGCGGTTTTCTATAAGGTGGAGGTACTTGCCCAGACGGGCTGTTTTGATGCAAAAAAAAAAAAGATGCACCCTACCCTAAAACATCGATACCAAGACAAACAGACATGATCATGCACACAAATGTTTGTCCTGTGTGGGAATCGAACTCACGAGACTTGATGTCAAAGTAACGTAACAGCGCGTTCCACCACTGCGCCACAGAGCTCGTCAAAAGTTAATCCATGATTACATATTAGGATAATTAATTAAGTATCGTATTCTAGCTTTGGTAACGGTTCAGTGTAATCTTCGATTAATATAATTAACCACTAACTAATGTTCTGACACGTTCATTTAGCGGAAATTAATATTCACTTAACCTTACTATCTTAAGTAAATTGAATATTGTTTAAAGTTGGCTTCTAAAATTGTTTTAAGTTTATATTTAAACACTCCTGGGAAATGTTATTTCCCTGCTGTTTTCTGTAAGGTGGAGGTGCTTCCTCAAACGGGCATCTATGTTGCGCCCTACCTCTGTTAAAAACACTCAGATCAAGAGAAACAGGCAAGTTCATGGACACAAATGTTTGTACTGTGTGGGAATCGAACCCACGAGTGTTAGTGTCAAAGTAGCGTTATTTATAATAATTCAATTTTTTTTTTTAATTGTCGGCCATTTTGACCATGTTCCTTAAGAGATAGGAACGGTGTTCCTGAACATTCCTATTCTACTTTTTATGTTGAATCCGAATCTGAATTCAAAATTCGTATATTCGAAAAAAAAAACGCACACACAGACAAACATATAGATTTCATATAGGAACGGTGTACCTGAATAGCCGTGAACGACATCGAAATTGAGCATGAACAAACTTGAAATTAGGCCTAAAGTTTTTTCAAATAGGTGTAAATGATACTCGACCGTTTTAATTTGACCAACTGGTTCCCGATTCGAATTCTAGTGTATACCACTAAATTCGTATTATTTCGAAAGACGTGTGACCTTCCCCAGGAAACGTCTGCTTTCTTAACCAAATCCTTAGATTTAGGTAGCCGACCCAGTCAATCCTAATGGATTAGGAAATGGTATAACTCTGGGGAAAAGATATCAAACGAATTTTCAACAGTTGCATGAAAATGAGATCAAGTAGTCTTCCTGCGACCACGTCAGGTTCAACAAAATAAATAAAACACGCGATACTTCCGTTAAAAAATGTTTAATTCAATGTATAACAATCGCGAAAACCTAAGACAATACTATGAGATCAAGTATTTAAGTATTGTGAGATTTCATGTCTCCTTTGATCTAACTCGCACATTTTTTTCAATATCTTATCCGTTATATATAAACGAATGAATAGTTTTCAACAAACCGTTTTTTTTTATACAACTAGATTGGCAAGCAAGCACGCGGCCCGCATCAGTAAGCGGCCACCGCAGCGTATTGACGCTCGCAACACGGGGATGTTACTCGCGCGCTGCCAATCTTGTGACCTAAGGATGTTTCGTCACAGTAATCAGTAATTTCTCTGCCATATCTCGCCCTTCAAACCGGAACACAGCTATATAAATATAGCTGCTTGGCGGTAGAAATAGGTGAGACAGAAGTAGCCACGCAGACGACTTTTGTACAAAGTCTCCCTCTGGTTACTTTACGACTACTCAATTCACAACTTATTTAACTTGGAAACTCTTCGTTTAGAAGGCTGTCGTCTTAAAGGTAATGAATTCTCAGTGGGGACTGACAACACCATTGAGTATTCCATATATTGTGTCTATTGGGTAGCTTGGAACGTTCGCAGTTGCTTCGACAAAAACCATGCTCTATCTATCTATATATTTACGGTAGGTCCCTTGCGGGGTTGGCAGAGATAACCAGCGCCATAAGACGCGGCCGTTATACAGTTAGTGGTATAACTACTACTATCTTAATGGTGTAACTACTACCTTGATGGATATTTGATAAATTGTGGTGCACGGCAGTTGAGCTTCACTTGACTAGCCATCTCTTTGAGGTTTTTAAATGCCTTATTTGTCATATTGCTGTCTCTCACTTTGCCAAGAGGGGAAGTCAATTCCAAAACTTCCTACTGCTATAAATTTCTTCTGATTAATTTCGTTGTGAGTTCCGAGGCACCTGTAGTTTAACCCCCGGGACAGCAATGAACTTCACCGTTCATTGCCTTTTTGGTGGTCGCTGCTGTTAAGTATGGCTACACAGGAAACACAGTGGTGGGCCTGTCCCGTTACCTTGATGGTATAAAACTACATCTTCTGACATCAGGTAAAAAAAACTTTAAAGAATGACGATACTGAAGGAATATAGGTGTTGGCAGAAAGCCGAGCGCCACGTGACTCGATCATTGCACATTTCACTTACTTGTTTAACATTCATACTCGTAGTTCGTCTCATACACGTTGGTTGGTTTTTAGAACTCCTTGACATTACCTTCTGATAAAACACGACCAATTTGGTCAGGCAGGTGAATCTTGACCTTCCTCGGTTTCCACATTCTTTTATTTTTGCGTTCTATGAAACGGCTACTCTGCACATTAAAAATCAAATAAAGATTATGGTCATTTGACCATTGGGACGAATACAAGTTAGTTTAATTCTTATACTTTATTTATCTATATGTTAACGCCAATTATTTTGCGGGGTAGATAGAGAGAACTAAGCGGCACGTGGCTCGGGTCTTACAAACCTCATTCTTCTTCAAAATTCGTCGATTCCTAGGGCTCCCGAATCCTGGTAAACACGCGAACAAATTTGGTCGTGGTAAGTGAATCTTGTTTAATTCTTAACGAATAAATACACCGTTCGTCTAAACTTGCCACGTATAGAAATTGCGTATTTTATATGGTAATAAACGTAAAGTTATTGGTGATATAACCTCAACGTGTTACATTAATTTTCGTCCCATCTTTACGAGCCATATTCCATGTATTACCGTCATAGAACGGCCTTTATGGCATATCAAATGTTTGATATGAATTTAATAGAAGGAATTAGATTCCTTCGGTATCATCTTTCTTTAAAGATTTTTTTTGCAATTTCTTAGGTATACATTTTTATACCAATCATCATCATCATCATGTCAGCCCGTATTCATCCACTGCGGGAACATAGGCTTCCTCTCTAGAGAACAATTCGTCTCTATGCTGTGCTACCTGTATTTTTCTGTGAGATGGAGATACTTCCCCAGACGGGCCGCTTTGATGCGCCCTACTATTCCTGAAACACCAAGAACAAGACAAACAAACATGTTCACGCAGACAAATGTTTGTCCTGTGTGAGAATTGAACCCACGACAGCGTTGGTGTCATAATCGCGTCATTAACCGCTGTGCTCGTCAGAGAGATTCCGAGAACCAATCGAACGAAACAAAGTCGCGGAAATTCGCTTGTCAGCCAGCCAGGCACATACTACGTCACAGTACAATGATCATAGCAACTACATACCTCATTGCCTAAAAAACAACATTGTAACAAATCGTCAGACAAAATGGCCCAAGCACAGTGAGCACCGTTAAACGTCGGCACCGTTTAGACGGATCAATTAATGGGCTGCACCGTTACTGCCCGCTAGCTGAGAGGCTATAAATCTTTATGTACCCGAGATGCGACCTAGGCCTTCTACCAGTTTATTGGCCATAGTGGTTTTCTGCATATCGCTTACCTTATTCAAACTCACACCTCTAGGTTGTAATAAATCGTGGTAGATGGGCAAGCGATAACTTTGTTTATACACAGTCTAACATCTATATTAATATATGAAGCGGAAATGTTTGCATACGAGCATACAGCCCACATGATATAAAACGGATACCGTAGCCTATAAACGCTTGCAATACAATTAAGTATCACTGACGCGATGCTAACGCTGCTAATAATACAGCAACGCCTTAAAAGTTTACTCGTGACGTCACTCTCACGCAGAAACTCTCCAGGGAGTTGTTATTTTGCTGCAGTTTTCTGTGAGGTGTAGGCACTTCCGCAGACGGGCTGCTTGGATGCGTCCTACCCCTCTTAATGACACCCAGACCCATACAAACAGACATGTTGATACATACAAATGTTTGTCGTGTGTGGGAATCGAACCCATGAGCTTTGTCAAAGTAGGGTTACTAACAATTGTGCCACCGAGCTCGTCAAATAAATTTGCAAACGTCATACTGGCAGTAATAGTTTACGTGTTACAATCTCCGCTGTTATACAGCGTTGGCTCAGGAGCTTCCGTCGTATAAACAACCGTCAGTGAATAGTTATTTGACTGCGGTCTTCTCGATACTTGCGAGTTTCTTCTTATTGAATATCGATACGCCATTTCTTTTTCGCCAGTCGATCCAGTAGGTGAGTTTCACTTTGGCTGTAAAATCGATTACGAAAAGCATCTATCTATCTATAACTTCACGCCAAATCTTCTGCGGGGTAGGCGGAGAGAACCGAGCGCCTCATGAATCGGTTCTTACACACTTCAAAAGTAAATTTTAATATAGTTTATTATTCCTTAACATAATTAAAGTTTCATTAAATGTATTTATTTATTTATTTTTATTTTACCGCAATGGTCGCGTACTGTGCGGTTCCAGAGAAGTTTTCTTCCGAGAACTCTCAAGCTGTAGAATGAGCTCCCAGCCGAGGTTTTTCCAAGGGACTACAGCATGGAGTTCTTCAAGAAATGCGTGAAGATGTTTTTAGAGGGTCGGCAACGCATGAGTGACACCCGTGGTGGTGCAAATGTCCATAGGCTACGGTGACTGTTTGCCATCAGGCAGGCCGTATGCTTGATTGCCACCTTAGTGGTGTAAAAAAATTTTAAATACTTTATTACACGGCGGCAGATTTCTAGACAAATAATTTGTAAGAAAGAGAGTTGGTCCGTGTTAAGATAAGGCATGCTACGTTGGTTCGGACATGTAGAAACAATGCAGGATGATAGAATGACGAAAGAGATATACAATGCGAAAGTGAAAGGATGTAGAAGCCAAAGAAGACGGAAACTCACCTGCCATGACCAAATTAGTCGTGTTCTATCAGAAGGTGAAGTCAGCAGCTTTAGAAACCGGCGAGCATGCATGAGAAGAGAATGAATGTTAATGCAAAAGCGTCTTATGGCTCTCGGGTCGATCTGTCTATCCCGCAGGGGCCTGGCGTGTATACATACATACACTAATTACGTAGGCAGTCTTAAAGTGTTTGAGATCCTTGACTTAAACTAAAAAGGCGGATTTTTTTTGTAGTTCTTTGATATATCGACTTGCTTCATTTCATTAAATGCAAAATGTACATATGACAATATTGAAGAATGAATGCGCATTCTTTCTTTTAATTATTCATATCAAAAACTTCAATTGTTGAACTGTTCATCTTTAATTTAAATCTTTAATTAATAATTAATCGACTGCGGAAGTACCTACAGTCGCCTTACAAAAATCGCAGACAAATAATAACTAATTGGAGGATTGTTGTGTTCCTGCGAATGATTGAGGTTACCAGTAAGCTCCTGAAGAGTTGCTGTGATCGCAGCATGGGTGACAATACGAGAGGATAGGTGTCGTGAACATGGCCGTGAGTTTTAGAAAAAACACTATGAATGCATTCGCAGCATGTTTTTCTATACATGCATGCATCTACTAACGGTGGTAGGTGGGTGCCGGCCGGCACCACTTCGCATGAAGTAATCGGTAGTGGAAGCATACAAATTAGTTTAGATCAAATTGTCTGTAAATTTGACTTTCGCAAAGTAACGTCTGGATCTAAATTGCTAAACTAAAAACTAAACTACTTTATAAATTACACTGGAGCAGACAATCCTGCAGCGCTAAGGATCCCGGATACAAAATAATACATGCAAACTAGGACGGCACGTGGCTTACATATATGCGATGTAGTTTGTTTACCGTAGTTTACTTGCCATAATTGCCAATTAGCCGTGCTTCTACGAACGGTGTCCATTGCAATATTATATATTGCAATGGTGTCTTGTTTAGAATTGATCACTGTTCCTGGCTGGTTCCAGTTAGAGGATATAGTTGCTTTGTACAGCTGAGTAAAGTTTCTATTTGTAGAGAACCTTCAATATAAACAAATAAAAACTTAATTAGTACTGCGCGGTGAATATATTGTATATATTGTTGGATTAAAATTAAAAGCGTCGGTCAAGTAGTAGCCGCCATATTTATTGGAATGTAATTACGGGGAAGACAAATGTCAAGTACAAGTACTATAGAGGTGGTGACAGATGTCAATTACAAATATTATACATTTTTATTTGCCAATACCATGAGACATTTAATATAATGTCAAAGTGCAAAGTGGGCAGTTGGTTAAAAAGTTAAAAATTATCAATACAAAGATTTTGTCCAAGTACTTCTATTTCATTTAAGTCAATTTAAAGTCATTTTCTTAACAATAATTGCATTGTGTTGAATTTAAAAAATACATATTAATCAAAAGAATGGCAATTGTACAAAAAAAAATACATTATGTCAGATATACCAGAATACATGTCAATTATAATAATAAAACATTGAAATTATAATTACAACAATCACAATTAAATTTTTTAATTCGTCATTGCTATAGCAACCCTTTTCCAATAAAAGGGCTTGCAGCTGAGTTTTAAGAATCTTCCAGCTGCTTATTGTTTTATATTGACTAGGCAATTTATTAAACAAATGAGCTGCCTGAAACCATGCTCCGTGTTTGACTATTGTAAGTCTAGGAAATACCTCATTTATCATGTTCTTCCTTCTTGTGCTCTTACGTAACTGTCTCTTTTGAATGGTTTCATTTTTTACAAGCTTCTTTACAAGATCTGTTAGGAGAATCAAAATATACAAGCTGGGCACTGTAAGGATACCATTTTGTTTGAAAACCTCTTTACTGGATTGCCATTGAGGAATTCGCGCAATCACTCTTAAGGCTCGTTTTTGTAATTTAAAAGCTCTATCAATGATGTAATTATAACTCATTCCCAAATTTTATTTATACTACTAAGGGGGTGATATTACTTAACGTAATTAGACCTTGTTTTTTTTTTTGTTGCAAATCTGTGGTTTGGAAATTTTGGTCGTCCAACTCTTGAGGAAGGTTACTGGTTAATCAACATCACGATACGACTCCCAATGATGACGTCAGAAACAGAGGGAGACTTTGTACAAAAGTCGTCTCCATGAATACCTCTGTCTCTATTTCTACCGCCAAGCATTTATATAGCTGTGTTCCGGTTTGAAGGGTGAGATATGGCAGAGAAATTACTGGGTACTGTGACGAAACATCCTTAGGTCACGAAATTGGCAGCGCGCGAGTTGCATCCCCGTCGTGGTGCGAGTGTCAATAGACTGTGGTGACCGCTTACCATCTGATGCGGGCCGCATGCTTGTTTGCCAATGTAGTGGTATAAAAAGAAAGTTAGAAAGAGTGTCGGTGTTAAAATAAGAAGAGGCATTCTCTTTTGGTTCGGATATGTAGAAAGAATGCAGGAAGAAAGAATTACGAAACAGATGTACAACGCGTATATTGCACTGGTGCCTTTTTATATTGCACTGTTTAGAATTGATCACTGCCCTGCTGCATCTTGATCTTGAAGCTATGTCCTCTTCACTGGTTCCAGTTAAGAGGATATAGCTGTTGATAAGCTTTTGACGGGGTCAGTGGCGCAGTGGTTAGTAACGCTACTCAGACACCAACGCTCGTGGGTTCGATTCTCACATAGGATAAACATTTGTGTGCATGAACATGTCTCTTTGGCTTGGTCTGGATGTTTTTGAGAGAGGTAGGGCGCATCAAAGCAGCCCATCTGGAGACCTCTTCCTCACAGAACGCCGCAGCCAAATATATATATATATATAATTTTAAGTCTAAAAGACTATACAGATCCAAGTGATATATATTACCGCTGTACGCGAAAACGTCACATTAAATATATCTCACAAGTAAAACAAGTCCCACACGCGTACTATATAAAGATTTACATAACACCGTGTAACACATGTCTAACATAGTAATTCGTTCAGACACACAAAGTACACAATAGAGATATGCATACAGTAGGACAACTTCAAAGAAACATTCGGAATCATCACACTCACACTATACTGATTAACGAATCATTGATTTTCAGGAACACCGTTCCTAAATGAAATATATATGTTTGTGTGTGCGTGTGTTATATAATTGACGAGCCAGGTGTTCCTCTGGCAATGCAAGCTTGCGCATTCTCAACTGGTGTTTTATTAATTTTATGATTTTTTTTATCGAGGTCGCACCATTAATTTTAAATCGTCGCCGTTCAGTTCTGTTATTTAAGATGATATGATAAGACGCATAATTTAAGATGATTCGAAGTTATTTCCATACAAAATTGCAACACATGATTATTGCCGACCAGATGAACCAGATCGCTTAAATTATGTTAAATTCGTCGTGAATTCGCCTCATACTGACTCTAGATTTTGACAAAAAGTCACGAACGCGAGGAGTTTCTTTAATCAAGGCTGAAAAGGGGGTTGACTGTTTGTATGGAGCAGAAATATTTTTTGAAGTTAATGACTTGAAGCTTTGCACACATACTCTATTAGAATCCATAAAAAGTAACTTCAGCGTTTTCAAAAATTCCACCCCTTAAAGGGCTATGGGCTATGGCTATGGGGCTCAAAATATTTCCTGAACTAAAAGTTGAATTGTTAAGTAATTGTTTTTTTTATAAAGTGAGCTGCTTTAAACTTTGTAAATATACTCTCAATCAAGATATAAAAAAAGTAATTTCAGCATTTTTCAAAATTCTACCTTTAGGGGGCTGAAAAGGTTAATCAAGGTCATCAAATATAATTGTCGGGTTGACGCTGCTGAATATCCTCATTTCACTCAAGAAGAACTTCTCCACGCCTAAAGCGTGTCTGTTTGTCCCGGAACGTAACAAATAACGTACGAATAGGGCTATTGTATCTTTTTTTATGACAACGATGTAACCACTGTCAATTGCAAGCGTTGTCGAGCCATGATAACGATTTTTTTGTTGCTATTTTTAGTTGAACGTGACATGGATAACTTCTGGTTTCGAGAGTTACCTTACGAGTATTGCACCGTAAACTCGTTGATAGATTAATTTCTAAAAACGGTGATGTTGACTGGCCACTAAGATCGCCCGATTTGACGGCACCAGATTTTCTTTTATAGACTTTTTCGTTAACTCTTAAGTTAATAAGCTACAAGTTTGGAAAAACCTAAGGCCAATATTCGACACTAAATAGCCGCTATGGGGCCCATAACACTTTGTAAAGTGGTGAAAAATGCTGAAAATGAGCATGAGTCTTTAAGAAGTGATCCAAACAAATTGTCACGATCCCAAGTAAACGACTCATCATCGAATCACTGAACACCAAATAAATGTTTCTTTTTTTACGAATTATTTACAAAATAAATGCTAGCACTTTAATTCGTTCACCCATCATTACAAACGTAGATACGGTATGTAAATGAATTTACATCAGGTGAACCATATTCTTTTTTGCTTACAGACGGTGTAAAGCTTACACCACTAGATGCCGATAAACGAGTCTGCAAAGTTCGCAGTCAAATCAATCGCGACTGGACCTTGCAACCGCTGATCATGTATTACGTACCTCGTGGCGCGCCGTAGACAGTACCGACCATTTGTATTCTTTAAAATTGAAATAATCTCGACAGAAACCCAATGATATTGTATTAAAAAGAGGTAGATGTCGCACTAGCGCGCCAAAACTGAGGCAATGAAATTAACCCAATTGGTCTAATATGCGCTATTCTTTGATGCGCTGACGTATTTCAAGCGCAACTCTTGACAGATAGCTATCTCTCTCTATATCATGCGTTCCGTATTATCTATCCCCTTCATTGTTGTAATCTATATACGCCTTAGTAAGTAAGTACTATAATGTCGTAGTGGAACAATAACAAAACGACGCGCAGTATGAATATACGTCATCTTTAAATACAATATCATTGCAGAAACCCTAAAGCTACGAGTACGTCCCTGGCTCTCGAACGCGAGCGTTAGCAATTATGTCAAAAAAGGCGTAAGTGCTCTAGTTCACCTACTATGTAACAGTCTCTCAGTCTGCAGTGCTCCATATGACACAGCTGCTCCTCGTGCGAAATGCCACGATATCTTGAATTTACATACCACCCATTCATGAAACGGAATGGGATAGAGTGGGTCGTTGCAACAAATTTAAGCCGCGATTGCGTATGCGTGGACTGGAAGTGTTTTATTAAGTGATTTTATATTATTATACTGTGTCATTTGTGTCTCCATACAAATTGCTTGGAGACATATTCATTTTTGCGAGCGCTCTGATACGCTCCCTATTTAACCGTAGGTAGATTCATTCGTCAAGTATTTTTTGGGAAATCGCGGGTTGTGTTTTATTTGCTCCGTGATTGTTTAGTTAATTTTTCCTTTTATGTTTCAGGTATGTCGAGAATTGCTGATAAATTGGATTCAAGTACGCGTTCGTGAGTTGTCTATAGTTTTATATATGTTTCTGTTTTTTTATACGATGTCCGAAGGCATACAGGCATACGGCCCACCTGATGTGAGGTGTATGGCCTATGAACGGTTGCATCACATTAAGTATTACTCGCGTGATACCACGTCTGCTGCTAACACAGCTACTCCTCAGCAGCTTACTTACTGATGAAGTCACTCACTCGCAGGAACATAACAAACCTCCAGGGAGTTGGTTATCTGGCTGCGATTCTTCTGTGAGGTTAAGGTACCCCAGACGGGTTGCTTTGATGCGCTCTACCTCTCTTTAAAAACACCCAGACCTAGACAAATAAAGAAAGAAAGAAAGAAAATCATTTATTTGTACATCACACAACACTGTACAATATATACGTAACTATGTTGTAAAGTTAATTAGACACAAAATCAAGACAAATATGCCAAAATACATAAAACAAACTAATGATAACAGCTAACAGTATTATGCGATGTTACAAATTGGTCTCGGCTCAAATAGATATGTTCGTGTACACAAATGTTTGTCGTCTGTGGGAATCGAATTCACGAGTGTTTGTGTTAAAGTAGCTTTACTAACCAATACGCCACCGAGTTCAGATTTATAATGATGACATTAAGCTTCCCGGAATGTTACGCAGGATGATGACCACGTTGTACCTTTCCGAACACTCGGGCGGCTTCTTTAGAACTGTGTGCGTACACTTTGTCATTTCGCTTGTTGTAGTGCTCTTCAATAGTAAACATGTTCTTGCTTTTGGTTTTCCCTCTGGGTAGTAGAGGTCTGACGACAGTCGCTCCCACTGCTGACCGCCGCTGACCTCCAGTGAGGTCACCAGTAAGCTTTCAAGGAGTTCCTGTGTAAGCAGCATAGGAAGCATCGCGCGAGTGATACTTAAATATCGCAAGCGTTAATAGGCTACGGTACCCGCTTTACATCAGGTGGGCCGTATGCTTGTATGCCTCCCGACGTAGTGTATAAAAAAAGTTGAATTAACGTTCCTCATCCACATTTAAAGTCTATCGAAAACAAGCAAATTAGTCGTGGGCGTTTTCATCAAACAAAAATGTTTCTTCAATCAAATTCTTTATAAAATATAACGTATCTCCCTAAGCAACTCCTACTGAGAATTCGACGTTGTCACTTCGTCACTCATTTGACACGTAAGCATTGATGCCTACGCGATTCCTACGCAGAATGACTAATGTTGTACACATTTTATTATTATTACCCACCCATACTCTTAATACCCCGTGTACATGATCATTATACTGTCAGTTTGATCCATCAGGCTAGCACAGTTTTGGGAAACTGTCGATATCAACTTTAGATTCTGAAAATTTTTAGATTGGGCTATCATTAGTAATACTATCAATAGTCCATCCGTTAAAGCTTCGGTAAAACTGTCGATTGGGCTATAGTTAGTAATATTCTCAATACGAGCTCGGTGGCTCAGTCGTGAATGATGCGACTTTGACACCAACGCTCGTGGGTTCGATTCCCACACAAGGCAAACATTTGTGTGCATGAACATGTCTGTTTGTCTTGGTCTGGGTATTTTCTGTGTATAATAAGTATGTATTTACAAAAAAAAAATGTATTTACGTATGTTTATCAGTTGTCTAGTAGCCATAACACAAGCTTCGCTTACTTTGGGCTAGATGGCGCTGTGTAATTTGTCCGACAATATTTATTATTATTATTATTTATAATAGTTCAACTGTTAAAGCCTTGATAAATCTATCTTGGTCTTGACTAATCTATCGTTAGTAATACTATGAATAGTCTAACTGTTTAAGTCATAGTTAAACTATAGTTACTCGGCTTCTACTGCAAAGCGCCAAACTGATAGGTGACATAATGATCGTGTATCTGAGATATAATGTTACGTATCTATTACAGTGCAGATCTGGGAAAGTACCTACAGTACAGTACAGTATTGGGATGTAAGGGGCTTACTGTCATCATTATTGTCAAACCGAGTCAAAGAACCTGAGCAGCCATGGCAGCGGCGGCATGCATCTACTAACGGTAGTGGGTGGGTGCTGGCCGGTACTAGTTAGCATGAACTAATCGGTAAAGTAGAGTAGATCAAATTGCCTATAGACACCACATTGTCAATTCATGACAATCTCCGTTAGGAGATGGCATACGATGGAGACCTATTCTATATATGTTGGAGATCTATTAGACCTACTGGTGACCACCCGGTAGCCGGGTTGAGGTCAAGATGCCCCTGGGCACATCAGCCATGCAATTCTCTAAGCGACTCGTAATGGCTGTGTGCGTCGCTGTGATCACAGATGTCACAGCTTTGACATCGTATACTGCGATCACGGCTAAATTATTTGGTATTTTATAAGGCTGTAAGCGTACGTTAGGCTGTTTGCCTTGTAGAATTCCAATTCCAAACGTAGTCTTGCGGCGCTATTGTCGCACAACCATGAAAAGCGACACCAAAGAATTGCAATTTTGTGTTCAAGGATGTAACAGCCGATGTTTTCGAGGATGTAAGGATGTTTGCTCTTACAGAATTGCATGGCTGGTCACTGCCTAGTGTCCAGCACAGTGCCAAACGTGGTTCCACCACAACCCACGGAGGTTAAGCGTCGTGTCTGGCACTACTCGTCAGCAGATTGACACGGCATACGCGACTACTTTGCTTCCGTCACATGGGGGCAGCGTTGTTTCAGTGAGAAGGATCCACGGTGAGAGGATACTACATTCCTTACTCCGATGTCGTCATCAAAAGCCGGACACGCCCTTGGATTAATCGCGAGTGCGCTGAAGCTGTTAGTAACTGTTTTTGTTTAAGCAGTCAAAGAGAAAGGTGACGGACACAACCGACAAATATGCTAGATACTTTTACACTGCCTTTATTTATGATATACAGTAGGTAGGTGGTCGCAGCCGCCTTGTACTTAAAATTAACATATACCCACATATACAACAGTAACAAATAGGCGGCGTATCGCTCTTTGACCGTAGCGCCCTTCAAGGTCCGAATATTAACTCGCTGAAATTAGCCTACAATACTGCCACCAAGGTCTGCAAGAGGGCATACATAAGAGCCGACGCACGATGGCGTACTGGCGCATCAGCCGTAAGAGATAGCCGATCTTATGGCTCTTTACGGCTAACTCCCGGATCTATGACTGTGGCACGCAACCACCAACAATACCCTCCAGTGTATCCGTTATGCCTGATATCCACATCAGGCAGAGCGATGTGCCTTTTGAACTACAGTCACTCGACGTTCGAAAAGTTAGTGGTCCTGTTGGTACTCAGCAATTGTTCTAAAAAAATATGCAGCGGAGTTGTCTCCGGTGTTGATGCGCGGTTACATTCGTCTCTTGTACTCAACCGGTTGTATTCTGGAGGCTTGGAGATAGTTCAATGTGCAGCCAGTCTTCAAAAAGGGAGACCGTCCTGACCCAAATGATCAAATTACCGCCACATTGCCGTAAGTTCAGTTTACTGTTTTCCCTTATCCCACCCTCTCCCTTCCGTCATAGAACCACACGTGCAGGTTTGCGATGTCCACTGTTGAGAACATATATTCGCGAACCTAAAAGATTAAGATACCAAAAAGACGGCAATTCCTGTCCTTACGGGCCAGCATGGCAACTGACAAAAACACAGTGTTCTGTTTAACTGACAGAACACTGTATTTTTGTCAGTTGCCGTTGCGATTTGGGCTCCCCTCTCGCTTACGTTCAGGCGAAGCGGAGCCATGCTAAGCTTATATAAAATAGATATATATTCATCCAGCATTCGGCACTACATACCATTCCTCTCAATGTATCGCCTCCAGCAAAATACGCAACATTACAACCAATACACTGTCAATTCATGATTACCTCCGGTTGGAGATGGCATATGAAAAAGATGTTCAACCAACATTCGGCACTACAGATCATTCGTCTCAATGTATCTCCTCCAGCAAAATGAAGCAATAATGCAACTAACATACTATCAATTTATGATTAGGGGATCCGGTAGCGGATTGGCATATTTAAAAAGATATGTTCATCCAGCATTTGGCACTACGGGCCATTCACCTCAATCCATCTCCTGTAGCCAAATACGCAATGATGCCACTAATACACTGTCAATATCATGATATATTAGTGTGCCCCGCAATCGTACTCACTCCATGAATAAATTTAGGCTGAAAGTGCGTAGCGAGTGGCAGTAATGTGATAGACTACATCTACTGGATCTATACATCATAGCTAATTTATTGTTCGCTAGCTATATGTACCTACATGTGGACTCTCTTGTAATTATAATGTGATATTGAAGTTTATGGTTTAAGTAGTGATAGCCCAGTGGATGAAGACCCGGCCTATTGACCAACTGTACCCCGGTTCCAATCCTAGCGTGTACCACTAAATTCGTGTTTTGGATTTTTTTTTTAATATAACGTCGGCCATTCAAGCAACATTCAAGCATATGGCACACCTGATGTAAAACAGTTAATTTCTGTACGTATTTGTAATTATCACTTGCTCGGCGGCGGTAAAGATGACATCGTGAGGAAATACGCACGTCCAAGAAATTATACTTCGAAAGACGTGTGACCTAACTTAAGATAGGTCTGGTTTTCCCTCTGGGTTGTGCAGGTCTGATGGCAGTCGTTCCATATAGAAATCAGTATCTTCGTCAAATCTTTAGGCTTTGGTAGCGGGCCCCGTCAATCCTAGTGGATTTGGAAACGAGGTAACGCTGAGAAGATTGAATTTTATGGTTCCGCGCCCGAGGTTTAAAACGTGAACCTTATCACGGGCCTAGTTCATTGGTTTAGGATTATTATTAGTTGAGTAAGGGCCAAATCCAAGCAAAGGCTAATAAGAGAAATGTAGCGCAGAAAAATAAAAACTAGTGTTCACCCAAATAGTCAGAATTCGACCATAATCATACATACATACCTACATATATATCATCACGCCTCTCTCCCATTGGTGTAGACTGTAGATAGAGACTAACCCTTCGAAACCCGGGTGGTCGTATACGACCGCGAAATGTATGGGAAAACGTATATAACGGGTTCTGACTGTTCAAGGAACGCCAGGTGCACGGATCCAAACATGTCTACCTCTCTCGCTTCATCCACACTCCACATCTTTTCATGCGTGCTCTTCGGTCTTGGGTGCTTTTGATTTAGCCCTTTTTCAACACATCACCAATTTGATATATTGCGTCTAGGACGGCCCCTATCGATATCTCCACTTCTTCCACTTCTACTTCCATTCACTCTTGCCTGATACACTCATTTCGTAACTCTTTTGTCATTAATTCTTTCTAAATTACCAAACCACCTGAGCATACCCTTTTATGTTTTTGTCACCATAATCATTATAATAATAAATATTGTAGGACAAATTGCACAGCAGCATCTAGCCCAAAGTAAACGAAATTGTGTTATTTGTACTAGACAACTGATAAACATACGTAAATACAATATTTTTTTGTATATCCGTACTCATGATACATAGGAAACACCCAGCACATGACAAAAAGACATGGTCATGCATACAAATGTTTGTCCTGTGTGGGAATCGAACCCACAGGCGTTGGCGTCAAAGTAGCGTTACTAACTATTGCGCCAGCGAGCTTGTCAAATTGTTGAAAATTTAAGTGAGTGAAACAAAAAATGTGTACATAATAAACGTAAGCAACAAGGCAAAATTGATTCGAAATGTAAAGATTGAATTTCTCTGAATCTTTTTTTTTATATATACTACGTTGGGAGGGATACAAGCATACGGCCCACCTGATGTAAAGCGGGTACCGTAACCTATTAACACTTGAGATAAGTATCACTCGATGCCTCCTCTGCTGCTTATACAGCAACTCCTTGGTAGCTTACTTGTGACCTCACTCACACGCAGGAACACAACAACCCTCTAGGGAGTTGTTATTTGGCTGCGGTTTTCTGTGAGGTGGAGGTACTTCCCCAGACGGGCTGCTTTGATGCGCCCTACCTCTCTTAGTCTTTAAAATATTCACAAGTGTGCCCGAACGCCATCGGCTGGCTTCTTTTATTCACCGGGTCAATTATTTTCTGAGAAAACGGGAAGGAAACTGTTAAAACTTTAAGTGAACAGGGACGAGCTGATTCATTATTCGTGGTGCGGTCTAGTTTCCAGTTTGATAGATGTATATTGTTAGATAGTTGTGAATAAGGAAGCGGTACGAACGAAAATTGGGCGAGAAAACTCGCTGGCGAAAGGAAAATGACAGTTGGTTTTTGTATACAAACTCTGAAGGCATACAAGCATACGACCGACCTGATGTAAGGTAAATGCGTGCATTACAACAGCTCCTTAGGGCCTTACTGGTAACCTCACTCACTTGCAAGAACATAACAAACCTACGGGGAGTTGTTATATGGCTGCGGATTTCTGTGTGGTGGAGGCACTTGCTTCGTGGGGAGTTGCTGTATTAACAGAAGTTCGTGTGTATTACAAGTGTGTATAGGCTACGGTAACCGTTTTATATTAGGTGGGCCGTATACTAGTATGTCTCCCGTCGTTGTATAAAAAAAGGTTTGGTGGTGTTGTATGGTTGTTATGACAAATATGAAAATATCTAAAAAAAATAAATGTGAAAGTGGAAGAATGCAGGAGCCGAGGAAGATCAAAACTTACCTACCATGACCAAATGGGTCGTCTTTTATCATTAGAAGGTGATGTCGGCCGCCCTAGAAACTGGCGGGCGTGCATGAAAAGAACTATGAATGTTAAAGAAACGAGTGATCTTTTCATTTCTCATATGATCCATGTTAATCATAACGCGTATCTATTTAGCGCCATAAAAGATGGTGACCATTTTTTTTAATAATTAATCCTCTAAATTACCCATTTGTATGTTTAAAGATTATTTAGAAATGGCGCGTAACTGTCGCACTGATCTCGGAACCCTGCAAACCTACAAATTTCTTCTGATTAAATTCGTTGTGAGTTACAAGACAGCTGTAGTTTAACCCCCGGGACAACAATGGACTTCACTGTTCATTGCCTTCTTGTGGTTGCCGCTGTTAATTCTGGCTACACAGGAAATACAGTGGTGGGAATGAGTGGTGGGCCTGTCCCATTTTGATCTCGGAACGCGTATCGTTATTTGTGTGTAAAACTATTAGACTAGAAGCCGTAAAAGCTATTATTGCGACCGATTGACTACAAACAAACGAGTGACAAATAAATTAGTTAAGTTCTACAAACTTTCAAATAGCTTCAATGTCAGGAAATTGTCACGTATTTTCTCCGCGACGTTTTTAAGCCCTCGTTTGTGCCACGTCTAAAACGCAAAATGCCTATGTAGCAAAATTCCTGGAGCACATTTTATGCCTGTATTGTGTAATATATAAAAATCGGCCAAGTGCGAGTCGAACTCGCACACGAAGGGTTCCGTACCATTATCTATAAAAACGGCAAAAAAATCACGTTTGTTGTATGGGAGCCCCCCTTAAATATTTGTTTTATTTTAATGTAATTATTTGTTCTTAAAGTGAATATATAACTAAATATTCTGTGAATATTTCAAGCGCCTACCTGCTGCTGTTATCAATATCGAGCAAAAATGAGCAAAAAATCACGTTTGTTGTATGGGAGCCCCCTTAAATATTTATTTTATTCTATTTCTTAGTATTTGTTGTTATAGTGGCAACAGAAGTACATCATCTGTGACAATTTCAACTGTCTAACTATCACGGTTCATGAGATACAGGTGGTGACAGACGGACGGACGGACAGCGGAGCCTCAGTAATAGGGTTCCGTTTTACCCTTTGGGTACGGAACCCTAAAAAGCAAAATGTCTAAAACGCAAAATGTCCAAGATCCATCCAATGTTCAAAAACCCAAACGGGAACGTTTAAAATAGGTACCTAAAACGAAAAATGTCAAGGAACTAAAAACACAATGCTGTAAAATGATTTTAATAATGAATCAAAAAAATTACGGGTCTTTTAACTTAAAAAATGCTAACCTACGGACAAAGAAAATATTTAACTAAAATTAGATATTTTATAAGTTTTTTAAGCAATGTAAGCATAGAAATCTTTCAAGCACGGAGAAATGTTGAAATAACGTGATTTTACTATTCACTTCAATTACTCCGGTCTGTTCATTAATTAAAGAGTACCTACCTATTGAAAACTTGGGACGTAAGTCACGATTTTACCGGTAAATACAAAAATATACGTACCTATGATAAACTAAGAAAATATAATCAATATAATACTCTAGACAAATTGCTTTTTAGGCGTTACGTTGTTTAGATAATGTAAGTTTTAGGCTTTCGAATATTTAGATCAATTGCTTATTCGACTTAGTGAATTTGAGTCTTAGACATTTTGCTATTGAGGTAAATTTCTTTTTAGACATTGCTTTTAGGCATTTTGCGTTTTAGACATCGCACTCACGAGGGTTTTTAAATATTAATCTTGTTTATTTAAAATAATAATTTGTGTGGTAATATGTATAATATATATCCATTATGATCAATTCTAATCAATTGGTGAAATGTCCATTCCCCCATTGCTGCAAAAATAATCAATATTGAATCATGCGTATTGATGAGTGAGAATGAATTAGTAAAGGCCTTGTTCAGAGGGAGCGAAATATCCGCAAATCATTTGTATCGTGTGTATACGCGTGAACATTGCGTCCAGAAAATAACTTTCACGCGCGAGCATTTGAGGAGAGATCAGTACCAATATACATTTGAAGAAACTCTTTGTTTTCTTTTTTAAGCACTTTAGGAGTATAATATTTGGCATGATTAAAGTTCTTGCGGTGAAGGAGTACAGAAAGATAAAATGTATAAATTATGTATAAATATTTGTTACAAACAAATTGAAACTCTTCGGAGTGAAATACATAACACGGATAATTTAAATCAAATATATAGTAATATGTGGACAAACAGCGGCACTTCGTATATATGATCGATAAAGAATCTATACATAATGTTGTGAAATGAAAATATGCATTCGTTACTTTGGGTAGACATTGTGTAATTTGTGATAGAATTGATGTAAAATGCAATGTAAATTGACTTACTTTCGCCTATTTATAATGGTCGTTTCGAAAAAGTAAGTACGTTTATAATATATGCTTATAAAGATATGCAAATTAGTTGTGTAGACCTTGGCTAGGCTTGTCGCCACTATATAAATAAAAAAAAATCTCGAACGAAAATTTCGAACAAAATTCGAAAAAAGAAAGCAATGATTATAAAGGTTCAAACCTGTTATAAAATTATTTAATTCTTCGCGATAAAATGACAAAAATAAACATATAGGAAACATGCCAATTCATCCCAAACTCATAAGTTATAAAATTCTATGGGAATGACAAGATCACATATCCAAATATTGTCCGACATATTCTATATCTTCTATAAACAATTCAGTATCAAAATTTTGCAATTTCATTTCATTGCGTAAACTGGACGCTCCAAAGAGTAGTATCTCAGCTAGTTTGCGCCTGTCATGTTCAAGTCACGAATTGGCTTATTGCAAGCGATTCAAGCGCGACCTTAGAACTGGCGCGATACTTGTAAACTGTATATATTTAATGGCGCCTAGGAGACAATTCGCGTCGTATTATTTTCTTCTGGAGAAGGTGTTCACTTCACCAACCATTACTCATCCCACTGCAGGAATATGGGTCTCCTTACAACCGAAAAGGTTTAGAGCATACTCCGCCACGCTGCTTAACTGCGCCAACGGATTGGCGAAGATCAGTGTTTTCAAGCCGCCCGAAGTCCACTGACTTGGCTTAACGACTTAACGTGCACTCCGAAGCATGCAGAAGTTCGAGGTAGATAAACCCATCCATAGACAGGCCGGTGTCGACGTTCCTTAACCTGCGTGTTCGATTAGTGACACGCGCAACGACGGCATCGAGCTCTTAGGTGTTAGGTCACCACAAAGGAGTATAGAAACACTTGCATTAGTAGTTGAAGCTAAGTGAATAATGCAGCTATTCAGAATGCACGTAAGTGCATCGGTGTACAGTTCGTATTTTCAAGTGTGTGCATTGCGAGTTATCGGATTTTTCCAGGTCGCTAGAGACCGCTGCGGCCGTAGATTGATTGCTTGACCTACTTTTCGGAAAGCAAGATACGTAAAACTTTAAAGAATAAGCCAAATGTACAGTATAGTATTAACAACGTTAATGAATTTAAGATCAATTCTGGTCTCAGTAACCACTGATGAAATTAACCCTCATCAGAGGACTGAAGTCCAAAAAGCCCCCGACGCTGACGGCATATCAAATAAGGCTCTGAAGCACTTCCAAGCCCAAGTGCTGGCAACTTTTAGCCATTATTTTCAACGCCTGCTTCGACCTATGCTACTTTGCACCCGCCTGGAAGGGTCATTGGCATTTCAAAGCCGGGCTAACCAATAGATAACCCCCCAAATCACCGACCGACTAGCCTACTCAAGGCAACGTTCTCGAAAAAGAAGTTTGCCATTGCCTTGAGTAGGCTAGCTTCTTTTTCTTTCTTCTTCTTTCGTATGAGAGAGTGAGCATCTCTTCTCAAATGGACTTATCATCGACAACCAATTAGGCTTTCGTTCACAACACTCTTGCCCCACAGCAAGTCCACCGCATAGTCGAGTATATCTTGAGCGGTTTTTATCCGAAACGTCATAAGATACTAGTTATCTTTTACGACGTTGCCAAGACTTTTGATAAAGTCTGGCACGGAGGACTCCTGTACAAGCTTTATAAGCTAAATATGCCCGACAGATTAGTCCGAATAGTGGCCTCATTCAAACCTCAAAGACCGTTCCCTTCGATTTAGACACGAAGGAAACCTTTCTACCCCACGTCAACTCACGGCTGGGGTCCCACAGGGCTCTGTGCTCGCTCTCTTGCTTTACATATCGTATACAAAGGATATTCCTATCCCTACAAACGGCATAGAGCTTTCGCCGACGATACGACGCTCTACACTAAGAGTGTTCAGAACAAGTCAGCCTTCAACAAACTTCAAACCTCAGTCACTGAGTTAGGAAGTTGGTTTGGTAAGTGGCGTGTAGAACTTAACCCGGGCAAAAGTTCCGCGGTCTACTTCAATGTGAAACGCAAACGCCCTTATCACATGCCTTGGCTGTGTATGCTAGGGTCGTCAGTCCCCTGGCAACGCCAAGCTAAATACTCTGGAGTTATTCTCGACTCTAAGTACCTTTAACCCACACATCAAAAAGGTGGACAGTACCGTTAGATATTACTTAGCCCGGCCCAGTAGTATGTTGGAAAGGCACAGTAAAATGTCCTTGAGAAATAAGCGAACCTTGTACAAGGCCGATGATGACGTATGCATTACCAGTATTTGCTCACTCTAGTCCAAATACCATTAAAAACTCCAAACCGTCCAAAACCTCCCAGAAAGACGAGAGAGAAACCTCCAAAAAGCCGAAAAGCTCCCAACGCACCTCCCAGAGAAAAACCTCCAAAAAGCCGAAAAGCGCCCAACGCGCCTTGGTACGTCCGCAGCGCGGCGTTACACCGAGATTTACGCTTCCTTCTATACAACAATAGCTACAAAAACACTCTAAATGATTCATTGAATCATCAGAAATCCATCCTAATCCTTTTATCCAAGCGGCAGCGGCATACGATCCGCCCCCGCTTCCTCTCTCCCGATACCAAATACATAGGCCGCGAAGTGTCCTATTAGATCTTCCAAGCAAACATTCGAGAACTTTGGACCGCTTTGTAGTGGCCGAAGCCTCCTTAGGGCAAAAGCATCTGAAATGAGCACCCCGCGGTCGCTCTTAATAGTTAGTTTGGTACCTATGGCGGCAGTCTCCTCAAGTAGACACGCCGTCATTTTCTAAGCGTAGGTATGCTCTATAACTGACTGAGTGACGCTTGCGTCGCCCCGCTTCCCCTGGGGCGATTGCCTCCGATGAAGCTTTTCAGGCAGGCCCTAGGTGGTGTTTAATCAGTAAGAGTCTTACATAACGCGTTCGGCCGTTCGAAAAGGTACTCATGAGAGGTCACCACCTCTCTCCCAATGGGTCCCGGAGGGTGCGCCTCTTAGAAGAATGACTAACACACGCTCGGGGTGGGTTAGTCCTTCTCTTGTGGGTCGTCGTTTTACGTCGGGCGGAAACAAAGTATAATATTGACCGTTCTGGTCAGTTCCGAGTTCCGTCATCAGACCAGTTAGATGGTACCGTGTTTTAAAATACGAGAGGAATTCTTGTGTATATATAAATATATTTATGTAGGTATCGAGGAAACGGCTCTGACGATTTGAATCTTTTGATTTGAAAGTTTTGTATTTATATAAGCTTTTGCTTTTTAAGTCATCATCTTTATAGATTACTTTAAAAAATAAATTATATTTTAAATTTAAAAATCTCTCGATATAAGTATTCTAAAATACTGATCTAAAACGAATCCAAACACGACACATCTGCTATTATTTCTTCAAGAGTGTACTAGTGTGCTGGACATCCAGACTACAGTGCGAGTGTTTCAAATTTTAGTTTGAAAGTAAAGTAGGAACTACTGGAGCTAATAAAAGAGTTGATTATCTTGAAACGGCTAAACCGATTTTGATAAAACCTACCTAAGAACCACCGCTAGAAAATCTGCTTTCAATTTAAAAAAAAACGCATTTAAATTTGTTCTCCCGTTTAAGAGCTACGGTGCCACAGCAGACACACACACACAACGGTCAAACTTATAGCATCTCCATTTTTGGCGTCGGTGGTTAAAAAAAAACAGTAACGTATTTGACTGCTTTGTATGTACGGTCTATCTTATACAGTCATAAGGCCCCCCCGGTTCGAAACCCACTAACAGCACTGCCTTTTTGTACATTTTTTCTTATTACTTCAAACGGGCAATTCTTGTAATTATATTCCGTAGGTATATTTTGGAAGCGGCTATTACGATTTGCATCAAATTTCGTATTGGTTATGCTTTTTAGGAACACCGTTCCTATATGAAATCTATATGTTTGCCTGTGTGTGCGTCTGTCTGTGTGTCTGTCGCTTTTTTTCGAATTTTGACTTCAGATTCAGCCTAAAAAAGTAGAATAGGAATGTCTGAAAAACCAACCTCTATCTCTAAGGAACATGGTCAAACTAAAAAAAAAATTGAATTTTTATTTCAGATTCCATGGCCGACAAATTAAAAAAAAAAAAAAAAAAATATTTCAGATTCCAAAAGTAAATTAAAAAGTCGAATAGGAATGTCTTAAAAACCAATATCATATTTCTTAAGGAACATGGTCAACATGGCCGACAAAGTTTAAAAAAAAATAATTAAATTGTTATATAATTGACGAGCCAGGTTTTCCTCTGGCAATGCAAGCTTGCGCATTCTCAACTGGTTGAGTTTACTATGTAGGCGATTATTTCATACAAACAAAAACATGAAAACGCTGGTTGGTGGGTAATAATGTTAAGTTACAGGAGTGTATCCATCACCTCTAAGTGATTACTTGGAAACTGGGTGCAACTATGGATTACATCAGTTGAACTGCGCTGGACGCCACTCCTGCATCATTTACAACGGCGGTAATGGTGTTTGTTTATGGGTGCATTTAATTTACACCTACCCGGCACTCCCAGTGGCATATCCAGGTACGAAGGTCAGAACCGCCCTTGGGATCGATGTAATTCATATGCAGTATGTAACTTAATGTATGATATTTAATGGAGGTTTGTTCCGATGATGTAACAAGGTATGCAGAGATGGTTCGGAATCTTTGTTAAAGGCCCCTTTATTTCACACAATAGCTTTTTCAACATCTACTCTCGCCGTTTTCTAGCGCATATGCTTCTACCGCAGTACCAACTTATTCATGCTGACTGTACTTAGTCGCTGCCTAGATTTTGCAGTGCTTCGGGAATGTTTGCCGAAGCTAGAGGAGATTGTTTTTATGGTACCATTCGCAAGCGTTGCCCATCCCTGCTCTGGAGCAGCCCCCACAGGATCCTGGCGTTGATAAGTGACAGGTTGGATTCTTTCTTCATGAATCACTGTGTAGGAATTAATGTGGAAAGAGTTCAATCTGCGCAATTATAATTGTAATCTTGTACGTTGAGTTGTGGTGTACATATCTATATTATATAAATTTCAATAATGTATGGGTCAAAAGTTGCCTGAATAAATAAATAATAATAATATAAAATGTTTGTCACTATTTTCATCCACGTATCATTTAGGAATAGATGGTAATGCATTTATATCCACTCAGTTTATATATTATACTCAGTCCAGTGGACAAAGCAGCGACCTATTGACCATCTGGTTCTCGTAAATTCGTGTCACGTCGGGAGACATACAAGCATACGGCCCACCTGATAAAGCGGTAGCGTAGCCTATAAACGCTTGCAATACTTAAAGTATCACTCGAGCGATACCACCTCTGCTGCTAACAGCAACTCCATATGAGCTTAGTGGTGACCTCACGCACACACAGGAACACAATAGCCTTATAAGAAAACACCCCAATTTCAGTAGAGAAGATGGTTGGCAAGTACCACCTGCTTGGGATCCAGTTCTAAAATAATTAAGTCACAAACCCAGAGATCTACTACGATCAAAAACATTCGGACACCGTGAGCGATTTTTGTGTGAATCGGAACGTATATAATTAATCCATCCATGTCAAAATGTAAGACAAATGTCACCATAGTCTTCCTGCGACCACGGACGCTGCAGAGCATTCGAAACGTCAGGTTCAACAAAATAAATAAAACACGGCATACTTCCGTTAAAAAATGTTTATTTCAACACTATAGGGAGTCGTTATTTGGCTGCGGTTTTCCGTGAGCTGGAGGTACTTCTCCAGACGGGCTGCTTTGATGCGCCGTACCTCTCTTAAAGGTGAAGGTGAACTTGAGAAAAACCGCAAGTCGAAAGATGTGTGACCTAATCTAAGGTTTTCCCTCCGACATGTAGAGGTCCGATGACAGTCGTTCCATGTAAAAATCAATACCTTCGCCAAATCCTTAGGCTTGGATATCGGCATCCGCCAATCATAATGGATTAAAAAGAACGGGATAAAGCTAAGAATAAGACCTTTTTGTATTTAGTCCCTACATACAAACTGTTTGTCGCCATTTTCATTCACGTATCATTCAAGAATAAATCGTAATGTATTTACATCCATTCAGTTTATATATCGATGGAGGGCGTGAGTGAATGGCATCGCTAATGGGAATCATTGAACGAAGCACATCGGCGTAATCCATCCATTTTACGACGCGATAAAGCGAGGGTGAATGAGTGAACGATATAGCTAAACATCGTATGGCTGCCCGCCCGCTTTATTTGCTTGATTCAGTTCCTTGCATTAGAACGTAATGAATAAATGCGTTGCTTGATTAGGTGAATCTTTCACAATAAATAGATTCAGGTGTATTATATGTATTATAAAATAAGAAGAGGCATGCTCCGTTAGTTCAGACATGTAGAAAGAATGCAGGATGAAAGAATGACGAAGCAGGTACACAATGCAAAAGTGGAACGAAACGAGTGCGCTCATTCGCTCAGGTGGGCAATCGACACTTATCGTACTAGTTGCATAATATACTATTCCTTTATTCCGCCCTCTTCCTTCCTTCCTAGAACGACACGTGCAGACTTGCGATGTCATCATTCCACTGTTGAGGACATTTCTTCTCGTACTAAAAAGTTCGGCATCTCCCATCTCTGTCGTACTATTAAAAAGTGGAGCGCCTTGCCTGCACATGTGTTTCCTCTTTCCTACAATACGGGATCCTTCAAACGAAGCGTGAAGAAGCACCTTACGGGCCAGCATGGTAGCGTCAACTGATAGGACACTCTAGTCCTTTGTCAGTTGTCACTGCAATTTGGGCTCCTCTTTTCGCTTACCAACAGGCGAAGCGGGAGCCACTATGCTAAGCCAATATAAAAAAAATTGCTCAAATCAATAAATTACTTAACTGCACACCCCACGCAGTCGAGTTTACTGAACAATGGGAGAATATCTATCTATCTATAACTTCACGCTACATCCCTTGTGGGGTAGGCAGAGAGAACCGAGCGCCACTTGACTCGTTCCTTCTAAACTTTACTTGTTTTCTAAGGCTCCTGAAATCACTTTCTGATATAACACGATCAATTTGGGTAATGGTAGATAAGTCTTAGCCTTCCTGGGCTCCTACATCCTTCTACTTTCGCGTTGTATATCTGTTTCGTATTTTTTCTTCCTGCATTCTTTCTACATGTCTGAATCAACGGAGCATGTCTTTTCTTATTTTGACACAGACACTCTCTTTCAGACCAGCTCTGTTGCAACATCATTGCGAATACGGTCTACAAGCGTTACGCCAGAAATTGTGCGCCGCACGACCGCGTTTATTTTACTTCCTTGCTCTCTCTACCAGACCCAGCTCTCGCTTCCATACGTAAGCGTTGGGACCAGCACTGCACTGTGTATAGCGAGCTGTGCCCTCTGGCTCAAGTTTTTACTGCCAAGAACTTTTCTCAACGCTCCATTCACACTATTCCCAGCCTTTTGTCTTTCCCACTATCATGGGAGAATATTTTGAATATTTAACCAATAAGTCGCCAAGTGACCTGTGGGCCAATTCTGCTAAATAACTGCAACTGCACGTTTACGCCTGTCACTTGAGTCGTGCAGGAATAGTGCAGTGCCGATAGGTGTATTCTACTAAAATATCCTGCACTGCAACTGCGCTGGAACTGCGCGTATGCTGCAAGTAAACTACTTAAAACTTGAAATGTTGCCATATTTCAATCTAATAAAACTGAATTTTTATTTAATGTTGACACCTATAGTTTCACTATTGACCGTGGTTGCCAGAGTGGTATTTCTAATCGAAAAGAAGCTTTACTTAATTATATTTATCCACAAACATCTCCCAAAACAAAGCAAATATGATTCACCGCCTCAGAATATTAATTTCACTTCGCAAAAGTTGCTCAAGAGTAACGTTAACAAAACTGCAAGTAAACTCCTTCAAAACGTCTGTCACCGATATACAAATGTCAAAACAATTTATCAGAATACGATTATATTGCAGGAAACGTGCAGTTGCAGTGCAGGTTTTTTACCAGAATAGCGATTCATTTACTGCAACATTCCTGCAACGTCGCTGCTGTCAGATCGTTTAATAGAATACCGAAACGTCAAAATGGACGCATTTTTGACACACGCCGCGCTGCAGTGCAGTTGCAGTTTTTAGTAGAATCGGCCCACTGATGTTGACCCGTGACCTGGCCAATAAGATTCTACTTTATCCCCCGACCCTTTGAATGAATTGACTACGCAAAATCGTATCATCGGACATACGCGTACATTGGTTATCTCCTTCGTGCCTTTAATCAAACATCCTTTTGTCTTTGTTCGCTAGCTCTTGTACAAACTGGGGCAAAGAATGTCCTACATGTAATTAGTTTAGTTATGAAATGGCGGCGTGCCATCAAATAATCCAATGGCGTTAATTAATGGAGAAGGAATGTCGGAGCAAGGTGTTATTGTCAATGGTATTTAGCAATTAGTATTCTAGAGGTAGTCCAAGAGCCGGTAGCCTTTAAGTGTTAACTCCTGGTAGCTTATCTGCCTCTTTAAAAATATAACATGGAAATATTAAAATTATGAAACTTAACTTGTGACGTAGCGGTTAAGTGGATGTACTTCCGTAGACGGGCTGCTTTGATGCACCTTCACCTCTCTTAAAAACACCAAGACCAAGATAAACAGACATGTTCATGCACGCAAATGTTTGTCATGTGTGGGAATTATTATTATTATTATTTATCTCAGCACACCCGCACTTAAATTTTTGTCACTACATCATCTTACATTTCACATTGTTCTTGTTTATTCCCTATTTTTACCCTATCATTCATTCTAACTCCAATTTAATAACTCATTTTTCAATCAATCTTATCAAAAATAAATTTTCTTACCCAAAAAATAGATTGGAACATTTTGTATGGAACCTGGAGTTCTCTGTTAACAGTGGCAGTGGCAGCTTGACCACTTTGTGTTGCAAACGTAGAAAGGCTATGGCTACTTGACTTGTATAAAAAATAATGAATAGCTGCTACAGTGGTCTGTGCCAATATATTGTTTCGCTCCTTGAACGAGCGGCGCCGCCGGCAGGTCGGCCTGCTATATTAGTCAATGGTATAATATGAATTTCTATCCTTATATGACTTGGCACAGTTTACTATCGATTTTTTACGACCGCCAAGAATGTATTGACTGTCTATTGATTATTAATACAAGTATGTGCTTGATTTTATTATTGGTATAGTAATGTGTAGATAAATAGTGCGTATTTATACGTTGACGCAAATTGTTTGGTCATACCAGTTTCTTAGTAGCCTAGGCCATATATATTGACTCAGGTTACGATTACTGTCTTTTAATTGTATTTTATGTATGTACTTATGAATTACTTCACGTCAGCTCCATTGCGGGATAGGTAGAGAGAACTGAGCGCAATAAGACGTGATCCACCTCACTCGCTTCTTTAACGTTCATACTAAGGCTCCTGACATCACTTTCTGTCATGGTAGGTGAGTCTTGGACTTCCTCGGCTCCTACATCGTTCCACTTTCGCATTGTATAGGTATCTGGTTCGTCATTCTTTTATCTTGCATGGTTTTTACATACCCGATCCAACTTTTCGCTTGTTTGCCACTCAACGAGTGAGTTAAAAAGTTTGAGTGAGTTAGTTTTCCATTTGAAAAGAATGGATGGGAAAAGAGTTACGAAAAAGTTTATCGAGCAAGAGTGCTGAAAAAGGGCCGAATTAAAAGCACCCAATACCGAAGAGCGTGCAAAAAGAGATTGATGATGTGGAAAAGGCGAGAGAGGATCGGTGCACCTGGCGTTGCATAGCCTCTGCCTACCCCAATGGGAGACAGGCGTGGTGATATGTATGTATGCAAAAAAAAAATGTGAAGGGAAGTCATAATTTCACTAAATTTATTTGGAACTAATGCCCCTAGAAGACTCCTCAAAAATGCAAACATATTAGGTAACATGCACCAAAACTTCGCTCCACGTACAAGTCTAACGTTTTAAAAGCTAATCATAAACCCGTGCAGTTTGCAACCCGTTTGGTGTTCGGTGTGAATGAGCACACCGGCGTCGAAGTCACTCCACTTCCGGTCGACAGGCACCAACCGACCTGACATATTTGAATGCTGTGACTGTGAATTCGAAAAAATCCGAACTAAGGGTACAAGGGAACAAGTTCTTTTTTTAAGTTTCTGGATACGTTATTGATTCACTCAAACTATCGCATTTGTCGTATGCATAAACGAGAATAGAGAATATCGCAGAAAATTCATCTCACTGCCCCCATCTCACTACATTCTTGCTGTGTGTCTTCTATTAGGTAGAGTAGTTAAGTACATTTATTTTTGTTACAAGTATACAGCGCCATCTAGCCCCAAAGTGAGCGAAGCTTGTGTTATGGATGACAAGGAAACTGATAAACATATGTAAATACATTTTTTTGTAAATAATTAAACACCCAGACCAAGACAAAGAAACATGTTCATGCACACAAATGTTTGTCCTGCGTGGAAATCGAACCCACGAGCGTTGGTTTCAAAGTAGCGTAACTAACCACTGCGCCAACGAGCTCGTCACATGTACACAAAATATTGGTATTGTCTTTCAAAGAGGTTCCCAAAGTTTAAAACTGTTACGTTTATGAATTACGAGAATATTCCGAACGAAATCAGTATTATGGTCATCCTACACGCATGGAGCAGTAGCTCCAGACCGTACCACGTATGTGTCCCAATCAATATGTACTCCATTGTATTTATATGATTCATGTGACACAATCAGACACAATTGATGTGCAATACACAGGAATAAAAATATGGGCTGGACCGCGACTTCATTTATCGGCGATGGCAGATATTTTCAGTATTTTGTGTCGACCCCTTGACTATATATTTTCTTTTTGTATACCCCCTACCGTCTGTATACAATTTACAATCTGTGTACAATTTATCGACATCTTATATGTTTAGCAGCAGCGATAGCCCAGTGGATAAAGAACTGGCCTATTGATTAATTGGTCCCCGGTTTGAATCCTAGCATGTACATTAGTAAATTCGTGTTTTCTTTATGTACATTTTTGTAATTACGCTTTTTTAATGGGACAGGCCCACACCACTCTTTCCCACCACTGTGTCTCCTGTGTAGCCACCAAAAAGGCAATGAACAGTGAAATCCATTGCTGTCCCGGGGGTTAAACTACAGGTGCTTTGGAACTCACAACGAATTTAATCAGAAGAAGTATTTGTAAGAGTAGGAAATTTTGAATTTACTTAAATGTGTTATTGTAATTACGCTTGTTGGACGGTGAAGGAAAAGATGCTGAAGTCCAAAAGATATATTATCGCCGACGTGTGACTTAAACTAAGAAATGTCTGGTTTAATTGTGGAGGTCTGCCGGTAATCGATTTATGTAAAACAGTCCCTTCGCCAAACTCTTAGGCTTAGGTAGCGGACCCCGCCAATCCTAATGGATTAGGAAACGGGATACCCCTAAGAAGAAGAAGAGTTGAGAAACATATATTTTGTGCAAAGCAGATTGCTTATCGCGTTTGGACCACGTCCCGTGCGAATCTGATTTGAAACGCAAACTGAATTCTATCTGTTAAGGGGAAATCCAGTAAGAGGGTGATTGCCAATGCACATTTTGATGTCGTCGGCAGAGTTGGCGAGTGGCTTCCGAGCCTTACTCTGGGAGCCTTGCTTTCTGGCCCCTCGATAAGCTGTTTAGGGAAATTTCTGTCAACCGTCCATACCACCTCTGCAAAAACCGGATCACAGTTTGGCATATAAGCCAAAGAGCTATAGCGCTAAATACAAAGCCGGTTTACTCAGTTATCTGTTTCCTTCTGAAATATGAATGACAGGGTAGCTGTGTGTGTAACTCAGTGCTGGAAATATCAATTACCCAGCGAGATGTTCGGCGGACATTTCTCTCTCTCTCTCTCTCTCGACATTCATAAATCGAACGGGCCAGTGGGCTATATTTTAAAGCAAAGTCATAGTGGGTCAGGCAGATAGAGCAGAGAGAGCGCCACATCGTTCGTAGCTCTTATCATGTATGCTCGCAGGTTTCTAGCCCCCTGATTTTACCTTTTGATAAAATACAATCAACAACAACAATAAAGCACGTGAAAATACTCATTTTACTCCTTTCAACTTTTTAAGATTTCATTTAAAAATAAGTCAATTGTGACTTCTTTTCTCGGCTCAGTCCTACGTTGTTCGTGTTGAATATCTATTTTGTCATTGCTTTCTCCTGCATTTTTGCTACATGCCCAAACCAACGGAGTATGCCTCGTATCTTAACACGACTTTCAAACCAACTCTCGTTTCCTACATCATCATTGTACCGTGGTCTACAACCGTCACGCCACAAATTTCAATCAATTTAATAATTCATGGAAATAAACAATTAATCCAGATCTCTAAATACATTTCTCCCGTTTTGACATTAACAAATTACAACATAAAGAAAGAGACAGCACTTCTGTCAGTGGCAGCCGTACCCTCGATATTGGAAATTAATTTTGCTAATTGCAAACGCAAGCGCTTCGAACAGAGTACCAATTAGCATTTTATGGCGTCGCCTGGTCATCACGATTAGGGTTGCCATCTATTTTTAAAGCAAATGGAGAATATTTACTTGCGTAAGATAAAAAACAAAATACTTCTGAAAATAAAGTTTTTTTTATATTTAACCTGATATTTTTTGGTTCAAAACCGAAACGACAGTATTTATTGATTACGTTCCGCTAAACGCAAAAAAATTATAAACACTTTTGTTTTATGTATAAAATGAAATATAAAAAGTAGAAACAGGTATAATAAGTATTTTTACGTGCTTTCATCTTGCATTAAAATGCGATGTGTGTATATATTTTCCTATGGACACCAAAATGGGCGAAACCGATTTTCATGAAATTTTCAGTCAATTTCCAGATTAGGCTAGCGAATAATCCTGTCAAATTTGGTAACGATTGGATCACCCGTGCGAAGCCAGGGTGGGACGTTAGTAAAGTATAAATTTCCATCTATCTATAATTTCCCATTAAATCCCTTGCAAGATTCACAGAGAGAACCGAGCGCCACACGACTTGCTCCTTACACACCTCACTCGCTTCTTTAACATTCATAGCTCTTATACACACACACTCCGGTTCCTAGTATATAGTATAAATTTAAACATGCTATATAGTTTATGCGGTCAATAAAGAACATTCTCCATAATTTTATTATAAAATATGAGTGGCAACCCTAATCACGGTGTTTAATTAATTGAAAAATAATCGATTTTGACTTTAACGCTGTAGAGCACAATGGAAACATTGAATGTTTTCGTTTGATGGTTTTTGGATGCTCAATGGAACAGTTATAATAAAAAGTTACTAAGAGTATAAGGCGCCCACATTTGTTTTCATTAACTCCAGTGGCAAATTTTACGGAACATTTTGGACATCTTCAATATATGTATCATATTATCCTCAACCCCAAGTCTTGTGTGTTCGATTCCCACACAGGACAAACATTTGTCTGCATGAACATATCAGTTTGTATTGGTCTGGATCTGGTTTATAATAGGGGTAGGGCGCGTCTGAGGAAGTACGTCCACCTCACAGAAAACTGCAGCCAAATAACAACTCCCTAGAGCGTTTTGTTCCTGCATGTGATGTGATTAATCAATCACTGCGTTAGTAAAGAAGCTCCGAAGGAGTTAGTGGTTGCAGCATGGTTGACAACGCGCGAGCGGTAACGCCGTAGCGGTTCGATTCCCACACAGGACAAAGATTTGTGTGCATGAACATGTGTGTTTGTCTTAGCCTGGGTGATTTTAAGAGAGGTAGGGCGCATCAAAGCAGCCCGTCTGGGGAAGTACCTTCAACTCACAGAAAACCTACTGCCAAGTAACAACTTCCTAGAGGCTGCTGAATTATTTCTGCAGGTGAGGTAGGTTACAAGTTTCTGTGACGCTGCTGTGTTAGCAGTGGGGGTATAGTCTACGGTAATAACTTTACACATGCGACTTTGTTAAAAAAAGTGTGTGAAATAACTCCAAAAATTTAAATATATAAAAAATAAATATATTTTCGGGTATAATTTAAATGTACGCGTACATATATATATTATATAGTGTATATATTTTAGCTGTATTGATATAAAACACGTGTTGTAGACTTAGTAATTAATATTAGATTAACTACTTCGAATATAGTCACGAACAAAACTTGAGAGACATTTACCAACAACCGACTTCGTGGTGTCGATTTTAGATGTCTGTGGAAAAAATCACTAAATTTTTCCCTAACGCGCCGAAAGAAGTGTAACTTCAAAAAGAAGAAATTACTTGATGAGTCCATATGTTGAGTTGTTTTATTTGTTGGCTCATCGATTCTTCTTCTTCCAAGCATTATCTCGTTTCAAATCTGATGGATTGGCGAGGTTCGCTACCTGTCAGTCCTATGATCAAGAGGGAAAGTCACCACTTTCTTAGGTTAGGTAACAAGTCCTTTGAAGTACATATAATTTCTTGGACGTGCCGGTTTCCTCACGATGTTTTCCTTCACCGCCGAGCAAGTGAAAAGCATATACACATAAATCCTAAAACACGAATTTAGAGGTACATGGCCTGAGTTCCGTATCCTAAGCGGGATGCTATGATGCGCCCTACCTCTCTTAAAAACACCCAGATCAAGACAACCAGACATGTTCATGCACACAAATGTTTGTCCTGTGTGGGAATCGAACCCACGAGCGTTGATGTCAAAGTAGCGTAACAACGCGTTTCACGACTGCGCCACCGAGTTCGTCATTTCGTTTATCGTAAGCTCGGCAAAGTTGATGACTCCATAATGTTGAGCTGTTTGATCCGTTGGTCACAGCTTATCAATCATTTAACTATAACTCATAAATATTGACGAGTACCATCGTCGTTACTTATTAAAAAATCATTCTGGGCGTGTTATTAAGTATTTACCGAACAGCACAGCTAATGAATAACCAACTACGTCGGAGTACAAGAGTTATTTCGCCCAATGTTTGAATAATTCAAAGGGTTACCTACCTTTTAACGTGTACTTCCCTGTTTAAAGTTTGATGTATGCCAATAGGAGATGAGCTGTAGTTACCTATATATCTTTATGCGGTTAAACAAATCTGGTTCTACTAATTAGTTAAACCTTTCGATGAGCCCGGTGGTGTAGTGGTTAGTAACCACTCCGCCATCAATTTAACAACGAGGCTCATGAGTTCGATTTCCACAAAAGACAAACATTTGTGTGCGTGAACATGACTGTTTGTCTTGTACTTGGCGTCTTTTAAGAGAGGTGCGGTCAAACCGCCTCAAAAAACCGCAGCCAATTATCATCTCCTGATGTGTTCCAGTGAGTAGTGTTACCAGTAAGCTTCCTTGAAGTTGCTGTGTTAGCAGCAGGGCAACGTGCGAGCGATGCTTCCTGTATTGCAAGTGTAGGCTTTGGCCACTTTACATCAGGTGGGCCGTATGTTTGTGTGTCTCCTGTAGTTGTATAAAAATAACTTAGATGAAGTATATAATTAATTCGGGAGTCCAACCTGCTAAGGTGAAATCTACTCAGATCATTTTTTATTTTTATTTTGAATAGTATGTACTTTGGATCTCCACGGTCCTTGTTAGCTTAACGGAAGACGATCTCTATTAACCTAGACCAAAGTTCGAAGTTCGAAATCAAAGCATTCGACCTGCATCGTCATCTTAGGCGCTAGATACCCATGTTATTTGATAGAGTAACTCGTAAATTATACGAAATATAAATTAGCTATATATATCTTCACGCCAAATCCCTTACGGCGTAGGCAGTGAGACCCGAGCACCGTGTTACTGGGTCCTTTAAAAAAGTACTTTCTTAAAAAATCGCCCAACTTACAGAAAACTATCTTTGATGATTTTTTTCAATTTCTTTTTCTTCCAGCACACTGGTATCATGGAAGATCTTCCGTGAGGAGTTGAACAACGTGCATCCAATATCGTCGGGATTGGAGACCATGGCGCTGAAGACGACAATAGATCTGACATGCAACGATTTCATCTCCAATTTTGAATTTGATGTCTTCACGAGGTATTCAAAATTTCATTTAAATTTAAAATTCTGTTAGGTAACTATTAGGGTTAATGAGCTAAAATACCGATTATGAAGCATAACTAAAGGGCTTTCAACGAGATGAGATAAAAATTATAAACACTAAGACCTTTTTTTTGTTTTTTTTGTGTTATGGGTACTAGACAACTGATAAATACGTAAATACATTTTTTTTGTAAATACATGCTTATTATACATAGAAAATACCCAGACCAAGACAAACGGACATGTTCATGCACACAAATGTTTCTACTGTGTGGGAATCGAACCCACGAGCGTTGGTGTCAAAGTAGCGTAACAACGCGTTTCACCACTGCGCCACCGAGCTCGTCTTTACTGAGTTTCGTTAAAAATCAAGCAATAAGTATCCCCGTCCTTTTCTCTTGCAGGCAGGAACGGCGGCGGCGTAACTGTGTTGCGGTCTTTAAATTTTGGTACATGAATTGGTCATATTTGGCGGGTCAAGTAATATTTACACGGTCGAGTCGACAATTATTTAAATTTAAATAGAAACTAATAATAAAACAATAAATCCTATCATCTATGTCTGTTCAAATAAGATAAATGACATTATTACATATTTTGTGATGTCAGGAGCCTTAGATACCGGCGAGCGTGCATGAAAAGAGCAATGAATGTTAAAGACTCAGGTTAAAGAAGCGAGTGAGGTATGTAAGGATCGAGTCACGTGGCGCTCGGTTCTCTCTGCCTACCCCGCAAGGGATTTGGTGTGAAGTTATAGATAGATGTGTGACTACGGCTGGACAAAACATAGTTTTAATTTAATTACAATCTCATATGACTATATACCAATATTATATTTTTATTGTTTATCAATTTATATTCCAAAATAGGCTTACTTTGAAGTATTCTATACATGTCTTTTCGGTAGATAGGCAAGGTTTATGTTAGTTGGGGTTTAATTCGCAATTTTATATTGTTAAAGTAAATACATAACATTAAATAAAAGAGTACAGGTTAGCCTAGTGGTGGTAACGCTAGGAGAAACTATGATACTCCATAAAAATATGCTTTGCACCTCTAAATGATTGTTTACACTACGTGAACGGACTTTAGTTCATATCTATGTTATTTTAATGAATTCCTATATTTGTAAAATTCCAGGTTATTCCAACCGTGGAGCACGTTACTTCGCAACTGGCAGTTGCTAGCGGTCACTCATCCTGGCTACGTGGCTTTCTTAACGTACGACGAGGTTAAGGCGAGATTACAGAAGTATATCCACAAAGCAGGCAGTTATGTGTTCAGGTAAATATAAAGGATTATATAGCCACCACGCTACCACCGCTGAGTCTCCTGTGAAATCAAATAAAGTTTCAAGAGAGGTAGGGCGCTTAAAGCAGCCCGAATGAGATAGTACTTCGTTTACAGAAAGCAGCAGGCGAACATCAGCCTGTGGAGTTCCGTAAATATTGCGAACTGCTTTTTTGTCACTGACTATTCAGTTGGCATCTGAGGGCAACAGCAGCGTCGCTGATTTTGAGAGGCGGCTGTGAAGTACCTCAGTCTGAAGCAAAGAAAAGCCGAGAGGTATCGAACCTCGGCTTAGGGCGTCGCGTGGGTAAAACCTGGGTCTGGGTCTGTATAGCCTGTGAAGAGAAATCTGCGATCGACATGTGATTATATACACGTTACTGCACGTTTGTAGCTCATTGTGGTAAGAAACGAATCCAAAATCTATGTTTTCGATTTCTTTTCGTTGTCAAGCCAGTGTGAATACAGTCGCGATCGCGGTCGCTACAAAACGAGCAGCAAAACGTCTCTCATGAAGTCGAAGGGCAGCGGCCGCCGCCCCGCAACAAGCGACGCGGCGTCGTAGGCATACGTACTCGTAGTTCCCCACTCCTCTGATTCGTCAAAAATTCAATCTATGTATTTCAGCGTACCAGCGTACAGCCGCCATCTCTGCAGAAGAGGTCCTAGCGACTGCGGTTGTCTGCGATTAGTCGCTTAGTGAAAACTTAGCCTTAGAATTGCCTGTTAACATGTATTTCCTCAATTTATTTCGCAGGTTATCGTGTACGCGACTAGGTCAATGGGCAATAGGCTATGTTACAGTGGACGGGGAGATTCTTCAGACAATCCCGCAAAACAAGAGCTTGGTTCAGGCGCTTCTCGACGGGTATAGAGAAGGATTGTAAGTATATTATAATTTTATCATATCATAATTTTCATGTAGAAAGAACGCAGGAAGAAAGAATTACGAAACAGATATACAGCGCGAAAGTAGAAGGATGTATGTGCCGAGGAAGTTTAAGGCTTTCCTACCGTGACCAAATTGATCGTGTTCTATCAGAAGGTGATGTCAGGAGCCCTAGAAACCAGCCAGCGAGCGTGGAAGATTTATGAATGTTAAAGAAGCGAGTGAGGTGTGTAAGGACAGAGGGATTTGGCGCTCGGTTCTCTCTGTCTACCTCGCAAGGGATTTGCCGTGAAGTTATAGATAAATAATATTCTTGCCAAGTGACCACTCAAGGCGGCGGCTTGAAGGCCACTTACTGAAGAAGCATTGGCTTGTTACGATGGGCAGATATATACTTCAGACGATCCTGCAGAAAAATGATTCTTTCATTATTGGGCAGGATTCCAAGTATATCGTGGTTTTAAAACTTTGCTAACAGAATATTGCCCACTAATCGCTCATTAGAAGCGGCTTCACATTGTTTAGCACGCGGGGAGGTCTCTATGATGACGAAACCCCAACACGAGAGATTGGTGCAAACGATTCATGACGGTTCAGGATATTTGTTATACCACAATATAAACATGCTTCCAATAACTCATTCGAGCCTGTCCCAACGCGATTAGGACAAGTGCTAATTTATTTACGCGAGTATGAGCAGTACTAGTTGTATTCTTCCCAGCGTTTCCCGTTTCCTAATCCATTAGGATTGGTGGAATCAGCTACCTAAGCCTATAGATATGGCGAAGATACTAATTTTGACTTGGAGCGACTGCCCTCAGACCTGAGACCAGAAGATTAAAGGCCAATAATATATTACTTCTCGTAAAAAATAATATTAATAATAATAATATTTTAGGAACCGGCGAGCGTGCATGAAAAGAGCTATGAATGTCACAGAAGCGAGTGAAGTATGCAAGGACCGCGTCTTATGGCGCTCGGTTCTATCTGCCTACCCCGCAAGGGACTTGGCGTGAAGATATAAAAAAAAAAAATAATAATATATTATAATATGGGCCAATATATTATTTTTCACAATCTTAAAGACGATAAGCGCATACTGAAAAACTTAGTTATATATCATAGTTCAAACAGACTATGAAATGTCTACGTCCTTGCCTCTTTTGAGGTGGATTCCAAGTTGGCACGAGGTTAAACTTTACTGAAGACGCGTTACATTTTTCAGCTACCTGTACCCCGATGGTCGAGACGTGAACCCTGACCTTAGCAGCGCCATCATATCACCTGCTGAAGATCACATAACTGTCACACAGGAGCAGTACGAGTTGTATTGTGAAATGGGTAAGTCCTGCGACATTTTATACCACTCGGGTGGCAAACCAGCTTAGTAGGTATATGGCATATCCTTCAATGTGATGTTAATCAGTTATTATAGTATTTGAATGTTTTTTAGAATTTTTTACCTCAAAAGGAAAAACGGAACTGTCTGTCGGTCTGTCTGTCAAGACCCGTTTAGGGACGGGTGGAGTTCTCAAGCTGAAATTTATATCAAATACTCTGGTCTGCAATCCCTTCGAGCAATGAAAAATTCAAACTTCTAATTCAACACAATCAAAAGATACGGCTGTTTATGCCACGTTTATGCGCATATTTTGACACTCGCAAGGGAATCAAAACCTATAGTGTACTTCCCGTTGAACTAGAATCATTAAATTTGTTAAGAAGCAGTGTTATGTAGCACAAGTAAAGGAAAAAATGCGAAAACCGCGAAATTGTAGTTTTATCCCAAAAAGCAAATTCTTTTTCGAAAATAACTTCTGAAAATATAGATAGATAGATAATATAGATGGATAAACGAAATTATAGATAGGTAGATAGAATTTCTGAAAATATTTTCTTACGGAACCCTCGTTGCGCGAGTCGGACTCGTACTTGACGGCTTTTCTTTATATACTACGTCGGAATAGATACAGGTAAACGGCCCACCTGATGTAAAGTAACTACCGTAGTCTATGAACGCCTGCAATACGTTAAGTATCACTCCCGTGATGCCACCCCTGCTGATGCAGTAACTCCCTATTTGCTTACTAGTAACTTCAGACACTCACAATAACACGTCAATCCTCAGTGAGTTGTGATTTGGCTGCGGTTTTCTGTGAGGTGGAGGTACTTACCAAGTCGGTCAGATTTGATGAGTCAGGACCTTTTTTTTTTTTTTACAACGTCGGGAGGCATTCAAGTATTCGGCCCACCTGATGTAAAGCAGTTTCCGTAGCCTATTAACACTTGTAATATATTAAGTATCACTTGCGCGATATCTCCTCTGCTGCTTACACAGCAACTCCTTGGGAGCTTACTGGTGACCTCACTCACACACAGGAACACAACAACCCTCTAGGAAGTTGTTATTTGGCTGCGGTTTTCTCTGAGGTGGGAGGTACTTCTCCAGACGGGCTGCTTTGATGCGCCCTATCTCTCTTAAAACATCCAGATCAAGACATCTTAAAAATACGCAGATCAAGACACAGATTCATTCACGCAAATGTTTGCCCTGTGTGGGAATCGAACCCACGGGCCTAACCCTAACAACTAAGTAATGAGAGCCTGTTAAAGTAGCATCACTCTGTCACCGGACTCGTCTATTTACTTCCCGTCATTGTATTCACTCGCATGAACACTGGCTCTATCTAAATTATCTTCACCCCTCTATCGCCAGAGCTGTAATTGTTAATAGACAGAGTGCACCACTTGCAAGTACGATTGTTTTTGTCTTTTATTAAGAGCAAACATTTTTAAGAGAGGTAGAGCGCATCGAAGTAGTCTGGAGGCAGAATAGAACGGGCGTCTCCTATTGGCTAGTTCGCGGATCACGATCGCGGCACTTATCGGCTATTGGTTAAAATATTCTCCCATTGGTCAGTAGGCTATAATCGCTGAATATTTTGATGTTTGTGTTTTTGTGGTGATGATGATTTTTTTTATACTACGTCAGGAGGCATACAAGCATACGGCCCACCTGATGTAAAGCGGGTACCGTAGCTTATTAACGCTTGAGATATATTAAGTATCACTCGCGCGATGCCTCCTCTGCTGCTTACATAGTAACTCCTTAGGAGCTTACTGGTGACCTCACTCATACGCAGGAACACAACAACCCTCTAGGGAGTTGTTATTTGGTTGCGGTTTTCTGTGAGGTGGAAGTACTTCCCCAGCCGTGCTGCTTTGATGCGCCCTACCTCTCTTAAGGCTCTGTGATTAATGATTGCAGCCAAATTGTTTTACAATTGCAGGTAGCACGTTCCAATTATGCAAGATTTGTGCAGAAAACGATAAGGACATCAGGATAGAGCCTTGCGGACACCTGCTATGTACACCGTGTCTGACCGCGTGGCAGATTGTACGTTTTTCTTTTAAATTTATTTATTTTTATATATACATAATGTTATTGTCATGTCTCCCATTAGTGTCGATAGAGATAATAAACCTCGGACGCTGGCAATGAGAGTGAGTCTGATGCTCACTCTACGTTGACGACGTCCGATGAAGGTATAACTATGGATGAGATCGAATGGTCGATAGGAAGCTTGAAAAATGGAGTCTCCGGGAATTGATCATAGCTGAGATAATAAAATTATGGTAAGGTGGCACTTACGCCCGGGACGCCTTCTGGTACTTAAGCAATCTATGCTGGCCAACAGGAAGGGTCCAGGCGGACTGAAGACGAGCAGTCACCGTGCCCTTCTATAAAGGCAAGAGGTCATACGTGGACTGCGCCAGCTATAGAGCCATCAGTTTGATCAGCTTAGCAGCAAAAGTATCCACCGCACCACCACATCAACCATTACTCATCCCACTGCAGGGATACGGGCCTCCCTTCAACCGAAGGGGGTTTAGAGCATACTCCACCACGCTGCTCAAATGAGGATTGGCGGAGGCCAGTGTTTTCAAGCAGCCCGTGGGCCACTGACTTAGCTTAACGACTGTCTCTATCATCCATCTCTCGCCATCGAGCTCTCGTTCAAAAGTATATGGAAAGGTAATTGAAAGGAGAATGAGTAAAATCTGATGAAATGTAGGTTTACCATTTCATCAGATTTCATTCTCCTAGTTTTCTCACTCCGCAATATCGTGAAGAAGCATCTGGCTATAGATCAGAAGGTTTTCTACGCTTTTGTGGAAAGCATTTGATAGGGTTGTGCGAAAGGAACTGTGGGACATTTTGTCGAGATATGGGATTGAAGTGAGTTGCCTGTTGTCTGCTAGGCTGTTTATTCTGTATTTCTATAATTGTCTAAAGAGAATAAGATCGACAAATATAGGATTACGCATGGGTGACTTAGTGGTGAACAGTTTGCTTTATGCAGACGATGACGTACTATTAGCAGAAACACCATATGAACTACACAATAATGAAAGACGATTGTACGGAGAAAGGCTTACTATTGAATGCAAAGAAAACAAAGATTTCGGCCAAATCAAAAGCACTCAGAACAAGCCAAGTGCACCTGGTGTTCTCACCGATGGGGGCGGATCGGTGCGCGTTGCCTCCGGGGGACGCCCTAACCCGCACATCGGTGCGCTTTCGATCCAGAATTGCAATCTAGTTGATTTGCAGGGGTCGCGAACGAGCTAGCATGCTTCTGGCACATGACCCCCTAAAACAAATCTCATTATATAAAATGACAACTTTATTAATTGGTGTCATTTTTTCAAAGCACGGTTTAATACCGCTACTCTTATTTCTTGCACCACATTTATCTTTGACCGATATTTGCTTTTATTACAGCTACAGTTAGATGTTGGAAAGAGAATGAGAATTCTTAATGCCTTTGAACTTAAAGTTCGGTATTCATTTTGAACCAATATCCAAAATCCACCAAATCGGTATACGTGCCATCTCGTTTTTAGGAATTCTGATGGAGCTTGTGCATGAAATGACTTTGGATCCACGCATTTTTACGCGTAGATGCGAATACCTAGATTTCGTTTCGAGGCAATGGTAAACAAGAGCGTCTCACCACCACTCTGTTCACTCTACGGCGCACCACACTTTGGGAACCTCTGTTAATCCGTTCGTTACCACCAACACATCATTTGGGTTGAACGGGATTTCGACGTCATGCTACAAACGCATCGTATGTGTTCAGTTAATTAAGTAACGCAGGCGAGGTTTTAAAATTTATGTGGCAATCAATGGGTTAACGACTATCATATATTCACAAGTCAGGACAGATGGTTTAACGTGTCCTCCGAAGTAGACTCGATATAGGTAAACCCATCCATTCACAGGCTGGATTCGACGTTGCTTAACATGCGTGTTCCATTAGAGTGATATGGACGGCGCCATCGAGATCCTCATGATGCATGGTTTAACAATATTAAATAGACATATTTTGCAGGGCTAATGTTTTATCCATTACGGAAAATTACATGTTTTTGTAAATCACGAAAAGGTCAGTGTCAATGCTCAGCAGAGCGTGAACCACGCTATGATCATTGACCTTTCGTGAGCCGTTTATTTACTCAAATTGTATATTATGTGTAAATTTTTACTACTTTACTACTGAAAAATTTGTCAAGTTAATTTTGTCACACCCTATGTTCACAACAGGCGATCGGACATCCTTTCTGAAAATGATTCACATTCACCATATGTATATTAACCCGTTGAGGCTCAGACGGTTGAATTCCGCCATTATCATTATAATAAAAATATAATACTAAGTAAATAATACCTTTCAATGACCTAAAACTATTTCTAAAGGTTATTTATATAAAAAACGCGTGACGTCATTTCTGTGTAAACAAAACGCCAGCCGTTATTCAATTTCAGTTAGTAAAGTTATTTGTAAATTTATAACATTTAACTAACTTGTTTGAAATTTATATTGCTTGTTTGTAGCACTCAATTGCAATTATAGCTTTTGCGGCTGGTTTACACACAAATGTTCTGAGACAAATGTGCCGTTTACGCTCCATTAAAAAAAATGTTTAGGCATTGTTACGGGTCATTTAAAGATATTAAGTAATGAATATTATATTTTAATTACTTAATACCTTTTACTCGGTTCTCTCTGCCTACCCCACAAGGGCCTTGGCGTGAAGATATACATACATACATGCAAAATATATTTTTTATGTTTATGAATATCCCTTGTGATTACTTTGAATTACTTTTTGAAATATCCGATCCCACATTGCTAAATATTTTTACAATCGAAAAATGTACCATAGGTTCATTGTAAATATATTTAGAAATTATCTGGCAAGTTGTGTCAAAACAACTGTACCTATATGCATAATTTTGTCTGTCTTCGAGCGTTACATCTACTTTACTTGTTTGTAATGGAATATACCGCATATATTGATTCCAGGACTCCGAGGGTCAGGGTTGTCCGTTCTGTCGCGCGGAGATCAAGGGAACAGAGCAGGTGGTGGTGGATGCTTTCGTACCACCGCGACCGCCTAATACTACACACGATGCCAAGTATGTATTCGAATTTAAGCCCTATTAGCGCTATCCCGTTTCCTAATCCATTAGGATTGGCGGGGTCCACTACTTATGCTTAAGGATTCGGCGAAGATACTGGTTTTTACATGGAGCGACTGCCGTCAGACCTCCATAACTCGAGAGGGTCAACCTGACCTTTCTTAATCATAATCATCATTTATTTGCAGTAGCAATTTCAGTATCCAATTTATAGGTTATGTCACACGTCTTTCGAAGCATAATTTCTTGGACGTGCGGGTCTCCTCGCGATGTTTTCCTTCATCGCCGAGCAACCGATAATTACAAATATGTACATAAATCCAACAACATGAATTTAGTGGTATATGGCAGTCCTCGAATCGGGAATCGGTCACTAGGCCGTAAGGTCTGAAAGTAGCGTATGTGTTAATCCAGTACCTCATCTGTCTACCCATCAAATTTCACCACAATGAAACCAAAGTGAGAACGGAACAAACATCCATACTTTCACAATTTATAATATAACCTTTGTTGTCTAGTTTCATAGTATCGGATTAAAAATATATTCTTTATTTTTTATTATTATTCATTTTTCATAAATGACCAAAGAACATAGTAGACTTGCCCTTGTCAATCTTTATATCAAAGTCAAGAGATGTACTTGTAAACAAGTGTTAATATAGTATATCGGAATTTTTACACCACTAAATTCATATTTTCGGATTCGTGTACATATTTATCACTTGCTCAACGGTGAAGGAAAACATCGTGAGGAAACCCACACGTCAAAGAAATTATATTTCAAAAGACGTGTGAACTTACCTAAGCAAGATCTGGGTTTCCTTATGGGTTGTGGAGGTCTGACTGTAGTAGCTCCATGAAAAAATCAGTGTCTTTGCCAAATCCTGAGGCTTAGGTAGCGGACTCCGCCATACTAATAGATTAGGAAACGGGATGACCTGAAGAGGAAGTTCCTTTTTTTTCGTTTATACTTTTGCAATGCAAGCTTATGAGACTTTATTCAATTTTATGTAAATTACACTCTAAGTATTATAACGAACCAACAAATCTTGGTGTTAAAGTAGCTAACCTAGTTGCCAACTACTAGACTACTGGGTTCATCAAATGTTTTGGAAAGTGGATGATTGCATGTAAGGTAGGATTCAGTATATACTTCCTTTTTTTCTACAACGTCGTGAGGCGTACAAGCCTGGTGAAAAACACCTGATGAAAAGCGGCTACCATAGCATATGACGCTATTAATACATTAAGTATCACTCACGCGATGCCACCTCTAATACTATCACAGGAACTCCTTTGGAGCTTACTGGTGACCTCACTAACACGCAGGAAGACAACAAACTTCAAGGAAGTTATTTTTGACAATACAGTTTTCTGTGGGGTGGAGGTACTTTCTCAAACGTACTACCTCTCCTAAGAACTAGGCAGATAATGATAGATAAGGCTAGTAATCAGTATCTAGGGTGATACATGACGAGCTCGGTGACGCAGTCGTCGAGCGAATGACCCGACTTTGACACCAACGCTCGTGCGTTCGAATCCCACACAGAACAAACGTTTGGTATGTCTATTTGTCTTGGCCTGGATGTTTTTATGAGAGGTAGGGCGCATCAAACCAGCCTATCTAGAGAAGTACATCCACCTCGCCGAAAACCGCAGCCGAATAACAACTTCCTAGAGGGTTGTTGTATTCCTGCGTGTGAGTGAGGTCACCAGTAAGCTCCTAAGAAGTGCTACTGCTAACAGAGGCGGCATCGCGCGAGTCATACTTAATGTATTGCAAGCGTATATAGGCTACGGTAACCTCTTTACATCAGGTGGACCGTATGCTTGTATGCCGTCGTGGTGTGGTGAAAAAATATATATAAATATTATTTTCATCTTTATTGATTGTTTTCAGGAGCACAAACACAAAGACTGCCGTTAAACCAGTATCATCGAATTCATCAGGATCGTCAGGGTCGTCGGGCTGTAATGGTTCAAGTAAGTCAACAACACTAAATGATAGGCCATTTTGACATTTCTCATTCATCACGACGACCTAACTTTGTACGAACGTTGTACTTAACATGAAATTGTAAAACCACCAACAAAATTAAGACAACAGTTTGTTATTACAATGTTGTATCGTTGGATACACCCCACAAAACAAAATACACTGAACTTATCTTGGAATCGGAAACCAAACTTTTCAGGAACACCGTTCCTATATAAAATCTATGTGTTTGTCTACGTGTGTGTCTGTGTGTGCGTGTGTCTCGCTTTTTTTTCGAATATTCGAATTTTGACTTTAGATTCGGATTCAGCATAAAAAGTAGAATAGGAATGTTCAGGAACACCGTTCCTATCTCATAAGGAACATGGTCAAAATGTCCGACAATTAAAAAAAAAATGAATTGTTATATAATTGACGAGCCAGGTTCCTCTGGCGATGCAAGCTTGCGCATTCTCAACTGGTAACAATACCTCAAAAACATTGTATTGTTTCAGGCGTAGATGTAACAATATCGAGCAACTCCAACGGTTGGACATCGAGAAATACAACGTTCAATGGACTGACTGATGACATCGACGATGCTGAGGTAATTTGAACTTTATCACTTTACCCTTTGCTACCTATACGATAAATAAGACGTTAACTAAATTGAATTCTGTTATAAAAAGCAATAGTGTCGATTTTAATTAAAATTTATAAAGTATTTCGTAATCTAAAAATATTTAAAGCAAATTACGCTTTAGTTTTTGGACCACTAAGTCCTTTTTTCGAAAGCATGGTATTCTACGCCCTTGTTTGGTGTGGCATGTTTGTTATATTTGTTTATTCTATGGGTTTTAAGCAAGTAGCACACTTTTAGCATCTCAGAAATAACTAGAATGAAAATGTAGACTGCAGCTGGGAGCATTAAAAAATAAATATTCCGAATTTTTTAATACAACTTAGGTAAACAAACAAGCGTATAGACCACTTCATGTATAGTGACTTTGACGTAAATACGTATTTCAATTTGCTCCCGTAACGGGAAGCAATTCAGAAAGCTGATGATATCAAAATCGGGGGATAAAATTTGGTGTTGTAACCACACATATATCATTTACAATTTAATTGTAAATAATATATGTGTGGTTGATAGCTAAAGAACACCACTTGACCACTTGATAGCTAAAGAATCAAAGAATTCTTTACGTTGAGTGAGAACTGCGCCGTATCACGAGTGGCGGGGTAAAAGCACCGCCATTTTGAGATCATTTCGCTGCGTCATATGAATTCCTTTTAGCATAACTTACTTCCTTTTACTCGTTACGGAGACGTATTTACGTAAAACTCACGGCTGTGTCCGCGACAAAACCACCACAAGTCGGATTTTTTTTTCTTAATTTTATGACTTTCAGGTTTTTTACCATAGGATTTCATGATATGTTACAATCGTTCATAACTCGACATAATTATTCGTATAGAAATGCATTAACATCGCAAATTATATCCTCTTGAACGCCCGTTGATAGTGTGTTACCTGCTTAAACTGCATTACTGTTATTATTTTAGCCTGTTGCCGTTGTTCCCCACTCGTAGGCACTAGGAGAAAACTATTCGGTGTAGCAACATTTTTGCCAATACCCACCAATTTGGGGAAAAGTGCTGAATGAGGGCAATACAGGATTATTCATACTATCATTAAGTGTGTTGTGTTCCGTGTCATTTTGCTTGCGACTTGATGTGTGCATATTTTTTGTTGGCGTTTGTATTTTTGATTTAATTTAATATATAGTGATTTTAATATAATTAATGGTTTAGTGAGTTTAGTGAAAGGGAGGAACCATTAGGGCTGGTATCCACTAAAGCGGCGGTGGGCGGAGCGGTATGTTTTTATACAGTTGATACATTAAACTGTATAAAGAGAATGCAAACATACTAGCTCTCCGCACATCGCCATTCCAATGGATACCGGCCCTTATTATGGCGACTTGAGAAGAACCCTGGTCTTCCTGAAGTCATCAGGAACTGGTGATGACTTGCGTTAGCAGCGGGGATGCGCGAGGGGTACCTTACCTACCTTGGGTTTCAAACGTTTGTAGCTGACTGTGGCTGCTTCAAGTCAGTCTAGTCGTGTTCTTGTTTGCCAGACGACGTTGTATAAAAAACATGTTGTAATATATGTGCTTAATTCTCGCATTGCATATATTGTATTTTAGTGCAAGTAGCGACGCGCCTAGGTCTTCTTCTTCTTAGTGTTAACCCGTTTTCTAATTCCTTAGGACTGGCGGGGTCCGCTACTTAAGTCTAAGGATTTGGCGAAGATACTGGTTTTTAAATGGAACGACTACCGTCAGATCTTCACAACCCAGAGGATATCTTTCTTAGGTTTGCTTAGGTTAGGACAATAGTGGTGCGAGAGCTCGATATCGTCGTTGCGCGTGTCATTCTAATCAAACAAGGCAACGGGGATTACAGCCTATCTATGGATGGGTTTATCTACCTCGAGTTTCTCCGTACTTTGGAGGGCACGTTAAGCCGTCGGTCCCGGTTGTTGTCGATAGATGGCGTTAAGTCATTGATGTCGTTAAGCTAAGTCAGTGGCCCTCGGGCGGTTTGAAAACACTGACCTCCGCCAATGCGCATTTGAGCAGCGTGGTGGAGTAAACCCCTTCGGTTGAAGGGAGACCCGTATCCCTGCAGTGGGATGAGTAAGGGTGGATCTATGTATGTATGTACCTAGTCTTTCCATAAATACTGATCTAAAGAAGAAAAAAATTATATTGCAAATAACATTTATTACTTTTACAGTGTGTTAGTTTAATACATAAATATAAAACAATTTAAAATATAAAAAGCTTATTCGAAGTGGTCTCCGTTGGCTGCCATACAGTCCTTTAAACGTTGAGGCCAGTTATCAATAGAAGCACGCACTCTTTCCATGGAGAAATTCTTCACTGCCAATCGTACGGATTGTTTTAGGGACTCCAAATTATCATGGCGTTTAGAGCAAGCCGTACTCTCTAAAACGGACCATAAATCATAATCCAGCGGATTAAAATCGGGACTAGACGACGGCCAGTCTTCAGCTCTGATGAAGTCCGAAACGTTCGTTTCCAACCAAGACTGCGTAGACCGAGCTTTATGACCCGGCGCCGAGTCTTGCTGGAAGGACCATTCTTGGTTATTGAACATGGTGTTGTTAAAGGGCTTCACTACCTTCTCAAGAATGGGGAAGGTACTTGATACACTTGTGCCGATGTTTTGATACCTTTTTCACAAAGATATGGCTCAGTCACTCCTTCATAGCTAATACCCCACCAAACCATCGCTGAAGTCAGATAGTGCCCACGTTGCACTCTGTCGACTAATTGGGAAGCTTCCTTAGAGCTTTGAGCATAAATACGGTCATTTTGTTTGTTAAAATGTTGCTCAATTGTAAAAATTTTCTCATCTGTAAACAAAATTTTTCTGTGACCTCCGTTTGCGTACCGCTTCAGTAGTTGTTTCGATTTTACCACCCTATTCTTTTTTATTTTTATTATCAGTTAAGAAATTACCAGTACGTCTCTTATAGACTGCAAGTCCTAAGTCATCTTTTAAAATACGCGACATGGTTCTAGGTGCTATCTTCATCTCCCGAGATAAAATCTTTTGTTTTCGAACAGGATTTCTTCGAATTCTTTCCCTTACTGCTTTGACCACCTTTTCCGTACGAACACTACATGGACGGCCAGATCTTTTTCTGTCACAAACAGAGGAGGTCTCATTGTACCTATTAATAGCCCGGTACACAACCATTTTACTAATACCAAGCGTATGGAGAGTTTTAAAAATTGCATTTGGCTCCATACCTACTTTGTGTAACGCAATCACAGCGATTCGGTTCTCTTTATCACCCCACTCCATTTTAATATCGCAAAATATTGTACAATGTATTGGTGCCAAAATGAGAAAATCATATACAAATGACAGATTCCAAATTCAAATGTAATATTTTGTTTATTTTTAATTGTAACAGTATTTATGGCCAGACTAAGTATATAATGAATAAATTTTTGAAAGACCACAGAAGGCCCCAATAGCATCCTGTGATCTCTCCAATGCCTTACGAACTTTGTATTACATATATTTCATTGACGCGTATGAACAGAGAGAACAAGTGTAACCTACTACGCACGTTATGTCATAGCATCAGAGATTATATTCGCATGGAGGTTTTAAGCTTTGAACTCGGAACCTAGATGCCATCGATGCGCATCAGTCTAATCGAACGTTGTCCAGTAGCGTCTATTGCAGTTTGTCCATAGATGGGTTTAGTTTGCCTCGAGTTTCTCCGTTCGGAGGACTCGGTTCCGGCTGTTTTTTGATAGAAAACAGAGATAAGGCGCGGCCCTACTGGGGAACAGCCAAATAAAAAAATTCTGGAGGGTTCTTGTTCCTGTGAGTGATTGAGGGTACAAGTAAACTTCTTAAAGGTTGCTGTGTTAGCAGTGAGTGATACTTTCTTTACTATCGTACCGTACGGTAACGTTACGTACGTTACGCTTGTAGCGTTCATACGCTACGGTAAGCACTTTACATCAGGTGGGTCGTATGCTTATATGCCACCTGACGTTGTACAAAAAAAAATAGCAACGTGCTCGCGCTGCTACGTGAGGTAAAGTAGTGTATTGAAAATAAGGGAAATCTGAGGAATTAATAAAAGTACGGGTAAATTCAAGAAATATGCCGCAGTTAAGTCGCAAGCCATCACGCATGCGCTATCAATATGATGGTTGTTTGTTCGCAGAGGCGCGAGAGAAAATCACCGCATGCTTAGTTGCACGTGTCTTGCACGCCGAGTCACTACGTGTTACATTCCAATCATACGTACATTGAGCTCGTATTGTTAGAAAAAATGTGAGATAAGACACCCGATAGAAGCTAAATTTAAAGTACTGTACTGTACACTCAGTATCCAAATGCAGCTTATTTTGTAAATAATGATAGAAACAACTATAATAACAAAAAATTAAGATTTTCGTACAAAATAAATTCAACATTGTCACTTTGGTATAGTGAAATAAATTTCCGAAATTTCGAAATTGATAAATTTGCGAAATTTGTTATTATTCATGAGCTATTTGTTATGCTGATGAAAATTTGCACCTGAAAATACTATACTGATAGTATTTTTTAGCCTAACATTTAAAAAGGCAGTACACTGAAATAAAATATTTTTCTAAGAAATGAAATCGTTTATTAAATCTTTATTGCGTTATATATGGAATTAAAGCATGGTTTAATAAACAAAGGTAAAGAAAAAGTATTTAAGTAAGTAGTACGAAAATATTTCGTTTCATTTTCACTCTTTTTGACATTCTAAGCATTGTAAGATACTACAGATGTATAGCATTTTACGTGCTCCTTTTTCATTGGAATATAGTACACCGAATCAAAATATTTGTATTATAAAATAGTACAATTGGCAACCCTGGCATCAGGATGGACATAGACATACTGCATACACGGTATATTGTAGTAGTTTAAACTTAGCTTCATACATTCTCTACCTTATGATAAACACATTAACGTGCTTCCCAGCCAAAGTAGTGGGTTTGATCGGTGCGTTCATGACGTTTCATTTTTCCTTACCAAACGTCCATGAAAAAGTTTCATTCCGGAACTATTATGTGTAATTACGTTGAATATATATTTTTTAAATAGTCAATAAATTAGTATCGAAAATTTCGATGGAAAAATTATACCTAAGGTATAATTTATAAATGCTACCATCATAAGGACATGCCTTTATAAACTTAACAGTTAAATATTTCAGGTGAATTAGATTTGTTCCTTTTTTTCATGTTCTACATTATGCTACATTTGTTAATAATCAAATAATCTACGGTGCAGTCATATTTAAATTTTTATCAATAAATTCAAAACGTCGTGTAGGCAAGATTAGTCGAGTATGTCAAGGCATCTACAAATCGCAATTTTTTTACCGAGTTTGCTTTTTATTTATTACCAAATTTCTAGAGCATCCAACTTTCTCCTAACCCTATCGTGACAAGCTTTAATTTTATATAGTCAGAAAATCGAGTTGAATGAATTAATGTTTGAATAGATTTAATGAAAATTTTATATTTTTTATATTTTTGTCTGTGAATTATTTTAACCATTTGAGCTTTCTACTCGGTTATAGAATCAAATCTCTTTAAACGAGCTTTTAATTTATGTAACTTTTAGTGTTTGGTCTAGTATAAAATATTAAACATAAAATAAAAAAAATAGTAACATTCGTACATAGTAAATGATTTATGATTCTGGCTTTGTCGTCGCGATATCTTCAAAGGCTTATTTACTTTATCTTGATTGAAAAAATGTTACATTTGTACATTGTAAAGGCATGCCCATATTATTTTATCGCTCAGTTACTAATGCATCCGAATTGTTCATATCCCAAATATGAATGATTGTTTCGTTCGTCAGTCATAATAATTGGACTTTATTTTTCATCGTATATTTTGTTCAACAATATGAGCTCATGATCATTAATTATCATTAAAATCAATAAAATAAGAAAGTTTGAGATGCTGAACATCAATGATTCACTCCGGGTTTCTTATTTCACTGGTTTTTTTAAATGTTGTATTTTCGTTTTCTGTAAAAATAGTATTTGTTTTCAAAAACTATGGACATTTTGTATTTTTCATGATGTCTCGTGCCACAGTTATTATTTATTTAGTGACAATTTCTTCATACGTATAATAAATGTAATATTTACAATGTTTAAATAATATAAGGAGTTATGATTGTTGGAGTGTGTTTTGGAAGCAATATACAATTTTTATAATTCGAAAATTATCAATTTTTAAATAATATATAGCCAGCATGTTTTGCAATCATAAATAGAGTTAGCAAATTTAGATTTTCCATAGGTATTTAAATAAATTAGTTAAATAAACTAGTATATAATCTCTTTCTGTTCTAAATCACTTGTTGCAAGATCTCGAAAATAATTAATTGACGCTGATCACAAAATTCTTTATCTAGAACTTTCTTGTGTAAATGTTTTCCAATAATCTGTATGTACTTAAAATATATGTTGTCCCTGTGTGTACTTCCGTATTAACATTTTTACAATTACCTTGTATAGTATTTATTATTTATGTCGTGGGCCTTTATTTTTAATTCATATCGACAAAGTCGTGATTTTTCTGAAACTTTGTCACTTATTCGGCGCAAAATAATTAATGTAATTGCTTCCAAAACTCAATTAATTTCTATGAAAGGCTCATAATGCAATAGTTATAAATAACAATTAATTATTATAAATATCAGTGACAATATATTTGTAGTATTTACGATAGGTTTTACATACAATATGTAAAATGAATGCCTCCACCAGACGACTTATTTTTACGCGTGTGAAGCCGCATATTCAGCGCACGACAACGTTTTTTGACATTCATTTTGCGTGTCGATAAGACGTGTATTCCCATTAGTCCCACTACAGTTGACCTGTGATTGGACTGCTGAGATTTTATATAAATTTATATATCCTAGGTAGGTAATATAATTCGGTTATGATGTTGATTAATTTATTACAATAAAAACCGCTTTTTATGTACGTGTGTTTTGATTTATGTGTTGATACTTATCTATACCATGTCATTGTTTGGTCATTAGTTAGTGTACCGCAGAAATAGTGTGCTTTTCAGAATGTTATGAATATATATGTGGTCGATCGCCGTAGCAATGAGAACATTGCCTATGCTCAGTTAAGTAGGCTCACACTTCTCATTAATCTTATTTTTATATTATATTAATTTTAATTATAAAGGAAATATTTAATTTTTTGTGCTGTACATCTAAAATTTCTTCATTTAGGTGTATACAAAATGTTGCAGAATACTGTGGATGTTAGTAAACTTAGATGTAGGCTACTAATATCAACACACAAATACTAAATGAAAAGACAACAAAGACCCGGAAACTTTGGGGAAAAGCCCTACTATTCCAATTACTGATTTAACAATAATGGGACTCATGGGAATACACGAGATACGTCTGTCTATATTGTTGTTGAAGTATCGACTCGCAAACTGGACGTGTTTGAGTGTCACGCGGTTTCCCCGTTGGGAAAATAAAACTATATTCGAGACCTAGTACGGATAGGAAAATGGCAACTGTTCATACATGGTTAGGCCAAGATTAATCGGTCGATTACCCTAATATGGCTTATATGAAATCGTTGATGCCTATGATATTAAAGATTACATTTAATTCGTGTTTATGTCAAGATGATCGTTTCGTGGAATATACTATTCAATTATCTTTTGATTCCCAAATTGTAAATTTTATGAGTTAATGTTAAGAATATTTATTTTTAATGGGTCTTCATCGTGGAACTTGCCATTTTCCTTTTGCTTGTTGAACGGTATATTCAATACGTTTTTGGAATATATGTGTTTTATTTGCGAATATTTTGCATTAGTTAGTTTTAGTTGATGATGTCCAATTGTGTGTAAATTTTATTATATTTTATTGGTGAACTACATCTTATTTATTATAAGTTTTTAAAATGTTGACATTATACGCTTGGTGATTCGTGCTTTGTGTTATTTTTTTTTTTTGTGTTTGGTCTTTGGCATGTTTTGCGATGTTGGTATGCTATGCTTGTAAGCGAACCTAATGAAGAAATCCTGATTATTTTCAAAAATGTATTAACTACAGCATGGGGTTCTTAAAAAATGGCGGGAAGATGTTTATACCAGGGTTTGTAAAGCGCGAATGAAGTCCCAGCTGTTGCGAGCATAGGTTGCTGTAATTGCTTTCTGTTACAGGCGTTTCTTTATGTACGTAAGTGCTCCCAAATTGTTTTTATACACGAACGATTTGGCGGTTTACATCGTCAATTCTATAAGTATATTTATTTTACACAACTTTCGGGAGGTATACAAGTGTAACGTTGTTACCGTAGCGTATGTTCGCTGCAATAAATTAAGTATCACTCGCGCGATCCCACCTCTGCCGTTAACAGAACTAGTAACAGTTAACTGTAAACTATGGAGTTTACTGGCAACCTCATTCACTCGCAGGAACACAACATACCTCCAGCGAGTTGTTATTTGACTGCGGTTTTCTGTGAGGTGGAGATACAGGTACCGGCGCGTAATTTAACCGATGCGCAGTGATTGTTTTTCTGTTCTAAATCGAGCGAAGTGCGCGCGCGTGCGTATCCTTAGCAACGGTGTGGACCCGACTCCCACGCGGTCACTCGCCCCCTCTCGGCCCGCGCAGGCCCCTCGCCGTCCAACAGTATAAGAAGAAAATATGCGTAGAAAAGTTTAAGTTGTGGTTTTTGTTAAATACTTGTTTGATGTGTAGTTGTTTTTTGTTATTATTTATCATTTATCATACGTGAACAATATCCGTTGTAAAAATGCCACGTTGTTTCGTGACTTTAAACAGACAAGCAGTAAATATAGTACTTGACGAAAAAATTTTATTTTTTCGAAAGAACACAATACACCTGTTTTTAACCCCCGACGCGAAGAGGGGTGTTATAAGTTTGACGTGTGTATCTGTCTGTGGTATCGTAGCTTCGAAAAGGATGAACCGATTTTGATTTTGTTTTTTTTTTGTTTAAAAGGAGACTTAATCGAGAGTGTTTTTGTGTATATCACATAGGTTATTTTGGCGTCGGGAGTTTTAAAATTTATATTTTGCTACAAACACATCGGTTTGAACAGTGAAAAGCATTTTAAGAAAAAGCAACACATCAGAATAGGACTTCTGGTAAGCAAAAACTACGGGCAAAACCAGTATCGGGCACTGACGACTTTGGTAAACGTTTCTCTATAAATTCCCGCCAAATCCCTTGCGGGGTAGGCAGAGAGTACCGAGTGCCACAGCGATTCGATCCTTACACACTTCACTCGCTTCTTTAACATTCTTTGCTCTTCTAATACACGCTCGCCGGTTTCTAAGGCACCTGACATAACCTTCAGGAGAAACACGATCAATTTGGTCATGGTAGGTACCCAAGTCTTGGCCTTCCTCAGCTCCTACATCCTTCTACTTTCGCGTTGTTTTCTGTTTCGAATCTTTGACACGTTACGTGCTGATATTAATTTTCAGGGTTCTGGAAGAGCAGTCTTCATCGTATTATTATAGAACTTGGGTTAAACTGACGAGCTCTGTGGCGGCGCAGTGGTGAAACGCGCTGTTTCGCTACTTTGACACCAACGCTCGTGGGTTCGATTCCCACACAGGATAAACATTTGTGTGTATGAACATGTCTGTTTGTCTTGGTCTGGGTGTTTTAAGAGAGGTAGGGCGCATCAAAGCATCCCCTCTGGGGATGTACCTCCACGTCACAGAATACCGCAGTCAAATAACAACTCCCTAGAGGCTTGTTGTGTTCCTGCGTGTGAGTGAGGTCGTGTGAGCTCCAGTAAGCTTCTAATGAGTTTCTGTGCTAGCAGCAGGTGTCATAGAGCGAGTGATACTTAATGTATTGCGTGCGTTTATAGGCTACGGTAACCGGTTTACTTCAGGTGTACCGTATGTTTGCATGCCTCCCGACGTTGTATTAAACAAAAAATATTCGTGATGTCGATGGTGCGACTAATTTATTCCCATTAATAAAAAATATTTAGTATTTTTCTTTAATTTTTTTTTAATGTCTGGTCTGTAAGATCCACCTTGCTCACCAAACCTTTCAACTGAGGGGTTGCAGGCGTGAAAGCTGTAGTTTTGTGGTAATCCGTGGTCGTGGACCAACATTATCGTGACGAAGTGAAATAGAAGCAATTGACAAATCTCGGTCGCTTGACAACGAGCTTATTAAACAGCCGAGCTGGTCATTTGCAGTTGTTTTCAGTACACCTCTCCAGTAATTGATACGAGATCTAAACTAACTAAATAACAAAGTATATCGCCACCTTGCACTCAAAAGCCGCTTCTTTTAGCTAAATATTTAGGACAATGTTTGGCTGCCTCTCCTGTATACAGTTTCTGCAACGTATGTATGCAAGTGATACTCAGGGTCCACGTTCTCAAAAGTGTTAATGAGATTCAGAGTCCCCTCATACATGTGGTTACTCATTAAAGTGCTTGTTCCACCGCCAATGAGGGATCGACTAGCTATCCATTATTTTTATGCTTTGTCAACATACAGATCATCATATATTAACAGATGAATGCCGACTGCTCAGACTGCCAGCGAGAACATTACCATACTACACCAACCCTAGCTACGAGTAATTCCACTAAAGCGACACGGGTCTCCCTTCGATCGAATGGATTTAGTGTTTTCAAGATGCCCGAAGACCACTAACTTCGCTTAACGACTGTCATCTATCGACAAAAGCTGGGACCGACGGCTTAACGTGCCTTCTGAATACGGAGAAGCTTGAGAAAGATGAACCGTATAGATAGGCTGCGGGCAGTGTTGCTTAACCTGCGTGTTCGGTTAGAATTATACACTTTTCGATCACTAATATAAACCTAGATACACAATCAGCGCCCAAAAAATGTCCTCATCAATAGAGCACCCAAATCGAAATTGGGTGCTCTTTCAAATTAGTAGCATTCGGTCGCTCGCACAGTAAACACACTACAGCGTTCCTTTAAAAACTATCGAAATCATATGTCTTAGATGTTAAAATGGATGGAGTTTCAAATTTTCCGTAAGTAATAATACCAGTTTAATATAATACAGATTAATTGGACGTAAATTCAGTTTATATAGGCTGTTTTTAATGAAAATCAAATATGAAATTTACACGATTCAATGGAAAGGACGCTCAATGAACATGTTAGACATAATACTGCATTCATACCTGATTTGGTCGGGATACTTTTTTCTAATTTGTTCTAATTTAATGGCGTAGCAGTTAGTATTTCTAAGTTATATTTATTTTGAATATTTTGTACATTATACGTTCGTTTAAATAAACATGCTTATACAGTATTATGATAATGTGAGAAATTATACTGACTCGTAGTTTTTCTCGAGATCTTGTGATGTATGCAAAATGGATTTCTGTGTATCAAAGATACGAAAAGACTTAGATCAACACAAGGAAGTGTCGTCCGTTCAAAACATTTTTTAGAAAGTGATAATTATACTACTGCGAAGGGCATCATAAGTCTACTATGCACCTCTGAGGAGTACTCTCGTGAGAGAGAATCCTAACTGCATAATATTGAAATTGCCCCTGAACACCATATTCGAATATAGTCTTCCGAGGTGAGTTGTTACTTGCTGTTTTTTTTGTGAGATGGAGGTACTTCCTCTAACGGGATGCTTATATTGCCCTCCCTACCTATATAATACGGGGATATTTTACATCTGGAAGTGACTTAGGTTATCCGGAAGTTGAAAAGATGTTGCAGCGAGAGCGATACTTCTCTCGATGCAAGCGTCCACAGGTTAATTGCTAAGAAAATGTTAGTTTACTATGATATGCAACCGTGAAGGAAATAACCTATGCAGAGCACGGTTGCACGGAAGACCGCCCACACAGGTGAATAACGCTGAATTGAAGGAGATGGTGGAAGCTGATCCAAGTCAAACTACACAGGAATTAGCGGCATAAATATAAATAAATAAATAAATAAATATTGCCGGACAAATTACACAGCGCCACCTAGCCCCAAAGTAAGCGAAGCTTGTGTTATGGGTACTAGACAACTGATAAACATACGTAAATACATTTTTTTTTTGTAAATACATACTTATTATACATAGAAAATACCATGGCATGGTTTAACGTTACCTTATCAAAAAAAAAAACAACCAAAAATATAAAGACAATAACATAAAAAAATATGAAAAAATGGGTGCCTCATGATTTGACTGATCTGCAGAAAGAAATGCGTGTTGAAACTTGTGTTGCCTTGTTGAATCGGTACAGAAATGAAGGAATATTGGATCGAATTGTTACATGTCGTGTCACGTGACGAAAAGTGGAGTGTTTACGATAACCGTAAGCGAAAAATGCAATGACTGACCCCAGGTCAAACAGTGCCCTAAAGCAAAGCTTATCAATAAAAAGGTAATGATAACCGTTTAGTGGTCTCTTCATAGCGTTATTCACTATAGCTTTCTCAGGTCTGGTCAAGCAATAACAGCAAATTTTTACTGTGCCGCACTTCGAACAATGATGGCGAAACTGGCAGTGAATCGATCTTCACCATAATTGCTCCATGATAACGCAAGACCTCACACCGAGAAACCGTTGTAACTCTACAGGAGCTGCAGTTTGAAACCATACCTCGTCCTCCGTACTCGCCAGACCTTGCTCCAAGTGACTACTATTTTTTTCGTGATTTGGACAATTTCTTTCCTGGAGGCAGTACAAAATGCTTCCACATAGTTTGTCGAATCTAGATACCCAGAATTCTATCGCTAAGGCATAAATAAACTTCCGATTAGATGGCAGCAATGTATAGATAATAAGGGTAAATATTTTGATTAAATAAATATATTACATCTTAGAAAAAAACGATTATTAATTTTTCAGTACAAATCGTCAATTTCATACCTACTTTAATTTTAAGGCAACCAGCAATCACAAAAACGTTGTGTTTTAGCGCCTAAATATCTCAACGATTCGAGCCTACTTACCAATGTCAGAATATTTTAAACAATAGCCGATAAATGCCGCGATGTTGCTCCGCGAACTAGCCAATACGAGCTGCGAAAGTAGAACACTTTGTTCCCCGACTCGTAGCGTTGAATTATAATACTACATAAATATAATACTACGTAATCTCATCAGCTCTGCATATGTTATTTCCTTCACGGTTGCCATATCTCAAATTCGCAAACAACGACAGGTCCGCTAGGCATGTGATTAGCGGCTTGCTGTGACAGCCACTAATTATTTCATTACGAACCTCGTTTAAAATCGTATAACTGGAGTGCCCGTGTCATTGTGACGATCCCTTGAAGTTATTCTACTCAAGAAGAAGAGGTCCTGACTTTATGATTTTTTATTTTATGCGTTATGGCCTGTATGCATGCAGATTCTTCAATAAATATTTTTAATGAAAATAATGTTTATTTTTCTCAGGATTGGGCAGAATTCAACGCAGCAACATCTACAATAGATGCCCTTCGACCCTCCATTCGTTCCCCTGCCGCGTCCCCCCGTCATTCGCCCCGTGCGTCCCGCAAAGCTCCAGCTCCTAATGAGAACGCGTATGGGGAACTTCGGGCACCACCTCTACCCCCAAGAAAAAGTCTGTCGCCTGCTGAACCGGCTATAGTTGCTGCATCTAGCGTCCAGGATATAGCTACTGCTAGCTCTCAAGGTATGATTGTAATTTGAAGTTGTCAATGAGCTTCTCAGGAGTTAAAGTTATTTAATGATGATGATGATTAGAGGAGTGATTACTAGCATGTGACACTAAATTCGTATGTATGTATATCTTCATGCCAGGTCCCTTGCAGGTATAGGCAGAGAGAACGGAGCGCCATAAGACGCGGTCCTTACATACTTCACTCGCTAACATTCATAGTTCTTCTCATGCACGCTTGCCGTTTCCTAGGGCTCACCTTCTGATAAAACACGATCAATTTGGCCTTCCTCGCTCTTACATCCTTGCACTTTCAAAGGCCCACAAACCGACTTATCACCAGATAGTGGTCCGTTTCAAGAGTGGGACCTCTGAAGGCTCTTATATCCATTAACAATTTTCGGAGACGTCCGTCTATCAAAATCAAATCAATTACTCTTTTCTGTATATTCCGTCTCCATGTGTGATGAAAGAACGTGTTCGACACAAGGAGGTTTCGTTCCGTACATACGTCTAAGAGTAACTTACCAGCATCTTTCTTATCTCCGTAGGGACCAAGCACAGCCTCATAACTGCTTCGCTTGGTCCCACATCCAATTAGATCTCCACACATAACTATCCGTTCATTCGCATCAGCCGAATCCAGAACACCCATTACGGTCTCCCGAAACTTCTCGAGCTCCCGGGCATTAGTAGAGCTTACAGGAGCATATGCTGCAACCAAAAAGACTCGCGTAATTTCCATTTTAGCCCAGAGAAGTCTTGGGCCTACTAAATCGAAATCTTTCACATCAGCGGCCAAGCGAGATAGTACGACACCTACGCCAGCGCTGGCATGATCATCCCGGATCACCCAGGACCACAGGGCTATCATGCCACCGGGCAGAACTTCGGTGTCGCTTCCCTTTCGCTTGGTCTCTGACACACACAAACCATCTAGGCATCTCTCATTCATTATATCTATCAACTCATTCATCTTATCTTGTAATAAAATGACCATTCTCCCCGTGGCATCGGTTTCTTTAAATCTACGCTATTTAAAATAAAAAACAAAACTTTGTAAAGTAATAGAGTAGAGTCTAAAAATAACATGGTAAAGTCTCAATGTTGTGCGTACAAACTTATATTCATAGCTGGATTTTATGGGTGAACAGTTTCCTTGACTGCAATATTAAGTTTGTTTTTTGGATATAATATTTTAGTTAGCATAAGCAAATTGGAGTGCATGTTAAAAAGAAAGTGTTAATAACATATTCATCATACGAAACCCTTTCCACACTAGTTAAACTCACATTTGCTCGCTTTGTTATTTTGTTTACGTATGATTTTCAACGAGAGAGAAAAAGCCTGGCCTTCATTTCATCAGGCCTGGCACTCTCCGACCAATAAGACTCGGCTAGCATACATGAAAAGAGTTATGAATGTTAATGAAGCGAGCGAAGTGTGTAAGGATCGAGTTATGAGATACTTAGTTCCCTCTGCCTACCCCGCCATAGTTACAGCGTGAAGATATAGAAAGTTAAATTTGACGAGCTCGGTGGCGCAGTGGTTAGTAACGCTACTTTGACACCAACGCTCGTAGGTGCGATTCCTAAATATTTGTGTGCATGAACATGTCTGTGTGTCTTGCTCTGGATATTTAAAGAGTGGTCTAGATCAAAGTAGCCCGTCTCGTGAAGTACCTCCACGCATAAAACCGCTTCCAAGTGGTATCTCTCTAAAATATTGTTGTGTTAGCAGCAGAGGTAGCATCGCGCGAGTGTTACTTAATGTATTGCAAGTATTCATAGGCTACGGTAACGGCGTTCGGTTCCGTATGGTTCCTTACGTTGTATATGAAAAAAAAAAAGAATAGATTACTTTCAATCTTTTGTGTTTTTCTTCTTCTGGCTAGATGCTATTAAGGTCCCTTCATATTCGTGCAGGGCAAACGAGTGTAACAGCTTCTCATGTACAATGAGGCAAGCCACAAGGCTCAAAATTATCAAGAGTGTGTGTGCCTGGTTGTATTATATAGATTATATTTATTTATTTTTATTTCTTAGGTCAAACAATTGTACAAAAGGAATAATATAAATACTTATTACTTATAAAATAAACTTTTTTTTCAAGAGAGGTAGGGCGCATCAAAGCAGCATGTTTGGGGAAGTACCTCCACCTCACAGAAAACCGCATGCAAATAACAACCCCCCGGAGGGTTGTTGCGTTCCTGCGTGTGAGTGAGGTCACCAGTAAGCTCCCAAAGGAGTTGCTATATGCACAACCAGCATCGTTGTCCACTGAATTAATAATAACATTTCATAGTACTCTCTTACTACAATACAAATAACATTGAAAACAAAAACAAAATAGGTAGCTACGAAATGAATACTAACCACAAGTCAGTAAGTTACAATTCTAATTTCTATATTCTCAAAACGTTACTATTAGTTTCTCAATCACATGCCTCGAATTGTGCAGTTGATAACATACGTGAAATGATCGTTATAGAGTTTCATGATACGGTGCAAAGTAGCGCACTCGCCAGCATTCGTTCTGCACAGCCTAGGCGCGAAAATCACGTAGGGATGTGCAGCACGTATACGGCGCGAACTGCTGGGAATTTCTAAATATATTTGATTCATCAAGTGATTCGTCATCATTACAGATGATATATAACGTTGTGACAGATGTTATATAACGTTGATAAATCTATTAACCATCTTCACATTTTAAATGATGTAAATTTTATAATTTCAGAACCAAGAAGACGGTCTTCCCTTGAACCAGAACCGGACTCGAGACATCGCCTGACATCCGTCATCACAGGCTCCACGGAAACAATCACTGGCGTTATAGACACAAGACACGAGGTATAAATAATATATATATATCTATATATTACTTTAACGTATAATATTATAAATGCATGCAAGCATTTAGACTTTGCGAGAGTGCATGAATGCTAATGAAGCGAGTGAGGTGTGTAAGGATTGAGTCACGTGGGGTTCGGTTTTCTCTGCCTATTCCACAAGGGATTTGGCGTGAAATTATAAACAGATAGAATTTTGTAGAGCTTGATGGCGTCGTTGCGCGTGCCATTCTAGCCGAACACGCAGGTTAAGCAACGTCGATCGCAGCCTGGAATGGATTTATGTAACTCAAGTTTTCGAGGTACGTTAAGCCGTCGGTCGTCGGGCGGTTTGAAACTCTGCCCTCCGCCAATCCCCAGTTGAGCAATGTGGTTGGGTATGCTCTAAACCCCTTTGGTTGAAGGGAGACCCGTATCCCTGTAGCGAGATGAGTTGGTGTAGTAGTAGTAGCAGTATGTCTTTTTATCCATTTTCTTGGCAGGCCCCTGAACCGATTTGATGTCGTTTGATACGGAGAGGGCTTGATCCTTGGGACTCGAGCTAGTTATGTTAAGTGTAGAGTATATTTTTAGTAAAACCAGGGCTACCAAAAGAACTGAATGTTCACCAGAAGGTGACTAAGATAGTGATGGGCATGACAACACGTGAGTGAAACTATTTGTATTGCAAGCGTTTCACTTACTCTAAAGTAACATTCTAAATGTATGTTTGGCGCAGTATAGTATGCAAGATATAGTATACAAGATGTAGAATACAGTAGAAGGTATGTGATGTAGTTAAAAAGTAAGCAAATCCAGTTTTCATCATAAGAAAGTGACGTATCAAACTTGTAAGTACGCGGCGTACTGAGAATGTACTCTATATATATACTCCTCAGATATTCTGATTAAATTATTCTCTTTACCTTCAGGTGCCTCCAGACCCTAGAGCATTTGAGAAACCTCGTCGTGCTTGCACCCCGCAATCAAACAGCAGACCTCTTCCTGCGCCGCCCCCTGAACGATTAATAGACAATAGACCTGCAGATTTAAGACCCGACAAACAAGTGACCTCAGAACCAAGACCGGAGAAACCTGTACCACACCCAGACCAACGTTCAGATAGACATTTAATCAACGATAAACAAGAAAACAAAGATAATAGACATAATAATCAAGAAGGCAGACTAAATTTACAAGAAAACAGACACAATATGCAAGAAAATAGACACACTGTACCAGAAAATAGATACAATATACCAGATAATAGATACAATGTAACGGAAAATAGACACAACGCGCTAGAAAATAGACTTGCCTCATCAGAGACTCGACCAGAAAGACATATGTCTGTTACAGATAGAGAGAGACCGCCAGAAAATAGACAACCCGAGAGATATCTACCCGCAGAAAACAGAATTTTACCTGATACAAGGCACGTGGCAGTAGCACCAGATAGAATAACAGAAAGAGTACCAGAGAGGCATACTCCATGTATAGAGAATAGACAAATTAATCCCCCAGAAATCAGACCAGAGCGACACATACCTCCCCTAGAAAATAGACAAATATCAAATCCAGAAACTAGGTTAGAACGGCATTTGGATAGGCAAGACAGACTCGCTGATAGGCCACCAGAAAGTAGGATAACAGATAGACAATCGCACTTACAAGAAAGAGATAAGCATATAGAATTTAGACATCCACCAGAAAGACCGCCAGATAAACCGGAAAGGATAGATAGGTCTAGTTTTGATAGAGATAAGGTCGAAAATCGGGGGCCGCCTCGGCAAAGGTCTTTGCCTTCAACAACCAGTGGTAGTATTGATCATCAACCAATTAAATCTACGACAATGCCTAAATTCCCTTCTGAGGATAATAAGGAACCTCCGTACGAGAATGTAGCTGTAGAGAAGAATGAATTAGCTGTTGGACGTAAGTAAATGTGCCATTTTAAATCTTTAAATACACACATCAAAAGTGTCTAGGGACCAACATATATTTTTGCAATAACTTTTCTCCTGATTGATATTAATTAAAATTTTCTTTAAAGATTCATCAAATAAAGTGTTTTCGTTTGTCTACAGTAACGATAAACCAAGTCACCTTTGCATTAATAAAGAAATTTGCCATTTTCATAATAAAGGGATTTTTGACATTTGAACCACTAACATTAACGTTCGAAAAAAAGACTGAAATAACAGTTTTCTTTAAAATTTTATTGGGTAACTTAAACAATTAATAATCCGTGTTTCTACCGCGAGCACTAACAACACAAGAACATCGGTTTGGCATACTCAAAATGAGTTCATCCAAATCACGCTGTGGACCATTCCACAGCGTGATTTGGTTCGTTGCAACAACAAAAAAAGGTCTTCTTGCGACTGGATACCCTCCATATTCGGCAGAGCTCTTCTCTGTAGCATATCCCATGCATGCTCAATCGGGTTCAAGTCTGGCGACTGAGCAGGCCAGGGCATGACATTGATGTTAGCTGCGGCGAGAGTCTGTCTTACAACTCTTGCGGTGTGCGGTCGTGCATTATCATGCATTAACTGAAATAAGGGACCGATTTGCACTTGTAGAGGAACGATGACGTCTGATACAATCGTCTCAGCATAAATTTGAGCGTTGAGGTTGCCTCTGATCCAAATCAACTCAGTTCTTCCGCCGATCCAAATACCCGCCCATACCATGATGGTTCCACCACTATAAGGATGGACTTCCTGGCAGGATTTTAATCGCTGTTGGCGTCCAGGGGTTCTCCAGTGTCGTATACGTCTTGTATCCGGTCTCATACCAAAACGAGACTCATCAGAAAAGCACACGAAACGCCATTGTTCTTCTGCCCAATTTCTGTGTTCAAGAGCCCATTGATATCGAATCCTACGATTGTGCATTGCTATAGGCGGTACCCTTAGCGGTCTTCGGGAATGAAGGTTCACTTCATGCAAGCGGTTTCTGACTGTTTGGTCGCTAATTAAGTTCCCTAAAGAGTGATGAAACGTCACGGCTAACATCATGGCGGTTATTGTTGGAGCTCTTCGAGTTGTGATTTGAATGTATCGGTCTTGTCTCCGTGTGGTGCAGCGATACCGTCCTCCATGGCGCTCAGCCACGGTACCAGTGCTTCGGTAACGTGTCCAAAGTCGACTGATAACACTCTGACTTGTATTCAGAGCTAAAGCCACAGTACGTTGCCGGGAACCAGCTTCTATCATTCCCACGTGTTGTTAGTGTTCGCGGTAGAAACACGGATTATTAATTGTTTAAGTTACCCAATAAAATTTTAAAGAAAACTGTTATTTCAGTCTTTTTTTCGAACTTTAATGTTAGTGGTTCAAATGTCAAAAATCCCTTTATTATGAAAATGGCAAATTTCTTTATTAATGCAAAGGTGACTTGGTTTATCGTTACTGTAGACAAACGAAAACACTTTATTTGATGAATCCTTAAAGAAAATTTTAATTAATATCAATCAGGAGAAAAGTTATTGCAAAAATATATGTTGATCCCTAGACACTTTTGATGTGTGTATCTATACCTATTATCACTCTATATTATAGTGTGAAAGACGATATAAGTACTATAGATAGATGTTTCCCTCTCTCCCTCTATGAAGAATAGTGTTAGCGTAATTTCCTAATCCATTATGATTGGCAGGGTCTCCACTACCTAAGCCTGAGGATTTGGTGAAGATACTAATTTTGACATGGACCGACTGCCGGCTGTCCTCCACAGCCCATAGGGAAACCATACCTTCTTTGGGTTAGTTCACACGTCTTTCGATATATAAATTCTTGGACGTGCAAGTGCGCTGAGCAAGTGATAGTTACACACATGTACATAAATCTGAAAATACTAATTTAGTGGTACATGCCATTATTGGAGCTGTGACCAGTTGGCCTATAGTTCCAGTGTATGTACACTAAATTCGTGTTTTTGGATTTATGCATATCGCACATCTAGTTCTTTAAAGTCATAAATGTATTTTTTTTAATTTTGCAGTATTTGACTGCTTTTGAACATTTTCAATATTTTTTATTTTTTATTTAAATCGTACATAAATGAAAAATGTTTAATATCAAAAGAGTGCAATCATTATATCACATCAAATCAAGTAATTATCGTAGTTATGATAAAAAAAAATCTTTAAAGTGCTCTGCTGTAAAATTTAAAAAATTACATTTATGACTTTAAAGAACTAGATGTGCGATATATGTATGTATATATATGTAATCACCTGCTCGGCGGTGAAGGAAATTATCGTAAGGAAACCCGCACGGGCAAGAAATTATATTTTAAAAGACATAGGACCTAGTAAAAAAGTCTAGTTTGCGCTCTGGGTCGTCTTGACGGCAGTCGTTTCATGACAAAATTAGTATCTTCGCCAAATCCTTAGGCTCCTGATAACCTGTTTATGGATGCAGGAAATATCGCTCGTGCATTGCCACCTCTGCTGGTAACATAGCAACTCCACACGAGCTTACAGGCAACCTCATTCACTTGGACAAACACAACAATCCTCCAGGAGGTCGTTATTTGTTACCCACTAGGGACTGCTTTGATTCACCTTACCTCTCTTAAATTATTTAATTAGATATTTCGTTGGGAATCCTAATAATCCTTTCTTTTATTTTACAGCAAAAAAAATCAACCCACTAACACACGACAAGCATGGAAGAAAGTATGGTGACAATGTTTCATATGAAAATATTAATTTGGACTACATAGCACGCTTAGTTGGCGAGGGCTACCCCAAAGACATCGTGGTGAGAGCGCTGGGCATAACACGAAATGATTTAGAAATGGCCTGCGACATACTGCATGAATTTGGAGCCAAAATACCTAATAAGTGTTAGAAAATCAATTTTGGTGAGACGCAGGACTGTGATATGAAATACTTCTTTAATGCTGTATACTTTAGCGTTCAAAATTGAATAGTATAATAGCGTGCAAAACCCGCTTTTTCTACTACGTTCGGTGCGAAGCATACGGCTTGCTTCTTGTGAAGCGGTTACCCTAGCCTTGGAACTGTTGCAATATTCGCGCGTTGCCACCTTTGATGGTAATGCCAATGTTTGCCATCCCATTTGAGTAAAGAAGGTAGAAAGAGACAGGTCTTTAAAGAAGCTATTCAATAACAATTAATGCAATAATAATAATTCGCCCCCTTTTGCAAAACTGTCATAACTCAAACTCATGGATATTTTATGAAATTAATTCAATAGAAATCTGACATGACATTATAATTTTAACTAATTCCACGTAGAGTCGGCGACGTGTAGCGGATGACGTTAGGCTAACTGTCCTCGGAACTGCCGAAATATAATTGCATCTGGCCAGAATTCCTTCATTAAGGTCGGCAGATGATGAGTGGGATCCCTAACAAAGAAATTGATATATGCTTATTCCAATCGCTCTACCGTCAAGTTGATCTTCTTCATATATACATTCCTCTTCATTGGTAGACGGGTGTAGTCGGATATCCAACGGAAACGTAAACGAAAATAAAATGAAAATGATAATTTTCGGTTAATATTACTGTGTCCCTTGAATTACTGCAATTAATATCATCAATACAGCAAAAAGCATCTCGAAGAAATGAAAAAGAGGCATCGGTCGGCCTGTTATGTTTTATTTTCAAAATCTATCAATTTTTGATTGGTATTGAAAATACAACAGTCGCACGACTCTATGTGGCCTGTCTAAAAAAATTTTATGACCTCACTAAAATATTCTTTTTAGTCGAACCAAAAAGATTCTGTGTGACTTGGGTATATCGCTCAACAAGCGTGATTATTTAATTACCATTAAAACACTTTTCATACTTGGCACTTTGCATGATTTTCAAGAGAGAAATTTTGCACCAACCGAGAGATTTATTCTTGTGTAAGAATCAGAAGTCCTTCTTCTCACTAAAATGATTAAATGCGATGCAATTTGTACCTTATGATGTAATGATAAGGCTGATTTTGGCGTCTTGAATTACATTGACTATCACAACTGGGAATTCACATGAAATCGATGTACCAAACGGTGCCTAACGTCGGTGAATAGTTTTTATCGTATAATATCTTTAACGATGTTGATTATATCACATTCAATTTGCTGAATCTATTTTTACATCTATCTTTTTCATCTTTAAACATTGAAAATTTCTTTCGATAAGTACATTGAAATTTTGGTGGGTTGTTCAGTTTTTTTGTGTGAGCTATCTAGCCAGCTAAATAATCGAGTTATGTCTTTTTCGACATGTCATTCCGAATTGTGAAAAAAAAATACTGCTAATAAGTTACAAAAACTGTCATATACTATTCAAATTCCAATATATTTTTGCAGTCAGTTGATTACAATTATGGTTTTTTGGTACAGTAAGATTCGTTCGATACCATAATACGATTATTAAAAACTGATATTACCCATATAGTTCCAAATATCTACGAGTCGTTTATTCACTTTTTAATAGAATTAAAAATGTAAAATAAAAATCTAGTTAAATTTTAAAAGTACATATAAAATTTGGGTCTTTACATTATTGAGGATATCGGTGTGTTTTTTACATAATTCAAATTTTGTAAATAGTTTAATGATGGCCTGATATTGCTATTTATAAACTGTATATTTACCAGGATTCCATGGATTGTTTCTACAGAATATTTCCAAAGGATAGGCATCATATATTTCGCATAGTTCTCATCCAAAATTTAAGGAAACTATAAATTTGCGTACTGGAAGCATTTAATTGTAGAAAATATCTTACTTTTTCGATTAACAAATTGTCCGGTTAAACTTGGGTTTACCTACTTACATTTTTTAATTAATATTCAAGTCAATTGGGTACCTAATGTTCCTGTTAATAGTATAATAGCCGCAACTGCCGTTCCTAATTTCTACATCATGTGAAATATCTAAACACTTTTTAAATATATCTCGATGATATTCTTAATAATTAAACTTGACGACGAAAAATTAAATAATGTGATTTAGAGCACTGCTTCCAATACACACAAAATATTACTGCAATAAAATCAGTGTCCTATTTTTAAGGTTTTAAGGTTTAATATGAAGTGTTCCAGCCCTATCCGCTCGAAGTGGGCAATGCTATTATTATTAAGAGTAATGTTTTCAAAGATAGTGTGATAGGTTTTCATAGTTGTATTTTTTAATTGTTAGTAGTTAAAGCACACTTATATTTATTTCACTTCCACTAAGGCTGATCATCACATGTTTTAGGTACATTTGACATAGAAGCATCTAGAAGCATTTGACGCAATCTTTTTTATGTTATTCCATAGATTAGACATACGTACCGCATTCTCGGTTTCGTCGTTGGTACAAATATATATATATATATATATATATATACACAACTATATATATAGTAGCTTAGTATATTTCTGGCATCAACTAGGTCTTGCGATCTGGGGCCGAATTCATCCCAATACTATAGATACTAGAAAACTGTTGCGGTAATTTCTACGCTTGCCTGCTATCTGCAGCAGAACATGCATGTCCTAATCATTTGTTATAAAGTACCACTCAAAAGTTAATCAAAGATCAATCTAAATCAATCAAAATTGAAGGTCGTTTGTGCCACGCCTAATACATGTGTGACGCCTGATTACATGAATAGTCAATCTTAATTCCAGTGTTTTTTTTTTATTTTCAATCAGTATTTAATTGCACTCATCGTCAATCCTATAATGTAAATAGTTAATTGTAAAATAAATATTACTTATATTTTCATATAAAATTGCTATCTCAAAAACTACTTTAAATAGCGATTCACATAGAGTACCTATATTTTTTCATATTTACGTGTAAAAAATACAAATTTTGACACAATAACTTATGACACTTCGCAATATTTAATATTTAGCGTAACTGTTTAATATTGTTGATGTAAATATTAATAATAACATTTAAATTCTTTTTGGGATCGAATGTCGCGAACTTGTTTTTACTGTTTTATCGCGGTATGCGTTTTGCATTGTATGAAAATGCCTGCATTGGGTGTGAATTAGATTACACAATTTGTTTAAACTGACTATGTTTAACTGAAAAAAATGAAAAGAAAGAGATAAATTATTACATAACTATATACAGTTATGAAATAGATGGAGGCGTTGTGTTGTCTAAAGTATATTAGGTATTGGCAGTTTAAACTGATCGTGTAATATGCTTTAGTCCTTTAGATGTTACACTTAGCATTATTGGACTTTCGTCACTTTTGCAGAATTTATTTATACATAGCGTTAAATGCATTTTTATTAAAGAAAGATGGGCGATAAGAATTTTAATAAAAAAAAACGATAAACTAAATTCATTTTATAAACATTTCGTTGAATGCACATGAAATATTTGAGTCGATATTTTTCTAAAAATAACACTAATTTTCTACATTTCTCTCGCTTAAATTTAACTTGCTTATCGAATGACCTGACTGATTTATAGGTTATATACAGATGTCTCTAGTCTTAATTCTTGTTTTGCTAACATAATTTGTTCATATAGATAAAACGATAAATCCATAACTAATAACTGTAACTTTAATTACAATTGTAATAATAGCGTGTAGATTTTACCCACTGACGACTTAGATATTTATGAGTAAAATACATATCCACCAGATTACTAGTCAGAGCTGACTTTATTCATAAAAATTACAACACAAATTGTAATTACACGCGTATTGTAATTTTTATGGCTTAAGTCATAATGAGTAGCATGTAATCTTCAGTCTAGGGCACTTATTGATAGGTACATTATGTTTCGAGATGTGACTTTTTTTCCTATAATATTTTTATGACAGTCTTCAAAGTACGTATCAATAAGTATTTCAAGGCATTACAATAATCACTGTGTAACCATGTAAGAATATGATCCGATATTAAAAAAATATATTGGCATTTTTATTTTTATTTTAACCCTTGCAAAGAAAGAAAGGACCAGGTATTTACTATGAGTTTTTAACACATTTATTTAATACTAACATAAAAGCAGCAAAATAATATGGTAAGCATCGAAAGTTCATGAACAAAACAAGTACACATATATCTACGAGTATCTATAACTTCACGCCAAATCCCTTGCGGGGCAGTAGTTCGTTGAAAAGTTACATTTGGAGTTGCAAAAAGTGAGGATTATCGATGATCCTGAACTCACACATGGCATTGAGCCCTTGAGTTTGAGAAGAGATTTTGCTTCCTTTTGCGTGTTCTACCGGCTGTATAATGGGTTGTGTTCTGAGGAGTTGTTCGACGTTATACCAACAGCCTCGTTTTACAATCGCACTGCTCGCTGGCGGCTGGGAGTTCATCCGCACACACTGGAACCGCAATGGTCGCGCACTGTGCGGTTCACGAGAAATTTTCTACCGAGAACTATTAAGTTGTGGAATGAGCTCCCTGCCGAGGTTTTCCCAAGGGACTTCAGTATGGGGTTCTTCATGAAAGGCCTGAAGAGGTTCTTACAGGGTTGGCAACGCAAGAGTGACACCCCTGGTGTTGCAAATGCCCATAGGCTACAGTAACTGTTTACCATCAGGCAGGCCGTACGCTTGATTGCCACCTTAGTGGTATAAAAAAAAATTGTGTGCATGAACACTGTCTGTCTTGTCTGTTTGTCTTGGTCTACGTTCTATTGAGACAGCGCGCATCATAGCGTCTCCACTTCACCCAAATAACAACTCCCTGGAGGGATGCTGAGTTCTGTGAGTGAATGAGGTTACTTTAAGTAGGAGTTGCTGTAGAAGAAGTGGCATATTGTAAGCGTTCATAGGCTGCGGTAACCACTTTAAATCAGTCGAGCCATATGGTTGTATTACTCCCGACATTGTATAAAAAAAAACGCTCTGGTCTTAAGGAAGATAGTAGAGTGTTAACTCGACCATTGAGCTGACTACCCGGATGTTAGAAAAATTGCTTATGGTCAACTGTATGGGCGTCGAATTCTATAATGATGCTACAATGTACGAGTACTAAATATTGTTCTCTCGTATATATTTTTTATATACAACCTCGGGAGGCATTTGAGAGAGGTAGGGCGCGTCAAAGTAGCCCGTCTGGGGAAGTACCTCCACTTTACAGAAAAAGCGCAACCAAATAGCAACTCCCTAGAGGCTTGTTGTGTTGTGATATCAGCAGTAATCTCCTATGGATTTGCTGTGTTAGCAGTAGAGGTGGCATCGCGCGAGTGATGCTTAATGTATTGCAAGCGTTTATTAAATTAAATTAAATGTCATTTATTTCAGAACCAATTATCTCTCGGAATTAACATTATTATTATAAATTGATTTATATTTCAGATGTCAAAAATTATGATAACAGACAGTCATTAATTAATACATTTTAAGTCCAAAAATAGCAAAATAATGCAAATCTTACTAATATTATAAATGTGAATGTCCGTTTGTTTGTTACGCTTTCACGCGAAACTGAACCGATCATCATGAAACTTTGTACACATATTCTTAGAGGTATCAGAAGTAAAATAGGATACTTTTTTATTAAAAAAAAATATATTTTATCAATGCGAGCGAAGCCGCGGGTAAAAAAGCTAGTAAAGTTATATAATCATCATTTTTGACATCTACCTACTCCAGTAGGGGGCAATGGAGGCGTGTGCATGTCACTGTAACATTGAAACATCGGTCCGTGCAATCTGTCAGCTATCGTCTTCAGGAGGCTGTTGGAACTGCCACGCACCCGCCTTATCAGGGAGGCGACCCTTTTACGCATAATGCAATAAAAGTCATCTATCCGATTTTCAGCAAACATCCCTGACGCACTGCAATGTCCTGGCAGCTCCAACAGCGCCCTGAACATGTTGTTATATTGTACACGCAGGACTCTCTGAGTAAAGTTGACCCACAGGCTGCAACTATAGAAGGTCTGACAATATGCTCTAAACAAAGTAATTTACACACTATTTGTACACTTTGCAAACCTTCGAATCAACATATTACCCCGGACTGCTAGCGCCCTGCGTTCCCGCTCAATGTCTACATCAACATTGAGTTTTTCGGTGACCCAGTGCCCCAGGTACTTGACCTGTGTGACAAATTTAAGTGAAACGCCGCAGAGTGCCACTGGTGGTATATGGGGATAATATTTAGTACCAGCCTTAAACAGCATACACTCACTCTTCACAGGATTATACCTGAGGCCATGAGTCTCCGCGTTTATATGCTACGGCAATCGCTTTACGTAGAGATGTAGGGCTCATCAAAGCCCCCCTTTGGGAAGTACCTCCAGCTCACAGAAAACCGCAGCCATATATCAACTCCCTAGAGTGTTGTTGTGTTCTTACCTGTGAGTGAGGTCACCAGTGAGATCCCAAGGAGTTCCTGTGTAAGCAGCAGAGGAGGCATCGCGCCAGTGATACTTAATATATCGCAAGCGTTAATAGGCTACGGTACCCGCTTTACATCAGTTGGGCCGTATGTCTCCCGACGTAGTTACTATAAAAAAAAAACTACATATGACTGTACCTATCTGAGGATACGTCCGTAAGATTATACAGAGGTATCGGTCGCACAGTAGTTAATAAGGCCGCTTTGACAGCAGGGCTTGTGAGTTTGATTTCCACACATGATGAACATTTGTGTGCATGAAGACATCTGTTTCTCGTGGTCTGGATGACATAGGCATCAAAACAGCGTGTCTAAAAAAGTACCTCCGCCTAAAAAAAACTAGGGCAGTCAAATGACAAGTCTCTGGAGGGTTGTTGTGTTGTTGCGTGTGAGTGAGGTCACCAATAAGCTCCAAAGGTGTTGCCGTGTTAGCAACAGAACGATACTTAATGTATTGGAAGCGTTCATAGGCTACGGAATCCACTTTACATCAGGTGGGCCGTATGCTTGAATTCCTCAAGACGTTGTATATGAAAGTTTAATTTACTACGATTTTATATTTTCCTTCAATGCTATCAAAGAATAAGTAAATATCAAATTAATTTCTTTAGGCCAGGTTTCAACATCCGAAAGCCATTACAAAATCAATAAAGTTAGATTATATTTATGATGATTGTGAATCACAATTATTCCAATCTCTACAACTATGGGTGTGTTTTTCATGCATTCTTCAAGTTAAGTTTAAGTTTTCATGCATTTCTTGACGAATATACGTACTTAACAAAAAGTTGTGTCACACAAAATGTTAACTTTAATATTGTTTCATTTCATAATAGAGGTAAGGAATATACATTATCTTTGTGAAACTATCTCATCCTCATCATTGGAGTTGAGATTCTTTTCAATAGATTATTTTAAATTTCAAGCGTGCTCCAAATACGGTTTTGCCACCCAAAGTACAGTGATGGATACAACATGGGACTGATTGATGGCGACTTAACATTCTTAGTTTCCATTATGCAAATTCAGTCGGTCCTTGAAGATGATCAGAATGAGTTGATGAAGTCTGAGGAAACCCTTTTCCTTCTTCATGAAGTCGATCAGCCCCTTTGGTTCCCCTTTGCTTTAGTTACCCGATTCTGTTACGTGCTCAGCTTTGCATTGAAGTCCTCCATCAGAATTATGTAGTGAGTTCTAGAGGTATGTATGGCTTTGGATATGTCCTCATGCATAGCCTCTACTTTATCGGAATGTGTCGAAGTTGGGGCGTAGACCTTCAGCGAATTTCATTTAGTAATTCTGAGTATAACCTACGCAGTCCTCGCTATCAGTTTATTGCTGACGAGGCACATACGAACCTTTTAAGAAATATCCTTAAATAATATTAGTAATATCTTCTATATATAAAAAAATGAATGTTTGTTTGTATGTTCTCTATGGACTCAAAAACAGCTGGGCAGATTTTGATGAAATTTTCAGGGTATCTTCGGATTAATCCAGCGGCTGATCCTGTGAAGTTTAGAAGCGATCAGATCACCCGTGCGAAGCCGGGGTGGGTAGCTAGTACAAAATAAAAACCAAAAAAGGAACTCTATCTTAACAGAGGAGATAATGAAAATGAACTGTTTAGTGATTGCTTTTTTTATATAAATTTGTGAGATTAATGCTCTCGCGTTCTCTTTCATTCTGCTTTCGATTTCTAATAAATTGTATTTTCTAGAATATTTCGTATTTAGGCGAAATATGACCAGTATATATTATCTTTTACCTTTATTCCATATAACAACTCTCTGGAGGGTTGTTGTTTTCTTGCGTGTGTGTGAGGTCACCAGTAAGCTCATAAGAAATTACTGTGTTAGCAGCAGAGGTGGCATCGCACGAGTGATACTCAATGTATTACAAGCGCTTATGGGCTACGGTAACCGTTTCTTCAGGCACGGCACTTCAGGTGGGCTGTATGCTTGTATCCGTCTTGAAGAAGTTGTATAAGCATCACTCGCGCGAAGCCACCTCTGCCTTTACCACAGTAACTCCTTAAGCGCTTACTCGTCATCACACTCACTCACGGGAACCTTCCAGGGAGTTGACACTAGTTGCGGTTTTCTGTGAGTTTTATACCTAACTTAAAAATACCCAAACCAAACAAACAGACATACATGTTATGTACAAATATTTATCCTGTGTGGAAATCAAACCTACGAGCATTGGTATCAAAATGGCGTTAGTAACTGCTGCGCGACTGAGCACGTCAATTTGCAAATTATGAATTTGTTGGATGTATTTGTCGATTTAACTGTTGATTATCCATAGAATACACATTTCTTCTAATAAAACTTATTTCTGTATGGCTTTCAGCATCACGTAACAGTATCCCAATTTCCAAATCATGTAGACGTACAAAAAGTCGGAGTATTCATTGTTGACGACAAGAAGTACAATGTACTAAAACCATCTCTACATGTAGTCACTGATTACTTCAAAGACTTTATGTTGAGGCGAGAAAATAAAGACTACCCAACGAAGCGAATTTTTATTGACAAAAATGGGTTTAGACATTTTTGGAGTAGTTTTGAAGATGATAAAGTAAATCTTAGAAAATTTGATATAATAAGTGATGTTGATATTACGAAACTAAACACAGACACGCCGAAAGACTCAATATATACAACTACTACGAAAAGATTCAGAAACAAGAAAAAGAAAAGGGTATATTCAATGCCATTTCTAAAGAAACTACCTGGAAATACTGATGAACTTTTAAGAGAAGGAGCGAAAGAGAGAACTATGGCAACCACAACATTTTTCTGTCCGTTCTTTGGAGTCATAACTATGAATGCATTTATAGATTGAAGTACAAGTGTCTTTCTACTACGAGTACAAAGTAGAAATAAATAAGAAAAAATAATTTTTATTAGTATGTAAGTTTATCGATAAGTTCATGTGCATTCCTCTGTTCTAATAGCTGAGGTGGTAACGCGCCAGCATTTTAAGTGTTCAAAGATCAGTGACTACGGTAATCATTTCGTATCATCTATGCTTATTGCCCAGCCTTATAAAAATTATTGAAATATAGTGTACATATGACTGCTTTTGTAAAATGAGCAATTTTAATCAAAATAAAAAATATCAAATCTGATTAACATCCCTTTTCATCGAAATGAGATCCTCATGAGAAGGTCAAATCAGGAAATTCTTAATGTAGATATACTAAAACACAATTTTAAAACGTCCTGGTCATCACATTAGTGGTCTCAATGAAACCATTACCGACACATGTGTTTTATTTCAACATTTATAAATTTTCTCGATCTATTGCTTCTTTCCCCTTTGAATTGTCATCATTCATGAATCTCCTATTGAATCTTCTCGTCATATATGGATCTTCAATGGAACTATCAACTTTGTATTTGCTAAACGTATCCATGAAACCGCTTACAGCAGTCTTTATAGCTCTTCTGTAACTTGTTACTGGCATTTTTTCTCTTAACATTACTACTGGCTCGAATGGTATGATCATTCCTGCTGCCGACGCTATCAAGGGCATGAGTGGAGGTGGAAAGAAATGTGATATGATCTCCATAGCTCCATTTACGATGCAAGTTCCAATGTTCTTTAGTACACCACTGACTTTTGGCGTTGCAATGAATTTTTTTATAGGCACTGTTATTATCGTATAAAGTCGCGTTGTAAATGGTTGGTTATGTAGTAAGTCTATTTGTTTGGTTACATTTACACTATTTACTGCAGCTTTTGCTATCCGTACTTTGTTATCCACGAAATTTTCATTTTCAACAGTTTTGTTTAATGATAGAAAAACTAGGCTTGATGGAGGAATTGAACTTGATGTAGCTGATGTCAATATATTAACTTTTATAGTTTCATATTGGTCATTAATTTCTGGTTCTTGAGGCTAAAAAATATAGGTAAAAAAAAATATGTGTCTTATTATTAATAAAACATTTTGTTAATATTATTGATACATATTATTTACTTACGGCACCAGTATTATACATGAACTGAGATAACAATATAATAAGAAATTGAAACATTTTGATAATATTTGGATGATTATTTTCGATATTTTCTGAGAATTAATAATCGTGTAAGTGTATTGAAATATAAAACAACAAGGTAAATAAAATTGTCATAAAAAGGATATCATAAATGTTGACTATATTTTCCCCTGTTTTTGTTCACATTTCAGCAATGTTTATTGACAAAATGACGTGATTTTATGTTAAAACGAAATAAATAGAAGTTATAGTTAAAACGAAATGGAACAATACTACTTTGCAGCACTAGGGTCCAATGTCTAAAAGAATATCTTACCCACACTAAAATTATCAGCTTATGAAACAATTTGTATTAAGATGCCGACCTTGTTCATTCTTATAATGTTGAAGTTATACCACTCCACGCGTCCGGTGATGTGGATTACGATATCAAGGCACGTATATTAGCGGCTTGGACCAAGTGGCTAGTGTCTTCGGCGAATGTATATTATTGTATACATGAGTAATTCAATAACTAGGCGAGTAGACCGTCAAAATCGAATTCAATTAAGTCATAACCTTACCAAACTTGCGAGATCAATCATAGTCTTCGCAACAATAACCAATATTTATGATAACATATTAAATAACAATTTAAAAGTCAATGAATAGTTTCATCGATTTTCAAATTGTTGGTCAGCTAAGCTGTAACTTTACACACTTTATATTAGGAGGATAATCAAGCGCTAAGAAATAGGTAATAACCCCAAACTAAAAATATTTAATAAAAAATAATTTATTTTAAGTAAAAACAAATAAAAAATGGATCGAATTAAGATCCTCTTCGAAGTTGATTAAAAACGGATTACGGATACGGATTACATTGCGGGTTATGAAGTTACGAATCTACGTCGGCCCAAAGATGATTTAGCGTGGTAAACTAAACGTTGAAATAAATGGCCGAACAAGGTATAGTTAATATATCATGAAAGAATAGTTAATATATTATAAATGATAATTATATATAGATATATTATGACTATATATGAACTCATATGACTAATTAAAAAACTGATCAATAATAATATAGTGTCTTACATAATTAATTAATTAAAAATAGTATATTAAATAAACATATCTAACTAATACACATACAATTGTATAAAAATAATACTGCTTAAAATACAAATATATTTAAGTAAACTAAATGAAACTAAAGCTTACTTTCTAATAAAAAATTGAAAAAATATTATAATTGCAAATAAATGAATGTGAGTATTCATATCGATATGAGCACAGTGTATATTCATTTATTTTTACCACTTATTTTATCACTTTTGACGAAATACCTCAAAAGTGTCAAAATACATTTAAAGATGGTTTGCAATATTTTAAAACATTATAACCTCTTTTAAATCGGTTTAAAACTGAACAAATCTCTCGTAGCGGATTATTAATTATGTACGTACACATCAGTTAAAAACTAGTTAGCGCGATAACCAATACATTTAAATGAAATGTCCCAATAAAGTGTAGTAAGTAGGAAACTAATTAAAAACGGATCAATAATGCCTAGTTGCGTTACGGGGCAACGTCTCTTAATACTGTCTCACTAATTAATAGCTACGAACGTTCAATGATAAGACTGAACAAGGTATATTAAATATATGTAATTAATACACAATACACCTATATAAAAATAGTCGCTCACACTGGTGTTGCCCCCGGCCGACTTTCTCTGGCATTTCGGGGGTCCATCTAGTGAGTGGCAAGCCACCGCCTGCCGAAAGTAACATCAGATATGATAGTTATGGCAGGCGTCCGTCCCTCTTCTGCAATAGCCCGGTTCTAATAATACCTCCAAATTTCATTTTAATAGCCCACTTTTTTTCGACATATTTCCAATAGTCCCAATACCTGCCGTGACCTGTTCGTTCGTATATTGTCCCATTGGTATCCCCTGGAGTGGGTCACGGCGGGTGTACAACATTACATAGTCTTTCCGAAGGGGCCTCTACGCGTTGGATCCTTATCCCCGCGCACGCCTATCAAATGACCGGGATTAATACCCGTGAACGAGAAGAAAATACTGCTAAAATAATAATAGTATATTCAAATAAACTAAACAATACTAAAGCTTCTAATAAATAAATTTGTAATAACGAAAATACTTTCATTATTTATATAATTGATAGATAGTAAATATTAGATATATAAATATTTAGTAATTGGCAGTAAAAATGAGAAGTGATAGCCGAGTGGATAAAGAACCAGCCTATTGAGCGACAGGAAGCCGGTTCGAATCCTGGTATATACCACTAAAGTCGTGTTTTCGGATTTATGTACATATTTATAATTATCACTTACTCGGCGGTGATGGAAAACATCGTGAGGAAACCAGCACGTCCAAGAAATTGTATTTCTTGGAGTCCAAGAAATTGTAGTTCTAATAGATTAGGAAACGGGACAACGCTAGGAAGAAGATGATAGTAAATAAATACGTTCATGTGAATATGAGCACAAGGCATATTTATTTATTTTCACTACTTATTTTATCACTTATTGACCAAATATCTAATCGCGTTATATGGCGTTCAAACTAAGATAGTTTATCGTTAGAAAACAATCTGTAAGACTGATCAAAGTGTAGTAAGCAGTTATAAGTTGTATGAATAATGGAAACACTGACCAAATATATGACTGCGCTACGCGCTACAAATATATACTACTTTTTGGTCAATCAGATAAAAAATATAATTCAGAGCATTTAAACAATATTAATTAGGGCCTTGTTCTCAAAAAAAAAAAATGTTTCTTTCACATTACACTATTATTAGTTATATAAACGTAACATAAAATTTTCCTGTTCCTATTGAAATCGGAATACCTGCTCGTAAGTACTTACATACGTACTTACGTACAGTATCTTCGCCAGATCTTTAGGATTACGTAGCGGACCCCGACAAGCCTAATGGATTAGGAAACAGGATAACTCTAAGAAGAAGAAGTAGATATGCTTGTAAGTACTACGTATTAAAGGTAGATATATTAAAATTCTTGTAAAAAAAGGCATACTTAGCGAAATGTCAATTTACCATTATCGGTATTTTTATACCACAAAGGTGGCAAACAATCATACGGCATGCCTTCAATTATCGCGACGAATAGCAATGATATAAACATGGAAACCGTGCCAAATATATTCATTCTAACAATAAGAATGCTACACTGGTCTTAGTTTCAAGAGTTCTAATTAGAAATGGCTTAACAAGAAGTCAGTGAGTCGTGAGATATTGCGAATATATATGCAAATGTTGAAGATATATAGATAAGATGCTGTAGTATAGAAATTATCGCGGAAGTACTACTACAATAGTAAATTATCGATATGTGTACCAACGCATAGCTGCATATAGATAGTTTACTATTGATAGACTATCAATATTCAGTCCACTAAATTCTAAGCAAATTAGCTGTGACAGGCGGACTGACATACGAGTAGACGTCCGAAAAGTAAAGGTTTCGTTTTTTTTCCAATAAAACGTCCGGAACCCCGAAAATAGTTGTTCTACAGTTGTACTCTAGTGGTATAGCCCTCTTTCATCCCGTTTGCTACACGGCAGGGTACACTAAATGCAGGGAAAGTACAGGTGTGGCGGAACACATAGCTGTGCTTTCCCTGACGAGCTCGGTGGTGCAGTGGTGTAACGCACTGTTTCGGAGTTAAGATAAGAAAAGACATATTCTGTTGGTTCAGATATGTACGAAGAATACATTGACGACCTCGGTGGCTCAGTCGTGAATGACGCGACTTCAACACCGACGCTCGTGGGTTCGATTCCCACACAAGGCAAACATTTGTGTGCGTGAACATGTCTGTTTGTCTTGGTCTCGATGTTTTAAGAGAGGTAAAGCGCATCAAATCAAGTCTGGGGAAGTACCTCCACCTCACAGAAAACCGCAGCCAAATAAAAACTCTCTAGAGCTAAAAGCTCCCAAGGAGTTGCTGTGTAAGCAACACAGGAGGCATTGCGGGAGTGATACTTAATATATCGCAAGCGTTAATAGGCTACGGTACCCGCTTTACATCAGGTGGGCGGTATGCTTGTATGCCTCCTGCCGTAGTATAAAAAAAACATACAGGTAGAACGAAAGATGAAACAGATAAGCAATGCGAACGTGGAAGGATGTTGGAGCGGAGGAAGGTCAAAACTCACCTATTGCAACCTATATAGTCGTGTTTTATCAGAAGGTGATGCCATCAGCCCTACAAGAAAGCGAGCGTGCAAGAAGAGTTATACATATCGAAGAAGAGTTATGTAAGGATCGAGTCATGCAGCACTTCTTTTTAACTGCGAAAGAAACATGGTATGACGTAAAAAAAACAAAAGAAAAAATAAAATAAAACTGCAAGTGCTTCGGTACAAAACTACAAACCGTATATTTCATATAGATGTAGAAAAATTGCGCAATTTTATATCCATCTACGAAAGCAAGCAATAAGCAATAAAAAACTACAACATGGTTTAGGAATGTATTCGCTTCAACATTTGCATAAAATATTCGCAATATCTCACGACTCACTGACTTCTTATTAAGCCATTTCTAATTAGAACTCTTGAAACTAATACCAGTGTAGCATTCTTATTGTTAGAATGAATATATTTGTCACGTTTTCCATGTTTATATCATTGCTATTCATCGTTAAAGCTAGACCTCAGGTAATTAACAGCTCTTATTTACCTTCACTCTGTTCTTTGTTATAAGCGGTAGGTCAACTTTAGAGTGCCTAAATGTCAATACTTATCTATGCTGTAAATTGGCACATTCGTGTAATTTAGATGACATAAGAGTAATATGGTAAATTGTACCTTGAGGCTCCAGAGAGTTGGCCTAAGGTGTGAAGGCTGAGATAGGATGTTTTGATGCCGAAAATCAATTTCGGTTTAGATTAATGGTGATTATTTTCATGAAGAGAACAAGGACTTTGGGACCCTACCGCCTGAACAGAAGTAGATTTCCCTTTTGGAATAAATAAAAAAATCTATCTGAATCTTCATCACCTTAGGCAGTAGGTCCCACTTTATCGGTAATTTCTGTTTCCAGATGATTTGATCATGGAACTCAAAGGTGATCACTGGAAATCGTACGTGTATTATAGTTGCGTTTTTAGTTTTGTTTTCCTATTGAATGTTATCGAAAGTCGATTAGTCATTAGGTAATGCGACGTTTTCCTGCTATAAGCGTGACTTATGCTACGCTAAGGTCAATCAAAGTTTTCCTACTATAAACGTAACTTATGCTACGCTAAGGTCAATCAAAGTTTTCTATTATAGGCGTGACTATCGTTTTATAGGCGTACTACTCACATTATTATCGTCTATAACTATGATAATAAAAGACTAAAGAAACGATCAGATTGAACGAAAATATATTTTATGCCGAAACCAATCTCAGATCACATCTTGAGTATCCCGCTTATTAGTAAAAGTATCTCTGGGGAACGAGTGACAGGGAAAATTGAGAACTGCTTATATCTTGAGTAAAATCAAGTAACAAATTTCTGAAGACATATTGTGTTCCTCATAGCGATTACCGGTTACCGGTAAGCTATTTTAGTAAGTAGTAAATGGCAAGTTACCGCTGATGATGTGATGTTGATCAGGCGTATCGTACGCTTAGTTGAAGTCCAATGACAAAACCCGCCTCATTCTCTTAATGGACCTGTGACCGAAAACGAATGGCCTAAAAAGCGGCTGGTGGAAAGGATTGGGGAAGGACTGAACAGTGATAGAGTAGTGGATAAAGAACCAGCCTATCGACCAACTGGTACCTGATTCGAATCTTGGTGTGGCCTTGTACCACTAAATTCGTGGTTATTTGTAATTATCACTCGCGAGGCAGTCAAGAAAACACTTTAAGGATACCCGCACGCCCAACAATTTATATTCCGTAAGATGTGTGACTTAACTTTAAGAAACGTCTTGTTTCGCCTCTGGGTCGTGAACGTTTGACGGCAGTCGCTCATGTCATAATCAGTGTCTTTGCTAAATCCTTCGGCTTCAGTAGTGGACTCCGTAAATCTAAGGAAAATTGTTCATCAAGGAATGGATTAAGGAAGGCCAATATCCAGTAGTCGGTAGATACTGACTGAAGTTAATGATTTTTTAAGATTAGGATAAAAATTCTTTATTTACCATTGTGGCCGCGTGGGAACTTGTCTAAGTGTCTACGTCTCTCGTTTTTTAAATATTATCTTATTGAATCATATTCTATTCTCTTACGTTATTATTTTTCTTTTTAAAATGTTAGTGTTGCGAAAATGATCATTGGCGATGAGGAAATGCCGGAAGTAACTTGTCAAGATATGTCACTTCCCAATCGTCAATTAGATATTACAATAAATTCATGTCAGCATATTGGAATTTTCAAAATAAGAAGATGCATTCTTCGTTAGTTCGGACATGTAGAACTGTACGGGCCCCTTCGATACGACCCGTACACTTTCGTAAACGAATGTTGTAAAATAATAGTATGTAGGTACTGGCGGGCTTGTTCTTCGACCTCCGGTTGTAAGTCGCAGGTCTCTGGGTTGGTGCAGAATGAAACGCCTGATGCTGTCTTCAGAAGTATGGAGCCGTAGGTACTTCCTCCAGGTCGGGACTTGTCTGGCTTCGGAGTGACTTGGCTGGCTATTTCACTGTAGTGTGAGCGCTGAGTGTAGCGGACGACTGGTACCGTTCACCGTTTTTTTTTTTTTTTATTTTTTTGACCTGACTATGTAGTTAGCCCCGAGTGGGCTGTCACTACGTCACCGGACTAGAGGGCGGGCGTGAGGCGCCACAGCCTAAAAAACAAAGTTAAGCGACAGCCTAAGGGCCCCCGAGAGGGGTCGGACCTCGGCTCAGGACGTCGCTGGCGAAACAAATCGAACACGCGGGTTCGTGCCTTAAGGGCCTGTCGGAGAGAGAGGCGCCCAGGTACCGTGGGCTACCGGTACCTGGTGTATCGCGCAGAAGTCCTTACTCTTCGCGCCCGGAGCCGCCGAGCGCGGTGTGTGTCTGGAGTGTTGGGGTTGGAGGGGGAGAGGTAGGGGGCGTTCGCAACAGTAATGCGATCATCGGGTTCAAAGAGTGAATTTCGCGGTCTGCGCCGGAACCCCCGGGCGTCGATCCGCGGGGTGTAATTGACAGCCCTGGAGCTTAGCCAGATGGGAGCGCGCAGCGTGTGCGAACACTACACTGGCGTATGTGAGAACGGGGCGGATGCAGGCTTTGTAGAGTGTACACTTATTTCTAAGTGACATTCTACGATTCCTGAATATCGGACCGAGCCGGCCTAGATAGAACGCGGCTTTGTTCCTAACAGCGGTGATGTGAGGTCCAAACGTCATTCTGGAGTCTAGGATGACACCTAGGTATTTGGCCTTCTCGACCCATGGGATGGGTCGGCCGAACAATGAGATGGGGCGCACGGTCCTATGTTGGGAATCGGGTCTCGTAAGACCTCGTGGATCCCGAGAAAAGAACACTGCGGCACTTTTCTCCGGATTCACCTCGATTCGCCAACGTCGGAACCATTCGCCTAGAGCGTTAGCCGCTCTCTGGAGCCTATCCGATATGTTGGTTTTGGCTCGTTCGGAAGTGTAAAGTGCCGTATCATCGGCAAAGAGGGCTAGCTCCACGAAGGGAGTCTTGGAAACATCGTTGGTGTACAACGTGTATAGGATAGGACCGAGCACGGAGCCCTGAGGGACTCCGGCTCGGATAGGGTGCGGCCTCGAGAGAGTGCCGTGGACTCTGACGCGGAGGGAGCGATTTGACAAGTAGTCTCGTAAGATGTGCACGAGACTGTCTGGCACTTCCATTTGGTGTAGCTTATATATTAAGCCATTGTGCCAGACTTTGTCGAACGCTTTCGCGACGTCGAAAAACAGGGCACCGGTATGGCGCCCTGTTTGAAAGTTGGAGAGGACGTGCTCCGTGATGCGGTGCACTTGGTGGACTGCCGAGTGTTTGGGACGGAACCCAAACTGCTCGTCTATGAGAAGGCCTCTAAGTTCAACGAACTTTTTGAGGCGAATGGCTATGATGCGTTCATAGACTTTCCCCAGGCATTTGAGGAGACTAATGGGCCTGTAAGAGGCGGGGTTCTTCAGGCATTTGCCTGGTTTGGGGATGCCAACTACGTCTGCATCTTTCCAGGAGTCTGGAAATCTGCAGTTCGCGAGAGCGGCGTTGAATATCGCCACGAGAAGGACTAACAGGGGGCCTGGGAGGAGTTTGAGGACCGAGTTCGTGATGCCGTCAGCTCCGGGAGCTTTCCGGCTCCGAAGGTCCCTGATGATCGTTTGGACCTCCTCAACCGTTGTAGGCTCGAGGGGGATCGTGGGAGGTGTCGCGAGGATTCGTTCCACCTCGGAGTCAACCATCTGAACGTGTTCGTCGTCGGTTGGTTCTAGACTAGGAGAGCATTGGCTCTCCAGGCTGTCTGCAAAGCATTCAGCCATTTCGTCATCATCGAACGCTATCGTACCGTCTGGTCGGGTCAGGGGAGGGCATTGGGTTATTTGGTCGGAACGGAGAGATTTAGCAACTCGCCAGTACGCCGTGTGCGAGGGCTTAATTTCTCCAACAAAGTTGGCCCACCGTTCATCCCTGAACTCTTTGATGTGCTTCTTTACTTGGCGTTGTAAATAGCGCATCCGAGAACGGTTCTGTTCGGTGGGACAAGAGTCATACCGTTCACCGTTCACCGCTCTGTGGCCCATATTTATACCCCCGCCGTGGGAGCGAGAGGTACAATTGTGGGAAAGAGACAGATATAGCCAAAATCGCCCAGACCTGGAGACATTACCTGAACGTGCTTGCTTTATTTGTATCAAAAATGTTTCTAAGTTGTACTATTTTTCCATACATTCGACCCTTTTCCATACAAACTCATAAAACTTTTGCTAAAAGTTATTGCTAAACCTATGGGTCAGTAAAGTTTTTTCATATGAAATGTTTCTATTATAAACTTAAAACTATGTTCATAGGTACATCTATTCACTATTGAGCTGTTGCCGCCAGTAATCAAACGTTTATAACTTTATTATATACTTGGCTTGCAACAGCTCGTACCTATATACTAATGTAGAATGTAAACATGTAAAACTTATCTCTAACAAATTAAGTACATATGTAAAAACTGTGTAAACCTATTCTATTCATGTATATAAAACAACTTATAAGAAACAACTATAACTATTAAAATGTGCCTTACTATACTACGCGCGACGGTTATTCATTTATTTACAATAGTTGTCGCGAACAAGAACAAATGCAGAATGAAAGAATGACGAAGCAGATATACAATGCAAAACTGGAAGAATGTAGCCGAGGAAGGCCAAAATGACCAAATTGGTCGTGTTCTATCAGATGGTGATATCAGGAGCCCTAGAAACCGGCGAGCGTGCATGAGAAGAGCAATGAATGTTAAAGAAGCGAGTAAGGATCGAGTCACGTGGAGCTCGGTTCTTCCCGCCTACCCCGCAAAGGATTTGCCGTGAAGTTATAGATAGATAGATAGAAGTAGTAGAACTGAAGATTGTTAAGAAAAGGTTGCTTGTGCTGAATCATTTCCGTACGTAATATTTGTCAGTTATATGAGTTGTGGAGATTTGACGTCAGTCGCTCTGTATAAATCTTCGTCAAATCTTTAGGCTTAGGTAACGGAACACGGCCATCCTAATTTATTATATCCTGGATACCGCTAGGAAGAAGAAGATCTTTATTATACTACTAGCACTAGAACCCATACCACCAAGCCACTCGAAGGCCACTGACTTAGGTCTATCGACACCAGCCGGGACCGACGGTTTAACGCGCTATCAGTAGCACGGAGAAACTCGAGATAAATGAACCCATCCATGTACATAGACGTCGCTTAACCTGAGTGTTCGGTTAGAATAACACGTGCAACGGCGCCATAGAACTTGAGAAGATCTTTGTCAATTTACAGATAGGGTTTTTCGATTTTTGAACATATTGCCAGCAAACATTTATCTGGTAACTACTTATTTTGTAGGTTCCTTACGACTACATCCCTCTCGGCCAAGCGCGGCGGGATGCCGGGTACCAGCAGTACCAACATCACCCATCAGATGTCAACCTACGATATGAGAAGCTGCATCCTTCCGGACGAAAATTTATTTTAGATTAGTTATAATGAGTTTTATAAAGATTTAATACTGGTCTATAACTTTTTTTACACTACGTCGGGTAGTAAATAAGAATACTACCCGCCTATAGTGCATATTTTTGTACAACGTCGGAAAGCATACAGGTATATAGCCCACCTGATATAGATTAATTACCGTACCGTATGATTGACTGCAATTATGCCGAACGCCAATGGTATCGATATGTCCGATGAATTTTTTTCTCCCACGTTGAGTGCCAATGGTATCGATAAGCCCCATAGCCATGCTTCGTTGTATAATTTTGTATTTCTTTCTAATTATTCGTTATATCCTATTTGCGTCTCGTTTGTACATTAAGATGGCAATATCGTACCACAATCATATTTATTGAAATACTCATTCGGAATTTATAAAAATATTAAAACTTTCCGGTGACGCCATTACGCAGTTACGTAGAGCGGCATCGTTTTGAAACTAACAAGAGAAAAGAAAAATGGTAGGAAAAAATAACAAGAAGCCTTTCCTGTTGTTTTATTGTAGGTATACATTGAACATACAGACGGTATAACATAATTAAAATCATTAGTTATCAATTTACAATTCGAAATAGAAAATTTCAAACATTAACGTTCGGCATTATCTGTCGCCAAGAGAAAGACAAGAGAAATGTTGCAGTTTGTTATTTTTTTATACGCACATGCAAACTACAGATCTGTACAAAAATTAAACGCAAAGGACACTACATTCAAGATTCAAATAACCATCAGTTGGCAAGGGTACAATTCGAACGTAAAAAATTAGACATGTATTTTGCATGGCAGGTAGCGCCGCTCGCGGCTGCGTCTCGGCAGCAAAAAAAAATTCTCTCGCTTCTGAAGCTGGCGAGCAGAACAGATAGCCTAGTGGATAAGGAACCGGCCTATTAACCAACAGATCTCCGGTTCGAATCCTGGCGGAGACATGTATCACTGAATTCGAGTTTTCGGATATGTGCATATTTATCACTTGCTCATCGGTGAAGGAAAACATCAAGAGGAAATCCACACGTCCAAAAAAATATATTTCGAAAGACGTGTGCCCTAACCTAAGAAAGATCTGGTTTTACCTCAGGGTTGTGGAGGTCTGACGGCAGTCGCTCCATGTAAAAAAACAGTCTCTTCACCAAATCCATCGACTTAGGTAGTGGACCTCGTCAATGGTAATGGATTATTAAACGGGATAACACGGAGAAGAATAAGATGATGAATGACTGTAATATCTCTTTCGGAAGTATCCATTTTGCGTTATCCTGCTGCTAACGTAGCAATTAGAGTTGCTGGGTTGACTTGCAGGAAATTTGCTTGTACCTATGCCTCCCGACATTGTATAAAAATAAAACAAGTTTTTTGACAATTACCTCTATATACATGTACTTACTAGCTAAAATTATGTTTAGATAGTAAGTACAGTATAAACTAAATAGTAAATATTACTTTGTATCATTTAATTTATATTAATACATAAAGCGAAAGAGTTTATTTGCTTGTTTGAACTAATCTCAGGAACTATCTGAGGGATTAGAGAAAATATTTTTGCGTTTGATAGCCCAATTCTTGGGGAAGATTGTTGGCCTACAGCATAGGCGTCATCGCGCGAGTAACATAATGTATTGCAAACGTTTATAGGAGACGGTAATCGCTTTACATCAGGTGGGCTGTATGCTTGTAAGCCTCCCGACGTTGTATAAAATAAAAAGGTAGTGGGTTCGATTCCCACGCAGTACAAACATTTGTGTGCACGAACATGTCTGTTTGTCTTGGTCTGATGTGTTTAAGACAGATAGAGTACATTAAGGCAGCCCGATGTACCTTCACCTCACAGAATTCACGGTACACAAAAACTTCCTGGGGGGTTGTTACGTTCCTCACTAGTGAGTGGGGTTACCAGTAAAGCTCCTAAGGAGTCGTTGTATTAGCGGCAGGGGTGGTAACGCACGAGCAATACTTCCAATATTGCCAGCTTGTAAAGGCTACGGTAACCACTTTACCGACGTTGTATAAAAAAGTGAGGTCACCAGGAAGCTGGTGGCGGAAACTGTGTTAGCAGCAGGGGTGACAAAGACCGAGCGATACTCGTTGTGTTGCGTCCGTACGAAACCCGTTTTATATCTGGAGGGCCATATGCTTGTTGACCTCCTGAAGTAGTATATAAGAAGCGGTTATATATCATTAATATGATCAGGGAGATTAAAGAAATACATTGTTTTGACAATTAAACATGCTTCATTCAAGTATAAATTACATACATAAAAGTATAATATTTAACATATCTCAATTAGATAGACAGATAGAACGATTATCTATATATAATTACTGAATAGTGGGACGATGCAAGCCAAAACTATTTTACGTTCTAACTGTCGAAGTGGAATACAAGTCAGGTCAAAATAACTGACACATTTTGAGGTTTCTATGAAGTATTGCCGGATCTGCGTAATTGTGTTATTAGTTCGTGTACGTTGATGTGTGCCGGTGCCGGGGCTGCCAACTCCGCGTATCTGCCCGTGTAGTCCTTGCCACCATGTTGTGCCTGAACCTAAAATATAAAAGTATATTAATACATGCCCGCGTATGTCACGCAAAATAATAAATTTACTTACTACACCAACCCTAATTCATCCCACTGCGTGGATATGGGTCTCCCTTGAACCGACGGGGTTTAGAGCTTACCCCACCACGCTGCTCAACTGCTGATTGGCGGAGGTCAGTGTCACTGACTTGCACTGTCATCTATCGACAATAGCCGGGACCGCCGGCTTAACCTACCTCCCCACCGAAGCACGGAGAAGATCGAGATAGGTAAACCCATCCACCATACCACAAGGTAGACGTTGCTTAACTTGCGTGTCCGGTTAGAATGACACGCGCAATGACGCCATTGAGTTCTCATTCAATTTACTTGCTATCTTATATATTTTTGCTATAGGTAGGCAGAGACAACCGAGCGCCACGTGACTCGATCCTTACATATCTCACTCGCTTCTTTAACATTCATTGCTCTTCTCAGGCACGCTCGCCGGTTTCTAGGGCTCCTGACATCCCCTTCTGATTTATTTAATTTACTTACTATATGTCTACTATACTATACTTACTATATTTAACAAGATCTTAACCAATAGGTATACCGTTGGTACGACAGCCTCTTGGAAATAACAATAAGCACTGGTAGATATAAACAACAGTTGACATCATACAAAAGGTTATCAATACCTTGTATAATTAGCGTGGTGCACCATATATAGCTAAGGTGTAATAGTGCCTATTTCCTGCAATTCTTTTAGTTGAAATTCCAGACGCAGAGAATGGAGTTATATGGTGTTAAGTAATAATTAAACGTCGAAATTGATGAATTAATTTGGAAAACAATGTGATAACGGTAACTGCTTACTATCGATTATGGGAAGAATTACTACAATCGATAAAGAATCGCAATTCGTGTAGTAAGTGGTCACTCTTACTTACGTACGTCCCTATATGCATAATTATATAAACAGATGAAAAGACAGAGGCGCATGGCGCTTTTCAATGGCAAATTTATACCACAATATAAAAATATAATAAAAGTTACATAAATTGATGGAACAAGATCTCATATTTGCACAAAATTATACAAATTGCTCCCACGGCAAAATTGAGTGTAACTTTTTGCATATAACTATTTAAAAATAAATGAGAGCCGCGCTTTCGCGATTAGTAAAACAGTATCAAAATAAACAGTATCAGTAAGAATTTATTAATTAAGAAAATGTATGTGTAAGTAATTATTTGTCTTTGGAGTTCATATTTTTTTAGACGCGAAATTTCGATCATTACGTTCAGTAAAAATATAAACATGTAGTTCGTTTATGGCAGTAGCGTGACTTATTACATATTTATTAATACTTTTACAAATGCAACTAAGTATTAATTCCTTACCATTGACATTAGTTTGTTGTCTGTGACATTGTATGTCTTGTTACTCAAACAACAATAATTGAATTAAGTTAATAATAAGTTATGTAAATGTGACTTTTTGTGACTCATGCTGTAAATTATACAATCAATAGTACCAAACTCTGAAAATGATTATCTCTGAAAAGGAAAATGGATTGGTACCACCTGACGGCCAACTCTAACATAGCGCACGCTCATCGATTAAAACAAAAAGAACGCGCTTTCCCGGCTTCCTGTTGCATACTACCGTTCATTTTGTCGAAATCATTCCCACATATTGCAGGAAAACGAGAGGGAAGACGTTGCACATCAAACATTATAATAAAATAAAAAAAATTGAATTATGTTTTGACGAGCTAGTCACCGGTAAGCCACCGCTTAGTCGTGAATGACGCGACTTTGACACCAACGCTTGGGTTCGATTCCCACACAAGGCAAACATTGTATGCATGAACATGTCTGTTTGTCTTGGTCTGGATGTTTTAAGAGAGGTAAGGGCGCATCAAAGCAGCCCGTCTGGGGAAATACATCCACCTCACAGAAAACCGCAGCCAAATAACAACTCCCTAGAGGGTTGTTGTGTTCCTGCTTGTGAGTGAGGTCGCCAGTATGCTCCCAAGGAGTTACTGTGTAAGGAGCAGTGGTGGCATCGTGATGCTTATTATATTACAAGCATTAATAGGCTACGGTAGCCGCTTTACATCAGGCGGGCCATATGCTTGTATGTTTCCCGACGTAGTATAAAAAAAAATGTTTTCAAAGAATTAACGGAATACGAAGAATATATTCGAATAAGAGCAGCACTTCTTCGCAGGCAGTTAGGTTTGTCTATTCTCCCTTCATAATAATCCACTCACAGGCATAAATAAGAAATTACTAAAAATAATAAGGGGAGACATTCACGTATGATCGTATTTCGTGAAAATTTCCAAACTTTGACAAACTAAACCTATTTTGGAAGAGGCATACTTGGATAATAGATCCAGTATCACCCAGCCCGTGAGAAATTTTAGTCTTACCATAACATGGAACAGTATAGCAACTAATACGCCAATCAGAAGCCACTTCATCCTCTCGATTACGTTTGCTGCCTGGATACTTGTGATCGTAGACTCACGAAGTCACGCCTCTTATATATGTTGTTGATTTTAATATATTAATCAAGACATTTTATATTTTGTATCGAATTGATTTTGTTCACGTATTTAAGTGATTGCTTTTCATTGCCCTGCAGTGTATAGTTAAACACATCATAAATATATTAAAACAGTAAATGGATGACGAGATTGTACCATGTTGTTTTTTTTTTATAAAACTAATGTCGAGGAAAGCCTTGCAACTAACCGAAGGTAACCAACTTTTTACAGTCTCTTTGTCTCGTTGTGTGTTTTACCAATAGTACACATAAGCAAAAAAAAATAACACAATAAAGTATACATAAGCGAGATAATATCCGTGGATAACTTTATATATTGAATTATATGATATATTGAATAAATTTTATTTGGCATTTCTCTTTTTTTATATAAAACGTCGGGAGGCATATAAGCATACGATCCACCTAATGTAAAGCGACTACCATAGAATGAACGCTTGTAATACATTAAGTATCACTCGCGCAATGCCACCTCTGCTGTTAACACAGCAACTCCTTAGGAGCTTACTGGTGACCTCACTCACACGCAGTAACACAATAACCCTCTAGGGAGTTGATATTTGGCTGCGGTTTTCTGTAAGGTACGGTACGGTAAGGTAAGAGGTACTTTCATAGGCTACTTTGATGCGCCCTATCACTCTTAAAAAAAACCTTTTTCCCATTGATTATTTTCGACAATCTGTTAAATTAAAAAGTAAACTATGATAAATTAATAAAATACAATAGGATTTCATTTAGAAAATAGGCGTGCTGATCGCGAAGGCCCAATGGCAAATAAAGATTTTTTATCTTTTATCAGGTAGGTACCTTTTTATATCACCAATGTGGCAAACAAACAATGTGCTTGTTAACCACGGTAGTGATATGAAAATGTTGCCATAATACTACCATATTTTTAACATTTCCTGCTAAATTACACAGCGCCATCTAGTTCTAAACTAAGTGAATCTTGTGTTATGGTTGCTTAAATAACTCATTTTTACAATAAATAGATAAATAGATACATAAAATAGATGTTCCTTAAGAGATAGGAGGTTGGTTTTTCAGACATTATTATTCTACTTTTCTATGTTGAATCCGAATCTGAAGTCAAAATTCGAATATTCGAAAAAAAGTGACAGAGAGACACACACACACACAGACAAAGGCACACACAGAAAAGCATATAGATTTCATATAGGAACGGTGTTCCTGAAAAGATTGAAATTCAATTCTTTAAGTTCCAATGCACATTGTACGTAACCCTACTGTTCGATCTAATTAAAACGCGTTAAAAACATATAAAATTATTAAAACTATTTCTCATTCTTCATTGAATAATCATCATAATATGAAAATGCAATTATTACGAGTTTTATAAACGGTCATGATGAAGTTAATCACCAAGAAGAAGCAATTTTATTTATTTATAAAGAAAACACGAATGTTATGCTTATTATTTTTCCTTATTCTTCGTAGCCGAAGCCAACCTCTTCTCCACTTCCTCCTCCCAATCTTACGAGGCTCATGCTGAATTACGGATAGTATCTATATATCTATAAATTCACGCCAAATCCCTTGCGTGGTAGGCAGAGAGAACCGAGCGCCACATGACTCGATCCTTGAACACATCACTCGCTTCTTTAACATTAATTGCCTTTCTTATGAGCACATCCTGACATCATGTATGTATGTATCTCCTAAGGCTCCTGACATCACCTTCTGATAGAACACGACCAATTTGGTCACGGTAGGTAAGTCTTGGCCTTCCTCGGCTCCTACATCCTTCTACTTCCGCGTTGTATTTTTTTTTAAAAAACGTCGGAAGGTATGCAATTGTTCGGCCATCCAGATGTCAAGTGGTTACCGTGACCTATGGATCCTTGCAATACAGGAAGTAATTACTCGGGCGTTGCTGTCCCTGTACATTCACTCGCAGGAATACAACAATCCTCAGAAAGTTGTTATTTGGTAACGGTTTTCTGTAAGATGAAAATGCTTCCATAGTCGAGCAGCTTTCCATTGCTTGGCATTGCTTGCTAGCGGTCTACCACTCTTGGGCTGACTTAACGAGTGTCATCTGTAGAAAAAAGTCAGAACCAATGGCTTTGGCTAATTCAATTGAGTCCACGGTAAATCGTAGACGTCGACTGCTGAATTATAAATAAGCACATTTACGCTATAAGTAATTAAGTAGAATAAATGCGGTCGAGATGAGAGCATTGCGCAAATTTTGTGGCATAACGCTTCAGAGTTTCTGACCGCGTTCGTAATGAAGACGTGAGAGAAAAAGTTGGTCTGAAAGAGAGTGTCGGTGTTAAGATAAGAAAGGGCATGCTCCGTTGGTTCGGATTCGGACATGTAGAAAGAATGCTGGACGATAGAATGACGAAACAGATATACAATGCAAAAGTAGAAGGATGTAGGAGCCAAGGAAGACCGAGACTAAGCTACCATGACCAAATTGGTCATGTTTTATCAGAAGGTGATATCAGGAGCCCCAGGAACCGGCGAGCGTACATGAAAAGAGCTATGAATATCACAGAAGCGAGTGAAGTATGTAAGGACCGCATCTTATGGCGCTCGGTTCTCTCTGCCTACCCCGCAAGGGACTTGGCGTGAAGATATACATACATACACATTTTCGCTGTACATGCACATGACTGAGTTTCTTTTACTAAATTCGTGTTTTCGTGTTTTCGAGTTTATGTACACATTTGTAATTATGACTTGTTCTATGTTAAAATGAGTTTCATCATCAAATAGGTTAGGTAGCGGACCCCACCTCTCCTAGGGGATTAGGAGACAAAATAACGCTGGGAAGATGATTATAAACTATAGATGAGTAAGTAACTTTAGTTGCCTGTTCGTTTATTTGTACTTTTTCGCAACTTTTTTTTATATACCACTATGGTGGCAAACAAGCTTACGGCCTGCCTGATGGTAAGCAGTTACCGTAGCCTATGGATATTTGACTTCATTATTATTATTTATTTTTATGACTTTACCACCGTAAATAGAAGACCACTATTAGTAATGAGAATTGATTGAAAGACATCCGTTATAACTGGAGAAGAACTGAGAACCCGAGTGGGGATACCGTTTCGACGATAAAAAGCATTCATTACCACGGAATGGACTCTCGCTAGCCAGGTAAATGATTACTACTAGTTTTTTTTTATTCTACGTCGGGAGGTATGCAAGCATACGGTTCACCTGATTGTAAAGCGGCAACCGTACCCTATGAACGCTTGTAATACATTAAGTATCACTCGCGCGATGCCTCCTCTGCTGCTTACACAGCAACTCCTTGGGAGCTTACTGGTGACCTCACTCACACGCAGGATCACAACAACCCTCTAGGGAGTTGTTATTTGACTGCGGTTTTCTGTGAGGTGGAGGTACTTCCGCAGACGGGCTGCTTTGATGCGCCCTACCTCTCTTAAAATATCCAGACCAAGGCAAACACCCATGTTCATGCACACAAATGTTTGCCTTGTGTGGGAATCGAACCCACGAGCGTTGGTGTCAATGTCGCGTCATTCACGACTGAGCCACCGAGCTCGTCTATATATGTACTGATTAAACCCGTATTATAAATTACTTTGGCTATGCAGGTTAATGCGCATGCCCAACCCAGTTTATAACAATATTTAGGATTTACAGATGACTAATATTGAATTTTGAAACTCAAAATAGCGATACATTGTAGCCCCAAAGTATTAAAATGCACGTTAGCGCGAATGTGCATACATTATACATACATTGACCTACATATTCTCGAATGCTTTCCACCGCAATGTCTCACTCAACCACATATTCTCCAATGTGTCTAACACATCATTCCACATATTCTCCAATGTTTTCCAGCGCAATGTACGTACTGCAACATAACGTAACCTCTGGAAAATATTTGAGAATATGTGCATAACTATGACGCACTTTAAGATATGGCGCACTCGTTGCTTCGCAGTAACGTGTATCGCATTTAGTACTTAACTTCCACCGTGTACAGTCTGTTCCAGGTTTATAATACATGTGTAGATATATAAAAGCTACTAGCTATCCGCCCCGGCTTCGCACGGGTGATATGATCGCTACCAAACTTCACAGGATCACCTGCGGGCTAACCTGAAGATTCACTGAAAATTTCACCAAAATCTGCCCAGCCGTTTTTGAGTCCATAGAGTACATACAGACAAACATTCATTTTTATATATATAGATTTATTATAATGCTACAGAGTAAAGTTCACAGATGAACAATGCAATTTCAATAATAGCAGATAGTGCGAGGGTGACACACGCAAACAATCGGCTGTATCTCTTGATGTCTGCGCCCACAGCGGTTGGTGGTTCTACAGGAGCGAAGGCACGGCGATGTCTTGTAATAGGAAACACTGCATGCAGCGGGACATCCTGAAAACAAAAGACAATTGGATGAGAATTCAGCCAAAATAATAATACAACTATGAACTCTTCTACACTTGTTTACACTAATATTATAAAGAGGAAAGATTTGATTGTTTGTTTGTATTGAATAGGCTCCGAAACTACTGGATCGATTTGAAAAATTGTTTTACCATTAGAAGCCGACATTATCCTTGATAATTATAGGCTACTTTTTACCGCGGGAAAATGCTTCATTCCTACGGGAAAACGGGTTTATATGATATATATCATAGTCATACATACGGTCCATCTGATATATAGCGGTTACCGTACCCTATGAACGCTTGTAATACATTAAGTATCACTGGCGCGATGCCTCCTCTGTTGCTGTGTTACAGCAACGCCTTAGGAGTTTTACTGGTGACCTAACTCACACGTAGGAACACAACAACCCTCTAGGGAGTTGTTATTAGACTGCGGTTTTCTATGAGGTGGAGGTACTTCGCCAGACGGGCCGCTTTGATGCGCCCTACCTCTCTTAAAACGGATAATGAGTAAAAAAGGATAGTGAGTAAGTAAGCAGAATAGGCGAGCTTGCATGACAGTTATGATTGTTAAGGAAGCGGGCGAGACTTCTGGCGCTTGGTCGCCTCTGCCTACTACTTAATTAGTATTTGATTCTGCCTACCGTTGACTTGAAGTGAAGATATAGATAAATACATAAAAGTGCTGCGAGCACCGTTAGCCCAGTGAATAAAGAACCCGCCTATTCAGCAACGGATTCTCGGCTCCAATCCTGACATGTACCACTAAATTCGTGTTTTCGAATTTATGTACATACTAGATGTGCCCGCGACTTCGTCCGCGTGGAATATTATTTATTTATATTAATAAAAATAAATAAAATTTCTAAAATAAGAGTAGCCTAAGTTACTCCTTATTACGTCAGCTATCTGCCAGTGAAAGTCCCGTCAAAATCGGTCCAGCCGTTTCAGAGATTACCCGGAACAAACAGACAGACAGACAAAAATTGTACAAATATTCATTTTGGTATATGTACCGTGTGTAAACACGGTACATATACCAAAATGAATATTTGTGTAGTATATCCATATGCATTTAGTAAAAAGCGGTTATTTTAATATTACAAACAGACACTCCAATTTTATTTATTTATCTGTATAGATTTGTAATTATCACTTGCTTGGGAAAACATCGTGAGGTAACCCGCATGCCCAAAAAATTATATTTCGAAAGACATGTGATCTCACCTAAGAATGATATGGTCTTCCCTCAGGGTTGTGGAGGTCTGAAGACATTAGCTCCATGTAAAAATCGGTATCTTTGTCAAATCCCTGGCTGTCCGAAACCAAAGTATCTATTGTTACTCCCAGATATGATAAATAAGTTACCTTTCCAGAGACAAACTCAGGGTTTAGTTCTTGTGGCATGAGCTCGGATTGCATATCGGCGTCATTTTGTAATAGATTCTGGAAACGATAAAAATCTGTAAAAAAACCTGATCTTGAAGTTGGTATTTCTATAATATTTCAGTTCAGTTCAGTTCAGTTAACGTACTTCTTCTTTGAGTTAGCGCGCTTCCTAGTTGGCGGCGGGGCATTAGGATTGGCGGGGGTCCGCTACCTAAGTCTAAGGATTTGGGTACGATACTAATTTTGCCGTGGAACGACTGCCGTCTGATCTCCATAACAAAAATGATGTGAAGAGATTTTTACAGGGTTGGCTATGCACGAGTTAAACTCCTGGTGTTGCAATATCAGGGCGTGTGTGTAAGCCCGTAGATACTTGTCCATGGGCTACGGTAACTGCTTAATACTTAGCCTGCTGTATGCTAACCCCTCTTACAACACCCAGGCCTAAACAAAGAGACTGTCGTTAGAATAACATGCTACGAATTCGTCTCTGCCTCAACGGGCAAGCATGCTAAGCATGTTATTCTCGAAGAGACGACCGCAGCAGCCAAGGCAGACGACCGGGGCAGCCATGACAGCGGCGGCATGAATCTACTAACGGCAGTAAGTGGCGCTAGTTCGCATGAACTAATCGGTAGCGGAAGCACACCAAGTAGTTTAGATCCGATTGCCTTTTAAAGTTCAAAATAAAAGTCAACAACTACAAAAATTCTCTACTGAAAAAATATAGACGAGACTTCAATGTAGGCACAGTTTTTATTATAATTGACTAGTGACGTGCCCCAGTTTTGGGTGGGAAGTTAATAAATTAATACTTTACGAATAGAACATAGCAACAATACTTTAGGAATCCATTTAGTTGGAAATAGATTAATATCATAACAAGAATGTCATCAACTCATAATCCCACCCGTGTTTTGATTGACTGGATTGAAAAAAAGACGGTCATTGTAAACTATAATAGTTAGATAACCTCGTGGCCTTTTTTTATGGCTAATGATGAGTACTAAAACATTCGGCCTATTGAACTACAGGTTCGAATCCTGGCATGTACCACTAAATTGGTTTCTTCGAATTTATGTACATATTTGTAATTATCACTTGCTCGGCGGTGATGGAAAACATCGTGAGGGAACCAGCACGTCCAAGTAATTATATAATAATTATTTCGATAAACGTGTGATCTAATCTGAGAAAGGTCTGGTTTTCTCTCTGGGTTGTGGAGGTCTGACGCAGTCGCTCCATGTCATAGTCAGTATCCTCGCCAAATCTTTAGGCTTAGGTAATGGACTCCGCCAATCCTAATGGTTTAGGAAACGGAATAACGCTAGTGTGTATGTAGTAAGGGCGTCAAGGGCGTAAGTGCGTCACTAAGGGCCTGACGAAAAACAGGGTTGGTACACGGTCACCCGTGTACTCCAACATTATGCTGAGAAGGCTCCTTGATGGCAGCCATTACAATACACTTATTTTTGTATATTTTCACAAATTTTTCTTTGTTTCTTTTTTATTGTGTGTGTGTGTGTTATCTATGGTTATGCCGATAAATATATCTTTCTTTCTTTCTAGTATATTATTTTATGTATCATCAATACTTTTCACAGTGCACGTCCAATAATGACCTCGGTAGGCAATTTTTTTGGTACCTTGGATTACCTACATTATAGCAATTTTCGCAGGGACCTCTAATTTTTTGATAATAAATATGGCCCGTGTTACTTGATGATACTGGAGCTTTCTATATATGAAAGAAATTTCAAATCCGTTAAGTACTTTTTCAGTTTATCGATAAAAAACTACTATTTCAGCAGTTTATATTTAAATAGACCAGTTGTTGTTATCTCATTTAAACAGGAATAGATCATAGGATCTATTGCTTTATTATATTAGTTTCTGTTAAAATTTAATTGTTTATCAACTCGACCACGTCAAAGTTTTTTTTTATACAACGTCGGGAGGCATTCAAGCATACGGCCCACCTGATGTAAATCAGTTACCGTAGCCTATTAACACTTGTAATATATTAAGTATCACTCGCGCGTTGCCTCCTCTGCTGCATACACAGCAACTCCTTAGGAGCTTACTGGTTACCTCACTCACGCACAGGAACACAACAACCCTCTAGGGAGTTGTTATTTGGCTACGGTTTTCTGTGAGGTGGAGGTATTTCCACAGACGGGCTGCTTTGATGCGCCCTACCTCTCTTAAAACATCCAGACCAAGACAAACAGACATGTTCATGCACACAAATGTTTGTCTTGTGTGGGAATCGAACCCACGAGCATTGGTGTCAAAGTCGCGTCATTCACGACTGAGCCACCGAGCTCGTCAAAAGTTATTTGACCTGACAAATATGACGAGTCCGGGGTACTTATTGTTGGTGTTTACTATTTTTATCTCGTCTCGTTGTAAGTACTTTAGTTCGCATGAGTTAATCGCCGGCGGAAACAATGTTTTTTATACCAAGTTGCCCGAAAAAGATTTTTTTATATATAACGTGGGGGGAGTACAAACATACGGCCCACCTGATGTATAGCGATTACCGAAATCTAAGCGATTACCGAAATCTATGAACGCATGCAATACATTAAGTATCACTCAAGCTCTGCCTTCTCTGCTGCTAACACGGGAACTCTTAGGAGCTTAATGGCGACATGACTCGGGGAGTTTGCTGTGATGTGGAGGTACTTCCCCAGACGGACTGTTTTAATTTGTCCTACCTCACTCCCGTAGAGAGGTAGGACAAATAGATATGTATACAAATGTTTGTCCAGTCGAACCCACGAGCGTTAGTATCGAAGTAGCGTTATAGGCACCGAGCCACCGAGTTCGTCGAAATTTAACATGATTTACTCACGTTACTATGTGCGTATATACCAATGATTACTCCTAGTAATATTAGTATCTTCAACATCTTTATGCACAAGTCCTGAAGCCAATTTATTTCTCAATACTTGTTATCGTTACATTTTAAAATTGTAACTCAATATCGCTCATTTTACGATGCGTATAAAATTTATATCAAGACCAAATAACAATTTGCGAGAGAAATATGTTTCACAATGAAGTGTTGTCTGGTATTCACATTATTCATAATTTTCAGTGTTGTTAATGCACATTTTGCGTTAAAAGTGAGTATCACTCCCCCTTAGGGGTTGAATTTCAAAAAAATCTCTCGTGAGGGTTACAAAAGTATCGTCTTTGCAAAATTTCAGCTTTCTAGGTTCAAGGGTTTGGTCTCGGCGTTGATGAGTCAGTGAATTAGTCAGGAACTCCATTTTTATATATATAGATGTTTTTAAAATAGGCAATGTTGTGTATTTAATAAAGAGGTGCTTTTAGTGTATTCAGTCAATATCAAATAGTTAATGAAAACCGAACAGATCGTGATATATCTTCATTACTACACAAATAAGGATATTTGGTACTTTTACTAACTATTTAATGATGACTATATTTAAAAATAAATAAAACTGCCGAAATTCCAAAAACTACGCGCGCGAAGCCGTGGGCAAAAGCTAGTAACTATATAATAGGGTTGTTGTTTTCCTACGTGTGAGTGAGGTCGCCAGTAAGCTCCTAAGTTGCTGTGTTAGCAGTAGAGGGGGCATCGCACGAGTGCTACTTAATATATTACAAGCGTTAATAGGCTACGATACCCGCCTTAGCCTCAGGTGGGTCGATGCTTGTATGCCTCCCGAAGAAGTATAAAAAAGAAAAAACACCGCTGATGTATAGAGATGACTGAGTGCAGGGAACAGCGTGAATGGACCGTTGGGTAAACTCTAGGCATCTGAAATATAAGCCAGAAGGCACAACTCGCTGTACACAGTAATTCTACTCTCACTTATGGAATTGAAATATGCTGGATATGGCAGAGAGGGCATGAAAGTAGAATAAATGCGGTCGAGATGAAAGCTGGCCACATTCGTAATGATGACGTAAGAAAGAGCAGGTCTGAAAGAGAGACAATAAGAAAAGTCATGCTCCGTTGATTCGGACATGTATAAAGAAGGCAGGATGAAAGAATGACGAAAAAGGTATACAATGCGAAAGTGGAAGATGTAGGAGCCGAGGACGACCAAGGCTAACATACCGTGACCAAATTGATCGTGGTGATTTTAGAAGGTGATATCAGCCCTAAGAACAGGCGAGCGTGTACGAAAGAACATGAGCTATGAATATATAAGAAGCGAGTGAAGTGTGTAAGGATCGTGTCTTACAGCGCTCTCTCAGTGTTCTCTCTATCTACCCCGCAAGGGACCTGGCGTGAAGATATACATACATACATATTAATATTGACCCTTTTGTGCTTGTCTATTTTCTACAAGAGACCGTAGACTAGGATACATGATTGTGACTACGTGAGGTAGTGATGGATATTAGCTACTGAAAATGACAAAAAATGTCGTCGTAATCGATAGATATATATAGCTACCACACCAAACTGTATCCCCGATTTCGTTATCGTTTAAAGACGTTTTGACGTCAACAGAAGCAAATCATCACTAGGGTTGTGTCACGGCCTCACGGCGAATAATGATTCCCTATGTTATACCTGGGGTATATATTATTGCAGTTCAGATTATATCTCATGGCTGTTGGAACAATCTTACTATGACATATCGGAGTTCTTGGGTTGACTTCTCTATTATATCAATATTACATTATTAAAATTATTAGATATTGTGTTCGATTATGTTCTTTTTTGACATTATAAATTAATATGACTATTAATATTGTACACCTTCTAAAGGTAGATTGTGAAATTGATCAATTGAAATGTATAATTTAACATCTGTAATATACTCGCAATCAACAATAAATAAATAAATAAAATAAATATCTTTCCTAGATTTCAGTCATATCTTTAGCGTAGTAGCAGTGACAGAGTAATGAATATCCTAACTCATAAACTCTCCGTATCTAATATTACTAATGTTAAACTATGTTTATCATATCAATATAAGATACAAGGGCATGAATATCCGGGTATAGTTATATCGATATGGAAGAGAGCATTAAAATCGGTTAAAACACGATCAATTTGGTCATGGTAGGTAAGTCTTGGCCGTCCTCGGCTCCTACATCCTTCTACTTTCGCGTTCTATATCTGTCTGGTAATTCTTTCTCTTTCGCCAGAGCTTAGCTTGCTTATCGGCAGGATGCAACACGTACAGGTTGACTTTTGATCTGGATCTGACTTTAGATGAAGATGACCCACGATTCGAATGATATTCGTTGGACTAGTGGGTAACAAATGTCATCTAACGACAATAGACGAGGTTATGAGGACGAGTGTATCGGATTATCATATTATTTATTTCTAGGACTTTATAAGAAAGAAGAGAGATGTAGCGGGGACATTAGATATAGTAACAAACCATGCACAACCGATACATGCTGACGTCAAATCGGAAGTTGGCGAGACAGCCGTGAAGGTAAACAAAAAAAATATTTATACCTATATCTTCGTGCCAAATCTGTTCCTTGCACAGTCGGCGCTTATAGACTTCACCCCCTTCTTCACTTTTTCATTGTCATTCCCACACTCACCAGTTTCTCTATTATCATACGACCATATTTTGCCGCAATAGCTGAGTCATAGTCATCTGTTTTCAAAATTTAGTGAAAATCTTAGACGCAGAAATAGATTGCGTATGCTGGTATATCGGCTTGCTAAGACTAGTACATCTTTTGTTGTAAATTGTATTCGGTACTATAATAAATTACCTGAAACAGTTCTGTCCTTACTTGACGATATGTTCAGAAGGCACATCATAAATACTCTATGTAAGAATAGTTATTACTGAATTGATGAATATCTGACTGTCAGAGATGTCTGGAAATGATTTAACACATGTATTAATATATCTTTAATTGTATCACTAGACATCACTATATATATACATTGACATAAATTTATTGTAACATTAAAAAAAGAGATTAAAGCTATGAAAAATTAATAAGATACAATATGAACTGATTTAAAGAATGCTAGACGCGTCTAAATATTTTTGCATCTTATTGTGTTATTATCTATTACCTTCCACCACATCTACTACCTTCCACTTTCGCACTATATAACTGTTTGATTATTCTTTCTTCCTGCAGAATGAACTACATGTTCAAACTAACATACGATACCTCTTTTTTTTTAACAGAATCTTATCTTGTCCAGTTCTCGCCTCGCTCCCATAAGGCGGTATTGCAGTGCTCAGCAAGTGTTTTTTTTTACATTGCATTGTACAGAATTTGCATTTCTTGCCTATGGCGGCGCTTAATTCCCGTTCATGCGTAGTGTAGACTTAAATTTTCACGCACGCCATTGTCTGCTCATATTATGTTATCTCAGTTTTTATTCAGTGAGTGGTATAATTTTATTTCAAATGATAAAATTTTAATCGTTTTTAAATAAAATTATTTGGGCATAGTTGTTTGTTAAGTACAATTTTGCAGCCATGTCCGAAGACTGGATATGTTCCATCAAAAATAGAACCGGGTACTGTTTTTAAGGTAATTCTTATAAATTTAAAACCGTTCTCATAATGTCCACATCAATCTAAACTTGGATTCTACTGTTTGGTACTGAGTTTGGAACTCCCATCAACCGGAAGTTTTTAGAATATGCCCTGGTAGTTCACAGCAGAGTACGGAAGCCAGTGTTTTCGAACCGCCTGAAGGCCATTGACCTGGTTTAAACTAAGCTGCTGGTTCCGGACGTTAGGAGAAGCTCGAGAAAAATTCACCCGCAGAAAGATTGATGTGCATAACTTGTATTGAAACACGAAACTTTGATGTTGTGTGTAATTTTGATGACAATACTAAAATGCTTATTTTTATTATTTGCTATATATTCCCTATGATTCAGGTAACACCGCCAAAAGATGGACTGTACGAAGAGAAGTCACTACGCAAGTCGTTTCCTCACGCGGGCGCCGTCGATCTAATTCGGAGTGTCAGCCGCGTTGTCACTCTCGCTGTACTTCTTGGCACAGCCATCTTGGAGTTCTTCCCTTTGATTCAGCAACTATACAGTACCGTGATAAGATTTCTATATTGACAATAAAATTAACGTTTCTATTTATATCTCAAGCTTTTATTTTCAAATTCACGTGTTAGTGACTATGTGTTGGCATTTATTAGAGATAGTGGATTGGCAGTACTCAGCGTAACATGGAAAGTAGTGATCATTCATATTTCAAATAATTCCTTAATATTGTCTATATATTGATATCAGTTCAGGAGCCTACTCCTAAATTGGTTATGGTAGCCATTTCACATTGGGTGGATCCCGTGCTTGATTACAGGGAGTCGATGGATGCAGGTGGCACAGGATCGAGACAAGTGGCGCTCTAGAGGGGAGGCCTATATTCAGCAGTGGACGAATACAGGCTATGATGATGATGATGATGAATAAATGATAATAATAATATAAGAAGCATTACCTCTGAGCGGTTTAGCTTAACTTATTTAGAATTCCTGTATAAAACTTGGAAAGAAGAACTGCACGTGGGCGTCACTGTACGCAGATTTTATAAATAAAAGCAAATGCAGCAATAAACGGCCTCTGTCATGTGTTATTCACAAATTATTCACGTCTATAGCGGTACGCGACGCCATTTTGCCTGTGGCGCGCGTCCCGTATGTGTTATTTTATGTATACATCCTGCCAATTCTGTTCATTTTCATTCGTGGCCATTATCCTGTCGCACGATGTGTCATTAACCTGTCCGATACCTCGCTTTAAGGGTTCTGTACCCAAAGGATACTCACAGCACCCTAGTACTAAGTCTTCGCAGTCTTTCCGCCCGTGTGTCACAGGGCTGTATGTGACGTACGGACGGGGGCTTTAGAGATTTGAAATTTCCATAGAGTGTGTATTACTATGACCGCTATACGTTATTATAATAAAAATAAAATAAAGTTAAAAATTTGGGGATCCCCAGACGAAAAAAACGACGTTTTTCTACGGGTTAGGTCGTACGGAATCCTTCGTATGCCAGTCCAACTCGCACTTGGCATTTAATTTCAAGCTTATTGATAACCTCTCTTACCTGCAAGAACGCATAATGGGAGGTAGGGCGCATCAAAGTAGGCCTTTTAAAGAAGTACCTCCACCGCACTCTCATTCCACAGAAATCCGCAGCCAAATAACAAATCGCTGGAGGGTTGTTGTATTCCTGCGTGTTGGCGGTAACAGTAAGGTTTTAAAGAGTGGCTGAGTAGGCAGTGGGCACTATTAGAATGATTGTAAACTTTCATAAGCTACGGTAAACATTTTTCATCAGGTGGGTCGTATGGCCGTGCCCGGGTGTCGTTATTTGCTGCGATTTTAGAAGTTACTACATACTACTTAGGACCCTAAGGTACCTGTATATCAATCTATATATATATATAACTTTAAGCCAAATCCCTTGCGGTGTACGCAGAGAGAACCGAGCTCAACATGACTCGATCCTTACACACCTCACTCGGTTCTTTAACATTAATTGCTCTTCTCATTTACATATTGCATAGATATACAGAAAGCATTTCTTGTACAAAAACGGTGGATACGGGGCCGGACCGTATGCAGAATAGCAAATATATAGGAAATACTTTAGAGAGTTAAAATAAGCAATTTAATATTTATAAATCTTAGAGAAGTATGGAATCAGACTACATGCATAATTACTTTATAATTACGAGTAAATCGTAGGTCTCAAGCTCTACCAAAACATATGCAAAAATCTACTATAAGCTCAACACCGCATTCCTTCAAGTCTTTCAAACTCTAATCTAACCTACTCGTTATGCCTACCATTGAACCGTTTTATTCCCGCCGTAAATTAATAAAATCACGTCTCTCAGTATACCGCTGTATACTCACCGCAAAGTAATAAAATTATAAACGAACGGATAGCTAACAATACTCTCAATCCATAAAAACATAGACTCATTTTGTAAAAAGAGTGATACTCATAGCATAAATACTAGATATAAGCATAATCTTGTGTTACATGCAAGCCGTCTCCACAAAATAAGTAATACTTTTATGGGGCAATGTATACGGTTCTATAACAAACTTCCCAGCAATATAAGAGAATTGCCAATAAACATATCTAAAACTACTGTTAAAGCCAAATTGTGTAGCAGGGCATATTATAAAGTATCTGACTATATAAATGATAAAAATGCCTGGGAGTGAGTCGATCCAATTATAATGTAATTAATAAAATATGTAAATTTGTTTGGATACCAAAAGAGGGATGCCTGCGTTTTTTGGCAGTATTTTTATCAGTGCTCACCTAGTCATGAACTGCACGGTAGGGAAAAAAATTGTGACGATTCCAAACAAATATAGCCATTTTTACGGAATAAAAAGATTTTGACTTTGACTTTGACTTCAATCCTACCGCATATCGTAACCGTCAACTTAGCTATCATGTACGTCGTGATTAGATTCGGAAATCGTAAATAGCAATTAGTAATAGTAAACGTCTCTATAAATCCCGTGTTGGCACACCTACAACGCTGTAATGTTCGTTGCAACTATCTAATTCCTAACTACATCCTTTTATAAAAGTCTACCTACCCTAACCTAAATCTTTGATACATGTGTAGTCGAATTTCGAATTATAATTTTGTATTAAGTTAAACGTGTGATGTGTAATGTGGGCTAAACCCAAATCAACGAAGTGCAATGTTAGAAGTGAAGGTAATGTCATAGTAAGTAGAAAAATATTGTACCCTATGGATTTCACGGAAACCAATCAATTCATTATAAGGCTTGGTATAAGAATGAATGACGATTCTTACCACAAAGGAGGTCTTTACAATGTAATTCGTTGTGACTATTCAACGTAAATCAATTGTACCAGTATCGGCATAATTACTAAGTAAATTACCACACGGAAGTTTTTACGACTTGCCTAAAGTAAATTTAAGTTCCTTTGGTATGAGGGTTCCAACTCATCATCTGCCGACGTTCTTGAAGGAAGAATTCTGGCCTGAGGGAATGGTGTTAAGCGAGGACGATTATCTAAAATCACACTCTATACTCTTTTAAGTATAAAACTTCTATGTCCTCAACCAAATTGGAACTTCACCACGAAAACCTGGCAAAAAATATTTCTCTTAATTTTCTGAGCTGTCTACAAGATATGCAACTAAGAACACACTAACACCGAAATATTAAAGAAAGTTATATGATCCAACGAGATTTTCTGATTTATGATTGGTAAAAATAAAATGATGTGAAAAGTTCGTTTTTTTATACTACGTCTGGGCCGTATGCTTGTATGCCACAAGCATACGGCCCACCTGATGTAAAGCTGGTAAAGTATCACTTGAGCGATGCCTCCTCTGCTGCTTACACAGCAACTCCTTGGGAGCTTACTGGTTGGGAGTTTTTTCCCCTCCTATGGATACCTAAGGAGACATAAATCACTAAAAAGTGATGTCTGGTGAGATGCGGAGGTTGAACACTCCGTGGCAAAAAAGATGATGGCGTGGTTAGATTATGTATCATCTTAGCATCTGAGCGATAATATGAAAGAGAAGAAGAAATAAATAAAGCACCGATACAAGAATGAAACTTAGTGAAAGCGAAACGTAAAAAAGCCCCAAGTTTTTTTATTTTTTTATATTAGTTCAGCATAGTGGTCCCTCTTTGCCTGATGGCGAAGCGAAAGAGGAGCCCAAATCGCAACTGCAACTGACAACATACTACATCCCGTATCCTGTCAGTTGACGCTGCCATGCTGACCCGCAAAAGGCTTCTTCACGCTTCGTTTGAAGGATCCCATATTGTAGGAAGGAGGGAATACTGGTGCAGGCAAGGCGTTCCACTTTTTCCAATGGCGAAGGGACACTAACGAGGAACTTAGGGGTGGACACCAAACTCTATGTATCTATCTATAAAACTATCTACCAAACTCTTCTAGAGAAAAATAAAAAAGTACCTGGTTGATTCGTCAGCATTCATAATGGACAAGGTAAAGTCTAAATCTGGTGACAATCTTACTAAAATTAGAGTTGTGATAGAACGATGGACTGAATATTTTAGAGAAATGTAGTTTTATGTCCAGAACAGTGACACTGTGAATGAGTCAGTGACTGGCTTGGCTGTGCCAGCACTCGATGGACGCATTACGATAGAAGAGATAGAATAGCCAATACGAAGTTTAAAAAATGGAAAGTCAGCGGGAATCGATATCGATCATCACGTTAGGTGGTACCTATGTTCGGACGCGTTCTGGATTTTGAGTAATTTATGCTGGGAAACCGGCAGGGTCTCAGTAGATTAAAAACGTGCAGTCGTCGTGCCTTTGTATAAAGTTAAATTATCATGCATGAATGACTCTTAGATATTTATTTCAATGTTATCGACAACGAAAAATCATAACAAATTTCAAATGCATGTAATCGGGAACGTAACACACTAAATCAATTAGAATATGGTGGTGGAAAAATTGAATACAATACATTATTGAGACGAGATATGGAGGGGCGTGTGGTGTAATAAATTTAAGTTATATAGCAGTAAGTGTATTTATGATGAAGCTATTAAGTATAATGTTAATATGTGCATTTTTATCAGACATATGCTGCGCGATACCGCGTCCGCAAGTGAGTATTATTAGTTCTATTTCGAATTTTTCACCAATTTATGTAATACGCGCTAATTACTATTCTAACATTTCTTTTATCCCAGCTCTTTATCCCACTATGGCAAGACCAGTCTCAGGTTTTGACAAAATTCTCTCTAACTTTCGGCTTATTATTTTTTATTTTCCATTGCTTCCTTTCCATATATTCCTATGGAAATGCTTATGTGTTTATTTTGTTAGTTTCGTTTTCAGTATGTTTGTAATCACTAAATTATCATGTGTTTTAAGAAATTTTGTTTCTTATTGGTCCTTATTTGCTGTTGCGATTAGGTTACATTCAGATTGAAGTGGTATTTTGCACATGTTTCGACTTCCATGCAAAGGCAAAGGAAGACTATATAAAAAAAAATTAATCGTTAAAACAAATTATAACAGTGATAAAAAAGTTCGTAACACCATACTGTAATATATATATAAGTACGAAATATCTGTATGAAATACTGATATTTCATACTAGTAGTACTAGTATATAGCCTTATACGCATAAGGCTATATACTAGAATAGAAAAAAAATAAAAAATATCATAAGGCCCTGCGCCAACGTTGACGCTTAGTTTTGCCGATATGGAACACTATCCCAGGAAACAGTGGCTTCTGTGTCCCGAAATTGCAAACGCCGCAGTTGGCATTGAAATAGTTCGGTGTTTGTTTGTCACAATGAATGTCGATAATAAGTTTATTATACGACAGCATAAATATCGACATGTACCAGAGGGTCATGTGCCAGAGGTGTGCTCGTTGTCCAAAGGCGATGCGCACCGATCCGCCCCCGTCGGTGCGAACATGGCTGCATGCGGCACTGGGGGCCGCCACCCACCACGGCCACACACCAATTCCGACGGGACGAGGAGAGCTGAGTGCTGCATAGGCACGTAAAATGTGAGACGTGGATTGAATGATAAGATGAACGAACTGATAGACATAATGTTTGAGAGACGTTTAGATGCTTTGTGTGTAACAGAGACTAAGTGCAAGGGGAGTGACACCGATGATTTGCCCACTAGAATATCGTCTGGGGTAGACCGGGATGATCATGCCAGTGCTGGTGTAGGTATCGTACTCTCCTCTCGCTTAACCACTGGTGTAAGAGATTACTGTTTGGTAGGGCCTAGACTCCTCTGGAGTCGTATTAAACTGGGCATCACGCGAGTATTTCTGATTGGCTACTGAAGTTTTGGGAGTCTGTGAGGAATGTTCTGGACTCAGCTGAAGAGAATGAAAGAGTGATTATATGTGGAAATTTGAATGGATAAGTTGGGATCAAGCGAGATAGCTATGAAGCTGTTCTTGCTCTGTATGGAGATAAGAGAGTGAACGTAGCAGGTAAGTCAATTCTAGATTTATGTGTGGAACGAAACCTCCTCTTGTCGAATACTATATTTCGTCACAAGGATATTCACACGTATACATGAAGACGGAATGACCAAAAAAGTGTGTTGAATTAATTTTAATAGATTGACGTCTCCGAAATGCTATAATAGATACAAGAGCCTTTAGAGGTCCCACTCTTGTAACGGACCACTACCTGGTGGTAAACCGGTTTGTCGGATTTTTCAGGAAGTGGAGGCACTGGCGAGTGCGTATCCGTTTCGTTAATCATGAAAGGATAAGGAGCGAAAAATCGCTAGATGAAATTGTAACGCGAACGTATGTGCATCTGGCAAGTGAAAGACTTGCAAATGCAAGCATTTTCGACTCATATGTGGAATTTGCGGATATGTAGATTGCTGGAAAGTTTGGAAGGAAATTAGGGTGGATAAGGATAGCAAAAGAAACATGTGGATGCGCAGAGGCTTAAAACAGTGAAAGGAGATGCCTGGTGAGATGCGAAGGCTGAATCTTCTGTAGCATGAAAGAGATAAGCCTGGCTGGTCTGTGTATCATCTTTGCCTTTAAATGAAAATATGAGAGCAAAGAAGAAAGAAATGAACCGTCTATGCAAGAATGAAACCAAGGCTTTAGTGAAAGAGAAGCGTGAAAGACAGATTGTGATATGAATGAGGAAGAGAGGCTGACTAAAAATTTCGGGGCAAATATCAAACTCTTTTGGAGAGAGGTAAAGATGTCTCGGATTGGTTCGTCGGCACCCAGAATGGACAAGATAAAGTCTAAAGCTGACGTCATTCTTGCGAACATTCAGGAACTGTTAGAACGGTGGAGTGAATATTTTGTATGAGTGTGCCTAGGACGCTGGCAGTGAGAGTGAGTCTGATGTCTACTCTACGTTGACGGCGTCTGACCAAGCCATAACTATGGATGAGATCGAATGGTCGGTGAATTGATCTGATCACAGTTGAGATGATCAAATTAGGTGGCACTTACGTCCGGGACGCCTTCTGGTACTTAAGCAATCTATGCTGGAGAACTGGAAGGGTCCCAATGGACTGAAAATGCGCAGTCATCGTGCACTTGTATAAAGGCAAGGGGTCACGCGTGGACTGCGCCAGCTATAGGACCATCAGTTAGATCAGCTTAGCAGCGAAAGTATACGGAAAGGTAATTGAAAGGAGAATAAGGGTGAATTCCGATGGAAAGCTGTGGGAGGCACAGGGAGGATTCCGCAATGGAAGGGGATGGATCAAGTTTTCTCGCTCCGCAATATCGTTGTGAAGCATCTAGCCATAGACTAGAAGGTGTTCTGCGGTTTTGTGGATCTTGAGAAAGCATTTGATAGGGTTGTGCGAAAGGAACTGTGGGACATGTAGCCGAGATTTGGGATTGACGGTACACTGCTCCGTGCTTTGCAGTCTACTTACAAAGTTTGCTCAGCATGTGTGTGAATAGATAGTGGCATGTCTCACTTGTTTGATCTTAAAATAGGTGTCAAACCAGGTCGTAGGCTATCTATTATGTTTATCTGTTGCTGGTTATCCTGTATCTCGATAGTTGTCTGCAGATAATAAGGTCAATGAATGTGGGATTTCGCATGGGCGACCTAGTGGTGAACTATCTGCTGTCTGCATGCAGACGATGCCGTGTTATTAGCAGAAACACCAAACTGCAAACACTGGTCACAATGATAAAAGACGAATGTATGGAAAAAGGCTTACTATTGTATTTGAAAGAGAAGAAACAATGTAAGGATTACGGTTGATGATGATACCATCAGCAGGGATGGATGGTACACCGCAGATGTGGAAAGACGAGTGAATGCTGGGAATAGTGTGAATGGAGCGTTGGGAAAACTTCTTGGCAGTAAAAAATTGAGCCAGAAGTCACAGCTCGCTATTCACAATACAGTGCTGGTCCCAACACTTATTTATGGAAGCGAGAACTGTGTATGGCAGACAGTGCATGAAAGTAGAATAAACGAGGTCGAAATGCGAGCGTTGCGCAAAATTTGTGCCGTAACGCTTGTAGACATTATTCGCAATGATGATGTTAGAAATAGAGTTGATCTGAAAGAGAGCGTCGGTGTTAAAATAAGAAGAAGCATGCTCAGATAGTTCGGACATTTACAATGAACGCAGGATGAAATAATGACGAAGCAGATATACAATGCAAAAGTGAAAGGATGCAGGAGCTGAGGAAGGCCAAGACTTACCTACCATGACCAAATTGCTCGTGTTCTATCAGAAGATGTCAGGAACCCTAGAAACCGACGAGCGTACATTAGAAGAACAATGAATGTTAAAGAAGCGAGTGAAGTATGTAAGGACCGAGTCATGTGGCGCTCGGTTCTCTCTGCCTACCCTGCAAGGGATTCGGCGTGAAGTTATAGATAAATGTCGACGACATCAATATAAATATAACTATATGACGCAAGATACGTAAACAGCTATCGGAATATGTTTGATCCGGTTTTCATGTACTAATTGCTGCACAGCCGACAAAAGTGTGCTCTCCGTACATTTAAAATATTAAAATAATTGGAAGCAACAGGATGCAATAAGTATTAGGCGTCTGCCAATGTCTGTCTCAACAGTGCTAGTAACGACCTAAGAGCTAAACTGACCCGAATCTATACTCAAGATACCGGACATCAGTCTGTACGAGATTCGTATAACTCTCAAACAGCTTAATAATGGGAAAGCACCGGGTGAGGGGGGAATCACGGGGAAGTTTCTGAAAGTAGGCGGAAACCCGATACTTGAAGTCCTCCAGAGGCTATTCAATTCCGTCATACACTCCGATAAAACACCGGAAGCGTGGAGCAGAAGTCTGATCATGTTGTTCTTCAAAAAGGGTGATAAGACCCTTTTGAAGAACTACTGATATCGCTTCTGAGCCGCGTTTATATACTGTTTTCGGGACTCATAACAAATATCTCGCACGCAGACTTGATGGATTCTAGCCTCCCGAACAAGCCGGATTCCAAAATGGTTTTAGCACCGTATCATATACATACTCTCCGTCAGATTATACAGAAGACTCAGGAGTATATCTGCTGTTATGTTTGACGTATGTGGACTACGAAAAAGCTGTTGAGACATACGCGGTACTATAGTCTCTCCAGAGATGCCGAATTGATTATCGGTACGTCGAAGCGTTGAAGTGCTTATACAGTAAGGCAATTATGTGTATCCGAGTACAGAACCAGAGTACGAAACCGATCCAAGTGCAAAAGGGTGTAAAACAGGGCGATGTTATATCCCCGAAACACTTTACAGCAGCATTGGAAGATGTCTTCTTGGACTGGACTAGAAAGAATACTGTATAAATATCAACGGCAAATACATCACACATATTCGATTTGCGGACGATATAGTTCTCATCAACTTAGCGCTATGTTCAATAACTTCAATAGTGTTCCAACCAGGTAGGTCTCAAGATGAACATGAACAAGACTAAGATCATGTTGAATGTCCATGTGACACCTATGCCGGTCACGGTTGAAAGCACTAAGCTCGAACTTGTTGACGAATATGTATATCTAGGGACGGTTATTCAGTAAGGTAAGCCCAAGTTCGACCGAGACGTCAACAGACGGATCCAACTAGGCTGGGCAGCGTTCGGGAAACTTCGACACATTTTCTCGTCCAAAACACCTCAACGCATGAAGAGCGCGGTCTTCGAACAGTGTGTGTACCAGTGATGACATACGGAACTGAGACGTGGTTCTTCACTGCGAGCCGTACGGGGAAGCTCAAAGTCGCTCAGCATGCTGTGGAAAGAGCTATGCTTAGGGTTTATCTGCGTGATAGAATCAATAATGAGGATATCCGCAGTAGAACTGAGGTAACTAACATAGCCCACAGGATAAGTAAGCTGAAGTGGCAGTGTGCTAGCCACATCGTTCGTAGACAATCGGTGGGGAAGAAAAGTTTTCGAATGACGTCCCCGTACTGGTACACGTAGTGTGGGATGACCGCCCAGTTCGTGGAGAGTCGATGAATGCAAATGGCACTGGATCGAGACGAATGGCACTCTAGAGGGGGGAGGGTCTATGTTCAGAAGTGGACGAATATAGGCTGAGATGACGATGATGATGAATGTCTGTCTTAATTATGATGTACCAATATAAATGACACATTAATTGAAAACTTGTATCCAACAAAAGACATAAAAGTATCTATGTCGGCACAACGCCTTATGATATTTACCTAATTTATATTTTTCTAGGGTCAGCTGAAAAAACAACGCGGTTTGCAAGAGTTATCCGAGAAGCCTTCGTTATTAACAAAACGTGATGGCAATTATAATTATAAATTATCCCTTCCTAGGTTAGCAGTTGTACCTCAAGTGAGACAGGTATCAATAACGCCTGATATGATTATGCCACAACCATTAAATTTACGTCTTAATAATAACTACAAGCAAACATATACTACAAATCGTTCTAAAACGCAAGAAATACCGTCAAATAAAAAAGTTGCTCTCTTGCCGATTAATAGAATACAACTACCTGCTTTTAAACAAAATGTAACAGATAATCATCTTGATGCTAGTTCAGAGATTACCAAAATTCGCGATGGAAATAAAATAAATAACAATAAAAAATTCTTCATAGATATTGACGACAATAACGATTATGATGAATACAAGAATACTGATTCGAAACTTGATCAAAGCCATCAAGTAGATTATAAAATTTTAGAACATTTATCAAATAGAACAAAATCACTATTTCAACCACCTGTTACAGAAATAAAAGAGAGTGTCGTCAAACCAAACATATCTTCTAATAATAGACCTGTTATATCTGTTATAAAAGAAGAAAGAGTTGTCGATAAAGTTTTGAAAAGAATAACAAATGATGTTGAATCAATAGTAAATAACACAGATGCTATAAAATGTAATACAGAAGGAACAAAATCAGGCGTTATAGCCAATGACGGGATGCCCAAGAACAAAATAATCAATCAAGAAGGCAATTCCCAAGATGCTACAAATATAATGCCACATATTATGCATCATAATGATAATGCGTACACTACTAAATTTGAAATTAACGTTTATCCTTATGTCTTCCCTAGATGCCTTATTAATGGTAAGTTGTAATTATTTATATTTTTAAGAGACTAAGAAAGTAGGAGGTTCCATGTTCCATGAATATGTTCCTTCAAATATATTCACTGATGCCACGGAAACAGCTCTACCAATGGTTTATTGTTTGTTTGAGCATAATACACAGTTTGAGCTGATTACTACTCGTATTAAAGTAAATTTGTAGTGTATTCCATAAAAATTAGGCGAAAATTCGATGATTAATTAAAAGTTACTACTACTGTGCCTACCCTGCAACGATCTTGGCACGACAATGTGGTAGGAGTAGTGTGATATTTGCTAGTCTCATATATTGTTGTTAAAATGTAAGATGTGAAAAAAATATTTTTAAATAAAGTGTAATACTCGTAGCAATTGTCCGAGCTAAAGTCAATAAATATTAAAGCAAAAATGTCAACAAGCAGTTTTTTAAAGAAATGTGCTTTGTTTGTCGACAAAACTTTTTTTTATACCACTAAGGTAGAACAAATATCAAGCATACGGCTTGCCTGATGGTAAACTGACATGTTCATGATCACAAATATCTGTCCTGTGTGGGAATTGAATTCACGAACATTGGTGTTAAAGTAGCATTTCTAACAATTCTGTCATCGGGCTCATCAACTATCGTATGATAATGTTCAGGATGCTGACACTTTGAGAGAGCTTATGGCTGACTCTACGGTGTGTAAGTCCGAAGAATGGATTCATTCAATATTAACGGTCGATACGAGCCAGCTGGATCAGATACAGGTTGCAGCTGATATCTAACTAGGCGGTACTTGCATCCGGGACGTTTTCTGGTTCCTGTGTAATAGCATCTTTCTGGTTCTCCGACATAAATATATGCTGGAGAACCGGAAAGATCTCAACAGATTGGAGAGGTGCAGTCATACATACATATATATCATAGTAGTACCTTTGTATGTAGGAAAGGGATCAATGGTTTGAGCAGCTTAGCGGCAAAAGTGTATGGAAAAATAATTCAGAGGAGAATGATGATAAAACCCACTTAAACACTGTGGAAGATAACCAAGATAATCGTATTTAAAAGAGAAGAAAGCACAACGAACACAAGACTTGTCTGTTTGTCTTGGTCTGGGTGTTTTTAACTGAGGTATGGCGCATCATAGTAGCGCCTCTGGTGAAGTACCTCCACCTCACATAAAACCGCAGCCAAATAACAACTCCCTAGAGGTTTGCTGTGTTCCTGCGTGTGAGTGAGGTGTCCAGTAAGCTTCAAATGAGTTGCATTGTTAGCGGCAGCGGTAGCATCGCACGAGTTGTCATAGTCTACGGTAACCGCTTTACATCAGGTGGGCCGTATGCTTAGTAAGTTTATTCCATAATTGTGTAGAGGAGAAATTTTCTTCCTGGCACTATCTCATTTTCAATCTCGAAATAAGCCCCATTATATAGAGAGATAACGAGACATTTCTTGGGTTTATTTTGTAAGACACGTCTATCAAAATATATTTTATTGGATATACGAGTTTTCTCGCGATATTTTCCTTTACCACAAGTAAATGTCACAAATATATTAAAAGAGGTAGGTAGCATCAAAGCAGCCCGTATGAGAAAGTACCTCCACCTCACAGTAAACCGCAGCCAAAGAATAACTTCCTAGAGAGTTACTGTAAATTCCTATGGAGTTGATGTGTTAGCAGTTGAGGTAGCATCGCGCGAGTAATACTTTACGTATTGCAAGAGTTCAAGGCTACGGTACCCGCTTTACATCAGGTGGGCCGTATGCTTGTATGCCTTCCGACATTGCTTAAAAAAAAACATAGAAAATACCAACACCAAAATTCCAATCAAGAACGAGTCGTTTGATATGCGGGTATTTTTTTTTTTATCTACTAAGTTATCATAGCTTTTTAGTAGGTTTTTGATAAAGAATGGCGTCGTTTATATTAAAAAAAAAAAACTTGTTTATTTGATTTCCAGATCGAAGCGATACAATTGTCATCAAGAATCATGGCTATAAAGAAGCATTAGAAAGAGATAATTATGGACTCACAGTAAATTCTAGCCAAGAACTTGGGACACTAAACGATAAACTAGATCCAATCCAAAACACTAATGAAGTGTATATTCCTGACACAACATTCATAAAGTTACCTTACAAATATCCTTTAGACTGTGTCAATCATTTGTGGGAAAAGAAAAAGGGTGATGAACTTGAAGCAGAAAATAATATTGATGATTTAAGAGGTAAAATATGGAGAACTTGGAACGATACTGAAATTCATATAAAATCGAATGACGAACATAATGCTTGTGACAAAGGGCATGCGAACAATCTGTACAAGGGCACGGGCACGACGTTTGCCAATCAAGTGAAGCCTGCAACAAGTAATTGGTGGTATTCGCCACGCTATGGACAATGTTTCTACCCGACTTATTACAGTTACTATGATCCATCTTGCTTATACCACAATTGTTAATAAGTGGAATAAAGGAAATCGAATTTTATTCTTACTTCATTGTTACTGCCATGTTATCAGGAACACAGTTCCTATATGAATTCTATATGTTTTGCCTGTCGCTTTTTTTCGAATATTCGAATTTTGACTTCATATTCGGATTCAGCATAAAAAAGTAGAATAGGATGGTTCAGGAACACCGTTCCTATCTCTTAAGGAACACGGTCAAAATGGCCGACGAATTAAAAAAAAAATTGAATGGTTATATAACTGACGAGCCAGGTGTTCCTCTGGCAACGCAAGCTTGCGCATTCTCAACTTGTCTTTATTGAATCTCTTTTGCGTATGTTATTCCATTCATTTGTGTACACCTTTGAGGAGCTTGGTGGCGTAGTGGTTAGTAACACTATTTTGACACCAACGCTCGTGGGATCGATTCCCACACGGGACATACATTTAGGTGCATGAACATGTCTGTCTGTCTTGGTCTTGGTGTTTTTAAGAGAGGTAGGATGCATCAAAGCAGCCCTTCTGAGGATGTACCTCACAGAAATTCACAGCCAAATAACTACTTCTTGGAGGGTAGTTTTTATACTGAGAGTGAGAGAGGTCACCAATAAGCTCCTAAGGAGTGGTTGTGTTAACAGCAGAGGTCGCGTCATGCGAGTGATATTTAATATGTTGCAAGCGTTCATGATAAAGATAAAAGATAAAAAACATTTATTTGCCATTAGACCCTTACGGGCACTTAGACACGTCTTACAATCTTTAAATTAAATCATATTGTATCTTAATAATTTACATGGGCTATGGTAACAGCTTTACATCCGTATGCTTGTATGTTTCCCGATAACATGTAAAAAAGCCTATACATATTAAGCCCACTGTTGGGATACGGGTCTTCCTGCAACCGAAGAGGGGTGTTGGAGTATAATCCGCCACGTTGCGTATGTGCTGATTCACTCAGGCCAACTGTTCCACGCTGCCTGAAGGCCACTGACTTAGCTTAACGACTGTCATCAAAGTATCGGCAACAGATGCGACTGACGGCTTAATATGTGTGTCTCATTATAATGAAAAAGGCATCGAGATCATCATTACGTCTCATAAAAATTAACTCGACAATACTTTGTACAGGCAATGTGTATGTGTGAAAGATTAGTGATAGCCCAAGAATCATCCTGTTGACTAACTGGTTTTGAACCCCAGCGTGGGTGAGTGCGTCCGAAAAAACGACCACATCAACCCTTACCCATCCCACTGCAGCGATACGGGTCTCCCTTCAACCGAACGGGTTTAGAACATACTCCACCACGCTGCTCGAATGCGGATTGACGGAGGGCAGTGTTTTCAAGCCGCCCGAGGGCCACTGACTTAGCTTAACGACTGTCATCTATCGACAGCAGCCGGGACGTGCCCTCCGAAGCTCGGAGGAACTAGAGATAGATAAACCTATCCATAGACAGGCTGCGGTCGATGTTGCTTAACCTGCGTGTTTGGTTAGAATGACACGCGCAACGATGCCATCGAGCTCTCAATAATAATACATCACTAAATTAGTTTTTTCGAATTTATGTAAATATTTGTAATAATTCTCACTTGCTCGGCGGTGAAGAAAAACATCGTGAGGACACCATTGGCGACCTACGGGACAATTAAACTTTACAGAAAATTGTCAAGTGCGAGTCGGATCCTAAGTACTGGGTTCCTTAACGGATTTATTACGAATGAATAAATTTATAGCTCTGTCCATATCTCAATAAAAGTATGTCTCATCATTACTGGCAGTTTTATTAAAATGGCGAGTGAGCATCTTGTATTTCTTGTATAAAGTCGCTCGTTTTTAGGAAATACACCTATGTTATATAAATATAAAAAGAAAAAACTTAATTAAATAAAAACAAAATTTGATCGAATAGTTTGCAGTCATTTCCTAGATACATGAAATACATTTATGTACCTACATATATAAAATTATAGCAAGGTGAATGCCGTATAAATCGACGAGCGTGCATGAGAAGAGCCATGAATGTTAAAGCAGCGAATGAGGTGCGTAAGGACCGAGTCATGTTGCGCTCGATTCTCTCTGCCTACCCTGCGAGTGATTTAGCGAGAAGTTATAGATAGCATTATACTATAAAAGTAAACAAACTACGAGTAAAATTAAAAAAATGTAACAAAACAAATTACCTTGCACAGCTCGTCAATTTGTTTAAAAATGTAAACTATAATACCATTTTGTTTATACGACGTCGGAAGGCATTCAAGCATACGGCCCACCTGGTATAAAGCGGTTGACGTAGCCTATGAACGCTTGTGATACATTAAGTATCACTCGCGCTCTGCTGCTAACACAGCAATTCCTTAGGAGCTTACTGGTGACTTCACTCACACACAGGAACACAACAACCCTCTGGGAATTGTTATTTTGATATACCTACTAATGGCCGTATATATTTATATGTATGTACTAGCTGTGCCCGCGATTTCGTCCGCGCGGAATTTAACAAAAAAATTTATTGTTCTGTTACAATTTTCTTTATTTAATTTGATTATAAGTACCTAAATAAGCAGAGTAAAATAGCGAACAGCAAAATAATAATAGATATGTATTATGTACTTCGTCCGCGCGGAATAATTATTTTTTTTATTATTTATTTATATTAATAAAAATAAATAAACTTTCTAAAATAAAAGTAGTCTAAGTTACTCCTTATTAATAATAATAATACTTTATTATCTCTCCACAATATGTTTACAATTTTAATTGGAACTATATTTAATTACATTATATTTAGTACATAGTGTGGGAGACTGGTGCCTGTGATAGGTTAAAAAAATAACCTGAGTAACAAGTCGCCAGGCTCCCACCCCGTAACATGACCATTATGTACGTTCCAGGCTTCCTATTTATTATTAACTTATTTACAATTAACTTAATAACTTAATTTGCTTGCTACTATTTTGTCAGCGAAACACGACTGCACTACCTGAATTGTAACATCTGTCTATACCGTGGTTCATGCAAATAAAGATTTATGATTATGATTTATGATTATGATTTATGATTATGATTTATGATTATGATTTATGATTATGATATGATTATGATTAAAACATGAATATATTACTCGTGTTACTCGTGTTTCATTTGCAACTTAATACTTTTTCTTTATGCACGTGAATCGATATAATTATCAAAGAGTTTATGGTTAAGCATTTTATGTAAGAGAATTGTTAGTAGTGAGTGTAAGGTATTTGTGAATGAGCTTGTGTGTGCGCGTGTATATGTGTGCGAGTGTGTAAATGAGAAAATCACGTTTTAGGTATAAGAAGTGCTTCTGTCATGTCATATGATAATGTCAGCAACCAATCAGAGACCACCTTTTTGCAGAGGAATTTTGTTAGAGGATATATGGCTAGTTTATTATTTACCTTATTGTATAAGTAATCCCCAAGAAAACAGAAAAACCTATGTGAAAAATTAGTATTAAAGAGTGGGATGGTGCATATGGTTCCTTTCCTGCGTTTTCCTATTGTCCGATCTGAATTAAAAGTCAAAGTTGTATGCTTTCTTAAAATGACTTGTAAGATGAAGAGTTGACGAATAGTTAGGACTTGCCAGGATTTATAAAGATCCACTGTTGGATATCTATATGGTAGAAAGGAGCTGACTTTTAGTAAAGCTCGCTGAGCCCTTTCTAGCTTCAGAATATGTGTTTTTGCAGTCCCACCCCATACTGAGATGCAATACACCGTCACCGACTGGCAGAGAGCATAATACACGGTTTTTAATAATTTACGATCAGCAATATGTCGTAGATTTTTAAATATGTAGATTAACTTGCGTACTCTACTTGTTAAAGATTCGACATGGCGTTTGAAGCTAAGAGTGTTATCAATGGTAACACCAAGATATTTAATGAACTCTGTCTGTTGTAGGGGGGAGCACGAACAATTGTTGCCATTTGGATTCTGACACTTGTGGGCTGTTAAGGAAAATGATGGAGCTAGTTGTTTTTTTAATGAAAAAGTCATCAATTGAGTCTTATCTACATTAAGCGTCAACATGTTTTCCCTGAGCCAGTCGGTAACAATGTCCAGTCCATTCTGAGCACGGGTAAAAGTTTTACTCCAAGAGTCTGATGAAAAAAGTAATACAGTGTCATCGGCAAAAGATATAATTTTTCCCTTCCCTTATTACATCAGCTATCTGCCAGTGAAAGTCCCGTCAAAATCGGTCCAGCCGTTTCAGAGATTAGCCGAACAAACAGACAGACAGACAAAAATTGAAAAAATATTCATTTTGGTTTATGTACCGTGTATACATCCATATGTAATTTAGTTAAAAGCGGATGTTTTAATATTACAAACAGACACTCCAATTTTATTTATCTGAATAGATAAGGTAGTAAGTGTATTTTCTTTCTATCTTTCTTTATTTCACTTCGCTGTACGCTTGAATCTATCCCTCTATATCAGACGTATCTATCTCTCTGCAAGATGTTTCGCGTGGCTTGTTTAATAAGAGGTTTCTTATTTAAAACATACCATGAGCTATAACGAGATTACCGTAGCCTATAAACGTGTGCAATAAATTAAGTATTACTAGCGCGATGCTACCTCTGCTGCTAACACAAGCAGGAACAAGCCTTCTGGTAGTTATTTAGCTGCGGTTTTCTGTGAGGTGGAGGTACTTCCTCAGATGGCCTGATTTGATGCCCCATATGATTCTCTTTAAGACACACATTTTCATTTATCAAGCTTAATTTTTAAAATATTCCATTGTAAATAAACACATTCATTCATCATACTCTCTTCCATTCCGCAATTCATTCTTCCATTCATCATCTTTCAGTTATATTTTCTAAAAAAATTGATTTGGCCCATTTTAGAACGCCGGTGAACTATCTTCATATGTTTCCAAACTTCCCTTCCCATACTGCGTCAGTCCAGACACGGGCGACATCGGGCTTCACAGCTCCACCTAGCCACCGCGATCCCATCGGCTATACACTGTATATCCGAGGTATACAGCATTAGTCCTAGGTGGAGCTGCTCTGCATGTTCCTATCTATGACAGCCGTGGCTAGACTGACGCAGTATTTTAAAAATTTTGTTCTACTTTTCCCCACCACTATTTCGGAGACCGTTGTTTCGGTGACCCGGATTCCCAACTCCTGCTCCAAATCGTACCTCTGTTTGGAGAATGCGGGACACCGAAACAATATGTGCTGCACTGTCTGGTCCACGCCGGGCTCGCAAAAGCACGATGGGTCATCCGCGCACTTGAATCTATGCAAGTACGCGGAGAACCCACCATGCCTCGAGAGGACCTGCGTAGTGATACTCGACGGCACCATTTTACCCACGATGCCGTACGCCGCCGCCGCACTCGGGAAGAACATCTTCGTTGTCGAAGCTGCTGTTCCCGATGTGTCTCCTGTCCCATTCGTCAATGGTCCCCTTGCGGATCATACATTTGACGAATGAGACAGGGTAGCGGTCATAATCTGGCCGCCTGTGCAACCCCAGTGCGGCGCTCCTGGCGAGTTCATCGGCACGTTCGTTCCCCTCCAACCCCGCGTGTGACTTAATCCAAAACAACGAGACGCTCTTACCCTGGCTTTTGCACAGTTTAAGAGCGCCCCGTGTCTGCACCGCTAGGGGATGGGGGGACTCGACGTTCGCCACCGCCTGGAGCGCCGCCATGGAGTCGCTGAAGATGCCAATACTGGGTCCATCGCAGCTCAAAGCGTACTCGGCCGCCATGCAGATAGGCAGGAGTTCCGCCTGGTAGACGGTACAATAGGACTACAAAGCAAGCTTGAGGGCCTTGGTTTCGGCGTCGCCGTTCCATATGGACACAGCGGCGCCAACCCGACCCCCAATCTTGCTGCCGTCCGTAAACATTCGCTGGGCAAAGTTGGAGTGTGCCCTGCATTGTTCCTCGTCCACCAGGCTGCCGAACTCTAAGCTATCTAGCTCCGCGGGATGCGGGGCCTCGATCTTCGAGACCCCACGTCCTCACATGCTCGAGAGCGGCATTGGCCTGTCTCTCTATATCCAGCGTAGTGTTGCCGTCGAACAGCAGCACGACGTCATCGGCGAAGGCCTGACAGTGCACCCCCGCAAGGTCGAGTTGCTGCGGAAGAGGGTCCAATAGGAGATTCCACAAAATCGGTCCTCCTATGGACCCTTCAACACACCCTTTGGTGGTCGACCACAAGGTTTCCCCTCCGGCGTACCTAACTCTGACCGTCCTATCGCTGAGATAGCTGTCCATCACTCTCCTCAAGCCCAGAGGACAATTTTCCTCAGCCAGTCGTAGCTTGATGGCCGGCCACCAGGCGCTATCGAAGGCTCCCTCTATATACAGCGAGACGAGAGTTATCATTTTCCTCTCGTTAAGCTTGGCGCGGATGTACCGCACCAGGTTATAAAGAGAGTCTTCGGTGCCCCTTTGTGGCATAAACCCGTACTGGCGAGTACTAATCCTCGGTAGAATGTGGTGCTTGAGGCGAGCGATCAGCATTTTCTCGTATACCTTGCCCAAGACAGGCAAAAGCCCAATCGGCCTATAGGATTTGGGCAAGGCATACGAGTCTTTGCCTGGTTTCCGAAGGACAATTACGAGGGCCCCCTTCCACGGCCGAGGAAAGTAGCGGAGGGCTCGACATTTATTGAGAAGGGCCAGGAAGAACTCAGGGTCACCGTTGATGGCCCGAGCGCAAATGTCAGGCGTGAGGCCGTCGGCACCGGGAGCCTTCTTCGGGTTGAACGACGATCCAGCCTCTGTGAGCACCCTCATGGTAAACGGCGGGTCATGATCATCATCGACCCGCTCGTTTTCCTCGCGGGCCTTCTTCCTCATTTCACGGTGATCTCTATCGTCGTCCAACTCGCTGTCGGCAGGATAGAACGTATCCGCCAACAGCTCGAGGGACTCCCTGTGATCTAACGGCCTCCCGCCCTCCTGGAGGAGTACATCTTCCTTGCGCTCGGTTGCCCTCCCAATGACCTGATAGATACCTTCCCAGACGCCTTCTCTGTCTTGCCTCTCGCAAAATTTCCTCCAGCTGTCAGTCTGGGCATTCCGCACTGCGGCTTCGTATTTGCCCTTCTGTTCGAGGTACGAACTGACCACCATTTGTCTCCGGTCCGGACGTACGTTTCGGATTCCGAGCCAACATGTTGCACGTAGCAGCCAGCGGCCTGAGTTTCCTATCAATATCCACATCATCTCTTATATCTTCGGTGACTCAGTGGCCCAGGTATTTGAACGTATTGACTCTGCGAACAACTTTATCGTACACAGAATTTCCGGTATATCTGATTAGAGGTTGATATTACGACGCTAGATAAAAAACAAAAAGCTTATAACTGCCGTCTCTTAACACAAATATTTTTAAGAAAACGGCTCTATTCTTTTCTTAAACTGCAGCTAAAGCTTTCTATAGGTGTATTCACATTGCCTCAAAACACAATAATCTAAATCGAAAAGTTGTCAGTCAAAATGCCTGAAATCCGAGTGAAAACTCCGTTTCGAATATGGTTTGCCGAGGCCTTGTGAATACCCCCACTGATCTTGGCCAGAAATGCCGTAATAACCATACAAAGATCCAGTATCATAAGAATGAACCTTTTTTTTATACAATTTGATTAGCAAACAAGCATGCGGCCTGCATTAGATGGTAAGCGGTCACCGTAGCCTATATTAACGCTCGCAACATCACAGGGATGTTACTCGCGCGCTGCCAATCTTGTGACCTAAGGCTGATTCGTACCCAGTAATTTCTCTGCCATATCTCACCCTTCAAACCGGAACACAGCTATATAAATATAACTGTTTGGCAGTAGAAAATAGATGAGACAGTAGAAATAGGTACCCATGCTGACGAATTTTGTACAAAGTCTCCCTCTGGTAACTTTTCCGTGTTAAATTCGTTTCGGTTTATTACGATATTTTTTTGAATTACCATCTTTCTAGGAGCACCATGACCCCCACGGGACTCGTTTCCATATATACAAATGTTACACACATTTTTTATAAACATGAAAATGGAAATGACCTTCGAGCCGAGGACACAGTTCCAATGAACTAAACAAAGAAACAGAACTAAAAAATCTAGTTAGCATAAGATGGCGTAAAACTGAAATCTTATGAAGTAAGCGCAAGCCAATATCTCAGAGTATAATGTCCTAGATATAGAAAACATTGTCCATGACGGTTTACGTAGGAGAGTTAATGCTAAATAGGAAGGCTTTAAGATCGACATTGGCGATATTGTTGTACCACGAAACGTAGCACAACAGTTCAGGTCATTATTACTCACTTATTGTGGTATCATATTGGCAATTAGCGAAGAAGTCGGGCAATCATGTCTCAGGAAACGTGCTCGGGGCACAGTAAAATGGGGCTGTCACGGAAATAATGCTTTCATTTCCGGTGGGCCCGGGGCCAGTATCGAAAAATTAAAAAAGTTAATGTGTCACAAACACAACACAACATTTCCACGATGTAAATAATGAATTTAGTGGCAAAGTGCAGGAAGGAAAGATTTAGGCGATTAAAAATAATTTGTATGATAATGCATGAGATAATTTTGACCGTACCTATATCCTTCTTAAGAGTCCTAAGTGTTTATGAGAGGTTTTGCGCAAAGACATTAAAAAAAATTGCCTAGCAAAGACTACTTGTGAAAAACTTTCAACGAGAGGAAATGATAATATAGAAAAGACTAAGAAATAAAGATAAAATTGTTAAAGCAAGTATGAATTGATATATTTCTTTCTTTACAACATGTTTACAACCCTTTTTTTAAACTATATAAATGTTTGGATGGTTCAGAATTATTTTTAATAAAAATTCTGCTGAATATAGCTGCATATGTGCAGTGATGGCCCAGTGGATATGGAACTGGCCTATTGAGCAACAGCTTGCCGGTTCGAATCCTGGCATGTACCACATTGTTTTTTCGGATTTTTGTACGTATTTGTAATTATCACTAACTCGGTGATAAGAGAACATCGTGACGACGTGCAACAAATTATAATTTCGATGTGATCTAACTTAAGAAAGGCCTGGTTTTGCCTCTGGGTTGTGGAGGTCTGCTTGCAGTCACTCAAATGTCAAAATCAGTATCTTCTCCAAATCTTTAGGCTTAGGTAACGGACCTCGCCAATCCTAATGGATTAGGAAACGGGAAAACGCTAATTTGCCTAAAGGAAGAAAAAAAGCTAATGAATATTGTAGATTTTAAAATATTAGTTCATGCTTATTATTAGAGACATTAATTTAAATGATTAAGTACATTATTCCTGTTCTACTAAAATAGGAGTTTGAATTTATGTGAAAATCTGTCAGTTTTGACGTTAGACCGCTGAAATTTTGCATTGAGGTTTCTTTTATGATGTAGACAAGAGATGAGGAAAGACTTTTGAAAATTCGTATTCTAAGGGGGTCTTAGTATGGGAAAAGTTTATCGTATAAAAGTATTCCGTGGGCCGATTGAAACGAAATTGTAGGAACAATTACTCTACAAACCAAATAAATCGCGCTCCTTGAGGTGGCAAAATGGAGGCTGAAAGTATTTAACTTATTCACTTAAATCAACTACTTGAAACAATATTTATTTTAAAATCTATTTTGGGTACCCAAGTTGGGTCGAAGGTCTCCCAAAATATTTATATATTCATTCTAGATAGGCCTAATGGAGTAGGTAGAATTTATGTGAATGTGCAATCTAGCTTAAAGAATGATAACCTAAACTAGATGAATATACATAAATATATGTTGTCCATATGAAAGGAAATTTATTTACTCTTTAATTATATTTGAATGTGCCATGTAGAATATGGACAACTGAAAGTTAACTTAGTTTCCTACTAACTGTGTCTGGAAGCAACAGTAAAGAATAAATATATGATTACATTCTCTTTACATCAGTTCCTGATTTTGGGTTAAATTAGGTGGCGCTCTTTCTTTCTATTATCTATTGTCCTTGAAACAGACTAGATTATTAACTTTATGGTTTTGGCCTGTAAAACTACTCGAACACAAGCTCCTCTTGGTCTGGTGACATATAAGTTTGTACACATAATTGTTACAAAGTTACATTAAAAACAATCAAGCCAAATTGCGTGGTGATAGTTATATTCAATTGAATGATGCTATTGGACGACAAGACACAGAAGCTAATCAATTTGGTCAATTGGTTGTATTTCCATCATCTTTTACAGGTGGGCCAAGGTACGTGCACGAAAAAACACAAGACACGATGACCTATGTCAGACATTACAGAAGTCCTCCTCTTTATTACTTTTACGTGTAATCCCCGCTCAGACGAGATAAAGAGGACTTGCTTCAGTCGAAAGTCAGTCTTTAGTCAAAATCTCATGATCGCTATAATATAATTTCTAGAGTGCTTCGATAAAAGGTGAAGAAGCTCGTGAACTTATTAACAAAAGGTAAAATATTCGGTGAAAGAAGATGCTATATATATTCAACAGAATGGCAAAAGAGAGGTCTTCCACACATTCAAATTCTTTTATGCCATCAGCATAGTATTACTCCAGATCAAATCGACAATATTATCAACACGTTGTCAATCACCGAACATGGTTAGGGATCTATTTACGATTATCATAGTGTTCTGCCAAGTAGGTATAACATCCCTTATGTCTATGGAAGAAATCCAAAGAGTACCTCTCTGAAGACTTTAAAAGGCATTTAAAAAAGCGGGGTGACGTGGATGTAGAGCACATGGCGGATATTGTATTTCACAAATGCCTATCGATACTAGAGGATGCCGTGTTAGCATTAGGCGGTCAGCATCATAAAGAGTATGGCTTACCTCAGTCACATAAATTTGAAAATAGAGGCTATCTCAAGGAAACAGGTTACGACTTAGCAGCTTTAGTGGACACTATAAGAAATAATGAAGGATCTCTGAATGACGAAGCAAAACTTAGTTTTCAACAAAATTATTCCGAGTGTAGAATCAAATGAAGGTCAAATATATGTTTTATTTTTTTTATTTATTCATTTATTTCAGAGAACAGGTTTTACAACACGGGTCCATAGATACATACCTTAAATTAAAATATATATAACAATATAAACTAATTACTAATTCCACGATTAGTCGGCGACGTGTAGCGCGTGTCGTTAGGCAATCGTCCTCGGAACTTCCGAAACACGATTCGCTCCGGCCAGAATTCTTCCTTCATGAAGGTCACCAGATGATGAGTTGGAACCCTCACCACAAAGGAACTAAAGTTTACCTTGTGGCGAGATTCCAGTCGCTCGACTCTCAAGGTGAAGTTGGTCTTCTTCTTCACATAGTCTACAACCTCCTCGACCTTTGTAGACCAGTGTAGTCTGGAAACGTACAACGGCGTCGCTAGTATTTTCACGCGCAGTTGGGACGATCCGGTCTGTGCGGTGCCGCAGTAGTTGCGGTTGGAGGGCTTCTTCTTCTTCTTCCTGTCCACTTGTATGAAGCCCTGCTCATCGCACTGGTTCTTGCGAGAACCCGGTTGCAGAGCCTTGCGAACGGGCTCGCAACGACTTGACTTCTCCCGGTTAGATGGTAGGTGAGTCGGTGGTAATGCAGTAACATTTGCGTAATCACGTCCCGGGGTTGACGTGTTTACATTTGTAGTCGGCTTCGCTGGTGAGCGGGCGGCATGGCTCGGTACGCTACTCATAGCAACAGTAGTCGGTGACACGATTAAACTGCATACGGATGCATTCTGTGCACCACGACGCGTGTTAATGTTACCGACCTCAGGTGACCTACTTACGGAAACATTACATTTTAGTGATAATATTTCCGTACGTAGCCCACTAATTGTTGTTTCTGATGTCGCTAATCATGACTGGACATCAGCGAGACTGGCTTTCAGGCTTCTGATGTCCTTCAGCAGCGTACTAACGTCGACATGTTCCAGGGTCACAGATGGTAACTTGCGTAGGTCTTTCGCTACGAAGGAATGCACGTCGTCTGGATCGGTCACCTTCAAAAGACTGATGACATCTTGTATACTTTTGTCACCTCCATCCCTCCTGCGTGACGGCATCTCCGTGGTCTTGTCCAGCGTCTTGAACAGTAGCATCTTGCCACTGCAAATCTCATCTTCACTGAAGGTAGACTTACAGATGCGCATGATGCTAAATTCGTCCAAAGTGTCGATAGCGTGTTGTATGAACGCCAAGAACTCGTTGGCTATGAGTTGTTCGGAACCCATAGCGACGGTAGCGTACAGCGGCTAGGCTGCGGCCGCTCATTCGCGAATTAATATTCGTGACAGTGACGTGTGGCGGGAAGCGACCGTATTCGTTCGCACATCGCACTGCACTGATGATTTTAGATGCTCCAGGTAAAACCTTCCTAATCAATTTACTTTAAGCGAAAATCAGAAGTACTTGCGGCACTGTCTTGGCTGTGGCTTCTTCGGGGATCGCAGCTACACTGCTTGAAGATACATTGGTCGAACTCTTCATGCTAGCTTTAAGTTACCACTAAATTTAACAGCTGCTAAAAAAAGTATGTAATTTTTTTTTATGCAAACGTTTGTATAACTTACTAATAAAGATTAAATTTAACGCGAGCGAAGCCGCGGGCAACAGTTTACCTTACCTTAGTGGATTAGATAACGATCCATTAAGATTTGCGAGGTCCGCTAATTAAGCCTATGGTAACCTTTTTTAGGTAAAGTCACACGTCTGCCGAAATATAATTTATCAGACGTGCCGGTTTCCACACGATGTTTTCCTTCACCGTAGAACAAGTGATAATTACAAATACATATGTGCATAAATCCGAAATCACGAATTTAGTAGTACATGCCAGGATTTGAACCGGGGACCAGTTGACCAATTGGCCGCATCTAATATCTCTCTGTGTATAATATAGTAAAATTGTAAAAAGGTCTTGACTGTAGGTAGGTACATGGAATATTTTAGAAAGATATTTTTAATTATTTAACGTTGGGAGGCATACAAACATTAGGCCCTTCTGGTCTAAAGCGGTAATCATAAGCTATGAACGCTTGCAATGCATTAAGTATATCACTCACGCGAAGTCACCTCTGCTGCTAACACAGAAACTCCTTAGGGGCTTACCGGTGACCGCACTCACTTGCAGGAACACCGTAATAAATAACAATTGCCTTGAGAGGCTGTTATTTGCGGTTTTCTGTGAGGCGAATGTACTTCCCCAGACGGACTTGCTTTCATGCGCCCTACCTTTCTTAAAATCAGCCTGTCAAAGACAAACAGACGTGTTCATGCAAGGAATTGTTTGTAATGTGGCAATCAAACCCACGAACTTTGGTTAAAAGTAGTGTCAATAACCATTGCACCATCGAACTCATCGGAAATAATAATCACCGTGATCTTTAACAATTATATAGAGGTCCTGTAATTTATTTCTGGCTAATGGACATCATAGTGGAATAATACAATAATAATTCTCCGAAATATGTTATATTATAAATATACTTTTATATTTTGTAGTACCTATATCAATTTATAGGTACTAAAAAATATAAAACTATGTGAAATTAATAAAAAAAATTTTACGAACTCGGTGGCTCAGTCGTGAATGACGCGACTTTGACACCAACGCTCGTGGGTTCGATTCCCACACAAGACAAACATTAGTGTGCATGAACATGTCTGTTTATCTTGATCTAGATGTTTAAAGGGATGTAGGGCGCATCAAAGCAGCCCTTCTGGGGAAGTACCTCCACCTTACAGAAAACCACAGCCAAATAACTCCCTAGAGGATTGTTGTGTTCCTGTGTGAGTGAGGTCACCAGTAAGCTCCTAAGGAGTTGCTGTGTAAGCAGCAGAGGAGGCATCGCGCGAGTGATACTTAATATCTTACAAGTGTTAATAGGCTACGGTAACTGCTTTAGATCAGGTGGGCCGTATGTTTGAATGCCTCCCAACGTTGTATAAAAAAAAAAAATGTATCCCAAAAAAAAAGTAATTCGACGTTACATTACGTTTTTATGACATGCCCACGTAGAATTAATAACAAATAAATTCTTCTTCTTCTAAGCGTTATTCCGTTTCCTATTCCATTTGACGAGCTCGGTGGCGCAGTGGTGAAACGCGTTATTACGCTACTTTGACACCAACGCTCGTGGGTTCGATTCCCACACAGTACAAACATTTGTGTGCATGAACATGTCTGTTTGTCTTGGTCTGGGTATTTTCTATGTATAATAAGTATGTATTTACAAAAAAAAATATTTACGTATGTTTATCAGTTGTCTAGTACCCATAACACAAGCTTCGCTTACTTTGGGGCTAGATGGCGCTGTGTAATTTGTCTGCCAATATTTATATTTATTTATATATTTATTAGGCGGCGGCTACCTAGATTTAAGAAGTTGGCGAAAATACTGATTTTACATGGAGCCACTGCTGTCAGACCTCCAAAATCCAGAGGGAAACCAAGACGTTTCTCATGTAAGTTCACACGTTTTGCGAAATATATATTTATTTACGTGCGGGATTCCTCACCGTGTTATCCTTCACCGTCGACCTAGTGATAATTACAAGTGTACGTGAAATATGCACACAAATCTGAAAACATGAATTTAGTGGTACATGCCTGGGATTCGAACCTGGAACCAGTTGGTCAATATCAAATAAAGTATTTATTTTAAATGCTTTTTGGTTTTACTCACTTAAAAAAAGGAATCTCTGGACAAACATTGTACCATAGAACCTATGATTTCACCCTTTTATCTTTGTATTACAAATTTATACGCAGATTTGCTACCGTTTAGGATACCTACTACTATTTAGGGTTGGTAATGCTTACGGCCGCGACCGCCCTCGCTGGCGACCCGCCCTGGGAGTTGGTGGCGGAGGAGCTCGCCGAGGTGTACAGCTTCGTTGCTGAAAGGAGGAGTCTCGGCGAGCGCCCCACGTCGGTGGAGGTGGGGCGGTATCGCCAGCGAGGGCATGTGGAGATGATGCGGAGGTGGGGGGAGGACCTGGCGCAGCCGCGGTATGGAGTCCGCGTTGCGGATGCGCTGCGCCCGGTCCTGGAGGCGTGGATGCGCCGAAGGCGCAAACCCCTCACCTTCCGCATGGTGCAGGTGCTCACCGGGCATGGGTGCTTCGGTGAGTACTTGCACCGGGTCGCGAGGCGGGAGGAGCGGCCAGGCTGCCACGATTGTGGCGCGGCCGAGGACACTGCTCAACACACATTGGAGCAGTGTCCCAGATGGTCTCGGCAGCGCCATGATCTGATGTCCGCGCTAGGAAGCGCGGACCTCTCGCTCCCGAGCGTGGTCCGCTCCATGCTCGGGAGTGACAGTGCCTGGCAGGCGATGGCCTCCTTCTGTGAGACGGTCATGTCCCAGAAGGAGGCCGCGGGATAGGGAGGATGATCCCTTGGCTGTCCCGCTCCGGAGACGGCGGACGGGAGTGCGGCGTAGGCGCTACGCGCACCTACTGCCGCCTCCCTAACCTGTGGTACTAGGGGTCAGGATGGGAACCTGGCCCCATAATGGTCCCGCCGCCGGAGGGGCTGTCTCAATTTGCCGGGACGGCCCCTAGAGAGAAGTCCGGCCCCTTTTGAGGGGCTGGCCAGTCGCAGTGGTGCCCTGTTGCTGACAGATCCGGGGCACCACACCAACGCGGCCGATGGCATTTCGCGGGGTCGTTTAGTGGGTATACCGTCGGACAGCCGACGGGGAGTCCCACACTACCACCGGAGGCCACCCAGGCACCAGTGGTGTGCGTAACGCATGTTGGTAATGCTTGAGTGACACCCCTGGTGATGCAAATGTTCATTGACTACGGAAATTGCTTAACAAACAAGCATGCGGGTCGTATGCTTGTTTTTAACTTTACCGAAAACCAAGAATAAGCTGTATTATAGTTGCTTAATTTTTATGTTATCACTTGCGTAGATTCTATCAATATTTAGATAATATTATAAAAGCAAATATATAAAATGAAACACATATTAGTATAGGCGAATATTAAATATTTTATTTAATATAAATCCTAAGTTTACCAGAAATTTACAGGAAAAATCCAGCAAGGTAGTGTGATATAATAAATTATAAAAGTTGATAAAACCAAATATTTTAAAATATCAAAATTTCAGGACATTTCCACATCGTATAATTAGAATGTAATTGTATTATACAATAAAAGAAGCAGTTTAATCGTATTGGCAATAAATCTACAATATCTTATAACTACATATTTCTTAAATAAAATCTTACATATTCAACAAACATTGAAAGAAGAATATTATGGAATGCTATAAACAAAGTATGAAGAAAATTTAAATATATTGACTTAGGTTAACACGAAGTATGGTGACCAAAATGTTATTAGAAAAAACGGGACAGAACTCTATAATATATATTATAAATAGTTCAATTCATTTCCAATAGTTTCTACTCTTTGGTATTCATGAGACACGTCAATCCAATGCTCCAGATGTAGCAACATAAGTATAGGGTAAAAATTGACATAGTATGTGTTAGTAAAGAATTGACATACCATTCACGATTACATACCTTTACATAACTAACAAACGATGCAAGGTGGTCTGACTTCATATGTACGAATACATAATATTACACATTCTTCACCATAATGAAACCAGCACGCATTGGTCACAATAATTCTATTTTCCGTCAATTCACGTAGCTTTTCTTCTTATTATTACGTTTACATTACATAACACCATTTTCACATTTAAATTAGGTTTTCCATACATTGGTGTTATTATTCTTCATCATACATACAAAGCCAGAGACTTTCCTACGACATGACCATGTGGTCACCTTAGTTGGGGACATCCTTGCGCACTTTGTGGCCGCGGAAGGAGGCTTGTATCTTCGTCGCAGCCTTATTCAAGTCCGGATCGGTCAAGTCGATCTTCTCTATGTCTTCCTGTAAATAAGAAAATAATGGATTTTTAAAATCGTCTATCGTCACTTTAAAATAGATACCCATAGTAATAGGATGAACAGCATCCATCATCAAAGTGTCTTAGGGACTTTAAATATTTTAAGAACACAATGAAACTGTGTTTTGGCTGATAAAGATATTGAATTAGCTTATGGGTATAGTAAAGGGAGCAAGAAAGTACAGTAAATGCGGTCGATTGTGCAAAATTTGTGCCGCAACGCTTTGTCTCAAACTGACCATGTTCACAATGACGATGTTTTTTTTTATTCATCGTCGGGACACATACAAGCATACGGCCCACCTGATGTAAAGCAGTTAGTGTAACCTATTAACGCTTGTAATATATAAAGAATCACTCACTCGCGACTGAGTCACCGAGCTTATCAAAATGTAAAAAAGAGTCGATGTAAAAAAGAGAGTTAGTCGTATAGAGCACCGGTATTAAGATAAGAGGTAAGCTCCGTTGATTCGGGCATGTATTAAAGACTGTAGGATGCAAGAATGACATAAAATAAAACTAATATAATTCCATATCTGTGGAAGGATGTAGGAGTCGAGGAAGGACAAGACTCCCTTATCACGACCAAATTGGTCCTGTTCTATCAGAAGGTGATGTCAGGTGTCCTACGAACCGGTGACACATTCACCGGTTCGTTTACGCTCCTCGCTCGCATCTTTAACATTCATAGCTATGAATGTTAAAGATGCGAGCGAGGAGCGTAAGGACCGCGTAATGTGGCGCTCGGTTATCTAGGTCTAGCCCAGTACATACAGACATAGAATTGACTTAGTCAATGAAGTTAATCAAACAGCTGAAATTAGTACGAGTAGGCCAGGATACTATAACATGAATTATGATGATGATGAAATTTTTTAGAAATATGGTGTAAAAAATTTCTTCTCTAAGGAAATGTCTAGTCAAATAAAAATGGACTGCACTGCACTGCAATAAGTGTACACGTGAGGTTTGAGCAGTCAGAACCCGTTATATACGTTTTCCCATACATTTCGCGGTCGTATACGACCACCCGGGTTTCGAAGGGTTAAACCATAACAACACTTGATTGCGCGTGTATTTTACACAAAGAACACGTAACATTTGCCTTTACACATACAGGCGTAGATTAGAGAATTCGGTTATATAAATACACAAGCCAGCGAAGCTTATTGATTTAATAAGGAAATTGTTCTACATTTGCAATATAACAAATGTACATTACAGATGGTACATTATCAGAGGCCGTTTTTATAAAGAAAAATCTATCAGAATGGCCGAACCAATTATTAAAAAAAATCATCGTAATAAATAAAAAAAGGTATTTAACACCATTTCATAAAAATATTTTTGTGTTTTCTAAAAAGACACTATGAATAAAAACTGGCTCCAAAATTTCTGAGCCCATATTAAATCGCAAAAACTTTTGGTAATACTCGATATATAGTCTCAAGCCTAGAAAATAAATATTATACCAAATAAATAAATACCAAATTTGTTGAGCCCTTGATATCGAGTAATAAAACATATATTATGGTCATTTTTCAACTCAGACATCTTATTTTGATCTCAATATAAGCTTAGCGGCCTCTAACATTGGCAAATGTTCAATATAAATGAATCAGCTTTTGAGATTGGCAAACAATCAATCCCAGTAATTTAGTCTCTGGAATTAGTAGCCTCGACTTCCCATGACTACTGTTGAAGTAAATTTAATTTAATAACTGAACTTATTGCCAGAACAAATCTAATAAGTCTGTAGGCATTGATTTTACTTGAAATGTTTCAGCCGAATACACATGCCATATAACCGTGCATGTCGTATGATGGTGCAGCGATGTGATAGGGCGGCGACAGATTTTTGTAATTTAATTTGAATGTACAGTTAATCAGTAACACGTGCAGTTCGAATTACACCCACACTTGCACGTACCCATGCACGTGCACCAATCACACGTGCAGTGTAAATTATAATTAATACCTGTGCTTGCACCTACGTACATAGTATTCAAGCAATACATACAATGCATCATAACAACATGTAAACTTGCTCCTACAGTGTTGAAGTGGGGATCGATTGTGTAAATAAGTAAGCTTAATCAGTGTAAATGATTGTGGCAAAACCCCCTAGATATAATAGACACAACAAACGCACGGTCTTACGGTCCCAGCGGTCCTACAGTAGCGTTCGCGTTAACGGCGAGGCAGGCGAAGAATTCCCGGTATATATCCAGCTATCAAAATTCACGACTAGACCTAGCAATATATATACGAGGAAACTACAGACCTAGAAAAAGATATAAGCATGGTGCTCTGGTACATTATTGAATTGTCAGAAGTCCGAAGAGTGGAGAACGTTAATCCTTCAGCCTATATCCAAAGCAAAACCTTTTAGTTTGATCTCCAAAATCTGCGTCTGACAAACAAGACTGTATCTGCGAGGAGCTAAATTATTCCGCCGCACAAACAAGCCTCAGAAGCTTTCAGTTCAGACTACGGAACTCATGGAAGTTCGAGGAGAAAGAAGGTTGGTTTGCAATTTATGAGTTCTCATATCGGCGACTAAATAATCAGATTTCGATCTCTTTGCGATGCGATGATAGCCTCTTTAACACAAAAACATATTAAAGTGACAATCAAGCTGTGCCAGGGATCCAACGTGTGCACGTCTCTGTCTACTTGGCGAAACATGACGAATTCGTCTATTGGGCGTAGGCAGCAGACGCAGCTGAAGGCCATCAAAAGCGATATTTTCTCGTACAAACCAAGTTAGTTCTTTTGAAGAAGATTGAGTTTTATGGACAGCTCAGATGATATCCAAGAATTAAATTGAACCTATACATCACCAAGAGTATCCTGGACGTCAACCTGTACGAGATTCGGATGGCTTTTTCAATCTAAAACATTGTTGTTTAATAAACAAACTACTTGCTTTTTTTGTATACATACATACATACATACATATAATCACGCCTCTATCCCGTAGGGGTAGGCAGAGACCACTTCTTTCCACTTGCTACGATCCTTACATACTTGTTTCGCTTCGTCCACTCTCATTATTCTCTTCATATTCGGTTTAGGGTACTCTTGACCTGGCCTTTTTTCAAGACGTCCCTGATTTGATCTCGAAACGTCCGCCTAGGTCTACCCCTTCCAACAATTTCATTCACACTCGCCTTATACACTTTTTTCGTCAATCGTTCTTCGTTCATTCTCTCGACATGGCCAAACCATCTCAGCATACCTTTCTCAATTTTTGTCACTACATCTTCTTTCAGACCACAACGTTTCCTTATCTCACTATTTCTTATCCTGTCACTCAGTATATACAAGTGTATTATATAAGATTGTGGAGAAAAATAAAGAAATTTTTCCTTTTGAATAGAATTTTCAATAGCTAAAGGACTACAAAAGGCGATGGGTGATGATGGAATCATATCTAAACTTAGGAAAATTAATAGAAAACCAGTACTTAAATTCCTTCAGAAGCTTTTCAATTTCGTTATCCTGAACAAAGCCCGGCAGAATCATGGTAGTATAATTTTTTAAGAAAGGTGATAAAACTTCATTGAAAAATTATACATTCATCTCGCTTCTGAGCCATGCCTTAGCATTTTTATATTACGAGAAGGCCTGCCAGTTTAATTTTTTTTTAAAGTTTAATTATAATTGGGTGTGTTCAGTCTGTTCAGCAGGCCGCATTTATTGGGTGTATTCACGAAAACGCTACCGTGTCGATCCGACTACAGGACCAGAGCACGAAACATATCTAATTGAAGAGAGGTGTAAGGCAGCTACTGGACTGGTTAGGACTGGATATCAACATCAAAAGCGAATATATTACTCAACCTCGTTTGTCGATAATATAGTAATAATCAGGACGAAATCGCTGGAGGACTGTGCTCAATGCTCGAAAACCTAGCATCTTAACGAGTGAGTCTTAAGATGAAAATGAACAAAACGAAGATTATGTCGAAAGTACATGTTATGTCCATTCCAATTTCAGTTACGAGCTTGATATTCGAAATTGTTGATGAGTACTTCGTCTATTATCTCTAAATAGTCCATCTAGATACTTTCAACTTTAAGAGAGAGGTCAGGCAGCGCATGTTTCATGCGAAACATTATCTCGTAAAAAAATCTTCAATGTGTTTAGACGAAGACTTTGAACAGTGTGTGCTGTGTGGTAATTTATGGCCCAAAAACGTGGTCCCCAAATAAGGATACCATATGGAAAGGTTGCACAGTAAGCTATGCGTGTTCAAAGATAAATGAAGAATTTAAAAATACAAAAGGGCGATCCTTGACTCGATGTCAAAGTAGCCACACACGCATACACTCACAGATGTCTGTGCGCAGTCGAAAGCAAACGATGGCTACGTCGACATCAAGAGTTTGATATCAACCATATCGTTTTATAAATTTCAATTGCATAGCATAAAGAATGGCCTTATCTGTTCAAACGAACATTCACATAAACAAATATCGAAAATGAAAATGAAAAAAGTGTGAGTTTATCGTTACCATGCCTGAAAAAAATTGCACAACAACATGTCCGACTTCTGATAATATTTATTTATCCTATCTCGCACGCATTGAATGTATTAATACAAACGGGGACCTTTTGTGAAAATCCTCACTCTTTTGCCCACTATTGAGATAGCAGTTATTCAAGTACGTTGTCAATAGGGTTAAATAATCTAAGGATTTTATCGCAATCGGCTAAATCGAAGCATCTACTTGCTTTGAACGCATGATAAACCGGCGACCATGGTTCCTCGCAATTTAATCTGTCTATTTTGCGTTTTAGTAATGAGTGTTTGCTAGTCGTAGATTATTGAAAGATTTTTCTTATAGGTACTTTAGGATTATAGGTTTTTGGTTTAAGAAAAATACAAACGTGTTTGTGTCTGTTTTTTTATATAGGTAATCGTTGGGGCATTGTTGTTTATGACGTTGAATTTTCATCGGCCGTTATTTATACGTTATTATTAACGAAATCAAATTTTAGAGCGATGATTTTTTATTATTTTAAAAGTGCTCTTTCTCTGCAAGCTTGTTTTATTTAACTTCAAACTGATTTTGGGAGAGATGTACTATATATATATACTTATATGAGTATTGTGAGACATTGGTACGCGAAATAAGAGCGAAGACGTGTTTCTCTGAATGATAACATTCGTAAAGTTCATTCTTCAACACAACCACCGAGAAAACGTAGTTACTGTTAAAATTAAAATCTTTATTAAACGCCACTCTTCACTAAAAAAAAGCCACTCCTCGACTACGAGGTGATTCGAGGACTTTTTAAAAAAAACATCGAATGCTACGAAACACCTTTGTCGTTGGATTCCATATCAACTAATTAATGGCAAAACGAAAGTAAAACGTTTTGTCCAATCATGATAATTTCTGCAGATACAACCCAACACAAATATCAAAGATTTTTTAAAGGGGTTTGATTTACACTTCTTAGAAAAAAAAACGAGTTTTAATTTTTCAGTACAAATCGGCAATTTCATACTTTAACCCCTAATATTTATAATTATATCCGCTACACAAGTACGTTAATAGTAAATAAAAAGGCAATGCGCAAGTTTGGACTTCTAGTTTTAAAAGGGCTCATAGATTATGGCGATTGGTTACAAGAAGGCAGGTGGTACGCTTCGGACTGACTGTCTTCATTCAGGCATAGTACTCGTATATAACAACGAGCTTGTATTCTGAGATTGAATTTAGGTTTATAAACACGCGATTGTAGCTTATAAAATGCAATTTGCCACTTCATATCGCGACAACTGGATATTGGTACCAATACCTTTATAAATTCTTGACTTTTCTAAATAAAATAATGAAGGGAAAAATGTAAATATACCCAATCAAACTTCACACATTATAAGACCAATTACAGATATAGACACAATAGTACATTCAAGTGTACTGGGAGTTGATCCATAACTCGAAGTTCAATGATGAGTATACACAAATGATTCAAGTCATGTTTTTTTAGATACACGGAATTATAATTTACAAAAAAATAAAGTCAACCCTATATAAAAATTAAAGTAACAACGAATTATGTGACATTAAGTAATTTACAATTATTACTCTTTCGTTCCGCACTTTTCTTGCGGGAATTATATACAATAAAAATAAATATTATAAAAGAGTACGATGACTGCGCGTATCCATTCCATTGGAAACCTTACATCCTAGAGTTTTATTATCACCATCATATATTGCTTAAGTACCAGAAAGCGTCCCGGATGTAAATGCCATTTAGTTTGATCATCTCGGCTGTGATCATATCAATTCCCGCTGACTTTCCAGTTTTCAACCTTCGTATCGACCATTCAATCTCATCCATTCTGCTTCAGACGCTGTCAACGTGGAGTGAGCATCAGACTCTCTCAACGTTCCAGACATAATCATACAAAAATACTCAAAATATTCACATAGCTCTTTTGCACTATTCACTGTATGCTCTTTCAGACCTTTCTAACAATCATCCACATCTAAGTCGGGAAGGATGCATTCGCAAGTCTTTCGGTGACTAGAAGTGCATACATACTCCTTACACTTTCATCTTGCAGTTTTTCGCTTCTTATCATTTCACAATCTCCGAAAGGGATTATTGTTATAGTAGTATATTGAAGTATTTATACAGGAGATGTCTATTTATCAGAATCAAATAAATTGCACTTTATTGGCCATTCCGTCTCCATGTATACGTGTGAATATCCTTACAATAAAATATAGTATTCGACACGAGGAGGTTTCGTTCCATAACACAACTAGAATTAACTTACCTGCTTCGTTCACTCTCTTGTCATGATAGGGACTAGTAACAGCTTCGTAGCTGTCCTCATTTGTTCGCAATCCATTAAAAAATTCAAATTTCGCTGCATAATCATTCTTTCATTCTCTTCAGCTAAATTCAGAATATCTCTCACAGACTCCCAAAACTTATCTAGTTCTTGAGCACATAGTGTGCTTACGGGAGCGTATGCTGCAACCAGAAATACTCATATTCCCAAACTGTAATCTCTTACATCAGAGGTTAAGCGGAAGTAGAGTACGACACCTACACCGGCACTTGCATGATCATCCTAGTTTACTCCAGACCACAGCGCCATCATTCCATCGGGAAGATCATCAGTGTCGATCCTCTTGCGCTTTGTCTCTGTCACACACAAAGCATCTAAGCCTCTTTCATTTCTTACGTCCATCAGCTCGTTCATCTTATCATTTAATCTACCTCTCACATTCTACGTGCCTATTCTGCACTCAGCTGGCCGCTACACGCTGTTATTGCGCTGAGTAAAGGGTGGCGGCCCCTACGCCGCAAGTACTATTTGTCCACCAGCTCTGCGGAACGCTTTATTCCGTACTTCTGTACTATTTCGGGCCAAAATTATAATCTGTAGATTGGCAGGAGTTATGGGTGGCACATGACCCCTACATATAAACACACACTGTAAATGGAGGGCGTTTAACAACTGAGGTATAAATAAATATGAAAGGCAAATATTATTATAAACAAATAAGTGTGGAATGACTTGAGAAATTGGTGTAAGATGTCCACATAGATATAAAAGAAAAAAATGGAAGAACATTCCGAGGAAAATGGTACCTACCACGCGAGGGAAAGGAAATTAAACTGTCGTGACCTATGAAGATACACATCATGATTGATGAAATGACAAACGTGTGGTATTTGGTCTTGGTATACTAAAAGTACATGTTTAATTAGCAAGTTTCTGATTTGGCAAGTGAAAAATCAGACTCTTTATCTACATGTTAAGAGAGTAGTTTAAATTTTGTATGATTTACTCGGTGATACAGTGGTTAGTTACGCTACGTTGACACCAACATTTGCGTGACAATTTTAGGTGATATTTAAATTTTATTTGATATTGTAAATTGAAATGTTTATTATTTTGTAATTTTGTATGCTATGTATTAAGCAAAATGTATATAAGATCTCTAATCATTATCAACATAATTGTCAAATACCAACATTTTACGCAAATAAATATTGATATTGATTTATTGATTGATGAACATGTCTGTTTGCCTTGGTCTGGGTGTTTTTAAGACAGGTGGGGCGCATCAAAGCAGGCCGACTGGGAAAGTACCTCCACCTCACAGAAAATCGAAGCCAAATAACAACTTCCTAGACGGTTGTCGTGTTTCTGCGTGTGAGTGAGGCCACCAGTAAGCTTCTAAGGAGTAGGGTCAGGGGAAGTAACGTGTGACTACACCCCGAGCCGAGCAATCGCAGTAGGGACCTCGCACTTTCTCGCTTTAGGAGCCTAGAGACGAAAATGGTGAGGGACAAAGCTTATGCTGATGCTTATCGCGAAATATTCGTTCAACAATCTCACTTCTGGCACCAAAATGTTACAGATCAAAATCATTTATTTTTAGTTCTTTTTATAAATGTCACTATAGTTATGGTGGCCAGCTACGTCGGTGACAATCTATAATGGAAAATAAAAATATCACATGATTTGCAAAGGCGGACTTATTCGTTCGAGGATCTTTTTCAGTTGACTAATGTTTTTTAGTATCTGAATGGAGCAATGAATGCCGGTGGGAAAAAGCGATTAAACAGACGGAAAATGAGGATACAGAATGAACAAAACAACATATATAATAAAATAAGTAATATTTACGGACTCATATAAATGCTAGAGAGTTAGATGGCGTCGTTGCGCGAGTGTTTCTAACCGAACACGCAGATTAAACAACGTCGACCGCAGCCTGTCTATAGATGGGTTTATCTATCGTGAGTTTCTCCGTGCTTCGGAGGGCACGTTAAGATGTCGGTCCCGGCTTCGATAGATGACAGTCGTAAAGCTAAGTCAGTGGCCCTCGGGCGGCTTGTAAACACAATCTACATTTGAACAGCGTAGTCGAGTATACGCTAAAACCCCTTCGATTGGAGGGTGACCCGTATCCCTGCAGTGAGATGGGTAAGAGTTAATGTGGTGGATATAAATGCTAGTACATATTATCATTAAAAAAAAAATCTGTTTATACTCGTATCTTCATAAAACAGAAGCAGTCACACAAACAGACTAATCGATTAGTCCTAAAGCATATTCCTCGTAATATACATATAATACTTATAAAAATCGGCCAAGTGCGAGTCGGACTCGCACACGAAGGGTTCCGTACCATTATCTATAAAAAGGGCAAAAATATCACGTTTGTTGTATGGGAGCCCCCTTAAATATTTATTTTATTCTATTTTTTAGTATTTGTTGTTAAAGCGGCAACAGAAATACATCATCTGTGAAAATTTCAACTGTCTAACTATCACGGTTCATGAGATACAGCCTGGTGACAGACGGACGGACGGACAGCGGAGCCTCAGTAATATGGTTCCGTTTTACCCTTGGGGTACGGAACCCTAAAAAAAGATGGCTACAGGATAGGAATTAAAATTTATAACACACTTTCAGTCTATTCGATTTCTACCATTAATAGTTGTACTTTTAACTATTTATAAAATCTTGAGCATGTTTTACCTTGTCCTGTTGTTCCTTGTCCTTTTCCACCTGGGTTTGCTTACGAGCCTGATGTCCCCTAAAGGACGCTTGTATCTTGGTCGCCGCGTGACATAGTTCTGTAACAAAGAAATCAGATTCTAAATTTTACACTGTTACAAATAAGTACTTCTGGTAATAAATATAGTGCCTACCGGGAAGTGGGATGTTTTAAGATATCCTAGTGAATAAAGTAGCAGCCTGTTGACCAACTGGTCCCCGGTTCGAAGACTTGTAATTATAGCTTTCTTGGCGGTGAAGGAAGACATCGTGAGGAAAACGTGTGACCTAACCTAAGAAAAGTCTGATTTTCCCTCTGGGTTTATAGTATATTATAATCTTTTACCAGCAGATTACGGATGTTGAATTTTTGTTGAATTAAAATTTAAAGCGCCCGTTCATATAGGAGCCGCCATGATTGAAGGGGATCATGGCGGCTCCTATGTGAATATACATGTAATTACATAGTCGTGCCAGATTAAAAACAGCATCGAATATTAACACATCAAATATTGACTACTTATAGTGCTATCCACCGGCAAGCTGGTAAGAGTCTGATGCTTCATGCTCTCTCGCGTTGACTATATCTCTCTCGCTCTGTAAGCCCACTCGAGCCGACTTTTCCCGAACGAGCTTTTCGTAGCCGAGCATTACGGCTCGGGCTCAGTCTCATCTCATTCATTCATTAATCATTACCCACAAAATAAAATGCTCAGTGCTCAGTTTTCACTTAAAAAAAGGTAATAAATAATATATAATTTTATTGAAAAAATGCGATATACGTACAGCGTACCGTCCTCGACAGCCCTGTCTATATTTAGATTGTATTGAATTTTCTTGTAATTTACAAAAATATCTTAATAAACTTTGTGAACAATCATTTAGCGCTTTTAACTTCTATCAAATGTTGATGTTTCAAAGTTGCTTGGCTAAAACTTCAGCTCGTAGGTATACGAGATTTTAAGAAGACTTCGAGGTGACTTTGTGACAAAACAAATGAGTTTGCAACAAAATCTATCCACGTATGTCGTACGAGTTGTATTGAATACTAACTGCTACCAGCGTATTCAAGTACCTATATAGATAAACTTTGCAAACAAAACGTTGTCTAAATTCATATGCTTGTATATTCCGTATGCTTGTATGTTTCCCGACGTTGTACAAAAAATATTTTGGGAGGTATACAAGTATACGGCCCACCTGATGTAAAGCGGTGCACCAAAATCTATCCCCATATATCGTACCAGATGTATTAAATAGTAACTGCCGCCGGCGTATTTAAATACCTGTATAGATAAACTTTGAAAACAAAACCTTGTGGTCAAAATCCGTATTCCAGCGGTCTCTGTCTTTACAATTTGTAACCAAATAAAATGCTTATTATATTGACACGATATTGAATGTTTCACGATATTTTGCCGTTTGCAGTAACTCTCCATTTCTCCCAGTGTCGACCTCATACTTCTGTCAAAGCCATGGTAGTTGTGTGTGTTGTCTTTTTTCTATTAATTTAATGTATTTACCAAGCATTATTAAAATAATAATTTAGCTTTCAGCACTTCATCATCATACAAACTTTAACTGTGACAAATTTCATACTCCTCCGTCCGCGTAAGTTTCGTAAAAGGGTACAAGTTTTTGCTTCACGTATTAATATATACTAGTGGTCACCCAGTGGTCGTAACAAACTATGACTACGACTTTATCATAATTATGATTATTTATGACATTCAGTATGACCAAATAGACAAATAATATTATAGACCAATAATATTAACCTCTTCTCATTTTGACCACAGTTTAACAATAAACAAAAGAGTATGTACTATATTTGGGTATCTACGTGTTTGTGTGTGAAACATATGGTAGTGTGTGTAATGTTTATTAATTTAATGTATTTCCCAAGCATTTTTATAAAAAAAAATAGATTTTTGTTCTCCACATAAAACCTTGCCAAAATTCATACTCCAACGTCGTAATTTTCGTAAAAAGAGGTACAAAGTTTTTGCTTCACGTATTAATATATTGATAAGTGTCATTTTTATGAAAATAGAACAAAAGATACATAGTTGTTTTTCGCATTATTGTTCATGAAGTTTTCATTTCTGTGTGTTTAGTTTGGTCTTAAGCACACACTTTTTTTTCATGTTAATATAATCTTTATTGCAATAAAATGTAAATTGTAATAACACTAATTAAAAAAATTGTCTTTAGCTTAGCTGCCGGTTCATAATTATCAACGTTTACGTTCAGAAGCTATTCGTAAGCTGTTGTGTACATTGATACTCATACAAAGCTAAAGTTAGCATCAAAATCATGAAAATAAAGGTTTAATGATTTGATGTTTAGTAAGTTTAACATTATGAGGTATAAGTTGAGCATTGAATTTTTTTTAATTTATTCAACATATATTAATAAGACGAAATTTATTTATAATATACAATCAGAAGAAGGCATCTATGTGGTTTATTTATCGAGAGGCGAGTTCACTTTACATAACCTTATTCAAATACATAATAAGTTTGGGCGCTTACAATGGATACCTAAACCAACTTTTTGAAGTTATACTTCTTTATGCTCGTTATGAAAAAATGATGAGAGTTTTAAGATGCGCGCGCATCACTGTACCACAAAAGTAACAGGTTGAAGCTGCTAAATGTTTCACGGTATTACCGGTAAATAGAGCTATAGTTAAAAATGTATAACATTTGTACTTGACATTTGACTTGTATGTAATACATTCCATAAACATCGCCGCTACTACTTGAAAGACGTTTTTTAATTTTACTCCAATAACCCTTCTTATAAATTAAAATATTATTATTTAATATAATTAATACTAAATATTATTAAATTATTAATGTTAAATATTTATTTAATGATGCCAAAGAAGTATAACTTCTCACACGCGTACATAAGTACACGCACCTATTTTAATTTTTTCGCATTGGTGAAGACACGGTCGACAGGTGTAGGTATTTGGAATCCTGACCTCCACGCGTCCGGTGACATCGATTACGACGTCAAGTCGCATATCAGGGGCTAAGGTGGCGTGAGATGGCTGGTGTCATTTGTGACCCAAAAAATCAGGTTCAGCTGAAAAGACAGGTTTATAAATCCATCGTTAGACATGTTCTTTTATATGGCAGCGAAGCGTGGCCTGTACGTGAGCAGCACAAGCGGGAGCTGCGTGTTACGGAGATGAATATGCTGCACTGGATGTGCGGAGTGACGCGAAGGGATCGCGTGGGGAACTTTTCACATTCACATTCGCGGTAATCTTCGTGTGTGTGACAGTGCAGACACACAGCAAGAGTGTCACCTACGTTAGTATGGCCACGGATAGTTTGACGAGCTCGGTGGCTCAGTCGTCAATGACTCGACTTTAACACCAACGCTCGTGGATTCGATTCCCACACAAGGCAAACATTTGTGTGTATGAACATGTCTGTCTGTCTAGGTCTGGATGTTTTAAGAGAGGAAGGGGGCATCAAAACAGTCCGTCTGAGGAAGTATCTCCACCTCACAGAAAACTGCAGCCAAATAAGTGCTGTGTAAGCAGCAGAGGAGGCATCGCGCATCTTGTATGTCTCCCGACGTAGTATAATAAAAATGGATGCGTGTACTTATGTATGCGCGTGAGAAGTTATACTTCTTTGGTATCATTAAATCAATATTTGACATTAATAATTTAATAATATTAATTATATTAAATAATAATATTTTAATTTATAAGAAGTGTTTTTTTGGACGTTTTTTAATTGGAGTAAAATTAGAAAACGTCTTTCAAGTAGTAGCGGCGATGTCTATGGAATGTATTACGAGAACATACAAGTCAAATGTCAATTACAAATGTTATACATTTTTAACTATAGCGCCATCTACCGGTAATACCGTGAAACATTTAGCAGCTTCAATCTGTTACTTTTGTGTTACAGTGATGCGCGCGCATTTTAAAATTTCACTCTCATCATTTTTTTCATAACGCGACTAAAGAAGTATAACTTCAAAAAAACTTAACAGGTTTAGGTAGGTGATATGGTATAAGTGACATTATAATATTGTCCATGGGATAAATAATAAATAAGCCGGTGGAAATGTTCATTAAGGGTCCGCGCACACGGGCCACCGGCCACAGCCACAAACGCCGTCACGAGAAGCTAGAGGCGGCCGCAAAGGTAGCTGAAGCACGCGGCAGCCACTTGTGGCCGGTGGTCGACACTTGCGGTCGGTGGCTGCCACTTTTTTCAACCCATACGCGCAGTATCATAATGGACTCAGACGAAGAAGGTTTAATTTTGCAGACGAGATTAAATCTCTGATATAAATAATTCTATATCCATATTATTTTATTTCAATCGACTGACTTTGCGTGCGTGCGTTGCATTCGACTACAACAGGTTAACTGAGGTAAGGGAGAGAGGGGTGGGGAATCGCGCGAGTGGCGTGTGGCGGCGTTTTGTGTCGGCGTTTAGTGGCCGGTGCGGGCCACAAGAAGCGACCAGCGATGATTTGTAGCGTGTGGCGGCCACCGGCGTCAACCGTGTGCAGCAAGTCCATATAAAATGTATGAAAACTACAGGAAATATGTCGGGGGCGGCGGTTTGTGGCTGTCGCCTGTGGCCCGTGTGCGCCTAGGCTTAGGTTTTTGTTCATGAACTATATGTCTTTTTTTATTGATATTGATCTCACTTGAATGCTCCCCTTAATGAGAGTTCGCAATATCAACCAACAATAGGAATCGATATCGTCGATTCCTGACTCGTAACCATCGTATAAAACGAAGTCTAATCGATTTCAATTGAAAGGGGACAGTCGAATGACTATTTCAATGGTATTCTTTGCTGGGCTAACTGTTGAGTATTGGACTTTAAAGTCGCAGTGTTAAGACTTAAATTGTATTGTATTTTTATGTCTCATTGGGATTCCTATCGGATATTTGTTATAGAAAAATGCATATTTATGTCGATTGTAAATTATTTCAATGTACTATTTACGATATTACGAAATGCGGACGGAATAAAACCAAGTCAAGCCCGGTGGCGAAGTGATTAATAACGGTACTATAATACCCACTTTTCATATGAAAACTGACGTAAAGTGGATTCGGTTCCCACACAGAATTATGTTTTCACCAGGCTATGTACGTTTATGTCTGTAATGATATACCTCGTAAACCATTCTTCATAAACCAACAATCAAGGTATTATTGGAAGCTGTACCACTAGTTATAGGCTATATGACGTCATTAAAACTCCAATATGGAGGCTTATCGCTGCCATAAAGTGCTACAAAAAAAAAAAATGTAGCACAGTATTTGAGTGGTTTGGTATTTAACGGAAGACATTAATAACATTGTGATTCAATATATATTGGCTATATATACGTTATTACACATAACTAAGAAAAAAAGGAATGTCAATTACACACAAGGATTGGCAATGACACTACTTACATTCATTCTTAATTACTTACATTCTTGGTAAGTTTCAGGCCTTAAACTTTGACTATTTTTAATAGAAAGAATTTGATGGCTGGAGAGTAACAAAGGCTACTAAAAGGCCAAATGTCATGCGTGCGAAGCCGCGGGCTTCAGCTAGTTGTAAATATTGAAACACGAAATGACCAATCAATACTCCCCACTTGGCTTTTAGTTGATAAACAACACCACCTTCTTGTGCACGTGCACGTTGGTTGTCGGTTCGAAGTAGGGTGAGGTCACCTTATAAACACCGGCCGGCCGTTCACAACGGGCGCTTCTGTATGCTTCTGTTCACGTGGACAGTTTTTAGATACGTTAAGTTTGACAACACTGACATACGACCTAGCAACGCTACTGCCAAAATCGTATACGACCTGGTAGAGCCCCTGCTTCACCGCGGACACACTTTAATAATGGACAATTTTTACAATTGTCCATTATTAGCTCGGTGTCTAAAAAGACAAAAAAACTGACTGCTACGGCACTTTACGGCTGAATCGGGAATTCGTTCCTGATTTACTGATCCATTTGTGCCTTCTGTTTATCACGAAGATGGTTGACTTATAAATCCCTCTAGGATAGGAGGAATTTTGCTTTCATTTTTTTTATGCTACGTCGGGAGGCATACAAGCATACGCCGCACCTGATGTCAAGCGGGTGCCGTAGCCTATTAAAGCTTGCGATATATTAATTATCACTCTGCTGCTTAAACAGCAACTCCTCGGGAGCTTGCTGGTGACCTCACTCACACGCAGGAACACAACACCCCTCTAGGGAGTTGTTATTTGGCTGTGGTTTTCTGTGAGGTGGAGGTACTTCTTCAGACGGGCTGCTTTGATGCGCCTTACCTCTCTTAAAACATCCAGACCAAGACAACCAAACATGTTCATGCACACAAATGTTTGCCTTGTGTAGGAATCGACTCCACGAACGTTGGTGTCAAAGTCGCGTCATTCCCGACTGAGCCACCGAGCTTGACAACTGTTTTGTGGTACACCAGGATTAGATCCCGGGACCGTATCTTATATAATATAATAGGCCGGTTCTTTATCCACTGGTCGGTCACTGCTCGTGAATTCAGAACTCAAAATCCTTGATAAATATTTCATTAAAAATAATATGAGATCACACAAATAAAAAAAAAATTGCGAATCTCGGCTAATGTTTTGTATACAATATTTATATACTATAAATCCCCATAAAACAACGATGGGTACTAGAGATCTTCCAATGAATTGGAGGTATTTAAGTGACTTTGAAAAGGCAAAACCTTTGGTTCTTTTTAGGGAACTTTTTGCGGTCTACCCTCGCCCGTATGATAAATTATCCAATCGCCAGTACAGACGGACCGTAAGTCAGCTGTCACTGCGTTACTTAGTATCTGAAATTACGCTATTCCAGAGATAAATGGTCAGTACCCTTGACATAAAATGTTTTTTTCTTTGTTTTTAATTTTAATAAATCCTGTTTACATGTGAATTAAAAAAAAATTAACGGAAGTATCGCGTGTTTTATTTATTTTGTTGAACCTGACGTTTCGAATGCTTTGCAGCATCCGTGGTCGCAGGAAGACTAAAGTGACATTTGTCTTACATTGGTTATTTAATTATTACATCTACCGATATGGATGGATTAGTTATATATGTTCCGATTCACACCAAAATCGCTCACGCGATACTTCCATTAAAAATTGTTTAATTCAATGTATAACAATCGCGAAAACCTAAGACAATACCTGTTTACATGTATTTACATTTATATAAATCCTTTTTTTATCAAAAAACAAAAGGGAAATCAATGCTATCGGGGTCTTAAGACCAGAAAAGAGAGGAGGAAAGGAGCGGAGATGTGCCAATATTAACTTAAGAATTTACAGAACTACGCTCTACTTTAATTGGACGTCAATTTGCGAACAAGACTAAATATAAATACATTACAAAAGACAGATATATTTATACCACAGCATTGTGCTTGAAATTTGACATGCGTTTATTATTTATTATCACGCCATGTCGCTTGTGGGGTAGGCAGAGAACTGAGCGCCACATGACTCGGGCATTACACATCTCACTCGCTTATATAACATTCGTAGTTCCTCTAGGGCCAGGTGCCCTAGAAACCGGCAAGCGTGCATAACACCCTCAATTTGATTATGTAGGAGAGTCTGTGTACAACTTAGTATAAAGCTACTCCTTCTTAGCCTTATCCCGTTTTCCTAATCCATTAAGATTGGCGGGGTCCGCTACCACCATTCAAAATTACAAGGAACTATTATGAGTTTAGATGCCACCGGCAGTATTGTAAATTAGACTGGTCTAACAAATGAAAAGATCATCACAAAACATATATTTCTAAATTCAGGAGAACCGTATGATACAAACAATGGAACCTACCAACACTTGTGCATTCGATGCTGTTTATCAAATAATTGCTGTTGGAGGTGTTGATTGGTTCGATGTGTACACTTCGATACTGAATGCGACAACATGCGCTTTCAATTTGTTAAAGCGATGACTGACAAAAATAATAGGAAGCAAGATTTGTACAAACGTGAGATTTTAGACAAATTTTGTGACAAGAAAGACATGTTTCTAATAATATTATAATCCATAAAAGATGTGAGTTTTCGGTGAAAAATATATTCCAAAAATGTTAATAGACGATATACAGGGGTAACAAAATGTACCCGACAAAAGTTGGCCATTATATCTTCATGGCTTAATTAATAAATTAATTTAAAAAACTTTACTGAATATTATTTTTTTTTAGAAAAAAGATGAAATGATGAAATGTACAGATTGTGAGAGAATAAGTACATTCAGTTATGTACTCGTACTTCACAACACTGTGTAGATCGAGTTAAGTCAATCCGAAAGTATATATTTCGATGACGTGCCTCTTTATATAACATTACACGACAAGACATATACTTTGCTTGGTATTATTGAATTTTTACCTTCGGGTCCTAAAACAGATGATAAAGTGCATTGGCCATTACAGATCACACGAATTTAGTGACACATGTCAGGATTCGAACCTGTGACCTGTTGGTCACAAGATCGCTTCTTATCCACTAGGCTATCACTGCTCTAAAACTAATTACAAAGCTATAACCCGATAAAGTTAGAAGGTTCGAGCATATACAAACACATGCCCATCAAGCTTGAAACGTTGATCCTTATTCAGTTCTTACATCGTAAATAATAAGCGTTACAATCGCATTTCGAGTGTCAAGTGTGATATGCTCTTATCTGTTTTTACAGATACAGAAAACAACATTACATAACGGCACACATACACAGTACATTCTTAAAGCGCAATGCTACACATTATCAGTCTTCTTCTTCTTAATAGCATTATCCCGTTTCCCAATACATTAGAATTAGCGGGGTCCGCTACGTAAGTATGAGTGGCACAGTGGTGAAACGCGTTGTTACACTACTTTGACACCAACGCTCGTGGGTTCGATTCCCACACAGTACAAACATTTGTGTGCATGAACATGTCTGTTTGTCTTGGTCTGGTTATTTTATATGTATAATAAGTATGTATTTACAAAAAAAAGTGTATTTACGTATGTTTATCAGTTGTCTAGTACCCATAACATAAGCTTCGCTTACTTTGGGGCTAGACGGCGCTGTGTAATTTGTCCGACAATATTTACTATTTACAGATTTTTTCATGGAGCGACTGCCGTCTGATGTCTGCAACCCAGAGAGAAAAACCAGATCGTTTTTTAGGTAAGGTCACACATCTTTCGAAATATTATTTCTTGGACGTGCGGCTTTCCTCACAATGTTTTCCTTCATCGCCGAGCAAGTGATAATTACAATAAATATGCAAACAAAAATTTAGTGGTACCTACAGGATTCGAACCGGGAACCTGTTGGTCACTAGAACGGTTCTTTATCCACTGGGCTATCACTGCACTTAACGCAACACGCTATCAGTATCGGAGTGCAACGATATTTTCAAATTTATGTATTTTCATAAAGTTTGAATATAAGTGATTTCCTATCATTATTATAATTTATTTTATTTAAAACTTTATTGACCACTACATTTTGGTAAAATAGGCGGACTTAATGCTAGTTACATTCTTTACCAGTCGACCTTTGGGAGTGCAGAGAATCGGCGGCTTAACATTATATATATATATATATACATATAAATTATACGATACATACATATGTTTTATACCATGTATTGCTACCATTGTAGATTGTTATGAGAAAATAAATAAACAAAATATATTAATAAATATAATCTCACATATACGAGGCACATCCTGCTAATCAACAAACGAGGCTCTACAAAAGAGAGATAGAGTGCATAGAAGCCGCCTGCCTGGGACCGCAGCCAGATAAAAATACCCTGGAGAGTTCTTGAGCTACAGCGAGTGACGAGTTACCAATCAGCTCCCGAGGAGTTGCTGTTTTTTGAGGAGTTGTTGTTGCTTGCTAACAACGAGGATGGCAACGCGTGTATCATATAATGTGGATATGTCCTACGTGACTGAGCGATTTTTGGCAGACATCCGTTTCAGACGCAGTAGCATTCGGCGTGGTGCTCCCGGTTGAGCAGTTCTTAAAAAACCGGTCAAGCGCGAGCCGGATAAGGATTTCCAAACGAAAGGTTTCGCACCATTGTGAGAAACGTACTACGTTTCTTGAGGGGTAGGCAGAGAACAGAGCGCCACAAGACGCGGTTTACATCCTCACTCGCTTCTGTGGTTCTTTGCTTCTTGATATCACCTTTCGACCAATTTGATCATACCTCGTGTATTGCAAACCTTAGCGGTAACAGATTAGACATATCGGGAACACCATATGCTTATTTGCTTCCCGACATTACAAAAAGTTTTAAATCATGCGCGCTCGTATGCTAAATCTGTTAGAAAATTTGAGCCGTGAATTTTGAGTCCATAACTCATATCGCTGAATTGTTAAGTAGCTAACTTGAAGGGTGATATTTATTGTTTCACAGGTAGCCGGGGCGCCGCCAACGAGCTGTGAATTTAATTTATCACTTCCCCCAGCCTGACATGTGGTAAGACAGATAATATTAAATAACAGGCAATTTGATCTTGACTACCTCGTGTACTTCCGCCGCGAATTATTTATTACTCATTACTTTAAACGGGAAATTCGTTTAATTTAATAATATGCTAGCTACACCCCCCGGCTTTGTTCGCGAGTATCCTAATATCCCGTCGAAACCACCTTCTCTGACTTTCTTTCTTTTTGTCTCCACTTTTAAGGGTCGTATCGTGATGTTGAATAGCCTATAATCTTCATCGAGAATTGGACTATCGAATGCAGAGAGAAGTTTTCAAATCTGACTAGTAGTTTCAGAGATTAGTGCTTCAATCAAATAAACTCTTCCGCTTTGTACATTAGGTACAGATTTGGTATGTCTCGAAAAGGGCTGTAATAATTTGGATGAAATTTTGTATTTAGATAACGTTCTTCTTTTAATTAATTAAAAGAAAAACCTTGTAAAGTCACTTATTATTTAATAGCCTTTTTAAAAGCGTTATTAAATAATAAGTGTCTTTACAATTTTTGTAACCAAATGAAATTCTTCGCACATTGACAGGATATTAAATATTTGACGGTATTGCCGATGGATGGTGCTATAGTTAAAAATATATATTATTTGATGTGTTTTATCGACTGTCCGATGCTGTTTTTAATCTGTTACAACGTCTATAGTATTTGTACTTGATATTTGTTTTGTCAGTAATTATATTCCAATAAAAACATGCAGCTCCTAATTGAAAAACATTTAATTTTAATCCAACTAAAATACACCATCCCTCCGAGCAATACATTCATCGCCTATTTGGCCATTCGAACCGGATTTATGAAGAATCTGCTGGTGGAAAACTGCAAATACTATTTTCGGAATTGCGTTGGGCCGTATGCCTTGCCGAGTCGACCGCGTGGTTTGACATTGGTAATGGTTCATAGTTAGGATAGTGCCGGAGAATGGCAGAAGACTAGAAACAAAGCTTAAGCAATTCACGGCGATGATTATTATACGTCGACGTCTATAGTATTTGTACTTGACACATGTCTGTAATTACATTGCAATAAACATCATGGCTGATACTCGAACGACGTTTCTAATTTTAATCCTACAAAAATTCACCTTCCCTCCGAGCAATGCACCATCGCCCAATAAGAGTAAAACTAAATTGCAGGTACTATTTTAACACCTCGAGAATTAGACAAAAGTGTGCAGTGAACAACGAATTGTTTGTAGCCTCTTAGGCTACAAACTAAGGGGCCGCTAACTAGGGCTACAATGTGTTGTTTACTGCTGCACTTTAGTATACAGGCTGCTAAAATAACTAGTTATTATTAAGACGTTTATACAGGAGCGTAGATTCGCATACGGATTATAAAAAAAAATATTGTATATTCTAAAAATTTATTAACTGCAGATTTGCTTGTACGCACCATAACGCAATTTTAATTATAAAATAAGTAATAAATATAAGAAACTTAATTCATCTGTTCAAATACATTATCCACAATCAACGACATATTATTTATGCAGGGATATTATAATTTGGCAAACATGTATTCTATTTTAAAAATGTTTATTGTACGCATATATATAAATGCAGGTATGTATTTGTAGTCTGGCCATAAATAGTGTTGCAATTAAAAATAAACAAAATATTACATTTGAACTTGGAAGCTGTCATTTTTATATGATTGTTCATTGTGTTTTCTCATTTTGGCGCCAATACATTGTACGATGTTTTGCGATATTAAAATGTAGTGGGGTGATATAGAGAACCGAATCGCAGTGATTGCATTATACAAAGTAGGTATGGAGCCAAATGCAATTTTTAAAACTCTCCATACGCTTGGTATTAGTAAAATGTTTGTGTTCCGGGTTAATAGGTACAATGAGACCTCCTCTGTTTGTGACAGAAAAAGATTTGGCCGTCCACGTAGTGTTCGTACGAAAAAAGTGGTTAAAGCAGTAAGGGAAAGAATTCGAAGAAATCCTGTCCGGAAGCAAAAGATTTTATCTCGGGAGATTAAGATAGCACCTAGAACCATGTCGCGTATTTTAAAAGATGACTTAGGACTTGCAGCCTATAAGAGACGTACTGGTCATTTCTTAACTGATAATTTAAAAAAGAATAGGGTGGTAAAATCGAAACAACTACTGAAGCGGTACGGCAAAGGGAGGTCACAGAAAAATTTTGTTTACGGATGAGAAAATTTTTACAATTGAGCAACATTTTAACAAACAAAATGACCGTGTTTATGCTCAAAGCTCTAAGGAAGCTTCCCAATTAGTCGACAGAGTGCAACGTGGGCACTATCCGACTTCAGTGATGGTTTGGTGGGGTATTAGCTATGAAGGAGCGACTGAGCCATACTTTTGTGAAAAAGGTATCAAAACATCGGCACAAGTGTATCAAGATACCATTCTTGAGAAGGTATTGAAGCCCCTTAACAACACCATGTTCAATAACCAAGAATGGTCCTTCCAGAAAGACTCGGCGCCGGGTCATAAAGCTCGGTCTACGCAGTCTTGGTTGTAAACGAACGTTTCGAACTTCATCAGAGCTGAAGACTGGCCGTCGTCTAGTCCCGATCTTAGTCCGCTGGATTATGATTTCTGGTCAGTATTAGAGAGTGCGTGCTTCTATTGATAACTGGCCTCAACGTATGACAGCCAATGGAGACCACTTCGAATAAGCTTTTTATATTTTAAATTGTTTTATATTTATGTATTAAACTAACACACTGTAAAAGTAATAAATGTTATTTGCAATAGAATTTTTTTTTTTCTTTCAGTATTTATGGCAAGACTAGGTATATCTTAACGCAAGGTCCCTTGCGATGTAGGCAGAGAGAATCTAGCGCCATAAGACGCCGTCCTAATACATGGCTCGCTTCTTTAATATTCATAGCTCTTTTTATGCACGGTCGTCGCTTTTTATGGCTCCTGATATTACCTTGTGACAAAACACGATCAATTAACTTTTTTATTATTTAGTAGGTTACTCTTGGCCTTCCTCGGCTCCTACATCCTTCCACTTTCGCATTGTATATCTGTTTTGTCATTCTTTCATCCTGCATTCCAACCAACGGAGCATGCCTTTTCTTATCTTAACACCAGTGCTCTCTTTCAGACCAATTCACTTTCTTGCATCATTATTGCGAAGCCAAAAATATTTTTTAATGTAGGTTAAACATTTAAAATATTTAGGCTGATGTTTTCTGTGATGTCGATTGTAATAGAGGAATTAGATCCTGTAACTATCATGTAACAATGTTGACGAAAACAATTAGTGAAACTTAGTATTTACAAAATACTAATTTACCAACTGAATATGTCTAATAATACAAGCTCTAATATGAATTTAAAAAAAAGTTATTTCATGATAAAATACTAAGAGTGCGTCCGTTTTTTTATTTATAATGTAACGTCAAAAATGCATAGGTAATTAGTAAAAGTAATATCTATACACAAGGTACAAAATTAAAATTTAAAAAGTTTTTCAAATACAAGATAAATATTTTGTATCTTGTATATGAAATACTTGTATCTCAAATAATTCACATCTCTATATCTGGCTCGCCTTAAAGTTAATTGATATATAAGATTAAATACGCCATTTTACATCTTTGTACATAAAGTTTAAGTAAATACGACATAAATACGGAATACTAAAAAGTACAGTATAGGTGTATTTATTTCTCATAAAGAATGCCAAGCAATAAACTAAGGAAAATCGTTAATAAAAGATAGCATGTTACAAGCTTGTAACATTTAAAATTCATTGTCGATAAAAACTGAATAAAATTGCCATATAGAGCTGAGACGTTTTATCGATCTTTAAAAAATTATATAACGTTCGTGTCATTTACTACGGTATAGAAAAAAAAACGGTAAAGTGCGAGTAGCACTCGCGATGAGTTCCGTACACTTACATCATTTAAAATTTCAATATATTCATTAAGTTTAACAAGAACTAATTTTATGTAGTCATGTGTTAATATGAAAAAACACACTTCTTCATAATTTTTCCGTTTCTTGTGTTCTGTATCTCCTGTATGACAAATATTAATTCTGAAGTACATTTCTCTTAAAATTGAACGATTAAAACCTATAGTGTACTACAGATTTTCTAATCCTTTGACTTAGGTAGCGGATCCCGCCAATCCTAATAGATTAGGAAGCAAGATAACGCTAAGAGGAAGTGGATATTTAAATATATTTCGTGTATATGGCAAACGGTTCTAATATTTTTGAATCAAATTTTATATCCAGATAAAGGTTTCGCTTTTTAACGTTATGTATATATTTTATGTATTTATTCACAAAAATAAAACAAAATAAATAAAATACGCCGAACGAACCTTTCTCGTCTAGTGTACTTATACATAATACGGAAATAGGTGTTAGACGAGCCCAATTTTTGATTACATTGTATTACGAATTGTGTGTGTGTGAATAACACATGAAGGAAATAATCTACGAAGAGCCAATCAGACGATTTTGCGTAGTAAATAAACCTAACCCACTCAACTCATCGCTACGGTCGAGGAGTAAATTAGGATGAGCTTTAATTAGCTAGTTCAAGGATCAACATCGAGTTATTTATCAGCTTCTTGGTTAAATATTACCCATTGATGAGTGAGGGATCCCTTTATGCGCCTTCGAGTTGGTTATTGGTTTGTGACAGGACTATAAAGTCGGATACGTATAAAGCCGGATACATATGGACTACAAAACGTTTTTACTTTGTGAGATATACGCGAGTGAAAGGAAAAGGAAAAGTAAGGCTGAGTAAGCAAACAGACAAGAGGACTGCTGACAGAGGTGAATTTATTTACTATGACCAATAAATAAATAAATACTAATTGATCGTGTTTCAACATAAGGTTATGTTAGTAACCCTAGAAATCGGCGTACGTGAATGAGAAAATAAATGAATGTTAAATAAGCGAGTGAGATATGTAAGAACGGACGTGTGACGCTTGGTGCTTTTCACTTACTCCGCAGTGGGCTAAACGTGAAGATATTGATATTTGATGAAATAATGATGAGAGCCGAGGAAGACCAAGACTAACCTACTATGACCAAATTGGTCGTGTTTTGTCAGAAGATGATGTCAGGAGCCCCAGGAACCGGCGAGCGTGCACAAAAAGGGCTATGAATGTTATAGAAGCGAGTGAAGAGTGTACTGACCGCGTCTTATGGAGCTCGGCTCTTTCTACCTACCCCGCAAGGGACGTAGCGGGAAAATAATACATACATATGTTTGCACATCGATGACGCGAACCTGTGAGATTATCTCCTACCAAAAATCTTTTTCAATGCGTCTAAAGGAGATTCAGCTTCCTAGAAAGGGAGAATTTTGTTTCTATAAATAAAGATCTCCCTTCTTTCCCTTCTTATGGATTATAACAGGATGTTAACTGTGTTGTTGAGTTCCGAAGTTTGCGATCCCAAAATTTGCCGGCAATAATTTAAATTGGCAAAGTTTTGTTGATACTTTGAGAGCCATATTATGGAGATCAAATTATAATACTCGTACATCACATTGCTCATTGTGTATGATTCGACATGCCTGCAGGAGCATATACGAATGAGATAAACGAATCTTCGACGATTTCATGACGACGTTCAGTAGATATTGCTTGGTGAACAGATTGGATCTTTCATACTACACCAATCCTTGCTCGTCCCACTGCAGGGATACAGGTCTCCCTTCAACCGAAGGGGTTTAGAGCATACTCCACCACGCTGCTCAAATGCGGATTGGCGGAGGCCAGTGTTTTTAAGCCACCCGAAGGACACTGGCTTAGTTTAACGACTGTCATCTGTCGATAACAGCCAGGACCGATGAATTAACGTACCTTCGGAAAGACAGAGAAGCTCGAGATTGACAAATCCATGTACAGGTTGAGATCGACGCTGCTTAACCTGTTCGGTTAGAATAGGCATGCGAAATGATATCGAGCTCTCTGATCTGATCTGAATTTGATCTCTGATCGAGGATCTTTAATAACGAAAAGGAACTAAAAAAGTGACGAAACCTTTATCTCTATATTTTATATAAAAATCCTAACAGAACCAAGTTCCTAGGTGGAATCTTCTTCTTAACGCTATCCCATTTGCTAATCCGATAGGATTGACTGGGTCCGTTACCTAACCCTAAAGATTTGGCAAAGACACTGATCTTTACATGGAGCGACTGCCGTCAGACTTCCACAGAGGGAAAACCAGACCTTTCTCAGACCTTTTTCACGTCTTTCGAAATATAATTTCTTGAACGTGCGTGTTTTAAATAAATAGCTTACAATGTTTTTCTTCACTACCAAGGAAGTGATAATTACAAATATATACATAAATTCGAAAACACGAATTTCGTGGTACATATCAGTTAGTTAATAGGCCAATACTTTATGCAGCGGACTACATTGCTTCCATTCCATTGAGTTCCTATGAAATCATGATGCCGTTTTTATCGATATATAAATTTTTGACTGATTTAAATCTTTATTAAAATAAAGAGATTTAAAAAAAATATATATCATTAAATTTAATATGAATGACTGAAATTACTGTGTGAATAGTGGATATTATAGCTCCTTGGGCATTTATTAGCAATCTTACTATAATTTTTATTAGTAATATTACTATATTGCTGGAGGTACCAATTCCTCCATGGAGTTGTTATTTCGGAGCGGTTTTCTGTGAATTAGAGGTACCTACTTCCCCAGTCGAGCTGATTTGATGCACCCTATCACTTCAAATCACCCAGAATAAGACAACAGACAGACGTGCTTATACACACAAATTATTGTGTTGTGTGGGAATCGAACCCACTCGGTGTTATAATAGCATTGCTAAACACAGGTCACTGGCTCCTTCAGTTATTGATATATCTAAAGTCATAGGATACTTGTAGGTCCTTAATACTGTATTTTCTAATGTCGAGGCACATCCTCCGTCGGCGCGACTATGGCTTATTAAATTATTAAACATGTGGGATTGATTTCCGACTGTGTCTTTGCAGCAATGTATGAATGCAAGTGAGTGAAACCGGTATATGTGTGTGAAAGAGTGAGGACAGTTAGGGCCGTGATAAGTAGAACGAGGCACATTGAATTTATGTCATGTAGAACAAAGTCACAGTTTCTCAAAAATTAAAGAAGATAAAAACCTTTTGAAAGTAATTAATAAAAGAACCTTTTAAACGTAATAATGTTAGTCTTCGCGGAAACCCTTCAAAGTTGTACAGTTGCGGCATCGATTTCAGTGACACCCCAATTTGCCCCCGACCCAAATACCACGAATTATACCGACTGAAAACTTTCTATTGACGAAGTTCCCCTCTGGAATCTGACACAATAACTGATTGCTGCTTACAACTTTCAGTTGCTACAGTGATTGATCTTGATTTTTTCAGTTAACAAACTTTTCGTGTTTCACTTTTGTTTTCGGTAGCTAGAGTTGAAGGTTGTCGGATCGTTTGGATATATAATTAATAGTAATCTAGACTGGAGGTAACAAAACTTTTGTCATTAGATGCAAAAAATGCTTCGCAAAAACTAAGTTGTCGAAGGAAGGCGGTTTAGCTCAAACGTTTTCATTAGTTTCGTCTTTCTATTCCCGATGGTTAACGAGGTCCTTGGTGACCTCTATCAAGAATCAAGAAATGTCAAAAATAAAAGAATCGTCTATAGACTTTTTCCTAGTAGATAACAAGTTAATTCAGAATCTCCAAATAATGTGCCTATTCAAGGAATCAAATTTGGTTTTGACATGATTTAATCATAAGTATATAGTTCTAAAACGTAAGTACTAGTAGTAGAAAGTAAGAACGCAAGTACGTCTAGTAAATTCATATAATTCTAGAACTCTTTCTTTTCAAGTTAAATCAGTATTGTTTCATCGTTTACTTTGAAGGTTAAGCTTATTCCGATTAGGCTCGAGATGAATTTACTTTTACTATGGCTTTTAACTCATTGGTATCGACTTTAGCTTCCGGTAGGTTTCGGGACTTATGGATCAAAATTTCCAGAATGCGAGCGATCAAACCCAAAGGGATGAGTAAAACAAGCAATATCTGGTTTATATACATTGTTTTGGGTGTGGTGACTACCTAAGAATGACTAACGGGATATGTGTAACAAAGCCTGTAACTTGTTAATTAAAAACCCGTGAATGTGACGAAAGGGCAAATAACGGAACATTAGTTACTCTACTATAGAGTTCTGTTTTTTTCACAAACCAATAAGCGCTTCCAAAATCCTTGTGTTTTAGCGCCTACTTATCTCAGCGATTCGAGCTTACTGACCAATATGAGATAATTTTAACAAATAAAGCGATGAATACCGATTGATCAACGAGCTAGACGGCTTTCTACTAGCGCTGTGCTTTCTAATTCGCGCCGCGACCGGTAGTGGCGAATTGAGTTACTACGTAATATCGGTTTCATCGGTTATCCATAGGTTATTTCCGGTTTTTACCTTTTCTGTATGAAACTTTTTAGTATGCTTTATTTATTCCACAAACAATGTCTTAATCATACAAACTACTTAAACCTGAGATTACAAAAAAAAAATGACTAAAAAAATCAAATGATTCTACTATTTCTAATGTTTTAAAAACAAGACAATACGTTTAGTCAAAATTACGATTCAGGATTTAGAGTTTCATTTATTTAGGACATATTTTCATGTTTCTCCGTTGCCAAAACATCCAGATTAAACATCGTCATTAAAAGTTGGCGCCCAACAGAGTTAACAACTCGTGATTGGCCATTACGAATTAATACGCCTTAATAAACAAACCTCGTTTATATTACCGGATCCCATCGCAAGTGTTTGACATTGGCGACAAATTCTTTCACCTCTGTTACTGGGGAAGTACCTCCACCTCGCAGAAAACCGCAGCATTGAAATTTAGTATTAGCATCTTGAATTGTAGTGATTTTGAGTTCATTTTACAAATTAGTAAATTAAGTTTTTTATCCTAAGACATACAATAAAAAATAGGTTCCTTCATATAAATTTCCTGCTCTCAATAGCGAATATTTAAGTGTATGAATTTTAGAAATTAAAATTTTATTGATTGGCTAGAGTATAAAAAAGAACACAATGTTAATATTCCCGCGGTTCTAACTTTAAAATATTGGTTGTATGAGTCAGCCCCCACGCTCACTTTATACAATATTCTGATGGGGAATGGCTAACGATGGCTACTTTAGTACCAAGTCTCGTGTTTTCGATTCCTACACAAGGAAAACATTTGTGTGTATGAACGTGTCTGTTTGTCTTTGACTGGGTGTTTTCTATATATTACAAGTAAAAATTTATAAGAAAAGGTATTCACGTATATTTACCCTATTGTTAAGTACACATAGTATAAGCTTTGTTCTGTTTTGAGCTAGATGGCGCTGCGTAATTTAAGCCGGCAAGAGGCCTAGCGTGAAGATATAGGTTGATTGATAGATAGGTATTAGATAAATAACTTAGATGAATATCTTACTTCTATTATGCTACAAAAAATCTAGAATAGGTTTGCTAGGTAAAGTTAATTTAATAGCGACCTCAATTTTTTGCGACGGGACCTTAGAGTGTTTCCAAACAAACCTCGGCTTAGAGGCTCCGACTGTAACGGATCCGATTTCGTGTTTGTTGAGGAAATGTAAACAAGGTTTAGTTCCGCTTAAAGGATATTTCGAGGAACGGTGTAGAGAAAACCCCGATAATGTTTGGAGCACGCACTTGAAAGCTGAAGTTCAAATGTACCCATTTTCGAATAATAAGGGATATTAATCATACAAATATTGCTTAATGCGTCTGTTCATTAAATTATCAGGTATCTATGCGGACAAACCTTATGTATGTATGTCTCCAAGTTCCTTGCGGGCTAGGCAGAGAGAACCGAGCGCCGTAAGATACCGTATCTTACGCCTTTTCTCTATCCTTTACACCTAACTCGCTTCTTTAACGTGTATTCTCGCCGGTACTTAGGGCTCCTGACATCACCTTTTAATAAAACACAACCAATTTCATCATGGTTGAGTTTTCGTATTCCTCGACTCCTACATCCTTCTACTTTCGTATTGTACATTTGTTACGTCGTTCTTTCTTTTATTTATTTCTTCTTTCTACGTAATATAAAAGTATTATTAAATATATATATATATTATTAAATAATAAAAAAGTATTATTATTACAAACTTTAATACAAAAATAATTGTATATTCAAATCATTAGGGTTATATAAAAATTACAAATTTTTCTTTAGGGTAAAAGCTTTTTCAAAGAGTGCCACTTTTCTTTACCAAAAGCTGGAGTTAACTATTTCTGACCCAACTACTAACTCCCATGTGACACGTTGACGACCTGTCGTTCTGGAACCTAGCGGTCCAGTCTATTTTATTAATCTGATGGTCCAATTATAGTCGTTATACCTGGCCAGGTGACCAGCTCCCGTCCATTTTTTTTGTAGATAAAAAATGAAAGCATTAGTTTGACGAACTCGGTGGCGCCAATGCTCGTGGGTTCAATTCGCACACAACACAATAATTTGTGTGCAATGTCTGTTTGTCTTGTCTTGGGTGTTTTAACAGATGTTAGGCGCATATAAGCAGCCCGAATGAGAACATCAAAGAAAACCGCAGCCAAATACAAGTCCTAGGGGGTTTTTATGTTCCAGCAAGCGAGTGTGGTTATCAGTGGGCTTTTAGAAAGTTACTATGTTGGTAGCAGGGCTGGCAACGCGCAAGCCACATTTCCTATGTTGCAAGTATTCATAGGCTACGGTCATCTCTTTACTATTATTATACCGTACTATCCCACCACCCACACCGTACCCATAGGTACTCCTTTTTTTAGGCACGTGATTTCATTACGTTTTGGAGAAGATTTCTTACCGAAAACAACATGAAACCATCTTTATTCATCTTATACTCTTTGAGAACATTGTGTTCTTTTAACATGCAACACTAGATACTTTACAACAACACTTCCCCACCCTAAATTCAATATGACGTTATTTAGTTACGTTACAGCCAATTTTCAGGTAATTCTTATAGACTGACCTCATGTCATCCCTTGGAGGTACCTAACATAAACCTGGGAATGGAAAACCTTTTAGCAGGAATTTTATCAGGGTCAGTTGTGTAATGTATAGCAAACTCCTGTTAAAATATACAGCTATTGGAAATTGTGGCCAACTATATCTATAACTTCACGCTAAATCCATTGCGGGGTAGGGGGAGAGAACCAAGCGCCACGTGACTCGATCCTTACGTACGTCACTCGATTCTTTTTAACATTCATTGCTCTTCTCATGCACGATCGCCGGTTTCTAGGGCTCCTGACATCACCTTCTGATAGAACACGACCAATTTGGTCATGGTAGGTAAGTCTTGGCCTTAGATGATTAATAATTGCCTTTTTCATCTCCAATGCCATTAGCTCCGAAGAAATTTTCATTAACCCTGATAATGGCATAATGGGTTCAGAGAAAAGATTCGGTTTCGAACATTTCACAAATTAAGGCATGAAACGCTTTGCCTATTTGAGTATGGCGTTTTGAAAATCATCCCACGTAGGCAGGCTTTGTAAATATTTGACATTGATCCGTGTTCGTTAACCCGAACCACTATTCCCTATAAAAAGAAAATCAATATCTTCATACCGCCAACCTGTGGCTTGCAATTTCACGAGTGGTCGCTCGGACCCAGCGTCGACAGCTCATAACTTATAAATAGGATTTCCATTATGCCTAGATGATTTATAGCTCTAACTGTGAGTACTCTATCATTTATTGCCTTAAAATCTATTGGCATTTTGCATAAAGCATTAAGAATATATATGGTACTGAAGGCATGAAAAGGCGCCTGCGCCATTTTCAAATTCACAATTGATTTATGGAGGACGGTAATTTTTGTTGAAATTTGTATGTTGGAGGCGAATTGGAGAGAAGTTCAATCCTTCCGTGGATCAGCTAATGCGAACAAGTAACTTTAGGAGGTTCGACGGCAACTTGTCTATGTTTTGTTTATCTTATTGTATATCGTTAACCCAATGCTGCTAATATAGCATCTTCTTAGGAACTTACTAGGAGCCTCATTTACTTGCAGGAACAAACTGGAATTGTTTTTTGACTGTGGTTTTCTGTTAGGTGGAGGTACTTTCCCAGTCGGGCTACTTCGATTCGCTCTACCTCTTTTAAAACCAATTTAAATAATTGTCATATTTTGAATATATTTGACTATGGCATCATCAATATGAATGCTTGAATTGCGGAAATACAGCTAATATTTAGATGAAATCCATACATTTCTTCATAGCCACATGGCTTGTGACGTCATCTGCCGCGGCCTTTTAGTATGAAGCGCTTTCAGGTCACGTGATGAAATGCCACTTTCAAACAGCATTCTCTCAAAAAAAAATATTAATTACCATTCTTATTCGATTCATATTCGAGGTCATTCATAGCAAGTCATTCTAACGACTAACATCTACAGCGCCTGAGGATGCCTCGTGGAGAGGCGAAACACGTGTCGTGGAGACGACCGGAGCCAGGACAGCAAAGGTGGCGGGTGCATACGGTTCATATTTTAGATGGTGAACACTCGCAAAGACGATTGGAGCAGCCATGGCAGCGGCGGCATGCATCTACTAACGGCAGTGGGCGGGTGCCGGCCGGCAGTACTTCAAAGTCAAAGTCAAAGTCAAAATCTTTTTATTCCGTAAAAATGGCTACATTTGTTTGGAATCGTCACAATTTTTTTCCCTACCGTGCAGTTCATGACTAGGTGAGCACTGTTAAAAATATTGCCAAAAAACTCAGGCATCCCTCTTTTGGTATCCAAACAAATTTACATAATTTATTAATTACATTTTAATTGGATCGACTCAATCCCAGGCATTTTTATCATTAATATAGTCAGATACTTTATAATATGCCCTGCTACACAATTTGGCTTTAATAGTAGTTTTAAACTTGTTTATTGACAATTCTCTTATATTGCTGGGAAGTTTGTTATAGAACCGTATACATTGCCCCATAAAAGAATTACTTATTTTGTGGAGACGGCTTGCATGTAACACAAGATTATGCTTATATCTAGTATTTATGTTATGAGTATCACTCTTTTTACAAAATGAGTCTATGTTTTTATGGACATACAAAAGATTTTCATAGATATATTGCGATGCGACTGTTAGAATATTTATTTCTTTGAATTTTTCTCTAAGGCTCTCACGGGGACCAAGTTTGTAGATAGCTCTTATGGCTCTCTTTTGCAATAAAAAGATGGTGTTAATGTCCGCGGAGTTACCCCAAAGAAGAATTCCGTATGACATAATACTATGAAAGTAGCTGAAATAAACTATTCTAGCCGTATCAACATCAGTGAGCCGTCTAATAGTTTTCACTGCATAGGCTGAAGAACTTAGTTTTCCTGATAATTTTTCAATTTGTGGGCCCCATTGTAGTTTGGAGACAATTGTTATACCCAAGAACACAGTTGTCTCCACAGGGGCTAAATTAGTTCCATTAACATGTACATTGGTAGTCACCTGTCTTACATTAGGTGTTGAGAACTTAATTACTTTAGTCTTTTTATCATTTAAAAGCAGATTATTAACATTAAACCAATGCATAACTTTAAAGAGAGCATCGTTAACTTCGTCATAATTACCTAACTGTCTATTAATTTTGAACGTCAAAGAGGTATCATCCGCAAACAATACAATCTCATGTTTATCCTTTACAATAAGGTAAGTCATTTATATATACTAAAAATAAGAATGGACCTAGAATTGACCCCTGTGGGACTCCCATGACTACAGGGGTCCCCGAAGATCTTTTACCCTTAACATCGACCTTCTGTATCCTATTGCCCAGATAAGAAGACAGAAGTTCGAGAGCCTTGTTCCTGATACCGTAGTGGTGTAATTTTCTGACAAGAGTGTCATGGTGCACGCAGTCAAACGCTTTAGACAGATCACAGAAAATTCCCAAGGCATCTTGCGAACCTTCCCATGCCGCGAATATAGTTTTAAGCAAATGAATCCCTGCGTCTATAGTTGAACAACCTCTCGTAAATCCGAACTGTCTCCTATGAAGCAACGTTCGCACGAACTAATCGGGAGCGGATGCACACAATGTAGTTTAGATCAAACTGCCTGTAAATTTGACTATGGTTTCTAATTATTTGTCATTTGAAATGTTGTCTTTTCATAATATGGGAATTTTTTTTCATCGGAAATGAAACATCTGGCTATAATAGCTGCGGTAAACGTTGGGTTCAAAATATATAGCATTCGAAAAAAATAGCAATCGTATATCGGAATTCCAGCAATATGTCAATCGAATTTTCGGTCCAATGAAAAAATAAAAATAAAACTACTAAACGTTTCGGTTTATTAAAATTCGTACAAAACCTTTATGATAGGTAACCTCAGAAAATTCATTTATTTTATGAAACTTTTACGGGATGTAGCCACTCTGAGTCTTCTATAGACCATCTTCGAAGTAGATGGCCTACAGAAGACTTAGAGTGGCAACGTAGAACGTAGATACGTAGATTCTACGTCATATTATGTCAGTAGATTCTCTCATACTGCTTAATGGTATCGCGGAGCGCCTCTGTATGTCATCTGATCACGTTGGAAAGGACGCAAAAGGCAGCGCTTAAAACAATGTTAAAAAAGTCAACGCGTTTCGACCACTTTGCCATATAACGAAACACAAGTTCTGAGCGTAACACGGTTGTACCTTTAAAAGATAACATGACTGACTCGCAAAGCGCAAAGGTATTATCACCTGATACTTATCACAATTTGTTGGTAAAGCGTACGTTTCGAGTCCCACTTTTTCAAGAGGTAAATCGTAGGTCTGCCGAGCGCTTTAGTAAGTTTCAAAATACCTTCATGTTTAATAGAACGCCTGATACTTATCACAATTTGTTGGTAAAGCATACGTTGCGACTCCCACTTTTTCAAGAGGTAAATCCTAGGTCTGCCGAGCGCTTTAGTAAGTTTCAAAATACCTTCATGTTTAATAGAACGCCTGATACTTATCACAATTTGTTGGTAAAGCATACGTTGCGACTCCCACTTTTTCAAGAGGTAAATCGTAGGTCTGCCGAGCGCTTTAGTAAGTTTCAAAATACCTTCATGTTTAATAGAACGCCTGATACTTATCACAATTTGTTGGTAAAGCATACGTTGCGACTCCCACTTTTTCAAGAGGTAAATCGTAGGTCTGCCGAGCGCTTTAGTAAGTTTCAAAATACCTTCATATTTAATAGAACGCCTGATACTTATCACAATTTGTTGGTAAAGCGTACGTTTCGACTCCCACTTTTTGGTTTTTTGGTTGGTTGTTAATGTCTGACGGCAGTCGCTCCATGTTAAAATCAGTATCTCGGCAAATCCTTAAGCTTAGGTAGTGGACCCCACCAATCCTAATGGACTAGGAAACGGAATAACGCAGAGAAGAAGTTCTCATCATGTGATCAATTTGCGGCTAAAATCTTAGATAAAATCCGCCATTATTCTTAATAAGCCAATAAAACTTACATTAAAAGGGTGCGATGGTGTGACCTTCCTTCATATTTATGAAGCCTTGGCCTATAGCGTGCAACGGTAGGTTAAAGGTTTGAATAAACTAACGCCATGATAATGTTAGTACTTCATTTTTTAAACACAGTGAGTGCTTTTTTTCTTCCTAGTGTTAGCGTTAGCTAATCCATTAGTATTGGCTGGGTCCGCTACCTAAGCTCAAAGATTTGGCAAAGATACCGATTTTGACATAGAGTGCCTGCTGTCAGACATCCACAACCCAGAGGGAAAATCAGACCTTTCTTAGGTTAGGTCGCACGTTTATCGAAATATAATCTCTTGGACGTGCGGGTTTCTTCACGATGTTTTCCATCGCCGTCGAGCAAGCAACAAATATGTACATAAATCCGAAAACACGAATTTAGTGGTACATCTCAGGATTCGAACCGGGGACCTGTTGGTCAATAGTCCGGTTCCTTATCCACTGGGCTATCACTGCTCTAAAGACAGATTTGAATAAAGATGAAAATGTTGACGAGCTCGGTGGCTCAGTCGTGAATGACACGATTTTGACACCGACGCTCGTGGGTTCGATTCCCATACAAGGCAAACATTTGTGTGCATGAACATGGCTGTTTGTCTTGGTTTGGATATTTTAAGAGAGATGGGGCGCATCAAATCAGCCCGTCTGGGGAAGTACCTCCACCTCACAGAAAACCGCAGCCAAATAAACACTACCTAGAGGGTTGTCGTGTTAATACTTAATATATCGCAAGCGTTAATAGGGTTCGGTATCCGCTTTACATCAGGTGGGCCGTATGCTTGTATGCCTCCCGACATAGTATAAAAGAAAAGTCTCAAATTCAACCAAAAACCGCACCTGTTTGATCATGCCGCGTCCACTTTATAATTAAGGCCAAAAATCGATCACGCCTTTATATTGCATGTCATAAAAGGGTAATACTCTTGTGATTTCATAGAAGAATGTTGACAAGGAATTAATTTTCTGTGTAATTTGTGAAAAGGGTCTTGGAGAAAGGGCATCAGAATAAGGATAGGGTAGGATGTGCTTGCTAGTCACGACCAGCGGACGTGTAATGCTTTCAAGACTATTGAGGATACTTTCAAAGCCTTACCTACCTGAGGAATTTGGGATGGAAACTCGGCAAGCACGAGAGAGGTATATTGCTTTTATGCAAAGAATTACTATTTTATTAATTACTATACCAACCCTAAGTCGTACCACTGGCAGGGATACGGGCCTCCTTACAACGTAGGGGTTTAGAGCATATTTTCACGCTCTTCAACTGCGGATTGGCGAAGGTCAGTGTTTCCAAGGCCGCCTGAAGGCCACAGTCTTATCTTAACAACCGTCTTCTATCGCCAACAGACATGGGAAAACGTTTGATTTCCGTATTAAATGTAATCAAATTATTGTTAAAACCTTAAAGAAATCCATTTTATGTAGAATATTAATTTCTTCACTGTGCAGTTCCAAATAAGTTTTCTTTTGAGAACTACGGTCTACAGCGTGAAGTTCTTCAGAAGAGAAGTGAAAACTTTCTACGAGTCAGTGACGCTTCTGGTTTTGCAAGTGTCTTTAGCCTATGTTCGGCAGTCCAGACAACCGCCTACACATGAGGCTTTACCTTACCAAGATCACAGCCAAGAAAAGATCCCCCTGGAGGGCTGTAGTGAGGCTGGAAGCAAGCACACGGTATACTGCTGCGTTCCGAAAAGACAGTTACAACTTGAATCGACGTAGCTCAGAAGAGCATGGTTAAAGAACCAACCTGGTCCGAATCCTGGAGTATCTATGTACAACTAACTTCGTGTTTTCGTTCCATACATATTTGTAATTATCACTTGCTCGGCGGTGAAGGAAAACATCGTGAGGAAACAAGCATGTCCAAGAAATTATATTTCGAAAGACGTATAACATAAACTAAGAAACATCTGGTTTGTCCAAAGGCTTGTCGAGGTCTGACGGCAGTCTCTATCTGAGACCTCTATATAAAAATCAATGTCTTTGCCAAATCGTTATGCGCCGGCAGCGGGCCCCGCTAATGCCAATGGATTAGGAATTGGTATAATGCTAAAAAGCTAGTTACTTCTTGAATTGTAATCGTTCGGCTACCACTTCACATCATCAGTCCGAACGCTTGTTATTTTTTTTTATACAACATCAGGAGTCATGCAAGCACACGGTCCACCTGATGTAAAGCAGTTACCGTAGCCTATTAACGCGTGTAATATATTGAGTATCACTCGCGCGATGCCTCCTCTGCTGCTTACACAGCAACTCCTAGGCACCACAGCAACAACTAGGGAGTTGTTATTTATCTGCGGTTTTCTGTGAGGTGGAGATACTTCCCCAGACGGGCTGGTTTGATGCGCCCTACCTCTCTTAAAACATCCAGACCAAGTCAAACAGACATGTGCATGCACACAAATGAATCGAACCCACGAGCGTTGGTGTCAAAGTCGCGTCTTTCACGACTGAGCCACCGAGCTCGTCATAAAAGCTGTTAGCTGACGAAACCCATTTTTGTCGGGGTTAGAAAAATTTGCAAATGTATTTTCAAAATAGAAGCCTTGGTCGAAAAGCCTAATCTGCAACTAAACCCTTAAAAGGGTTTATGTATATTAGTAGCTAATCTCATCCCATTTAGATAAGACAAACTCGATAGAACCAAGGTTTCATTACTTTCATTAGCATTTAACTGGTATTCGGAGCATTGCGTGATAATGCTCGAGACAGAATTGTAGTTTTAATAGGATTAACGTGTTTGTTTTAGTTTAAGAGTCCTCTATTTAATATTGGTGGTCAAACATTAAACCGAGTTTTCCTTTCTTAGTCGTCTTATTCTTAGCGTTATTGCGTTTTATAATCCCTAGGATTGGCGGGGTCTACTATCTAGGCCTAAGGGTTTGGCTAGGATTGGCGGGGTCCGCTATCTAAGCCTAATGGTTTGGCTAGGATTGGCGGGGTCCGCTATCTAAGCCTAAGGGTTTGGTTAGGATTGGCGGGTTCCGTTATCTAAGCCTAAGGGTTTGGCTACGATTGGCGGGGTCCGCTATCTAAGCCTAAGGGTTTGGCTAGGATTGGCGGGGTCCACTATCTAGGCTTGGCGAAGATATTTTGACATAGAGCGACTACTGTCCGACCTCCACCACCCAAGGGAAAAGGTCAAAATGGGTAGGCATACAAGCATAGTCCTCACCTGATGTAAAGCGGTTACAGTAGCCTATAAACGCTTGCAATACCTACATTAACCACACGCGCGATGTCACCTCTGTTGCTCACACAACAACCCCATAGGAGCTTACAGTTGACCACTGACTGACGAGCAGGAACTAAATTCTCTCTTTACTCTAGGGAGTCGTTATTTTTTTCTGTGAGGTGGGGGGTACTACCCCAGACGGGCTGCTTCAATACGCCCTACCTTTCTTAAGAATACTCAGACCAAGACCAACAAGCATGTTCATGCACACAAATGTTTTCTGTTTGAGAATCGAACCTACGAGCATTGGTGTCAAAGTAACGTAACAACGCGTTTCGCCACTGCACCGCCGAGATCGTCAAGATATGATAGCGATTGAGAGTTAGGGTTGCAGGCTGTTTGAAATGGACGACCTCACAAAAACTCTGTAATCTTGTTTACCCATCGCTAGTGTTGTTTTTGCTTAAACAGGATAGTATTAAGCATAAACAAGGATTTCTGCCAAATTGCAATTCATCTATTCGACCTATTCATTAATCTGAGATTTAAACTTAGAATGTTTGACCTTAGATTAGCCACAGAACCATAATTAAAAATACATGCTGTAACATTAAAAATACTCTCTGCATCAATAAAGATACTCTCTGTAATAGGGCTTATTACATAATTGACGAATATGTAATTGACAGAGATGTCTGGAAATAATTCAGCACAGACGACCTTTCCATAGTGTTCGCCTGGTGGTCGAAATTCGACACAGGCTTTAACCATAAACAAAAGAGTAGGTATGTATTTGGGTATATATGTGTCAAACGCATGGTAGTGTGTGTAATGTTTTTTTTTTATTAATTTATTGTATTTTCCAAGCATTATAATATCAGAAATCCACTGCTGAACATAGACCTCTCCTCTAGAGTGCAATTCGTCTCGATCCTGTACCACCTGCATCCATCGACTCCCTACAAACCTCTTCAGGTCGTCGCTCCATTTAGTGGAGTGTTGTCCCACACAGCGTGTTCTGCGTTTCATAAGTATTGGCGGGGTCCGCTACCGAAACCTAAAAAATTGGCGAAGTTACTGATGGAAATACTGCCATCAGACTTCCATAATCCAGAGAAAAAACTTTCTTAGGTAAGCTCACACTTTTTTTGAAATATAATTTCTTCGATTTTGCGGGTTTCCTAACGATGTTTTCCTTCACTGCCGAGCTAGTGATAATATACAAATATGTATACATGTAAAATAATATTGTATTTGATAAATAAAACAAAGATACATGTGAATATACGCCTGTGAATAGATCAACGAATAGTTATTAGCTTTATCTCAAACTATATTTCCACAATGCCTATTTCAAATGTGCAGTTTATTTGGCAAAAGCCATTGTTAACTAACTAAACAGAAATTTGCATATTGCATTCACATGCCAATTACTGTTTCAGTTTTGCATTTTGCCAGCTTTGCACTGGTCATTACGTTAAAAGTGTTTGTGTAAGTTGTGATTATAGGCTATAGCTTGATATAGATTTTATATGCTGCTTTTAATATTGATTTTATGTGTTGCTGTAGAACCAGAATGGACCGAAAGTTTTGATTTATGTTTTTTAAGTTTTTTTATTTTCTTCCAACAGAAATTTACAAATACAAATGATTTATTGGTATTCTTTAACAAATAAACGTGGGCTTTATCCAATTAAGTTTATGAAAACCTGTACTAGGATAAAGCCGCTTCTCTTAAGTCTTAACTGTGACATGTTTATAAATAATACTAATTTGGTACAAAAAAATATAAACAAAAGAGAAAAAAAAAACGGAAAGAAATGAAAAATAATCAATATCCAAGTAATATACATACATCTACTGTGGTATTTATGATAAATATATTAAATCACACTCGTTCATTAACTCAGCTTTGTAACAAGTTTTATAGAATAGAAATTTGAGCATCGGCTCGAAATCGACGTCAAATCTGACCACGATGAAACTTTTGGCAACAATTCAGAAAAAATATCAGACAAATGATCGGACTTCAAAAAATCTGTTTTTAATTTTGTTCATTTTCATTCACTCACTTCACACACCGTTTCGAATACTGGCATGTACCACTAAATTCATGTTAATAGATTCAGGCGTTATTTTGCGTCAAGTCAAATTTACATGCAATTTGATCTAACCTGCTTTGTGTAACATGAGTAGTTATACTTGTAGCATGTTATTCTTACGATTAACATCTACAGCGCCTGATGATGCCTCGTGGAGAGGCGAAACACGTGTCGCAGCGACGATCAGGCCAGTCGTGGTAGCGACGGTTGTGGGTTCATGCGGTTTCTGTTCCAGATGGCGGACGACCGCAGCAACCGAGGCAGAGACTATCGGAGCAGCCATGGCAGCGTCGGCATTTTGCATCTACTAACGGTAGTTGGGTGGATGCCGGCCGGCGCTAGGCCGCATGAACTAATTGTTGGCGGAAGCACACAAAGCAGGTTAGATCAAATTGCAACAATGGATATATAATATTGGCAGGAAGAAGAAGAAGATTATTTTATTCACTATAATTAGTAACATTTAGTAGGTACACAAGAGTGGTTTTAGGACGACAAGGCATTTATATAATACAATCAGATTTATATCAATTTCACACGTCAAGACACGGACTATGCCAAATTATTTAAAATGTACTTATGGAAGCGAGAGCTGGGTATGGCAGAAAGAGCATGAAAGTAGAATAAACGCGGTTGAAATGCGAGCGCTGCGCAAAATTTGTGGCGTAAGGCTTGTAGACCGTATTCGCAATGATGATGTTAGAAATAGAGTTGGTCTGAAAGAGAGCGTCGGTGTTAAAATAAGAAGAGGCATGCTCCGATGGTTCGGGCATGTAGAAAGAATGCAAGATGAAAGAATGACGAAGTAGATATACAATGCAAAAGTGGAAGGATGTAGGAGCCGGGGAAGGCCAAGACTTACCTACCATGACCAAATTGGTCGTGTTCTATCAGAAGGTGATGTCAGGAGCCCTAGAAACCGGCGAGCGTGCATGAGAAGAGCAATGAATGTTAAAGAAGCGAGTGAGATAGTAAGGATCGAGTCACGTGGCGCTCGGTTCTCTCTGCCTACCCCGCAAGGGATTTGGCGTGAAGTTATAGATAGATAGATAGATATTTAAAATGTTTAACGTAAAATAGGTAAGTATTATATTTGAAAATGTGAATAATTCAAAACACTACCAAAATAACTCATTAAATAATGTTTATACAACGTCTTGTGACGTACAAGCGACGGGCTACCTGATGCAAAGCCTATCGCCTATGGAAATGGCCTATGAATACTTGCAATATATTAAGTATCACTCACGCGATGCTATCTCTGCTGCTAACACAGCAATTACGTAGGAGTTTACTGGTGACGTAACTCACACGCAAGAACACAACAACCCTTCAGGAAGTCGTTACGAGTATTTGACTGCAGTTTTCTATGAAGTCGAGGTACTTCCCCTGATGGGCTGCTTTGATGTGTCCTACTTTTCTTAAAAAAACCTATATCAAGACAAACAGACATGTTTATGTACATAGATGTTTGACCGAAAGTGTGAAAGTATTGGTGATGATGTCACCCATATGGTGCTAGAATGAATTCCAATGGTATCAGTTATCCATTATCCATTCAATATCCACCCAATATCCGTTGCTAACACTAGAAAAAGTTAGGGTGCGATTCTGATATGGTTCGAAGTATTTCGCAGCCAGCTTTTAATGTGGTGTTATGAACGTTCAACGGTAGCCTGTTCTAAGTACTTTCAACCATATTCAAATTATTTTCTAGGTTTTCTAGTGAAACGTGTATATAGATGAAAAACTGGTGTCACTTATCTTGACATACGAACTCTCTTACCTCTCTTAACATCCAGACCAAGACAAACAGATATGTTCATGCACATAAATGTTTGCCTTGTGTGGTAATCGAACCCACGAGCGTTGGTGTCAAAGTCGCGTCATTCACGACTGAGCCACCGAGCTCGTCAAAATTATGGGGCCTTAGGACTCGAAACAAGGACCTAGTGATTGTCGACCGAGTTCTCTTCTCAATGAGCTACTAGAAAGGTCTGTAATTATTGCGAACTTTTCTATATCTATATATTGCTGTAAAGTTGCTGTTTAGCGCCATCTACCTAGAAATGTACCTCAATGTATAATGTAATACCCAGAAATCTACCTAGTGATGGACCTCAGCGCCACCTGCCGGCACCAATTGTGAAACCATCCAGGGATCAACTCTAACACCCGCTCAAAGTTTCATCAAAATTGGTTTAGGGACATACGAATAAAACATGAAAGTGAGTCTTGCCGACTCTGCAATTTACTAATGCAGTATACAGCCACCAGATATAAAGGGATTAATTACTGTAGACTATGAATGATCGCAATACACCTCTGCTGCTAACACAACAACTTAGGAACTTACTGGTAACCTCATTAACTCGCAAGAACACAGCAACCCTCTAGGGAGACTTCTACAGTCGGGATGTTTTGATGCAGATTACCTCTCTTAAAACACTCAGACCAAGACAGACGTGTTCGTGCATATATACATGATAGTCTAGTGCGGGAACCGAACCCATGAGCCCTTGTATAGCTATTACTAGCCACTCCTAAGCTCGTTAAACTGCTAGTCATCATCTTCTTCATAGTATTATCCCGTGTGTTAAACCGCTTGGATTAACGGGGTACGTTACCTAAGCCTAAAGATTTGGCGAAGATACTGATTTTAGAGAGAAAATGAGACCTTTCTTAGGTTACATCACACGTCTTTCGAAACATAATTACTTGGACGCGCGAGTTTCCTCGCGATATTTTCCTTCTCAAGTAACTGATAATTACAATAAATCCGAAAATACGAATTCAGTGATACATCTCAGGATTCGAACCAGGTGCCAGTTGGACAACGGGCCGATTTATCCATTGATCTTATGAAACAATTGCATCAAACAACACTGCATACATTAAAGGCATTTCACAACTGATCCCTAATTCCTTTTCACAGGTACTGAAGAGTCGTGAAGGTCGTAAGCCGGGTTCACATCCATCTTACTTAAACACGCGTCTAGGATACGTGTCACGTCATTACAAACCTGTTTTTCTTTTCAAGGTTTCGCGTATTTTGGGTCAAATTGATCTTCAATGGTGACTAATGACTTGGATTGTGGGGAAAAAATGTTTGTAAGTTTAAACCAACATCACTTGCCCTTGCTTTTAGGATTCCGTACCTTATGAGGAAAAATGGAACCATTATAGGATCGCTTTGTTGTCCGTCTGTCTGTCAAGACCCTTTTCTCAGGAACGGGTAGAGCTATCAAGCTATAATTAATATCTAATACTCAGGTGCGTAATCCCTTAGTGTAGTGAAATAATCGAACTTCTAAATCGACACAATCAAAAGATACGGCTGTTTATGCCACGTTTATGAGTATATTTTGACAAGCCTCTAGGGTACTTCCCGTTGACGTAGAATCATGAAATTTGGTAAGAAACAATGTCATGTAGCACAAGTAAAGGAAAAATTCCGTAAACCGTAAAATTGTAATTCTATTACAAACAAAAAATACTGTTTTTTTTTTTCGAAAATAGTTTGCGAAAATATTTTTTACGGAACCCTCAGAGCGCGAGTCGGACTCGCACTGTTATCATAGTCTATGTTCGCTTGAGGCACAAAAATTGTCGTTCGCACTATTGGCATTTTTTGAAGTGAAAATTTCTTTTTGACCGTAAGATTTTGGTGAGAATTAGAACTTAAGTTCGCTGCAGCGCTAAAACATTAGTTACCTCTAATTAAACTATTAAAACATGAAGCGCTAGATCGTTCATAGGGCATTATTTTCTCGCAACTAAAACGTTGTAAGCGCCATGAAATTGTTGGCGTTTACGCGTTTCGTTCAACGTAGTTTATCAACATCGCTGTTTGGTTTAAGCGGCGCAGGGCGCTTACGCGAGTGTGTTTGAGTTTTAGAGATCGGCGATGATGATGCTGGTAATGATGATGGTGAAAGAGTCGTTGAAATTATGGATGAAAGTTGATTTTTCGGAGAGATAAACTTTTTAATGTAAAATAATTGTAATAGTTCTGAAGTGTTAAATTTTTTATGTAATATAAATTGGGATGTTTGTATACGATAGCGCAATAAATGAATATTGTATTTTACCACATACATGATAGTACTTTTATACTGTTAAATAAAGCAATTCGTGCGAAATTATTCCCTAACCATTCCAACATATTCCAAAATGCATAACGTTAATGTTCAAGTTTTCACTTCTGCCGGCACACCCCGGAGTGCAACCCGTTTTTTTTTTTAACTTTAGAAGGATACAGGCTACCAGATGTAAAGTGGAAAATAGTTGCCGTACATACTAGTAATTGGGATTTTTTTTTACTTTGGGAGGAATTATAGCAACTTCATTGGAGTTTTACACAGTTTTACAGAGTTTCCATTAGCTGCGTCACTCACTCGCAGGAGCACAACACTCCTCCACGGAGTTGTTATATGGCTGCGATTTTTTGTGGAGTACTGAACCTTGATACCGATATGGATAAAGCAGCGGGCAAACTCCAATAAAGAAATATATCCAATAGTACTCGTAATATAAAATAAAATATTTGTATAAAAATTTTGCAATCCAAATTTAAACCGCTCACTTTAAAGAAGCAGTGATTCGACCCCATATCTAATTTCAGAAACCCGCATGTAAGGGTAATTATTTAGATTAGCCCGACCACGTCGGCCTCGCTGTAGATTAATTCGCTTGGCAAATATTATTTTAAGCTGAAAAGTCTTAAATAACATTTTCCCCTTATTTTTTTAATTAATGTTATCTTTATGTAGAATCTGATTTGAACCGCAAATGAATGTTGCCTTACTGAGGTTTGGTAAATGGTAAAAGCTAGGTAAAAATACGATTACCTAGGCGAAGTTGGTGAGCGGTTTATGCTCTTCACTTTGGGAGCCATGTTTTTCGGTTGCAGGAAAATTTCTGACAGCTGTCCTTTCCACAACTGCGATAACTGGAGAATGGTTAATAGTGCTATAGAGAAAGCCACTTTCCTGGGTAATCTCTTTCACTATAATTCGAATGGCAGACGGGTTATATGACCTAATTTCATGTCGAAAATCTCAAATTATTCCGGTGGTATACTGGCAGAGGTGTTCTGTCTTCGCTAATGCGTCATTTTGGCCTTTTCATATTCATCCGGTCAAATCGCATCATCGTGAAAGAAGGCCAATGTTATGCCAAAAAGGGCTTTTGGGCATCGAGAATATTCCAGTTCAGGCTATCAAATTAAAGGCCTATCGCCAATACGTCGTTTCTCTTCTAGGTGTTGGAGCGGATGATATGCACGAAGCCTCCTTTTTTTTCATATTCCGTGGGGAGACATATAAGCATACGGCCAACCTGATGTAAAGCGGGTACCGTAGCCTATTAACGCTTGCGATATATTAATTATCACTCGCGCGATGCCTCCTCTGCAGCTTACACTGCAACTCCTTGGGAGCTTACTGGTGACCTCACTCACACGCAGGAACACAACAACCCTCTATGGAGTTGTTATTTGGCTGCGGTTTCCTGTAAAGTGGAGGTACTTCCCCACACGGGCTGCTTTGATGCGCCCTACCTCTCTTAAAACATCCAGACCAACACAAACAGACATGTTCATGCACACAAATGTTTGCCTTGTGTGGGAATCGAGACCAAGTGATAATTACAAATATGTACACAAATTGGAAAACACAATTTTAGTGGTACATGCCAGGATTCGAACCCGGATCAGTCAGTTAACGTTGACTTCTTATACAACAGGCAATCACTGCTCACTTGTTTCAAAACAACACATTTTTGTGCTGACAGAAACATAATGGTCGGAATCTTCTCGAATCAACTCGACTCTTAAACAATCTTATCCGATATATTAGGGCAAGACGATTAAACAAAATTATTAATCTCATCGCAGTATCGTCTGGTCCTATACATATATTATCGCAAGGGATAGCGTGAATTATACACATAGACAAAGTAATTCTCTTATCTTTTAGCGACTTTTATTGGCAATTCACTAGCCTTAAAAGGTTCGTGATCTAACGTCGATTACCTTTTATCAAGAAGTGCTTTTATTATAGCTAATGGCTTGAAGTGCTTTTAAGAGGTGGTTCTATTCAGAGTCCAATTTTGTATAGACAAGTCGAAATCTAGGGCGATTTTTTTTACCATTTTCATGGTTCCGTGCCCAATCAGCCAATTGGTAACCGATGTATTAGTGGATTAGTCCCTTTCTATGAAGTCTTCGAGCTCGACGATCATGTGACGAGCTCGGTGGTGCAGTGGTGAAACGCGCTGTTACGCTACTTTGACACCAACCACACCACCACGTTCGTGGGTTCGATTCCCACACGGAACAAACTTTTGTAGGTATGAACATGTCTGTTTGTCTTGGTCAGGGTGTTTTTAAAAGAAGTTGGGCGCATAAAAGCAGCCCGTCTGGGGAAGTACCCCCCACCTCACAGAAAACCGCAGTCAAATAACAACTTCCTAGAGGGTTGTTGTGTTCCTGCGTATGAGTGAGTACCACAATTATTATTAGAAGAATGACGAATGGTGTCAAAAAAACATGTGACCACAAGAACGAAGTATGCGCATGAACTGTGCTACGAGTTTGCCAGAGTATACAAGTCTCAATTTCGACCATACAATGAGTGTTGTGGTCACTTTTGGTAGGTGACCAAAAGTGACCACAACACTCATTTTGTGATTAGTAGGTCACCAGTAAGCTCCTAAGGAGTAGCTGCGTTAACAGCAGAGGTGGTATCGCGCGAGTGATACTTAATGTATTGTAAGTGTTCATAGGCTACGGCAACCGCTTTACATCAAGTGAGCCGTATGCTTGTGTGTCTTTCAAAATTGTATAAAAAAAGTATGTCAGTCGTAGGATGCACGTCAGAAGTGAGAACTTAGCTTCACAAACTTGTAACCATTATTTTTGAGTTTAAAATATTCATTTACTGCTCTGTTATACATGAAAAAAAAATGATTACATATACCTAATATTACAATGACAAGGATTTATAGACACACATATCTTGACGAGCTGGTGGCTCACTCGCGATTGACGCGACTTTGACACCAACGCTCGTGGGTTCGATTCCCTCACAAGGCAAACATTTGTGTGCATGAACATGTCTGTTTGTATTGGTCTGGATGTTTTAAGAGAGGTAGGGCGCATCAAAGCAGCCCGTCTGGGGAAGCACCTTCACCTCACAGAAAACCGCGGCCAAATAACAACTCCCTAAAGGGTTGTTGTGTTCCTGCGTCTGAGTGAGGTCACCAGTAAGCTCCCAAGGAGTTGTTGTATAAGCAACACAGGAGACATCACGGAAATGATACCTTATATATCGCAAGGGTTAATAGGCTACGGTACCCGCTTTACATCAGGTGGGTCGTATGCTTGTATGCCTCCCGACGTAATATGGAAAAAAAGGAGGCTTCGTGCATATCCTCCGCTCCAACACCTAGAGGAGAAACGACGTATTAGCGATAGGCCTTTAATTCGATAGCCTGAACTGGAACCTCTCGACGTATAAAAAAAACATCAATTTCACAAAATTTTAAAACAAAAAGCAATTTTTACACGATCAGCCGAGTTCAGTGCTGTCTCCACTCCAAAAGTGTCTAAGGTGCCTAAAGAAGTTCACTTCAAATGTTGACCTTGCGACTTGATTCAGATGTGAGTTGTCAGTATTGTTTACGATCCTAAGCATACTCACGGTATTCAAACCTTCAGCGGAGAGACATTGCCTCCGGTTCTGTGTTATACTATTTGCACAGTGAGTGTGTGTTCAGAGGATTTGTTCAATGTGTTGCCTACAGGCTTATTCAACAATCGAATTTCTCACCATTGTCAGGGAATTCGAGCTCTATGACGGAGTAATTAGCAATGCTACTGTGACACCAAGGCTCGTGGGTTCGACCCACACAGGGCAAACATTCTTTATTTGGGTGTTTTTAAGGGAGGTGGAGCGCATCAAACCTGCCTTACTGGGAAAGTATCTCCACTTCATGACGAGCTCGGTGGCGCAGTGGTAAAACGCGCTGTTACGCTACTTTGACACCAACGCTCGTGGGTTCGATTCCCACACAGGACAAACATTTGTGTGCATGAACATGTCTGTTGGTCTTGGTCTGGGTATTTTCTATGTATAATAAGTAGGTATGTATTTACAAAAAAAAATTATTTACGTATGTTTATCAGTTGGCTAGTACCCATAACACAAGCTTCGCTTACTTTGGGGCTTTAGATGGCGCTGTGTCATTTGTCCGTCAATATTTATTTATTTATTATTATTTACTTCACAGAAAATCACAGTTAAATAACAACTCCCTGGAGTGTTGTCATGTACCCGCGTGGGTGTGAGGTTACCAGCAGTCCTACTACGGGAGCAATACCACCTGTACTGCAAGCGCTGATAGGCTACGGTAACCACTTTACATCGCGTAGGCTTGTATAGCTCCCGTAACGTTTTATAAAAAGTATCCTCATAGATTGAAACCAAAATGGTTCTATATAATACGTTTCCAGACATGTCGTCTGCCGCGAATTAACATCTGTATTTAACTCTTGGTCGAAGTTTATCCTAAACATAATACCATAGGCCACTAAGAACGGCTATTAGGGTTCCGTACCCAAAGGGTAAAACGGAACCCTATTGCTGAGGCTCCGCTGTCCGTCCGTCCGTCCGTCCGTCCGTCCGTCCGTCCGTCCGTCCGTCCGTCCGTCTGTCACCAGGCTGTATCTCTTGAACCGTGATAGTTAGACGGTTGAAATTTTCACAGATGATGTATTTCTGTTGCCGCTATAACAACAAATACTAAAAAATAGAATAAAATAAATATTTAAGGGGGTTCCCATACAACAAACGTGATTTTTTTTGCTGTTTTTATAGATAATGGTACGGAACCCTTCGTGCGCGAGTCCGACTCGCACTTGGCCGATTTTTTTTATATTCACGTCCTCAGAGGTCTGAGGACGTGAATATAAAATAGCCGTTCTTAGAATATTATCGTATTATGTTTAGGATAAATTTCGGCCAAGAGTTTAAACCTGTTCACTGGAGCGGAGAAGAAAAGAGACGAGCGGGCTATGCGAATCTTAACCAATAGAATCTAAACTCCTTTCCGCCGCGCATTTGACGTAGATTTTCGAATTAGAGTAAAAAGTCAAACATTTTAAACACAAAGCGGGACTGAGAAACGAAGCGAAGAAGCGGAGCGGAGCACTTCGCATACTCCCTCGCTCCGCTCCGCTTTCTCGCTCCTCGTCGATGAACAAGCGCAGTCCGTGACTCTGCTCCCACAAACCAATTAATCACTTGACTGCGCATGAAGGCAATCCGCGCTCACACAAACGTTGTGTTTTAGCGCCTAAATATCTCAGCGATTACTGACTACTAACTGGAGAATATTTTGACCAATACGACAATAGGTGCCGCGATGTTGATCCGTGACCTAGCCAATAAGGGCTGCGCTTCTGATTTACCCCCGACTCATAGCGGTGAGTTGAGTTACTTCGCAAAATCATCGTATCTCCATAGGGTTTAAGAGAGGTAGAGCGCATCAAAGCAGTCCGTCTGGGGCAGTACCTCCACCTCACAGACAACCGTAGCCAAATAACAACTCCCTAGAGAGTTGTTGTGTTCCTGCGTGTGAGTGAGGTCACCAGTAAGCTCCCAATGAGTAGCTGTGTAAGCAGCAGAGGAGGCATCGCGCGAGTGATACTTAATATATTACAAGCATTAATAGGCGACGGTACCCGCTTTACATCAGGTGGGCCGTATGCTTGTATGCCTCCTGACGTAATATATAAAAAAAGGGTTATTTTCCTCATGTCCGCTCCGTATTACTCCCTTCGCTCCGCTTTCCTGCTCCGCGTCAATGGACAGGCGGTCTTCAAATTCTAATGCAACTCAACCAAAGACGCCGGCATCAACTCACTATGCTATAATCTCCCAAAATTCCCACAAGATACCATCCGTCGCCCCCGATAAGGCTTCTATCAATCACGGAGTATTCATTTATTATTCCGCAGCATGTGAGAACTCTGAGAGAGCTGCCGACCGGTAATAAAGATGAATGGATATAAAAATCTTGAAGATTACTTCCCTGGGACAAAACGATCGGCAATCTACTTATGTATTTATGAGAATATTTAGCGAGTATTTAATAAAGTTTATTCAACAAGGCTAGCATTAGTACAGCGGTTTTATGACTGCTAATTAATCAAGTAATGAATAAACATCAAAAGTACGAGTATTGTTTGTGGAAAGGCATATTACATTAACTATATTTTTATACATCTTCGGGAGGCATACAAGCATACGACCCACCTGTAAAGTGGTTACCTATGAACGCTTGTTATACATTAAGTATCACTACTGTGATGCCACCTCTGCAACTTACAGAGCAACTCCTTAGGAGCTTACTGGTGACCTCGCTTACTCGCATGAACATAACTCTATAGGGACTTGCTATTTGGCTGCAGTTTTCTGTGAGGTGGAGGTACTTACCCAGATGGGTTGCTTTAATGCGCCCAACCTCTCTTAAAAACACCCAGACCAAGACAAACAGATTTGTTCATGCCCACAAATGTTTGTCCTCCGTGGGAATCGAACCCACGAGCGTTGGTGTCAAAGTAGCGTAACAGGGCGTTTCACCACCGCGCCACCGATCTCGTCACTTGGTCGTGGAGCTCGTAGACTTCACGGAAAGGGACTCATCTACTAATACATCGGTTACCAATTGGCTTATTGGGCGCGGAACCATGAAAATGGTGAAAAAAATCGCCCTAGATTTCGACTTGTCTATATAAAATTGGACTCTGAATAGAACCACCTCTTAACAGCACTTCAAGCCATTAGCTATAATAAAAGCACTTCTTGATAAAAGGTAATCGACGTTAGATCACGAACCTTTTAAGGCTAGTGAATTGCCAATAAAAGACGCTAAAAGATAAGAGAATTACTTTGTCTATGTGTATATCGAGCCTTTTCAGCAAGAACATCGTAAGCGACAATCCATTTTTTCGAATCACCTGCAACCGACAACGACAGGGATATCTTCTTTTTTTGACGAGCTTGGTGGCCCAGTCGTGAATGACGCGACAACAATGCTCGTGGATTCGATTCCCACACAAGGCAAATATTTGTGTGCACGAACATGTCTGTTTGTCTTGGTCTGGATATTTTAGAGGTAAGGCGCATCAAAGCAGCCCGTCTGAGGAAGTACCTCCACCTCACAGAAAACCACAGCCAAATAACAACTCCCTAGAGGGGTGTTGTGTTCCTGCGTGTGAGTGAGGTCACCAGTAAGCTCCCACGGAGTTGTTGTGTTAGCAACAGAGGAGGCATCGCGCGAGTGATACTTAACATATATCTCAAGCGTTAATAGGCTACGGTACCCGCTTTACATCAGGCAGGCCGTATGCTTGTATGCCTCCCGACGTAGTATAAAAAAAATCTTCGAACTCTCTGCCTACCCCGCAACGGATTTAGCGTGAAGTTATAGAGAAAGACAGATATAATAATGAACGTATGTACGTATATCTTCATGCCAGGTTTTTTTATATACAACGTCGGGAGGCATACAAGCATATGGCCCACATGATGTAAAGCAGTTACCGCAACCTATAAATGCTGACAACACATTAAGTATCACTCGCGCGTTGGCACCTCCGCTGCTAACGCAACTCCATAGGTTGGAAAATAGCATTTGCACTTACTGTAATTTTACGCTCTTGCGTTGACGACCCGAAACAGATCGACTGTTTCAGGGTCGTCAACGCAAGAGCGTTGTCCAAATGTCCATAGGCTACGGTAACTGCTTACCATCAGGCAGACCGTACGCTTGTTAGCCACCTTAGTAGTATAAAAAAATCGAGACAGCGGTGGATTTTGTTAGGTTATCGGTCGTTAATTTATCGTGTCACATTGGTTTTTTTTAGGCAACAGAGCACGCGGACTACTTGTAGGCCAATTCTGCTAAATAACTGCAACTTCACGTTTACGCCTGTCACTTGAGTCGTGCAGAAATAGTGCAGTGCCTATACATGTATTCTATTAAAATTTCCTGCACTGAAACTACGCTGGAAATGTGCGTATGCTGCACTGCAACGGCACTGCATTTACTCTGCAACTGTGCGTATCTTGCAAATGAACTACTTAACACCTGTAATGTTAGCATATTTACTTAATATAATAATATTGACTCCTATAGTTACACATTTCTGTAAATAAGCTTTACTCAATCATACTCGTATATTCCTATAAACAATTCCAAAAACAAAATAAATATTGTGCAATATACGAAATCACCGCTTCAGAATATTAATTTCTCTTCGCAAAAGTGGCTTGAGACTAACGTTAGCAAAACTGCACATACACAAACTCCTTCAAAACTTCTGTCACTGTTATACAAATGTCAAAACAATTTAACAGAATACGATTATATTGCAGGAAACGTGCATGTGCAGTGCAGGATTTTTAACAGAATAGCGAGTAATTTACTGCAGCCTTGATGCAACGTCGCTGCTGTCAGGTCGCTTAACAGAATACCGAAACGTCAAAATGTACGCATTTTGAGACACGCAGCAGTGCAGTTGCAGGTTTTAGTAGAATCGGCCTACTGGCAATAAGTAATAATCGCTCACAGGCTCGTGTGTAAAGGTGATTATTATTACCTAAACACCTAAGAAATTAATCAGCATTGCAAGAGGCTGTGAGTATTTTGCTGGAGAGATGTTTATACTACATCGAGTCACAAACAAGTATACCGTCCGTCAATGTGAAGCGGTACTGTAGTATACTCATACTCGAGCGGTTATTTAGATACGCATGAAACACCAACCCTTCCACTTCCCACCTAAACCCTTACTCATGCCACTGCAGGAATATGGCAAACATTTGTGTGCATGAACATGTCTGTTTGTCTTGGCCTGGATGTTTTAAGAGAGGTAGGGCGCATCAAAGCAGCCCGTCTGGGGAAGTACCTCCACCTCACAGAAAACCGCAGCCAAATAACAACTGCCTAGACGGTTGTTGTTTGTTCCTGCGTGAGAGTGAGGTCACCAGTAAGCTTCCAAGGAGTTGCTGTGTAAGCAGCAAAAGAGGCATTGCGCGAGTGATAATTAATATATCGCAAGCGTTAATAGGCTACGGTACCCGTCTTACATCAGGTGGGCCGTATGCTTGTGTGTCTCCCGACGTAGTATAAAAAAAACATTGATCAAATACGGATTAGCGGAGGCCAGTTCAAGCCGCCCGAGGGCCACTGACTTGGCTTAACGACTGTCATCTATGGACAACAGCCGGGACTGACGGATTAACGTGCCCTCCGAACACGGAGAAACTCGAGATACCCCATCCATAGACAGGCTGCGGTCGACGTTGATATAGTTGAAGAGACGAAATTAACTTATAATTAAAGTACAAAAAGCGGTCTTATCGCGTAGCAATTAATCTCTTCTAGACAACCTACCCTAAGAAGAAAAAAAAAATGGGTAATCAATAAATAAACATTATGTATGCGGGCATTTGCCTATTGGCAAGTTGCAATTACTTTAGATCTTTTCTTATTATCTTCTTCTGCTCGTCTTTTTCTTCTTCTGATCGTTTTTACCTTATTCTTCTCTGCTTTTTCTACTTCATCTGCACGATGGCATCGCTGCGCGTGTCATTTTAACCGAACACGCCGATTAGGGAACGTCAATCGCAACCTTTTCATGAATGGGTATATCTCTCTGGAGATTTTCCGCGCTTCGGAGGGCACGTTAAGCCACCGGTCCCGGCTGCTGTCGATTGATGACAGTCATTAAGCAAAGTCAGAGGCCGTCGGGCGCCTTAATAACACTGGCCTCCGCCAATCCAGAGCTGAGCAGCGTGGTGGAGTATCCTCAAAATCATTTCGGTCGAAGGGATACCCGTATCCCTGCAGTCCGATAAGTTAGGGTTGGTGGAGTTGTCTTCTTCTTACCGTAAAACCCTTTTCCAATCCATTACGATTGGCGGGATCCGCTGACTAAGCTACATGGAGCGATTGCCGTCAGATCTCCAGAATCCAGAGGGAAAATCAGACCTTTCTTAGGTTAGGCCACACGCCACGAAGCATTTTTTTGTATATGCAGATTTCCTCTCACAATATTTTCTTTCACTCCCGAGCAAGTGATAATAACAGATACTTTTCAGAATGTTAATTAAAAATTTGTTTATTTTTTAACTCGTGAAACCTACCTAGTGTTAAAGTAAGAAGAGGCATGCTCCATTGGTTCCGACATGTAGAAAGAATGCAAGATGAAAGAATGACGAAGCAGATATACAATTCAAAAGTGGAAGGATGTAGGAGCCGAGGAAGGCCATGACTTACCTACCATGACCAAATTGGTCGTGTTCTATCAGAAGGTGATGTCAGGAGCCCTAGAAACCGGCGAGCGTGCATGAAAAGAGCAATGAATGTTAAAGAAGCGAGTGAGGTATGTAAGGATCGAGTCGCGTGGCGCTCGGTTCTCTCTGCCTACCCCATAAGGGATTTGGCGTGAAGTTATAGTAGTAGTAGTAATAGAAACCTACCTTTCCGATTAAACTGGGAGCGTAATCCAGCAAAGTTACACAAAAATATGACTATGTAGTATGAAAAAATCATCTTAATTATCATATTATATGTATAGAAAAACTCAGTACCTTTTAAAACACATTTTAATGCAACTAAGTGGCAAACCAGTACCTTCCTAATGGTAGGCCGTCGTTCGAACGTTGCTTATATCTTAAAAACCTCTTCACACCGTTTTTAATTAGTTACATACTGCAATATATTTTTTATACTACGTCGGGAGGTATACAAACATACGGCCCACCTAATGTAAAGCGGGTACCGTAGCCTATTAACGATTGCGATATATTAAGTATAACTCGCGTGATGCCTCCTCTGCTGCTTACACAGCAACTCCTTGAGAGCTAGCTAGTGACCTCACTCTCACGCAGGAACACAACAACCCTCTATGGAGTTGTTATTTGGCTGCGGTTTTCTGTGAGGTGGACGTACTACCTCAGACGAGCTGCTTTGATGCGCCCTACCTCTCTTAAAACACCCAGACTAAGACAAACAGACATGTTCATGCACACAAATGTTTCCCTTGTATGGGAATCGAACCCACGAGCGTTGGTATCAAAATCGCATCATTCACGACGGAGCACCGAGCTCATCAAAATATCTAAGCAGAGATTCGAAAAAGAATATTCCCAAAATGTAAATTACTATTTTCTGATCAGTTGAAGTAACCGACTATCCTGACAATGTCTTCAAAAAGCACATCAAAAATACTATCCGTGAAATAAATTAAAGAATATTAAAATATTAAAGAATCCATGAATATCTCACTGACAAAGTTATCTGAAAAAGATTCAGTAACATAAATATTATACATTGTATGTTATTATTTTATCACTTGGTGTCCTCATTATGTATTGTATTGTTAACTAGCTATTCGCCCCGGCTTTGCACGGGTGATATGATCGCTACCAAACTTCACAGGATCACCTGCTGGGCTAACCTGAAGATTCACTGAAAATTTCATCAAAATCTGCCCAGCCGTTTTTGAGTCCATAGAGGACATACAGACAAACATTCATTTCTACATATATAGAAGATTGACATAGAATTATTGCAATAGCAATTGATAAAGTCACATATTGGCAAGATTCTTCAATTGCCATTTTCCAAATGCTGGTAAAACAACAAAGGAAAACTTCGAGAAAACGTAAAATGTATCTAAGTCGTAAGGCCTCAATGGCAAATAAAGATATTTTTTATTTTCATCTTTTAACTTCTGCAAAATTGGAAAGTTAATGAGGAAGTTTTCGTCCATCCTTCGTGCCGACGTCTTTATTTCTAAGTCAAATGCGTCAACATATTCTCCACTAATTCTATTTTCCGTAACACAAACGCTTCCGTACTAAATAGATGACAGGACACCAAAGATCTTCACAAAGTTTTGTTACACAATAATCGAGAATTTATATCTGAAATCGATCAATACCATTTCAGTATGTAGGGTACGTCCCTTTTGTAACATGGGTTCGATTGACAACCATTTGATTAATAACCAGCGCGTGGTTGTACTGACAATGACAGGGTTTGAGAGTTCAAACAAAGGAATTGGTCGTGTTAAAAGAGAACTTTTAGAATTCATAACGGTTCATGAATTTTTTAACTCATATAGTTAGGTAAGATAGTAAAGCTTGGGTAAAAGCATATCGTTTTGAATTTTTAGAGCTTATTGGAATTAGAAACTTCAGTGATACGGGAAAGAGGTGAGTTGAGGGAGAATCATTCAATCAATTTTATCAATTTGAAAAGTAGCTATTATTAGTAGGTATCACATAACTGTGGCAAGCACCTGGACAGGGTTGGTTCGTGTGATTCAGTTCAGATATGAGCTGTGAGAATTGTTCACGATCTTAAACTTACACACGGCAGTGAACCCTTACGTTTAAGCAGAGATTTTGCCGTCCTTTTATGTGTTATATCGATTGTACAACGGGTTGTGTTCTGAAGAATTATTCGATATAATGCCGACAGCATTTTTTTATAATTGCACCGCTCGCCGACGGCAGAGAGTTCACCCTCACACCCTGAAACCGCAATGGTCGCGTACTTTGCGGTCCCAGTGAAGTTTTCTTCCGAGAACTCTCAAGTTGAGGAATAAACTTCCAGCCAAGGTTTTCCTAAGAGACCAGGGTTCTTCAAGAAAGGTGTGAAGAGGTTTTTACAGGGCGGTAACGCATGAGTGACCCCTGGTATTGCAAATGTCCGTAGGCAATGGTAACTGTTTACCATCAGGCAGACCGTATGCTTGTTTGTCACATTAGTGGTAATAAAAAATACCTCTCTTAACAATAAAGTACTTTAGATCAAATTGACTGTTAATGGATTTTACAAAACAGAGAGGGTAAGAAAATAATTTGACAATGTGCACAAATCCTCGTATTATCAAATTACCTTCATAAGATAAATGAGTCTACCATGTAATTTGGGGCTTTCTCCCATCGCCATTAGTCTTAGATCTTTACACTTGTCTCGCTCACTCGCATCAAAAATGTTCACGTGTAAGTAGGTGAGAGAATCAAATTGTTCGGTGTTAGACGCTGATTTTTCAAAGGTTGGCAGAACATCGTGGACAACTACGACAACTTTTGACGGGCTCGGTAGCGCAGTCGCGATTGACGCTTGGGTTCGATTCCCACACAGGATAAACATTTATGTGCATGAACATGTCTGTTTGTCTTTGTCTGGGTGTTTTTATGAGGTAGAGCGCATCAAAGGAACCCGTCTGGGGAAGTACCTCCATCTCACAAAAAAGGTTTACTTTGCGTGTGAGTGAGGTCACCAATATATTCCTAAGGATACTTAATGTATTGAAATCGTTCATTGGCCACGGTAACCACTTTATCTTATCAGGTCAGAAGTGAGAACTTCTTAGCTTCACAAACTTGTAAACATTATTTTTGGGTAGTTAACAATTATTTTTAGGAAGTATTTTCTATTAGAACTTATTTTTATCAACGTATTAATGTATTAATAAAATTTTCATAGAGCTGTTTTACATGAAAAAGAATGATTTATTATGTATAATTATGTATAACAAAGAAATTTATAAATAAATATCAATTTTATAAAAGTTACCTACTAACAACTAGACAATTTTTCACACACATCTAAGTACCTATATATACCTGAGCGTGATGGTCACGCGAGTTCAGTGCTTTTCCCCATCCCAAAAGTGCCTAAAGAAATTTTCATTTCAAAAATGATGTCAACTCCCAACTGAATCTGGTAGGCGGCCCTGCAAGGGTATTCCATGGTTCTTTGTTTATATTTTCGGGCAGAACAATGTCTGTGGACTATTCAAATTTATATATAAATTTTAATATTATACGAAAATAACTGCGACATTGTTTACTTGCTGAAAGAAAACGCCTACATTTGAATCAAATCTAAATTTACTCAAGTTGGTATGGTAAGAGGTAGATATTACGTAACGAAATGAAAAGGATCGATGCACGCTTCTATCTGATTCCAGCTCAATTACCAAGACAATTTGGAAGGGTAAGCCGTCCATTTGTAAGATAACAAGCTGGTAATTGAAATTGGGTTCGGTTGTAACGTCTCTGAATTGATTTATAATTTAATTTGTTTTCAAGCGGACAGAAATATGTCGAATAATAAAGGAAAATGATTTACAATGTTTGCGAATCACTGCGTTTTTATTTATTTTAACCTATATACCTCCGGATGCCCGGCTGGGACATCTGAATAATTATGTTTCAGCGAGTGGGTAAAGCCACCAGAAAGGTCGACGTCTTCCGAAATATAATATCCTGGACGTGCGGATATCCTCGCGATGCTTTCCTTCACCGCCTTGCAAATGATAATTACAAATATGTACATAAACTCGAAAACACGAATTTAGTGGTACATGAAATCAGGATTCAAACCAGGGACCTTCGGAAAATGTCGGTTCTTTATCCACTGGGCTATCATTACCGCTCATATGGACATATACATGTGGTATTCATTTTGAACAGCTTGTCTAGTAGAGTACATAGATGTATGCTTTAGTTGCGGGATCATAAAAATGGTTCACCCTTTCCAGTTCATTAACTTGGCTCGAAGCCATAGTTTAAAGTAACGGTTCTAACTCTGACGTAGATCGGTTAAAGTGAATATTCGATGCAAAAGTACGTAAAAGTTGCCAGAGAACGTCTCGCACTTTGGCTACTTTTCAGTCGTCTAAATTCAAGTCACCATAAGGCTGTGCTTCAATAGGCGAACAGTGAGCGGTTGACTGTCCGTTGGCTGACTCTGAGTGGTAAATCCATCTAGACTTAATGCCGTGCCGTTAAATGAGCAATGATGAGTAAAAAATGTGCCGCGGAGCGCTGGAGAACGCATCATGTTTTTTAATTTGTAAGGATCGAGCCATGTGACGATCGGTTCTTTCTGTCTACCACTCAATGGATTTGGCGTGTAGTTGTGGATAGGCGGACCCTTTGCCCTCAATTCGTTTCTCTATATATTTTAATGAGGTGTTTATATAGCGCACCCTGTACGCAGTTTGCGGTATTTCGCTTGTCGTCTCGTTCAGTTAGCGGGCAATTCGCAACATTTTACTCACGCTATTTGATCCAGTCGGCGAAAAAGTGGAGTCACAACGCCGGCGTAACGCAAATAAAGCAGTCGGATTGGGACTAGCAATAATGTATTAATATTATCTCCTTTATTATAATGTATTAAACTTTTAATTTAACTGAGTATCATCTTTAACTAACATACAATTGAAATGCAAAACAAATGATTGTCTCTATTAACAGCGAATCGATTACTCGAGTAATCGAATACCTTGAGCATTCGTCGCCTCTTACTTCAAGTACTCGCTGAGAATCGATTTAACTGACGAATAGCCGCCAATCCGTCTGGATTTGTCCCCGCTTTAAAGCCATCCGGTTTAGCGATTTGGAAGTCGAAATGCGGATGAATGAAGGTATTTTTTGTAACTTTATTCAAGGACTGCGAAATTGTGCCGGGAAATTCCTTCAGCTAGGGTTGCCAGCGTAGGATGAAGTAGGAATGGACACGGCGTATTTTCAATGCCTCTTAGGCCAAATTAGATAGATTAGGATTATCTAGATTTTCAGATGGTTTTTCAATATAGAGCATCTCCGGCTTATCCGAATTCATTAGATTTTTGAAGTGAAAACTTCTTTGTAAGCGCCATGAAATTATTGACGTTTACACGTTTCGTTCAACGTAGTTTACAACATCGCTGATTGGTTTAAGCGGCGCAAGCCGCTTGCGCGAGTGTGTTTGAGTTTTAGATTTTTTTTAAGTAGCCCTGTCCAAATTTCGTCAGGTTCTTTAAATACTTGTCAAGACAAAGCAGAGTATTTTCAAACAGTCAGAATTTTGTCAATTCTTTCAAACAGCTGTCTGACCAAATCGGGGTTTATTATACGGGGCCTATTCGAATAGTGGGAGGTTTATTTGAACGCTTGTCCAGACTGGGATCAAATTCGGGATACTTCCTGATTTCATCGCCGTTAACTTGTCTGGTTTTAATTATTATTTGCCTCTGCCAACCTGGCGTGAAGATGCAGATAGATATATTTTTGTGTTGCCATTATACACGTATAACGCACAGCCTACTCAACTGACTTCGATGAAATTTTAGACCGTGATATCTCGCGTCTTATATCGCACTTTATCGCAGGTCATTCTTTAGCATATAAGAGCCCAGTGGATTAGGAACGGGCCTGTTGACCGATTGGTCCCCGGTTCGAATTCTTCACTAAATTTATGTTTTCTGATTTATATACATATTTGTAATTATCACTTGTTCAGCGGTGAAGGAAAACATCGTGAGGAAACCGGCACATCCAAGAAATTACATTACTCATATGTGACCTAACCTATAAAAGGTCTAGTTTTCTTCTCGATTGTAGCGGTCTGACGTCAATCGCTCCATGTCAAAATCAGTATCTTCGCTAAATCTTTAGGCTTAGCTAGCGGACCCAACCACTCCTAATGGATAAGGAAACTGGATAACGCTAGGGATAAGAAGAAGGTACATGTATGAAGTGCCAAGATCTCTGTGTGAACCCATCCCTGGCTATCAGTGTGGGCTAAGAGTGAACTAATATTAGAGGACCATATACAGAGGTATATTTGGATCGGTACCCCTAGCTTTTCATAGTTTTTGCCTACCGCAATGGGAGAAAATCGCATAGATACATATGTATACAGAAAAATATTAACGAAAAATTTGAATCCTAACACTGTAAGAGAATCTATGGACAGCAGATATATTTTTGTTATTATTTTTATACAACATCGGGAGACAAGCAAGCATACGACCCACCTGATGTATAGCGGTTACCGTAGTCTATAAACGCTTGCAATACATTGAGTATCACTCGCGCGATGCCTCCTCTGCTGCTAACACAGCAACTCCATAGCAGCTTACTGGTGACCTCACTCACACGCAGGAACACAACAACCCTCTAGAGAGTTGTTATTTGGCTGCGGTTTTCTGTGAAGTGGAGGTATTTCCACAGGCGGGCTGCTTCGATGCGCCCAACAAAACAGACATGTTCATGCACATAAATGTTAATCCTGTGTGGGAATCGAACACATGAGCGTTGGTGTCAAAGTAACGTAACAGCGCGTTTCGCCACTGCCCCACCAAGCTCGTCGATCATAGTAAGTATGAAAAATTCAACGAACAAACTATGCTCTAGGCTAGCGTTATGAACAATCCCCTCGGGGTAATCGCAGACCTCTTGTAGACTGTAGAGTTCATAAAATAAATCGTTCCAAACGATTGCCCGCAGGAGGATAAGATTGCGTACGGATACATTAGTGGATATGGTTCACGATCATCTGGCAGCAGATTTGGCAACGCCCGAGTTATACTGACGAGCTCGGTGGCGCAGTAGTGGAACACGCTGTTACGCTACTTTGACACCAACGCTCGTGGGTTCGATTCCCACACAGTGCAAACATTTGTGTGCATGAACATATATGTTTGTCTTGGTCTGGTTTTTTTCTATGTATAATAAGTATGTATTTAAAAAAAAAAATGTATTTACGTATGTTTATCAGTTGTCTAGTACTCATAACACAAGCTTCGCTTACTTTGGGGCTAGATGGCGCTGTGTAATTTGTCCGACAATATTTATTTATTATTTATACTTATTAAATTGGACGGGTATAATGAAGACTTCAGACTTTCAGACAGAAAAACAAAAGACCAGCGGTAGCGTGAAACGCTTATCGTAGATTATAAATATACCTAATATAATGGGTATGAGGTGTTAAGATAAGAAAAGGCATGCTCCGTTGGATCGGACATGTAGAAAGAATGCAGGATGAAAGCATGACGAAACAGATATACAATGCGAAAGTGGAAGGATGTAGGAGCCGAGGAAGACCAACACTAAACTTCCGTGACCAAATTTGTCGTGTTTTATCAGAAGGTGATATCAGGAGCCCTAGGAACCGACGACCGTGCATGAAAAGAGCTATGAATATTAAAGAGGCGAGTGAAGTATGTGAGTAACGCATCTTATGGCGCTCGGTTCTCTCTGCCTACCTCGCAAGGGATCTGCCGTGAAGATACATATACAATTAATGAATATCGCTCTTGACTTGCCTCCTAAAGTAGGGTTCCGTATTTTCTTAGCTTTGCTTGCTTGCGAAAAAATTATATAGTTGCCTAAAATAATAGGAAATAAAACGTTTACATTTTTGTATTATGTATGTACGAGTATTAAGACAATGGTATATTATATTTAATGTTATTTTACAATATTAAATGTATACTATTATCTTAATACATTGATTTTATTCTAACTAGTCTAATATTTCTAGTTTCTGTTTAAGTTATGTTCAGACAACCTTAGGGTAGAGATTGCTTTTGTGCAGATATTTTATTGTTTTCGGAACACCGTTCCTATATGAAATCTATATGTTCGTCTGTGTGTGCGTTTATCTGTGCGTTTTTTTCGAATATTCGAATTTTGACTTCAGATTCGAATTCAGCATAAAAAAGTACAATAGGAATGTTCAGGACCACCGTTCCTATCTCTTATGGAATATGGTCAAAATGACCGTAAAATTTAAAAAAGAAATTGAATTGTAATATAATTGACGAGCCAGGTGTTCCTCTGGCAATACAAGTTTGCGCATTCTCAACTGGTTAGTTTTGTTTTTGTGTTTTTTTTTAACGTAATAGTGTATTGTAGAGAGAGTTAAATAACGACTGATAGTTTTTTATATATTTATTTAGGTACACAATACAGTTTACAGTTATTTCCTATATACTTCATAGTGATAATTGTTTTGTCTGAACTATAACCCATTGACATGTGCACACATCGTGATAATTATTTCTTGGCGCATTAATATTATTAAAATAATAACGTTTGCGTCACCGAGTCGAAGCGTGAAGCGAGACCGTATCGGTCACAAGTCGCAACTGTGAACTTAAAACTAGATTGATACATACCTATATATATATATATATATTATACATATAGGTAAATTAACTAACAATACATTATATTATGACTTGTAACCATATGAGGGAACTTTGCAGGGAAACAAAAAATAACAATAACAATAAAGGTAGATCGAACCAAAGTTTTAACTACTTTATAGGTAATCACACGGTTAAAGGTTTAACACCTCTACTCCCAATTAAAGCTTTAACGTCTGCCCCACAGAGCCATTCATAACAATAATAAACTACTTAGGAGGCATAAAGAATGTCTTTTAAGCAGTTCTGGAATTTCCGATTGGTTGCTATAGAAATGGCAAATAATGTCGGGCACACTGCTTCAAAGTAATGTTGCAGGAATATTAATAATCATAACTCCCTCGCCGCACGAGTCTCTTCCCATTCTCCCGAATGCGAACGATCCATGTTTGTTTAGTTTAGTCAACAATGGACGGACAGATTAACACGGATGGAACTAAACTGGAACGTGTTCGGTATATGGAACGTGGGAATTCTCACGATTCTCACATGGAACTGGATGTTGTATCTAATATTTAAGAGGGCCCTTCCTGTCAAAAGTGGCTGTGTGTATCGCCAATGGAATTCTACACGGCAAACAGCCTCGCGTACGCTTACAGCCTTATAGAATACCAAATAAAAAGCCGTGATCGCCGTAGACGATGTCAAAGCTGTGACATCTGTGATCACAGCGACGCACACAGCCATTACGAGTCGCTTAGAGAATTGCATGGCAGACCTCTATAACACACAAGGATGAGCTCGGTGGCACAGTGGCGTAACGCCATTTCATAGTACATTACTTTGACACCAACGCTTGTTCGATTCCCACACAAATTAAAGATTTCTGTGCCAAGCTTGTGAGTAGTGATAACCCAGTGGATAAAGAGTCAGCCTTTAATTGACGGTCCCTAGTTTGAATTCTGGCACGGGCATATACCACTAAAATTTCTAATTATTACAGTCTCGGTGAAGCGACGAAGGAAAATGTCACCAGGAAATTCGCACGTTCCAAGAATATAAACTATACTATATTACTAACTAACTGCATTATACAAATTCGGGAGGCATACAAGCACACGGTTTACCTGATGGAAAGCGGTTACCGTAGCCTGTGAACACTCTCAATGCATTATCACTCGCGCGATGCCACCTGTACTGCTAGCGCAGTAACTCCTTTCAGGAGCTTACTGGTGACCACATTCACACGCAGGACAACAACAACCCTCCGGGGAGTTGTTATTTGGCTGCGGTTTTCTGTGAGATGGAAGTACTTGGAGGCTTTGATGCGCCCAACCTCTCTTAAAAACACCCAGACCAAGACAAACAGACATGTTCATGCACAGAAATCTTTGATTTGTGTGGGAATCGAACAAGCGTTGGTGTCAAAGTAATGTGCTATGTAATGGCGTTGCGCCACTGTGCGACCGAGCTCATCCTTGTGTGTTATATAGGTCTGCCATGCAATTCTCTAAGCGACTCGTAATGGCTGTGTGCGTCGCTGTGATCACAGATGTCACAGCTTTGACATCGTCTACTGCGGCTTTTTATTTGGTATTCTATATGGCTGTAAGCGTACGCGAGGCTGTTTGCCGTGTAGAATTCCAATTCCAAACGCAGCCTTGCGGCGCTAGTGTCGCACGACCGTGAAAAGCGACACTAAGGAATTGCAATTTTGTGTTCAAGGATACAACGGCCGATGTTTCCGAGGATGAAAGGATGTTTGCTCTTACAGAATTGCATGGCTGATGACACTCGCTTCATCTCAAAATCAGAATCATCACCAGATATTGTTCAGGCTAAGCCAATCCTAATGGATTTAGAAACAGACCAAAACAAGGAAGAAGATGTATACATGTACTCATATACACTACACATCATATACACTACAGATTTGACTGTGTTTTTAAAAACACATTATTACATAATTCGATTGGTTTGAGTCATTTCAAAATCTGTGAGAGATTCCTTCTTTAAATCTGAGCAAAATTCCTTATTTATAATCTCTCCAATACCCTCACGCCAGAATCTATGTACACACACTGCTTACATCAAAACAACCTTTTTTCCTCAAAGCTGAAATAAATTAACGGACCTTGACAGAACCTTGTTTTCATCGAAATATCATGGTGATGGGCGGGGTGGGGTGGGGGGCGTGTCGTCACGGCTCCCGGAAGTGAAATTGGGTCATGAATATATTTTCTGTGAAAATACACAGTGGGGCCTGGGCGGCCTTAGTTAACTTAGTTTTTAGGCACTTTTATATTGGATTCATATTTTGGTAAATTCCTTCATCGAACGGCTAACAAGCTTCCAACCAACTTATATGCTGTAGATGCTTGTAACATAATGATTATAGCGTGTTCCTAATCCCGTAGCCAACGAAGCACTTCCTTAGATCATCCTGTTTACTAACCAATATTTAGAAAATTCAATTTAAGTCCTAAAGAATCTTCCTACAAATTTTCACTTTGGGATGTTACATCTTTCTTGGGTTTTCAGTTATATTTATGCATTGGTTTAAAACTGCATCAAGTGTTTACCCCAGTGTTGAGGAAAACATATACAAATTTGCGTGTTTTAAACTTTTATCTTGCGTCGTGTGTGTCAAATAAAAAAAACAAAATCAGTTTACAATGAGAACAGAAAAAGGGATATATATTTATAAATCTAATCTATATATATAAAAATGGAGTTCCTGACTAATTCAGAGACTTATCAACGTCGAGGCCAAACCCTTGAATCTAGAAAGCTCAAATTTTGCATAGAGGTTATTCTTGTAAAGCTCACGAGAGGAAAGAAAGGATTTTTTGAAATTCAACCTATGAGGAGGTGAAAAGGGGATTGACAGTTTGAATGGAGCAGAAATATTTTTTGAAGTTAGTGACTTGAAACTTTGTACAGATACTCTCTATTAGAGCACAAAACAAGTAATTTCAGCGTATTCAAAAATTCCACCCCTTAAGGGGTGTAATGGGGGTCATAATATATCTTGAACTAAAAGTTGAATTGTTGAATCTCAATTCTCAATCAAGACGCCAAAAAAGTAATTTCAGCGTTTTTCAAAATTCCACCTTTAGCGGGCTAAAAAAGGGATTGACAGTTTGTATGGAGCAGAAATATTAAACTAGTTTCATTACCGGCCACAGTTACCGGCTAAAGTTTTGATGACTTTATTTGAAAATTCACAACCATTGTTGCTCTGCAGTATACACGGAGCGCTGAACAAACAAAATATATCTAAAAGCTGATATGCTACTTCTTCAGCAGTTTTCGTTTTCAATGGCCGAAGCCAGGTGATCTTGATAATTCTTTATAAATCTATAATCTTTATTAAAAAAAAAGTTAGATACGACACTTGTAGTGAGCTCGTCACATTATATATATATAGGTATATATATATGTGTGACAAGGTCGTTGTACTAATGTTTATAGATCGGGTTCGCAATAATGATGTTAGAAATCGCGTTGGTCTGAGAGTGTCAGTGTTAAAATAAGAAGAGGTCGTCCATCGGTTCAGAAATGTAGAAAGAATGCAAGAAGAAAGAATTACGTAACAGATGTACATCGCGAAATGGAAGGCTGTAGGAGCCGACGAAGGCCAAGACTTACATATCATGACCAAATTGATCATGTTTATCTGAAGGTGATGTCAGGAGTCTTAGAAACCCGCGAAAGTGCATGAGAAGAGCTATGAATGTTAAAGAAGCGAGTGACGTGTGTAAGTACCGAGTTAGTGGCGGTCGGTTCTCTCTGCCTGCTCCGCGATGGATTTGGCGTAAAGTTATAGATAAATTGATAGATAGTACATATATATATTCGTCTAACATCATAATTGTGAACCCGAGCTTATTAGTTATATATATATATAGATATATATAATTGTAGTTTACATATATTTATATATATATAACTAAGAAGAACAACTTTCTTCTAAAATAAAAGTAAACAAATAACAGTTGTTAAGCCAAGAGAGGTAGTAAGTAAGTAAAGAATACACACCAACTCATGCTTAACCCACTGCTGGGATAAGGGTTTCCCTTCAACCGAAGTGGTTTAGAGCATACTCCGCTACACTGCTTAATGTGGGATGGCGACAGCCAGTGTTTTCAAGCCGCCCGAAGAGCTTAGCTTAACGACAAGTCACAACAGCCTGAACCATGTCGTGAACGTGTCCTCTGAAGATCGATAAAGATAAACTCATCCATATTCAGACTGCGGTCGACGTTACCTAACCGATTAGAGTCAGTCACATGAGAAACGATGCCATCAAGCTTCTGAACTTCCAAAGAATGTTCCAACCTAATTCAGGAACTGTAAATCTGTTTGATGGGCGAATCCTGTCTGAATCACATAACAATCCAACTCAATCCATTGTAATAAACCTATGAACCGCAAGAATTAGCCCAATATATAACAAGTTTGGAATGATATCCAGATAGTAGAGACAGTAAAAAAATTTGGCAGTAACTCAACATTATACACTTGTGATTAATTGAGTTATTTATTTATATATACCAAACTAACCAAAAACAGTTCAGTACATTTTTTTTCTCTGTTTGTCAACCCATTTTTGTTTCTTTTTTGTTCAGTAGCCCTTGACGAGCTTTATTGTCATCAATGAAAAATTTAGAAACAATAGACAAAAAAAATACCTGCAAATTTCAGTCATGATTGCTGTCGAAATTCGTCCACTAGTATAATAAAATCGTAAAATGATCTAGTATCTGCATAGAATATTTTAAAGTAATATATGTTAAGATTTTAATATCGTTACAGGTCCAAAACAATCATTTATAAATTTCCATCCCATTTCAATAAATAAACGACATAGCGTTTATTTATTACGTTTTTTGATGAAATATGACACGGCGATTTAGAGCTTGTACTTCGAGTTTATATTAACACTACTTTTGCATGTGTACGTATGTATATCTACACGCCAGGTTCCTTGCGGAGCAGGCAGAGAGAACCGATATATGACGCAGTCCTTACACACTTCACTCACTTCTCTACTATTCATAGCTTTTTTCATGCACGCTCGCCAGTTCCTGGGGCTTCTGACATTACCTTCTGATAAAATACGACCAATTTGGTCATGGTAGGTTAGTCTAGGTCTTCCTCCGCTCCTACATCCTTCCACTTTCGCATTATATATCTGTTCCGAACCAACGGACCATGCATTTTCCTATCTTAACACCAACACTCTCTTTCAAACCAACTCTCTTTCTTACGTCATTATTACGAACGCGGTCAGCAAGCGTTATGCCATAAATTTTGCGCAATGCTCTCATTTCGACCGCATTTATTCTACTTTCATGCTCTCTCTGCCATACCCAGCTTTTGCTTTCATAAGTTAGCGTTGGGATTAGCACCACGTTGTGTACAGCGAGCTGTGCCGTCTGGCTTAAATTTCGGCTGTCTAGAAGTTTACTCAACGCTCTACTCACACTATTTCTTGCACTCACTCGTCTCTCCACATCAGCGGTGTGCCTTCCATCGCTGCTAAAAGCGCTTCCAAGATATAAAATCTTATCCACTTGCTCTAACACTACCTCAATACCGTACCGTGCCGTAATCCTAGTGTTCGGTCTTGTTTGTTTTTCTTTCAAATATCATTATCTTGGTTTTCTTCACATTCAATCGTAAGCCTTTCTTCATACAATCGTCTTTCATTGTTGTAACTGATGTTTGCAGTTCGGATGAACACTCGTTTATTTAGGTTTAGCGCGAAAGATATAAAAAATCAAAATCAATACGAGCGGAGCCGCTGGCATCATCTACTTATACAAATAATAGATGACGCGACTCACAAAAGTTATAGTCAGTCGTAGGCCTCCACTCGAGGGAGCCTCAAGTGGAGGTCTATGTTCAGCAGTGGACGAATATAGACTCAAAAGATGATCTTGACGAGATGAATAACACGTTGCCGTCTAGTTCTACACTATTTTTTTGAAGTGAAATCTTTAGCTACGCTGGGCACTATTGGGATGTGGATAAAGCAGTAAACTCGCGTGACCATCACGCTCAGATACAAATAATGTTTACAAGTTTGTGAAGCTACGAAGTTTTGGCTGTTGACGTGCAGTCCTACAACTGACAGTCTTTTTTCTAATGAATGCTTAGTGTAGGTACGGGTTGGTTTAGTAAGATGGTATTGATGATAGTACACTAAGATGGTAGATCTTAGATACAATTGAAATTAATAAAATAAAATAATGCAATAGAAACAATTAAAGTAAAAGTTAATACGAGTTTGGTTGGTATATGATATGGTAGATGAATATGGTTGAGCACACGCGATATGGTTGGTGACAGATCGTGAACTGGTAAATGCAAGTTATTATACTAAAAATGCAAGTAATTATGTGTCGCACGCACGTCGCTATAGTGCTGACTGGGCGAGCGCGGGAGTGACACCAATGTAGGTCATAGACAGTACACTTAGGAAATACAATGCGTACGACTCGATATAAAATACCTATGTGCGTTATATATTTATCCGCACAGCATAATGTACCCGTCATCAATTCTTTGTTCAGACAATGAATCAGCACCTTCTAGGAATTGGCATACTGTTCGAATTTACTATGTCATAGTTGAACCCTTGCCAAGGGGAAGGCAGTGCCAATAACTCCTACTTTATTTGTGTGGCGACACTCTGTCTGCGACCGGGGCACATTGGGAATAGGCCGCTCTGTTGAACTAATAGGATGTATCATCCATTATACTAGTTTACTAGTTATTTATCACAAAATATGTTTTGTTTGCAAAATATATTTTTTAATTTGCATATCTGTAGTGGAAATAGTCGATAATTGTGTAGTTCTGAGAGAATTTCCTATTTTTCCGACTCTGTAACCCTACTTTTGTCCTACCAAAACTAAATATAGGAGATACCTGTATAAAAATCCTTCTTATTTGTAAGGGGTAATAAATTGTCATTTTTATCTATCTATCTATAACTTCACGCCAAATCCATTGCGGGGAAGGCAGAGAGAACCGAACGCCATAAGACGCGGTCCTACACACTTCACTCGCTTCTTTAACATTCATGATTCTTTTCATTCACGTCCGTTTCTAGGACTCTTGACATCACCTTCTGATAAAACACGAATTTGGTCATGGTAGTTTAGTCTTGATCTTTCTCGGCTCCTATATCCTTCCCCTTTTACATTATATATCTGTTTCGTCATTCTTTCATGCTGCATTCGTTTTGAATGCGTGCGTGCATGAAAAGAGCAATGAATGTTAAAGAAGCGAGTGAGGTATGTAAGGATCGAGTCACGTGGCTCTCGGTACTCTCTGCCTACCCCGTAAGGGATTTGGCGTGAAGTTATAGATAGTAGATTTATTAATACCTAAAAGTTCTTTACTGAGTCCCTCATAATCTTTACTTACTTAGTAGTAAGTGATATACCTTAAAGGTACATCTAGGATTTGGGTCTGTAGTAGAATCTACATGAGTTCTGATAATCTTTTAACCCGGAAAAATTCGGAAAGCGATACGAGATAAATTTTGGCCACCAATGTTTTATGACATATTACTTCTTGATTTTACACTTAAAAACATCTCGAATTATTTGTTTACTATCAACACTGAGTTTTAAAAATAAGGTAAATCGATTTTATTAATTTTTTCCCGTGATTGAGTGCTCAATTGTGAAGTCAGTCAAGCAGAACGGCAAGCGAATGAATACATTTTAACCGAACACAAGGTGTAATCAAATGTAAAAAATGTTATTAAGTCTCTGAAATTCAATCATAAAGTTGATTAGCTCAGATGAGCTTCGGACGATTTCTTCATTATTAATTGAACACTCCGAAATGTTAGTCAGATTTCGATACTTTCCGGACAGTATTTTTAACGGAGGTACATCGAACGAAAGCAGCCCAACTGGGAAAGTACCTCCACCTCACAGAACACCGCAACCAAATAACAAATCCTTGGAGGGTTGAGTTGTGAGTGGAATCAGTAGCTCCTAAGAAGTTGCTGTCTTAGCGGCAGGATGGCAATATACGCCCTGCATAAACTTCAAGCGTTCATATGCTTACAGTAGACAATTTACATCCGGTGAGCCATATCCTTATCTCCTGTGGTTTTTTTTTATACAATATCGGAAGGCATACAAGCACGCGGTCTACCTGATGTAAAGTGGTTACTGTAGCCTGAGAATGCTGGTAATACATTAGGTATCACTCGCGCGATGCCACCTCTGTAGTTAACACAGCAACTCCTTTGGAGCTTACTGGTAACCTCACTCACACGCAGGAACACAACAACAAGGGAGTTGTTAGAGCGGTTTTCAGTGAGGCGGAGGTACTTTCCGAGACGGGCTGCTTTGATACGCCCTTCCTCTCCTCCTTCCTTAGACACCCAGACCGAGACATGTTCATGTACACAAATATTTATCCTGTGTGGTTATCGAACCCACGAGCGTCGATATCAAAGTCGCGTTATTATGCGCGCTCCGCGGAGCCAATGAGTTCGTCAAAATTAAATAAATTCTCAAAATAAAGGTTGTATAAAATAAATTTGACAGCTTCTTATACATTCAAAGTGGATCGCCATCTTTTTCCGAGTTAAAGCCATCTCCACGTAGCCGTATCAAAGCTCCGCGCTACGGAAATATCTCCACCTCGACGAAGCCAAAGCCACAAAGCAACTTCCTGGAAGGTTGTTTGGATTCATACCAGAACGTGGCGATAAGTTAAGCCTCTGATGAGTTTTTGTGTTACTATTGTAAGTATTGCAAGCGTTGATACCATCAGGTGTGCCCTCTTCTTGTTTCTCTCCATACGTTGCACAAAAAAGTCTTCACCAGGGTGGCAAAGTGCGAGTCGGATTCGATCCTTCGACCGTATATCTATCTATCTATAAATTCATATCAAATCCTTCGCGTCGTAGGCTTAGAGAACCGAGCGGGATATGACGCGATCCTTACACACCTCACTCGCTTCACCTTCTGAGAGAACACGATCAATTTGATCACTGTAGGTAAGTCTTGACATTCTTCGGCTGCTACATCCTTCCACTTTTGCGTTGTATATCTTTTTCGTAATTCTTTCTTCCTGCGTTCTTTCTATATTTCCGAACCAACTGAGCATGTTTCTTCTTATTTAACTAAATTTAGGTATGCAGTCAAAAGTATCCTGTGTGGTATCTAATGATTTTCAACATCTGGTTGGTTAGAAACATCATTTATTTTCCTTCATTGTTATCCTAACCTGACTCAACGTAACCTAAACGTGACCTGAAATTCAAGACTTAGTACGAGTTGACTCACGTCGCACTTTCCTTCAACTACGAGTACAGCATTAAGTTTCGTTAATTTAACGTGACTCATGAAGGAAAATCCTTCGTAAATTTAATGTCTATAGATATCGACGAGCTCGATGGCGTAGTGGTGAAACGCGCCATTCCCACAGAGGGCAAACATTTGTGTGCATGAACATGTCTGTTTATGTCTCTACATAGTATATTGAGAGCAGGATACTCAATACCCCAAGATGATACTGTGACTATCGATATTTATCTAAAGGAGGCTGCAGCATGCTCGTCTATCCTCGGGGAGTACGCATAAACAACAGGGCCAGATTCCATTTCATGTGACGCTTCTCACAGAGTCCTGATCGAATTTAATTACTGAGAGCCGCTGGAATTTTCCCTTACTATAACAGCACTCTGAGGAAGTACCGTACCTCCACCTCATAGAAAACGGCTGCCAAATAACAACTTAGAAGGTTGCTGTGTCCCTGCATGTAAGTGAGGTCACCAGTAAGCTTCTAAGGAGTTGCTGTATCAGCAGCGGAAATAGCATCGTGCGAGTGATACTTAATGTATTATAAACGTTCATAGGCTACGGTAACCGTTTCACATCAGGTGAGCTGAATGCTTGTATGTGTATCGTTGCGCGTGTCATTCTAATCAAACGCAGGTTAAGCAACGTCGACTACAGCCTGTCTATAGATGGGTTTGTCTGCCTAGAGCTTCTGTCTTTCCTCTGGTTGTTTTCGATAGATGACAGTCGTTAAACTAAGTCACTGATTTTCGGGCGGCTTGAAAACACTGCCTTCCGCCAATCCGCAGTTGAGCATCGTGGTGAAGAATGCTTTTAAAACCCCTTCAGTCGAAGAGATATCCGTATCCCTACAGTGGGGTGAGTTGGGGTTGGTGTAGTAGTAGTAGTATAGTACTTTTTGTACTGCTAACTGCAAAATAATTTTCACCCCCATTCAAGGCCGCAAGAGCTTGTCTTTGGTACATAATATGACATGCGGAGTATATATAATATAATATTTACACTGAATATTCCAGCCTTGCTAAAATGACGTAGGTCTGGCGACCCTCAGCTCCTACTCTATATCGGATAATCCGCAACTTTCCGGAAAGTTACAAAGCGATAGTTTACAAGTCAGTATCGAGATAAAGAACTTACGTTCGAAACTCCTGGCCTTGATAACATCGACCTACGAATTTGTCTTCCAGCATAAATTTGGAGAGTTAAGAAGGTACAGTAATACGCATATTCAAGGGTGGAAAATATATTCCGTGATGACCAGCGACGTATCAAAAGGTAGACACGTTATACACTAACATTATTGTATTTTAAAATGGCGCAAATAGTACTATATCATCGTACAGTAATTTATTATGATTCTAACAAAGAGAAAAATGATATACCTGTCGTTAGAAAGAGATGAATATACATCTTAAAAGATTTACGCTTTGTGGGGAAGCACGTATAGCCTCGACGTGAGAGCGCGCCCAACTGAAAGCGAGTTGGGCAATTACCTTACTTTCGTCTTGCCATTCTAGAGCGCATACGACGTATCTATAACTATAAAAACATCTTAGGTGCCGACCGATGAGATCGATTTTGCATACTGTGTGACTTTGCATTTTCTGTAACTCAATTCACCGCGATGAATCGGGGGTGAAGTTGAATGCGCAGCTTTCATTGGTTAGTTCACTAGTCACATATCGGCTTATTGGTCAAAATATCCTACTATTGGTCAGAAGGCTCGAATCGCTGAGATCAAAGGCGCTAATAGAATACGTTTTTGTGAATGCGAGGTGACTTCATGTGCAGTCAAAGTGGTTTATTGATCTGTGTCCGTGACAGGGGATCCTTGAATATGTCACCTTTATTACTTTACCTTATTTGACGAGCTCGGTGGCTCAGTTTGTAAAAGACGCGACTTTGACACCAACGCTCGTGGGCTCGATTCCCACACAAGGCAAACATTTGTGTGCATGAACATGTCTGTTTGTCTTGGTCTGGAAGTTTTAAGAGAGGTAGGGCGCATCAAAGCAGCCCGTCTGGGGAAGTACCTCCACCGCACAGAAAACCGCAGCCATATAACAACTCCCTAGAGGGTTGTTGTGTTCCTGTGTGTGAGTGAGGTCACCAGTAAACTCCTAAGGAGTTGCTGTGTAGGCAGCAGAGGAGGCATCGTGCGAGTGATACTTAATATATTACAAGTATAATAGGCTACGGTAACTGCTTTACATCAGGTAGGCCGTATGCTTGTATGCCTCCCGACGTTGTATTAAATATATATATATATATAACCTTCGAAGTCATACCAGCATAAGGGCAACCTGGTGTAAAGTGGTTATCGTACCTTGCTCGCTTGCAACACAGGAAGAATCGGTCGCGTTGCCACCCCTGTTGCTAACATAACAACTCGTCAGGAAACCTGACTTACTCGCAGGAACACCAGAACCCTCCAGGAACTTGTATTTGCTGCGGTTCTGTGAGGGGAAGGTACTCGTACTTCCCAATCTGACTGCTTTGACTTAATGTGTGCCTGATGTTGCACGTCTTTTCTAGGTCTTCCACGGGCTCCGTACCTAATGGGGTCAGAGTCCTAACTAAGTCTGAGCTCTCTGATCATCTATCTGTCCGTCCGTCTGTCAGGACTGTATCTCTTGAACCATAATAGGTAGAAACTTGAAATTTTCACAGAGTTTGTATTACTATGGACACTATAATACCAAAGAAGAGAGTTTAAGAGAGGTAGAGCACATCAAAACAGCCCGTCCGGGGAAGTACTTCCACCTTACTGAAAACCGCAGCCAAATAACAACCAGTTAGAGAGTTGTTGTGTTGCTGCGTGTGAGGTCACCAGTAAACTTCTAAGAAGTTGCTGTGTTTACAGCACAGGTGGCATCGCGCGAGTGATACTTAATGTATTACAAACGTTCACAGGCTACAGTAACCGCTTCACATCAGGTGAGTCGTATACTTATATGTTTGTAATGTTTTAACCAACTGCCTACTTTGTGCTTTCATGTTAGATGTTAAATGTTTTTTTATACAACGTCGGGAGGCATATAAGCATAAGGACCACCTGATGTAAAGCGGTTACAGTAGCCTATGAACGCTTGTAATACATTAAGTATCACTTGCGCGATGGCGCCTTTGCTGTTAACAGCAACTCCTAAGGAGCTTACTAGTAGCCTCACTCACACGAAGGAACACAACAACCCTCCAGGGAGTTGTTATTTGGCTGCGTTTTTCTGTGAGGTGTAGGTACTTCGCCAGATGCATCCTACCTCTCTTAAAACATCGAGACCAAGACAAACGGACATGTTCATGCACACAAATGTTTGTCTTGTGTGGGAATCGAACCAATGAGCGTTGGTGACAAACTCGCGTCGCGCGTAGTGTCTAATAGTACTGGCATCTATCACGATGCCTGTGTTGTTGTATTTTACATTTCTCTTGTCTATGATTCATTCCATCAAATATCATGGCTACTTCTTGAATCACTTATTTAATTTTAATCCAACAGAATTTCATCCACCTCCGAGCAATATAGCCATCGCCCAAGTATGCTGTGTGTTTGTATGACAGAGTAGCTAATCTTCATTTCAGACACCAGCCTGTCACGCCTGTCTTCCGAATGGGAACGAGGGGTGTTAGCGCGACCTGTATAATAAGTATCCCCTTTGGTGTCTTCTGCATAGCAATGAACGCCAGCAATTGATATTCAGCAGAAAGAGCTTTGTGGTGACTCGGATAAAGCTAATATTTCAAAAAAAGGCAAACACTTTTTTAACAATAGTCGCTTTTAGTAGTCATAAAAAAACTCACAAAAATTAAATAAGAAGGGGCATGCTCAGTTGGTACGGACATGTGGAAAGAACGCGAGAAGATAGAATTACGAAATATATATACAACGCAAAAGTGGAAGGATGTAGGAGAGGAAGGCGAAGATTTACCTACCATGGCCAAATTGATCGTGTTCCATCAGAAAGTGATGTCAGGAGCCTTAGAAACCGGCGAGCGTGCATGAGAAGAGCACTGAATGTTAAAGAAGCGAGTGAGTGTAACAATCTAGCTTATTATTAATGAATATATGATAATATAAGCATTGATTAATGTGGTTATTGTAGTCTGTTAACATTTGCAATACGGGAAGTATCGTTCGCACGCACGCCCATCAGTATGCTCCTAAGGAGTTGCCTCCCCTCTCCTTAAGAGTACAGACGTCCTTAAGATTATACTGATCACTTACTCGCAGGAATACCACATAACTCCAGGGAATTGTCAATTGGTTGGGGCTTTCTGTGAGTTGCAGGTACTTCCTCAGCCAGCTTTGATGAGCCCTACTTCTCTGAAAAATACTCAGGCCAAGACAAACGGACATGTCCATGCACACAACTGTTTGTACAGTGTTTACGAGCCAGTGTTAAGGGAGCTATTGCTACCGGGCTCGGTCATGAACTAAATAACCTCTGGAGAAATTATTTTGCATAGTAAACATATTCACCGTTAAGAGTTGGATGGTAAAGTAGAACGTATAGCTGTTGTCACGGATCAAGATCTCGTAACTTATCGGTTTAGTGGTTAAAATATCCTCCTATTAGTCAGTAGGATCGAATCGCTGAGAAATTTAAACTAAAATAAACTTCTATTAAGCACATAGCATACACAAAAATAAATTAAAAAAAAATACACTCAAACACACACACATACTTAGGCACACTAAAATAATTATGGCAATTACATGGGAAGTATGGTCTCCACGACACAGGGAATCCTAGTGCTGAATCCAACGATACTGTTTTCTTTCTAGTACTGTAATAATTACCTAGTTGTACTATAGTAGTAACTAAATTTTGTACATGTTATTTGGACTGAATAAAACTTATTACAAATAAATAAATAAATATTACACAAAAAAAAAATACAATTAGACATATTTGCTATATTACGGGTTTAAACGTAAAAAACATGAGACGATATTATTGTTTGTAAGATAATAAAAAAGTTTTGTACTAAGCTGCAAAGAAAATAAATCTTATTTTAAGTTACCAATTTGAAGATACGACAGTATTTCTTAAATACTCGCTTATTTCTAACTTAATTGTTTGTCTACCTTGTGAGATGTTGAAACAAACTTTATCGCTATTCGATTCGATTTATTCGACCCACTTTCTTTATTCAACGTTGGGAGGCAAACAATTATTGACCGAGCCCAATGTAAAGCTAACGTAGCCTACCGAGCACTGACGAGCTCGGTGGAGCAGTTGTTAGTAATACTTTTTTGACAACAACGCTTGTGGGTTCGATTCCCACGCAGAACAAACATTTGCGTGCATGAACATATCTGTTTGTGTTGATCTGGGCGTTTTTAAGAAAGGTAGACTAGCTGCACCCCTCCAGGTAGTTGTTATTTGGCTGATGTTTTCTGTGAGATGGAGGTACTTCCCCAGACAGGCTGCTTTGATGCGCCCTACCTCTATTGAAATATTATTTACAATATTATGGTATTGATTACTAAGCAACACTTTGTTGTTTGCTTACTCTTACCATCATAACTTTAATAAAGTATCTCTCTACTAGCTGATAACAGAGACCTTGCCCGTATTTTTTTCTTTTTAAAAATGAAAACCACATATATATATATATATATGTATAGAAGATGTAGAAATTGTGACAGTGGTCTGAATGTCCACTCTGGAGAGCTTTCTTTTAAATCAAGTAAAAGGGAGCAGACAACCTCAATCGGATCCGATATAAATATTTGATGAATAGTGTGCATTATTCATACATAATAAAGTAGGTTGTTTGTTTATTAAAGCCACAAGCCCGAGGTCTGATAGTACTTAAATATTAAAAGGTACACATTTCTTAGTAGATCCGAGACTGGATTCTACGAAAAGAGAATTTTAAGTTTGTACCACATATTGGAATATTATTTTAGAGCAGTAATAGACTAACAACTAAATGCGTGTTTTCAGATTAATGTACATATTTGTAATTATCACTTGCTCGGCGCTGAAGGAATACATCGTGAGATAACTCGCAAGTCCAAGAAGTTATAATGACATGTGACCTAACCTGAGAAAGGTCTAGTTTTCTTCCTAGGTTGTTGAATTCTGACGGCAGACGCTCCATTTAAAAATTAGTATCTTCGCCAAATCTCTAGAATTAGGTAGCGGACTCCGCCAATTCTAATGGTCTAGGAAACGGGAGAACGCTAAGACGAAGAAGATTGGAATATCATTTTAAGCTTGTTTGAAGTACTTTATAATATCCATGTCTGTATGTCTTGGTCCGGATGTTTTTAAGAGAGGTAGGGCGCATCAAAGCAGCCCGTCTGTGGAAGTATCTCTACCTTGCAAAAAACCGCATCCAAATAACAACTTCGTAGAGGGTTGTTGTGTTCCTGCGTGTGAGTGAGGTCACCAGTAACCTCGTAACCTCCTCAGGAGTTGCTGTGTTAGCAGCAGAGTAGGCATCGTGCGAGTGATATTTAATGTATTTCAAGCGTTCATGGGTTACGGTATATACTTTTCATCAGGTAGGCTGTATGCTTCCCGATGTTGTTGATATTTAAACAATTATGCATATTATCTATTTGTAATAATACTAATATTAGGGATGTAGGAGCCGAGGAAGACCGAGACTAACCTACCATGACCAAATTCGTCGTTTTTTATCAGAAGGTGATGTCAGGAGCCCCAGGAACCAGCGAGCGTGATGAAAAGAGCTATGAATGTTAGAGAAGCGAGTGAAGTATGTAAGGACCGCGTGTTATGGCTCTCGGTTCTCTCTGCCTGTCCCGCAAGGGACCTGGCGTGAAGATATACATAATCATAATCATTTATTTGCTAATACAGTTACATAAAGGTCTTATTTTAACATACAGTGCCGTGTATTAAGCCTGATAGCAGGCATGCAAATCATAAATATCACGTCATTACAAAAAAAAAATAGTATTAATAAAATTTAAGGTTATAATACAAATATCATTTACATTATTATTATATGCATTAATAGAATTTATTTATTTTGTGATTTACAATGGTCAATGTATTCTTTAGTGGAATAGAAACAGTGTTCCAATAACCACTTAGTCAATATAGGCTTAAGGGCTTTACCTTCCAGTAGCTTCATGTCATTGGGAAGCAGATTAAATAGGTATATGCACATATTGTATACATTTCTTTTATAAATATCTTTCTGGCATGTGGGTTGATATAATTAGCTCATGATAATAGCTCGAGTTTGTCTTTGGTTTACGTCCCTTCTTTTGCGCCAAAATTCTGGATGGGATGCCACAAATGCACAGATATCTCTTAAGTATAAACATGGCAATGGAAGGATGTTGAGTCTTTTAAACAGTGGTTTACAACTGTCATCCACCCAGGCATTGCATATGGCACGAATACATTTTTTTTGTACCTTGAAGGCTCTATCCATCTCAACCGAATTTCCCCATATGATTAGGCCATAGCTAAGCACTGATGCCACGTAACCATGATAAGCGGTAATTGAGGCTTCCATTGAAATAATTTGCCTGAGTCGTTTCAAGGCAAAAACAAAATGGTTTAACTTATTACATACTTGATCGACGTGGGCCTTCCAATTTAAATGTTCATCAACTGCAATACCGAGAAATTTTACAGTAGTAACCCTTTCGACTTTGTTGTTGTTATATTTTACATTCAATGTTGTCTGGTTTGAGTTGTATGACGAGAATTGAATGAAATTAGTTTTACTTATGTTAACTTGTAAATCATTTGCATTCATCCAAACCATTACATCATGAAGTGCTTTATTAATATTAGCTTCGTATGTATCAATATTATCGCATGTCATTACTAATGTTGTATCATCTGCAAACAGTATACTTTTATGTTCGATACTATTCGGGAGGTCGTTTATATATACTAGGAACAACAATGGTCCCAGAATGCTTCCCTGAGGGACACCCGTGTCACAGCTCCTAAAACTAGATCTATAGTTCTTTTTAGTAACTACTCGGTTTGTTTTATTTACTTTTATTATTTCTGTACATTATACATACATACATACAATACTAATATTCTAATTTCCCACAATATTCTGTTAACGCTCAATGCGCGGTATAAAATAAAAGTAATATTATTGGTAATTTATAAAGAATAGTAGATTGATAATAAAAGGATGAAAGAAAGTTTATGCGCCCGAGATATTTAGGTAGGTATATGAGCGAGTGTAACAAGAGAGTGCATCTATGATCATGGGCTCCATTTTCTCCGAGTTATACACTCTACTTTCCATTTAGAATGTAACGAAATATTATGTTAGTTATTTAGATTACCAAATAATCAGTTAATATTTTCTTACATTTACTGTTTTTCTTATTTTAACGGCGCTGGACACTTTCAACTGGTAAATATTGTAAAGTAACTTTGTAATCCATAGTCATTTTCACTTAAAGAACCAAAATTAGCAATATTTGATAACAATGTTCATATGCAAACCAAATGTAAAAGGCACCGCGTTGTAACGAAGAAAATAATAATTAAATAAACTATGAAATTTCATAGAAAATAGAATTTGGAGAAACTTAACTTTGAATGGGAGTAAATAATAGTCTAGGATTTTATGATATAACATATCATAAAATCCTTGCATTAAAAAATGATTCCACATTGATTTTGTATAAGTTTATTACAAAAAACAACAGATGACCGATAATAATGAAACAAATGAGGTGTGTAAGGACCGCATCTTGCGGCGGTCGGTTCTCGCTGGCTACCCCGCAAAGTACCTGACGTAAAGATATATACATACATACAAACATACTCGTACCTATGATCTAGTAAAGATTGCGGGAAGAAGCAGGATGCAAGATCACAAGACCGATCAACGCGGTAGTTTAGAAAGAGGCTTATATTCACCAGTGGATGTTCTTCGGCTGAAACGGTGGTGATAAAAGTAACATTTACTGACGTGAAATTGTAAGATTCAACCAGAATAGGTAGAAAAAATCGGCTAAGTGCGAGTAGGACTCGCGCACCAAGGTTCCATACCATTATCTATAAAAACAGCAAAAAAAATCATGTCTGATTGTTGTATGGGAGCCCCACTTATATATTTATTTATTCTGTTTTTTAGTATTTGTTGTTATAGCGGCAACAGAAATACATCATCTGTGAAAATTTTAACTGTCTAACTATCAAGGTTCATGAGATACAGCCTGGTGACGGACGGACAGCGGAGTCTCTGTAATAGGGTCCGTTTTACCCTTTGGGTACGGAACCCTTAAAGTGAAATTGATTTAATTTCAGTAAAGAGTGTGACAATCCACTCGAATTATCACGGTGTCGACTTGTTAAGCACGCTTCAACGGGCGCTTACACGTCGTTGAGCAATTGCGCCATTCCCATGGACTGCCGGCTTTTATCGTGGCCATAGATACGCTTTTGTTACGGAGGTATTGAAATGAGGCTATTGAATACCTCTCCATATCAGCAACTATTTACAGCAATAGTCAGTGGCGCAAAATTTCGATTTAGCACATCTCTTTTTAGGGTTCCGTACCCAAAGGGTAAAACGGAACCCTATTACTGAGGCTCCGCTGTCCGTCCGTCTGTCACCAGGCTGTATCTCTCGAACCGTGATAGTTAGACAGTTGAAATTTTCACAGATGATGTATTTCTGTTGCCGCTATAACAACAAATACTAAAAAATAGAATAAAATAAATATTTAAGGGTACTCCCATACAACAAACGTGATTTTTTTGCTCATTTTTGCTCGATATTGATAACGGCTACAGGTAGATGCTTGAAACATTCACAGAATATTTAGTTATATATTCACTTTAAGTATAAATAATTAAATTAAAATAAAACAAATATTTAAGGGGGGCTCCCATACAACAAACGTGATTTTTTGCCATTTTTATAGATATAGTTTTTATAGACGGAACCCTACGTGCGCGAGTCCGATTCGCACTTCGCCGATTTTTTACTACGTCCATACTATAGCGTAAGGGAGGCAGAATTTTTTAAGCGAGGTAGGACGCATCAAAGCAGTCCATCTGGGGTAGTACTTTATTCGCACAGGAAAAAATTGCAGCCGAATAACAACTCCTCGTAGGATTGTTGTGTTTCTGCGTGTGAGTGAGTTTACAACGAAGCTCATAAGAAGTTTCTGTGTTAGCAGCAGAGGTGGCATCGCGAGAGTGATATTTAATGTATTTCAAGCGTTCATGGGTTACAGTATTCGCTTTACATCAGTTAGGCTGTATGCTTCCCGATGTTGTATATAAAAAAACCTACAAATGCTTGCAATACTAGGAGTATCGCGCGTTGTTATTCCGCTGCTAATACAGCAACTCCTCGATGACTAGTAAGCTCAGTGATTTGCATAAAGTCAACCTTCCAAGGAGTTGTTATTTGGTTACGGTTTTCTGTGTGAAAATTCCACAAATAGGTTATTTGATGCCACCTACCCTATCTCCAATTATGTTGATACACGTGATTGTAGGTTGGCTTTGGTGGAATTTTGGAGATACTTAATGTTCTAGAAATAAATTATAGCTCAATGATTTAAATATATCTACGAGTACAATAATATAACGCAGAATGTTAAATCGAGTATACATTAAAAACCATTTACTGTATAATAATTAAAAACATTGAATGTATGTACTCGAAAAATTAATTAAATACCAGTGAATTACGTTTATTTTTAATAATTTTGATCGCACATAACCTTCTAAATTTTTTGTAAATACAAATATCAGTATTAATATATCGAAAATGTTGAGTGATATACATTAGTATCATAATGCTTAAGGAACCTGTCTATGTAAGAGAATTTTATACGGTACTAGCGAAGTTTGACGATAACTCTACGCAGGCGCCGTCGCACGCTATAATTCTAAAAATGCCGTGCAAGAGCTCGGGCAGCAATATAGTGATGTTTGTCCCCGGCGATTCATTTTGACCTCAGCGGAACGTGTTCATACCTAGACGGTACACGTTAGTTAGATTATATATTCTTCAGCACAAAACGTCGCAATCCGGCTGCGTCTCTAATGTAGCCTACCCTACTTATTTCTCTTTGTACTCTTCTGTACAGCAGAGAGCAAGACACCGTCGGTTACCGGCAAATCACATTTTTTATACTACCAAACCTGTGAAATTATGCTGAATATGTAATCAAGATTAAGTTACAAAATGCTGTTAAAAAAGTCAGCACAATATTTTGTTTGTTACACACAATCATGCTCTAATAAATGACTTAGGTTGCCTTGAAACACAAACACGCCAACGAAATAATTATTTTGACTTTGGGGCAATTCCAGTAATTTCTACTAATATAGGAAGTTCGTAATGGACAGCAACACTGTTTCAGTAGCAAGAAAATAAGAAATTGTAGCCCAAATCATTCGTAATTGTATTGTATTAATACAGATTTCGTCGACATGACATCAGGAATCCAGAACTAATAATAACAAATTACTTGTTCTGAAAATCTAGCATTTGTTTTACTTTCGTTGGTTATCTTGTTGGTTGGTTAGTAATAATTGGAATTAGTTGCTACTGTTTGACGTACTAAATTGACCATTCTAGAGCTATAAGCGACTGCATTGTGTCATTTTAGATGTGACGTAAATGTTTGTTACAAACGAAAGCGAGCTAATTGCAATTGGTAATTTCATTCATATATTATATTTTTTAAATACTAATTAGCCTATTATAATATTATGATTAGGACGAGCTCGGTGGCGTAGTGGTGAATGACACGACTATGACACCAACGTTCGGGGGTTCAATTCCCACACAGGACAAACATTTGTGTGCATAAACAGCTTACTGGTGACCTCACTCACATGCAGGAACACAACAACCCTCTAGTGAGTTGTTACTTGGCTGCGGTTTTTAGTGAGATGGACTTCCCAGATAGGCAAAAATGATCATCCAAACTTTTCACCTGCAAAAGCTCGAATAATTTCGAAACCTTGTTACATTTCGGCATATTTAATGTTTAATTAACTTAGAAAAACGTAACGTAAAGGCAAGAATTTTTATCTTTTTATCTTTATGGGTTTGGTGGTGGCTTACTAAAGGTGGCTTCCGTCCAGCAACATGTTGCTGGACGGACGTTTTATGGAATTTACTTGAAAATGTCTAGGGGCTTGAATTTAATATTCTTGACATATTTACGCTAGATAAGGATCTAATTATCCGAACTGTTAACATCACAAAATACGACAGCATTTTCCTGTGGGAACGTGCTAATTCGTAGTCGTAATTCGCCTATTTTCCCCGTAACTAACTCTACTATTCTCGGGCGACTGGTGTCCTAAATTTAAATGCGAGATGTAGGCCAGGACATAATTCTAGTGGTGCAAATAAAGACATATTTTTTATATATAACGTCGGGAGGTATGCAAACAAACGATCCATTTGATGTAAAGCGGTTACCGTATATGAATGTATATCACTCTCACGAGTCACCTATGCTACTAACACAGAAAATCCGTGGGAGCTTACTGATACTTACACGCAGGCACACAACAATCCTCAAGAGAATTGTTATTTGGCTGCGGTTTTCTGTGAGGTGAAGGTACCTCTTCAGCCGGGCAGTTTTGTTGCGCCCTACCTCTCTTAAGTATTTATTAAGTTTCTCATAAGTTTCTGTATATAAGAAATTCACATTTATTAAGTTCAAGCTTTTAGCCGGTCTGGGAACAATATTTAAGACTTACCTTTATCATCAGGCCGAAATTCGGCCTCCAGTTCAGCCCTCGAAGGTTCAGGCTCTGGGTTCTTGCTGGCTGCCTTCATACTCATCGTTTTTCTGGTCTTGTGGCCGCGGAACACCGCTTGGATCTTAGTCGCCGCTTGTTCCTCTGGGGAAGAACATAATCTAATGTTATTAATACGCTTTATTGCATAACACAAATTATACGAAATCATAAATATGTTTTGTGTAATTCTTACTGATAGAAAACATATTATACGACAGCAGTCTTAGTGCTGAAAAGCAATATTTTCAAAGTAACTTTATAGTAACGAATTAGTGTATAGAAAAAGGGATCGTGGATTCGATTCACACAAGGCAAATATTTATTTGCACGAAAACATTCTATGTATTTATAAGTACTGAGGTTGCCTAGTGGTCGAAGTTCGTCCATAATTTCTTCACCCTGTTTTCTTTCTCTTCTTCTTTCAATCTTTAAATTTAAACGTTATTAAGGCGCTGTGTAATTTGTAAATAGTATATACATATATTCAATATCACTAAAATACTAAGAGAAAGAAGATGGTTTTCATTAGTGTATCTGATCTAATGACCGTCGGTAAGGTAATTGAAATGAAACGGAGAGGGTAATAGGCAATCCGAAAACATAGTGCTATCGAGATAGTATGATAATGGAGGTCGCAGGTGGCTTAGGGACTCTTGAATGGTATTCGTTCGTTTAATTTGTCTCAGAGGCCAAAGGGTGACCATTTTTTAAACTGTCTACCCATATCTTCACACAAGGTACCGTATGAGGTAGGCAGAGATAACTGAGACTTACACACCTCACTTGCTTCTTTAACATGCATACATCTTTTGAAGCACGTTCGCCGGTGGTTGGGTTGTTGACATCGCCTTTAGATAAAACAAGACCGATTTGGTCGTGGTAGGTGAGCCTACCTCGGCTCCTACATCCTTCCACTTTCGCAATATATATCTGTATCGACATTCTTTCCTCCTGCATTCTTTCAATATGTCCAAAGCAACGAAGCATGCATTTTCTTATCTTAACACTCTCTTTCAGACGAACTCTGTTTCTTACATCATCATTGTGAACGCGGTCAGCAAGCGTTTTATGCCTTGAAGTTAGATTGCTCGCTACTTATACAACACAACGTCAAAATCAAGCAGAATCTGAAACGTTTAATATAAACAAGAAATTAAAATTTCTTTATAGAAACGATCTAGCTCACCTACCTAGTAGACAGTATTAAAGCAGACAACCTCCACAATGGCAATGCACAGTGAAGTTCAGTCTCGGGGACTATTTTTGAATTGAAACTAGTAGTTTCAACGTAGTCATACTAACTAGAAGTAGGCTGTTCGAGCTCTCCTTGGCCTTGTGAGACAGCAATGCATACGCGTAACACATGCGTAGGGAGCTTAGCTTCGAAAATATTACCACAAATTTTCAATATGTGGATAATCCTTGTGGATAATACTGATTTTGACATGTAGCGACTACCTGCGATTAGGTTAGGTCACACAAATTTAAATATAATGTTTTCCTTCATCGCCGAGATAGTGATGTTTAGGTACATATATGTACATAAATCCGAATGGTCGAATTTAGTTTAGATACATGTCTAAACCAGGTTTGAACCAGGCACCAGTTGATTAATAAGCCGGTTCTTTAGTCGCGGGGTTTTTATTTATATATTGTAGCAGTTACATTATACTGCTACAATGTTGGGGTTTGCAGCAATATAGATAGACCTACGAAAGATCAGGTTTGATGCCATATGAAAATGTGAAACTATTTTGCAATATGCTCGTTAGCTATTCTTATTAGTGCTCGTTACGAACGGGAAACCCAGTGCGGCCCTAATCTGATTATTTTTTCAAAATGGCAGACGTATTTCAAAATGGCGCTCCTATTACGCAATGGAACTATGAAACTAAGTTTACAAAAGGCACTTGCCCTAATTAGAAAGTACATTCAGGGGAAAATGGTGGGAAAGTAGATTTTTGACAAAATATTATTCATCTTTGATACTGTTTTGGACAAATATTTCATAGATTGTTTATTTGGCTATGCTTCAAAAATATAGGATCAAGTTCAGTACCTATAGATTTTTTTTTATGTTTTATGGACGTACCTAACTATGAAAATGTGTTTGTTCCTTTCTCTCGAAATAAAACCTCATGTTAGCTTACGTTATCCTAATTCTCTAAAAGGAATGACATGAATCCTTTCTTAATACGAACTGCTATTAAAACATCCCAAAAAAATGATTTTTTTTTGTCCACATTTCGTACCATCACATCCATTATTCCAAAAACATTTAACTTACAATCCCTATCTAAATATTTATGCTTATGTAACAAAAAATGACCAGATTCATTTCGACCCTATCTATACAAAATTTGCAAACAAATTGTATACTGTATACACGAAACATAGCAAGCCTAACCAATAAATTTAAATATTTACGTAAGTCCCTAGATAGTATCTCTCCTGCCAACCTACAGATAGGAATTGTTGAAGGCGCGAAAGACCACAGAACAAAAATATTCCCATATCAAACAATAGATGTAAATTTACTTTTTCTGCTTATTCGATCGGAAGCCATTTTTGTTTACAAAGCAACGTGAACGCGATATTTTTATTTTTGAATTCTCTGTTGTTATAACCTTTTTTGGTGTTTTCATACTTGTGATAAAAATATGTTGAGTCTTTGGTGCTTTATTGCACGAACGCTATCATTTTTATTGTCATCTATATTGTATAAGTCTCCTCTCCTTTAGGAATCGGCCTATTGACCACCTGGTATCCGTTTCGAATCCTGGCGGGCATGTATCACTAAATTCGTGTTTTCGGATTTATGTACATATTTATCACTTGCCCGGCGGTGAAGGAAAACATCGTGAGGAAACCCACACGTCCAAGAAATTATATTTCAAAAGACGTGTGACTAAGAAAGATCCCTATGGATGTAAAAATCAGTGTATTCGCCAAATCCTTAGCCTTAAGTGGTGGATCCTTCGGATAATGCGAAGAAGGTATTTGGATCATGGGAACGTATTTGGACCTAAGAACTTGCAGTAAAATAAGTGCGAACCTTATAGTATTACTTCAGCTCAATAACCAAACGACTTTGTCAAAGAAACATAGGTCAAATTACTACATAATAATTTTGTACACAGTGTATCAACAGTACTGAAAGCTTTCGTAGATGCAGAACACTATTTTTAGAAGCTTATATTAAACTTGCTATGTTAGTATTCAAATAGGGCTAAATCTTGAAAGCTGAATTAGAGGAATTTAAACTATATATTTCTTGCATGATACTAGCTTTTGAAATTATTCGTACCTAATAAAAATATTACTTTTCTTTTAGTATAACTGAATTTTTGAATAAAGCTTGTTTATAACAAAAGTTTTCTTTTATAAATATTTTTCGTTGGGCAAATATAAGCTTTGCTAGAGTGGAAGCGCTACTTCTTTCATTGTAAGCGTTAATATGCAAGATGTAACCACTTTACATCAAGTGGGCTGAATGCTTGTTCACCTAATGACGTTGTATAAAAAAAATGATTTCTAAAATATATTTAAGAATATATAAAAGTTTCGCAACCCCCCTTCCTCCTACTTTCCTTGTACGCCTGACATTAGCAGGACACTTAAAGTACCAAAGAATATTAAATTACATTTTAGTAGCAAGTAAATACTAGATTCCGTTTCAGATATAATATATCCGTCGGTGCGAAATCTAGGGCATGCGGCGGTGGGGGCCGCCACCCACCACGCAACGCCCATCCCGGCGGGTCGAGGGGAGCTGAGTGTCGTATAGGCACATGGAATGTGAGAGGTGGTCTAAAAGATAAGATGAATGAGTTGATAGATATAATGAACGTGAGATGCCTAGATGCTTTGTGTGTGTCAGAGACCAAGCGAAAGGGAAGCGACACCGAAGATCTGCCCGGTGGCATGATGGCCCTGTGGTCCGGGGTGGACCAGGACGTTCATGCCAGCGCTGGCGTAGGTGTCGTGCTTTCATCTCGCTTAGCCGCGGGTGTGAAAGATTACGATTTAGTAGGTCCAAGACTTCTCTGGGTTAAGATAAAACTGGGGATTACGCGAGTGTTTTTAGTTGCAGCATATGCTCCTGTGAGCTCTGCTGATCCCCAGGAGCTCGAGAAGTTTTGGGAGACTGTAAGGGGTATTCTGGATTTGGCCGAAGCGAATGAACGGATAATTATGTGTGGTGATCTGAATGGATGGGTTGGGACCAAGCGAAGCAGTTATGAGGCTGTGCTTGGTCCATACGGAGATAAGAGAGTGAACGATGCTGGTAAGTTACTTTTAGACGTATGTATGGAACGAAACCTCCTTGTGTCGAACACGCTCTTCCATCACAAGGATATTCACACTTACACATGGAGACGGAATGAACAGAAAAGTGTGATTGATTTGATTTTGATAGATGGACGTCTCCGAAAGTCGTTAATGGATACAAGAGCCTTCAGAGGTCCCACTCTTGAAACGGACCACTATCTGGTGATAAGCCGATTTGTGGGGCTTTTCAAGAAGTGGAGGCACTGGCGAGTGCGTATTCCTTTCGGAGACCATGAAAGAATAAGAAGTGAAAAATTGGAAGATGAAAGTGTGAGGAGTACGTATGTACGTCTAGTCAGTGAAAGACTTGCGAACGCGAGTCTTTCCGACTCAGATGTAGACGAATGTTGGAAAGTTCTGAAAGAAAGTATGGTGGACAGTGCGAAAGAAGCATGTGGATGCGCAAAGAGACGTAGAACACTAAGAGGAGATGCCTGGTGGGATGCGGAGGTTCAATCCTCCGTGGAAAAAAAGAGGAAAGCGTGGCTGGATTACGTATCATCTTTGCACCAGAGTGATGGTATGAAAGAAATGAAGAAAGAAATATACCGTCGATGCAAGAATGACTCCAAAGCTTTAGTGAAAGAGAAGCGTGAAAGACTACATATGATTGAGGAAGAGAAGCTGACGAAGAACTTCGAGGCAAATACCAAACTCTTCTGGAGAGAGGTAAAGAAGTCTCGAAGTGGTTCGTCAGCATCCAGAATGGACAAGATAAGATGTAAAGCTGGTGGCATTCTTGCTAACACTCAGGAAGTGTTAGAACGGTGGAGTGAATATTTTAGAGAAATGTATGATTATGTCCATGACGCTGGCATTGTGAATGAGTCTGTGATAGACTCGGCAGTGCCAGCGTACCATGAAGACATTACTATGGATGAGATTGAATGGTCGATACGAAGTTTGAAAGATGGAAAGTCAGCGGGAATCGATATGGTAACAGCTGAGATGATCAAGCTAGGTGGTACCTGCGTTAGGGACGCCTTCTGGTTTTTGAGCAAATTATGCTGGAGAACCGGAAGGGTCCCGAGCGATTGGAGACGCGCAGTCATCGTGCCCTTGTATAAAGGCAAGGGCTCACGTATGGACTGCGCCAACTATAGGGCCATCAGTTTGATCAGCTTAGCAGCTAAAGTGTATGGAAAAATCATTGAAAGGAGAATGAGGGTGAAATCCGATGGAATGCTTTGGGAAGCACAGGGTGGATTTCGAAGCGGCAGAGGATGTACGGATCAAGTTTTTTCACTCCGCAACATCGTAGAGAAGCATCTGGCTTTGGATCAGAAGGTTTTCTGCGGTTTTGTGGACTTTGAGAAAGCATTTGATAGAGTCGTGCGAAAGAATCTCTGGAACATTTTGCCCGGATATGGGGTTGACGGTGACCTACTCCGTGCTGTGCAATCCACTTATGAGGATTGTACAGCATGTGTGCGGGTGGACGGCAGCTTGTCGCCCTGGTTTGATGTCAATATTGGTGTCAGACAGGGATGCGTGCTGTCGGCTCGGCTGTTCATCCTGTATCTGGACAGTTGTCTTCAGAGAATAAGAAATATGAATGTGGGAATGCGAATGGGTGACTCAGTGGTCAACTGCCTGCTTTATGCAGACGATGCGGCATTAATAGCAGAATCACCATCCGAACTGCAAACACTAGTTACAACAATGAAAGATGATTGTATGAAGAAAGGCTTACAATTGAATGCGAAGAAAACCAAGATAATGGTATTTGAAAGAGAGACAACCAGAACGAACGCTAGGATTATGGTTGATGATGTAGTGTTGGAGCAAGTGAATGAGATTGTATATCTTGGAAGTGCTTTTAGCAGCAATGGAAGGTACACCGCTGATGTGGAGAGACGAGTGAGTGTCGGGAATAGGGTGAATGGAGCGTTGGGTAAACTTCTAGGCAGCCGAAATCTAAGCCAGAAGGCACAGCTCGCTGTACACAACGCGGTGCTAATTCCAACGCTAACTTATGGAAGTGAGAGCTGGGTATGGCAGAGAGAGCATGAAAGTAGAATAAATGCGGTCGAGATGCGAGCATTGCGCAAAATTTGTGGCATAACGCTTGCTGACCGCGTTCGTAATGAAGACGTGAGAGAAAGAGTTGGTCTAAAAGAGAGTGTCGGTGTGAAGATAAGAAAGGGCATGCTCCGTTGGTTCGGACATGTAGAAAGAATGCGGGACGAAAGAATGACGAAACAGATATACAATGCAAAAGTGGAAGGATGTAGGAGCCGAGGAAGGCCGAGACTAACCTACCATGACCAAATTGGTCGTGTTTTATCAGAAGGTGATGTCAGAAGCCCCAGGAACCGGCGAGCGTGCATGAAAAGAGCTATGAATGTCACAGAAGCGAGTGAAGTATGCAAGGACCGTGTCTTATGGCGCTCGGTTCTCTCTGCCTACCCCGCAAGGGACTTGGCGTGAAGATATACATACATACATACATATAATATATTAAATTTAGACTGGCTACTATGATACAAAGGGGCTTGCTAATGTCCTTCGAAGCAATCTGAATACGCCTACTGGGGTACCATTTCATGACCTCTACTTAAAAATCAAATTGATTCGAAGACCAAACATTCCTCGAAACAAAAAAGTTTCATAGGTACATAAAAACTTTACTGACGAATGTTTGACTCTTCGGATTCCTTTAGCTGAACTAAATAGGTTTCAGTGATGGGTGTGGTACACACAGTAATGTATGGGTTGTAAGTAGCTTAATCTCACCTTTAGAGTTAAAGCCAGACAGTCATCTGCATTCTATGTCGGTGAGACTTAAAAGACACTGGGTCAAACCGAAAGGTTTGCGAACTAGGGTTGGCATTAAATACTCGCCTGTTTTAGCAAGGAATGAGTTCAGTTTCGATATACTGAACAAGACTTGCTAAAATAACGTAAATTTGGTGGCTTGTAGCTCTTACTCTAATAGCAACGTAACAAGTAAAAAGGCTCTGACGTGGGCGAGCGAGCACGAAAGTATGATTAAATAAACGAGCCACAAGAACAGCAAATGTTCTCTCTTTGTTAGATAAGAGAGGTCCAGTCTTGAGAGTGTTTACATTCACTTTAGTGACCGTTGTACTCTTTAGCCGACTTCAAAAATGAACTCGTTGCTAATTTGATTGTTTTTTAAAAAGATACATGAAATACTGAATATATATGTATATGCATACATACATATATATAATATAATATATATGTATATATATTTGACGATCTCGGTGGCGCAATGGTTAGTAACTCTACTTTGACACCAACGCTCGTTGGTACAATTCCCATACAGGACAAATATATATATAAACATATCTGTTTGTTGGTCTGGATTTTTTCTATGTATTATAAGTAGGTATTTGCATAAAAATATGTATTTACGTATGTTGGTTTACAAGTTACCGGAGCTTCGGTAACGTTAGGGCTAAATGGCGCTGTGTAATTTGTCCGACAATATTTATTTATTCATATATACACTTTTAATTTATATATATATATTTAATCTTTCTTTCTTACGAACCCAGTGGCAGAGTAATTAGCTATGCTACTTTAATATTAAGGCACGGTTCGATTCCCACACATTTGAAATATTTAAAAGAGGTAGGATGCATCATAACAGCCCGTCTGGAGAAGTGCCTCTACCTCGCGGAAAATAATAGCTAAATGAAACTCCCTGGACAGTTGTTTAATTCTTGTTTGGAAGCGAGGTTATCCGGAAATTTCAGAGGATTTAGCTGTGTTCGCAGCGGGTAAACGATACTCCTTGTACTGCATGCATTGATAAGGTGCGGTTTTCGTCTTCTTAGTGTTATCGCGTTTCCCAATCCGTTAGGTTTGACGGGTCCGCTACTTAAGCCTAAGGATTTGGCGAAGATACTGGTTTTTACATGGAGCGACGGCCGTGAGACCTCCGCAACCCAGAGGGAACACCAGATCATTGTTAGATAAGGTCACACGTCTTTCTAAATATTATTTCTTGGACGTGCGTGTTACACACATTACAACAGACCGATTACAATTGTATATATACATATATAATTAGATATATGTATATGATTAGTAGTGCATACCCTCACGATGTTTTTTTTTAATTAAAACGTTTGCATTTACATCGATAATTAAGCATGAAAGATTTAGCCACGCCTCTAGTGAATTCTTTGTATGTCAGAATTTTTTTTATACAACGTCGGGGTCATACAAGCATACGGCCCACCTGTGTAAAGCGGGTACCGTAGCCTATTAACGCTTGCGATATATTAAGTATCACTCGCGCGATGCCTCCTCTACTGCTTACACAGCAACTCCTTTGGAGCTTAGGTACTGGTGCCCTCACTCACACACAGGAACACAACAACCCTCCAGGGCAGCGTTATTTGAATGCAGTTTTCTGTGAGGAGGAGGTACTTCCCCACACTTGACGCGTTTGATGCGCCCTACCTTTCTTAAATTAGATATACAATTCGTTGGTAAACTATATTATACACTTGTATCAACGTAAACCCAGTAGTAACGTAAATCTCTCTAAAACTTGCACTTAGCCATTGATATTGACAGAATCCAATTCTAAACCAGTTGAGAATGCGTAAGCTTGCATTGTCAGAGAAATACCTGGCTCGTCAATTATAAAATAACAATTAAAATTTTGTTTTAAAAAAAATTGTCGGCCATTTTGACCATGTTCCTTAAGAGATAGGAACGGTGTTCCTGAACATTCCTATTCTACTTTTTTATGCTGAATCCGAATCTGAAGTCAAAATTCGAATATTTGAAAAAAGCGACAGACAAACACACAGACAAACATATCGATTTCATATAGGAAGGTGTTCCTGAAAAGTAAGTATTGTGATGATCATTGAATACATAAAAACTTTAATCGGTTAAAAATTGCAACCGTAATAATGCCTATGTATGGCAGAGGCACATTTTGAATTTTAAAAGTAACTTTAGATCATAATATATACACATTTCATAATAAGAAACGAGTCTTCTTCTTCTTAGGTCCCGTTTTCTAATCTATTAGGATCGGCGGAGTGCAGTACTTAAGCCAGGGATTTGGCAAAGATACTGATTTTCATAATTAACATGTCATACATTTATTGGAATAGAAATTGACGATTTGATGATTTTGGCAGGTTTCTTCTGGCATTTCTTCTTCGCCAATGGTCATTTTTGAAATGCTGGTAAATTAAAAAAGAGAAATCAAAGCTACGAGTATAAAAAAATTATAAGATACAATATTAAGAATGTAAGACGTGTCTAAGTGCCCGTGAATGGCAAATAAATATTTTTTATCTTCGTCTTTAATCGCAAAATAGTATTAGCTATAAAACAAAATCCCTTCTTACAAAATAAAGGTACTGTAACTGTTGATTTCAATTATCTAACATATTTTTAATTACATCTTTGCAATTAAGAAATTAAACGTAAACAAAATTCACACCCATGTGGCAATAGTGGGATTAGAAATAATAGTCCATTTTCACAAATAACTTCTGAAATTCAAACTTACAAAATAGAAACGAGCTAAAGTCTACTAGCACAGCAATATAAAAGATTGTTGTAAAAAATGGGTTTTGGCCCAAGGCGTGAGAAATATGGATTATATATATTTATTTTATACTAACTATTATAGGAAGCGCTTAGCAACAATGGAAGGTACACCGCAGATGTGGAGAGACGTGAGTGGAATACAGTGAATGGAGCGTTGGGTAAACTTCTAGGTAACCGAAATCTAAGCCAGAAGAGACAGCTCGCTGTACACAACGCGGTGCGAATCCCAACGCTAACTTATGGAAGTGAGAGCTGGGTATGGCAAGAGAGCATGAAAGTAGAATAAATGCGGTCGAGATGAGAGCATTGCGCAAAATTTGTGGCATAACGCTTGCTGACCGCATTCGTAATGAAGACGTGAAAGAAAGAGTTGGTCTGAAAGAGAGTGTCGGTGTTCAGATAAGAAAAGGTATGCTCTGTTGGTTCGGACGTGTAGAAAGAATGCAGGACGAAAGAATGACGAAAAAGATATACAATGCAAAAGTGGAAGGATGTAGGAGACCAAGACTAACCTACCATAACCAAATTGGTCGTGTTTCATCAGAAGGTCGTGCACGGCGAGCATGCAAGAAAAGAGCAATGAATATTAAAGAAACGAGTGAAGTGTGTAAGGAACGCGTCTTATGGCGCTCGGTTCTCTCTGCCTACCCCGCAAGGGACCTGGCGTGAAGATATACATACATACAACCATGATTTTGACTCGTTCGTTCATACGTAATTAATGTGATGTGTGTGCATAGACGAACGAAAAAAGGAAATACAGTGAATGAAGCTTATGGAAAATTTCTTTGGAAAACTCGAGCCAAATGGTAAATATGTGGCTTTGTGCTTATAGATCGAATTCGCGATGTTTAGTAAGAAAGAGAAACAAGAAGAATGAACAATTCGTAAGAAATGTAGTTAATCTGAAAGACAGTATCGCTATTAAGATACACTGTATGTTTTTTTTAGGGTTCCGTACCCAAAGGGTAAAACGGAACCTTATTACTGAGGCTCCGCTGTCCGTCCGTCCGTCCGTCTGTCACCAGGCTGTATCTCATGAACGGTGATAGTTAGACAGTTGACATTTTCACAGATGATGTATTTCTGTTGTCGCTATAACAACAAATACTAAAAAATAGAATAAAATAAATATTTAAGGGGGCTCCCATACAACAAACGTGATTTTTTTGCTCATTTTTGCTCTATATTGATAACGGCAACAGATAGACGCGTGAAATATTCACAGAATATTTAGTTATATATTCACTTTAAGAATGAATAATTAAATCAAAATAAAACAAATATTTAAGGGGGGCACCCATACAACAAACGTGATTTTTTGCCGTTTTTATAGATAATGGTACAGAACTTCGTGGACGAGTCCGACTCGCACTTGGCCGATTTTTTTATACTACGTCGGGAGGCATGCAAGCATACGGCCCATCTGATGTAAAGCGGGTACCGTAGCCTATTAACGGTTGCGGCATATTAAGTATCACCCGCGCGATGCCTCCTCTGCTGCTTACACTGGTGACATCAAACTGGTAGAAATAAATATTCGGATGAAGAAGCCGTAGAAGGACACAACTCACCTATCAATTCTTATAAAATTAACATATTTTAATAAAATTCTAATAACATAAATTAATTCCCTCTTAAACTTTACTGAAATATTATAATATATATATATATATAATAAATAAAGAAATTGATTTGTATTTTTGACCCTACTGATTGGCACAATAAAAACAAGGTGTTCTTTTTCAGCTTACAAAATACATCAAATAATATAAATAACTATTCGGGTGAAGTACTATTTTAACAATTTATCTTGTTAAAGAGTAAGTTTTTGCAAATATCAGATCACACGATTGTAACTATTAAAATGGGGATTTTTCCTTTCTTTCTCCCATAAACATCGTGTTTCCAAAGTTAAATTACTTATTCTTTAATTATTTGCCAATAGCAATGCACCTGTAATCACTTAGACACATGTTTTAATGTTGCTTATAAAAATATGTTTTAGATTCTATCAAAAAGCTACCTCAGCTTATAATTCTTACCTCACCAACGGCAACGCTTATGTCTAGCTTGCTTTTGAAATTGTTTTGCCTCATTACGGGTTTTTTAAAAAACCAATGTCTCTTGGGAAAGTCTCGAGTGCTTAGAAAAAACCGCTAGTTGCTTAGACCACATTTTCCAAAATTAGGCAACAAGGTAGCTTAAGGTTTCTTTTATTACACCACTTATGGCAAATTGCAGGTGTAGTTCTTATTTCGCCTAATAATGGGGTAATTTTGTAAGTATATGATATGCAAATCTAACCTGCTTTGTGTGCTTCCACCACCAGCGGAAAGCTGGTTAGATCAAACTGTATGTAGGTAAATTTGACTTTGGCAAAATAACGCCCGAATCTGTTAAGTATACATTTACAAATATGAAAGTCGGTTAATATAAAGCATAAGTAGCGCAACATCGTCTTTATAATCATAACACTTCACTTGTACTTGGTGGACTCGGAAGCTTATACATGTATAGAAGATATAAACGTAGTAATGTTGATATCGGAGTGCCACAGGGCTCTATTTAGAGTCCCTTTTTGTATTTAATATATGTAAATGATCTGCCAATATGGTGCAGAAAATAGTGAATACAGCACTACTTGTTGATGGCACGTTTTTAATGAGATCTTCACCGGTGTAAAAATATATTATTAAATTATATTAACAAGGTAAATAATTATTCTGACTGCCATTCTAAACTAGATCACATGTAATAATCTTTTTTATTAAGTAGTCTGAATGCGTGACAATAATATATTGGAATGTACTCATCTTTTCTTGGATTTACAATAGACTCTAAAGTGCCTCCCATAAATAAATTTGAATAAACCACATAAATATTCATCACTAAAATTAGAAAGTTGATTAATTTTGAATATGTCCCACAAGTGGTGTAACATCCAATAATGTGGAAAAGAAGTAATGTAATTCGATATAACGCTCTATAAGTAGTGGTTTCAATACTGTATAATCAGCGGTATTTATTATTTATTTCGACGGTAGTTATAAATAACACTCTCGTGTCATATATTTAGACACTAGCTCGTGATTACAGTGGCCTTTTTTATCAAACAAGAAAATGTTCAGGACAAATGACGTCAAACGGGGTTGACGAAGACCCCGATAAAGCAGTTGTCTGAACGAGTGCCAAGATCCACGGCACTTTCATAAACAATAGCCATAAATATAGAAAACAGGGTTCTTAAATTTGCTTCTAAGCTTTTGTTACACAAACAAATGTTTGCAGTATACAATAATAACATAGATTCTAACGTCATATTAAAATATGCTACCTAAGTCATAAAAGGGGCACCCAAGTTTCACGTTGACTTATCGCTGGGATATAAGACGTTGTACTTTTTTGTAGGTATTATTTAAGAAAGTGCTATGGAAGTTGGCACCCTTTCAGTTCTCAGCTATTTTATTAGAGACTACGGTCAATATATTACGTCGTTTGTACCGAACTTGGCTCCCTTTTCACCTTTATGCATTTGTTGGTATACCATTACTTTTTAAAAAGTATAATATTTGTTTTATATCTAGAAACTATGTAGATTTTTTTATTAATAGATTTAGGCGTTATACAAAAGTCAAATTTACATGAAGTTTGACCTAAATTGCACATAATGCAATTTAGATCAAATTTCATGTAAATTTCTAAAAAAATTAAAAAGATTTTTTTATTAATAGATTTAGGCATTATACAAAAGTCAAATTTACATAAAATTTGATCTATATTGCATTATGTGCAATTTAGATCAAATTTCATGTATATTTGACTGTTTTTTTAATTTTTTTTTAAATTTTTTTAGAAATTTACAAGAAATTGCATTATGTGCAATTTAGATCAAACTTCATGTAAATGTGACTTTTGTATAACGCCTAAATCTATTAATAAAAAAATCTACATAGTTTCTAGATATAAAACAAATATTATACCTTTTAAAAAGTAATGGTATACCAACAAATTTCATGTAAATTTGACTTTTGTATAAAGCCTATATCTACTAATTAATTCAGACTAAACTAGCACCGGCATGCCGTCGCTGCTATGTCTGCTCCGGTTGTCTATACCTCGGCTACTAATTGCATGAACCGGGTGGCGGAAGGACACAAATCAGATTAGATAAAATTGCATACAAATATTTTTTTCACTCCAGCAAAAGCATCTTCATTTTATATCTTCATTTTTTCCTCCCGCAACTTCTTTAGTGTAAATAAGTTCAACCATTATGGCGTGCTATTGAAATGAAACAATCTAGATACGAGTACTTAATGCCTAATAATAATGACAGAAGAAAGTACAAACATCGAGATGTTATTTGTTCCTTGATATCAAATCACTAGTCTCTAACTCACCAAAAACCGACTTAGTATTTAATGTGCGAGTCAGTTTTTATATGAATATTAAAAATAGCACCTAAACCTTTATTCGGGTTTTAAAAGTGCCGTAAAAGATTATTAAATACTTTTACTAAATCAAAGGAAGTTTCCATACTAATTATATAAACAACAGATCAAGCTTTACACCCAGCCATCTTACAGTTCAGTCTATGTAAATAATAATAATATACCGCAGGGCAGCTTGTGGCCAGCTGTAGTGCGTAACGACACCACGGGGGCTCCAGAGAGTCGATCAGAGCCTTCGTCTATGGCGTGTCTTTGTTGGTCGGAGCGTAAACCAAGGAGACCCGCAGGACTCTCAACTCTGGCTTGCCTTAATTGGCCAATTGAGAGGAGTCGATAGAGTAATATGCTTCAGAGATGGAAGGGTTAAAAAGCATAACGCCGTAAGTAAAAGAAAGCGCAGCACAACTCTAGACACCCGTCCGCCGTCATTCACGTAGGTATTGCCCCCGGCCGACTTACTCTGGCATTACGGGGGTATATCCAGTGAGTAACGAGCCACCATCGCCTGAAGTAACATTAATGCAGATTTAATAGAGACGGGTCCATATTGTGGCAACAACAACTTTCTTATTTTTTTTTTAATATTGTCGGACAAATTACACAACGCCACCTAGCCCCAAAGTAAGCGAAGCTGGTGTTATGGGTACTAGGCAACTGATAAACATACGTAAATATTTTTTTTTTGTAAATACATACTTATTATACATAGAAAATACCCAGACCAAGACAAACAGACATGTTCATGCACAGAAATGTTTGTACTGTGTGGGAATCGAGTAAAGTAGAACGCGCAGCTCTAATTGGCTAGTTTGCGGATAGACATAGCGTCACTTATCGGCTTATTGGATAAAATATCCTCCCATTGGTCAGTAGGCTTGAATAATTGAGATATTTAGGTACTAAACACTATATTTTTGTGAGTGAGGGCTGCCTTTATGCGTTGTCAAGTAGTTTATGCGTGTAGTAGTGACAATCTTCGCGAACTGTTAACATTATAATAATATACGCGACCGGCTTTCGATAGCTAGTTGATGTTCAGCGAAGAGGCAATGCTGGTCGGGTGCTGGCTGGCTCTAATGATATATTGAACCTTGACACTTCACTTAAGCCACCTTAAGTCTTTAAGTACAAGATAGTTTTGACGAACTCGGTATGTATGTATGTTACACTTATAAAACAAACGGACAAATTAGAAACGAGTTCATTTTTGAAGTCGGTTAAAGAGTACAACGGTCACTAAAGTGAATGTAAACACTCTCAAGACCGGACCTCTCTTATCTTACAAAGATATTATATATATGTATGTATGTATATATATATTCAGTATTTCACGTACACTTTGTAAAACAAACAGACAAATTAGAAACGAGTTCATTTTTGAAGTCGGTTAAAGAGTACAACGGTCACTAAAGTGAATGTAAACACTCTCGAGACTGGACCTCTCTTATCTAACAAAGAGAGAACATTTGCTGTTCTTGTGGCTCGTTTATTTAATCATACTTTCGTGCTCGCTCGCCCACGTCAGAGCCTTTTTACTTGTTACGTTGCTATTAGAGTAAGAGCTACGAGCCACCAAATTTATGTTATTTTAGCCAGTCTTGTTCAGTATACACACTGTACTGACAAGACTGGCTAAAATTATGTAGTTTCAAAAAAGTTATATCAAGTTTTTGAAGTGAAAACTTCTTTAACGGCGTTGAGTAGGGACTTTTTGGGATGAGTAAAAAAAAATCGGCCAAGTGCGAGTCGGACTCGCGCACGAAGGGTTCCGTACTATTATCTATAAAAACGGCAAAAAATCTCGTCTGTTGTATGGGAGCCCCCTTAAATATTTATCTTATTCTATTTTTTAGTATTTGTTGTTATAGCGGCAACAGAAATACATCATCTGTAAAATTTCAACTGTCTAACTATCACGGTTCATGAGATACAGCCTGGTGACGGACGGACGGACGGACAGCGAAGTCTCAGTAATAGGGTTCCGTTTTACCCTTTGGGTACGGAACCCTAAAATTGTTATACTCGCGTTAGGACACGTAACCCTGGCCGTAAGATTTTGGTGAGAATTAGAACTTTCGCTGGAGCGCTAAAATATTAGTTACCTCTAATTAAACAATTAAAACATGAAGCGCTAGATCGTTCATAGGGCATTATTTTCTCGCGACCAAAACGTTGTAAGCGCCATGAAATTCTTGGCGTTTACGCATTTCGTTCAACGTAATTTATCAACATCGAACCATTCCAAAATATTCAAAAATGCACAACGTGAATGTGCAAGTTTTCACTTCTGCCGGCACTCCCGGTTTTTTTTTTACTACATCGGGAGGCATACAAACATACGGCCTATCTGATGTAAAGCGGGCCTATTAACGCTTGCGATATATTAAGTGTTACTGCAACTACTTGGGAGCTTACTGGTTACTTCACTCACACGCAGGAACACAACAACCGTGAGGTGGGGGTAGTTCCCCAGACGGACTTCTTTGATGCGCCCTACCTTTCTCAAATCATTCAGATCAAGACAAACAGTCCATGCACACAAATGTTTGCCTTGTGTGGGCATCGAACCCACGAGCGTGGGTGTCAAAGTCGCGTCATTCACGACTGAGCCACCGAGCTCGTCAAATTAGTCAAGTTTATACTTGAAGTTGCAAAACTTCATCTTCTCGGTACCAGTTTCAAAGTATTTCTCTTGTACAAAGAATACGGGATGGTATATTATTGTAGGGTTAAGAAACTTACTTGAAACCGGGAATGGGAAACTTATCGATTTTCGACGAGCTCGGTGATGCATAGTACAGTTACGATGCTTTATCACAAACGCTCGTGGCTTCGATTCCCACACAGGACCGACATTTGTGTGCATGAAAATGTCTGTTTGTCTTGATCAGGGCGTTTCTAAGAGAGGTAGGGCACATCAACCTCCACCTCACAGAAAACCGCAGCTAAATAATCGATGTTGTGTGAGTGAGATCACCAATAAGATGTTAGTTGTGTTAATAGTAGACGTAGCGTCGCGCGAGTTATACTTAATGTGTCGCAAACGTTCATAGGCACGGTAACCGCTTTACGTCAGGTGGGCCTTGTATATTTCCCGACGTTGTAATTAAAAAAATGATTTTTATACTGCTAAGGTGGCAATCAAGCGTGCGGTCTATTTGATGGTAAACAGTTACCGTGGCCTATGGACATTTGCAACACCAGGGGTCTCATTATTCTATAATAGGGGTATTCATACGTTGCCGACTATGTGCGCCTTTCTTGAAGAACCCCATGCTGCGAAAACCTCGGCTGGGAGTTCATTCCACAATTTGAGAGTTCTCAGAAGAAAACTTCGCTGGAACAGCACAGTACGTAACCATTGCGACTCCAGTGTGTGAGAGTGGCGAGCGGTGCGGTTGTAAAATGCAGCTGTTGGCATCATATGGAATAATCCCTCATTATTTTATATGTAGATATTATTATGCCAATGCATATACTTTATGCACTGTATGTAAAAAAGTAATATGAAGTTTATGCTTAAAGTTGCAGACTTTATCTTCTCTGTACCAGTTTCAAAGTCTTCCTCTTGTACAAAAAATACGGGAAATATTAATGTAGGGTTAAGAAACTTGCTTGAAGCTTGGAATTAGAAAATTTTCGATTTTTGACGAGCTCCGTGTCGTTTGGTTTTTTGCGCTGCTTTGACACCAATGCTCGTGAGTTCGATTCCCACACAGGACAGACATTTGTGTGCATGAAAATGCCTGTTTGCCTTTTTCTGGATGTTTTTTAAGGGAGGTGGTGCGCCACCAAGCAGCTCATTTGAGGAAATACCTCCACCTCATGGAAAACCCCCGCTAAATATCAACTCCCTCGAGGGTTGTTGTGTTCCTGCGAGTGAGTGAGGTCAGCAGTAAGCTCCCAAGAGTGTGTTAACAACAGAAGTGCATCGCGCGAGTTATACTTAATGTGTTGCAAGTGTTCATAGACCACGCTAACCGCTTTACATCAGGTGGGCCTCGTATGCCTCCCGACGTTGTATATAAAAAAAAGAAAATATTAGTTTCCCAATGTTTGTATTTTATTTAAGTAATATCAAGTTTATGCTTGAAGTTGCAAACTTTATCTTCTCACTACCTACCAGTTTCAAAGTGTTTCTCTTGTATAAAAAATATGGAATGGTATATTATCGTAGGGTTAAGAAACTTGCCTGGAACTTGGGATGAGAAACTTTTCGACTTCTTATTTTTATTCTTCACTTCTAATGAATAGCTCTATGACCCGACTTGTAACGCAGGAACCGGCGAGCGTGCATCAAAAGAGCTATGAATGTCACAGAAGCGAGTGAAGTATGTAAGGACCGCGTCTTATGGCGTTCGGTGCTCTCTGCCTACCCTTCAAGGGACTTGGCGTGAAGATATACATACATACATTGTAACGCACGTGTATTATCATCACCCACTGTGATAACACGGCAAGATTCTTGTTCACGCTACCTTGTTACTCGAGAGCGTAGAAAAATAACCCCTCATGAAATTATTGATTAGATGTAGATTTTTATGAAACGGTAATAACCTAGTGGATAAATAAGCGGCCTAGTAACCAAGAGGTCCCGGTTCGAATCCTGGCGTGTACCACTAGATTCGTGTTTTCGGATTTATGAACATGTAATTATCACTTGCACAGCAGCGAAGTAAAACATCGTGAGGAAACCTGTCTAACGGCAGTCGCTCCATATAAAAATCGTTGTCTTCGTCAAATCCTTAGGCTTGGGTAGCGGACCCCGCCAATTTTAACGGGATAGGGATAGGAAACGACTTTAGGCGGAGCGTATGCTAACATTGCTGCCGAACTAATATTAAACAAACAATTTATGTATCGGAGAGTGAATTGGGTTATTTAAAATTCACATCTATTCTGCATATAAAAACAAGTAGTTCGCATCGAACATACAGAACAGATATGGTCTTGAGTAAACCCAATTTTTTGGATCTCATAGCTCAAAATCTTCATACTGATTTAGCAGCTCATACCTAAACTATTAAATATTTCGTCGGTAAGTGGCACAAATATATGAGACTAGTCATCCAAGTAGTCTTGAGACCTCGCTACTTCAGTCAATTATGCCAAGTACGTGGGACACTCAGAAAGTTTTGCGAAAATAAAAAATCGGCCAAGTGCGAGTCGGCCAAGTGCGAGTCGGACTCGCGCACGAAGGGTTCCGTACCATTATCTACAAAAAAATCACGTTTGTTGTATGGGAGCTCTCCTTAAATGTTTGTTTTATTTTAATTTAATTATTTATTCTTAAAGTGAATATATAACTAAATATTCTGTGAATATTGCCAGCGTCTACCTGTTGCCGTTATCAATATCAAGCAAAAATGAGCAAAAAAATCACGTTTGTTGTGTGGGAGCCCCTTTAAATATTTATTTTATTCTATTTTTTAGTATTTGCTGTTATAGCGGCAACAGAAATACATCATCTGTGAAAATTTTAACTGTCTAACTATCACGGTTCAAGACATACAGCCTGGTGACAGACGGACGGACGGACAACGGAGCCTCAGTAATAGGGTTCCTTTTACCCTTTGGGTACGGAACCCTAAAAAGTGTTCTATAGGTAAATATTTTTTCATTAAATCTTTTCAAAGTACTCTCCACCAGCCTCTATACAAAGTTTTATCCGTCTGAAGCACATTTTCCGGTGGTTATTTTGTTATTTTCGGGAATAAAAAGAAGGCACACGGTGCTAGGTCAGGTCTGTAAGGAGGGTGACCCAGGAGTTTGACCGGTGTGCTGTCCAGGAAGTCCCTCGTTTTGAGCGCGGTGTGCGCGGGCGCGTTGTCGTGGCGGAGCAGTAGCCCGCGGAACCCTGTGGTAGGTCGCTTGTTGCTCACAACAGAGAAAACTTCTGCCAAACATTTGTATAGTATACCATTCAGCGTTGATGCTTCTTTGGTTCTATAAAGGAATTGATACCAGGTAGCCAGTCCAATTGAAAAAGCTCGCGTTCAAAATCTTCCCCCCGCTCTAGTATACCGTTTCACTTTGGTAGGCGTTGATTTGTTTTGAAACACCCAAACCGTCGACTGATGTTTCGTTTCTGAATCGTATCGATAAATCCCGGACTCATCACCTGCAATGATGTCGTAAATATGCCGAGACCTGCTTCAAATTTGTTTATCATAACATGGTACTATTCCACCCAGGCCTGCTTCTAAGCAACGGTGAGGTTGTGCGGCACCCAGCGTGAAACTATCCTCCTCACGCGAAGATGCAAGTGTCGAATCTCGTGAAGGATTCCCGATACAATATGCAGTAGGTATGTGCTGAATCTCCTGATATATAACTCGCCTATTGTCTTGGATTAAATGTTTCACTGCTAACACGTTTTCTTCTGTAACAGCCGTCAAAAGGGCGACCACTTCTTTCTTCATCCCCCAAAGTTAGTCGATCGCGCTTGAATTCGTAATACCAACGATACACGGTTGCCTTGAAAGGGCCTTCATCCATGAATGCCATTTGAAGTCTATCGTACGATTCGTCCGGTTTCAGGCGACACATGAAATCGTAAATCATAGCGCGAAAATGTTCGCGGCGTAGATCCATTTTTCAATGAGACACGATAATTGAAATTAGCTCGTAAAAAAATGTTGAGGGAAATTTTGAAATTGGAACGTACCTATTTTTACTTATAAATAATCATATTTTCAAAATAGATTTTGACTGGCCAGTCTCTCATACATAAAAACTGTTTTTCGCAATACTTTCTGAGTGGCCTGGTATCTACTCCATTATGCTATTTATTAATATAAAAACAGATTATGTTATCAAGTCATGTATATTACGTATATTAGCAAGAGCACTAAAACAGGAGTACCTAAACTGAAAGTGCAAATGCTTTGCTCTGGCCTGCGCGCCTTTGTTTATCGCCTCTTTGTGTCGAAAGCTAAAGTCTCGCCTAGTTGGCGAAGCTTTATTATAAACTTGAAAGAGCTTACGAAAATTCTTGCTTTGTGGTAAATGTGGTATTTTTACCTTTGACGAAGCAATAATAATTGAAAAATATTAAATTTTTACGCTACGAATATTATATTATATTATTATTTATGTATTATTATATTATATATTTATATATTATTATATATATAGCAAATTAGTATTGATTTATTTTTTATTTCCCCTCGAACCCTTTCAATACTGAGGGTATTTGCCTAAGTTATAAAGTAAAACATATTAAGCCAACGAAATTATAAACGTAAAGAAAATTTAATATATAGGTAGAATTGTGTGTTGATGTTTTTTTATTTTTTATTTTTACAAACTTATTGCGGGTTACCTAATTTTTTTTTTAATTTTCACGTAATTAATTTTTGTGTAAATGAATTTTATATACAAACCGTATATGTGACCTTTAACTTAAGAAAGGTCTGGTGTTTTTCCCCGAGTTGTGGAGATCTGATTGCAATCGCTCCATAAAGATGATCAGTTTATGAAAGATAATCCGTCAAAGAAAAGCTTTGTAAAAGGATAATACTTATGGAGTACATAACAGCTTCGACAAAGGAGGTTCACGATTTGAGTACACATACACAACATACATACTCAAATAATATATACCTACATAAACTCCAAAACACGAATTTCCCAGCGGCAGGAACATATAAGCAAATTTAATGTGGCTACCAGAAACTTTCAATTTTATATGAGTTAGTAGAAGATCTACAGTATTCATATGGTTGGTAGCTATATCCCTTAAAACGGACGTAAATTGGCAGCTCTACGTAGCTCTAAACTAATGGGAGTATATGATGCTTTTAGAGCGAGCAATATTGTCCTTTGTATGGCTCAGTGGATGAACCATCTATTAACTGACTGGACTTGGTTCCAATCCTGGTGTGGGTATGTACCACTAAATTCATGTTTTCGGATTTACGTAGATACATATAGTTAGTATAGTTATAGTTATCACATGCTTGGCGATGAAGGAAAACATCGTGAGTCGTGTTACATAACCTAGGAAACGACTGTTTTAACCTCTGGGTTGTGGAGATCTAATGGCAATCTATCTTCGCTAAATCCTTGTGCTTAGATAGCGGACCCCGCCAATCCTAAAGGATAAGAAATCAGGACAAAGCTAAGAAGAACATGAAATTCTTTTCTATAAAAAAGTCTTAGAAACCGTAATTTATTATTGTATTGAAAGTCCCATACTTGCCTAGCATATTCTAGAATGGGAACTTTTCAGGAACACCTGTCCGTCACCGTCTGTGTGTGCGTTTTTTTTCGAATATTCGAATTTTGACTTCAGATTCGGATTCAGCATAAAAAAGTAGAATAGGAATGTTCAGAAACACCGTTCCTATCTCTTAAGGAATATGGTCAAAATGGCCGACAAATTAAAAAAAAAATTGTTATATTATTGACCAGCCAGGTGTTCCTTCGGCAATGCAAGCTTGCGCATTCTCAACTGGTTCTATATGAACAGTAAAGGATATTTAAAGTTGTTTCTGGTGCTTACCCAATAGCAACTTTGAGTCTAATGTTATGTTTTTTTTCATACTACGTCGGGATACGACTCAACTGACGTAAAGCGGTTACCGTAGGCTATAAACGCTTGCAATACATTAAGTATTACCCGCGCGATGTCACCTCTGCTGCTAACACAGCAACTCCTTGGAGCTTACTGGAAACCTCACGCAACAATCCTCTGGGGAATTGTTATTGGACTGCGGTTTTTCTGTGAGGAGAAGGTACTTCCCTAGATGGGCTGCTTTTATGTTAAACCTACTTATCTTAAAAACACCCAGACCAAGACAAACAAACATGTTCATACACACCAATGTTTGTCCCGTGTGGGAATCGAACCCACGAGCGTTGGTGTATAAGTAACATAACAGCGCGTTTCACCACTGCGCCACCGCACTCGTCGAATATGTATTAGCTATGTTTGAGTGCATATATGTGTATTCATAATATTACTATAAAATATAAATTAGTTGTTTGCCGTTGGACATTTCCATGCATTAATATTTTTCTCTAGACTTCATCAATTCTATACCATGTTAGTATATTTGTCAGTCAGATAGTCACCAATTATTTAATAAAACCTTTACAAAGAGTACATTTGATGTGGCATTGATATATATATATATACGAGTATTGTCTATAATTAGATTATGTTTGTTTATTGTCCATGATATTATGGTCGAACCTACTTCATTCTATTGAATTTTTCCATCATGTATACTGTAGGTAAGCTATTAAAATAAGAAGAGGCATGTTCCGTTGGTTCGGACATGTAGAAAAAATGCAAGAAGAAAGAAATACAAAACAGATAGGTATACAACACGAAATCAGAAGGATGTCGGAGCCGAGGAAGGCCAAGACTTACCATGATCAAATTGATCGTGTTTTATCGGAAGGTGATGTGAAGTAGACACCGGCGAGTGTGCATGAGAAGAGCTATGGATGTTAAAAAGCGAATGAGGCGTATAAAGACCGAGTCATGTGGCCCTCGGTCCTCTCTGCCTACTCCGCAAGGGATTACGCGTGAAGTTATAGATAGACAAATAAAAACAATAATTATTTTACATACAAAACTTATGCATTGTACACTCGACATATTTGCACAATGTAAACGAAATTTGAAAAATAAATAAATATTGTCGGATACACAGCACACAGCGCCATCTAGCCCAAAAGTAAGTGAAGCTTGTGTTATGGGTACTAGACAACTGATAAACATACGTAAATACATTTTTTTGTAAATACATATTACACATAGAAAATACTCAAACCAAGACAAACAGACATATTCATGCACACAAATGTTTGTACTGTGTGGGAATCGAACCCACGAGCGTTGGTGTCAAAGTAGCGTAACAGCGCGTTTCACCACTGCGCCACCGAGCTCGTCGAAATCTTTCTTATTGATATAAGAGAATAGAATTATCGATCGTAGTATAAACCGAGAAGGTTATTACCATACCTATATTTCAAAGTGACGTCAGGAGCCCGAGTACGAGCTTGAAAAGAGCTATGCATTTTAAACAAGCAAGTAAAGTGTGTGGAGATCGAGTCATCTGGCGCTAGGTTATCTCTACCTACGTGGCGTGAATATAACTATGGACGTGTATCTCGTAGATAGTTATCCATTTTGCGAACAGTTAATTAAATAATGGATGTCAGTTTATTATCAAGAGTTTCATAGGTTTTTTTTTTATACTACGTCGGGTGGCGTACAAGCATACGGCCCACCTGATGTAAAGGCGGGTAGCCTATTAACGCTTGCGATATATTGAGCGGTCAGAACCCGTTATATACGTTTTCCCATACATTTCGCGGTCGTATACGACCACCCGGGTTTCGAAGGGTTAAGTATCACTTGCGCGATGCCTCCTCTGCTGCTTACACAGCTAGTCCTTGGGAGCTACTGGTGACCTCACTCACACGCAGGAACACAACAACCCTCTATGAATTTGTTATTTGGCTGTGGTTTTCTGTGCGGTGGAGGTACTTCCCCAGACGGGCTGCTTTAATGCGCTCCTCGCTTAAAACATCAAGAATAAGACAAACAGACATGTTCATGCGCACAAATGTTTGCCTTGTGTGGGAATCGAACCCACGAGCGTTGGTGTCAAAGTCGCGTCATTCACGACTGAGCCACCGAGGCATTTGCCGGTTTAATATTGACGAGCTCGTCGTATATCGACTAGCTTGGTGACGCATTGGTTAGTAACGCTGCTGTGACCAGCGACTTATCAAAAGGTAGACACGTTATACACCAACATTATTGTATTTTAAAATGGCGCAAGTAGTACTATATCTACGTACAGTTATTTATTACGACACTTTGCTCTAACAAAGACACAAATGATAGGGGATACCTGTCGTTAGAAAGGGATGAATATATATATATCTTAATATATTTATGCTGTGTGGCGAAGTACGTATAGACGCGACGCGAGAACGTGGGCAACAGAATGCGAAACCTTACTTTCGTATTGCCATTCTAGAGCATGTACGACGTATCTATAACTATAAAAACATCTTAGGCTGTGACATAGAAGCTCATAGGTTAGATCACAGGACAAAAAATTGTGTGCGTGAACATGTTTGTTTATCTTGGTCTGCGTGTTGGGAGAGGTGGGGCGTAAAGCGGACCGTCTGGGGAAGTACCTCTACGTCACAGAAAACCACAGGCAAATAACAACTCGCTGGAGGGTTGTTGTGTACCAGCGAGTGAGTGAGGTAACCAGTAAGCTCCTAAAGGAGCTGTGGTATCATCGCGTGAGTGATACTTAATGTGCTGCAAGGTATTATATACACTTTTTTTATACGTCTGAAGATATACAAGCATATGGCCCACCTGATGTAAAGCGGTTACCGTAGCCTATGAACACTTGTAATACATTAAGTATTACTCGTGCGATGCCTCATCTGCTGCTAAAACAGCAACTCATTAGGAGCTTACTGGTGACCTCACTCACACGCAGGAACACAACAACCTTCTAGGAAATTGTTATTTGACTGCGGTTTCTCTGTGAGGTGGAGGTACTTCCCTAGGCGAGCAACTTTGTTGCGCCCTACCTCTTTTAAAACATCCAGATCAAGACAAATAGACATGTTCATGCCCACAAATGTTTGTCTTGTGTGGGAATTGAACCATCGAGCGTTGGTGTCAAAGTCGCTTTATTCCTGTATGCGCCACCGAGCTCATCAAATATATACCTCCCAACGTTGTATAAAAAAACATAAATTTTTAACTTGAATATATTTTGCACATTACTCCATTCAACACTGCTTGAACATAATATTCTTTGAGTTTCGATGTAGTGAACATTAATTATAAATAATTTCACGAGAACATTCTAGATTGTTTAGATTAAAGATTAAAAACATCTTCTTATTGGCGTTATCCCGTTTCCTAATCTGATACTATTGGCGGGTCCACTACCTAAGTCTAAAGATTTCGTGAAGATACTGATTTTTACATGAGTCCACTGCCGTCAAACCTACCAACCGGAACCTTTTGTAGGTTAGTTCACACACCTTTCGAAATATAATTTCTTGGACGTGCGGGTTTCCTCAGGATGTTTTCCATCACCGCCGAGCAAGTGATACCTAAATATAAATATGTACATAAAACCAAAAACACGAATTTAGTGGTACAGGATTACGGCATATAAAAACATAATATTAACATAATATTGTACAAACTATATAATAATATCATAAAGTCGTTTGTCCATGGAATATATTTCTGGAATTATTTAATTGCTAGAATTACTAATATAGTAGTATCACTTGCGTGTAACATAGCGATTACTCAGAAGCTTACTCAATAGAAATTACTCATATCGTAATTTCAAAAAAAAAAATCGGTCATGTGCGAGTCGGACTCGCGCACGAAGGGTTCCGTACCATTATCTATAAAAATAGCAAAAAAATCACGTTTGTTGTATGGGAGCCCCCCTTAAATATTTGTTTTATTTTAATTTAATTATTTATTCTTAAAGTAAATATATAACTAAATATTCTGTGAATATTTCAAGCATCTACCTGTTGCCGTTATCAATATCAAGCAAAAATGAGCAAAAAATTCAAGTTTGTTGTATGGAAGCCTCCTTAAATATTTATTTTATTCTATTTTTTAGTATTTGTTGTTATAGCGGCAACAGAAATACATCATCTATGAAAATTTCAACTGTCTAACTATCACGGTTCAAGAAATACAGCCTGGTGACAGACGGACGGACGGACGGACGGACGGACAGCGGAGCCTCAGTAATAGGGTTCCGTTTTACCCTTTGGGTACGGAACCCTAAAAAGGCAAAAAAAAATAACGTTTGTTGTATGGGAGCCCCCTTAAATATTTATTTTATTCTATTTTTTAGTATTTGTTGTTATAGCGGCAACAGAAATACATCATCTGTGAAAATTTCAACTGTCTAACTATCACGGTTCATGAGATACAGCCTGGTGACAGACGGACGGACGGACAGCGGAACCTCAGTAATAGGGTTCCGTTTTACCCTTTGGGTACGGAACCCTAAAAATCTATTAATATAATAATATTCTAATTATCAGCACTGCAGGTGGATATATAATAATTACTATTATTAAATCTAACTAACGATCTGTTACAATCTACTAGCACAGCACTGAATGAGAACCTGGCGACATGTACTATAGACTTCCCGAAATCTATTCCAGGCACCAGCTTCTCACACGTAGTTGCACATATAGTACCTAACTTTTAATAGTGCTGTATGTTATGTATGAAAGAAAATAAACAAATAAAATTACTGGTAACTTGTAAGGATCGCTCGTGGTGATTTATATCCTAGCGTGTGTATATACTATATCTTCACGCCAGGTCCCTTGCGGGGTAGGCAGAACCGAGCGCCATAAGCCGTTGCTTTAGACTAAATAGTCCAATTTATTATAGTAGTATGTTATTAACCACGCGCTTACCAAATCCCGTTCAATATGATTTTTTCGAATTGCAAGACAAATAGCTCTCTAACTATACATTTCAAAACCAAAACTCCATTCTGATTACCTCTCAGTTTTTAATAGCGGTATATAAAACAGAGCCGTAATCAGTATTCAAAATGCATTTAATATTACTTCTAAGGATTATTGGAGTGCCGTATTCGAGATGTCGGTATGCTCAGCGTGTGCTGACAAAGCGAGCTGACACTCTGGCCAAGGGCCCTTAGCAACAAGAGGCGGGTAACGAACTACAAGAAAAATCCAAGATGGCTACTTATTTTGCTTGAGAAATAACTGAATAAAGTCTTTTTAAATTTAAATTTTAATATAGTTCTTTTTAAATTTAAGATAGTTCTTGCATATAATACAAACTAGTTACAGCCCGCGACTTCATCCGTGCGTATCCCTGTATCCCTTCGGAATCGCTTTTCTACTTATTTCCTTTTTCTTCGGCTTCTAAGGGTCGCATTGTGATGTTAAATAGCCTATAACCTTCTTGAAGAATTAGGCTATCGAATGCATAATGAGTTTTTCAAATTCGATAGGTAGTTCCAGATATAAGCGCGTTCAAACAAACAAACTCTTCAGTTTTATTGTTAAAGTTTGGGATGTTTTTTGGATGGAACACTTGTTACTTTTAACATTAAAATAACTCATGAAATTTAGATGAAAAGTACACGAATAGAGTAGATATGTTCTAGGTTTACGTATAAGCTACTTTTATCCTGAAAATATTTAGACTTTATCTTTAAAAGCCGAGCTCCATGCAGGCTAAACCACGGGCTTCAGCTAGTTTTGTAAACTTTTGGTTAATGTCTTATATAGTTTTTCCTTTAAGGATTGTAAATTTGACTTTGCGATGAAATATGTGTATATGAAATACAATTGTTTAATATTTAGAGGACTGTCGCAGTCAAAGTACTCGTACATAGAGCACTCGCGATATTTACCTTGGCTTAGCATGTTTGAGTCAATCTATATGTATCTACCTGTATCTTCACGCCATGCCCCTTGCCATACCGGAGCAGGCAGAGAGAACCACAGATGCGATCCTTACTTACATACATAGCTATTATATGTTTTTAACAGATATGAAACTTTTTTTTCTATCAGCCTTTCCACTAGTCTGGTCCTCTTCTAAAAATTTATCTCATCTTATTAATGACTCCTCATCACTCGCTCTCTATACAATTCTCCCTAATCTTTCCTAATCTACCTTCGCATGTTTTTGGATTTCTATTGCTTCTCTCCTCCTTTTCTTCTTTTTCCATATAACTTACATTATTTGCTCCATTCTCTTTCCTTCTTCACTTTTCCTATCCCCTCAAACTTCTCTCCACCTTGCATATGACGGCACAAAACATCATTATTTAATAAATTTCTAGTGGAAAAAGATGTCTCAAATCAACAACTTGATGAATAATGTTCTGTTATAACAATAGATTTAAGTTATTAATCACAGTCTAGTCTAGTTAGTATAAAACAATAAATTCTATCAAAAACATCAAAACATCCACTCGTTCAAAACTTTTGGCATTGCATGAATCTGGCCACAATTATACGCCAACATTTTACCCCGGAGCGCCCCGTTGTTTATGAACTATTGTTTGTTTGACTGTAAAATGTTTCACCTATTTTATTCTGTAATTGCGAGTTTGCTCAACATACACGAGTACTCGTTTAATATATGTGCATATAAAAAACATATATTAGTTCATATAAAATAAATATTTAATTATTCCAAAAAAGCGTGTATAGTTTTTTTTTCAAAACCGCTATATAATGTACCTATATCTTCACGCCAGGTCCCTTGTGAGGTAAGCAGAAAGAACCGAGCGCCATAAGACGCGGCCTTTACACACCTCGCTCGCTTTTTTAATATAATAAAAAAGATTCTATGTAACAGCATTTATGGCCAGACTAGTTAATTGCATAATTATCCAAAAGGCAAAGTTACGGTGTACCAAAGCCGTACATAGTGTATAAGCTTGTAGGATGATAATCCCTCAGTTAACGTATCGGTCGCCATTTGTTTTGTACATCGATTCGGCAATTTACGTTTGTTCTGTTCAATTAACCCTCTTATAAATGGTAACGAACGTTAATATTTTTCGTTGTATTGTGATAAACCGGATTTTACGCCAATTTTTACTAACAAATACGCTATAGAGAGTAAACGGCGTAAGTATCTACATACCTTAGAAGCAAATAGCAACGTCATATATTCGACTTTGGTCGTTGAAAGATCGATCGAGAAAGTCGGTTGAATGTATTACACGACATAAGCATATTATAAATAATAATAATAAAAAAATATTGCGGTAAAAACAAGTCGATGTTTACAATTTGTGTGGGGACTTCATAGTAAGTTTAAAATACCTGTAACACGAAGTCCCGCTCCTTCGTGTACGTAATAATGTTTTATAAAAACTTAGTTAATGCAACATTTCACTTCGTAACAATAATAAAGTCCAGATTAGCTTTCGTATTCTTGCAGGAACCAGCTGAATTTGAGAGTGTCATGCTAGATGTTGATCGACCATAACTCCCAAATACTCGTAGTTACTGTTGCAAATATCGTAACTCTTATGAATCTAAATATCTGTGTCACTTAGTTGAGTACTTTTATTTATTGTGAAACAGACATATTCATTTTTTGAGGCATTCAGGGTTAATAGAATGAGCTTCAATCATTTAGCAACATTATTCAAGCCCTGTTCCGCATCACTGCAGCATTACACTACCCCAGGTTGTACCGCTAGAAACAATTGCAGTGTCCTCAGAATATGAGAATATTTTGGTATTTTTCAGGTGCATATTGCAAAGGTCATTAATATAAAAAAGAAATGTGGTTGTCCCTAACACGCTATCCTGAGGAACGCCAAAAGAAACGCCGACGTCGGCACTAGTGTGTCGACCTATTTTAACTCTTTGTCACAAAGATAATCCTTAAACAAAGCAAGAGCCTTACCCCTAACGCCGATCCTCTCCGATTTCTGCACAAGGGTAGAAATCGAGACAGTGTCGAATGCTATTTTAATATCAAGGAATACGGTTAAGCATTTCATTCCTTAATCAATATGTTACGGTGTAAATCTACACTTCCATATTATTTTCAAATGTCGGTACTACCAGCGTACATCTGTCAAGAAGAAGACTAACTCATCACAGTGGCAACGCGTAGTCGTAGTTGATAGATAAATTCTGGTTTGTCCGGCCACGCGTTTTCTCGACTCTTATTTGTGAAACATGTAAAATTATTTTCTTGGAGTCGTAGAGGACTTGGCGATACAATATGGTTTTCAAACGAATAAGTTAACACGGGGTTGTATCCTTAAAATTAAAGACACATCAAAATCTCAATCGGGAAGCATGGCGTCATAGCGTCACCTACAAAATTAGCTTTGACCTTTCAACTTTCAATACCGAGTCAGAATGTCTGAATAGTTCATTTGTAAAGCAGACAATGTTTTCTTTCCCGATAATTTGACATCAGGGATCTAGTGGTTACTTTTTTTTCCAATTGCAGACTAAGGTTTGGTCATAATTCACCGTCATAATTCGAGGTAACCAGTCGCGTGCTCATTCGCCAGCTGCAATCCTGTATTCACAGGCCGAAGCCGTAGTACGCAAGTCCTGGTTGTCTACATATATATGTACATGAGAGGTGCAACGCTGGTTTCTTCTTGTCATAATACCCGAAGCCTCGCTTACAATCAGGTGATCGTTCTTATATTTCGGAATTCTCTATAAAGTATTAACTTTTTTAAAAGATAAAAGTTTTGACCCAGTAATGCACTCAAAAGGTAACTAGATCTGTACTAATTGACACCTGTTTTATAGAGTGTGCGACTTCATGCATTTTACATGGGCCTAATGCAGTAGACAAAGTTAAGTATATGTAATCTAGCTTAAAGCATAATAATCTAAATCAGAAGAATATATATATATATATATATATGTTATCCATGTGAAGGGAAATTTATTTACTCTTTAATTATATTTTAATGTGCCATGTAGAATTTGGATATATGAAGATTAATTTATGTTTTCTGTTAATTGTGTCTGAAATCGATTGTAAAGTATAAATACATGAATATCTTTATATAAGTATGTGCATTACTTTGTCTGACCTTCCTGAAAGATTTGGGTTAAATCAGGTGGCGCTCTTTCCTTCTCTTATCTATTGTCTTTGAAACAGATAATAGATAGATAGCGATAGATCAGACCCATCGAATTACAGGCCTAACGCCATAACCTCCCTTCTCTCCAAGGTAATGGAGCGTGTGATAAACATACGACTCCTAGGATACCTAGAGGATCACGACTTGATTAGCGACCGTCAATACGGTTTTCGCCATTGTCGCTCAACTGGTGATCTTCTAGTGTATCTTACACACCGCTGGGCTTTGGCGATAGAGAGTCAAGGTGAGGCATTGGCTGTCAGCCTAGATATGGCGAAGGCGTTCGATCGGGTCTGGCACCTGAGTCTTCTATCGAAGTTACCATCATACGGGCTGCCCGACGGTATGTGCAAATGGGTCGCCAGCTTTTTATCCAACAGATGCATAAAAGCCGTGGTTGACGGTGGATGCTCCGATAGTATGGATATCAATGCTGATGTCCCTCAGGGTTCTGTACTGTCTCCGACGCTGTTTCTGCTGCATATCAATGATATGTTGTCAATTGATGGCATTCATTGTTATGCGGACGACAGCACCGGGGACACTTATTATACAGGCCGTGCAAACATCCCTCGTTCCCTTGTGGAGGAAAGCCGCGACAAACTTGTGTCTGAAATGGATGGTACTCTGGCTAAAGTATCCGACTGGGGGCGGCTTAACATGGTCGAATTCAACCCCAAGAAGACACAAGTTTGCGCGTTCACCGCTAAGAAAACTCCATTTGCTGTGGTTCCTAAATTCCAGAACACACCTCTTACCGTCACCAAAAGTATTAGGATGCTTGGCGTTGAGATCTCCAGTGATGTGCAATATGGAAATCACCTGGAGGAGAAGGTCAAGCTGGCGTGGCTTGATGTGCTCAACAGGGCTAAGCAGTACTTCAGTGCGGGGCAAAGACTTATATTATATAAGTCTCAAGTTAGACCGCACTTGGAGTACTGCAGTCACCTTTGGGCGGGAGCACCTGGATACCAGCTTGGACCATGTGATTCGATTCAAAGACGAGCTGTGAGAATTGTCGACAATCCTAAGCTTACACACGGTATTGAACCCTTAAGTTTAAGGAGAGACTTTGCCTCCCTTTGTGTGTTCTACCGATTGTACAACGGGTTGTGTTCTGAAGAGTTGTTCGAAATGATGCCGACAGCTACTTTTTATAACCGCACCGCTCGCCGACGGCGGGGAGTTCACCCTCACACGCTGGAACCGCAATGGTCGCGTACGGTGCGGTTCCAGAGAAGTTTTCTTCCGAGAACACTCAAGCTGTGGAATGAGCTCCCAGCCGAGGTTTTTCCAAGGGACTACAGCATGGAGTTCTTCAAGAAATGCGTGAAGAGGTTTTTAGAGGGTCGGCAACGCATGAGCCTCTGGTGTTGCAAATATCCATAGGCTACGGTGACTGTTTAACATCAGGCAGGCCGTATGCTTGATTGCCACCTTAGTGGTATAAATAAAAAAAGAAACACATTATTGACTCCCTGGTTTTGGCCACCAAAAACTACTCGAACCCACGCCCTCTGCTCTTGCTCTGCCAACACACACACATATGTTACAAATATTATTGGTTATTAGTGAGGTTAGCGCAAGTATTGCATCCTCTGTTGACTTGCTCCGCCTAAATCCGAATTGAGAATCTGACAATAAATTATAGTTTATCAAAAAAATTTATAATCTGCTATTCATTAGTTTCTCTATGATTTTAGTTAAAGCTGAAAGCACTAAGATCGGTCTGTAGTTATTGATGTCGTTTCTATCACCGCCCTTGAATATCGGTGTAATGATTGTTTGTTTCAAGGGGATTGGGAAACACACCATCTCTGAAGCATAGGTTCACCAGATGGCAGATACCAAGAATAATGTCAAGCTTAGCCATCTTCATAAATTTCGTTGGGATATTGTCCCAACCCGCAGCACTATCTGATTTCAGACTCATAAGTATACTGTTTATCTCATCAGAGTTCGTGTCTAAAAGAACAAAAGACGAAGAGTGAAACTGGGTCGTACCAGGTGAGCAAGCTACTGAAGATCAACAGGCGTTCTTGTCAATATATTGAGCAAGCTTGTTTTCCTATGTCAGCAAAGTACTAGTTTACGTAATTCACCGATCGTATGCTGAAGGTTTTATGTTAAGTTCTTTCAAATTCTCATTTTTACTGTGCTTTATGTTAATTATACTCGTAGTTTTATATTTTTCCATAGATTTTTAGAGTATTTTGTGGATTTTAACAGCAAATCTATTTCGTATATGCGTTTTAATTTTTTTAATAACTTGTTACAAAAATCCTTTACCTTTTAAAAGTTATTTTCAAAACTTTTTTAAAGGGGTCAGCATGTAATTGTTTTAGCATTTTGTTTCGGTTATTAAAACAACGTAAGATGCCAAGGCTAATCCATGACTTGAGTATTCTTTCATTTTTAGACAGTAAAATAGAGCGATCTCTTTTAAGGATTCAGCTAATTTACTAGTCAGTTGATTTATTCTTTGTTGGATGTGGTTGGATTGGTAGAAAGTGACAATTTTAGGGCTTTGTCAAAATCAGTCTTCGGCTTTGTTTTTCCATAGATGCTTCAAACCTCGTTTTAACCCCTTAGAGGATGAATTTCCAAAAATCTCTACTTAGTGCACACTTACGGAACATTTGTATAAAATTTCATGCTTCCACACCCAGCGGTTTCAACTATGCGTTGATCGAACAGTCAACCAGTCAGTTTCTTACTTTATATATATATAGGTATAGGTATAGAAAGTGTAAAGCACAGCTCTGAAAATATAGACTTTAATGAACCTTTTGTATCTGCGAGTAATAAAGGATGACAAATTATGTTATAATTGCAAAGCAAGTTCTCATAATGGTTAAATGAAATTATATTGCACGGAAGTATGTACGAAATTCTATGGCTCAGATTCGTCGAAGTGATGGATTTGAACTTGACTTGCACTTTTTAATCACAATTTCTCATCATTTTTTATCGAAGAATACAACGAAAATACGGGATAGGATGGGTAATATGATCAAAGGGGAATGGTGGTATTATCCTTCAAGCTCATGAGTAGCTTCACAAACTTTGACATAAGGTAAACACACATTCACCCTCGCAACCAGTTTCCTTGTTTATAAACTACCGTTTACATCGTCTAATTTACCCCGAAATGTTTGAAGGAAAGTTTAAAAGGTTTGCTTAACCCGAACCGGAGGAGGTCTAACCTCTGTGCAAACTCTTTAGTTTTCAGAGGCAAAAGTTGTAAGGCCCATTCAGGTAGAAGTCCTCCCTATTGTAGCAATATTTTAGGTGTATGGGACTCAAACTAATATGGTGCAGGATGTAAACAAATTTCTTTTTAATTTTACTTTATTTATGTAATATTATGATATGACAGTTGTATATTATCCATTCATTCATTTGTTTCCCGGCAAGTTAGGCGAGATATGTGCACTTAGCACATATCTCGCCTAACTTGTCGGGTAGCAAAAATGTTTCATTATACGTTCGTTACGTCCGTACGTTCATTCATTCAATTATTTGTTATACTCTACAATATTCTACAATATACAATATTCTTCTTCTTCGTCGCAATGTTATCGCATTTCCTAATCCATTAGATGTGACAGGGTCGCTGCCTAAGCCTAAGGATTTGGTATGACTACTGATTTTTACATAGAGCTACTACAGTATTTCTTACGACTGGTCATATATCTTTCACGATTAGAACCGGGGACCAGTTGGCTTATCTTTTAATAAAATATTTATTTATCATTATCATAAATTTACAAATTCTTTAATTAGATTCATTCATACATTTATTACACATTTTTCAATTAATATATGCATATTTATTAACAACATCAGATAACTTATAACTTTAAATGAGCAATTCTTGTATATAATATTATATATATAATATATCTCGTGTATCTCTGAAAGGATTCTATTAAATTTTGTGTCCTGAAAAAAAGCGATGTTACAGAAAAAAAGCAACAAGAGAATCTCATTTTACCTGAATTATTACTATATGTCGTCGCATCATGAAATTAAAATGAAATGAATGAATTAATTCTTAAGATCACCACCTATGGCGCTGTAGTAATTTTATTAAACGACCGCCATCTGTTAGCTAGTTCCAGAAACTTTCATAGACAGCGCTGTTCTCAGGTTGTTTGGAGCCGCTCAGTAGCTAACTTCAGTTGGATTACATTCTTCATGCTGAATAGGGGTGGCGGAAGTGGGGGCGACTGGCAGGCGACTCACTTTTCGATCACCGGACCGGAAACACCCATTGAGCTCTAAATAACCTGAGGCCATCTTTAATCCATTTGCATCTCATTATTAGTTGCATATTTGTGTAAAACGTATTTCGGAGGATCAATACACGCACCTAACCAATCTATTAGGGCTTTTATTTCATGTGCCTTCGAATGGATGACCAAGAATCTTCGTTATATATATAATTATACTAATAAGTTTATGATTAAGTATTAACTTATGTCAGTAACTCTCCGACTGTATAATTTTTTTCAGCTTGTAAGAAACTGTGAAAATGTTTTCTTTTTTTTTCTATGACACGCCCTTTATGGGTTACTCGCATACCTTACGTCTGTTCTGAATTCTATTAGTATTAACAACTTTTTCCTGGCAGGTTTAGCATCTTCTAAATGATCATTAAAAAACTGGAGGAATATAATAAATAACTAGCCATTGGTAGTCAGAAGAAGAACTAAATATTTGTTTTCTGAGGATAGATGACTCTTGAATTTCATTATAATCCTCTATCTGTTGGATATCAGAACTGTAACTGTAATGTGTCTTGTAAGCATCATATTTTGCTTTAATTATCTTTTTTCCTATTATGGAAATGCTATCCGGTGTACATCGAATCAAATTTCCACTTAATGTTAACAAACACTAGAGCAGAACGCGGCGCCTTTGCTCATTATAAATGCAAATACAATTACTGGATGCATACAGTTTGATTACTGACTCTCACAACGCCTTCAGATCTGGATTTCACATTTGCCTTTATCACGTTCATAGCAAATACAGGGTAGTAATAATAAAGTAACATAAGTAATAGTTAAGTGTATGGAACTAAAAACATTTAATAACTGAAAAATCTAATCTACCCGTACATTATATCGTCATCTTAATGAGCAAAAGCAACTGGCGTTAGAGACGTAGAGTCTAGTAGATGTTGTCTAAAAAAATTGGGCAAAGTATGCCACATGCTCGGTGACGAGCTCGATGGCGTTGTAGTGAAACGCACTGTTACGTTATTTTGACACCTACGCTCGCGGGTTCGATTCCCACACAGGACAAACATTTGTGTGCATGAACATGTCTGCGTGTCTTGGTAGAGAATTATGGCCCATCAAAGCAGCCCGTCTGGGAAAATAACTCCATCTCACAGAAAAACCGCAGGCAAATAACAATTCCTTAGAGGGTTGTTGTGTTCCTGCGTGTAAGTGAGGTCACCAGTAAGCTCCTGAAGAGTAGCAAAGGTGCCATCGCGCGAGTGAGACTTAATGTATTGCAAGCATATTCATAGGCCACGTATTGTGCCTCCTGACGTTGTATATAAAAAATGTAATCTTTTTACCTTAGGTGGACTGTAATTTTGTTTGTTACCTGAAGTATTACAAAATATTCAGATTAGTGTACAGTTTCGTGACTATTCTGTAAATAAAATCAGTCCGCCATTAAGCATTGTTGCCTTCGGTTCTAATATCCGGCGGCTCCCGACCGCCTAGGAAATTACTGCTGCGGTCGGCGAGACGTTTTTCTGATTTATATTACGGTTCCTTAATGGAACGCTACTATATGTAAGTAAATGGATTGTGGTGTAGGCCCAAATCTTTTGCTAATGGCTAGTTTTGTTATCTTTAAAACTATTGTAGGCAGGAACATGGGAATTGGGAAAAGCGTCACTTCTTCCAATGTTAATTACAATGACTGGTTTATATTAAGGCGTTGAATGAGAACAATATGTTTTTTGTTTTCTACGGAGAGTAACTAATGCTATATTTAAGAATAAAAAATAAACACAAAAATGCTTTATTCGATATATAAAATGCTGTATGCATTTAATGTAGAGAGAGGTAGGGCGCATCAAAGCAGCCCGTCTAGTAAAGTACCCTCCATCGCAGAAAACTAAAATTTAAAAAAGATGTTACTTGTGTATTAATTTGATTTTTCACTCTGTACATATTTCGTACAGAAACTCGCGGAAAAATATGAGAGTAATTAATTAATTTATCTATGAAGCCTATTGAAAAAAAAGACAATCTTTCAAATCAAAAACCCCACAAATTGTAGGGATATGTAAAAAAAATATTAGATAAACATACGTTCTATTCCAGTTTCAAAAAGTAGTGCATGAACCTAAACTAGCTGCTAGCTATCAGCTTATCGTGGTTATGTAGCATAAATTTTGATACGGAAACATATTTTGTAAAACTGTGCCGCACGACACATTATATTCAAAGCGCAAAAACGATGTATTAGAGCAATATTTGGTCTGAAAGTTAAATGAATATTCTTACATATCCCTCTATGTATACATATATACCAGATGGCGATATTCATCAAACGCAATTCTGAGATATTTACGAAACTATCACAAATTAAACGTAACTGTACACGTAAACGTCATGTCCATTAAAATTAAGACGGTCTTATGTAAGGTTATGTTGATAAGCGTTAGGTATGGTGAATACTTATAATAAAACTAGTGACCCGCCCCGGCTTCGCACGGGTGACCCAATCGCTACCTAACTTCACATGATCGTCCACCGGACTAATCTGAAGATTCCCTGAAAATTTCATCAACATCGGTCCAGTCGTTTTCAAGTCCATAGAGGACAGACAAACGTTCATTTTTATACATTTAGAAGAAGATACCAGCTCATATATTTTTTCATATACATTGTCGGGAAGTTTATTTTTATAATAATTATGTACAGCTTTTTTTCAGATGTGTACATTTTATATTTTGTCGTTAAGATTAATGTTATTTAAGTAAAGAATTTTAGCATTTATCAATAAGTATAATCAACAATTTCTCTTCCAATTTTAACATGATGAACATATTATTTGAGACTGGTCTATAGACGTAGAATGCATTAAAGCAGACCGTCTGGAGAAGTACCTGCACCTCACAGAACAGCGCAGCCAAATAACAACTCCCTAGAGGGTTGTTGTGTTCTTGCGTGTAGGTGAGGTCACCGGTAAGCTCCCTAACTGTAACTGATTAACATTAGGCCGGCAATATGCTTGTTTACCTCACGATGAGATTGTTTAAAATACGATGCCAGCAAATCGCCGACTTTGTAACTTAGGTATTTCTCTGAGCATTCTCAGAACATTGTGGAATTTACCGAATTTACCTTAAACTATGTTATTTTACCTTTCTCTGATGCCTTAAATAGTTAATATAAACCGTAGTATTTAGGTCACTAGGTCTACAATCCAATAAACACGTTACTGGTGTATCGTATTATCTACAAATCGGTCTGAATGCGCCGAAACCACAGCTGAAACCAATTTCCGACTAAATAATGACTATTATCCTGGAAATTGGTTTATTAGTTCGAAACTATTCCATATGGAATAAGATAATATGTTACGTGTACGAAAAATTGCGGGTATTAATTTCGCTCCGATATTCTATTTCTCGTAAGCAGGGGTGGAAGTAATTCGCCATTATCGTTAGAGTCAAAGCCAACCACAAATGTATTTAGTATTATTTACCATATTTGTATTATAGTTACTTGGTCGTTTGCTGGTAATTAAAATCCTTTTGGGAAGTTTAAAGAGTCTAATATAATGGAACTTTAATTACATGCTCCCCTCGCCGACGGCTGGGAATTCATCCTTACACACTGGAAATGCATTTGTCGCGTACTGTGCGATTCCGAACCAGTTTTCTGCCAAGACAAATCCTCGAATGAACTTCCTACCGTGGTTTTCGCAAAGGAAGTTATACATAAAAGGCGTGAAGAGTTTATCAGAGGGCGATAACGCACGTGTGACCCCAAAGGTTCCAACTGTAACTGAACAATATCATGTACAAAAAAAAGGTTTGCTGATCACTATATGACCTTGCTTTTTATATGCACCGTGTTGTTCCATGAAAACAGCCCCGTCGAAAACTGTCAAAAACCTCTCTCACCAAAATATCTTTGAGTGAAAATCGGCTTGGTCGAACGAGGTGGGTTGCATAGCCATCTATGAAAATAAATATATCGGTCGAAAGAATTTTAGCCACTTGTAGGTTAGCGGAGTATCACAACGTTATTGAATTTCTTTTAAAATTTTGGGAATTACACAGTTTAGGATTATCACACAGTTGTCGAATAAGTTTAAGTTTTTCCACCATGATGCCATCTGTATTTACCGTTCTCTATGATTTTCTTTTCTTCTTCATGATTTCCAATATTGTAAAAGCCTTACTGATAAGGAGTCTACCACCTTACGTTAAGTACGAGGGTCATTTGAAAAGTTCTTAGCCTAACATACTTAATGAAACCACACGATTTTGAGTTTATTTTTATTTTTCAACATACTCTCCTCCGAGCTCAAAACACTTTTTCCATCGACCCGGTAAGGCTTCGATACCCGTTTTAAAAAAATCTTCGTCTGACTCCTCAAAATAAGCGTTCATGGCGGCTATGACCTCTTCGTTTGTAAAAAAATGTTTACCACCTAAAAATTTTTTCAGCTTTGGGAACAGATAAAAGTCGGACGGTGCTAAATCCGGTGAATAGGGGGCATGAGGTAACAATTCGAAGCCACATTGATGGATTTCTGCCATGGATTGCACAGAGGTGTGAATGCGCGCATTGTTTTGATGAAACAAGACTTTTCTTCTCAATAAACCTGGACGTTTTTCTTTGGTTTCTTCTCTCAAACGACGCAAAAGGTTGCAATAGTAATCGCAGTTTATTGTTTCACCCTTTTTTAAATAATCCACGAGAATTATACCCTTTGCATCCCAAAAAACGGATGCCATGACTTTGCCCGCCGATAAAACCACCTTTGCCTTCTTTGGGGTGGGCGATCCTGCTCTTTTCCATTGTTTCGACTGTTCTTTTGTCTCGGGTGTATTGTGGTGAACCCAGGTTTCATCCATGGTTATAAATCTTTCAACAAATTCTATTGGGTCAGCTTCATATAACTCTAAACAGTCGCGAGAACTTGTGAATCGGTTGCGTTTTTGTTCCACTGAAAGCGGTACCCACCGCGCAGACACCTTAGAGAATCCAAGTTCAGTAGTAATTATATGATGTGTTCGCTCAGTTGAGATGCCTACAGTCTTAGCTATCTCCTCGACAGTCAATCTTCGATCAGATAAAATTAAATCACAGATTTTTTCTTTGTTTTGATCAGTGGAAGCAGTCGAAGGCCGACCATTACGGGGCTCATCTTGAATGGTCTCACGACCACGTTTAAACTCTGCCACCCAGTTTTTAACAGTCGCATACGAAGGAGCGGACTCACCCAAAGTAGCAGATATGTCTTCATGTATAGCTTTTGGAGTTAAACCTTTCAAATTCAGGTATTTTATCACTGCACGATGTTCAATTTTCTCCATTTTCAAAAATAGTTCTGACTTGACTTACGGTATCACGTGTAAACGAACAATGAGTTACTGTGAATAAACTAAACTGTGCATACTTGTTGCTAAATAATGTAACTACAAAATCTATCTATCTATATACTACACTACGACTACAAAATGAGGGTAGTTATAAAAAAAACCAATGACTTTAACCATGTTAGGCTAAGAACTTTTCAAATGACCCTCGTAAAAGCTGAGAGGCGAGCTGGGTAGCAGTTGTTAAGTAAAAGCTGAGAAGCGAGCTGGGCAGCCACTTGCCTGGTTGTACGGCCTCGAATCCAAGTTTTCGAAATTTTCTTACTATTGTAAGTCATTTCGTTTTTATTATGCTCATTGCAATTTTAGTCTTCTTCTCTTAGTGCCATATCCCGTTTCCTAATCTTTAAAGATTAGTGGGATCTGTTCCCTAAGTCTAAGTGTTTGACAAATAGACTAATTTTGATATGGAGCGAATGCCGTCAAACCTCTATAAAGCAAAGGAAAAACCAGACCCTTTATTAGGTAAGGTCATACGTCTTTCGAAATACAATTACATGGACGCGCGGGTTTCCTTACGATGTGTTCATTCACCATTGAGCAAGCGGTAATTACTAGTATATACAAAAACCCGAAAACACAAATTTATTGGTTCATGCCAGAATTCGAACAAAGTCAACACGGTCATGGTGGTCAACATACTGGTTCTATACTCACGAGGCTGCCACTGCTCAAATAATGTTCCTTTGTCGTTTGCTGGTAATTAAAATTCTTTTGGAAAGTTTCAAATAAGTTATTAGGGAGCTTATCTTTAGAAGTAGATTACAGGTGACATGATTGGCAGAAACTTGGAGGGGTTGTACGGTATCGAGTCGCCCGTAAGCTTACGTAGAGTTTTCTAAGCTTTCTTACCGATTTAAGTAACGTCATTGCTTTCTGTTTTGCACGTCATAGTTTTAGTTTCTGTAGCCATATAAGATCCAGATGAAAACTACTCTCTAATATTCCGTGTACGAACTCGGCCCTGATACGAATTTATTATAAGTGTACATTATGCTTCTTGGAAGTGATGCAGCATATTGTCGATGCATATTAAACCAAACAATGCTGTACAGATACCGTGTGCGGTGCAATATGAGATTAAGATTATGGAAATTACGTCGCATGTTACGGTAATCTAATATTCTCTACCAGACAATGGCAAGCGACGTCTCGGAGCAGAAAATTTACATGTTCGTAATGAGATGGTTTCAAGGACATAGATGACCTCACGTAAATTGTGCTTGTAACTGTGGTACATACAAGTTTGTACCCAAATTGTACTTAATGGTCACTTTTCATTTGATTTAATAATTGGTTTCTGAGGCAATATGATAAAATGTGTATGTGATTTGTAGTGCTCGTAATGGAGATAGTAAATCGTTCCAACATTAAGATGCAGCAAATCTAAAATTGCCGAGAAATATCATCATCATTTGTAGTTGTTTCAAGGATTTACTCGTAGATTACCTCACGTGTATTGTGCTTGAAGCAGTGTTTTTTCTGTACGCTAATTGTACTTAATTGGGTTAACAAATATTATTAATCGATAGTCCATCTATAACTTTACACCAAATCCCTTGCGGAGTAGGCAGAGACAACGGAGCACCATAAGACGCGGTCCTTACAGACTTCATTCGCTTCTTTAATATTAACTCTTTTCATGCACGCCCACCGGTTTCTAGGACTCTTGACATCACTTCCTGAAAAAACAAGATCAATTTGGTCATGGCAGGTTAGTCTTGGTCTTCCTCGGCTCCTACATCGTTCCACTTTTGTATTGTATATCGGTTTCGTCAATCTTTCATCCTGCATTCTTTCTATATGTCCGAACCAACAGAGCATGCCTTTTCTTATCTTAACACCGACACTCTCTTTCAGACCAACTCTCTTTCTTACGTCATCATTACGAACTCGGTCAGCAAGCGTTACGCCACAAATTTTGCGCAATGCTCTCATCTCGACCGCATTTATTCTACTTTCATGCTCTCTCTGCCATACCCAGCTTTCACTTCCATAAATTAGCGTTGAGATTAGCACCGCATTGTGTACAGCGAGCTATGCCTTCTGGCTTAGATTTCTTCTGCCTATAAGTTTACCCAACGCTCTATTCACGCTATTCCCTGCACTCACTCATCTCTCCACATCAGCGGTGTACCTTCTATCACAGCTAAAAGCGCTCCCTAGATATACACTCTCATCCACTTGCTCCAACACTACATCATCAACCGTAATCTAACCTTAATCGATAGTCACTGGCAAGAAATGTAATCAACAGTGAGATAGTGAAAATTAGTTACCGTAGATTAGTCCCTTAATTATTACAATTTATCTTATAACAGTAAAGATTATTCTTGCTATAATTTTGTAAGGAAACACGGCAATGTAGAGATGCACTCGGCTGATAATTCTCAGTATATTATATACATTGAGAAAAGTTTTGAGCGTAGAAATAGAATAATGAAACTAATTCATGCATTTTGTACGTATTGGATACGATGATCTGTTCTCCTGAGAACACATCGTACTACAGTTTAGACTTTGAAAACAACTTGTCTCTTGCACAGTTTGACTATCGTATCTACAATTTTCCTAAAAAATCTTAACTAATGAAAATATTTATTTCCTAGCGTTATTTCGTTTACTAATTCATCAGGATAGCCTAAAGATATTGGTGGAGATACTGATACCTCCACAACCCGAAGGGAAGATCTGACCATTCTTAGATTAGGTCACGGGTCTACCGAAATATTATTTAGTCTATGTTTTCCATCACCGCTGAGCCACTGATAATTACAAATATTCACATAAATCCGGAAAAACGAATTTAGTGGATTTAGTTCCGGGATTCAAAATAAAACACTTTTAGCTCTTAGTTAAAATTAGACAAAATAATCCTAATAATGATGCTGTGTTGTCTAAATGTCAGTATGTCGCATGTCTCTACATCACAAACGAAATGAGTTGTAAACCTGAAATTTAGAGACTTTGTATAAAGTTGCACTCCGCTTCTTCATTCACGCATATCCAGATATCTCGTGGGAACCGCTTTTTCTTACTTTATCACTTGTTTCTAAGTGTCGTATCGTGATGTTAAATTGCATATAATCTTCTTCTATAATTGGGCTATCAAAATTCAGATAGAATTTTTCAAATCCCACTTGTAGATCCAGAGATTAGCTCATTCAAACAAACAAATCCTTCCGCTTTACATTCAGGAACACCGTTCCTATATGAAATCTATATGTTTGTCTGCGCGTTTGTCGGCGTGTGCGTTTTTTTCGAATATTCGAATTTTTACTTCAGATTCGGATGCAACATAAAAAAGTAGAATAGGAATGTTCAGGAACGCCGTTCGTATCTCTTAGGGAACATGGTCAAAATGGCTAGGTGTTCCTCTGGCAATGCAAGCTTGCGCATTCTCAACTGGTTTAATATAGATTGGTTATGTAAGCATGCGAAGCAAGTATCATAAATGTTAATTTGCTTGCAGTAATCCAAGCAAATTAAGATTTGTTATACTTGATTCACACGAGATTTATTATTTACCGACTGTACTATTCAAATACTCATACATTTTGATATAAAAACGTCTTCAAATTTATTTCCATAACGGGAGGTAATTTAGAAAACCAAAGATAAGGTGTCGTAGCTACATATCTATTTATTACATTAAAAATTTAATGACACCACTTAAAAGCTAAATACTTAAAGAACTCGTTACATTGAGTGAGGACAGCGATGCATCGCGCGTGGCGGCCATTTTGAGATCATTTACGAGTATATAGTGTAACTTATTTCCGTTTACTCGTTAGGAAGACGTATTCAAGTAAAACACTCACGGATGTGTCCACAACAATGCCACAACCCTCTTTACGTAAAAGCTTTATAGGTTGAACTGATCACTGATATAGATAACGAATTTGATAAATGTAGGCAGATAACAGAGTGGCAGGGAGTGTGTATTAAAACTACACCATCAAAATAAAGAGTAATGGGGCCAAGTTTTTCGAAGTTTTCCCAAGGGACTACAGCATGGAGTTCTTCAAGAAATGCGTGAAGAGGTTTTTAGAGGGTCGGCAAGGCATGAGTGACACCCCTGGTGTCACTCATGCGTTGCCGGCCCATAGGCTACGGTGACTGTTTACCGTCAGGCAGGGCGTATGATCGATTGTCATCTCAGTGGTATAAAAAAACTATTAAACATTGTGACCATGAAAGACCTCGATTCACCCCTACAGATCAGGGGGTAAAGTAAGACATGCAACTCTTATTGGTTAGTTTGCGGATCAACATCGCGGGACTTATCGACTTATTGGTTAAAACTTGACCTTGACCTGACTTGACGAGCTCGGTGGCTCAGTCATGAATGACTCGACTTTGACACCGACGCTCGTGGGTTCGATTCCCACACAAGGCAAACATTTGTGTGTATGAACATGTCTGTTTGTCTTGGTCTGGATGTTTTAAGAGAGGTAGGGAGCAGCCCGTCTGGGGAAGTACCTCCACCTCACAGAAAAACCGCAGCCAAATAATAACTCCCTAGAGGGTTGTTGTGTTCCTGCGTGTGAATGAGGTCACCGGTAAGCTCCCAATGAGTTGCTGTGTAAGCAGCAGAGGAGGCATCGCGCGATTAATACTTAATATATCGCAAGCGTTAATAGGCTACGGTATCCGCTTTACATCAGGTGGGCCGTATGCTTGTATGCCTCCCAACGTAGTATTAAAAAAAAACGGGTTGCACTCCGGGAGTGCCGGCAGAAGTGAAAACTTGAACATTAACGTTGTGCATTTTTGAATATTTTGGAATGGTTAGGGAATAATTTCGCACGAATTGCTTTATTTATCAGTATAAAAGTACTATCATGTATGTGGTAAAATCTCCAAAACTCAAACACACACGCACACTCGCGCAAGCGCTCTGCGCCGCTTAAACCAAACAGCGATGTTGATAAACTACGTTGAACGAAACGCGTAAACGCCAACAATTTCATGGCGCTTACAACGTTTTGATCGCGAGAAAATAATGCCCTATGAACGATCTAGCGCTTCATGTTTTAATTGTTTAATTAGAGGTAACTAATGTTTTAGCGCTACAGCGAACTTAAGTTCTAATTCTCACCAAAATCTTACGGTCAGGGTCACGTGTCCTGTCGCGAGTTTAACATTTTTTACTCATCCCAAAAAGTGCAAAACGCCGCTAAAGAAGTTTTCACTTCAAAAATATATTTTCTCCCATTGGTCAGTAGACTCGAATTGCTGAGACATTTAGACTTTTTTGTGAGAGAGCGGAGAGCTTTTATGCGCAGTCAAGTGGTTTATTGGTTTGAGTAAAAGGGCCACGTTGACACCCATTGGTATCGACAAGAAACAGAAGCTGGTAAACAAGACGCTATTCAAAAATCCTGCAGTCATTTCGATGACCGTAAAGAAAATATTTCGTTGAAATTCAACAGTTTCTCTCTTGACTAACGGAAGGTCACGTATGAATTATTCAGTTGGCTGGCTACAGTTGGCGCTGAAGAATTTCGGAATTTCGACAATGAATTGTGGAAACATACGCTGGTACTTGGGTTTGGCGAGATATGCTGTACGATAAGAACATAAATAATTTCGAGCTCGATGGCGCAGTGGTGGAACGCGCTGTTACGCTGCTTTGACACCAACGCTCGTGGGTTCGATTCCCACACAGTACAAACATTTGTGTGCATGAACATGTCTGTTTGTCTTGGTCTGGGTGTTTTCTATGTATAATAAGTATGTATTTACAAAAAAAAATGTATTTACGTATGTTTATCAGTTGTCTAGTACCCATAACACAAGCTCCGCTTACTTTGGGGCTTGATGGCGCTGTGTAATTTGTCCGTTGATATTTATTTATTTATAATCACAGTTAGACACGCTTTACATTTTTTAAATCAAAAAATAAATTCATGAGAGTAATTTTAGAATTTTTATGTTTATTAATTTCTAATTGTTCCCTAATATTTAGTTTTAAACCTTTGTCTATGGTGTGTAAAATTTGATATCCCCCACTAATACATATCAAATTTTACACACCATAGACAAAGGTTTAAAACTAAATATTAGGGAACAATTAGAAATTAATAAACATAAAAATTCTAAAATTACTCTCATGAACAAACAGACTGACGTAAACCATTCCCCACTATTAAATATCTTTTCGCTCACACCATCCACCCTCACCCTCAATTCAATATAAGGGGCGGCACTGCGATGGATTTGTCACTTGTAGCATGTTATTCTTACGATTAACGTCTACAACGCCTGATGATGCCTCGTGGAGAGGCGAATCACGTGTCGCAGCGACGACCAGGCCAGTCGTGGCAGCGACGGTGGTGGAGGGGGCATGCGGATTCTGTTCCAGATGGCGGACGACCGCAGCAGCCGAGGCAGAGACTACCGGAGCAGCCATGGCAGCGTCGGCATGTTGCACGCACTAACAGTAGTGGGTGGGTGCCGGCCGGCGCTAGGCCGCATGAACTAATTGGTGGCGGAAGCACACAAAGCAGGTTGGATCGAATTGCATGTAACTTCTTTTTATTAACACTGAGGTGGCAAAATTTAGGGAATTGTTATTTGGCTGCGTACCGTACTAGTTACCGTAGTCTATGGGCATTTGCAACACCACAGGTGTCCCTCATACGTAGCCGACACTGTAGAAGACTCTGCACGCCTTTATTGATGTACCCCATGCTGTAGTCTCTCGGGAGAATCTCGGCTGAGAGTTTATTTCACAGTTTAAACTTGCTTATCAATATGTTACCACTATGTATTTACCAGACGGAGACTTTGTACAAAAGTCATCTGCGTGGGTAGCTCTATCTCACCTACTTCTATCGCAAAGCAGATATATTTATTTAGCTGCGTTCCGGTTTGAAGGGTGAGATATGGCAGAGAAATTAATGGGTACTGTGACGAAACAGCTTTAGGTCACAAGACTGGTAGCGCGCTAGTAACATCCCCGTGATGTTGCGAGCGTCAATAGGCTGCGGCGACCGCTTACCATCTAATGCGGGCCGCATGCTTGTTTGCCAATCTAGTTGTATAAAAAATATGTAAACCAAACCCAAATATTTGAAACAAACGTAAGGCTATGAGTAAATTCTCCTGCCTGATTCTCTTAGAGGTATCTCCAACAAATTCGGTTTCAAGAGGAAAATTCATGCCTACTTACTGGACAATTTGCCTAAACCATGATCCATTCATCGTCAGAATTGATATTATGTTTAAGTATGTGTATGTCTATGTACACTACTGTATGTATTGTACAGTTATTATGTATGTAATGTTTATGTATGTATATTTACTGTGTGTAGTAATTTTAATTAAATATATCTAAATAATTTGCTTTCTTACTTTGTGTACCGATTTCCTGAGTGTGTACTCCATAAGGTTGTCTGGTAGAGAATGCTATTAGAACTAAGTCCGCCTTTATACCCTACATATGTGGTAAATAAAGTTTAAATGAATAAATAAATTGTTTGAATTGGAACAGTTTCCTTTCTAAATATCAAAATTATACAAAATGTATGAAAGTTTAATACTCGTACCAATATACCTGATTTGAAATGGTAAATTTTTGACTCGCACAGAAATATATTCCCGAAATATACTTTTTATCGCAAAAGTAAAATAATTAGAGTGGAGCATGATGAGAACCCCTTCTCTCTAATGTTATCGCGTTTCCTAATCCATTAACTGACGAGGTCCGCTTCCTTTTTGACGTGAAGCGATTGCCATCAGATTTCCACGACCCAGAGGGAGTATCTTTCTTAGGGTAGGTCACATATCTTTCGAAATATAATTTCTTGAACGTGAGAGTTTTCTTAAGATATTCAGGAACTCCGTTCCCATATGAAATTTATATGTTTGTCTCTGTGTGTGTCAGTGTGTGTGTGTGTCTGTCGCTTTTTTTCGAATATTCGAATTTTGACTTCAGATTCGGATTCAGCATAAAAAAGTAGAATAGGAATGTTCAGGAACACCGTTTTTATCTCTTAAGGAACACGGACAAAATAAAAAAATTGAATTGTTATAATTGACGAGCCAGGTGTTCCTCTGGCAATGCAAGCTTGCGCATTCTCAACTGGTTTCCTTTGTCATCGATCTAGCGACAATTACAAATATGTACATAAAGCTGATGATATAAAAATGAATTTAGTGATACGTGCGAGGATTCGAACCGGGCATATGTTGTTCGCTAGGCCGGTTCTTTATAAATTATAAATTTAGTGGTACATGTCCACATCAGTATTAGAACCAGAGACCATTCGATTAATATGATGGTTCTTTCTCTACTAGGCCATCGATGCTCCTGGAGCGTGATGATAACCCCAAACAAAAAATTTGCCGCATTGAAAACTAAATCTAGTTTGAACTGAATCTTCCTACAAATTAGAATTCATTTTTTTCTATATTGGCTCAGCATAGTGGCTCCGTTCCGCCTGATGGTAAGCGAAAAGAGGAGCCTAAATTGCAGCGGCAGCTGACAAAGGACAAGAGTGTTCTGTCAATTGACGCCACCATGCTGGCTCGCAAATTTCTCCTCTATTTAATCATTTACTCTGGTCAGCAGCAGGGGTAGCAACGCACGAGCGATATTTCTAGATATTAGATACATCAGGCGGGGCATATACTTGTATGCCTCCCGACATTGTATAATAAAAGAGATTTATTCGACTCCCGGTTCCCACTAAACTGACACAGTTTTCAATACCAAAAGGCTCGTATATGTACCATGATATTAAAATTATTCAAATAAAATAGCCAAGACTTTGAATGTAAAACCGGTATATAGTGACAGAAACATTCCGTGCCTGATGCAATATACAAGAATTTGGAATGTCTATCACAAAGGGGAACACACTCTCATTGTATTCAGTCGCACGTACCTCTCGGAAAATTTTATTTTTCAGCTGAAAATATTGTTCTCATGAGGATTCTATTATTATGGATGGTCAGGACGTGTTCTTAATTTTTATCACAATATATAAAATTGGTATATATTAAATGAAGAAGTTAGGTACGATATGGCGATACGGTAGATATATATACATATATATATATATATATATATATATATATATATATATATATATATATATATATACCTACTGTACCACTGTTCATAAATAGTTTAATGAATTCAAACGTGATGGGAGTAAGCTCATTGATGATTTGCGCGAAAGACATCCTTATACTGCGACCACTGTCCGAAACCAAAATGCGTTCTACCCATTGGATATTTCCATTCGAAGATTTATCAACTAAAGTAAAGGAAGCAGAAGTCAAGGCCTTATTACTTAAATTTAAATCCTTTTTCGTACGTTTACATATGATAATACTTTTTTATCAAACATTCATAGATTTTTTCTCAAAAGTAACCGCCTGTTACGGCTAACATTCGATCGTATATTTAAGGCAGTCAATCACCCTAAGTGCGCCAGACTACTGCATCAAGCATGAGCAGCCTAAACAGACTCCCTTTGAACTGTATTACATAAAGTCTATAATAAAGATGGAAACAAACACTTAAAATTATGGGCGTGGACGTAATTAAATCTGGAATCTACATAAACCCGTAAAGCTGTGAGACGGTATCGTACACCATCTTGATGTGGTGTAAGTTACAAGCAATGGCGATGAGCGACGATAAATTATTTTTATTCGCTCGTGGCGACAGGGCTATAGCGTATCTTTATATATTGCTTACTACAATTACCTAGGCTTGGCTTTTATCATCCATCCATTTGTAAACTACACACATCAAAAGTGTCTAGGGATCAACATATATTTTTGCAATAACTTTTCTCCTGATTGATATTAATTAAAATTTTCTTTAAGGATTCATCAAATAAAGTGTTTTCGTTTGTCTACAGTAACGATAAACCAAGTCACCTTTGCATTAATAAAGAAATTTGCCATTTTCATAATAAAGGGATTTTTGACATTTGAACCACTAACATTAAAGTTCGAAAAAAAGACTGAAATAACAGTTTTCTTTAAAATTTTATTGGGTAACTTAAACAATTAATAATCCGTGTTTCTACCGCGAACACTAACAACACAAGAACATCGGTTTGGCATACTCAAAATGAGTTCATCCAAATCACGCTGTGGAATGGCCGCCCATGTTCGTTGCAACAACAAAAAAAGGTCTTCTTGCGACTGGATACCCTCCATATTCGGCAGAGCTCTTCTCTGTAGCATATCCCATGCATGGACACGGAGACAAGACCGATACATTCAAATCACAACTCGAAGAGCTCCAACAATAACCGCCATGATGTTAGCCGTGACGCTTCATCACTCTTCAGGGAACTTAATTAGCGACCAAACAGTCAGAAACCGCTTGCATGAAGTGAACCTTCATTCCCGAAGACCGCTAAGGGTACCACCTATAGCAATGCACAATCGTAGGATTCGATATCAATGGGCTCTTGAACACAGAAATTGGGCAGAAGAACAATGGCGTTTCGTGTGCTTTTCTGATGAGTCTCGTTTTGGTATGAGACCGGATACAAGACGTATACGACACTGGAGAACCCCTGGACGCCAACAGCGATTAAAATCCTGCCAGGAAGTCCATCCTTATAGTGGTGGAACCATCATGGTATGGGCGGGTATTTGGATCGGCGGAAGAACTGAGTTGATTTGGATCAGAGGCAACCTCAACGCTCAAATTTATGCTGAGACGATTGTATCAGACGTCATCGTTCCTCTACAAGTGCAAATCGGTCCCTTATTTAAGTTAATGCATGATAATGCACGACCGCACACTGCAAGAGTTGTAAGACAGACTCTCGCCGCAGCTAACATCAATGTCATGCCCTGGCCTGCTCAGTCGCCAGACTTGAACCCGATTGAGCATGCATGGGATATGCTACAGAGAAGAGCTCTGCCGAATATGGAGGGTATCCAGTCGCAAGAAGACCTTTTTTTGTTGTTGCAACGAACATGGGCGGCCATTCCACAGCGTGATTTGGATGAACTCATTTTGAGTATGCCAAACCGATGTTCTTGTGTTGTTAGTGTTCGCGGTAGAAACACGGATTATTAATTGTTTAAGTTACCCAATAAAATTTTAAAGAAAACTGTTATTTCAGTCTTTTTTTCGAACTTTAATGTTAGTGGTTCAAATGTCAAAAATCCCTTTATTATGATAATGGCAAATTTCTTTATTAATGCAAAGGTGACTTGGTTTATCGTTACTGTAGACAAACGAAAACACTTTATTTGATGAATCCTTAACGAAAATTTTAATTAATATCAATCAGGAAAAAAGTTATTGCAAAAATATATGTTGATCCCTAGACACTTTTGATGTGTGTACTTTGCTTTATGATAATTTACTACCAATTTTACTTCGTGTCGGTATGTGTATTTAAGTATAGATCAAATTGCCTGGAAGTTTGACTTCCACGAAACAACATCTGTATCCATTGACTATTTACTAAAGTTCGTCACGGGAACAATATAGTTATTATGCACATATTCTTCAATATGCTGAAACACAATACATATTAGCCACTTTATACATTGTATGTCAAGATAATGATGATGGTATAGCTCAATTCATAAAGTGCAAGAAGTTTTTCCGCTGATCTTACACGAGACTTAAAATTACCCAGCTAGCTTATCACCGCCCAAAATTGACATTCTGTATATTGTCTATGTATATACATATACAGAGTGTATATATAGATGTTAGAAACAGAGTTGGTCCGAGAGTCGGTGTTAAAATAAGAGGAGTCATGCTCCGTTGGTACGGACATGTAAAAACAATGCAATAGGAAAGAATTACGAAACAGATATACAACGCGAAAGTAGACGGATGTAGGAGCCGGCGAAGGCCAAGACTGAGTATTAAAGCTCGATTATTTGACGAGCTCGGTGGCGCAGTGGTGGAACGCGCTGTTACGCTACTTTGACACCAACGCTCGTGGGTTCGATTCCCACACAGTACAAACATTTGTGTGCATGAACATGTCTGTTTGTATTGGTCTGGGTATTTTCTATGTATAATAAGTATGTATTTACAAAAAACAAAAAAATGTATTTGCGTATGTTTATCAGTTGTCTAGTACCCATAACACAAGCTTCGCTTACTTTGGGGCTAGGTGGCGCTGTGTAATATGTCCGACAATATTTATTATTATTATTTATTTATTATAAAGAAGCGAGTGAGGTATGCAACGATCGAGTCATGTGGCGTTAGGTTCCCTCTGCCTACCCCGCAAGGGATTTGGCGTGAAGTTGTAGATAGATATAGGCAAGTAAATGAATAAATTATACTATCCCACTAGTTTTAGTAGCAAATGGTCTCTACATGAATGTAACAGCGTACGAATACCTTATGGAACATAGCGACCTCTTACAGTGACCTCTTACCTCTTATGTGGTATGTCGGTGTAAGGTTGTGATAAAAAGATACTAGTTGACGAGCTCGGTGGCGCAGTGGTTAGTAACGCTACTTTGACACCAACGCTCGTGGGTTCGATTCCTACCCAGGACAAACATTTGCGTGCATGAACATGTCTGTTTGTCTTGGTCTGAGAAGTAGGACGCATCAAAGCAGCCGTGTGGAAGTACATCCATCTCACAGATAACCGTAGGCAAATTACAACTACCTGGAGGGTTATTGTGTTAGTTAGAGTTCTTGTGTTACCCGCAGACATGCCCGAATGATAAAGAATGTATAGCTTTCATGCTCTCATGTTTGCTAACGTTACGTCAAAAATCCGTACCAGCGAGCTTTTGTCTCGCTCACAGCTTACGTTTGTACCATCACGTTCAGATGACTGCGGTTCAAACATTGAGCCCTTTAATATCGGCCGCGTCGTTTACGTCATGATATTCTAATGACGGGTTGTTATTAATTTGAGATTTAAGCTTACTAAAACAAGCTTTTATAGTTCAAACAAACCGGAAGGAACTGATAGAATGACCTACATCTCCGTTATGCATACATTTGGGGTGTAATTGGATCATGTTCATTTAAAGTCTAACCCAAACACATCCTGTACGCGGTGTACCCTGGTAATTAACAAACGAGGCTCTGCCGAAAGCATGAACTAATAACCCACTTGTCTGCACGTGAAGGTCCCCTCATTCATCGACACGTAGTGTTTTAACGCATAAATATATCAGCGATTTGAGCCTATTGGCCAATGGTTCTCCCATTTATATATATTTTATCCAATAAGCCAATAACTGACTATATGTTGATCCGTGAACTAGCCAACATAACCTGCGTATCGGGGATGACCCATGGCGGTGATTTTTTACTACGCAACATCGTATCATTGGGGCTCTATAGGTTATTTCCCTCATGGCCGAAATAGATTTAAGGCACATCAAAACTGCTTATAAAAACCACAACCAATCAACTTCTCCCAGGAGTTCAATTCCTGCGAGGGAGTAAGGTTACTAACTTCTACTAACTTCAATTTATTTTTATACTAGACAAGCATACGATCCACCTGTAATATTGATGCAGCAGCCTATGAACGTTTGCAACACAGAAAGTATCGCTTGAGGTTTCGGTTTGTGTACATAGCCACTCCTTAGTACTCGTACTCAGTGGTAACTCACTCACTCGTAAAACAAAACAGAACCTTCTTGGGAGTCGTTATTTGGTTGCGGAGAAGTATATGGAGCGATAGCCGTCAGACGTTTACATCCCAGATGGAAAACCAAATCTTTATTAGGTTAGGTTACTCGTCTTTCAAGGCAAAGCGCGCTCCTGAACTCAAGGAGAAACAGGAAACGGTCTTTAAGTATTTGGGAGAATAGTGGTCGAATAGACTGGAATAAAGTAGCGAGACGAGCTCGGTGAAAAGAGCCTATGTTTCCCTAAAAAGGCTGGCAACGGGTCAGTGGCCCTTTGGTATTGCATCGTTTGCCCCCCTCTAATATATAACAAATTAGTTGAGAATGCGTAAGCTTGCATTGCCAGAGGAATGATATGAGATAACAATTCAATTTCTTTTTTATTTGTCGGCCATTTTGACCATGTTCCTTAAGTGATAGGATCGGTGTTCCTGAACATTCCTATTCTAATTTTTTATACTGAATCCAAATCTGAAGTCATACTTCGAATATTCGAAAAAAGCGACAGACACACGCACACACAGACACACGCACACACACGCACACACAGACACACGCACACACAGCCACACACAGAAAGATAAACATATAGATTTATATTTTATATAGATAGGAACGGTGTTCCTGAAAAATTTATATAACAAAAAATTAGATGGAAGTAGAAGGGCCAAATAGATTGGAATACAGTAGTAAGTACGTATATTGTGTTTTGTTTAACTTGATAAATTTTATCGTTCCTGTTTAAGACCATGAATAACGAGCGGCGTACCACAGTAAACATAAAATGTGTCCAATTATTTCGAAATGCCAGTTTTTGAAGTTATCCTACTGTTCATACCTCTTTACGAGTCAAAACTAGGATTTGAAGCATCGAAAAATGAAATTATAAGTGAGCGCTTCATGTATTAGCGAATTCTTCTGTGTGTTAATGCATTTTCTAAATTCATTAAATAAAATATTATGATCCCCACCAATAGGGCGAATTTTCCGATTGCAATATGTTCAGGATATTTCACAAACACAATTACTTTTGGCTAAACCTCGTATCCAGAAATTCAAAAATAAAATAAAACTATAATATACATTCACTCTTCTAGTCTGTTGTTCATTAATTAAATTCATACACTCCTTTTAATAAGTAATGACACCTAGATAACACCAACTGTTGGGACTGTTTCAATAGGATTAATAGTTACTTTATATTGAGTAATATATTTATATTAACAAGTTTTTTATTAATATAAATATATTATACAATATAAAGTAACTATTAATCCTATTGAAACAGTCCCAACAGCGACTTTCCAGTGTTATAGTGAACTGATACAGTACTACATAATTAAGTGTATAGGATTATAAAATCATCAGCATCGCTAACGTTAACATGGAAACCTATCAGTTCATCATATGGCAATTTGTAGCATTATGCAGACCCGACCACTTCACAATTAGTCGGTAAAACGTCTGTGGATACCGTTAAAACAATAGAAGATTGTATGGAATTGAGTCATAACCCTTAGCCCTTTTACCGTCAATTCAGTCATGAGCCATATCGAGAGATGTACCGTGTAACTACGATGTACTCGTCAAGGTCAAATCATCACCGATAAGAATTTGCTGACGTGTGTACGTAGGTACACTTAACAGTTAACTGCGTCAAAAATAATAATAATATCAAAAAAATCAAGATAGCCACAGAATAAAAAATACTTCTAGTCATGCATGGTGTCAAGGGAGACATGACAAGGGCATTTTGCCTGGTGGAAGTGGTGGTGGTATTTCGGTACCATAAACATATAGGTCCCATCTGTATCAAAGGGCTACTTTGCTCGCTAAATTTAACATAACTGAGTAAATCGATGTTACTACAGCAATATATGAATGAAAATATTCGCCACTATCACTAACCTTCTAGTAGGAAGAGCACTCGTCCGCCAATCGACAGGTACAGGGTTCAAACCTCATTTTTAAGAGAGGTAGGGCGCATCAAAGCACTCCGACTGGGTAAGTACCTCCACCTCGCAGAAAACCGCAGCCAAATAACAACTCCCTAGAAGGTTGTTGTGTGCGTGTGAGTGAGGTCGACATTAAGCTGCTGTGAAGTTGCTGTGTTAGCAGCAGAGGTGGCATCGAGTAATACTTAATGTTTTGCAACCGTTTATAGGCTATGGTAACCGTAAAGGTGAGCCATATGCTTATGACGTTGTATAAAAAAAAATTGGACAGGCGATTTTTTTCCATTGTGCTAGAAACAACTATACTATTATCCAACCTGTACAAGAACTGTACTATCATTAGCTGTACCCCACAACAGTTTTATCGCGTATCCCGATATCCCATGGGAATCGCTTGTTCTTATTTTTTCGTTTTTCTCAGCTTCTTCAACCTTTCTCTAGAATTAGCCTATCAAATGCAAAAAATATTTTTCAAATCCAATGTGTGGGCTATGGGCCTGACTATTAGCGCGTACAAACAAGCTTTATACATTAGTATAGATTTAAATTACTTCGGTAGAATTGTATGAGGTATATAAATGTTTTAGTCTCGAGACTGTAACAGCATTCATATTAATTGTCGGTTGGCAAAAATATCTTCTCTACAGTAGCTACATAAAAGGGAATGTTGCTGCGTTTATGACCCCCTGAGAATGTCGGTATGCTGGAAATGTCGCCGCGAATTGCGCGATGTTGTATCATTTTTTATTAGCTTTATGTTTTTGGTTTTGTAACATGAATAATGATAATTGTTCGTGTGAAGCGTAGATGAAAATATTTTCGTTTGATCGTTATGTGGTCTGGAAATCTATAAAATAAATTGCCGCTTGTATGCTCGTTAGATCGGGTCGACCGATTTGAGGCATTTTTTTATTGTGTTCGTCCTTATTTGTCAGGAGAAGATTTTTATGAAAGAAATTGAAAAAAATATACAAAAGGACAATGTGGATACTTTTTTTTAGTTATGAAAATGTCAATAAAATTGACTCCCAGTTTGACAGTTCTACTGACAATGACAACCATTTTCTTACTCAATATTAATATTTTAGTAAAATATTTCAGGTACATTCAAAGACCAAAATTCAGCAATTTGGTTTGTCAAAGATTGGTATTGGAATATTTCCTTAAAGTATTTGCGCTTTTTTATAAAACGTAGATAGGCAAGCAAGTATACAAAATCACCTGATGTGAAGTGGTTTAGCCTTATCTTTAGCCTATGAACGTTTGTTTTGTTTATCGTACCTGCACATAGTCTTCCTTATATACATTCTCACACATATATCCTCGCACCCCATCATTTCATTACTTTTCCAAAAACAGATATTTGCACAAAGTCAGAAGAGGCTGTCATCTATTTCCATCAACTCGTGAAAATCATGCAGATCGATCAGTGCTGATATATATATCATATCATATCTTGAAAATGTTCTACTGAATTATTTTTTTTAATTTAAGAATTATTTTGTCAATCAATTAAGGCATTATTTAATTATTAGGCGAAACTTTCCGAGTGCGGTGTGTAATTAGTATCCAATTTAGTTACTGATTCAAGTATTACTGTGAAGCGATTCTAAAATAGGATATAGGTCAGACCACTCGACTAATTCGCTGAAACTGCCATCAGGCATTCCTGTTATTCATGAAAATATTGAATTAACCAACTACAGTGTCAGTACTACAATCCTTTTTTATTCATACAAAATTATTGTTTGCTGATCGTCAAAGTTAAGAAAGCTTAGGGCATATCTAATGCGTATCCCACGCAAGTATCATAAGTGCCTTTATGCGAATGAAGGCACCCCGCATTTATTCGCATAAAAGCGCCCCGCGTTTATTCGCATGAAGGCACCCCGCGTTTATTCGCATAAAGGCACCCCGCATTTATTCGCATAAAAGCACCCCGCGTTTATTAGCATAAAGGCACCCCGCGTTTATTCGCATAAAAGCACCCCGCGTTTATTAGCATAAAGGCACTCCGCGTTTATTAGCATAAAGGCAACCCCGCGTTTATTCGCATAAAGGCACCCCGCCTTTATTCGCATAAAGGCACCCCGCATTTATTCGCATAAAGGCACCCCGCGTTCACAAAACGTTGTGTTTTAGCGCCTAAATATCCCATTGATTCGAGCTTACTGACTAATGGGAGAATATTTTAACCAATAAATCGATAAGCGCCGCGATGTTGATCCGCGAACTAGCCAATAAGAGCTGCTTACTTGCTACTCTACTCCCGACCCATAGCGGAGAATTGGGTTAGGTGCTACATTGTATTGGTGTCATTGTTTCTCTATACGGTATATCCTTTTTTTATACTACGTTTGGAGACATACAAGAATACGGCCCACCTGATGTAAAGCGGGTACCGTAGCCTATTAACGCTTGCGATATTTTAAGTATTACTCGCGCGATGCCTCCTCTGCTGCTTACACAGTAACTCCTTGGGAGCTTACTGGTGACCTCACACACACGCAGGAATACAACAACCCTCTAGGGAGTTGTTATTTGGCTGCGGTTTTCTGTGAGGTGGAGGTACTTCCCCAGACGGGCTGCTTTGATGCGCCCTACATCTCTTAAAAATGAGGTTCGAACCCAGTACCTGTCAATTGGCGGACGAGTGCTCTTCCTACTAGAAGGTTAGTGATAGTGGCGAATATTTTCATTCATATATTGCTGTAGTACCATCGACTTACTCAGTTATGTATAAATTTAGCGAGCAAAGTAGCCCATTGATACAGATGGTACTCATCTACTTGTTTACTTGTTTTGCCTCATGAATGTTATGATTGTAGACATGACTGACGCTAATCCATCATTCAAATCTTTTACGAAATATATGCCAACATTTTGGTTTACTCGGAAATTTTGATGAAGAATGATTGATTCGCAACCAATTAACGAATTAGTTCCGTCATCTTCATTTGTATCCCTTAATTATTAAATGATTATACCCTTAAATGCGTGTATTCGGATTTATGTACACAGTTGTAATCATCACTTGCTCGGCGGTGAAGGAAAACATCGTGAGGAAAGCCGCACGTCCATGAAAATATATTTCGATAGACGTGTGACCTAACCTAAGAAAGGTCTAGTTTTAGCTCTGGGGGAGGTCTAACGGCAGTACACAGTAAAAATCAATATTTTCGCCAAATCCTTATGCTTAGGTAGCGGACCCCAATCCTAATATATTTGGCAACAGGATAACGCTAAGAAGAAGAAGAATTATTAACTGTAGTCACTATGTTTTATTACTAGAAATAAAACACAAATGTGTATATATTTATGTGTACATATGTATATATTTATACATGAAATACAATAACAGTATTTTTAATTGATAATCCTAGCAAAACATAAATCAATGCATAAACTAAAAAATCCACCACAATGGTGACAATAACCCAAAGTACGTAAACTGCACTAAAAGCTGCCATGATTCGTAGCTCGATTTTTACACATAATTTTTAAACTCATTTTCAATCACCTCTGTTATACACCACGAGAGACCTGTAAAGATACACATAACATGTATGTTGGAATAGAACCGAGCGCAAGAACGAATAAGACGCGTTTCTTACACACCTCACTAGCTTCTTTAACATTCATTGCTCTTTTCACGCACGCTCGCCGATTCCTAGGCCTCATACCATCTTCTGATAAATCATGACCAATTTGGTGATGGTAGACAAGTCCTTGGTCTTTCTCGGCGCCTAGATCCATTCATTCATCATCATTTTCCCATTGTACTCGTATATCTGTTTCGTCGTTGTTAAAATTAAAATATGCAAAAAATCTGTTACTAAAGTTCTCTTAAATTATACATCAGACTATTTTAAAAGATTATCTCTCATAATTCCTTTGAAAAGAACACAATAATTAGTTAATATGCAATTTGATTTAACCTGCTTTGTACCGGAAGCACAAAGCAGGTTAGATCAAATTACGTGTAGATCATGATTTTCACTTGTAGCGGCTGCCGTCAGACGCCTTTTTCTGCTACCAATAGGCACAAAACAGGTTATGCCAGCAGCATTCCAGATCAGTGATCGAATCCAGCGCTAGAATTCTACTGGAATAACGTAAGCCGGCATAGGAATGTTCCCATTCCAGTGAGTAATCCAGTCCAGTGACTGGATTGACGGTCTACTTTTTCATTCCAGTACGCAGTTCCAGCGCCACTGGAATAGTGTAGACAGCCATTCCAATACTGTATTGAATGCTTGACAGTGGACACGTATTGTTGTTTATCAAGATTCAAATTTCATTATAGAAGTAAAACTTCTTTACGCACGCTTGACTTGGGGAGTAAGATGGTGAATGCGTGACGAGAGCGTTACGAAAAGTGTGATCGTGGGACGACGACGCGAACGACAGTTGAGAGGGAGATATAAGTTAGTGAATGTAGAAAGAGAGAGAGTTACGTTTCGTATATTAATGTAGGAGCAAGAGAGATAGGTGCGAGCACACATTTTCTTTCTCTCATAGCGAGTTAAGTTTCGTATATCTAAGACACAGCGCAGGCCCATTGTCTGTACACACTATGGAGCTAAAGAAGTTTTACTTCAGTCGCGGTCTAAATCACACTCGTTTTTTTTTAATTAATGATAACGACTCCTCAAAATTTTCTGCCGTCCTTCTCATAGCCAATCTGTATTCAGAGGGATCTTTGAACTCCAGTCGTTAAAAAAGCATTGTCGAGCCACCTTTATATTTCGTTCGCTTATCCCATTTTTAACCCAAATCCGTTTTTGTTTCTTTAGTGCCTCTTCCACTGCCTAGGTTGGTTCCTCTAACAGTAGTAGGTAATTAAACAATTCTAAAACAATTTTCGAACTACTTTTTTTTCAAAGCATTGTCACTATTGTGTTACGAATTCTAGAGCTTTAAAAAGACTGGAATAATGTGAACAATATAATCCAGTCCAGCACTGGACTGGATTGATTCCCTGGGTTACTGAGCTGAAATAATGTGAACCAAGCATTAGATCAAATTGCATGTAAATACAACAACTGTCAAAGTTCACTGGACTTTCGATTTTCTTGCTTCTATTGAAGTAAAAAATGAGGCGTTTTCGAGTTTTAACTTGTATATTTAGATCTCACTCCAGGTCCCTTGCGGAGTAGGCAGAGAGAACCGATCGTCATAAGATGTGGTCCTTACACAGCTCACTCGTTTCATTAACATTCATAGCTCTTTTCATGCACGTTCGCCGGTTCTTAAGGCTCTGCAAAATGGTCGTGTTTTATCAAATATCACCGTCTAATAAAACACAACCAATTTGGTCATGGTAGGTGAGTCTTGGTCTTCCTTGATTCCTTCATCTTCTTGGTTCTTCATAAAAGCTTACAGACAACTTCACTAACTTGTGTTCCAGCAAGTTAGTGAAGTTGTCTGTAAGCTTTTAAGGCAACGCGCGAACGATTTTTCCTGCATGGCTAACTTTTATAGGCTACGGTGACTTTACATCGGGTGATATGTGCTTGTATACCTCCGGAAGTTGTATAAAAAAGGCATGTTTGCCACCTTAGTGACATTGAAAAAGTATATAAGGCCACATGGTGTAATCACATATAACATTTATATTCAACTATCCTTCCAGTCAGTATACTAAATATGTCCTAAGTTCGACTAATTAGCAATCTAAACTGCTCCTTCATTTGAAGGGCGCGTGTTCAGCATCTGTATGAGGGTTTTAGGACAAGCATGGTTGGTGCTAACATTAATTGTGACATAGTTTATTCCCGTTGTGTTTATATTCCTCAGGAAAATTTTAAAAAGCCATTTTTTTGTATAACTTCTGCAGGCACACAAGCATACGACCCACCTGATGTAAAGCTGTTACCGTAACCTACGAACGCTTTCAATACATTAAATATCACTCGCGCGATGCCACCTCTGCTGTGAACACAGCAACTCCTTAGGAGCTTACTTACTCACACGCAGGAACACAACAACCCTCCAGAGACTGTTATTTGACTGCGGTCTTTGTGAGGTAGAGGTACTTCCCCAGAGGGGCTGCTTTGATGCGCCCTACCTCTCAATCTATCTATATCTATAAAAATCTCGTGTCACGGTGTTTGTGGTTGTACCCCTTCTAAATGGCTCGAACCACACTGCGTGTACCAGAACGGGGACGCCATTCAAGGACCTTTCTTCCCCAACGATTGTCGGTTCTACAAATGTCGTCGACCCACTGCCAATTCAGGTTGTTTATCCTGTGGGATATGTCGGTACCTTAGTTCTATGTGAATATCCTCATTTCTGATTCTATCACGCAGAGAAACCCCGAGCATAGCTCTTTTTAGAGCACGCTGAGGGATTTTGAGCTTCCCCACACGGCCCTCAGTGAAGGGCCACCTCTCAGTTCCCTATGTCATCACTGGCAACACACACTGTTCGAAAACCTTGCTCTTCAGACATTGAGATATTAAACCATAAGCGTAAACTTAGTAAGGTTATACTAAAACTATAGCGATGTATGTTCATTTAAGATATGACAGCCTGGTACAGCGATGGGCCAAATGAATGTCAAAGGAGCGAGTGAGGTATATAAGGATCGAGCCATGTGGTTCTCTCTGCTTGCCCCGCAACGGACTTGGCTTGAAATTATAGATATACGAGTATATCTTATAATTACTTCGTTAACTTTTAACTATTTATTCTAGATGTGATCGACCGATAACGTGAAAGTGTAGTTAGTGTAACCGTCCGATAACCGAACCTGTGTGCGAAATAGTAGCTAGTGTAACCGACTATAACCGAAGCGTTGAGCGATAGAGTAGCTAACGTAATCCTACCAATATGAGCGAAGTGGTGAGTGAACATACGACAAAAGTTCGATTTAGCGCTTTTAATTTAGCAGTGTTGAAAAGCTACTAACGATCCTTTGTTCATAAAATCGAATATTTTACCTCTTTCGCGTCGTTATATCTATGAAATGTGTATTTTTGTTCAAAAATATCAATATTTGTTCATTAGACATGGTGAATTTATATCTTCCAGAAGTAGACATAAGGATAGATTACACGTACCTAAGCAGAGGCTTGCAATGTACATTGCACGGCTATAAAAAAATTTAACCATTTACCGGACAATTTCAAAAGCTTAAGAACTACATTATTAAAAAAAATACATAAATGGCTTCTAAATAAATCTTATTATACTGTCCTTAATTTTAGAGTAATGTAACTATTTAAATTGATTACCAAAACATTTGCACGCCCTCACGAGGATAGAATAAGTTGTATTTGTAATTTTGCAACGTCTTTGTAACCTTATTTTTGCAAATAAATTGTCTTATCTAATCGGGAACATTTGGTTTATGTAACTTTCGATTGACTGGCATGATTGAAGTCCTTAATTGAGTGATTTAAATTTGATATGACAGTCGTACCCGAAAAAATCTGTTACTTATATTATTCCAGAATTACATGCACTCGAAATGTGTTGTTTCGTTTCTATCAAAAGTTTCTTCTTTCCCTTCTATAACTGTCATCCAATCCCCAAGTATCACCTCGTCATGTTGCATATTAATAATTCGAATCTAATCGAATATATGGAGCCTTGAAACGTATCATAACAATAATTGATGATAAGGTTACATTAGACGTCAAGAATCAGTTTCCGTGACCTTTTAATGTTACTTACGCAAATTGGTTTCTGTCATTGGGTAATTGCTACGAGTATGTCTTTCTGTATATACTTGTAGTTATTGTAGGAGCTCGAAACGAGTATTTTTAGAAGGTTGTGTGTCACGTGGTGCATTCAGTTTTTTATTAAATTACTTGTTACTGATACACGTTTCCTAATGTATTAGGCTTGACGGGGTCCGCTACCTAAGCCTAAAGATTTGACGAAGTAAATGGTTTTTTAAATGGAGCGACTGCCGTCAGACCTCCACAACCCAGAGGGAAAAATAGATCTTTATTAGGTTATGTCACACGTCTTTCCATAATACATAATTTCCTGGATGTGTGGATTTCTCACGGTGTTTTCCTTCATCGCTGTGAAAGTTATAAGCCACCCGCCCTAGACACACACATATAGATCCAATTAGTGATGCGCTGAAAAAGGCCTAAATCAAAAGTGCCTAAAACTGAACAGCATGCATGAAGAGGCTGAGCGTGGAAGAAGCGAGAGAGGTATGTTTGGATCGGTGCACCTGGCGTTTCACCATTTCTGCCTACCCCAATGTAAGATAAGTATGATGATATGTATGTATGTGTTTATGTATGTAATATAATAGGAAACTTTGCTACTTCCCTATAAGTAAAACGTTACTTATGAGCCTTCATTGTTATATCCGCAGTTTCCGAGATAAATGTTAGTAATAGACAGACAGAGTCTTGACGAGCTCGGTGACGGAGTGGTTAGTAATGTTATTTTAACACCGAGGCTCGTGCGTTCGAATTCCATTCAAGACAAACATTTGTATACATGAACATGTCTGTTTGTCTTAATACGGATGTTTTTAAGAGAGGTAGGATCAGCATCAGCAACCCATATGAGGAAGAAACTCCGCCTCACAGAAAACCGCCGCCAAATAACAACTTCCTAGAGGATCGTTGTGTTCCTACGAGTGAGTGAGGTTACCAGTAAGCTTCTAATGTGTTACTGCATTATCCGCCGGAGTGGCAACGCGCGAGTGTTATTTCCTGTATTGCACGCGTTCACGCGCATAACCACATAACATCAGGTGGGCCGTATGGTTGTATGCCTCCCGATATTGTATAAGAAAAATACACGTAATGTTATATAGTTGAGGTTTTTCTTTTTGATATTGAACACTACATAAGCTCTCCTCAACTTCAATAGTTAAAAGAATGATGTTACTGTACATTTGACAAGATTTTGTTTTCACTGACTTCAAAAAGGGAAGAGGTTTTATCTTAGACGCGTGTGTTTTTTTTAAATATACGTTATAGTAATATATCTGGAACTTCTCGACGGATTTGGTTAACTGATGCTGTGAATTAGTTGTTGCGCAAAATTCATGTAAAACTTTTTGCCTTAAATAAATTGATTTTAGTAATCTGACCCCCTTTTGCTTAATATTAATGTTTTGCATTTATAAACATTTTTTTCTACTGCATTTCTTCTAATCTATATTACGCAAATAATGCAAATTTCAACTATTTATCTAACTATCCATAAACTAATCGGCTTTCAGTATGCCGTTTAGTTACTATTTGGTCCATTTATTGTGACTGCTGTATCAATCACGTGCATCGATTTTACAACACCGCTGAAACTGGCTGCAGCTTATCGATTGACATCCGAAACCGCTGAAAACTGAGCGAGCACATAGAGCATATCGCATTTCACAATTACGAAATAAACCAGTCAATTGTGGATATTCACTGATTAGTACGTAGTTATATTAACTGTAAAGGGAAACACTGAAATGAGAGGGGGAAATGTATCGATATAGATTGAAATAAAAACCAGTTGAGAATGCGCAAGCTTGCATTGCCAGAGGAACACTTGGCTCGTTAATTCTATAACAATTTTTTTTTTTTTATTTGTCGGCCATTTTGACCATGTTCCTTAAGAGATAGGAACGGTGTTCCTGAACATTCCTATACTACTTTTTATGCTGAATCCGAATCTGAAGTCGAAATTCGAATATTCGAAAAACACACACAGGCAAACGCACACACAGACAAACATATAGATTTCATATAGGAACGGTGTTCCTGAATACACAGCAAATGTCGAGTATAATGGAATCACAATTGTTGCGTATTGAGCGATTCCAGAGAAGTTTCCTTCCGAGAATACTCAAATTGTGGAATGAATTTCTCCATGAAACCACAGCATGGGGTTCTTTAAGAAAGGCGTGAAGAAGCTTTTACAGGGTGGGTAACGCACGAGTAATACCCCAGGTGTTATAAATGTACATAGGCTACGGTATTTGCTTACCATCAGAGAGGCCGTACGGTTGCTTTCCACCTTAGTGGTATAAAAATGGCTCATCACCGTTAGAAAGAAAGCCCTCACAGTCAAAAGGTAAAGCACATCAGGATAAGTTAGACACTGAATGAAGAAGTATTTACTATGCAGAAACTGCAACCAATTAACATTTCCCTTTAGGGTTGTTTCTTAACCGTGCGGTACCAGAAATTCCCTACTTGAGGTATTGTGCAATTGTAGAGTGATTTGCGAGACAATTTGATCTGAACTACTTCGTGTGCTTCCGCTACCAATAGTTCAAGCGAACTAATCGCCAACGTATGAGTGACACCCCTGGTGTTGCAAATGACTGTTTACCATCAGGCAGGCCGTATGCTTTTTTGCCACCTTCAATGTATAAAAAAATAAATCTAGTGCCGGCCGGCATCCACCCACCGACGTTTGTAGATGCATGCCTGGCCGTGGTTAAGATCTCGTTTAATGATTTTGGATATTGTATTAACTCTATCTATAACATCGCACCAAATCCCTTGCGGGGTAGGCAGAGAGAACCGAGTACCTGCTAACTCAATTTCGCTATAAACCTTAGTTTGATGCAATTATAGTAATCTCAACGTAATTAAAAAGGATTGAAAGTACCTTAGCTTTTACTATGTAGTTGTCATAAAAATCTGCCTACCCCGCAAGGGATCTGGCGTGAAAATATCTTTTTATATATAAAAATCTCATGTCACGGTGTTTGTGGTCGCACTCCTCCGAAACGGCTTTTTTTTCATTTTTATGTATATTTGTTAGGTATGAGATTATTCTCATTCATTTAAACAAAATTTCAAAAAATTAGGAAGAAATAATTTATATGGTTGAATAAGGTTTACCGGATCAGCCATTATGACTGTATGTTATCTATCTATCTATAACTTCACGCCAAATCCCTTACGGGGTAGGCAGAGAGAACCGAGCGCCACGCGACTCCATCGTAAGGATCGAGTCGCGTGGCATACCTCACTCGCTTCATTAACATTATTGCTCTTTTCATGCACGCTCGCTCGTTCCTAGGGCTCCTGACATCACCTTCTGATAGAACACGACCAATTTGATCATGGTAGGTACGTCTTGGCCTTCCTCGGCTCCTACATCCTTCCACTTTTTCATTGTATACCTGTTTCGTCATTCTTTCATCCTGCATTCTTTCTACATATATTATATATTATATATATATATATATATATATATAATCTTCTATCTATCTATCTATAATTTTACGCCAAATCCCTTGCAGGGTAGGCATAGAGTACCGAGCGCCACGTGACTCGATCCTTACATACCTCGCTCGCTTCTTTAACATTAATTTCTCTTCTCATGCACTCTCGCCGGTTTCTAGGGCTCCTGACATAAATATAAAAAAATTGTTAAAATGAAATAAAACACTTAAACTTAGCAACAACTAAAACTTACTAAGATCTCATTAAACAGTTTCAGTAAGTTGATTTCGTAAGTGCGAATGGGTCCCCCAGTGCAACTTTACTACACTACACTTTGTTACACTATTTTGTGTACCAACTATTACGAGAGGGAAGTCCTTTCGTCTGATGAGTAGTAACTTTAATTGTAAGTAGTTTAAAGTTTGTTCGTTAATGTACTATCCTAACGTTAATTTAAGTATAAGGCACATAAGGGTGTATGTCACTCAACATCAAGTTTAGACCTAACGTCACTTCCGCGTCGAAAGTACTCAATAGCAAATGGGACTCTGGCGAAAAAGAAAGGGCAAATCTTCATTTGTTTTTATTTAACGTCACGAGGTACACAAGCGTAAGGTCCGCAAGGATGTAAAGTTGTTAATATCGCCTATGAATACATGTAATACAGAAAGTATCGCGTGTTACCATAGCTGTCGAATGTACCTCAGGAACAGAACACCCTCCTCCTAACATTGATCTAAATATTGAACGTGACAATACCAAATCAAGCAGTGATAACGACATGACAAATCGACATTATGAAACACAATGACACAGCGCGGTTGCGGCAATGCGCGCCGACATCGCGCCAAATCGACAAAATTATATTTTATTAATAATCAGCCCCATTGGGAAAATGTCTCCACCATATAGATGACGTTAGTAATGTTGCTTTGACACAAACGCTCGTGGGTTCGATTCCATATTGAAATAAACATGTATTTTTAAAAGATGTAGGACGCATCAAATCAAAGGGGAAGTACCTTCTAACAGAAATCCGCGGCCAAATAACACCTCCCTGGAGGACTGTTGTAATACAGCATGTGAGTGACGTCACGAGTAATCTCCTATGAAGTTGCTATGTTAACAATTGCTGTGGCAATGCGCGAGCGTTACTTTCTGCACATCAGGGGGGCTTTATGGTTGTACGCCTCCCGACGTGTATAAAAAAATATAGCTGAAAGACAACTCTCAAATAATTTCACGCAGCAAGGTTAACCGAAGAGTTGTTGCGTTAACATCAGGGGTTGCCAAGGTGCGAGTATTACCCCTTCTATTGTGAGTGCTCAACGTATTTTGAATATCAGTAGTGTTTGTTTAGTGCACAGTGCTTATTTGTTGCGTCCGCAGTGTCACAACAGACTGGTCTGGACTGAAAATTAGTGTCGGGTCTGCTACACAGGCTTCGACAACATTTTTTTTTATACAACTAGGTTGGCAAACAAGCATGCGGCATTAGATGGTAAACGGTCACCGCAGATTATTGACCCTCGCAACGGATTACTCGCGCGCTGCCAATCTTGTGACTTAAGCATGTTTCGTCACAGTACCCAGTAATTTCACTGCCATACGCCATGCCATGCTCACCCTTTCAACCGAATCACAGCTATATAGCTGCTTGGCGGTAGAAATAGGTGAGACAGAGGTACCGGCACAGGCACAGACGACTTTTGTACAAATCCTTCCTCTGGTGAGTCATGCTGCGTCGAGACCAATTTTTTACATCGCACAACACTGTTAGCTGTGTTTATGCTAAGTTTGTATATATATTCTTGTCATAAGCATGTTGTTTTATGTATCATGGTGTTGTTATTAATTTTTTTTCTTTCTTTCTTCCTTTTGCATGCATTTAAATGTTAAACGATCACATCAGGCTAGTTCACACATCACACAATGCTAGTTTGCGATCGAAGTAGCTCAAATTACTGTGAGAGAGAATGAGATTCTCTCTATCCATACGACCCGTCTACTGGTGACGTCGTTTGTTTTCCGACTTTGTGTGAAAAAATATATTAGTTTTGCAATTTGACAGAAAAGGGACCGGCACCTGGTTTCAATTCAGATCGCTACTTTGGCAGGCGCGGCGGTGGCTCGCCACTCACCGGATGGATCTTTATAATGCCAGGAAATAATGTAACTATAAAAATATTTGCTATAGAGTTGTAGGTAACGGACCCCGCAAATTATATAGGATTAAGAACCGGGATGACGCTGCGAAAAAGTATGAGGTTTTAAAAATAAATCAATATATAAAACTTCCACCCGCATTTTTGTGTCATACTGCCGTATTGAACGTGATAATATTTCTGCGGAAATTATGATATGAATTTCACTAGTGAAATTACTGTCTAATTTTTTTTATGCTACGTCGGGAGGCATACAAACATACGGTCCAACTGATGTAAAGCGGGTACCGTAGCCTATTAACGCCTGCGATATATTAAGTATCACTCGCGCGAAGCCTCCTCTGCTGCTTACGCAGCAACTCCTCGGGTGCTTACTGGTTACCTCACACGCAGGATTACAACAACCGTCAAGGGAGTTGTTATTTGCCTGCGGTTTTCTGTGAGGTGGAGGTACTTCCCCAGACGGGCTGCTTTGATGCGCCCTACCTCTCTTAAAGTAATCATAATAAAGATTGTTGTGTGTAATTTACAAATATTTCGTACCAATTTCTTGAGCAAATATATCGGTTGTTTATCAAGTCTTCATTCAACATTCAACTTTCTATAAAAACAAACTCTTAATAACAAATGTAATGTGATATAATGAAAAGCTTGCATGATATCAGTGCGATACTACGGTGATTCGATATTAACATAATATAATATAATATAATATAAAATAATATAATATAATATAATATAATATAATATAATATAATATAATATAATATAATATAATATAATATAATATAATATAATATAATATAATATAATATAATATAATATAATATAATATAATATAATATAATATAATATAATATAATATAATATAATATAATATAATATAATATAATATAATATAATATAATATAATATAATATAATATAATATAATATCTAAAGTATTAAATTTAGCAACCAAAAATCTTCTTTATTATTCATATTAAAAAACTTCTCTTCTGTATTTACGAATTAAAATTAATTAAGAAGTATCTACCAAACAGCTCACTAAACCTCATAATAAAACGATATATTTTTTATGTAAGTTTATTTAAAATATATGACAATTTGCTTTGATTTATTACGATAAACACATGCCGTGTGTCCTTGTTACCTTCGCCCTCAGACACAACCCCGTCACATTTTATTATAACAATAAAAATATGGTTTATGGCTACATTTGATTTATTGATAGTTCGTTAAGACGACCTCATAAATAATCTATGACAGAATGCCTTTACGATATTAAATGTCCGTCTATCAACCGCAACATTCTATCTCACATACGATTATTCAAATATATTTCTGAGTATTTTGATTCTAATTTGTTTATATCGAAACCATTGTAGTAATTTTTGTTAGTATTACTAAGTTGCCAAGAAACATGAAGACAACTTGATAATATTATTTGGTTAAGTCTAGTGTATTGTTCTCACCGTTGGATGGAAGCAAATTGTTAGCTCAATTTGCCAGCCGCCTCTGAGACAAGCAGTGAGAGTTATTGTCGATCTCGAGCTTACGTTTAAGAATTAAGTTCAAAAATAAACTTTGTGTTAATATCCTTTTACATATAAATAAAAAAGATTCCAAACTAAGATGTTTTTATAGTTATAGATACGTCTTACACGCTCTAGAATGGCAATACAAAAGTAAGGTAATTGCCCAACTCGCATTTGGTCGCATTACTGTTGCGAATGCCCCCTACCTCTCAGACCACGACCCCAACACTCCACACGCACACCGCACTCGGCGGATCCGAGTGCGGAGACTTAGGACTTTTGCGCGATACACCAGGTACCGGGTAGCCCCGGTACCTGGGCGCCTGTCATCTTAGGCCCTTAAGGCACGAACCCGCGAATTCGATTATTGTAGCTCCGCGACGCCCTAAGCCGAGGTTCGAGTCGCTTTTTTGTTTTTTCAGGCTGTGGCGCTTCACGCTCGCCTCTCCCTTCCGGTGACGTAGTCACGGCTCACAGGGACCAACTACATAGTCAGGTCAAAAAAAAAAAAAACTCGCATACCAATCTGGTTGTGATAGTGAGTTCGTTTTGCTCACCTCCAATATCTTTTTTTTATATATACAACGTCGAGAGGTATACAAGCATACGCACCACCTGATGTAATGCGGTTACGGTAGCCTATGAACGCTTGTAATACATTTAGCATCACTCGCGCGATGCCACCTCTGCTGCTAACACAGCAACTCCTTAGGAGCTTACTGGTAACCTCACTCACATACAGGAACATTCTGTGAGGTGGAGTACTTCCCCGCACGGGCTGCCATGATGCACCCTACCTTTGTTTTATCTTTCCACTTTTGCGTTGTATATCTATATTTAAATTTCGTTATTCTTTTCTCTTGCGTTCTTTATACATATCCAAATCAAATGAGTATATCTTATTATTATCTTATTATTATTCTTATCTACGGATAATCTCTTTCTACTAACTCTCTTTGTGGCATCTTCTTTATGAACTCGATTTTAAAGGGTTAGGGTACAGATTGAACTTACAACGTTTATTCTACTTCCATACCATCTCTTCTATACTAACTCTCACTTCCATACGTTAGCGTTGGGATCAGCACCACGATGACAACGGGTATCGGCAGGTATGCCTTCTGACTCAAGTTTATACTGCCAAGAAGATTTTCCAACAGTTTGATGTGGAGAAATGAGTAAATACTATTCCCTGTATTTATTCGTCTCTCATAAGAGAAGTAGGGCGTATCAAATCAGCTCGTCTTGGGAAGTACCTTCACCTCGCCGAAAACCGTGAGGTCACCAGTAAGCTCTTAAGGAGTGGCTGTGTTAGCAGCAGAGGCGGCAATGTGCGAGTGATACTTAATACTACCGTAGCCTATGAACATAGGCTAACGGTAACATCAGGTGAGCCTTATGCTTGTAAGGCTCTCAACTTTGCATAAAAACGTGTGCGTCTCGGGACGCCCGACAGAAGTGATAACTTAAACTAATCTGCATATAATTAAAGCTGCCGTATGCGTGAGAGAAAGGGAAGTCAGACAGACTGGCGCCGTAACGCGTTACGTAACGAAGCGGTTTACCCTCCCATAAGAAGTTATCACTTCAAAAATCAGAGGTGACATCCATCTCTGAAAAAAAGCTTGCGAAGTGAAAAAACTTGAAACTTCCTCTTCCATTACGGAATCTTTTGCCTCCCACAATATTTACAACGTTCATATCCGTAACAATAACTTACTATTAGGCAGGCAATACGCTAATTTGTATTTACGGGATGCTAGATTATTATTAGTGTATCTGTTGTAGTTGTATTAACAAAGAGCCGGGGCATGTGTAGCGTAAAGGCCATAAATTAATTATTAAAACCTATTCAATTTTCATGAACCGTTTACATGACATGGGTTGGCGTACGATACTGAGATTATACACGACACAAGCTTGAAAATCCTTTTTTGTATCTATACTTGTATATATATATATATATATATATATATATATATATTTAAACTTTAAATTACTTATTGCGTCTCCCACTTCTAATGGTATTTTAATTGTTTTTACTGTGAATATTGGTGAATATTGTAAACTAAGACCGTAGTCATAAAGATATTACATTTACTTTACATATCACAATATTCAATTTTGAATAATTCTCGCTTGTTTATGGAGTCCATACATTATGGAAACCATGGGGCACATGTGTATATTCTGTATATAGTTTATATGCTTTGCTAACATTATGCGTCCGTTCGTATTGAGAAACTTCAGGCATCCTGTATATTTTCGTATATATTTGGTGTATTGTGCTCACTTAATACGTCCGTTCGTGACGAAAATTATATGGCACACTGTATATTCCGTATATGGTATGTGTAAATTGCTCCCTTCTAAAACCCGTTCCTGATGGAAACAATGTGGCACATAAAAGATAAGATAATAATAAAAATCTTTATTAGCCCCCTCCCGGGGACTTAGACACGTCTTACATTTTTTGAAATATAGTCTAATTGTATCTTAATCAATTCTCTTATTTTACTTTTTTTTTTAATCTGCTAGCATTTTGGAAATGACTAAAGAAGAAATGCCGAAAGAAACTTGTCAATATAGGTCTCTTTTTAAATTGTCAATCACAAAAAAAAATCACATTAGCATATTGGTACAACAATGATATCAAATGGTATCTAGAATACTCTCTTTCTGACCAACACACTTTCTTACATCATCTACTTTCATGCTTTCTCTATTATAGCCAGCTTTCGTTTCGATTATGTGATGTTGGGATTAATACTGCATTATTAAAGAGTTGTGCTGTTTAGCTTAAGATTCACACTCTGTTCATACTATTTCTGCACTCAGTCATCATTTCACATCATCGGTGTTCCTTACATCCCTGTAAAGTACATCCAAGATATACAATCTGATCCACTTATTCTCACACTACATAACCATTATTTATTATTTACATAAACGTTAATATGTGTTAATGCTCTTTTTTGAACACCATATTTGTTTTCTTTACATTCAGTGTACGTCTATTTCTATATATTTGTCTTTCAACAGCGTTTCTGCTAACAACATGCCATCACCTGCATGAAGCAGATAATTCACGATTTGGTCACTTACACGCAGTCCTTCATTCGTAAAATACGCCAACTAAGCGTACTATGGCTTCTGACTTCAATCTACGTCTTAAAGTTATCGTTTACCTGCACATTGCTGTACAATTCCCACACGCGAGCTGCAATATGGCCTCTAGATACTTTAACATAACTTTGTCAAATGTTTTCTCAAGATCTTTAAAAGACCGCTGTACATCCCACGGTGTTCTACAGTCTTTCATTCTAATCAGTGAACCCTTTATACAAGACATGGTAATTGTGCGTCTATAATCCGTTGTGACTGTCCCGGTTCTCCAACCTAATAAGTACCTACCAGAGAGTGTCATGTACCACGTATAGGTACCACCTAGTATTATCATCTCGGTTAACATCGTATCTGCTGCTACTGCTGAAATTTTGGGGTCAGTAATAGATTTACTCTCAGTATTAACATCCGAGGTGTAGTCATGCTTTTTCGAAAAATATTTACGTCACCGTTCAGCACATCACATATATTAGTAAGAATGATATCATCTTTAGACTTCGTCTCATCGATTCTGGATTCTGACGAACTACTAGCCTTTACCTCCTTCCAGAATTGTCAGCCTCTCTTCCTCACTCGAAGTGTTTCATTCCAGTACTGACGAAATAATTCTTTCTTCTACTCTCTCATACGTAGGTCCAAAGACGATACATAAACTAGTTATGATTTTCTCTGTCTTATCCAAAAACGCAGCTGGTAGAACGATTTTGCTTTGAAACTCAACTAACTCACCGTTACGGATTTGGGGGATGAAGCAGAACACCCAGCTCTAATTAGTTAGCTTATTGATAAGATATTTGGGAGCTAAAATTAGCGCCTTATATTAGTTATTATTATTTTCCAATGTCAAATGATTGAGATTAAATTTAGAGAAAGAGGAAAATGGCGTGACACCCTATGTTCTACATTGTATGAGCTTAACGACATCACCAAGAAAGCAGTTAAAATAATTTGATTCTTTTTGACGACGGCATAGATATAGTATCTAGCAGTTATCTCCACTTGTACAACAGATTCAAAGGACAACGGACAGAATTATACAGGCAATCCTTTCCCCTAAAATAATGATTCTGTGTGATCTTAGTGCCTACGACATCAAAACTTTCAACTGATCAAAGCGGGGAGATCAGCCTCAGTATATGGAACGCAATTTTTAATATTGAGTTCGAATGCTGTTATTTACGTCACTTATGTAAGTACCAGACGGAAAAGGCTACCATTCTATAACTTTCCTTTTAGGATTTTTACTGAGTGATGGCCCCAAATTATCAGAATATTAGAATGGGTTTTTAGTATTTTTGGATAAGCACTGCGCCTATACCAACACTTTCGCTACTGCCATTCTGCAAGATAGGAAAATTCTCTTCATCTGATTCAGCAGTGGTAAGTTCCTGCCATGGTTTGAGGGTTTTGTTAAGACTCCAAGGTAAGACGCCCCGAACTATGAAAGGGACTTACCACTTGACGTCTGCAAGTTAGCATGATTTATACTGGCCTGTTCTAACACTAGAGAGACCTGGAGATTTGGATGCCAACACAGGATAGGCTCTGATTAATCCAAAGTTATTTCCTATAGTAATTATGTCTTTTTCTAAAGTTGTGGAAAACATAAGTCGTTTCTACTCAGTTGGGATGTTCTAGTGTACTAAACTTATCATTAAACTCAAAGGTGAAGATTTAGCCACTAGCTTAGACTTAGTTAAATGCTATTCGATCGGATGTGGCAAATGGCACTATTTGCGAAATTAAAGAAGCTTCAATAGTAGTGTCCAGCATTAATTGCATGTGGAGCATCAAAGTCGCAGTTGGCGGTAATTGCTTGAATATGTTGCTCTTAAATACTGGCATACCACAAGGCTGTTTCTTGTCCCCTATTTTATTCTTTATACATATCATTGACTTGCTACATGTAGCGACTTCATTGTCCCGTGGTTACAAGTATTGGGGAAGCAGGAGACTTTTTATACAATAGCATCAGATGAACAAACCAATAAACCCTTGTAGTGTAAAAAGTATCGTTGCCAATCCTTCTGCTAACCCAGCAATTGTTCAGAAGCCATTAGATTGGGGTCAGCATGCACCCCGCCTACGTTGAACCCCATCTGTGCAAGACCTCATGAACAATAATTGGGACTTAGTTAGGAATGAAAATTTTAATGCTCTACAGAATCATGACAGCGTGGGCGCAGGCACTGTGATCGTTCAACAAGAAGAAAAATTCCCGTTGAATCCAGAATGAATCTTATCTTAATCTATTGACTTGAAATGTACAAGAAATATCCACTATCTAAGGATACATCATAAGATAGTCGTCACCAAGTAGAATATATTTGACTCGTCAAAGCTAATCAAAGAAGCTCAAACTTAATGGCTTTACTAGTAACCATTAAAGAGTTCTACTATCCACTCCGAGGATGCATCTTCAGACCCTTATCATGAGGTCTAAAGTATTACTCGTTAAAATATATTAAATAAGCTCAAACTCGATGGGTTCACTAGAAACCATTAAGGAATTCCTCCTTTATTCACCTTTAGGATGCATTATCAGACCCACATCATGAAGTCTAATGTCATGAAACCAAATAAGCTGCAACTCGATAGGTTTACTAGTAACCATTTATGAGTTCCATTATCCATCTCCAGGATGCATCATCACCACAATCAGGCCCTATAGTAATGTAAAAATTATAGTCGTCACCAAGTGTAACATATTCGACTCGTCAAAGCAAATCAAAGGAGCTCAAACTCGATGACTTTACTACATAGTAACCATTAAAGAGTTCTACTATCCACCTCCAGAATGCATCCTCAGTTAAAACAAACCAATTAAGGTCAAACTCGAGGGGTTTACTTGTAACAGTTTATGAGTTCCACTATCCACCTTCAAAATGCATCGTCAGAACAGTGTAACCAAGTGTAACGTATGCGACTCGTTAAAACTAACCAAACGAGCCCAAACTCGGGGGGTTTACTAATAATCAATAAAGAGTTTCACAATCCACCTTCGGGGTGCATCATCACACCAGCTCGGTCGAACCAAATTATACATTTTTATTATTATTTTATTGTCATCGGATTAACATGCATTCGCGAAGTTAGTAATTGATACGATAATTACAAGTTGGTTAAATTCGTCTTTCAATATTTGTTCCCATACATAGTCGCAAAAGAAGATATTAAATACGTGTAAAAATTGTGGCCCCTCGACCGCGCGATTCTGCTGCCCCTCCCCCCTTTCCTTTTGTCATTTCCCCGCAGACGTCTATCTCGAAACAAATTTAACGGAAGCATTTAAATCGCCACTTCGAACTGATAAAAACATGAATATTATTTACAATATATAGCAGCAGGATAATCGGAGAAATGTATAGACAAAAAATGTTAATATACGTCGCTCCGATATACGCCGCGCAGTAACGACCTCAGAAAGTTGCGCGGTAAGTCCCAGAACTAAAAAATACGGCGAATTACACCTCAGAGGTCAAAACACGTCCAGGCCGATTTTTTGCCCACGCGTTTTATAGGTGATATGGAGCCTGTTGGGTGAAAATCAGGTGGGGTTAATCTTGCGTCCGTATATCGGACGCAGTATACCGGTCGGACGCAGCATCCTTTGCAAATTTTCGACCCTTGGCGCAAGATCATACGTAAAATGTATATATATATATATATATATATATATATATATGTCGGAACGTGGATATAATTGTCGTCAGGTGGCTCGTTGTTCATGGCGAATAAAGCGAAATACCAGCGTAGTTAATCTTCTCAATATTTAATCAGCCAATTACCACAATACTTTTAACAAAAGTTATGCTTAGATCGTAGATTACACCGGATTCAAAATGCGGTGGACGCGACACGTGCGATTGGCTCCATTGCTCGATTCGTAATGCCGCTTCCAATGACGGTATCTCATCTTGACGTTTTTGACAACTGACCACAATTGACATTTCGAGCAAACCATAACAAACACAACCGGTGTTGCCAATCCAACGATGTCGATTCCACCCAAGCGCCGACTTGACATTTTGATCCGTTATTATTAAAACTAGCATCACGGGGATTGATTTCTTCCGGTCTTCTCAATATTGTGTTGCTACCTCTGCGACATATATAATGAGCAATGAAAACTTATCAGTTTATGAAGAGCTTCAATGAATCTGTGAAGCTAAAGTAAAAGAAATATGTTCTTTCACTTTAGCTTAACAGATTCACAAAAGTCTATAAAAGCCAGTTGAGAATGCGCAAGCTTGCATTGCTAGAGGAACACCTGGCTCGTCAATTATGTAACAATTCATATTTTTTTTATTATTTGTCGGCCATTTTGACCATGTTCCTTAAGAGATAGGAACGGTGTTCCCGAACATTCCTATTCTACTTTTTTATGCTAAAACCGAATCTGAAGTCAAAATTCGAATATTCGAAAAAAAGCGACAGACAAACATATAGATTTCATATAGGAACGGTGTTCCTGATCAGTATTTTCGCCATATCTTTAGACTTAGGTAGCTGACCCAGCCAATCCTAATAGATTGGGAAATGGGATACCGCTAAGAAGTAGAAGACGACGAAGCAATAAAGAATAGATTTCATCATAGGGATGTTCACATGTAAACTACTTTTTAAAAAGTTATATTAGAACAATTCCTTTTTTTATTATATTAAAGCATTGACAGCCCAGTGGATAAATCGACCTATTACCTGATGGTCTCTGGTTCGCATCCTGGCGTCGGCATGTAGGTCATAATCACATTACATATATGTACATATTTTTAATTATCACTTGCTCGACGGTGAAGGAAACCATTGTGAGGATACACGCATGTACAAGAAATTATATATGGATTGACGTGGGATCTAACCTATGAAGAACCTGGTTTTCCTTTTTTTTATTGTGCTATTCTTAGTAGTGGAGGTCGGACCGTAGTTACTCTATGTAAAAGTGAGTATCATCGTCACATCCGTAGGCTTAGATAGCGGACCCCGCCAGTCCTAATGCATTAGGAAATGAGCCATAAATCTATACATATATTATGTGTCCGTAGATTGTAACTACTATTCATCACGCCGGTTCATCAATAAGCCATTTACATCCCTAAATCTAAATTTCTGTTTTGAATACGGCCCGAGAGGAATACCATGTTTCATTTGGGTCGCAAAGCACTCATACGTACACGGCAATCTATGTGAAACCCCACTTACTGATGAAGTACAAAGATAGCAAGTTAAACACGCAATCACAGAGTTTACGAGCCCCGCGACATGCAATACCTAGGTAATGTTTTAACAAGTCACTTGGAAAATCAGACGATTCTATTTGCATAAACAAATCAGTGATAGTTCAGTGGAAACGGCTCGGTTGTTCGCTATGAATGGATTTTTTATTGCTATATATAAAAAAACCATTTATAGTAGACGGCTTATTATGGCAGTGATCTAAAGTGTTAACCACGGCCTATGAATACCTGATGTAAAGCGGTTACCGTAGCCTACGAATGCTTGTAATACATTGAGTAATACTCGCGCGATGTAATGTCAGTCGTCGTCCAGAGATGGCGTGCGCGTCGAAATGTATTCCGCATGCATCTTAACGATTATATATAGGATTTTGTTGATTTTGTTATTGAATAGTTATAGATTGGAATAAAGTGTTTGTTTACTTTTTACAAGTATATTATTGCAATCTCGCCTTTAAGACCAAAGTGTGTTCACGGCGAGTCGCTCGACAATGGCGTTCAGCACCTACTCTCTGTTTACCCCGCAAGTGACCTAACGTGGAGATAGTAGTAGCAGCAATGTATACCAAATAACATTTTAAAACTAAATCGAAAATAGTTGGAATAGTTTCACTAACGAATTTCATTATACAGTGGTAAAAATAAACATGTGTAATATTAATTTGTTCTTGAGTCACGGGCGTTTACCCCGGTCATTTGACAGGCGTGCACGGGGATATGAATCCAAAGCGTAGAGGCCTGTTCGAAAAGAGTAGTTTATGTATTATACCCGCTATGACCTGATCCAGGGGATATCAATGGAACATTATACACATGAACAGGTCACGGCAGGCATTGGGACAACTGCAAATATGTCGGAGCAAATTGAGCTATTGAAATGAGATCTGGAGGGATTATTAGAACTGGGCTATTTCAGAAAGGGGAGGGATGCCTGCCATAACTCTCATAGATGCTACTTTCGGCAGGCGATGCCAAATGCCAGAGAAAGTCGGCCGGGGGCAACACCGGTGTGAGTGACTCATGGGTGCCGAGAGGGCGCTTTCTCCGATCCAATATGTTCTATCGACTCCTCTCTAGACGGCCAATGCAGGCAAGCCAGAGTTGAGAGTCCTGCAGGCCTTCTCGGCTTTTCATTATTATTATTTTATACAACGCCGGGAGGCATACAAGCATACGATCCACCTGATGTAATGTGGTTATCATATGAAGCTGGTAATATATTAAGTACTAGCTGTTACCGGCGGCTTCGCTCGGATTGATAAAAAATATTTTTTTTTAATAAAAAGTATCCTATTTTACTTCTGATATCTTCAAGAATATGTGTACAAAGTTTCAAGATGATCGGTCCAGTAGTTTTCCCGTGAAAGTATAACAAACAAACGGACATTCACATTTATAATATATATAGTATTACTCGCGTGATGCACTCTTACACAGCAACTCCACGGGAGCTTACTGGTGACCTCACTCATACGCAGCAACACAACAACCCTCCATGGAGGCGTTTTTTGGTTGTTTTTTGTTTTTGTGTTTTTTTTTATTTGGTTGTTGTGGTTTTTATGAGGTGGAGGTACTTCCCCAGTGGGGCTGCTTTGATGCGCCCTGCCTCTCTTAAAAACACCCAGACCAAAACAAACAGACATGTTCATGCACACAAATATTTGTCTTGTGTAGGAATCGAACCCACGAGCGATGGTGTCAAAGTCGCCTTATTAACCGAGGCGCCACCGAACTCATTATTATATTAATATCTAGAATATGGATCGTCGTAAGACTTCGAAATTCACATTTTGTTACTAAATTTCAATTTCTATCTTTCAATCCGTTGGCATTTTACGCAGTCGGGTAACCAAATGTCGAATAATGCACACAGCACAACACATTTTCGAAACTACTGACTGTCATCGCTATGTCACAGTAGAGATATGAGCAGTATGTCAACTCAGAAATTTGAAATGATTACTAACTAATTAATTAATAATTAACACATCAGCCAAATAACGGCTGCGGTTTTCTGAGAGGTGGAGGTACTTCCCCAGACGGACTGCTTTCATGCGCCTTCCCTCTCTTAAAACATCCAGACCAAGACAAACAGACATGTTCATGCACACAAATGATTGTCTTGTGTGGGAATCGAACTCACGAGCTAAGTGTCAAAGTCGCGTCATTCACGACTGAGCCACCGCACTCATCAAAAAACTTAGTAAGAATGACGATTATGATTATTTATCTGAACTTATCCTACTGCTTATATCACTATACTGTGGCTATATCTTGAGATGGAATATTGCTTGGTAGAAAATAGAATGTTCTACAGATCTCCCTCAATCGATGTATCCATTAGGCGACATGTCTTCTGAGAACGATGTATTGCCTCGAATTATTACTTACAAGTTACTCCTTACCCTTTAGACTGGTGTCTAGTTGAAACTTTACCTGAAACAGAAGATAATGATATTATGCTATGAAGAAATAACAAAATCATGTGTGGATCTGGTTCTACCCAGGTAGAAAAATCATTTATTATGTAAGTTTTTTTTATACAATTATTGAACATTCCAGATTACTTTTATTTTATTTAAAAATCTATATAATCTAGAACGTTCTCATGAAATTGGTTTAGTTGTCGTAATCTTTATTTATTTATAATTAATGTTAACGATATCGAAACTGAAAGAATATTATGTTGAAACATTTTGCTGAATTGAGTCCAAAAAAATTTTAATTAACGTTTTATGATTTTTTTCGTACCATGTTGGGAGGTATTCAAGAGTACGGCTCACCTGATGTGCCACGGTTTTCGTAGCCTATAAACGCTTGAAACACCTTAAGTATCATTCGTGTGACGCCCACCTCTGCTGCTAACACAGCTACTAATTTGGAACTTGCTGGTGACCTCACTTACCCGCAGGAACACAATCTAATGAGTCGTTATTTGTCTCAGTTTTCTGATGGGCTGCTTTAATGCATCCTACCTCTCTTAAAAACAACCAGACTAGGACAAACAGACATATTCATGCACACAAATGTTTGTTCTGTGTGGAAATCGAACCCACGAGCGTTAGTGTATTACCCACGGGGCCACCGTGCTCATCATAAATTCGAAAATACGAGCATAATGGTACATGCCAACTCATATAATCACTACGAGTTTAATAATTTTAAGTCGAAATTTTAAATTGGGTTAAAGGTATAATGTACATGGTTACAAACAGTACTTCCAGACTTTGCCGGCTTGTAAAGTTTCAAACGGATGTAAAACAAGTTCTTAATTGCCTTCCAATGCTGTAACATCACAAAGTGTTACAATGTTACGCAGTAACAGGCAAGATAATAAAACTGCCAACGAAGTTAAAAAGGTAAATTAAAAATAAATGTTGTATACTCTGAATTCAAACAAATCTATAGCACAATATAGCTTTAAAGTTATGTATATATTACGAGGCATGCTCCGTTGGTCGGACATATAGAAAGAATGAAGAACAGATATGCAAAGCTAAAGTGGAAAGATGTCAGAAGCCCCAGAAAGTAACTGGAGAATATGCATGAAAACGCTATGAATGTTAATGAAGCGAGTGAGGCTAGAGAGGCCCGAGTCATGTAGCGCTCGGTTCTGCCTACCCCGCAAGAGACTTACCCTGAAGATATTGACCAGATGTGAGAACAGCCATCACTGTGATTAGCGCTGTGCTGTGTGCCCCCTTGACGGCCCGCTAAGGTGCCTCTTCACACCTCGTCTAAACGACCCGAGATTATAGGAAGTCAGGAACACATGCGCCGGAAGCGAATTCCACATTTTGATAGTCCGACAAAGAAATGAGTAGCCGAACTTCTTAGCACGGGAGGTAAGCAACCCAACTCTATGTGGATGTGATCTCAGTCCTTTTCATAAGATTTTGCTTTTTAAGGTTACTTATATAGTTGTATTACCAGGTAAAATATTCGTTTGCGCAAAAAACAAACTAAAAATGGAAAAAAGAAACATGACTAACCGTAAATAAGTACAGAAAAGATGTAAACAACACTCATTTATAATTAAATCTATAATTCAGTACAATTTTTAATCTCCGAAGCAAAAAAGAGGGGTATTGTAAATTTGACCGCTATGTGTGTGTGTGTATGTGTAAATCTGTACGACCGTAGCTCTTAAACAGGTGATCCGATTTGGCAACGTGTTTTTTTATTTGAAAGGAGGTTTTCTAGCAGTGGTCCTTAGACATGTTTTATTAAAATCGATTCAGCCGTTTCAAGGTTATCAACTCTTTTGTTAGCTGCGGTAGGGATCTTAGACGCATAATTGGTATTTATTTACTTTCAAACATATGTGTGACCTTAAATTTGATACAAATAACTATGCTACTTAACTATGCAAGGTTATGCAGAGGTGTCACTCATGAATATACTATAAAAACCTCTTCACGCCTTTCTTGAAGAACCTCATGCAGTAGTCCCTTGGGAAAACCTCGGCTGGGAGTTCAGTCCACAAATTGAAAGTTCTAGGAAGAAAACTTCTATCTATCTATAACTTCACGCCAAATCTCTTATGGGGTAGGCAGAGAGAACCGAGCGCCACGTGACTCGATCCTTACATACCTCACTCGTTTCTTTGACATTCATTGATCTTATCATGCACGCTGGCCGGTTTCTAGGGCTCCCGACATCACCTTCTCTACTCTTAAAACTACTTGTCCATAAATTTGACGGTAGTCGATGCATGTCAAAAACATTTGCCAAATCCTTATAGGTAGCGAATCTCGCTAATCCTAATAAATTAGGAAAAGGGTTAAAGCTAGGAAGACGAGGATGATCGTACGTATACAGACTGCTACACGTGTCTAAACCTAACTTCGTAGTCCAATCTGATTCGAACGCAGGTGATCTATCGGTTGGACAAGTTCAACGTGCGGTGTAGGGTCGCTCACCCCTTTGTCACAAAAATGAGGACCCTACCTCTAATGCAAGAGCATATGACAAAATACCGAATATTGCCTGCCTTAGTATGTCCGATACAAAATAACATAATTTATGAATTACCTACATGAATAATTTATGAATCATCAACCGAAAAATAAGTTTAATAAGAGAGAAAAGAGGCCAAGTTCAAACAACGCCAGAGTCGGCAACGCACGACACCTCTGGTGCCGTGCTTACCATCAGACAGGTCGAACACATGTTTACCATATTAGTGGTATAAAAAAAGAGGTGCTGAAGTATCCTTAAACGGTAGCAGCAAAGGTTCGGGGTTATGAAATATTTATTTTCTATGTATGTATATCGTCACGCCGGGTCCCTTGCGGGTTAGGCAGAGAGAACCGAGCCCCATAAGACGCGATCCTTTCACAATTTACTCGCTTCTTTAACATTCATAGCTCTTTTCATGCTCGTCGGTTTCTAGGACTCACATCACCTCCAATTTGGTCATAGTAGGTAAGTCTTAGTCCTCCTGGTCTCCTACATTTTCGCATTGTATATCTGTTTAGTTATTCTTTTATCCTGCATTATTTCTACATGTCCGAACCAGTGGAGCATGCCATTAATTTTTTCACATTCACATATGTACACACACACACACAGAGAGAGACACACACACACAGAGAGAGAGAGACACACACACAGAGAGAGAGACACATACAATATAACAATTTTTTCAAAATTTTAAAAATATGTAAATCCTCTGTATGCTGTTTGTTACCTTATATTAGAAAATATAATTGTTTTAGAAAATATGGTGAAATTTGTTAGTTTTCCAGATAAATAAATACTACCCACAGACGTTCCTGCCCGTAAATTAATAAAAAATATATCTCAGACCCCGATTGCAGCAGAATCTACCTTTTATCATTATTACATATACAGACTATTGATAAAATAATTAAATTCACCACAGGAAAATAAAATTTATGATGTTACATAAAAGCTTTATCCACCGCTCTCCCATTCCGTGTCAAACAAGCGGGCAGGTGGGCTTATGACGTCATTCAGATAAACTGCCGGATAACATTACCGTGTCCTCATCCGGCGAACGCTCTGAGTTGTGCTGAAGATATTTTTATACTTGGATAAAGTCGTTGAGGAGAATATTGTGCCGTAAACAGCAGCGTAACAAATTTATTGTTTTTCATACTATTAATGTAACAAACAAGAACAAAGAAAAATTACGACAGATATACAACGCGAAAGTAGAAAGATTGATCGCGTTTTATCAGAAGGTGATGTCAGGAGCCTTAGAAACCGGCGAGCGTGCATAAGAAGACCAATGAATGTTAAAGAAGCCAGTAAGGTTTTAAGGATCGAATCATGTGGCGCTCGGTTCACTCTGCCTACCCCGCAAGGGATTTGGCGTCAAGTTACAGATAAAATAAAAGTAAACGAGCATACAGCCCACACTGCACCAACTCTAACTCATCCCACTGCTGGGATACGGATCTCATTTAACCGAAGAGGTTTTAAAGTATAGGTACTCCACCATGCTACTCAACTGCGGATTGACGGAGGCCAGTGTGTTCACGCTGCCTGAAAGCCATTGACTTAGCTTAACGACTGTCATCTATCGACAACAAACCGATAATTTAACATGGCCTCCGAAGCACGGAGAAGCTCGAGGTACATAAACCAAATCATAGACAGGCCACGGTGGACATTGCTTAACCTGCGTGTTCGGTTAGAATATCACGCGCAATGACGCCATCGACCTCTCAACCCACACATATAATGTTATGATTTACACATTCACAGAAAACATTAGATTTCTATATTACCTACTGCTATATACGTAAAATTAAATAACAAGCAGTGTTGGTAGCCCAGTGGATAAAGAACCAGCTTATTGACCAACAGATCCATGGCTCGAATCCAGATTTGTACCACTAACTCGTGTTTTTGGATTTATATAATATAACGGCAAAGTTTCATACTAAATTTGCACCCCCGTTTTACCCCCTTAGGGGATGCATTTCCAAAAATCCTTTCTTAGGGCTCCCCTACGTTATAAAAGAAACCCCTGTGCAAAATTTCAAGTTTCTAACCCTTATAGTTTAGGCCCAGCGTTGATATGTCAGTCAGTCAGCTTTTCCTTTTATATATATAGATTCATAATTATCACTTGCTCGGCGGTGAAGGAAAACATCGTGAGGAAACCTGCACGTCCAAAAAATATATTTCGAGCGACATGTGACCTTACCTAAGAAAGTCTGGTTTTCGATCTAGGGTGAGGACTAGGTTGCAGTAGCTCCATGTAAAATCAGTGTCTTCGCCAAATCCTTGGGCTTGGGATGAGGATACGAGATTATTTAAAAGTACGTAAAATTAAATATGGTTCGATATTATTTAAATTTTTTGTTAAATTAACTTGTATTTTCAATGAGAATAAAATATTCACTAAACTTATCAAAAATATACCTACTATTACTTTTAATATCAGACCAATACAATATATAAATTACTTAACTAAATTTAAATAAATACACAGTAAAACTAAAACTAAATTACATCTAAAATTTAATAAATCTAAAATAATAATAATAACCTAAAATAAATCTAAAAAGTGCGCCCCCTTAATGTCATATTTAACGTTTGTTATGGGAGAGCAGTGTATATTTAATTATACCTAAAAGGAGAATTGAACCTAAGTAAAGATATTGTAATTTTAAATGACAATAACTAATTTTTAATTCTCTTTAATCATGGGTATTAATCCCGGTCATTTGATAGGCGTGCACGGGGATATCCAACGCGTAGGGGCCCCTTCGAAAATATTGATTTAATGTATTATATATATATATATATATACTTCACTGCTTTAGGGGATATCAATGGGACAATATACCAGTGAACAGGTAACGGCAGATACTGGGGCACGACGGCGAATGTGCCGGAAATAAATGGGCTATTGTAATGAAATCTGGAGGGATTGCTATTATTATACATATATCACTTATTTAAAGAGCCTGAAGGGCACGATGAGGTTAATGAGTGTGGAAGAAGCGAGAGAGGTATGTATGGATCGGTGCACCAGGCGCTTCATAGTCTTTGCCTATTATACTCCAATGGGAGACAGGCGTAATGATATGTATGGAAGTGTCTCTTATTTCGTAAGGCTTGTAGACCGTATTCGCAATGATGATGTTAGAAACAGAGTTGGTCTGAAAGAGAGCGTCGGTGTTAAAATAAGAAGAGGCATGCTCCGATGATTCGGACATGTAGAAAGAATGCACTATGAAAGAATGACGATGCAGATATACAATGCAAAAGTGGAAGGATGTAGGAGCCGGGGAAGGCCAAGACTTACCTACCATGACCAAATTGGTCGTGCTCTATCAGAAGGTGATGTCAGGAGCCCTAGAAACCGAGCGTGCATGAGAAGAGCAATGAATGTTAAAGAAGCGAGTGAGATATGTAAGGATCGAGTCACGTGGCGCTCGGTTCTCTCTGCCTACCCTGCAAGGGATTTGGCGTGAAGTTATAGATAGATAGATAGACCCTCTTAAGATACTAAGATTAATACACTCTAATAAACATATGTTGTGTACTCCTGAACGCTTGTTTACATTATTCATCTCAGCTCCTTGAACTTACTTTAGTTGAAATCAAATTGCCTATAAATTGATTTTCTTTAAATAGCGCTTGTAGCTATTTGTCTTGACCTGTATCCAACATACGCGAGTTGAGTGTGAAAGGTCCCTTATTAGAGTCCCCACTTTGAAGTTCACACCCAGTGTTATTGAACAAAGAAACAAGTAAACATAATGAATGTATAACACTAACATTTGAGATCAAAAGTTTTTTCATCCACGGTAGCACTTCTCTGTTAAACGGAATAGTGCTTGCATGACAAAGTTCCCTCGACGTTCTTATGTGTAAAATCGCTTTTATTTCAGGAAATTACGTATATTTCCTAGAAAAACGAGATTTACGGGCAAACTTAAAAGCAAAACCTTATCTAAATATAAAATTTAATCCAAATGGTTGGAGCCGTTTCTGAATGTAAAATTCGATGAGTGTATATATGTTCTCTACGGACTCCAAAACGGCTGGACTGATTTTCATGAAATTTTCAGGGTATCTTCAGATTTGCCTAGCGGGTACTCCTGTGAAGTTTTAGTAGCGAACGGATTGCCCGTGCGAGATCACAAGTGCAAAAACAAAAAATATAGGTGTAAAAATACGATATTGTCATTCTTAATTGTGTATTTTTCTCAGTAAGCAATTGTAAAATCTTATGAGAAATAAAGAATTTTTAAACCGTACGACGATGGCATTCTTAGAAGTGAAGACGCGGCATATAGTGGTCCATGGGCGAATCATGGAAATTCTAAGTTAATTCCCCAAACTTCCAGTGACTGGTCTTGTGATTTATTATGGTCATAGCAAAGGCCAGACGCACGGGGAATTTTAGCCGAATGAAATCGAATGGCAAGTCCGTTCGAATTATCAAGTTCCACGGAATCTAAACATCTCCTTTGTATTTTCCCTTGATAATCATTGCATTGCATTCACAGCCGGTCTCGTTCTATTGCAGAGGTTGATTAATGTAATGCAACATGATGAAACTGAGCCTACTTTTAATTGTAATTTGTGAGGTGGTTCACGCAATTTCAACGAATTCAAAAATTCTGTAGGATAGTTAAGTACGTCATCCTGGTTGATAACTGTGTCGACTGATTTAAAGGAAAACAATTGTCGCAGAATGAATTTTTTAATGGTCGCATTGTGATCATCGACATATTTGTGTTTCGCCGCCAATACTGCTTGTCCGCTAAGCCAATTATGGTTTATGTATTGTTGCACTACGTCTGAAAAGAAACACGCTTAATGAGCTCCTCCTTCGATTCGGTCAACTGACATAAACCTGTTGGCAATGTGATGAATTTACCCATTACCAATGTGTAACAATTGTTTCGAAAACACATCCGCATTTTGATCTTGTTGCAAAAACACTGTTAATCGTCAATCGGAGTGTCTTCACATGCCGCCATGAACGGGGAATAAACTCTACGTATAAAACTTTGAAAACCTCAATGTCATCGAACCACGCTATTTTTTTTGCTCTCCAAATATGTACAAGTAGGTAAATTAAATAACAGATCGATATAAATGAACTCTGAAAAAAATTCAAAAATTTAAGAAGTGACAGTTTTGTATGTCGCCTGATATGAAATGTCTGTCCGAAATGACTGTTTTGTTGGTCCACCGCGAACGACGGACTGAATTTTAGAGGGTTTTGTTTTTCAAACCATCTGTACTTATAGCAGACAGCAAAAATATATATGTTCAAATCGGTCAAGCCGTTTTTAAGTTTTAAGGAGACTAATGATTGCAACGCAATTGATTTTTGTATATATAAATATATCTCATGAATTTAAAAATCTGCTGGTCGTGTTAAACAATAATACCAGTTATTCGACCGCATATTTGGCCCCGCCGTTGTACTCTCTATCTTATATGGTCACAAAAGTATCAGGTTCGAACCCCACTGTGAGTGAGACCTGAGGGCCGCCAGATTTACGTAACTTTAGTAATGTGTAAGTATGTTCAAGAAATTATATTTCGATAGACGTGACTTAACCTAAGAAGGGTATGGTTTTCATTCTCGGTAGTGGAGGTCTGCCGGCAGACGCTCCATGTAAAAATCAGTATCTTCGCCAAATATTTAGGCTTAGGTAGCGTACCCCGCCAGTCCTAATGAATTAAAAAAGGTAGGGTATAAGTTTCTTTATGAAACGTCGAGAAGCATACAAGCATACGGCTCACTTAATTTAATGCAATTTGATCTAACCTGCTTTGTGTGCTTCCGCCACTAATTAGTTACTTAGTTAGATATAGTTAGTTAGGATTTGTCACTTGCAGCATGTTGTTCTTACGATTAACATCTACAGCGCCTGATAATGCCTCGGGGAGAGGCGAAACACGTGTCGCAGTGACGACCAGGCCAGTCGTGGCAGCGACGGTGGCGGGGGCATGCGGATTCTGTTCCAGATGGCGGACGACCGCAGCAGCCGAGGCAGAGAGTACCGGAGCAGCCATGGCAGCGTCGGCATGTTGCATCAACTAACAGTAGTGGGTGGGTGCCGGCCGGCGCTAGGCCCCATGAACTAATTGGTGGCGGAAGCACACAATTAACCACTTAATATAAATTGGTTACCGTAAATATAAACGCTTGCAATACACGAAGTATCGATAGCGCATTGTAGTAGCAAGCGATACATTCTGTATTGCCAGTGTTTACGGGATACAACACTTACATCAGGTGGAATATATGATTGTATGCCTCCTGACGTTTAAAAAAAATGCCCTTTTGAACTTTTGCACCCATTGTAACGTAGACGACTTGTTATACTTACACTTCGATTGTAATTTCTATTTATAATCCTATTTGTAAACTTTTCTTCGCAAAGTACCTTCAGTATTAAAATCGAGCGCCAATTTTCCCGGTACAGGTGCTTAAGGAACTTTTGACGGCAACTCCGACAGTATTCAAAAAGTAATTAGGGAAATTAAATTGGATTGGTTTATGTATATTCTTTGAATGTTGAGTAATACTTCCCATATTAGGCTTCAACCAACAAAAAAGCTGCAAGTTCTATGTTCGACCTTAAAAGTGTAATTACTATCTAATATCTCGGAAAATGTCTAAGCGAATTTGATAGAACAAAGATTTCTTTTATACAACATTGGAAAGCGTCCCAGTAAATAATCTTCTTCTTCTTCGCGTTATTCCGTTTCCTAGTCCATTAGGATTGCCAGGGTCCGCTACCTGAACCTAAGGATTTGGCGAAGACACTGATTGTTACGTTGAGCGAGTGCCATTAGACCACCACAACACAGAGGGAAAACAATATTTATGTTAGGTTAAGTCACACGTCTTTCGAAATATAAATTCTTGGACGTGTGGGTTTCCTCACGATGTTTTCCTTCACCGCCGAGCAAGTGAAACATATGTTCATAAATCAGACAATACGAATTTAGTGGTGCGTATCCCCAGGATTCGAACCGGGGACCAGTTGGTCAATAGACCGGTTCCTTAGTATACGATTTACAAGTATACAGTCCACGTATGTGTAGTAGTTATGCCGTAGCCTATGAATGCTTGAAATACAGAAAGTATCGTTCCCTCATTGCCATCGTTAACATAACTCCTTATAAGCTTACTGGTAACCTCGCTCACTCGCAGGCACACAATAACCCGTCAGACAATTGTTATTTGGATGAGGTTTTCAATTAGGTGGAGTTACTTCTCTATTTGGGTTGATGTGATGCGCCCTACCAATCTTAAAAACACCCTGACCAAAACAATGTTCACACAAATGTTTAAGACCAATTAAAAAATCCATTGTGAACCACTCCACTACCGGTATCATCTTAATGTTTTTGTTTAATTACAATTACATTTGTTTATAAATTGTGTGTATTGACTTCAATGAGTGTTAATTGACTTCAATGAAATTGCAACTTCATCGAACTTATACTCATGGGATTTTTTAAAATTGGGCACAATTGGACAACATTTAAAATGTACTTTTAAGAATTCTGTCAGATAATAGAGTAAAAAGACAATTGTAACTTTATCAGGAACACCGTTCCAATATGGATTCTATATATTTATCTGTGCTTTTGTCCGTGCGTTTGTCTGTGCGTTTGTCTGTCACTTTTTTTCGAATATGCGAATGTTGACTTCAGATTCGGATTCAGCATAAAAAGTAGAATAGGAATGTTAACATCTCTTAAGGAACATAATAAAAATGTCAACAATTAAAAAAAAAAATTGAATTATTATATAATTGACGAGCCACGTGTTCCTCTGGCAATGCAAGCTTGCGCATTGTCAACTGATTTTTAAACTATATTATATATATTTTTAAATATAGAAGGATTATTTAGAAATTTTATCCATGACGAGAACGTCTCTGATGACGTCAGACGCAAGCAAAACATTGTTTTATCGATTGATTGTGATTTGTCTTTTATATTTTCTGTGCGTTACTTTAGTTCCTTGGACTATTCCGAGAGCAATTTTCTGATAACTGGTGTTCGTTCCAATGGTCGAAATTCAAATCATTATTGAACTTTTGTAGAAAGCTTGAATTTACAAATTTCTAAATTCTTTTTCTACTGGTTTTTTGAAGTGAAAACTTCTTTAGCGGCGTTGTGCACTTTTTGGGATGGGTAAAAAATGTTAAACTCGCGTCAGGACATGTGACCTGATCGAAAATTCGTAAACGGAGGGAAAATAGACCGCCGGCGCGGCGTAGGAGAGGAAGTAACATCCCCTCTCTTTCTACCGCGCGGCGAAAATGTATGCCTGCTCGTGCTGTTTCGATTAAGCGGCGCAGGGCGCTTGCGCGAGTGTGCGTGTGTGATTGTACTACAGCCTGCTACGCGCATCCACGGACGCTTAAATTTTTAATGTAATATAAATTGTCATATTTGTGTACGATAGCGCAATAAATGAATATTGTAGTTTACCACATACATGATAGTACTTTTATACTGATAGGTAAATAAAGCAATTCGTGCGAAATTATTCCCTCACCATTCCAAAATATTCAAAAATGCACACTGTTAATGTTCTTTCACTTCTGCCGGCACTCCCGGAGTGCAATCCGTTTTTTTTCATCGAGAATACTAATGTTCCTAAATTGTGCCTAATTACTCAATAATAAAAAAACTATTTATATACAGATTTTTGGTAAATCTTATAACACGTGGCATTATATTCATTTTTAATCTCAAAATAGAATCAAATTCTGTACGAGCTGATTTACGGTTTTTTATGATTGCATCTTTTAAAAAACACTGTTTTTAAATTTAACAATTTTTAAATTACCAACCTGCGGAAATTAAAAACAAAATGAAATCTTAAAAGCCTTCCCAGCGAAAGGTAAATCTTAGGTGGCGTTTAATCAGTAAAAGTCTGACATACGGTCGGCTGTAAGGGTTATGTCAGACTTTTAGAGGCAACCTTCCCTGTCATCGGGTCGCGGAGGTAACTATTTCTTGAAGCTTAGTCCTTCTACTGTGAGTCTTCATAAATAGTACGTATTTTTTTTTTACAATGACGACCTCGGTGGCACATTGGTTAGTAAGGCTACTTTATCACCAACACTCGTGGGTTCGATTCCCACACAGGACAGACGTGTGTATAAACATGTATGTTTTTCTTGATCTGGGTGTCTTTAAGAGAGGTAGAGCGCATCGAAGCAGCCCGACTGGGGAAGCACCTCCACCTCACAGACCGCAACCAAACTACCAAGTCCCTGGAGGGTTGTTGTGTTACTATGTGAGAGTGAGTTCACCAGTAAGCTCTTAAAGAGTAGCTGTGTTAGCAGCAGAGGTGTCATCGCGAGTGATGTTAATGTGCTGCAAACGTTCATAGGCTACAGTAACAGCTTAACATCAAGCCGTATGCTTGTATGAGTTTCCACGTTGTATAAAAAAAAAGTGAAAACAATAAAAATCTTTTATTTATCTTTCGTTGGCAGCCATTTCCTCGTGGCGATGCAGATCACACCCGCCACGTCGCCATGTCATGAATTTGTGATTGAGTTTGAGACGCACGATTGACACACGTTTGTCTGACTCATCGGCTCGCCTCTGGCAGTTTAAAGTGACTTGTGGAGTCTTCCAAATGGTGTTAAATGAAATTAGTGTATCATACAATAATAGTTTTAGTAATTTAGTCAACGAATTATTCGCTAAATCAATCCTTTTACAATAAGGTAGCACTTAGTTCTAGTCCAATAATTTATTTGCTAAACAAAAGTACAATTTAAGGTCTTAAGCTGTATATAGTTATTCGATTATACTCGCAAAATAATCAAAAACTATATCAAAATCGTGATATCAATAATCCGTCTAGTCAGGAACAAAAATATTAACATTTGACAATTGATTTAAAAAAGTTAATTATTTATGAATTAATATTTGGAGACACTTAACCAGTCAGAACCCGTATACGACCACCCGGGTTTCGAAGGGTTAAAGACGTTCAATAAAATATAGTATTTGGTCCATAGATAGATAATAATTTTTATTTGAAGAAATTATTTAATTAGTGGTAAAACATGAATACTGTGCAACAATGCGGCCTTATTACTAAAAGCAATCTATTCAAGGCAACCTTTAGGTAACGATTCGTCGCACAGAGAAGGTAGGGTCAGCAAGGAAGAAAAATATTAACTTATTGATATAAATACTTAAGTACTTATATATATCCCACATCAACCCTTACTCATCCCACTGCAGGGACACGGGTCTCCTTTCAACCGAAGGGATTTACAGCGTACTTCACCACATTGCTCAAATGCGGATTGGCGGAGGCTAGTGTTTTCTAGCCGCATATGGGCCACTGACTTAGCTTAACGACTGTCATCTATCGATAACAGCCGAGACTGATGGCTTAACGTGCCCTTCGATGGAGAAACTCGAGATAGATAAACCCATCCATAGACAGGTTGCGGTTGACGTCGTCGAACGCTACATAACGGTATATTGTAAAAGTCGTGTGATGTAACCTAGGAAAGCTCCGGTTTTCCCTGTAGATTATGGAGGTCCATATCAAAATCAGTACCTATGCTAAATCTACAGGTTTATGTAGCGGACCCCGCTAATCCTAATGGATTAGGAAACGTGATAACGCTAGGAAGAATATTGGGAAAGAATTAAGCATACCTGTATGTACACAGGTCTGATGTGAAGCGATTAACACAGTCTATAAACGTTCTAAATGATGTTTATATCTATGTCAATGTAAGGAAACATTTTGACAACATTAGCCCGAACCCAGACAACGCGGCATACACAGTTAGTGAACTTGCACAAACTGGGCCCGCATTTGTCCTCAATTATGCAGACACGGAACAAAGAGCGTCTCATGTGGTATTAAATTAACAAGACCAGCGCTATCTCAGTTTACTTGAGTTTAATATTATTTTTAGACTTATATAGTTGCTCGAGAAGTCATAGGGAATGTGATAATTTTCGTAGAAAAAATGCCTACCTTCTCGGACCGACATCAACCTTGAACGTGCTATAAATGTACTCCAGTTTCTACTTCACAAATTTTGGTAAATATCTATTGAAAAAAAACAAGGTTAATAATACATAGAGTACGGAAGCTTTTAAATTTTTACCAGCTTGTGCATTTTTTTTATACAACGTCGGGAGTCATGCAAGCATACGGTCCACCTGATGTAAAGCAGTTACCGTAGCCTATTAACGCGTGTAATATATTGAGTATTACTCGCGTGATGCCTCCTCTGCTGCTTACACAGCAACCCCTCTAGCAGTTGTTTTTTGGCTGCGGTTTTCTGTGAGGTGGAGGTACTTCCCCAGACGGGCTGCTTTGATGCGCCCTACCACTCTTAAAACATCCAGACCAAGACAAATAGACATGTTCATGCACACAATTATTTGTCTTGTGTGGGAATGGAACCCACGTGCGTCGATGTTAAAGTCAAGCCAAATAACAACTTCCTGGTGGGTTGTTGCGTTACTGCGTGTGAGTGAGAGTTACTGGTGAGTAAGCTCCCAAGAAGTTACTGTGTTAGCAGCAGAGGTGGCACCACGCGAGTGATACTTAATGTTTTACCAGCGTTCATAGGCTACGGAACCCACTTTACATCAGGTGGACCGTATGCTTGTATGCCTCTCAACTTTGTATAAAGAAAAGGCGAATTAGAAAAGAGATGTACAAAACGCGAGTGAGGTACGGTGAGTGAATAGTGAAGGTATCGTCACGAGCCGTCCTAATACACAAACATGTCAATGAAGTACGTGCTGGAGAAGGGTCAAAACAAAGGCGGCAACAATCGATAAACTACAGACCCTTTACTGTCCAGATTGATAATCGTGAGAGCATAACTTATTTTTATACAACTAGATTGGCAATAAAGCATGCGTCCCGCATTAGATGGACGCTCGCAACACCATAGGGGTATTACTCGCGCGCTGCCAATCTTATGACCTAAGGCTGATTCGTCATTTTAACCCAGTAATTTCTCTGCCATATCTCACCTTTCAAACCGGAACACAGCTATATAAATATAGCTGCTTGGCGGTAGAAATAGACAAGACAGAGGTACTCACGCAGACGACTTTTGTACAAAGTCTCCCTCTGGTAAAATAAGACAGATAACTGACACAACACTTACGTGGTATGAGTGGGTGACGCATGTAGTCCAGGGAATCTATGTAGAATTAGATTGAAGTATATTTAAAAAATTTAAAGAAAATAGTACCTTTTTATATATCTATCTATAACTACACGCCAAATCCCTTAAGGGGTAGGCATAGAGAACCGAGCGCCACATAACTCGATCATTACACACCTCACTCGCTTCTTTAACATTAATTGCTTCTCACGCACGCTCGTCGGTTTCTAAGGCTCCACTCTGCTGACATCACCTTCTGATAAAATACAATCAATTTGATTGTTGTAGGTAAATCTTGGCCTTCCTCGGCTCCTGCATCAGTTGTATATCTGTTCATATTGTTTTTCTTCGGCATTCTTTCTATATGTCCGAACCAACGGAGCGTGCATCTTCTTATTTTAACACCGACACTCTCTTTCAGACCGACTCTGTTTCTAACATCATCATCAATATGTATAATTTTGCATTAGGTACTATTTTCTATATTATTCAAACACTGTAACATATATGTACACGATAAATTAAGAATAAGAGTAATCAATGAAAATATACCTATGGCCGCAAGCTCAAAACTGAAAATTAAGCCTCGAAAGTTACGTTCTATTTTATACCAATGTTTGAAACCACCACAGGTTGCGGTCGTCGTTCCTTAACCTGCGTGTTTGGTTAGAATGAGACGCGCAACAATGCCATCGAGCTCTTGATGCGACGACATCGAGATGTTTGAAACACCAGTATACAAAACAATCTATATAGATAGAATCTAGATAGAATAGTTTTGGGGGAAAAATAGAGGTGCTTTAAAAAACATATTTCATATGAGCGAAATGTAAAAAAGCGAGTGTTGTCTAGTATTCATAAACGGCTAGAGAATTTTTGCTTGGATATACCATAATCCATCCTAACTTTGGCACCCACCCAACTATTGGCATCTTTACATTTATAGATAAATAACAAAATTTCAAGAATGTGCCAGTAATTGGGTCTAAGCCTGTGGATTCTTTAAATCTTTTTTTTCTAATAACTAAATATTAAGACTGAAATTAATGTATTGATAAAAAGTTTAAGAGACGTATCCACATTCATTATAAGTAGTTTTAATAGTAATAGATTGCATTGCACATTATAATTTCTAATTATTTCGAGATTGCTTCTTAAAGTGCTAATAATTGGGTGGATGGGATATATTGTAAAAAAATGTGCTATACTTGTGTCTGTGATAAGTAATAAAAAAAAATGTAAAATTTTTAATAAGATAGTAAATAAGCATCTCAATTAGGTCAGACGTACTCTCCTCCTTTCAGATTTTAAAAAGCCTCCTTCGACCTACTTCGACGTCTGTCTTTGCACTTGACATTCTGTAATCTCTGTCTACCTCAATCGGAGACGTAGCATATACTCGTATGTATGTTTCAATAAGAGCAGTGATATCCCAGTGGTTAAAAAAACCAACCTGTTAACCGACAACTACCGGTTCAAATCTTGGTGTGGCCATGTACCACTAAATTCGTGTTTTCAGGTTTATATACATATGTAACACGGAACTCTAAAACCGCCGTATTCCTGTCGTGCGCATGCGAATGAGTAACTGTCATCTAGCTTTGCTTATTAGCCAATAACAGATGCGTGATATTCTTAGGCCGTCTAAACGGACCACTCAGCACGATTTAGCGGTCCGCTGGCCAGCTGAAATGATTCTGCGCCGATGCTAACGCGCCGGCGACGCAAGCTTCGACGCGAGTTTGCTGTTCAAAATGGAGAGTGAGCACGGTGGGACACCACTGGTGTGCCCGGCTAAATCAGTCGGTTAATTTTATGTAAGAGCAGTTTTTAATGTTCTACACATATTTGTTATTATCACTTGCTCGGCGGTGAAGGAAAATAACTCGAGGAAACCCGCACGTCCAAGAAAATATATTTTGATGTGTGAGCTAACCTAATAAAGATCTGTTTCCTTTCTGGGCTCTAGGGGTCCGAAGGCAGTTACTCCATGTCAAAATCAGTATCTTCGCCAATCCTCAGATTTAGGTAGCGGACCCCGTCAAACCTAATGGATTAGGAAACGGGTTAACGCTATGAAGAAAAAGTATCCATAATTAATATTGGTTCACAGCTTTTCGTCGAAAATTAATTTATTAAGTTAAAAATCAATCCACTTAAGCCCGTGCAACCCACCGCTAGCGTCGTTAGCTGTCGAATCGATACAAAACAGGCAATTAACCCTTCAGCAAATTCAAAGGAGAAATTAATAGTCTCCAATAAAGTTTGAATCTATTGACGGCGAACTAGGCGAAGGTAGGGTTATCAACTGTTTTTTGTATATTGTTATTGATTTTTATGTGTGGTTATTTTTTTTATCGAATGGCTATTACAAAATTATATACAGCCTCTCACACGCTGTGTCCCCATCAGGTAAACAACGTGCGATAGACTCTTTGTCTCCAGTTCGCCTTTCTATAAATTTTATTTGGAGGGTCCTTACAGCGCACAGTACGCATTTGCCGGCGTACCGGAGTTTCGCTTGCCGCAAGCAGCCGATATTACGCGCGCAGTTTGGTCTATTCGGCGTCAAAGTATGTTCAGCATGTCAGCGTTACGGAGAAGAAAGTTGGACCGGGACTAACAAATGATTATGTTCTTTTTATACAACGTTTGTGATAGAAACTCAGTTTATCTTCTTCGCCAAGAGAGAGCGCTCAGCAATTAATTTGCTACAGTTTGCCGCTCATACAGCATTGTGTCCACGATGGATTCGTCGCTCAGAGCCAGTCAGCGAAAAGTCAACCGCTCACTGTTCGGCTGACGATCACTGAGCTTTAGATATTACAGCAGTTTGAAAATAAATAGTCCTTATATTACATGATTTGACTAATGCTTTTAATACAGTTAATTTTAGCATATTTCTAGGTATATTGCATGGTTTCAATCCATTCATTGAGCTTAAATAGATGATTTTGGTTAGTCTTTCTGATCAAAATCAGCTTGTGAAGATTAAAGAAACTAGGTCCGGTTGGGCATATAATGACTGGTATTCTCCAAGGGAATGTAGTGTCGCCTATTCTTTTCTCTGTCTTCGATAATAGTATTGTGTACTCACGCATCTTTTTTAATTTTTTATACGCTGAATTAATCACATTTATGAATCTGTTTAACTCAATATTATTTATTGACATGGTCGTTAAAGTCAAAGTCAAAGTCAAAATCTTTTTATTCCGTAAAAATGGCTACATTTGTTTGGAATCGTCACTTCGTTAATGTCAGGAATTTCTTTAATCTCTTTGCTGTTACCAAGTAGACCGATTGATTTTGAATTAAAATTATTTTAATATCAACAAACAGCAATGAGATTTCTTCTTCTTAGCGTTATCCCGTTTCCTAATTCATTAGGATGGGCTGGGTCCGCTACCTAAGCCTGTGGATTTGGCTTAGATAATGATTTTTACATGGAGCAACTGCCGTCAGATCTCCGCAACCCAGACGCAATTTCTTGGGCGTGTGGGTTTCGTCCCGATGTTTTTTCTTCACCGCCGATCAAGTGATAATTACAAATCCGAAGACGCGCTATTCTCAAGTGATGATCACATACACGGCAATTGACTCTTCGTTTAGAGTTGTATATTTGGTTCATCACTGTTTCCTCGTCCATTCTCTCTAAACGTCCGAACCGGCTGTGCATGCCTTATCTTATTGAGTAGAAGCTAGTTTAGTAATTGTTTATACTCAGCTGTATGTAGGTGTATCGGAGTACGTTAACAAACAGTTCCATTAGCGTAGAAGTGACATGTTTCCCCCCACACGTCATCCTACACTCGGGAACATACTACTACATGCTACTATAAACATCCGTGTTCACTATCATGTAAATTTTAATGCTTCGTATAGGGTTCTGTATCGTATGTATATCTTATGGCGAAGATTTAAGATACACTTTAGTTTACAGCTCATAGTTGGATGGTGTTATTTTAACCTACTTTTTACGTTTCGTGTTTGCTTTTATTGAAGTGAAAATTTCTTTAGGCACGTTGAACGATTTTTGTAGCGGAAAATTTAAATATCTGTAGCTATGATTTTAAAGTTTTCACTTCTATTGGTAGTGATATGATGACATAATTATATATATATATATTATTATATATATATATATATAATATAATTATATATAAATATATATATATATAATATAATTATATATTATATATATATATATGTATTGCACCGTCAAGAAAACGCTTATTGAAATATATATATCAGAAAATACGTATATGCCACAGGGAAATGGCGACCGGAATTTTCACGAAATCCCTAGGGATACCAAGAAATCACGGTAGATGTCAAATATTATTTTCCATTCCGTCTTCCTACTAATAATGTCTAATAATATGACAAAATACTAATTAACTTTCAGTGATACGTCGTTTCAGTAAACCGGCCGGGGAGCCCGTGTGACTGTGATGAAATCGATTTTAAATGTCAAGTTATTATAAAAATTTCGAAAGGAAAAAGAGAGAGAGAGATAAGCTGTTATGTTCTGTAGATCGTCAAAGATGTAATATAATATAGCTCGATGATAAATATAAATCGGCACCGATATTGAGTAAGTCTCGTAAGAGACTCGAATAATACTATGAAACTAAATATAATCTAATGGTATTGGCCAACTAAAAGTTTTAATTCCAACTGTCTAAATCAAACTCAATTCTTGTAATTCTTTAAATAGAAGATTGATATGGCTTTCTCGCAGATTGCCTTAAAATTCAGTGGAAATGATGCTCGAAATAAAATACTAAATATTTATATTTTACTTTTATTTCATATCGATCAATACTTTTCTCATTTTACTAGATTGTATTTTGTCACTGAAAGTATTTAGTATTATATCATATCACCAGATATTTTTGTAAGAAAAGGCAATAGAAAAGATTATTTGACATTTGCTGTCATTTCGTGATATCTCTAGGGATTTCTTGAAATCCCTGAAATATTAATTACCCCGCGACATATTGAAGCGACTGAGATGTGTAAGTACCGAGTTATGTGACGCTTAGTTCCGTCTGCCTACCCTGCAGGGAACTTGGCGTGCAGATGTAGATTGACAGATATACATTTTTTACAGGATTTCTCCAACCGCCCACAAAATTCTATCCTCGCCATTGTCAGAAACGCATTTTTGCTTTGGTCGCAATCTTCAAACGGGAGCAATGTCATACAGTTGACATACATACATATCGTCACGCCTGTCTTCCATTGGGGTAGGCAGAGACTATAGAACGCTAGGTGGACCGATCCAAACAACTCTTTGGTTTTGGGTACTTTTGATTTGGCCCTTTTTCTCGACATAAAGCAGTAATAGCCCAGTGGATAATGAACCGACCAATATATAATACGACGCCCCCTGGTTCGAAACCTAGTGTGGACTAATCACTAAATTCGTATTTTCGGATTTATATACATATTTGTAATCATTATTTGCTCGGTGGTGAAGGAAAAACATAATGAGGAAACTCGCATATCCAAGAAATTATGTGACGAAAGCTGTGTGACCTTACTTAAGAAATAATAATAAAAAAAGAGATAGATGGGCAGTCGTTAAGTTAAGTCACTGGCCATCGGGCGTCTTGAAAATACTGGCCTCCGCCAATCGGTAGTTGAGCAGTATTGTAAAGTATGCTCTAAACCCCATCGGTTGAAGGGAGACCCGTATACCTGCAGTGGGATGAGTAAGAGTTGATGTAGTAGTAGTATTACGAATGGAATAAAGGTCCGCCAATGATTAATTTCTCGAAAAATTCAAATTTCAAGTGTGAAGATGACTAATAAGAAGTATTGACGGCATATGGGCGTCACGTAAACGTAGTCAGGGCTATAGACTTTGCAGTGTGAACAGTTCATGTTGGCGACAATATGGTTGCCCACTAGGAGTGCGTTTATTACGAACTCCCACCAGATGCCATTTTATAGCTCATAGAGTCAGCGTGGCCTTTAAATTTTTAAAGACGCTGCTTGTTTAAAGGTTTTGATCAAGCGTGAAGGGTTAAGTAAGCAAAGCGACAACTACTCATCCCTCGGATGGTACGATCGAATATATATAACTTCACGTTACTTTTTACGAGATAGTCAGACAGAACTGAGTGCTTCATAATTTCGTCCTGACATATCTCACTCGCGCTTTGCAACGATCTTTAAAGCAATTAATGGAAATAGTAGGAAAAGGTTGCTCGATTGTTTGAGAGCCTAATGTAACAATCCCAATAAAAATTTTGTGTAGCAGCTGTGCAACAGTTTAAAAAATAAACACATCCGTTTCACTTATCCAATTTTGTTAATGAATTAAAGCTGTGACTGTGATCACAGGATATATCATTAGATGTTTATGCTCGAAGGTTTTTGAGAAATTCGATGGCGTCACTGCGCCCTCCAAAACGCAGGTTAAGCAATGTTGATTGGAGCCGGTATATGACTGGATTTGTTTATCGGAAGCTTTTCCGTCTTTTGGCATGTTAAGCTGTGGGTTCCGTCAGACATTCGTTAAGTTTAATCAGTGTGAAGACTCTGGCCTCCAATGCACAGTTGTGCAGCGTGACGAATTATGCTATAAACTCTTCGATTAAATGGAGATCAGTATCCCTGCGTGTATGTGGGATGAATAAGGGTTAGTGTAGTGTGGTGGTTACGCCCGGTTGTATCTTATAACATCTCTTATTTTAAATTGTCAAAGTCCAATTATTTGAGAATAAGATAACGGAAACATGTAAATTGATAATCGAATTAAAATCTTTTTTAATTTAACTTTTTTGTTTGTATGTTCTTATACAATAAAGAAATTACAGATAATAATTCAAACTTTACTGAATTTGGATTATCCTCAGGTGTATTGGCAACCCTGCTTTACGTCGACCATTTTGTTATGTGCAGATAATTTACGGAATGGCGGATGACTGGCAGTTTCAAGCTGATTTATTGGGGTGTTTACACGAAAACAGTTCCCTGTTCCCTTTTCGAACCAATTTCTTATGACAAAGGTTTGATATCGCCTTAATGGATAGAGAAAATAAGTTCAGGTTTAATTCAAAACTAAGTCAATTCACGACTATTGCTTTTCACCAAACCTTTTTTTTTAATCTTTGTAGGTACTGTATTGATACACAGATAACAAAGTAATGCAGTAATTTTGCTCCCAACTTTGCCCGTCACATAACTCGGATCGCTTGTGATCTTATGTCTTCTTCATATGCCAGACTAACTCTATACGCAATGTCATCATGATCGATTTAGACATTTAGACGGGAAACATATCATACATACCTACATATTACAGATACAGTTACTTTCGAATTTTGAGCTCATGTTTAAATAAGTTTTGGAGCATAATACATTTATAACGAACAGGAATGAACCATTATAAATACCTCTCCACACAAATGGCTATTGATAAAACAATGAAACCATAAAATTTCACCGACTTCTGTGTTATATTACCAAATATATCAATAGGGTTAGCGATTCTGAATAAATCATAGCAAATATTATAATATCGGCCTCGTATTCGTGTTTACGACCAACCAGGGTCAACTATTTATTGTTTTTTTTACCTGTATTCAGTACATGTATATGAGTAAAGTAATAAAAACCCTTATACACAATTTGGATGATAGATGCTAGAAACGGCTAATGCCATGCAGGCTTTTATGTAAGTACATAATATTATTTAATAAGTTATTGAGTCATGTTCATGAAGGTAAAGATTAGATACTATCTGAGAACATGGTCGCCCAAATTTTATAGACCAAATGAGACAGCGAGGGCTCACGCTATTTTTAAATAATTCAATATAAAAAACCGGCCAAGTGCAGGTCGGACTCGCTTACGAAGGGTTCCGTACCATACCAAAAACGGCAGAAAAATCACGTCTGTTGTATGGGAGCACCCCTTAAATATTTGTTTTATTTTAATTTAATTATTTATTTTTAAAGTGAATATATAACTATATATTCTGTGAATATTTCAAGCGTCTACCTGTTGCCGTTATCAATTTCGAGCAAAAACGAGCAAAAAAATTACGTTTGTTGTATGGGTACCCCCTTAAATAGTTATTTCATTCGGTTTTTTAGTATTTTTTGTTATAGCGGCAACAGAAATACATCATCTGTGAAAATTTCAATTGTCTAACTATCACAGTTCATGAGATACAGCCTGGTGACAGACGGGCGGACGGACGGACGGACAGCGGAGTCTCAGTAATAAATAGGGTCCGGTACCTTTGGGTACGGAATTTTCACTATCAATATTAATCATGTTCATCAAGATTTATTCCCATAGTCAATCCTAGCAAGATTTCCTTCTGGTCTGCCTAGACTGAATCTACCTACTTTCAATTGACTATAAAAAATAGAACTATTCTTGAACATTTCCAGATTCAAAGCATATAATCTTTAATGACTCGCAATCTATTTAATCTTGCGCGTTTAAGTCATTTATTGCCTTTAAATGTAATCCATTATATCGCACGATTGTCTTCTACCGAAATCTAGCACCAGACTAAGAAATTACGGAATGCGTGTCTACTAACTGTGAGCTGCTGAAATAGACATGATACCATGAAGAAAGTACTCAGATAGACAACCGATAGAACGGTTTTTTGAATCTCTTTTTTGACGAGCTCGGTGGCTCAGTCGTGAATGACGCTTTGACACCAACGCTCGTGGGTTCGATTCCCACACAAGGCAATCATTCGTGTGCATGAACATATCTGCTTGTCTTGGTCTGGATGTTTTAAGAGAGGTAGGGCGCATCAAAGCAGCCCGTCTCTAGAGGGTTGTTGTGTTCCTGCGCGCGAGTGCGGTCACCAGTAAGCTCCCAAGGAATTGCTGTGTTAATATATCGCTGTGATACTTAATATATCGCTAGCGTTAATAGGTTACGGTACCCGCTTTACATCAGGTGGGCCGTATGCTTGTATGCCTCCCGACGTAGTATAAAAAAAACTTAACTCACTGCTACGAGTCGAAGCGTAAAACGCGCAGATTAACTGGCTTTTGGTTAACGGATCAACATCGTATCGGTTTAGTTTATTGGTTTAAACACCCTCACATTTTAACGAGTTCGGTGGCGCAGTGGTGAATCGCGCTGTTACGTTACTTTGACACCAACGCTCGTGGATTCGATTCCAAACAAAGGACATACACATATAAGGCAATCATTACAAGATATACAAGGCAAACATTTGTGTGCATGAACATGTCTGTTTATCTTAGTCTGGGTGATTTTAAGAGAGGTAGGGCCTATTATAGCAGCCCGCATAGGGAAGTACCTCCACCTCACAAGAAACTGTAGCCAAATAACGACTCCCTAGAGGGATGTTGTATTCGTCCTTGTGAGTGAGGGCACCAATAAGCTCCTAAGGAGTTGCTGTGTTAGCAGCAGAGGTGGCATCGCGCGAGTGATACTTAACCTATTGCAAGCGTTTGTAAGGTACGGAAACCGCTTTACATCAGGTGGGCCATATGCTTGTATGACTCCTGGTACTGTATAAAAGAATAGAATTGGACTAGAGACCAATTTTTTTTTCGAATTGGTTAGATATATACGCTATATATATACGCTAAATCGATAAGTTTTGATGAGTAAAGTGTGTCTTTGTGCACCGTCGAATGGTTAATGTACTGTACTAATATATACACAATAGACATTGTATGTTTGTCTATTTAATGTTCTTCGTATAGTTTCCCGTTTCCTAATCCATTAGGATTGGTGAGGTCCGCTATCTAAGGATTTGGTGAAGATGTTGATGTTTACTTAGAGCGACTGTCATCAGATCTCCACTGCCTAACAATTAGGTCACACGATTTTCGAAAAATGATTTCTGGGACATGCGTGTTCCCTCAAGATTTTCCTTCACCGCCGAGCGAGTCAAAATTACATACTACTACTACTATAACTTCACGCCAAACCCCTTACGGGGTAGGCAGAGAGAACCGAGCGCCACGCGACTCGATCCTTAAAATACCTCACTCGCTTCTTTAACATTCATTGCTCTTTTCATGCACGCTCGCCGGTTTCTAGGGCTCCTGACATCACCTTCTGATAGAACACGACCAATTTGGTCATGGTAGGTAAGTCTTGGCCTTCCTCAGCTCCTACATCCTTCCACTTTTGCATTGTATATCTGCTCCGTCATTCTTTCATCTTGCATTCTTTCTACATGTCCGAACCAACGGAGCACGCCTCTTCTTACTTTAACACCGACACTCTCTTTCAGACCAACTCTCTTTCTAACATCATCATTGCGAATACGGTCATTGAAAATTGAACGTGTATCGGTACATAGCCTCGCCATGATTCAAACCGGGCCCAGCGGAGGCCTATGTCCAGCAGTCGATGAATACGGACCGAAATGAAGACGATTTTTTTCTGTAGCGAGATTACAAAAATAAAGTAAATACTGTTTGAAGGCTGTAACAGAAGTAGAAGAAGCGAACATACTTTAAAACTATACCAAAAGATGTCACTCGCTGTAAAATAATATCCATTTCCACATCCCTCTGTGGAAATAAAATGGCTGAAAATTGTAAGTGGAGCAAATTCAAATGTCTTTCATACTCGTATGTTATGCAAATGACGTAGGTCAGGCACAGATGTTACGTGAACCGTTTATAGGAAAATTTTAAACTATTTTCATGTTTCAATTGAGTTTTCAATGAATGAATGAATATTATTTTCGAATGGAATACTCGAAAAGCAGGAGCCAAGGAAGGCCAAGACTTACCTACCATGATCAAATTGATCGTGTTTTATCAAAAGGTGATGTCAGGAGCCTTAACAATGATTGTTAAAGAAGCGAGTGAGGTTTGTAAGCATCGAGTTACGTGGCGCTCGGTTCGCTCTGCCTAACACGCAAGGAATTTGGCGTGAAGTTATACGAGTAGATAGATAGAATACTTGTATTCTCAACAAGGGGATAAACGCTGCATAATATTGAATCTAGGTATACGAGGATTTAGCCAACGTTTCAGTGCACTTGAACAATAGTTAATAAGATTCGTTCACATGTAGAGTGCAGTGCCCGTGTTAGTGCAATTGTGATGAGTGTAGTGCAACTCATGAAAGGGTCGCGTAGGTGTGCATTGCCCCGATTCACCTGGGGTAATCGCCTACATTGCCTTTAAAGTCTTACCGGCTAAAGGCAGTCCAAAGATGGTGTTTAGCCAGTAAGAATCTGACATAAATCGTTCGGCCATATGTTCGTAAGTGTACTCATGAGAGTTTTTTTATACCACTAAGGTGGCAATCAAGCATACGGCCTGCCTGATAGTAAACAGTCACCGTAGCCTGTGGACATTTGCAACACCAGGGGTGTCACTCATGCGTTGTCGACCCTCTAAAAACCGCTTCACGAGTTTCTTGAAGAATTCTATGCTGTAGTCCCTTGGAAAAATCTCGGCTGGGAGCTCATTCCACAGCTAGAGAGTTCTTGGCAGAAAACTTCTCTGGAACCGCACAGTACGCGACCGTTGCGGTTCCAGCGTGTGAGGGTGAACTCCCCGCCGTCGGTTCGCATCCTCCTTCCCTACGCTCCCGGAGGATGCTCCCCTCAGAAGAATGACTAAGCACGTTTGCTCACGACGAGCTCGGTGGCTCGAGCTCTGCGGCTCAGTCGTGAATGACGTGACTTTGACACCAACGCTCGTGGGTTTGATTCCCACACAAGGCATTTATGTTCATGAACATGTCTGTTTGTCTTGGTCTCGATGAGAAAGACGGGCATGGCCAACTTTTACCATCATAAGTTAGCGTTGGAATTAGCATTTTGTTATGTACAGCAAGCAGTGCCTTCTGGCTTAGATTGCCTATATTTTCAAATATAAGCGATAAAATGCAATACCCTTACAGAATACCACCGATAATTTGTCAAAGTAATCAGTATCGATCCAGAGACAACTGTACTATGAATAATTTACAAGTCAACTCGTGTATACGATACTGCGTACTAAATAATAAGGTATAGTCATGTCTATTTCTAGAGAATTCATTAAATGTTACGTTCAGATCCGTTCTATAAATAATTTGAGAAGTATTTGTGTTTCATTACGTTCTAAATTCGAAATAAATTAAGGCTGACGGAAATAGGTCAAGGAAACTGAAGTTTTTTTTATACCACGTCGGGAGCCATACAAGCCGTATGCTTGTATACCCACCTAATGGAAGGTTACCGTAGCCTATGAACGCTCGTAATATACTAAGTATCACTAGCGCAATGCCACTTCTGTTGTTAACACAGCAAACTCCCTAAAGACTTACTGGTGACCTCACTCACGTAGAAACACAAGAAGTCTCCAGGGAGTTGTTATGTAGTTTTCTGTGAGGTGGACAAACTTCCCCAGTCGGGAGATAGGAGGTTTCTCCACCTCACAGTGCTTTGATGCACTCTACCTCTTTTAAAAATACCCTGACCTAGCATACATTTCGTGTGCATTAACATGTCTGTTGTCCTGTGACAAACAGACATGTTCATGAATACAAATGTTTGTCCTGTGTGGGAATCGAACATGCGAACCTAAGGGTTCGTCTTATTACTTAAAAAAAATGTTACAATCTGTTGCTTTCCTGTGTTACTTACACAGGAAAGCTACATTGTAACATTTTTTTTATAGATGTTTTCTTCAAGAACTTGACTATACTCCAGTGTTAGGAAGTCACGTCACGACTACACAAGATTGTACTGTGCACGCTTCGCATAAATAAATCATTATATAGTTATTGTTTCTGATAGGAGATCAACATATATTAATGAAATATTACTTTTTGATGCAATTTTTTTAAGCAGAATTCGTAATAAACATGGCTTCCTATTCCAACGTGCCCTTCTAGTGATAACAATGCATTGCCGGCTATTATTTACTGCAGTAAAAGAAAGGAATACGATACAAGCAACAGACTACGTGATTTGAAATATGCCTTTTCAGCTGAGGCTCGCATGGCGAAAATTCAATATCTCGGAATAAATTTGACATATTGAAATATTTTTAGCTCGGATCGTTTTAATAGAAAATATGATAAGCAAAAAATTGAACTTTCTGCCTGATGGTAAGCTGTTACCGTGCCGTAGCAAGAGTGGTGGGGCACATCAAAGCAGCCGGTCTGGGAAAGTACCTCCGTGTAACATAAAACGGCAGCCAAATAACGATTCGCTGGAGGCTTGTTGTGTTCCTACGAGTGAGCGAGGTTACCAGTGAGCTCCTAAAGATTTGTTATGTTAGCTAGTAAGCGTTCATAGACCTTGGTAACCACTTTATATCGGCTGGTCCGTAAACTTGAATGCCTCATGACGTTGTAGAAAAAAAGTAGCCTATGTACGTATGCAACACCAGGGATATAAGATCAACACAACTGATGCGTTGGCCTTATATATACATAAAATATCCATTATTTGAAGAGTCCCATGCTGTAGTCTCCAGTCTGGAAATCCTCGCAGGTCCGCTACCTCCGCTACCCAAGCCTCAGGATTTGGCGACGATACGGATTTTGACATAACGCGACTGCCCTCAGACCTCCATAACCCAGAGAGAAACCCAGACCTTTCTTAGTTCAGGTCACGAAATATAATTTCTTGGACGTGCAGGTTTCCTCATTATGTGTTCCTTGGCGCGTTCCTTTAGTGGTTCACGCCAGGATTTGAACCGGGGACGCTATCACTTCTTTCTTTCACTGACTTCTGGGCACAGGTAACTATTTTAGATAGGCTATTCGGTTCGCGGTGTTCTGGACTAGCAATTTGTAGGACAATACTGGTTATATTTTGGGATGTAACACACGTCATCTTCCTAGCGGTATCCTGGTTTCTAATCCATTATAATTGGCGGAGTCCACTAACTGAGACCAAGGATTTGGCGAAGACACTAATATTGATACGAAGCTACTGCCGTCATACATCCATAATACATCTTATCCATAACTTTAAGAGAGGTGGGGCGCATAAAAGCAACCCGTCTGGGGAAGTACTTCCACCTCACAGAAAACCTCAGCCAAATAACAACTCCCTAGAAGGTTTTTGTGTTCCTGCGTGTGTTTGAGGTCACCAGTAAGCTCCTAAGGAGTTATGTGTAAGCAGCAGAGGAGTTACAAGAGTTACAAGCGTTAATAGGCTACGGTAACTGCTTTAAATCAGGTGGGCCGTATGCTTGCTTGCCTCCCAACGTTGTATAAAAAAAAATACAGAGAGAAAAGTTCTCAGGTTACATCACAAATATCTCGAAGTATAATTTCTTGCACGTACTGGTTTCCTCACGACGGTTTTCCTTCTCAGTCGAGCAAGTGATAATTAATCAGTTGAGAATGCGCAAGCTTGCATTGCCAGAGGAACACCTGGCTCGTCAATTATATAACTATTTAGAGATAGGAGGTTGGTTTTTCAGACATTCCTATTCTACTTTTTTATGCTGAATCCGAATCTGAAATCAAAATTCGAATATTCGAAAAAAAGCGACAGAGAGACACACACACACATAGACAAACATATAGATTTCATATAGGAACGGTGTTCCTGAAAATATATACATAAATCCGATGACACCAATTTAGTGGTACATGAATATGCAACACTCATTTTTTTCAGTTGAATAAAAAGAAATGTGCCAGTTGATTCAGTCTATTTCTAGAACAGCCAATTAGCCCAACCACTTGCGCAGACAGCCGCCGCGGGTGCATTAATGAGGTTTTGGGTCTTGGTGATGTTATATATCGAAGCACGCTTACATTTTATATATTATTCTTATTTTTAAAAGTGGTGCGAAGGTATATATATATATATATATATATATATATATATATATATATATATATGTATATACATCTTATATATATTTTTGACGAGCTCGGTGGCTCAGTCGCGAATGACGCGACTTTGACACCCACGCTCGTGGGTTCGACTCCCACACAAGGCAAACATTTGTGTGCATGAACATGGCTGTTTGTATTGGTCTGGATGTTTTACAAAATAAGTAATTCTTTTATGGGGCAATGTATACGGTTCTATAACAAACTTCCCAGCAATATAAGAGAATTGTCAATAAACAAATTTAAAACTACTGTTAAAGCCAAGTTGTGTAGCAGGGCATATTATAAAGTATCTGACTATATTAATGATAAAAATGCCTGGAATTAAGTCGATCCAATTATAATGTAATTAATAAATTATGTAAATTTGTTTGGATACCAAAAGAGGGACGCCTGAGTTTTTTGGCAATATTTTTATCAGTGCTCACCTAGTCATGAACTGCACGGCAGGGAAAAAAATTGTGACGATTCCAAACAAATGTAGCCATTTTTACGGAATAAAAAGATTTTGACTTTGACTTTGACTTTATGAGAGGTAGGGCGCATCAAAGCAGCCCGTCTGGGGAAGTACCTCCACCTCACAGAAAACCGCAGCCAAATAACATCTCCCTAGAGGGTTGTTGGGATCCTGCGTGTGAGTGAGGTCGCCAGTAAGCTCCCAAGGAGTTGCTATGTAAGCAGCAGAGGAGGCATCGCGCGAGTGATACTTTATCATCGCAAGTGTTAATACGCTACGGTACCCGATTTACATGAGGTGAGCCGTATGCTTGTATGCCTCCCGACGTAATACATAAAAAACAATATATATTATATTATATGTAATACATATAGATGACATAAAAAAGCAATATATATATATATAAGGTATGTATAATTCATACTGTAATCTGCATGCATGCTGTATGCAAGTTTTAAAATGCGCAAACGTAAAGCATAATACGAGGCGGAATTTTGAATGTATTACCATGTTTGTGTTATTATTTATGCATTGCATACTAATTTTTTATATGTCTCCATGTCAAAGTACTCCGTTTATTCCGTAGGGGCCGCCCTGTACGCGCATATACGGATCAAATAGCTGATGCGCTGAAAAAAGGTCAAATCAAAAGCACACCAAAGAGCATGCGAGAAGAGTTTGATGAGCGTGGAAGGGGTGATAGAGGCATGTTTGGATCGGTGCACCTGGCGTTCCATTGTCTCTGTCTGCCCCAATAGGAGACAGGCGTGCTAATGTGTATGTATGTACTTATTTTTTCATCACTTATATATATGAAGAGAAAAGATCTAAATGTGAAAGGGACCATTTATAAAGCTATCAGCAAAATTAAGTACCTAGGCTGCTTGGTAACGGACACGAACTGAAGGACAGAGGAAATTGATATCCTGATCCAAGACGCACTTAGATGTACACACATCTACAAAACGGTTATTAGACCAATCTTGATATACGGCAGCGTGGCTTAGGAGCTAAACTTGAAGGAAGGGAACAAGCTTTTAGTACCCGAGAGGAAAATCCAAGTGGAAATGGCAGCTGGAGAGTGCGCGTATCATTCAAACCGAACACGCATGATAAGCAACGTCGATCGCTGTCTGAATTTGAGTGGGTTGTTCTACCTCGAGCCTCTCCGCCCTTCGGAGGTACGTAAAGCTGCCGGGCCCGGCTGTTGTCGATAGACGGTGGTCGTTAAGCTAAGTCAGTGGCTTTCGGGCGACTTGAACACAGTGGCCTCTGCCAATACGCAGTTGAACAGCATGGTGGGGTATGCTCTAAATCCGTTTGGTTCAGTCCATTGAACCAAATCCCTACAGTGGTATAAGTTAGTAATAACAAGTTCATCAGCGCTGAAGAAAATCATCGTGAGGAAACTCCAGAGAACGTCCATGAAATTAAACTTTGAAAGAAGTGTGATCTAACCTATAAATAGGTCTGGTTTTACCTTTATGATGAAGTTCGACGGACGTTAAGCCATATCAGTACATTCGCCAAATCTTTACGCTTAGGTAGCGGACCTCACCAATTCTAACGGGTTAGAAAAAGTTAGGAAAAAAGAAAAATAATATTTGTATTATAATATAATGTTTTAAATAACACTAAAAATAAAAAAAAACACGCGTCAATCGATTCGTCCTGTGCATGACAGTAGCCTGACTGGGGAAACTCACCTCCACCTCACAGATGACTGTAACCAAATTAACCACTCCCTGGAGAGAGTTGTGCGTCTGAGACTTCCACAGCGGTCGGTCCTGTGCTGCTTGTATCCATCTCTCCCGCTCCCTGCGATCTTTACAAGATCGTCGGTTCAACGTGTGGGGGCCCGCCCTGCGTTTTCCGGTTCATGCGACCATTCGAGAACTTTTCTGCCGTTGGGACATCGGACCTCCGAGCTATAAGGCCTGCCCGCTGCCACTACAGCTTGCTGTTCCCTTGAGCCACATTGGTAATTCTAGTTCTGCTACGATGTGCTCATTTTTGAATCTATCTTGCAGAGAAACTCCGAGCATGGCTCTCTCCATTACACGCTGCAACCTTGAGCTTCCGTATGAGGCCCACAGTAAGGGACCACGTTTCTGTGCCGTAAGTTATCACTGGCAATACACGCTGGTCAAAGATTTAACATAAGCTGATATCAGGTGGGCGTGGTATTCGTGTTCTCCTAACGTTTATTGGCGCCAAAAAGTTATGGGGTCGGCCAATACACGACACATTAGCCTACCTACTCGTACCTACGCGCCCCGCCATAGCGCACGGCGTGCTCCGGCAATGCGATTGTTCCATAGTCTGATTGCAGTTCATCAATTAACTTTAACAGGTTAAGGACCAGAGCGGTCCCTGTTGGCCACTGGAATCTTGCCAAACCAAAACCAGCGGTCCCATGGGACCGCCACGACTTACCTGCCTAAAATGATTCGGCTTACCGGTTCTTATAGAAAATGTAAAAAATCATTCACATAAGCAAGAACCAACACTGAAATATCGAGGGACTTAGAGACTTCCTTTGATTTCACCCGAACATAAACGTTTAATGAAAGCTCCAGTTTAGTATTAACTTTTAATTACTTCGTTAGCATAAATGTTCTGTAATAAGACAACAAAATTATATGTCTTACTAGCTGTTGTCCGCGGTTCCGCCCGCGTGGAGTCAAATAACGTAGCCTATGTGTTAATCCAGATCATAATCTATCTACGTGCCAAATTTCATTCAAATCCGTTCAGCCGTTTAAGCGTGAAAGAGCAACAAACATCCATCCATACATACAAACTTTCGCATTGATAATATTAAGTAGGATAGTAATCAAATTAAAAGAAAAAAGAAATATTTTTTAAGCAAATATATTTAATTTTGAACGTGAATATTGTAAAACTCCAAGCAAAAGTGAGTTTGTCTAAAGTCTAAAGGGTATATTTCCAATACTCGATTGGCATAATAAGTCAAACATTAACAACTGGAATTAATAGACGGCTGGTAAATTAAATCATATTTTTAAGTAGTTCTATTATTCAATCTGCTAACTGAATGCAGCAAAAGCTCATTAAAACTATCATTTATCAATACACAGTCAATGGATTCTAGCAAAAATCTATAAAAATGGCTTGGTCCTTAACCTGTTAAGTAACTTGTAAGCTTCTTGTCTTGTTCTAGTCTTGTATATAATAAGAGTTAATAGATTAAAGTAATGTCATTAATGTAATGTTAGATAGAATAGGCTTTATTTATATAATAATGGTTACAGAAAATTTCTTAAAAATAAAACATACAACACTTATTAAGCTACAAGGCGGCCTTATTGCTAAAAGCAATATTTTCAAGGTAACGATTCCGCGTATAGTGAAGGTAGGGTAAGCAAGGGAGGAAAATTTATTCTTAGTGATATAATTACTTATGTAGGTGTAAATATATACATATGGGTATACATGTGTGTAGATATACCAAATAACAATACATATACTAATAAATAAATTCCGATATGGTATATAAAATACATGCATAAAATATACTATATTTATACTTAATGTATATACAGCTTTTGAGTCATAGATAAAGATGTTTTTTTTACCAGTTTTTAGAACACGGCGATAGATTTTGCTGTTCTGCTGACAAAGGGAAGGTATTCCATAGCCTAATAGCTTAGCAGTCAATTATAGTACTGTATTTGCAAACATAAATAATAAAGCAGTGATTGATATTTTCGTTGTTAAGTCTTTTGTTATTAATACGTTTAATCAAGTATAGTAATAGGTACAAAGACAGGTATGGACCTCTTTTATGTAGGACACGCTTTAAGTTTGGCTTGTTCCAACAGACCCTTGTACCCAACAAATAACCTTGAATGAATTATCTGCAACAACTCCCGAGGTCTTGACAGTGACCCTTACCTCATTTGAATTCAGACCCTTTTCGCCTAAACCCCTGGGCCTTTTTAAACACGTCGTTTTACGTTCTATCTATCTTTATCTTCACGTCAGTACCTAGGGTAGTCAGACGAAGTTTTTAGAGGTAGAGCGCATCAAAGTAGCCCGTCTGGCAAAGTACCTCAACCTCACAGAAAATCACAGCCAAATAACAACTCCCTGGAGGGTTGTTTTGTTCCTGTGTGTGAGTGAGGTCACCGGTAAGCTCCTGAGGAGTTGCTGAGCTAGCAGTAAAGGTGCGCTCATAGGCTACGGTAACTGCTTTACATCAATTGGGCCGTATGCTATTCAGCTTTCCGACGTTGTATAAAAAACAGGATATGAGCGCCACATAGCTCGGTTTTTGCCTATAACTTCACGCCAAATCCCTTGCAGGGTAAGCAGTGAGTACCGAGCGCAACATGACTCGATTCATCTTTAGCATTCGTTGCTCTCCTAAAGCACGCTCGCCGGTTTCTAAGGCTCTTGATATCACCTTCTGGTATAACATGATCAATTTGATCATGTAAGTAAGTCTTGGCCTTCCTCGGACCCTACATCCTTCTACTTTCGCCTTCTATATCTGTTTCGTAATTCATTCTTCCTGCATTATTTCTACATGTCCGAACCAACGGAGCACGACTCTCCTTATTTTAACACCGACACACTCTTTCAGACTAACTCTGTTTCTAACATGATCATTGTGAATACGGTATACAACCACCCACGTCCACGGTTTAGTCCACGGTTGGGAGTTCATTCTCACACACTGTTGCCGCAATGGCCGCGTATTGTGCGATTCCAGAGAAGGTTCCCACCGGGAACTATTATGTTGTGGAATGAGCTCCGTGCCGAGGTTTTCGCAAGGGGCTACAGCATGGGGTTCTTCATGAAAGGCGTGAATAGGTTTTTACAAGAGTGACACCCTGGTGTTACAAATGTCCATAGGCTACGGTAACTGCTTACAATCAGGCAGGCCGTGCACTTATTTGTCGCCTTAGTGGTTAAAAAAAAGAAGAATATGTTCCGTTAGTTCAGACATGTAGAAAGAATACAGGAGGAAAGAATGACGAAACAAATAGACATCGCGAAAGACGAAGAATGGTGACTCACCTATGACTACCAAATAGGTGATTTAGCCGAGCGAGAGAGTAAGCAATTATTTTTTTATCATTATATGTATGTATATCATCACGCCAGGTCCCAATAAGGTAGGCAGAGACAATCGAGCACCATAAGCACCCCGCTCGATCCTTTAATATTCATAGCCATTTTCATGCACGCTCGCCGGTTCCTTGGGCTCCTGACATCACCTAAAAAAACATGACTAACTTGGTAGGCGAGTCATATATAGACAGATTTTACAAGCTTAAAATTGCTAGCTTTATTGAAATCTATTCTTTTTTTGTAAATATTAGAAAAGACAAAACAGCGATCGTGATTTAAATCTATTTATAAGTTGAACAATTTAAAATGCAATTGAGTTTGCACCCCGAGACCCCGACGTTCCGAGCCAAGTTGCAGTCAGACTAAATTGTAGCCAATTAATGGTGCAATTGCGGGCATTCTTCTGACTTTGAATTGCTTTAAAAACCGTTCCGGACGTTTTAATAAAAATAAGTGTTTTTTTTTTTCGCAATTTTAAGAGACGCAAAGCACTTCTTGCTGTGGAGTAGAACCAATAATTTATAGTTTAAACTCTCAGATCTGTTGTTATGAAAGTGACATGACGTATTCCACACAAATAACACACATTTAAAAGTGCCTTTACCTAAAGGCACTTTTAAATGTGTGTTATTTAGAAAATACGAGCATAGAAGGACTAGAAACTGACGAACGTTGACACCACCGCTCGTGGGTTCGATTCCCACACAGTATAAGTATTTGAGTGCATGAACATGTCTGTTTGTCTTGGTCTGGATGTTTTAAGAGAGGTAGGGCGCATCAAAGCACCCCACCTGGGGAAGTACCTCCACCGTACAGAAAATCGCAGCGAAATAACAACTCCCTAGAGGGTTGTTGTGTTTCTGCGTGTGAGTGAGATCACCAGTAAAAGCTCCTAAGGAGTTGCTGTGTAAGCAGCAGAGGAGGCATCGCGCGAGAGATACTTAATACATCGCAAGCGTTAATAGGCTACGGTACCCGCTTTACATGAGGTGGGCCGTATGCTTGTATGCCTCGCGAAGTAGTATAAAAAAAAATAGCGCCTAAATATTTTAACTAATTAAAAAATTAAAATATTTAGGCGCTATTTTTTTTATAAGCCGTTATGTGACGCGATGTACACCCGTGAGCCAGCCGCTCGTTCTACTTTACCCCCCCGACCCGTAGTGCTTAATAGATTTACTAAGCAATTTCGTTTCATCAGTTCTCCATTGGTTATTTCCTAAACGGTATCTGCGAATGAGCATGGTAACCAGAATCCTACCGAAACGTCGCTGTGTTAGCAGAGGGTGTTGCAGCGCGCCATGCATGTTTATTGTAAGCGTTAAGCTATTAGACGAGCCGTATACATGATTGCGACCCGACGTACAGCTAAGAGTTACAATCGTACTTCTGGTCTTAGCTGTACAAAAAATATTTATTATAGCATTCAATGCAAAAATATTGGCGCTATGTACGGTGGACCGCTGTGGTTATGAATTATGTATGAGCATTTACGAACGATAGAAATATTGTCGCTCGATATACGTTTTTGCATTTTTGAATATTGAAATGTGCAATAAAAATACAATTTCCAATCAACGCCGTATCGACACTCAGAGGACTATTAAAATTTCAAATTGTTTTTAAACTGGAGTTTATAAAATAGTAAAGCAAACAAGCACACCACCCGTATTATGCGAAGTGATGACGGCGACATTCATCATACTAGCGGTAGTGGATGCCGACAGTTGTTAGTTTGCATGAACTAATTGGTGGCATAACCAAAGTAGTGTTGTTGAAGTTGCCTTTAAATTTGACTTATATAACCAGAATCTATTAACTATTGTGGAAACGATTACTGTAGCATGCAATTTAACCTGCTTTGTGCGCTTCGGTGGAGGTACTTCCCCAGACGGGCTGCTTTGATGCGCCCTACCTCTCTTAAAACATCCAGACTAAGACAAACAGACATGTTCATGCACACAAATGTTTGCCTTGTGTAGGAATCGAAGCCACGAGCGTTGGTGTCAAAGTCACGTCATTCACGACTGAGCCACTGAGCTAGTAATATAACACTACGTTCTGATGAGGGAAGACTTTATTCGCAGTCACGTATTTTATTTGTTTATGGCAGAAGCGCAAGTACCCAACAATCCTTCGGGGAATAGTTGAATACGATATGTAAATGTTTTTAACACAGTATCGGAAGGCAAACATGCATAGGCCTTATAAAGAGTGGTAAGTAAAAGGTAGAATAATAATCATAGCCTAGAAACCCTAGCAATATAAGAAATAGTTCTCACGTGTCGCCATCCCCGCTGTTAATACGTCAACCCCTCAGCTTATTTAACTTCACCCACTCACAAGGACACAACAAATCTTCAGGAATCAGTGATTTATCTCATATACATTAATTAGAAGAAATTCAGATTGATTACGAGATAGATAACCTCATTATGATGCAAACCCATTAAGACTTAAGATGTCAAGGTTTTGGTGTTATCAGCGGAGTCACTGTTTCAGGAATGTAAAACAGGGCCGAGAGCATCCTGGTTTTAACCCCTAATAAATACACTGGTGCTAAAGATTTGTATGTTTGTCTTTATGTATCATAAAGGTAAAATGCATAAGGTTATATTCTAAATATAACTGTATCTGAAATCGGTGTGAAAGACGTCTGAAATTGATGGTGTCGCCAATAAAAGAGATTAATATTCACATTTCCATAGTATTTCCTGCAATTATATTTTGTTTAATGTAACAACGGGAGAGAAACAATGGTACGAGTCACCTTTTTTATACTACGTAAGGAGGCATATAAGCATACGGCCCATAGCCATATGATGTAAAGCTGTTACATTAAGTATCACTCGCGCGATGCCACCTGTGCTGCAAACACAGCAACTCCTTAGGAGCTTACTGGTGATCTCACTCACATACAGGAACACAAAAACTTTCTAGACAATTGTTATTTGGCTGCGGTTTTCTGTGAGGTGGAGGGAGAATGTTTGCAACACCTCCACCTGATAGAAAACCGTAGCGAAATAACAGTTAGTAGCAGAGATGCCGTCGCGCGAGTGATATTTGACGTATTACTATCGTTCATAGGCTACGGTAATTGCTTTACATTAGGTGGACTGTATGCTTGTATGCCCCCCTACGTTATATAAAAAAACCCCTATCAATCATCTACATCTAGCTCAGAAACACTCGCGTTTGCAAGCATTTCACTGGCTAGACTGTGCCTTAGTAATTATAATCAATTTCTTATTCTTTCAAGATCTCCTAACATAATATGTACTCGCCAACACCTCCACTTCTTGAAAAGGGCAACCAACAGGCTAAACCTCTATATAAAAAGAGAGGGCTCTCGTATTTATTATGGAATTTAGTCTGTCTATCAGAATTAAATCAATCATATTTTGTTAATCATTTCGTCTCCATATTTACACTTGAACATCCTCATGATCAAATGAAGTGTGTGATACAAGGATTATTTCTACCGCCAAGCAGCTATATTTATATAGCTGTGTTCCGGTTTGAAGGGTGAGATATGGCAGAGAAATTACTGGGTACTGTGACGAAACATCCTTAGGTCACAAGATTGGCAACGTGCAAGTAACATCCCCGTGGTGTTGCGAACGTCAATAGGCTGCGGTGAACGCTCACCATCTGATGCAGGTCGCATGCCGATCTAGTTGTATGAAAAAAAAGGACAATTCTTTCTACGGATATGTCTAAAATTAGGGATTTTAATCTGTTTCGTTGCCTTAAGGTTGCCTTGAAAAGATTGCTCTTAGCAATAAGGCCGCCTTGTTGCATAGTAATAACATAATACTGAATATATTGCAAGCGTTTATGGGCTACGGTAACCGCTTTATATCCGGTGGGCCGTATGCTTTTATGCCTCCCGACGTAGTATAAAAAAGTATTTGAGACATCAACAGAAGTCTTTGCCCCGAGTGGAAGTGCTGTTTCGTTCTGTTGAGCAAGGTTCTGGGACACTAACTTTAATAATCATAGAGGTTACGAGTTAATATCCAAACTTTAAAAGCACCTTTTTCTTTGACTGTTCATCATTTTAGCGTCAATAAGAATCACAAATAATTCAACCATCATTGCCGTATAGATATTTGAGGGTGCGGTACGATTTTTGCATAATTTATAAACATTACAGTTTAATATGATGCTTTTTATTCATCCTTAGCACGCTATCGCCATATTAGGGCTCCATTTTGATTTTTGAAAGAACAAAATGCCGCCCGTTTGATGTTTTCCTGTTTTGTTTACTCACCGCCCTTCCTTAATGATCCAGTGCTTGTATATGTTATCATTTCGATCACAGTTCAATACATTTTTTATTTTATATAATGGTATACAAGCATAAGGCCGACATGATGTAAAGCGATTACAGTATATTAACGTTACCAATACATAAAGTATCGGTCGCGCAATGTCATCTCTGCTGGTAACTCTTTAGGAGCTTACTGGTGACCTCTCTCATTTGCAGAAAGACATTAATCCTTCATGGAGTTTTCTGGGAGGTGGAGGAACTTCCCCAGAAGAGCTGCTTTGATTGCCTATCTATCTTTAAACCCTATCCTCTGTTAATACCCAGACGAAGACAAACAGACATTTTATGCCCACAAATGCTTGTGATGTGTGGGAATCGTACTAAGAGGCATTGGTGTCAAAGTAGCGTTATTAATCACTGGGCCATTAAGTTCGTCAAAACACATAAGTTCACCCTCACATGCTGGAACCGCAATGGTCGCGTACTGCTCGGTTCGAGAGAAGTCTTCTTCCGAGACTCTCAAGTTATGGAATGAACTTCCGGCCGAGGTTTTCCCAAGGGACTACAGCATGGGGCTCTTTTAGAGTGTCGGCAACGCATGAGTGACACCCCTGGGTTGCAAATATCCACAGGCTACGGTGACTGTTTACCATCATAAATAAAGACGTAGAAAGAACTTAACAATCCTCTACGGAATTATTAATTCGTTGGAGTTTTCATTATGGTGGTGGCATCATGCGAGTAATACTTTAATGTATAGTAAACATTTATAGGTTACGGTAGCCGCATTATATCAGGAGAGATGTATGCATATTTGACTCCTGACATAGTATAAATAAAAATAGTATATTATTTGGTTACCATTATGTGTTAGTTAGTAGCTGATACGCTTATTTGCCACCTGTCTATAACTTCATCTATCTATAACTTCACGCCAAATCCCTTACGGGGTAAGCAGAGAGAACCGAGCGCCACATGAGATCCTTACAAACCTCACTCGCTTCTTTAACATTTCTTGCTTTTCTCATGCACGCTCGCCGGTTTCTAAGACTCTTGACATTATCTTCTGATAAAACACGATCAATTCCGGCGGGTCGAGGAGAGCCGAGTACTGCATAGGCACGTGGTATTTATTTTCCACGTTAAAAGCCATAACATGAATGTCTACCTGCAGTAATCAGATCTATAGGTCATTTTGTAGAGTCCACATTAGCACGTGATTTCATACAACCAGGAGACGGCATGCAATTCCAAGGTTAAACACTTGGCTGCCGAGTTTCGTCCACTGGTGTCTGGACCTTTTGTCTACTAAAATCCTTTAACCTTGGAAGATTTTGGATTTTAATTCTATTTGAATTAAAATCATAATAATAAAAAGTGAAATACAGGACAACCCCTCTACATAGCAGTTCGTAATGATGTAACAGATACTTAAGACTGTTGAAGAGTTCCCTCCTGTGGAGACGATCCTGGCTTCAGCATTAGATTATAGAGAAAATGAACATGAGGTATTAAAGTCGAGTGTACATTTAAAGTTTTAAGTCGATACCATTAACCGTTGAAGAGTTTCCTACTGCGGAGACGATCCTGGCCGGATCATCAGAATTTCACTACCAGATTATTGTATTGTTAGGACATACATAAATATACCAAAATTCAGGTCAATCGGATACCAACTTTTTCTTCTTCTCTTCGCATTCTCCCGTTTCCTAATCCATTAGGATAAGCGGAGTCCGCTACCTAAGCTTAAAGATTTGGCGAAAATACTGATTTTGACATGGAGCGTCTGTCGTCCGACCTTCACAAATCAGAGGGAAAACCAGTCCTTTCTTAGGTTAAGTCACACGTCTATCGAAAAATAATTTCTTGAACGTGCCAGTTTCCTCGAGATGTTTTCCATCACCGCCGAGCTACTGATAATTACAGTTATAATAAATAAATATTGTCGGACAAATTACACAACGCCATCTAGCCCCAAAGTAACCGAAGCTTGTGTTATGGGTACTAGACAACTGATAAACATACGTAAATACATTTTTTTTTGTAAAAACATAATTATTATACATAGAAAATACCCAGAGGAAGACAAACAGACATGTTCATGCACACAAATGTTTGTATTGTGTGGGAATCGAACCCACAAGCGTTGGTGTCAAAGTAGCGTAACAGCGCGTTTCACCACTGCGCCACCGAGCTCGTCAGTTATGTAAATAAACTCGAATTTAGTGGTATATGACAGGATTCAAACCGGGGACCTGTTCTCAATAGGCCGGTTCCTTATCCACTGGGCTGTCACTGCTTTCGCACAATCGTATCGTCCATCGGATACCAACAAGTGGTCGAAAAATGGTTTGCAAATTTTGGACAACTTACTTGGACAGTGCGAGTTAAATAAAATCTTGTAAAACAATGAACTGTCATGAAATGGTTAGCGTAACCTATGAACGCTCGCTATACAAGGTATATATATACATATATTATAGTTTTATATGTATATATTAATTTTGAGTTACAATTTAAACCGATTTCCTCTATTATTCCTAACGTGTATTATTGTGAAATTTTCGAAGTTAATACAACTTTGCCTTAAGTATTCTTGCAACTTGTTCCACATTGCTTGCAATAAAAAGGAACTGGAGTGGAAACTTCAGGACAAAACAGATTTATATTTCTTTGTTGCGGCCCGAAGGTACTTTGTGACGTAGTTTTTACTTTTTATAGGAGTAGATGCCTTGCCAGTATTCTGAGACGACAATTTGGAATAAAGGTGAATGCCCGGCTGATTTTCTGCAGGTGAATACACGGTTGAGGCTCTGAGATTTGCTGTGTTAGCAGCAGGGACGGCAACGCGCCAGCGATATCCTGTATTGCAAGCATACCATCGGTTTGACGAGCTCGATGGCGCAGTGGTGAACCGCGCTGTGACGCTACTTTAACACCAGTGCTCGTGGGTTCGATTCCCACACAATACAAACATTTGTGTGCATGAACATGTCTGTTTCTCTTGGTCTGGGTATTTTCTATGTATAATAAGTATGGATTTACAAAAATGTAGTACCCATAACACAAGCTTCGCTTACTCTGAGGATAGATGGCGCTGTGTAGTTTTTCCGACAATATTTATTTATTTATTCAATGGCTAACGACTCACTAGTATGAACTTAACCTCTAGCGAATTGATATTTAGGTATGCTAGTGTGTGAAGGTTGGTTTTTTGGATGTAATGACGATAGTTCACATCTTCTATGCCTTCACGCCAAATCCCTAGCGGGGTAGGCGTAGGCGACCGAGCGCCACGTGACTTAATCGTTACACGTCACTCGATTCTTTAACATTTATTGCACTTCTCATGCACCCTCGCCGGTTTCTAAGGCTCCTTACCTCACCTTCTGATAAAACACGATCAATTTGTTCATGGTAGGTAAGTCTTGGCCTTCCTCGGCTCCTACATCCTTCAGCTAACCCGTTGTATATCTGTGTCGTAATTCTTTCATCCTGCATTCATTCGACATACCCTTCTTAGGTTGAGTCAGGCGTCTTTAGAAATATATTGGAGGTGCGGGTTTTCTTTGATGTTTTCCTTCACCGGCGAGCAAGTGATATAGTAATGCCCACGTTAGGATTCGAACAAGGGACTATTGGTTATTAGGCTGCACTCACCATCTAATTGACGAGGTACCAGTAAAAGAAAAGGTCAGGGATATTTGACATATGACAATATAGAAAGTTGAAAACAAATGACAATTTTTGAATGGTACTTAAGTACCTATGAGAGGGTGAGATTACTATTAACCTCACGAGCTGCTTCGTGGTTGGAATAGTCCCTGCTTGGAATCCTGGTATGGGCATGTACCACTAAATTCGTGTTTTCGGATTTATTTACATATTTGTAATTATCACTGAATCGCTCGCGGTGAATAAAATCATCAAAAACGTAGGTAAACCCGCACGACTTAGAGATGATATTTCGTAAGGTGTATGATCTAATCTAAGAAAGGTCTGGTTAATCCTTTGGATTGTAGAAATTCGACGGTAGTCGCTCTATATCAAATTCAATGACTACGCCAAATCCTTAAACTTAGGTAGCGGATCCCTAATCATCAATCAACGTAAAACTACCAAAATATATGTAATATCGTCGAACAATTAGGTAAATCAATAATTGAAATTCAATCCAAATTGCACCATTAACTGCTACAAATTGATTCACTTCGGCTTGTTACCCGGCAATTATTGCTCAAAAAATTGACCGTGTAGCCGCGCCTTTATACATGGTATTACTACGTAGTATAGTAGTTATAAAGTATATAACACCCTTTAAACTTGGCGTCCGCCATCGGTTGAACTACAGCAACTAGTTTTAATTAATTTCCGCTTTAATACCGCTAGCTTCTAATTTACTCTACGCTCCTTGTAGGTTAACCACTACCAGATTGACTTTCCCATGGTTTACGGGTAGCGGGAGGGAGGGGATGCCCTTGGCCCATCAGTGAAGAGAATTTAACGGCACGTGTTTTATTTCTAGCATGGGGATTTTATCCCCATGAATTTTTTATTATTCTATCATAACTTCACGCCAAATCCCTTACGGGATAAGCAGGGAGACCGTGCGCCACATGACTATATCCTTACACACCTCACTCGCTTCTTTAATGTTCATTGCTCTTCTCATGCACGCTGGCCGGTTTCTATGGCTCCTGACATCACCTAATGAAACACGTCATTGTAGGTAATGGCCTTCCTCGGCTCCTACATTTTCTTTATTGTTACTTTCTGGGAATAGTATAATTTTGAATCATAATTTTAACGTTAAGATTGTTTCCATTGAAAAAAATGACTAGAGAAATATTCATCGTTTCTCTCATTTCAGATGGATTCCGTATTTTTTCGTCTATTAATAAAAATTAAAAGTGTCATTTATATTTTGATTACACTGCGCGGGAAACGGGCTTATTGATACTTGCAAAAGCAACACTTATTTGCAGCAGACACTATAAAAAACTCTTCACATCTTTTTCGAAGAACCTCATGTTGTTGTCTACTAGAAAAACCTCCGCAGAAAGTTCTTCCCACAACCTAATGATTCTTAAAAGAACATTTTTTTATATAAGCATATTTCCACAAACCGTCGCACAGCCAGTAACATGAGAACTTCAATAGACGACTCCGATGCCACATATATAATATATCTGTCCACTGACAGCCAATGCCTCATCTCTCGATCACTGATACCAAGCAATGTGTAAGATACACTAGAAGACCATTAGTCGAACGATCATGATGAAAGTCTTGCAGACACCTGTTGCTAAAGTCATAAAAGTATATAAGGAGTCTCATGTTTATCACGCACTCCATCACCTTTGAGAGAAGGGAGGTGATAATGATAGGCCAATAATTTAGTGGATCTGATCTATCACTTTTAATGTGCATCGCCTGCACATTGTCAGCCGTTCACAACGACGGGATTTGTCCAATGGAGTGTGACAGCGCTAAAAGTTGCTTCTGAACACAACTCAAGAGCAGCAGGCTTCAATTCCAATGAGGTAGGTCTTAGAGTAAAAGCACCTGACTGTGGTGAACCACGCTAACGAGGCTCTTACAAAACATGGGTAGGACACATCTGAGCAGCGAGACTGGCAAGTTCTCGTCTGTAGACTTGATGTAAGTGAATGAGGTTACCGGTAAACTCCTGAGGATTTGATATGGTTTATATTGTAAGCGATTATTGGCCGCGGTCACCACAATTCATCAGTAGACCGTATACTTGTCATCTCCTATAAAGTAACTAATTTTTTCATTACAATCATTGAAAGAAACTCACGGTGAAATTGTTTTAATTTTATTAAACTCTATCAATAAAACGAATACTAAATTAAATTCTTACTCGCTACGCTTACTTGGAAGTAAAAACGGAAGTACGAAGCAAAAAAAACTGTACAATATGACGGAAGGACAAATGGGAGAAAACAGAAAGATAAAAATACCAATTAGGGGCTACTGGCTGCAGCCGGTATTAATATACTATTCTACCTTACACATGGCAGTTACAATGATAGTAAAGTATCGAGCGTCTTCACAAGGTAAGTTATTTTACAATGCAATGTATTACTTAATAGACCTTTCACTCCGCAATACCAGCAACAAAACTAAAACAATTTTTAATTAATCTCCGGTTAAGTTCCGCCATCTTACAATTTAAAGAACTTTTCTTTGTTTAGAAACCGAAGGAGGATTGGAGACAGTTTTCTAAAGTTTTTGCTACTCGTTTATTACCTCTCAGAGTTTACGTTGTGTCTATAAGTTCATTTTGAAGTTAAACTTCAAAATCATCACGCCAGGACTCTTTAGGGATAGGCAGAGAGGCCCGAGTGCCACATAACTGACTTCTTACACACCTCACTCGCTTCAGTTCACTGATCTCTAGGAGTACTGATCCTCCGTTTGGTCCTGATCATCTTCTGATAAAATACGGCTATTTAATGCGGTGAGAATTGGCCTTCCTTGGCTATATTATTTCTACATTTGCGAATTAATGAAACATAGGGATGCTCTCTTTCGGACCAACTTTGTTGCTTACATCATCAACAATATTGCCACATATATTGCGCAATGCTTACATTTCGACGATGTTCATTCTTCTTTAATTCTCTCTCAGCCAAACCAAGCTCTCGCTTATAAAATATTTCTCAAACAAATTTACTTATTTGTTGATACAAAAATGATGAAAGTGTCCTGATAGACAGTAGCATAAGATCTACAAATCCCGGAATCCAAATAGAAAATTCGGCGTCTATAAGATCTGACTCTGAACATGTCTATTGATCCAACTGGCCGTAATTGTTAAAAACGATTTCGTGAAAATCAGCGTTTAAAAACAATCGCACAGAAAAGTCACACTCGCCGAATATCTTATATAGAGGGCATAATTTATCCCCTGTTAATACAGAGCTATAAAATTTTACACATAATAGATAAAGTATTAAAACCAAATGTCAGGGAACAATTTCACCCCCACCTTCAACCTTTAAAGGAAGATACTGCGATTGATTTGTCATTTGTAAATAGATAGATAGGTAAAATGTTTATTTTGCAACTTCCAACACATACATGCTATTGCAGTCCACAGTGTACATACAGTAATTAAACAAATTTGAGTTATTACTTAATTACATATTGTATATAGTACATACTTCAACAGCATGCGTGCGCTGCAGTGATACAAAAATGGTCATTGCTCAGTGTGGGCTTTTGCTCATGCATGCTGAGCAAAACACTGATTTTCTGCATCACTGGACTGATTCAACATATTTTATATTATCAGTAATAGGGAATTGATTAGTAAAAGTGTAGTGTGAGGTACACCAGATGCATAAGTTTATATAAAATACTAGTGTAGGCATAGTAAACATGTTCACATATATAACTTAACACACGGTTACCGAAAAAATACGTGAGTAAAATTATGTATAGTATATGTATATTAAAACAAAAAGACTTTCTATATTGCAAAATCCGCTGCCGAGCAACCTTGTGGAATACCCAGAGTTTGTTTATTTAGAAAGAAGGGCTTAAATTGTTTCTTGTAGCCTATGGACATTTGCAACAGCAGGGGTGTCACTCATGCGTTGCCGACCCTAAAATCTCATGTATGTAGACTTTTGAAAAAACCTCGGCAGAGGGTGAATTCTACAACATAAAGTGAGACAATCTCTCCATAACCTTAAGAATTCAATATCATCATAACATCGTGTGTGAACTTATAATCGTCAACTGAATTTACAGCACGTCTCTGATCCGCATTACATGGTCCTCCATTCCAGTACTGCTGCCTAAAGGTACAGCACTCCATGAGCAATCTGAATTGAGACTTGTACAACATAAGTATTTGCTTCGAGTCAAACTACTGCTTCGCTCTGTTGGTCACTTAGTAATCCTTGCATACTTTCGGTTTCCTCTCTTTCAAATAATGTTTGATTGCTTCGCATTTAATTGCGAGCATTTCTCGAGGATAAACTTCATTGGATTCTATTTGTAAAACATTACATGTTGCAGTACTTATATGCATAAAAATAACATGACAAACCCATTAATTATCAAACGAACAGTAAATAAAAGATTTAAAGAGAAACCAGACCTTTCTTAGGTCTTTCAAAATATAATTTCTTGGACGAGCGAAATTCTACACGGTGTTTTATTCACTGCCATTAGAAATATGTACATTAATCCGAAACCACGAATTTAGTGATACATGGCAGGATTTGAACCGGGGACCACTAGGCTAACTTCACTTCACATACATGGTGTGAAAAATATAACAGGAAATAGACTGAAATTACAAATTTGCGTCATTAAAGCTCGCGACCTGAGGCTTTCAAAGAGCCTCTCATTTGTTATTCCCTCTCTACCGCCCTTAATATACAATGTTCCATTTCTGTGGCATACCTACGGAGTAACCTATCATTTAATTTAATACATACAAGCAAACTAACACGCTTTAATGTAGTTTACAGGTCCATTATCCTGTCACACGGTCCACAGAAATGTCCCTATAATATTTGGTAAGATTGATGATAAATTTAAGTATACAGATGAAACGTTAAGTAAAACCTACTAATTTCACGTTTTGGAAATGTGGTTTATAACGTTTTACCTAATTGACGAGCTCGGTGGCACAGTTGTTAGTAACACTACTTTGTTACGAAGGCTCGTGGGTTCGATTCCCACAAAGGACAAACATTTGTATGCATGAACGTATCTGTTTGTTTTGGTCTGGGTGTGTTCTATGTATCATATTGTATTTACAAAAAAATAATATTTACGTATATTTATATTATTTATTAGTTGTCTTGTGCCCATGACACAAGCTTCGGTTACTTTGTGGCTAGATGACGCTGTGTAATTTGTCCGACAATATTTATTATTTATTTAATTATACACCTGCTTGAGTATTTATCGCTAAAGACTGGCCTCGGACTTCGCCTATTTGATATAAAAATGGCTTATTTAAATATAGGTAAGTAATTCTAAAAATAAAGCATATTTTATCGTCAGTATCTGAGCAACTCTGCATTGCTAGGTTTTTTTGTGTAATCGCATTTTTATTCCCAGGAAAGTTTGTTAATGTTTAATATAATGACTGTTTGTGCCAAAATAAAGAGAAAAATGTCATGTTTTTTTACAACATCAGGAGTCATACAAATACGGCCGACCTGATGTAAAATAGTTTCTGGAGCATATGAGTACTCGGGGGCAGCACAGGCGTGAGTGACTCAGGTCGGTTGGTGTGCTGCGTTTACTCCAAATTTACTCCCGGCATTATGCACTTTATTACTTGCCCTCCTGAAGTATACTCTATCGTCTCCTCTCTGAGTGGCCAATGAAGGCAAGCCATAGGTGAGAGTTCTACGAGCTTTCTTGGGTTTCCACTACGTACGAAGAAGACATAAACGAAGATCCTTATCGAATCTCTGGAGCACTTGGATACCCCTAGCGTCTTTACTCGCCCACGACTGGTTTACTTGGCGTTTCACATAAAAACCGCAAACAAATAATAACACCCTGGAGGGTTGTTATGTTCCTACAACTGATTGTTTACCAGAAAGCTTCTGCCAGAAGTTGCTGTGGTGACATTAGGCGATTGGTACTTGATGTATCTGGGGAGTCGATGGATGCAGGTGGCACAGGATCGAGACGAGGTTAGAGGGGAGGCTATGTTCAGCAGTGGACGAATACAGGCTGAAATCATGATAATGATGACTTGATGTATTCCAGCGATCATAGATTATGAAAACAAAACAGGCTCTGACAGGTATAATTTACGCCTTATCTGAGAAATTTGCAAAGATATATATTGTTTTATAAAACGTCTTGTATGCCAAGCAGGCGGATCACCTGATGTAAAGTTACCATCACTACGAATGCAAACAATTCATTAAGTATAACTCGCGCGATGCCACCTCTACTGCTGACACAACAACTCCTTAGAAGCGTATGAGTGAGTACCTCTCACACGCAGGTATACAATAACCCTCCTAAAAGTTGTTATTTTGCTATGGTTTCTCGTGAGGTGGAGGTTCATCAGTCGGGCTGCTTTGATGCACCCTACCCCTCTTAAAAATACCCAGATCAAGACAAACAGATATGTTCATGGGCACAAATGTGTGTACTGTATGGGAATCGATCCCACTAGCGTCAGTGTCAATGTACCGTTATTACCACTACGCCACCGAACTCCTCAGATAGACGAAGGGACAAACAGAGCGAGGTTACTATTAATGTTTCGGCGTTAAACGAACGAACCCCTGAAAACGATGACTGTATTCAGGGTTTCGTACTGAAATATGGATAAAGTAATTCCAAAAATGACCTGAAATAAAACGTCTGAAATTGGAGCAACCTCCACAGCGAGCGAGGAAGATGCATACCTATAAGCACTTCCTGAACAGGGAAAATTCAGGCTGAAGCTTTTTAAGACTTCACAATGGAACTTAACCGTTATGCGGTCGTTATAAGTTAATACAGCAACAGTAACCTCACGGTTACTGTTGCTGTATTAACTGCCCAATTATGAATACGTTTTTTAAGCCCCGTTGCAAAAAAGAGGGGTGTTGTAAGTTTGACCGCTATGTGTATGTATGTAACCGTAGCTCTTAAACTGATAATTTGGATACGGCTATTTTTACTTGAAAGTAGATTTTCTAGGGGTGGTTCTTAGATATGTTTTATCAATATCGGGTTAGCCGTTTCAAGGTTATCAACTCTTTTGTTAACTGTGGTAGGGATCTTAGACCCATATTGGGTATTTACTTTACTTTCCAACATATGTGTGTGTAAAATTTGAAACACCCATATATGTATGCTATATAACTATGCAAGATTATGGAATACACTTTGAAAAAATAATAGCAGATATGTCGTATTTGGATACGTTAAAAACGTACTTAATTAACGTACCAGTTGATTTTACATACAATATAAAGGTGGCAACACATTTGGATCTTTTTTATTTTGTATTTATGTATATCATCGCGTAATGCGTGTGTGGTGATCTAAATGGACGGGTTGGGACCAAGCCGAGGAAGACCAAGACCAACCTGCCACGACCAAATTGTGTGATGAAAGATGAAAAAAAATTAAAAGATGAAATGACCAAATGATGTCAGAAACCGCCGAGCGTGCATGAAAAGAGCTATTCATGTTAAAGAAGCGAGTAAAGTGTGTAAAGATCGCGTCTTATGGCGCTCGGTACTCTCTGCCTACAAGCAAGGGACCTGCGTGAAGATATACATACATATAATAATAATAAAATTAACTAAATAGATAATCTCTTTCACGCTAAATATATATCACAGGTACATTTTTGTAATATTCACTTTTTGTCTTTTTCTTCTCAGCGTTATCCCGTTCCTTAATCTATTCAGATTAGCAGGGTCCGCTACCTAAGCTAAGGATTTGACCAAGATACTGATATATTTACATGGAATGACTGCCGTTAAACCTCCACAACCCCGGGGAAATTCAAACCTTTCTTAGGTTAGGTCACTCGTCGTTAGAAATATAATTTCTTGAACGTCCGGCTTTCCGTCCAACCATCGCGCTAGTGATAATTACAAATATGTACACGAATTGAAAACACGAATTTAGTGATACATGCCAGGATTCAAATCAGGGACTAATTGGTCAACAGGCCGGTTCTTTATCTACTATAAAGATACAGATAAAAATAATTTATTTGCCATTTGGCCACATGGGAACTTAGACACGTCTTACTTTCTTTAACCCTTCGACACCCGGGTGGTCGAATACGTATATAGCGGGTTCTGACAGGTCACATCAAATCATGTTGTATTTTATTAATTTTTCATTGCTTTAATCTCTCTTTTTTAATCTACCAGCTTTTCGAAAATGACCATTGGCGAAGACGAAATGCCAAAAGAAACTTGCCAATATAGGTATTTTTTAAATCATCAATTTATTACAATACATATATATGAGTGTACATATAGTGATATCAAGTGGTACAATTAAAGATATATTAATACATCTGCTGAATCATTTCCAAATAGATACTGTAAATAAATAACCCATCTTATATAGAGTATTTTGATGTGCCTTTTGAACATAATGTCAGGCATGGACATAACTGTTTCAGGTAATTTATTATAGAATGGAATAAAATTTAATCAAAAGCTCTTTTAGTCTTAGAAAGCCGATGCAAGAGGATCAATTCCTGTTTCTAAGACTTTCACTAAACTTTGGAAACGAGTCTATATTTTTACGAGCATACATTATGTCCTCATAAATATACTGAAAGGTAACACGAGGATATTTATTTCTACGAATAGTTCTCTAAGTGATTCCCTGGAGCCCTGGAGATGTTATAAATAGAGCCGATGGCTCTCATTCGTAATGTGACTGAGCTATAATTCGTCGAAATATTTTTTAAACATATATATTAATAATAATGGTAGTATAAAAAAATCGGTTCCGCATTAGAAAGAATATAATTATAATTTGTATTACCTTTTTTTTTTTTTTTTTTTGTGACGCGGGGAAAAATGCGTTACGCACACCACCGGTGCCTGGGTGGCCTCCGGTGGTAGTGTGGGACTCCCCGTCGGCTGTCCGACGGTATACCCACTAAACGACCCCGCGAAATGCCATCGGCCGCGTTGGTGTGGTGCCCCGGATCTGTCAGCAACAGGGCACCACTGCGACTGGCCAGCCCCTCAAAAGGGGCCGGACTTCTTCTCTCTAGGGGCCATTCCGGCAAATTGGGACAGCCCCTCCGGCGGCGGGACCATTATGGGGCCAGGTTCCCATCCTGACCCCTAATCCCACAGATTAGGGAGGCGGCAGTAGGTGCGCGTAGCGCCTACGCCGCACTCCCGTCCGCCGTCTCCGGAGCGGGACAGCCAAGGGATCGTCCTCCCTGTCCCGCTCCGAGGCCTCCTTCTGGGACATGACCGTCTCACAGAAGGAGGCCATCGCCTGCCAGGCACTGTCACTCCCGAGCATGGAGCGGACCACGCTCGGGAGCGAGAGGTCCGCGCTTTCTAGCGCGGACACCAGATCGTGGCGCTGCCGAGACCACATGGGACACTGCTCCAGAGTGTGCTGGGCAGTGTCCTCGGCCGCGCCACAATCGTGGCAGCCCGGCTGCTCCTCCCGCCTCGCGACCCGGTGCAGGTACTCACCGAAGCACCCATGCCCGGTGAGCACCTGCACCATGCGGAAGGTGAGGGGTTTGCGCCTACGGCGCATCCACGACTCCAGTACCGGGCGCAGCGCATCCGCGACGCGGACTCCATACCGCGGCTGCGCCAGGTCCTCCCCCCACCTCCGCATCATTTCCGTATGCCCTCGCTGGCGATACCGCCCCACCTCCTCCAACGTGGGGCGCTCGCCGAGACTCCTCCTTTCAGCAACGAAGCCGTATACCTCGGCGAGCACCTCCGCCACCAACTCCCAGGGCGGGTCGCCAGCGAGGGCGGTCGCGGCCGTCCAAGCTACCGTACGGTACCCCCTTATTGCCCTCTGCGCTATGACCCGCTGCGCTCTGCGCAGCTGAGCCCTGTTCCGAGCGCAGAGGGCGTCCGCCCATATGGGGGCACCGTACGTGGCCATACTCCGGCAGATGCCGGAGTACAGCCTTCTGCACGCGGCGCTGGGCCCGCCCAAATTGGGCAGAAGACGACCCAGCGCCGCCGCAGCTCTGATGACCTTCGGTCCCAACCGCTCGAAGTGGGGGCCGAAGGTCCATCGTCCGTCAAGGGTGAGGCCCAGGTAGCTCATCTGGGCACTCACCCTTATCCTCTCTCCTCCAATTTGGAGGTGCGCTCCCGAGGGGGGGCCCCGCCTACCGGTCCCGCGGAAGAGGAGGGCTTCGGTTTTATCCAATCGGACCCGAAGCCCAAGCCTCTCTATGCGGCTGACCACCAGTCCTACTCCGACTTCGGCCAGCCGCGCCGCCTCCACGAAGGTCTTACCCCGGGATGTGACGAGGGTGTCATCTGCATAGCAGATGACACTCATCCCGGGGAGGAGACGGCCCCGCAGGACCCAGTCGTATGCGAGGTCCCACAGGATGGGGCCCAGAACGGACCCCTGTGGGACACCGCACACGACGCGTCTTCTGACCATTTGGCCCCTCGCGTCCTCGTAGTGCACCTCCCTGTCCTCCAAGTATGCCTTCAACAGTCTCCCCAAGTACGGAGGCACCTCAAAGTATTTGAGGGCCTCCAGTATGGTACTGTGGGGGAGGCTGTTGAAGGCATTGGCGATGTCTAAAGACACCGCCACCACCACATCTCCCTCGCGCTCCGCATCCTCCGTCACCGACCTTAGGCGTTTTATGGCATCAACGGTCGACCGTCTGGCCCGGAACCCGAACTGGGCATCCGATAGGCCCGGTCCCGGGCCATCCTCCAAGTGCTGAGCGAGGCGGGAAGCGACAACCCTTTCAAGGGCTTTCCCCGCCTCGTTCAGCAGAACGACCGGTCGAACCGCCGACCCCGAGTCCGGGGGCCGGTCTCCCTTCAACAGAAGGCAGAGCCGGCCCACCCTGAAGGGTCCCGGGCAGCACCCCGACCGCAAGCAGCAGTCAAGGAGCTCCCGGAACCTGTCTCCGAGGTGCACGAGAGCCAACGCTAGCACCTTCCCGTGCACCCCGTCCGGACCCGGCGCCCTCTTCTTGCCTCGGAGGCGGTCAACGACCGCCTCCATCTCCTGGTCGGTGACGGGCAGCGGAGCGCCCTCCTCCTCTCCTCTGGAGTCCGACGATCGGGCCATCCTCGGGGGAGCGTAGCCCCGTGGGTTGTCGGGGAAGAGTTCCCCGACAACCCTCTCCAACAGGGCCGGCTGGAGGGTCTCCGTCAGTGGGGCCGACTGAGCGCGGATTTTGTTCCGCGCTCCCCTGTACGGTCGGCCCCACGGGTCCCTGTCTAGGCCCTCCAGCAGCTCCTGCCACGCTCCCTCCTTGGCCCTACTTATGGCCATCTGCAAGGCTTTCTTCTTCTCCACGTAGATGCCGTGCAGATGGCCATCTCTTCCTTCGTCCCGGGGGCGGCGACGCCTGCTCCGAGTGTACGCTCTACGCGCCCCGTTGCAGGCGTCCCGGAGGTCGGCTATCTCCGCCGACCACCAGTAGACCGCCCGCCTTGGAGGCGGACGCCCAACGCTGGGCATGGCCGCCCCGCACACCGCCGTGAAGGCGTCGCAGAGACGACCAGCCCCCTGCTCCGCGCCCAAATCCTCCACTGGCGGGAGGCCCCAGCGGCCGACAATGGCCGCCTCCTCTGCCAGTTCCCGGTCGAGCCTGGTGAGTGCCCAACGCGGGAACCGGCTCCGCCACCGGGACGAAATCGCCGGACTCCCGGGGGCTCGAGACACCTCGAACCTGATGTATCGATGGTCCGAGAGTGTCTCTACCCCCGTCTCTACCCTCCAATCCTCGATACGGCGCGCGGTGGACGCGGTGGCGAAGGACAGATCCACCACCGACCCTCCATTCCACCGCACGCACGTTTGGACCGTCCCCCTATTCAAGAGGGACAGTCCCGCGGCCAGCGCCCACTCCTCCACCTTCCGCCCTTTAGCTTCCGTGGCCGGGTTGCCCCACGCCGTGGACTTGGCGTTGAAGTCCCCGGCCACGACAACCTGGGCGGGCGCTAACCGCCTCACTGCCGACCCGAGAGCGTCGAGCAGCTGCTCCAAGGCCGGCAGGTCGCGGTTCGGTGAGAAGTACACACCGATTATTGCGTACTCTCCCCGAACCGCCGCCACGTAACCCGCTCCCCTCGCCCTCACCACAAGTGGGGGGCTGGCGCCAGGCCTCGTGACGATGGCCACGGATCCGTCCTGGTCCCCGGCCCAGTTAGGCCGAGAGGGCACGAAATATGGTTCCGCAACCACCGCCACGTCCACGTCCCACTCCGCCATGGTCTGCAGGAAAAGGTCCTGAGCCCCGGCGCAGTGGTTGACGTTGGCCTGTAGGAAGCGAGGATGTCCGGCCATTACTCGGACATCCTAGCCTCCGGCGCCTCCTGCCGCCCACTCCCGCGAGAGGTGGGGGGCATTCTCCCGCGGATGGATGGGGGGTTGCAGAGACGGCCCCCCATCACGTGACTCGCCTTCCGTCCGGCGTCGGCGCACACGGCACAACGGGCCTGTGCCGAGCAGCCCGAGGCAATGTGCCCCGGCTGCCCGCACCTGTAACACAGGCGGCTGCGGTCCGCCTTGGAGGGGCACAACTCCGCTGTGTGCCCCTTCCCCATGCACTTAAAGCAGTGCATGGGGCGCGCCTTCAGCAGGTGGAGCTGCGCCCTGCTCCAGCCCACCCCGATACTGCCCAGCTCAAGCAGCTTCTTCGCTGCCGTGAGCGGGCAGCGCATCAGGGCGGAACTAGAGTTCCGCCAGTCCGGGCGGATTTCGCCCACCCGGACCTGCTCAGGGGTGCAGCCCCCCTCCCGCGCGACCGCAGCCTGGACCCGCTGTGCCGTAGCGGCGTCGTCCAGACCCGTGAGGCGGAACTCCGCACACTTCACGGGCCTGGACACCTCCACGACGCCGGACAAGGCGGCCGTCAACTTGGCCGCCAGGGCGTCAGCTTTTTCATGACTGGAGGAGCCTGGTACCTCTATGAGCCTCGCTCCGGTCGCAGACTTCCGGATCCGAAGCGAGCCGATTCCCAGCTCCCCCAGATTCACCTCCCGCTCGGCTTTTAACAGGGCCGAGGCATATGATGCCCCCCCTTGGGCTGCCTCCGGCCGTAACTTTAATATTACGGCCGTGGAGCCGGGGAGCACCACCTTGGCCTTGCGGCCCTCCTCCTTGCCCGCGGGGGTAGAGGCTGACGCCTTGGCGGGCGCTGGCCCCGCAGGAGTCGCGGGGGCCGCGGTTTTCCGCGGCTTGCGGCGGACCACCTCGGTCCACGATGCCACCTTCGGGACCTCGGTGCTCCCTGCCGCTGCCGAGGGTGTCGCCGCGGCCCTAGATGTGGACGGCCCGAAGCTCGTCCACGACTCCTCGCCGGCACCAGTACGGCGGGCGGGACCAACTTTTGCGGCCCGCCTCGCCCGAGGGCGCACATCCAGCTCGGCCGGCGAGCTCGCCTTCTGCGGAGCCGGAGCCGGTCGTCCCGCTCTCTCGATGGCCGCTCTTGCGGCCTTGGCCACCCCCGACTTGTCACCCGCCAATGGCGGACGGGTGACCGCGGGGGGAGGCAACCGTGACTCCAGCTCCGCGAGACGTCCGTCAACTAGGTTGCCGACGAGCCGGGCGATATTGCTCTCCAGAGCCTCGAGATCGACCGGGCCCGTCGGCCCCTGCGCCCTCCTCTCCTTCCGGAGCTCCTCGAACTCCCGGCGGTGCGCATGCACCTCCTCCCTGAGGGAGGCGACCTGCCTCTGCAGCCGTGCGTTATCGGCGCGGAGGCGGTGGGTCTCCTCCGCCTCCGTGCGCACCACCAGGGTCTCGAGGATCTCTCTGATCCCGCCCGCAGCCTTCGCTATTTTAGCGGCGTACCCCCCCTTGAGGCTCGCCGACTTGCCGGTGAGGTCGAGGATCACGCCCAGCATCTCCTCGCCCCTCACCATGAGCTCATCGGCTCCCCTCTCAGTTGGGCACCCCGCATTCCCCTCAGGGCCTTTCCCTTCGGGGCTCTTCTTTTTTCCCGTGTCGCTTCTCCCCTCGACGCTTCCGGCCGCCACTGCCGCGTCCTTTTTACCCGCCGCCCGCTTCTCCAGGAGCGCCTGAAAGGCCGCCTCCTTTGACTCCTCAGTCCGCTCCTTGAGCAGCCGACGGGCTCTGGCCAGACTCGGAGCGATGCCGCCTCGCTTCCCGCGTCTGGCCGTGGATAGCTTCGCCCGCTCGTCGGGCGTCTCCGTCTCCGAGCCGGAGAAGAGGCGCTTCCGCCCCAGCTCCGACTCCGAGAGGGTGGGGACCGACATATCGGTCTCCTCTCCTCCGTCACGCCCCCGCTGCAATGCCACCGCCTGTGGCTCCTCCGGGAGGTCACTCTCCCCGGACCCCTCAGGCCCCGACATCATCCCCACACCCGGAAACCCCGGGACTCGGCTGTCCAGATTCGTTCCCGAACTCTAGACAACACACACACAACGACAAACACACAAGATACCAACAAAAGACAAAACACACACCAACAAAAACGGGACACGCTCACACCACCAAAACAATCAACGAAAACGTCAAATACTCCTACTCTACTCAACCACCTCGCCCACAAGTATTGTTTTCTAGCTTTAGTCACCACTCACCGGCCACTGCGTTACCGCGCACCAGGTGAGATGGGTCCAGGGCAGACTACGTGGAAGCACTAGAAAACACTTGGGGCCTGCCCCATAATTTGTATTACCTTACGTTAACCTTCCATTGTACCCAAAAACAAAGAAGACTGTAGCCCATAGTTATTCCACAACAGGCTATTATTAACATAGTCTGGTAACAAGCCAAGGCAGCGCCTTATTCACGGGGAGACCTTGGATTATGATTTATCACCTGAATAAACGGGTTCTCTGTAATATTTTACGAACCCTGACATTTAGGGGCTGTTAAAAAATAATGAAGCGAAGAATCTATACGTCTTTGTTTGGAGAAACGAGACCGAAAGATTTTTTTACGACTTCTGGAGGTACACAAGCATACGCACTGAGTAGTGTAAAGTGATGATCGTAGCCTATGAGTATTTCAATACAGGAAGTTCACCCACACACGCTGGAACCGCAATGTTCGCGTACTGTGCGGTTCTAGAGAGGTTTTCTTCTGAAAACTCTCAAGTTGTGGAATGAGCTCCCAGCCTACAGCATGGGGTTCTTCAAGAAAGACGTGAAGAGGTTTTTAGAGGTTCGGCAACGCATAAGTGACACCCCCTGGTGTTACAAATGACTGTTTACCATCAGTTAGACCGTATGCTTGTTTGCCACCTTTAGTGGTATAAAAAAAGTATCGCTCGTGTGTTGCCATCATGTAGGAATAACCGGTGAAACGATATTGCCTTGTAACTCAACAGCATTTTACGAAATGTATAATATTGTTGAATGGGGGTCCTTTCGCGTTCATTGCTCGAGGTTGGCTGAAAAACATCCCTTTTATGAATAAGTCCGCCTTTGTAACACTAGCTTTAATTTCATTTTTTATTTACAGCAACACTTTTTTATTTACAGCAGCAACATTGAAACATACAAGCATACGGCCCACCTGATGTAAAACGGTTACCCTAGCCTGTGAACGCTTGCAACACATTAAGTATTACTCGTGCGACGCCACCTCTCATGTTAATGCAGCTACTCCTTAAGAATTAACTGGTGACTTCACTCACTAGCAGGAACACGATAACCCTCCAAAGCTATTTGGCTACGATATCCTGTTAAGCGGAAATACTTCCCCAGTCGGGCTGATTTGATGCTCCCTACCTCTTTTAAAAACACCCAGTCCAAGACAAACAAAAATGTTCACGCGCACAAAGTTTGTCCCATGTGAGAATCGACCCCACGAGCGTTAGTGCCTAAGTAGCGTTACTAACCACCGTGCCATCGAGCTCGTCAAACATAACAATAGCAAAAGTAACTACTTTAATCCTTTAGTCACGAGGAATATAAGAAAACTGAATAAAGGTACACTAACTCGATTCACTGATTTCTGGACTCCACCGTTGTGACAGGATTCCTGTCGATACTCCGAACGACGTAATCTAATCTTGAATTCTATTGTAAGACTTGGCAATGTCGGTATCAATAATTGGTTTTCTTCTTTCTAGCATTATCCCGTTTTCTAATCAGGATTGGCGGGATCAACTATCTAAACCTAAGGATTCGACGAAGATACTGGTTTTCACATGGAGCGACTGCCTCCTCCTCCACCTCCACAACCTGGAGGGAAAACCAGACCTTTCTTACGTTAGGCCGCACGTCTTTCGAAATATAATTTCTTGGACGTGCAGGTTTCCTTGCTATGTTTTTCTTCACCGCCGAGCAAGTGATAATTATAAATATGTACATAAACCGGTGACAGGTAATAATTGGTATCTATATCACTCACTGAACTGCTTTTAAACGGATTTTGATGTTTTTTTATGTATCGACGAGCTCGGTGGCTCAGTCGTGAATAACGCGACTTTGACACCATTTATTTTATACTACGTCGGGAGGCATACAAGCATACGGCCCACCTGACGTAAAGCGGGTACCGCAGCCTATTCACGCATGTAATATATTAAATATCACTCACGCGATGCCTCCTCTGCTGCTTACACAGTAACTCCTTGCGAGCATACTGGTGACCTCACTCACACGCAGGAACACAACAACTCTCTAGGGAGTTGTTATTTGGCTGCGGTATTCTGTGAGTTGGAGGTACTTCCCTAGACGGGCTGCTTTGATGCGCCCTACCTCTCTTAAAACATCCAGACCAAGACTAACAGACATGTTCATGCACACAAATATTTGTACTGTGTGGGAATCGAACCCACGAACGTTGGTGTCAAAGTAGCGTACCAACGCGTTTCACCACTGCGCCACCAAGCTCGTCGAATAATAAAAAAGAATAAATTAATAGACCAATTGTTGAGGAAGGTTACAGCCTCTAAGGCTATTGAACATCACGACACGACCGACAAGCCCAGGAAAAAGAAATAAAGTGGAAAAGTGTTTGAAACGGTATACCAGGATATATGCAAACGAAGTCGGAGTGTGCAACTAGGTTTGATGTAAAAATGTTTATCTTCACAGCCAAATTGTCAGATATCCAAAAATAAATTAGCACCATGACCGTCATACAAAATGAAAATGATTGAACTAGTAAACTAAAGACATAAAAGAAGTGTGCAAGAACCGAGCCATATGGTGCTTCGTTCTGACGACCTTGCATGAAACTTTCTTGATATGTACGGGATATATATTAAAAAATCTGTCAAATTGAAGTCGGAATCTCATACGATGAGTTCCGTAACGAAAAGTATAAAATATATTTTAAAAATTAAGAAAAATAATAAATACATTATATTTTATACAACTAGATTGGCAAACAAGCATGCGGTCCGCATTAGATGGTAAGCGACCACCGCAGCCTATTGACGCTCGCAACACCACGGGAATGTTACTCGCGCCTTGCCAATCTACCTATGGCTGTTTCGTCACAGTACCCAGCAATTTCTCTGCCACATCTCACCCTTCAAACCGGAACACAGCTATATAAATATAGCTGGTTGACAGTAGAAATAGGTGAGACAGAGGTACCCACGCAGACGACTGTTCTACAAAGTCTCCTTCTTGTCTACATTCTGAACTCGGAATCAGAATGTAGTTTAATTTTAATTTTAAAACTATTTAAGCATGTCTTGTTTGAATGCAGAGAACAGTATACATAAATTGCACATTCTTAACTAGTTTAGGTTTTAAGATAAACCTTGTAATGGTGTAACGTAAAACAGAAATGGTATAAAAGTGACAACTGTAGCAACCCCCTATTTATTTTTCACATTTATGACAAACAAGTACAAAAATATGTTTGCAGTCTACTCGATGAGCTTTAAACAATGACACTTCATGCCAGGGTGAGATTTTTTCGTCTACGTTTTATGTAACTTCGCTGAAAAATTATGATATTAGATTTAAATTGCGGGTTTCAGCTATTATATACACATATAGTCTAGTTAATAGATTCAGGCGTAATTTTGCGAAAGTCAAATTTACATGCAATTTGACCTAACCTGCTTTGTGTATTTCCGCCACCAATTAATTCATGCGGCACCCACCCTGCCGTTAGTAGTTGCAACTTGCCGACGCTGCCATGGCTGCTCCGGTAGTCTCTGCCTCGGCTGCTACGGCCGTCTGCCATCTGGAACAGAAACCACATGCCCCGACCACCGTCGCTGCCACGACCGGCCCGGTTGTCGCTGCGATATGTGTTTCGCCTCTCCAAGAGGCATCTTCAGGCGCTGTAGACATTAATTGTTAGAATAACATGCTACATTGTAGCACGTTATTTTAACGATTGCGTCACCATCTGCCGACTTTAACTTTGTATCTAAACTAACATTCAAGGACTCACTCAAACATAGACAAAACGTTTCACTAAAATCAGTTCAGCCTATTGGGATAAGTTCAGTGATATACACGTACGGAAAAATTACATATATAAAGATGTATAGACAAATACAAAATAGTTTTGTACCTTTTTCTCACAAATCAATAAACCATTTGGCGGCCCATGAAGTCCCATTACTCGTCAAAACGATGTATTTAGCGCCTAAATATCGAATCGATTCGTACCTACCGACCAATGGGAGGATATACTAACCAATAAACCTAGAAGTTTTTAGAGCACATTGAGTAGAGTTTAACTCTACTCGATGAGCTCTCAAGCTGTGGAATGAACTTCCAACCAAGGTTTTCCCAAGGGCTTACAGCATGAGGCTCTTCAAGAAAGGCGTGAAGAGATTTTTACAGGGTAAGTAACGCATGCGTGACACCCCTAGTGTAGCAAATATCCATAGGCTACGATACCATGTTTGCAATGCATGTTCATGTGTGCATGTTACCATGTTTGCTTACCATCATCAGACAGGGCGTATGTTTGATTTCCACCTTAGTGAAATATTTTTTCATGCCCCAATAAATGAAAATGGAATACAATACAAGAAGTTCGCGAATTGCCATCCAAGCTGTAAACACAGCATGTTCTCCGTGGCATTTTAGTACCCTCATTCACTCACGGGAATGGAACAACCCTCCACTGAGTTGTTATTTGGTTGCTGCTGGTCACCTCTGTTGTATATTAAGGCTGAACTTTTAAAGTCAAACAAATTCAGGGATCGCCCTGACCACTCCTTTGTTGCTTTCGGAGTAGAATTCCTGGCCCGAGGGTTTTGGTGTCGAATTGCTTTTTAAAATACATCGTGGAAATGCTAACATCACTAGTACGAGTACAATGCCGCAACGGCAACACGTTTTAGATTGATTTTAGGTATTAAGAGAGGTAGGGCGCATCAAAGCGTCTGGGGGACTACCTCCGCCTCACAAAAAATCCGCAGCGACATAACAACTTTTGACGAGCTCGGTTTCGCGTTCGTTAATGACGCGACTTTGACATCAACGCTCGTGAGTTCAATCCCCACACAGGACAAACATTTGTCATCATAAACATGTATATTTGTCCTGATATAGATGTTTTTAAGAGAGGTAGGGCGCATCAACACAGTCCGTCTGGGCAAGTACCTCCACCTCACAATACTGCAGGCAAATTACAACTCCCTAGAGGGTTGTTGTCTTCCTGCCTGTGAGTGAGGTCCCAAATAAGCTCCTAAGGAGTTTCTGGGTTAGCAGCAGAGGCGGCATCGCGTGAGTGATACTTAATGTATTACAAATGTTCATAGGCTACGGTAATCGCTTTACATCAGGTGAGCCGTATGATTGAATGCCTCCCAATGTTGAATAAAAAAAATACAAAATATTTCCTTGCATAGTCTCAACTACCCTAATGGGAGACAGGTGTGATGATATGATTGAGAGCTCGATGGCGTCGCTGCGCGTGTCATTTTAACCGAACTCGCAGGTTAAGCAATGTCGGCCTCAGCCTGTCTAGGGATGGGTTAACGGCTATCTCGAGTTTCTCCGTGTTTCGGAGGCCATGTTGAGCCGTCGGTCCCGGCTGTTGTCAGTAGATGACAGTAGTTAAGCTAAGTCAGTGGCTTGAAAACATTTCCTTCCCCCAATCTGCAGTTGAGCAGCATGGTAGACACTTTTAACTTTCACAGCTCTTTTCAAGAAAGCTCCTGTCAATCATTTATTAACTACGACCAATTTGGTCATGGTAAGCGAGACTTGGCTTTTCTGAGCTCCAACATCCTTCTACTTTCTAAATATAAATATTAAATTATCTATATAAAATATTCATGTTTTTATATAGAATGTTATTTATATTTCACAATTACGAGATAATAAAATATTTACAAAAGTATTCCAATTGCAAAGTCTCACTAAAAATATATATTTACTACAATAAACTCTATTTTTACAAAAATTTACAAAAGATTTGATAAATAAATTCAAATGGTAATTTTACTTCCACAAATAAAGACTGGTTATTTGTTTATATATATAAAACGTACAGAGAATTTTCGTGTGGAGAGTGGGACATAATGGATGTAAACGTAAGTATTTACATTCATATGTGTTAATTCTTTTGGTGGAACATGGGATATATCTTGTAAGAGTTGATTAAGGAAAAAATATACTTTTAATTTTTTTCAACAGTTCGTAACGAAACACATTTATTTGCCTATTTTTTTTTTTTGATATATGTCTGTAACAGACATACATAACTTCAATTATCGTATAATGATTTAGTTTTTTTTTCATTTTGGGTTTAAAATTCTGAAGACATACATTTTTGATACATGATTACAATCTTAGTGCAACTTAAGTTTTCATTAATTTAAAAAATATGCATAATTAAGGCTAACCGCAACAATTAAAGTATATGAAAATCTATGTCTAAGAAAAATCTTGCATAATAAATTGCGGGTTAAAAATATACTATTTCACGGTTTTTTAACAGTCTATATACTATTTTAAATAATTAAACAAACTTACTTTTGTCTGTTAAATAACCATAGGATTAAATCAATTTTAATTTACTGAGATAATTTACTAGAATTACTCCACAATCCGCAGTGCATTTAAAATCATATTAAATTTTAAACTCTAATCGTGAAACCTCAGACAGGTGTGTTAAGAATAGCTCTCCCCTTCGCACCATTATAAATAAACAGCAGGGAAACCCTCCCCAACTAATTAGTTCTAACCTAATTAGCCGGCCTTCTTCGTCTGACGACCTTTACGCATATCGTGAACTTCACTACACTTGAGTTCACCTGAATAAAAGAAAATAATTTTTGGCTGTATAAAATTTCAAACCTTTGCCAATTAAAAAATAGAAATTTTTATCTATTGTCATTAAAAACTCACCTGGAAAACGCGAAAGGAGCTGTCACAAATTTGACGTTCTTTTTTATGTAGAGATGTACGTTTGGTTTTCGGTATTCGATACCAAAATCGAATTAATCGGAACGAAGCGTGCGTCCCCCACGGCTTCCCGGGCTACTCTGAGAAGCGGTTGCGCGGAAAGGGTGGTACTGTTTGTTCGTTTGCACTAAAGGCTACTTTCGCAGAAAATATCATAATATGATTAATGTTTCTTCAGGTGTAAGTATCCGGAACCATGGTACGAGAATCTGGGACATGGGAGACGTTTATATAATAAGTTTGAGTAAAAGAAACTAGACTGATCGTGTAGTTTGCAAGAACAATAAAACTGATATAATGAGAAATTTGCAAGAAAATGTCTAACCACCAGAAGAACAAACTTTATGGTTTATTTTTCTATATTCTTATTTATCTGTAGTTTTCAAGATGGTGGTAACTGAAAGTGGGTCAAGAACGTGACGAGCCCGTTCCATAATGGTGGAGGTTCTTCGAATATCACCCAATTGTAATAAAACATTTCGAAAGTGTTGTTATAACTTCCGGATAGCAACTATTATTTGTTAAACTTTCATATATTCCATGGTGAGTTTCGCAACTTGAAATTCGTCTCCATTATTACGAAACTGCGAACTACTTTTTTATATAAAAAGTTTTAATTCTCTTTTCGGAATTCTTTACTGCCGAGCTAGTGATAAACCGTAAATACGAATTTTAGCGGTACATGGCCCTGCTAGGATTCGAACCGGGAATCAGTTGGTCAATAGGTCGGTTTCTTAATCACTGGGCTATCACTACTCTATTATCTACTATCACTATCTAAGGACCTGACGAAAAACACGTTGGTACACGGTCACCCGTTTACTCCAACATTATGCTGAGAAGGCTCCTTGTTGGCAGCCATTACAATACACATATTTTTGTCACAAATTTTTCTTTGTTTCTTTTTTATTGTGTGTGTGTTTCAATGGTTATGCCAATAAATATATCTTTCTTTCTAACCCCAATTTTTTTCTTTGTATGTATGTATTTTTTCCTTAAAATACTCGTAAATACTATCTAAGTTTATTGTTAATAATAATATTAAATAAATAGTAGTATGTATGTATGTCTTCACGCCAGGTCCCTTGCGGGGTAGGCAGAGAGAAATAGTAGTAATACTTCCAAAGCTTCTTTGCTCTCAAATCTATTATCTGTAGTGCTAATGTCAACCTCATCTGCACGTCGATTCTGACGTAAGAGACGTAGAGCATGGTGATCATAACTTTTAAGGCAGGCTTTAGCTTTAATGACGCAAGTGACATAAGTATACCGCAAAATTATATATTCATAAAATTAAATACGAAATTAATTCACTTGTTGAATAAAAGTTGTTTTAAAAAGGGACAGAGAATCTTGCAGCCTGGGTCGAGTACTTCTCGCTGTACTTACCGTGGTAAGTCCCCGGTTCGATCCAGGCGGGGGCATGTACCACTAAATTCGTGTTTTCGGATTTATGTACATATTTATAACTTGCTCGGCAGTGAAGGAAAATATCGTTAGGAAACCACACGTCCTAGAAATTATATTTCGAAAGACGTATGACCAAACCTAAGAATGATTTGGTTTCCCCTCTGGGTTGTGGAGATCTGACAACAATCGATCTATGTAAAAATCTGTGTCTTCACCAAATCCTTAGGCTTAGGTAGCGGACCCCGCTAATCCTAATGGATTAGGAAACAGGACAACACGAAGAAGAAGAAGACCTTTTTTTATACAACGTCAGGAAACATACAAGCATACGGCCCACGTGATGTATAATGGTTACCGTAGTCCATGAACGCTTGCAATACATTAAGTATCGCTCGCGCGATGCCACCTCCGCTGCTAACATAGCAACTACTAAGGAGCTTATTGGTAACCTCACTCTTTCGTAGGAACACAACAACCCTCCAGGGAGTTCTCATTTCCCTTCTGTGAAGTGGTGATACTTCCCCAGACGTGCTGCTTTGATGCGCCCTACCTTTCTTAAAAAACACCCAGACTAAGACAAATAGACATGTTCATTGCACACAAATATTTGTCTTGTATCCTGGTGTTAAAGCAACGTTATTACCCAACTGCACCACCGAGCTCGTCAAAATATCTTTACAGTCAGAGCCAACCTTACGTGCTGCAATGCAATGCGGCAACATGCAATGAAGTTCTGACGAAAGAAGAAGAACGCAGTTTAAATTTAACAAGCAGCTTCTGAAGAATTGTTACACATGTAATACGACTGGAAATACAAACAATTCTCCTTGTATTGAATAGGTTACGGTAGCCGCTTCACATCAATCAAGCCGTGTTCTCTGACGACATTGTATAACAAATTTATGCCATTACACCCCCGGATAATTCGCCTATAAGCTCATCTAAAGATATACCTAAACCGCTAACCGAAAGGACGGCTCTGCATGTCCTTCAAAGAGCCCGATATTATAATCCTCTTAAGCTTCGACCGATTGGACACAGTATAAAACATGCTTGTCCTATATAAGGATAGGGCGATTGTCTATACTCTACACTAATATTACAAAGAGGAAAGATTTGATTTTATGTATGTTGGTTAGTAATGGATAAGCTTAATAAACATTTTATTTTAAAAATTCTTTTACAAATAGAAATCTACATAATCAGCCGGTATTATAGATACATACATACATATCTTTACGCCTGTCTCCCATTGGGGTAGGCAGAGATTATGGAACGCCAGGTGCACTGATCTAAACATTGCTCACTCGCCTCTTCCACACTCATCAACCTCTTCTCGCATGCTCTTCTGTTTCGGGTACTTTTGATTTGAATCTCTTTTCCATCAGCTATTTGATCCATACGTGTGCATCTAGGGCAGCCCCTGCCGACATCTTCAGTCTTCCATTCCACTCTTTCATTCTTTCCAAATGTCCAAACCATCTCAGCATACGCTTTTCAGTTTTTGTCACTACATCATTTTTCATTCCACATTGTTCTCGTTCCGTGCTATTTCTTACTCTATCAATCATTCTAACGCCACACGTACTCCTCAGCAGCGCTCTCATTTCAACAGCGTTGACCCTACTTTCATGCTTCTTTTGCTATACCCATGATTCACTACCGATGTCAATATTGGCATTAATAGAGCCTGAATAATAGCAAGGCGAGCTTTGTTTGATATAATTGTTATATATTCAGAAAATTCCTACGAAAATTACAATAGCGTAACCTAAGGTATCAAAAATTTGACTACAAGGGTCGTTATTTGGCGTGCGCTACGAAAACTATTTATGATACATAAAATCATTTAATACATCTTTCTCATCATTACTCACAAAAAAGTCCACGCTGCAATACATCTAACTGTTATAGTTCAGGTTTAAAAACCATTTTTTGTTCAAATTAGTTATTCAAAACACTGGTTGAATCAAAAGATAGATATTTATATCACGATATCAATCCTTGTTCAACTAAATAGTTCCATAATCAAGAACGATTATAAATATGAAAACTCTCTTTTTTTGACGAGCTCGGTGGCGCAGTGGCTAAACGCGCTGTTACGCTACTTTGACACCAACGCTCGTGGGTTCGATTCCCACACAGTACAAACATTTGTGTACGTGAACATGTTTGTTTGTCTTAGTCTGGGTATTTTCTATATATAATAAGTATGTATTTACAAAAAAAAATGTAACTATGTTTATCAGTTGTCTAATACCCATAACACAAGCTTCACTTACTTTGGGGCTAGGTGGCGATGTGTAATTTGTCAGACAATATTTATTTATATTTATTACTCTTTATTTTTTTTCGAATCCATCCTTTCGTTTAAAAGTAATAACGGGTATAAAATGCTAAAAGTAAGAAAATGTCCACGGTGTGAGCAAAAAACCCTACCCTTAGTCTATAAGAGATCGCAGGGAGCCGATGAATGAATGTATCAGTCTAAGGGGAGGCCTATGTTCAGCAGCGGACGTCCTGCTACTGAAATGAAAATGAACGATGATCAACAAACCGTAAGTATTACCGCTAAATATCAAGCCTACTGATCAATGGGAGGATAGTTTAACCTGTAAGCCATTAAATGACGCGGTGTTGATCAGTGAACTAGCCCCATAGAACCCGTAGCGGTGAGTTTAGTTACGCAAAATTATGACATCAGTTCCCCATAGGTTATTTTCTTCATTCTATCTACCCGTGTAAAGCCAGGGCGGGCCGCTAGTCCTAAATAAACATAAGGTCTACTTTGAAGTTATTGATTATGGATATTATGTACAGGTATAGTTCCGTGTTTTATTTGGGTAACAACATGGGACTGGTGTCCCACACGCGAGCGCGGATCGATTCTGCCGCCTCCCAGTATGATGCATATCTACACAAGTACTGTTAGATGTGATATGGTATTATTAGAATGTGTATCATGTACTAAGCTTATAAAATTACGCACGCAACACTAGCGAATATATGTTCGTTCAACATTCAGCAAAAAATATGCTCGTTCGATGAGAAAACGCAATAGATAAGCTCGGTGGCACAGTAGTCAGTATTGCTACTTTGATATCAAGGCTCGTATTCACATACAGGACAAACTTACGTGCATGAACCGTCTGTTTGTCTTGGTCTGGATGTTTTTTTAAGAGGTAGGGCTTTTGAAATCTGCCCAACTAGTACCTCCAACTCACAGAAAATTGTAACAAAAATAACTACTGCTTGGAGGATTATTGTATTCGGTTATGTTCGAGTGCCTGAGGTTACCAAGTTAGAAGAGTAACGTCCTAAGAATTTCTCGTGCTAACAGCTAGGGTGGAAATGCGAGAGTGATACTACCTACCTCACAAGCGTTCATAGAGTACGATAATTACTTAACATGAGATGGGCCGACCGGTGGGTGGGTTGTATGGCTCGCAATGTAATATAAAAAATACATTGAACAGATATTAAACCACAAGAAATTCGACTTATGCAACGTATGTGCCTTTTGGGTACTTTTATAGCCAAATTTTAATAATTAAATTCTTTAGCCTGTCTTCGATTTGCGAATTTACAACCTTAAGATTGAACGGAAGAGATACCTTAGATAATCTCGCCTTTGAACTACTTATTTCCTGCTTTTCTTTGGATAAGTTCTTATTATTTCGTAGAATAAACATAATGTACAGAGTTCTATTGTAGTAGTTTTGGAATTTGTTGAAGAGCAAAGTCTTCGAACAGTGTACGTTGCCGTGTGATGGCATACGAACTGAGACCGCTTCAAGGCCGCTCAGCGTGCTATAGAAAGAGCTATGGTCGAGATTTCTCTGCCTGGAGAAATCAGAAATGAGGATATCCGCAGTAGAAGTAAGGTAATCGATATAGCCCAAAGAATACTCAACTTAACTTAATAATCAACTTATTCCGCGCGGCGCGCACACCCAGCACGGAACTAATATTATTTATTGTTTACGTACCGACTTTTTGTACGCGTCCACTAAATATAAATGTATATTTGTAAGTTCTCATTAGAAGTGAATTTGTAGATTCTTTTATGAGAATAAAAATACGAAACCTGAAGTGGTAATGGGCCAGCCACATAAGTGCAGTCAATATGGTATAAAAATAGGTCGATTATAAAATTTTTTGATTAACAACCGATCAGGCTGAACCAGGATGCCCCCCCCCATAAATAAAAATTGAGAAAATAACTGAATAGTACTGCCGAATAGGCCTGAAAATGTTAACTCGGGGGTTTCTGATCACGATCCCGTCGTCAGATTTCCCACATTCCTCTTCCCCCTTCTCTAATTAACCCCCCATGTGTTCATCCTGCATTTTTTGAAAATATCCATCAGAAGATCGTAATCAGCGACCCCAAAACCCCTATCCAATTCTAGGACAACCCACCACTAGATTAGAGCACCGATCTCAAGAGGTTTGTAGGGTAGGGTAGGATGCAGGTGGTACAGGATCGAGACGAATGGCTCTCTAGAAGGGAGGCCTATATCAACAGTGGACGAATACAGGCTGGAATGATGATGATACTATATTTTGGAATTCCTTATAACCTTCTGCAGAGCAGTGATAGCCTAGTGGATAAGGACCCGGCCTATTGACCACTAGTCCCCGGTTCGAATCCTGGCGGTGGCATGTACCACTAAATTCGGATACGGATTTATGTACACATTAATCATTTGCTCGGCGGTGAAGGAAAACATCGTAAGGAAACCCACAAGTCCAAGAAATTATATTTCGAAAGACGTGTGACCTAACCTTAGAAAGATCTGATTTTACCTCAGGGTTGTGGATGTCTGACGGCAGTCACTCGATATAAAAATCAGTGGCTTCGCCAAATCCTTAGGTTTAGGGAGCGGACCCCGCCAATCCTAAGTACGAAACATGCAAAGAAGAAGAAGAGCCTCTTCAATATTAAACACAGTATCAGTTACATATTGTAAACATATTGATGACAGAAGACGTAAACAACCGAGAAACTGGCTTTATAACTGCAACGTTCATAATATTTACATAGAAAACGCTATAGCCCGTATTTATACCTACGTCTCTACATCAGACAATATCCCTCCTTTGTAATAGGGGTTAATAAATAACTAGCAACAACCCCGACTCTTTTGTTAGGCGAGGGACGAAACTGAAATTTCCAACCCCTTGCCGCAACTAAATAACTTGCAATGAAATATGCCTCGTAACTTGGTATTCTCACTCACTGTAGTAAAATCAAAAGTTATAAAATTAACTAAGTATACCGTTTCATGTACTAACATTTTTATTTAACAGAATGGGGTCTAAATAGCTCGCTATTGTTTTAAGAGTTGAAGTCGACTTTACCTGCAAATGGTGCATCATATTAATGAACAATCCAAGCTCTAATGAAACAGAGGTAGAGACGCAGCAAAGCAGTGCTGTTTTTGCGTTAATTTAATTAATTGAATTCATTCATTCATTATTATGAATTATGCTTTAATTCCCCCAACTCGCCCGAGTTGGGGGAATTAAAGCAGAAATTACCATCAAAGCTATGAGGATCACAGGCAAATCAAAACTCCCCTGAGGGCTATTATGTTTCTGCCTGTGTATACGGTCTTCTTCTTCTTCGGTGCCTAAGTCTAAGGATTTGGCAAAGATACTGATTTTGACGTGGAGTGACTCCCGTCAGACCCCCACTCTGCAATGGGTACACTAGACCATAAAGTGAATGAGAGCACCAATATATACATTTTTATTGATATATAATTTAAATACAATAAGATAAAAGATTAGATACGAAAACATGTTCACCTAGATGTAGCCCTACACTGCAGTTTGCATCTCAAACAATTTTTCATACTCAAAGAATAAAACATTTAATTTATTCGTCATCATCATCTCAACCCGTATTCATCCCCTGCTGAATATAGGCTTCCCCCTAGAGTGTTATTCGACTCGATCCTGTGCCACCTGCATTCATCGTCTCCCTATAAACCACTTGAGCTTGTCTTTTCTTCTCCAGAGACTGTCCGTATTGAGAACCATGTGGCCGGCCCACTGCACTTCAGATAGCTTATCCTTTGGGTTATGTCGATTGCTTAGTTACCTTAGTTCTACTGCGGATATCCTCATTTCTGATTCTATCACGCAGAGAAACCCCGAGCATAGCTCTTTCTATAGCAGGCTGAGCAACCTTGAGCTTTCCCATACGGTCCGCAGTATTACTTTGTAGTTTACTTTGTTGCATTAATCATTTGACCTCTAAAATCTATTTCTATATCACATAAATATTTAAAAATATATATGAACATAAGAAGTTAATAAAATACAATTAGAATTTATTAAAAAAAATATAAGAGTATGTGCCCGCTAATAAAGTAGTATTTTATCAATGGCAAATAAACTAGTATTTTATCTTTTTCTTATGCAACGTCTGGAGGCATACAATCATACGGCCCACCCACCCACGTAAAGCGGTTACCGTGCCCTATAATGGCGCTTGTAATACATTAAGTATCACTCGCGCCACCTCTGCTGCTAAAACTGCAACTCGTTACGAGCTTAATGATGACCTCACTCACACGCAGGAACACAACAGACCTTCGAGAGAATTGTTATTTGGCTGCAGTTTTCTGTGAGGTGGAGGTACTTCCCCAAAAGGGCTTCTTTGATGAGCCATACCTCTCTTAAAACACCCAGACCAAGATAAACTGCCATGTTCAAACACATAAATGTTTGTCCTGTGTGGGAATCGAACCCACGAGCGTCGGTGACAAAGTCGCGTTATTAACCGCTGCGCCACCGAGCTCGTTAGCTTTATCGTATCTTTATCATATCCATACAAAATACATCATACATACATCTTCATGCCAATTTTCTTGCGGGGTAAAACAGTACGCCTCATGACTTGGTCCTTACACACCTCACTCGCTTCTGTACATTCATAACTCTTTTCGTATACACCCACCAGTTCCCAAGGGTCCTGACGTCACCTTCGTCACATGACCAATTTGATTGAGGTTGGCGACTTTTAGTCTTCCCGGGTTCCTACATCCTTCTAATTTCGCGTTGTATATCTGTTTCGTAATTATTTCTTCTTGTATTCTTTCTACATGTTCGAACATGTCATAGGTTAACAAGCTATATTGCTAGTTAATAAATTCAGGCGTTACTTTGCGAAAGTCAAATCTATATGCAATTTGATCTAACCTGCTTTGCGTGCTTCCGCCACCAATTAGTTCATGCGGCCTAGCGCCGGCCGGCACCCACCCACTACTGTTAGTACTTGGTACATGCCGACGCTGCCATGGCTGCTCCGGTAGTCTCTGCCTCGGCTGCTGCGGTCGTCCGTCATCTGGAACAGAATCCGCATGCCCCCACCACCACCGTCGCTGCCACGACTGGCCTGGTCGTCGCTGCGACACGTGTTTCGCCTCTCCACGAGGCATCATCAGGCGTTGTAGACGTTAATCGTAAGAATAACATGCTACAAGTGACAAATCCATCGCAGTGCCGTCCCTTATATTGAATTGAGGGTGGGGGTGGATGGTGTGAGCGAAAAGATATTTAATAGTGGGGAATGGTTTACGTCAGTCTGTTTGTTCATGAGAGTAATTTTAGAATTTTTATGTTTATTAATTTCTAATTGTTCCCTAATATTTAGTTTTAAACCTTTGTCTATGGTGTGTAAAATTTGATATGTATTAGTGGGGGATAAGTTATGTCCTTTGTCTATAAGATGCTCGGCGAAGTGTGACCTTTCTGGGCGATTGTCCAATGGACAGGCCAGTCGTGGCAGCGACGGTGGTGGTGGGGGCATGCGGATTCTGTTCCAGATGACGGACGACCGCAGCAGCCGAGGCAGAGACTACCGGAGCAGCCATGGCAGCGTCGGCATGTACCAAGTACTAACAGTAGTGGGTGGGTGCCGGCCGGCGCTAGACCGCATGAACTAATTGGTGGCGGAAGCACGCAAAGCAGGTTAGATCAAATTGCATAAGCTATATTGCAGTAAGATATGCTCCATGTTACGTGTCTGTGAGGTAAAAGTACTTCCACAAACGGGCTGCTTTGATGGGCCCTACCTCTCTTAATATCATCCATGCCAGGATAAACAGACATGTTCAAACACACAAATATTTGTCCTGTATGGGAATCGAACCCACGAACGTGGGTGCCAAAGTATGACCGGCAGTATGATCTCGGTGGCGCGGTAGTCAGTGCGTCACTGATGCTGCCGGGCTATGTGGAATACTGCAGCGTCTATGGCTACCTTCACCTGTTATTGAATTGCCACTATAGACGTCGGGTAACGTATCTATGCTACATACCATAAATACATTGAACTATATGCTAACGTGACTGGCATAGACTGTTGACTCTACGTAGCGTGACTCCATTGAATTAGCAAAAAAAACTTTGCTAAGTTATCTAACAATGTTCAGACGAATGTAATTTAAAAATTGCATTCTTCTATACAACGTCGTTTGGGAGGCATACAAGCAAACGATCCACCTGATGTAAATGCTACCGCCTATGAACGCATGCAATATATTAAGTATCGGATGTATAGTAGCAATTCGTTAGAAGCTTACTTCGTAGGGTTGTTATTTGGCTTCAACAACCTTCCAGGGAGTTGTTATTTGGCCTGATATTTTCTGTGCGGTATAAGTACTTCCTCAGATGGACTAATTTGATGCGCCCTACCTTTCTTAAAACTTCCGGACCAAGACAAATAGACATGTTTATGCACATAAATTTTATATCCTTAATATTGTGTAAATCGTTTAATAAGCCTATGTCATTTGTGAATCTAGTGGATCCAGAACCAGCCTAATAAACAACTGGTCCGTGGTTCGAATCCTGTCGTATGATGTATAGCCCTAAATTCATGTTACCACCGGGTTGTATTCCTGCGTGTGAGTGAAGTCACCAGTAAGTTCCTAAGGAGTTGCTGTGTTATCAGCAGAAGTGGACATCGCGCGAGTGATACTTGATGTATTGCTCTTCCCCCCGGTTCGCTGTCAAACTTAGATGTGTCTACAATAGTGGTTATTTATAATTCTTAAATTAAAATCAAATTAAAATAAATAATAAAGTGAGTTTAGTAGTTTGTGCTGGATTTGAACGCAGGCCTTTATCGCTGCGAATAGAGCGTGTTTTACAGCTGAGCCACCGTAAGAGATGGGCTGCCCGAAATTACCATACTTAATCAATACCGCATTAACTGCTGTCACGGTGCTACGAGTTGCTGCTACGAAATATCGCTGCGTCCTACGTTAAAGTGTCTACGCCCCGCAACGCACTCGCATGTGAATCTGCGCTACGCGCGTCCTGCACAACTAACTAAGTTACTAAACATTGTTCTGCAAACCGGTAACAGTGTAAATCTTGTAACTTTGAACAGTGCACCGTGGTCGAGCGGTCTTTGTTGAGTTCTATTTATGTTAAGCAATGACAAAAATACCTAACAGTATAATATAAATAAATAAATAATTCGTAGGCATTGCGCTGTTCCAATTTTGTACTCCACTCACCGAGTACAGGAACCTGTACACGATCTGCCTGTTCTTGTAGCTTCTTGTACAACTGGACGCGAGGAAATAAATAGATAGATATCACAACTTGATTCGAATAACCACGTTAATAATCACTAAATATGAATTCACAACATGCACTCGACAAAACAAAGTCCGAGCCTGATTTAGGCATCGTTGCAGATGATTCTACCACCAGCAGCGATCCAAAAGGAACAGAAATGATGAAGACAATCATTCTGATCTCGCCAGCTTTCAGGAGGAGATGAAGAATTTGCTTGAAACGTGGTCAAAAAAGCAGGAAGGCTAAATGCAAAAACTGTTTGCAATACTAAACGGCGGACAAGCTGCAAACACAAGTATCGAAAGCTATATACTCGTAGCATTTTTAGTAGAACAGAATGCAGATTTAAAAAACCATCAATTGGAGTTGGAATTGAAGAAGAAGAATGAACATTGAGGCATTTATAATGTTAAAAGTTCTACTGAAAGGAAGACCATACTGGTAGAATTTAACTCCACTTTGATCAAGGAAGACGTCCTAAGGGGAACAAAGACCTTTAATATTCGCAATAAATGTGGAAAGTTACGTGCCAAATCTGGGTATTGCGAAAAGTCTAGATACACCAATTTTCATCTAGAAAAACCTGACACTACAGTAGCCAGATTATTTTACCTAGCTAGAGATCTAAAAAAGTCGAAAAAACTATAAACATTGCTGTACTACGTTTGGCAGAGTATATGTCAGAAAAAAAGATACTTCACCATATCATACTTTTAAATACCCAAGTTCAACTACAGGCGCTGATGAACAATAACTATTAACAATAGGTAATGCGATGTCTTACTTCCCTTGCCGCATACCGTATATTAATTATATCTTACTGTTCATTTTAAGTCAATCAAATCTACGGCTGCTAATTGGTTGTGTATTAATCTGTTATCTATTTTTACGATTATTATTTGTCATAAAATACCAAATACATACAAACTATACAGCACATCCAACAAATAACCATAACCAATAATTTAAAGAGGAACAACTCGCAATTCCATGGATACACGCCTTTTTACCTACACAAAAACCAACCTATGCTGTTTTAACTCAAAACATTCGGAGTAATAAAAAAAAATTATGATTTTAATGTGAACCTTACCCGGATTAATCAAGATATTATAGACTTAATAATCCTCATCGATTGCTGGTTAAACGAAGATATCCCTTTTCTATCAGGCTCGGTTACTTCGTTTATCGCACAACGATAAAAGTTACTCAAACGATGGAGTAGATATCTATGTCTACAATGCTCTGGAACATAGGATTAAAGAGATTGATCTCAAGGAAGCTTCCTGTCTTGAATTATGTCTGAATATTTTTTATTTCTTTCGGTTTAATTTTTTTAGCAAGCTTCTCTCTGACACTTGCGAAATGATCTGTAAATTTCGCAAGTGTCAGAGAGAAGCTTGCTAAAAAAATTAAACCGAAAGAAATAAAAATTATTCAGACATAATTCAAGACAGGAAGCTTCCTTGAGATCAATCTCTTTAATCCATGTTCCAGAACATTTTTTAATCTTCTTTCCGATTACCTGTCAAACAGAATCCAACAAGTTAAACTTGATAACGAGACCTTTAGCTCTATAGACAACGCCACCTTATTCGGTATACCGCAGGGTAGTTCCCTTGGACGTGCTCTATTTTTAATATACTTCAATGACTGAGATAAAACTGACTCAGGTAAAGTATTTTCCTATGCTGATGACACAGCTTTGCTCTTCCAAGGTGACAGTCGGATTGAGATTTTCGCAAAGGCTGAGAAAGGACTTCTCAGGGTAACCAATTGACTGACGAGAAACTTATTAATGCTGAATGTCAGTAAAACAAATTATGTAACATTTTTCATTCGATATACATCGCGAACGCAACCAAATAGTTCTTTACAACTAATTGCTTACATATGTCGTGACCCCTCACCTCATAAAAAATGCAGCTGCGTGCCGTTGTGTAAAGTTTCGTTCACTAAGTACCTCGGTGTACATATTGATTAACAATTGGATTAGCAGATTGACATGTGTACAACTCGTATGAGGAAAATAATGTGGTTGTTTAAGTACCTCAGACTCATCACTGGCTGACAATCGATGATCTGTAACAATTATGTGTGTATGGCGGCAGAGCAGTGGGCGTGTGTTTGAGTAGTTTTGCAGGTCAAAAACCAGGAAGTCAATAATTAGTCTGTTTCAAAGACAATAGATAAGAGAAAGAAAGAGCGCCACCTGATTTAACCTAAACCTATCAAGAAGGTAATACAAAGTAATGCACAAACTTATATAAAGAGAATATATTTATGTATTTATACTTTATAATCGCTTTCAGACAGGAACTTAAATTAACTTTCATATGTCCATATTCTACATGGCATATTCAAATATAATTAAATAGTAAATAAATATCCCTTCATATGGACAACACATATTTATATATTCTTCTAATTTAGATTATCATACTTTAAGCTAGATTACACATACATTTAAATTTACCTACTGCGACATTGCGACCGAACCTTAGTTCCAAATAGAGAGTTGAAAGATCAAAGCAAATTTTGCGGGTGACGCGACTATGCCATGCTTCCCGATTGAAGTTCCGATTTATTATTTTTAACCCAGGTTAGAACCGTGTTAGTGTTAACGTGTTAGTTTTAAAGTCATATTGGACGGCCGAGTACACTACGACTCCAAAAAATTAATTTTACATGTTTCACAAATGAAAAGGGCTGAAAATGCGTGGCCTCTACGCCAACTCGGAATCTACCTGTCAAACCGAATCTATTATTTGATGGCTACGCGTTGCCACTATGATGAATTATAGTTCTTCTTAACAGATGACACTGGCAGTACTGACATTTGCAAATAATAAGGAAGTGTAGATTTGCACCGTAACATAACTACAAAACACAAGGTCAACCAATATTGATCTACTGTTTGCCTGTGTTGGGACACGTAAAACAAATTTATCACGCTAGAACGAGCGCAAAGACCTTATGAAGCACGAAGAACGCAGTGTTTTATATGTCAGACAATTGTATATTTTGCAGTGTCTCCTTAATGTTCATAAAACCATTACCTCTGATCCCAATACATTAAGAAAAAAAATCCATACATTGTTGTAAATCCCCAGAATATAAAAAGTTAATTCGCTAGTATTCAGTACAATGCGCAATCTGTGTTACTATATAATCGTGTTAATAGAATATTGAATATATATATACAGTCATACATGGAGTGTAAGAATTCAATTAGTACATGTACTAGTTGAATTCTTACGCTGAGCTCAATTATGAGAAAATAGAAAATTTGCTCACCATCACGAAATGACATTATAACCGTGTGATCCACTACAGTAATTTAAATTATTTTTATATTTTTTAACACTAAGTTTTCCTGTTTTGTATTTTGTATTGTGTAACAATGTGTAATTTGAAGTTCTTATGTATGTGTTATTGGCTAAAAATCAGTTTATAAACCAGAGGGAGGGGCGGTCCCATCCTAACACAAGTTTATATAAACTTAAGAGGATGAAACCCCACACACTTTGTAACCAAGGTTGTATTTATATTGCAAGCATGAATAGGTTACGGTAACCATGTGTATGCTTAGTATGAGTATATGTATGCGTAGGTATGCTTATTGAATGTTTGTTAATATTAAGCATCACTCGTGCGATGCCACCTTTGTTGCTTGCACAGCAATTCCTAAAGAGCTTACTGGTGAGCTGTAGGTACTTCCCAAGACAGGCTGCTTTAATGCACCCTATCTTTATTAAAAACATCCAGACATCCAGTCTTGTGTGGAAATCAAACCCATGCGTTGGTGTCAATGTATCGTTACCAGTACGCAATCGAGTATTCCTTGTATCTGTGAGACTACACAATCAAAGCCGTACGCTCAGCTAGTCCAGCATCATCCTCGTTTAGGTTTTTGTGAGACTTTTCCTTTAGTATACGTACTAGTATAGAAAGCAACACGGTTATCGATCGCTGCACCCATACTGGTAGCATCAAGCCAGGTTAATAAAGGCATGTGGGCCGCGTTGAGCTTCGTTAGTATATAATTTCTGCAATCATGTAAGCTCTCAATAAACAGGTGCAGCGGGGCTCTTACCTGTGCATTTACAAAGTGCATTGCTTACTTTTAATACCAATTGTTAAACTACGTTTTCATATGGACTGCCATATAAAAACCCCTTTTTTTATTTATAAATTAAAATTACACTTGCCCTATAAATGCACATAACATGGAGAAGTCAAACATTCGCTATGATTTTTTTTATTCTAATAATCATTTCAGTCTATATTCGTGTACTGCTAAACGTAGATCTCCTCTCTAGTGAGCCATCATCCGCCTGGATCCTATGCCACCTGCATCCATCAACTCCCTACAAATGTCTCAAGGTCGTCGAGACCATCTCATGTCATTACGCCACAAATTTTGCGCAATGCTCGCATTTCGACTGCGTTTATGCTACTTTTTATTTTCTTTATATATATCATCAGATTATTTATCTTTCAGGATCCATTGACACAACCGGCAGTGCATTCCTTATTAGGAAAATAATAATTCAAATAATAAAGTAACGTACGTAAATACATTTTTTTTTGTAAATACATACTTATTATATATAGAAAATACCCAGACCAAGACAAACAGACATGCACGCAAATGTTTGTGCTGTGTGGGAATCGAACCCACGAGCATTGGTGTCAAAGTAGCGTAACAGCACGTCTCACCACTGCGCCACCGAGCTCGTCACATCATATATGATAGTTATGGCAGGTGTCCGTCCCTCTTCTGTACTAGTCCAGTACCAATAATCCCTCCAGATCTCATTACCATTGTCTAATAATTATCCACACATTGTCAACAGCCCCTGGCGAGACCTGCTCATAGATATGCTGTTCTATTTTGTTCTGTTCCCCGGGAGCGGGTCACGGTCCACAGCACGGGCCTCTACGCGTTGGATCCTTATCCTCTCGCACACCTATCAAAAAACCGAGGCTAACACCCTTGCCTTTAGAAAAATAATAATACATCAACGTCAGTTAATTAATAAAATAAACACGCTTTTCATATCATGGAGCCGGGGTTAATTACAAAATGGCCGGTGGCTGTGTCTCTACAATACACTTCATCGTTCAATCAACCATATACAGAGGACGTTATATAAAAGGGTTTCCAAAATGCAATGTTTGTTTATATGGTTCTATATGTTGATTAGAGAAAGCCGTCGGTGCCGGCTGTTTTCGATAGAGAACAGTCGTTAATTAAAGAGAGACCTCATTGATAGCCGCAAGTAAATAACAACTCCTTGGATTACAGTAAGTGAATGTGATGTGAAGCAGCGGGAGTGACAACGCACAAACGATACTTTCTTTTTTTTCTACAACATCGGGAAGCATTCAAGCACGCGTCGTATCTGCTGAAAAGTTATTATTTTAGCCTTTAAACGCTTGCAATTAAGCATAGCTCGGCAATATCGCCACTGCTACTAACTCTACAACTTCTTAGGAGCTCACTCACTTTCAGGAACACAATAACCCTCCAGGGAGTCGTTATGTGGCTGCGGTTTTCTGTGAGGACGAGATACTTTCCTAGATGGCCTGGTTTGATACGCTCTACCTCGCGAACAAGTATTTATTCTGCGTGATAATCGAACTCACGAGCCTTGATTTAATTACTAACCCCTCCGCCACCGAGCTTGTCAAAAGTACGTAAACGCCATGCCTGTATATTTTAAAAGCCAATGCCGTTCTCACCTGTACGTGATGTAACAAATATGTTTCTAAAAATGTTTACTTACCTCACATCTCTCGCCCTCTCTTTCGCCCAAGACTCAATTCCGCAGCAATATTTAATAAGAAGTAGAGAACCGACTGTAAGCTATTTGTTTATTCATGAGACCAGAATAATAATACTATTTTACCAAACAACGTTTTAGAAACTTTCGTGTACATCTTGGACTTTTATAATATTTAATTTTATTAGTGAAACTTCCACTGAGTTACGCAAGTTACATTTTAATTGGTGCTCCAGAGCAGAAATACAATGTAACTTGGAACAAAAGGCAGCCAACTATGCGAAGCGAATAAACATTGAAATGCATAAACGATAGCTCTTATTATTTAACAACGAATCGTTTATTTACGTTTTGTTCGAAGCCGAACAACACATTATATAAAACTCAAACGATTTTAGGGTTTCTTATAGAAAACGTAAAAAGAAATCATTCTGTTACCGTTTTATCTATCCGTCGCTCACGTATATCCGTCCAAGACGGATCCCCCTGCACGTCTTATCTCCAAGGACCTGTAGTAACGTTAAGTAAATATAACAAAAAAAAATATCAGCATTGTCTTAGAAGTTTTAAAAATTCCTCATACAGAACACCCATTACTGAAACTTGAGGCCAGATCTGACGGTTTGGGTTAGGTTTTAGTCTGCTTTGGGGCAGGTTTCAGTAGAGTTTAGTTCAGACTTGTGCAAGTTTGGGCTAGATTTCAGTCAGTTTTTCGCGTAATTTGAATTAATATAATATAATTTGTATTTTGATTGTTTTTCATTTCATTAACATATCAAACTGCGTAAAAAACATGATTTCTAAATAAACATGCGTTTCTTACACTTCACAACTTGTTTATGCAAATAACATTTTCTATTATGTTCTATTAAAGAACAAATAAATTTATTTAAAAAAAATCAAAACATACGTTTGACCTTGTTTCTAATAAAATCACGTTTGAACTAATAATTACTAGTTCAAAGTAAACGGAATTGTTTAATACAATATATAGTATAAAGTTCTTTGATTACACTATATTTTATTAATTAAAAAGTAGCTTTTAATGTCCCATTCGGTAGGTTTGTAAGATTTTTAGTTTTTTCAGTCTGCACTATATTGAGAACATACATATTGTTTTTATTATGACGTCACAACACCTATGTTACCCGAGATGACGTTAGGATTTTCGTGGTACTTATACATCAGAATCGTTTAGGCGTTTTGCAGTTATTGTGGAATAAAATACTTGCAAACATACGTACATGAACCCTGAAAAATTTGTCTTTTTTTGGGGCAGTCAGGTAAAACTGATTTTACTCTAATATTGTTTGTAAAAAAATCACTCGTAATCCTAACAAACTTATTTTTGACCAGCTCGGTGTTGCACTGGTTAATAACGGTACTTTGACACCAATGCTTGTCGGTTCGATTCCCATATAGTACAAACATTTGTGTATGAAAGAGGGATCTTATAAACATTCACGTAGGTCTCAACGCGACTGTCGCGGCTTAAACGTATGTGTGTCACTAGTGCATTGCTTCCCACAACACTGCACAGCTTCTTCAAATTGAGCTTGCTTACTGACAGGAATAAAGTAATCTTCAGCGAAATTTTACTCACATACCATGTGCGGGAGAAGTTTCCTTTAGTTCTACTGAATTCACTGAGTCCGATATACCCAAGCTAAATGTTTAATTTATAAAACATAATATTATCTTGTTGTTTAAAAGAAATTAATTTAATTTATATACGCTTTTTCCTTTAGAGACTATTTATAGACTTGATTTTTTAAAGTATATAAATAGGTTAAAAACTAGTGTTTTTACAAGTTTATAAATAAATCATTTTTCTACTCTGTTTCCTAGCCGAACTTTTTTTTGTAAATATTAACGAGCTTTAGTGTCATAAAAAAATTGAACACAGTAGAGAAAAAGTTAGAAGCATGCAAATTCGTGTAGTTTTAATGGTAATTATCAACGAATTTTGACTATTCAGACAATACGGTATATAAATACAGTTGAATTTAACATTGTGACTTCATTCGGGATATTGATACGTAACTATATCTTTGGGTTTAAGAGGGGAGGCGGATAATTAAGCCATCTTCGTAGAGTTCTAAAATTAGACTGTTTTAATGAATCGACGTTGTTCAATTATAATGTTTTGTTTACCCATAGGTCAGCTTACGATGGGTATTTATAGCATAACTTCTCTGCAGATTGAGTGGCGGTAGGTACTGTATAAACCTTTTTTGACGGGCCTCCATGCAATGTTCTACGTGAATACGTAGATCCCGTGGACGACTATCGAATAACTGGATATCTATGCTTTTAGAAATGACTACTGTAGTAAAACCCTGAATATTCGGTTAGAATGACATGCGCAACGACACGCCATCGAGCTCTCTTGTTCTTTGTGAAACAAATGAGCATAAAACCCACCTCTACATCAGGAGCTTCCTGGTAACCTCACTCATTCGCAGGAGCACAACAACAAGCTCAACACAACACCTGCAGCAAAGACTGCAGTTCTTACTAGGAAATACCTAGTGTATATCATTACGTAGATACTTCCCCCGTTGGACTGCTTTGATGAGCCCAGCTCTCTTTCTCCAGAGTCTGCTTGTTAATAAGTAAGGTGCATCATGTATTGATAAGGCTAGCTTGAGTCTAAAGGCGATAAATTATATACTTATACCTAAAAAAAATTGATATTGAATTCAGGTCTGCATCTCTGAATCGTAGATCATTAATTATGGAGGCTAACTACTTAATATATGCACATTATAAAACTATTATATACTGTATCGCCATACAGTATAAAATGTTTCAATATAGCAGCTACTAAAAGGGTTGCTTACAGAATAAAATGCAACCCATTACGCATCTAGTAGCTATTAATCGTATTGCCAAACAGTATAAAACGCTTCCTGCTACAAATGTAGTAGCTACTTATTGTATTTCCATACAATATAAAACGCTTCACGCTGCAAATCTCTTAGCTAAGCTACAAATCTTGTAGCACTTAACGTATGGCCTACGCATTGTAAAACGTTCACACAACGAATCACATAGCTAAATAACGTATTGCTATGCATTATAAAATGGTTAACGCCACGAATCTGATACCTACGCCACAAATCTTGTAGCTACTTAACGTATAGATACGTATTATACAATGTTCAAGTTACAAATCGCGTAGGTATTTCACGGATTGCTACGAATTATAAAGTGGTTCACGCTACAAATCTCGTAGGTTCTTAACGGATTACGACGCATTATAAAACGCTTCATGCTATAAATCTGGTAGCTTCTTAATGTATTGCTTAACATTATAAACACACTTCATACTACACATATTACAGGTATTTAACGCAATACCACGCATTATAATACGCTCAGGATACAAAAGTTAGGTTCGCGTATATACTTAAGGTATTGCAACGTATTAAAAAACGCTTTACGCTACAAATTTCATAGGTGGTCAAATAACGTATTCTCACGCAATCTCGTAGCTAAAGGACTTATTGCTACGGTTTATAAAACGCTTCACGCTACAATCTGTAACTATATAATGAACTGCTACGTAGTATAAAATACCCACTGCTACAAACCTCGTAGATACTTACCGTTTTGCTACGCGTGATAAAACGCTTCTAGCTATGAAACTCCTTACTACGTAAAATATTGCTACACACTAGAATGCACCCAATCCTACCAATAATAATAATCAGTCCGCTGTCTAGGTATGCTTCTTAAAGTAGGTCAAGGTCATCGTTGCCGTCACGTCTTCGCCCATCAAAGTAGAAAATCAAGGAGTGCGGCCTCTCAGCTCCGGCTTGCTTTAATTGCCCGTCTTGAGAGAAGCCCTTAGAGCTATACAGTTCAGCAGGCTACATTGTAAAACCATCTGTACGTCTATTTAACAGAGCTTTTTAAAGTAATTTCATGGGGAATTCTCTACAGAGAGGTAGTTCTATACCATAAAAGTATTTTTATCTCTCCGGAGCCGCATAGTACGCGACCGTTTGGAAACGTAAAGTCATACATTGCAATCTAAGTAGCTAATTACAAACTTTAGAGCTAAATCCAACATCTTCATTCTACAAACATTTATGACGTGCCCGGTGGCGGAGTGGTTAGCACAACTTTAAAACCGAGGGTCTTGATCTCGATTCCCTCACAGTATAAATATTTGTGTGCATGAACATATTTGTACTGAGTGATTTTAAGAGGTACCCACCGAAGGAGGAAACTTCACCTTACAGAAAAATGCAAACAAACAATAAGTTCCTGGAGAGTCATTGTATCCCTGCGAGTGAATGGGGTTACCAGTAAGGTCCTAAGGAGTATTAGTGCTGTATTAGTATCTGGGGTGACAACGCACTAGGTATAATTATATACTTCCTGTACATATTGCAAGTGTTTATGTAAGGCAAAAAGTGGTTAATGCTATATCAAACAACTTTAAATCAGGTGCATCTTATGCTTGTATTTTAAGTAAGTTATTTTTTTTTTATAATGGCTCAGTATAGAGGCTCCGCTTCGCCTGTTGGTAATCGAAAAGAGGAGCCCAAATTGCAACGGCAACTGAAAAAGGACTACAGTGTTCTGTCAGTTGACGTTGCCATGCTGGCCCGCAAGGTGCTTCTTCATGTCTCGTTTGAAGTTTCCCATATTGTAGGAAGGTGGAAACACATGTGCAGGCAAGGCGTTCCACTTTTTAATAGTTCGACAGAGATAGGAGTTGCCGAACTTTTTAGTACGAGAAACAATGTCCTCAACAGTGGAATGATGACATCGCAAGCCTGCACGTGTGGTTCTATGACGGAATGGAGAGGGTGGAATAAGGGAAAAAGTTCCACAATAGGCTACGATAACCGCTTCATATTTGTCTAAATAGTAGATAGTCCAGTGGATAAAGAACCAGCCCATTTAGCTACAGTATCTGGTTCTAATCCTGGACTGGATATTTAATACTAAATTTACGTTTTAGAATTTATGTACATATTTGTAATTATTACTCAGCAGTGAAGGAAAACAATGTAGGGAAACCAACACAATCATGAAATTATGTTCGAAAATAGTAGAGTTGGGAATATTTCACATTTCTTGATATATACAATAATGTAGGTAACAAATATCTGTAGATTCAAACAATTCTAGACTAAACCCACACATTGCTATTAGGTCATGGAACTATTTAAGGAACTTAATAGCCCTATTAGGTAATTACGTTACAAAATAACGGGCGGACTCAAATGTTATCTTAGTGATATAGCGATGTGGCTGGCCCGAAATGTAAACAGATAGCGTTTCTCATAAAATCGTTTATATGAAAAAAAAAATCTACGTGAAGATATATATATGTATGTCTTCACGTCAGGTCTCTTGCAGTTAGAGAGAACTGAGTTCTCTCTCTTCTCTGGTTGGCTTATAGGTCTCCTGACATCTCCTTATAACATTATTTTTTTCATAAAAAAATCTATTGTTTGGAATCGAATATAGGGATAAATATAAATAATTCAGTAATAGGTTAGGTTAAAATTACTACTAGCCTAGACTAGAGTACTGTTATGGCAGCTGTAAGAACAAATGACAAAAATAAAATACATTTAAAAATGAAGATACAAGAAAATACAGCGACCATTTGAAAAAATTTTTTTTTATTATGTCACGCTGAATGTTCTAGGATAGTGTGCAGCACACTTTACTGATTTTTTATACTTTTCCGTAGACAGGTTTCAGTTATATGTAACTTTATATGGATTTTATATTTTATGGATTCAATGAATTTATTATGATTATGTAATAGTTTCGTAGGATTAAATAATTGCAAACAATCCATTAGAGTCTTGACTCCGTACTATGCAAAATAAACCTGGCTTTTATCAAATATGTTATCTAAATTCACCATCGTGTTGTCTTTAATCTACTACATGAATGTAATTTACAAATCAATGAAACTTCTACTTCGCGTTATCCCGTTTCCTAATCCATCCAAGACTTTCGGGGTCCGCTACCTAAATCTAAAAATTTGGCGAAGATACTGTTCAGGAACACCGTTCCTATATGAAATCTATATGTTTGTTTGTGTGTGCGTTTTTTCAAATATTCGAATTTTGACTTCAGATTCGGTTTCAGCATAAAAAAGTAGAACAGGAATATTCAGGAACACCGTTCCTATCTCTTAAGAAACATGGTCAAAATGGCCGATAAATTAAAAAAAAAATTGAATTATTATATAATTGACGAGCCAGGTGTTCCTCTGGCAACGCAAGCTTGCGCATTCTCAACTGGTTTTTATATGAAGCGACTGCCGTCAGACCCTTATAACACAGATTTAACCATTCGTTAGGTCACACGTTTATCGTAACACACTCGTAATTTCTCGGACGTGCGGGTTTCCTCACGATGTCTTCCTTCACCGCCGAGCAAGTGATTATTACGAATATGTAATTCCGAAAACACGAATTTAGTAGTGCATGCCAGGATTCGAAGCGGGAACCACTTGTTCAATGGGCCGGTTCCTTATCCACTCGGCTATCACTGCTCTAATCAAATGAATTCAACAAGAAACGAAACTCTAAATTAAAGAAACAAAGAAATTGTTAAGGTAATATAATAATTATTTTCTTCTGACTAGCCCATCGAACTCTGCTGAAGCTGAAGAACTTATATTCAAACAATATGATATAATCTATAGTTTACAAATATAACTAGCATCGAAATGCAGCTTTGTCACCGCAAGGATCTCTTTGCTGCAAAAAATAGGAATGTCTATCTCTATAAATGAGAAGTATATACCTTTTTTTGATTTCCAGGCTACCTCTGCACTAAATTTCATTATAAATATACATTTCATACATTATCATCACGTTCTGTACGTGATTCGTTACCTTAAGGTTATGAACGCAATGATTTCGAAATTAAAATTCGAAAAAGAATAGCAATGTATGTTAAAGAAGTGAGCATGGTATGTAAGGATCAAGTCACGTGGCGCTCGGTTCTCTCTGCGCACTCCGCAAGGGATTTGGCGTGAGTAAGTTAGAAAAATGGAGTAAGTAAGTTAGAAAATATTCTAAAAATTCCGTCTTGATTGCAAAAACCCATTTAATGATATCTAATTCGATAAAGAATAACGAAAGGACAAGTCTTACATTATCATTGCGAATGTGGTCAGCAAATCGCTGACCATATTCGCAATGATAATGTAAGAAAGAGAGTTGGTCTAAAAGAGAGTGTTGGTGCAAAGATCAGAAAAGCCATGCTCCTTTTACTCGGTTTTTCACATGGGACTAGTGGGTTCATCAAGAAAGGCGTATAGAGGATTTTACAGGGTCGGCAACTCATAAGTGATACACCTGGCGTTACAAATGTTCATATGCTACGGTAGCAGCTTACCGTGACTGAATTGGTCGGTTTTATCAGAAGATTATACCAGGACTCTTAGGAACCAGCAAGCATGAATCAAAAGAGCTTTGAGTATTATTGAAGCGAGTGGGGCATCTTACGGTGCTCGGTTCTCTCTGCCTACCCCGCAAGGGATCTGATGTAAAGATAATACATACACATATCCAAAAGAAATTTTGTCCTCTTGTCGCGTTGGCTTTCATAGGTATATGATGGAATTGCTTCCCCTCACGATACGAGTATGCATTTTTTATATACAATGTCGGAAGGTATACAAGTATACAATCAACCTGCTGATTACCATAGGCTATTACGTTCATTGGCTATTGTAATCACTGCTAATACAGTAACTTCTTAGGGGCTTACTGTGTTGGTATCATACGCAGAACACAACAACACTCGGACGTGTTGTTATTTGGCTTTCTGTGAGGTAAAGATACTTCTCCAGACGGGTTGTGCGAGTTAAACGTCAAATATTGACTAACATATCTTTCCACATGACGAGCTCGGTGGCTCAGTGGTGGAACGCGCTGTTACGCTACTTTGACACCAACGCTCGTGGGTTCGATTCCCACACAGTACAAACACTTGTGTGCATGAACATGTCTGTTTGTATTGGTCTGGGTATTTTCTATGTATAATAAGTATGTATTTACAAAAAAAAATGTATTTACGTATGTTTATCAGTTGTCTAGTACCCATAACACAAGCTTCGCTTACTTTGGGGCTAGGTGGCGCTGTGTAATTTGTCCGACAATATTTATTTATTTATTTATAACATAACAGAGTTCCTGAATCGGCGGGATACTACGCGTGCAGTGTAGGTCAAGTTTAATTTTATTGCTTCCATATTTAAATTACGTAAGCTGGAACCGCACACTATCGTGTTGTTTACAGTGTTAGTAAGAGGTGAATGTATGGGAAACACTTTTATTTTAAAGTCGGTAAAGGATGACTTCATAAGTAGAGTTGTTATAATCACAATGAATAAATCAACAAGTTTATTAGTACAACGCTAGTTGGTTGATTAAAAAAAAGTATGTGAAACTGAGTGAAGGTAGATATTACAGCGCGTGAGTTGGCGGGGCAAGGGGTCGGGAGAGCGGAGGTACAGAATGGGGACTGAGTGGTGATTCGGTACAGTTCGTACGACGACGGTGGGATCTTGAAAGGTCGTTCGGGAAAGTTAGTCGCGGCACTCGGGAAGGTTCGAGAAAGTTCGTCAAGTACGATGTTTTTGAGAAGTCGATAGGTAGATGTATAACTATAATTCAATGAACAGTAGATTTTATGTGAAGTGTGAGAATCATGCGGTGTCTATGATAAGTTGTTTTAGGTGCATAGCTGCTGGCCTCAAAAATACTAGGTAATAATCAATTTATCTATTTCGTGGTATACTGGAATTGTAATCGCATGTGATTAATTATGGATGCATGGTTTGTTAATATTGCATGTAAGTATATATGCATGTGTTTTGAAACAGTAATAAGAGTGTTCGTGGGTGAGATGTGAGTGTGAAGTGGCATGTGTTATTAGAGATGTTTAGTGGGGTTGCGGTGACCGTATGTTTAATATTGCATGTAAATATATATACTTAGTCTGGCCATAAATACTGTTACAATTAAAAATAAACAAAATATTAAATTAGAATTTGGAATCTGTCATTTTTATATGACTGTTCATTGAGTTTTCTCATGTTGGCGCCAATACATTGTACAATGTTTTGCGATATTAAAATGTGGTGGGGTGATAAAGAGAACCGAATCGCTGTGATTGCATTACGCAAAGTAGGGTATGGAACCAAATGCAATTTTTAAAACTCTCCATACGCTTGGTATTAGTAAAATGTTTGTGTACCGGGCTATTAATAGGTGCAATGAGACCTCCTCTGTTTGTCACAGAAAATGATCTGGCCATCCACGTAGTGTTCGTACGAAAAAGGTGGTCAAAGCAGTAAGGGAAAGAAATTCTGTCCGAAAGCAAAAGATTTTATCTCGGGAGATGAAGATAGCACCTAGAACCATTGTATTTTAAAAGATGACTTAGGACTTACAGCCTATAAGAGACGTTCTGGTCATTTCTTAACTGATAATTTAAAAAAGAATAGGGTGGTAAAATCGAAACAACTGCAAAGGGAGGTCACAAAAAATTTTTTTTACGGATGAGAAAATTTTTACAATTGAGCAACATTTTAACAAACAAAATGACAGTATTTATGCTCAAAGCTCTAAGGAAGCTTCCCAATTAGTCGACAGAGTGCAACGTGGGCACTATCCGACTTCAGTGATGGTTTGGTGGGGTTTTTAGCTATGAAGGAGTGACTGAGCCATACTTTTGTGAAAAAGGTATCAAAACATCGGCACAAGGGTATCAAGATACCATTCTTGAGAAGGTAGTGAAGCCCCTTAACAACACCATGTTCAATAAATAAGAATGGTCCTTCCAGCAAGACTCGACGCCGGGTTATAAAGCGCGGTCTATGCAGTCTTGGTTGGAAACGAACGTTTCGGACTTTATCAGAGCTGAAGACTGGCCGTCGTCTAGTGCCGATCTTAATCCGCTGGATTATGATTTATGGTCAGTTTTAGAGAGTACGGTTTGCTCTAAACGCCATGATAATTTAGAGTCCCTAAAACAATCCGTACGATTGGCAGTGAAGAATTTTCCCATGAAAAGAGTCTATATGCGTGCTTCTATTGATAACTGGCCTCAACGTTTAAAAGACTGTATGGCAGCCAATGGAGACCACTTCGAATAAGCTTATTATATTTGAAATTGTTTTATATTTATGTATTAAACTAACACACAATAAAAGTAATAAATGTAATTTGCAATAGAATTTTTTTTTATCTTTGTTTCAGTGTTTATGGCAAGACTAGGTATATGCATGTGTTTTGAAATAGTAGTGAGAGTATGGTCGTAAGTGCATAATATATATATATATATATATATATATATATATATATATATATATATATATGTATATAACAGAGGAAATTTCATGAATGTAATTTAGATAGGTTTTACGGAAGGAAGGAAATTTACACGGTTATTACACATTTTGAGACTTACAATTTATGATAATTTGAAATTTAAATTTAGTTAATCAAGACCGATAATAATATTGTAATATCTTGTATATTTCGATTTACGATATGATATATATTTTATAGCGTGATTAGGAGTTGCATGCTTTGAGAAATAAATTTGAATGAAATTAAGTTATTAATTTTAATCGTCTCTGGATTAAGTCTTACATATATTAGCAACGGCATCATAGACTGGATATCTATATGATACTGCTACACGTTAGTCGCTGCTTTTATATGCGAAGATACATCCAGGTAATTTTATTTACATGCAAGTTTCAGAGGTTTTCATCTCCGACACAAACAAATCTATTTACAGAAAACTTTTGGGCTTGTTCGCGGAGTAAATATTATATAGTTATCCGAACTTGGAAATATATTTTCGTAATTTTCTTAGCACCGAGGGATCATGTACTGGACAGGTAAACCTACTGCTACACTGCACTGCTTTGGGACTCGTCGCGAGTAAATTTTGCACATGCACTTTTTAGCGTCACGAATCCTTAATATTTATTTAATTAAATACATCTCATATACACTGAAAACTAAGCAAAATATACAAACAATTCTATGGTCACAGAATGGGAGTATTGTACTGTGCACGTGTTAAATAGCTAATATTTTAATACCAGAATTAGCGATTAACGTCATTTTCTTCTATGGTTTCATTCACATAATATATTGACTACATACTGACAGACTTAAATAGAATATTAGAAGAAAATAGACCTGTTGGGCTATAAATTTTGATACCCATAAAATTCTAGGCAGTTTTTTTACACACATTTGTGCTCATTTGGACCTCAGATTAATAATGTGAGATAAATCCACTGTTGACACAGATCTGTTTAGGGAATGACTTCATAGACGAACAGACCTGAAATGTAGGTTATTAGTCCCTCCCAATGAATAAAATTGATTAATAATAAGAAATTTAGTGAACAGTGGCTGAGCGGAGATCATCCCGTCTTTGGTTGAAGGTCACGAGGTTGGACGAGTTCCACCTTTTACTCAGTAAAACCACGAGAGATCCACCTTTTACTCAGTTAAACCCCATGTTCTAGAACCAAAAATAAATTAATTGCCATAACCCACAATATGATGCCTTGTTAGATGATTACAACATTTTTAAATGTATTCTACTCTCTGCAATTCATATTTCTTCATCGAGCGCCGGTTGCGTGTCAGATGCAGCATTCGTACGTTGGTCGTTTGAAGGCGGTACCGGCTTCACATCATGCGAGCGCTGGATTTTCATCTCGGCGGAACAAAGCTAAGTAGCATAAGTTCCTTTTATACTTATCTTTAACTTTCTTCGTCGTAATTTTATTAAGATGAACGATTTACTGCTATAATATGCTGAAACTTCTTTTGTTGCAATAATTTGTGTTTTACAGCTTATGTGAATTCGGTTCGTTTTCTAATAATTTTATACTCACAATTTGGGACTTTAGAACAGCGTAGTGATAGGCCAAAATTAATATATTACTTACATCGAAATTTATATTACAATAGTTTTATAAAACATTAGCTTAGTTTATGGTAGGGAGGTTACAATGCGAACGTAAACTATTGAGTACTTTTGTGTTTCGAACAATTATACACGTGTCATATTGACAACATCGTGCCTCTATGGTTTCACCGCTTAAGCTTATGTCTTGCGACACGTGGTGAAATCTATCACAGATGCTAACGTCCCAGCTATTGTATGGCCATCCTTTATGCCCGCCATATACTTGCCCAAGGTGACATTGAAACATATATGTTGAAGGTTTCTTGTTTCTCCTATATTTTTGTTTTCGCTTAGACAGACTAAATAATTCATGAACACGCACGTGTATTTATTAATATTGTTGTTGGACAGTGGTTGTTGAATTGTTGGAAGTATTATCCGAGTTCATTTTCAAATAGAATCTTCTTAGCGTTATCTTCTTTTTTAATCAATTGGGATTTGGTGGGTCCGCTACCTAAGCCTAAGGATTCAGCGAAGACATTGAATTTTTAATTTTTATTTTATAGAACATCGGGAGGCATACAAGCATACGGCGCATCTGATCTAAAGCAGTTACCGTAGCCTATTACCGGCTGTAATATATTCAACGCGATGCCTCCTCTGCTGCTTACACAACTCATTAGGAGCTTACTGGTGACCTCACTCACACGTAGGAACATGCTACCCACTATGGAGTTGTTATTTGGCTGCGATTTTCTGTGAGGTTAAGGTATTCTTTTATACGCCTAGATTGGCAAACAAGCATGCGGCCCGCATTAGATGGTAAACGGTCACCGCAGCTTATTGACACTCGCAACACCACGGGGATGTTACACGCACACTGCCAATCTTGTGACCTAAGGCTGTTTCGTCACAGTACCCACTAATTTCTCTGCCATATCCAACTCTTTAAACCGGAACACAGCTATATAAATATAGCTGCTAGGCGGTAGAAGTAGGTGAGACGGAGGTACCCACGCAGACAACTTTTGTACAAAGTCTCCCTCTGGTAAAGGTTCTTCCCCAGACGGGCTGCTTTGATGCGCCCTACCTCTCTTTTTACATGGAGCGGCAGTGAATGTATCACTCGCGAGATGATAACACAGCAACTCCTTCGGAACTTACTGGTGACCTCACTTAAACGCAGCGTGCAAGCGTTTATTGGCTACAGTAACTACTTCTTTTTTTTTTATGAAAGTAGATTGGCAAACAAGCCCGCATTAGATGGTACGCGGACACCGCAGCCTATTGACACTCGCGACACCACGGGGATGTTACTCGCGCGCTGCCAATCTTATGACCCAAGGATGGTTCGTCACAGTACCCAGTTAATTCCCTGCCATATCTCATCCTTCAAACCGGAACACAGCTACACGTATATAAATATAGCTGCTTAGCTGTAGAAATAGATGAGACAGAGACGACTTTTTTACAAAGTCTCCCTCTGGTAGACTCTTCATATCAAATTGGTCGAAAATAGTTCGACTCACGACGTTGCTTAGAAAAAAGTACATGCAGCGACGCCTTTCTGAAACTTTTACAGAACACGGCAACTTAATTGACTATCCGATTCCATTGTACGATCGATTTGCTTTTATTTGACTATTTAAATCGCATCATTAATTCGTGTCATCAATTTCTGACAATAACGTCCTCGTTTTACGACTGCAAATCGATTTATGTCATTTCCCTGCCGTATATTTGTTTGTCAGCGGAACGATATAATACTGAATGCTTGAATTTCATATGGGGGCAGAGGTAAAGACCGTATGAAAAATTGTACATGCCTACAAAAAAAGACACGGACGAATGAGCCCAGAGCTTTGAAAGAAGTAGACAGGCGAGATTACTTCAGAGCGCTTTAAAAGGCAATGTTTGCACACGGCGTATATAATAAATTGTGTAGAAAGAATCATCTCACGACTTTCCCGTGCCATAATGTTCATAGCAGACTACGGTTTATAATACTTATAGCTCTGAATTTAATTAGGGAATCAGTGCCAAATAGTACTTTCAGTAGACGAGATCGAATCGTTTACGGACATTTTTTTTATACAACGTTGATGTAAATCCTTGTTGCCTATAAACGATTACAATACATTAAGTGTTACTTACACTATGCTACCTCTGCTATTAACACAGCAATTCCTTAGAAGTTTAATGAAGACCTTGCTCACACGCAGGAACACAACAACCCTCCAAGGAGTTGTTGTTTGGCTGCGGTATTCTGTCAGGTGGAGGTACTTCCCCAGACGGGCTGCTTTGATGCACCCCACCTCTCCTAAAAGGATGTAGGAGATATGTAAGACTTCTCCAGTCTTACTTCTCCAGTCGGACTGCTTTAATGAAATCAAAAAATAAAGAGAGAGAGCGCATCAAAGCAGCCCATCTGGGGTAGTCCCTCAATCTCTCCCTGGAAGGCTACGTTAGCAGAGGTGGCATTGAACGAGAAATACTTAAAGTATTGTAACAAAGCACAAGATGCGACCTACCGGATAAAGGGAACCAGAGGGAGACGTTGTACAAAAGTCATCTACATGGGTACTGTACTGTGTCACCAATTTCTACCGCCAAGCAACTATATTTATATAGCTGTGTTCCAGTTTGAAAGGTGAAATATGGCAGAAAAATTACTGTGACGAAATATCCTTAGGTCACAAGATTGGCGGCGAGCGAATAACATCCCGTGGTGTTGCGAGCGTCAATAGGGTGAGCGCTTACCATTTAATGTGGGCCGCATGGTTTGCCAATCTAGTTGTAAAAAAAAAACAAAGTAAAAAAAAATCAACGCTTCACATTTAAATAGGTCTATGATACATTATGTAATTGCGCACAATGAATATATACGCTCGACCGTAATCTCCGGCAAAGTACTTAGAGCGCCCGCAGCCTCTCTTCGTTCAATAGATTGGACAACGTCACGCTCCATATTGCACGCTACGTGAAAGCCTTTAAAAATACTTTACCTAGCACCTATCAGTATGAGTGTTACCTCTCACCTATTTCGGCGAAATAGATACTTTTTACATAATTGTCTAAAAGAGGGAGTGTATTGTTTTATACAACGTCGGGAGCACACAAGCATACGGCCCTCCTGATGTAAAGCGATTACCGTAGCCTATAAACGCTTGCAATAAATTAAGTATTACTAAGGCGATGTTCATGGCGATGCATCGGGTTTTTTAGATTTTTGTATGCGAGTTTTTTGTTCCACAATTACTACTAATTGTAAGAGGGATGCAGCAGGTGAGCAGTGGATAAATATCTGCCCTATTGACCAACTGGTGACTGGTTCGAATCCCGGCATGCACCACTAAATTGTTTTCGTATTTGTGTACATATTTGTAATTATCAGTTGCTCTGTGAAGGTAAACATTTTGAGGAAACCGGCACGTCCATGAAATTATATTTCGAAAGATGTATAACCAAAACCTAAAAGAGAGTGTCGGTGTTAAGATAAGAAAGGGCATGCTCCGTTGGTTCGGACATGTAGAAAGAATGCGGGACGAAAAAATGACGAAACAGATATACAATGCAAAAGTGGAAGGATGTAGGAGCCAAGGAAGGCCGAGACTAACCTACCATGACCAAATTGGTCGTGTTTTATCAGAAGGTGATGTCAGAAGCCCCAGGAACCGGCGAGCGTGCATGAAAAGAGCTATGAATGTCACAGAAGCGAGTGAAGTATGCAAGGTCCGCGTCTTATGGTGCTCGGTTCTCTCTGGCTACCCCGCAAGGGACTTGGCGTAAAGATATACATACATATAACAAAAACCAATAAGGGACTAGTTTTTTCTCTGGGTTGTGGATATCTCACAGAAGTCTCTTCGCCAGAAAATCAGTATCTTCGCCAAATTTAATTGTCTGAATTCAAGCAAACAGGATATTATTGACAGCATGCAAATAATTTGTGACATTGTTGACCTAGGCGTAGGCAAGGTAATTTTTTGTTTTGCCTTTTTAAAACACAAATCTAAAAAAAATTGTTGTATTCATAACATAAATATTTTACTATATATATGTATAATTTGGCGTGTCATAGTGATAAAATTTTATTCTTAGACACTAATAAATTCATTAGTAAATGTAATGTCACCGTAGGCTATTTACATACACCTTCCATTTAGATTTAAGTTGAACATTGCTAAGTTGTTAGCATTCAATATCCTGCACCCAGTTATAAATAATATGTCTAAGTTTTCAAAGAATACAGTGATTAGTATATCATTAGATACTAATCATTCGACTTTACAAAATTTTAACTAAATTCTAAGACAATGATAAAGCTTACACTTAATAGCCATGTTCATCAAAATATACAGGGCTTCAGCAAAGAATTAGAAATGAAAGAAAAAGGCTCAGGTAGCGAACCCCGATAATCCTAATGGATTAGGAAACGGCATAACGCTGAGAAGAAGAAATCATACTTTCTAAATGTTCGAACCAACGGAGCATGCCTCATCTTATCTTAGCACAGATACTCTTTTTCAGATCAACTGTCTTTTTTTACATCTTCATTGCAAACTCGCGAACGCAAATTTTGCGCAACTCGCATTTCGAAGGCATTTTGTCCACTTAGATTAAATATTTGCACTGTAGCATTTTTCAAATCTCAGAACCCAAAAACTTTACTGCGAAATTTACTAAGCCTAAGATCCTATTTCGGAGATCTGTCCAATTTCCCACATATCCCTGGAGGTAGCGTCGAGGCTTTCCTTGTAAATAATAAATGAACGGTGACAGTAGTTGCGGTCGTATCGATTCCTTACGGTCGGGTATGTTTTTATTATCTGCAAATAGTATACAAAAGTTTCTATGTTTCACATTCATGTTATTGCAAATAAATATACATATATGCTTGCTTACCTCTTGAGAGCTCGATATCGTCGTTGCACGTGTCATTCTAACCGAACACGCAGGGCAAGCAACGTCGACCGCAACCTGTCTATGGAGGGGTTTATCTATCTCGAGTTTCTCCGTGCTTCGGAGGGTACGTTAAGCTGTCAGTCCCGTCTGTTGTCGATAGATGACAGTCGTTAAGCTAAGCCAGTGGCCCTCGGGCGGTTTGAAAATACTGGCCTCCGCCAATCCGCATTTGAGCAGCGTAGTGGAGTATGCTCTAAAACCCATCGGTTGAAGGGAGACCCGTATCCCTGCAGTTGGGTCAGTAAGGGTTGATGTAGTTGCGGATGTGGAGGGTTATTTACCTACCGTCACCAAATTGTTCGTGTTTTATCAAAAAATGATGTCGGGAGCCCTAGAAATCGGCGAGCTTGCATTAAAAGAGTCATGAATTCTAAAGAAGCGAGTGATATGTATAAGGACCGAGTCATGTGGCGCTCGGTGGTCTCTTACTACCCCGCAAGGGGTTTGGAAATTATGGCTAGATAGAATCGGTAAAACCCACAGACAGAAAGAGACAAAACATGTAAATGTGTTTTCATCAAACACTTCGACACAAAATTAAACAAAACGCTCCTGAAAGGAATTTCATGACGAGGGTACTAATACGTCACCACAGCTGCCTGTTTGTAAAGTCTAAAAATAAACAGGTGCCAATCGCTTGAATTTAGAGTTCAGTAGTGAAACGAATCATTCACAATTGCTTAAAAATAAAGATCTTTCATTGATTGACTGATACAACCTTACTTGAAAGAGTCATATACCTTCTCAGTAATTTAAAAAATGGGGTGTGGCTGTATCGAAGACACGGCAGTGAGTTTTACGTGAAAGTAAGTTATACTAATAGGAAATTTTATTATGCAGCGAAATGATCTCAAAATCGAGGTGCAATCGCCTCCGCCGCGCGCGATGTGTCCTCACTTCACGTAACGAATTCTCTGATTATTTAGCTATCAAGTGGTGTAATTCAAATATAAAATGTAAAGAATAGATATGTAGCTATAACACCAAAATATATCCCCCGATTTTTTTATCATCAGTTTTCTGAGTTGCCTTTAAATATTGTAACAAATTTAAAGACGCATTCACTCTCTCTCTCTTTTATTAAGACCATCAAAGATTGACAGAAATAAATCTCGTAATTCCTTACGGTCGGGTAAGAAAATATTATATTTCAAAACTGACTAATGTGATCAATTGTACACAATCTTTTCCATTAAGTAAGGTTATATTGACCAATCAATGAAAGATCTTTATTTGTGAAAACAGGTTCCAACTTAGAGTCAGTTATATACTCGTAACACATTGTCATCTGCCAACTGGCATACAAACCCCATATTTGTATGCCAGTTGGCAATACAAACATTAACGGTAGTTGGAAAGTCGAAAATTAAAATGAAATACAATTTTCAATTTTAGTTATTGTCAAAGTTAATAGTTGTAACAAGTATGCCCGTGGCATAAGAATATATTACGAAAGCTAAACAATGTTTGCAAATAAATAAAAAAATAATAAAGCAGCCTTTTTGAAACAGCCTCTTTACGCCAGGTGTCTTGCGAGAAAGGAACCGAGCGCCATAAGTTTTTACACACCTCGTTCGGTTCTTACATAAAAATAATACATAAAAACGCCTAGTAAAGCTCGGTTGTTGAAATGCTGTGTAATAAATTGCCAAAATTATTACGTATTTTTTTGTGTAAAATCGCCTGTTTTACCAAACTACCCGTGTACAGATAAACATAAAAAGCAAAAAAATTCGTACAAAATTTGAGTGAATTATATTTCCAGTAGGCTCCTAAGGAGTGGCTGTGTAGCAACTCGAGGGCGAAACCTCCTGCATTGTAAGGCTACGATAACTACTTTACATCGAATGGCCCGTATATTTGTATAAAAAATAGAATATTTAAAAGTTTGCAGCTGTTTTTGATAATATCAATTTAATTCAATTTATTTATTTTGTGAACATAGGTGATTATCAAGATCACTTCATTCAGCATTATGTATGTAAGTAGGTGCATCTCCCACACATATCTACGCACCAGGCCTCTTGCGGAGTAAGCAGAGAGAACCAAGCGTTAAGACGCTGTATTTCTTATTTGTTCAGCGAAAAAAGCAAAGTGATTATCAAATCACTATTAGTATTTATTAATGTTTTGTTATATTAATTTAATATTCACTATATCTATGTTAACAATATCGCTTTTACTAAAAGAAATAGATAAATCGGTAACGATTAATCATTCTATAAAAAAAAAACTTTATTCATGTAACATAAAACAACATGGAACTACATTGTTACTGACTTTGTGTTACCAGAATCAATATATAAACCAACCAATGATTGCAATATAGTTTGAGTGATGAGTTTCATGTTAAGTTGCATTCTGTACATAATAGATATCAGATATCAATTTAAATGACATATAAATAAAACCTCTTGTTATGCTTTCGATAATGTGCGCTTTTCCATATTTTACACATGGAAAATACGTAAATAGGCCGACAAGTCAATTCCTTCACGAAGCGAAGAAAATACTGCCTGTTCATCCCCTATACAGCGTCAAATTATTCAGGTACGTATAATTTATGGGAGGAAACAAAAACACCGGGAACTATTTTCAAATCAGGAGATAAAACCAAAAGTATTACAGCGCATCAAAGCAGCCCGTCTGGGGAAGTACCTCCACCTCACAGAAAACCGCAGTCAAATAACAACTCCTTAGAGGGTTGTTGTGTTCCTGCGTGTGAGTGAGGTCACCAGTAAACTCCCAAGGAGTTACTATGTAAGCAGCAGAGGAGGCATCACGCGAGTGATACTTAATATATCTCAAGCGTTAATAGGCTGCGGTACCCGCTTTACATCATGTGGGCCGTATGCTTGTATGCCTCCCGACGTAGTATAAAAAAAAAATTGAGAAATTTCAGCCAATCTTTAGCGCATCATGGCTCAATCGTTTAAGACCAATATATCTAACTAGTGCGTCCTACGATCTTTAAATTTTGATGCAAAGACCTGGACCTTCGTTGTTAGGTCCACAAGTTGAAAGTCGCAAAACACCACAAGCTGAGCTCGATGGTAAAGTAGTTAGTAGTGCTAATTCAATAACAATACAAGTGAGTTCGAATCTCAGGACAAACACTTGCGTACATAAACGTGACTGTTTGTCTTGGCCTAAGTGTTTTCAAGAGAGGTAGGGCGAATTAAAGCAACCCGACTGAGGAATTACCTCCACCACACTGAACGCCTTTCAGTACAAAGCGCATTATATTAACTTTTCCGTAATATCAATGTTACGGATAGATACCTCGAATTTTAAAGCGGTTTTAAACGACTGATACATATTTCAAGATCGTCTTGCAATATTTGAAATAAACAAAGGAGCAAATAAACTTAGTGAAGGTAAATAAAAACTCGCAATAATCGACTACGAATTTCTTAACATGCGAAGTATCACATGAATCTACGAGTACATAATACTCGTACTAACAAAAGGCTTCTAATTATAGTTGCACAACGCATTCAGCAAGTAAACGAAATGATACAAACCGTAATTTCTAAGAACGCGTAACGCTACGGATGGAATCTCCGCAAGGAGCCACGTAGCGCTACGACTCGTAGCTGCTCGAAGCGGCGGCGTAGCGCTACGCACGGGATGTTACGCTACGAATTTTGTAACAAGGTAATATGTTGGTTGTTATGCATTATAAGGACCATGAGCATATATAGATTACTTTGAATCACCATTTCGATTTTCAGGAACACCGTTTCTATATGAAATCTATATGTTTGTCTGTCGCTTTTTTTTCTAATATTCGAATTTTGACTTCAGATTTGGATTCAGCATAAAAAAAAATTAGAATTGGTATATAATTGACGAGCCAGGTGTTCCTTTGGCAATGCAAGTTTGCGCATTCTCGACTGGTTTATATATTTGATATATTGTATTCACTTTTAATAAGCATAATCTTGTGTTACATGCAGGCCGTCTACACAAAATAAGTAATTCTTTTATGGGGCAATGTATACGGTTCTATAACAAACTTCCCAGCAATATAAGAGAATTGTCAATAAACAAATTTAAAACTACTATTAACTACTATTAACTGACTATATTAATGATAAAAATGCCTGGGATTGAGTCGATCCAATTATAATGCAATTAATAAAATATGTAAATTTGTTTGGATACCAAAAGAGGGATGCCTGAGTTTTTTGACAGTATTTTTATTAGTGCTCACCTAGTCATGAACTGCACGGTAGGGAAAAAAATGTGACGATTCCAAACAAATGTAGCTATTTATACGGAATAAAAAGATTTTAATTTAAAAAATACTAAGAGCACTAATATACTCTACTTCCATGCAAATTAAATGAGCAATTTATTAAATTTAGCTTTACGATTTGGCCACATTTTTGTCATCACGACATATATCATATTAATGCCAAAATTGCCAAAGTTTTGTAGGCTCAAATCGATACGTGTAAAAATGGTTGAAATTAAGTTGCTGTAGCATTTTACATTGTGGCCAAAAAAACAAACTTGTGAAATTTTCTTACCGTACACTATCATATCGTCGATAAACGATGTAAAAAAAAACTAAACTGAAAACTGTCTAATATAATTGAATACTGTAAGGCAATCTACATACTAGTTAACTTAAATATTATTCGACATTTTACCTTCACGATACTCAACAGTTTATCGCTCGACTTGATAATAGGGGCCGAGCAGCTCGTCCCCAATTCGAGGACGCTACGGCAGGCTTTGTAAATTCTTTAGCAATCCAATCGCGAACGAATAATACCTTCACTTACTTACACAATTTACTCTAAATTAGGAAAAGATGGGTATTTACGTTTGGAAATGGTAACAGAATACTTAAATAATATCCTAAAAAACCTTGTTTTTGTGAAACTTACCAACTCCGTAGACCAATTTGCTACGATCAGATTTTTTCAAGGTGAGAAATAAGTACCTACCTCGAGCCAAAATACATACCTCACTAAAATAGCAAAAGTTTGTTTTATAAAGTAAATTTTATACATAATTTATTGTACACTAGCTGAAGCCCGCGGCTTCGCACGCATGAAATTTGGGCTTTTAGTAGCATTTATGTCTATAGACCTAAATATCTTTCTTTAAAAAAAAAATCAAAGTTCAGGGTCGTTGATACAACCATAGCGCGATTCAATTTTCATACAGCGCCATCTATTGACCTTTGGGAGGCAATGTATATTTATTTTATTTTTATTACATAAAAAATACCTAGTTATTTTATGTCACAAAAAATACGTATTCTGTGAAAATAATAAAATAAAACTGCAAAGTCCCCCGAAGGGGAAGATATTTCCCCCTAATTTTAACAGTTTTTAATTTTTTACGCAGGAACCCTAAATATTTACGGGATAAATTTATTCCAAACCCTGAGGATTTACTGGAAGGAAACCTTCCGGGATTGTACAATATGATAACATTGCCTAGGTTTCTACCAGATAGATGATATCTGGTAGAAACCTACCGGAAGGTTTCCAACAGGGATTGAAATAAATTATCTGTCCTGAGACACTACAGGAAAGGTTTTAACGCCATACATCCCTAATGCGCGAGTGATGCCCGTAGTGTTGCAAGCGGTGGACGCTTGCAGGTAACTGTAGTAACTGGTTACCATCAGACGGGTGGTAACGCTCACTTTATATATATACAACGTCGGGAGGCATAGAAGCATACGGCCCACCTGCGGAAACTTCTTAGGAGCTAACTAGTAATCTCACTCACACGCAGGAACACAACAAACCTCGAGGAAATTGTTATTTGGCTGCGGTTTTTTGTGAGGTGGAGGTACTTTCCCAGACAGGCTGCTTGGATGCGCTCTATCTTTCATAAAAACACCCAGACCAATACAAACAGATGTTCGTGCACACAAATGTTTTTCTTGTAAGCGTCGGTGTCAAAGTCGCGTCATTCACGACTGCGCCACCAAACTCGTCAAATTTATTAATTTATATATATATTAATTTATACTCGACTCTTTCGTAGGGGCTAGAGTGTTACACTTTTTGGGTTCTTACAAGTTAGTGATGTCGTCAGGAAGTCTAACGGTTAGGAGTTCTAAGGTTAATACTAGCTAAAATAATCCCTCTAGGTTGTGAAGGTCTGACGGCAGTCGCTCCATGTAAAAATCAGTGTCTTCGCCAAATCCTTAGGCTTATAGCGGACTCCGCCAATCCTAATGGATTAGGAAAAGGATAAAGCGAAGAAGAAGTAGCTAAAATAATCATAGTAGTGATAGCCTTAGAAACAGTTTATATTATATTATTTTTTAATGCATAAAACATATGATATGAACTGTATGTATGTATGTATAATAATATAAAATATTATAATATAAACTGTCAAACTGATAATCTGGTTGGAGCGTTTGCGCCACGCGTATAAACTGGCGAATGTAATATTGTAACATGAATACTAAGAGCGGTACACTGTACTAACAACACTGATTTTAAATAGTTAATATTTTCTTTAATAGTTTCTATTAAATATTTACTTTATTTTACTATTTATGGAAGTCCATATTTTGGAATTATTTCTAAAATTAGTGTAAAAACAAAAATATATTCATATTATTAACAGAACTCCACTCTATTACATTGTTTTACACCATATTTTTTATTGGTTTGGATTTTTATTTAGTAAAAATTTTAATAGTCACTAAGATGTTTCACGTCTGCCGGACGTCCCGCGATGGCTACCTTTTTTAGGGTTCCGTACCCAAAGGCTAAAACGGAACCCTATTACTGAGGCTCCACTGTCCGTCCGTCCGTCTGTCACCAGGCTGTATCTCATGAACCGTGAGAGTTAGACAGTTGAAATTTTCACAGATGATGTATTTCTGTTGCCGCTATAACAACAAATACTAAAGAATAGAATAAAATAAATATTTAAGGGGGCTCCCATACAACAAACGTGATTTTTTTGCTCATTTTTGCTCGATATTGATAACGGCAACAGGTAGACGCTTGAAATATTCACAGAATTCACAGAATTTAGTTATATATTCACTTTAAGAATAAATAATTAAATTAAAATAAAACAAATTTTTAAGGGGGGCTCCCATACAACAAACGTGTTTTTTTTTGCCGTTTTTATAGATAATGGTACGGAACCCTTAGTGCGCAAGTCCGACTCACACTTGGCCGATTTTTTATACAATCGGGCGGAAAGCAAAGTACTGCCGAAGTTTATCGGGCTGCCTTGATGAGCGATGCCTGTATCCTACGCCAAAGTCTCAGATATATAAAACTTAATAAATATCTTTATAAATATGTGGACACAAAATTTTAACTTTACAGTCCCTTACTAAAGAAAAAAATAGAGAATTATTAACAGATATCGCGAAAGTAGAAGAATGTAAGAGCCGTGAAAAGTCAAGGCTAAATTGGTCATGTTTGGTCCAAAGATTATATGTGAAGCGCTACGAATTGACTAGCATGTATGAAAAGACCTGTGAATATTTAAGATATATAGAGTCCATTAAAATAACTTTCCTTACAATGAAAAGTTAAGAATATTGGTAAGTATTTTTTATCTGTAATCAGCTGCTATGAAATGAACACTTTTATTTTTATTCTTAATAGCGACATCTATCCAAAACCAGCTAAAACAACACTACATCGAGAGCACGAAGCAAGTGCGACTGTAACTAAAAATAAAGATTCAGTAAACTTAAAACAGATGGCGCTATAAATATTCATGTGTGGAATATGGTTGTTATATTATTTTCAAGCTGAATATAGCAAGGGTGACTGCCGGTGACACAATGTACATTACAATTACAAGGCAGTTGATATTCCGAGATTTACAAGCAAAGTACTCAAAGGGCGCGCTTTTCGCACACGGCCTTTCATGTGACTTTGACAAAAAAGATGCAAATAATTCATACACAAAATCATCAATCAAATCATCATTTGAAAGTTAGCAAAGTGTACAGGAGAGGTGTGTTCTAAATCACGCAATTATCATTTTATAACCTGAACACATCCGCAAAATCTGTAGAATTATACAATGCTATTTTATTTATAAAGCCAAGTACAATTTATTGGTTGGTATGGAGAATATGGTTTAAAAATTAACAAAGAATAACGTTAAAAGTATCATGCTTTATGTATGTATGTATATCTTCACGCCAAGTCCCTTGCGGGGTAGGCAGAGAGAACTGAGCGCCATAAGACGCGGTCCTTACATACTTCACTCGCTTTTGTGACATTCATAGCTCTTTTCATGCACGCTCGCCGGTTCCTGGGGCTCCTGACATCATGCTTTATACTCGTATATTAAAAAATGCCGATAGATGGCGGTTACAAAATACCACTGTGTTATTAGATGGCACTGTTCATAGAAATTTCAGTCCCATTGTAATCAAATAAGCAAGTAAAACAATATTGAGAGCTCGTCATTCAATTAACTCATTCGTAAAATAGCAAATACAGCTACACAAAGAGGGTTTATCTTTCCACTAATAATTCCTAGAGGAGACTAATACTTGCTTTTCCACTTCAATCTCATTTGCTGAAATTTGTATATAATCCCTAGAGGAGACTAATACTTGCTTTTCCACTTCAATGTCCTTTGCTGAAATTTGTAACTGTATGTAATTTTATAGTTCCGTTTCAAAACGATTCAATTAAAAGAAAGAAATCGCCTGTAAATACTCCTTTAAATATTTGTAATCCAACTATCAAAAAAATGTATAGGTATTACGTAAAGACATTACTAATTTATTACAATATCAAGTGTGTAATTTTCTAAATTTTGCTTGTAAGAAGCCTCTTTAATATTCAAATTAAGACAGAATCCAGAAAAGTCGTTCCAAAAGTTTACAAATCACGTTTCACTAAATTTGGTAATAATCAGATCAATGGTAAGTTGGTCACATTGATACAGACACCAAGGTAGACTTTAAATTTAACGGTTTTATTTAACCTTATTAACGTAACTGAATGCCCCGTTTCCGTTACAATTGGCGGGGTCCATTACCTAAGCCTAACGATTTGGCGGAGATACTGATTTTTTACACGAAGCAACTGCAGTCAGATCTCCACAGCCCAAAGGGAAAAAGGTAAGTTTTCTTAGGTAAGGTCACACGCCTTTCGAAATATAATTTCTTGGACTTGCAGGTGTCTTGAACAGTGAATTAAACTATTTTTTTATGTAACGTAGGGTGGCATACGGCCCACCTGACATAAAGCGGTTACCGTAGCCTATGAACGCTTGTAATACATTAAGTATGGCCATCGCGATGTCACATCTGCTGCTAACACAGCAACTCCTTAGGAACTTACTGGTGGCCTAACTCACGCGCAGGAACACAACAATCTTCCAAGGAATTTTATTTAGCTACGATTTTTCTGTGAACTGCAGACGGGCTATTTTGATGCACCCAATCTCTCTTAAAATGTTCATGCACACAAATGTTTGTTTTGTGCGGGAATGAAGCCACGAACGTTGGTGCAAAAATCGTTAAATGTGATAAAAAATGACACTCACCTGAAATTTTATCATTAGTTTCATTCTGTGCGCTATTCGTCTCATTATTTTGCGTTTCTTTTGCTTCCTTGGATTGGTCCTTTTCGTCTTTGCCAGTTTTCGCTTCGGAGCTTGTGTTGCAGCCCATTTTGCAACTAAGTGTGTATTCCACGTACTTATAGTATATAAAGTATGGCAGTACAATCGTGAGTAGTGAAAACTATAACATAGTTGGTGAGTTATCTGTAACAAAGGAAAAATCACATTAAAGACAAACATTTTTATGAATCTCCAGCAGTGACAACCCAATAAAGAACTGCCCCATTGACCAACTGGTCCACGAACCCTGGCGTGCACCACCAAATACATGTTCTCTGTTATATGAGTAACTATCACTTCATCGGCAGTGAAGGAAAACTTAGAGACTCCTGGAAATTATATTTCGAAAGACGTGTGACCTAACATGAATGTGCAATTTGATCTAACCTGCTTTGTGTGCTTCCACCACCAATTGGTTCATGCGGCCTAGCGCCGGCCGGCACCCACCCCACCCACTACTGTTAGTTAGTGCAAGATGCCGACGCTGCCATGGCTGCTGCGGTAGTCTCTGCCTCGGCTGCTGCGGTCGTCCGCCATCTGGAACAGAATCCGCATGCCACCGTCGCTGCCACGACTGGCCTGGTCGTCGCTGCGACACGTGTTTCGCCTCTCCACGAGGCATCATCAGGCGTTGTAGATGTTAATCTTTAGAATAACATGCGACTGACATGAATGACTGGTTTTCCCTCTGGATTGTGGAGAACCGAGAGATGTCGCTTCATGTAAAAATCGGTACATTGGTCAAATCCTTAGACTTAGTGGGCCCCGCCAATCCTAATGGATTAGGAAACGGGAGGATAACGTTAAGAAGAACCAGTTGAGAATGCGCAAGTTTGCATTGCCAGAAGAACACATGGCTAGTCAAATATAAAACAATTTAATCTTTTTTTTTAAATTGGTCGGATATTTTGACCATGCTTCTTAAAAGATAGGAACGGTGTTCCTGAACATTCCTATTCTACTTTTTTATGCTGAATCCGAATCTGAAGTCAAAATTCGAATATTCGATAAAAAGCGACAGACAAACACACAGACAACCGCACAGACCAATATATAGATTTCATATAGGAACGGTGTTCCTGAAAAGAGAATCTTGTTTTGAACGTCTTTTGATTTTCCCACGTGACTTTTTAACAAGTGGATACAATATATTTATATTTCATCTATCTATCTATAACTTCACGCCAAATCCCTTGCGAGGCAGGCAGAGAGAACCGAGCGCCACGTGACTCGATCCTTACATACCTCACTCGCTTCTTTCATACTCATTGCTCTTTTCATGCACGCTATATTTCATATTCTCATAATAGAATGTGCAGGCAGTGGACCAAGGCTCACTGCGGTTATTCCACTTGATCGCACAGAACGTTTAGCAGTTCGAATGGTCGACGACCCATTGATCTCCACTCGGCTGGCCTCGCTTTGTACACGAAGAAACGTTGCTTCTCTTTTGACGAGCTCGGTGGCGCAGTGATGAAACGCGCTGTTACGCTACTTTGACACCGACGCTCGTGGGTTCGATTCCCACACAGTACAAACATTTGTGTGCATGAACATGTCTGTTTGTATGGGTCTGGGTATTTTCTATGTATAATAAGTATGTATTTACTAGTACCCATAACACAAGCTTCGCTTACTTTGGGGCTAGATGGCGCTGTGTAATTTGTCCCACAATTTTTATTTATTTATTTATTTATTCTCTTTGTGTACTGTATAAATTGTATCATGGCGAGTGTTCGGAGAGACTGTCAATAGTACCACTCACGACAAACTAAAATTTCACCCTCACCATCTTGATGACTAACAATCCACTACAGTACGCTTTTTGAGGCTTTTTACGATACGATATGGGTGCCTTCAAGAAAAGAGCCTATTTTTACCTAAAAAGGCTGGCAACGGATCAGTAACCCTTTGGTGTTGCTGTCGTCTATGGGTGGTAGTGACTACTTACCATCAGGTGACCCACACGCTCGTTTGCCCCCTCTAAAATATGTTAACACAGCAAATCCTTAAAAGCTTACTGGTGACCTCATTCATACGTAGGAATGCAACAACCCTCTGCTGCGATTTTTTGTGAAGTGGAGGTACTTCCTCAGACGGACTGCTTTGATGTGCTCCATCTCTCTCACACCCAAATCAAAACAAACAAACATGTTCGTGCACACAAATAATTGTCCTGTGTAGAAATCGAATCCACGAGCATTGGTGTCAAAGTCGCGTAAAGTTTATATAGTATATATTAACCAAATTTATTAAAGAAAACGTTTTTAGGGTTCCGTACCCAAAGGCTTGGACGAAGGATCGACGATATTGCGAAGATCGCTGGGGGCCGATGGATGCAAGCGGCACAGGACCGATTGCTGTAAAAGTCTAAGAGGCCTTCCCCTTTGTTCAGCAGTAGACCTCCTTCAGCTTCAGCTGAGCGTACTGACCAATAAGAGAATTTTTAACCAACAAGGCGATAAGTGACGCATTGTTTATCCGCGAGCTAGCCAATAAGAGTTCTACTAATATCCCCGACTTGTAACGGTGAATTGAGCTACGAGTACTATGTTATATCTTCTATTATACTCTTCCGTTCTCCATATTCCCTTCATATGTGAGATGGGGGTACTTCTCCAGTCTGGCTGCTGTGATGCAGAGTACCTGACTTAATGTTTTTTAGGGTTCCGTACCCAAAGGGTAAAACGGAACCCTATTACTGAGGCTCCGCTGTCCGTCCGTCCGTCCGTCTGTCATCAGGCTGTATCTCTTGAACCGTGATAGTTATACAGTTGAAATTTTCACAGATGGTGTATTTCTGTTGCCGCTATAACAACAAATACTAAAAAATAGAATAATATAAATATTTAAGGGGGCTCCCATACAACAAACATGATTTTTTTGCCAATTTTATAGATAATGGTACGGAACCCTTCGAGCGCGAGTCCGACTCGCACTTGGCCGATTTTTTTTTCTTCATTGGCGAATACGACTCGCAAATTTGGAGTTTATGTTTTAGTTCGCTAAATCAACGTCATCATGTCAAACCGAGACTCACTCTTACACCAATGTCATCACTCATATACCCTATTAGAACATATCCCAGGTATATGAAGACCTGAATGTATCATTCACTCTCAGCTTTGACACGTTGTTAAAACTTCACTTCACCCGCGGCAAGATAAAAGATCAGTAGGTATGACAGGTCAGACAGAACATGTACACATTATACAGATGTTAGTCATCTCTATAATCATAAACAAAACCAAACGAGCACCCCTCAATACAACCCCTAATGAATATAATTAAACCGGGCCTGATTTAAATTGTGGGGTCGCGTTTTGGGGTCGTCAAATGTGCGAAGTTTCGTGGTTGTCGGGATCGAGCAAACTGTTAAATTTGTGTTGTAAAAACTGTTTGTGGTTAATAAAGATAAAATAAAAATTGTATATCAGCCATTTTCGTTTTTTTTTTAATTTTCCATCCCGTTCGTGGACACTTAGACACGTATTACATTTTTAAAATAAAATCATGTTGTATGTTATTAATTTGTCATTGTTTAAATTCTATTTTTTTAATCTACCAGCACACACACACATGATAAACCGACAATCTCGTAAAGATCACAGTGAGCTGCTAGAAGCAAGTGAGCACAGGATCGAATGCAGTAGTAGTCTAAGGGTAAGGCCTATGTTAAGCGGTAGATGTGGTGACTGATGATGAATCTGACAGCATTTCGAATATGATATTGGCCAGAAGAAATGCCGAAAGAATCGTGCAAATATATGCCATTTACTATTACAATAAATTTATAACAACATAAATTATGCATAACATGCAGTAATGATATATACATTGTTCGCGGTTAATGTTAAATATTGTATAAGTATATTATTTAAAATAAAGAACCCGTCAAATGTGACGGTTCTTTATTTTAAACTCGCGACTCGCGCACCAAGGGTTCCGTAAAAAAATTGTATCGCAAATTATTTTAGCAATTTATTTTGTGATGTTACTACAAATTTACGGTTTTCGAATTTTTACCTTTATTAGTGCTACATGACACTGCTTCTAACCAAATTTCATGATTCTATGTCAACGGGACCCTATAGGTTTTGATTCCCTTGCGGGTGTCAAAATATGTGTTTAAACAGCCGTATATTTTAATTGCGTTGCTTTAGAAGTTTGATTATTTCACTACTTAAAGGGATTTCAGACCTGAGTATTCGATATTAATTTCAGCTTGATAGCTCAACTCATCCCTGAGAAAAAAGGTCTTGACAGACAGACTGATAAACAGACAAACGGACAACATAGTGATCCTATAAGTGGTCCGTTTTTCCTTTGAGGTACGGAACCCTAAAAAAATCATTTGTTTCATTCGTCGTCATTTGCTTCATTTATAACACGGAATCAAGAGAATCTCTCAGAAAAGTATTCAAAGAAATAAATATCTTCACATTTCAGTATATTTTTGAAAACATAATACACGCCTGAAAAATATTAAGTCTTATTTTTTAAATTCGGTGAAGTTGATGTAGTAGGAATAAGTTGCGTATAAATAAATCGACTAGCTAGTAGATCTTTATTTGTAAATTGTATTCGATTTTATAATAAATTGACTGAAACAGTTCTGTCCTTTCCTGGCAATATATTCAAAAAGCACATTAAAAATACCCTCTGTAAAAAGGCTTATTATAGATTGAATTAAACAATTTTTTAACAGAAGAATCGCGTGTTTTATTTATTTTGTTGAAGCTGACGTTTCGAATGCTTTGCCGCATCCTTGGTCGCAGGAAGACTGAGGTGACATTTGTCTTACATTGGTTATTCAATTATTACATCTACTGACATAGATGGATTAATTATATATGTTCCGAATATTAATCCATACCAATATGCTTATGTGATTATTTTGTAATATATATGTATGTATATCTTCACGCCAAGTCCCTTGCGGGGTAGGCAGAGAGAACCGAGCGCCATAAGACGCGGTCCTTGCATACTTCACTCGCTTCTGTGACATTCATAGCTCTTTTCATGCACGCTCGCCGGTTCCTAGGGCTTCTGACATCACCTTCTGATAAAACACGACCAATTTGGTCATGGTAGGTTAGTCTCGGCCTTCCTCGGCTCCTACATCCTTCCACTTTTGCATTGTATATCTGTTTCGTCATTCTTTCGTCCCGCATTCTTTCTACATGTCCGAACCAACGGAGCATGCCCTTTCTTATCTTAATATATAAATGGCAATTTTAAAACAGACGTATATTGGCAAGTTTCTTTCGGCATTTCTTCTTCGCCAATGGTCATTTCCGAAATAGTAGTAGCTAGTAGATTAAAAAAAGCAATAAAAAAGAAAAATAGAATTGAATAAGATTATATTTCAAAACATGTAAGGCGTGTCTAAGTGCCCACGAGGGCCCAATGGCAAATAACGAATTTTTATCTTTTTATCTTATCTTAGTAAGGTTATCGATAGACTTCTGAAGAGTCACTGTGTTAGCAGCGGAGGTTGTTTAATGCTAGCGATACTTTCTGTGTTCCAAACTGCTACGACGAGCTCAGTGAGTGGCGCAGTGACGAATGAAGCGACTGTCCCACTAGCGCTCGAGGGTTCGATTCCCACACAGGACAAACATTTGTGTGCATGAACATGTCTCTTGGTATTGATCTGGTTGTTTTTAAGAGAGGTAGGGTGCATTAAAACAGCCCGTCTAGGAAAGTACCTCCACCTCATAAAACCGCCAAATAACAACTCTCTAGAGGGTTGTTGTGTTCCCGTGTATGAGGGAGATCGCCAATAAGCTCCTAAGGAATTGCTGTGTTAGCAGCAGAGTAATACTTATATTACTAGCGTTCATAATCTACAGTAACAGCTTAACATCGGATGGGCCGTATGCCTCCGGACATAGTATAAAAAAAAAACTTAACATCAGGTGTTACTTTGTATCAGGAGCCCTAGGAACCGGCAAGCGTGCATGAAAGAGCTATGAATTTTGAAAAAGCGAGTGAGGTGTGTAGTAATGGCTCTTTGTTGTGCTCGGTACTCTTTGCCGCGCAAGGGACCTCGCGTGAAGATATACATACATATACATCAAATGTTCCATAAACTTTATGTCTTCGGACGTTCTGTAACCAAAACGAATTGATCTCGTTTTAGAATCAGAGTGAGACGCTCGATGAAGGAGAAATATATCTCATTTAAACCTAGAAACTAAACCGTAAGTTCATTAATTACCGACTCCCTCCGGGGGGCCGGTTACCAATTCGTAAGAGCAATGAACTCGAATAACCCGCACAAGAAATGTACGCACAATTCTCCAAGATTTGGCGAGGGACATAAAGGGTTTTTGGCAAAGAAGTGACATCTTGATTTCGATTGTATTATATAATCTTAGCTGTAAAAAGTTAAGGAAGATTATATTTTTTCCCAGTAATCAGTTTGAAACTGATGAAACATTTACTGTATTATTTAACATTTACTTATGGCCAGAGGTAAGAGGGCGTAAAAAGCTAAATGGCGCCCTCATTTTGTTTTTATAAACAACGTTGAATTTTAAACCGATTCCAAAAAAACACTCAAAACTGGCACTGCAGATGTATATTTATTTTTTGAAACACATCTTGTATTTATTAATTTTAATTATTGCTTTTTGTGGCCACTTATAGCAATAATCAAAATTATAACTTTGATTATTGCTGTAATTGTTCGTACATAAATAATAAAAACGGAATATGTTTCAAAAAAACATAAATATGGTTCTGCAGTGCCAGTATTAAGCATTTTTTTTAAATTCGCCTTAAATTCATCATTGTTAATAAAAACAAAATGAATGCTCCACTTAGCTTTATACACCCTCTTAAGTACTGCGTATTGTTATCACCGCAATCAATGCAGAGCGACTATTCGAATAACTGAGGATGGAAACATCAGTTGCACTTTCACCACACAGAAGAACTAAACCGAATAATAACGTAGTATTTTCTAAGCTTCAATATAAAAAAAATAGCTTTCTGCACTTCTTCTGCATCGCCCGCACAATTTTCGTAAAATTGGGTACAAAGTTTTGCTTCAAGTATTAATATAATTACTAGTGGTCGCCCAGTGGTGTTAAATCGACCCTAATACATTTATTTTTTTAAATTGAATGTTATTAATATGCCATTGTCAAAAACAATAACCTCTATAATCACAGATTTCGCCAAGGCTACTCAGTCAACTTGCTTATCTTCATCAAATAAAATATTTAAAATTTTAATATTGCAAGTACAAAAAGTGAAGACTGAAATTGAGAATACCTTTTTTATATATTTATTTTGAACCGAAAAAAAACCGATAATTAAATAAATTGTCTATTGAACTTGACATACATATTTAATACGATAATTTAATTAATGATTCAAAATTTTTCCGAAACGATGTTTTTTGTAAAAACTATTTCATCGTTTGTAGTAATTTTTTGTTATAGCTGATATAAACAGCTTGCAGTGATAGCTCAGTGGATTAAGAACCAACCTATTAACATACGGTCCCTGGTTCCAATCCTGTCGTGAGCAAGTACCATTAAACTCGTATTTTCGAATTTATGTACCTATTTGTAATTATCACTTGCTCGGCGATGAAGAAAAACATCGTGAGGAAACCAACACGTTCAAGAAATTATATTTCGAAAGACCTGTGAACCTAAGTAGGTAAATTGTTTTGGAGCTCTAGAGGCTTGACAACAGTCGCTCTATGTAAATATAGTATCATAGTATCTTCGTCAAATCCTTAGGCTTAGGTATTGGACCTCGCCAATCCTAGTGGAGTAGAAAACGGAATAACACTATGAAGAATGTAGTATAAAAAGAAATATTATGTATTTACAAGACTTCGCTATTTTTATTTACATTGAGCTGATCCGACCGGATTAGACAAAGTAGTCGCCACGTTGACTGCTTCCGACGACAAAAACATATATTAGTAGTAAATAGTCGCCTGATCATATTTTGTAGAATATATTATATATGAAATGTAGGACAGACTTTGTTTGCCAACATTTTGTACAAGTTCCACTATATTTTTACAAATAAATAATGTTCAAGTGTCTGTTAGTGACGCCAAAATATTAACTTATTACTAAATGTATATGAATGTATACATGATACTTACCTATAATAGAAAATCATTTTAGTCTATCTATCTGTATGTTTGTTCCGGCTAATCTCCGAAACGACTGGGCCGATTTTGACGGGACCTTCGGTGGCACTTTGCTTATGTTGTAACTAGTAATATCTTATTAATAATAAATGATATAATAAAGTAACAGACCAGTGATAACTCAGTGGATAAGGATCCCGCCTGTTGACCACCTGGTCCCCGGTTCGAATCCTGGGGGTATGTACCACTAAATTCGTGTTTTCGGATTTATGTACATATTTATCACTTGCCCGGCGGTGAAGGAAAACATCGTGAGGAAACCCACACGTCGAAAAAATTATATTTCGAAAGACGTGTGACCTAACCTAAGAAAGATCTGGTTTTACCTCAGGATTGTGGAGATCTGACGGCAGTTGGTCTATATAAAAATCTGTGTCCTCACCACGTTTTTAAGGTTTCGAGGGAAAGAAATACCACGAAATTATGAACAAATACTAGTTTCACGCGGACGAAGTCGCGGTAGAACCGCTAGTTTATAATATACTGTTTGTCTATTACTGTAGCTTACAGACGCTTCCAACATGATAAGTATTTTACTGCAGCACCTTCTCAGAAGATACCTGGTGCATACTAACTCGCTGAAATACGGTTGCGCTCCAGAGAATTATTATTTTGCTGCAGAAGTATTATTAAAAAGAGCAATGTTAAAGAAGCGAGTGAGGTATGTAATTATCGAGTTACGTGTCGCTCGGTTCTCCCTGCTTACCCCGTAAGGAATTTGGCGAAAAGTTATAGATAGATAGAAGTATTATTACTATAAAGTAACTGCATCTATATCGAGGCTTTCCCAAGGGACTAAAGCAAGGAGTTCTTCAAGAAAGACGTAAAAAAGCTTTTACAAGGTCGGCAACGAAAGAATGACACCCCTGGTGTTGCAAATGTGCGTTGACTACCGTAACTCATTACTTTCAGGCAGGCCTGTTGCTTGTTTCCACCCTAGTGGCATTAAAAAGAAAAAATCCTTACTGACATCGTAAAGAAGATTAAAGATGTAAGGTATATAATACTGCCCTGCTCAAGTTGGTCCTAAATGGTCCTGGTACTTCTTTTTCTCTCCGTCCACTAGGATCCACAATCTAGCTCCACACAAACGGGTCAAGTTGGATTTGGGTCTAAACATGATTGTGGTCTCTTGTCAGTGCTCGGGTATGATATATATATATATATATATATCAATCGGCTATGACCAGCTTGAGAACTGGATTTGGCGGCCCTTTCTGACTTAATGTAGCCTCTATAGCAGATCCACAAAGTGGTTACCCATCAGTCTCCGATAATGTTATGATGTGATGGAATACATAGCTTGCAGTTGTCTTGAAATCAAGTCATTTTTAATTTCTGTATTGAAAATAGATACTTCTAATAATGCCAAAGAAAACGGGTAATTCCGTTATTTTTTTCATACAACGTCAGTAGGCATACAAGCATATGGCCCACACGATATAAAGCGATTACCTTAGTCTGTGAACGCTAGCAATACATTAAGTATAATTTACGCGATGCGTCTCTGCCCCTAATACAACAACTCCTTTGGAGCTTACTGGTGACCTCACTCACTCGTAGGAATACTCTAACCATCCAAGGACTTGTTATTTGGCTGCGGTTTCCTGTGAGGAAAGACCAGGACAAACAGATGTCATAGACACAAATGTTTATACTAGCTCCGTGTGGGAATCGAACCCATATCGTGTCAAAATAGCGTTATTAACCACATTAAAACTGTTCACTACAGCCGTCAATTGGTCTGTATGTATTTATGTCTATATATGTGTAGTTGCATACTACAGGTCGCAACTCTCAACTGATTAACAAATCATTAACTTATTAATATATTCACTCTAGGTTCCATACAAGGTAAACTGAAATAGCTGAGCATCATAAGACGCAGTTTTTACACAGCTCGCATCTTTCAACATTCAAAGTACTCTCCATGCACGCCAGGTTCTTAAGGCTCATAACATCTCCTTCTGATAAAATACGACCAATTTGGTTGTATTTTATCAGAAGTCGTGGTAGGTATGTCTTGGTATTCCTCGGATCCTTCCACTATCTTCCTCGGGTCGTAAATCCTACTTTCGCATTGTATACCTGTTTAATTTTTCATATTACATTTTTTCTACGTGCCCGAATGTGGTTGGTGACCCATGCCTTATCTTATCTTAACACCGACACTCTCTTTCAGACCAACTCTTTTTCTTACAACATCATTGCGAACACGGTTAGAAAGCATTACGATACAGATTTTGCGCAATGCTTGCATCTCGATCGTATTTATTCTTCTTTCATGCTCTTTTTGCATTAATACCCAGCTAATACCAGCTAGCTATCTATTTTATTCATTCTTTTTGAAGCTTTTCTGACAAAATATTTGCTCAACTCACACACAGCTCGCTAGCTCCTTCAAGAATGTTATATGACAGCTGTCTTCTGAAAGTACTTCGCCGCTGAGGTGTATTAAACGTTGTTATACTCTTCTTAAAATAAAAAGCGGCATGCTCCGATGGTTCGGACATGTAGAAAGAATGCAAGATGAAAGAATGTCGAAGCAGATATACAATGCAAAAGTGGAAGGATGTAGGAGCCGGGGAAGGCCAAGACTTACCTACCATGACCAAATTGGTCGTGTTCTATCAGAGGGTGATGTCAGGAGCCCTAGAAACCGGCGAGCGTGCATGAGAAGAGCAATGAATGTTAAAGAAGCGAGTGAGATATGTAAGGCTCGAGTCACGTGGCGCTCCGTTCTCTCTGCTTACCCCACAAGGGATTTGGCGTGAAGTTATAGATAGATAGATAGATACTCTTCTGAGTATAACAACGTTTAATACATACGAATTGTATATGAAACCTTGACAAAACTTCTGTTTTGTCAAGGTTTCATATCCAAGTCTAGTGCACGAAACCCTGGCGACGTTAACTATGGTTTTACATGTTGATGTGCCACTGACACGCCGTAACTTATACTATACAATGATAGTATACTACGATAACTACGATAGAGGTACAAAATGTCCTCATAAATTGAGTGTATTGCGACGGAAATCACAAGTTTCCCACACATAATATCATCACGCCATAGGACCACACAGAAATACGACGATGCGACTTCCGGTACCATAAGCGGCAATGTCAGACAAGGGTTTGAGTATTGAGCGAAAGCGGAATGCGAAAATGTAATAGAAAAGAAAAACTTTGGGGGATTTTTTTTTGCAAATGTCCGTTGGCTACAGTGACTGTTTACCATCAGGCAAGCCGTAGCTTGTTTGCCATCGTAGTTTAAAAAATGTGGCTAGTACTATAAAGTAATTTAAAATAATATTCGTTTCCTAAATACTTATTTTATTCAAAGTTGAACGAAGGTATATCTGCGGAAAAATGACACAAATTAAATATCACGACCACATAGGTCGTGCTTGTCAAGACGATGATGTCAGGACCTTTAAGAAAGGAGAGTGAGCCTGATAAAAGCTATGAATTTTAAAGAAGCTATATAGTGAAACGAGACATGTGGCGTTTGGTTCTCTCTGGCTACCCCGCCCATAAGCGACTTGAAGTAAAAATTATAGGCAGATAGAGTTTATAGGTACTTAAGTGTTCTCGTTTTCGGAAACAGATTCCTTACATTTGATATAGATTTATTTAGCTCAATCAGTAATCGGCTATTGTATAAATATATAGGGTAGAGCAAGTAAAATTCAGTTTCTTGAAGTAGAAAGAAACCAGCGTTACCTCAATGCATTCGAAGCCACTCAGGTTCCCTACAAAAGAACTATATTCTTATTGCGAGCTATTATCGTTAAGAAAGCTATATATATTACAAGTCATTTTAAAACAGCACAAATCTCTATACACTCTGAAAGTACAACTATATCTAAAAGAAGAAAAGAGAAAGCAGCTCGTTATTGCCATACTTAATCGAAATTCGCAATACGTCAATTTCAAGCAAACTACTAATCTTTACAATAAATTTAATAAATTCCTCAAAATTTACCTTCTGAGAAGATGTTAAAAAAAGGTATCTAATGGGTTAAAAAGTCTAAGCGACAAAGAGACTGAAACATTACTAAAATAAACTCATACATAAAGTTTTATAAGGTGTTAAGATAAGAAAAGGCATGCTCCATTGGTTCGGACATGTAGAAAGAATGACGAAACAGATATACAATGCAAAAGTTGAAGGATGTAGGAGCCGAGGAAGACCGAGACTAACCTACCATTACCAAATTGGTTGTGTTTTATCAGGAGCCAGCGTGCATGAAAAGAGCTATGAATGTTAGAGAAGCGAGTTAAGTATGTAAGGGCCGCGTCTTATGGCGCACGGTTCTCTCTGCTTACCCCGCAAGGGACCTGGCGTGAAGATACATTACACAGAAGTTTATATATACATAAACTTTTATTCTGTTTGGCATTTAATATGTACAATTCCAAAACTTCTGTAATAAATATATTCAAACAAACATCGTTTGTATGTGAAATTGAATTCTATTATTATTAGTGTAAATAACTATGATAAATGATGATGTTATCCGTTGAAACTTCGTTTTTTTCTATTTTCGAAGTGTGTGTAATAAACGTATGTTAAGAAAGACCAGGTTTGTCTGGCTCAAACACTTTCTGCTTAGTAGGCAGTCCTCACAATCATCTTCGTGTGACACACTTTTGTCAAAGAAATAAACCTTTTTATATTTACATACTGCTATAGTAGCAAACAAACGTTCATCCGGTCTGACGGGAAGTAGTTACCGTGGACTGCGAACGCTTGCTTGAGGGGCATCAATAATGTTTTGACGACGCTGCGAAAACCTCTTCATGTCTTATATAAAGGGCTTATATAAAGCAGTCTCTTGTAAGGAAATGTTTCAGTAAAAAAATCTCTGGAACCAGTATGTGAACCATAACAGTATGCGACCATTGTAACTCCAGTGAGTAAGGTTGAATTTCTTGCAGCTGAACTGTTGTAAACATTGTTCCAACTTTAGTGCATAACCGACAATCGTCTGATGTAAAGTGGTTACAGTATCCAATGAGTACTTGGAAGACAATGTGGACCGCGTGCTTACGTTGAGTATCCGACCTTAGCAAAGAAGTATCTGGTTTCCCCTCAGAGTTGTGAAGGTCTGACGACAGTCGTCCGACGTAAAAATCAATAACTTCGCTTAAGGATTTGCCTTATGTTTAGGTAGCGAACCCCGCCACTTCTAATGGATTAAGAAACAGGATAAAGCTAAGAAGAAGAAGAATGAGTGCCACGCGCGTTATCATGCCAGCTGCTAAGACAGCATGTCCTCAGCTTAGTGGTATCTACACTCACTAGCAAGAACACAACAACCCTCCAGGGAGCCAGTGTTTGCCTGTGGTCTGCTGTGAAATAAAGGCCGCTTTCCGCTATATGCACAGCTGTAACCGAGTCGCTGTTTTATTATCGACCAAACTCTCTGTAATCTACGTACGGGAATCTTTCCGCGACTTGTAAATAATTTAGAAGGTTGAACTGATACATGCGTTAGCTGCGTTTGAACTTGACCTTAAGTTTATGTGAAAGCTAACTTCACCAACACGTGGTGAACCTTGCTAAGTGACAAATCTCTGGCGGAAGAGAAGTAAGGCGCATTAAAGTAGCCTAACCATACCACAACATCTGCCTGAAGAGTTGTGTTCTTGCAAGTGAGTGAGGTTAAATAGTAAACAACTTAAGGAGTAGCTGTCTTAGAGGCGATAATCCGTAATGTGTCGCTACATCCGTCAGCTCCCTCCGATCTTCACAAGATCGTTGGTCCATCGTGTGCGTCCTACTTTGTGTTTTTCGATTCATGGTTGCCATTCAAGAACCTTTAGCCCCTACGACCGTCGATTCTTTGAGCTATGTGACCTGCCCACGGCCACCTCAGCTTGCTGATCCTTGGAGTCATATCGGTAACCCCAGTTCTACTACGGATGTTGTCATTGCCGAGTCTTTCTGGCAGAGAAACTCCCAGCATAGCTATCTCCATCACACGATGTGACGCTATGCATCACACGCATCAACCGTATGAGTACGACTGGAATCACACTGTACGTGAATATTGCAGTTCCAGTGTATGAGGATGAACTCCCATACGTCGATGAATGACGCGATTGTAAAATAGGCTGTTGGCATCATGTTGAACAACTCCTCGAAACACACACATTCCATTATGTAATGGGTAGAACACGCAAAAGGAAACAATAGTTATCCTTAAATTTAACGGCTCAATACCGTATATGAGTGTAGGATCGTCGTCAATCCTTACAGCTCGTCTTTGTTCTAAATTACAAGATCCTAGCTGATATTCCGGTACCCTCGCCCAAACGTGACTACAGTACTCCACAAGCGTACTTACATTAAGACTTGTATAACATACGTCTTGCCCCCGACCAGAACTCAGCGTTCTGGTTGGCTCTGCTGATCACACCCAGTTTCTTGGACGACAGCTTGAATTTTTTTATAGACGGCAGTGGAGTAGGAAAGCCCAAGCCCGAAGTATGCTATCTCGCCCACTTGACTTATAAATGTTGAGAGAAAATAACGCCCGCCGGACATCTCACTGGGTAATTAAGATTTCCGCTATTGAACTACCGTATCACGGGATGGTAGGTGTTCCACCGTTATTCAAATTTAAAGGTAAAGAGGTTGCCCATTAAATCGACTTTCTGTTTAGCACTATGGGCCAGATGGTGGCATGGACGGTTGACTACGATGAAAAAAGGACGCGACCGAAAAACACGGCTCCCAGACGGAAGGCTTGAATGCCGATCGCCACCTCTACCCTTACACTAGATCTGTAGACAGAATTTAGTTTGTGTTTCAAAACAGAGACAGCAGGATGACCATGTCCAAGCGTCGTAAGCAGTCTGCTTGAGAAGATTGATATACAGGCCCGATTAAACCACAAACGCTTTTTTGCGCGCATAAAGTGCACAATGAGAAAGTAGAAGTATATAGGAGCGTAGGAAGGGCAAGACTCACCTTCCACGACCAAATTGGTCGTGTTTTAACAGAAGGTCTATCTATCTATAACTTGACGCCAAATCCCTTACGGGGTAGGCAGAGAGAACCGAGCGCCATACGACTCGATCCTTACATACCTCACTCGCTTCTTTCACATTCATTGCTCTTTTCATGCACGCTCGCCGGTTTCTAGGGCTCCTGACATCACCTTCTGATAGAACACGACCAATCTGATCATGATAGGTAAGTCTTGGCCTTCCTCGACTCCTACATCCTTCCACTTTTGCATTGTATATCTGCTTCGACATTCTTTCATTCTGCATTCTTTCTACATGTCCAAACCAACGGAGCATGCCTCTTCTTATTTTAACACCGACGCTCTCTTTCAGACCAACTCTGCTTCTAACCTCATCATTGCGGATACGGTCTGCAAGCGTTACACCATAGATTTTGCGCAACGCTCGCATTTCAACCGCGTTTATCCTACTTTCATGCTCTCTCTGCCATACCCAGCTCTCGCTTCCATAAGTTGTAGTAAGCGTTGGGACCAGCACTGCATTGTGTATAGCCAGCTGCGCCTCTGGCTCAGGTTTTTACTGCCAAGAAGTTTTCCCAACGCTCCATTCACACTATTCCCAGCACTCACTCGCCTTTCCACATCTGCGGTGTACCTTCCATCCCTGCTGAAAGCGCATCCAAGATATACAAACTCATTCACTTGTTCCAACACTTCATCATCTACCGTAATTCTTACATTGGTTCTGGTTTCTTCTCTTTCAAATACCATAATCTTTGTTTTCTTCGCATTCAATAGTAAGCCTTCCTTCATACATTCGTCTTTCATGTGTTTGCAGCTCAGATGGTGTTTCTGCTAACAGGACGGCATCATCTGCATACAACAGACAGTTCACCACTAGGTCACCCATGCGTAATCCTACATTCGTCGATCTTATTCTCTGTAGATAACTATCGAGATACAGAATAAACAGGTGTGTAAGGACCGTGACTTGTAGCGTTCGGTTCTCTGTACCTACCGCAATTAGGACCTGGGTTGAAGAAATAGATAGATAGAGAAATTATTGAAATCATGTAGTTTACACCACGTTACGATCCATAAAATTACGAGTGAGCGGCAGTTCCGTACATGAACTAGTGTCATTAATAATTAAAATTTAATTAGCGAATGGGCGTTAATAGCGATTACGGACTATGAAACTGCTGAATTAGCATTTAAATGAAGGTATGGTTTATTAATATTTAACCAAGCTAAGTGTTAGTTAATTGAAATGCTAAAATAATGATAAAGTACAATTAAATGAATCATGTATATTAATGATATGGTTTTGGTGGTAGCAGATATTTAAAAAAGATGCGTACAGACACTCACAAGGAACGTTTAATTAAATTATAAGATACTTACCGCAACAATTTAATTTGTTTAAATTTATATTATTATATATGTTTACTTGCATTTGTAGAACGCAAATATTTTTTTTTAAATTGAGATGTGTAAGGACCGGTTCTCATAGCGCTAGGTTCTTTCTGCCTACCCCCCGCAAGGGAGCTGGCGTGAAGATATACATACATACCATAATAAAATTTTAGCAACACCTCGCAACCCCTTATTTACGTTTGCCAATTTCAAAGTTATAAATAATGAACAGGAAGCGATGGTAATAAAGAGGCATCGTAATTTCAATCGAGAATACGGCTTCGAGTTGTCGGTAACGTGGAATCCAGCGATCAAGCTATGTTAACTTCATATACGGGCTTCGAATAACAATCTCCAGCAGGACACCGTAAGTGTAGTGTATAAGACGCCGAATGGCGCCGAGTAATAAGCCACGGAGAAAGATGGTAGATATATCTGCTCTTGACGGGCAAATATCTACTCGCCATCTCCAGTTCTCCTGTGACCACGGCGTTTAAGACATCGCCCAAATATCGGGAAAATACAAAACAAATCGCGTGAAGTTTATACATCTCTCTAGGTTGTATATAACTTCACATCAAATCTCTTGCGGGGGGAGAGACAACCGAGTGCCACATGGCTAGGTCCTCAAGGTCACTGTATTGAAAGGTCCTGACATCACCTTCTAATAAAACACGATCAATTTGGTTATGGTAGGCAAGATTTGGCCTTCCTCCTACATCCATTCACGTTCGCATTGTATAACTGTTTCGTAATTCTTTCATCATGCATTCTTTTTACATGTTCGAGCCAACGAAGCATGCCTCTCATTATGTTAACAGTGAAGTGTGCATTTCGTAGCATGAATGTTGCATGCATGTTGTCTAGTCCTAAGGCGAAAAACCTACCATCTACCTAGGGATCCACTCGAATACATACACAAAATTTCATCAAAATCCGGCCCGAAAATCTTAGATTTTGAATACTTTACGTATTACATATGTACTAAGTATTATAAAGCATTACGTGTATGTACTCAATGTGTGTTCACTCTTAGGTACATACATAACAAAATCTAAGATTTTCGGGAACACCGTTCCTATATGAAATGTATATGTTTGTCTCTGTGTGTGTCAGTCACTTTTTTTTCTATATTCGAATTTTGATTTCAGATTCGGATTCAGCATAAAAAAGTATTTCAGCATGAAAAACCAACCTCCTAGCTCTTAAGGAACATGGTCAAAACGGCCGACACAGTTTAAAAAAAAAAATTAAATTGTTATATACAGTGTCACAAGCTTGCATTGCCAGAGGAACACCTGACTCATCAATAATATAACATTTTTTTTTTTTAATTTGTCGGCCAATTTGACCATTTTTCTTAAGAGATAGGAACGGTGTTCCTGAACATTCCTATTCTACTTTTTTATGCTGAATACAAATCTGAAGTCAAAATTCGAATATTCTAAAAAAAGCGACAGACAAACGCACAGACAAACGCACAGACAGACATGTAGAATTCATATAGGAACGGTGTTCCTGATAATAAACTTCCTCTTAGCGTTATCCCGTTTCCTAACCCATTAGAATTGGGGTCCACTACCTAAGCCTAAGGATTTGTGGAAGAAACTGATTTTTGCATGAAGCAACTGCCGTTTGCTAATAAATAATAAACTATTAAGTAGGTAGTAATTAATGAATCCATTTCAAATTATCAATTAGACTATTACCACTGTTGCCATTTGGGCGTCGCGTGAGTGAGCTCAGTTTGACTGCACCCACCTCGTGGCCATGACTGTACAAAACAATTGTGGCATTGGAGCGGGAATTGGTGAAAACCAAGGTTTTTACATTTTTTCATCCACGGTAAAAATGAAAATTACTACAAAAGTTTAAATAGCATAGAAAAACTTCTAGCGACTCTATGAAATCATAATGACACCAATTGGATGCTAGGACCAACTTTTTTTTAATAGGGTTTTTATACAACGTTGGAAGGCATACAAGAATGCGGCCCACCTGATGTAAAAAGGTTAACGTAGCCTATGAACGCTTGTAATACATTGAGTGTCACTCGCGTAGTACCACCTCTATTCCAATTCCTTAGGACCTAACTGGTGCCTCACTCCCACGCAGGAATGCAACAACCTTCAACCTTGGGTTCGAGTCCCATACAGGACAAACATTGTAATGTTTAAAATATTTAATGTAATAACCTTTTTGAATAATATATTTTATAAAACCTTTGTAGAGATATACACTACATTGTCTCTGTGAACCGAATGATGTTTGTCAAAAATTATTATTTGTAATTCAAAATTTTAAAATATTACATTTTAGTGTCGGAAAACAGAAAACAAGGCAGTCTGGAGGAAGCTTTCGAGTAGTAGAGATTCAGTGCACCACGTCTGAGACCACCAGCCTCCTGCTGAGGGCTACGTGGTGAACCCTCGGGATATTACTACCTTTTCCAAACTCGATAATCTCCGGACATCTAACTAATCTAAAAATTATAATACCTGCAGCCTCTGTTGTGGACCACGGCGGCTGACGGAGTTTCCGCTGTGGTGTTGGTCCGTAAGGCGGTCCACCAACAACTTCTACATCTGGATCTGCGTGCTGGCTAGCACGCTAACCAGCTGTCTACAGTCGTCGGCCACTATAGCCGGCGGCCACTCAGTGCCACATTCCAGTGAACATAACAGTGATATTCCGGTTAGACAAAGATAACGCGAGTTCTTAAAGACCTTATTTAGCCGAACTTAGTGAACCTTTTTTTTATATTTTGTATAAATAGCCCTAATAAATTTGTAACCCTTTTTGTACACTCTTTTCCTCAATAAGTAACATAACAACATTTGTGTGCATGAACATATATATGTGTATATATATATATGTATACGTGTTCGAGACATATTCTGTATTTATTTATGTCATAATTTTGATTATTGCTAAAAGTGGCTACAATAAGCAATAATTAAAATTTCAGTTACTTGTACATAGATAATAAAAACAAGATATGTTTTATATAAAAAAAAAAAATATGGTTCGACAGTGCCAGTATTGTGCGTATTTTTGGAATTGGTCTTAAATTCAGAGTTGTTAATAAAAACAAAATGAGGGCGCCACTTAGATTTATACTCCCTCTTACGTGCGAAGTGTGAACAGTTTACAACGTTTGCATTTATCCGGACCATATTCGCCATTTTTTACTTTTGATACAACACAGAGGTTGATGCGAGCGTTTCGGCCGCCTTTTCCTGACATTATTTCTTAGGTTTTTTGTTAAAGTTATTGTTTTATTAAGTTTTGTAATAGTGTTTTCACATTCTGTTATTGAGTTTCCGTTACCAGAACGTTGTTCGGGGTGAAAATGAGTGAACCCGGACTGAGTAGATTTTGCGCTTTAATTATATGAAGAAAAAGCATTTGAAGCCTGTTCTAAAGCCTTCTACGAACTAGGAGATTGTTATTACTATATTAGGACATGTATAAAAGACTTCGCTTCGTGGCGGTGGCTTCCGTTTTTTCTTTATTTACACTCTGTATCAAGCCCAAATGAATAGATAGATAAAAGCATTACACTGAGACACATAGTATAAAACTACGTTAGATATTACGAGTAATATGCTAATAGACAAAGGGAGACCACATCTGCTGCTAACATAGCAACACCACAGAAGCTTGCTGGTTACCTTACTCTCACACAGAAACACAACAACCCTCTAGGGAGTTGTTAGTTGGCTGCGGTTTTCTGTGAGGTGGAGGTACTTTTCGAGGCGGGCTGCTTTGATGCGCCCAACATCTCTGATGGTCCCTTATTTTAGTAAACACTGGCTTCGCACCGTAGTTCCATCTACCGCTTGTCGAGCAACGAGCAAGCGCCAGATGGAGCCGCATCACACTCGTAGAGTGATGTTAAGGGATGAACTATCAAAGACAAAAAGATTTGTTCAAGCCCGAGTGGTAGTGATTCCAGTAGTGAGTCCAGAGATTCAAACAAACACAATACAGTTTTATTATATTAGTATTGATATAATGATAGAGCAAACATAATGTGAGACCTACTTTACCGGCCTTGACAATAATGTACTATGCGGATTGTTGTCGAGGCCGGGAAAGTAGACAATTACTTGATGAGTAGAGACTGACGTCTGAACCGCAAGCTAGGCTTGAATAATACGAGGCAGACAGTTGCCAATTCAGCGTAACCTTATATGTGTAGTGCTTGTCTCAAACTAGACCAAAATACTTAATGGCGTAGTTATAGATGACTGAGTTTATCTATCGGGAGCTTCTCCAAGCTTCAGAGAGTACGTTAAGCCGTCGGTTCCGGCTGTTGTCGACATATGACAGTAATTATGTTAACTCAGTGGCCTTACTAGGTTGGTAGGTTACATTACTATCAATTCAGAGGTCAAATATACATTTTCATATCTATTAAATATACATTTTTATATCTTCTAAGATCCTTTTTATTATGAGAAAATGTGTCATTTCCGCGGTAAATTACAAAAATGATGGTTCGAGTACAAATCACACTGAAATTTTAACTATTGTTACTAAATAGTTAATAGATTCAGGCGTTATTTTGCGAAAGTCAAATTTACATGCAATGAAGCACACAAAGCAGGTTAGATCAAATTGCATATTGTTGTTACTAAAGAAAGTGTGCAGTTGGTGTGGAGCTGAACGCCAGTTGCTTTTTACGCACAGAAAACTCTATGCTGTGCATGCAATATTCTGTCACTCCCGCGTAATCAACTTCAATCACATATTAATTGAGTTTTTATGAACAATGTCCCGTAAATCATGCGAATGAATCTGCGCCGCCCAACCTTCTTTCTACTCTACCCTAAGGTTGTCTTGAAGAGATCTCATCGCGATAAACTCGCCGTTGTACTGGTACTGAATTGTTTTTATTTTTATGTATTTTTCTTTTGGTGCAATAAATAATAATAATAAATATTGTCGGACAAATTACACAGCGCTGTCTAGCCCCAAAGTAAGCGAAGCTTGTGTTATGGGTACTAAACAACTGATAAACATACGTAAATACATTTTTTTTTGTAAATACATACTTATTATACATAGAAAATTACCCAGACCAAGACAAACAGACATGTTCATGCACACAAATGTTTGTACTGTGTGGAAATCGAACCCACGAGCGTTGGTGTCAAAGTAGCGTAACAACGCGTTTCACCACTGCGCCACCGAGCTCGTCAAATACAGTGTATTGTATTGTAAAAAGCTCTTTTTGAACCTCATCATCGTCATCATCTCAGCCTGTATTCGTCTACTGCCGAACATAGGCCTTCCCTCTAGAAAGCCACTAGTTTTGAATATCATACAATATGAACCCACGTAGGCCGTAGGGTAAACCACGGCAGGGTGTTCATTCGTGGTAGGGAAATACATGAAAGTCAATTTAATAAAAGCGTGTTATCGAGACATATGCTGTGAAGACTACCGACCTTCCGCAAAGCCTTGTCACACATTAATATTCTCATCAATCACATCAATCAATTATTACGCTATAAATAAATTACTAAGTGCATCATATGAACGTTTTTTTTATAGGTACCTACTACGTCGGGAGGTATACAAACTTACGGTCCACGGTATTACCGCCTGCAGTATGCACCTTACCTCTCTTAAAACATCCAGATCAAGACAAACAAACATGTTGATGCACACAAATGCTTGCCTTGTTTGGGAATCGAACCCACGAGCGTTGGTGTCAATGTCGCGTCATCGTCACGACTGAGCCACCGAGCTCGTCTATGTGTATGTAGAGATATGATCCGCTGCCTGAGCCTATGGATTTGGCGAAGATACTGATTTTCATACGGAGCGACTACTGTCAGACCTCCACAACCTAAGAAAGATTTCCTGGTTTACCCTGGGAGTTGCGACTCACTGGGTAAACCAGATCTTTCTTTAGGTCATACGTCATTCCAAATATAATTTCTTGAACGTGCGGGTTTTCTCGCGATGTTTTCCTTCACCGCTGAGCTAGTTACAATTGCAAATTCCCTCTGTTTTTAATGTTTTTAGGTCTCGGCTATGTGTTTGGTTTACTTTAGATGAATTTTGTTCATCTTATTTTTTTCATGCAACGTCGGGAGATATACGAGCATACTGTCCACCTGATGTAAAGCTGTTATCATAGCCTATGAACGCTTGCAACACATTAAGGTAACACTCGCGCCATACCACCTCTGCTGTTAAAAGCGCAGCAATTCCTTAGAAGCTCACTTGTGATCTCACTCACACGCAGGAATAGAACAACGCTCTACTGAGTTGCTATTTGGCTGTGGTATTTCGGTGAAATCGATGTACTTATCCAGGCGGCTGCTTTGGTATGCCCTACATCTCTTTAAAACACCCAGACCAAGACAAACAGACATGTTCATGCACACTAATGTTTGTCCTATGTGGGAATCAAACCCACGAACGTTGGTGTAAAAGTAACACTGTTAACCACTCCGCCACCGAGCTCGTTATTGGGTTACACAATTGGATTCTGTCGTGCGCTACCAATCTTAGTGCTAACTCAGCCCCTCGCCCTAAAGCCCTTACGAAGCACGATCACGACAAGGACGGCGCTGTATAATTTATCTGGAAAATATCCGGAAAAAATACCGGAGCTACTGTAATCATGCAATAACGACGGCTGGTTGCGCAGTGGTTAGCAACTCTACTTTGTCACCAACGCTCGTGGGTTCGATTCCGATACAGAAAAAACATTTGTATGCATGAGTTTGAGTATTTTTAACAGAGGAAGAGCGCATCAAAGCAGCCGTCTGAGGAAGTACCTTCACCTCACAGAGAACCACCGACAAATACCCTACGACTGAGTGAGACCAAGGGAGGTAGGTAATGGGTTCATGTATGAGATATACATAAAACGACGTTGTATAAAAAATAAGGTGACCAAAATTCGACTAAAATAAACTAAACACATAGCCGAGATTGAAAAAAAACCTATTAAAAACACAGTAAAAATTCTCATTGCTATATTTAAAGTATAATGACCAGCCTCTCTTTCACTAAACCCTCGACAACAAGCCATCCCACCTCGTGCAGGCAGATAAAAACGATTCATTTGGTGTTGGATTTCCTCGTCTCATCTTACATCCTTCTACGTTCGCATTGCATATCTGTTGTTATTTGATTTTATATATATATATTTTCATTATATCTAATATAAATATATAATCGCACAGCTCGCCGACGGCTGGGATATCATCCTCATACGCTGGAACCGCAATGGTCGCACACACACTGAGCGGTTCACAAGAAGTTTTCTACCGAGAACTATTAAGTTGTGGAATGAGCTCCCTGCGGAGGTTTTCCCAAGGGACTACAGTATGAAGTTCTTCAAGAAAGGCGTGAAGAGGTTCTTACAGGGTCGGCAACGCAAGAGTGACATCCCTGGTGTTGCAAATGTCTATATGCTACGGTAACTGCTTACCATCAGGCGGGCCGTATGCTTGTTTGGTGTAAAAATTAAATTGTTATAAAATATACGCAATATGTTAGTGGTATAAAAATAAAATAATTATGAAATATACACACGTAAGAAATTACAGGTACTTTCTGTCGTGGCAAAACAAAAATAGCTTCAAAAATTTCATCTAGTATAGCCAGTGTGCCAGTATTCAATGATTGTAATACAAAACGATAACATATTTAATTATCGATAAGTATCATTCAGCATTGTATATCATTTAAACACACACACATATATATATATGTATGTATTTTATTTTCTTATATATTAAATAAATGAAGAAGAATGAATTTCTTATATATTAATTAAACAAATGAAGACGTGAGAGAAAGAGTTGGTCTACAAGAGAGTCTCGGTGTTAAGATAAGAAAGGGCATGCTCCGTTGGTTCGGACATGTAGAAAGAATGCGGGACGAAAGAATGACGAAACAGATATACAATGCAAAAGTGGAAGGATGTAGGAGCCGGGAAGGCCGAGACTAACCTACCATGATCAAATTGGTCGTGTTTTATCAGAAGGTGACGTCAGGAGCCCCAGGAACCGGCGAGCGTGCATGAAAAGAGCTATGAATGTCACAGAAGCGAGTGAAGTATGCAAGGACCGCGTCTTATAGCGCTCGGTTCTCTCTGCCTACCCCGCAAGGGACTTGGCGTGAAGATATTATACATTAAATAAATGCCTGTATGTTTACTATGGACCCCAAAGTGACTGGATCTATTTTGATGAAATATTCAGATTAGCTGAGCGGGTGATCCTGTGCAGTGTGATAGCGATTTGATTACCTGTACTAGGCCAGAAAGGAACTAAAACTAAGTTAAAGGAACCAGTAGAGGCATTACTGAAATAAAACAAGGAATTATCTGTGATCATTGAGGACGTGATCAGGGTCCACGTCCGATGCCCACGTGCCCTGCCACATTAACATAAATTAAATTGTATCAGGGTATTGGTTTCCTATTTAAATCCCACCTTCTATTAAAAGTAGGTCTCACGCCATTTTTTTCATCACGGCCATCTTTTTAGCATGAACACGGTATAATCTATAGACATACATACATGTCATCACGCCTGTGTGTACATATATATCTCCCATTGGGGTAGGCAGAGACTATAGAACGCCGGTGCACCGATCGCAATATACCTCTTTCGCTTCTTCCACACCCATCAACCTCTTCATGCATGCTCTTTGGTTATGAGTGCTTTTGATTTGGCTCTTTTTGAGCACATTACTAATTTGATTTTCAATTTTTGTCATTACATCATATTTCTTTCCACAAAGTTCTCGTATAGTGCTGTTTTTTACTCTATCAACCAATCTAACTCCACACATACTCCTCAACGCTCTCATTTCTAATAATAAATAATAATAATATACAACCAATTTGGTCGTGGTAGGCCTTCCTCTGGCCCTACATCATTTTACGTTCGCATTATATATATGTTTCATAATTCTTTCCTCTTCATTTTTCTTTACATATCCGACACACGGAGCACACCTCTTATAACCAAAACACCAATACTGTCTTTCAGACCGACAGACAAGTACTGATATTTTAGGATATATCTTTGAAGTGACCATGCTATGGTTGTTAATTATTATTAAATGTATTAAAACCCTCGTTTATATCAAGGAGTTAAATAAAAATCATAAATTATCTTTCATGTACTCGACAAAAAACAAAGGTCATTGGTTTCTTGGAAGGACAGAAACTTGTTAGTCCCGGTAATACCTCCAGATGTGTTGAAGCAGCTTTGAATGAACTATAGAGACAAAAAGGCACAATAGTTCCTTTAAAAAGGAACCAGTAGAGGGACTGCTGAGAACAAGGTAAATTAATAAAGCCAATGCTTATTTTGGAGGGCTCCCGAAATATATTACGATAAATATAGAAAAGTTCAAGAAACATTGGATAAAGGGTCTGGGGGAAGAGCTAACATTAAAAGTAACATTTACAAAATCTAAGAGCACCGATAGCTCAGTGAATAAAGAACCGGCCTATTGATCAACTTATCCCCGATTCGAATCCTGGCATGTACCACGGAAAAAAGACGTCATATCTAACCTAAGAAAGCTCTGACTTTGCCTATGGGTTGTGAAGACCAGCAGTCAGCGCTTCATGTAAAAAACTGTATCATTATACGCGATGCGAACGCGATAATGCTAGAAAGAGGAACAACGTTTACAATATGTATATTCCATGTTTGTTTTTACCGAAATTATCATCACCCTCGTAATGCTAAACATCCACAAAATGTTTTCTATGTTCGAGCCATACATTAGTGGTGGTAATGGGCTTTCGAACACCTCCAATTAATTAGTATAATTCATTGGCTATTTAAGAAACTATATCTATTATCACGCAGCTAAATAAATTTTATTAGAAAGACACCAGCCCCAACTAATGAAGGGAATTTTTGTTGAGGAAATATGTCTTTCTCGCCGTGATCACGCTATAAATGGGATAGGTTGTGCGATTATCAGACGATTGATCTTTCGATTTGTCACGACACATTTGCGCGATTACAGCTAAAAGAAAGGTAATGATTACCACGGCAAACGTTAGCCTCCTGATCCAAAATTCTATAAATGTGTTTTAAAAGAGGTAAGGCGTCTGAGGAAGTGCCCCGCAGAAAACCGCAGCCATAAAACAACTCACTAGAGGGTTTCTGTGTTAACAGCAGAGGTATCATCGCGGGAGTGATACTTAATGTATTCCAAGCGTTCATAGGCAACGGTAACATCAGGTGGGTTCCGACGTTGTATAAAAAAACCGACAATTGACTGGTCAGTAACTGTTTCCAGATATTCCGGAAGGTCCAAAAACATGACACCAGTGCGACCTTTGCCTTCAGTTGAGTTGTTAGTTCAACGTTGCTGGAACCCCAGATAAAAGAACCCAGCTCTTGGCAAAAGGCTTGTAATTTCAATTAAGACTATATAATTCAATTGGGTATACGCGGGGATATATATCAACAATAAGTATTCCACTCAACTGCGGTTCATGAATCAGTAAGCTCCTAAGGCGCGTATAGCGGTGGCATATATCACAAGCGTTCATAGGCTACGGTAATCGCTTTACATCAGGTAGGCCGTGTGCTTGTATGTCTCCTGACATTGTATGTAAAAATGGACAAAAAAAATTTACAAGAATAATTGATTATTTCTTAATTTTTTATATCTTTTAGTATTTTGTTATGAATTCATTTTATTATACTCGTAAATACAGTGATACGAAGTGTCCTATTAGATCCTCTAAACAAACTTTCGAGAGCTTTAGCTTTAGCTCCTTAGGGCAAAAGTCCTCTAACTGAGCACCCCGCGGTCGCTCTTAATAGTTAGGTACCTATGGCTGCGTTTTCCTCAAGACACGCCGTCTTTTTCTAAGCGTATGCTCTGTAACTAAGTGACGCTTGCATCACCCCGTATCCCCTAGGGCGATCGCCTCCGATGAAGCCTTCAAAGCCTTCCCGGCTAAAGGCATCCCTAGGCGGTGTTTAATCAGTAGGAGTCTGACATAACTCGTTTATCGTTAGTGAAAGGGTACTAATGAGAGTTCACCGCCTCCCTCCCATCAGGTCCCGGAGGGTGCCCCTCACGGAAGAATGACTAACGCACACCCGGGTGTGGGTTAGTCCTTGTTTTGTGGGTCTTCATTTTCATGGGTAAAAAACAAAAAAAAAACGACGACGCCATTTATAACATTTTTACTCTTTTATTCCATTCATTATGAAGACACTAAATATATTTTTCCTTTGTCTAAAATAAATCGTCTTAATGGAAGTGCAAATAACACAGAGTAGAAAAGCTTATAACATCACGGGTAAATGCACAAATAGCATTCGCTATTATACGAAATCCAATCTTAAGTCTTAGCAGTAAGTTTCACAATAGACTTATGTTTAAGTTACTTCTTGCAAGAACAATAAACTTCGAGCTGCAAGTTTTTAAGTTACTTAATATCTTTTAGATTGGCCTTAAGAAATAGGAAGGTACGTGAAAAGGTCGTAGATTAAGTTTTGTAAGGGGCATTGTATCGTTGTAGATCTGTGATCTGATATATATGTATATATATAGTCATGTATTTTATTTCGAATGAAGTATGACCTTACCTGAGAATGATCTGGTTTTTCCTCTGGGTTGCGGAGGTCAGACGACAGTTGCTTCATATAAATATCAGTATCTCAACCAAATCCTCGGGCTTAGATAGCAAACCCGCCAATCCTGGCGGATTAGGAAAAACGGGATAATGCTAAGACGAAGAAGAAGTGTACATATGGAGGAGCTCGGTGGCTCAGTCGTGAATGACGCGTCTTTGACACCAACGCTCGTGGGTTCGATTCCCACACAAAGCAAACATTTGTGTGCATGAACATGTATGTTTGTCTTGGTCTGGGTATTTTCTCTTAGAAAACGCTATATATGTTCAGTTCAGGTACTGAGCAACCGAACTTCACTCGGCGTTTTCTAAGGGTACATACAAAACATGTTTATATATATATATATATGTATGTATGTATGTATAATGAATATGACTTGACGACCTCGGTAGCGCAGCGGCTAATTTTTTTTATACCACTAAAGTGGCAATCAAATATACGGCCTGCCTGATGGTAAACAGTCACCGTAGCTATGGACATTTGCAACACCAGGGGTGTTACTCATGCGTTGTCGATCCTCTAAAAACCTCTTCACGCATTTCTTGAAGAATTCCATGTAGTCCCTTCGAAAAACTTCGGCTGGGAGCTCATTCCACAGCTTGAGAGTCCTCGGAAGAAAACTTCTCTGGAACCGCACAGTACGCGACCATTGCGGTTCTAGCGTGTGAGAGTGAACTCCCCGCCGTCGGCGTGCGATGCGGTTATAAAAAGTAGCTGTCGGCATCATATCGAACAATTCTTCAGAACAGAACTTGTTGTTCATTCGGTAGAACACACAAAGGTAGGCAAAATCTCTCCTTAAACTTAAGGGCTCAATACCATGTGTAAGTTTACGACCGTCGACAATTCTCACAGCCCGTCTCTGAATCGAATCACATGGTCCAAGGTGGTATCCAGATGCTCCAGCCCAAAGGTTACTGCAGTACTCCAAATGCGGTCTGATTTGAGATTTATATAATATAAGTCTTTGCCCCGCGCTGCAGTACTGCTTTGCTCTGTTGACCACACCAAGTTTTTTGGACGCCAGCATGACCTTCTCATCCAGGTGACTTCGATATTGCACTTTTTTTTCTTTTTTTTATATAAGTTCAGCATAGTGGCTCCTCTTTGCCTGATGGTAAGCGAAAGGGGAGCCCAAATCGCAACTGCAACTGACAACATACTACATACCGTATCCTGTCAGTTGACGCTGCCATTCTGACCCGCAAAATGCTTCTTTACGCTTCGTTTGAAGGATCCCATATTGTAGGAAGGAGGGAACACATGTGCAGGCAAGGCGTTCCACTTTTTAATGGTACGACAAAGATAGGAGTTGCCGAACTTTTTGATACGCGAAGAGATATTCTCAACCGTGGAACTATGACATTGCAAGCCCGCACGTGTGGTTCTATGGCGGAAGGGTGAGGGTGGGATAAGGGAAAACAGTTCTTCAGAGCACTCGTCATGGTAAAGGCGGTAAAATACGCTTAGAGAGCCTATGTCCCTACGGAGTTGAAGAGGTTCTAGGTTTTTGGTGACCTCTTGGTCGGATGCGGATAGCCCGTCGCTGCAACCTATCGAGAGCCTCAAGAAGATACTGTGCGGAGCCGTCCCAGACATGCGGGCAATACTCCACGCAGGCCCGAACTTGTGTCTTATAAAGCAGACAAAGTTGGTCCGGCGTGAAGAACCGGTGCACCCTGTTCAGGACTTCGAGCTTTCTTGAAGCTGTTGAGATGAGGATCTCGATGTAATAACGCTGGTTAAGGTCGCAATGAATACCCATGCCCAGCATATTCAGGCTATCTCGCATACTGAGGGAAGCACCCTGAAGACTGGGAGTGGGAAGGAAGGGGGACATTTTTGTTGTAAACGCGCAAACCTGAGTTTTCTCAGCATTAAACTCAACCAGGTTATTGGAACCCCATTTACTAATGAGATCCAAAACCCGATTCAGTTCAACGACAAGACTCTCACGCCTCTCACCGATTTCTGTCCGACCAGCACCAGGCCGACCGAAATATCGCCCATGGACCGTACTGTCATCTGCATTGGAGATCTCGACTCCAAGCATCCTAATACTTTTGGTGATAGTAAGAGGTGTGTTCTGGAATTTAGGAACCACAGCAAATGGAGTTTTCTTAGCGCAAACTGGTGTCTTCTTGGAGTTGCGCCGGGTGCACATTAGCGGTCTTCAATGAAGTCGGGACGTGTCCAGTGGAGTAAGAAAGCACGCAAAGGCCCGTTAGTACAGAACACAACTCAGGAGCACACAGCTTAACCACCACTGCCGGTATACCATCTTTCCCACTCTATTTATGAATGTCGAGAGAGAGTAATGCTCGCCGGACATCTCGCTGGGTAATGGAGATCTCCGGCATTGAGCCACCGCACCTCGAGATAGTAGATGGTACAGCTCCCCCGTCATTCATATTTGAGTTAGACCCAAAGAGTTTACCGAGTACGTGGGCTTTCTCCTTGGCGCTGTGGGCCAAACTGCCATCCGGTTTTTGCAGTGGTGGTATGGACGGTTTACAGAAATTTCCCTCAGCAGCTTTAACGAGCGACCAAAAAGCACGGCTCCCAGAGGGAAGGCTCGCAGCAAGCCGCTTGCCAACTCTGCCCACGAAATCGAATTTTGTTCTAGCAACCACCCTTTTACAGGATCTCGAGGCAGCATTCAGTTTGCGCTTCAAAACAGATACATTAGGATATCGAATAGCACACACCGTGGTCCAAGCATTATAAGCAGCCTGCTTTAGAAGATTGACTTCCCTACAATGCCGATTAAACCACGGCCACTTTCCAGCTCCCGCAATAGCTACTTGGCGATTGGGAATGTAGCATTCCATGTCATCCAATATCGCAGCAACCACTGCGGTCGCGTAGGAATCAATGTCGTCTGATTTGAAGCATAGCTGCCTCCACGGGTCCACACAATCCATCCCAGTCTGCCGACCTCTATATGTCTGACACTATTGCCATACGTGACGACATCCGGCGGGCCGAGGTAGGTCGCGTTTAGTGCAGGATACTTGGGTCCGCATGAGACAGTGATCCGACGAGCCAAGCGGTGCATCCACTAAGATGTTATACTCATCCGGGCGTGTGGTCAGCAGAAGATCCAGTAGAGAGCTTGCATGGTTCTCGACATCTGGTATTCTCGTGGGAGAATGAACCAGTTGCGAGAAACCATAGGCTAGAGCAAATTCATGAGCAGATCTCTCGGCGTAGTCAGTGCACCGAGAGCCAAGCCACTCGGCATGGTGGGCATCGAAGTCGCCCAAAGTCACTAACTCCGCGGAGGGATACTGTTCGACGACTCTGTCAGTCGCCCTTTGCAGGTGCTCGAAAAACTGAGCTGTACCTGTATCACCGCTATGGGACCTGTAAAGGCACGCGTAGATCCGGGTGTGGCCGCCATGACCCACACGTACCCGACGTATCGACAGGTCCCTGTCTTCAAGATGATGCAATCGGCAACAACAAATATCCTCGCGAACGAACAAGCATACCTCGGCACGACGCACAAATAAATGCTCTAGTTTGTACCCAGGGTAATACAAGTAAGAAGTGTCGGCCGGTGAGGATATTTGTGTCTCCGTGAGGAAAAGAATGGTCGGCCGCGCGTTTTACAGGTGATGATGGATGGATTGACGTTCGAGTGTAAACCTTTGATGTTGCAATAGTCCACATACATTGTGGAGGGAGTGGCCGCTGTGGAACCATTTTCCGTTTTTGTTTTGGCATAATGCGCGATGAGGTAAAAAGTGAGAAGTCGATGAACGAACAGAGTAAAGGACAAAAGCACGGTGTCTTTCACCACAGTACAGTACGGGTTATGCGGTTTACTGGCGTAGCGGGCGGAAGGAACCCCGGTCCCCCCTTGCTGCAGCAGCCGGGTCCACCCCGGTCGCCTTCTCCGGCACGACCACTGCAACAGGGACTTTACACAAGCTCCCAGGGTGGAGATATTGTATGGTATTCCCCGGGTTCGGGAACCCTACTAACTTGAACGCTGGCCGCCCAGCGTTCAACAGTTTCACCGGGCCTCCCTGACCACCGCGCCAGTCTACAGCGCCCACACTGCTTGTGCCGGTTCGACTTCCTCCGGTCCTCCCGCTGTCCGCTGGAGGACATGGCATATTCAGAAAGAGACTGAATGCGTTGGGACGACATGAAAGTAGCACGTGCGAGTGTGGAGAGAGCGAGGAGAAAAGAAACCACATACTGTGGTCCTGTCTTATGTATGATGACCTACGTTGTGTGATGATGGCTGGAATACGGTGCTCCAAGGACCAACCGGGACCGGTGTTCTTCACCGATCTCGTATCGTCGGCGGCGAACTTCTATGCTTTGCGCAGGTTCTCCCACGAAATGGCTCGAGAAGACCGGAGGAAGAGCACCTATGGACGACAGCGAAGGCGTTAATGTGGATGTCGCTGCCCCAGAAGGGGGAGAGAGCGTACAAATAGAGACAAGCACACAAAATTAAATAATTTGTAGGGAGTCAAGAAATGCCCACGGCACGGCGAAGAGCCTTAGAGCAGCAAGTGCCGTGCTGCATCTCCCGCGATTCGGCTCAAATGACCGCAAGGTCGGTGGAGCCATGGGCGGTGGTGGTCCTCCCGCTGTCTGCACAACGACCTCTCAGTTAGCTGGCGACCTTACTCACACACAGGAACACAACAATTCTTCCTGAATTGTTACTTAGCTGCGGTCTTCTGTAATGTAAGGGAGGTTCTTCCCCAGATAGATATTTGGAGCAAAAAGTCATGCTATGCTCCACTCAACAGATGAAAGATCTGAGAGAGTGGAGCACAGCACGACCTCTTGCTGCATCCTACCTATCCTAATGCCTTCTTAACGCAATTTTGTCACCGATAATAGTGAGTTCGATTCCCACACAGTACAAACATTTATGTGCTTGAACATATCTATTTGTCTTGGTTCGGGTATTCTTGACAGAGGCAGGGCGCATCAAAACAGGTCGTCTGGAGAAGTACCTCCACCTCAAAGCAAACCGAAACCAAATAACAGCTCTCTGGGTTGTTGTGTTTCTACGTGCGAGTGAGATTACCGGTAAGTTCCTAAGGAGTTACTATGTTAACAGCAGATGTGGCATCGCGCGAGTGTTACTTTTTTACTTTTATTGTTAGTTTTAGTGTTACTTTTATTGCAAGCATTCATAGGCAACGGTAACCACTTTACATCAGGTGGGCCGTATGGTTGGCTTCCTACTTGTATAAAAAAGTATGGATATTATAATAGCATTGAATTGTATTTGTATTGTAATAGTGGAAGTATAATAGACGCATGAGCAATGCTGAATGATTTCCTGACATCTTTATATCAATCAATAAAATATTCATCAGCTATAAGTATTATATGTTCCATTATGTGAAGATGAATTCTCTCTGAAACAGAGAATTCATCTTCATTGATGTAACGGGTCATCCCCATTAATTTCCATCAAGGAGACGGTAAGCTTGTTTACCACCTTACTGGTATGAAAAATATCTATAATTGGTATAGGACAATGTACACAATTTCTCTACAGGTAGTAATGTGATTTTTCTTTACCAAGACTGTAATTAAAGCCCCTTTATCTCACCTCGTAACCACGCAGTTAATCTAAACGTTTGTTCGATACATTTGATAGGTTAATAGGATTTTAACAAGTTTGGCCCAGTTTACTGTTTTTCTGGTACAAAGATTGAAAGAGTGCACATTTAAGTTTACTAAATAGATGAATTGGGAAATTATCTTCATCTTGAACAAGATCACAGCCAAGTAACACTTCCCTGGAAGTGGCGTTGGGTTCCTTTAAGTGAGCAATGTGAATAGCCATGCAATTCTGTAAGAGCAAACATCCTTACATCCTCGGAAACATCGGCTGTTATAGCCTTGAACACAAAATTGCAATTCCTTAGTATCGCTTTTCATGGTTGTGCGACACTAGCGCCGCAAGGCTGCGTTTGGAATTGGAATTCTACAAGGCAAACAGCCTCGCGTACGCTTACAGCCTTATAGAATACCAAATAAAAAGCCGTAATCGCAGTAGACGATGTCAAAGCTGCGACATCTGTGATCACAGCGACGCACAAAGCCATTACGAGTCGCTTAGAGAATCGCATGGCAGTAAGCTTCTATCACAGGGACTGTTGCGTTTGTAATGGGACTGGCAACGCGTAAGTGATGTTCCTTGCATAGTAAGGGATTATCTATGGTAAGAACATTATGCGATAATAATAACATTAGTAGTACAAATAATGAACATAAGGCGGGCCATATTCTTGTTTTTGGCGGAAGGTTGTATAAAAGAATTAAGAAAATTTTTCTACAATTTCTAGCTGTAATGGTAAACACTATTTTGTTTCTACCACTTGGTTAGTACACGAGTAAACGAGCTTCTTGATGACAAGTAGATATCATAATCTATTAACGAGTTACACAAAGAGTATCGTGTATTTATTTCCACCTCCGCTACGGACACAACATCTCCTCGTAGAGTTCCCTAATGATCTAACTCACTTGAAAGAACTTTTTGTAGTGGTATTCTGTAATTAATATGTTGGTACTTTTAATACAACGTCGGGAGGCATGCAAGCATACGGCCCACCTATTGTTATGAGGTTACCGGTACAATAGCTGAAGCATCGAGCAATCGTTGCCAACCCTACTGATAAAACAGTAATTCCTTAAAAGCCTTATTGGTAACCACATTCTCTTGCTGGAACAAAACAAACCTCCGAGAAGTTGTTAATTGGCTGCGCTTTTCTGTTAGGTGGTGGTACCTACTTGTTAAGTCGGGCTGCTTTGATGCACCGTAGCTCTTTTGAAAATATCCAGACCAGAAAGAGACATGTTCATGCAAACAATGTTTGTCCTGTATGGGAATCTAACCCACAATCGTTGGTGTCAGTGATGAAGCATTGTTCACTCCGCCGCCGAGCTGGTCAAACCCATCCGATTGCACCTAAATCTTCTTCTTCTTTGCGTTATCGCGTCTCCTAATCCATCAGGGTTGACGGAGTCCGCTACCTAAGCCTAAGGATTTGGCGAGTAACTTTTACATGGAGCGACTGCCGTCAGACCTCCACCCAGAGGGAACAGCAGATCTTTCCTAGGTCAGGTCACACGTCTTTCTGTCTTTCTTGGACGTGTGGGTTTCCTCACGATGTTTTCCTTCACCGCCGAGCAAGTGATAAATATAAATAAATAAATATTGTCAGACAAATTACACAGCGCCATCTAGCCCCAAAGTAAGCGAAGCTTGTGTTATGGGTACTAGACAACTGATAAACATACGTAAATATTTTTTTTTTTTGTAAATACATATTTATTATACATAGAAAATACCCATACCAATACAAACACAAATGTTTGTACTGTGTGGGAATCGAACCCACGAGCGTTGGTGTCCAAAAAGCGTAACAGCGCGTTTCACCACTGCGCCACCGAGCTCGTCGAAATATAAATCCGAAAACACAAATTTAGGTGTACATGCCCCGCCACGATTTGAACCAGGAACCAGTTGGTCAACAGGCCGGTTTCTGGGCTACCCCTGCTCACTAGTTGCACTTAAATGGTTGGAAAATGTCGTATAAAAAACAAACATAAAATGACTATTCAAAGTACACGATACAGTGACGTAATCATGGTATTATCATGATTACGCCACTGTATCGAGGACTACATGATAGCCAAAATCGAATCTTTCAGCTTTAATAAAATTGTAAACAAGCCAGACAGAGCCCCGAAGGCAGATCAATATGCCCGTCTGTAGACCTACTCAGCGATACTCCAAACTTTTGGATCGTAAAATCCAATATTACGAAACTTATGATGAGAAGATTTCATCCAGCATCTTGTTTTCGCTTGTCGCCCGTAAACCGAGTAGACAATTTATCCTTTACAACCAGATGCTATATAATAAAGGTCTTATTATATTACACTGCTCTGAACATTTTCAATTAAAACATTAATTAGTAATATCCTCGGACAAATTCGTAATTTCGACGAGCTCTATAAGAGAGGTAGGGCGCATCAAAGCAACCCGTCTGCGGAAGTACCTCCACCTCGCAGAAAACCACAACAAAATAACAACTCCCTGGAGGGTTATTGTATTCTTGCGTGTGAGTGAGGTCACCAGTAAGCTCCTAAGGAATTGCTGTGTAAGCAGCAGAGGAAGCATCGGATCGCGCGAGTGATATATGTTACAAGCGTTAATAAGCTACGGTAAGTGATTTACATCAGGTAGACGATATGCTTGTATGCCTCCCGGCGCTGTATAAAAAAAGAGCTCGGTGGAGCCGCGGGTAATAACGCGACTTACTATGGGTAATAACGAAACTTGACGCACTAAATAGAGCGAAAGAATACTTCAAATCAAGTCGAAGATTTATGTTACGCAAGTCTCAAGTCAGACCATACCTAGAAACTGCCCACACCTATGAGCGGGTGCACCTGAATACCAGCTGGGACCTTGTGATTCGCTGCAAAGACGACGTGTGAGAATTGTCGACGGTCCTAAGCTCACACAGGATAACCACATCGACCCTCACTCATCCCGCTGCAGGGATATGGGTCTCCCTTCAACCGAAGGGGTTTAGAGCGTACTCCATCAGGTTGCTCAAATACGGATTGGCGGAGGCTGTACCACAGGGTAATGAGCACTTATCTTTAAGGAATCATTTTCCTCCCTCCGTGTGTTCAGCCAACTGTACAATGGGTAGTGTTCCGAAAAGATGTTCGATATAATGCCAATCGTTTTACAATCACACCGCTCACCGACAGTTGGAAATTCATTCTCCCATGCTGGAACCGCAGTGATCGCGTACTGTGTGGTTCTAAAGAAGTTTTTTAGAACTCTTATATTGTGGAAGGAACTCTTTATCAAGGTTTTCCCTAAGGAATACAGCATTAGGTTCTTCAAAACAGGCGTGAAGATGCTTTTATAGGGTCGATAACGCGCGAGTACACCCATGGTGTTGAAACTTGCTTACCATCAGGCAGGCTGTATGCTTCTTTGTCACCTCAATGGTATAAAAAAAATATTCAAATACGTCTGCAGTTCATTGATTTTAAAAATGTGTGTATGTATATCTTCACGCCAGGTCTTTTGCGGGGTAGACAGAGAGAACCGAGCGCCATAAGACGCCAAAAAAGACGCGAATTCATAGCTCTTTTCATACACGCTCGCCGGTTTCTACGACTCCTGACATCGTCTTCTGATAAAACACGACCAATTTGGTCATGGTAGGTAAGTTTTGGTCTTCATCGGCTCCTACATCCTTCCACTTTTGCATTGTATATCAGTTTCGTCATTCTTTCACCCTGCATTCTTTCTACATGTCTGAACCAATGGAGCATGCCTTTCTTATCTTAACACCGACATTCTCTTTCAAACCAACTCTCTCTTATGTCGTCACGAACGCGGTCAGTAAGCGTTTTACCAAAAAATTTGTGTATTGCTCTCATCTCGACCGCATTTATTCTACTTTCATGCTCTCTCTGCCATACCCAGCTTTCGCTTCCATAAGTTAGCGTTGGGATTAGCACCGCGTAGTCTACAGCGCGACTTGTGCGACACGATTAAGGTCAGTTGCTAAATATCTCTCGAGTTTTTTTGTAACTTTTTTGTTTATACTATGTCGGGAGGCATAAAAGCATACGGCCCACCTGATATAAAGCGGGTATCGTAGCCTATTAACGTTTGAGATATATTAAGTATCACTCTATATTACACTATATTCAAGGTAGTTATTAAAATATTTGTGACTAAACAGGTGTTTTAAAGACTGTGAACGTTTGTAATACATTCAGTATAACTCGCGTGATGCCTTCTCTACTGCGAACACAACAACTCCTTGGGAGCTCACTGGTGACCTCACTCACACGCAGGAATACAACAACCCTGTAGGGAGTTATTATTTGGGTGCAGTTTTTTTGTGAGGTGACTTCACCAGACGGGCTGTTTTGATACGCCCTACCTCTCTTAAGCGATCCTAATAAGCCTGTCTATTGAAACTGTCTGCCATTAAAATAGAAACGTTAAATAGAGTGTAAAAATCTATGTAGCCGGACAGCTAAGCTGCCGCCCTCTCTCTCAGTAGGGACTTCTATATTTAGAAATCTTCCGACATCGGTACAGTAAAGGTCTAACAGTAGGTTAACTAGCGCATTTATTTTGTAGATCAGTGATAACCTATATAGGTAAAGTACCGGGCGAGAGGCCCGAGAGGTAATCACTGTACCATCTACCATTAAATTCATGTGTTTGTACGATATTGATCACTTTCTCGGCGGTGAAGAAAAACACCGTGAGAAAACCCACACGTCTAAGAAATTATATTTGTGATCTAACCTAACAAAATAAAAAATGTAAATTTGTTTGGATACCAAAAGAGGGATGCCTGAGTTTTTTGGCAGTATTTTTATCAGTGCTCACCTAGTCATGAACTGCACGGTAGGGAAAAAAATTGTGACGATTCCAAACAAATGTAGCCATTTTTACGGAATAAAAAGAGTTTTGACTTTGACTTTGAACCTAAAACAGCTCTGGTTTTCCAACTGCGTGGTGGAGGTCTACGGCGGTCGCCCCATGTAAAAATCAATGTCTTTGCCTTATCCTTAGGCTTAGATAGCGGACCTCGGCAAGCCTAATGGATTAGGAAACGGGATAAAATTACGAAAAGGAAACTATAAAAGAAAAAAATTCATTCATTTCATTCAAGGCAACTTCAGTAAATTATAGCAAAGATGTAGTAGTTAGAGTAGTTTCACATTTTTTGTTATTATTCGATATAATTCGCCATCGCTTACGGACGATAGCGTCGTCACTTTTAAAAACCATGTACAGTGAGCGGCCGTCTACATACCTAATACGTAAAACATGAGTGACTGCATCGACTGATTAGAATTCGAACTTTGCTTAGATCGCTTCAAAACTATGATAACTTACACCAACCCTAACTCATCCCTAAGCAAAGATCGAAGATCTAAGCAAAGTTCGAATTCTAATCAGTCGATGCGACTGATTAGAATTCGAACTTTGCTTAGATCGCTTCAAAACTACGATAACTTACACCAACCCTAACTCATCCCACTGCAAGGATACGGGCCTGCCTTCAACCAAAGGAGTTTAGAGGATACCCCAACACGCTGCTCTACTGCGGATTGGAGGAGGCCAGTGTTTTCCAGCCGGCCGAAGGCCACTCATTTAGCTTAACGACTGTCATCTATTGGCAACAGCGTCCCTCCAAAGCATGAAGAAGCTCGAGACAGATAAACCATCCATAGACAGGCTGCCGTCGACGTTATTTAACCTGCGTGTTCGGTTAGAACGACACGCGCAAATGCAAATGATTTATTGGTACTATACAAATGCTTTAACATAAAATGTGGGCCTGTACTAGGATAAACACGTTCCTCTTGTTACATGTTTATAAACAATCGCTAAACTACAATATAAAACCAGTTGAGAATGCGCAAGCTTGCATTGCCAGAGGAACACCTGGCTCGTCAATTACGAGTATATAACAATTAAATTATTATTTTTAAAACTTTGTCGGCCATTTTGACTATGTTCCTTAAGAAATATGATATTGGTTTTTAAGACATTCCTGTTCTACTTTTTAATTTACGTTTCGATTTTTTAATTTGTCGGCCATTTTGACCATGTTCCTTAGAGATAGGAGGTTGATTTTTCAGACATTCCTATTCTACTTTTTTATGCTGAACCCGAATCTGAAGTCAAAATTCGAATATTCGAAAAAAAGCGACTGACACACACATAAAACATAAAAAATAGAAACAATAATAAACAACATTCAAAGAATTAGAATATACATAAAAAAAGAAACAATAATAAACACCATTAAAATAATATGTATATATTTTATATGCAAACATGTGTTATATATGTTTATAGTGTAGTATTCATATTTAATTGTTAGGCAACGACGCCATTGAGCTCTCAAACTACGATTAATTGTCTGCTAATTTGCGTGGTTAGAATCAGGTAGTAGCGCGCACGCGAGTGGTCCGATCGAACGTTTCTCTGATGTTGTCCTACTGCTAATATACCTCTACTGTGACATCGGTGCGTCAACTTTGATCCCTGCGGGCCTGACCCGGGTGGACCCGCAATATTACTTAAGCAAGGCCGGTTTGTCCGATGGACATCTAACAACGTTACTACCATCTTCATTATAGACGGTGTCGCCGACTTTATTCTCATCATGTATGTATGTATATCTGTACCAAATTGATCGTGTTTTATCAGAATATGATGGAAGGACCCCTAGGAAACGGGCGTGCATGAAAAAGCTATGCTTGTTAAAGAAGCGAGTGAGGTGTGTAAGGACCGCGAGAGAACCGAGCGCCTTAGCGCCTACACCGCAAGGGGGCTGGTGTAAAGACATACATTATGTATAATATTTATTTAATTATTTGGAAAACATACTGCAAATACGTTCATATAGGTGGAAGAAAAACCCGGCCCTAGGAACCGGCGAGCGTGCATGAAAAGAGCTATGAATGTTAAAGAAGCGAGTGAGGTGTGTCAGGACTGCGTAAACTGCGTACAGTGAGCGGCCGACTATATAGTATATAAATGACGACCTCGGTGGCTCAGTCTTCAATGACGTGACTTTGACACGATCACGATCACGATTGAGTGGGTTCGATTCCCACACAAGGCAAACATTTGTGTGCATGAACATGTCTGTTCGTCTTGGTCTGGATGTTTTAAGTGAGATAGGGCGCATCAAAGCAGTCCGTCTGGGGAAGTACCTCCATCTCACAGTAAACCGCAGCCAAATAACAACTCCCTAGAGGGTTATTGTGTTCCTACGTGTGAGTGAGGTCACCAGTATGGCTCCCAAGGAGTTGCTGTGTAAGCAGCAGAAGAGGCATCGCGCGAGTAAAACTTAATATAATACAAGCGTTAATAGGCTACGGTAGCCGCTTTTCATCAGGTTGGCCGTATGCTTGTATGCCTCCCGACGTAGTATAAAAAAACACATGTATCGAATGATTAGACTTTGAACGTTGCTTAGGCATTATCCATGATATAGAAAAAAGGGTTAAATACGAGCCGTACTCACGCACGAAGGGTTCCGCATCGCCGTGTATGGAAAACATCAAAAAAAAAACGCGTCTGTTACACGGTGAGCCCTTTAAATTTTTATACTTATAACTTTATTTCATTTTCATAATTTCTAAAATGGCGGCCATAGATTTAAACTCTCTAGAATACACACTCTTTGAAAATTTCAAGTCATTTCATGTTATCGTGCCATCGTACATAAAGGCAAGGGACAGCAGACATCGCGCGAGTAATACTTAATATATTGCAAGCGTTTATAGGCTACGGTAACCGCTCCCGAAGCTGTTTAAAAAAACCCCAACGTTTTGTGACATCCGTGTAATTTAACACCTCGACACACCTGACTGTCGTTCTGATTGGACGAATTTCCCATATGGGTGTATAGTGTTATAAGACTAAGAAGAAGATTTGCCGAGTGTTGTGGCGCTCAGCCATGCAATTCTCTAAGCGACTCGTAATGGCTGTGTGCGTCGCTGTGATCACAGATGTCACAGCTTCGACATCGTCTACTGCGATCACGGGTTTTTATTTGGTATTCTATAAGGCTGTAAGCGTACGCGAGGCTGTTTTACTTGTAGAATTCCAATTCGAAACGCAGCTTTGCGGCGCTAGTGTCGCACAATCATGAAAAGCGACACTAAGGAATTGCAATTTTGTGTTCAAGGCTATAACAGCCGATGTTTCCGAGGATGTAAGGATGTTTGCTCTTACAGAATTGCATGGCAGTTCTCTGCCTCCCCCGCCGAGGAGTAGGCGTGTAGATAGACAGGTGTATGAAGGTGTGTCTTACATGACAGTATTCGCTAGTAATATTCTATTTTAAGGCTCACGGAACACAAATTAATGCGTCCATTTGACCTGCTCAGCAATTAACCTCAATTTAGTTCCAGGTTCACTAATTAAATGAAGGACATGCCAATTCTCCAGGTATATGAATTCTCGCATGAGCACTACTTTAATAAATTATAATAATTTATCAGAAGGTGATGTCAGGAGCCCTAGCCCTAAATATTGGCAGGTGTCTTTTGGCATTTCTTCTTCGCCGATGATCATTTGAAATGCTGGTAGATTAAAAAGAGAAAAATGTTTAAAAATGAATAAGATATAATATTGAGAATGTAAGACGTTAATAGATTCAGGCGTTATTTTGCGAAAGTCAAATTTACATGCAATTTGAACCAACCTGCTTTGTGTGCTTCCGCCACCAATTAGTTCATGCGGCCTAGCGCCGGCCGGCACCCACCCACTACCGTGGCAAATAAATATTTTTTATCTTATACGTACGTATGCGTGAAAAGAGCTTTATATGTTAAAGACGAGAGTGAGGTTTTTTATACAACATCGGGAGGCATGCAAGCATACGATGTAAAGCGGTTACCGTGGCCTATGAACATTTTCAATATATTAAGTATCGCTCGCGCGATGCCACCTCTGCTCCTTAGGAGCTTATTGGTGAACTTACATGCAGGAATATAACTAGGTACCCTCTAGGGAGTTGGTATTTGGCTGTAGTTTTCTGTGAGGCAGAGATACTGCCCCAGACGGGATGATTCGATGCGCCCTACCTCTTAAAAATACCCAGACCAAGACAGACATGTTCATGTACGCATGTCCTATGTGCGAATCGAACCCACGAGCATTGGTGTCAAAATATCGTGTTTAACCACTGCGCCATCGACCTCGTCAAAAGAAGTCCTCTCCTCTCCTGCCCTACACTCCTTCCACAGCTCTAATCACTATTAATACCTTATATAATTCTATATATTTATAGTTATATAAATCTATCATGTGATATAATCGTGTTAAAACAAAAAGAGTCATTCTCCGTTGGTTCGGACATGTAGAAAGAATGCAGGAATAAATAATTACGAAACAGATATACAACGCGAAAGTAGAAGGATGTAGGAGATGAGGAAAGCCAAGACTTACCTATCATGACCAAATTGATCGCGTTTCATCTGAAGGTGATCTCAGGAGCCTCAGAAACCGGCGAGCGTGCATAAGAAGACCAATGAATGTTAAAGAAGCGAGTGAGGTTCGTAGGGATCGAGTCATGTAGCACTCGGTTCTATCTAACTACTCCGCAAGGGATTTGACGTGAAGATTTTTTTTTATATTACGTCGGGAGGCATACTAGCATACGGCCTACCTGATGTAAAGCGGGTACCGTAGCCTATTAACGCTCGTAATATATTAAGTATCACTCGCGCAATGTCTCCTCTGCTGCTTACACAGCTACTCCTTGGAAGGATACTGTTGACCTAACTCACACACAGGAACACAACAACCCTCTAGGGAGTTGTTATTTGGCTGCGGTTTTCTGTGAGGTGGAGGGTACTTCCCAGACGGGCTGCTTTGATGCGCCCTACCTCTATTAAAACATACAGACCAAGACAAACAGACATGTTCATGCACACAAAAGTTTGCCTTGTGTGGGAATCGAACCCACGAGCGTTGGTGTCAAAGTAGCGTCTGTCACGACTGAGCCACCGAGCTCGTCAATATATAAAGTTATATATAGATAGTATAAATCCACGATAATTTTATTTCATGAATCTGACAGACGACTTTTTACAGCTGTGGGCGACACGGGCCAATAAATTTCTTTATGAGAAAATGCAGCGTGATAAGAATTTACGTACGGAAAGGAAGAGCGAGAGGGACAAACATGTGAATAAATGATTGAAATCATTATTTGTGGTATATTTGGTAGTTTATGGTGTCTCCGGCGAAGAAGAAGTACGGCGCATCAAATCAACCTGAACGGGATAGTACTCACAGAAGATCGGACCCAATAAAAACTTTGGCTTTAAAGATACTACTAAACTTACAGTCAATTTTTACTTGACTAAACCCAATATTTTTTTATACAACTTCACGAAGCATACGTTCATACGGCTCTAAAGTGGTTACCGTTGCCTATGCACGCTTTCAATACATTAAGTACCGCTCTTACGATGCCACCTCTGCTGACCAGTAACCTCCTGTTGCTGCTAACACAGCAACCCTTAGGAGGTTGACCTCGCTCACACGCATGATCACAACAACCCTCCAGGGACTTATATGGTTGCGGTTTTCTGTGGGGTGGAAGTTCTTCCGCTTTACAATGATGCGTCTTACCTCTCTTGTAAAAACCCTGAATAAGACAAACAGCCACGTTCACGTTTGACGAGCTCTGTGAAACGAGCACCAACGCTCATGAGTTTGATTCACATACAGGGCAAACATTTGCGTACATGAAAATGTATGTTTGTCTTGGTCTGGGAGTTTTTAAGAGAAGTAGGGTGCGACAAAGCAGCCTTATTGGGCAAGTTCCTGTACCTTATAGATAACCGCAGACGAATAACAACTTTCTGGAGGCTTGTTGTGAAGTTACCTGCGAGTGAGTCGAGGCATATACAGGCTACGGTAACTACTTTACAGCTGTTGGACCGTTGTCAGGCAGCTTCCTAGCAACCTCACTCACACGCAGGAATACATCAACCTTCCAAGGAGTTGTTTTTTCCTGCGGTTTTCTGTGAGGTAGAGGTACTTCCCCAGATGGGCTACTTGACTCCCTACCTCTCTTAAAACTCCCAGACCAAGACAAGCATACATAATTCATGCACACAAATACTTGCTCTGTGTGGAACTCGAAGCCATGAGCGTTGATGTCAAAGTAGCGTTACTAACTACTGCATCACCGAGCTTATCAGTATTGCTTATATGTTTTGGTGTTAACAAGGGTAACATTGGCGATAATGTCTCTACCTGCCAATTATATGTTCCACGTGTCCAAATTCGTGCATGCCTCTGGACCGGTACGAGGCTACTATGATGCTGCAAAAGTCGGTAATCAAAACACGTTTAATACATTACAAGCTGTGTGCTCTGGCGACAAAGACAGATATGCCTTGTTAGTATTCACGGAACCTACACAAGTACAATGTGTCAATATGGTACTCGCTTGCCTTCGATAATCAACATGTACGTATGTAAGGCTCAGCACTGAGCACTCAAGATCTAATTGGCGTTATTGTCATCAACCCGATGAGAAGAAGAAGAGTGCTGCTAAATATAATTTCGGGACTTTACCCCGAGATTTTGACTAGTGACATTGTTGTTATGAAAGTTTCAATATATAATTCGTTTTTCGTGATAATTTTAATAGTACTTTGTAACAAATTACTTTTGCCAAATTACAAATTCACTATCGTTTTACGGGTGCTATTTGAAAATCGGAGCATAGTTCCTGACTGGGGCATCTAGAATTAAGTAGATGAAATGATTATGAACTGAAGACTTGTACTGTATGATTTAGAACCCTTTGCCTGTCGCATTGCGAATAAAAAGAACCAAAAGAAAACAATTTCGGTTAAATATGTTTTGGTGTAGGTATTACTCCAATTAATTCATACATATTTCATACATACTTTTACCATTAAAGTCTGCACAGGGTCATTTTACGTGATAATTCGCCCTCAAAAACAAGTTACGTTGACCCATGTTACGATCAACGTGAATTATTTATGTGGGATGTGTACAAGGTGAATTTCAGTGAGCACTCACCTTTATTTTGTTACAACAAAAGGGTACGGTAATACTTGAATTTAATTAACTTTATGAATGATAATGGGTGTAAAAGATTGTTGTGTTAATATTTTATAAGCTATTTTAAAAGCGGGAATCAGTAAAATATAGGCACTGCACAGCTAAATCGAGCTTTATCTATCTATATATATAAAAATCAATTGCTGTTCGTTAGTCTCTCAAAAACCGTTTGACAGATTTGAGCAATTATTTTTTGTTTTGTTCTATATAATACAGGTGTGGTTTAAAAATCAAAAATAATAGGGAAATCCTCTAGTGCAGCTCTATAATCTAATTGCAATAAATTGGTAATTTTATATGGGAATCGCTACTTCGGATTACGGATAATAGATGGCGTTCGGAGTGGACCTATCAGACACATACAAAACTGTCATTTCTTCATATATTGTTTACATGTTTTAATTTAATTTGAATTGATCTGTCATTCTGTTTACCTATGTTCACTTTGCAGTGCATAAACAAAATATATAAAACGGAAGTGTTTAATAAATAAATAATAAATATTGTCGGACAACAACTGTTTGTACTGTGTGGGAATCGAACCCACGAGCGTTGGTGTCAAAGTAGCGTAACAACGCGTTTCACCACTGCGCCACCGAGCTCGTCGTTTGCTTGTTTTCTGAATTCACCAATCTCTGGATCTACTATAGTCCGATTTAAAAATTCTTTTTGCATTTAATAGCCCAATTCTTGGCGAAGCCGAAGGCAACAACTAGTTTTATATAATACTTTACTTTTTTGTGGCAATCCAACCGGGGAAGTACTTTCATCTTGCAGAGTACTCCAGCCAGCGACTAGTTATGTTCAACGTTGGAGAGCATATAAGCACACCTGATGTAAAGCGGCTATCATAGCTTGCAATACAGGAAGTATCGTTCGTACGTTGCCACTCCCATTGCTAGCTCGGCAACTCCATTGGCAAGTATTGGTACGTCACTTACTCGCAGGAACACAACAAACCTACATTAATTTATTGCTGCATTTCTCTGTGAAGTACTTCCCCAGCCCTGCTAGTCTTAGCTCTCTTTAAATTTCTCTAATCATTAGTACGTTAGATACGAAAATAAGTAAAATAAATAAATAAATATTGTCGAACAAATTACACAGCGGCATCTAGCCCTAGTCAACTGATAAACGTACGTAAATACATACTTATGAATTATGATACACAGAAACACCCAGACCGAGACAAAAAGACATGTTTCTCTTGGTCCTCTGCTGTTAACTCAGCAATTTCTTAGGAGTTTACGCATAGGCAGGAACACAACAACCCTCTAGAGCAGGGGTTCCCAAAGTTTTTCAGTTCGCGGCGCACTTACAGGTTTAATATTTTGTCTCGGCGCCCTGTAGTCGTGAGTACTCGAAAAAAGGTACAAGGATACTAGGTAGATAGGCACAAAAATTAAAATATCCACAATATGAAGCTGAGTTTTTACATTTTCATTATAATTTAAGAAAATTAGAATATAAAATGCAATGACAACTTAATCAATCTGAGGTGTGAGCTTGGTGATCTCCATACATTATTTTTAAAGCGCGGGATTAGGTTTGCGCCACATAAATAAGATGTTGCAATGGAATAAGACTTCTTAATGCTTTTGAACTTAAAGTGGGGTATTTATTTTGGTCCGATATCCAAAACTCCACCAAATCGGAACACGTGAATCTCGTTTTTAGGCGGCTATTGCAAGAGAGTTCAATAAGAAATACGAATGTTAAAGAAGAGAGTGAGGTGTAAGAAACGAGTCATGTGGCTTATCTATGTAAGACTTCATGTTTTATGAAGGAAATAGTGAAAGTATTTCTTTTTTTTCTTCTTTTTTATTAAGAAATTAATAAACACACCTGCCATTATTTCTAATTTAAAAAATAACGTTTAATTAACAAGTATACGGGATTAATTAACAAAATATTAAGTACAAAATCGTGTGAGGATAGAGTCATGTGGCGCTCGGTTCTCTCTGGGTACTATGGACTCGGCGCAAACATATGGATTTCGTGGTGACCTCACTCACACGCAGGAACACAACAACACTCTAGGGAAATGTATTTGGCTGCGGTTTCCTGTGAGGTTTAGATACTTCCCCAGAGGGGCCGCTTTGATGCGCCCTACCTCTTTTAAAAACACCCATGCCAAGACAAACAGAGATAGATGTTCATGCACGCAAATGTTTGTCCGGTGTGGGAATCGAACCACGAGCATTGGTGTCAGAGTACCTAACATAACAGCGCGTTTCACCATTGCGCCACTGAACTCGTCAAAATAATTAATTGATTGTATATGTGAACATGTATGAACATGCCTGTTTGTCTTGGTATAGCAAGACAAACAGGCATGTTCATACATGTGATTGATAACTGTGAGAATGAAATTATCGATGACCCTATGCTCAAACTGGGTATTGAGTCCTAGAGTTTAAGGAAAAGAAGTTCATGTTATGTCTCGACTATTCTTTGAATGGAATATAAAGTATTCTCACTTGTACACATCAACGGTATAAGTCAATGGTTCAACTGACATTACGGGAACCAAAATATTATTTTTGTGTCAATTGACCAAGTTGACTGTGCCGCGCCCGGTTCGCGTGTGACATATCATTTCATGCGTCGTCGGAACATTTGAGTTTATATACAGAAAAACATCACGAAAATTTTATAGCGTTATTGTGTCAAATTACAAATACAACAATGTCGAATGTTCAATACAATGGATTTTCGATTTGTTGTATCTACAGATACATTTGAAATCATTATTAATTTCTTGTCTTAGGTGAAGTTATTGTAAATGTCCCAAAAGTCCAAATTAATCTATCTACATCTATAACATCAAATCCCTTGCGGGGTGGGCAGAGACAACAGATCGCTACATGACTCTGGCCATACACACACGCTTCATTAACTTTCATAAAGATAAAAATTATTTATTTTTACTCTTAGGCCCTCACGGGCACTTAGACCAGTCTTACATTCTTTAAATCAGTTCATATTGTATTTTATTAATTTTCATTCTTTTTCTTCTTTTTAATCTACCAGCGTTTCGAAAATGACCATTGGTGAAGAAGAAATGCGAAAAGAAATTTGCCAATATAGGTCACAATAGTTCTTCTCATGTAAGCTCGCCGGCTTCTATAACTTGTAACATCGTCTTCTGATAAAATATGATCAATTCGGTCATCGTAGATAAGTCTTGAACTTCCTCGGCTCCATCGGCTACATCCTTCTATTCTCGCGTTGTATAACTCTTTTGTAATTGTTTCTTCTTGCATTATTTTTACATGCCCAAACCAATAGAAATTATAATTTTGTTTATATGCTTAGGTGATGGGTTGTTGTTTACCATCACGCTGTATGCCTCTTCACCATCTTGGTGCTATAGAAACGTTTTAACGTCCAACGTATACCTGACATGACCTTTACCATTTTCAAGAATATAACTGTACTTGTGTTGTCATTATATGGACGTATGTGTAGCCGTGAGTATGTAAATGAAATTTTGCTCTCAATTTTAACCCAGACTATCTCTCTTTCGCCACTTGCTTCATTCATTGATGATCCGGGGTTCAATACGTGCTAGTTATTATGGTTTAAGCTTTATCTAGTCATACGAATAGTCCCAAAGAATACATTTTAATCAACAACGTATTGTACACGTCATTTTTCAATAGTTCTAAAAAACCTACATTTGTGGAAATACCTATAAGACCAGTCATCAAGTCAAAAAGGTTTTCTTAAAAAAAAGTTACAAACTCGCTGCACAAAAAAACTAAAACATTCTCCGCAATAAAAGAAAGTAGTTTTCTTACAAGACTCGGGGAGTAGTTTCCTTTGCTCTATTGAATAAAATAATAATGGAGTTTGGAGCGCGCCATTGTCCGCGGCTGGGTGCGCGTACTAAATAACTCTTATTCCCCATTGGATATTTTCGACTTTTCAGTACAATGCATTGTTTACACTTATATACATTGCGATGACTATGTATCCATCACTTACAATACCTACATAGGACTTATTTGTGTTAATAAATGCAACATGTAGTTAATAAAATCGAATTAAATATACAACTACAAATTAAAATTACCAAAACAAAAGAATTACGAAAGAAGTGTATCGGGCAAGAGAGAATGGAGATATCGGCAGGGGTCGCCCTAGACGCGCACGTATAACATCAAATTGGTGATGTGTTGAAAAAGGGCCAAATCAAAAGCACCCAAAACCGAAGAGCACGCATGAAGACGTTGACGAGTGTGGAAGAAGCGAGAGAGGTATGTTTGGATCGGTGCACCTGGCGTTCTATAGTCTCTGCCTAACCGAGTGGGAGACAGGCGAGATGATATGTATGTATGTACGTACTTAAACTAATAAAAATATTAGATTATAATTAGAGCCTTTGAGAAAGGTGACTATAACGCAGGCAGAGTTCCCGTGCTGGGTTGCTAAGGGAAGTCCACTGATGTTCCCGGGGGTTAAACTATAGCTGCCTTGAAAGTCACAACGAATTTAATCAGAAGAAATTTGTAGGAGTAGGAAGGTTTGGAATTGACTTCCCCTCTTGGCAAAGTACCCCACGTAACCATTAAGGTAGCCAACAAGCGCACGGTCTGCCAGATGGTAAGCAGTCACTGTGACTTATAGTCATTTACAACACCAGGTGTGTCATTCATGCGTTGCCGACCCTGTAAAAACTCTTTACACCTCTCTTGAAAAACCTCATGCTGTAGTCTCTAGGAAAAAACTCAGCTGGGTGTTCATTCCACAACTTGAGAGTTATCGGAAGAAAACTTCTCTGGAACCGCACAGTACGCAACCACTGAGGTTCCAGTGTGGGAGGATGAATTCCCCGCCGTCGGCAAGCGGTTCTAAAAAGAAGCCGACATCATATTGTGAACAAATTCCAATTTCACGCGGATGAAGTCACGGGGGACCGCTAGTCCTTACTAAAACCTTAATGTCTCGAACTAAGTTTATGACTTAATTATGTTCATTAAACATCATGATTAAATATGTTCATAAGACCATATAAGATAATTATATAACCATCTAAGATATTTGAAAAGAAGACTAAAAGCTTATTGCTGTTTTAATCTTATAGCCCATATTTTTTGCAAAGAAACTGGAAACCAAAAGTGAGTAAAAAGAAAATTAATATTCGCATTGCGAAAATAATTGGGAATAAACGCAGAGACAGTAGGGTTGCCATGAGCGCTTATAAATAACTAGCTGCTGCCCGCGTCAAATAACGTAACCTATGTGTTAATCCAGATCATAATCTATCTACGTGCCAAATTTCATTCAAATCCGTTTAGCCGTTTAAGCGTAAAAGAGCAACAAACATCCATCCATACATATAAACTTTCGCATTTATAATATTATATGTAGTAGGATAAAAAAACTAACAACCTCTATTTTTTTTAATTTCAGGCTTTCTCCATCTCATGCAAGCAGAACGCATGCCAGTAGTGCATACATTTTTAATAAGTATCTTTTTTCACTTTGTAACCCCACAACATGAAAGGTTCCGTACCACCGTGTAGAAAAAACACCGGAAGGAGCTTTATGGTGGTGATATCACTCAAGTTATCAGTCATATTGTTTTACATCAGTGTTTTTCAACGTATGGGTCGCGGTTTGAGATATTGTCGCAACGGCCTTTCTGTGGAGAGGTTCGCGAGCAGGCAGGCAGAGGCAGAGGCGGATGTTAAATTATGTCTGTTTTAGAGAAAATAAATTAACGTCTTGTACGGATTATATATTTGTGATATAAAAAATAATAATTAGCAACCGCGGAGGGGGTCGCGAAATCTTTTTCTGTCATAAGAAGGCCGAACAATGAAAGTGTTGAAAAACACTGTCTTATATTACCAAACAAAACATGTTACATAGTTAATAAATTCAGGCGTTATTTTGCGAAAGTCAAATTTATGTGCAATTTGATCTAAACTAGGTACTTTGTGTGCTTCCGCTACCGATTAGTTCATGGGAACTAGTGTCGGTCGGCACCCACCCACTACCGTTAGTACTACTACCTGCTACACGTGTTTCACCTGGAGACGACCTGAGCAGCTACGGCACATGAAGGTTGATTTCGTATAGGCTTAGACTTCAGTGGGTTCTCGTTGCAATTCGGTGAGCCGGGGAGGTGAATGTACTTCCCCGTCTCACCCCCTGCTTTACCAAGCATACTTTATCCCACCTGTTACACTCAACAATAATAGTAATAACATCTAGTTTTATGGAAATTATTTTCCTGAAATTTTTTCTATTCTTTCATTTTGGAATTCTAGTGAGAATAGATTGCGAAAATTTCATAAAACTTATTCCAGGAAAACATTATTCAAGCGTTTATGAATTGTCTGACAAGGTTATAAAGAAGTTAGATATTTATAATTTAATTTAAACTAGTGGTACGTATTTTTTTTTTCTGTACAGCCTATAAATGCATTAATATCGGTTTATAAACGCCAATTTAGGCTGATTTAATTAAAAAATAATTAATTTTTGTAAGCGTTTAATGTATAAAAATATTTCACGCGTAAAACCCTAGATCTGCACACGATAATTAGCTTTAAACATTTGAACAAAGCTATGACACAAAGAGTACGAGCTTTTGAATGTATGAAAATGGCGCGAACTCCGGCAATAGTATGCATGAGCATTGCTCCTTCAGCGCGACATGCCTCTTAGAGCGGCCTATATATATGTAATAATAAAGATTCATAGACGGTTTATACAAAATAAAACACGTTAAATTTAGAGTAGTATTATAATATTTTAGAGACGTAGGGCGCATCAAAACAGCCCGTCTGGGGAAGTACCTCAACCTCACAGAAAACCGCTTTAATGGTGCCGTAAACTGCTGTAACGGCGGGCCGTATGCTTGTATGCCTCCTGACGTTGGTTTTGAATCGCCTGAAACATTTAAGCGGCAACCCTGTAGGATGAAACCTAGCTATATCGTAGAAAATTTAATTTCTTCTCGAATCACCGGACTTTTCATTTATTAATATTCGTTTTGCGTCTCAGAGGAGTCAATTTTGCGTGAACAACAGCTTTTAATCAACTACGGTCAAATTAAAAGGAAAATTGTGAACTGACATCGTTGTGATTTTAGGGATCGGTAGATAAATTTCTAAACACTTTGATATATATCATCTGTTGAATAATTCAACATGAATGAAAAATGAAACTAAAACTGTACTCTACTAAACTAATAACAAATGTATCAAGTCTCTTTCTTCCTAGCGTCATTCCATTTTCTAATCCATTAGGATTAGCGAGTTCCGCTACCTAAGTTTTAAGGGTTTAGCGAAGAAACTGATTTTGCCATGGATCGACTGCTCTCAGAACTCCACAATCCAGAGGGTAATCCAGACCTTTCTTAGGTTAGGTCACACGTATTTCGAAATATAATTTCTGGGACGTGTGTTTCCTCATAATGATTTTTTAGGGATATGTACGTAAGTCCGAATACACAAACTTAATGCTATATGCGCATGCTAGGATTCAAACCAGAAATACAACAACCCTCCAGGGATTTGTTATTTGGGGGTGGTTTTCTGTGAGGTGGAGGTACTTTGTCTGACGGATTGCTTTGATGGACCCTACGTCTCTTAAAAACACCCCGACCAAGACAAACAGACATGTTCTTGCACACAGATGTCTGTCCTGTGTGGGAATTGAACCCACGAGCGTTGGTGTCAAAGTAGCGTTACTAACCACTGCGCCACTGAGCTCGTCAAATGATTCGTCAATTGAGTTCATCAGTAAACAGTAACGGCTGTAAATGTTCATAGTAAAAGGCTCGCATTCAAAACCAAAACTGGGTTGGACTTCCGATTCTCCTGATATTCAATTATTGAGCCGGCGGTGGAGTGGTTGGCATATTCAACTATAAAGCTTATGGATTCAATTCGAATGAAGGGGATGATACGTAACAAAGCCCCTCTATAGAGAGGTAGGGCGCATCAAGGCAATCCGTCAAACAAAGTACCTCCTCCTCACAGAAAACCACCGCCAAATAACAAATACCTGGAGGGTCGTTGTATTTCTGGTTTGAATCCTAGCATGCGCATATAGCATTAAGTTTGTATATTCGGACTTACGTACATATCCCTAAAAAATCCTCATGAGGAAACACACGTTCAAGAAATTATATTTCGAAATACGTGTGACCTAACCTAAGAAAGGTCGTGTGAGTGAGGTCACCAGTAAGTTCTTAAGACCTTTCTACGTTAACAGCAGAGGTGGAATCGCGCGAGTGATACTTAATATATTACAAGCGTCCATAGGCTAGTATAGAGCATTAACTTTAACGTCATATTCCTCAGCATGGCATCAGCATATTCCTCATTACTTTTTTATACAACGTCGAGAGGCATACAAGCAAACGGCCCACCTAATGTAAAGCGGGTATCTGTAGGGCCATATGGTTGCTTGTATAAAAAAAAGATTTTAGGACAGTAGACATTAATATTTCACATTTATATCAGTCTGAAGTATTTGAATATATCTTGTTTTTTTGGAGAATAAAGGGTTTGGTAAAGAAAGGGAATACATTTCATCCTCAAGCCAAAAAAAAAATTATGAGCTAGGTGACCCAGTGGTGAAAAACGCTACTTTGGCATCAACGCTCGTGAGTTCGATTCCCATACAGGACAAACATTTGTGTGTACGAACATGTTTGTTTGTCTTAGTCTGGATGTTTCTTTATTTCATAAGTATGTATTTGCACAAAAACGTATTTACGTATGTGCATCAGTTGTCTAGTACCCAAAACACAAGCTTCGCTTACTTTGGGGCTAGACAGCGCTGTGTAATTTGTCTTACAACATTTATTTATTATTAATCAAGAGTTCTATATGTATCTTTTGAGATAAATAAGCATCTATGTACATCAACTTGATTCAAAACATCAAAAGTCATAAAATGGTTTAAAGTAGAAAACTAATCAAATGTAATTTTGTTTTCGTTGGCTCGGTGCCGGTTCATGGGACTTCAGATCGTGTATGATCTTTACGAAACTGTAAAACTTATTGGAGTTCCGTAGTTACCTAATAAAACAGGATGGGTAGTCTCGATAGCATAATCAGCGACATGTTTTTGAAGAAGATATACAACGCGAAAGTAGAAGGATGTAGGAGCCGAAAAAACCAAGACTCGCCTACTATGATCAAATTGTTCGTGGTGTCGGGAGCTCAAGGATCCGGTGAGCGTGTATTAAAAGAGCTATGAATGTTAAAAAAGCTGTATGGACCAAGTCACGTGGCGCTTGTTTCTTTCTGCCTACTCCAAAAGGGACTTTGTGTGAAGATGATAGTATAGTAGTAGTATATTTTTTAAGTTTGTCGTAATTGAATCGTTGAAAATCTGCAGACCGGACGGACGCTTAAACGAACCTTTTTGGTTGAACTTCGTAGAAATGTTAACAATGTTGTTTACCAGGAGGAGACTTTGTATAAAAGTCGTCTGCATGGGTCTCACCTATTTCTACAGCTAAGCAGGTATATTTACATAGCTGTGTTCTGGTTTGATGGGTGAGATATGGCAGAGTAATTACTGGGTACTGTGACGAAACATCCTTAGGACACAAGATTGGCAGCGCGCGAGTAACATCCCCGTGGTGGTGCTAGCGTCAATAGGCTGCGGTGACCGCTTACCATCTGATGCGGGCTGCATGTTTGTTTGCTAATCTAGTTGTTTAAAAAAAAACTCTTTTTTTACAGATAGGTGTTTGAAGATCACCTTAAAACTTGTAAATAATTCAGAATGTTTCTGAAAACGATTCAGTTCAGTTGATTAAAATTAGGTAACTGTATATATATAAAAATAGAATGTTGTGGCTATCTAGTTCTGTTTACAGAAAACATTAAAAATCCCACACGAACAAAATTAGTTTCATATACTAAGTAAAGTCTTGCTCGTAAACAGGTTCATAATATGCACGCTTTAATATCTTCATTGTACGATACATTAAAAAGAAATTACTATGAAATTGAAGCTAGTATTACAAAGGCGGACTTATTCATAAAAGTGATCTCTTCCAGCCAACCTCGAGCAATTAATAGAATAATATTTGTTGGCGAAGCAACACACTTATACCAATTCAACAATATTATACTCAGAAAACTACCGTAGATCATCTTTACCTAATACATATTACGAAGTGTGGGCTGCGTATAATGATTGCTTGTGATTTGGCTGCTTTACTTTAAATCCGTTAAGTTAAAGTTATAGGACCATTAGTAATAATAGCAAAATCATCATTGATAGCGTACATTGCTAGATAAATATCAAAAAGTGGAACAGCTGTATACATCTGGAAATCATCAACGTATAGATAATAAGACGAAGAGAGGGTTATTCATTAACAGCGAAAAGAGTATGAATGACAATACACTGCCATATCACACCAGTCAGATAGCTTCATAGATGTCAATAATGGCCTAGATGTAATATATTTATTTTACTCGTAAATAATATTATGAACTCTTACAGAGATGTTATACACTTAGAAATATGGGTTTGATTCCCACACAGAACATACATTAGTGTGCATGAACATGTCCGTATGTTTTTAAGAGTTGAACGACTTGAAAATCCTTTACTCAGCCAACTGTAACCTTATACAATTGTCATTCAATTCTGGAGCCTTGTTCAGCGGCCTATGTTAATCTGAAGACACATGACTTAAGCGTACATGCCCACAGCAGGATTCGAACTAGAAACCAGTTGATTAATAAGCTTCCAATGTTCCAATGTCGTGTATCAATTTTGTAAATGTGGTAATGATCAGAGACTTTCGGAGCCAAATGTGCCACATTTTACATCGCCGCCATAATTACACCCAAATGACAAGTTTTATGCAATGTCAGACAAGCAGAATCCTACAAGCATAAGACCCGTAAAATAATAAAGTGATTATAGTAGCCTGTAAGCGCTTTTAGTGTACGGGGTATCGCTCGCGCGTTGCCAACCCCAACTGTTAACAACTCCTGAGGAGCTTACAGTAGGCCGAGTCTACTAAAAAACTGCAACTGCACTGCAGCGCGGCGTGTGTCAAAAAGCGTACATTTTGACGTTTCGTTAACCGATCTGACAGCAGCGACGTTTAACGAAACGTCAAAATGTACGCATTTTGACACACGCCGCGCTGCAGTGCAGTTGCAGTTTTTTAGTAGAATCGGCGTACTGGCCTCACCATAGATAACAGAAACAACGGGAGATGTGACATACTACGTGAGTTTACACCGGGACGGTTGTCGCCAAGTTTCACACTACCATAAAACACTCACACACTTAAATAAATAAAAGATGTCATTCTACGCACACAAGTACAACGACACACTTTTGTTAAGACGCTGTAATTGGACGTTTACTCATACAACACCCAAGTAAGCACGCACTACTACAAACGACGAACGAAGCTACTTTGCTGGGACACGCGGGTCGATATGACTTTGTCGATATTGACAACGTTATATCGATCTATGATCTATCAAGAAGTGTAATGTTTGTAATAAAATATTTATGGGGTGTAAGTGGATCAATGTCAATTTAGAGCCAAAGCCAACCCCACTATACTATATAACAATTCCCTGGAGGATGATTGATTTCATGCGAGTTAGTGAGGTCACAAGAAGTTGAGTTGCTGGATTGGCAACGGGGGTGACGATGAAAATATTGATGAAATAATAACTACAGTAAAGACTTATAATTTTTATCTAATACTAGCAGTCTATTGACACTTCGTATCGATAAGTGAAGTCAAAGCGCACCCCTAACCGACGGCATAAACAAGCGGCCGTATCTCGAAACTGCACACACAGTGAACGAATAATATTGCTCGCTTTATTGCGTGTTGGGAAACGAGCGGTGGCGACTGCGTAATGGTAGAAAAGCAATGTATGATTTAAGAATGAGATGTTGATTATTTCAACTTTGCATCGTGGTAAGGTTCGGGTAGAAATGGCGTCGGAGAATTTTTGAAATTAATTTTGTATTTATGCTTATAAAACGTAATATTATTTGTACTTACAAGTGATAAGTGATTCCATTTGGTTTAAAGTTAACCACTGCACTTCTATTTTTGCAAATTGCAACAGCACAACTTGAGATTTTGCTAAAATAAGGAGCAACGTATCTCAATCGAACTTGATTGCAACTAACTCACTGTTCTTGGCAATGTTCTCGTTTTGAGCATATTGCGGCGACACCAACCACGCCCCCTCGTCACATCTCCTGTTGTTTCTGTTATCTATGGGCCTCACTTATCGCAGGAGCACAACAAATCTCCAGAGAATTGTTGTTCGACTGCGGTTTTCTGCGTGATAAAGGTACCTCTTGTTTTAATTTATTTATTTTATAACAAACAAAACAGTTAACAATTATTCAGCAAATTCGTAAAGGTATCGTTCTAGATTATAATTCACAAAAATGAATGCCCAATGGCATTTAAACGTAAATATTAATAACTTGCTAGAGAACGCTGTTACATACAAATTATACTGGGTTCCTATAAAGGAGGTACCTATTGGAAATAATCAAAAGTTAATTTATTTATGGAACAGGAACACCAAAAGTATACATAGACCACATTGCTTAGGACATTGCTCAAAGATAATTCTTATATATGTACATACCTTTCCAGGCGTACACAGCATTTATATTACTTGTGTAATACGCTTACATTAATTAATTTCTGAGATAATGCTATATGTAAAAACTATTAACAAAATAAATTATATAACCAATTTTAGAAGTGCTAACTGCTGGAGTTCCAGGATGGTGAGTTATCGGTCTTGGGACTCCTATAGCTACATAATATTTAATTTAAATTTGGATGAGGAGTGGAGTACGCCTGCACTAGTAGCAGTAGTAAAGTTAATTAAATAACGAGTTAACAATAGAAATTCTTAATGAGATTGAACGATTGAAATAGTTAATCTAGAAATTGTCTAATGTTATCTTTAAGTTTCATTACAGGATTAACGTACAAGCCGTCCTATTCGGCAGTAAAAATTAAGTAATTAGAAAGTTTCCTTTTTGTTTGGCCAAATGTCTGTTCACCTTGTTCACTGTGATTATTAACAAGAGTTATGACTTTTAAACGGCTTGTAATAAAAAAGTCATAACATTAGTTAGGACTGAACTAGAGCTGTTTAAATTCCTCGTTTATGAAACAAAGGGAACTCGTAAACTTTGTAAATTCGTTTTGTTTCGTAGACATGGGATTTAAATTTCTGTTCAATAATTTATGTTCATATATCACTTGTGATCATGTAAATATGCCGTTTCCTAATCCATTTGGATTGGTGAGGCCTGCTACGCAAGGCTAAGGATTTGGCGATACCATAGTGACAACCTATTGTGAAAACCATACCTTTTCTTGGATTAGGGCACACGTATTTTGATATATAATTTATTGGGCGTGCGAATTCTCTCACATCTTTCACCGCCAAGCAAGTGATAATTACAAATAAACACGAATATGCCATACTTAACGTAGTACCTAATACATGTCAGAATTCTTTTATATCTAATCTATCTACTCATAACTTCTCCAGTTTTTAATTGAATTATATTAGATAGATAGAATACACTTTATTTGCATAATACAGAATTTAAGGAAAGACATTCAAAAATATTCATACAATTATTGAAATATACTATTCAACAAGGCGACCTTATTGCTAAAAGCAATATTTTCAATTTTAAGGTAACGAATCAGATTACAAAAAAGGTAGGTCAAGTCCGGAAGGAAATGAAGAATTAAATATTACTGATACTAATTTAAACTAATTGATATTATTCTTAATATTCTTGTAAGAAAGATATAAATATTAATTATTTTGTTTCTAACAATATCAAAGATATAATTTGAAGTATTATCTACACACTTTTCTTTTGCTTTCCGCAGGTTTGGGCGTTGTAGTGACCAAGTAAAGATGGTACTGTTTAGAGCACATTGTCAATGCTACATAGTGCAATTGTGGATCAAATGCTTCAAAAGGGTAACATCTGATGAATATGAAGTGGTACTGTAGTGCGCAGAGTATGTTCGCCGTGGCCAGAATTTGGGATTACTATGCAATTGTCCAATCACGAGTCGCCGTATTTTCGGAGAGTTGATTGCGAAATTCTGAAATTAGATACTCCGCACGCTGTCCCAGTGTCCGTACAGTCTAATTTTCAAGTACCTACTGGTATTCTGTATACCGCGACGAGTTAAAGAATGTTTAATTTATTATTTAGTATCATATCTGTCAGTAATAAACATATAATAATAAGATATCTGTCCCTCTTCTGTAATAGCTTAGTATTAATAATCCTTCCAGATCTGTTTACAATAGCCCAACAATTTCGCAATAATCTCAATATCTGCCGAGACCTCATCGTTACATCGATATTTCCAGGAGCGGTTCACGACGAGTATACAACATAACACTAATCTTCTCAAAGCCCCTACCCGTTGAATCCACTACCCCCGCGCACGCCTATCAAATAACTGGGGTCAACACTCGAAAATGTAGAAAAATATAATAATATCTTCCCGCCAAGTCCCTTACGGGGTAGGCAATGAGAAGCGAACGCCAGACTCTTACACCTGACTTCCTGACACATCCTTACTCACCTCACTTCTTTAACAGTCATACTTCTTTACAGGCATCACGTCCTGACGTCATCTTCGAACAAAACACGACTGATTTAGTCATGCTAGCTATTTTTTTATTTCATGAGGTTTTTTTATTGATGGTATCCATTATTTTGCGGCACCCCTACCCAACCTAAGGAAGAAATTTTAACCATGAAATGTTTATTCGTACGCCCTCCGCAGTAATACAGTTTTACGACTTTATCTATTTTTAACCACTGTGTAAATTTGACGGCTGCCATCTTGGTTTTACCTCGCGTCCAACAAAACAGACACATTTTTAAAGCTAGATTTTTTTTGTGTGCTATTTCTACATAAATAAATATACACTCGTTTTACAACTGTAACTTTAGTCTATCGATGCTTCTAACATAGGAGTGATAATGGTGGAACCTAGTAATGGTTACCAGAACTTCCTCCTGAAGCCCCTGAAAAATCACGGGGTTATAGCGGAGGTAGCAACGCGAGTATGTTATTTCTTATATTTCAAGCATTCATAAAGTTTCTGCTTCATATTAGATGAGTTGTATACTAGCTTGCCTCCTGACGTTTAATAAAAAAAGACCAATCGCGCATTGCATCCCCTAAGATGTTTTCTAAGGATCATATTCACTCGTAAAAACAAAACAATTGTATAGAGAATGGTTATTACGAACCGTTTAAAAAATAAGAACGGTTACTATGAGAAATTAATAGAATACAATAATATTTGATTTTAAAATGTAAGAGCACGCGAGGGCCCAATGGCAAATGAATTTTTTTTTAACAAATATATGGTTTTCTATTTGAGTATGATATTTATTAACATACTTTATCGCAGAAAAAGACGTTTGGCCGAAAAAAGGAGGATATACCACGTGTACATGAGATTGGGTTTGGCTCTAAAGACAATGATGAGCCACTGACTTCTAAAGTAAAAAAGTATGAAAAAACTATTATCTATACATAAACTGGTTGAGATAGAGCTGTTAACTACCTTTTCAATTTTGTACAATTCTATATAATTCTATTTTTACGCACATACATAAATACATACAAGCACCCTTAGTTTAAAAGATAAACATAATCTAGTAAGATATCTCTAGTAATACATCTCTTTTATAGCCCATAAAACTAAATAAATAGGCAAAAACAAAACGGTTAAAAACCTATTTCACCTTCCTTTGTCAACCGATTTTCTTTTTATTTTGAGAAACTGTAGACGAGTTTTAGTGATAATACAATAAAAACCAGTTGAGAATGCGCAAGCTTGCATTGCCAGAGGAACACCTGGCTCGTCAATTATATAACAATCCATCAATTATATAACAACCATCTGGAACAGAATCCGCATCATAGCGAACGACCGCAGCAGCCGAGGCAGAGACTACCGGAGCAGCCATGGCAGCGTCGGCATGTTGCACGTACTAACAGTAGTGGGTGGGTGGGTGCCGGCCGGCGCTAGGCCGCATGAACTAATTGGTGGCGGAAGCCCACAAAGCAGGTTGGATCGGATTGCATGTAAATTTGCCTTTCGTAAAATAACGCCTGAATCTATTAACCGGTTAATAACTTTATCTACTAGACTCTCTATACCTACCGCACTAGGCAATCGGCGGAAGCTATAAACAGAAATAAATAAATATAAATATTGTCGGACAAATTACACAGCGCCATCTAGCCCCAAAGTAAGCGAAGCTTGTGTTATGGGTACTAGACAACTGATAAACATACGTAAATTCATTTTTTTTGTAAATACATACTTATTATACATAGAAAATACCCAGAACAAGACAAACAGACATGTCCACAAATGTTTGTACTGTGTGGGAATCGAACCCACGAGCGTTGGTGTCAAAGTAGCGTAACAACGCGTTTCACCACTGCGCCACCGAGCTCGTCAAATACAGTGTATTGTATTGTAAAAAGCTCTTTTTGAACCTCATCATCGTCATCATCTCAGCCTGTATGCGTCTTCAGCCGAACTTAGGCCTCCCCTCTAGAGTGCCACTAGTTTTGAACATCATACAATATGAATACACGTAGTCCGTAGGGTAAACCACGGCAGGGTGTTCGTTCGTGGTAGGGAAATACATGAAAATCAATTAAATAAAAGCGTGTTATCGAGACATATGCTGTGAAGATTACCGGCCTTCCGCAAAACCTTGGCGCACATTAATAAAGGTGTCAAAGTAGCGTAACAACGCGTTTCACCACTGCGCCACCGAGCTCGTCATGTCAGAAAGGCATGAAGATGTTTTTAGAAGATCGGTAACGCGTGAGTAACACCCCTGGTGTAGCAAATGTCCGTCGGCTACGGTGACTGGTTACCATCAGGCAGGTCGTATGCTTGTTTGCCACCTTAGTGGTATTCAAAGAAACGATATATAATTATTAAGGTAGAAAAACAATGACGGAACCGTTCAAATTCATAGATGTTTTCCTTAAATTTTCAATAATATTATTTGCCAAACATGTATTTACTTTGGAACCAAATATTGCCTTACTTTGTTTTACTATAAAAGCATATTAAAGTTCATAGGAATCACGTCTCGTATGTAACCGGCTTCAACAGAACCTCAACAACATTATGTACCAGAACTCTAGACAAAAGGGGTAGCATAAAGGGGACGATACACGGCTGTCAGGTCGACGCGACGCGGTGGTGGGCGGGCAGCATCCGGTGTGTGGTGAGCTTAACAGACACCAGAGAAAAACAATGTTTCACCTAAACTATTATGTTTTGTTTAGGAGATATATGTATGTGTATTTTACGTAGGACTTTCTGACCCATCCTCGTTTCGTATTGATTTCACTTTCCTATGATATATTTCCATGTGAGCGAAATATGCCCCAGGAAGCGGCTGAGCTTCTAAGGAATTACTGCGTAATGAGATGCTTTTGTATTGCGAGCATTCGAATGTTATAGCAAAAATGATTCTGTAATCGCATCTTTGATTAATCTTTGATTGTAAATTGATGAGCTCGGTGGCGTAGTGGCTAATAAGGCTTTGACGCCAACGCTTGTGGATTCCATCCTGGTGTTTTAAGACTGGTAGGGATAAAATAGTCATTATTATTAGATCATTTTGTATAATAACATTTAAACATTAATGTCCTACTGACGTAAGGTTTAGGACACATTCAGAAATTTTATTATAAATTTGCACACTTAGACCTAAAAACGAATTCTCCACTTTACGCAACCTATGTATACACAGGCTGCGTTCGACATGACTTACCCTGCGTAATCGATTAGAGTGATTCGCGCATTCACCATCTAGCTACTACTACTACTAAGGTACAAAAAAATCCAACTGCATAAAAAACAAACAAAAAAGATCAAACAAGACGTCCTACTGCCCTCTCCTATTCTACAGGCCACAAGTACACCCTTAACTAATAAAGTTAAACAATATTAAAAAAAAGTATTCTTAAGTAAAGTTTAACAGAATTAACTGCTACGTGATATCGTTCACAGAATAAACACTAGAAATACAAATAACAATAACGATAAAATAGAACAGTAAACAACAAATAACATTAACGTACACAAATAACAATAACGACAATAATAAAATAGAACAGTAAAAATTAGATAGTTGATCGTGGAAGCAGAGATTGAAGTAATACCTACATCTTATTTCAATCTTTTAAATTCTGTGTCTACGAAATCGAAATTATTTCTTTTTTTTATTTACTAATCTAATGTCACTGGTGCATTGAAACATTATAGAATAGTCATGATATCTACGGCATGCCTGATGGTAATAAGCTGTGGTAACTTATGTAACGCTTACCATGCTGCAGTATTTTTGAGAAAAACTTAGCAAGAAATTTATTTATTTATTTGCTTCTTTAATATTTAATCTAACCTTTTCTAAAAGCTAGTGGCGGGGCAATGTTAGCCGTAAACAGGCAATTAAGCAAATTATTTTCAATACTATAGGACAATCTATTGCTCTCATCTCAAAAAACTATATAATTCGAATTAAAAGGGAAAGTAATATATTTCAAATTAAAAGATAATTTAATTGGTCACTTATTAGAAACGCGCGACAAAGCAATTGTTGAAGAAGCGGCAATTGAAAAAATAACATAAAAGGGGAATGCCCATCGGCCATACAAAAAATGCCTGAAATGAACAGAAATAAATTACGCGCCGAATTACGCATTCAATTGAATGTAATGTATATGTATCGACTGTAATGAGTTTCATTCAGTTAGAACTACAATTCGGAGTACAATTTATTTTTGTTAATTTCAGGCATTTCTTGGGCATTTGTAAAGTTTATTTTGAAATTAAACAATTCTTAATTTATTTAATTATATAAGAGTAATTAAAAAAATGATCACAAATAATGTGTGACAATATACTCGTACTAATGTAAGTCTGGTAATTACTGAAAAAACCGTAATTGAAAAATCTGAGATGTACATTGTATTGTAAGTCTATGTAAACGGCACATACATAAATTATTCATCCAAAATGTGTCTGGACGACGAGAACTCACGCCACCTGCTTGGAGTATCAACAGAAATTATTTTATACAATTTAACCTTTAGCAACTAAAGTATATGATTAAAAATCGATAAAATATGTCTAGACTACAGCGAGCGGAGAAGAATTAGGGTCTTTACATATAGGCGGCCAACAGGGTTCATACAAATTCAAGGTTGACTAACACAGCGGCACCGTAGCAACGACGATACTATGTTTGTAAACCCTTATCGTCAAAAAAGATACGTTTAGTGACGTTTGCCTTTAGAGCATTTTGGGTATTCAATTGTTTAACTCTTACATCTTAAAATATATTCCACAATTGAAGAGCCACCGATACAATTAGCTGCCTCGTATCCCACGACCATTTTTATAAGCTAACAACTTTGACCCCCTTCGTACTTATTTGTTGTTTCAAGATAGAAAACGATTATAAAACTAATTTGGTTCACCTAGCAGAAAAGTGGTTCAAAACAGTTCGTTTTAGGGTTCCGTACCCAAAGGGTAAAACGGAACCCTATTACTGAGGCTCCGCTGTCCGTCCGTCCGTCCGTCTGTCACCAGGCTGTATCTCTTGAACCGTGATAGTTAGACAGTTGAAATTTTCACAGATGATGTATTTCTGTTGCCGCTATATAATATAATAAAATAAATATTTAACGGGGCTCCCATACAACAAACGTGTTTTTTGCTGTTTTTATAGATAATGGTACGGAACCCTTCGTGCGTCGTCGACTCGCACTTGGCCGATTTTTGTTTACAGGTATCACCTGTCGATAAGTGAAAAAAAAATTTTTACTTGCTTAAAAAATCAAGAATATTCTACATTTATATATACCCATTATAAAAATAGTCAGATCAATTGCTTGGCTTCGTTCGATTTAGTGCCTATTGCTTTTGTCATCTGAAGTATTAATGTTGAATTTATATTCCATTTGGCACCTTTATTTGCGTTTCCTGTCTGTTTATTATATTCCTCCTTGCATTTGGTCCCACGTTGTTGAAAGTAATGTCAGCAACTAAAGTCGATCTTTATTTATTTCACATTTGACTGAATAGAGAAATAAAAACTATCTTTTTGACTGTCGACAGAAATTTCAAGCACTCCACGATTTTATTTTTTAGTCTGATCAGTGCCCTAGATTGATGAGGTACCTAGGACCTACCTAATTGTTTTTTATCGTTTAGTACATTATCTACATTATTCTATTTCTTCTTATATGTCAAACCGTTTATCTATTTTTTTTATTGTTTTATTTTCATGTTTTTTAGGTTTTCTTTAGTATTAATGTATAGACTGTTTAAACTCTATGAGCCACATAGCACTGTATTCTACTTGTAAAGCCCTTTATTACCTATATTAAATGGATTGAAACAAATATGAAATTCACCATTTTACACCTGGGCCATCTTAGATTTGGAGTTGTTCGTTGTGTACTGTATTTTACCTTTCATTTGATATCCTTACTGAGGGGGTTGTGAAAAAAACTGTCGTCTGCCATTTTGTGGCGGCAGCCATCTTGAATTTACAATGACACTGAATATATTCAAATGTATTGACGTAAGAACTAAAGGTGTGTACCAAATACCAGATCAAACTGTCAACAGGAAGGGGGTAAAATTTCAATACATCTTGTTAATGTAACACTTGTACAGATTCCACTTCACACAAGTGTTACATTAACAAGACGTCTTCAAAATTCCAACAATCAACAGTATCAACATAAAAAAATTCTATTACTATATTTGACCTAGAAAAGCAACAACAACAAAATACAGGGCAAGCTAAATAAAAGCGTTTAACAACAAGCAGGGCAAGCTAAATAAAAGCATTTAAAAAGTCAGTAGATCTGCGAGCGTTTAGAGACCATACGACTCGCTTTCCAACCATGTTACGAGGTTATTTACAGCCAAATATGATCAAAACATTTTAAGTTGGAAGTTTAGATGATCGTAAATAAAATATATGGTGATTTTCGCAAAGTCTATCAAAGTGAATGTTGCACAAAAGCTACTCTTATTCCTATTTTTTAATCAAAATATTTTACTTAATATACTATCCAGAAACTAAGCGGCTGTACTATCCAAGCTCACACATATATTTCAGTATAATTGGTTTCTCTTTCACCGTATACTAAATATTCCATAATAATTAATGTTCAGGTGTGAGGACCAGGTGTCTTGTAGCACAGGTACAACTTATTTCAAGTGCTAGTCTTCACATTTCGATAGATATAGAAAATCAAAAAGCTTGAGCTAGAACGCATAGTTCGCTATACACAATGCAGTGTTGGTCCCAACGCTTATGACTTTGCCTGAAGATTTAGTGTAGTTAGATGTTGGTAAACAATAGTGTTTGTACTTTTAACAACGTCGTTAGGCATGCAAGCATACGGCCCACCTGATAAAGCGGTTACCGTAACCTATAAACACTTGCAATACATTAAGAATCACATGCGATGCCACCTTTGCTGCTAACACAGCAACTTACTGGTGATCTCACTCATTCGCAGAAATACAATAATCCTCCAGGAAATTGTTAAATGGTTAAGATTTTCTGTGGTACTTCCCCCAGACGGATTCGCCCAGTTTGATGCGCCCTCTCCTCTCTACCTTAAAATTTTAATTTGGACAAACTTATTGCGAGCAGTGGTATATATAATACCATACACGATCCCAGGGTTAATCCATTGCACCGCGTCACTGCATTTGTATAGCCTTAGCCTTGAGTCGATGACGTAGGGCATCGATCAAGCAAACCTACATAATATCTTTGAGCAGACTGCCTGGCTATCATTCTCAAAGACAACTGACTACTTACTATTGCACCTTTTTATTAACTTCCTTTTCTATGCGATGTTTTGCTCCTAAATTGAAAGGAAGAATTGCTCCAAAAGTCAAAATATGAATGTTGTTAAAATGCTATAATATTTTTGATAGACGGCTGCGTGGGTGAAATTGAGAGCTGTGATAACACAGTGGATATAACCGGCTTATTGACTAATGGTGCCCGGGTCGAATTCAGGCGAAGGCATATACCACTTAGTTCGTGTTTTACGAATTTATGTACATATTTATCACTTGCTCGACGGTAAAGGAAAACATCTTGAGGAAACCTACACGTCGAAGAAATCATATTTCGAAAGACGTTGAGATCCAGCCTAAGAGAGATCTGGTTTTCCGGTTAAGGTGTGGAGGTCTGACGGCAGTCGCTCCATGTTTCACCAAATCCTTAGGCTCAGGTAGCTAACCCTCCTAATCCTAATAGATTAGGAAACGGTATAACGCGAAGAAGAAGATTGATTGGGTGAAATAAGGCGCACGATCTCAAAACGATGGCTATATAGCATTTTTAAATTTAATTACATATCTTACCCATACGTTTAATTTCAGGTTAGGTGTCGAAATAAACTTGCTTTCGTTCTATTATTTATATATTTTATTTTATTTATTATCCACGGAAAATAAATTTAGAAATGTTTTGCAAACATTTATTATTTAAAATAGATAAATCATAGCCGTATATCAGACTCCCGTTGGCCTTCCACTTTCATGTTTTAAAACTAAACTTTTACTTATCTGTGCAATAAACCGATATAAACCTTGACGGAGTGAATACTTGTATCTCTTTTAAATCGAATCTAAATTACTAATACTAAAGGTTGGCTGGAAGAAATCTCTTACAGAAATAAGTCCGCCTTTATATGCACTATCATTTGTTAATATCCTAAATCCTCCTGTCGTAATATCCTAAAATGTACAATAAAAAGATATCATAGTTAAACAAACATACATTTTTGTTGCTATTAAACTCGTTTGCATATTGACTGTCAAGGAAGACCTTAGGAAACGCATAGAAACCTTTGAAATGTGGACTTATAGGCGCATACTATCCATTAGCTGGATTCAGAAAGTGACCAACGTTGAGGTTCTGAAAGGCCAATAAGGCCAAAAAACACATTTATGCTCGATGTCAAAAAACGGAAAGTTTCCTATCTGGGTCATGTGCTTCGACATCAGCGATACAAACTTCGCCAACTCATAATAATGGGCAAAGTTGATGGGAAAAGGAATGTTAGAAATAGAAAGAAGTCGTGGCTCCGAAATATCAGAGAGTGGACGGTTGCGAGAAGCTAATGGCCGACCTTCACTAGATGGAGAGGTACTTTGAAAAGAAGGTGTTTTAAATTAATATATCTGTCGCTTAGAAGAACGCATATTCTTAAAAGTGTTGTTTTAAATTGACATATCTCTTTGACGGAAAGATATATTTGAAGTATTGTTTTCAAATATTAATATGTAAGCAAAACCACTGATATTGTACAAAATCGTATTCTAAACTAGCACTCTTTTAAATTAACATATCTAATATATATCTGTTAAAAAAACAAATATTGTAAAAGACTTATTTCAAATTGATACATCCTATTTTCCGTCAAATGGGTATTGTGGAAAAAAAAACAATTTACAAGCTTAGCACCCCTTCCTGTTTCATTAGAGGTGTACAAAGCTATAATATATCATGCTATACGACGGCTATAAATTGTTCAGAAATAATTCAAATATATAAAACCCGCAGAAGTGTCATTCCGTAATTCAGAGTAATGCGATTACGCGACGTGGCGTACACAGCGTTTATGTTCGTGTAGATCATTCATTCGTGCGGGTTTTATATTTGTAGATAAAATATTTATCATGGGAGTGTTATTGGCATACCACGACCACGACTTGGCAACTGATGGGGATATGTATTTATTCTTATTCTTATTTATTGTTTTAGATTTTATTTTAGAAATACTTCCTAACTCTTCGAAACTCAGTGATTAACTGGCAATGATTAACATTGTCATTTTAAAATTCGGTCACCACAGGACAGGCATTGCCTAGTGTGGGTCCAATGGAAATCCTATGACCTTCCCGTAAATAATGTTTTTCACAAATTATCAGAAATAATTATTTTTATGTTCAATTAGCATTATTGTCATTATTTTTTAGTGTATTTAATTAGATAACATTTTTTTTTTTTTTTGAAAAATGATATCTGTGTTGAAAACATTATTAAATAAACTTATTATTACTTATTATTATTATGTATTCCTCAACAATACACTGTTTCGGAGGTACATAAGTATACGGCCCACCTGATATGAAATGGTTTTCCGTAAGGAGACTTGCAATGGAGGAAGTATCACTCACACTGTCAGCACCGCTGCTAACTGTTGCAGGGGATTGCCGTATCTGAGTGACTGTATAACCTTACTTACTCGTGTTACTACCGGTGAGTAAGATTACACTCATTCGCAGGAACACGGTAGTCCTCCACGGATTTGTTATTTAGCTTCACTTCAGCTACAGCAACTCTTCAGGAGCTTACTAGTAACCTCACTCACTCCCAGGAGCATAACAACTCTCCAGGGAATCTGTTTGCGGTTTTTTGTGAGGTGGAGGTACTTCCCCAGCCGAGTATGTTCGACTAAACTGATATGCGCATCGGCGCTATCGAGCTCCTTAAATTGTTAAATCGTATCATAAACGAATTTCGTTTTATATTTCATCACCTTATTCCCCGACCAAATAGCTCGCTGGATCTTGCTATAGAATTGTCAATACCAAAGACAAGTACGCAATAAAATAAACAGTCACAAAAATGGGTGTAAAACAACATAACCCTTTGATTCGAAATGTGGCCAGCGGAGCAAAAATAACATAGAATTTACGGTGCCAAGGCACTCACACGCGATCGGCATTCGTTCAACTGTGCAGCGAGGGTGGCACACCGGATTTACACATTCGTTCTTTGGTTTACTCATTCAAATTAGTCTTTGAGGCTGGATATGAGTTTTGACGTGAATATTTTCTTAACACCTCGTTTCTTGGTCGTTCGCTTTTGACTACGCGATGTGTAATAATAATTTATTTGTACCGGAAAATATCAATTTTCCAGACAAATCACTCAATGAGAGCATTAGCTTTTTAAATAATAGTAATGTCTTATTTATTAATTGAGTATCATAATTAATATAAAATACATAATAAACCAAAAGCGAACGATTCACATGAGGTTGTGTGATTTGTCTAGAAAAATAATGATTTTCACGTTTAGACAAATCACACATCGTTTTCTAATCCCAAATTATATAAAAGTATGCTTATAGTAACTTATAATACATAGAAAATACTCAAACAACGATAGACATGTGCACACACAAATTTGTCTCTGTCTGTCTGTAACTTCACGCCAAATCCCTTGCGTGGTAGGCAGAGAGAACCGAGAGCCACGTGACTTGATCCTTATACACCTCACTCGTTTCTTTAAAATTCATTGGCCTTCGCATTCACGCTCGCCGGTTTCTAAGGCTCCTGACATCACCTTCTGATAGAAAACGATCGATCTGGTCATGGTAGGTAAGTCTTGGCCTTCCTCGGCTCCTACATCCTACTACTTTCGCGTTGTACATATGTTTCGTAATTCTTCCTTCCTGCATTCTTATTTATCTTAAGATTTCCTCTGCTTATTTTTGTTAGTTTTTCTTGATCCATTTTTACACGAAATTAATTAGTGAAATCTATCTAATATATATTTTTGTTAACACGCAAACATATATATGAACCAAATGTTTTCTTTTTACCACGTTCTTGTAAAATAATTTCCAGTTCCAGATAAATCTCAGTATGAACGAAAAATCGAAATGAACATTGATATTGAATAGGATCTCCCTCACCAGTTAAATAAAAAAAAATGTGTTTTAAGTAAGTAACTGCAACAGACAGATCTGCCAGGCATCTACATATTGCTCCATGAATAACTCTTATGTTAGTTAACTTGCTTTACAACGTTACTCACTTTTTCAATGCATCATAAAGCAGTTCCAATTTGTTTTATTTATGGCTGACATATGAAACGGGTTTATTAACCGGCTTCGGACTTATTAATCGAAATTGACATTTATAGACATGTACAGTGTGCTTGTGGAACTCTCTCAAATTATTCAGGAGTTGCGTTTGGAAGTCATCAATTTTAGCATAAAAGCATCATTCTAAGCCCAGTAGCAACAGATCTGATGATGGAAAAACACTTTTTGAAACCGCCATTAGAGCTGTTAAAAGAACAGCAATACTCAAATAAAATAAAATATTAACTGGTAAATAATTAATGAATCCATTCCAACTGAGATTCGTTGCAAAGAAATTTCTTTGAAACAACAAAAAGTTGTGTCGTCAAGTAAAGAATGTTGTCTTTTCTTCATTCAAAAAGTCAACATTCTAACTTTAGAGACAATATAATCAGTGTTTATCGAGGCCTTATCTATCCGTATAATCTGTATTATCAGTATACTCGTATTCTATTTTAACAATAAGCAGCCTCATCAGCTCAAACACTAAAATTGTAGCGATACTATGTAAGCGATAGTATGTGTATGTATCGAAATGTCATATCTTTTTATCTATCAAAGTATGAACAACTGAAAATGATGGTTCTAACTAGCCCCGTTTTTACTCTGAAACCTTCAAAACTACATACAAAGTACCATTCCTCATCTCTATTCAAGTTCCCCTTCTCTTCAATATTCAAAGTTTGGGTAGCACACGGGAGAAATAGAATTGTATTACTAACTAGCATAGTTTTTACAAATCGTATCTAAATTCAGACCCATAACTAAGACTAATTCCAATATTAATGTCATTTATTGGGCGAATTCATCAGCCCGAATCTATTCAAGCAAGAGTATATTTTAATGAGATAAATAATATTGGAAATTATATTTTAAAATTTATAAATTAGATGTTTTGGTCCACAAAGTTTTCGCTAGGTGGTATAAGATAGGTGGATAGCCATTCGAAATATTAATTAATTCGAGTCAATTAAATGTCGTTTAAATTTAAAAAAAAAATTGTAAAAGCGACTAAAAAAAAAGAAGACCGAATCGGCCTGATTCAGCCAAAATGCTTTTGCTTTTGCCAAAATTTACTCACTCGAACAAAGACTATCTACTCATCTACTAAAAATATAAACTGTACTTAACAAATTCAAACATTATTTATATAATGTTATACACAAAGAAGTTTACGTATAATTTTATTGTTATCCCGTTTCCTAATCCATTAGGATTGGCGGAGTCCGTTACCTAAGCCTAAGGATTTGGCGAAGATTCTGATCTTTACATGGAGCGACTGCCGTCAGCCCTCCACAACCCAAAGGGTAAACCAGATCTTTGTTAGGTTAGGTCACACGTTCGAAATATAATTTCTTGGACGTGTGGGTTTCCTCGCGATGTTTTCCTTCACCGCCGAGCAAGTGATAAATATGTACATAAACCCGAAAATAGTTTTTACTCAGCAGTTTTTACGTCCAAAGAATCCGCGAAGCATAATATATGATCGGGTAAATAACTTTCATGTTGATTGGTGTGTTTTACGACATAGTTTACTTTGTCAGCTCCCGTTCGGTAGGTATATGCATTTGCATCGATTTTTATAGCTTTGCACGTAAACATTATTATTGACTGCGAGTGATTGGCTATTAACTAGACTTGCTTGATACCCATTGTATTCTAGATGGAAAAACGAAAGACATATACATGTGATGTTGTTTTAATTTTTGTTTAGTTTGAAAGTTTGTCAGCTGACAACCCAGTCCGATGCGTTTATCGACTTCCTTTTTGAAGGTATCGCCGCCAAGCTATATTTCTCGTCTGAAATACACTTTTTTTCTACAACGCCGTCAGGCATATAAGCAGACGAGCACCTGATGTAAAGTGGTAGCCTGGTAGCTGATAGTCTATGAACATATTGGGAAATAAAACATTGAAAAATGTACTTCACTTAGATAATTCTAATAACAACTCCCTAGAGGGTTGTTGTGTTCCTGCGTGTGAGTGAGGTCACCAGTAAGCTCCCAAGGAGTTACCGTGTAAGCAGCAGGAGGCATCGTGCGAGTGATACTTAATATATGGCAAGCGTTAATAGGCTACGGTACCTGCTTTAAATCAGGTGGGCCGTATGCTTGTATGCCTCGTAGTATAAAAAAAAAACAGGTTACACTCCGGGAGTGCCGGCAGAAGTGAAAACTTGAACATTAACGTTGTGTATTTTTGAATATTTTGGAATGGTTAGGGAATAATTTCGCACGAATTGCTTTATTTATCAGTATAAAAGTACTATCATGTATGTGGTAAAATCTCTAAAACTCAAACACACACACGCACACTCGCGCAAGCGCCTTGCGTCGCTTAAACCAAACAGCGATGTTGATAAACTACGTTGGACGAAACGCGTGAACGTCAACAATTTCATGGCGCTTACAACGTTTTGGTCGCGAGAAAATAATGCCCTATGAACGATCAAGCGCTTCATGTTTTAATTGTTTAATTACAGGGAACTAATGTTCTAGCGCTGCAGCGAACTTAAGTTCTAATTCTCACCAAAATCTTACGGTCAGGGTCACGTGTCCTGACGGCTTGAATCGAGTTTAGCATTTTTTACTCATCCCAAAAAGGGCACAAAGCCGCTAAAGAAGTTTTCACTTCAAAAAATTGCAAAAGCACCTTTTTCTACCCTGTCTTCTTCTTAGCGTTATCCTGTCTCCTAATCCACTAGGATTGGTGAGAGGGGTTGGCGAAGACATTGATTCTTAAATGGAGCGACTGTCGTCAAACGTCAGTTATTTCTTACAACATCAGGTATCTACCAGTGAAAGTTCTGCCAAAATTCGTCCAGCCTACTCGGAGATTAGCCGGAAAAAACAGACAGATATTTTTTTTTTACTAGGAGTATCGTGTATATCGTATGCATTTTGTAAAAACGTAATATTCTGACTAACAGACACATGAACATTATTTATTTATATAGATATAGTGAAACTAATAATGTAACTTGGAGCAGGATTGGAACAAGTGCAGGATTTTAAGAGTCGGTCCAATAAAAACCAAAATTTAATTAATAGAGGTATAAAAGTTTTACAATTAATAACTATAATTAGGTATTGACTCGATCGAAGTATGATACGAAGTGTGGTCGCGGCGGCCGCGTTGTCGCTGGCCGGCGTTGCCTCGTCAGCACCTTACTTCGGTTGGTCGGGCCACGGCCAATAATGTCCCGTCAGCAATCGTGCGGAATGATGCAATAAAATAGAGCCGTGTGCAATGATGCAATAACACAGAGCCGTGTGCAAAGTTGATATCTGTGTCAGCAATTTCCTTATAAGTAACTTGCCTAACAAACTTGTAAAAAATGTTGGCAAACAAAGTCTGTCCTACATTTCATATATAATATATCCTACAAAATATGATCAGGCGACTATTTACTGACAATATACGTTTTTGTCGTCGGAAGCAGTCAATATGGCGAATACTTTGTCTAATCCGGTCGGATCAGCTCAATGTAAACAAAGATAGCGAAGTCTTGTAAATACATAATATTTCTTTCTATACTACCTTTTTCTTAGTGTTATTTCGTTTCCTACTCCAGAAGATTGGCGAGGTCCGATACCTAAGCTTAAGGATTTGACGAAGATACAGACTTTTGAACGGAGCTACTCTCGGCTGACCTCCACAACTTTTCACTGGAAATCCAGACATTTTTTAAGTAAGGTCACTCGTCTTTCGAAATACTATTTCTTGGACGTGCAGTTTTTTGCACGATGTTTTCTTTCATTACCGAGCAAGTGAATTGCAAATGTGTACAGCCGAAAATACGAATTTAGTGGTACATGCCAAGATTCAAACCGGGAATCAGTTGGTCAACAGGCAGGTTCTTATCCATTAGGCTATCACTGATCCGTTTCTATCCTGTATATATCTTCATTTCTAGTTGCTTATGACTTACTCATATATTGATACTTTTTATAATATCTATTCTATATAGCTTTTATACCAGGCAAATTTTACGTAACAAGATTAGCCATAAAACATCTTATAAAGTATCTAACTAATGAAAAACGATATATTTTCGGCCAATCGTCTTTTTATATCATTTTGTAGCTAAGATGTTTATCTATTTGATGTTTTGCGATAAAGAATCTAATAATAAATATCACACTCAACTAGAAAACCATATATATATTTGATAAAAAAAATATATCTTTATTTGTTATTGGGCCCTCGAAGGTACTTACTTACTCGTAGATGCTATTTCTTAAAGTTTACGTTTTTCTTTTTTGATTTACCAACATTTCGAAAATAACCATTGGCGAATTTGAATGCTTCTTTCTGCTTTTCTTATACTTTGGTACACAGAACCACGGTCAAAATTGATATCCTTAAATTGTCTAGTCGATTTTAGACTAACGGACGAAGATATTTTTTTATAAAATTAAATATACTAAATATATATATGACAGAACGTGGATATAATTGTCGTCAGGTGGCTCGTTGTTCATGGCGAATATAGCGAAATACCAGCGTAGTTAATCTTCTCAATATTTAATCAGCCCATTACAAATATAATCGTAACAAAAGTTATACTCAGATCGCAGATTACAACGGATTCAAAATGCGGTGGACGCGACCCGTGCGGTTGGCTCTATTGCTCGATTCGTAATGCCGCTTCCAATGACGGTATCTCATCTTGACGTTTTTGACAACTGACCACAACCGACATTTCGAGCAAACCATAACAAACACAACCGGTGTTGCCAATTCAACGATGTCGATTCCACCCAAGCGCCGACTTGTCATTTTGATCCGTTATTATTAAAACTAGCATCACGGGGATTGATTTCTTCCGGGCTTCTGAATATGGTGTTGCTACCTCTGCGACATATATATATATATATATATATATATATATATATATACTTATAGCTTTATAGCCTCTACGTGATAAACGGTGCGTAGATATATATATATATATATATATGTATATATATATATATATATATATATATATATATATATATATAACAGAAAACACTTAACTCTACGCACCGTTTATCACGTAGAGGCTATAAAGCTATAAGTATAGGGAATGTTAAGGCGCGCACATCAGTTCAAATTCTTCAGCGCCATCCCCGAGGGATGGTAGCAATTTTCGTGAAAATTATCTTTCAGTGAACAACGTACTTAAAAGGAATTCTGAACACAAAAGATAGAAGGTCTATTCAAAATTCCTGTTAAGAGATTCCGTTTCGAGGTTTGTGTAGAATCATAAAACGTTATTGACAAATCTGAAGTGTTAGCAGTTACAAGAAACAAAAGGTATTCATTTAATAAAAACAGATGGCGCTGGGATAGACTTAAACAAACGTTTTGCGTTTACGAAGTTATTCATAACAATACAGAAATAATTGACATAATAATGGCATTCAGTTGACGTGTTTAATTGTCGTAAAAAGGAGTTATTGAGCAACGAATGTTGAAGAAGCGGACGAGGCAACCCTAACTTTCATCACCGCCGGGATACGGGTTTCCTTTCAACCGAAGGGGTTAAGAGCATGCTTTTGCACGCAGCTCAACTGCGGATTGGCGGAGGCTAGTGTTATCAGGCCACCGGAAGTCCACTGACTTAACGTCCGACAGCTATCGACAACAGCCGGAACCGACGGCTTAACGTGCCCTCCAAAGCACGGAGAAGCTCGAGCTAGATAAACCCATCCATAGACAGGCTGCGGTCTACGTTGTTTAACATTCGGTTAGTATGACACGCGCAACGACGCCATCGAGCTCTCAGTGCGTTACATTTTACAAAATATGTTTAAAATTCAGGTCTATAAATAATTTCGTTTACGAGATACAAGCCTGTGTCATACTGACTAATGGACGAACAGACACCAGAGTGACAGCAATAGTATTCAGTTAGCCCTTTAGGTACAAACCCCTAAAATGATGATGATGATGAAACCTTTTACGATTAAGCTTTGCAATATCGTCGACGAGCGACAGCTGGTGGCATTAGTTACTAAAAGTGTACTCCTTGGGGGTAGACAGAGGTGTGTAAGGATTGAGTCATGTGACCGAGCGTCACATCACTCGATCATTACACATCTCGGTTTCTTAACATTTACATCTCTTCTTCTGCAGGCTCGCCGGTTCTCAGTGCTTCTGACACTACCTCCCTGAGGTGGTGTCAGGAGCCCTCGGAACTTCTAATAGAGTCAAATCTACAAGAGTCTTCCTATGTTCAACTTTGATTGAGAATATGTCTTATGCTACCAATGTAATGTTGATTTACAATGTGGAAAGATTCCGCAGTCAAACAAGTGCAGGGTTTTAAGAGTCGTATAATTTATAATTATTTCCTGTTTCCTCATAACATAAATTGCTTTTATTAAACCAACCGATCATATTCCGTAAAACACATCAATTTATATTATGGCGCGGTGTAACGGTCTGAAGCAATTTGCAACGTTCCTCAGTACAGGTTATAAATCGCTAAATTTGCAATTTGAAATATCTCTGGTTTTTTTTGAAGCGATTTGATACAGTATTTTCTTGCAAATTTTGTAAGGGTTACAATAAAATTTAAATTTGGTCCAGTGCGATCCTGGGACTTTACTTTTTTACATATATTTCCTAAATCACTATAATGCATACTCAAATGAAATCATTTTATGTACTACTTAACTAGCAAGGCGTTCATAATAATAAGTGGTTCACCGTTGTGTACACTTACCATACAAACATCTTCACGCATTCAAACATCTTTTGGTAAAAATTTCATGGGATTTAAACCCGATGTTTGATTTAATTTAGTCTGTTGAAATAGTAGTTGTACGCATGAGCACTTTCTCAACAAAAACGTGTATCAACTACATCTCTGACAATCAAAATAGTCACTTTATTACTGAACACGGTCTTTCTTTTGTTATCAGAAAGAAATCTATTCTATGAATTCTTGTTTTCTTTGACGCTTTTAAGAATTGAGGCAATAAAGAGTTTTGTGTTGCATTGTATTTTAACTCTGGAGAAAACCAAATAATAACTCCTTGAAAAGAATTTCCATTTAGATGCCCTGTTTTAGTTTACGCTACCACACGTGTTCGTTTATTCCTGGAGTCGTGTTTCGAGTCTGTAATTATTATTCGCAATAAATCTGTTGGTTGCTCGAAAAATACAGAATTGACTTGAATTTTGCTTTTTTTTGCCATGGAGGGACTGTCATCTGACCTCATCCCAGAGGGTAAATAAGACCTACCTTACGATAGCTCACATGTCTTTTCGCACGTTTCCCCAGGATGTTTTCCTTCACCTCCAAACAAGTGATAATTACAAATATATACATTAATCTAAAACTACACCAATTTAATAGCAATAATAATAATATGTTATTTACTCAAAATAGGCAGTTTAAGAAGTTATGTATCTTTGTACTCAAAATTTCAAATTTCATATTTTTACATGTGGGAAAATTCACTTGAATAAAAATTAGTTTGTAACTATACCTTTCGTATTTTTACATGTATTATTTATTATAAACAACTTTATACCATGTACCTATGCTAGCAATATAAAATATTTATTATTTTGTATTTTGTATTTTTACTTATTTGAAATTAGTTTTTTAAATACATTCAGTGATAAATACCTATTACCGATAATTAGATAAGTACGTGGGCGATCTTAAAAGGTTTGCATTTTGTGTAGGGAGTCCTAAAACCAGCACTCAAAGTTGTAATGACATTAAAGCAAAATTGAAGTGCCAGCGAATTATCTCTATAGAGCAATTTTGAACGTTCGTGGCTCGAGACTGTGTTTAGGCAAATTACGTTACGGTGTAATTGAAGATAAATTCTGAATTGCGTATCTTTATACCAGGTGTATCGAAAAAAATACTGCATTGGCAAACAAACGTACGGCCTGACTGTTGCAAAGCCTTTTCCGTATTCAATACATGCATGTGATACATGGAGCATGTTCTAGCTTTACCATATTCGCTGCTAACTGTGATTCCTCAGGAACTATTGAAAATATAACCCACACGTTCGGGCATACAAATTCCTGAGGAAGTTCTTATTTGGCTACAGCTTTCTGCAAGGTGGTGGCAGGATCTTTTCGCTGGTCAATCTGTATGTTTAATGAAGGGTTTAAGAATATGAAGGGTGGGGCGCAGATGTGGTTGGCCATAGATTCGATAGATAATTATAACCTATTTACATGTCCCCCATTTGCTCTGTGTGCAGATTTGTACACTATAGGACTTTGCTCCATGGTAAAATATACTTCTGCTCTATAGTGAGCATCATATATCTTGAATGCAAGCTTGACCTTCTCCTCCAAGTAACTTCGGAACTGAACTTAACTGAAGATTTTGACATCAAGTATTCCAATGCTGTTAGCGATGATAACGTATTTTTACCCAGGCTGACAGGCAATTCTATACCTTCACTGTCAATCCCAAAGCCCACTGACGTGTAAAATATATTCGAGCACCGGTGCACATTAACAGCCTTCAATGAAGATTCGACTTACTCAGTGAAGTATGGAAAGGGGAAGGGTAAGGCACCTCAGTACAGAACACAACTTGTGTACTCCACAGCCGACATGCCGTATGATCGACTCAACTTATGAATGTCGATATATACACATATATCTATAGACAAAAGCCCGTCAATCATCCTAATCTAGTCTTCCGGCATGGAGCTAAGGCACCAGGAGATGATAGGTGACACAGCCACTCTACAAGAGAGGTAGGGCGTATGAAAACAAGTCTGGGGAAGTACCTTCACCTCACAGAAAACCGCAGTCAATTAACAACTTCCTGGCGGGTTATTGTGTTCCTGCAAGTGAGTGAGGCCACCAGTAAGCTAAGGAGTAGCCGTGTTGGTAGCAAAGGTGGCATCTCACGAGTGATACTTAATGTATTGCAAGCGTTCATAGGCTACAGTAACCGCTTAGCATGAGGTTGACCGTATGTTTGTATGTCTCCCGACGTTGTATAAAAATAAATATCATGTCATCCAAATTCGAGTTAATGGCAAAGAGATTAAACAGTAAATCGATTTTGTCTTTGCGCTGTGGGCCAAACTGCCATCTGACTTTCGCGGCATATACTCATTTGGCGTGTGTGAAAATATAGATCAATACCTAGGTCTTTCAGTAAATATAATCTTATACACCCACCGATCTGCTGAGACATCAGTAAATATATAACGATAAGCAACTCTTGGCAAGTATCAAGACTATTGCAAAATGCGTTGAAATTTATTTTATTCATATTATATCATCACGCATGTGTACCATGGGGGTAGGCAGAGAGTATACAACGTCAGGTGCACGATCCAAACATACCTTTCGCTTCTCCCACACTCATCAACCTCTTCATACATGCTCTTCGCTTTCTGGTGTTTTTGATTTGGCCCTTTTTCAACACATAACCAATTTATATGTGGCCATCTATGGCGGCCCCTACCGACATCTCCAACCACTCGATCGCTCGATACACTTCTTTCGTAACTCTTTTGCCATTTATTCTTTCCAAATGTTCAAATTATTGGACTTACAGGAATAGGCTGTGCACTTGCCGTAACTACTACTTCTGATCGCAATTTCTGTGAGGCTCCATTTTGATATTATTCTAACATGCTTGACAACGTAACCTTCGAAAAACGGAGGAACTCTTTTTATCGGGTGCATACAGTATCTTTTTCTAGATGGAGAACAGTAGAGATAAACGCAGCAGCCGAGGCCGAGATGAGTCGGCAGAACTAACGGCAGTGGACGAATGTCGGTGGGAGCAGTAACTACCATATTTTTATAACCACACCGCTCGCCGACGGCAGAAAGTTCACCCTGATACGTTGGAACCACAATGGTCGCATACTGTTCGATTCCAGAGAAGTTTTGTTCTGAGAAATATCAAATTGCGCAATGAAATCCCAGCCGAGGTTTTCCCAAGAGACTACAGCATGGGGATCTTCAAGAAAGGCGTGAAGAGGAGTTTAGGGGGTCAGCAACGCATGAGTGTCCCCTGGTGTTGCAAATGCCCGTAGGCTGCGGTGACTGTTTACCATAAGGCAGGCCGTATGCTTGTTTTCCACCTTTGTGGTATAAAACTAATTGGTGACGGAAGCACACAAACTAATTAAGATAGAATTGCCTGCAACTACGTATAATTTGACTAATAAACCACTACTCTGGTCATGATGGAGCATCTGATCTGCTGCATATGATAAAGAGGTGGAACGGGACCGAAAGAAAATAGGTTATATATTACATTAACAAGATACCGTAGCGAAGACGCGGATAAAAGCTAGTTTTAAATAGTAATTAGATTCAAATTTACTTGTAGCATGTTATTCTAACGATTAACAACTACGGCGCCTAACAATGCCTCGTGAAAAGGTGAAACACGTGCCGCAGAGATAACCAGCAGGCCGATTCTACTAAAAAACCGCAACTGCACTGCAGCCGGAGTGTGTCAAAATGCGTATATTTTGTCGTTTCGTTAAACGTCGCTGCTGTCAGATCGCTTGACGAAACGTCAAAATGTACGCATTTTGACACACGCCGCGCTGCAGTGCAGTTGCAGTTTTTTTAGTAGAATCATCGCAGTAACCGTGGCGGGTGCATTCGGTTTTTGTTCCAGATGGCTGGCACTGACGGAGACCACCGGAGCCCGGAGCAACAATGACGGCATGCATCTACTGACAGTAGTGGGTGGGTGTTCTCATGAACTAATTGGTGACGGAAGCTGACAAAGCAGATTTGATCTTGCATACTAATTGTTAAATTATTATGAGACTATTATAAAACTGCGCATAAGTAATTCCACTGTAGCAAAGATATTGCTCATGAATATGGAAGTTAGCTTTTAAACACTATCGTAGAAGCATCGTTTGAACTACCAAGTTTTCCAATAGCCAAGATTGAGCGGCAACACTGTCGAAGTAGAGCTTTATATCTTGAGCTCTAGAGTTTCATTAATGGGTATATTTAATAGAGAGAGCTCTCGTTAAATGTAAAATCTGTTAATTTATCGTCAATAGAACTTAGACTTCAGTAATAATGTGCTAATATTCACAACTAAGTAGATAAACTAACTAAGCTTACTATCCAGCACAAATAATTATAGGCAAAATACTTTTTTCATTAGATCTGCTAAAGAGATAAACAAACTGGCAAATGACTTATTTAACTCCAAACCGGATAAAATTAAAAATATTTTATGGAAAGCGTAGTTTAATGGTTCTAAACTGGTAATTTAAGAAAGTGCTAATTTTATTTAAAGGTAGATATTTTCTACTTTTCAATGTTTTTCTTTAATTGTGCAAATTCTTTGTAATACTAAAATTCTGTAACTGACAAGCTGTCTACATATACATATGTGAGAATATGTAATTAGTCTATAGGTTACTATTAAGTTCTTTTTAGTTATTATTACAGACTGTAAATTCTTCGAATAAAATTAAATGAAAATAAAACAAGTGAAGGAGCAGTTGTAGCCCAGTGGATAAGAAACCTGGCTATTGATCAACAAGTCCCCGGTTAGATTTCCGGCATATACCACTAAATTCGCGTATTCGGATTTGTACGTATTTGTATTTAACATTTGCTCATCGGTGAGGGGAACATCGCGAGGAAACCCGCACGTTCAAGAAATTATATTACGATAGACCTAACCTAAAGTATGATTTTCCTCCTGGGTTGTTGAGGTCTGACAGTAGTCGCTTCAAGTTAAAACCAATATCTTCGCCATATCCAAAAAAAATCGATCCATACCATTTGATGACTGGCGGTCTACTATGTTACGCTTTATCTGACATTTTCTTCCAGTTTTAACTAGGGTGAAGTTATGTGATTAACCTTCCTCAAAGACAGGCAACGGATCGGCGACTCTCTCGTACTCCTATGAACAGAGATGATCTCTTGCTTGTTTGTCGTCGCCCCCGCCACACATAGAGAGAGAGAGAGATAGAAAGAAACGCATAAAACGAGTAGGCCACTATCCTAGTATTAAAAAATTAAGTAAAAATACCATAAATTTAAGACAGGTAGGGCGCATCAAAGCAGCCCGTCTGGAGACGTACCTCCACCTCACATAAAACCGCAGTTAAATAACAACTCCCTAGAGGGTTGTTGTGTTCCTACATGTGAGTGAGATCTCGTGTCAGCTCCTAAAGGAGTTGCTGTTTTATCAGCAGAGGTGGTATCGCGTTGGCGATACTTTATGCATAGCGAGTGTTCATAAGCTACGGTAACATTACATCAGGCAGGTTGTATCCTCGTATGGCTTCCAACGTCTTCAATTCAAAATGCTCTTAGACAGTGCAAAAAAGATAAACATAAAAGAACACATATAAAAACGATACAAAATAGAAAATAGTAACGCGAAAGTGAGAAAAAAGTATAGCCAACGCAATAAAACAACATTTACCCCGAGGGTAATGTGAACAACGAAACAAACGTAGAAAAGAAACATAATGTTACCCTTTAAATCCTTTGCCACAAAAAAAAACTCGTTAACGCAATGTAGAAGAATTACCCTTTAAGGTCGGCAACACTGCGATAAGTGCTAAATGTTGTGAGCTTTCTACATAATTAACGAAGCACTTTGCTTTCTGAAAAAAATGTGATCTCACTCGTCTTAGGCATGAGAGATATATAAATAGAAAACCGATAGAACGATTTTGCTTTCATAATCGTGCTTTTATAATCAGCGTGATCAAGATAGTGCTATATTGTATTTTGCCACCATTCATAATAATTACCAACATTATATTTAATGAAAATAAGCAACAATGTCAGTAACAGTTTATTTTATATCATTTGGCATTTTGGCGCGCTTTGTCACCTAGCGCCCATAGCCGGTACCAGATATAATTGACTAGTCCAAAATTCAACACTCCGGCGTATGGATTAAAATATCCCCGCACTGGAATGAAGGCTCGAATCGGAGTGATATTTATGCGCTAAAACGCTATGTTTTGATGTGAGTCTTTATGTGACGATGTCCATCGATTTATTGATTTATGGCGTTAAGACTAATTGCATGTGTTTGATGGAGCTTTCTATATTGATATATACAATTCTTCTGTACATATATATATATATATATATATATCAATAATCTCCTGATTTTGTACGTATTTGAGTAGATCCGCGAATAGTTTAAATTTACATTTGGACTCTGTAAGTGGCGCTGCAATTGGGTTCGAAGTTTTTTGTTTTTAATTTTTGGATAGGACGACGTCTGTCGGATCCGCTTATTAATTCATTTTTATGACGGCAATAACTAAAATAATTCCTTTATATTTACATTAATGATTTTTAATTAAAAACCGGTTAAGTCCAAATAGAGCCTTTTTTTCGTGCGTTAGAGCGTTTTTCTCGTGTTTATTATCAAATTACAATATCGAATGGGATTTGTAAAAAAAATAAAGTATATAGAATTGCAGGGATTGTCTTGTACAAAGTGGGTATGGAGCCGTCAGTCATATTCAAGACACTTCAAAAGCTTGGTCGTATGTTCGTATGGTCGTATATCGTACTATCGACAGATAAATCAACACTTCCTCTGTTGAATACCATAAATGATCATGGCGAATGCGTGCTGTTAGAACTACAAAGGCTGTTACTGCTGTTAAAACCAGAATTTGCTGAAACTCTATTAGAAAACAAAAAATCTAATCACGAGAAATGAAGATTCCCGCTAGGACTATGTCGCGTATAATAAAACAAGACCTGAAGCTTGGCGCTTATCATCGGTATACAGGACATGCCCTTAATCAATCTCTGCATTTGGAGAGAGTGGATCGACCAAAACGTCTTCTGTATACGCAGGGGAAAGGCACAAAAATATCTTCTTCACTAATAAAAAAGATGTAACGATTAAAGAGCATTACATCAAGCAAAATAACAAAGTGTACGCACACAGTTCTAAAGAAGCCGCCCTAATGGTCGGAAAGGTACAATGTGGTCATCATCCTGCGTGCATCTGTAATGGTTTGGCGTGGTCAAGGGGGGGTGTCTTATCAAGGGGAGACACAGCTTCATTTTTGTGAAATAGTAGTGAAGACTTTAGCCAAAGTGTATCAAGAGACTGTCTTGGATCGTGTTGTGAAACCTCTCAGCAATACACTTTTTAAAAATGTACCGCCGACTATCCAGCAGGATTCTGCACCTGGTCACAAAGCACAAACTACCCAAGCCTGGCTGGAAACCAACGTTTTGGGCTTTATTAGAGCTGAAGACTGGCCGTCTTCTAGCCCAGATCTGAACCCCTTAGACTAAATTATGGTCAGTTTTAGAGGACATCCGTTGCTCGAAGCGATACGCTGTGTCTCGATACGATGTATCGATACGAAATCTCTGGAGAACGTATGGCTAAATTTCCCATGGAAACAGTGCGTGCATAAATTCGTGACCAGACAGATTAAAACCTTGTATCGAAGTCAAAGATGGCCATTCCGAATAGAATCATTTTTTTATTTTTTGCTGAGACTTCCATAAATATGTGCATAAAAGTTTTATTCTTAAAAAAATACTTCATAAAAAAATGCTTATTCGTTTGTAACAGAACTTATGGTCAGTCTAGGTATACAATGCGAAAGGAAATGTAGGAGCCGAAAAAGGTCAAAACTCACCTACCACGACCAAATTGGTCGAGTTTTATCAGAGGGTAATGTCAGGAGTACCTTGGAATTGGCGAGTGGGCGTGAAAAAAACTACTACTATAACAACAACTTCACGCCAGAGCCCTTGCGGGGTTGGCAGAGAGAACAGATGCCAAGTGACTCGACCCTTACACACCTCACTCGCTTTTTTAACATTTTCTAAAGCTCCTGACATCCCCTTCTGAAAGAACACGATCGATTTGGTCATGGTATGTTAGTCTTGGCCTTCCTCGGATTTTACATCCTTCCACTTTCACATTGTATATCTGCTTCGTCATTATTTCATCCTGCATTCTTTCTACATGGCTGAACCAACGGATCTTGCTCTTTCTTATCTTACCGACACTCACTTTCATCCCACTCCCTTTCTTATGTCATTATTATGAACCCGGTCAGCAAGCTATGCCACAAATTTTGCGCAATGCTCGCATCTCTACCGACATCAACTCAACATTTATTCTACTTTCATGCTCTATCTGCCATTATTATATGTAAATGTATGTATGTCTCGCCTCATGGAGCCTAAAAGTTTTGCATGTATTAAAATAATCAGATAAGTGATACCCTTTGTAGTAGGGCATTTAAAATCGGTTTATCTTCATAACGACTCTGACCCATTGTTGCTACGAGCTCAAGCTTACACACGGTATTGAGCCCTTAAATCTAAAGCGACTTGGTCTTCCTTTGTGTGCTCTACCGATTATACAACGGGTTGTGTTCTGTGGAGTTATTTGATAACCTTCATATTACCTTCTTATACAGTTTTTAAAAATTAAGATGCTAGAGTCAGCCTAATTAAGTCAAGCAACGTCGACCGTATCCTGTTTATAGACATCTCTAGTCATCAAACTCCTTTAATGAAGCTGTCGATCCCGTCTGATTTTGATAGACAATGATTTTAAGCATAAGTCAGCTTACAGACTTGGAGAGGTATGGTGCATCAATATATATATGGTTGTCAGATTGGGGAAGTACCTCCACCTAATAGAAAACCGCAGCCAAATGGAAACACTTTACTTCAAGTAGTCCGTATGCTTGTATGCCATCCCCTAAATCGATAACCACAACGATATGAAATTTCGGAAGCAATATACAAAATTGTAACTTCTATAGGATGAAGTTACAATTTTGTATATTGCTTCCGAAATTTCATCTCCGCCCTTAACACAGCAACCCTTACTGGCAGGAGCTTCCTGCACTGACTTATAGGAGCGAAATAATCCCCAGCTGTAGTCTTCTAGGAAGAGAAAGGAGATAGAGAACTTCCGCCTTCTGGAAGACTGTAATTAAATAACAATCCCCTGGAGGGAACAGTGACATTTACTACGCAACTCGGCTGAGGAGGTGTCTCCAGTCACACAAATTATTAAGAAACAAGTTAAGTTTAAGACGTAGGCCATATCAAAGCAGCCCTTCCGAGGAAGTACGTCCTTCTCATAGAAAACTGCAGCCATATAACAATCCTTGGTTGTAGTATTTCTGCGCGAGACGGAGGTTACCAATAAACTGCTGAGGAGCTGTATTAGCAGCAGTACCCACTACTGCTGCTAATACAGCTCCTCAAAGCGCGAATACGATACTCCCTGTATTACAAGCATTCATTCTACGGTAACTCTCGCCGATTTTGTATTAAATAAACAGTCAAGTGCGAATCCGACTCGCACACCTAGGATTTTGTAAAAAAATTGTTTCGTAAAAAATGTTTTTTTTTTTTTTGTGAAGTAACTATAAATTTACGGTTTTCGTATTCTAGGTCAACGGGAAGTACCCTATTGGTTTTGATTCCCTTGTGAGTGTCAAAACGTGCGCATAAACGAGGCATAAACACCCGTGTCTTAGATTTTTTCACTGCTCGAAGAGATTGCAGACTTGAGTACTTGATAATAATTTCAGCTCGATAGCTTTACCCGTCCCTGAGAAAAACGGTCTTGACAGACGGACAAACAGACAGAAAACAAAGTGGTCTTATAAGGGTTCCGTTTTTCCTTTTGAGGTACGGAACCCTAAAAAGAGAATGTATTGTACTTCTAATAGAGGTGCAAGGGATTCACTATCATCTTTAGAGTCATAACTAACGATACCTACACGTGGTCACCTTGCGTGATAACTAACGAAGCACTGTGCAAAAGAAAAATTGGGCGCATCGAAGCAAATCGACTAGGGATGCACCCGCTCTTCACTGAAGATTGTTGTGTTCCTACCGTGAGGAGCCATACAAACATGTGACTAACCTAATGTAAAGCGGTTACCGTAGCCTATGAAAGCTTACAATACATTAAGTATCACTGGCATGATGTCACCTATGCTATTAAGACAGCTACTGCTTAGGAACTTACCGGTAACCTCGCAGGAACACTACAACCATCCAGGAATTTGTTATTTGGCTGTGGTTTTTGTGAGGTGGAATTACTTCCTCAGACGGGCTGCTTTGATGCGCCCTACCGCCCTTAAAAACAACCAGACCAGGATAAACAGGCTTGTTCATGCATATAAACGTTTGTTCTGTGTGGAAATCGAACCCACGAGCGTTGATGTCAAAATTGCGTTACTAAACACTGCGCTACCGAGCTTGTTTATACTAAAATTATACTAGTGAGTGAGATTTCCAGTAATTTTTTTAATGTACACTTAATTATGCCACTAAATAAATAATCTTCCTTCTTCCTAAACTACTGAAGGCGGCTATGTTAGCAGCGGGATGACAACGCGCCAGCGTGCGATATTGCAAGCGTGCAAAGACTACGGCAGATACTTTACATCAGGCGAGATGTAAGCTTATGTGCCCCTGGACGTAAAAAAAACGAAGTATCCAACAATTAATCCTTTTTGCCAGAGCCTCGAATTGTCGGCAGGGTTCGCCACGAGCAGGTTGACTTCTAAAGACTACATTGAGCAACTTACTTATATTTTTCAATCAAAAACGAAAATACCAAAAATACCAGAGAAAATATTTAGGTTCCTATATCAGATCATACTAAACATATTACAATATACTAGTAGACCATAATTTATTTAATTTTTAAGTTTGTTCGTTTGAATAACTAATATATAAAGCACAAATAGTAGACAAACTATGACTATGACATTATCATAATTATGATTATTTTTGACATTCAGTAAGACTATAGACAAATAATATTAATCTTTTCTCAGTTTGACTACAGATTTTAACCATAAACTAAAAAGTAGGTATATATTTGGGTACATGTGTGTTTGTGTATTAAAGCTATTAAGGTAATACTAGTAAGGTAGTGTGTAATGTCTTTTTTATTAATTTGAATAAAAAAATGGATTTATGCACTTCTTCTTCATATAAACATCAACTGTGCCAAATTTCATATTCCTCCGTCCGCGTAATTTACGTAAAAAGGGGTACAAAGTTTTTGTTTCACGTATAATGTAATATAATGTACCTATTATATTGATTTAGCAATATATTTTTATGAAAAATCAACTCTACATTCGTAACATTGCCTTCTCTTATCCTAAAATACCCTGCGTGTATTCTTAATTAAAAATACCTAGTAATAAAAATAAAACAGCGCAAAAATTTCCAATCTCATAAACAAGGCTGATATGGGAATCGATTCGCTATAAAGGCACACTGAAAAAAAACATACTTACGTTAATTCGTGTAATATCAATCCAACAAAAGTACACTCACACACAAAAAACAATTGAAAATTGCAAAAATTCACAAACGCACATGGAAAATTTTAAAATAGGAATGCGCGGGTCTGTGCACCGTTATCGAACGCACGCGAGCGCACCCTCCCGAGCCACAGATAGCACTAAATTTGTGAGGCGGTCTAGCGACGAGAAGGATGGCAAACTCCCACCTTTAGTCCTTTAATGTAATGACATTTTCTATACACGTCCTCTTATCTATAAGTATTTGCAAAGTCCTAAAGGTATCCGCGTATTGTATAGATGTTACTTGTTTGTACATTCGCGTAGAAAAGCGATAAAAGGAAAAAAATATTTAGCTTGATATTAAAACGGTCATATGTTAAGATTATCTAAATTGAGTTTATACTAACGGTTCGGGGGTCTTATTTGCCCTGGAGTCAATCACATCCATTAGTCTATATGAAATTTCATTAAGATAAACCGTTAAAAATTACTTTCTTATTAACTTGTTTAATGTACTAAATGCAAAATGAGGGTTGCGTAATTTACTAATATCAAAACATTTATTCTTCCAGGATCTCCTCAATATTACGCTGTTACTATGTTTGAGTATTACGTGTATAGCATGTAGGACATAGTTGTTATAACATGGGGGTCTATAGATTACGTTATTTTAGTCATGGTTTAAAAGATTTTCATTATCTTGATTTGTCCAAGTTTCATTGCAGCGGAAAATCGGCGCTACATAATTTACTGTATTATGGCTATACTGTAGTATGGCTATTAAATATAATTTTATAGCCATACTACAGTATAACCATATACTGCTTCGAATTAAATTTTATTAGATTTAAGAAAGCAAGAGTATTTTAATTTTAAGTTGTCATTTTATTGTCTATACTATTCAATGTAGTGCAATAAAGAGTATTGTATTGTAAGAATTTCAAATTACCATCGACATCTTTTTAGGTTTCCGTACCCAAAGGGTAAAACGGAACCCTATTACTGAGACTCTGCTGTCCGTCCGTCCGTCTGTCACCAAGTTGTATCTCATGAACCGTGATAGTTAGAGAGTTGAAATTTTCACAGATGATGTATTTCTATAGCCACTATAACAACAAATACTAAAAAATAGAATAAATTGAATATTTAAGGGGGCTCCCATACAACAAACGTGAATTTTTTGCTCTTTTTTGCTCGATATTGATAACGGCACAAGGTAGACACTTGAAATATTCACAAAATATTTAGGTATATATTCACTTTAAAAATAAATAATCAAATTAAAATAAAACAAATATTTAAGTGGGGCTCCCATACAACAAAAGTGATTTTTGACGTTTTTATAGATAATGGTACGGAAGGCCAAGTGCGAGTCGGACTCGCACTTGGCCGATTTTTTTTTATATGTAAGCTAAGCATAGTGGTTCTGTTTTGCCTGATGGTAAGCGAAAGAGGAGCCCAAGTCGCAACTGCAACTGACAAAAGAATGCACAGTGCCCAGTCAGTTGGCGCTGCCGTGCTGGCCCGCAAGATGTTTCTTCACGCTTCGTTTGAAGGATCCCATATTGTTGGAAAGAGGAAACACATGTGCAGGCAAGGCGTTCTACTTTTTAATGGTACGACAGAGATAGAAGTTGCCGAACTCTTTGGTACGCGAAGAAATGTTCTCAACAGGGGAACATTGACCTCGCAAGCCTGTACGTGTGGTTCTATGACGGTAGGGAGAGATTGGGATAAGGGAATCAGTTCTTCAGAACACTCGCGGCGATGAAGGTGGTAAAATACGCTTAGCAAGCCAATGTCCCTACTACTACTGAAGAGGTTGTAGGTTTTTAGCGACCTCTTCGTTGTCGATTATGCGAATAGCCCGTCGCTGCAACCTATCGAGAGTCTCGAGAAGATACTATGCGGAACCATCCCAAAGATGTGAGCAATACTCCACGCAGGCGCAGGCCCGAACTTGAGTTTTATAAAACAGACAAAGCGGGCCCGGCGTGAAGAGCCGGTGCAACCTGTTCAGGACTCCAAGTTTTCTTGAAGCTGTTGAGGTGAGGCTCTCGATGTAATTACGCTGGTTAAGGTCGCACCGAATATCCATACCTAGCATATTCAGGCTATCTCGTATACTGAGGGAAGCGCGTTGACATCTTCTTTTGTTACACAATATCTTCCATCAATAGTTAAATAATAAAAAAAAATATTTTGTCAGAAATCTCCTAACGCAGCAGCTATATTTACATTGCTGTGTTCCGGTGAGAAGGGTGAGATATGGCAGAGAAATTACTGGGTACTGTGACGAAACATAATTAGTTCACGGGATTGGCAGCTTGCGAGTAACATCCCCGTGGTGTTGTGTGCGTCAATAGGCTGCAGTGACCGCTTACCATCTGATGCGGGCCGCATGCTTGTTTGCCAATCTAGATGTATGAAAAAAAGTATTTACTTCTCAGAAACCCCCGAGCGTGTATGAGAAGAGCTACAAAAGTAAGAGAAGCGAGTGAGGCGTGTGAGGGCCGACTCATTTAACGGTCGGTACTCTTTGCCTACCCTGCAAGGGATTTGACGTAAACTTATAAATAGATAGATAGGTAAGTATTTTATAAGAAATATCCACATTTCGGATCTGAGGCTTTTTTCTTTTAAGAAAATTACCGTTTTACCCTTCAGATACTGAGTCTTAGAAACGTATTACATATCCAACTATCAGTGGCGTCGTAGTTCCCTCACTGAATTTGGATTAACGGTTACGATGCCTCAGCAGTTCTCAACATATGTTCATATTTGCGTTTTATAGAGTTCTAATTTACATCCAAATAAAGTTATTATTCTTGTAATATCCTTTTGATTGCAACTGTACACCTTATTTACCCTTCAACGTCGTGTTTTACGACAGCAGAGTTTGAAGTTCTGAATTTAACATTTCATAGATATTTTGATGTGAAGAGGAAGATCCACAATGATTTAGAACTGATCGACCGACAGGTCGACCATTTTTATGAAGCTTACATAAATTTTAAAAGGCAATAATTGTAAACATAAATTATTTTATGGCACCCCTGCATTTATGACTGCGCTAGTTTGGTAATAACATGTACCTACTACAAAATAGTAAACAGACAGTGCAATGCAAAATCTTCGCAATAATATGTAGCTTTTGCCAAGAAGGATTTTTCTGCAGGTTTAATATATTAAACACTAAAAACTTCCATTGATTTCAATGATTGTAATATCACCAAATGAAGACAATTTCATCAAATTTGTGTGACAAATAGGACCAAATTAGACCAGATATGACCAGAAGCTTGCATCAAACTGTTTTCTTTTATACAACGTCGGGAGGCATACAAGCATACGGTCCACATGACGTAAATTGGTTACTGTATGAACGCTTGCAATACATTAAGCATCACTCGCGCGATGCCACCTCTGCTGCTAACGGCAACTCCTTAGGAACTTATTGGTAACCACGCTCAGTTGTTATTTGGCTACGGTTTTCTGTGCGGTGCCCCTGCTTCTTAAAACGGACTGCTTTGACCCTAGCTCTCTCAAATTAACAGTAGATTATAATGTGTTGCTAATTCTGTAAACGTTGCTTGTATCTTTTAGAAACGTTTTTAGATGTTAGACATATTTTAAAATTCTAGTGTTATATTTTTGCACTAGCGATCGCTCCGGCTTGGCACGGGTAGATGGATTGAAAGATAAATTAACACTTTACAAATAGAACATTACCACAAATCCTTTTGAAACTATATAGTTGAATAAGAATTAAATTCATGATGTGAATGTCATCATCTTTTTGACGAGCTCGGTGGCTCAGCCGTGAATGACGCGAATTTGACACCAAAGCTCGTGGGGTCGATTCCCACACACGACAAACATTTGTGTGCATGGATATGTCTGTTTGTCTTGGTCTGGATGTTTAAAGAGAGGTAGGGCGCATCAAAGCAACCTGTCTGGGGAAGTACCTCCACCTCACAGAAAACCACAGCCAAATAACAACTCCCTAGAGGGTTGTTGTGTTCCTGCATGTGAGTGACAAAAAACTGACGTACAAGACCAGGTTGGTTTGCCAAATGAAAACTAATTCAAACACATTCTAAATTACTTATTACACACAGTTTCAGGCACGAGTACGTATATCGAGTATTAAAAAAAATATTCTATTATTTTCTATTATTATCACAGTAATAAGCTCCGGTACTCACTACGAGTATTTGCGTAACACACTGAGAACAGCCAGCAATTGATGAAATGAAGAAATAAATATACTTACGGAAAGGGAACAAACAAATTCATTATAATGCCACGTAAAAATGTTCTAGTGTCAATTTATACACAAGCAACTAGTATTCTAGCAAAAGATCATCCTCGACAACGACCGTGCGTCATGTATTAATAGTGAAAAACGTTCAGTTAACGTCAACTACACATCCTTTTCAAGACAATAGGGTTGTCCTCGCATCTTACTTAGATTTCTTCTCATCCGCGCATCTAAACAATATAATGATATTTGACGAGCTCGGTGGCGCAGTGGTGAAACGCGCTGTTACGCTACTTTGGCACCATCGCACGTGGGTTCGATTCCTACACAGTACAAAGATTTGTGTGCATGAACATGTCTCTGTTTTGGTCTGGATATTTTCGGTGTATAAATAAGTATGTATTTACAAAAAAAAATGTATTTACGTATGTTTATCAGTTGTCTAATACCCATAACACAAGCTTCGCTTACTTTGGAAATGGATGGCGCTGTGTAACTTATCCGACAATATTTATTTATTTAAATATTGCATTACTTCAAATAACATAAAATTTTAATTGTTCACAATACTGAGCGATATTTGTCAACAATATTTAATATACTAGCGGCGAGAGGTTAGTGTTTCTCTAACTAAGCTATTCGAAAATTGAATTATATAATTACTAAGCCATCTGCATCGAACTTAAAAATTGCCTGCAGCATATATGCGGTTGAAAGGCAATTAAAAATCTGAGGTGTTTTTACTGTAAATAGCTAGACAAAACATAGTGGCTAGTGAGAAAAAATTACTATTTTCCAAAGGAATATTAGTAACGTTCAAATGTCTCCTGTGGTCGATTAATAAAAAAAGTATGTGAGTAGAATATTCCTAGAACTATAGTCCATATACCAATACCGTATATGGACTAGCAGTAACGTAGAGCTAGGGATGCCTTGAAAGATTTATTAGAAATACCCACGGAAATGACAATGGCAAATATTAAATAATCAACTTAAAAATCTGTACTTTCTTCCTGATCTTTGTCCATATTGTATACGCCTATAGTTATAGGAATATTCTTTTTTAATTTTGTAGGTATTGATAGAAGATAAGATTTAGTCAATGTATTTGTTACGGAAATAATGAGATAACTTTGCAAACTTAAAGTTTTTGCATTTAAATTTGCAATTACATACTTTACTTAGAGATCTGTAATTAAGTGGTAAACGTTCAACGATTTATAAAATGTTTTTCATAATTTCTTTGTGGGTAGGAAATATTGTGGGTGGAAAGACACGCACCAAAAATATTAAAGGCAACATAAAACCATTTTGGTTTTTTATAGCTATACCTCTTTAGCTAAGCGTACACTCGTATAAAATTATATTCGTCAAGGTGGAGCCCCATGGTACCCTAAGCTATTGCCTAGCTATGAAAACTCTCCAACTAACGTAGCAAATAAGCATACGGCCAGCATGAAGATAAGTAAGTGAGTTACCGTAGCATATGGATACTCACAAAAGTAGGGATGTCACTCACTGTTGGCGACCTCGTGAATACTTCTTCACTCCATTTTTAAATGATCTCATACGACATGGAAGAGAAAACCCCGGCAGGGTGTTATTATTCTACAAATTAAGAGTTCTCGATAGAAAACATCTCTGGATCTCATTCTTTTTATAAATGGCATCTATCGAAAATAGCCGGTAGTGATGGTTTTATGCGTCCAGCTGATATGTCAATTTGAAGTGATCAATTTGGCTCAAGTTCCCATTTGATAGCGCCATTCTTTTTATGGTGAATAAGTCCGCAATTGCTATTATATTTGTGAAATGGACAGCCATTGCTGACGTGGTCTACGTCCTTACTCACGCATATGCAAAAGCATACTTAGATACAAATAATAAGCACACAAAATTTGATGAAGGGACTTTTTGTTACGTGGAGTTGATAACAAAGTGTTCGTAGTGCTGTTATTTTTCTTATATAAAAATACATCTCCTTTCTCGTGTCAACGCTTTATCAATGTCTGAATTTCATAATACGATGTCGCATATCTTAAGTTATATTAATAAAGCGTCAGAGTTATCTTATAGTAAAGAAAAAATAATTAAAAAGTATATATATTATTGAATTTTAAACAATTTTTAACGGAAGTATCGCGTGTTTTATTTATTTTGTTAAACCTGACATTTCAAATGCTTTGCAGCATCCATGATCGCAGGAAGGACCACGATCTCAGGAAGAGTCTTCCTGTCTTCGTCTTAAAAATTGTTTAATTCAATGGGTAATAATCGCGAAAACCTTAGACAATACTATATATATATTATATTTAGATATTTTTCACACATAACAGTTTCATTATTATAATTTACTAACTTTAAACGCTATTTTCTCAAAATTATGGCTTGGTAGGTTAAAACGGATAAAGAACCAGCCTATTATCCGATGGTCCTGGGTTCGAAGCCTGGTGTATTTGTAATTATCATCTTCTTAATGTTAACACTTACATTTGTACATATTCCACTTCACAATTTTATTTATTAATTATTTTTAGCGACCAATTTCGCCTTTATGGCATTATAAATGTATTTTTTTAAATACTGCCGTAAGAAGAAGTGGATTCTGTATAGGTGTAAGTGTTAACAAGATGTCTTTAAAATTCCACCAAACGCCAACAATCAACAATATCAACATAATTGGAATTATCAGTTGCTAGGCGGTGAAGGAAAACATTAGAAACTGACACGTTCAAGAAATTATATATAGAAAGACGTGTGATCTTACCTAAAAAAGATCTGCCTTTCTGTCTGGGTTATGGAGGTATGATAGCAGTCACTCAAAGTCAGTGTCTACGGCCCACAAAAAACGTCATAAAATAAAGCCGAGCGAAGCTCGGCCGCCCAGGTATTTTTTTCAATATTTTATATGCGTCAGGTACTATATTATATGCGTAGTATTATAATTTATTGTCTAGGGACTTGTTGGGAATTGAAAAAATAACTTATGTTGGCTAGTTTCAACAATAACTCATGTGATTTAGATAATTAACCTTAAGTGTATTAAATGATTTGTTCGCGACAGTACCACTCCCCGCGCTACTCTGATATCAAGTTTGAATGACTCTGCATGTAATGTTGTAAAGGTAATTCAGATAATAATCGTATGTGAAAAATACCACCGACCTAGATCAGTTTCAAAGCGAGGGATGTCAACTATAGATATCCTTTTACGAGAAAAGGGTCAGTCGGTCAACATCCTTTCTTTTTGTACCTATTACTAGTTTAAAAACAAATTTAAAGCAAAGTATAAAGAATCTTAACTTAATCGTACTTAAACTATGTGTCAGAAATTCAATGTTTTTTTTTTAATTCGTGCCAAACAGTTATTGGAATTGATTTGGTATGTTCATCAAGCAACAGTTAAAATATACAATAACTACTAACCCCTTGTATTTGTATTTTGCTATTGTGGTTACTTTTGGGCAAAAGTAACTGGATACCAGTTTGGATCACTTGGTCCTTGAGATTTGGTTAAAACTGTGAGAATTGTTGACGATCTCAAGTGAATTTACCATAATAGATATCCTAAGCCTAAGGCGAAGATTTTTACATACATTATATAATTCATTATTTATAGTTACTCGTACCAACGAAACGCCACGTCAGGTCTGGTTCAGTTCTACCATCTGATACTTTTGGTGTTACAAGTATATACTAGGATAAAGTAACTGTTTTCTATCAGGCAGGCTATACAGAAAATGATCGAGTGCGAGACGGACTCCCAGATGAAAGGGATACGTAGTCGTATGGATTTCTTCATCGTCTGCCTAGAGTTATCCCGTTTCCTAACACGATAGAATTGGCGGGCGGTCCTCTATGATCCTTAAGATACTGATTTGGAGATTTGGACATGGAGGGACTACCGCCAGATCTTCAGAAGCCATAGGGAAAAAGAGTGACGTAAAGGTCACAGGTCTTTTGAAATATATAATATTTAACGTACATAGACAAGAAACAAACGGTATGTTCCGTAGCACTGTTGCTACGGCGTAGCATATTCGTAGTTTACGAAAAAAACGTAACAGTTGACAAATGTGCTAGGCAGATTGGATGATAGGAATTAAAATGATTCAGATATTGTATTCCTATTATCCAACCTGTAGCTGCTGAAGACTGTAGATATATACCACAAAATTCGTGGTTTCTACATAAACAGCTAAGGAAAACATTATGAGGAAACCAACACGTCCAAGAAATTATATTTAGAAAGACTTGGGGCCTAACCTAAGAAAAGTCTAACTTTCCCTTTAGATTGTGGAGGTCTGACGACCGTTGAACCATGTAAAAATCTTCGCCTTAGGCTTAGGATATCCATTATAGGAATTCTGAGGCTTAGGATAAACCCCGACAAACTTGTTTTAATTTATTTCTATTTTCTAATTTTTTTACACTATGTCGGGAGACATATACGCATACGACCCACCCACATGTAAAGCGGTTTCTGTAGCATACGAATGCTTGTAATACTCGTAGATTAAGTATCACTCGCGCAATGTCGCCTCTATTACTAACACAACAACTCCTTAGGAGCTTACTGGTGACCTCACTCACACGCAGGAACACAACAACCCTCTAGGCAGTTGGTATTTGGCTTCGGTTTTTCCCGGAGGTGGAGGTACTTCCCTAGATACTTGGGTTACTTTGATGCGCCCTACATCTCTTAAAAACACCTAGGCCAAGACATACAAACATGTTCATACACACAAATGTTTGTCCAGTATGGGAATCGAACCCACGCGCATTGGTTTCAAAGTCGCGTCATTTACTACTACGCCACCGAGCTCGAGCAAATAAATTAGAAAACGGAATATCGCTAGGAAGAAGAAGAATACGTCTGTATTATTACGAGTATATTATTATTACGAGTATTATTCACTTATTTATTCATTTGTCTTTCTTATACATCTTTATATTTACAATACATATATAAAAATACAATATTTTAAATATAAATTCATATAAAAAGAATCGCCATCGACGCGAGACGTAGTGTCTAAGTCGTCAGTGGTCAGGGCGACAGACTGAGGAACCTCCGCACAATACGTGCAGTTCCCAAAATTGCAACCTTCTGTATCCGGCTCTTGACCCAGTGACCTAGCAAAAGTCTTCGTAGGTGTTGGTCGAGACTTTTTGCTACTAGACCATTGACCGACACGACTATCGGGACAATTGTTGTTGAATCAACATCCCACATGTCGGTAACCTCGTGGGCTAACTCTAAGTATTTTGACAACTTGTCTTTCTCAGCCTTCACGAGGTTCTCATCACATGGGACGGTGATATCAACAAGAAATGCCTTTCGTTCTAAACGGTCTACCAACACGATATCAGGTTTATTAGCAATAATAGTCCTGTCCGTGATGATAGACCGGTCCCAGTAGAGCTTGCCACGGCTGTTCTCGAGTACTGGCTCAGGTACGTACTTGTAATAAGGCACTTCAGAGGTCACGAGATCATATCGAAGAGCAAGCTGCTGATGGATAACCTTGGCTACTTGGTTGTGTCTGTACAAATACTCACCGTTGGCAAGGTAAGAACAACCGGAAATAACATGTCTGATAGATTCTCCAGGACGGTGGCATGCCCGACAAATGTCCGCCGTACCGTCCTTTATGATGTATTTCCGATAGTTATTAGTCTTAACAACCTCGTCAGCAATTGCACACACAGAACCTTCGGTTTCCCCGAAAAGGTCACCGAATCGTAGCCAAGAAACGGATGCCAGAAAGTCAACATCGGGTCCATAAAGTGCCCGATGGAAACGTCCATGTAGCTCCTTACTCTTCCATACGTTCAGGCGATCTTCAGTGCAGAGTACAACAGGCCTGCGCCAGTTCTCTTTCGCCAAGGAGAGCGGTGTCAGTCCTTTATCAACTGCCACAACGTCTCGATGCATTCCACTCTCAACGTTTAGGAAATATTCCCTCAGATTGCACACCTCGCGGTTGTGTAGGTTCTTGGCGTTAAGGAAGCCGCGACCCCCACACTTCCGCGGGATGTACAATCTCATCACAGATGAGCGTGGATGATGCATTCGATACGCAGTTAGCATTTTGCGGACTTTACAATCCAGGGCGTCAAGTTCGGTTTGAGTCCACCTTAGTATGCCGAAGGTGTATACAAGCAGCGGCATGACCCAACCATTGAAGGCACGCACCTTGTTACCACCTGACAAAAGACTTTTCAGTACTTTTGAAAGTCGGCCAAAGAAGCGTTCCTTCACTGATTGTTTCACTTCCCTACCTTGTATACCTAAACATTCTGCTATACCAAGGTATCTATAGGTTTCGGTTTCAGAAAGGGTTTTAAGAGTCACAGTCTCTGAAATATGTAAGTTTTCTCTATTTACAACTCTACCACGTTGTACATGTAGGACCGCGCATTTATCTACACCAAACTCCATTTTAATGTCACTACTAAATTTTTGAGTTATATTTAGAAGTGTCACCAAATTTGGTTTAGTTGATGCATATAATTTGAGGTCGTCCATGTACAAGAGGTGAGAAATGACCTCACCTCCCCTTCGAAACCGGTAGCCTAGCTTGGAATTCCTTAGCAAAGTACTCAAGGGATTCAAAGCTAGACAAAACCAAAGGGGACTCAAACTGTCGCCCTGGAATATGCCTCGCTCAATCCTTATAGGCTCAGAGACAGCAAGATTCGTTCCACATCCTGGAAGACAAAGAGCCGTAGTCCACTGCCCCATACATGAGCTGAGAAAGGTGCACAGAGTTGGATTAATTTTATATAACTCTAATACCCGTCTCAGCCACGAATGAGGCACCGAATCATAAGCTTTCTTATAGTCAATCCAGGCTGCGGAAAGATTCTTGCGATCTCGATGGACCTGTTGGCTAACAGTCATGTCAATGAGGAGGAGCTCCTTAGTACCACGGGACCCAACCCTACATCCATTCTGAGCAGGGTCTAAAATATTGTTGGCTTCTAGATGTTCGGTTACTTTTGATCTCAGAATGGAAGTAAGGAGCTTATAAATGGTAGGTAAGCACGTGATAGGTCTGTAATTTTTAGGATCCATGGTACTGTCTGATTTGTGGAGCAGGAAAGTGACACCCATAGTCATAAAAGTTGGGAGAGAACCACATTCGACAGCTTCCTGAAACTGCACAGCCAAACGCCCATGTGAACTTCGCAACCACTTTAACCAGAAGTTATGCAGTCCATCCAGTCCGGGTCTCTTCCAATTGTGGAGAGGATGGACTGCATTTGCTACGTCTTGGGGGCTTATTTCTACAGCCCCCATTGAGTGCAAATTTTCACACGAGCGTTCAACTGGGCCAATCCAGTCGCCATCTGAATGAGTGGTGGGAATCGACCAAATATTTTTCCAGAAACCATACATTTCAGTCATATTCGGTCGATCTCCATCAGTTCCTCTATTTGTAGTGCTCTCCCAATTTCTATATGTCTTCCTTTGGTCATTTTGGAAGATACGATTCTGGTGATACCTATCGACTCGCTCTCTGTATCGACGTATCCTATTTGCCCACGCACAAACTTTCTGCTTTAGATAATCTATACGTTCCGTGACACAGGCCATGTAGTCATGTGACCTAATCCCGGTTCCGGCAAAAGCCTGTGTCACGTAACGCATGACTCTAGGACGATTATTTCCTGATCTAAAGCAGATTAGTTTCCCAATGGTGACTCTAGCCGCGCTGATACGCCTTTCGATCCTTTTTTGCCACTGTGGCGGCTCCCCAGCGGGCCGTGTGACCGGGGTCGTTTCTGGGAATCGAACACCGGACACACGACACGCTGCAATGGCAGCACAGTACAGGATCGAATGGGTATCAGCAAGGTCTTTACTAGACTGCAAATAAGAATTTAGCATGCGATCTAGAGTCACCACTAGAGACATGTTTCGTTTGTGCGTGGGAAAACGAGGAAGTCGCGGTCTATCCCAGGGTGGTGTATTCCTAAATTCCAGAATTATATCTTCCAAAATCCCCCTCAAATGCTCATTATCCTGAGTACTTACAGGTGTATCCTCAGCGTCTATCGCATCGGGCACGTATGTTACTGTTTCTGACACCAAACTAATTGTTGGTGGCAGAGTACGTGAAGACTCCCATACGGCGGTAGGCGCGGGGACAGCTACCTCGGAACGAAGACGTTCAAGTACAGGTTCATCCAGCATACGATTACGCTGGATGACCCGCACTTGATCAGATAATCGCTGTGCGGTAATAGTCAAGTCTGGTTCAAGAGCCTGAAACAAAAGGAACATGCGGGAACGATACGCAGTGAGGTTAGTTCCCCTTTCTGTCGCCCTATAGTACGCTCGCATGACATTCTCATTGATTTCTTGTGTCCATCTCATGCGGCGCACTGCACCACCGACGGCGGGGGCCGGTTGCGAGGCGGGTCGCCCCACTGGCCCCAAGCGCGGCAGCGGTGGTCTCCCTCGGCGACGCGCAGGTGGTCGGCGTCGCGCTGGAGACGGCCGTCCATTGTCACTGCTCGACACGTCGCGTTCTGGTGAGGTTGCATATTCTCCTCGGGACGACGTGGAGCTAATCGGTGAAACGGGCGGCGGTGGTGGGCGTGCGTTTGGCGTCACTTGTCGGCTCCTGGTAGATCTTGTAATCATTATTACTCACTCGGTCTTCTCCATTTTACCTCTACATTTGATTAAATTTCGGTGATTTATTTTCAGTGTGTTTCCAATATATTTTCCGTATTGATTTTGACAACTAAATGATGACATGATTGTCTTTGTGTGGCGTCCATATTTTCATATCCAAATTGATTTTCTTGCAACTATTGTGGTTTATTATTTATGTGCACAGTTTTTCACACAAATGGTATGTTAAAATATAAATATGCAGAAAGATAAACTGAAAAATAACAAGTAAATAAAAATATTTACAAAAAGACGTGTAGTGTCATTGCCAAGTTTTTTTTTTTTTTTTTTTTTTTTTTATTATTATTACGAGTATTATTATTATTACGAGGGTAGTAGTATACTTATATATATATACTTTAATCTCTATGTGTCGTGAGATAATGTTTAGGAAGTAGTTTAATGTGAGTCGGTACATATATCTATTATTTTACTTTAGTATATGTAAAGTAATGTTTTCAGATTGGTCAAGTTTTATCAGAACGTGATGTTAGAAACCTTGAACAGGAGAGCGTGCATAAAAAGAGCTATTAATGGTGAAGAAGCGAGCGAGGTATGTGAGGTTTTCTCTGCCTAAGCAAGGGACCTGACGTGAATATATAGATACATAGAATCTTCTCAGAAATACGAGTAGATATGATACGAGGTATATATCTGTGTCAATAAGCATCTAAGAAATGCCGCTTTTCTCTGACCTTCAATCATCGGTCAGCATCCGAGACTTTTTCTTGTACTACAAGAGAAGATTATCTATTAATTTTATTGTGAAGAGCTATGAAGTCACTGTGAGAATCGTGTTCACAATGATGATGTAAGAAAGAGAGTTAGTTAGTCTGAAAGAGAGTAAAGAAGAAGAAAATGCAAGAGCAAAGAAGGACTTTTTTTTTCAAAAATAGGAGTAAGTTTAAATTCATCTGTATATATACATATATATTTATGTATATACGCTAAGCACAGATAGCATTAAACAGGCGATAGAGCGGAACCGAGGCTTCATAGTATTCATCAAAGATTTATCTGTTAGGGACGAAGCTAAAGATTGACTGGTGCAATTATTTTTATGAAGGCTGGTATTCTGAGTGAGGTGGAAAAGTTCTACGAACAGCTGTATACATCTTCGTTACAACCGTATATGTTTTTGACGATGTTCATTTTTTCTAAAATAAAATATTTAATGTTTTAATATTCATACAGTTGATAAAGCAAAATAATATATTATCTATCTATACCTTCACGCTAAATCCCTTGCAGGGTAGGCAGAGAGGTCGACTCGGTCCTTACGCACCTTACGCGCCACTTTAACATTCACAGCTCATGTCATGCGCGCACGCGCGCTCTTTCTAGGGCTCCTGACCTCACCTTCTGATAAAACACGATGAACTTAATTTTTTTATGCTTATTAATATAATATATATTTTAATTTATTATAAAAATATTTTTTGGCCAGGCTAGTCAAAAATAACTGCGTCTTTTCTGGTTCGTTTAGTGCCTATTAATATCCTTATGTTAACAAATTTTCTGTTTGAACATTCATCAGTTTTAGTAAGGGTTTTTATTGACGATGTCTGATAGCCCAGTGGATAACGAACCTGCCTATTGAGCAACATGTCCCCGGTTCGAATCCCGGCATGTACATATTTGTAATTATCACTTACTCGGCGGTGAAGGAAAACATCGTGAGGAAACCCGCATGTCCAAGAAATTATACTTCGAAAGACTTGTGACCTTACCTAAGAAAGGTCTGATTTTCCTCTAGCTTGTGGAGTCAGACGACAGTCGCTCCATGTCAAAATCAGTATTTTTGCCAAATCCTTAGGCTTGAAACCTGGGAACAGCGGACCCTGCCAACCTTAATTGATTAGGAAACGAAATAACGCTAAGAAGAAGAAAAAGGAGATTATTTTTTTATAAAAATAGTTATTTGGCCGGGCTAATCAAAGATAGGTCTGTGCTTATTCTGATTGGTTTAGGATTTATATCCTGAAGCTAATAGATCGTCTGTTTAAACGGTCAGCAGTTTTAGTACGGGTTATTATTGACGATGTCTGTTCATAAATAAAACAGTAACCTAGATTGCCCGGTAACCAATCACATATATAAGCGAGATACTTTCCTTATTGCCAATTATAGAAGTACCTATTCAGTTTGCCATCCTTCGAGCGAGCTTGTTTATATTTTATACGCTTGTAAGCACATTATTTATTCATGCGACAGAGGAGAACTCTATGGATTTAGTGTTGCTTGTCGATGGACGTGACGAATATCCGAAGAAAACAAATATGTAAATAAGAATATTTCTTTTCCTTGAAATTAAACTATTTTTAACGGAAGTATCGCGTGTTTTATTTATTTTGTTGAAACCTGACGTTTCGAACGCTTTGCAGCGTCCGTGGTCGCAGGAAAGACTAAGGTGGTATTTGTCTTACATTAGTTATTCAATTATTACATCTACCGACATGGATGGATTAATTATATATGTTCCGATTCACACAAAAATCGCTCACAGTGTCCGAACATTTTTTAGTAGATCTTTGGATTTGTGACTTGATTATTTTTAGGACTGGATCCCAAGCAGGTGGTACTTGCAAACCCAACCAAATAAAACACGCGATACTTCCGTTAAAAATAGTTTAATTTCAATGTGTAACAATCGCGAAAACCTAAGACAATACTATTTCTTTTCCTCTCCACAATTTTCTCGGAGTCAATACCTGGGCGACCGCGTTTCGTCATTCATCATCGTCATTTCAGCCCGTTATAGTTTGCAGGTGGACATAGAGAGCACTCGCCTCAATCCTGACCCACCAGCATCCATCTACTACTCATTCTTACAGATCTTTTGAGGTCTTCGCTCCATTTAGTGGGGAGTCGTACCACACTGAATGTACCGGTACGGGGACGCCATACGAAAACCTTCCTTAAGGGTTAACGGTTCTTTTTAGGGTTCCGTACCCAAAGGGTAAAACGGAACGCTATTACTGAGGCTCCACTGTCCGTCCGTCCGTCCGTCTGTCACCAGGCTGTATCTCATGAACCGTGATAGTTAGACAGTTGAAATTTTCACAGATGATGTATTTCTGTTGCCGCTATAACAACAAATACTAAAAAATAGAATAAAATAAATATTTAAGGGGGCTCCCATACAACAAACGTGATTTTTTTTGCCGTTTTATAGATAATGGTATGGAACCCTTCGTGCGCGAGTCCGACTCGCACTTGGGCGATTTTTTTTATATACCTAGTCCGGCCATAAGTTCTGTTACAAAGGAATATGCATTTACTTTTTTATGAAATAATGTAATCTTAATAAAACTTATATGTATATTTATGGAAGTCGCTTCAAAAAATAAAAAATAAATTCTATTCGAAATGGCCACCTTCGGCATTGATTTATTTATTATTTACAGGCCTTTAATCTGTCTGGCCATGAATCTATGGATTCACGCACTGTTTCCGTGGTAAATTTAGGCACTGCTTGCTCCAGAAATTTCTTAAGAGACACAATGTCGGCGTGTTGTTTCGAGCAGCCCATGTCCTCTAAAACTGACCATAATTTGTAGACTAAGGGGTTCAGATCTGGGCTAGACGAAGGTCAGTCATTTGTTCTTATAAAATCCGGAACATTGGTTTCGAGCCAGGCTTGGGTAGTTTAAGCCTTGTGAACAGGAGCAGAATCCTGCTGGACAGTCCACGGTACATTTTTAAAAAGTGTATTGATGAGAGCTTTCACAACACGATCCAAGACAGTCTCTTTATGCACTTTGGCTGAAGTCTTCACTCCTTTTTCACTAAAATGACGCTTTGCGACTGCTTGATAAGACACTCCCCACCAAACCATTACAGACGCAAGAAGGATGATGACCACGTTGTACCTTTCCGACCACTTGGGCAGCTTCTTTAGAACTATGTGCATACACTTTGTCATTTTTAGGGTTCCGTACCCAAAGGGTAAAACGGAATCCTATTACTGAGACTTCGCTGTCCGTCCGTCCGTCCGTCCGTCCGTCCGTCCGTCCGTCCGTCTGTCACCAGGCTGTATCTCATGAACCGTGATAGTTAGACAGTTGAAATTTTCACAGATGATGTATTTCTGTTGCCGCTATAACAACAAATACTAAAAAATAGAATAAAGTAAATATTTAAGGGGGCTCCCATACAACAAACGTGATTTTTTTGCTCGATATTGATAACGGCAACAGGTAGATGCTTGAAATATTCACAGAATATTTAGCTATATATTCTCTTTAAGAGTAAATTATTAATATAAAATAAAACAATTATTTAAGGGGGGCTCCCATACAACAAACGTGATTTTTTTGCCGTTTTTATAGATAATGGTACGGAACCCTTCGTGCGCGAGTCCGACTCGCACTTGGCCGATTTTTCTTGTTGTAGTGCTCTTCAATCGTGAAAATTTAGGAACAACAGCAAATGGGATTTTCGTATCGGTGAACGCGCAAACTTGTGTCTTTTTTTATACAACGTCGGAAAGCATAAGCATACGGCCCGCCTCATCTAAAGCAGTTACCGTAGCCTATTAACGCTTTTAATATATTAAGTATAACTCGCGCGATGCCTCCTCTGCTGCTTACACAACAACTCCTTAGGAGCTTACCTCACTCACACGCAGGAACACAACAACCCTCTAGGGAGTTGTTATTTAGCTACGGTTTTCTGTGAGGTAGAGGTACTTTCCCAGACGGCTGCTTTGATGCGCCCTACCTCTCTTAAACATCCAGACCAAGACAAACACATGTTTATGCACACAAATGTTTGTCTTGTGTGGGAATCGAACCCACGAAGGTTGGTGTCAAAGTTGCATCATTCACGACTGAGCCACCAAGCTCGTCAAGAGCAGTCGTCATCGTGTCTTCATGGGGCTGAATTCGACCAAGGTAAGACAGACAGCCCCCAGTCAGATTAGTCAGTTTAAAGTTGTATCTTTTCACAAGTTTATCGCGGCTTTCCTCCATAAGGGAACGAGGGATTCCTCGAGCACGGCCTGTATAATAAGTATCCCCGGTGCTGTCATACACATAACAATTAAGTCGAGGACAGTACAGTACGTGGCTCAGTCGTGAATGATGCGACTTTGACACCAACGCTCGTGGGTTCGATTCCTACACAAGGCAAAAACGTGTGTGCATGAACATTTCTGTTAGTCTTGTTTGTATTTTAAGAGAGGTAGGGCGTGTCAAATCAGCCCGTCTGGGAAAGTACCTCCACCTCACAGAAAACCGCAGCCAAATAACATCTCCCTAAAGAGGGTTGTTGTGTTCCAGCATGTGAGTGAGGTCACCAGTAAGTTCCCAACGAGTTGCTGTGTAAGCAGCAGAGGAGGCATCGCGCGAGTGATACTCAATGTATTGCAAGCATTTATAGGCTACGGTAACCGCTTTACATCAGGTGGGCCGTAAGCTTGCATGCCTTCCGACGTTGTGTATTAAAAAAATGGTATTACTTGTAAGCTCCCAAGAAGTTGCTGTAACAGCTGCAAGGGTGTCAATGCGCGCGCACTACTTCCTGCATTCCTAGTACTTATTCACTAGCTAATTTACATCAGAAGGGCCGTATACATATACCTACCGATGTGATATAAAAAAATATAGGCAATTTGATCTAAACTACAGTGTGTTACATTAATATATTGCAAGGGTTAATAGGCTACGGTACCCGCTTTACATCAGGCGGGCCGTATGCTTGTATACCTCCCGACGTAGTATAAAAAAAACTGCACGAAATTCGTGCTTGTTGTGCTTTTACATATTATGGTTGTCTTACTTATGCACAGTAGTAACACAGAGCTTTCTAAAGCACCAAATAATCCCTGTACCTTCACGGATGTTGTGTATACCGGTACAACGGCTTGCTAGGGCTGGTAGATCTTTTCTTGTAAATTGTATTCGATTTTATAATAAGTTGTCTGAAACAGTTCTGTCCTTTCCTGACAATGTATTCAAAAAGCACATTAAAAATACTCTCTGTAGAAGGGCTTATTATAGAATTGATGAATATGTAACTGACAAAAATGTCTGGAAATAATTCAGCACAGACGACCTGTCCTTAATAATCTTTAATTTTACCATTTGATATCATTATTGTACCAATATGCTTATGTATTTTTTGTTTTTGTAATATCTAATTGACAATTTTAAAAGAGACCTATATTGGCAAGTTCCTTTCGGCATTTCTTCTTAGCCAATGAACATTTCCAAAATGCTAGTAGATAAAAAAAAGGAAAAAAGTAAAAAGAGAATTAAATAAGATACAATAAGATTATATTTTAAACTGTAAGACGTGTCTAAGTGCCCGCGAGGGCCCAATGGCAAATAAAGATTTTTTATCTTTATCTTTCATCTTTATCAGAAAACCATAATTCCACACTGGTGTTGTTTTCATATCAATTAGGTATATACAGGAGACACCTGTCGATTCAAAATCAAATAACGACATCTGCTTATTTGATTTTGAATTGACATAGTCGCTTCCGTGTCACATATGGCTTCGATATATTGGCTTTGAGCCGAATACGTGTGACAAATGCGAAGCCAAAATAAGCTTTGACGGTTTATTTTTATTCATGTTGGTAAAAACATTTCCTCTATGGTACTCGTAGTAACAGTTACCTGAGTCTATTTATACGTTACTAGTGTCTACCCCAATGGTAAAAAATCGACCAGAATAACAATTATAAATGTAAAAAATTTGCATGTTTTAATTTATTGTTCTGTTTCAATTTTTTTATTAATGCCATTAAAGTTCGTCAGTACCTAGCTATCAAAGAAACATAAAGAAAAGACAGTCAGTTAACAAATAAAGAACAAAAAGGAACTGAACTATTTTGTCTTCGCCTATTTATATGTAGATACTAGGCAAACAGGCAAAAGTATTAAGAATTGTTTTTTTATATGAATACATGTATGTGTGCATATGCGTTTAATAAATTCTGCTGTTGGACAAACAGACAGTTCAACTTTATTAATTTGCCTAGTTATATATATAAATAAATAAATTCTTGTATAAGTATATGTAAAAAACGCAATTTTAAAAAATATAAAAGATGCCATGCGACTCTCGGTTACCTTGGTAATTCCACATTAAACAGCATCGTTTAAGGTTTATTTGCTGATAACCCTAAGGAGTAATTTTACTACAGTATCGTGTGAGGTGGGGAGGAACTTCTCCAGACAAAAAGGTTACCAGTAAGTGTCTGTCGTCAAGGAATCGTTGCATTAGTAGCATGGGTGACAACAAGTAACTCTTCACCGCAAGCATTTATACTACCGTAACTGCCTCAAACCAGCTATATTGCAAGTTTGACGGCTACCCGTCATTTTGTATAAAAAATATACAGTTATCTCAAAACTTCATTTGCGGTACGGTTGGTATCACCAAGTGTAGCTTATGTTGATTTTGAAATTAAAGATACTGGTAAGCTACCTACACTGGGTATCTATTAGGCGAAGGGGCACACAACCCGAATCAAAACAACAACAAACGAACACCTTTTAAAAAGCCTCCAAATCTACTAAATTCTTAATCTACCAAAATAGTATATTTAAAACTGCTATTAAAGAGAATAGGCCAGGAATTAAGCATCCATTCTGTTGAAATAACGGCAAAGTTTCGCAATTAGTGGGCACTGTTGATTCAGCGGTCCGAAATTTTGTGGCAACTGCCGATTCTGACTACAATGATTTTTTTAAACTTGTCTTAATTTGTATGTTTTGATAGCAATGCTGCTTAACGCCAAACTCATGGATTCGACTCCCGCACAGGTCAAACATGTCTGTTTATTTTGGTCTAGGTGTTTCTGTAAGCGGTAGGGTGCAAGTACTTCCACGTCACAGAAAACTGCAACCAAACAACAACTCCCTGGAGAGTGTTTGTGTTCCTGCGAGCAAATGATGACTACGACTAACTATGACGCGCTCGGTGGAGCAGTGGCGAAACGCGCTGTTACGTTACTTTGACACTAACGTTCGTGGGTTCGATTCCCACACAGTACAAACATTTGTGTGCATGAACATTTATCTTGGTCTGGGTATTTTAAGAGATGTAAGAGATGATGCCACCTCTGCTGCTAACACAGCAACTCCATAGGAGCTTACTAGTGACCACCCTCACACGCAGGAACACAACAACCCTCTAGGAAGTTGTTATTTGGCTGCGGTTTTCTGTGAGGTGCAGGTACTTCCCCAGACGGACTACTTTAATGCGTCCTACTTCTTTTAAAACATCTAAGACAAACAGACCTGCCATGCAATTCTGTAAGAACAAACATCCTTACATCCTCGGAAACATCGGCTGTTATAGCCTTGAACACGAAATTGCAATTCCTTAGTGTCGCTTTTCATGGTTGTGCGACACTAGCGCCGCAAGGCTGCGTTTGGAATTGGAATTCTACAAGGCAAACAGCCTCGCGTACGCTTACAGCCTTATAGAATACCAAATAAAAAGCCGTGATCGCAGTAGACGATGTCAAAGCTGTGACATCTATGATCACAACGACGCACACAGCCATTACGAGTCGCTTAGAGAATTGCATGGATGTTCACGAACACAAGTCAAAGTCGCGTCATTCACAACTGCGCCACCGCGCTCGTCTAATCTGGTCTCTCGTTGAAGCGTATATAATGAAATAAACTTTTATATTTTATGTATGTTGATCTATTTAATTAGGTAAGCAGAGATAGCTCAGTGTATAAAGAACTAGCCTATTGCCCGTCGGTTCTTCGTTCGAATCCTGGCTGGAGCGTGTATCACTAAATTAGTTATTTCGGATTCATTGGCATATTTGTAATTATCACACGCTCGGCAGTAAACGAAATCATCAGGACATCCGCTCATCAATGAAATTGTATTTCGAAAGACGTGTGACCTAACCCAATAATGGTCTGCATTTTTCTCTAGGTTGGTAGAGGTCGGACTCAGTCGTTACATGTTAAAATCAGTATCATCGCCGAATGGCTTAGGTAAAGGACTACGCCAATCCTAATAAATTAGGAAACGGGATGCCGCCAAGAAGAAGAAGATTGGTCTATGGAAATCACATTATCACATCATATTTTCAGAGATTCAACTGACCATTAAAAATGTCAGAAACAACAAAATAAAACTCGCATATTACAATAAAATTTCGCATCTTTTCGGACGAGTGCGGTCAAATAAAATTGATAGTACCGTCTGGCCGGTACCATGATAATAATGGCAGGTTTATATTTTTAATAACAATATGTTTCATTGTAGCTAGAAAACACGCCGTTTTCTAGTTACAATGAACCATGTTTTTTCTTGATATCAAGGATTTTGACGCAGAAAATTATTTTATAAAGTCTTTCATATTGAGATCTTGCCGGAATTAGCTACAAGCAGCAACATTATTGCGATCACCTTGAAAGGTAAACACCTCGAGACTCAAGCCCAAAGCTAGTAGTAATAAGAAGCGGACTTCATATATCCTGAAAATAGATGAAACAAATTAAGAAAATGTTTACTGACTCAAACCTCAAAATTTTTTTTTCAATATTAGTAAGCAACCGCTATGTCGGACTCAGTCGTTACATGTTAAAATCAGTATCATCGCCGAATGGCTTAGGTAAAGGACTACGCCAATCCTAATAAATTAGGAAACGGGATGCCGCCAAGAAGAAGATTGGTCTATGGAAATCACATTATCACATCATATTTTCAGAGATTCAACTGACCATTAAAAATGTCAGAAACAACAATATAAAACTCGCATATTACAATAAAATTTCGCATCTTTTCGGACGAGTGCGGTCAAATAAAATTGATAGTACCGTCTGGCTGGTACCATGATAATAATGGCAGGTTTATATTTTTAATAACAATATGTTTCATTGTAGCTAGAAAACACGCCGTTTTCTAGTTACAATGAACCATGTTTTTTCTTGATATCAAGGATTTTGACGCAGAAAATTATTTTATAAAGTCTTTCATATTGAGATCTTGCCGTAATTAGCTACAAGCAGCAACATTATTGCGATCACCTTGAAAGGTAAACACCTCGAGACTCAAGCCCAAAGCTAGTAGTAATAAGAAGCGGACTTCATATATCCTGAAAATAGATGAAACAAATTAAGAAAATGTTTACTGACTCAAAACTCAAAATTTTTTTTTCAATATTAGTAAGCAACCGCTATGAAAAGATTTTCCATAAACTCGATACATACTTAAGCGAAACCTCTAAGTATAAAAAAGCAAAATTTAATATAAAACAATACGATATAAAAACGATAATACGCATTCGATATTGTAGTACGAGGCGCCGGGGGAACGAATTCACGCATTGGCGACGCGATGTCTGAGCGAAATGTAGAGTAATGATCACATATTGTTGAACACGAGATCGTATGCCGAGAGTAGAGTACAAAGAGAAATACTTTTAGTCGATATATATCATATTACCTAAAGTAGTACATAGCACATATAGTAAACATCACATCATCATTGACTTGGCTTGGTCCCAGTTCATCAGAAATTGGTGCAGTATCTTTTCAATAGGTACTTTTTCACTTTTTTTATACAAGTATATATGAAAGTATGCCTCACATAAACATAGGCTCTCGCCCGAACACCAGTTACATTCATATTAACTTTCGCACAACACATCAATCTTTTCCTCAGTTTTTTCCCTTTCGCCTATCAATAATAATACACAACACTCTTTTCGCCACAAGCCAAAGCTAGTAAATAAATATAAACAGTACTACAGTTATGACATATTTTTTTTAAACTTTAACCTTTGTACCATTCTTATGCCGTACGTTATAAACGTTGCAATCGCAATCGAGTATCAAGTATGATCTTAGCTGTACAATATCAACCATTGACCGGTAGAAAATAAGTAGTAGTATATATTTTTTCTCCAATTAATTTGATCGCAAAAACTTTTGCACCATGATAATCCTGCTTTAGGACGAAATAATTGTCGAATAAGGGTATCATTGTAATGTTCCGAAGAGCGCATTATAATAAAAATATTTCAATGACCAATACGATAACAGACTTAAAATTAGCAACACTTTATTTTCCTTCATTTAAATTAAGTTGGCTGATACAGTCCAAGCAGTTAGTACATTCATCACGTTATATTTAGCATGTCATTCATATATTTGGTTACATATTGTCAGTCGGTGACGACAAAGCTTAATTATTTCTAACTAAAAAAATATTCCTGGACGAAGGAAACTTAAAAATCTGAAACTACCCAAAAATGCCTCTGACCCTTAAATTTCCTAGCGATATTGTAAGAACACCCTCGACAAAATTCATTCTAGCGCCTGATGATTGAATTCTCGTTCATACCTTTTTACTCAGAATGATGAAAATTAATTAACTACAATCAGAACAGTAATAATCAAAATATAATTCAAACACAATCAATTACTTCCCGCGTCACAAACAAATGTTTCTCTCAATCGATATTAATCTATCAACCAAACGCATTCGGAATTCAAATCAATTATCGAGTCAATCGATTATTCTGTATATCAGGTGCTCTGTGAACGACGGTTGCTAAGCAACCAACGCCCGATCGTTCCCGACGCGAACTCGTGTACCGATTTCGCTGTTTCGTTCCATTTATTTTGAAATTTATACAGGACAATGGTTGGATATGACATTCGAAATATGAAAATCATTATGACATAGAATATTATAGTACATTTTGAGACGTTCAACGAAAAGACACAACGACAGTAACTAGCAAACAAGCCTACTTCTGTCTGATAGTTAGTAGTTACCATACAATTGTAACATCAGGGTCATCATAAGTACGTAGACGACCATGGCCGGACCGCGTATTGCCGTTATTAAAACTGCTCTGAAAATTATTGAAATTTTACAATATTGACAATTATCATAATATCGAAGCACACTTAATGTATGGTGCTTATGTTAAGTTTAATTTTCTTATTAGAAAAACTGACCCCACACTCTAGCAGTATGCCTTAACGTCTACAAGCGTCTCAAGTTAGTAGTAGTGGTGCCTTAGCGTTGCGTCTACCGCAACTATTGAGAAAAGGCGCCCAATAGAACAATTCTGACTTACAAAAGGAGTGTATCAGGCAAGAGTGAATGGAGATTTCGGTAAGAGCCGCCCTAGACGCACGCATATAGGTCAAATTTGTGAAGTGTTGAAAAATGACCAAATCAAACGCACCCAAAACTGAAGAGCACGCATGAAGAGGTTGATGAGTGTGGAAAAAGCAAGAGGAGTATGTTTGGATCGGTGCACCTGGCGTTCCATAGTCTCTGTTTACCCCAATAGGAGACAGGAGTGATGATATGTATGTATGTATGTAGAACGATTCTGAAATAGTATCACCCGTAATCCAATGTTCATAATCAACGGTCATTAGAATTGACTCGCTATCGTGTCATGCGATTAAGATAATTTAAGAGAGGTAAGGCGCATCGAAAGCAATCAACCCATCTGGGGAAGCACCTCCACCTCACCAAAAACTATAACGAAATAACAACTCCCCGGAGGGCTGTTGTGTTCCTATAAGTGAGTGAGGTTACCAGTAAACTCCTAAGGAGTTTCTTCATTAGGAGCAACGGTGACATCGCGCGAGCGATATTTAATGATTTACAAGCGTTCATAGGCTACGGTAACCACATTACATCAGCTGGGCAGTATGCCTGTACGCCTCCCAACGTCGTATAAAAATAAATATACTCTATGCTTAACCTCTTCTTGTTAAGGGTGACAGGAAAATTTAAATTCCTTTAAATCGACGTGCCATACATTCATCTCCACTAGTGTAGATTCCCGTGCTTGCATAGCGTGTATTGTACAAGTAAGAAGTCCTTTTCAGAAATTGTGAGACTCTACTAAAGCATTGTGATGGTGAGGCCAATTCCTTGCATTACGAAAATCCAGGTAACATCAATTCAACCCCTCCATCAATAAATTTATTGCGGTGATATCGGTCTACGCTTTCAATATGAAAACTCTTCTCTTTTTAAATAGTATTCCGAAACCGTCCGTGGAATGATTTCTACCAAATTGAGCCGATATCCCATTGCTTTGCGATGTTTACTTAACTATTTCTTATTACCGGTAGTACATGACCCATAAATTAATTAAAATCTATGCTGCATTATTTGTTACCACTGAGCTAAAATATTCATTTCTTACAGAATCCTAAAGAAAATTAGACAGGTAAGCAAAATAATAATTTCAATCACATATCTACTGAATTATTTAATTATAAACTTTTGAAAATCGTAAAGTCTACCGCTGACATAGCAACAACAGTCGTCGAACGTCAATTAATTAACACAGAAACAAAAAGCATAATTAAAATATAATTTCCAATAATCGAATAATGTCTTCATTTCACAGTCGATTATCTATACCATTAATAGTCCGTGTGGCCACCGTATCGTACTGTACGTTATCAAATACATTAACAAAAGCCATTTTAAACGACTTGATGAGAGGAGGAAGCTTTAAGTTCATTGTATATGATTTGTTCTTGTAATATGTACACGTTTGTAACGGATTAACAATTACTGATAGATAAAAAATCGCCCAAGTGCGAGTCGGACTCGCGCACTAAGGGTTCCGTACCACTATCTATAAAAACGGCAAAAAAATCACGTTTGTTGTATGGGAGCCCCCTTAAATATTTGTTTTATTTTAATTTAATTATTTATTCTTAAAGTGAATATATAACTAAATATTCTGTGAATATTTCAAGCGTCTACCTGTTGCCGTTATCAATATCGAGAAAAAACGAGCAAAACAATCACGTTTGTGGTATGGGAGCCCCCTTAAATATTTATGTTATTCTATTTTTTAGTATTGTTGTTATAGCGGCAACAGAAATACATCATCTGTGAAAATTTCAACTGTCTAACTATCACGGTGTATGAGATACAGCCTGGTGACAGACGGACGGACGGACGGACGGACGGACGGACGGACAGCGGAGCCTCAGTAATAGGGTTCCGTTTTACCCTTTGGGTACGGAACCCTAAAAATGAGTTTTACATTTTTTTTTTATATGACTAGTGTTGAAAAGTAGCATTTGGCCTGATATTAAGCAGTTTCCGTAGTCTACGGATAGTTGTCACCAGAGTAGTCACTCGTGCGTTGCTGACTATGTAAAAATCTAGGGAAAATCTCAGCACGAAGTTCATCCTGATATTTATTTATTTATTAAATAATGGGTTATTTAATTTGCAGAAGCATCTGGCCATAGACCAGAAGGTTTTCTGCGGTATTGTGGATCTTGAGAAAGCATTTGAAAGGGTTATGCGAAAGGAACTGTGAGACATATTGCCGAGATATGAGATTGACGGTTCACTGCTCTGTGCTGTGCAGTACACTTACAAGAATTGCTCAGCATGTGTGCGGATAGATGGTGGTATGTTACCCTGCTTTGATGTCAAAATTGGTGTCTAACAGGGTTGCATGCTATCTGCTAGGCTGTTTATCCTGTATCTCGATAGTTGTCTGCAGAGAATAAGGTCAACGAATGTGGGATTGCGCATAGGTGACCTTGTGGTGAACGCTAACTTATGGAAGCGAGAGCTGGGTATGGCAGAAAGAGCATGAAAGTAGAATAAACGCGGTCGAATGCGAGCGCTGCGCAAAATTTGTGGCGTAAGGCTTGTAGACCGTATTCGCAATGATGATGATGGAAACAGAGTTGGTCTGAAAGAGAGCGTCGGTGTTAATATAAGAAGAGGCATGCTCCGTTCATTCGGACATGTAGAAAGAATGCAGGATGAAAGAATGACGAAGCAAATATACAATGCAAAAGTGGAAGGATGTAGGAGCCGAGGAAGGCTAAGACTTACCTACCATGACCAAATTGGTCGTGTTCTATCAGAATGTGATGACAGGAGTCCTAGAAATCGGCAAGCGTGCACGAGAAGAGCAATGAATGTTAAAGAAGCGAGTGAGGTTTGTAAGGATCGAGTCACGTGGCGCTCGGTTCTCTCTGCCTACCCCTCAAGAGATTTGGCGTGAAGTTATAGATAGACAGGTTATTTAATTTAATAAGTAAATAGTTACAATATAAACCTAATGTACTCATCATGAATATTACATAGAGGAGTCGATAGAACATATTGCTTTGTCAGGCTCAAGAGGTGGAAGTGTTAAAGGGCATAACTTTGGAGAAAGCGTGATGTGCTACGCTTTCGACTCGATACCCCTGAATCACTTACACCGGTGTTGCTCCTGGCCGACTTTCTCTGGCAATTCAGGGATCCATCTAGTGAGTGGCGAGCCACCACCTGTCGAAAGTAACATCAGATTATAATTATGACAGGCGTCAGCCTCTCTTCTGCAATAGCCCAGTTCTAATAATGTGTTCCATATTTAGTCGAAAAATAATGCGTTTTATTCATGGATTTGATGACATACTGTAACTTACTACCGCCATGCCGACTATAAGTCAATTAATACGTATTATGCACGGAATCAATATGTATATATACGATGGTTGATGGATGGAAAAGGCGTAGTCTGAATAATGAACGGGTATATTATATTTTCTCTCCTTCTAGCCGCAGCAACCGCGGCACCGTCGGTTAGTTTCTTTTCCGTATTCGTAATATGCGTCTTTTTACTGATTTGTGAACATGTTTCATTTGGGCATTTTTTTTTATTTATAACTTGTATCTGCGAGAAATAACCTTTTTGTCACTTGTCTTCAAAACAATCGCAAAGTTTTTTCCGCATTCAACTCATTCACCTTTGTTTTGCACAGGTTTCTGATCAGGATTCTGATCAGGTAAGTTATTCATTGTAATAAAAAATATTTGCGTTTCTATGCAATCAAATACTAATTTCAGTATTGATTTTTGCTACGCTTTACCCATAACTAATTACGAGGTTATATTTACATTTCCTAATGGCGAACATAACGCTAAACGTGTTTTCGGCAGCCAACCTCTATTTCAGATAAAGATTATGTATATTGAAAACTATTCTTAACATCTAAGATAGCAAACATGCACACGGCTTGCCTGATTTTAAGCAGTTACCGTAACTTTTCGATACTTGCGATAGAAAGGTACGGTCCATTCAATCCAATACTTATTTTTCAAGAAATTGGCATGGTGTATATGCTATTTCAGTCCGAGAGTCAAGTCTTTTAAAGTATAATATTTAACATCAATAAAATCCAATGTAACAAAAATTCAATGTAGAAATCTTTAAAAAGTAGCTATCTTGTTCCTGTTTAAATAGTTCGAAAAATAAGCTATTAACAAAAAATATTCATTATATAATATGTACCTACAGAGTGCTTTACTCGCATATTGTTTATCAAATCCGTCGACCCTAAATAAATAATAATTCCTATTTTCCACATATTTAATAGTTCCATTTTGATATACAGATATACAATGCAAAAGTGGAAGGATGTAGGAGCCGAGGAAGGCCGAGACTAACCTACCATGACCAAATTGGTCGTGTTTTATCAGAAGGTGATGTCAGAAGCCCCAGGAACCGGCGAGCGTGCATGAAAAGACCTATGAATGTCACAGAAGCGAGTGAAGTATGCAAGGACCGCGTCTTATGGCGCTCGGTTCTCTCTGCCTACCCCGCAAGGGACTTGGCGTGAAGATATACATACATACATACATACATTTTGATATAGCCGCTGTAGAAAATCTGAGAAATGCCATATATTTTGAATGATAGGCTAAGTGTCGCAAAAGTCTTTTTATTTTTCATGACGGTTTAAACAAAATATAATCCAGGTGTGTAGAGTTGAAGAGATAGTTTTTGCGCTATAATTAGTGATTTTTACAGTATTAATAAAATATTTTTTTATACTACGTTAGGAGGCATACAAGCATACGGCTCACCTGATGTAAAGCGGGTACCGTAGCCTATTAACGCCTGTGATATATTAAGTATCATTCGCGCGATGCCTCCTCTGCTGCTTACACAGCAACTCCTTGGGAGCTTACTGGTGAACTCACTCACACGCAGGAACACAACAACCCTCTACGAAGTTGTTATTTCATTGCGGTTTTCTGTGAGGTGGAGGTACTTCCCCAGACGGGTGCTTTGATGCGCCCTACCTCTCTTAAAACATCCAGACCAAGACAAACAGACATGTTCATGCACACAAATGTTTGCCTTGTGTGGAAATCGAACCCGCGAGCGTTGGTGTCAAAGTCGCGATTCGAGTGCGAGTCGTCATTCACGACTGAACCACCGAGCTCGTCACATATAAATGTACATTTGATATTCCAGGATTCTCGCAGGCGGCTACAAAGTGTCAATTTAAATGTAAGTAATTTTGATATATTGAATAAAGTGCCATCAATAGCCATCAAATATAAATCAGCACAAACTACATATCATAACGACCTAAACTTTTCAATACACGCTTTCATTCATAAAAGCACTGAACTGAAAGCAGAATGGCAGATAAGTTGAACGTGAATATGATTGATGTCGCCACTATGTTAACGTCACGAAAATAATTAAGTTATGAAATAAAATTCATTTGTTTGCGACAAACAAGACAAAAAACAGAAATTTTTTTTATAGTTTACATTGTACAAGCGTGTTGCGCCAGCAATCAACATACAAATTATAGTAATCGTAATTAGAAACAATTAAAAAATCTTTAAACACGGTATTGATGTGCAAGAATGCATAGCAAAATAAACTGGAAAGAGTAAATACGAAAGTCGCAGCCTCAAGATCGAAAAAAACGAAGACTTTTTTACGATCTTCAGGCTGCGACTTTTTTTTAATGTCTTCAACTATAGGTAAATGCACTTGACGATGAAACTTATTAAGGGGTTCGTCTGTTAAGGGAATATCTAGTAGAGTGTTCGCCTGGTTGGTATGGGCGGTAGCTGTTGAGAACTGTAGTAAGGATGGTTGTCGATCTGTCAGGAATATCTAGTAGAGTGTTCGCCTGGTTGGTATGGTCGGTAGCTGTTGAGAACTGTAGTAAGGATGGTTGTCGATCTGTCGGATTGGCTGTTATGGATGTAGTCTCTTCATTATATATTTCAACACGAGATAGGGCATCGGCGTTGGTGTTATAATTGCCTATTTATAAACCACAGTAAAGTCAAATTCACTTAAGACTCCATCGGGATAAACGAGCATTGGGATCTTCAAGACTCATAACCCACTGCAGTGGTTTATGATTTTAGATTTGCGGCCAAAGTTCCAAGAAGTTCTTTCTCTGACGTGCTATAATTTTGCTGACTTTCATTAAGCGTACGTGAAGCGTACGAACAGGTTTGTCAGATCCCATCGGTCCTTGGGATGGAATTGCTCCTATCGCATTATTAGATGCATCTGTCGACAGTACGAATTTTGTACTAAAGTCAGGATACTGAACTACGGGGTCATTAGTCAGTAAGGTCTTGCATTTGTTGAAACAGCCCAAATATTCAGCGTCGATGGTCATCTTTCTATCCTCTTTTAGACAAACAGTCATTTGCTTCGTTATGCGTACAAAGACGGGAATCAATTTTCGGTAGTAACCTACTGGTCCTGAAAATTGTTTGATTACCTTCAGGGTTTTTGGCACGGAGTAACTCTGTATAGCTCTGATTTTGTACTAAAACGACTATATTGACAAGATAAACTAAGCAGATACTATTCTTGAGGCCTCTGAGGTACTTAGGAAGGTTGATGGGTGGATTTTTTAGTCCCTTTAGCATCCTTAAAAATTCATAGTAGTAATACCCTTAAAAATCCTTATAAATTCAATGCTCAACATTGGTACTCTCGCATTCGTAAAAACCTGATGCGAGGTCTAAGGTGGTAAAATATTGACATTTCCCTAAGTTATCAAGGACATCCCTAAGTTATCATCAGATGTTCGGGATAGGGTATTTAATATCGATAGTTTTCTCATTCAGTTTCCTAAAATCGACTCCTATCTGCCATTTTCGTTTACCTGAAGCGTCAGCTTTCTTTAGTACGACCCAAATTGGTGGGCTCCAGGCAGAACCTGAAGGATAAATGATGCCTTCTTCTTACTTATTTCACCGTTAACTTCGTTGCGATGGATGAACGGGTATCTATAACTCTTAGCATGGACAGGAATTGTCCGTGGTTCGAATCGAATTACATTATTTGTGAATATTAAAACCTCACCGCCAAGATAAAATACGTCTGCGTAATTAGTACAAAAAGATATAATACTAGCTTTTTCTTCTTCAATCCGTTGGTCGGTACGTAGGCGAGATAGTACTTCGCGTACGCATGAAGAGTTGTGCTGGGTGTTATTATATTCGACATCAAAATAGCATGCCTGCGCTGGATGTTCTATTGAAAAGATTATGCCATTATTCGTAGGGTTCTTTATCTCTAAATAAATAAAAAGTTTAATGTTAACCTGATTAAATTCGGCTCGTACGTCGGTTCTAAATGAGAAAAATATATTTGTACAGTTTCCAGTCTAATAATAAATAAATATAAATAAATAAATATTGTCGGACAAATTACACAGCGCCACCTAGCCCCAAAGTAAGCCAAGCTTGTGTTATGGGTACTAGAAAACTGATAAACATACGTAAATACATATTCTTTTCTTCTTTTTTTGTAAATACATACTTATTATACATAGAAAATACCCAGACCAATACAAACAGACATGTTCATGCACACAAATGTTTGTACTGTGTGGGAATCGAACCCACGAGCATTGGTGTCAAAGTAGCGTAACAGCGCGTTTCACCACTGCGCCACCGAGCTCGTTTTTTTTTTTCTAAAAGATTGATTCGCACCGGTATCTATAAGGAGGTTGAGGGGCGGATTTTTTCTATCTATCTATCCATAACTTTACGCCAAATCCCTTGCGGGGTAGGCAGAGAGAACCAAGTGCCACGTAATCCGATCCTTACACACCTCTCTTGCTTCTTTCTCTTGATATTTAGGGCTCCTGACATCACCTTCTGATAGAACACGACCAATTTCGTCATGGAAGGTAAGTCTTGGCCTTCCTCGGCCCCTACATCCTTCTACTTTTGTGTCGTATATCTGCTTCGTCATTCTTTCTTCCTGCATTCTTTCTACATGTCCACCGACACCGACACCGACGCTCCCTTTCAGATCATCATTGCGAATACGGTCAACATGCGTCACGCCACAAATTTGCAACGCAACGCTTGCATTTCGACAGCGTTTACTCTACTTTAATGTTCTCTCTGCCATACCCAGCTCTCGCTTCCAGAAGTAAGCGTTGGAACTAGCACTGCATTGTGTATAGCGAGTTGTGCCTTCTGGCTCAAGTTTATACTGTCAAGAAGTTTTCCCAACGCTCCATTCACACTATTCCCAGCGTTCATTCATCTTTCTACATCAGCGGTGTACCTTCCATCCCTACTGAAAGCGCATCCAAGATATATAATGTCATCCACTTGTTCCAACACTCGATCATCAACCGCAATCCTTACATTGGCTCTGATTTCTTCTCTTTCAAATACCATTATCTTTGTTTTCTTCGCACTTAATAGTAAGCCTTTCTCCATGCATTCGTCTTTCATCGTTGTGATCAGTGTTTGCAGTTCAGATGGTGTTTCTGCTAATATTACATCTTCTGCATACAGCAGACAGTTCACCACTAGGTCACATATGCGTAATCCTATATTCGATGACCTTATTCTCTGCAGACAACTATCGACATACAGAATAAACAGCCTAGCAGATAATCAATCTCATATCCCGGCAATATGTCCCACAGTTTCTTTCGCGCAACCCTATCACATGATTTCTCAAGATCCACAAGACCGTAGAAAGCCTTCTGGTCTATGGCCAGATCCTTCTGTGCCTCCCACACAGCATTCTATCGGATTTCACCCTCATTCTCCTTTCAATTATCCTTCCATATACTTTTGCTGCTAAGCTAATCAAACTGATGGCCCTTATACAAGGGCACGATGACTGTGCGTCTTCAGTCAATTGGGACCCTCCAGTTCTCCAGCACAAATTGCTTAACCAGTCAGAACCCGTTATATACCATATTTAAATCTAGAATTGGCTTAAGCTCTTCGATCACTCTCTTTTCTCCATAAGGGCCAAGAATAGATTTATAAATCCAGAACATGCGTCACTGACTCCCTACCGTTAGACTGTGGTGCAAGTGGTGGCAGAACAAATGGTTTAGGTGCAACAGGATTAATGTTAATAGTATGCACAAATGAAGAAAACTTCTTCACATTCATTCATCTCACAATGAAACTGACACCATCCCCCATATCGTGTTTTATACCCACCTATGCCTACATAGATTCAACAATAATTGTACTTGTCAGCCAATTGGAAATGTGAAAACTCACATGTATTTTGGACTTGTGATTGATGACAGACTCAACTGGAAACCTCACGCACAACATGTCTGTGCTAAATTGAGATCTATATTAAACAGACTTGCAATATTAAAATATAAACTTTCATATATGGCACTTAGACTACTGTACCTGTCACTAGCTGACTCTGTCATCAGCTACGGCCCAATGTAGTTATGGATTGACATACAAAACATACATAGACGATATTTACAGGTTGCAGCTTAGAATTCTAAAAACAATAACTCCAAAACACATTATAAAACAATGTAAAGATGACCAGGCTATATTCCAGTACTGTAAAGTAATCAATATATTTGATAAAATTAATATACTTAGATGAAATAAGAAGAACAGCCAACTTGAGACAACTAAGGCATACCCTTAACTAAAAATGCATATTATGGCACTAGAATATTAAAATATATCATACTAAACTTAATCAATGAGCTGCTAGAAAACGTCTAGATATATTCCAGGGCTTTTTCAATGCAATCGGGCCGCATACAACGAACTCTAGATCCAAGCGGCTCCTTCAGGCCGCGCACAAATGTTTGTGAAGTTAAAGTTAACTTCCTATATAAATCGCGTTTCGCCTCGATAGTGGTAGGTCTATTCTCGTGCAAAGTAATATAGGTACTCGTAATAATATGTCATTTATGTTCTAAAAAGGGTTTGACATATAGTACTCCGGAGGAGTGTTGTTGCATTGCGGTTGTATCGATAGGCGACTGTAGTCTCGCCCCTTTGGTCCGAGAAATTATTAATTAAAGCAGTGCTAATATGTCTTACCAATTCTCAGGTATCCAGTTGGAGTTTAATCCGGGATGCGTTCCCCGTTATTTTATTTAAAAGTCCATTCAGCAAGCACAAGTTATTTAAATCGGCGCTCGGGGCCTCAAGTACTGTGTAAATCGCTTCGACTTGATCACAGAGCCTAATAAACCTAGTTAAAATATTTGGGTTCCCGTCGAATTCGGTAACGAGGCGTAAGGCCTTGAGAATAACATCGGGGTCGTAATGAGACATTTCTAAGTGATCACCAGTACTCTCTATGCTAAATCTACATGAATCTAAAAGTTTCGGCGTGACTGTTGTGATACCGACTCGCTAGACGAGATTTTTCCTACCTACCTACCTATACTAACGCGAACATCATTGCGAATACGGTCTACAAGCGTTACGCCACAAATATTGCGCAACGGTCGTATCTCGACATGCTCTCTCTGCCATACCCAGCTCCCGCTTCCTTAGTAAGCGTTGGGACCAGCACTGCATTGTATATAGCGCGCTGTGCCTTCCGGCTCAAGATTTCACTGCCAAGAAGTTTTCCCAACGCTCCATTCACACTATTCCCAGCACTCACTCGTCTTTCCACATCAGCGGTGTGTCCTTTCCACATCACTGCTGAAAGCACATCCAAGATATACAATCTCATTCACTTATTCCAACACATCATCATCATCATCGACCGTAATCCTTACATTGAAAAATATAACATAATTAATCTAACAAATACATTTAATAGTTATATTCAACCTTAGATATCGATTGCGATAACGTATAACGACACTTAAAATGGTTCCCAATTTTTTAGTTGTAGGAAAAGTTAATAACACAGCGCGGTTTATTCAAAGTAATATAAATTTTCGTAGAGTGTTACATATTTCATAGAATATACTCGTGTAACTAAATTCACTCGATAAACATTGCAGGATTAATGTATGCACACATCACAAAAAATTGCAAGTTTTATTAACAAATGTGTCACGAAAGAGTCTAGACTATCTAGAGGCCCAGCCGAACGTCAGCCCTGCTTTTCGTGACACGTTTATTTACTAAATTTGTATATTTTTTTATAACCTGTCCATTCATAATGTCTAAAATATTTAAATGTACATATTATCAAAATTGGTATTTGTTGAAAATTATCTTCTAAAACTTCTTGAATAAAAATAACCATCGTATTAAAAATAATAAAATCTCTCTGCCTACCCCGTAAGGGATTTGGCGTGAAGTTATAGATAGATAGATTAAAAATAAATGTATGATTTTTGTATAGAGTGATTGCATAAGGACGATATTGCGGTCCTCACCATCTTGAAAATACGAGTATATTTCTATACTTTATCTGAAATACCCAATTTACGCTGAAATTAACTCTAGCCCTATATTCGCGAGACCATCGTTCCCTTAGGCTGAGAGCTGCAGAAATTTCTGGATGCACAATAAATCTAAAACTAGGTTCACATGACTATTGGTCCACATAAATCATAAATTTTGGCACATATTCTACAGAATATGATCTGGAAAAAGTGCCGCAACCTTGCTAATTTTAAGTACTTTTTTTATACAACGTCTGGAGGCATACAAGCATAACCACCTGTTGTAAAGCGATTACCGTAGCCTATAAATACTTGTAACACATTAAGTATCACTCGCGCGATGGCACCTCTGCTGCTAACATTACTCCTGAGGAGCTTTCTGATGACCGCACTTATTCGCAAGAACTCAACAACCCTGGAAGGGAGTTATTAATTTACCTGCGGTTTTCTATGAGGTGGAGGTACTTCGCCAGACGAGCCGCATTCAAACGCCCTACCTCTCTTAAAACACCCAGTACAAGACAAACAAACATGTTCATTCACACAAATGTTGGTTGTGTGTGGGATTCGAACCCACGAGCGTTGTGTTAAAATATAGTTACTAACCACTGCTCCACCGTGCTCGTCAAACCCACTGTATCCGTACAGTCCTCAACGAAAAGCATATATATGATGACGATTTCATCACCTGTGCCTTAGGAGATTTCTACCTATTTCTACCGCCAAGCAGCCAAGCATATTTATATAGCTGTGTTCCGGTTTGAAATGTGAGATATGGCAGAGAAATTACTGGTTACTGTGACGAAACATTCTTGGGTCACAAGATTGGCAGCGCGCGAGTAACATCACCGTGGTGTTGAGGGCGTCAATAGGCTGCGGTGACCGCTTACCATCTGATGCGGGCTGCATGCTTATTTGCCAATCTAGTTGTATAAAAAAAAGGGTTGAATTTATTCGTCATTACACACATTTTTTAATGAGAAACCATCATTCATCAAAATAAAGTTGTTATTAGTGATGAGTACAGTCACCTCCTAAACTATGATAATTAATTAATTATATTGCGGCCCTGTTTATATTTTTTCGTTCTTTGAACCACTCGCATCTAATTTTCCCAATTCAAGAAATATATAGTACATAATAAAGGCTTAAATGCGCACTTAGTAAGCAAAGAGTAAAAAACTCATTGAACGCTCAAATAACATTTCTGACATTATTACGTAAAACTGAATTTTTCTAATAATTACATAATAACTGCATACCTTAACTATTCCGTCTACACTAATTTCCTTATAGTTTTACCTTCAAAGCAACTGATTACCAAAGTATAGCTTTGCGAAAGCACGAAAAGGAAGATAACGAGGCACTTAGTACATACTAAAATAGAATGAGTGCATGTATGTACCTATATTAAGTACCTATTATTTTATTTACTTCTTCAAGGTTGTCGATCGAAGCGATGATGAAGTAAGTTTGAATTCAAGTTATGTTCGTTCTTGATACTCTCTGATTGACTTCAGTTTCAACTTCCTGTATCTCTTACCTCTTAGTCACCTACCAGGCAGATTTCGATTTTTTTTCATTTCTGTACTGTTTTGTCATAGTTATGAGCCATCTATTAGCACTAAGTAAAAATTACCAAATGAACGTAGATAATTAATAAAAAACACAATAAATTGTAAGGTTTCTCTTAAATAATCGTCTATTTTTTTCATCACACTTACTTGTAAAGAGCCTTCTAATATGCACGCAAAAGGGCAGTTTGGGTTTCCAAATGCCTGCGGGCATAAATTATAGTTTTTTTATGTGATCAATTCACGTCTTACCCATCATCAAATTCCAGACCATAGTTTTTAAATAAAAGAATACAAATATATACTTTTTCTTTTGAACATTATTTCTTAAACGTATTTAACTCACATTTTACTAAATTTCTAATTTTCTTGTAGAGTGTTAACCATTTTACCATGTATTACATCGGTGTATTTTAGGCTTTGTTTTCACATTACAGTACGAAACATCTATATTATTTGTACAATAAAACCTTATTCCCAAAATAATGCAGAATAAAAAATAATACTAAATTTGGTAGCAGGCAGCACCCATTTGTAAATTAAATTCAAACTGTATGCCACCTTTTGATACGGTATATTTATACCGTAAATTAGTAGGTATTAGATGTTTTGCAAATTTTTTGCAAGTAAATGAACAACATGTGATTGACATGACATGAAACATGGTGTACGAGTACAGTCACTATCTTGGCTCAGTGCATGTCTGAATGAAACATAAACGAATGTTTTCAAATATTTAAAATTTGGGAATAATAACCTAGCGATAGCTAACTACTCAAATTATACGAAATAATAAACGTGGTGTCCCCCAAGGTGATATATTGGGTCCGCTACTATTCTTATTTTACATAAACGACTTACGGCTTGTAACTAAGGTTGGGCAAGGTTTCCTAGAGTTTCTGCTATTTGATTTGTACGTAACGAAGTACTATTGGTTGCTTCTTATATATACTAAAAGTTTATTACTAAAAGAATACTTTACATTTTCAAGACAATGATAAAGTCAGACAAAAGCACCCACAGGTAACTTTACGACTAAATACTTGATTAGCGATATGTTCCTACAGTGGAACTTCCAAACAGTCATAATGTATTTACATTTCTCTAATTCTGTTACAATTATTCTATATTGTTAAAATTGTTCGAAGAATAAGACACAGCATTTTATATTATATTTTCAGGAGTCGGAAAAACTGAGAGAGCGGTTACAGGTACAATAATATATACACCTTAAAATCTTACAATCGATAACGGCTAACGCTAAAAGATAACAGCTGTTAAACAAATAGCAAAATTATTTAAAGACTACTTCACCAATATCCCTTCCATACCACTGACTCCCTTCATTCATCTCCACAAGGTGCCGTTGAGTTACTGAAAGAGAATGTATGTAGTGTTGAACTTTTTCAATTTACACAAATTCAAAATAAATGACATAATGAGTCATGTTTTGCAATAGTCCTTAGAATGAGATAACTGCTTACAAGCAGGCCATACGCTTATTCGCCACTTCAGTAAATTAAATAAAACCTGAAGGAGAAGGTAGGCTGCAGTTTCCTGCGAGGTGGAGGTAGTTCCTCAGACGGGCTGCTTTGATGCGCGCTACCTCTCTTAAAACACCGAGACCATGACAAACAGACATGTTCATGCACATAAACGTTTGCCTTGTGAAGGAATCGAATCAAAGTCGCGTCATTCACGACTGAGCCACCGAGCTCTTTCTGGTCAACAGACCAAAGCAGTATTTCAACTCGGGCCAAATACTTATGTTATTCCCTCCTACAGGTATTGTTCCTTGTAAATAATATCTTTAGGCGGGTATAAAAGTCATTTTAATAAAACCTAGTCAAGCTGACGACCAAGAAACTTATGCTCAACGGAGCAAAGCAGTACGATCGGATCATATATCCGTTAAGGCCTATGATTTCGTTAGACACGTGTTATGATAATTTTCGACAGTTATTTTAATGGCAGATAGGGCTGGCTATTATGGTTCATCCACTTCACATAAAGCCGCAGTCAAATAACAGCTCTTTGGAGGGTTGTTGTTGCGAGTAAGCGAGGTTAACCAGTAAGCTCCTGAGCAATAGCTGGTTTGCAATTTGATCCAACCTGCTTTGTGTGCTTCCGCCACCAATTAGTTCATGCGGCCTAGCGCCGGCCGGCACCCACCCACTACTGTTAGCGCGTACAACATGCCGACGCTGCCATGGCTGCTCCGGTAGTCTCTGCCTCGGCTGCTGCGGTCGTCCGCCATCTGGAACAGAATCCGCATGCCCCCACCACCACCGTCGCTGCCACGACTGGCCTGGTCGTCGCTGCGACACGTGTTTCGCCTCTCCACGAGGCATCATCAGGCGTTGTAGACGTTAATCGTAAGAGTAACATGCTACAAGTGACAAATCCATCGCAGTGCCGTCCCTTATATTGAATTGAGGGTGGGGGTGGATGGTGTGAGCGAAAAGATATTTAATAGTGGGGAATGGTTTACGTCAGTCTGTTTGTTCATGAGAGTAATTTTAGAATTTTTATGTTTATTAATTTCTAATTGTTCCCTAATATTTAGTTTTAAACCTTTGTCTATGATGTGTAAAATTTGATATGTATTAGTGGGGGATAAGTTATGTCCTTTGTCTATAAGATGCTCGGCGAAGTGTGACCTTTCTGGGCGATTGTTTTTATACGCCGATACGTGTTCGTGAAATCGTGTTATAAAGTTACGACCAGTTTGCCCGATATAAACGTGTTCACATTCATCGCAGAACAGCTTATAGACGCCGGATTTTTTATTGGGCGGGATTTAACATACATGTTGCTCTCAAATCCCATAATCACTTTGTAACACTAAAGATAAAATCCCGCCCAATAAAAAATCCGCCACAAACACTTCGCCGAGCATCTCATAGACAAAGGACATAACTTATCCCCCACTAATACATATCAAATTTTACACACCATAGACAAAGGTTTAAAACTAAATATTAGGGAACAATTAGAAATTAATAAACATAAAAATTCTAAAATTACTCTCATGAACAAACAGACTGACGTAAACCATTCCCCACTATTAAATATCTTTTCGCTCACACCATCCACCCCCACCCTCAATTCAATATAAGGGACGGCACTGCGATGGATTTGTCACTTGTAGCATGTTACTCTTACGATTAACGTCTACAACGCCTGATGATGCCTCGTGGAGAGGCGAAACACGTGTTGCAGCGACGACCAGGCCAGTCGTGGCAGCGACGGTGGTGGTGGGGGCATGCGGATTCTGTTCCAGATGGCGGACGACCGCAGCAGCCGAGGCAGAGACTACCGGAGCAGCCATGGCAGCGTCGGCATGTTGCACGCGCTAACAGTAGTGGGTGGGTGCGGCCGGCGCTAGGCCGCATGAACTAATTGGTGGCGGAAGCACACAAAGCAGGTTGGATCAAATTGCATGTAAGTTTGACTTTCGCAAAACAACGCCTGAATCTATTAACAATAGCTGGTTAGCAGAGGTCGTATGTTTGTATGCCTCGCGACGTTAAATATTAAAAAAAAAGTTCGTCCCCCTTCGTAAAGAGACAAGCAACAAACAGGCACACCGTACGCTTGTAAAATAAGCAAATGTAAAGTTGATTTCTTATTGTTTATTTTACTTAACTAATTACATACTTTCAGTGGTGGTTTTCACATTGCCTCGTATAGCGATATTCAAATCGGAATCGAAAAGTTATCTATGAAAATGTATGGAAACTGAGTGAAACCATTGCGAATCCGTTTCAAATATGGCTTTCGGAGGTAATATGAATACGCCCACAGAAATATGACCTCGACAGGCGAGATTGCTAACAGATATCTTTATAACACAATAAAAGATTAGCTACAAGTGGTTAACTTTGAAGCTATAGTTCCAACCATTTACATAAAACCATTGAAGAATTATTCACTTATTTAAATTAGATCAAACAGTAATGTGCAGGTGCAGGTCAAATAACTGGATCACTACATAACTTTGAATAGTAACAAAGATTGTTATGATGTCCATAAATATCGTAATGTAATAATAAAAATACCATTACATTTTTATTGAAACTCCTTAACATAAATGAAACTATTAACACAATCTCTTCGTTATAAACTCAAGTGCATGTGGGTATTATATGTTAGTAAATAATCATCAAATAAAATTTCGAAATATTCTTACAATGAATTGTTACCTACTCTGACCTACCTAGTAAATCTATCGTTTGAAGCTGGTCAATTTCAAAACTTCTTATAACTTCTGAACTTCTTATAACTCTGAAAACTTCAATAATGACAACCGAACGAAACAATGAGCAAACGAATTTGTTAGAAAAGGAAAATTTATCTAACTTTATTCCTACTGTTTATAAAATTTCTGACAGATAGATTTAAAGACTAGAGGTCAATAGCTACTGAACAAAAAAGAAATCGGTTGACAAATAGAGAGAAAACCCAAATTGAACTGTTTTGCTTTTACCTATTTAAATATAGAGATATTTAACGTCTCTGGGGTGAAAAATATATTTTAAAGTAAACAAAGCAACTTTCCTTGTGTACTGTCCAGAATATTTTCAAAGGCTTTGCAAGTTACGAAAGTAGTTATTTATGAAATTGGGTGAAATTAAGAATCATCAAGTTAGAATAACATTTTCCAAACTGGCAAATCGCATACCTCAATTTAGTCTAAAAATAATTCTAGATATTACAAGAGGATATGTCAATGTACTCTTTTTTAATACATCCTATAGCCTTCAACTTTATGGCCTTTAATGTAATATCAGATATATAAACGACTTACGGCTTGTGAATAAGATTAACTAAAGTTTCCTAGTGTTTCTCCTGATTGAACACTAAATTATGAACCTGTTTTAGTTATTTAGTGTATCATCACACTGTAAAATAAAAATAGTTTTCTGTTGTTTGCTAATTGTTACTGTTACTAAGTTAATTATTTACATTTTCAGGGCCATGATAACGACAGATTAGACTACCTGCAGGTAATTTTAAGACCAAAAATTAGATTAGCGACATGTTGCTGTAACTAAAGATTCAAACGCAGTGACAATATATATGTTCTTACATTGCTCGAATTCTGTTATAAAGTATAGGAGCTTGTATAACTTTACATATTTTCCGAATTATACGAAGAATAAGACAAACATGTTGTTTTACATTTTCAGGAGTTGGAAAGACTGAGAGAGCGGTTACAGGTACTTTAATATATAAATAAAAAAAACTAACAATCAAGCTATAACGGCTTTTAAACACGTAGTAAATCTATTTAAAAAGTACCTACTTCCGCAACATCCCTTACATTCTCGTACCACTGCTCTATTAGTTCCTCTCAACCAGAATCCACAGAGTTAGCGAAAGAGAATGATTTACGACCAAGTGACGAATAGCTCTTAAATTTACTTAAATTCTACCAAATGACAAAATTAAATCTTGTCTAGCAAGTCTCCATAGATTACAGTAAATCCTTACAATCAGGTAGAACGTACGCTTATTTGCCACATTAGTGGTTTTAAAAAAACCTGAGGAGGAGGTCAAATTGACGTCCAAGAAACTTGGTTCTGGTCAACAGACCAACGCAGTGCTTCAGCTCGGGCTAAAGACGTACGGCATACCCGCCTAAAGGAATTATTTTCGCCTTTTATTGTGATTCGGTGCAAAGACAAGCTGTGAGAATTATCAACTATTCTAATTATTTTAAAGAGAGATAATACACAACCCGACTGAGTAAGCACCTCCGCTTCACAGAAAGTGAGAGTCTATTTTGATAATCCACTCCAACAACTTTCTACAACCACTTTGCAGTCGCGCCTTGTATAGTTACAGAAAAGTTTCATTTCGATAATTTTAAGTCAAGGTATAAACTCCCTACCGAGGTTTTCCCAGGGGGTATACTGCATAAGTTCTCCCTCTTCTTGAGATTTTTTAGAGAATGCCCCTGGTGTTGTAAGTGTACATAATCTACAGTGCCAGTTTACAATTAGGTTTCTTATTGTTGCTATTACTTAGTTAATTACAAACTTTCAGGACCTCAATCGGCGAGTTCGCTTACAGGTAACTTCGAGTTTCAATAAATGATTAGCTACAAGTGACTGGTTTCAAAAGTTTTTAAAATGAATAATTGATTTAAAAATGAATAATTCTTCATCGACGTTTTTAAATGTTTGGAACTTAAAGCTACATACCCAATGTATCATAAGTTCTAAACATTTTAAAGAATAAATAGTAATACGCTATCGTTACGCAATGTTGAATATTAGCAAACATTCTTAGAATGTTCACAAAAATTACAATTTCCCATCTAAAAGCTATTAAACAATCGGTTCATTAAAAAACGCAAGTGCATGTCATATTACGAGTATATGCAGATAAATATCAAATAAAATTCGAAATATTGTTACAATTAATCATTGCCTCTTCTCATCTACCTATCGTTTGAAACTGGCCAATTCACTGATAGGATGGATAAGAAAACGAATTTACACGTTTCCGACTTTTTTTCTACTTTCTAAAACTGTTTTATAGATTAAAGCTCGTCAATAGCTACATACTCAACATAAGAAAAAAATAATTGACAAACTGACTAATAAAACGTATAAAACAGTTTAATCTTTATCTTGAACTAAACAATTTTTAACGAAAATATCGCGTGTTTTATTTATCCGTGGTCGCAGGAAGACTGTCTGGAGTCTACTAAACGAAAATAAATAAAACACGCGATACTTCCGTTAAAAATTGTTTAATTCAATGTATAACAATCGCGAAAACTTAATCTTTATCTATTTATATATAATCAAATTTAACTTCTCAGTGGTGAAACTCATTTGAAAAATAGATAAAATAGATTGTGAAGCTGACATAAGTAAGTTTCGTCATGTAACCCTGTTACCTATGCTGTCCAGAATATTTTCAAAGGCTACACAAGTGACTGAAAGTAATAAATTATTAATGAAATTATGTGAAATTTAGAATAATCATATAACAGTTTCTAATGTGGCAAATTCGCATGCTTATATTTATTTTAAATAATAATTCTTGATCTTGATTGATTTGATGCAAAATTATATGTCAATATACTCTTTTTTTTGTAACTGTCCAACCTTAATGGCCTTTAATGTACTATTAAATAAATTGGAGAAATATGGTTTACGAGGATAATCACAATTGTAGCGCAAAGTCTGTATAATAGAAATATAAATACGAGTATGTAAAATAGAAACTAGTGTTTTAAAATATGCAAAAAATAACAAACGTGGTGTCCCCCAAGGTAGTGAATTGGATCCACTGCTGTTTTTATTTTATATGAACATACTTAATTAATACCATGTCATACATAAATAAGTTGCTTAGTTAATACCACATTTTCAGAACCGTGACCACGACTGACGAGTTCGCTTACAGGTAATTTCATGAGTCAATAAAAGATTTACTACAGTGTAGTTCATCTTTTATTGACGCATGAAATTGTGTAGTGTAATCTACTATACCGTAGTTAATGTTTTATTGACTCATGAAATTACCTGTAAGCGAACTCGTCGGACATGGTCACCGTCCTGAAAATGACTACGTAGCTAAAGTTCCTAACATTTAAAGAACGTCGTGGAAGTTCATTTTCTTAAGTAAATCAAATAGTAATATGCTATCAGATGTAGGTCAAATAGCTGAAGCTTTTGATAATCAATACACAAAATTGGATATTAATGAAGTTAAGATAATATTTTTTTGCAATTTTTATGACCATCTTAATAATATAAGATGGTCATAAAAATTGCAAAAAAATATTATCTTAACATAAATTTCACTCAAATTCATTTTTCTTGGAACTTCTTAACATAAATTAGACTAGTAATCGCTAAATAAAAAAAAATCTCACCTGATCGTGATAAGATGTAAATATCAATTGAAAGGAAAGTATTCATTGTTTCAAGTTGTGCACAGTTAAGATTAACATTAAAAATCAAATTATTATTTTTCACTCCGTCTCCCAAAAAATTAAGCCCTAATTTCTCCGCAGAATAAATTACATAATTAACGATATTTTAATGACCTAACGTAACTCACAAGTTCCAGTTCGCCATTTACGTGAAATTATTGCCAATACCCAAAGATAAATGAAGTACTTGACTAAATAAAGGCAGGCAATTGAAAATAAATATGACATAATCTACCAATTATTGCCCAAAACTTATACATATTACATGCAATTTGATCTAACCTGCTTTATGTGCTTCCGCCACCAATTAGTTCATACGGTCTAGCGCCGGCCGGCACCCACGAAAAGGGAAAGGGTGCGGAAAAGGGTGCATATGTTACTATAAATCTGAAGACTGGGACAGATCAAATGTTCTATGCAACATATCCATGTAGGCAGCTTTGCGAAGGACAGAATTCTCAATCAAACTTTCAATGTTATCAACAATTTAATGCAATTAATGACATTAGTGTTCGCGGCAATGGTCGAAATTCAATCATTGATAATTTGAAAAATAAAATAATTATAATTACCGAAAAAGAAGTAAGAGATAACATGTTCAAACCTTTTTTTCCACTATTCCCTGTAACTTTGTTATTTTTAACTCTCAAAGTATTTAAAGGCGTACTTTCTTCAAAAGAGAAAAAAATATATAGTATGTACTTGTTTTGTCTTTACCTATAACTATGTTATCAATGGGGAAATCCATGTGAAAAAAGATGTTAAAGTAAATGTCCTATAATCCTGTTACCTATGTTATCCAGAATATTTAAATAGCTTTGCAATGTATTTTAAGTCGAACTGGAGCTTTCCAAAATGTCAAAACGCATGACTCAATTTGGTCTAAAAAATAATTCTTTATGTTTATGCATAAGAATATGTCAATGTACTCTTTTTTAATATGCTCAAGGCTTTCGACAATGTGGCCATTAAATACAATTAAACAAATTAGAGAAAAATGGTGTACAACTTTCATCACTCTCGTGGCTCAGAGCATATTTGAATAACAGACACCAGTTTTTGAAAAATCGTCTTTCATTATTGTGACTAGTGTTTGCAGTTCAGATGGTGTTCCTGCTAATAGTACGGCATCGTCTGCATAAAGCAGACCGTTTAGTAGGTCACCCATGCGTAATCTCACATTCGTCGATGTTATTCTCTGTAGACAACTATCGTGATACAGAATAAACGGCCTTGCAGACAACATCAGGGTGGCATGTTGCCATCTATTCGCACACATGCTGAGCAATTCTTGTAGGTGGACTGCACAGCACGGAGCAGTGCACTATAAATCCCATATCTCGGCAATGTGTCCCACAGTTCCTTTCGCACAACCCAATCAAATGCTTTCTCAAGACATAAAACCGCATGAAACCTTCTGTTCTAGGGCCAGATGCTTCTCCACGATATTGCGGAGCGAGAAAACGTACATTCCCTTCTACTTCGAAATCCAATTCTGATGTTAATTCTTTACATTTTCAGGACCATGATAGCAACAGACTAGACCATCAACAGGTAATTTTACTACCAAATACTCGTACTAAATTAGCGATATGTTGCTGCTATTTTATAATTAGTAGTTTTATCGTTAGTATACTTAGGTTACAGAATAAAAATAATTCTCTTAGATTTTTCTTCTAGTTAAATGCTTCTTTTTCCTATCAATAAATGAAATATTTTCATTTGCAGGACCATGATAACGACAGACGAGACCACCTACAGGTAATTTTACGGCTAAATATCCGCTTGCTGAAGTTTCATACACAATGATAATTTAAATGTACTAATACTTTTCAAAATCTGTTACAAAGTAGAAGTGCTTATGTAGCTGTTCCACATATCCGAAGTTTTCGAAAAATAAAATAGCACATTTTGTTTTATATTTTCAGGAGTTAGAAAGACTGCGAGACCTGTTACAGGTATACATATATATACCTGTACAAACCATAAAGTCTAAAAATTAAACTATACCAGCTATTATCATAAAAGCAAATCTATTTAAAAACTAATATCCTTTACATACCACTAACTCTCTTAATTCATTTCTACCTTAAGTTGAGATAGGAGATATCGATTTTAACTGTTAAGGTAACTTTAATGATCAATACTTTTACAATCTCAGCTTTTCAGATCGGAAATATTGATTCTTTATCGTCAATATGGAGAATTGTTTTCACCTTTTCCCAGTCCCATTTAATTTAAATTTAAGGTCGGTAACAGTTGAGTAACCACCCTGGTTTTGCAAAACCTTTATGCCAGAGAAACTTGGTGTCATGGGCTATCGCTCACGGATCTTGTGATTTGGTTCAAAAACACACTATGAGAACTTTCCATGATAAGCATTCTTTAAAGAGAGGTAGAGTACAACTCGACTGAGGAAGTACCTTCACTTTACGGAAATCGTAACCAAATAACTCCCTGTAGGGTTATTGGGTTCCTGCAGGTCAGTGAGGTTAACTAGTATGCTCCTGAGCAGGTGGCAACGTGAGAGCGATACTTCCTGTATTGTAAACGTTCATAGGCTGCGGTACGCTCGTCGATTTCCGGGACTCTTGGCACCATTACCTGATAAAACATGAACAATCGATTCATGGTCTTCCTCGGCTCCTACCATCCTTCCACTTTCAGGTTGTATATCTGTTTCGTTATTCTATCTTGTCGCATTCTTTCTACATTATCATCTGTATAATTGGTGCACCTTCATATTATAACATAATGGTTATATTTTATTTATTTAAAAATTAGAAAAGCTATTTAAAAAAAAATATCGTTTTGAAACAGATTTACAATGTTTCTCTGTACAGTCACCAAGTAATACCGCTGTTACCTCTTCATATGTTTTTTTATCCGCGACGGTCACGGAGGCGGTATATGCGTTTGCGTAAGAGGTGTTTGTTTGTTTGTGCCTGTTACAATTTTCTCGAACATTACTGAACCAATTTTGATTTTTTTTTTGTTTGTTTAAAAGGTGACATGACTGGGAGTGCTCTTAGCTACCATTTAAGGAAATCTGTTCAGCCTTTTTTTTACGTCGGGTTTTTTTTTTAATTTGTACGTGCATTATATACAAAACGGATTTTATTTATATATTATAGTTATATTATATTAGTTTTAGTTTGTATAAATCGCATTTACTATTAAAATTTAAAAAAGTCACAAATAAAACATACATTAAAAATTTTAAAAACCCACGACGAAAAAAACTTCAAATAAAACATTTCAAAAACCCACGACATTAAAGCGTAATAGGATTCATAAAACAATTAGATATAATTCTCATTACTAAAGTCAATTAATGAAAAAATATTAATAATTACAATATCACAATAACTATTATATAGAATATTATTAACAGCCGTCGTGCATAACCTATGTTGTAAACTGTTATGCACGACGGCTGGGTGAAAGACAGAATTCTTAATCAAATTTTCAAGCAAGCTGCTTACGAGTTATGAATCAACGCGAGTGCTTTTTGGTTATAACTATCTGATTTAAATCCAGACAGAATGCCGCCAGAAAGGCGATGGCTACAGCAAATATCAATTTCGGCAGAATTAATTAGTGGTGTACAAGTCATCGGTCTCTCAGGAAGGCTTCCGTGTTGCTCTCTGATCATTCTGATCATATATAAATTTATTATTATTAAACGGTCGAAATATTTTCTTATTCTATTTCAAGGCACAGAGTCATTAAATTTAATAACAAAAGAATAAAGTTTTGCACGACAGGTACGATTGGTTACAGGTAATTTTGTCACTTAGAACAAACAGCGAAATCCCGTGACTGCAGCTATAGTTTAAAATACATGGATATGTTTCAATTGTATTAATAGTTACACTATTATTTGCATTTTCAGGGCCGCGACCATGACAGGCACGATCATTTATTGGTAATTTTATCACTCAGAAATCCAACGCAAATAGTGATGCTCAAGAATAACATATATATTTCTAAACTATATTGTTACATTTTTTTTTTTCACTTTTAGGATCGAGACCTCGACAGGCACGATGATTTACAGGTAATTTTCTCACTCAGAACAACAAATATAAGTGACTCCGGCCAAAGCTCCAAATACGAGTACAAGCATATAATTCAATTGTATTATTAGTGGCGCTCATTTTTTGGATTTTCAGGTCCGCGATCACGACAGCCGCATAACAACTCCCTGGAGAGTTGTTGTGTTCCTGCGTGTGAATGAGATTACCAGTAAGCTCCTAAGGAGTTGTTGTGTAAGCAGCAGTAGAGGCATCGCGCGAGTGATATATATTACAAGCGTTAATAGGCTACGGTAACTGCTTTACATCAGGTGGATCGTATGCTTGTATGCCTCACGACGTTGGTAATTTTTACACTCAGTCATAAAGAACAAATACAAGTGGTTGCTGCCAAATTTCTAAATACAGAGCTATATATTTCGGTTGCATAAAGAGTTTCATTCATTTTTTTACATTTGCAGGTCCATGACCACCACGACAGGCACGATCATTTATTGGTAATTTTATCACTCAGAAATAAAGAACAACTACAAGTGGCTGCAGCAAAATACTTAGACACATGTTCTGATTATATAAAGAGTTTAACTCATTATTTACATTTTCAGGGCCACGACCACGACAGGAGCGATCGTTTACAGGTAATTCTCTCACTCAGAAACGACCACGATAGGCGCCGTCATATATTCGTAATTTTGTCACTAAAAAACTAACAACATTCGTGAGTGGCTGCGATCAAAGTTCCAAATATAAGATTAATATATGTACTTCTATTGTATAAAGAGTTACACTATTTTTTAAAGAACAGCGACCTCGAAAGGCTCGATGTTTTACTGGTGATTTTTTCACTCAGAAACAAACAATAAATGCAGGCAGGCTACGACCAAAACTCCAAATTCGGGAATAATACATGTAGTCATATTGTTCAATTAGTTACACTATTATTCTTTGTATTTTCAGGACCATAACCATGACAGGCGTGAAGATTTAGTGGTAATTTTGTCACTCACAGAACAATTAAAATATATAAAAATACGAGTACAAATGGCAACGACCAAATTTCAAAATATCGGGATATACCTTATAGTATAATGAGTTTGATGATGATTTTTTTATATTTCCAGGATCATAACCACGACAGCTTAAAGGTAATTTTCTCACCCAGAAACAAACAACATATTCAAGTAGCTGCAGCTAATAAAAGTTTTTAATACAGGGATAGTACGTATATTCCTTATAAACCCTTACAAAATAATGTACTGTTTATAAGGAATATATGTACTATCTCTGTGTTAAAAACTTTAGCTGCTAACTTTATTTTACACGTTCAGGACCGTGTTCAGGACAGGCACGATCGTTTACAGGTATTGTTTTCAGTCACAAACAAATCAAATGCAAGTGATTGCAGCCAAAACTCCAAATACAGGGTTCTATTGTACATACATTCTCATGTGTAAACAGTTACATTCATTTTTGCATTTGCAAGACTTGTTGCAAGACCTTGATCACGACAGGCGCGATCATTACTGTAATTTTCTCATTAAGAAACAAACAACCATTACAAGTAACTGCGGCGAAAGTTCCAAAGCAGGTATAATATACATATTCTTTATACTAAAATTTTTTATATTTTCAGGACCGTAATCACGACAAGCGGGATCGTTCACAGGTATTTCTTCTGCTCAGAAACAAATAACACATGCAAGTGCCTGCAGCCAAAGATCCAAATATAGGAATATACATATAAATATCTCACGTTATTTTTTGATTTTTCGGGACCGTGATCACGACAGGCGCGATCGTTTACAGGTATACTTTTGGTCAAGTGGCTGCAGCCAAACTAGAACAATTTTGATGTGATTTTCAGGCAATCTTCATATTAGCCTAGCGGATGATCATGTAAAGTTTGGTAGCGATAAAATCGCCCGTGTGAAACAGAAGCGAGTCGCTAGCATTCATTAAAAATATAACATCGAATCGTATAGGTAGAATAGGTAGGAGAGTGTATAGGTACTACGAAAAAGTCTGTGATTCGATGGAGACCAGTAGGCCGATTTTACTAAAAAAAACTGCAACTGCACTGCAGCGCGGCATGTGTCAAAATGCGTACATTTTGACGTTTCGTTAAACGTCGCTGCTGTCAGATCAAAGTCAAAGTCAAAATCTTTTTATTCCGTAAAAATGGCTACATTTGTTTGGAATCGTCACAATTTTTTTCCCTACCGTGCAGTTCATGACTAGGTGAGCACTGATAAAAATACTGCCAAAAAACTCAGGCATCCCTCTTTTGGTATCCAAACAAATTTACATAATTTATTAATTACATTATAATTGGATCGACTCAATCCCAGGCATTTTTATCATTAATATAGTCAGATACTTTATAATATGCCCTGCTACACAATTTGGCTTTAATAGTAGTTTTAAACTTGTTTATTGACAATTCTCTTATATTGCTGGGAAGTTTGTTATAGAACCGTATACATTGCCCCATAAAAGAATTACTTATTTTGTGGAGACGGCTTGCATGTAACACAAGATTATGCTTATATCTAGTATTTACGTTATGAGTATCACTCTTTTTACAAAATGATTCTATGTTTTTATGGACATACAAAAGATTTTCATAGATATATTGCGATGCGACTGTTAGAATATTTATTTCTTTGAATTTTTCTCTTAGGCTCTCACGGGGACCAAGTTTGTAGATAGCTCTTATGGCTCTCTTTTGCAATAAAAAGATGGTGTTAATGTCCGCGGAGTTACCCCAAAGAAGAATTCCGTATGACATAATACTATGAAAGTAGCTGAAATAAACTATTCTAGCCGTATCAACATCAGTGAGCCGTCTAATAGTTTTCACTGCATAGGCTGCAGAACTTAGTTTTCCTGATAATTTTTCAATTTGTGGGCCCCATTGTAGTTTGGAGTCAATTGTTATACCCAAGAACACAGTTGTCTCCACAGGGGCTAAATTAGTTCCATTAACATGTACATTGGTAGTCACCTGTCTTACATTAGGTGTTGAGAACTTAATTACTTTAGTCTTTTTATCATTTAAAAGCAGATTATTAACATTAAACCAATGCATAACTTTAGAGAGAGCATCGTTAACTTCGTCATAATTATCTAACTGTCTATTAATTTTGAATGTCAAAGAGGTATCATCCGCAAACAATACAATCTCATGTTTATCCTTTACATAATAAGGTAAGTCATTTATATATACTAAAAATAAGAATGGACCTAGAATTGACCCCTGTGGGACTTCCATGACTACAGGGGACCCCGAAGATCTTTTACCATTAACATCGACCTTCTGTATCCTATTGCCCAGATAAGAAGACAGAAGTTCGAGAGCCTTGTTCCTGATACCGTAGTGGTGTAATTTTCTGACAAGAGTGTCATGGTGCACGCAGTCAAACGCTTTAGACAGATCACAGAAAATTCCCAAGGCATCTTGCGAACCTTCCCATGCCGCGAATATACTTTTAAGCAAATGAATCCCTGCGTCTATAGTTGAACAACCTCTCGTAAATCCGAACTGTCTCCTATGAAGCAAATTATGTGTATTAAAATGTCTGAGCAACTGGCTAAGCATTAGTTTTTCAAAAATTTTACTGAGAATGGGCAGTATGGAAACAGGTCGAAAATTCGAAGGGTCCGAACTATCACCAGATTTAAATAATGGAATGATTTTACTATGTTTCATCAAGTCAGGAAATACACCAGATGCCACACAACAATTGAAAATTGTAGCTAAATGTGGAGCGATTGAAATAATAATAGAAGATATGGTTTTGACAGATAGACCCCACAGATCTTTAGTGTTTTTCATATTTATTGATTTAAAAGCGTTCAAAACATCTTTGATCGCTTAACGAAACGTCAAAATATACGCATTTTGACACTCGCCGCGCTGCAGTGCAGTTGCAGTTTTTTAGTAGAATCGGCCTATAGGGCAGTGCTACATTCTCTCTAGCCGAATTGACAATTGTTACATCAAAGCATTGAAATGCTTGTAAAGTAAGACAACAATGTGTATTCGAGAACAGTACCAGAGCACGAAAGTGATCCAATTGCAAAAATGTTTTAGAAGGCGACGTTATATTGCCGAAACTCTTCACCGTAGCATTGGACGATTTTCAAGCTCTTGGATTGGAAAGGATACGGTATCAATAGCGAATACATCTCTTACCTTCGGTATAGTTTTTGGATATTTTCGATTTCGATATCGCTAGACAATTGAGATGAATGTATCGTTCCATTAACAGTTACAATGATTTTAGCATTAAGTCTGCCTTGTAAACCCCGACAATTATAGAATAGAAACTGTTTTTTTTTTTTTCTTGAATTTTTTAGAATTAGCTTTGATAAATTTTGTGAATAGGTTGGTATATTTATAGGAACATGATAGGCAGTCTGTCTCCGATTTTGCAAATTAGTATTGGATTAGTTACAACAAGTGAATGAAGCAAAATTTCCAAAAACACTTATTAATAAAAAAATAATAAAATAAAAGAAACTTTATTCATCTGTACAAACACATTGTCTGCGACCAATGACATTATTACACAGTGCACGAATATATAGTAGCCCTTACATTCACATAGAGGTATTGTACAGATAAAAAGCTAAGAGCCTCAGCGGAACCGCTGTTTTTCAGTCTCTGCGTTTGATTGATGACACACCGCCAGTATAGACGCTGCACATTAGTAACAAACTTCTTAGTTTCTGATATCACAGAAAACGTGTTTTTGCTCTGCTGTTTCAGATCACGTAATGTATGTTATATTTTTCAGGGGCCTGAAAGACTACAAAATTTGTTGCAGGTAGTGGAACAATATTGTTATTTGATAGTAAATAAGATTCAGGCGTTATTTTGCGAAAGTCAAATTTAGCTTACACGCTTTGTTCCAATATTGAAATCACTATCTGTAAAAGAAGCACACCAAATAATATAGATCATCATAATATAGATCAATTGCCATTTTTATTTGAAACTCTAATAAAAAAAATGCTTGAAGTCTTAAATGAGTCAAGCTGTTAGCTAAAAAAACGGGATATGCCTGTGTCGTGGACAGAGCTTTACGTGAATACGTCTTCGTAATGGGTAAACGGAAGTAAATTATACTAAAAGGAAATTATATGATGCAGTGAAATTATTTCAAAATGGTGGAGCTTTCACCCCACCGCGCGCGATTTATCACAGTTGTTGGGTTTAAAAATTCGCGCAACCTAAATATTATTTTTATTATTGTTGGTAGTTGCGCAAATGTACTCGTATCTCTTTCTTCCTATATATTCCGTCCCTTCCCGCCATGCACACGTCAAGACCCCACTCTGGCGAGTGCGTCGCTACTGTTCTACTGAAGAAATTAACAATATGGCCGTGTTCTAACCGCTCCGCAAATTTAATTGATTTATATAATTATTATTGTGAAAACTGGAACTAAGTGCACGAAATAACTATTATAAGACTGTGAACGTTCATATGTACTGTTTTTGAGACGATCCGAGGTCCGTCTGTGGTTTTATGAAGTAGCCACCACGTGATCACGCTGCGTGCCGCCGGTCTACCTTTTCATCAGAAGGCGAGCTGGCCAGCATCAAGTAAGTGTGCACGGTTATCCTTTTCCATTGTCTCAGTATCCGCAAATTGTTTGCATTTCCCGCTAATACGAGTGCATTTGTTTTCCATTTTCAAAAACCGCAGTTTTTCTGAACCAACCTAAAATACAGTCCACTTATAAACTTCTCATAACCGCTAAAAATAATGGAAATTATCTACCAACAGTCTTCCCTCGACAATGCACACTGGGGCGAATTTCGGATTTAATTTGAGATTTTTTGTAACCCCATACATTTTTTTTTTAATTCAATTTTTCTCGAAAATTATAATATTTAAAAAAAAACAACGTCTGTTCTGTTTAGGACTATTGATTGGCATAAAGAAAACAATGATATATTGTTACAAAAAATCCAACGTCCGCAAGTCCGAAATCCGTCCCAGTGTGCGTACGTAACAAATTCATTGATTCTTTAGCTATCAAGTGCTGTAATTAAATTTCGAATGTTAACGATAGGTGTATAGCTGCAACACCAAACTCTGTCCTCCGATTTTACTATCATCAGTTTTCTGAATTTCTTCCCCCTGTGAAAGCAAATTTCAAAACGTATTCACGTTCTAAATTATCATTAACATCAGAACATAAGAATAGTATATTACTTGTGTATCTGTTAAGTATAGATACACAAGTAATATACTATTCTTATGATCTTCAGTTTTCATTCACTCTTCTTCAGTCCAGTTTCTTTTGTTTTCAGAATAACCGAAAATTACGTGACCGGCTGCAGGTAGCCTGTAGCTGTGTCTAGGTGTCATATTTCTTTATATTTCACATAATCATCTAATCCATGTCTACGTGCCCGTGAGGCATGAGGCGTGAGGCCCGTGCTAAAGGCAAATAAATATTATTTATCTTATCTTTTATCATTAGACAGCGAACTATGTTTCATGGTGGTAAAAATACTACAGCAATCCATCGGACAATAAGACATCGGCCCTAGAGTATAATATATGCCCTATAATATAAAATATCATAAGACTACGTGCTGTCTCAATCTATAAGCATGGAACATGATGAGACAGGAGAAATACAGATTCATATTATTTCATATATTTAGAGCGAGACAGCATGTTATCTTACGATATATTATAACTACGACTATGACGGGCTTTAGTCTGTTCCCAAACTTCAACCGACAGTGGCGGTGCTAGGCGTCGGCGCCTGTTGAGGCCTCTCAAAAATTATTTTTGTCATTATTCAATTAGCAATAATACGTCTAGAATAAAATTAGTGTATAATTATTATTAGTATATATATATAGTATATAATTCAGCTCATTTAATTAAACATTTTCTTTTTGACTGGAAAACGAGAGAAGCCTCGCAAGGCTTATGTCGTCGAGGCCCACGTTATGTCGTGCGCCGCCATTGTCTGAAACGACCTCTCTAGTGTACAGGGATTATGACGGCTTCTCGAATGAAAATACTAGTAATGTCCGCAGTAAAGGGTTGTCGAGGTCACTTATATTGAATAGCTATAGACATCGCTTTTCATAGATATAAGTGGCAACGTTTTATTTTGCAAAATTTGTGGCGTAACGCTCGTAGATCGAATTCGCAATGATGATGTTAAAACAGAGTTGATTGAAAGAATATCGATTAAACTAAGAAGAGGCATGTGCTGTTGGTTCGAAAATGTAGAAATAATGCAGGAAAAAAGAATTACGAAACAAACTTACAACGCGAAAGTAGAAGGATGTAGGGGACGAGGAAAGACAAGACTTACCGACCATGACCAAATTGATCGTGTTTTATCAGAAGGTGACATCAGGAGCCTTAGAAACCGGCGAGCGTAAATGAGAAGAGCAAATAATGTTAAAGAAGGCTCGGTTCCCTCTGCCTACCCCGCAAAGGATTTGATGTAAAGTTTTAGGTAGATAGATAGTTTATTTTATTTAGGGTTCGTTAATAAAAATAGAATCTTCAAGCGTGTGGAGCGGCGATGCTAGTATTAAATATAGCGGTACCTACAGCTTTTTAATATAAAAAATATTTCATTTTCAGAGGCTAAGTTTGCTTCAAGTTGCCCTAAACGGCGTAAGTAAAAAATAGCATGATATTGTAACATTTTCAGCGCCTGAGGATGCCTCGGGCACATGCATCTACTAACGGTAGTGGGTGGGTGCCGGCCGGCACTAGTTCGCATGAACTAATCCATAGCGGAAGCACACAAAGTAGTTTAGATCAAATTTCCTGTAAATATGACTTTCGCGAAATAACGCCTGAATCTATTAAATATTTAACTGGTGTAAATAAAAAAGTAAATTGCTTTCAATTGATTATCAAGTTTAGCAATCAAAACCTACCCAATGTAAAGTTACCGCTCGGACAATACTAGTAATGCAATTTGATCTAACCTGCTTTGTGTGCTTCCGCCACCAATTATAATATATAATACAGTTCTATACTAATACTAGTAATGTCCACCTCTATTGGTAATACAGCAACTCCTTTGTAGATTTTTTTATACAACTAGGTTGGCAAACAAACATGCGGCCCACATCAGATGGTAAGCGGTCACCGCAGCCTATTGACGCATGTAACACCACGGGAATGTTACTCGCGCGCTGTCAATCTTGTGACCTAAGCATGTTTCGTCACAGTCCCCATTGAGTGACAATGTACACCCATCCTTGACTCTACATTATGTAATGATATTTTCCTATCTGTGGCATAACAATTAAAATATGTATTACTGCTGGCAACAGTGGCAACTCTCTTGGTTAAGATAGTCTCTCGATAAATGGTAGGTTTGTGATATTGGGAAGAAAGAAAATAAATGTTAATATGTAAAACAAGGTTTTTATTGATGAAGAAATTCTTTGCTGAAAACTCCATCCTCACCAACAGTACCCATTTTTTCTCTGCCATATCTCACCCTTCAAACCGGAACACAGCTATATAAATATATGGCGGTAGAAAAAGGTGAGACAGAGGTACCCACGCAGGCGACTTTTGTACAAAGTCTCTGGTAAAACTGGTGATTACTGGTAACCTCACCTCACACGTACACAACAACCATCTGGGAGTTATTGTTTTCTGTGATGTGAAGGTATTTCCCCAATCGGGTTACTAAAATACCCAGACCAAGAAAAACAAACATGTTCACACAATTGTTTGCCTTGTGTGGGAATCAAACCGACGAGCGCTGTTGTTAAAGTAGCATTACTAACGACCAACGTCGGGAGGCATACAAGTATAGGTTTTGTATAAAGAAAGTAGTATCATTTATATACACAAGTTATGACTAAAACTGCTTATTACATTTTATTCATTAATCCTGTATTATTTTTAATCTTGTTTAATTACAAATAATCTCAGGCGTAATGTTTAATTTATTAATAAATTGAATTATTCATACAGACTATCGCAGTAATAACGAAGTAAAACACAGACTCACACCACAGAGCATAAAACGCGAGCTTCCATAGACGTTTAGAATAGAATGATTGAAATAGATTTGCGAATGATTTGAAATGCCAAACTGGTATTCAAATCATTCGCAATCGCAATTAATCATTGTTCAAAGAGTTAGGATGTTTCTTTTAAGTTATCCTACTGATTGCATCTTTATACTATAGCTGAGGTTGTAAATTTGAGCTTGTTTAGAAAACTCTTTACGCCTTTCGTTGTTATATTTCAGAATCAGGATCGACGAGGCCGGAACGAGGACGTAAGCATACTTGACAAATCCTTTCACGAATAAATTTTATTACGTGCAATATTTGAGAGATATAAAATCACGTTTTGCTACGTGATTTTATACCCTACCACTCATGTACTGTGATATTTTTTTAAAGCGTTAAAGTAAAAACGAGCTTACGACCTGCTGATAGTAAACGGCGACAGGATCATCCATCACTAGCTATATCGTGAATACATTATCCCTGTAAAAACACATTCGCGCCTTTTTAAAAACTCCATATGTATCCAAAACCTCGGCTTAACATGTATGTATGAACGAGTATATCTTCACGCCAGATACTTTACCGGGAAGACAGAGAGAACCGAACGCCATAAGAAGCAGTCCTTACACACCGCGCTGGCTTCTGTAAAATTCATAGCAAAAAAGAGGAAATGAGTACGAAAACGAGGAGTCCTTCATAGGACCATGAAAATTTTGTACCATAAATTGCAACTGATGGATTAATAGAAGATTCTACGACCACGCAAAGACCTGGGGGGGGGGGGGGGGGGGCACACTTTACCTAAAGAAAATATTTCTATTAGCAAGGCGTAAGCACAAGAACTATACAATGTACACTTTTAGAGCAATGACAGCCCAATAGATATAGAACCACCCTAGTGACGGTTGGTCACTAGGGCGGTTCTATATCTATGGTCTGCGGTTCGGATCCTGGCATGTATCACTAAATTGTGTTTTTCGGATTTATGTACGCATTTGTAATTATCACTTGCTCGGCGATAAAGGAAAAACTTAAAAAATAATATATTGAAAGATGTGTGACCTTACCTAAGAATTATCTGGTTTTCCCTCTATGTTTGGGGAGATCTGACGACAGTCGCTTCAGGTAAAAATCTGTAATTTATTACAGAGAGACGGGAGCGATGAAGATGAACAAGATAGACATGGCAAAGTTGACGACGGCAATGTAACTATGGTTTTACATACTTAGATGTAAAAAAGAGAGGGGGAGGAGGGTGAAGGAGCCGAGGAAGGCCATGCAAGGCTTCACGATCAAATTAAGTGTAATTTGACTTTAACTGCAAGAAAGTAATATACAATTTTAAGAAGCAAGTATGTAAAGATGTATATATTCTCTACCTAAGTTGGAGTTGGCATGAAACTGCTAAAAGAGAGACGAGGAAAACATGTTATGATTTTTTTTACGCTTGCAACATATTAAGTATCACTCGCGTGATGCCTGTGCTGCGAACATAGCGACTCCCTAGTAGCTTACTGGTGACCTCACTCGCACGAACACAACAACCCTCCAGAGGGTAGTTATTTGGCTACGATTTTCTGTGAGGTAGGGGTACATCCCCAGACGAGCTACTTTAATCCGCCCTGCCTCTCATAAAAACACCCAGATTAAGACAAACAGTCATGTTCATGCACACAAACGTTTTGCTCTATGTGGGAATCAAACCCACAAGCGTTGGTGTCAAATTGGCGTTACTAAGCACTGCGCCACCGAGCTTATCAAGACTCGTAAGATCCAAGTTCGAAAACAACCTACTCTTTGCTCACATCGCATCTCCCGCGATTCGGCTCAAATGACCTTCGGCTGAAATGACCTTCGGCTGGAATGTGTCAGTGGAGCCATGTATATGTCACATACAGTTCCTTTAAGTTACAGAACAGAACTGTACCGTCCGAGTGGGATTGAAGTGGTTCTCGCTTGACCAAGAAATTTAATTAGAGGAGTTAGATTGACTTCGTTTTGTATATATAATGTCGGGAGGCATGCAAGCATACGTCCCACATGATATAAACCGGTTACCGTAGCTTATAAACGCTTGCAATACATGAAGTATCCCTGGCGCATTGCCATCTCTGCTGATATTACAGCGACTCCTTAGGAGCTTACTTGTTAGCTCACTCACTAGCAGAAACACCACAACCCTCAAGGTAGTTATTATTTGGCTGCAGTTTTCTGTGAGGTACTTGACTAGACGGGCTGCTATGATGCGCCTTACTTCTCTTATAAACATCCAGATCAAGATAAATAGACACGTTCATACACACAAATGTTTGTAATGGAAATCAAATCCACGAGCGTTGATGTTAAAGTAGAATTGCTAACGCTCCGCCACTGAGCTCGTCAAAATTCTCATAACAAATCGTCATTATAATTATGTTTCTAAAAATTGTCATTTTCGTCACATCCAAAATGGATTACTAAAGTGTTTTTGATTTGAACATTTCAATCAGACTACACAATTGTATCAAGTGTCTATGAACGCCGTTCAGACGTATATATATGCAGAAGGACAACTACTTTTTCTTCTTCAGAGACAAGAAGGCGACAGCCGTCAAGATAGAGAAAGCGATGTCCGTGCTGGAAATAATGATCGAAGTGTATCTTTAAGGGTAATTTGTTATTATTTTTGTGGCTGATAGATCTTTTATGTTCAACGAATTCTTTGAAATTCATAAGTCGCTTACGTACGTCATTCTGAACACGCAGGTCAAGCAATGTCGGCCGCGGTCTGTCTATGGATAGGTTTATCAATATCGAGTTTCTCCGTGCCGAGGGCACGTTAAGCCGTTGATCCCAGTTGTTGTCGATAGACGACAGTCGTCAAGCTAAGTAAGCCTTCGAGCGGCTTGAAAACATTGGCCTCCGCCCATCCGCAGTGTGGTAGAGTATCCCATAGTATCCCAGTTAGGGTTCGTGTAGTTTGTGTAGTCGCCGTACTTATCAAGTTCAGAGTGAGTATGCTCAAAATCAGCAGTAGTTCAGATCGGGGCAAAGATATCTGATGTTCATGTATATCTGCCGGACGGATGGATAATGCTGTTGCTTTTGGATGGGAGCACTAGAATACAGGATTGGGTCTTGCGACCCGAGTGCAAAGGCCAAAGCTAGGATTTCTTTGCCACCATATACGGTTGTGGTGCCACATGAAGCATCTTTAACACTTTTGTACCACCTAGGTTTTATCTTCATTTGTTTTTTTTTATACAACGTCGAGAGGAATACAAACATACAGCCTACCTGATGTTGTGGTTACCACAGGCTACGAACGCTTGCAATACACTAAGCATCATTCACGTGATGGCAAATGCTATGATGTTCTGCTGCTAACACAGCAACTCCTTAGGCGCTTACCAGTGACCTCACTCACACGCAGGAATACTACAACCCTCTAGGGTATTGTTATGTGGCTGCGATTTTCTGTGAGATGGAGATACTTCCCGAGACGGGCAGCTTTGATGCGCCCTTCCTCTCTTAAAGCACCCAGACCAAGCAAACAGACATGTTCATGCACACAAATGTTTGTCCTGTGTGAGCATCGAACCCACGAGTGTTAGTGTCAATGTAACGTAACAGCGTGTTTCACCACTGCGCCACCGAGCTCGTCAAATCAGGTACCAGTCAGGTGCCACTACCGAAGCTGTCAACAGGGCTCCGTGTGGAATCACAGCACGCGACCCAGCCCGGCTTCGCACGTGTAATCCGATCGCTACCAAACTTCATAGCTGATCTAGACTAAAGATTCCCTGAAAATTTCATTAAAATCGATCCAGCCGTTTTCGAGTCCATGCGAACATATATAAACACATTCATTTTTAATATTATTGTCTATTTTAACTAGTTACTACGATTTTATTATTTCTTTTGACATTTACTACTATTTATATTCGTTTACTATTCTAATAATCAATTCCGTTTATGTTGTACTACCTTCCCATTCGCCTGCCAAGTTCCAATTAGACACTCAAAGGTTGACTGGAAGAGATTCCTTATAGGAATAAGTCCGCCTTTGTACGTTTATTAATGGGATGCATTTTAATTTTTTATGATTAATTTAATTATTTATATAATATATTTTTTATGTTAGAAGATAGATGACACAAAAAAGCATGCGGGTCAACTGACCGTATAAATATCAGACAGTCATTGATGCGTTACCAGCACGAAAGAAATAACCTATGGAGAACCAATAAAACACTATCGCGTAGTAACTGAACTCACCGCCACGGTTCGGGGGGTAAAGTAAAACGCGCAACTATCGGGTTACTGCTAAAATATCCTCCCGTTGATCATCAATCAGGCTCGAATTTCCGAAATATTTGGGTGCTAAAACACTACATTTTGGTGAGTGAGAGGTGCCTTTATGCGTCGTCAAGTTGTTTATTAGTTGGTGATTACCAGTTTTGAGAGATTTTTTTTTTTGGAACTTCGTTTGCATAAATGATGCTAATAAACATGAATATATTTCATTTCTGTCTGCAGGTGCCTTCTTTGGATAGTTTTGCGAGATACATGGCTGTTTTAAATAAAGTAAGTAGTACCCATTGAATTATTATGTACTAGTATACTAGAACCATCGAGTACATAACGTACTAGAACCAACACCGCGGACCAAATGCTTGCGCCATGCTTTGTTGCCGATCGGCAACAACTCATTGCTGTACTACGTTGAACGAAACGCGTATAAGCGCCATGAAAATCACGGCGATTTTGACATTTTGGTCGCAAGAAAAATACCCCTTAGAAGCGATTTAGTGCTGTATCTTCGAATCCTTGAGATAGCCATGTAAATTATTTCAGCACTGCAACGGACACTAGTTTTAATTATTACCAAAATGGAGCAAGACTTTTACTTAGGATTGCTCCTCTAGTACCTTCATAATAACGCAACCTTTATAATAATATCTAGAGTAGTATGTAGGTGGCACAGTAAACAATACTACATCACAAATAATCGTTTAAACTACCTGATAGCAAAGAAATAATTGTAAATGTACCTAGTATACTGTAATAGTTGATTTAATTCTCCGATCTATTGTTTGATAAAATTATACTGTGACACCACATGAGGGCAGAGCACTGGAGTACTGAGATACAGGCCCCCTGGCCTAGTTCAGAGGCTCCAGTCTCACACAATCATATGATACCGCACATATCGTATATTTAATTTGTATTTAAGATTGTGGAGAAAATAAATAAACAAGTTCAAGTTCAAGCAAGCATGATTAATCATAGCCATGCGGCCTTTTTAGTATTTATAAATTCGGGTGATATTTTTTGAAAGTCTAATTTAAGGCAATTTGATCCAAACAACTTTGTGTGTGCCCGCCAGCGATTAGTTCATGCGAACTAGCGCCGGCCAACGTCCACTGATGCAAGTTGCTGCTTCGGTCGTCTCTGCGATTGCTCGCCATCCGGAACTGGAACCTCGTGCACCCGTCTCCGCCGTTAGTACCCTGGATGGCAAAGCAGCCTGGCAATAACTACTAATGGACGGCCATAGTTCGCATGGGTTAATAAATGGCGGAAACATACAAAGTAGTCTGTTCTTAGATCACCAGCTTTCATATAAGCTACCTCAGGGTTCGGTAATCTGTCGGTAATCAACACACTGTTTTTGCTGCATGGCATTCGAATATAATATGCCTTGATTTTGAAGTGGTTACCGTAACTTGTGAACGCTTACAACACATGAAGTATCGCTCGAGCGTTACCAACTGCTGCTAATACAGCAATTCCAGCTTACTGGTAACCTTACTCACAGGCAAGAACACGACAACCCTCCATTGAGTTGTTACTTGACGGTTTTCTGTGAGGTGGATATATTTCTCTAGTCAGGCGCCCCAAAATCTCTTAAAAACACCCAGAACAACACAAACAGACATATTTGTCCTGTGTGGATCGAACTCATGAGCCTTGGTGGTGAGTACCATAACTAACCACTGCGCCACAGAGCTCGTCAATGTTTTAAGTATCATTTATGCAAACTACAGTACAATTCATGAGAGTTATCTCCGAGGACCATCAACTTCGGAAACAGAGATCGAGGAAGTGAAGCAAGGATTTGAGCTCGATGGTGTTTACTTGATAGTTTTTTTAAGAAACTAGATTGGCAAACAAGCATGCGGCCCACATTAGATGGTAAGCTGTCACGCAGCCTATTAATGCTCGCAACGCCACGGGGATGTTACTCGCGCGCTGCCAATCTTGTGACCTAACATATGCTATATAAAATACCTTGATAATGCCGTAGAGGCGAAACCGGTCGGTAAAAATAATAATCAAATAAAATTGTGAGGTGGAATCTGCGCAAGTGCAAGAGTTAACATTAACGAGATGTCTTCAAAATTCCTCCAAGCGCCTACAATCAACAGTATCAACATAAGTTGTGACCTAACGCTATTTCGTCACACAGTCAACACAGCTATAGTTGCTTGGCGGTAGAAATAGGTGAGACAGTGAGACGTACCCACGCAGACGACTTTTGTACAAATTCTCCCTCTGGTTACTTTGATAGTGTATTGTGATACCAATAAAACTCCACGCCAAGTCCCTAATGGGGTAGGCAGAATGGACCGAGCGCCACACGACTCGGTCCTTACACACCTCGCTTGCTTCTTTAACATTCATAGCTCTTTTCGTGCACGTTCGCCGACTCCTAGAGCTCCTGACACCAACTTCTGATAACACCCGGATTTTAAATATTAATAAATCATTAATCGTCTTAATGTATAAAAAAGGAATGTTTGTCTGTATGTCCTCTATGGACTCAAAAACGGCTGGGCAGATTTTGATGAAATTTTCAATGAATCTTCAGGTTAGCCCAGCAGGTGATCCTGTGAAGTTTGGTAACGATTGGATCACCCGTACGAAGCTGGATCAAGTAGCTAGTTATTTAATAAATTAATGATTTTCATTACAGAGATACAAAGGACGAGGAGTAAGTATTATCAATTTATCCGTGGGGTGATGGAGAAAAATACTGGAAATCACCGCCCCCTCTCTTCCCGTGGGTCTCGTAAGAGGCGACGAAGTGATTTCCCCAGGTTCCAGTATCTCAGCCGGTGGTAGGATAAATACCCACCTTTATCAATCAATTGGTACTAATGTAATAAAATCGATATTATGTCCTCTGTAGTTACTAAATCGATTTCAGATTTCACTATTAGAATCGATTCGCAAAATCTTGTTTTACATCCGTACCATGTTCGTTTCTTAAATAGCTGCAGTTCGGGAATCAGAATAGTCACGTACTGTGCGGATCCAGGTAAATTTTCTTCTGAGAACTCTCAAGTAGTGGGATAAACTCCCAGCCGAGGTGTTCCTAAGGAACTACAGCATGGGGTTCTTCAAGAAAGGCGTGAAGAGGTTTTTAGAGTCGGCAACGCATGAGTGACAAAATGGGGTTGCAAATGTCCGTATGCTATAGTGACTGTTTACCATTAGGCAGGCCGTATGCTTGTTTGCCACTTTAGTAGTATAAAAAAAACAAAAAGCATTAAATATATTTTCACAAGATGTCATTGACAGAACACCTGATAGGGTTTTCTTGACATGGTGGTTGCACCTTTAAACATTGCAGTAATAGGCAAATTATTGTGTTCAACGGTACACTCGCGGCGCAAAACAGTGTAAGCAAGTAATTGAATACCCGAAGCGTTCGTGTTTGTATGCAACCTATCACTCAAAAGCGGGTGCGATCGGGCGCGGTGCGATCGCTTTTTGTGTGACAGGTTGCATACAAATACGAATGTTACAAAATATCCCGTCTCGCATCGCTGTCGCTTTACAGCTTTTCCCGCCCCTTTGAGTTTTGGCTTTTTGGCCAGATGGAAGTTCCATAGATGTGTCGTTTATACATTATAACCTCGATTTTTTATACCACGTCGGGAGACGTACAAGCATACGGCCCACCTGATGTAAAGCGGTTACCTTAGTCTATAAACACGTGCAATACACTAAGTATCACTCGCGCGATGCCACCTCTGGTGCTAACACAGCAACTCCTTAGGAGCTTACTGGTGTCCTCACTCATACACAGGAACAAAACAACGCTCTAGAGAGTTATTTGGCTGCGTTTTTCTATGAGGTGTAGATACTTCCCCAGACTTTGATGCGCCCTACCTCCCTTAAAATTATTGTTCGTCTAATTCTATGGTTATACGGCAATAGTTATGTTTCTTGAATTAACTGACATGATTGATGTATTTTTATAGCTGCTTAAAGTGTCATATGTAAGTACTCGTATTATTTATTTATAAATCTCTATCATAGCTGTGAATGAGGTGAACAAGCAAAGGAGTCATCTGTTGAACAAGAAATTTCCAGCGTTACCATAAACACTTTCCTGACGAGGTCGGCGGCGCCGTGGTTAACAATACTTTTACATTAAGGTTCTATTTTTACCAAACCGAATACTCGGCGAGTTACGCGGTTCGTGCGTACCGAAGCCGAGTCAGAGTGCTCAGTGCTCCTGCACCACAACATGCCTCATACCAACATGTCAGAAGTCATGCTATTTTTCATTTCTATGATTTAAATTATTAAATTCTAATTACCTAAATTAATATTCTTATTTATTTCTATTGTCTCCATAATGAGACAAGAATATGTCGGTATATCTTCACGCCAGGTCCCTTACGAATTAGGCAGAGAATCCCGAACGCCATAAAACGTTACACGCCTCCCTCGCTTCATTGACATTCATTGGTATTCAGAAAAGAACAGGGTGAACTGAGACGGTTCTTCACGCCAGAGCAGCGCTGTCTTTTATACAAGACGCAAGTTCGCCCATGCGTGGAGTACTGTTCTCACCTCTGGGACGGGTCCGCCAAATATCTACTTTATGCTGTCGATAGAATGCAGAACCGCGCTATACGCGTCATAGATAGCGCTGAGGTCACTAACTCCCTTGAACCTCTTCAGCTGCGTAGGGATATTAGTAGCTAGAGTATTCTCTACCGTATTTACCATGAGGAAAGCTTTGAGGAGCTATTTGACCTCGTCCCTCCTTTCTTCCTCCTCCGGAACACGCGCGCTGGACTGAGATCACATCCACATAGAGTTGGATTGCTGACCTTCCGTACTAAGAAGTTCAGTGACTAATTTCTCTGTCGGACGGTCAAAATGTGAAATTCGTTTACGGCGCATGTGTTCCCCATCTCCTATAATGCTAAGGTGTAACGACCCGCAGACGAGGTGTGAAGAGTCACCTTAGCGAGCCGTCAAGGGCAGTGGCGTGCACTCCATATAGGCAAAAAGACATTGCCTACCCTATCAATTTGATAAATACCATCCGATGTTTCATTCTTAAACATAGTTTTTAACTAATATTTCATATCAAAAACAAAAAATTAAAAGCTCCATCTATCGGTATCGGTAAGTTATTAAACTCATCGCTAGTCATATTCAAATCGCAGCTAGGCGCTACGCTACACTAGCGCCGCATTGGCAGCTTTTTACGGCAGAGACACTAACTATATCTGTCTAAATTTACGTATGTGTGCCGTGTTGTTTATAAAAATACTGTAGTGTGCATTCCTATAATTACATTGCCCACAATAACACAAATAACGCACACAATCGCAAAGTATAGACAATGTCTTTTCAGCTGAACTATAACGTAAATCACCGAAGTGTCGCGAGCATTGCTACGTAACTATTTTAAAAAGTAGTTTGCTGCATATAATTATAGTGAAAGATATTGCCATTTCTTTTTTTCGTATAAAATTGATGTTCAATTTTATTTTGATTTTAAAACGGCCGCCATTGTTTTTGTTTTGAATCGATTGACTGGTAGCAGACGAAATAAGATTTTAAAGTTGATAAATATGATGACATTCACTGCGAAAGTTGTTCATGTGGTGTGTGTAGGGAAAATAAATGTTTTCAAAACTATCTTTCGGTGAAAAAAAACAAGTGATCACATACATCATGATTTCCACAAGATTGGGTAACCAAAATCAACATTCTGTATTTTTTGGTAAGTTAATAGCTTTAAAAAAATTCTGCCTACCCTGTCAAAAATCTCTGTGCACGCCACTGGTCAAGGGCCAGCACAGCGGTAATCACTGTGATGGCTGTTTTCTCATCTGATTCTCATTGACGCTTTCCACCAGGCGTAAAGAAGACATATTAGCAAATAAATAAATAAATATTGTCGGACAAACTACACAGCGCCACCTAGCCCCAATGTGAGCGAAGCTTGTGTTATGGGTACTAGACAACTGATAAACATACGTAAATACATTTTTTTTGTAAATACATACTTATTATACATAGAAAATACCCAGGCCAAGACAAACAGACATGTACATGCACACAAATGTTTGTACTGTGTGAGAATCGAACCCACGAGCGTTGGTGTCAAAGCAGCCTAACAGCGCGTTTCACCACTGCGCCACCGAGCTCGTCAGGCCGCCACAGGCTTTTAGCAGGCCACATTAAAAAAAATATATTTTAACAATAGATTACATTACCCCAGTACTCGGCATAAACGAGTTACTCGGCCGAGTACGAGTAGGTGCTCCAAAACATGCCGAGTACCGAGTACTCGGCGCAACTCTAATACTAACCCTTATGTGTACGGTTCCCACACAGGACAATTGTGTATCCGAAAACCCCTGAGCACAGCTCTGTCTCTTTCTCTATTCTGCACCAAAATTGAATTCCCTGGCATTAAGACTCGAGAAGCGGCATTGAGATCGATAAACTATTCGGCGTAGTGAATACGTCCATCAATTTCAAATTCATCAATTTCAGAGTTCAATACCTAAGCTCATTTTCTGTGGCACTATATTTCCCACATCGTAACTTTGACCAAGAAACTCAGTATCCTTAGAGTATTTTTGACGCGCGAAACGCGCTGTTACGCTACTTAGATACCAACGCTTGTGGGTTCGATTCCCACGCAGGACAAACATTTGTGCATGAACGTGTCTGTTTGTCTTGATCTGGGTATTAAGGGAGGTAGGGCACATCGAAGCAGTCGTCTTGGGAAGTACCTCCACCTCACAAAAAACCGCAGCCAGTAAGCTCCGAGCAGAGGTGCCACATCAACTCTTACTCATTCCAGTGCAGGGATACGGGTCTCCCTTCAACCGAAGGGGTTTTGAGCATACTCCACCACGCTGCTCAAATGCGGATTGGCGGAGGCCAGTGTTATCATTACACGTCTTTGTTTCGGCTCAATAAAGGAAAACAGTTCGATGAAAAATTTTTGCCCGCTTTAAACTGACAGGCAATAAAGCAAAAAATATGTTTCATTGATTCGATACAAGGTATTCCCCAGGACATGTTTAAAAAAGTATCCTATATTCTTACTACGAGTATTTAAATATGAACCTAGAATGTATTTACGCCCTCCCTGCAAGTCCCTGCCAGTGTAGACACGGATAATCTATCACTATTATAACTCAGTCCTATAAGGGGCGTTCCCATTCGTTTGTGTAACATTCCTAGCTATTTTCATGCACTCTCGCCGGTTCCTATGTGTCCTTATATCACCTTCGCGTAAAATATAACTTTGATCCTAACAGTTGCATCTTGGTCTTCCCCTATTCCTTAGTCATTCTACTTTGTACCGAAAGCTGACAGTAAATATGGTTTATTTCAGCGCGCTTCGTCACTCAGGGTAAGTAACAAGTAGTAGTCATTATTTACGCATCCATTATTACAGAATATACTCGTATATTCAAAGTCCCCGGAGAGGGTATTTTGTATCAGCATTGTTACAAAATATAATAAATTTCATTCTATTACTTAATTAGTGTTCCAATTTTTATTTCTTTTACGTAGAGGCCCCTTAGAAAAAAATATTATCATGTAGTACACCCGCCATAACCCGCACCAGGGGATATTAATGGAGCAATATGCCCAACCCAACATACCAATATGAGCAGGTCTGGGCAGGTATTGAAAATATTGTGAATGTTTGAGAAATCATTGGGCAATCTGGGCCTATTATTGGTACCTACCTGTCATATCTGATTGTTACTTCCGGCAGGCCGTGGCTCACCGCTCACTGGATGGACCCCCTAAATGACAGAGATTATAACTTATTATTAAATACTATTTCAATTCTTGTTTACTCGTTCCACTAAAACATATTTTAATAATATTACGGGAGCATAAATAATACATTAACGATGGTGTTAAATAATCAATTATCTAAACTAACTGGCATGGCCTCGAATATTAACTAGAGATACACAAACGAGAGAAAATTCAAGAGAGAAAGATTAGAAAAAATTTCATTATTAAAATAGATGCGAAACAAAGTAGGCAACAGGGAACGAAACTCCACCACACAGAAAACCACAGCAAAATAACATCAACGGGGGGTCGTTGCGCTCCTACGAGTGAGTAAGTAATGCCTGAGGTGTATTGGCAGCGGTGTATTGGCAACGCTAGAGTGAAAATAGAATTGCAGGCGTTTATAGGGTACTATAACAATATATCTATATACACTATATTTTTATAAATCTCGTGTCACGGTGTTTGTGGTCGCACTCCTCTGAAACGGCCTGACCGATTTTTATGTCATTTTTCATGTATATTTGGTAGATATGAGAATAGGTTGTAAAGTATATTTCATTAAAAAAAAAATTAGTAAACAATTAATAAGAATAATTTATACGACAGAACAATGTTTGCCGGGTCAGCTAGTAACATATAATATCGTGTTGGTATTCATTTAAAATTAAAACCAAAATCCACAGTGACGGCGAAAGCGGGAAAGCGACGGCGATCCGGCGCGGTACGATCGCTTTTTGTGTGACAGGTTTCATACAAACACGAATGTTACAAAAAGTCCGGTCCCGGACCCCTGCCGCTTCCGCTTATCCCGCCCCTGTGGGGTTTCGGCTTTAAGCACAATAAAAATTGCATCTATCTATAACTTCACGTACTTCACTTATATCTTCAACTTCCACTATGCTTAGTGTTTGTGGACTATGTGAAGGCTTTCAATTCGATCGTGACTTGGGCTGTGCTCCAGTCTCTCCAGCGGTGCCGTAGGTATAACGAAGTGTTGAAGGGTATACTATATATATACATAGTATGAAAACACGACCATGTCGATCCGACTACAGAACCAGAGTACGAAGCCTATTCAATTGCAGAGAGTAGTGATACAGGAAGATGTTGTTTCTCCGAAACTGTTCACGGCTGCATTAGAAGATGTTTTCAACTGGACTGGAAAGGATACGGCATCAATATCAACGGCGAGTATATCACTCACCTTCGATTTGCCTATGTAGTAATCATGGCGAAATCGCTGGAAGACTTGAACACAATGCTTAAAGATCTCGACAGAGCATCCCAACGAGTCGGTCTTAAAATAAATGTCAAATGTACATGTTGTACCCACTCCAATCTCAGTTGGGAGCTCAGTTCTTGAAGTTGCCGATGAGTATCTACCTAGGACAGATAGTCCAAATAGGTAGATCCAATTTTGAGAAAGAGGTATCTCGAGGATTCCAAATCGCATGGGCAGCGCTTGGTAAATTGCGAAAGATTTTCTCATCCAAAATATGTCAATGTCTCAAGACGAAACTCTTCGACCAGTGTGTGTTGTCAGTGATGACATACGGCACAGAAACGTGGTTGCTTACTATGGGCCACAAACGGAAGTACAAGATCGCGCAGTGTGCGATGGAGAGAGCCAGGCTGAGTTTCTCTAAGACGTGGAGTTAGAAATGAACACATCCGTAGAAGAAGTAGAGTTACCGACGTAGCTCTAATGATCAGCAAGCCTAAGTGTCAGTGGGCAGGCCACATAGCTCGGAGAACCGAATGGCGGCCACGAACCAGTAAACGCAGGGTAGGGCACGCCTTCTTTCATCCTGCATACTTTCTGAACCAACGGAGCTTGCCTCTTCTTATTTTAACACCAACACTCTCTTTCAGACGAGCTCTGTTTCTAATATCATCATTACGAATAAGGTCTACAAGCGTTACGCTTATAAGAAATTGAAATTGAACTCTAAATAAATTATTACTTTTATGTTTGAAACCAAATGGTGACGAGTTAAATGTCGGTCCCGCCAGAAGTATCTTTGCTTGCATTCTTAACTGCACCGCTGACTTACACGGGAGTGTGCAGTAAATATCTTTTTAATTTGTTTATTCTTATTTTAGCCGAGTCCTGGATTACATCCATTAGGTGTAAGTATCTCATAAATCAAACAAAAAGTCTTACCTGCTTATTGTATTACAAATGTTGTTATTTTAATACTTATACTAATTTTATCACTAGGCTCTCGAGTTCCTATACGTAAGTTGTATTAATTTATAATAACGTATTGATTTATGTAATACCAAAATGTATGTAAGTATTAATTTTAGATCTTTTAGATCTTCTGCTCACTTCTCATCGTGAAAATTATCAGGTCTCTAGATGTGTTCTATACTTGTATACCTACAGTATAGCTAATGCTACTGAATTTATTAGATTATTGAAGTAAAACTTCTTTACGCAGTCTTGACTTGGGGAGTAAGCTGGTGAATGCGTGACGAGAGCGTTACGAAAAGTGTGATCGGGTGAGGCGAACGGAAGTTGAGAGGGAGATATAAGTTAGTGAAGATAGAAACAGAGAGAGTTACGTTTCGTATATTACTGTAGGGACAAGAGAGAGAGGTGCGAGCACATATTTTCTTTCTCTCTTTCTCTTTCTCTCATAGCGAGTTAAGTTTCGTATATCTAAGACACAGTGCAGGCCTATTGTCTGTATCACACTATGGAGCTAAAGAAGTTTAACTTCAGTCGTGTGGTCTAAAAAGCACACTCGTTTTTTGGTCATAATAAATATACCAGAAGTTTCGTCCCATTCAAATTTTTTCATTGGATCACTTGTAATAACAAGCGCAATGTAAATTAATAAATATTTTAAAACTCTATCTAAATTCGTAAATTTTTTAAAGTTTAATTCAAAATACTAAGAATTTAATATTCATAAAATAATTTGTATAGGCCTTGAAGAGGCCTATCGCAGAAACGATAAAATGGAAATTCGCAACAAGATATTAGTTTGGAGCTATGCACTAAACATGTACCAAATACCTCTGCACTTTAATTATATACCTACATTTCGTATAAATTGAATACGCTTTGATTGATTCAGTAGTATGCGAATTACCGCCAACCAATATACACCATACCATACCAATCAAACGCGTATTCGAATAACCTATATTTACCATTAAACGTGTAACCATTTTACCAGTTTTGTAATAAGTGACTTTTTTTTTTAGTAGTAATTTAATAATAAACCATTTTTACATAAAGACTATCAGTGAAATTATATTGTCTCCGCCAACAATCACCAGTACCTAATTCAGCGGGTATACCACCTGCCGAACCATGAAGCAGAATCCACTACAATATTGTCTAGTCTAAACAACGCTAATCCATTACCTACCCCACAGCTTGAAAAAATCTGCACATTTGCCTTTATGAAGTACTGCATACCTGTCCCTTTAGCCATTTCAGCTATTTCTCAACGTCAATTCGATAAATATATTTTTTTCTCCCAAATTTCCGAAAAATTCTTACTGCTCCTTGTTATCAACTTGTTTATATGACAAAACTTAAAAATACCAATCGTTGTAACCTCTTTAGTTTTTTTTTATAAACCTCTGGCACACATGACCTATCCGACGTTAAGCAAGTACCATAGGCTATGAACATTTGCAAAACTAGGCGCATTCCTCATGCGTTCCCTGTTCTTACATGGTATAATTAAACCATATTTACAATGAAATTTACTGAACGTTACGACTTTGAACTTAACTCCTCAGGTAGCCCCACCCGAGTATCGCTTACCGACCGAGAGCAAAAATTTAAATGAGGTAAGAAACCACAAATTTTTAATCCTCTCCTGAATTGGGAACCTGAAAATGCTCGGAGTTTGTCTGCAAGGAATCAAGAATGAGTACCTCCGTAATAGAGCCAGAGTTACCGAAGAGGCTCTCAGGATGAAAAAGCTTAAATGGCAGAGTGTAGGCTATAGCTCAAAATATTGATGGCAGTAAGATTCTCTAATAACGACTGTGAATCGAAAAACAAAGTGAAGGACAGCTCCTCAACTACACACCCAACTGATTGTTGTGGAAAGAGGGAGGCCTATGATCAGTGAACATTCTTCGGCTGAAATGATGATGATAAAAAGACACATTAATGCAAATTGAACAGTCAGAACCCGTTATATACGTTTTCCCATTCATTTCGCGGTCGTATACGACCACCCGGGTTTCGAAGGGTTAAAATTAAAATTCCTAAGAATATATCTACAACGTTCACCAGGGGGAGACTTTGTACAAAACTCGTCTGCGTAGGTACCTTTGTCTCACCTATTTCTACCGCCAAGCAGCTATATTTATATAGCTGTGTTCCGGTGTAAAAGGTAAGATATGGCAGAGAAGTTACTGGGTACTGTGACGGAACAGCCTTAGGTCACAAGATTGGCAACCCGCGAGTAACATCCCCGTAGTGTTGCGAGCGTCAATAGGCTGCGGTGACCGCTTACCATCTAATGCGATGCGCATGCTTGTTTGCCAATCTAGTTGAATAAAAAATAAACGTTATTAATCTATGCCGTTCAAAACCTCAGACTTGCGCATTGAGCGTTTACATTCGCCTGCGAGTACAGCTAACTGTACTCGCAGGCGAATGTAAACGCTCACAGATCACGCCTGACACTCAAAGTGCAATTGTAACTCTTATTACATACGGGCATAAGAACAGTACAAAGAGCAAAATTGTAAAACTTGGAGTGCATTTGACTGTAAACTTATTTAATATGCACCCTGATCTTCAAAATATTTTAGTTACACTTAGGTACTACCTTACATCATACAGATTCCTACACATTTGATTTATTCTCCTAAATAAGCAGACACGACGATAACCAGATTTTATTCAGAACTAGTTCTTCCTACCGTTATTCCGTTTCTCAATCCATTAGGATAGACGGAATTCGCTACCTACGCCTAAGGATTTGGAGAAGATACTAATTTTTACACAGCGCGAACCTTAAACCCTATTCGACCTCCTCACACGTCACACGTCTTATATCTACATCTATATTAATATATAAAACGGAAAATTTGTTGGTTTGAACGCGCTAATCTCTGGAACTACCAGTTGGGTTTCAAAAATCCTTTTTGCATTTGTTAGCCCAATTCTAAAGGAAGGTTATGGGCTATTCAATATCACGATGGGACTCTAAGAAGCCGAGGTAAAAGAAAGAAAGTAGAAAAAGCGGTTCCTACGGGATACGGGCAAAAGAGCGGATGAAGTCGCGGGGTTACAGCTAGTTACACATATTCCGATACCCAACGCATTTACTCTCATAAATTTTAAGCAGATACGACGATAAATTGATTTTACCCAGAACAAGGGAAGACTTTTACCCAAATTCGCAACCTTAAGTGAAGGAAAATTAGTTGCCGATGAATTTCTTTGTCGATCAATCTAATTAAATATTTTAGCTACGCCCAAACGAGCAAAAGAAAAATGTAAGTACTAACGAAATAATATATATGAAAAGTTTTTGAAATTAAATTTGATATGTTTTAATCATAATTTGAATAAACCTTGGACATATCACTAGAATAAGACACGGTATGTGACAGAAGTTCGTTAATTTTACTTAGGACTTGTTCCGTGTCATTTTGCGAAGTGGCAGGAGTCTAGGCACGTAATGTGACGTGATACAGGTATGACGAGTCCGCTTTTTTTTAATACCACTAAGGATGGCAAACAAGCATACGGCCTGCCTGATGGTAAACAGTCAACGTAGCCAATGGATATTTGCAACACCAGAGGTGTCACTCATTATACTGTGTATATCATTCGCCTATACTGGGTGTAACTCGCGGTTCCCCGTTGACTGATGTTACATTACATATATTTTGCACTTCATTTTGATTCGGATTACTTTGGAGTTGCTGAAATTTATCGCATTTTTTTTTCTTCTCTTCAACATTTTACTATAATCTAATCAAGTTTTCTATACGTTATTTTTTAAACAAATATTTAGAAACAATACTGACAATGAACCCTAAAATACACGACGTATGGAATCAGTTGTTTAGTACAGAGGGAGGGTTCGCCTTCAAGTGGCCCGTCGCCTGCTGAATGTGTATATCGCAATGTTAGCGATACATTGCGTTGAGGAAAATTTCAAGAAGTTATGTTCTGATGTTACTTTAGTGTTTCATGCATCTTGGACTTGTAAGCCGAATTATATACTTCCAATTTTGAAATCTCATAATGACTTTCTACACTATACACTAACGTATAAAGTCACTTTTCTCTTTCTCATTTCTTTATATACAACGTCGGGACGCATACAAGCATACGGCCCACCTGATGTAAAGCGGTTACCGTACCCTATAAACGCTTGCATATAAATTAAGTAACACTCGCGCGATGCCACCACTGCTGCTCACACAGCAACTCCTAAGGAGCAGGAACACAACAACCCTCTAGGGAGTAGTATTTGGCTGCGGTTTTCTGTGAAGTGGAGGTGATGCATATGGCGGAGACGGGCAGCTTTGATGCATATGGCGTATCAATCGCGCTCTCTTAAATATATATACGTATAATAAATACACAGTGTTAATAATAGTATATCATCATTTGAATTTATTAGAATTATAATTAGTTAAATGAGATTTTATTTATTTTAATACAATATATTTACTAAGGGTCCGCGTCAGTCTGTCCGTCCGTCTATCACAGGAATGTATTTTTTAACCCTAATAGGGATTTTTCACATAGTTTACTATAACTGCGAGAACAAGTACCAAAAAAAATGTTAAAAATTGAATGGAGTCCCAATAAAAAAACGTATTTCTTTCAGCCGTTTATGTACAGGATAGTACGAAACCTTTCATGCGTTAGGGATCTCCACTGCTGGATGCTCCAGGTCGTCTGAACCATTTCGATTAAAATCGCGACATTTGTCATCCAATATAGACTATACAATCGGCAAACGCTGTAGAAGTTTTTAATCTCGCAAGGATTTACAATGAGGCACGCACGCCTCGACAACTCCATTCAAATATCCGATTTAACTACTACCTACGTGCACAATGAACGTTGAGGTCTTTATTGAACTACAAATCTTTAAATTGTATATTTATTGATATATTTCTATTGAAGTCCACACTCGTTTGACAGAGCTTGATCCCGGCCAAATCAATATAATATGAAAAGATGTTTATTAAGAAACGTGAGCCTGCGCAATTGAACAGAAGCGATTTGAAACAATCGTTGATAAGCTTGCATAGCTGTTAACCATGTATTCTTCTTCGCGTTATCCCGTTTCCTAATACATTAGGCTACACATGGCGAAGATACTGATTTTTACATGGTAGCCCACAGGGAAAACCAGATCTTTCTTAGGTTAGAGTCCACGTCTTTTGAAATATACTTTCCAAAGCGCGCGGGTTTACTCACAATGTTTTCCTTCACCGCCGAGCAAGTGATAAATATGTACGTAAATGCGAAAATACGAATTTAGTGGTACATGCTCCCGTCAGGATTCCGAGGACCAGATGGTGCCAATTCTTTATCTACTGGGCTATCACTGCTCTAGCTGTCAACTATGTATGTAGGTGCCTATTATCTTCTTGACTTGACTTGAGAAAGTGGCCTAATTACGCGGCACACCAGTTCATGACGACGGTAAACCAATGTGTCCAATATGCAAATTGTACCCACTATCACAATACCTGTCTAGTTTATAACTGGTAACAGTATCGTGCCTTTATAAGTCGACTTTACTACGTCCATTTACACAACTTTTGACAGATCATTATATCTCTTTCGGATTTATGAGATAGGCAACACTTGATTCTGATGACCCCTGTCTCTTTCTGACTCGTTAAAATTATTACCTGTCAAAAGTTTAATTATAAGATAGACAGTGTATAGAGCCTTTACTTCGCATGTAACTAATTTAATATTTGTTTTTTCCTAGCTTGTGGTGCCAAGGCCACAAAATCTACAAAAGAATGCTAAAGTTAGTTGCCATTGAATTAACGTATAATCAGTGTATTTAAACTCCGTCTGTGTGTGCTCCGAGTGTGAGGACTTCGATGACGTCTAATTGAACACGCAAGTGAAGCAACATCGTGGTCCGTCTATAGATACCGTCCGGGTTTATTTAACTCTAGCTCTTCCGTCGTCGGACGGTAATGCCGCCTGTCCCGGCTGATGTCGATAGATCACAGTCGAAACAATTCCCTCGATAAATGACAGTGAAATCAATAGTCTTCAAGTCGCTTAGAAACACTGACCTCCGCAAAACCACACTGGGTGATGGTATACTCTAAATCCCGTCGATTGAGTAATGGTATGAATATGGGTTGACGTTGTAGATGATAATTGACAATTCTATCATACCTACTAGATATTTCCCGCGGCACCGATCGCGTGATTAGTTAATGTGGAACCTATGGGGAACCGATAATACTGATTTTACATAGTAGGTAACTCAATTCACCGCTGCGGGTCGGTATTTTTTTTTTAAAGTGACCTGCCAAAATGTCATCAGTGCGCCTGATGGAAAGCGTCAATGAAAACCAGATGAGAGAACAGCCATCACAGTGATTACCGCTGTGCTGACTGCCCCCCCCCCCCCTTGACGGCCCGCTAAGGTGCCTCTTCACACCTCGTCTGAACGATCCAGGATTACCTATAGGAGGAGAGGAACACATGCGCCGGAAGCGAAGAAAATGCGCCGAAGTCTAGTTCACGGATCAACATGACGGCATTAAAGTTTTTTTGGTTATAATTTTCTCCCGTTGTTGGGCAGTAGGCTCGAAAGGCTGTGATATTTAGGCCCTAAAACACAAGATGAAAGAAGTGACTATTTGTAATACAAGAAGTGTCACTGATGAGCAGCCACGCCCTGGCTCTCTTTCGTCATTTACGCCCGACGTAAACGTTGACCCGCGAAAGAAGGTCTAATCCATGCCCAGTGTCCGTTAGTCATTCTTCCAATGATTGGGAGGTGGTGAATCCTCATGAATACTCTTTTAAGGAAGGCCGCACGAGTTATGTTACTGACTAAACGCCACCTTCGGCCGGCCTTTAGCCAAGAAGGCTTTAAAGGCTTCATCAAAAGCGATCGCCCCAGGGGAATGGAATGACGCAACTCTTTCGCCAGGAACACATGAAACAGGCTTCACATGACATTTCGCTATCAATAGTATCTAAATTAGGCTAATAATAAACTACAACAGTAAAAGCTATATCAAAATCTATTAGCCCAGCCCAGCATTATACATTGATGTCCATTTAAACAGGTACTCCGAGACGAGCCGGTGTTGCCAGTTGTGATGTACAATCTGCCTCAAGACCGAGTAAGTATAATTTCTGCACTTTTTATGTAAGGTGTTTATTTGTTGGAAAAAAGTACTTGGTTAACACTATTCTCAATATTAAGTAGAATACTGGATTCTACTGTGTTGTTTTGAATACCTGATCGTGAAAAACTAAAAATAGAAAAAGAAGTAGTTCGATATGTACATTTCAATGTTTTATTACTATTAATATGTATTCTGAAAAAGAGTGTCGGTGTTAAGATAAGAAAAGGCATGCTGCGTTGGTTCGGACATGTAGAATGAATGCAGGATGAAAGAATGACGAAACAGATATACAATGCGAAAATGGAAGGATGTAGGAACTTAGAAAGACCAAGACCTACCATTGCCAAATTAGTCGTGTTTTATCAAAAGGTGATGTCAGGAGCCCTAGGAACTGGCGAGCGTGCATGAAAAAAGCTATGAATATTAAAGAAGTGTGTAAAGACCGCGTCTTATGGCGCTCGGTTCTCTCTGCCTACCCAACAAGGGGCCTGGCGTGAAAATTCAAATACATACATTAATAATAACATATATAAAAACATGACACATATTCAAAAGAAAAAAAGTATAAAAAAATGTGCTTACTAAGGCGTTTTTCACAATGCCTAAGCAGGTATTGTACCGGCAAAGTTATATTATGTTTATTGTTGGAAATCGGCATAACCTCAAAAATAACATTATAAAATGTTAATTATCTTTTCATTGTGGCCTTCTCGAGCAATAAATGTTATGAAGTTACTGTTTAAGCCATATCGTCTTAATATTTTTTCATTTTCAAACGCCACAAATTGACATCAGGTAAAATGCTATTGGAAAATTGCCATTCTTCATATGATTATGATCGAAATGGAAAATGAGGCGGAAGATAAAAAATCTTTATTTACGCCCTATAACAAATAGAGAACTCGTGGGCACATAGCTTACATTTTTATAATAAAATCTTCTTGTATTTTGTTTCGTTTTCATAATTTTCCTTTTACTCATGTTTATGAGCATTTTGGAAATAACCTTTGGCAAAGAAGAAACGCCGAAAGAAACTATATAGGTCTTTTTTGAAATCGTCATTTGGTCGTGTTTTTCCAACATCGGGAGACATACAAGCACCCGATGTAAATCATTTACCGTAGCCTATGAACGGTTGTAATACATTAAGTATTACACGCACGATGCCACCTCTGCTACTAACCCAGTAACTCCTTACTGGTGACCTCACTCATATGCAAGAACACAACAACCCTCTAGGGAGTCGTTATTTGGCTGCGGTTTTCTATGAGGTGGACGTTCTTCCCCAGATAGGCTGTATTTAATGCACCCTAGCTCTCTTAAAAAAATTAAGTTCTTTTAAGTTACTAATGGAGTGGTAACAATAAAAAATAGGTACTTAAGTTTTTCAAGGACATATTATGTTTTCATAAATATAGAGATGTCAGTGACAATATTTATTTCTTTGAACTGTTCCCAAAATGATTCCCTTTTTGTAAGATTAAATGTATTTCAATATCAACCGTTTTTACCTACAACTGTAGGTATACGATGAGACAAAGTGCTGTGAAAGTAGCTGAACTTAGACTAAGCGCTCCGTAGCATTGGTGTATTGTTAAAACCACAAAACGTATATATTTCTGTGATTAAAACAGTAAAACCGGTATTAAAATTGATAGACTTAGGTATTAGAGGTAGGCACACGTAACAAAAAGAGTAAATTTTATTTCAGAGAGACCAGCAGGATCTGAATCGCTATCTAAGAAGTAATCTTGACGACGACGATGATGATAGCGGCGATGTTGAGAATGAATAATGTAGATACAGCATCTTCCGATTTAGATGACGACCTAGCAAGAACCGTGGACTACGTGTTTAATTTAAAATTAAGTTAAATTAAAATATGCAAAATAAAAAGGTCGGCTGCACAGGTATTGGTCTTTAATTTAAAATCAAGTTAAATTAAAATATGCCAATAAAAAGGTCAGCTGCACAGTAATTGGTGTTTAATTTAAAATTAAGTTAAATTAAAATATGCAAATGAAAAGGTCAGCTGCACAGGAATTGGTGTTTAATTTAAAATTAAGTTAAATTAATATATGCAAATAAAAAGGTCGGCTGCACAGGAATTGGTGTTTAATTTAAAATTAAGTTTTTATTTATTTTATTTAGGATAACAAACAATTGTACAGAAGATTACTTAATAACATTACACTAATATTTGAGTGGTTGCACAATCAGCACCATTATCATCATTTTACTTTAATAAGCAGTTATGTGAATCAGTTTACCCACTACAGAAATTATTATAAAAATATGTAGGTAAGTAGGAACTTTAGTGTCGGAATCACACAAAGCAGACTAAATCAAATTGCAGATACCATTGAGCTCACATTACTCAGTCAGAAAGTCTAAAATACTCTTCTTAAACAACGCTGGCGACAGTGCAAATAAATCAACATGTTTAAAGCAGTCGTTGTATGATTTCATGATACGCCTTAAAGGAGCACGCTCAATCGCATTTGTTCTGCACTCTTTGGGTGCAAAAAGACGAAAAGTCATAGTGCTGCACGTACGGCCCGCTCTGCTTGGCACCCGATAGTAAATTTAGTTATTAATGTCACCACAATCAAATTTGTTGCAACATATATTGTACAACAACATCTGATCCATGAGCAATCGTCTCTTGTAGAGTGAAAGAATGTTAAACTTATCTAATAAAATGTCATACGAAGATCTACTACGATGACACTTATAATCGATAACACGGAGAAATTTGCGTTGTACCAATTCTATACTATCGCTGTATTTATCATAAAAAGGATTCCAAATAACCGTAGCATACTCGAGTTGTGCCCGAATTAGAGACTTGAATAAAAGTAGGTAAGTAGTAGAATGTTTAAAGGGGGTACACGCTCTCAGGACAAATCCATACAATTGATAGGCTTTGTTAGTAATAAATAAATAAATAAATATAATTATTGTCGGACAAATTACACAGCGCCATCTAGCCCCAAAGTAAGCGAAGCTTGTGTTATGGGTATACAAGACAACTGATAAACATACGTAAATACATTTTTTTTTTGTAAATACATACTTATTATACATAGAAAATACCCAGACAAAGACAAACAGACATGTTCATGCACACAAATGTTTGTACTGTGTGGGAATCGAAGCCACGAGCGTTGGTGTCAAAGTAGCGTAACAACGCGTTTCACGACTGCGCCACCGAGCTCGTCAGCATACCAGTTCGAAGTTGCTATTTTGATTATAGGATTGACAACGTTATGAATGTTACGAGGTGTACGTGGCTCAGTTTTAGGTATATTCAAAGCCGTCAGAAGCCAACTGCCACTAAATATTGTGTATTAAATTTAGTTTCTAAAATGGAACGCGCAGTTCTTAATGGCTAGTTCACGGATCAACTGCGTGTAGTGAAGTCACCAGTAAGCTTCCAAGGAGTTGCTGTGTAAGCAGCAGAGGAGGCATCGCGCGAGTGATACTTAATATATCGCAAGCGTTAATAGACTACGGTATCCGCTTTACATCAGGTGGGCCGTATGCTTGTATGCCTCCCTATCGGCTTATTGTAATATATCTTCCCATTGGACCGTAAGCTCGAAATGCTAAGTTATTTAGGTGCTAAAATACTACATTTTGGCGAGTGGGGATGTCTTTATGCGCCATCAAACGGTTTATGGATTTGTGACGTACCTATGAATGCTTGAAATACAGGATGCACATTGCTATATCTGCTGCTAATACAGAGACCCTTCAAGAGTTATTGATAACCTCACTTACTCCTAAAAACACAACAACACTTTAGGGAATTGTTATGTACTCGTACTCAACTCTACAGGGACCTTCGTATCTAATATAATAACGCAAAAATAAAAATAAAATTTCGAGGTATTTCTTTTACATAAAACAGGATAGAACATATAAAATAGCATGCAAATGTTAATTACAAATGTTAATATAATTAAGAACATTTTACTTTGTTTTTTAGTGCATAGTTAACCTTCTGAAGAAATATCCTACGTAGTAGTTTTTGGCTACCACTTTTACATATACATTTAGAGAGTAATTAATTTTACATTTGTATATATTCAATATTCTTACAAGGTTTATTTTATGCAATTACTTGAATAGTCAAAGTCAATATATTTTGACGAAATCGGTGGCGCGCGGTTACCAGAGACTTGTGGTCTAAGGCGGTTACTAATCTTTGACACCAACGCTCGTGGGTTCAATTGCCACACAGGACAAACATTTGTTTGCACGAACATGTCAATTTGTCATGGTCTAGATGTTTTTAAGAGAGGTAGGGCGTATCAAAGCAACCCGTGTGGGAACCGCAGTCACATAACACCTGCCTTGAGATTCATTGTATTCCTGCGAGTAAGTAAGTTACCAGTTAGCTCCTAAGGAGTTGCTGTATCAGAAGCAGCAGAGGTAGCATCGTACGAGCCACATTTAATGTATTGCAAGCATTCGGCTAACCGGTAACCACTTTACATCTGGTGGGCCGTATGCTTGTATTACCTCCCAATATTGCATAAAATGAAAACATCTAAGCACTTAACTGGGTGTGTGTATTATCAATTCCCCTATACCACTAAATTCAAATTAACTACCGGGGCAAAAATTTACCAATTATTTCAACTACGTAACTATTAGACATGTGAATATGAAAGTTAAAAACAATTATTCGATTTGTCTCCCATTATTTCAATTATTTCAAATAAAAATATTAATAACAGTAATTATCCTACACTACCACATCTGCGTTTTTCACGCAACTAAAGTAATCTATGCGTTCTCGAATGTGTTATAGTTTATTATTTAGTTATTGTTATAGAAAATAAATGACTTATTATTATACAGGCTACACTAAATCTATAGGTATTCTGACTCAGAATACATTTATTTACTTATCAACGTAGGTGACAAGCCTATCTATATACTATTATTATAAAGAGGAAAGATTTGTATGTATGTTATGAATAAACTCAAAAACTACTGAGCCAATTTCAAAAATTCTTTCACCATTAGAATGCTACAATATAAATGATTAACATAGGCTATTAAATATTTTGAAAATAGTTAGGGATCCGTATGAAAACTTCGATAATGTGTGAAAAAGATAGTAAAAAATCCTTATACCGCGTACGCTGGTGAAACTATTGACAATAGAGCAAAGTTATGTACTGCAGTTTTATAGAGGACATCAATATCTACAAAAAAGTCCGCGATACCATATGTCTAACTATTATAGTTACGTCACAATAACTACTTTTTCATGTTAAAATATGTTATAGTAACGCCGGTACAAACTAGGCCACATTATTCGTACCTTGGTATTAATCCTTATCCAAATAAATAATTTCGTATTCAAGACTGTTTCAATGCCTGTAGGTTACTCTTTGAATTAACGAAATCGGACATTCCATTCCAAAGATATTACGGATTTTGTTCTGTGTTTCAATCCCTTGCTTGCGACACAGGCGGCCACGGCGGCGCGTGGCAGCGGGCGCGGACGGCGCGGCGCACATCTATGAGATAGGTACCCGCGCGGCTCATTCGCGCGCTACCGCATTGAATGTTTTGACTTTTTCATACCACATTTTTTCTGTTCCAGTTAAAAATTATTTTCAGAAAAGCGTCCCTCAAATCATCACCTTTGTGGCAATCAATTGAAACTCTCAATTTGCGCACGAATATGAGAGCACGTTTAAGTAATAACGGCAACGACAATTTCTCACAAAAATTACTTAAACTTGGAAGCGGAAAATTACCATCTCCAATTGCACATAGCCTCCAAGTATTATTGGATAAAGAATTGGCTCAAACTGTTCACAGTCTAGAAATCCTTATAGAGACAATCTATCCCGACATCGAACATCTTACAGAAAGAAATTTCGATTGGCTCTATTCGAGGGCGATCGTCTCACCGAAAAACAGCTCAGTAAATGAGATAAACAAAATGATCATTGATAAAGTACCAGGTGATTTTAAATATTACAAATCTATTGATAACGTGTGCAACGTCGAAGATACAGTGCACTATCTACAAGAATTTTTAAATTCTCTCTATCCCGCCGGCTTGCCATCACACGAACTGAAATTAAAAATAGGTACTCCCATTATGCTGTTGAGAAATTTAAGCCCTCCCAATATGTGTAATGGCACAAGGCTTTTGATAAAGGAATTACGAGACAATCTGATTATAGCAACAATCATCACCGGTCCCACGGCCGGACAGCTAGCTCACATTCCGCGGATCCCGATGATACCAACAGATTTGCCCATGCCTTTTAAAAGGTTACAGTTTCCTGTGAAGGTATCGTTTGCCCTTATAATAAATAAATCCCAGGGACAAACTTACTCGATCTTTGGCATCGACCTAAGAGAAGAATGCTTTTCTCATAGCCAATTATATGTTGCACTTTCTCGAGTAGGATTCCTAAAAATCAACATATTTTGTTGCCATCTACGAATACCACAGCCAATATAGTATACAGCCTTAAGGTAGACATATTGGAAACTAAAAAAGTATGTATGTAAAACCTATTAAATTAAATTAATATAAAGTCTCGAAATATATGTTATATATATTAAAATAAATGTAAAAAAGAAATGTAAAAATAAAACTAAAACAATATAAATAAATAAAAAATAAACTTTCCGATTGTAATTAGGGTTATGGATAAAAACTAATAAAAAATTAAATACCACTAAGTACGTACCACTTAAAGTAATTTGTCTGAAAAAAAAGCTACTTAAGAAAAACTATTTAAAAAACTCTCTAAAGATACATTTACTCATCGTTTATCCCAAAATGTTTAAAAAATAAATGTTCACCCGTGCGAAGCCGGGGCGGGCTGCTAGTTTATTAATAAATTTAAAACTCGCCTGCCTTATTTGTAATAGTAACTCTTTTAAACTAATAAGTATACAAGATTAATGAATAAAAACAATTATTAAGTGTAGATTACATACACATCATACAAAAAGAAAATTGTCCAGAAAGTTCACCTTTTCCAAAAAATTACATACTTAGTTGAAATAATTGGGATAGTTTTGAATGGTTAAATTCCACTGGGGGATCTTTATATTGAACTTAAGTGAACATAATTAATTGAAAAAAAATGCAAAAAGTGAAAAGCCTGGTTGGATTATGTCCCATTTTTACACCTAATTGAAAGTATGAGAGAGAAGAATACAACTTCGAGGTCAACACCAAACACTTTTGGAGTGAAGTAAAGAAGTCACGTGGTTGTTCATCAGCATCGAGAATAAATAAAATAAAATCTAAAGCTAGTGACATTCTAACTAATAGGAACTCAGAAAATGTTATAACGGTGGAGTAAATATTTTGGGGAAATGTATGACGATGTCGAAGACGCTGAAACTGCAAGTAAGTTTATGACTACAAAAAAGAAAAGTACTGAAAAAGAAAAGTCAGTGGGAATATATATGGTTGCATTTGGCACAAAGGGAGGCAAAATCTCTCGTTAAACTTAAGAACTCAATACCATGTATTTCCTTAGGATCGTCGGTAATTCTCATAGATCGTCTCTGAACCGAGTCACTTAAGATCCTAGCTGATATCCAGTTCCCGCCCAAAGGTGACTACAGGACTTCAGGTGCGGTCTGACTTGTATGACATAAGTCTTTGTCTCGCGATGAAGTACTACTTTGTTCTGTGGGCACACCAAGTTTCTTGGACGCCCATTTGACCTTCTCCTCCTGATGACTTCGAAACTGAACATCACTCGACACCGAGAAACCTAAATTGACAATGGTAAAATGTGTATTTTAGAATTGTGAAATCACGGTAAACAGGGTTTTCTTTACCGGCGAACGCGTAGACTTGTGTCTTTATCTTGAATTGGAACAAGTTACGTAAGATTGGTTATGCACAAAATAATTTGCATCTGATATCCCTACAAAATTTATAACTGATATCCCTACAAAATTTATAAATAATATAATTCAATCATTTAGATGCATTTATATCAAATTTGTCATAATAGTTGTAAAAATAACTATGTTCCATCACAGTTCCTTTATTTCTCAGTAGGTATGTAGGTAATCAAGTTGAGCGGAACATGCTTCCTACGAACTGATCGATTGTGTTCTTTTTTACTTGGGTTTCATTCTAGGTACCTACTACTAGATAGGCTATATATATTATATTATTGATAAATACCTGTTAATAGATTATTATATTAACAAACCCGCTATGATTATGTCAATGTGACTGATGGTGACCGATGTTCCTTAACTATTATTTATGTACTTTCATTCTGAAGGAAGTACAGTCTTGTACAATCGTGTAAGTATTAAAACCTTAGACGAAGTATACTTCCTCTGACATTAAAACCTAGGTACTAAACAGTATACACCAGATACTTCCGTTATGAAGCACTCGCGATTTGCACTCCTATTCAAACAGTCCTAGAGACGAGTTACTGCCAAAACTAATGATTGATAAAAAGCAAAATGTCAACAGTATAGTAAAGGTCAATTTGCTTGTGAATTTCAAGTTCATTGATTTTATCAATTAAATATAAATTATTACAGTAATTTATTATTAAAATGACTGCACAAATAGATCAAAAATCATATTTGCAAAAGTACCTCAGTGGCCCATCAGGAGATAAAAAGAAAAAGAAGAAAAAAGTAGTTAAAGGCAAAGGGTGAGTGATGTTATAACGATGTAAATTACCCATGTGCATAATTACAAAATATTGTAATTGCCGCTTAATAGATTTAGCAATTTCATGTACTGATATTGAATGTCTTTATAAACTTTCGTAAAAAACTTGTACTTTAGTTTATAAGGCAAGAAGTACCCCAGATTTGTATTGACAGTCCTCTTGTTCTGTCATGATAATAGTATACATGATCACACAGCATTTAGAATCACGCCAAACACCAAAGTACATAAAACAACGCCTAAAACCACATTCAAAGGTTTTTGGAACTAATGATTTTTTACTACATTACTGAATTTGCAGTGCACCACTGGATAGTAATTGTAAATTGTCCCATACTCCAGAACAGACAATGTTATCTTGTTGTTTGTCAAATTCATAAGCTATCAACAAGCAAGCATATTTCAATGTAAGCTTTGTTATTTGAATGCTAATGGAATTGTGATATTAGCTATGTATGGGGTAATTCTATTATATTGGAAAGTTACTTTAGGCATTTCTTTTTTGCCAATGATCGTTTCCAAAATGTTTGCAGATTAAAAAAGAAAGAAAGTAACATAAGAGAATTGAATAGGATATAATAAGAATATATTTTAATAAATGTAAGTCTAAGAATGTGTTTAATTGCCTGTGAGGACTTGTGAGGCTGATAATAACGATATAGTACATTTCAATAGTTCCTTGGTCATTGTCTTAGACCTGTCCCAGCTATTACCAAAAGTGCATGGTGGAGAATATGAAGCTTATATCAATACAGACCTAACATAAATCAGTAGTTCAGTGTGCATCTACATGTCTACTATTTTGCCTGGTGCTTTATAAATTTCTGTATAATTATTTTTTCAGTTTTAAAATAATAGATGACGATTTAGATTTAACTAAGCTGCGGGCTCTTGATGGAGACGAACTAGATATTTTTGATGAGGGTGAAGATGCCCCACAGATAGCTGGCATTATTGATGACCGGCCCGAGGAGCTTAAGAAATTGGACCAGTTCAACACTACCTCAAAATGGAAAGTTATTAACCAGGTATAACCATTATTATTGGCCTTTTTTAGCCTTGAGGCCCGTTATATACTTGACACCGTAACGCGCATGGCGGAATTCATCCACGCAGGCCTCAACAGGTTAAACTATTAACATTATTCATGATTAGTATACACCAGAGATTTGTAATCATTTTCATAAAAAGTGCATTTTCTCAAGAAATATACCTACATACACAAACTTAAATAGCTAAACTTTATCTAAATACAACATTTGATGCAAATCGTTACAGCCGTTTCCCGAGATACACATATTTATAGGGATCTATACAAGAATTGCTCTTTTAAAGTAATAGGAAAAAATGTGCAAAATTAAACTGGAGTTAGTAGGATTTGAACCAAGGACATATGTCACTGTACAGAGTAGGTCGGATATACAGTATAACCAAATATATCAATAATTATAATAGTTAATAGATTCAGGCGTTATTTTGCGAAAGTCAAATTTACATGCAATTTGATCTAACCTGCTTTGTGTGCTTTCACCACCAATTAGTTCATGAGGCCTAGCGCCGGCCGGCACCCACCCACTACTGTTAGTAAGTGCAACATGCCTAAACTCATATAAATATAAAAGATATTGTGTACACTATGTATGTACGAGGGTCATTTGAAAAGTTCTTAGCCTAACATACTTAATGAAACCATACGAGTTTGAGTTTATTTTTATTTTTCAACATACTCTCCTCCGAGCTCAAGACACTTTTTCCATCGACCCAGTAAGGCTTCGATACCCGTTTTAAAAAATCTTCGTCGTAACTCCTCAAAATAAGCGTCCACGGCGGCTATGACCTCTTCATTTGTAAAAAAATGTTTACCACCTAAAATTTTTTCAGCTTTGGGAACAGATAAAAGTCGGATGGTGCTAAATCTGGTGAATATGGGGGATGAGGTAACAATTCGAAGCCACATTGATGGATTTCTGCCATGGATTGCACAGAGGTGTGAACGCGCGCATTGTCCTGATGAAACAAGACTTTTCTTCTCAATAAACCTGGACATTTTTCTTTGATTTCTTCTCTCAAACGACGCAACAGGTTGCAATAGTAATCGGAGTTTATTGTTTCATCCTTTTTTTAATAATCCACGAGAATTACACCCTTTGCATCCCAAAAAATGGATGCCATGACTTTGCCCGCCGATAAAACCACCTTTGCCTTCTTTGGGGTGGGCGATCCTGCTCTTTTCCATTGTTTCAACTGTTCTTTTGTCTCGGGTGTATTGTCGTGAACCCAGGTTTCATCCATGGTTATAAATCTTTCAACAAATTCTATTGGGTCAGCTTCATATAACTCTAAACAGTCTCAAGAAGTTGTGAGTCGGTTGCGTTTTTGTTCCACTGAAAGCAGTCGCGGTACCCACCGCGCATAGAGAATCCAAGTTCAGTAGTAATTATATGATGTGTTCGCTCAGATGAGATGCCTACAGTCTTAGCTATCTCCTCGACAGTCAATCTTCGATCAGATAAAATTAAATCACAGATTTTTTCTTTGTTGTGATCAGTGGAAGCAGTCGAAGGCCGGCCACTACGGGGCTCATCTTGAATGGTCTCACAACCACGTTTAAACTCTGCCACCCAGTTTTTAACAGTCGCATACGAAGGAGCGGACTGACCCATAGTAGCACATATGTCTTCATGTATAGCTTTTGGAGTTAAACCTTTCAAATTCAGGTATTTTATCACTGCACGATGTTCAATTTTATCAATTTTCAAAAATAGCTCTGACTTGACTTACGGTATCAGGTGTAAACGAACAATGAGTTACTGTGAATAAACTAAACTGTGCATACTTGTTGCTAAATAATGTACTAACTAATGTATGTAATAAACTACAAAATGAGGGTAGTTATAAAAAAAAACCAATGACTTTAACCATGTTAGGCTAAGAACTTTTCAAATGACCCTCGTATATGTAAGGTGTCTTATTGTGTGAAACCATCATACATATCACGCTGTTGATTGTATCTATCGCATTTTATCACTATTTCTAATCTATTCAGTAATGTTATATGTATTTTTTCATGTACATCTCATTCTCAAACCTAACACAGAAAATATACTTACATAGAAAGAAAGAGTGATTTTCCAAATGTATGAAAAGCAACCCATCAAAATAAGGTTAATAATTAATTATACCCTAATTCTTTAAAAATGTATATGTTTTACAGGATGATGGCTTCAACAGCAAGTTACAAATACAAGAAATAAGGAAAGATAAAAAAGAGGTAGAAAAAGAAAATGAGCTTATCTTTGGTAAAATGTATAGTGATTCAGAAGACGAAAAGAAAAATGACTCAGATCAGTCACCTCCAAGAAAATTGCAACATGAAAAATCAAGAATAAAACGAAATAACTATGGTGCCGAAAGTCCTTCTAGAAAAGATACAAAAAAGAGATCAGAAACATTACCAAGAAAACAGGAAAATTCTAATAGAGGCCACAATAACAGTGATAGTGATGCAAGCCCTCCTAGGAGAGGAAGAGATTCACCACCAAGGAGAAATCCTGACAATAAAAATTATGATTCAGATTTATCTCCTCCCAGAAAACATGAAACGGACAGAAAAGAAAGAAAATCAAGAAAACCAAGCAGATGGGGCAATACTGATATGGAACAATTTACAGATCCATCGCCAAAAACAGCAGAAAAATGTAGATCTCAATCACCTAAGAAAAAAAGATCATCAAGTTCAGATCTTTCTCCACCAAGAAAATCTCAAAAACTTGATAAAAATCATGATTACTCACCTAAAAGAAAACATTCACCAAAAAGGCGAAATAGAACACCAGATTCCTATATATCTCCTCCTAGAAAAAGAAATCATTCTCCAGAGAAGCATAAGTCTGACAAGTACAGAAATAATAGTAGAAACAATGACAAAACTAATTCTAGACAAGACAACAAATACGATTACAGATATAAAAATTCTAATGCACATAAAAGTCACAAAAGAGATTCCAGTTCAGATTTATCACCTCCAAGAAGAAAAAGACACACATCTAACTCTCCTTCAAGAAATAAATATAAGAAAGATTCATCAGAAAATCGCAACAAACGTAAACATAGTGTTTCTGTTTCTCCTAATAGGAAAGATAGAAGTTCAGAAAAGGATAAATATAAAAGAAGTAGTAATAGCCCCCCGCCTTCAAATAAGAAAATGGCTAAGACTTTGGAAGGAAAGATGGCTGGTTTGCAGAATGCTGTCCAATTAAGAGAGGAAAATGATGCATTTAGGAAAAGAGAAGATGAAGCATTTAAAAGGATGACTGACGACGTGTCAGGACGCAATGCTCAAGTTGTTTCTAGAAAGAGTAAGTATTGTTACCGTCATCATCATCATCCCAGCATTAATTTTGATTATAACCTAAACTCGTTGAAACCCATAGTTCCAAGGAATTTTTCATCTTGTTCTGAATAAACACACACACTTTATGTTATTTGTTTATAGTTTCTTTATTGTTATTAATAGCAAAACAACAATTATTAAATGTATAATTAATCATTAATTATATAACATTAATTTGAATGTCTTAGTAGGAAGAAAGATATTGAATCTCTAATCTAGCCAATACTATAAATTAAATAATTTGATAAAGCCCATTTAAATAAAATGATTTGGATGAATTGCTATTTGAAATTTGTTTCTATGACTCCAGGTAAAAGAGAGACTTCAGAAGAAAGACAGAAGTTAAAGGATAAAGCAGAGAGACAGAAAGAATTAGATGAAAAATACAAGAAATGGAGTAAAGGGTATGTAAGCTACTTTAGTATTCCTATTAGAACTAGTCTCCACAACTTACCGTGAAAAAAATTCTTGTTGTGCAACTAATTTGAGAAACAAGTATAAAGTCCTTTTGGTCGAAAGAGATAACTTAAAAAACAAATATAAGTCACAACATTCAATTTATTTCAACACAATATACATTGTATTGAAATTGGTAACTAACAATTGATAAAAATACAATTATTATAATCAATACAATATTACAATACTAATGTCATAAAATTAATTATCTAAAAACAATAATTGAATTATCTACTTTAAACTATTAATGTAATATCTTATTATACCATTTACCAATAAATTTACAGTCGTCTATTAAAAAAATAGAAATAATACAATCTATATCAACATTATACGTAGGACACACTATAAGTTTTGCGTAACTTAAAAAAACAACATGTTATAACCAAAATATTATGTTTATTGCTTTTCAAAATACTCTCCTTTACATTTTAAACATTTTTTCATGCGATCGAACCATTTTTTAAAACAGGAGGACCACAGATCTGAAGGCATGTTTTCTACGTACTGATTGAACGCTATCACTGCCTCTTCGGAGTTGGTAAAAGTGAAACCTCTCATCAAATCTTTGATTTTGGGGAAAATACAGAAATCACAGGGTGCTAGGTCGGGGCTATGCGCAGGATGGGTAACGAGTTGTACTTTTTCGGAAGTTAAAAATGACTTTGTTAGTTTGTTTGGCCGTGTGTGAAGAAGCGTTGTCATGATGTAGGAGAACGCGGCTTTTTGGTCGTCTTTCGCGATCTTTTTCTAACACCCTGGGTAAACAAATGGTAGAATACCACTCGGCATTAACACTCTTTTGATCTTCAAGTGGAATTGTGCAGATGGGACCCGTAGCTGAGAAAAAAAACGCTATCATTTTTTTACCAACGTTTCTCGCCTGCCTCACTTTTGTTGGCCTGTTCTCATTTTCAAACACCCATTCACAAGATTTCTGTTTTTTTTTCGAGTTCAAAACAATAAATCCACGTTTCGTCTCCTGTGACAATGTCATAAACCGCATTAGAATGTCCGCGGTCGAACTTCAGTAGCATCTGTGAGCACCATTCCACGCGAGCCCGCTTCTGCTCCGCTGTCAGTTCATGAGGGATCCAACGACAACAAAGTTTCCGAACTTTCAATTCTTCGTGTAAAATTTTCTGAATTTGGCTCATACCAATCCCCAACAGTTCTCAAATTGTCTCATAGGTAATCCGCGGGTTTTCTTCAATTAGCCGCTTAACAGTAGCCACATTATTTACGTTGACGGCAGTTGAAGGCCGCCCTTCACGAAATTCGTCATGTAAAGAAACTCGACCTCTCTCAAATTCAGCAAACCATCGCCTCACGGTGCTCAAAGAAGGTGCTTCTCTCCCAAAAGCATTTTGAAGACGAGCAGCATAGTTTTGCGGAGAGAGAGAACTTTTAAAATCATAAAAAATCATCGCTCTAAAATCTTTTCGACTCAATTCCATTTTCGTTGCGTACGTAGAACTTTGATGTGTGATAAAAAACAATTGACAAATGATTTCCCGCCAATTGTTCTTTTTTATTACTAAGTAGGTTGCAACGTTTCAAAAAATATAACATTTGAAATTCAAATAGTTCCGATTAGCTAGAAGTGCAAAACTTTTAGTGTGCCCCATGTAATTAGTCTTCCAAAAACATTCTCCATGTTGTAAAAGCAACTTTTCAATAGAATATTTTTCAATTTGTATTTGAACAATGGTCATAAACCTGGTCTTTCACTTTCACACATTTCTATTATTGAGACTAAACTTGACCAATCTTGAACAGCAACTAGTCCCCAATTTCTTGGTAACCTATATGGTTGCATATAATGCTATGCAAATAAAGTAATAGTTGATATATACAACAAAAGGTGCATGGTAAATGTGTCTGATTTGGCGGAGATATTGATTTTTACATGTTGCGACTGCCGTCAGACCTCTACAACACGCCTTTCGAAATATATTTTCTTCACCGTGCGGGTTTTCTCACGATGTTTTCCTTCACCGCCGAGCAAGTGATAATTACAAATATGTTAGTTTAACAAGTCTAACAAGCCCAACAAGCAACTGAGCCTTTTTTATATTTATTGAAGAACCAATTTTGAAGTGTGCCTCATAACTCTGAGACAGTTGAGCATTTGTTTTTTACATCTTGAAGAATTATTTTTTTCAAACATAAAGTTGATGAAAAGATCTGGGTATATTTCGCAAAAAAAAAACCACTTCTACCATAAAACGTGAAAATAAATAGAAATACATATGATAGTGCCTCGTCCGTTCTCTCCCGAACTGGGCTAACATATTGTTGTGCACATAGATAAAGAAACTTGACTCCAAGTAAGATGTTTAGTCGAATATAGCTAATATTATTAGAATGTCAGGTATTGTGTGTGGACAGTCAGTAAAGTCTGAATGAACGACACTGTTTATTGTGTATCACTTGAAGTTACATACAACTTGGTTTTAAACAGCACTGCTAGTATTTATATAATAATGTAAGAATGCTACCAACCTAATTCCGTAGTGAACGCGGATCGACTGGCAAACGTGGCCGGAAACGCATCGTGCGATATCTAATATTGCTCATGTCGCTCGCATCGTAGCTGGAATTCACTGGCATCTGTAAGATGTAAAGTCTAGTAACAACGCCTACCAATAGGGTACCAACAAGAAAAAAACGAGTGTGCTTTAGACCACACGACTGAAGTAAAACTTCTTTAGCTCCATAGTGTGAGACAGACAATAGGCCTGCACTGTTTGAGATATACGAAACTTAACTCGCACTTCTCTCTCTTGCCCCTACAGTAATATAGATACGTAACTCTCTCTTTCTATCTTCACTAACTTATATCTCCCTCTCAACTTCCGTTCACCTCGCCCGATCACACTTTTCGCAACGCTCTCGTCAAGCATTCACCAGCTTACTCCCCAAGTCAAGAAGGTTTACTTCAAAAACCGAGTTTTACTTACCTTTCAATCACTTAGCTTTCAGTCAATTTCAAAACTTCCTACTCCTACAAATTTCTTCTGATTAAATTCGTTGTGAGTTCCAAGGCAAGTGTAGTTTCATCCCCGGGACAGCAATGAACTTCACTGTTCATTGCCTTTTTGGTGGTCGCCGCTGTTAATTCTGGCTACACAGGAGACACAGTAGTGGGAATGAGTGGTGGGCCTGTCTCGTTACCTTTCAATATCATTTGGAAAGGTAGAGAACATGTAGACGCAGTTTTTAGTTGTATTTAAACATTCAAATACACTGCAACCGTAATAATACCGCTTATTCAAATTACAACATGTGACAAACGGCCTCGCGACATTTTCCTCTGGTTCGTGAAGATCTGACGACAGTCTCGCCAAGTAATAATCAGTATCATCACCAAATCCTTAGGTCTAAGTGGTGGCCTCGCCTACGGAGATTGTACTTATCGTTTATTGCACACATTATTAATATCAATTTCTATACAATAACAGTGTAAAACAAATGGAAGCACAAGAAGCTAGAGTACAAGATTTTCTGCACGAGGCATCAAAGCCCTTAGCGAGACACAGAGACGACAGGGACTTAGAAGATCGACTGAAGCATGTTGAAAGAGATGGAGATCCCATGCTTCAGTATATGCGGCAGAAGAAGAGAGAGCGGGGCGAGTTGGGACCAGGTAAGTCACTTATGTGAGATGGTACCTATGGAGTGGCAAACAAATGTATAACGTATCTGATTTGCATTTACCGTAGGCAAAGAACAGTCACAAATAATATCAAAAGCATACGTGCTACATGATCTAAAGCGGTTACCGTAGCCTATGAGCGCTTGTAATACATTAAGTATCACTCGCGCGATGCCTCCTCTGCTGATAACACAGCAACTCCTTAGGATCTTACTGGTGACCTCACTCACACACAGGAATACAACAATCCTCCAGCGAGTTGTTATTTAGCTGTGGTTGTCTGCGAGGCGGAGGTACTTCCCCTAACGGGCTGCTTTCATGCCTTACCTCTCTTAAAAATCACCCAAACCAAGACAAACAGACATGTTCATGCACATAAATGTTTGACCTGTGTAGGAATCGAACCACGAGCGTTGGTGTTAAAATCGCGTCATTCACCATTGCGCCACCTAGCTCGTCAAAAAATATTAAAACTTCATACATATTTTCAGGAACACCGTTCCTATATGAAATCTATATGTATGTCTGTGCGTTTTTTTTCGAATATTCGAATTTTGACTTCAAATTCGGATTCAGCATAAAAAATTAGAATAGGAAAGTTCAGGAACACCGTTAATATCTCTTAAGGAACATGGTCAAAATGGCCGACAAATTAAAAAAAAAACAAATTTTGAATTGTTATGTAACTGACGAGCCAGGTGTTCCTCTGGCAATGCAAGCTTGCGCATTCTCAACTGGTTTTAAATTGAAAATATCTTTTTTAGAGAAACCAAGTTACAAGGGGAGTTTTCCACCCAACCGCTTCAACATCAGACCAGGCTACCGATGGGATGGAGTCGATCGCTCCAACGGCTACGAGAAAAAATACTTCGAACAGCAGAGCAAGAGAAAGGCACAGGAAGAAGAAGCATACAAGTGGAGTACAGAGGATTTGTAATTATATGTGTAAGGACTTAGAGTTGTAATTCTATTGCCGGCATGCAGAAGAAAACTATACATAAATAAGAATTTTTGTTTTTACCTCTACCATAAAGGTATCCGGAAGAGATCGCTATGCGATAAGACCGTCTTATGTACCTTAGTTATAAATTATTAAAGTAATATTTTACAGTTTTATGTGGTACAGTAAAGAATATTGTAATGTAAAAATCCGAAATTACTACTACAAAAGACTTTGAATTCTGTGTTTATTACATTAAAATAATTCTATCAAATGAATTTAAGTCTTCGTATGAAAGGCAAGAAGATATTTCATAAATAACACAAAAGTTGAGGACAGAGGATTTGTAATTCTATGTATACTGTCTTAAAGTTGTAATTGTATTGACAGATCACGTATTAAATGTTGATCTGTTTATTTATTTCAATGTAAATAAAAATTCTGGAGTTTATATTCTATATGTAACATCATAAAGTTGTAATTCCATTAGTAACATCAATGAGTTATTAGATTACTTTATAATGTGTAGAAAGAAACTTCTGTTGTGAATGTGATAGCCAACTGGAAAGATAAGTGAATTACAGAAGTTTGTATGTGTATATAGAATAAAGTTGTCATTACTTCAGACCATATGGTTACTCTCGAAGCAGTGATTGCCTAGTGAACAATGAATCGGCCGTGTGACCAACCTGACATGTGCCTAATCCTAGCATGTACTATTAAATTCGTGTTTTCCGATTTATGTATTAATTTGTGTTTGTCACTTGTTCGGCGATGAAGGAAAACATCGTGAGTACATCCACACGTCCAAGAAATTATATTTCGAATGAAGTGTGACCTTACCTAAGAATGACCTGGTTTTCTCACTAGGTTGCGAGGGTCGGACGGCAGTCGCTCCATGTAAAAATCGGTATCTTCGCAAAATCCTTAGGCTTAAGTAGTAGCGGACCCCGCCAATCCTAATGGATTAGGAAAACGGGATTACGCTAAGAAGAAGAATTAAATTAACTTCTATTGTGAATGTGAAAGCCAACCGGAACAATAAGTAAATTACAGAAGTTTGTATGTGTATATTAAAATAAGTTGCCATTACTACAGATCATATGGTTACTCTCGAAATTAATTTATTAAAGCAGCCCGACTGGGGAAGTGCATCCACGTCACAGAAAACCACTGGGGACTTTTTGTGTTCTTGCGAGTGAGTGACTTCGCCAGCAAGCTCAAGGGGTTGCTGTGTTAGCAGCAGAGGTGATGTCGCGCGATTGATAGCGTTTATCGGTTACCGGTAACCACATAAAACGATAATTCAAATTACAATAAACGTATTGATATATTTTTTTACTACGCCTGATGTGAAGCGGTTACCGCACCGAATGAACGCTCGCCACGTGATAAATATAGTCAGCCCCACTGCACGCAGTAAATCCACGTTTTATTGGTAACCTCGATCATTTGTAAAAAGAAAACAGTCCTCCGGGAAGTTACTATAATAATATTATTCCGTTAATTAAACAGGGTATATTTGTACTATATGAAAAATAACAATCTTACGAATTGCTGTATACATGGTGTAAAAAACTCCACACTTCGCAGTAGTGATATATATTATACCCATTATGAAAACCCACGTTTTTTTTGTAAACCAATGTGTCACGAAAGGGCATTTCAGACTCGTGTCAAAGTCAAAATCTTTATATTCCGTAAAAATAGCTACATTTGTTTGGAATCGTCACAATTTTTTTCCCCTACCGTGCAGTTCATGACTAGGTGAGCACTGATAAAAATACTGCCAAAAAACTCGGGCATCCCTCTTTTGGTATCCAAATAAATTTACATAATTTATTAATTACATTATAATTGGATCGACTCAATCCCAGGCATTTCTATCATTAATATAGTCAGATACTTTATAATTTGCCCTGCTACACCTGTCCCCGCCCCTATGCTTCACTGTGGGGCCATGATAATTTCAAGTACTTGTGTCCCCCATTTATATTGTGGAACCGATAATCGCAGTTATTTAAGACAATTTTTCATTCCCATCGCATTGTTTTTTCTATTAGCCTTTACCTTTAGACAAATACCTACCCTCCCTTTCTGTTAACAATTTTAAATTTCTCTTCCTTAGTCTTCCAATCTATCTATAACTTCACGCCAAATCCCTTGCGAGGTAAGCAGAGATATCCGACCGCCACTTGACTCGATCCTTACACACCTCACTCGCTTCTTTCACATTCATTGCTCTTCTAATTCACGCGCGCCGGTTTCTAGGGCTCCTGACGTCACCTTCTGATAGAACACGACCAATTTGATCATGGTTGGCAAGTCTTGGTCATCCTCGACTCCCACATCTTTCCACTTTTGCATTGTATATCTGCTTCGTCATTCTTTCATCCTGCATTATTTCTACATGTCCGAACCAACGAAGCAGGCCTCTTCTTATTTTAACACCGACGATATCCTACAGACCAATTCTGTTTTTAGCATCATCATTGCGAATCATAGATCTCCATAGGCCCACCATTCTACGTAAATGTTTAAAAAACAATTACTAAATTGTCTAGTTTGACACACAAATACAAAATTTTTTTTATTATATTAATGTAATGTCAACTTCTACCTATATGACTACTTACCAATTAATTTACAGTGGTCCATGGCATTGGGTATACGAGCCAGGAATAGGAAAGGCCCACAGGCCAATGATCAGCTGCGCGTCAGCCGCGCTACGTACATTGAACTTTCATGACACGTTCGTTTACTAAACTTGTATGTTTGTAACTATTAACATATATATTACCACTGCATTTGTAGAGTTAACTATGTTAGAACCCATATAAGTCGTCGATAATAGTTGAAATCTTGATGTTTAAATTGTCATTTTTATTCAATTTTTCAACACAGTTACGGCGACAGATTGAGCTACACAAAACCGTTCAAATCTCAGCTTTACTGCAACGACATAAGATGCGTGAGCTTGATCTGTCGTTGTATGTACATTACCGTACAGTATAGTAGTACAGTTATTGAACATCTGTAAAATAATTATACATATTCTGATATGAATGAATATATTTTCCAATCCCTTTAGAGCTTTTTATTATTTCACTGCAGTGTCTAGAACTTCTACCTATTTCTCAACGTGTTATATAACGTTGGGAGACATGCGAGCATATAGTCCATCTATAAACTGTCCATCTTAGAAAAAAAACTCTGTACAGGTAATCATTTTAACGAATCAGAAAGAGATACATATCAAGTGTTGCGTACCAATCACAAAATGCCCTTCCAACTTTTCCTGTGGCCTCCTCTAACCTACACCATTCCTATAAGAAAACCATTTTTTATTCTCCCACCCCTAAGTCATACGCCAGTAAGTCTTATGACTATGCTGCCTAAACCTCCTAGATACTCATAATCTGTGCGTGCTGAATGATGACTCTGCCACTTGTAGTGTCCCCAGCCCTGAACCCAAGTGTCCCGGACCTATCTCTAGCCTCCCCCACCCTAGTCCCCACTCTCTTTTGGTCTGTCCTCCCAAACTCCCATGGTAGTGATCATTTTCCTATTTTGGTCTCTATCCAAAGCTCCTTCACTACCTCCCCTAGTCCTAAGCCTCTTCTTAAATATAACACACACAAAGCCAAATGGTCAAAATATTCAAGCGATTCGACGAGAACAACTTCCTTGCCTGCTATGAAGAATTTATTTCATGGATCTTGTCTGCAGCAGATGAGACCATCCCCCAAAAATTCTGCCCGTAACCGAATCTCATCGCCTCCTTGGTGGGACTCTGCATGATCCGATAGTGTAAAGGAGGCTGAGAACATATATGAATCCAATCCCAATATTTGTAACTACATAGCATATAAAAAAACTGCGCACGAACAACCAGGCTTTTATCAAAGAAAAGAAATGGTTAGCGAAAGTTCTGCGAATCCCTATCTCCTACAACCCCTCCTGCCCTCGTTTGGGAGAAGATCAAAAATTTCCGCTGCTCCTATTCTACCCAAAATAGCCAATCTAATGACCCCTCTCCATGGTTAGATGGAGACTTTATGACGACAAAAAGGCTGAATGCTTTGCAGACAGCCTGGAGAGCCAATGCTCTCCTAGTCTAGAACCAACCGACGACGAACACGTGCAGATGGTTGACTCGAGGTGGAACGAATCCTCGCGACCCCTCTCACGATCCCCCTCGAGCCTACAACGATTGAGGAGGTCCAAACGATCATCAGGGACCTTCGGAGCCGGAAAGCTCCCGGAGCTGACGGCATCACGAACACGGTCCTCAAATACCTCCCAGGCCCCCTGATAGTCCTTCTCGTGGCGATTTTCAACGCCGCTCTGGCGAACTGCAGATTTCCAGACTCCTGGAAAGATGCAGACGTAGTTGGCATCCCCAAATCAGGCAAATTCCTGAAGAACCCCGCCTCTTATAGGCCCATTAGTGTCCTCAAATGCATGGGGAAAGTCTATAAGCGCATCATAGCCACTCGCCTCAAAAAGTTCATCGAACTTAGAGGCATCCTCATCGACGAGCAGTTTGCGTTCCGCCCCAAACACTCGGCAGTCCACCAATTGCACTGCATCACGGAGCACGTCCTCTCAAATTTTCAAACTGGGCGCCATGCTGGTGCCCTGTTTTTCGACGTTGCGAAAGCGTTTGACCAAGTCTGGCACAATGGCTTAATTTATAAGCTACACCAAATGGAAGGCCAGACAGTCTCGTACACATCTTACGAGACTACTTATCAAATCGCTCCCTCCGCGAGTCCACGGCACTCTTTCAAGGCCGCATCCGATCCGAGCCGGAACCCCCCCGGGCTCAGTCCTATCCTACGTATACAAGTTGTACACCAACGATGTTCCCAAGACTCCCTTCGCGGAGTTAGCCCTCTTCGCCGATGATACTGCGCTTTACACGAGCCAAATCCAATATATCGGATAGGCTTCAGAGAGCGGCTAACGGTCTTGGCGAATTCCGACGTTGGAGAATCGAGGTGAATCCGGAGAAAAGTGCCACTGCGCTCATTCTTGGGATCCACAAGGTATTACGAGATCTGATTCCCAACATAGGACTGTGAGCCCCATATCATTGTTCGGCCGATCCATCCCATGGGTCGAGAAGGTCAAATACCTAGGTGTCATCCTAGACTCCAAAATGACGTTTGGACCTCACATCACCGCTGTTAGGAATAAAGCCGCGTTCTACCTAGGCCGGCTCGCTCCGATATTCAGGAATCGTAAAATGTCACTTAGAAATAAGTGTACACTCTACAAAGCCTGCATCCGCCCCGTCTTCACCTACTCCAGCGTGTACGGACAACGCACACGCTGCGCGCTGTCATTTGGTTAAGCTCCAGAACATCCAAAACCGGTTTGCTCACAAATGCAACCGGCGCCTCTCATTATTTCAGGGCCGCAGATCTACATCTCGACCTTGAACTCCCGTCCATCATCAGTTTCATGAAGGAAGCGTCTAGGCACTACTTCGAAACAGCCTCCCGGCACCCCAACCAATTGGTGGTGGTAGTCCGGGCTGCCAATTACACCCCGCGGATCGACGCCCGGGGGTTCCGGCGCAGACCGCGACCTGGGCGCCTCTCATCTTAGGCCCTTGACGTTAAGGCACGAACCCGCGTGTTCGATTATTGTAGCTCCACCACGCCTTAAGCCGTGGTTCGACCCCTCTCGGGGGCCCTTAGACAGTCGCTTCTTGCTTCTTCAGGCTGTGGCGCTTCACGCCCGCGTCTCCCTTCCGGTGACGTAGTCACGGCCCACAGGGGCTAACTACATAGTGAGGAAAAAAAACCACTCACAAGGCCATTTTGTCGCAAACTTCGCACCTACTGAACATGATATAATAATACACTACGCCAGGTATGGCACTCCCAGTGACAGCTGTGACGTAGGAAACACAAGCTTACGTCATCGCCGCTATCGATGGTTCTCAAACTTTATAATTTGGGGAAAATTAAATCTCACTTCATTTAAAAAATACCTAATTATTATATATCTATATCTGTAGAGATTTTGCCTGTATCAGGGATGTTACGGAGCTTCGACTCCGGTTCCGTTAAGTCGGAACTTCCGATTATTATTACACTTTCGGTTCCGACTTCGGCTCCGACACTTTTAAATCGAAGGTTTTAATCGGAGGCCGAAGCATAACATAGCGGCGGCGGCGGCCTGTGTCGACTGTTATGAACAGGTTCATACATGTCGTGCGGGGAATCCCCGACTCCCACTACGTGCACTCTATCGTCAATTATTTTTTCACTTGTTAATTTGTTACGCACACGACACGTTCATAGGTTATAGATATTTGTTTTAATTTTTGCGGCTTATGAGGGTACACAAAGCTAAGTGGCGCCCTCATTTTGTTTTTATTAATAACGCTGTATTTAAGACCAACTCCAAAAAAAATGCTCTATAGGGCACTGAAGAACCATATTTATGTTTTTTGAGACGTTTTGTTCGTAATTATACTTTACGAACAAAACGTATTATATAACTTTTGGAGTGAATTCATTTGATTTAATTTGTTTTAAAGCTTTTGTTCATTTAATATAATGTACGTAATATGCTACTTTGGGTTTAAATTCATTTATTTTAATTTCTTGTTTATTTGGAAATATGGCAATTTTTTTTCATTGTTTGTGTTTTATTTTATAATTGAAAAGAAAAAAAATTGACTAAATAATGTATTATTTGTCCTTAAATAAAAATTCTCTCTCATGCCACCACTTCTGAACCTGCCTCCGACTCCGATTCCGACTCCGATAAAGCAATTTTAAAAACTCCGATTCCGACTTCGGTTCCGATAAAACTACCTCCGTTACATCCCTAGCCTGTATCTCCAAATGCATGTATATGTTTATACAAATATATTATTTCGATGTACGGCATCTAGGGGTTACTAATACACAAACAAACATTTCAGTAAAACAATGTTTTTTTTATTAGAATTTTTATAGTTAGATAATGGGTGTTTGATACTTTATATAATTTACTATTTATTTTTACACTTTTTTCCTAGTTGATGACACGCATTATTTCTGTTTAACTCTTTGAGTCTAATGTAGGTTCTAGTTCGAACCAAGCAAAGTATTACAGAATTTACAGAGTGATCTATTTAGGGGTAGCGATCCTTAACACAATTCTGTCAATGTCATCCAAGCTCAGAAAATGTTTTTTTCCGTAGACAGCGATTTCCCGTGAAATTACTAAAACTCAGTTACCATTATTTGTGCCACACTAATATGCTCTTCACATGGGTAAATAAGTTTTACTCTCGATATAAAATTTATCCACTCACAGGAGCCACTTTCAGGATTTAATGCTCGGGTTTGATTCCCAAGGCGTGGATATTTTGCTAAATATCTAAAAGTTGCTTAGTGGGCAATGTATTTAAGGCCCTGTTCATTGATTTCATGGTTAGCCACCGCGGTTTCAAAAGCATTCAATAATTGCTCTTCTTCGGCAAATAATTAAGTCGCAATCTTCAACGTTAGCAGGTTCTAATTCGTCGCAATTCAGAAGAGTAATTAGTGAACAATCTTCATCTTTACGACTATCTGATTCAACGTAGTTATTTAATACACCAGTCAACATATTAACTTCATCTACGCTAATTTGATTCGGTGGCATACAGGAAGACATTTCGTAATTATCTAATGGCGTTATCAAATAAGACATACTTGGATCTCCTTGGGTGTTGTTTGAACATTTAAATACGTCCGCGGAATATTTTCCTAATATGTACCATTTAAGGCGGTGCCTGAGCGAAAGCGCTGTTGGGTAGTCATGTGTAGCACCTATACCCCTAATTTGTTGTGCGAATTTTGTGTTTAAATCCAGTACCGTTTTACACAGTGATCGTGCTGAAGTGAACAGTTACATGGAATATTTCAAATTCATCGTTTAAACACGGCATTCTGTATCAAGTGATTTCTGACGTTTACATACGAATAACTTCCGTTGCTGGATATCCTGTTTAGTATCCAAATTGTGCTTTTATTGTCGCCAAGTTCAAATGAGTAGCACTAGCATTTTATAATAAATATTGAAGAAAAAATTACGTTACACGTCGTATGGGCTGGATCCCTTTACATTTCCCTATTTTGGGAAAAATTAACAAAAAAATGAATGTAAAAGATGAATACTTGATGTGTGATAACCGCACTTTTACATAATCCTTGCATCCCCAAATCCTGCACCGAAATAAAAAACGTTGTTTGATTGTGATAAAAACCGCGAGAACTTAAAAGTCTGAGTCTTTAAAAGTTAAAAGGGTGTTAATTTTGTAGTTGTTTTTGGTCCACAATAGTGAAACCACTCGTTGGCTACAGATTCTTTTCGTGAAAATGAAAAACCTTATTGTACCGCCACTTTTACAGTACCGAATGGAACAAACTATGTACCATTTTAAAATAATTAATTTTAACCGACCTTAAAAGTTTTTATTCATGTTTCATAATTCATGTTTAACGTGACCTATTTCCTTTGCTAAGATAAACAAATAACAATTGTAATACGTAAATAATATTTTATACTTGAGCGACGGTAGAAAATCTTTCCTCAATTGTTTGTTTTTTACTTTAAAGTGGCAACTCGACAGTGACGTATGTAAAAAGAAAAAAGCATTTAAGCATGAGTTTCGCCCGGCCGGAGTGTTAGACTAACTTCTTCCCGCGCTTTTGACAAGTGACATTGTTGTATACTTGAATTTTTTACAATTTAGTATAAAATTCGTTTTGTCTGACAATTTCGATAGTATTTTGTAACATAAGTGCTAGTGAAATTATACAGTAATGAAAAAACTCAAATATAACACGTTTATGCACTTTTTGGAAGACGTGAATAAGTTCATCAAGAAAACCTTGTAAAAATCACTGTTTTACGGGTGGTATTTACATTGGGTTGATTGGGTTTAGGTACCCTTCCCAAGTATTTTTTCAGCACAGTTCCTGAAACTGGAACATAGAATTAAGATTTTCAAATGGTTCTAAACTGATGACTTGGCTGTATGGGCTAGATCCCTTTGCCTGTCCCCTCGGGAATAAAGTGAACCAAAAAAAAAAAGAACCATAAAAAAAAAAGTAACCATGTGTTTCGTTCGTTTCGCCCGGCCGGAGTGCTAGACCAAAGAATACGAAAGAATATAATACTCCCCGAGTGCTAGACTATTATAGACCTTGTTTTCTTGGATTATGCCTACTGAACATAATCACTTACCTACTTACATACTAAGCATAGCATAGTCACAGAACAATAACTAAAGGATAATTGTTTATTGACAAATAGTTTATTTACAAAAGTAACTGAAAATGTCTTGTTTATATCAAAATTATGGGATATTGACATTAAAACAATATAGAAGATTTTTATCGAGTACTACACGTACAGTTTTAAAAGAGAACTTGCCGGCCCCGGCATACAAAATTGTGGAAAAATGCATAATTAATAAATGGGAAAAGAATGGGCACTTCACGCCCGATAATGATAGCGGAAAACCAAATTTTAGTATGATTTTACCACCACCCAATGTGACTGGAAAACTGCATTTAGGTTTGTTGTTATATCTTTGTAGGTTAGTTTGTTTATGTAATAGTTAAGGAGTAATGTCTATATATAAACAAATATCTGTATTTGAAACTTACTAAATTCTAACCAAAAGTGATCAAAGGCAAGTCGACCTATTTCTAGGTGTATGATCTAAAGCGTATCCTACTGTCAGCAATGAGGTTTGGTTGAATATCCTTATTCCTGCCGTTGTATCTTATAATGTGGTTATAATTTTAAGTCAATCCAGTTAGCTTAACAAAAAAAACCGTCAAGTGCGAGTCCGACTCGCTCTCCGAGCATTCCGTAAGAAAATATTTTCACAAAATACTTTTTTTTTGTGATTTAACCACAAATTTATAGTTTTTGGATCCTTAACTTGTACTACATGACCTTGCTACTTACCAAATTTCATCATTCTAGGTCAATGGGAACTATAGGTTTGATTCCTTGCGAGTCTCAAAATATGCGCATAAACGAGGCATAAACAGCCGTATCTTATGATTATGTTAAATAAATAAATTAAAAATTGTCAGACAAATTACACAGCGCCACCTAGCCCCAAAGTAAGCGAAGCTTGTGTTATGGGTACTAGACAACTGATAAACATATGTAAATACACTTTTTTTTTGTAAATACATACTTATTATACATATAAAATACCCAGACCAATACAAACAGCCATGTTCATGCATACAAATGTTTGTACTGAGACGGTCAACAAAGTGATCCACTAAGGGGTTTGTTTTGTCTTTTAAGATATGGAACCCTAAAAACAAAAAAAAAATGCAATTAACTTTAATTGCAAAATTTGCAATACATAGGTGTTTCATTAAATTTTGTATATATATTTTATCTTTTTGTGGTGCAAAACATCACTGCGCCACAAATAAAACTATGCATCTCCTCGGATCAGAAATGATATATTTAGAAAGCTGACATCAATCCCTACATAATTCAACCCTCATCTACCCCAAAAGCATTTGCCTCTATTCTAAAGCCAACCTGCCCTAAATAATCTGAAAATGATTTGGGCGATGAATGTCAGAAATACAAAACAACAGTAAACCAATTTTTATGTAGTACATTATGACTTGCATCTTTGACTATACATACTGACTTTGCTATCAACAGTGGCGTCGCTAGACGAAAAGTGGATGTCGGCAACATCAAGGCCCCTCTCATATTTCAGTCAGAAATTGTCTGAATTGTGCACTAATAATGAGGGATATATAATAATAATATAATTCCCGTTTTTTTACTAGTATTATTGGTAATCAAACAATCACAAAATTTACAACAAAATTTTTTGCAAGTCCGTCCATTGAGGACGCCTAGCATTATTGCCACGGCTACATGCCCACTGGACCCCTGGAACCCGTACCCTGTGCCCACTTGACCCCTGTAATATTTTTGGTTCCTACTCGTCCCCTCCCACAGAGTACAATCAGTCTACAATCGTCTCACGAGATAATTACGTAATATAAATCAGTCTTGATATAATGTTTATAAATCACACATTAATTAAAATCATTAACAATAACAAATAATTAACATTTCAGTTTTTGCCTTAATCTCTCATTACCCGCGGACCGCTTTTCCGCCAAGAAATGTATGGGAAAACGTATATAACGGGGTTTCACAGGTTAAGGAACTATAATATCTTACTGACACATTTTTAAATCACAGATTAATTAAAATCATTAACAATAACAAATAATTAACATTTCGGTTTTTGCCTTAAGGAACTATAATATCTTACTGACACATTTTTAAATCACAGATTAATTAAAATCATTAACAATAACAAAAAATCTAAATTTTGGTTTTTGCCTTAAGAAACTACAACTTACTAACTAAAATCATAGATTAACTATCATCATTAAAAAGTACAAATAATCAACATTTTGGTTTTTGCCTTAAGAAACTACCAACATCTTACTGACTAAAATCACAGATTAATTTTCATTTTGATTTTCAATTTACGTCAGGTGTTTACAACAGAAAGATAAGAAATCTCTATTATTGCAAACAGAAGCACGATGCACCATTGCAGCTCTTACCGAAAAGTGGTTATCTCTTTGCGGATCCACAGCTCCGACGGTTGCTCTCCTTTGTTGTTGAAAACAGGAGCACAATCCACTGAAGCCGCACTCTTACACCCACTTGGGTCTAAGAGCGGCATCAGCGCGATCTCGCAAATCGTATGGTTTTGATTAATTATTACTATGAATACTATAATATTACTATAATACTTTTTTATCTATATTTATATTAAGGAATGAATGGGTACCTTAAAAATTAATTTATATTGACTGGTATCCTATCAGGGGACCAATGGGCACCTGAATTGGTGACTAATCTACACCTTTTATTCTGGGGTAGGAGTTTCAGGGGTCCCGTGGGTCGTGGATCATTGCCACTGGGCATCAAGCTCATCACGTAATAGCATATACTAAATATGCATTCATTTACTATCAAACAGACAATGTGCTTGATTGGCAAGTTAGTGATTTAAAAAATGGTGTTGCAGGTCATGCCTTGGCATGTACTGTTCAAGATGTAATTGCCCGGAGACATCGGTCAACTGGACACAATGTCTTCTGGATGCCAGGGACTGATCACGCTGGGATTGCTACACAGGTTGATATTTTTGGATCATTTTTTAGTATGTATGATGAATAAGTCATCTTTATAGCCAAAGCTACATGTAGTATATACAAGTCAGTACTTCTTGTTCTATGAGAGTTTGCAGGATATGGTGGCAAACTTATGTTACCTTAAAACAATGAAATGTATACAAAGATGTTTTAACATGGTCAATATCTAAGTGATGTCTCTGGTGTAGCCATAGCATATAGTAACTGCTTACTATCAGGCCGGCTATACGCTTACTTTATACCTAAGTTGTACAATAAATATGTATGTCTTGCACTATGGCCTTATTTGAAGCTGGTGGTGGTCTGCTTAGAAAAGTTTTACAACTTCTCAGAGGCCATTTAAATGCCAACAGGCTAAATTTCAGTTAGAACTTGGCCTAAATTACTGTAGCGTTAGGGCTTGTTTTGCAAAGAACTTCCAACATAACAGTTAACTATACAAGTAACCCAGCATTTCACAATCATCAATAGGGTTAGTTATCACATTATTTCCTCATTAACTCATACACACCTTTCTCGCTTCTATGACATTCATTTATCTTTTTATGCACGCTCACTTGTTCCTAGGGCTCTAGACATCACACTCAGATAAAATATGGCCAATTTGGTAGGAGTATTGCTCCTACATCATTCCACTTTCGCATTGTTTATATATTTTGTCAGTCTTTCATTGTACATTCTTTCTACATGTCCAAACTACTAGAGCTTATCTTACCACAGACATTCGCTTTGAGATGAACTCTCTTACATTATTGTTGCAAATGTGATTATCAAGCAAGCATTAGGCCACAGATTTTGGAGAATCCACGCATCTCGCATTTATTCTGCTTTCATGTTCTCTCTACCATACCCAGCTTTCACTTCCATATGTTAGGATTAACACTGTCTCATGTTGAGTGACAGTGCCCAGAAGTTTTCCTAGTGTTCCATTGACACTGTTCCTTGCACTTGGTCATCTCTCTACATATAATGCATCTTCCATCTGTTAAAGCACTTCCAAGATATATGCAATGTCAATCACTTTTTTCAACACTACATCATCGCCTTATGTTAATTCTGGTTCCCTCTCTTTCTAATACCATCTTGGTTTAATGCCATTGTCTTGTGATTTTCTTCTAATCTAGTTGTAAGCCTTTCTACATACAACCATCTTTATCATATAAATTGTCAATTTTGAGATGAAAGATGGTTTATTAATTTAATATGTTAATTCATCATTACAGTTGGACCATAATAGAAATATAGTTCATTGTTTCATTAAAACAATAGCTCAATTGATGGTATCTTTAAGAAATGTTGGCAGTACTGGGCGAGTAATTAATAATTAATCATTAAAATCTTTGCTATGCGTTAGTGATCAGACAATTGTGAATTGGAAATTAAATTAACGCATGGATTAGTAAGCGAGTAACTTATTAAACCCTAATTATACATTGCGAAACAGGCCCTAAATCTTGTTAGACCAGTTAATAAGATTACCCAAATTATCACTACTTTTGACAACCTCTGTGGTGCAGTAGTTTGTAACGCTACTTTGACACCAATGCTCATGGGTTTGATTCCCACACATCACAAACGTGAACATGTGTGCATGAACGTGTCTGTTTGTCTTGGTGAGTGTTTTTAAAAGTGGTAGGGCACATCAAAGCAGTCCGTCGGAAGCAGTACCTCCATCTCGCAGAAAACCGCAGACAAATAACAACTCCTTGGAAACTGAGTTCCTGCGAGTGAGTGAGGTCACCAGTAAGCTCCTAAGGAGTGTTACCTGCAGAGCACGCGAGTGCACTGCATTAAGAGGATGCACAAAGCTAAGTGGCGCCCTCATTTTGTTTTTATTAATAACGCTGTATTTAAGACCAATTCCAAAAAAAAAGCTCTATAGTGCACTGAAGAACCATATTTACGTTTTTTTGAAACATCTTGTATTTATTATCTATGACAAGTAACCAAAATTTTAATTATTGCTTATTGTGGCCACTTATAGCAATAATCAAAAGTATGACTAATTCTACATAAATAATGAAAACAGAATATGTCTCAAAAAACATAAATATGGTTCTTCAGTGCCCTATAGAGCGTTTTTTTTTTGGAATTGGTCTTAAATACAGCGTTATTAATAAAAACAAAATGAGGGCGCCACTTAGCTTTGTGCACCCTCTTAAGTAAATGTATTGCAAGCGCTCGTAAGCTTCATTCGTACGGCTATCGCTTTACATCTACTGGTCTGCATGCGTGTTTGACTCCCGATTGTATTAACAAAATGTTTTAATTAATTAAATTTATTTTTATTTTATCATAGAGTGTTGTAGAAAAATACATAAAAAGCATACATAATATAGACCGCCAGGACATAAGTCGGGAAAAATTCATCCAATATGTATGGAAATGGAAGGAAAAATATGGCAACACTATTTGTGATCAACTGAAGATTATGGGATGTTCATTAGACTGGTCAAGGCAGATTTTTACAATGGACCCTAAACATACAGATGCAGTTAATACTGCATTTATAAGATTATTCAAACAAGGCTTAATATACCGGAAGAAAGCCTTGGTAAATTGGTGTAATAAGTTGAAGTCAACTGTTTCTGACATTGAGGTTGATAATGTTGACATAAAGGGTCCGACATACCTTTTGGTGCCAGGGTATGATAAACCAGTGAAATTTGGTCTTATATATGGTTTTGCATATAAACTTATAGATAATAATGACGAAATTGTCGTATCTACAACGATGCCTGAAACAATGCTAGGTGATACAGCAATTGCTGTAAATCCTAGTGATGAAAGGTAATTAATATAAACTTATTAATACCTAGATATATTAACTCACTCTTGTACTAATACCATCATTGGCATATAGATTTTCTTTCAATTATGTAGGGTTTAGCAGTCAGTTGTCACATCTAAGATTATTGCTTGTGACAACTAGTAATGACCGGTTTAATGGGCCCTTTAAAGATATAAAAGGTAGATTTAATTCAATCACCATCATCTATCTAACAATAAACACTCTCTGACCACCCATGACCTCCACCTTTCAGTCGGTGATTGATGCGCATAGGTTTTGCTCTTAATGCTGTTTTCCTCTTTGGTAATTTATAAGGCTGGAGGCAGAGCTCGATGGCGTCGTTGCAGGGCTCGTCAGGGTCGTCGCTCTAGGGGGGCGGACAATCTGGACATTTGTCCGGGGCGATAAATCTAAAGGGCGGCGTTTTGGCTGTAATCGAAATTTATACTTATCGATTTTTTCTTTCGCGAAAATTAACATACAATTTACATTTCTTATTTATTGTTTTGCCTAAAAGCTAAAAATAATTAATAATCCATAATTATGAAGAAAACAATCATAAAAAATGCCGCTCGCACGTTTAATTAAATAATGAAAAACATTAGGTTAGGTTAGTAATAAGTCGCAGATCATAGGCGCACCGCTTAGAATATCAGGTAAGGCGGCGCATGAACTTGTTGCAACAGGAATGGAAAAGAAAATCATGTATCGACTTGTTTATTATCTCTAACTATAAAAGGGCTGTTTTCGTAGCATAGCATTGAACTCTCCGACAGGCCCTTCAGGCACGAACCCGCGTGTTCGATTTGATTCTCCAACGACGTCCTGAGCCGAGGTCCGACCCCTCTCGGGGGCCCTTAGGCTGTCGTTTAACTTTCTTTTCTAGGCTGTGGCGCCTCACGCCCGCCTCTCTAGTCCGGTGACGTAGTAACAGCCCACTCGGAGCTAACTACATAGTCAGGTCAAAAAAAAAAAAGCATAGCATTATTCTTGCTAATACGTCGGTGGTGATAACAAGTAGAAGTTTATATTTTGGAAGCTGTTTGAAGTTATAGAAAAATATTTCGGCAGTTTAATAGTTCTGTGTGTATTAATTTTTAAAGGTAAGGTTTAAGGGGCGGCAATTTGTTTTTTTTGTCCGGAGCGACATAAGCAGTAATTATTTATTTACCAGTATATTTTTACAATTAATTATACTTCGGTTATTCGGTATGTATGTATTTATTTAAAATTTATTTAGGCACGTACTGCTGTCCGCAACTGACGAGATATCCCAATGCTGAGGGTTGGCTGGAAGAGATCTCTTTTAGAGATAAGCTCGCCTCTGTACTATGTTTACTATACATTGTAACTTTTTTTGTATTTATATGTGCAATAAAGAATATATATATACTACATTTTAATACGATGTAGATGATTTAAACCGGTCATTTTCAATAAATAGACGTTTTCTTAATATGGAGATTTTAATATTTTAGACCTTATGGACCGGAAGGTACAGCACTAAATTATTAAGTCATAATTATTAAAAAAGCCTCTAATTAAACAATATGTAGAAGCTAGAACAAAGTAGCTGAAACAACCACTATAGTACCTATATAAAATGTTGTTTGCGTTTCAGGTACGAACATCTTGTTGGTAAAAGAGTATTGCATCCATTCAGGAACGTAACTATACCAATCATAGCTGACAATGTTGTAGACATGAAATTTGGCACTGGAGCAGTTAAAATAACTCCAGCCCACAGCAAAGTAGACTATGAGATTGGCAAACGTCATAACCTGGCTTTACTTCAAGTGATTGGTGAAGATGGGCTCATGCAAAATTCTGAGAAATTCAACACAATGAATCGTTATGAATGTAGACAAGCTCTAATCAATGTTCTAGTAGAGTTGGATTTATTGAGGCACGAAAACCCACATGATATGACTCTGCCTATTTGCAGTAGAACTGGTGACGTAATACAACATTTACCAAAAGAACAGTGGTTCCTATCAACTAGTCAGTTAAATAAGAAAGTTGCAGAATACATTAAAAATGGATACCTAAAGATAACACCCGAAACATTTGCCAAGATTTGGCTTCAATGGGCAGAGGACGACAGAGATTGGTGTATATCCAGACAACTTTGGTGGGGTCACCAAATTCCAGCTTACAAATGTACTGTGGACAAAACTGTAATTTGGGTAGCTGGTACTGACATGGATATAGCCAAAAAAGAAGCGTCTAAACACTTGAGGACCTTACCTGAAGATATAAAGACAGAAAGAGACACTGATGTCTTAGACACGTGGTTTTCATCAGGTATCTATCCTTTTGCCGGTTTAGGCTGGCCTGAAAGTAACAAAGGAGATTATGGGAACTTCTATCCTCTATCGCTAATGGCCACTGCTCATGACATATTAGGATTTTGGGTACATCGAATGGCGATGCTGGGACTACAATTAACTGAATCTTTGCCCTTTAAGGAAGTCCTCTTACATGGAGTTATTTGTGACAGCAAAGGGGCTAAAATGTCTAAGAGCAAAGGCAATGTTATTGATCCTGTTGATGTTATAAACGGTATATCCTTAGAGAACCTACGTAATAAGGCTGAAGAAATGCATAAGACTGGAATACTTAGCGCAAACGAATTGGACAGGGCAATAACTTATCACAAGGCGAATTTTTCCAATACAAAAGGCATCCCAGAATGTGGTGTAGACGCATTAAGGTTTACATTGCTATCGCGGGACATAAAGGCACATTATGTAAGCTTTGATGTACACCAATGCATTGCAAATAAATTATTCTGTAATAAAATATGGCAAAGCGTCAAATACACACAACTTTCTTTTGACAAGTTAAAAATGAGCCAGGATGAAATTACTCTCATGGATTTGACATTATTTGATAAGTGGATACTTAGCAGGCTCTCGAATATGGTTGAAATAGTCGACAAATCAATGGACGTATTCGATTTCCATATAGCAACAAAAGCTATAAGAAAGTTTATATACAATGAATTCTGCGATATTTACTTAGAAGCTACTAAACCTGGTTTTGAGGTCGAAAATGTTAAAACTGGGTATGCTCACGCGCATACGCTATCTGCCGTTTTGAATACATCATTGAGATGCTTGGCCCCTTTCATGGTTTATCTCACAGATGTACTTATTCCAAAAATACCGGCGTTTGAAACAAGTATTATCTATAACTTCAATGATGCAGAAAAGAAATACTTCGATTGGCCGAGATCTGAAGAATTCAAAATGTTTAAAGACGAAAGATTGGAAAAACAAGTCTACAAAATATTAAGAACTATTACTCTAATTAGAAACATTAAAGAGCTTTATGGTATTCCTAATAAACTCAGACCAGCAATAGCTATTCGAACTAAGGATTATACTTTAATGAGAGATTTAGACGAACACAAAAGTATAGTTTTAAATATAACACGGTCCGGTTTATTACGTGTTAATGTAGATACTAAAGAATTTTATGTTAAAGCATGTTTAGATAAAGATACGGAAGTAGGCGTAGAAGTAATAGGCGAAAACACTAACGAAACTATATCATCGGCAAAAAATACACTTGCGAAGAAAATTAGCAAATTAGAGGACATCTTAGAAAAATTAGAACAGAAATATTCCAGTGGACGTTATTTGAAACGGGTGCCGGAATGGGAGCAAGTTAAAGACAAAGAAAAATTAATGATGAAAAAAGAAGAACTAAAGTATTTACAAAACCTGATGTTGAATAATTTTGCTGATCGAATTCAGGCATAAAACTAGTATTTGAAATAGAATGAGAGAAATAATTATATTGCAAAAATAAAGTTAAATGTGGCATAAAGAGCATCGAATGTAAAAAAAGCCAGGTAAACATAAATCCACCAAAATAAATTAATTTAGATTTTTTTAGATCTGTTTGAACGTTGTATTTGTTGTTTAGATTTTAGATTAGATATTGTTTATTGCTTAAAACTGTACAAATGATGTTATATAGGAACAGAACAACAATTGCCCATTTCGGACCTACAATAATTGATCATATATAGTAATACTCATCATAATAACAAAAATTAAACTTTAGATTAAATTAAATATTATTTTAAGTCTAAAATATTTATCAGTTCTCATTCATTTTCAGTTTATTATATAGTAAAAGTTGTTTTATAGCCTGTTTTTTTTACAAGTTTTAAACAATGTTTAAAACATGACGGCATGCGCGACTACTTTGCTTTCGTCCCATGGAGGCAGCGCTGTTTCAGTGAGAAAGATCCTACGGCGAGTGGCGGCTATTGTTGACGAGATCGAAGTTGGAATGGAATACTACATTCCTCACTCCGATGTCTTCATCAAAAGCCGGAGACGCCCTTGGTTTAATAGCGAGTGCGCTGAAACTGTTAGTAACAAGCAGGCGGAGTATCGCGCTTGGACCAGGGGTCGCGCCCTCAAAGATCCGAATATTAACTTGCTGAAATCAGCCTATAATACGACCAGGGTCTGCAAGAGGGCATACATAAGAGCGGACGCCCAGCGCGTTACACGAGTCGGCACGGAACTAGTGGCGCACCCTACTGGGTCGCGTAATTACTGGCGATTAACTAAAAGCGTGCAGGCCAACTTCTGCCAGCCCTCGCTGCCTCCGCTGAGATGCCCTGATGGCTCACTGGCACATCAGCCGCAGGAGAAAGCCGATCTTATGGCCAGTCTCTTTGCGGCTAACTGCCGGATCGATGACTGTGGCACGCAACCACCATCGATACCCTCCCGTGGTTCCGTTATGCCAGAGATTCACATCAGACAGCGTGATGTCCGTTTTGAGCTACAATCACTCGATGTCTGTAAAGCCAGTGGTCCTGATGGTATCCCAGCGATTGTTCTGAAAAAATGTGCAGCGGAGTTGTCCCCGGTGTTGACGCGCCTCTTTCGTCTCTCGTACTCGACCGGTTGTGTTCCGGAGGCTTGGAGAGGCTAACTGTGCAGCCGGTACCCAAAAAGGGAGACCGTTCGGACCCATTAAATTACCGCCCCATTGCCGTAACTTCAGTGTTGTGCAAAGTCATGGAACGGATCCTTAACAATCAATTGATCCGTTGCCTAGAAGAGCACTCCTTTTTTTTTTGACGCGGGGAAAAATTCGTTACGCACACCACCGGTGCCTGGGTGGCCCCCGGTGGTAGTGTGGGACTCCCCGTCGGCTGTCCGACTGTATACCCACTAAACGACCCCGCGAAATGCCATCGGCCGCGTTGGTGTGGTGCCCCGGATCTGTCAGCAACAGGGCACCACTGCGACTGGCCAGCCCCTCAAAAGGGGCCGGACTTCTTCCCTCTAAGGGCCATCCCGGCAAATTGGGACAGCCCCTCCGGCGGCGGGACCATTATGGGGCCAGGTTCCCATCCTGACCCTAGTCCCACAGGTTAGGGAGGCGCCAGTAGGTGCGCGTAGCGCCTACGCCGCACTCCCGTCCGCCGTCTCCGGAAGGTAGAAGAGCACTCCTTAATTAATGATCGTCAATATGGCTTTAGACCGAAACGATCGACGGGTGATCTTCTAGCGTATGTGACGCACCTCTGGGGGGAGGCAATTGATAAACAAGGTGAATCTATGGCAGTCAGCCTAGATATCACCAAGGCATTTGATCGGGTTTGGCATAAAGCACTTCTCTCCAAACTTCCGGCATACGGTCTGCCCCTCCAGCTTTGTAAGTGGATTGCTGGCTTCCTGCATGAGCGTAGAATCCGCGTCCTTGCAGATGGATGCGCTTCGCGGTTCATGTCAGTGAATGCCGGTTTCCCACAGGGCTCCGTCTTATCGCCCACCCTCTTTTTTCTTCATATCAATGACATGCTGCCACTTGGTAATGTTCATTGCTATGCAGATGACAGTACGGTCCATGGGCGATATTTCGGGCGGCCTAGTGCTGGTCGGGCAGAAATCGGTGAGAGGCGTGAGATTCTTGTCGTTGAGCTTAATCGGGTTTTGGACCTCATTAGTAAATGGGGTTCCAACAACCAGGTTGAGTTTAATGCCAAGAAAACTCAGTTCAGTCAGCGTTCACAACAAAAATGTCCCATTTCACCCCACTCCCAGTCTTCAGGGCGCTACCCTCAATATGCGCGATAGCCTGAATATGCTAGGCATGGATATTCGTTGCGACCTAAACCAACGAAATTACATCGAGAGCCTCATTTTAACAGCTTCAAAGAAACTCGGAGTCCTGAACAGGGTGCGCCGGTTCTTCACGCCGGACCAACTTTGTCTTCTTTATAAGACTCAAGTTCGGGCCTGCGTGGAGTATTGCTCGCATCTCAGGGACGGCTCTGCACAGTATCTTCTCGAGGTTCTCGACAGGTTGCAGCGACGGGCTATCCGCATAATCGACGACGAAGAAGTCACAAAATACCTAGAACCTCTGCAAACTTCGTAGGGACATATGCTCCCTAAGTACATTTTACCGTCTGTACCATGGTGAGTGCTCTGAAGAACTATTTTCCCTTATCCACCCTCTCCCTTCTGTCATAAAACCACACGTGCAGGCTTGCGATGTCATCATTTCACTGTTGAGTACATTTGTTCTCGTACTAAAAAGTTCGGCAACTCCTATCTCTGTTGAACTATTGAAAAGTTGAACGCCTTAACTGCACATGTGTTTCCTCCTTCCCACAACATGGGATCCTTCAAACGAAGCGTGAAGAAGCACCTTGCGGGCCAGCATGGTAGCGTCAACTGACAGGACACTGTAATCCTTTGTCAGTTGCCGCTGCAATTTGGGCTCCTCTTTTCGCTTACCACCAACAGGCGAAGAGGAGCCACTATGCTAAGCCATTATAAATATATATATATATCTATAGTTTTACTGAATGTCATAAATAATCATAATTATGATAATTTCATAGTCATACTTTGCCTAATAAATATTTGTGCTTTATAATTATATATTAATACCAGAAGGAAAAGCTATATACCCTTTTTAAGCATATTATACATATTAGACTGTGAGCAAACAGTCACACTGATATTATATACTATCGCTAGAGTATTTAAATAATATTGTTGAAATAGTGAAACAATGCACTATTTCAACAATATTATTTAAATACTTTGTATATACATTGTATATTTTGTGAATGAATGAATAAGAATGTAAAATGCAATGTGAATTGACTTACTCTGTCTAAAAGTTAGTACACAGTTAATATAATAGTATATTATAAAATACTATTATATTAAAATATACAAATTAACTCTGCACATTGGCGAAACATGTGGCTGTTACAGCAATAAAAACCCCAAGAAAATGTCAAACAACGCGTTTGTATTTTTAATAGGGTTTAGCCAAGCTATACCATATTTTTCCTGACATATTTGCAGATACTGGCAGCTTATGTAATATATTAAAATTAAAAAATATATGTATAATGACAATATAGGTATATTCTTTGACAAAAGAACCTTAACCCTTTAACCGCCGTGCCCGTAATATTACGGGATATGAAAAATGTGCTCCACGCGCCACAGACGTTCACGTTAAGTTTTATAAATTGTTTATTGGTGCATTTATATTAAAGATTTAAGTTGCAATAAACGTTGTACATTACAATCCAGGATGTATTCTTAATAATTAACAAATTTTGCTGCGTTTCATTATATTTATAGAAAAAATCGTTGTAAGGTGTTACTAAGTACCAACACGAATCGCCAATAACGTGATATTACGTGTACTAGGGATGGGCAAATCAATGTAATCTAAATGAAATTTTATTGAATAATCATGGTGCGAAAGCAAAAATATTGTATTGAAATCCAAATTAATTCGTAAAATTGAAGCACGAATAGTCGTACTAATGACGAAGCATGTTAAAACAATAAAAATGTTTATTTTATGTGTTAAATATTAGATATAATTTATTGTTTCGATAAAGAAGCGACAACTGAGAACTTCACGTTCAGACTGTCCCCGATCGCCGTCACCGTTATTTTACGTGCGGCTCAAGGTCAATCGACGCCATATTTGTTGTTCCTCAGCCGCCGTCACCGTAATAACACGTTCCTTGTACAAATTATTGTTGTTCCCTTGCCATGTTAGAAGACTACGAATTATTAAATATTTTAGAAGAAAATAATGACTGTTCGACTTGAGGTACGATCAGAATTATATATGAAAATTATTAATTTGATAAATCAAGCTCGAAGAGATGCATCAGAAAACGAAGATGTTATACTAGATTCATTGCTAGAATATTGATTGAAACGTGGTAAATAATGTTATTTTTTATACCACTAAGGTAGCAAACAAGCTTACGGCCTGCCTGATGGTAAGCAGTTACCGTAGCCTATGGACATTTGCAACACCAGGGGTGTCACTCTTGCGTTGCCGACCGTGTAAGAACCTCTTCACGCCTTTCTTGAATAACCCCCGTACCTTGATACTTGATAAATAAAGACTGATTTCATATTAATTAAATTTTGAACTTTTATTCATTTAAACTAATCGATAACACTATTTCTCAACCCTATTTGAAATTACGCCGACAGGCCGCTAGCGTTAGGGTGTATGGTGATGTAACAAAATATGGCGGTCAAAGGGTTAATAACGTTCAAACCAAAAGAGCGAGGATTTATGATCGAAGTTCGGTCACGGGGCCGACCTCTAGTAATAATAAAAACACATATATGGATTAAAAATATTATATTTAAATAAGATCAAGACGAGCGATTCCAGTTTACTTAATTAATATCAGTTCATTTCTACATGTTGACTATTACAGAAATAATTATCTAAATATTGAAAACTTGATATTCTTAACTATATTCTAGAACATTGCTAACGCATGCTACATCGCGGTACCACCAAATGATACACTAAACGCTTCCGGACAAAATTTGCTCCGTATTATAATGGCAACTACAATAATACCATCCTGTTGTAAACTACAAAGACGTATTTGACAATGCCGCTATTTTTTTAATATTAGTTTTGGCGTTCGGTTATGACGATTTTGCAATAGTTTGTGTAGGAACTTTTAATAGCAGTTACGCTTCCATTTGTAGAGTTTACTAGATACATCACAACAAAGGCATGTCTGTTAGCATTCTTATAAAATATAGATCTGGTTCAAACTTTAACATTTTTAAAGCGTTATTATTATATTAGCTATTAATTATCACTATCGAAGCCATATTGATTGCTCTTTGTTTGTGTCACATGGGACTTTGAACTAAAATCTGTTTCAAATGGGTTTGAGCAAACTGGGTAATAGGTACTTTTTGAATTTGATCCCACGACTTCTATGGTGTATACTACACACTATATATATTATACTAGTGGATTCGATAAAGGCTGTCCTTAAAAGAGAAATAATCCTAGACTCCATTTGCACTGCCACCTTTAATTTGCATACGCACGTGATTGCGTAGGCACAGAAGAACTATATATTATGTGTGTCTATCTGTATCTCTTGTTGATCTCGAAAATAAATAATCGTGAAAAAACACGATTCTGTCTGATTAGGATAATCAGTTTTACTTTATTTTTATGATACGTAAAATTAAAAATCTATCGTTTTCATTTCAAGTTATCCTGTCGGCAACGTCGCCAAAATATGGCCAAAATGAAAAACAAATCGCGGAAAGTCCCGTACCTATAATAGTTCGCAAAAATGTATAAGATTTCAATTTCTGCACAAATCCATTCAAAACAGACACAGTAACATACATACAAATATTAATAGAAAATTAATCAACAACACTTCATGAAAAAATGGATCAATACAAACGTACTGTCAACGTAAACGTCAAATAGTGAACTGAAAATATACGTTTTTTAACAGTATAATAATAAGTAGATGTGGTTGATAGGGGTGTCGATATAGAAATGGGGGGGGGGGGGGGGGCTATTTTGGCAGGAGCTGGTGACTAATTTAGCACAAATATTTTAGGCACTTTGAAATATTCATATAATGATATTGTCCTGTTAGTTGAATATTAAACCGAATGTCCCTTCTTTTCATATTTTCCTTTTTGTATTTACGTTTGCAATTATTATTAGACACATTTGCAAAACAAAAATATTCATAGAGATTTCTATTTAAAACCCCTTATCGTAGCGACTACACGAATTGAAAAAGAAACAGACATTTTTTAAGAGTTACGGAATTTATTTGATGCACCAAGTCAGATAAGATCTTAGTGCAGAGATCTCCGTTTCATTTCTGCTGCCACGTGGAAGAGGAGGCCGTCAAAAACAAACTGCGTGCTCAACAAAGCGAACCAGCACTTCTTGCTTTCGCCCAAGTTTGCAGAAATTGACAATTAATTCAATTAAAAAAAAGCCCTAACAGCTAGACACGAACGAAATACCGAAATATATATATATATATTTCAAATAAATACTTACAGTACTAAACCTTATACTTGTATGCTTATATAAATAAATATCTTTCAATTGCAAATAACAAACAAACGCCCTTTCCAACATTCGATTCTACATTCAACTAACAACAAAATCTCATAATATTAACATTTCACAGTACCTAAAGTACCTTCTCTACATTTGTCACCAGCTCTTGATCTATAGAGAGGTATCAATGATCGTGTATCAGCGTCTCCCGCCTCTGGAGTAGCCTCCTCTGCCTCGGCGGTCGCGGTCGTCGTGCTCGTTTTGGTAGCCGCCGTAGGATTGATACCCTTGGTTCTGATTGTAGCCTTGAGTTTGATAACCCTGGGTTTGATATCCTTTATTGTACCCACCGCCAGCGCCTGCGAATAAGATTGTATTTAACTAGGCCATAATACTGGTAACAGAACACAGTACTAATATAATTTAATATAGTAATTGATAATCTAATAGAACTACAATGTACTATCAAAGCAGCTTGACTGGTGGGGGAAAACTCTAAAGGGTTGTGCTCCTGCCAGTGAGTGAGATTACCAATTAACTGCTAAGGAGCTTGCAGAGGTAACAACGCGCGAGCTATACGTCCTTATTGTAAGCATTAATTAGCCACGGTAACTAAGAGTACTTTACGTCAGGTGGGCCGTATGCTGGCATGCTTTCCAAGTACGTATAAAAAATCACCTTTCGCCTTTTATCAACATATGCTCAAAAGTTTTTATTTTGCGTGCCAAACATAAAGATCCTTTATTTCTTTACTTATGCTAAGTTAAAAAGAAACATGATGGGCACTTTTAAAACGTAGCCCGCCTGGGGAAGAGCCTCCACCTTACAGACGGAAGGCCGTCAGTGGAATAACTACTCTGGAGAGTTGTCGTGTTCCTCCAAGTAGGTCACCAAAAAGTTTGGGATGAGCTGGTAAACCTGTCTCGTAGTAAAATATATATATACTCGTAGTAAATGAAACCCATTAGGATGTAAGAGTCACGACCAAATTGGTAGTCTTTTATCAGAAGGTGATGTCAGAAGCACTAAGAACCGGAGAGCTCGTAAAAAAAGAGCTATGAATGTTAATGAAGCGTGTAAGGACCTCTTCTTGAGGAGCTCGGTTCTCTTTGCCTATCCCAGAGCCATTTTCACGTAAATTGTACTCGTAATTCCCAGTGGTTTCGTGATTGCGTAGGCACATTAAATGCGCTGAAACAACTTTTATAACAATTACCTTGGTTATAACCACCCATACTATCATATCCCTGCTGGTTGTTGTAACCACCGTGCCCGCGGTTGTTATCGTAACCACCACGATTGTGGTCGTAACCGCCGTTCCTGTCACTCTGGTTCTGATATCCGCCAGGTGGGACCTCGTAGGTTTGGTAATTTCGGTTCTGGTTCTGATTGTACGCCGCTGGACTAGTTTGTGGTCTGGGGATGGAAATAATATTTTAAATTATTTAATGGAATATTACCGCTTTAGTAAACCATTTATGCTTACCCAATATCGTAATCATTACAGAAATCATATCGTCATTCGTCATTAAGAGAGGTCACCAGTAAGCGCCAGTAGTAAGAAAAAAATTTTTTTTTTATTTACTACTGGAGCTTACTGGTGACCTCATTTACACACAGGAACACAACAACCCTCTAGGGAGTTGTTATTTGGTTACGGTTTTCTGTGAAGCTGCGGACTGCGGAAGTATCGATATAGATCTTAAAGAAATCGCAACTAAATATCAACTCCCTGAATGGTCGTTGCGTCCCTGTGAGTCGGGCTACCAATAAGGTAAGTAGTTATTACTCGGTACTCGGCGTACTCTGCACAGTCTCATAGTACTAGTACTCGACCGAGTAACTCGTTTTAAATACAGAGTACTCGGCTAGTGTAATTTATTGTTACAAATTGTTTTCTTATTAGGAATTCAATAAACATATTTAATTTAGGTAATTAACATTTAATTATTGGAATCATAAAAAAATAAGAATACAATTGAAAATGGTATAAATTCTATAAATTACTATTTATTATATAAATATTATATCTATCTATAGTGACTCGATCCTTACATATCTCACTCGCTTCTTTAACATTCTTGCTCTTTTCATGCACGCTCGCCGGTTTCTAGGGCTCCTGACATTACTTTCGGATAGAACACGACCAATTTGATCATGGTATATAAGTCTTGGCCTTCCTCGACTCCCATATCCTTCCACTATTGCATTGTATATCTGCTTCGTCACTCTTTCATCCTGCATTTTTTCTACATGTCCGTACCAACGGAGCATGCCTCTTTTTATTTTAACACCGACGCTCTCTTTCAAACCAACTCTGCTTCTAACCTCATCATTGCGAATACGGTCTATAAGCGTTACGCTACAAATTTTGCGCATACCTCGCATTTCAACCGCGTTTATCCTACTTTCATACTCTCTCTGCCTTACCCAGGTCTCGCTTCCATAAGTAAGCGTTGGGACCAGCACTGCATTGTATATAGCCAGCTGTGCCTACTGGCTCAGGTTTTTACATCTAAGAAATTTTCCCAACGCTCCATTCACACTTTTCCCAGCACTCAGTCACCTTTCCACATCTTGCGGTGTACCTTCCATTCCTGCTGAAAGCGCATTCAAGATATACAATCTCATCCACTTGTTGCAACACTTTATCATCTACCGTAATCCTTACATTGGTTCTGGTTTCTTCTCTTTCAAATACCATTATCTTTGTTTTCTTCGCATTCAATAGCAAGCCTTCTTTCATACATTCGTTTTTTATCATTGCGACTAGTGTTTGCAGTTCAGGTGGTGTTTCTGCTAATAGGACGGCATCGTCTGCATACAGCAGACAGTTCACCACTAGGTCACTCATGCGTAATCCTACATTATATAAATGCTTAAAAAGTTGCCAGGCGTTGGTTTTACTCCGCATTTACTATCATTTTTTGCAGGTTACATGCGGGATCGCCAACAATACGTGGAATATCAGGGACATATATCAAAGCCGTATTACACTAGGTCAGGTATAAGTCAGGGAAGTAACCTCGGGCCCCTTGAGTTTATTATAATGATAAATGACCTTCCCAGGGTGGTTAAGAATGCAAAATGTCTACTATTCGCTGACGATCTCAAGCTATATCTCGCTGTTAAAGACGAGGAGGACTGTAAGAGGCTACAAGATGACATTAACAGAGTAGTTGCTTGGAGCCAGGACAATCACTTACCGTTCAATACCTCAAAATGTGTTACAATAACTTTTTCGCGGGCACACACACCAGTGCGGCATTGCTACAATATTGACAAGACACCCATATCTAGGGTAAATGAAGTTAGAGATTTGGGCGTCCAAATCAATACTAATTTGACATTTCGGGATCACATCGTCAAATGCTGTAAAAACGCTTTTAGGAATTTAAGTTTTGTGTTAAGAAAAGCTTACGAATTCACAAATATCAAAGCTGTTATAACATTATATAATACACTGGTCAGAAGTCAGTTAGAAGGCAACTCAGTCATATGGGGTCCCCATGAAGTCAAATACACCCTCATTTTGAGCGGGTGCAAAATAAATTTATCAGAATTTTATATTTAAGGCTATATGGGGTGTACCCATTCTATCCACTAATGTATCCAACATTATTTATTTTAGGCATGGTTGGATATAATGAGCTCAAGGTTAGGAGGGAACATTCGCTGGCCTTATACATTTTTAAAGTAATCAGAGGGCGGATACATGACACAGATATGTTAGGTAGATTAAAATTTTCTGTTCCTGATAAGTACGTGGGGCGACGTCGGCGGCCCCGCCTTCTGCTGGCACCGCGCGCTAGAACTAAACTGCTGAGCGAAGCACCACTGACGCGCGCACTCCAATAGGATAAATATAGAAATTGACATCTTTATGTGTTCTATCAGTGAATTCACAAAGGCAGCATTATGGGCCATTTGTTACAAAACGACAATAATAAGATGGACAATATGTGTTTAATTACGAACAATTTTTTGTCTTAATTTTTTGATGACTTAATGATGTTTAATAATATAATTTTGTTGAATTGTAATAATGAAAATATATGTAAAATGTAAACTACGAACATAATAATAATACTATATTGACGATTGCTACGCTATCGCATTGGGTAGGACAAGCCTGTAAGGATAGCTGTGAATATTGATGAAAATAAATAAATATTCATTCGAATATACTTCTTAATACTGAAAATTTAACAGGGCCATGACATGTTATGATACAGGAACACTAAGCAATGTGCTCTTCTTGCGTTCAGGACGCTATCAGGTGCGAGAGGCGAGGGCGGCGAGGTAACGCTCGCGCGCTGGTTGCACCACCTTGACTGAATCGAGTAACTCGCCCGAGTACTCGATTCAGTCAAGGTAGTGCAACCAGCGCGCGAGGTGTTTTCTTATATAAAATCGTAATAAGAAAACACCCCAATTTCCCCTGCTATACGATAGCCCCAGTCTGAAATCAGGCCAAGGCAAGTACTGGCTAGTTTTTCTATAGTTGATCTGGAATTAGCTTTTATTAATAATTCCAAAGATACGACCCCAACACCGAACCCTGAGGACAGCCCTGCGTAAGCACCTTCGAAGCAGCATAATGGTCAAGTTATAATTTAATTGTACCATTTAAAAAGTACGATCGAATAAGAGAGTATGTGGCTATGGCAGTCCCCGTGAGAGCCTTAGAGAAAAATTCAAAGAAATAAATATTCTAACAGTCGCATCGCAATATATCTATGAAAATATTTTGTATGTCCATAAAAACATAGACTCATTTTGTAAAAAGAGTGATACTCATAACATAAATACTAGATATAAGCATAATCTTGTGTTACATGCAAGCCGTCTCCACAAAATAAGTAATTCTTTTATGGGGCAATGTATACGGTTCTATAACAAACTTCCCAGCAATATAAGAGAATTGTCAATAAACAAGTTTAAAACTACTATTAAAGCCAAATTGTGTAGCAGGGCATATTATAAAGTATCTGACTATATTAATGATAAAAATGCCTGGGATTGAGTCGATCCAATTATAATGTAATTAATAAATTATGTAAATTTGTTTGGATACCAAAAGAGGGATGCCTGAGTTTTTTGGCAGTATTTTTATCAGTGCTCACCTAGTCATGAACTGCACGGTAGGGAAAAAAATTGGGAGGGTTCCAAACAAATGTAGCCATTTTTACGGAATAAAAAGATTTTGACTTTGACTTTGCAATCTTTCGCCTTTAGCTCAGCAACAACATTGGCCACCAAGCATTATCGAAGGCACCTGAAATGTCTAAAAAATACCTACAACGTATTTACTATCCGAGACTTCCACAATTTTATGCACCGCGACTGCCGCATCAACAGTAGACTTGCCGATGGTACAGCCGTATTGATTTTTATAAAGTTGAGAGGGCTACCGGGCAATAAACGTGGTACAATTAAACGTTCAAGTAGTTTACCCAGCGATGGTAGTAGGGTAATAGGGCGATAAGACTTCGGATCGTCGGGTTGCCTATCACCGCTTTTTGGTATTATTTTTATAACACCACTATGCAAAACTCCAGGAAAGTTACCTCCTACAATACACTGGTTTATCAGCAGCTGCTTTGCAAACTTCCTAGATTATTTTGCTTGAGATTTTATTATCACCAGAAGCTTTATTTGTTGGTAATTTTAACAACATGTAGAAATTCGTTCATTGACACCACAGTTGACATTGGACTGGCAAGGCACAGATCTACCGCGGCCCTCGCCTCGCGATGGTAGTCACTGTCATTATCAGGACAGTCATCCGGAAGCAAAGCATGCAGAAGTGCATCAGTAGTCTCCTCTACACCGAGGGTGTAGGTATTATCAAGTTTAATATTAGAAACAAAGGCTTGATCAATGCGCCTATTTGCCTTAAATATGTGATACAGGGGAGGCCACGATTCCACACAATTGAATCTTTCTACTATTCGTTTTAGCAAATTACCTTTAGATTTTTCGACGGCAGCGCGATAGTGAAATCTAGCAATATGCAAGTTAATCAGAGGTGTTTGACATGGTTCTCCTTCGATGTTACGTTTTCTTAATTTAGAAATCTTACGTCGGGCACAGCAGAGACTCCTACGCAGCCTGACAAGCGTATCAGTCCACCAGTTACAGCATCTCTTAGTTACTATAGCTTTTCGGCCCAATATAATGTCGGCACAATATGTGAATGTATCAGACACAAATTGAACACTTTCTGTGACTGTAAGTTCAGCACGAGTGAAATCCCCGGCGCGAGAAGCGAAAAGGGAAGCTTAGTTTGTTACAAATTTGCAATAAGCGCTTGGGCCACATTTTCTGCCGCTGAGTGTACATTGATCTGGTGAGGGAGTCCCAGATTATCAACAGATAATTAAGGAATCCCTCCACCAGTTTGATGGTATGATATTATTGTACATATATTTAATCCTCACCTGCCCTGATCTCCACTAGCTGCGTAGCCACCCTGGACTCGTCCCCCTCCTCGACCACCGTAACCGCCTCTCTCCCCTCCGCGGCCACCCCGTTCACCCCCTCGGCCGCCGCCACCTCCAAATCCGCCGCGTCCTCCTCCCTGTTATGTTTTTCAAGAATAAATAGACGAACCATGCCGAAGACCGATGCGAAGTCCCTCCGAATCCAAAGTTAACGAGTTTCAAGAATACTGTCATTCTTCTTCCTAGCGTTATCCCGTTTCCTAATCCATTATGATTGGCTAGGTCCGTCACGTAAGCCTAAAGATTTGGCGAAAATACTAACTTTGACATGAAGCGACCGTCATCAGACCTACCTTCGGTATTACTGGAGGATTGGTATGTTCCTGCGAGTGAATGAGATTGGTTACTAAGGTATTTGCTGTACTGTCAGCAGGGGTGGCAACGCGCTTCATGTGTTGCAAGTGTTTATAGGCTACGGTAACCGCTTTACATCAGGTGAGCCGTATGCTTGCATGCCAAAACTATTTGTCTCTCACCATTTTCGTCTAATTTATTTCAAAACACGTTTGTTTGAATTACCTACAATTTCCCCTAGTTAATAGTAACTTTTATTACGAGGGTCATTTGAAAAGTTCTTAGCCTAACATGGTTAAAGTCATTGGTGTTTTTTATAACTACCCTCATTTTGTAGTTACATTATTTAGCAACAAGTACAACAGTTTAGTTTATTCACAGTAACTCATTGTTCGTTTACACGTGATACCGTAAGTCAAGTCAGAGCTATTTTTGAAAATGGATAAAACAACGTGCAGTGATAAAATACCTGAATTTTAAAGGTTTAACTCCAAAAGCTATACATGAAGACATGTCTGCTACTTTGGGTGAGTCCGCTCCTTCGTATGCGACTGTTAAAAACTGGGTGGCAGAGTTTAAACGTGGTCGTGAGACCATTCAAGATGTGCCCCGTAGTGGCCGGCCTTCGACTGCTTCCACTGATCAAAACAAAGAAAAAATCTGTGATTTAATTTTGTCTGATCGAAGATTGACTGTCGAGGAGATAGCTAAGACTGTAGGCATCTCATATGAGCGAACACATCATATAATTACTACTGAACTTGGATTCTCTAAGGTGTCTGCGCGGTGGGTACCGCGACTGCTTTCAGTGGAACAACAACGCAACCGACTCACAACTTCTCGCGACTGTTTAGAGTTATATGAAGCTGACCCAATAGAATTTGTTGAAAGATTTATAACCATGGATGAAACCTGGGTTCACCACAATACCCGAGACAAAAGAACAGTCGAAACAATGGAAAAGAGCAGGATCGCCCACCCCAAAGAAGGCAAAGGTGACAACAAAGGTGAAACATTTTAATATTACCACAGACACCTGGAGCAGACGGAAGCAATTTTGACCAGCTCGGTGGCTCCGTCGTAAATGACGCGACTTTGATATCAACGCGTGTGTCGATTCCCACACAATGCAAACATTTGTGTGTGACATGAACATGTCTGTTTGTCTTGGTCTGGATGTTTTAAGAGAGGTAGGGCACATCAAAGCAGCCCGTCTGGGCAATTACCTCCATCTCACAGAAAACCGCAGCCAAAATAACAACTTCCTAGAGGGTTGTTATGTTCCTGCGTATGAGTGAGGTCACCAGTAAGCTCCTAAGGAGTTGCTGTGTAAGCAGCAGAGGATGCATCGCGCGAGTGATACAAGCGTTAATAAGCTACGGTAACTGCTTTACATCAATCAGGTAAGCCGTATGCTTGAATGCCTCTCCGACGTTGTATAAAAAAAAACCAATACCATGATAAACATTGTATATGACTATATCTTGTTATTTACGTAAGAAAAAATGCCCCGTTTTTCTAAATTTTACTTGCCTGCGGTTTTCTGTGAGGTACTTCCCCAGATGGGCTGCTTTGATGCGCCCTACCTCTCTTAAAACGTTGTTAACATTGGTTGATTTTTTATACAATGTCGAGAGGCATTCGACCCAGCTGATACATGGGGCACACTAAAAGTTTTGCACTTCTAGCTGATCGGAACTATTTGAATTTCGAATGTTATATTTTTTGAAACGTTGCAACCTACTTAGAAATAAAAAAAACAATTGGCAGGAAATCATTTGTCAATTGTTTTTTATCACACATCAAAGTTACTACGTACGCAACGAAAATGGAATCGAGTCGAAAAGATTTTAAAGCGATGATTTTTTATGATTTTAGAAGTTCTCTCTCTTCGCAAGACTGTGCTGCTCGTCTTCAAAATGCTTTTGGGAGAGAAGTACCTTCTTTGAGCACCGTGATGCGATGGTTTGCTGAATTTGAGAGAGGTCGAGTTTTTTTTCATGACGAATTTCGTGAAGGGCGGCCTTCAACTGTCGTCAACGTAAATAATGTGGCTACTGTTAAGCGACTAATTGAAGAAAACCCGCGGATTACCTATGAGACAATTCGAGAACTATTGGGGATTGGTATGAGCCAAATTCAGAAAATTTTACACGAAGAATTAAAAGTTCGGAAACTTTGTTGTCGTTGGATCCCTCATGAACTGACAGCGGAGCAGAAGCGGGCTCGCATGGAATGGTGCTTACAGATGCTACTGAAGTACGACCACGGACATTCTAATGCTGTTTATGACATTGTCACAGGAGACGAAACGTGGATATATTGTTTTGTACCCGAAAAAAAACAGCAATCTTGTGAATGGGTGTTTGAAAATGAGAACAGGCAAACAAAAGTGAGACAGGCGAGAAACGTTGGTAAAAAATGATCGCGTTTTTTTTCTCAGCTACAGGTCCCATCTGCGCAATTCCACTTGAAGATGAAAAGAGTGTTAATGCCGAGTGGTATTCTACCATTTGTTTACCCAGGGTGTTAGAAAAAGTTCGCGAAAGACGACCAAAAAGCCGCGTTCTCCTACATCATGACAATGCTTCTTCACACACGGCCAACAAAACAAAGTCATTTTTAACTTCCGAAAAAGTACAACTCGTTGCCCATTCTGCACATAGCCCCGACCTAGCACCCTGTGATTTCTATATTTTCCCCAAAATCAAAGATTTGATGAGAGGTTTCACTTTTACCAACTCCGAAGAGGCAGTGATAGCGTTCAATCAGCACGTAGAAAACATGCCTTCAGATCTGTGGTCCTCCTGTTTTAAAAAATGATTTGATCGCATGAGAAGATGTTTAAAATGTAAAGGAGAGTATTTTGAAAAGCAGTAAACATAATATTCTGGTTATAACATGTTGTTTTTTTAAGTTACGCAAAACTTATAGTGTGACCTACGTATAAAGTGGTTGCCTAGTCTATAAAAGCTTACAATACATTAACACGTTAAGCCTCGGTCGCGTGATGCCACCTCTGCTGTTCACTCACATGCAGGAACACTTTTTTTTTTCTTTTTTTTATATTGGCTCAGCATAGTGGCTCCTCTTCGCCTGTTGGTAAGCGAAAAGGGGAGCCCAAATTGCAGCGGCAACTGACAAAGGACTACGGTGTCCTGTCAGTTGACGCTACCATGCTGGCCCGCAAGGTGCTTCTTCACGCTTCGTTTGAAGGATCCCATGTTGTAGGAAGGAGGAAACACATGTGCAGGCAAGGCGTTCCACTTTTTAATAGTTCGACAGAGATAGGAGTTGCCGAACTTTTTAGTACGAGAACAAATGTCCTCAACAGTGGAATGATGACATCGCAAGCCTGCACGTGTGGTTCTATGACGGAAGGGAGAGGGTGGGATAAGGGAAAATAGTTCTTCAGAGCACTCACCATGGTACAGGCGGTAAAATGTACTTAGGGAGCCTATGTCCCTACGAAGTTGCAGAGGTTCTAGGTATTTTGTGACCTCTTCGTCGTCGATTATGCGGATAGCCCGTCGCTGCAACTTATCGAGAGCCTCGAGAAGATACTGTGCGGAGCCGTCCCAGAGATGCGAGCAATACTCCACGCAGGCCCGAACTTGAGTCTTATAAAGAAGACTTCAACAATCTTCAACAACACAACAATCTTCCAGGGACTTGTTATTTTTAACCGACTTCAAAAAGGAGGAGATTCTCACTTCGACTGTTCGCTCAATTCGACGTTTGTTACACGATCATTCCGCCAATTATGAATTGATTTTGATGATTCTTTTTTTTTTGGTAGGTCATACATCATGACAGTAGGGTGTCATGGTGTATGACCTACCAAAAAAAAATTTACGCTCAAAAAAACAGCCAGACCAAGATAAACAGACATACGTGGGAATCGAACCCACGAACCTTGATGTTAAAGTAGCATTGTTAAAAGGGATACCCTGGAAACCAATTGCAATCGGTATTAAACTCTGGAGTCACTAAATAACGGTAGATTGGTTTTTAACAGAGGTACGGTGTATCAAAGCAGCCCGACTGGAAGTACCTCCACCTCACAGAAAACCGCAGGCCAAATAACAAACTCCCTAGGTTTAGGTATTCGCGCCTACAAAATGAACAATTCAATACGAATGAAATCAAAGAAGAAAAATATGCGTGGATCCATGATCCTTTCCATGCTCAAGCTCCACCAGAATTCCCTTTACAAGAAGAACAGTCTTATTCAGCTCTCTTGCGACAGCAGCCTAAAAACAACATTCACGTGTTCCGACTTGGTGGAGTTTAGGATATCGGTCCAAAATGAATACCCAACTTTAAATTCAAAAGCATTAAGATTTCTCATTCTCTTTGCAACATCTTATTTATGTGAGGCCGAATTTTCTTAGCAAATATCGGTAAAAGTTAAATGTGGAGTAAGAAATGAGTGGTCTAGATCAGAGATGTGCAAAGGGCAGCTGGCTGTATGCTGCCCGCGGCTTATATTTGTGCCGGCCAGCGGTGTGTTTTTGATCAAATACGAAAATTTTCCTTTCTTAAAATTAAATACGTAAATGTTCCTTTTATGTGATAATATATATTTTATGTGATATATAAAATAAAACAAAAAACTATCTTTCTATTTTTATTTTGTTTAACAAAAATCTCATTAACCGACCAATCAAACTAGACCAAGACTCTCCAAATTAGAAAGATTAATTTTTCGCCTCTCCAATCTTTTTTATATGTTCTAATAGTTCTATAGACGATATTACAATTATTAAGAATTATTACTAAAAATTCAACATTTAAACTAGATTTTAATTAGCTTTAAGAGTAACCCTATAGGTTGGTGTGGTTACTTTGACACCAACGTACATAGGCTCGATTCCCACAAAAAATAAACTTTTTGTGTGCAACATGTCTGTTTGTCTTAGTCTAGATGTTTTAAGAGAGTTAGAGCGCATCAAAGCAGCCCGTCTGGGGAAGTACCTCCACCTCACAGAAAACCGCAGCCAAATATCCATAAGCTCCTAAGGTGTTGCTGTGTTAGCAGCAGAGGAGGCATCGCGCGAGTGATGCTTAATGTATTACAAGGAGTCATAGGCTATGATAGCCGCTTTACATAAGGCGGGCCGTATGCTTGTATGCCTTCTGACGTAGTATAAAAACAAAAAAAAGTACTTCCACAGACATGCTTTGATGCGCACTAACCTCTCTTAAAAGCACCTATACCAATACAATCAGACATGTTCATGGACACAAATGTTAGTCCTGTGTGGGAATCGAACCACCCACGAGCGGCGAAAGAGATTCCATTTTTAGCGATGGCTTGATCAAAGAGATTCCATTTTTAGCGATGACGTGTTCAAAGAGATTCCATTTTGAGCGATGGCGTGTTTAAAGAGATTCCATTTTTAGCGATGGCGTGTTCAAAGAGATTCCATTTTTATCGATGGCGTGGTCAGTCATTCCATTTTTAGCGATGATCAAAGAGATTCCATTTTTTGCGATGGACAAAGAGTTCCATTGTTCGCTAACAAGTCTAGTAGTAGTAGTAGTAGTTAGAATTTAGCAAAAGTAGCGCCTGTATGTTGTAATGTCCAGTACGGATTCAAGTGAAGACATTCGGACAATGTGCATGAAATATATTTAATAATATAATCATACAAGAAATAGCGCGCTGAATCAAGGTTCTGGTTAAGCAACCAGCGTTTGTTGTTACTTGTTAGTAATCTTTATGCTTCTGTTAGCGTACTCTCGCCACCCCATAAAAAGTCAAACATATTCAAAAACAATTACACTCTTTAAGACTCAACTAAAACTCTATTTCTTACATCATCATTACGAGGTTTACGAGCGTTCCACCACAGTTTTTGCGCAACGCTCGCATTTCAGCCAATGAACAATCGTAAATTTCGTCAGCGAAGTTCTAACAGTGTATAAGTCAAAAGTGGTTGCTTTGCAGAAGAACAAAATAACTGTATAAAATTATTGCAATCAACGTTAGAAATATATATTTTTGAAAAACGTTTATAAAATGAACTACGTGAAAAAAATCACTACTACTGATACTACTACTAATACACCAAACCATAATTCACCACACCGCAGTGATGTGGGTCTCCCTTCAACAGAACTGCGGATTGGCGGAGGCCAGTGTTATCAAGACGCCCGAGGGCCACTGACTTAGCTTAACGACTGCCATATATCGACAACAGCCGGGACCAACGGCTTAACGTGCTCTCCGTAGCGCGGAGAAGCGAGAGATAGTTAAACCCATCCATAGACAGGCTTTGATTGGAAAGACACGCGCAACGACGCCATTTACAAGAATTACAAGCGATAATTATTATTACAATGGCATCAAAATGTTAAAACAATTAAAACATTACGCACTGTTAGATCTTCACTGACGATTGCAGACCTCGTTGTCGACAATTATTCAGACAGACCATAACGAGAGCAACTATGGCGTCGGCGAAATATCGAGAAAATACAAAAGCATATCGTGCGTACTTACTATATACAACCGTCAGAGTTTCAAACTGTACATTAAATAGACACTATTTACTGTGAACCCCAAAAGTATAAATTCGCAATTTGAGTACACTCTGCCTACCCCGCAAGAGATTTGGCGTGAAGTTATACGATAGGAGTACTCTATCTAGAACCGTCACAAGCAACCCTTTTCAGCAAAGACATACAAATAGGGTGAACTAGAAGGAATGGGATAGGTACAAAAAGTTCGATCGGAGGATCACTTTTATATGGAACTAGCTATCCGCCCCGGCTTCGCACGGGTGATATGATCGCTACCAAACTTCACAGGATCACCTGCTGGGCTAACCTGAAGATTCACTGAAAATTTCATCAAAATCTGCCCAGCCGTTTTCGAGTCCATAGAGGACATACAGACAAACATTAATTTTTATATACATAGATAGTCAATTTACTATTGAGTTTCAATATTTTACAATATTTTACAATTTGTGTTATGCTTAGGCATAAAATATATAGCATTACTAATGTTTAAAAATATATATTTTGATAAGTCTAGACTAGAACTAGAACGTATTTAATTTATTGGTGTGGTCCGGTCCTGACCTAACCTGACATTTAACTGTGCCATAATAACTTTTTTTTTATATACAACATCGGAACAAGTGAATGAATTTGTTCATCTAGGTTCTATGTTTACGTGAGACGGAAAATGTGAGGAATTGAAAGAAGAGTGAAGCAGGAAACCGTATCAATGGTGCGTTGTATTCCGTGGTAACAAGTGATAACATATTATTATAGAATTGATGAATATCCAACTGACAGGGATGTTTGGAAATGATTCAGCACATGTATTAATATATCTTTAATTGCACCACTTGATTTCACTATATGTACACTCAGACCCATATTGGCAAGTTTTTTTTAGCGTTTCTTCTTCGACAATGGTCATTTTCGAAATGCTGGTCGATTAAAAGTAAAAAAAATAACTATGGAAAATTATTAAGATGCAATACGATTTAATTTAAAGAATGTAAGAAGTAAGTAAGGGCCTAATGGCAAATAAATATTTTTTATTTATTCAAGGTGGGTTAACGCGAACATTGATGTACGACAGTGAAACATGGCTGTGGCAGACGAAGCTTGAAAGTATGGTGAACGCCGCAGAAATGACAGCGCTGAGGAATATGTGTGGAGTGACAATGATTGGTCGAGTAAGAAAAAGCACGGTACGAGCTACTATGTATATACTATGTGCAATGAAAGATGAGTGACACAAAATTAAACGGGTATGCTGAAATAGCTTAGTCATCAAGAAATAATGAATGACAAAAGAGTTATGCAAGACGTGTATTAGGCAAGAGTGAATGGAGACATCGGTAAGGGCCGCTCTAGAGTAGGGCTGCCATACGTCCCGGTACACCGGAACATGTCCCGGTTTGAAATGTTATGTCCCGGTGTTTTTTGATTAAAGTTTCTTAAATATTACCAGTGTTTTTGAATAATCAATGGTTTACCCTATTTCTATTTTAAATGTCCCGATCGGCGTCTCAGAAATTATGACAGCCCTACTCTAGAGGCATGTGCGCGTAAATAAATAAGTGGTGATTTGTTGAAAAAGGGCCAAATTAAAAGCATTTAAAACCGAAAAGCAGACGACAACTGGAGACAACTGTGTTCTTGGGTATAACAATTGACTCCAGACTACAATGGGGCCCACAAATTGAAAAATTATCAGGAAAACTAAGTTCTGCAGCCTATGCAGTGAAAACTATTAGACGGCTCACTGATATTGATACGGCTAGAATAGTTTATTTCATCTACTTTCATAGTATTATGTCATATGGAATTCTTCTTTGGGGTAACTCCGCGGACATTAACACCATCTTTTTATTGCAAAAGAGAGCCATAAGAGCTATCTACAAACTTGGTCCCCGGGAGAGCCTTAGAGAAAAATTCAAAGAAATAAATATTTTAACAGTCGCATCGCAATATATCTATGAAAATCTTTTGTATGTCCATAAAAACATAGGCTCATTTAGTAAAAAGAGTGATACTCATAGCATAAATACTAGATATAAGCATAATCTTGTGTTACATGCAAGCCGTCTCCACAAAATAAGTAATTCTTTTATGGGGCAATGTATACGGTTCTATAACAAACTTCCCAGCAATATAAGAGAATTGTCAATAAACAAATTTAAAACTACTATTAAAGCCAAATTGTGTAGCAGGGCATATTATAAAGTATCTGACTATATTAATGATAAAAATGCCTGGGAGTGAGTCGATCCAATTATAATGTAATTAATAAAATATGTAAATTTGTTTGGACACCAAAAGAGGGACGCCTGAGTTTTTTGGCAGTATTTTTATCAGTGCTCACCTAGTCATAAACTGCACGGTAGGGAAAAAAATTGTGACGATTCCAAACAAATGTAGCCATTTTTACGGAATAAAAAGATTTTGACTTTGACTTTGACTTTGACAAAGACGAATTCATGAATTCGTAAGAAGCGAGAGGTATGTTTGGATCGGTGCACCTGATGTTCCATAGTCTCTGCCTACCCAAATGGGAGACAGGCGTGATGATATGTATGTATATATAACGTCGGGAGCATACAACCCACCTGGTGTAAAGCGGTTACCGTAGCCTACGAAAACTTGCACAGCAATTCCTTAGGAGCATACCGGTGACCTCACTGTGCCACTGTGACACAACACTGTACTGGTAAACACACTGACCACGCAGCTAAAGTTTGTGAAATACCACAAAATTTCAATAAAAATAAAATAAATTATTCGTCGGGTTCAAGTTGTGGTGTAACATCGAGTACGTAACCTAATAGAGAGGAAATGTTGCTTATTTTGTTTGACAATAATTCCGCAAAATCATTGTCGTGACCGCTGTGCTCCGATTGGCCGATGCTAGGTCATACGTCACCCTAAAGTTGGGCACGAGAATATTATTATCGATATCGGTGAATAGACAGGATGTATGGGCATGCGATAGTACGAGTATATTAATATTATTAATACTAAAATATTTGTTTTCCTATGGTAATAAGTGCAAACATGTAATAATAAACGTTATAATGAAACAGTTTTTACGTATTGCAAGAGTTCATAGGATAGGGTAATCGCTTTACATCAGGTTGGTCATATGCTTGCATGCCTACCGCCGTTGCATAAAAAATACTATTTATTAAAATTTAATACGTTATTTTTTTTATTATGTACTGAATATTTTTTTATTAATGAACAGATTAAATGTATTTTCATACATTTACATTGACCTAGATAAAACAATACTCAGTTCAAGATAGTAAGAGCACATCAAAGCAGTACGAAGAGGAAAGTACCGCCACGTCACAGAAAACCGTAGCCAAATAACAACTCCATGTAGGGTTGTTGTGTTCTTACGAGTGCGTGAGGTTACCAGTGAGCTCCTAAGAAGTTGCTGTGTTATCAGCAGGGGTGCCAACGCGCTATTGATACTTCATGTATTGCAAGCGTTCATAAGCTATGGTAAGCGCTTTACATCAAGTGGGGCGTAATGCCTCCCGCCGTTGCATAAAAAATAATATAATTCTAGTGTGTATCTAATATTTATACCAATTAAAATTTAATAAAGTAATTACGCTATAATACACTTTACTCGTAAAAATCGATACGTAATTAAATTGCAGCAGTACAGCACTAGTAACAAGTGTAATAAAATAGAATGAGATAACGTAATGGGTTGCACCTAAGATAAAAGAAGACGCATAGATGACACATCAATTGTTTCATTTCTCTTGACCAATTTAACTTGAACCGCGTCAATATGGACGTAAATTGAACAAATTTATTATATACCATTACTTAACGGTGAAATGTGATTCCATCTGCTTTGTAGTTCGACTTATTACTATTTTTCCCACACCACCGAATAGCACATGACGCCATTGTAAAATTAGTTTATAAATAATCTCAATATTCTGAATCTGAATATACGACAAAGTACACACAGGTCACTTGCTGTTGGTGTACTGTTTTAGTGCGAGCGAGCGTTGGTGTTTATAAGTGCAAAATCACTGATCAGTTTCGGATTTGGACGGCCCGCATTACGGCTCTATTAGGTTATATACTCGATGTGGTGTAATAACACTCAGTTAAAACATATACACTTATTTATTCATTATACTTAAATATTCACATCAGATGCAAATTAGTTCTACACAAAATTTAAACCACAATATGCTAAAAAAATACACAACATACATTCTAATATAAAATTGTCAATTGTTGTTAAATATTAATTATTCTGTGTTTTCCTTATAATAAACGATTATTCTACACACACACACACACATTTCAAACGTTGACAAAATGACAGCCAGCGTAGGACATGTCAATATACTGGCGACACGACTTTTAGATAAGACTCAAGCGCAGAATGTACACTTTTGGTATTACGAGTATTAACCATTGTACTATGGAATCAATTTCGAATTCTAAAGTACCCTGCACATCGCAGCACCTTTTGTCCAAACTGCTCCAGTGCCAGTATTTGGATTCAGTGCGGTGAAATTAAAGGGCCAGACATCGTGGCCAGAATCTATGGTTATATAGCTTAAAATATCTACCTTAGCAGGTAAGTTATTAGATCTAAAACATAACTTAAAAGTAGTATGATTTATTTTAAAATGTCTCAAGTTAAAAAAATATTTTATAATATCATAACACTTTTTCATATGAATAGATATCGGATTATATGCCTTTGAATGTTTGCAAGTTTGCGGATGGACAATAAGCAAAAAAAAAAAAAATAAATGTTCATAATTTGGTAGGTAGGACATTACCTATTACCACTTAAGGATACTTCGATTAAAAAAAACAGCTCTTCATCACACTATATACCTGACGTCATAGTTTTTTTTATACAACGTCGGGAGGCATACAAGCATACGGCCCACCTGATGTAAAGTGGCTACCGTAGCCTATGAACACTTGCAACACATTGAGTATCAAAGTATCACTCACTCGCAGGAACACAACAACCATCCAGATAGTTGTTACTTGGCTGCGGTTTTCTGCGAAGTCTTCGCTAGACAAGCTCGGTGGCTCAGTCGTGAATGACGCGACTTTGACACCAACGCTCGTGGGTTCGATTCCCACACAAGGCAAACATTTGTGTGCATGAACATGTCTGTTTGTCTTGGTCTGGATGTTTTAAGAGGTAGGGCGCATCAAAGCAGCCCGTCTGGGGAAGTACCTCCAACTCACAGAAAACCGCAGCCAAATAACAACTCCCTAGAGGGTTGTATTCCTCCGTGAGAGTGAGGTCACCAGTAAGCTCCCAAGGAGTTGCTGTGTAAGCAGCAGAGGAGGCATCGCGCGAGTGATACTTAATATATCGCAAGCGTTAATAGGCTACGGTAGCCGCTTTACATCAGGTGGGCCGTATGCTTGTATGCCTCGCGACGTAGTATAAAAGAAACTTCAGTATCTACGTACTTCCCCAGACGCACGGGCTGATTTGATGCTCCCTACCACTTAAAATTTATTTAAATACATTTTGAAGAAATTATAAACGTTAACCTACTACCGTGTAACGCTCCAACACAAATGCTATAAAAATTGATTTAATAAACTTGTGTCCTTCCTGAAAGCGAAGGCAATTTTGATGACGTCAGTTTTTTGGAACGTTAATAGTAACTCGCCTTGAAAAAGGCGAGACCATAAAATCAACATTCTATTGCACTCTTTTACGTTGATTGCGTGAAGACATTAAAGATAAACGTAATCGTAGCTGTGGTTTCGAACGATTATCTTACCCGGCTTTTTCTCCTGATTTAGCAACTTCTCACTTTTACCCATCTACAAATATAGAAACACTTCAGTACGCAGACATTTTTACCGAACGAAGAGCATATTGCGTACATATTATGCCGCTTTATTCGTGCATATAATCCGATATGCCTACTTTAAAAGTACTTAAGAATACATTACGAGTATTATAAACTACATGTCACGATTTTTTTTAAAACTGTAAGTAATTTTACATTGAACTTATAAAACTACTATGTACTTCTTACGTACCTTTTAAACTATAAAGACAATGATCTTTATGACACAAAATTTACTATAAATATTTTTTCATAACTTCAACTTTTTTACACAGTGCTATCTAATCGCAACCCAAGCATTGCGTGTACTTCTTTTTCTTCTTCTTAGCGTTATCCCGTTTTCCAATCCACTAGGACTGGCGGGGTCCGCTACCTAAGCCCAAGGATTTGGCGAAGATACTGATTTTTACATGGAGCGACTGCCGTCAGACCTCCACAACCGAGAGGGAAAAACAGATCATTTTTAGGTAAAGTCACACGTATTTCTAAATATAATTTCTTGGACGAGCGGGTTTCCTCACGATGTTTTCCTTCACCGCCGAGCAAGGGATAATTATAATTACAAATATTTGCATAAATCCGAAAACACGAAGTTAGTGGTACATGCCAGGATTTTAACCGGCGACATTTAGGCCGGTTCTTTATCTACCGGGCTATCGCTGCAAACTAAGCATTGCGTGTACTATGAGTGCTATATTCCATTCCAATTATGAAGTCCCATAACGACTGTCTACGTAAATGTACTTTGCATATTTGTAATATATTAATGAGTACACGTCTGTCATAATCATAAATATACGCAAAAATCATGTTTTTTGTAAATACGTAGTTGTAGCTAACGCCCCGAACCAAAACATACAGATATGTTGATGCAAACAATTGTTCGTCTTGTCCGGGAATCGAACCGTTGGTGTTAAAGTGACCATTGTTAGAATCCTCCCTAATGCTAAGCTAGTCAAATTTTGTAATATCTTTAAAATTTAGGGTTTTAAAATGGGATTATCATTGGGAACTTTACAAGTTATATTTTAAGTTGAACAGAAGTACAAACTACAATTTGTACTAGCCAATAGCAAAAGAAATCATCGGAATGACATTTTTAAACCTGTCTCAACTAAGGCAAAGGAACTGAACCTCATAGATATTAGTCTATCAATCATATACAATTGATATTGATTACTAAATTGTGTTCTATTTGAAGGTGATGTCAGGCCACCTAGAAACCGGCGAGCGTGCATGAAAAGAGCAATGAATATTAAAGAAGCGAGTGAGGTATGCAATGATCGAGTCACGTGGCGCTCGGTTCTCTCTGCCCACCCCGTAAGGGATTTGGCGTGAAGTTATAGATAGAATGCTAAATTATATTTTATTGCAATTTATATCAACTACAAAGTAACATCAACGTAATTTTGAATATACTTTAGGTTAACTTCGAATTTTTTTAATTATTCCTAAAGATGTAAGTTGCTAAGAATATTATTTTTGTTTGTGTGTTTTATTTATTTTGTTTTTTTGCAGCATCCGTGGTCGCAGGAAGATTTATATTATTTTTTTCGGAAGTGAAATTTCATACAACTTGCATAGTTCACTCACATACAGTAGTTTAATAAACACAGTAGGACAACTACAAAGAAACGTTCTGAATCGTCGCACTCACACATATACAACTCTAAGTGAAGTTCTTACAAACGCTAACGTCTCAGGTTCTGTGTAGCAGGCCGCTCTCTGTTCGCGATCTTGTGAAATTACTATTTTGATGCAGCGTTGTTATAGACTTCGTATGATACATATATTTAATCTTCACGCCAGGTCCCCTGCGGAGTAGGCAGAGAGAACCGAGTGCCATATGGACGCGGTCCTTACACACCTCACTCGCTTCTTTAACAACCATAGTTATTTTCATGCACGCTCGCCGGTTGCTAGTGCTCCTTACAACACCTCCTGATAAAACACGACCAGTTTGGTCATGGCAGACTTCGTTTGTACGTCATATATCCCTATAAAATTATTTTATACTACCTTTAGTATTAAACAAATATACAATCCATCTGATTTTAAGCCACCATAGCTAACGATGCCTGCACTAAATGAATACGCGCTGCTGATGCAGCATCTCCTAATCCTTCCTCTCGGGCGGGAACAAAAATACCTTCCGAAGAAACTTCCCCAGGCCAGCTGTTCCTTATTAATAGTAGTTGTGACCTCTTTCAACAGGATATCGTTTAATAATCAGCAGAAACACTGCTTGTTGGTGAGGGTGGTTTCGCCTACAAAGGTGGTTTCACATCTTCATTCAAAGCATACTCTTTCATATACAGAATTTGAGCAGACCGTTTAATGTCCTCATTGAAACCACCGTCTCTCATATCCTCATTCAAACCATCCCATTTGAATCCTCATCCACACACATTCCACATTCAAATATTTAAAAAATATACTAAAATAGGAGTTAATTATTGTACGATATGCTGTCATTTTAGTCACAAATCTACTTCTCTATATCACGTACCAGACCAATAAGTTTTTTCTAAAACTTTAAATAAACAATTGAACAGTCAGAACCCGTTATATACGTTTTCCCATACATTTCGCGGTCGTATACGACCACCCGGGTTTCGAAGGGTTAAACAAGCATTCGACTAGCCTAATACGAAGCTGTTCCGCTTTCTAGCCTCATCCCATTTTCTAATCCATTAGGATTGACGGTATCCACTACCTAAGCTTCAGGATTTTTGCGAAGCTACTGATTTTGACATGGAACGACTGCGGTCAGTTGTCCACAACCTACCCTTTCTTTGGTTAGGTCACACGTCTATTTTCTTAAGACGTGTGGGTTCCCCTCACGATGTTTTCCTTGAACGCCGAGTAAATGATAATTGCTAAACACGAAGTTAGTGGTACATGCATGCATACAGGGATTTTCTGGTGACGTTACTCAAGGGTACTCTTTGAACAGTGATAGCCAAGTGGATAAAGAACCGTCCTATTAACCGGCTAGTCCTCGGTTCGAATCCTGGTAGGGTTATCACTAGCTCGGCGGTCAAGGAAAACACCGTGAGGAAATCCGCACATCCCAGAAAAGTGGCGTGGCCTGACTGACCAAGAAAGTTCTGGTCCCTCTGTGGAGATGTGACGGCAGTCGCTATATCAGTATCTTCGGCAAATCATTAGCTTGGCGTGGCGGACCTCGCCAACCCTAATGGATTAGGAAACGGAATAATACTAGGAAATATAAGTTACTCAAGAGAATAGGTTTTCGCTGCAGTGTTTTGAAATAAGGAGGTGCTTCCTCCCGTTCTTGACATCTCACTCGCTACCTTTCTTCCGCCAGAGCCTCGTTTGCTAACAGAGTTCGTTCGCTACATTCAGATGAGGTTGATTTTGATTACAAAGATACCAATGGCGTTATATCCTTTCAGAAAAAGTGGACACATTTAACGAGCTGTGGCTACTCACGTCACAAAGACACGTGGGTTTGATTCACTCACACACATACATCAACCCTTACTCATACCACTTGTAGGGATACGGGCCTCCCTTCAACCGAAGGAGTTTCAGAGCATACTCCGCGACGCTGCTCAAATGCGGATTGGCGGAGGCAAGTGTTTTCAAGCCGCCCGAGGGCCACTGACTTAGCTTAACGACAGTCACCTATCGACAATAGCCGGGACCGACGGCTTAACGTGCCCTCCGAAGCACGGAAAAACTCCAGATAAATATATAGACAAGCTGCGGTAGAGAGATAGGCCGCATAAAATCAGCCAGCCTGGGGAAGTACACTGCACCTCACAAAAAACCGCAGCCAAGTAACAACTCCGTAGAGTGTTGTTGTGTAATCCTGCGAGTGAGTGAGATCACCAGTAAGCTCCTAAGGAGTTTTGTGGAGCAGCAGCGGTGGCATCATGTAAGCGATATTTTCTGTATTGCAACCACTTTACATAACTTGGGCCGTATGCTTGTATGCATCCCGCCGTTGTATAAAAAAAAACTATTGGAAGAGTTTACTTTTATTTCGAAATAAAAGTAAACTCGTCCTCATCATGCCAATTATCCCCTCTCAACATTCGCATCTCCATCACATGTTAAACGCATCTCCATCAATCAAGTAACTCATGCATTATTACTTACATTGTCATCAAGAAGCTTAAAATAACTATCGCTTATCCCCCCCTTGAGTCTATACCCCCTAGCTTTGATATAATCAGCTGACAACTGATCCATATACACAATTCGCCTAACTCCACTCCTATTTACATCAGTATCGGTAACGTTCCATTCGGATGTCCGGATACCTGGATTCATCCGTTGCAACATAAGAAAGAATCTCTGGACGTCATTGATACATATAGTATCTGTCTCCCAAATCATTTTCACCCGATTTAAACATTTGATTTTAGCCACTCCGATTTTTATACCACTAATAATCTCTCCATTGCAGTTTTCATACAACCATCTTGCTGCATTCTCCCCTACACAAGTAATATGCAATGTACCGTTTATGATTCCGTTTAAAGAAATCGATGGCAAAGGATCGGGGGTTTGCTCCAGCTTCGTCCACAATAATAACTGTATCGGAGTCAGCATGTTGATTTTTAAATTGGTTTTGGGATAACCCTCTGGCATTATTGCCATTCTTAAAGTTGGTCGAGTTTCATCAACACCAATTGGTCTTTTACTCTTGTTTGACTCTGGAATATTGCTAATATTGTATGGTTCTATTAAAAAGTTTTCGTATTTGAGTGAGTTTCCAATATCTTCGCCATTATTTTCGCTTCTAGCAATTTTAATCCTGCTTCCAGTGAAAGATTCACCGATTTCTGATAAATCTTCATTATTATCAGTCTGCTCTCGTAATCGTTTAGTCCCTCTAGAAGAATGGTTGTCTTTAAATTGACTGGTTTTAGCTAAATTCACAGAATCTTCTAACTTGCTATCGAAACGTATATTATCTTGTAGCGAGTCCTTCTTTATCCCTTCATTGCTTAGATTAGGCTGTATACACGTTCTTTGTAGTTCCATCAACCGTCGTTGTCTTTTATTGTCTTTGTATCTGCGATTGCGATTTCTTTTCTTTAAGAGAACCATTTCCATTAGAGTTGGTCTGGTGCCTTGTTGAAATTGTTTAGTTGGATATGTACTAGGCGAATTTGTCACATTTGCTGATGATCCAGTATTTGCAATCTGTGTGAACTCTGGTATTCCATGACTACATTCACCCTTTTCTTTCGCCGTAGCTGCAACTACAGCTTCGCTTTCATTGCTTACATCACGTCCTTCCGCCTCTCCTATGTCTGCGAGAGCCCTCTTTTTATTCAGATTTTTGACAGCATTAGGCGTCCTATTCTTTTTGGTCAAGATAACACCCGGTTGGTCCGCTCGCGTGTAGACTTTAATCTTTTTGTTTTCGTACAACAACTCAGTTGGAATATTTTCTATCGTCATAGGCGCAACTGCTGTTTCGGTTTCATTGCTTACGTCACATTGATCTCCCGTGTTGTCCACTTCTGCGAGAATCTTTAAATTTTCATTCGGTTTATTGGCAGCACGCGGCATCCTCTGCGTTTTCGCGAAGATCACGCCCGCTTGAATCAGCTCCACTCGTGTGTCGCCTCCTGAGCCCTATTTCACAAATATTACTGTGACCAGTGACAGATAAGATGACAGTTTTATCGACGTTATTGCATTTATAACATTTTTTAGATTGAGCGTCTTTTCATTCGCTTGCCCGACATTACCATGGATGTTGTAAAATAGAAGTCTTAGGTAGGTAGGTTACGTATCAATTATTTACAATGATTAGTATTTCGAACGTCTTTGAGGCATTTAAAAAATATTTAAAACTAATGTATACAATTAAAACGCTCTGGAAAATAAGCGAAGCGCAAATGTAATTTTGAAAATTTATGAAAATTAAACCTGACTAATGTCGGGCGAGTCAAAAAAACACTCATAAAAAAGATGTCTGCAACTTTCTAAAACAATGACGCATATGGAAGCATCCCTTTCGTTATTATTTATGAAATAAGTGCACAGAAATTATTATTGACATTGGGATGTTTAACATACATGTGCCAATCAAATAAAAACAAATAATTTATAATGTAAAAATGTTTTTGTCAACTGTCATGTATGTGAAATAGAGCCCATTATTGGCCACCGGTTTTACCCAGTTATGGCAACGGTCTGCATAATGTTTCGTGCGTATATACCTAAATGTATTTGAATGTACTCGCATGTATAAAACAAATTCAGAATGTTCGAACACGCATATGGTGTAGACATCGATCACTAATATAAAACTAGATACACAATCAGCATACCAAAAGAGGACTCAAATTGGGTACTATTTCAAATTAGTAGCATTCGGTCGCTCAAACAGTAAACACACCACAGCGTTTCCTTAAAAACTCCCGAAATCATATGCCTAGGATGTTAAAAAAGGATGGAGTTTCATATTTTCAGTAAGTAATTAATATCAGTTTAATATAAAACCGATTAATTGGACATAAACAATACAAGTCTTTAAATCTTAAAATAAAAACGTAAGGTTTAATTTACAATGCATGCAATGAGAGATCTCTTTGCATGCATTGTTACATTTTTATAGCTTACATTTTCATAGCGATTGTTAGCTAGTTTTATATTAGTGATCGATGGGTGTACAGAAAATTAACCCGCTGAGGTCATGCATAAGTTGTACAGGTCGCGTCAAACATCTAATTCGCTCTGAAGTTGCTCTGCACAGGTGTATTCCATACATTCTACTAGAGCGCGAACTAAACGTGCTGTTCCATAGCTAACTAGAAGTTTGGCACGATCTATACTTATTATGGAAAACCGCAAATTTTAAGAAATAAATGTGTTACGAAAGGTCCAAGAGCAGCGCGCCACCGTCGCAGTAGGTCGCTCGCCATTGGATGTTGACCTTTGGTGACACATTTATTTGCTAAATCTTTGGTTTTCGTAATATGTACAACTTATTACATACATTACCTCGGCAAAATTTGTGCTGTTAATTAGAGTTGTAAAGAACTCGAGTCTTTGAGTCCTAATTTTTGAGCTCCGCTGACAAATTGCACTCATTACAACAAGACTAGAGGACTTAAGTCTATATCAGCTCTTGATCGCAACATGACGCTAGAGTCTATTTTATCGCTCGAGTCGTTTTTACGCGGCGAGTCGCACTCAAGTTCTTTTCTGTTTGGTGCCTTCCTTTTTAAAGCAGGTAATAAAATGTTACTTTTTGATATATTTGTAACCAGAAATGTGTTCACTAGATTTAATCTTTGAAAATTAAGAAATTATCCCAATAATAGGTAAATCGCCTAAGAAAATACATAAGTTAACTAAAATATGCAATCAATCAAAACTGAACTTTACGCACATAGTAAATAAATCTCATCAAATAAAGACAATACGCTGGTTATCTTAAAACATTATTCTGGCACAAATTTCTTTAAAACCTTGAATTACCCCGTAATCATGTATTTTAACATTATTAAAGACAGATACGCTCAAGAAATATTGTTATATTGTTGATTTAAAAGCGTATTTAAATGAATCACTTAATCAAACTCGAGCGTACTTCCCGTACTTCAAGTTATGTCTTATATACTCCGAGATTGAAGAAGACTCGAGCTCTTTTTAAAACTCGAGTCCTATTTTAGCGCTCGAGTCTTCGTGAAATGATTGAAGCTCGGCTCGACTCGAGTTTAGTGGGTACACTGAGTCTTGTGAAATTGAGCCGAGTCTATCGAATTAAGGCTTAAGGGCTCGAGTTCTTTCTCTCTATATACATATAAAAGAATTTTTATCAACGGAAATCGGAAAACGTCAGACAAGGACAATAATTAAGGGCTATTGATTTTTTTTTTTATAGAAAAACAATTAGGTAACGAGACTGAAGGCAACCTTATCAATATTAATTAAGCACTGGTTTGGTATTAAAATTATGGGATAATTACAGTTGTTACGTTAAGAACCCTTTCATTCTACAAACAAGATAAACCGGTTTACCTGTTGCGAATTGCAACATTTGAAACTAAATAGATAAAATGAACGTAATACCATAAGTATCAGACTTTCTTTATTGCCGCACCTGTTCTTGGTATGAAAATAAATGTTTTCAGGGTCGGCAACACGTGAGTGATATCCCTGATGTTGCAACTGTCCACGGGGTAAGGTAACTTGCTTACCATCAGGCAGGCCGTATGTTTCTTTTCTACCTTACAGATACAAAAAACCGAAGCAAATAGCTCACGTACTATCACGGATTTTAATTTCCGTATGTAAGGTCGATTACCGTAACAACAAGTAACAAAACAACGGTACATGCCAAACATACTTTAACCACATCGTTAAAGAATCTAAAAACCAGGAGAATAAAATAGTAAGATTATTTAATTTTATTTCATTTATTTAGTTTTCTTACGTATCTCGGAACCAAGAAACAAAAGGATAAACGTTGACGCTACATCCACGCCATTCCCACCAATCACAAAGCTCGACGTCACGTAGCGTGGCGCCAATCTAACTAACGGAGGGTCCATACGTTCACTTTCTTCCTTCTTACTATGTGTTGAGAGAGTGTGTATTACTGATTTCTCGGTTATTCTTACGAATGGGCGTAGTTTATAATTGATATTGCGTGACCAATTCTTATGTATCCGAACTTTAATTTGTCTTATGAGTTGACACTATTATGAAAGCAAGTATATGTATTTGAAGTATATATATTTGATATCGAAAATACAAATAGAATCGAGAGCGGCGTTCTCTGCGCGATACTCACGCGATGACACATCGTTGCTAACACAGCTACTACTTAGAAGCTTACTGGTGACCTCACTCATTCGCCGAAACAAGACAATCCCCCGGGAATTGTTATTTGACTGCGGCTTTCTATGAGGTGACAGTACTTCCCCCAGACGTACTGTTTTGATGCGCCCCAGCTCTCTTAAAAAATCATTTCCATCACATCATTTCCTCATCCTATTTGCAAGGATAAGGGTCTCCCTTCAGAGGTTTAGAGCATATGTTTTCAAGCCGCCCGAGGACCAATGACTTAGCTTAACGACTGTCATCTATCGACAACAGCCGGAACCGACGGCTTAACGTGCCCTCCGAAGCACGGAGAAACTCGAGATAGATATTTTTTTTATCAGAGAGAGGCTGTGGTCGACGTCGCATAACCTGCGTGTTCGGTTAGAATGACTCCCGCAACGACGCCATCGAGCTCAATTCATTTAGATCTATTAATTTATGCGGTAATTCTTTGAAATAAGAGATATACAAAGCCTTTTCTCTCTAAAAAATACAGCTCTAATTGCTCTTTGGTCATTTATTATTTTGCAATGTTCTGTTCCCGGATTCGTGGGAAGACATAAAGTACACTGATGTAACATGCCACCAGCAATCGTTACCCTGTACAGCCTGGTCTCTCATTGCTCTCATTTAATATCCATATAGGATGTTCAAGAGCGAGATTTTTTAAACAGTTTTACTTATTCGAATTCACCATACTGATGCTGTTCAGCACATTGAAAAGACAAGCCACAAATACAATCTTCTGCATGGAGTCCTTGCACGTTAACAACTTGACATGCTCGGTGGCTCAGTCGTGAATGACGCGACTTTGACACCAACGCTCGTAGGTTCGATTCCCACACAAGGCAAACATTTGTGTGCATGAACATGTCTGTTTGTCTTGGTCTGGATGTTTTAAGAGATGTACGGCGCATCAATGCAGCCCGTCTGGTGAAGTACCTTCACGTCACAGAAAACCGCAGCCAAATAACAACTCCCTACAGGGTTGCTGTGTTCCTGTGTGTGAGTGAGGTCACCAGTAAGCTCCCAAGGAGTTGCTGTGTAAGCAGCAAAGGAGGCATCGCGCGAGTGATACTTAATATATCTCAAGCGTTAATAGGCTACGGTACCCGCTTTACATCCAGTGAGCCGTATGCTTGTATGCCTCCCGACGTAGTATAAAAAAAATGTATAGGCTCTTACAAACAGGTCAGGTCGTAAGAACAACGTAGAAATCGGTAATAGTATATCTCTCAGCATATAGGAAGAACGGCGAGTGACCGTACCGCATCATCGGTCGTTGCGTCAAAGCTTGACGCCGCTTCGAGCTATGTGATTGGTCGGAAGAGCATGGTCGTGACTAAAGTCTCATCGTTTGGTTTCTTGATGCCGATACATGTAAGATATCTAAATATGTTGAAGAATTTAGGACTTATATTAGTGATGTCCCCTACAATTATAAAAATATTTCCCTAATTATTTTTAGGTAAATATCTCAACTCCGCTGCATTGTAAGTAATCATGTTATATGATACAGTAATTGCGTACGCTTAAACTTTTAATAAACACAACATCATTGGTCGCGTGTGAAATGTGACAATACACTCACCAGTCTCTTTCGCAAGTGAAACATATGAATTGCCCGTTATTTATAATATAGGTGGAAAAAACATATTTGTTATCATATTTACCTGTGGTCCCGCCCTGTTCTGCTGCCAGGAAGGCATTTCTGGTGGAGGGGGTTGCTGTTCGTTCGGCCGGCCGCCTCTGTCCGGTACCTAAAATATAACAAGAAGAACTTGGGTAAAAGTCATCACCATCTTCCGAGCGTTAAACCCGGTCCCGCCCTAAGTTTTCACATTGGAGTCAGGGATCCGCTTTCTTAATGCAACCACTGCGCGTGGTTTTCAGTATTCCTTATTATCAGACTATTGGCACGCATGCCATTCCTTTTACACGTCAAGCCAGCACTTCTTGGACCTACCCCTTCTACCGGTGGAGGTGGCATGGTCTGGCTATGGGTGAAACTTTTTAATGGAAAACTGTCCAGTAAAAAGTTTGAGCCAGCAGGGGCAGCTCCCATATACAATGCAGTGCTGGTACCAACACTCACTTATAGAGGCGAGACCTGGGTATGGCAAAGAGAGCATGAAAGTAGGATAAACGCGGTCGAAATGCACGCGTCGCACAAAATTTGTGGCGTAACGCTTATGGACCGTATCTGCAATGATGAGGATAGAAAGAGAGTTGGTCTGAAAGAGAGTGTCGGTGTTAAAATAAGAAAATGCATGCTCCGTTCGTTCGGACATGTAGAAAGAATGCAGGAGGATAGAATTACGAAACAAATATAGAACGCGAAAGTAGAAGGATGTAGGAGCCGAGGAAGACCAGGACAAGATCAATTTGGTCATGGTAGTTACCTACCTACCATGACCAAATTGATCTTGTCCTGGCCCTAAATTGATAGTATTTTAACAGAAGGTTATGTCCGGGACCTTAGAAACCGGCGAGCGTGCATGAGAAGAGCAATGAATGTTGAAGAAGCGAGTGAGGTGTGTAAGGATCGAGTCATGTGGCTTGGCTCTCTCAGCCTGCCCCGCAAGGGATTTGGCGTGAATAGATAGATAGATTGGAGAAATACTTTAAGTAAAATTTCATGACACCACAGTGGAGCATAGCGGCGGGGACATGAGTCTGAAATGCCCTTTCGTGGCACATTGGTTTACAAAACAAGTGAAGTTATAGATAGATGACCGTCCAAAATTAAGGAATGATACCACCGTAACAAACATACACAGAAAGATTTCTTCATCTATCTATAACTTTTAGATTTCTTCATATACAGGAATATCCACATTTTTTGTAAATTCATTAATAAATGTATTAAACTGACTAGAATATATGCGACCTATCCTCATAAGAACAATACTGTAATCGGTTAAAAATTGTTGTTCACATATAAAATGATAAAATCACAATATAAAATCACAATCAAATGATAAAATCAAATCAAATGATAAAATCACACAATCAAATGATAAAATCACAATAAAAATTTTAAAACAGCCACCATTTTTGCAGACTTTTGTTTCTTTAATTGGTATTTGTAATATCTACGCAAGGGATTCGGCTTGAAGTCATAGATAGATAGATTCATTGAAAAAAAATCTATGCTGATAAAACTTGAAACTTTCATTCACATTGTAATATCTACGCAAGGGATTCGGCTTGAACACCCCGCAATTGTCATAATTTATAATATAGATAGGCAGCTGAGGTTCAATTTACATTAAACACGGAATATTTTTTTTTTATACTACGTCGGGAGGTATACAAGCGTACGGCCCACCTGATGTAAAGGGGGTACCGTAGCCTATTAACGCTAGCGATATATTAATTATCACTCGCGCGATGCCTCCTCTGCTGCTTACACAGCAACTCCTTGGGAGCTTACTGGTGTGAGGTCACCACACGCAGGAACACAACAACCCTCTAGGGAGTTGTTATTTGGCTGCGGTTTTCTGTGAGGTGGAGGTACTTCCCCAGACGGGCTGCTTTGATGCACCCTACCTCTTTTAAAAATAATATGTAATGTGTAATATCATTCTCTATAAAGTGCACATATGAATGTGAATGAAAGTTTCAAGTTTTATCAGCATAGAATTTTCAATGAATCTATCTATGACTTCAAGCCGAATCCCTTGCGCAGATATTACAAATATCAATTAAAGAAACAAAGTCTGCAAAAATGGTGACTGTTTTAAAATGTTTATTTTTCCCACGAAAATTAGTTTGCACATTCATATGAGATCTTTATGGGAAATCTAGACTCATTCACTCTCAAATGTTCTCCCTTGTGACACATAAACCGGTTGTTACTCTCCGAGTAGACTTACCTGTCCAATGATGACTTTGTTGACATCGCTCTGTGTGTTTTTCCTAACCGTAGCGCTGGACGTCTTCTCGACTAGGAGTAGAGCTGATCGGGATGCCAGGAAATCGGATAGCTTCACATTGGGCTTCACTTTCAGTTGCTCACGTTTCGGTCTATACGTAGATTGTATATGATCCTTTTTGGTTTTCAAGCGTTCTGACCACTGAAAAAGTTTTATTTCGTTACTAGAGGACAGTGGCAACATTTGAATTTTTTTCTTCACACCATTTATTGGGATTTAAGAGCAGTTAAAAGTGGCTAAGGAACCGGCCTATTGAGCAACAGGTGCCCGGTTCGAATCCTGACATGACCTACTAAATTCGTGTTTTCGGATTTATGTACATATAGCTTAAGCCGCGGGGGCTTCGCACGCGTAGATTTTGGAATTTCAGCAGTTTTACTTACTTTTATTTTACTTCTTATTTTTTAGTACAGTCGGCATTAAATAGTAAAAGTATCAAATATCCTTCTTTGTGTAGTAATGAAGACATGTCACGGCCTGTTCGATTTTCATTAACTATTTGATACTTTCTGTATACACTTAAAGCACCTCTTTATTCTCAACATTGCCTATTTTAAAAACATAAGTTTCAAGCCACTTAAAAAAATATCTGCCTGGGTTGAAATTCAAAAAAATCTTCCTTATCTCTCATATGCATTACAAAAGGAACCTATTGGTGAATCAGTGAATTAGACAGGATCTCCATTTCTATTAATTTAGATTAGCGTCTCGTTCAAACACAATTTCAACCCCCTTTTCACCTCACCTCACCTCGCTAAGGGTGGAATTTCTGAAAACGTTGAAACCATTTTTTTTGGATTCTAATAGAGAGTATCCAAATATATACAAAGTTCAAGTCACTAACTTCAAAAAGTTTTCTGCTCCATACAAACTGTCAACCCCCCCCCCCCCCCCCTTTCAGCCCCTAAAGGTGGAATTTTGAAAAACGCTGAAATTACTTATTTGACGTTTTGATTGAGAGTATATTTACAGTCTAAAGCAGCTCACTTTAAAAAATAACAATTTCTTAATAATTGAACTTTTAGTTCAAGAAATACTTTTGACCTTCATTACACCCGGGGTGGAATTTTTGAAACTACTTTTTTGGATTTTAATAAAGAGTATCTGTATAAAGTTTCAAGTCACTAACTTGAAATAATTTTTCAACTCCATACAAACTGTCAAGCCCCTCTTCACTCTCGTGAGGTTTATAAAAGTAACCTCTTTGCAAAATTTCAGCTTTCTAGGTTCAAGAGTTTGGTTACGGAATTGATGAGTCAGTGAATTAGTCAGGAACTCCAGTTTTATATATATAGATATCCGCGTTAGATTGTGATAACACATCCTATTGTAGGCAATTTCTTAATATTACCAATCTCTTAATTTAGTATAATGGAAAGAGGAGATCTTGTTTCCATAAATATTTTATAAACCAGCATACGGTCTGCCTGATGGTAAGCCGTCAGCCTAGTCTATGGACATTTGCAACATCAGGGTTGTTACTCGTGCGTTGCCGACTGTACTAAAAATAGAATAAATAATTTAATAATTAATCCAAATATTGCAACAAATTTTTTTTGTTATAATAATCAAGGTGATCATCACCTACGCTACGTCGAAGTACGACATTCAAATCAGTCTTTTTTTGACCTGACTATGTAGTTAGCCCCGAGTGGGCTGTTACTACGTCACCGGACTAAAGAGGCGGGCGTGAGGCGCCACAGCCTAGCAAAACTAAGAAATCAGTCATCACTTAATGAGCTACAAAAGAAACCATAGCGCGTTTCAATTTGGCTTATGGCGCCATCTCTTAGCAATAATTGGAACTAATCGAAACTAATACATATATATTTTATGCCTCTGTTCTTAACCCCCGACGAAAACACGACGGGGTGTTATAAGTTAGACATGTGTGTGTGTATGTGTGAGGGTGTGTGTGTGTCTATGTGATTCTGAGTCTTTCTGTGTCATCGGAGCTCCCGCACGGATGAACCGATTTAGATTTTTTTTTTTGTTTGAAAGGTGTATTAGTCGGGAGTGTTCTTAGCTATGTTTGGTGAAAATTGGTCCAGCACTGAAATGAAAGGGCGAATGACGAACTGTCTTTCTGGACTGTCGGGGAGGTTTTAAATTTTAGACAGTTAGATATTTTCTGCATTCGGGTTGCACACTTGTCGACCGCGGCACATTCGTGCGCGCACGGCCCGCGAGATAGAAGAGTTTCGACAGGTTCGAATCCGATAATGTAGGTAAAAACGAAAATCTTTTATTCTTATTAGTTTAGAAAAAAATATTTTACATTTGGTTCATGATTTTCAATGCAACTCCTTAATATTGAATTTCAATCGAATAACTTCAAAAACGGAAAGTTTCATACTAACTTTACATCCCCGTTTTACCGCTGAATTTCATTCGAATAACTTCAAAAACGGCAAAGTTTCACACTAACTTTGCGCCCCTGTTTAACCCCCTAAGGGATGAATTTTGAAAAAAATATTTTACTCATGTTTCATGCCTTTCAGTAAAGAACCTTCATGCTGAATTTCATTCGAATAACTTCAAAACGGCAAAGTTTCATACTAAATTTGCACCCCCGTTTTACCCCCTTCGGGGATGAATTTCCAAAAATCCTTTCTTAGTGCTCCCCTACGTTATAAAAGGAACCCCTGTGCAAAATTTCAAGTTTCTAACCCTTACAGTTTAGGCCCTGCGTTGATATGTCAGTCAGTCAGCTTCTCCTTTTATATATATAGATTTATAATTATCACTTGCACGGCGGTGAAGGAAAACATCGTGAGAAAACCCGCACGTCCAAGAAATTATATTTCGGTAGACGTGTGACCTAACCTAAGAGCCTTTTCCCTCTGGGTTGTGGAGTTCGGACGGCAGTCGCTCCATGTCAAAATCAGTATCTTCGCCAAATCTTTAGGCTTAGGTAGCGGACCCCGCCGATCCTAATGGATTAGAAAACGGGATAACGGTAGGAAGAAGATCATTTATTAGGATTTTATTGTCTGTCAGTGAATCGGTAATGTTTTATAAGTGCCGAAGTCAATTGCAATGCCCACTATAAACAGCAGCAATCCTAGCTTTGTTACGGTCTTGAAAATTATAACGAATTGTATTTAATTAGTTATAATTTCCAAAGAAAAAAAAATACATTTTGACTTGCCCCTTAGGGTATGTCCTACATTTTAACTTCCCCCTGCTTAGGTATACAGCTTCTAGTGATGCTGTGAGCTGCTGTTGTCTGTTTGAAATATTATTATCAGTCTGTTCCTGAAGGTTTATGCATTATTTTTGTAGAACCGCTAATAATTATCTAGAATTCTTTTTGATTGCAGTGTCAGGTTTGATAGGTTTACCATATGCCTCATAATTTCGTGTCGTTTATAATACTCTTCAGCTGGAGTCCGTGGTCAAAAAGGACATCGGAAAAAAAGGAAATCGGTAGGAGAGATTTTAGAATCGACATGTCGCCTAGGTTTTGTAACCACCATTGTAGTTATTCGATAACTGTATTTGCCACAAGTACAATTTAATATTTTTTCAAAAATTGAAAGAGCACTAAAGAGTTTAAATAGGAGGCAACTTATTTTATATATTTGATCGTTATATGATATACAGAGAAATCTTTTATGTGATTCTCTGATGGGCATATGATAGTAAGCATTAGCAATAACGCTAAGCTACTTTTTCAAGCCGATCAGGCAATTTTTGATTGTGAACAAATTCATTCATGTTTTTAGTTTGATGATTAATCTATCAGAGCCATTTGGTTTTTTCGTAAGAAAAATAAAGGATAAAATCCTTTTGATATTTATTAGGCTATATAACATCAAGTTCACTAAATTTTTCTTTTTGAGTTGCCATTACCGCTAATAATGCGACACGGATTTAAAGGTGGTTTACAAATAAAAGGTAATATGTAACCCTCAAGAACCTCTATGGTTATTTTAGGAGCCCCCAGTGATTCTCATAGGTTGACTGTGTTTTTGTAGTCCTGACGTAAATAGTACCTTAGTTGTGTTTCTTTATTACTGCAGAGTAGGATGATCTACCTTGTTTTCCCGTTGTCCCCGTGACGAGGTAACAGGTTTCTTTTGATATTTTCCCGTACGTCTATTGGGGCTATTGTTTGAAAGTATCAACCTTTTTGTGCTTGGTTGAGCGTTTCTTCAAAAAAATCTTGTACTCCCCTTTGATCCTTCGTGATTTCCGGCAACTTTTCTTGAGAGAATAGTCCAAGTGCCCAGTATAGATTTCTGTGCCGTATTTTGAGTTCTTCTCTTTTGTTCTTAATATGTTGGTTCCATGTCAGACGATCGATCCTGATGTAGACCCAAATACTTTACATTGTCTTGATGTGTCAAGATATTGCCTTCAAGATGTACAGGGGGGGCAGTTTCCTCTCCGCAGTATGAATGTGGCTTGCACTGATTTAGTTACATTAGCTTTGATCCTCCATCTTTGCAGCCATTTTGTAGTCGCATCTAGCCCTTTCTGGAGTTGTTTTGTAGCTGCATCTGGGTGCTTATTACTCGCCATTATGGCTGTGTCGTCAGCATAAGTAGCAGTCACCACTCCCTCTACCTGGGGTAAGTCAGATGTGTACAGGTTATACAAAATGGGCCCCAACACCGAACCTTGAGGAACTCCTGCCTTTATTACGTAAAGATTGGAAGTTGCTTCTGATTCTTTTACTTGAAATATTCTATCTATGAGATAAGATTTCAAAAGAATGTAGTAGCTGTGCGGAAGGCTCATCCTTATCTTATACAGCAGACCCTCATGCCAGACTCTGTCAAATGCCTGTTGTATATCTAAAAAGGCTGCTGAACAGTACTAATTTTCTTCTAGCGATTTTCTTATTTTTTTCAGCTACTCTATGTACTTGTTCAATAGTAGATTGCTGTTTTCTGAAACCGAATTGATGATTGGGGATGGTATTATTACTGTCCAGTAGAGGCTCGATTCGGTGAAGGACTAGTTTCTTCCAGACCTTTGACAAAATGGGTAGTAGGCTGATTGGCCTGTACGAGGTTATTTGATGGGGTGGTTTCTCTGCCTTGTGTATCATAATAATATGTGATACCTTCTAAAGGTCTGGAAAGTGTTGTACCTTTAGTATTCCGTTATAAAGCATTGTTAAAAAGACAAGTTAATATTCCTCCAAACGGGATCTTTATATGTATCTGCGAGATTGAATAATTTCTTGCCCTTCGACCGCATGTGTAATAGAAAAGCTGGGGCGATTATTATTTATTTTGACATCTACACCGAGGAAGGCTTTGCCTAATTCATTTCTTGTCTCTGTGCTTTGAGATTAGTTTTTTTTTTAGTCTTTTTAGCTGCTCTATAGTGCCTCTCTAAAAGTTGTCTATTGCCAGGGAAGAAGATTCATCGTACAAATCTCGATAGGAGTCGTCGCCGACTTCCTATAATCATCAGTCTCAAGATTGTTATTTTTATCGATTACGGCTATGTCCATTCGTGGAAATGTTTGTCCTCTGGTTGGACAATTTCTTCAGAGAGGATTAGCACCGGAGTTCAAAGACACCTTCCACCACAAGAAACCTTTTGCGCTGACAAATTCGCGGCCACCGCCAATAGTGTTGTAACTACAGGACTAGTGTTGTACTACTATATGGAGAAAACGTCCTTAGAATTCACTAGGTGGCGCTGATGTTCAAGACGTTAATCTCAAGTGGGTCAAGCCTAAAGGCTCGAACATTTAAATCACCCATTTATTCAATTATAAACTATACATATTTTCCGAGCTCGGTGGCGCAGTGGTAAAACGCGCTGTTACGCTACTTTGACACCAACGCTCGTGGGTTCGATTCCCACACAATACAAACATTTGTGTGCATGAACGTGTCTGTTTGTCTTGGTCTGGGTATTTTCTATGTATAATAAGTATGTATTTACAAAAAAAAATGTATTTACGTATGTTTATCAGTTGTCTAGTACCCATAACACAAGCTTCGCTTACATTGGGGCTAGATGGCGCTGTGTAATTTGTCCGACAATATTTATTTATTTATTATACATATAGTACAAGCTTTACATACTTTATAGTTGTCAATCCGCCATTAGATAGTCTTTCCTTAATACTATTCACCACATATGCGATACTCTACTTTCCTTACCAAACAGCTTCTGGCCGCTCTTTTGAGTTCAGTCCATATAGATAAAGGATGTGTAGACCTTGGTCATCCCATATAGTCCCCACAACGGTAAAGATATAAACAGCGGGATAATTATACCATCTGCCAGATGGGTTGGAGAGTATAAAGTTTGAATATGTGGCAAATGAAAGACCTGTAGGGCTATTATGTAACATTTTCGATCGAGCGGCATTGTTTTAACTAAACCATATCTTTGTTACTTGTGAACAATATTAATTCATATTTGATTTTTGCCATCTGCATGGGGCCTAACCCAAAGACGATGATGAAGAATTAACAATAATTACACGATTATTTATCCCGAAGGGACCACATGCTTTGAATTACCAGCAATAAACGAACAATACAAACCTCAAAACTTTGTATAGTGCACTCGAGTCTAGTGATGAGTGTCTCTCGCCTCAGACGGTACTCTTCAAACATTTCCGTGAAGTTGACCTCCAATTGCTTCCATTCTTTCTCAGAGAGAGCTTTATTGTACAGCGGCTTTCCCACAAGTTGCTCACCTGAACAACAATAACAATTATGAATAAAATATAATTTCACACTTGTATTAAGCCTATACAAATATGAAGAACACGAAGCCTCAATTAGCTTAAAATATTTACAAATGTATTATTTAAATTTTACTCAATTCATGTTGTATAACACTTTTTGCATCAAGTCTGTTTGTCAGATCCGAGAGCACGCACTTTATTCCCATTTTCGTGATAATAGCCATTGTGTGGAATAACTGGGTGATTTGTAGAGTGATGCTATATGGTCTGATATCTATCACTGAATAACATTCTTGTTTGCTCATATGAAACACGTCACAACGTCAAACACGTAAGGAACACAAGACACAGACAAACACAGGCTTACGTGTTTGACGTTGTGACTATAAGGGCAAGCAAGGCTAGTAAAATAGGATTCTCACAATATTGTAAAAATAGAAACCGTTGTGGTGCAAGTCACAATCTTTATCACTGATTGTTCCTGTAGCTTTTAAGATGTAATATAAAAAGTTGTTAAAACTTCATGTCTGATATTATCAAAAATCTTATAGTCCAGGGAATGTTTATTTTTGTGGAAAAGGGCATTTTAATGATAAATCGTTTTTAATCTCTTTCCTCACATTGCTTCCCTTGTTGTTACAACAAAAGCAGGCTATAAAACATTTGATATACTTAGGCAGCGAGCGTGCATGATAAGATCTATGATTTTTAAAGAAGCAATTGGAGGCGTGTATTGACCGAGCTATGTGGGCCTCTCTGACTATACTGCAAGGGACTTAGTGTGAAGATATGTAAATAGATAGTAGATAGATAAATGGTATATTCATCTGTGACTATATACTAACCTTCTTTTTGCAACGTATCCTTGAGTTTTGACTCCAACTTGGAGAACAACATCTCTGCGGTGATGTTGGGCGGTGGCTTGTTGAACTTCAGAGAGATCAGTATTTCTTTCAGATCTTTTGCGGTGGGAGATTCTTGCTGAAACCCACAATAATAGTTATATCAATAACAGAAATAAAACATATTTATTTGTTAACCTAATCTTACATATAAAAATCTACATGTGTATGTACTTTAAAAGGCTCGACTGTTTTTGTCGAAATTTTCAGGCAATCTTCAGATTAGCCGCGGGTTATCCTGTAGAGTTTGGTAGCGATCAAATCAATCGTGCTAAGTCGAGAAGAGTCGCTAGTACTGAAATAAAATTATAATGTTGAATAGTCGTGTATTATTACTTTGATAATTTTGCTAGTCTAGCCAAAGTAACTGCGTACCTTGGCTAGACTGTAGCAAAATTATCAATTTTCTAATGATAGTATAAAAAAAATTAATCATGCCACCTGTCTGTTGTCTGTCTGTCTTGGATTGAACAAGTATGTAGGTTTCTTAGTTGCTTTCGTAGTTTATCCCACATGTGGGATTTTCTTTTTATTTGCCTCATAAGTTTCACTTTACCACAACAGACCATACACTACTACTTTCATAGACAAGTTAATTTATTTCACGTGACTTTTTTGAATTGATCCAAATTTTAAGTATTGCTGATGGGTGTGGAGAAGATGTAACTTAGTTATCAATTAGGAGGATGGCTGTATGTATGCGGGTGTATTGCTACTTTTTCTTAGCGTTATCGCATTTCCTAGTCCCTTAGAATTGGAGAGGTCCACTACCTAAGCCTAAGAATTTGGTGAAGATACCGTGTATTGCAAGGGTATATAATAAAATTTGGTGCTCGATTTTATCATGAACTTAAAGCAATTGGATTACTTTTTATAAAGTAGACACATCTTTATGTAACTAAGATCTGTGGGGGTATTCACATTGCCTTATCTGTCAGAATGTATACAGATTCATACATTTTGAAAGATAACTTTTCGAATCCGTTTCGAATGTGGCTTTTCCAGTTAATGTGAATACACCCACTGATTATATTTTCAGCGTAACCAATATTTTACAATAGTGTGTGAAATTTCGGCACCACTCAACATGTGAGCGTAACCTCGTAATAGGCAGTATGCCATCGTCCAAACTTTGACATAATGTAAATAGTATCTTTATAAATGGAAAATACGATCGAGTAATTTGTACAGATGCGTCACGTGACTAAGATGGACATCAAATATGAATGTTATTGTAATACCCTGATTATGTTTGGTAATTGGCAGTGTGCATCATATGACAAATATTAATTTTGGCTCGAAAATTGGAGATTTTAGTCTGAACCCATAACTTTTATGTAAAATATCAATTACCACAACAATCTCCATGCCAGACCCTTGTTTCTCCTTAGGACGATCAATGTTAACCATGCGCGCTGCCATCAGCTCCGAGATCAGGTAGTCCAGGAGCAACAAGCGATCTTCCTTAGTTTGGAGGCGGGAGGACATATGACCTACAATAGACGAAAAACTTATTTATAAAAGCAAAGGTATAGCAGGCACGCAGAAATACTCAAATATTTTTATAATTCTAAGGTCTTTAACAGGTAAAATATGCATGCATTATTAACACAATGATGTTCTATGTAATACAGTTCTCTCTAGCATCGGAACCTGAAACAGTTTATATATACTTATAGTACAACCTGCAACTAATGAAGGTTAGGAAAGTATAATTAAAAAATTCTAAAAATACACATTTTATAAAATATAGAAACACTATCATATTGACAGCTAATGTCCACTTTGCCTGACTGTAATGCACCATCCTAACTTGGAAATGAGGCTGGCAAAAAAAAAATAGAGACAGAGGTACTAAAAATGCACATTTTGGGGACTTTAGCACAAAATTTTTAGTAGGCAATGTTTTAATTATTGATGAAGTGATGTAATGAAGTGATAATGCTTATGGCTAGGCATCAAAAAAAAATATGGAGCAATTCAACAGATAAAGTCTTTACAGTACAGAACAGTGCATGATTATGGCCCTTCATAGCCCATCTCCTAAAACAAGTTATATGCCATATTTAAAAAAATTGGTTATCTGTAAAGTCCAGTTCACGTCCACAAAACAGTTCACGTGTAGGTTGTGTGCTGCCGTTGTCTCTCTTCTACTCGGACGCATGGGCCGATGGAATGGTAGAAAGATAGATACGTCACAAGCCAAACGCTTAGGTAGATTGTGTCTCTCTATCGCTTGTTCCGTGCTCTCGCTTGCACGCTCGGCTCAAGCGGACCGTGACACTTTTTCGTGCGTGCACCCGGCGTTCATCAATATATAAGACGTTATCACATCAAAAGATAAATCTGCTGTCATTCCCTGCATATATATTTATGAAATGTCTCAGTTTGTAAAGATCCACATATTTTTTTAAATGTGCTTAGTGCCAGACTAACATGCCAGAGCTACACGAAAAGGCTTAACCGAAAGGACATACTCAAATTGCATATTCCATCTACCTGACCTGCACAACCAAATGAGTAGATGTCTCCACTGGGAGATACACTCTGTACAAAGTAATCAGCCATCAACAAATCTGTTTATAGTCGAGACTGATCGCAGATAATCACAAAAAAAAAATGTGCTTAGTAGCTATCGAGAGAGATAACTAAATAAACTAATAAATATTGTCCAATATATCTACAACATTATACTATGGTAGTTATTCAAATATTTAACAAATTACCAAAGAACTCAGTAAACTTTCCCTTGTTAACCTTTTAATCACAGTCAAGGAACCTAGTTGCAAATAAATTTTCCTATAATATATCTAAACTTTTTAAATGATAATTATAATTATTAATGTGCTGATTGCTAAACCAAATTAATTAGTTGTAATATAATAATTTAATGTTATAGATATAAATTAATTTACATGTCTGATACAGCTGAAATATTGTGAAACTAGTATTTATTAACAACAACAACTTGTCACATAGACAAGTTCATTGTTTCGTGTTTGCAAGCCATTTAACATACCCGTAATCAATTTCTTATATGGACATCCCAACTCCTTCAAAAAGGAGCTCAGTTCCAGCAAAAATGACACACTCTCTTCTGGATCATTCATGACATTGACAGTCTCTTCAAGATTACATAATGTCTTGATTTCTTCAGCAAGGATATGAATAAGCTTTGTGAACTCCAGAGACTTTGGACCTCCATCTAGGGCCTTAAGAAAGGCTGTCTCGTTGTTTAGAGGGCCTTCATATCTGTAAGAGGAAGTTAAATCATAATGACAACATAATGATCTGTAGGCATATTTCACATTATCCATCGAATCCAGTCCAAGAGCATGAAGACATCTTCCAATGCTGCGGTGAAGAGTTTTGGGGATATAACATTGCCCTGTATTACACCTTTTTGCACTGGGATCGGTTATACTCGGATACACATTGTTGACGCACTGTACAAGCACTTCAACGCTTCAATGTAACAATAATCAATTCAGCATCGTGAAGAGGCTGTAACACCGCCCATGTCTCAACGGAATCAAAGGCTTTTTTGTAGCCCGCATAAGCCAGACATAAGGACAGATTACACTCCTCACCCTTCTGTATAAACTAAATGGAGGATATGTATGTGGTCTACAGTGCTAAAACCTTTTCGGAATCCGGCTTGTTCGGGAGGTCGGAAATCATCAAGCCTGTGTACGAGGCGGTTTGTTGATGACTCTCGAAAATCGTACATAATCAGTAGGTACAAAAGCGATATTGGCCTATAGTTCTTTAAAAGGGTCGTTTCACACTTTTTGAAGAAAAACATGACCAGCGTCTGCTTCACATTTCCGGTGTTTCACCACAGTATATGACGGAACTGAATAGCTTCTGAAGGACTACAAGTATCGGTTTTCCGCCCGCTTTCAGAAGCTCCGCTGTAATTCCATCCTCACCCGGTACTTTCCCATTATTAAGCTGTTTGAGAGTCATATGAATCTCGTACAGACTGATGTCAAGCCAGAATATATTGCAATAAAAATTAAAAAATAAATGTATTATTTATTATATCCTGTTTTATTAGATTATGGTTTACAATAAATCAACTAATAAGTACCAGTAAGTAAGTACACAGCTCTAAGGGAACATCCGCACGCCACGACTGTCAGCCTGCAAGTGCGAGTGAGGCGCCGCCCTACCATTGATCTATGACTACTATATTTATTGAATATCACAGTATTCATTGGACATCAGGCGATGACTCAAATCATGACAAAATAAGACCCAAGATATATCCATAGATAGTCAATGGGTGTTATTCAAGCCAAGCTGGAAAGCCTTTATTACTAACTAGTAGCTTAAATCCTGTATAATAAAAAAATATAAAATTCTGAATAATGTAATTTTTTCTGTCCATAAATACTTGTTAGTAATGTGGCTTCTATATTACTTAAAGTGTTGTTCATTTAGTTTGATTTTTCAATAAAAATCTTCATCTTGTAAATGCATGGAAATATTGGGTTATATCATGTTTAAGGCTAGCAAGCCTGGACATGGCTAAAAACTATATGTAGATTGTGGAGAAAAGCTTCATGTACGAGAACTTGTAACAAGCTCAGTTCAAGCCCAATAAATCCATAAAACTCACATGGCTACACTTGTTTTAAACCTCAAAAATATCAAAGCGAAGTTACTTTAACTCCAAGGGCTGTGAGTTTAACTTACGCACGGGACTAAATTTTGTGCACATGAACATTACTTTTTCATCTCGTCTGTCTTGGCCTAGGTGGTTTCGATACATATATATGTTTTAAGCAGATATTCAGGAAAAATATTCATAGTTATATAGGATATTCATAGTACAAGCTATGCTTAGTTTGGGACTAGATAGATAACTCTGGGTAATTGGCTGGAAATATTTATTTATTGTTCTACAGGATTATAACCTAAATTTTAACCTAAATCAAATCACTGATTATTTAAAGTGTCACGTAAGATGTATGACAATTTTCTTGAAAATAAAATGATTCAATCAAGATAAAATCGCCGTAAAAACTAACATCATTTTGTAAGCACAATTAAAGAAATATAATTCTTACCCCAAGTCGTTTAATGAGTCTAAAATATCAGTTTCCATGTTGTGCTTTGTTCAGGTTACTTAAATTACAATCACAGTGTCAGTAATTTCTCCAAATAAATATACAGCAGCTGCTAAATTTGATTAACAAAATAAATGATAAAATTAATCAGAAAGGAAGCCACCAAGCCGAAAGCGATTTTTGGGAAATAGTGTAGCCAGTACCGTGTGGTGTTACCAACTCTCAAAAATATTTATCCCTAAAGTCAAAATCCCCTAAAATCGCATGAATTACTTAGAAATCTCCCTAAAAATATACTGTAAAAAAATAAATGTACTACTACTACTATAACTTCACGCCAAATCCCTTATGGGGATAATTAAATAAATGTATTTTTTTTAATGTTATAGTTATTATTCATTCATTATTTAAATCGAATAGTAAACAAAAATCAAGTCGCTAAGTCAACAAATAAATATGATTGGCTAGTATGGATTGCCCCAGGGTTTATACTTTCATATTTTTATTTTTGTCAGTGAAAAAAATATGAAGTCAAAATATCTCTAAAATCCCATCTCACTTATTTACCCCCAAATTTAGGGAGAAGTCGCCTAAGTGGGGAATTGGGAATAACAGTGGTGTGTTGTTTCACAAAACATTTATAAAAAATCTTCTAAATATATTTATACGCCGCGGAGCGCTGAGGTTTAGAGCTCTGTTTAATTAAGATTGAATGCATCGATCAGTAATATAAAACTAGATACACAGCGTCCAAAAACCGTCATCAGCAAAAGAGGACCCAAATCGGAATTGGGCTTTTTTATTAGAGGGGGCAAACTAGCATGTGGGCCAATTGTCTGTGAGTTTGATGTGAACTTGTACGAGGCAAATCAATAGTGAAATTTATTTTTTTGTGACATGGGAATGAAACTGTTGAATTTCAGTTTCTAAATCAGTAAATGGTTGCAGCTGACACGGACAAATTAGGTGGCACTTGTGTTCGAGACGCTTTCTGATTCCTGTGTAATTATGGTGGAGAGCTGTAAAGGCTCAATCATTGTAGCAGAGTAAGTCCGTAAGGGCAAAAGATCACATATGGGCTACGCCAGCTACAGGGTCATCCGTTTGATCACCCTAAAATGGTAACCACGGCAAAAGTGCAGGGAAAAATTATTGAAAGGAGGAGGAGGGTGAAATCCGATGGAACGGTTTAGGAGGCACAGGAGGGGAAATGGCAGAAAATGCACAGAGCTTTCTCACTACGCAATATAGCGGAAAAGCGCGAGATCGGAAGGTTTTCTGCTGTTTCGTGGATGTGCGTGGTGGTGCCTTGAACAAAGCATATGACAGAGTTGTACGAAAAGATCTCTGGGACATATTGCCGGGATATAATAATAATAATAATTCGTCGGTCGGAGTGGAAAGTCAAGAAGGCCCGCAGGACTCTCAGCTCTGGCTTGCCTTCATTGGCCGTCCAGAGAGGAGTCGATAGAGCATATTGCTTTATAAGGTGATATGCTCCAGGGGTGGAAGTGTTAAAGGGTATAACGCCGCGAGTAACTTCGGAGAAAGCGCAGCACACCTCTCGACACCCCTGAGTCACTTACACCGGTGTTGCCCCCGGCCGAATTTCTCTGGCATTTCGGGGGTCCATCCAGTGAGTGGCAAGCCACCGCCTGCCGGAAGTAACATCAGATATGATAGAATAAAAAATCGCGGTAAGTCCCATACCTGCTGAATTAATCAATTCTAACATTTCTTAAAAAGTAGAAAAACAAAATAATAATAATTTATTGCAAATGATTTTCTCCTAACTTTACCTATCAATGTAACTTCAATACCGACCATAAAGTTTCATCAAATTTGAAATAAGTGGCTATCAAATTTTCTATCTTATTTGTTTACCGTTATACTATCAACTTAAATATCATCTAATCTAAATATAGGTATTTTCTTTAGTTCACGTCTACGAATAAATAATGGTCACGTATACGTTCATGAGTATATATAAAATGGATATGCATACTCCATGCTGTTTTTTTCTGTACCTATTACCTAACATATGAGAGCACCATATAAATGTCGAATTGACGAGCTCGGTGGCGCAGTGGTGAAACGCGTTGTAACACTACTTTGACACCAACGCTCGTGGGTTCGATTCCCACACAGTACAAACATTTGTGTGCATGAACATGTCTGTTTGTCTTTGTCTGGGTATTTTCTATGTATGATAAGTATGTATTTACAAAAAAAATGTATTTACGTATGTTTATCAGTTGTCTAGTACCCATAACACAAGCTTCGCTTACTTTGGGGCTAGATGGCGCTGTGTAATTTGTCCGACAATATTTATTATTTATTTATAATTATAACTCTTTTATGAAAAAAAAAATAGGATTCTAAAACCTAGCTAGCATGTTTTACACGGATAAATTACTATTAATTCAAGAATAATTGAAATAAAAATAATTAATTTCGAGAAAAAAAAGATGCAATAAAAAATGGTTATTGACAGTATTGACATTGGCTACAAGAAGCTGTCAAAATGTATTCAGACTGGTAAATAGAGCAGCCATGCAATTCTCTAAGCGACTCGTAATGGCTGTGTGCGTCGCTGTGATCACAGATGTCACAGCTTTGACATCGTCTACTGCGATCACGGCTAAATTATTTGGTATTCTATAAGGCTGTAAGCGTACGCGAGGCTGTTTGCCTTGTAGAATTCCAATTCCAAACGCAGCCTTGCGGCGCTAGTTTCGCACAACCATGAAAAGCGACACCAAAGAATTGCAATTTTGTGTTCAAGGCTGTGACAGCCGATGTTTCCGAGGATGTAAGGACGTTTGCTCTTACAGAATTGCATGGCTGTAGGCTCGTGTCGTACCGTAGATGGAGAAAATAATAAAGGTACTCTGTAACCATGATTGAGACAGAGATAGTTTATCTAATAGTGTGTGTAATGTTGCCATTGTTGCATGGTTCCCTATTTGTCTCCAATATAATTCCTGACCGCCATCTCATTTAGAGGTTAGGTTTGATTGTTATAAATTTTTAAAAATGTCAGCCCGTGTAACCAAGGCAAAGTGATGTTGCAGAGGATGGGGTTTTGTATACTGGCGATTTTGAACACCAAGAACCTAAATTCAGCTGCCCATCTCATGTGGAGTTTAACTTCAGATTTTGGCGGCATTTCATTTTGACGATTTTTTGGGATGACCCAAGTGATTTTGCAGGAGATGGCATTTCAAACTTTCATTAAACTATTAAGTTAAATAGACTCTAACTGGCCAATAGCATTAATCGGTTCTAATTATAGTAATCTAACTTATATGAAAACGCCATTCTCTGCAAAATCATTGTCCAATTTTGCTGCGAGCTCCCGACTAGCAGGAGAAAGTTCCTTAAGTATTAATTACAACTAATTGAAAATGTTTTTATTCTTTAGAGTACCATAATAGTATAGTTAGCATAGTACCATGATAGTAGTAGTTTGTTGATTAGTAGCAATAGGGTATTTGCATACCAAAACTGGCAATACATTTATAACAACTGAATTTAGTTTACGAATCTAAAATTTCCAAAATTTCTAATGAATATGGAGTTACAATATGGTTTTATCAAGTCTAGTGCAAATAATATGGGGGAATACGAGACAAAAGGTGTAATATATAGACTACAAGTTATAAAATAATGTTACAAACCCATGAAAAGATACATTTTAGATTTTCCTTTCCCTGTCGCTTTTGTATAAAATAACACTACACAGTACCATAGTTTATTTTTAACTCTTAATATTTATTCAAACACCAAAACCGCAGTTTTATTCATAAAAATAAAATAAAACGTATTCCAAACCACACTGTTTTGCACAACAGATAAAAATGTCAAGTTTGTTTCGCAATTCGAGTTGCTGTCCTTGAAAAAACTGAAACTAGATGAGGGACAGAAAATAATCTATCACTGTCTCGTTCTGTTACGTTTGAAACGTATATTGCTGTCTCTTTACTGTGTGAATGAGATGTAAAACGTCACTTGGTACTATTCTTTTCTCCGTCTATGGACAAGGACAAACATTTGTATGCATAAACATGTATGTTTGTCTTGGATTGGGTGTTTTTTAAAGAGGTAGGGCGAGAGGTAATAACTCCCTGAAGGGTTGTTGTTTTCCTGCGAGTGAGTGAGGTTACCAGTGAGGTCCTAAGGCGTAGTAGGGTACTCAGCAGCCCCTGATCTAAGGAGGTCAAACTGGTGCAACTGCCCTGGGCGACATTTTCAGCGGGCGCCAAAATCCCAATATAATATGTTTGAAAAAAGCACTTATTTCACAAGAGCCTTGCTGCATCCAGCGCACGTTGTTTTAATCCATCCAAGTACGTGTACAGACAAGAGTGTACAACATGTTGTACACTCTTGTCTGTACACGTACTTGTACCCCAGTTTGTACACCAGTTTGACCCCCTTAGATCAGGTAACCTCACTCACTCGCAGGAAAACAACAACCCTTCAGGGAGTTATTACCTCTCGCCCTACCTCTTTAAAAAACCCCCAATCCAAGACAAACATACATGTTTATGCATACAAATGTTTGTCCTGTATGGAAATCGAATCCACGAGCGTTAGTGTCAAAGTAGAGTCACTAACCACTGCCCCACCGAGCTCGTCATCGATATTGACCCCCACATAATGAGACCATAGCCTAGGTGTGCGTGCATCGAGCTATGAAAAAAAGAAGCATGAAAATTAAAGACGCTTTGAGGAGTGTGAGATTGTGTAAGACCGCATCTGCTGACGCTCGGTCCTCTCTGCCTACCCGACAACGAACCTGGCGTGAAGATATGCATAGGTATGTTATGTATATCTTAACGCCAGATACATAAAATCAGCATATATCAACTCTCTAGAAGATATGCGAACGATTGAGGTCATCAATAAGCTCCTGCAAAGTAGGTAGGGTGGTTAATGTTAGCAGCAGAGATGGCAACACGCGAGCGGTAATTCCTACACGGCGTTCATAAACTACGATAACCACTTTATATTCGTATGCTTAATGTGCCTCCCGACATTGTATAAAAAACGAAAAACCTTATTTGTAAGCGTTATTAATTGAAACACACACGCATGGACTGCGCCCGCTATAGGGCCCCTTAGTTTGATCAGCTTAGCAGCAAAAGTATATGGAAAGGTAATTGAAAGGAGAATGAGGGTGAAATCTGATGAAATGCTGTGGGAGGCACAGGGAGGATTCCTAACAGGCGAGCGTGCATGAGAAGAGCAATGAATGTTAAAGAAGCGAGTGAGTTATGAAATCATCAAGTCACGTTGCGCTCGGTTGTCTCTGCCCGCAAGGCATTTGGCGTGAAGTTATAGATAGATAGAGTTAATTGAAACGTTTAAGAAATTACTTATCAGTTTTTTATTAAAAATGCATATAAATATAAAACAAATATTTCATAATTCTTTTAATTACACACCGCTGCTCGACAGCGATGATTCCGGAGGTCAGTGTTTTCAAACGGCTTAAAACTATTGGCTTAGCTTAACAGCTGTCATCTATCGACTGCAGCCGGGACCGACAGCTTAACGTGCCCTCCGAAGCACAAAGATAATGAGGTAGATAAACCCATCCATAGATTAACCTGTCACTTTGATTAGAGGGGCACGCACAAAGACGCCATCGAGCTCCTCATGCAAGTGACAAACGTACATACATAAATGTATATATTTTTTTAATAGGCATAGACAATCATAGACATAGACATGTTCATATACACAAATGTTTGTTTCGTGCAGAAATCGAACCTACAACCTAACTTTATTAAAAACTAGCAGAAGCCCGCGGCTTCGCACGCATGAAATTTGGGCTTTTAGTAGCCTTTATTTCTCTGTAGACATGAAATTGTTTCTGTGAAAAAAATTACAAAGTTCAGGGTCGTAGATGCAACCATAGAGCGATTCCATTTTCGTACAGCGCCATCTATTGACCTTTACAGGAGGCAACGTATATGTATTTTATTTATATTACATAAAAAATGCGTAGTTATTTTATGTTACAAAAAATACGTATTCTATGAAAATAATAAAAATAAAATTGCAAAGTCCCCCGAAGGGGAAGATATTTCCCCCTAATTTTAACAGTTTTTCAATTTTTACGCGGGATCCCTAAATATTTACGGTATAAAAAGTACTCTATATTCTGCTCTGAACAGTCCTCTACCTACCAGTGAAAGTCCCGTTAAAATCGGTTCAGCCATTTCGAAGATTAGCCCGGACAAACAAACAGACAGACAGACAAAAAGTTAAAAATGCGTATTAAGGCTTTGGTAACGTGAAAATAATAATATGAGCTTAAGATAAAGGCTTTATTTTGAAATCACAGACACTTCAATTTTATTTATATGTATAGATGGGTATCAATTTGTAGGTACTATAGGCATCAAAGTAGCTTAACTGGGGAAGCACTTCCACTTCGCACAGAAATTAAGACCTAAGGATTTCTGTGTTAGCAGTAGGGGTGGCAATTCACGAGCATCACTTCCTGTATTGCTAACGTTCATAGACTACGGTAACCACCGGAGCCCGGTGGACAAACATTTGTGTGCATGAACATATCCGTTGGTCTTGGTCTGAATGTTTTCAAGTGAAAGTATCTCCACCTTACAGAAAATCGCAGCCAAATAACAACTCCTTTGAGGATTGTTGTGTGAGGTAGGTTACTTCCTATGTAGCAAGCATTCATAGCCTACTATAACCACTTTACATACATGGGCCGTATACATGTATGCACCCCAACGTTGTACAAAAAAAAAATAATTTAAATCCCCCTAATAACCCGGATCTTGGGGAAACATTACGACTAATCGTGAAGAAGCTCGGAGAATGTGTATCACACATTCTCTAGCAGTCTTGCTGGGAAGCTGCCTGCTCTGTCAAAAGTGATATAATTTTTCTGTCAGCCCTCATGGTCTCCAGTTTCCACTAACACCTGTGAACGATATATAAGACTTAGAAGGTGGTGTAGTACTGCACCAAGTTACATTGAAAAACGGAATGTCTACTCATATCAGGCATAAGGCACATGTTTCCAAAGAACATTCTGCACATTTTTTTAGCACCAGAAACTATTTGTAGAGCCATTGTCCTGTTGACCATCTAACTAGTGGTCCTGGAGTGTGCCACTAAATTGATGTTTTCAGATTTGTGTACATATTTGTCACTGGCTCGGCGGTGAAGATCGTGAGGAAACCAGCATGTCTCAGAAATTCTATTTTGGGAGACGTGTAACCTAACGTAAGAAAGATCTGGTTTTCTCTCTGGGTTGAGAACTGACGGCAGGCGCTCTATATAAAAATCAGCATCTACGCTAAATCCTTAGGTAGTGAACCCCGACCATCCATCGAAAAAGAGATTGGATGAGACTTTCTTTAGCAGGTTATTTGAAGGATTTTTATCTCAAAATAATTTAGTACTGTTGGTTGAAACTCAAAAACCTCGTGAACGGAGAGGTGGGAAATCCATTGTAAGCGAAAAAAAACAAAATCTGTATTTCGCACCTCACTCGCCGAAGCCTGCAGCTCCAAGATCTCGTTCTGTATAGAGACGCTCAACTCCTGGATGGGCACTGGTTCAGTATCCCAGAACACGTGTTGATGACGTGTAGTCCTGTTCCTGCGCTTATGGGTCTTTAGGTGCACCTAGGGATAAAGCAACTAACTTATAATCATCTTCAAATAAACATGATATCACTGCGGAATATCTCATTCAGTACAGAAAACATAGGTACGGCATATATTGCCACGCCGGGCTATTGTTGATAAGAGAGGCCAGAGATTTCAAGGCCTCAGAAGGGAGTCTTTTTAGGGTTTCGTTTGTACCTTATATGCCTGGTCTACGTCAGTCTGATGACAAGTGACAATGAACACTCTGTATCTGGCCTTACCTTCTTGATATGCGTGTTGACTATGGACCGCAGATGGACACAGCGGACACTGACAAGATGGCACTGTCTGAGCACAGAGTGAATACTCTTCATCTGACCTTACCTTCTTGATATGCGTGTTGACTATTGACCGTAGATGGAACAGCACCGGACAGCGTAGACACTGCCGATTTGGCACAATGTGAGCACAGAGTGGATACTCTACATCTGGCCTTACTTTCTTCATATGCGTGTTGACTATTGACCGTAGATGGAACAGCGCCGGACAGCGTAAACACTGTCGATTTGGCACAATGTGAGCACAGAGTGGATACTCTACATCTGGCTTTACCTTCTTGATATACGTATTGACTATAGACCGTAGATGGAACAGCGCCGGAGAGCGTAGACACTGTCGATTTGACACAATGTGAGCACAGAGTAGATACTCTACATCTATCCTTACCTTCTTCATATGCGTGTTGAGTATAGACCGTAGATGGAACAGCGCCGGACAGCGTAGACACTGTCGATTTGGCACAATGTGAGCACAGAGTAGATACTCTACATCTGGCCTTACTTTCTCCATATGTGTGTTGACTATAGACCGTAGATGGAACAGCGCCGGACAGCGTAGACACTGTCGATTTGGCACAATGTGAGCACAGAGTAGATACTCTACATCTGGCCTTACTTTCTCCATATGTGTGTTGACTATAGACCGTAGATGGAACAGCGCCGGACAGCGTAGACACTGTCGATTTGGCACAATGTGAGCACAGAGTAGATACTCTACATCTGGCCTTACTTTCTCCATATGTGTGTTGACTATAGACCGTAGATGGAACAGCGCCGGACAGCGTAGACACTGTCGATTTGGCACAATGTGAGCACAGAGTAAATACTCTACATCTAGCCTTACCTTCTTCATATGCGTGTTGAGTATAGACCGTAGATGGAACAGCGCCGGACAGCGTAGACACTGTCGATTTGGCACTATGTGAGCACAGAGTGGATACTCTTCACTTACTTGCCTTACCTCCTTGATATGTGTGTTGAGTATGGACCGCAGATGGGACGGCGCTGGACAGAGCGGACACCGTCGAATTGGCATCGTCTGAGCATAGAGTGGATACTCTATATCTGACCTTACCTTTTTGATATGCGTGTTGACTATAGACCGTAGATGGAACAACGCTGGACAGAGCGGACACCGTCGAGTTGGCACTGTGTGAGCACAGAGCGCGTGCTGGTTGCGTCGGTTGAGGGACACGAAACCACGACCACAAACCTAACGAGTAAAATTATCTTCATTATAGATACGCGTGACATAATTACTTCGCATCACCCATGCTGTTACAAGGTTACAGTAAGTGCTCACCATCAAGAAGGTCGTATGCATGTGTGCCACCTATTTGATTTATATGCAAATTTGTTACCATAGCCTATGAACGCCTGAAACACATTAAGTATCATTTGCGCGATGCCACCTCGGCAACACAGCAACTAATTTGAAGCTTACTCGTGACCTCACGCACTTACAGGAACACAACAACCCTCTAGGGAGCTGTTATCTGGCTGCGGTTACTAATAACTCATTGATTGGATCGAACCGAGGACGAAATCATAAGTCGAATAGCTGGTACCAGTTGTTAAGACGATCCGCATTTTTTCAGGTAAGACACCTACATACATAAACTTAAAAAGTAAAACCTTTTGTAAATACAAAATTTGATACAAATTGTTAGGGCCGTTTTCAAGATAAACGAATTATATTTATATATCTTCTTCTTCCTGGCATTATCCCGTTTCCTCGGCGGGATCCACTACCTAAGCCCAAAGATTCGACGAAGATACTGATTTCGAGATGGAGCGACTGCCGTCCGACCTCCACAAACGAGAGGGAAAGCCATCTTAGGTTGCGTCCCACGTATATCGAAATATATAATCTTTGGACGTGCAGGTTTCCTCACTAGTTTTCCATCACCGCCGAGCAAGTGATAATTACAAGTATGTACATAAATCCGAAACGCGAATTTAGTGGTACACGCCAGAATTCGAACCGGGGACCTGTTGCTCAATAGGCCGGTTTCTAATCCACTGTATATACATGTATACATATACATATAAGAGCTATGAATGTGAAAGAAGCGGGTGAAGTGTGTAAGGACCGCGTCTTATGGCGCTCGGTTCTCTCTACCCACCCCGCAAGGGACCTGGCGTGAAGATATACATACATACATACATACATATATATATATATATATATATATATATATATATATATATATATATATATATATATATATATATATATATATATATATATATATATATATACTTATACAAGATTTGATCCTTTATATATATAAGGTATCACGTCAGTAAGTGCGCTGAATTTATTAATGAACTTAAATATTTTGACCCAAGAGATCGAAACTTCAGTTGAAAATACCACACATAGAGTAGGTACCTAAGTAGTAGATAAATTAAGAATATATTTTATACTACACCTGGTAGGAAAGTAGGTTGTTACTTGCGTAAGAATGGGTCAGAAAGTTCGTCTTTGTAGCTCTACAAATATGCGGGCGGCTGTATGAAAAATTTTGATTAAATTTTGACATTAACCCTTCGAAACCCGGGTATACGACCGCTAAATGTATGGAAAAACGTATATAGCGGGTTCTGACTGCTCAATAGAGATTTTGTTTTATACTTTACTCGCAGGTGTTAGTATAAAGCACTATGTATCACTCGGCGAGAAAGTGCGATTCTTCTCTCATGTATGTTCCCAGTGACCAACTGGTCCTCGGTTCGAATCCTATATTACCGGAGTACCACTAAATTCGTATTTTTGGATTTATGTACATTGTACATATTTGTAACTATCACTTGCACGGCGATGAATAAAAACATCTTAAAGGAGCCCGCACGTCCATAAAATATATTTCGAAAGACGTGTGGCCTAACTTAAGAAAGGTTTGGTCTTCCCTCAGGGTTGTGGAGGTCGGACGGCATTCGCTCCATGTAAAAATCAGTATCTTAGTTTAATCCTTAGGCTTATGTAGCGGACCCCGCAAATCCTAATGGATAAGGAAGCGGAAAACGCTAAGAACGCCAAAAAGTAAGTGCGCATGCCGGTATATCGGCTTTCTAGGACTGGTATGTATTTTCTTGTAAATTGTATTTGATCCTATAATAAATTTCCCGAAACGCACTGTCCTACCTGCCAATATCTTCAAAAGATACATCAAAAATCATCTGTGTAACTTGACAAATATGTCTGGAAAAAATTCAGCAAGGCAACCACATATTTTTAGCACTATTATTGTACTTATATGCTGACATAAAGTACTTACAGTAATATTTTTTGTAATATCAAATTGACGATGTGAAAAGAGAAGCCTATATTGGCAAATTTCTTTCAGCGTTTCTTCATCGCCGATGGTCTTTTCCGAAATGTTAGAACATTGAAAAAAATAACTAAGAGGATTAAATAATCTTGCATTTAAGTTTGTATATAGGTGCCTTCCTGAAAAAAAAACGCGAAAAAAATAACCTATGGCGAACCTATAAGACTAGTTTGCAATAGTAACTCAATTCACCCCTACCGGTCGGCGGTAAAGAAGCATGTGTAGATCTGATTGGCTAATTTATAGATCGAAATCGCGTCACTTGTCGACGTATTAATGAAAATATCCTCCCATTGGTCAGTAGACACGAATCGTTGAGATATTTGAGTGAGGGGTGTTTTTATGCGTAGTCAAATGGTAAATTGGTATGAGGTAATAACTTACGTCACAGATGAAAGGCCTCTCATTGGTATGTAACCTATTGTGCCACAACAAAGCTCGTTCTCCTTGAAAGTTTCTTCCGCAGGTCTCACAAGTTAATTTTTTGCTCTGCTGTTGGTTCACATCCAAATATTGCTTCTTAGACTCGTTAGTTGCACGCTTCTCTGGCTGTTTACGTCTGCAATAAACATTCTTATAAACAAAATAAATAATGACATTTAAAAGGGTGCCCGATTTTTTTAGGGTTCCGTACCAAAAGGGTAAAACGGAACCCTATTACTGAGACTTCGCTGTCCGTCCGTCCGTCTGTCACCAGGCTGTATCTCATGAACCGTGATAGTTAGATAGTTGAAATATTCACAGATGATGCATTTCTGTTGCCGCTATAACAACAAATACTAAAAAATAGAATATAATAAATTGAAATTAAACTATTTTTAACGGAAGTATCGCGTGTTTTATTTATTTTGTTGAAACCTGACGTTTCGAACGCTTTGCAGCGTCCGTGGTCGCAGGAAAGACTGAAAGTCTTACCACGGACGGACGAAACCACGGACGCTGCAAAGCGTTCGAAACGTCAGGTTTCAACAAAATAAATAAAACACGCGATACTTCCGTTAAAAATAGTTTAATTTCAATGTGTAACAATCGCGAAAACCTAAGACAACAGAATATAATAAATATGTAAGAGGGCTCCCATAGAACAAACGTGATGTTTTTGCTCATTTTTGCTCGATATTGATAACGGCAACAGGTAGACACTTGAAATATTCACAGAATATTTAGTTATATATTCACTTTAAGAATAAATAATTAAATTAAAATAAAACAAATATTTAAGGGGGGGCTCCCATACAACAAACGTGTTTTTTTTTGCCGCTTTTATAGATAATGGTACGGAACCCTTCGTGCGCGAGTCCGACGCGCACTTGGCCGATTTTTTTATACAGCGAAGAGCATACAAGCCACCTGATGTAAAGTGGTCACCGTAGCCTATCTAACTACACTAACCCTTACTCATCCCATTGCAGGAATACGAATCTCTCTTTAACCGAAGGGGTTTAGAGCGTACTCCACCACGCCCGCTCAACTGAGGATTGACCGAGGCCAGTGTTTTCAAGCCGTCCAAAGGCCACTGACTGAGCTTAACGTCTGTCATCTATCGACAACAGCCGGGACCGACGGCTTAGCGTGCCCTCCGAGCATAAAGAAGCTCGACATCGATAATCCCATCCATCCATCCATCGCATTCCATTAGAATAGATACACGCAACGACGTTATCTAGTTGTCCGTAGCCTATAAACGCCTGCAATATATTAAGTAGGTATCGTTCGCGCGATGCCACCTCTGCTGCTAATACAGCAAATCCTTAGGAGCTTACTGGTCGTACGTACTCAGTCGGAACACAACCACCCTCCAGAGAGTATATCATATGTGAAGTTTATATTCAACGTTTTGGATCGAAATAATTGCGTTTCAATAAATGAGGTAAGAAAATTGACGAGATCATTGACGCAGTGGTTAGTAGCACTACTCAAAGTAGCGACCGCTCACCGACGCTCGTGGGTTCGATTTCCACACAGGACAAGCATTTGTGTGCTTGATCATGTCTGTTCGTCTTGGGCTGGGCGTTTTTAAGGGTGTTAGGCGGCATCAAAGCAGCCCGTCTGGGGAAGTACCTCCGCCTCACAGAAAACCGCGGCAAAATAACAACTTCCTGTAAGTGAGTGAGATCACCAGTAAGCTCCTAAGGAGATGCTATATTAGGAGCAGAGGTGGCATCGCGCGAGTTTAATGTGTTGCAGGTGTTCACAGGCTATGGTATGGACAGGTGGGCTGTATATCTGTATGCCTCCCGACGTTGTTGTTGAACTATTCAAAAGTCGTCTGACCTATCCTAAGAAAGGTCAGTGTAGGCCGATTCTACTAAAAAAACTGCAACTGCAGAACTGCACTGCAGCACGGCGTGTGTCAAAATGCGTACATTTTGACGTTTCGTTAAGCGATCTGACAGTAGCGACGTTTAACGAATAAGAGTTGGAAAAGTGAAGAAGGAAAAAAACAAAAGAAATAAGATTGATTCAGAGTTATATATACATGTATGCATATGTATATATGCTGTTGAGGAAGCTAAAAAAGGGAAATTCATAAAAAGTAAAAAATAAAATGTTTAATAAAATGAGTCGATGTGAACAACGCGTTCCAAGAAGAAATAAAGAAACACTATAAAAAAGTAAACCGAAGAACCTAATCCTGAAATGTCATAAAGAAGAATGTCATAAACAACCCTATCGAAGGCTTTGGACATATCAAGGAAGCACGCGTATATCGGTGTCTTTCGCTCCGTACAATACCTGACAGTATGCTTAAGGCACAAAACAGCACTTTCGGTTGATAATCCATTACGGAATCGAAACTGAAGCAAACTGTCCTTGTACCTTAGCCATTACAGAAGCAAGTGAGATAGGCCGATAATTTGACGAATCTGATATATCCCCTGTTTTGCTTTTAACAATTGTCACGACTATGGTTCTCATCAGCGGTTCAGGTAAGTGACCCAAGCGCAGCGTATAGAACATTGCCAGCACACGGGGCAAATGCACACGCGCGCTGCTGAGATGCTCGATACTGAGACCGTCCTGACCTGGTGATTGTGAGTGCATATTTTTGATCACCAAACGAACATCTTTCGCCATGATGTTAAATTTACGTTCCGCCATGACGGCCTCAGCACCACTCACCCCTGCAGCCACTGAATCAGTATCTCTACTAACAGTGAACATACGCCTGAAGTTATTGGCAATATCCTTGTGCTCAGATACGCCATTGACGCTCACCAGGAGACTCGATTTAGTATTGAATTTTTTAGTGTTCTTCCAGAAAGATTTAAAATCCTTAGCTGCATGATTAGAGGCTAATATGTCCATTTTTAATTGGTCTTGCCTGTCCTGACACCATTTCAACTTTGACCTAAAAATTCGTCAGCTGTCACACATGTCATTGTATATATTACCACTGGAAGGCCTACCAGCGCCCACCCATAGCCGAAATTTTAATCTTGGCTCCCTATGAGCGTCATATTTATTCCACCCCGTAATATAACCCCCTTTCCTATGACATTTGCGCTCATAAGACAATTGCGATGCCGCTGTTAAAATATTTATTAGGTATGTCATTACACATTTTATCCAGTATTAATGTGTGACTTTTATCACAACACATCTTATCAGCACAATATGTAAGTTCGGATGGGTAGTAAAAATAACGCAATTGCTGTAAAAAACATATCAATATCAACAGCCTGAGAGCATTGCTGAATCAAGACAAAATCATCAGGTGTCAATTTATATAAGATTTTCCATAAAACGGAATCTATATTAGGAATCTACATGACAGCAGCAGTTATATTCACATTGCCTCGAAACACTTATATTCGAATCGGAATCGAAAAGTTAACCGTTCTTATGTGATGAAATGAAGAATTTTTTTGAAGTGATAACTTCTTTAGCGGCGTTGTGCACTTTTTGGGATGAGTAAAAAATGTTAAACTCGCGGCAGGACACGTGACCCTGACCGTAAGATTTTGGTGAGAATTAGAACTTAAGTTCGCTGCAGCGCTAAAACATTAGTTATCTCTAATTAAACAATCAAAACATGAAGCGCTAGATCGTTTATAGGGCATTATTTTCTCGCGACCAAAACGTTGTAAGCGCCATGAAATTCTTGGCGCTTACGCGTTTCATTCAACGTAGTTTAGCAACATCGGTGTTTGGTCCGCATGTTCAAGTTTTCACTTCTGCCGGCACTACCGGAGTTCAACTCGTTTTTGAAGTGAAAACTTCTTTAGCGGCGTTGTGCACTTTTTGGGATGAGTAAAATGTTAAACTCGCATCAGGACACGTGACCCTGACCGTAGGATTTTGGTAAGAATTAGAACTTAAGTTCGCTGCAGCGCTAAAACATTAGTTGCCTCTAATTAAACAATTAAAACATGACGCGCTAGATCATTCATAGGGCATTATTTTCTCGCGACCAAAACGTTGTAAGCGCCATGAAATTGTTGGCGTTTACGCGTTTCGTTCAACGTAGTTTATCAACATCGCTGTTCGGTTTAAGCGGCGCATGGCGCTTACGCGAGTGTGCGTATGTGTTTGACGTTTGTACTATAGCTTGCTACGCGTATCCACGGATAGTGACTGCTGATGGCTCGAGATAGTACTTTTATACTGATCAATAAAGCAATTCGTGCGAAATTATTCCCTAACCATTCCAAAATATTCAAAAATGGACAACGTTAATGTTCAAGTTTTCACTTCTGCCGGCACTCCCGGAGTGCAACCCGTTTTTTTTTTTTGTAATGCAACTGTTACACTGTACGTACAAACCGAACTCATCTCACGCAAAACTTCTTAGTTACAAATTGCGCAAACGTGGCATTATTTTGAGTGCTTCATTAATCGACGAAGCACATCGTTAAATGGAATTGCAGTACATTAATTAGTAAATATAAAACGTATATACTCAGCAATGCACTGGAACATAATCTTGACTGACAGTAACTCACTGACATAAGCACCCCTTAATTAAAACGAATGCTCGGATTCCAGGTGAGTGAGACGCGCCTACTTATATCCCAATCCGAACCGCTATTCTAGACTCTTATAGTAATTACAACCGAGCTATAGTTACATCAAATAATATCTTGTATGAACGCGCCATTACTGTGACGTCATATTACACCACTCATTTATTACGTTGTTGTATTGTTTCTCTAACTTGTACTACCCTGTTATAGCATTTAAAATCAGAACAAACATTTCAGAATCACAAATGTTACACTAAATATCGTCATGGCTAACCCTAATACAAGAAAATCATGCGCCGTGATACATTGTCATAACACAACCATTAAAACACCGGAAAAGCTGTTCTTTATTGTTCCTTGTGACATCGAAACTAGAAATAAATGGATAAAAGCTATGAACAGGGTTGATAATCCATTCGGACCCAAGAGTCGTGTGTATTGTTGCGAAGATCACTTCGACGTAAGTAACCTCAGTACGTAAACATAACCTTAAAACTCAAGAGGCGACAAGTGCGACAACAATAAATAATAATGTAGGAACTAGAGTAAATAATTATAATGTTGCTTATTAAATTATTATTTAGTATTTTACAGAAACTTTATTAACACAATATTTGTTATTAATTTTGCACTATAGCCTTGGCTTGGAGGGCAGAGTAGAAAGCGGTAGTGTTATTCATGCGATAGTGATATCGATCGACGATATCGGTATCGGTGTAATCGATAGTAATTCTTACCATATACGATAGATAGTCATCTTACGATAGTTTACTGAGCATCGGTGTTCAATAGTATGGGGTTGATAGATAATCACTTTTGGTGTCAGTTTGTATTTGTCGAGTAATAAGTAGCTCACAGAAAAATAATCTATGGGCCGTGAGGAATGTGTTCCTGACATACTTTTGCTAAAGAATTTGACTCTGATACCCATGTCAGTTGAATATACAATATTTATGTTTTCTTATATGTATTTCAATATAAATAATTCAATAAAAATAAAAGCTCGAAGAAATATTTACTTGTTTTTTATGCATATTCAAATAAACAAGAAAATGACCCACCTGATGTGTAAACGTTGCCTAAACAATATTTTTACGATAAAAGGCTAAAGTGAACCGTTCTTTTCGTCAATACTATCGATAGTTCAGCACACAACACTGGACTAATGTCAAACAATGTCACAATTGTCCTAACTGAGAGGTGATTAGCATACCATAAATCACTCAAGTGGATAATTTCAAAAAGGAAAAATGAATAATTTACACGGCATTTTACTACGGCTACGGGTGTTTTATACCAAATATAAGAAGTTATAATAGGGGTTAAAGTATGAAATTGCCGTTTTACAGTAATATATACCTTGAATTGACATTAAACCTTCATGGTGTGAGATTTTCGAATGAAACTAGTTTCAAATGATACCTATGAGGTTTTTCTTTTAAAAAATGTGCAACATTTGATTTTCGAATTTCAATCGTTTTTTTTATTCAGTTTAGACGGGAAAGATTGATACTTCAAAAATCCGAGTAATTTTTGAATACGAGTCCCGACGCGGAACTAACGCGGCAGAAACTGCTCGCAATATCAATGCTGCGTTTGGATACGAGACTGCTAATGAACGCACCCACTGTGCGTTTTTGGTTTAATTAAACGCTTTCGTAATGGAAACTTTTGACTTGAAGAACGAACCACGTGGAAGATCACCCACACAGGTGAATAACGCTGAATTGAAGGAGATGGTGGAAGCCGATCCGACTCAAACTACCCAGGAATTAGCGGCATGGTTTAACGTTACCTTACTTACAATATTGACCCATTTGCATCAAATCAATAAAATAAAAAATATGAAAAATGAGTGCCTCACGATTTGACTCATCTGCAGAAAAAAAGGCGTCTTGAAATTTGTGTTGCCTTGTTCAATCGGTAGAAGAAATAAAGGAATATTGGATCGAGTTGTGACATGTGACGAAAAGTGGATTCTTTACGATAACCGTAAGCAAAAAATGCTATCGCCGACCCCAGGTAAAACGCCGCAACAGTGCCCTAAAACAAGCTTACCAATAAAAAGGTAATGGTAACTGTTTAGTGGTCTCTTCATTAGGTTATTCGCTATAGCTTTCTCAGGTCTGGTCAAGCAATAACATCAGATGTTTACTGTGCCGAACTTCGAATAATGATGGCAAAACTGGCAGTGAAACATTCCCGACTCGTGAATCGACCTTCACCATTATTGCTCTACGCAGGACCTCACACTGTACGAGAAACCGTTGTAACTCTATAGGAGCTGCAGTTAGAAACCATACGTCATCCTCCGTACTCGCCAGACCTTGCTCCAACTGACTACCATATTTTTCGTGATTGGTCATTTTCTACGTGGTAAAAAATTTTCTTCTCAGGAGGCAGTACAAAATGTTTTCACAAAGTTTGTCGAATCTAGATCCCCAGCGTTCTATCGCAAAGGCATAAAAAAGCTTTCGATTAGATGGCAGCCATGTATAGATAATAAGGGTAAATATTTTGATTAAATAAATATGTTACATCTTAGAAAAAAAACGAGTTTTAATTTTTCAGTACTATATATTAGGGGTGGCAAATGGCAATTTCATAAAGTATGAAATTGCCATTTGCCACCCCTAATATATAGTCTATACTATAGTATATATACAAAGCGGAATAGCTCGTTTGATCGCGCTAATCTCTAGAACTACTCTTTTTGAATTGGATAGACCAATTCTTAAGGCGTTAATAATTAATTAACATCACGATACGACTATTAGAGGCTGAAGAAAAGGAAGAAAGTAGAAAAGGCGTTTCCTACGAAATAACGGGCAGACTCGCGGGCTGCAGTTAGTCGTATATAGGTATTTGTTTACAGAGTAATTATAAATCAATATGTAAATTAAATAATAAACATAAAAACTATCATATTACAAAATTATTACAAATGTGTGCGACTAAATTCATCCCCGCGAATGACGTAATTCCACTTAGCCTTAAATTACCTTTAAATTCTTGATCTTGGTTTATAATTAAGTATTTCGCCGCTCATGTTGTGATTTATTTCAGAAAAGGTGATAATCGCACCTAAATATTTTATTGATCCTATGTGTAAAAGCACTATAGTTAAATTTCCAAATAATTCAACTTCTTACGAGTTCCGAGCTCACATGTTGCCTCCGAAATAAACACATGGGTTACTCAGACGTAGTACGTCTGAGTAAACTCCTTACATACTTCATCTTTCCTTGATGTTTCACTTCCCCATGATAAGTCCAGGACAGTAATTCCAGGAGGGAAATCGGTGTTCAGTTTAATTATTTTCCTCTCTCATTTACTTATGCTATCTGGCTGTATCTTGCGGGATAGGCTGAGGTAACCGAGCGCCATAAGACGCGGTCCTTACACACCTCAATCGTTTCTTTAACATTCATAGCTCTTCTTAAGCACGCTTGTCGGTGCCTAGAGCGCCTGCGCATCACCTTCTGATAAAACACCACCAATTTGGTTATAGTAAGTGAATTTTCTTTATAAAAAGTTATAGTAGCTGAAGGCTTCCTCGGCTCCTACATCCTTCCACTTTTACATTGTATAACGGCTTCGTCATTCTTTCATCCTGCATTCTTACTACCTACATGTCCGAATCAATGGAGCATGGCTCTTTTTATTTTAACACCGACGGTCTCTTTCAGACCAACTGTTTCTTTCATCATTGCGAATACGGTCTACAAGCGTTACGCCACGTAAGCGTGAAATTTTGCGCATCGCTGGCATTTCGACCGTGTTTATCCAACTTTCATGCTCTTTCTGCTTGTGTATAGCGAACTGTGTCTTATGGCTCAAGTTTTTACTGCTAAGAAGATTTCCCAACTATTCCTAGCACTGACTCGTTCCCTTTCCACATCAACGGTGTACCTTCCATCCCTGCTGATAGCGCATCCAAGATATACAATCTCATCCACTTGTTCCAACACTTCGTCATCAACCGTAATCCTTACATTGCTTCTAGTTTCTTCTCTTTCAAATACTTTGCATTCTTCGCATCCAATAGTAAGCCTTTTTCCATACAATCATCTATCAACATTGTGATTGTGCAGTTCAGATCACGGCATTGTCATCATACAGCAAACAGTTCACCACTAGGTCACCCATGCGCAATCCTACATTCGTTGATCTTATTTTCTGCGAACAACTATCGAAATGCAGAATAAACAGTCTAGCAGATAGTATGCAACCTTGTTTGACAACAATTTTGACATCAAACCAGGGTGATATGCGACCCTCTATCCGCACACATACTAAGCGATCCTCGTAAGTGGACTGCACAGAACGGAGCAGTGTGAACCTTCAGTCCCATATCTCAGCAATATGTCCCACAGTTCCTTTCGCACAACTCTGCCAATTGCTTGCTTAAGTCAAAGTCAAAGTCAAAATCTTTTTATTCCGTAAAAATGGCTACATTTGTTTGGAATCGTCACAATTTTTTTCCCTACCGTGCAGTTCATGACAGGTGAGCACTGATAAAAATACTGCCAAAAAACTCAGGCATCCCTCTTTTGGTATCCAAACAAATTTACATAATTTATTAATTATATTATAATTGGATCGACTCAATCCCAGGCATTTTTATCATTAATATAGTCAGATACTTTATAATATGCCCTGCTACACAATTTGGCTTTAATAGTACTTTTAAACTTGTTTATTGACAATTCTCTTATATTGCTGGGAAGTTTGTTATAGAACCGTATACATTGCCCCATAAAAGAATTACTTATTTTGTGGAGACGGCTTGCATGTAACACAAGATTATGCTTATATCTAGTATTTATGTTATGAGTATCACTCTTTTTACAAAATGAGTCTAATGAGTTTTACAAAATGAGTCTAAGATCCACAAAATCGCAGAAAACCTTCTGGTCTATAGTCAGATGCGTTTCCACGATATTGCGGAGCGAGAAAACTTTGATTTGTACAACCCCTTCCATTTCGGAATCATCTCTGCGCCTCCACAGCATTCCATCGGATTTCACCCTCATTCTCCTTTCAATTACCTTTCCATATACTTTTGCTGCTTAGCTGATCAAACTGATGGCTCTATAGCTGGCGCAGTCCAAGCGTGACCCCTTGCCTTTATACAAGGGTACGATGACTGCGCTTCTCCAGTCCATTGGGACCCATAGACTGCATAGATTGCTTCCCAGAAGGCGTCCCGGACGTAAGTGCCCCCTAGTGATCATCTCAGCTGTGATCAGATCAAGGTCAGGTGTTCTGTGAGGTGGAGGTACTTCCCCTACTACTTTGATGCGCTCTACATCTGCTCAGAACCTCGATTATGAGACTATTAACCATTAATCAGGACCTTGGTCCTGGTCAGAATCCTGATGAGGGCATATACCAATAAACTCATATTTTCTAATTTATGTACATATTTATTATTGTCACTATATTATATTATTAATAATTATCACATCAAAAATACTCTCTGTGAAAGAGCTTATTATAGAGATATGTAACTGACAATGATGTCTGGAAATAATTCAGCACAGACACCTTTTCTTAATAATCTTTAATTCTACTATTTAATATCATTACTGTACTAATACGCTGATGTGAATTTATTGTAATATCGAATTGACAATTTGAAAAGAGATCTAGACAGAATTATTATCTTTATCTTTTACTAGCTCGGCGGTGAAAGAAAACATGGTGAGCAACCCACACGCAAGAAATTATATTTCAAAAGTCGTGTGACCTATTTCTAAGAAAGGCCTGGTTTTCCCTCTGGATATCTGGCGGCAGTCGCTCCATGCCAAAATCAGTATCTTCGCCAAATCTTCCGATTAAGGTAGCGAATCCCATCAATTCTAATGGATTAGGAAAGGGGAGAAAGGGTGTAGGGCATGTGTGCTAGTGTCCTATTGTCACCCTTTGTTTACGGATCCTTAATAATAATACTCTTATATTTCTTTCTCGTTCTACTTTTAGGTAGAAAATGACATGGAAAATTATATGAGGTTCAAATTGGTTGGCGGCAACTTGAAACTTAAGCAGGGAGTACTTCCACATAAAATCGAATGCCAAAAAGAAACTGTAGAAAAACCCAAAAAAGGATATCCAGTATACAAGTATCCTAATCAAACTGATGATAAAAGTACAGGTTGGTATGATTAAAGTAAGAACAACAATAACACAATGTTATTGTTCGACAAGTCTTAAAACAAGAACAACAATAACACAATGCTATTGTTGTTCTTGTTTTAAGACTTGTAGGTTGTTGTAGATGAGCTTGGTGGGAGGTTGATTATCAATGCTACTTTAGCACCAAGGCTTGTTGATTCGATTACCACACAGGACGTACATTTTGTGTGCATGAACACCTCTGTTTTTATTTTTGCATTTTAAGAGAGGCAAGGCGCATCAAAACCACTTCACAGAAAACCGCAACTAAATAACAATGCCTGGATGGTTGTTCGTTCCTGCTAGTGAATGAGGTTGCCAGTAAACTCTTAAGGAGTTGCTGTATTAGCAGCAAGAGTGACAACGTGTGAGCAATACTTCCTGTATTGCAAGCATTCAGAGGCATACATCAGGTGGACAGTATGCTTGAATGCCTCCCGACGTTGTATAAAAAGGCAATTGATTCACTGTTCACAAACAAATTTTCGTCTTTGAGAACCGCCAGCTTAACCTGTAGCTGTACCTAGAACCTGTAGTAAAATAATGTGCCACTTCAGTCGACCATTAGGCTAGTGAACTGAATTTCTTTTTTTATCGTCGAGTGTCAATAAATTTCTTCAAATACTTATATTTTACAATAACGCCTCTTCCACTAAGCAGGGCGACGGCGGTAGTGCATCAAAAGAGGCGTTCGTCTCTCCTCGCCGCTGCCTTTGTAAAAAGTTCAATAAAAATCAATGTATTTATTCGCCCCGCCACAACCGTCGCCCCGCCTTTGGGAAAGAGGCTTAAAAATATACTCACTTCAATTCCCTCATCTTCTCATATGCCTCATGTTTCTCTATATGTAAATTAAAGCTCAGCTCCCCGTTATACATACGGCCACAATAATAACATATATATTTCTTGTAGTGTTTTGTATTACAGTGATCTTTTAATTCATCCTCAGTCTGAGTAATTTCCCCACATATCTTGCATACATGATTACCATTGGCATCCACTTCGGCACTTTTCATCTCTTCGTGCCACTTCAAATGAGCTATAACCGTGTCTCTTTTCTTAAAAACCGTGTTACATGTCACACACTGATAGATATTTGTATGTGTTTTTAGATGGCATATGAATTCCTCTTCATTTTCCATAAGCGCTTGGCACACCTGAAAATACATTCATTACTTTACTTCATAGAGCGCGCATGAAAAGAGCAATAAATGTTAAAGAAGCGAGTGAGGTGTAAGGATCGAGTCACATGGCGCTCGGTTCTACCTCTGAAGTTGTAGGTAGATTCTCTACTTCATACGCAAAATACTACGGTTAATTTTCCATATGAATAAGGACACTTTTTGAGATTTTCTTTTATACCACTAAAGTGGTAAACAAGCGTACGGCCTGCCTGATAGTAAGCAGTCACCGTAGTCTATAGACATTTGCAAAACCGGGGGGTGTCATTCATGCGTCGCCGACCCCAATAAATGAGTGGCTATAGACTAAATAAATGGTTTAGGTAGATGCAACTCAAAGGAATAGTACGAGTAACATATACTAGAGTTCAATTGCTCACTGTTTTCAAAGTCATTGTCGTTATATATTTTGAATATTATGAATACTCTACTTTGAATAAATGAAATTAATATGATTGTGAAGTCTGATTGAGCATCAGGCAATTTTTCGAAGATTAATGCTTGTAATTCAATTGTGGAGCCATTTTATAGTAGTAGAGATTATTATTAGATTATTCTTCTAGCCTTTTCTAGCGCTTAATTATCGAATATGTTTTCTATTTGGTACATTATTCAATGCATATAGTCAGCCTGACGGTGGAAGTACCTTTAAGTCATAGAAAAATGCAGTCAAATAACAATTTCCTGGGGGGGTATTTTGTGTTCTTGTAAGTTTCTGGTAAGCTTCTGAAGAACCGCTTTGTTAGCAGACACCTCTCTGCTAACAAAGTGCCTCCAAACGCGTGACACTGTGTGCATGCACATATGTATTTGAATGCATGAATGTCTGTAAATTCAACAAATATACGAAAAACAAAAATCTATGTATCAGAAGGATGCTTATAATAATTAATTCAACATTGACATAGCGTTTGAAGATTTAAACGCTATGTCAATGTTCTTCCTAGCTTATCCCGTTTCCTAATCCATTAGGGTTGGCGGGGTCCGCTACCTAAGCCTAATGATTTGGCGAATATACTAATTTTGACATGGAGCGACTGCCGTCAGACCACCACAAGACAGAGAAAAAATCAAACCTTTCTTAGATTAGGTCACAAGTCTAACGACATATAATTTATTGGACATGCGGGTATTCCTCACGATGTTTTCCTTCACCGCCTAAAGTGATAATCACAAATATGTACGTAAATTCGAAAACACGAATTTAGTGGTACATGCTAGGATTCGAACCGGGGACCTGTTGTTCATAGCTTTTATGTAACCTTAAATAATATATTTAACATTTCTAACGTTTTCTTATGGGAGAAATCTAATATCAACCTGCCTAACTTTTTTAATCAAATCAAATAATTTTATTTGCAAGAATCCACTATATTATAATAGGTGTTACAAATGACGTGCGTGGTAGTGTATTCAGTCTGCGTGCAGACGTGCAAAAAATACCATGTTACATGTATTATTATTAATTAAATCATGCCATATAAAAATGCGCAAAATTTGTGGCGTAAGGCTTGTAGACCGTATTCGCAATGATGTTAGAAATAGAGTTGGTCTGAAAGAGAGCGTCGGTGTTAAAATAAGAAGAGGCATGCTCCGATGGTTCGGGCATGTAGAAAGAATGCAAGATGAAAGAATGACGAAGCAGATATACAATGCAAAAGTGGAAGGATGTAGGAGCCGGGGAAGGCCAAGACTTACCTACCATGACCAAATTGGTCATGTTCTATCAGAAGGTGATGTCAGGAGCCCTAGAAACCGGCGAGCGTGCATGAGAAGAGCAATGAATGTTAAAGAAGCGAGTGAGATATGTAAGGATCGAGTCACGTGGCGCTCGGTTCTCTCTGCCTACCCCGCAAGGGATTTGGCGTGAAGTTATAGATAGATATAAAAATGAACATTATGAATTACTATTAAGTACTGTTGTCATTTACATTTGTAGTCCAGATATTCCTTAATACTATAAAAACAGTGATCTAAGAGCCATTCGTCTTATATATTGTAATTTCCACAGGGTTTACATGTATTTTAATACAAAGTATATGCTATGGAACACCTATTGGACCTATACATGTGAAAGCAATAAAAATTTGAGTATTTAGGTAAATAAAACAAATTGGGCGACAGAAAAAGGAGGATATTTCTATGATTGAACGCCTAAGTGAATACATTGTGTCAACATCCACAGAAAAATACTTGTAACAAATTTCTTTTAGTTTTTCTACATATGGATATTTTTTTATTAGAAGTCGTCCCTTTGAGGTAGTGATAATCGAAGGAAATGAGGAGGATGAATTTCGAACGCGACATATAACTCAAATAGTAATGCGCAAATTTTTAAGTATTTCCCATATTTCATTTAATCAACAGTTTTTTTTAATTCTATCTATATTTCCATGATGTCAAGACCTCTAGAAACCATATCAATAAATATACAGATACTTTAAATTTTAAAGGAGGGGGCGAGGTATGTAAGGCCTACATCTTACGGTGCTTGGATCCCTACTTGTACCCCAAGGCACCTTAAGGCCCCAGTACACAATGGCCCATGGGGGCTCACGCACGACAAGCCATCGCCATTGTGTACAGGGGGCAATGGTATACAGTGGCGGATGAGCATCGTGGCGCACAATCGGGATGTCGACGGTTTTTTTTGACACGTTTCAAAGAAATCGTGGCGTAGCGTGACCTCCTTTTGTTCCCACATGCTCATTGTTTATTTTGTCACCAACCGCTGACAATTTGGGACTTTTGTAGTAGTTGTAGCAGTATAAAAATAAATAGCCACGGCCACGACGGTAATTACTTCCACTCGCCAGGCAGCAATGAGCTATACACCATTGTGTGAACACCTACAGTTACGCATTGCAAAGCATGGCCCATCACAGGCCACTATGTACTGGGGGCTTTACACCAGATACCTTGCGGTATAGATAGATGCAAAGCCAAGTAGGGGCAAGCAAATTAATATGCAATATTTCTTTCTATCTATAAATTCACGCCAAAACCCTTGCAGGCAGGGAGAACCGAGCACCGCATGACTCGATCCTTACAAACTTCATTCGCTTCTTTAACATTATCCTTATGCACTCTCGCTGGTTTCTAAGACTCCTGACATCACCTTCCGATAAGACACAATCAATTTTGACATGGTAGATAAATCTTGGTCTTCTTGGCTCCTACATCCTTCTATTTTCGCATGTGTTTCGTAATTCTTTCTGCAATATTTTAATACTAGGTAATCTAAAGATTCCTATTTAAAAATAAAGCGACTTAAGATTTTCAATTTGCACAAATCGACAGACATCTAACACTGTATCTCATTTTTATGAACATTCTTAGGTCATAATAGAAGTTGAGTAATCCTTCTTTTTTCACTTTCCAGTTACCTTAAATGTTGAGTTCTGTAAATCACTATGCTATGATTGATTTTCAAATTTGATACCTAAAAGGAAGATGATGTCTAGCCGTCCATCTCCTGAAACTTTGAAAACCTCCAATCGATTCAACGGGCTCTGTGATCCGGAAAACTGTGATGGAGGAAATTCACATTGCTACTCAGAAATACCGAGGATGACATCCAAATAAACTTGCTATAAAGCTATGAATAAGAAGTTACGAAAATGTCTGAAAAGACATCCTAATGATCCTGTTATTAATTCTGATTGTTGATGAAAATGACAACAAAAAAATAATTGATACCTACCTAAAACAGCTCTGTCATAATTCCATGCCAGTTTAGATTCTAAAGCATTTTCTTTTCAATAAGTATTATTAAAACTGTTATTTAACAAATAAACACAAAAGGAACTGTAAAGCTGAGCAGAATGAGGCCATATACTATCATTAAAAATCCCTATATTGTAGACAACTAGATATTAAATAAAAATAAAAAAAAAAACAGTGTGGCTGCATACACTTCCCCCCAGCATGATGCGTCAACCCTTACTCAACATAACATTCTTAGATTCTGTAGCTATCAAGTAGTGTAGATTTAATTTTGGATGTAAACAATATGCAGCTACAACCACAAACTATCCCCCAATTTTGTTCTTATGATTTCTAAATTCCCTCTCACTATGAAAGCAAATTTAAAGACATTCATGCCAAAAGCAATTTAATTAAAATACAAAAATTTTAAACATCTGTGTTAGCATTCACACTAGGTCCCTTGCGGGGTAGGTAGAGGACACCGAATGCCATAAGACACGGTCCATATACACCTCACTTGAATGATTTGTCATATTTTATTATATTGTAAATTAGGCCAGCTTGATATGTTAAAAAAAGTTTATTTTAACTCGAGGTCTGTTGTGAGATAATTATGTTATTTAAAAGAAGATTTCAAATAATTTGCCATACAAGCAATTGCATGACGATCTGACAATTTTAAGAACCAGAAAGTTTAGGTGGAAATGAGAAACCAATTCCCACAATACAATAAACTTCAGTCAGGATTTCTTTATATAATCATGTCTTAAGAATAAAAAAGTGCACCTAAAATAAAGTCTACTCTACATGTCTGATAGTTTTACCCTTCAAGGTTACCTTCATTCTCTCTCTCTCCATCAACTTCTACCCCTGTAAAGATACTTAAAAAGTACTTCCATTAAAAAAATTATACATACCTTACACACATATAAGTTGACATTATGCTCAGTTTTCATGTGCTCTTTTAATTTTGCTACAAATCTGTATTTGATAGGACATCTGCTGCACTGTTTATATGTCATAGGTTCTCTTTTCCTTCGTGTTTTCTTTTTGCCCACAACCATAGAGTCCGAACATTTCTTTGTATCTATTTGTTTTAAGCTACCATCCAATTCTGGTTTAAAGAACATTTGCTGACCATCGTCCATCATAATAATGACAATGTTATCATCATCATCACATTCTTTCTTTACTCTTACTTTATCAATTTCTTTTTTGACTAAGTTACTTTTCTCGAACTCTTTCTTTACATTCGCTTCGAGATGTTTATTAGTGTTGATTCCTGCTATGTCATAATCAAAGACTGGTGTTGTTGGTGTGTATTCAGGTAGTGATATACAGAGGCTATCTGCGGGTAACTCCTCAGGTAAAATTATAGAATTAACATTATTCTCCAGTTCATTTACATAGAAGTTTAAAATTTCATTGTTTCTTTTTGTTTCTAAGTAAAATTTATATGCTGTTGAGGCACATGTAAAACAGTCATAGCAAACACAGTAGTTGCCCATTTCAGAAATCTGAAATAATAATACTTTTAGATTACAATCTGTAAATGATAATAACAAATGAAGTTTCATGTACGAAGGTACTTACTCTAATACCACACAAATCTTCTAGGACATCAGCTATGCAATATTCTCGGTCCTCCTTACATATTTTAGTAAATATATTTTCACTACATTTATCCAAAGGAGCCAAACAAATTCGACATAATTTCTCAGCAAAATTACCATTTACAAGGTGTTTTATGACTAGTTTTAGGTCCATCTTATTTGTCATAATTGAAGATTTGGCTTACAGGAACTCCTGTCAGAAAAAACTACTTGTAAATACATTTTTAATAAAATAATAGGTTCAACAAAGTTTGAAGTTGGATTTTACCACTCTTTTACTATAGGTGCGTTCTTCCAAATTGTCGCGTTATATCCAAGTTATAAAAAAAGTGTTTGGGAGCGATCCAATTCACGAATATTGAGCGGCCATTTTATTTTATGAAGTCAAAGCAAAGCAAAGACTACAACCTGTACCTTCTATGAAGGCAAAGTAGATAAATTCTTAAAGAATGGACCTGATGATTGGGCAAAATTGCAAAATGTATATTTATTATATATATTTTGTAACGTATTGGATTATTTATCTAGTAACTGAGTGGCCACCAGGAACATAAACGGAGACTAGAAACTATCACAATGTGATTGCTATTATTATAAAATACACTACAAGATGATATTCATTTATTTTACATTATTTTTAGAAATGGGATGATTCTGATTCTAAATATCTCTTTGAAAGTAAATTACAACATGTCAACATAATTTTTCTCGAGACTATTTGGCAGAACTCGCCGAATGAAAATAAACAAGCCATTTATTAATGTTTACGGTCTCATTTTAACGCTGCGTGTTTTGGTACTGAACGAAAATGTTGAGTGAATATAACAAGAAACTGAAAATAGAATAGGTCCCTGAACTACACACATCAAAAGTGTCTAGGGATCAACATATATTTTTGCAATAACTTTTCTCCTGATTGATATTAATTAAAATTTTCTTTAAGGATTCATCAAATAAAGTGTTTTCGTTTGTCTACAGTAACGATAAACCAAGTCACCTTTGCATTAATAAAGAAATTTGCCATTTTCATAATAAAAGGATTTTTGACATTTGAACCACTAACATTAAAGTTCGAAAAAAAGACTGAAATAACAGTTTTCTTTAAAATTTTATTGGGTAACTTAAACAATTAATAATCCGTGTTTCTACCGCGAACACTAACAACACAAGAACATCGGTTTGGCATACTCAAAATGAGTTCATCCAAATCACGCTGTGGAATGGCCGCCCATGTTCGTTGCAACAACAAAAAAAAGTCTTCTTGCGACTGGATACCCTCCATATTCGGCAGAGCTCTTCTCTGTAGCATATCCCATGCATGCTCAATCGGGTTCAAGTCTGGCGACTGAGCAGGCCAGGGCATGACATTGATGTTAGCTGCGGCGAGAGTCTGTCTTACAACTCTTGCGGTGTGCGGTCGTGCATTATCATGCATTAACTGAAATAAGGGACCGATTTGCACTTGTAGAGGAACGATGACGTCTGATACAATCGTCTCAGCATAAATTTGAGCGTTGAGGTTGCCTCTGATCCAAATCAACTCAGTTCTTCCGCCGATCCAAATACCCGCCCATACCATGATGGTTCCACCACTATAAGGATGGACTTCCTGGCAGGATTTTAATCGCTGTTGGCGTCCAGGGGTTCTCCAGTATCGTATACGTCTTGTATCCGGTGTCATACCAAAACGAGACTCATCAGAAAAGCACACGAAACGCCATTGTTCTTCTGCCCAATTTCTGTGTTCAAGAGCCCATTGATATCGAATCCTACGATTGTGCATTGCTATAGGTGGTACCCTTAGCGGTCTTCGGGAATGAAGGTTCACTTCATGCAAGCGGTTTCTGACTGTTTGGTCGCTAATTAAGTTCCCTGAAGAGTGATGAAGCGTCACGGCTAACATCATGGCGGTTATTGTTGGAGCTCTTCGAGTTGTGATTTGAATGTATCGGTCTTGTCTCCGTGTGGTGCAGCGATACCGTCCTCCATGGCGCTCAGCCACGGTACCAGTGCTTCGGTAACGTGTCCAAAGTCGACTGATAACACTCTGACTTGTATTCAGAGCTAAAGCCACAGTACGTTGCCGGGAACCAGCTTCTATCATTCCCACGTGTTGTTAGTGTTCGCGGTAGAAACACGGATTATTAATTGTTTAAGTTACCCAATAAAATTTTAAAGAAAACTGTTATTTCAGTCTTTTTTTCGAACTTTAATGTTAGTGGTTCAAATGTCAAAAATCCCTTTATTATGAAAATGGCAAATTTCTTTATTAATGCAAAGGTGACTTGGTTTATCGTTACTGTAGACAAACGAAAACACTTTATTTGATGAATCCTTAAAGAAAATTTTAATTAATATCAATCAGGAGAAAAGTTATTGCATAAATATATGTTGATCCCTAGACACTTTTGATGTGTGTAGTTATAGTAATAGTGGTCATATTGTTAAAAGTAATCCTGGTCACACATAAATGACGCTTCAGTACCTATGTAGGTACCTACCTACGTAGTTACATTGCCTCGAAACACTATATTCGAATCGGAATCCAAGTCTGTCAAAATGCATGGAATCGGAGTGAAAACTTTTCGAATGCATTTCGATATGGCTTTCCGAGGCAATGTGATACACCCACAGATTAGGCAAAATATAGGATTAGTAAAAAATAAAAATTGTAAAAATGTAGTACTATGACGGGTTCTATATGTTCAATTATATTTATAGAGTTGACAGCACTACACTACCCTCAGACAAATGCGTCATAAAGGTATTTCCTCTGAGACAGTACAACTGTCTTTGTCTCATATTTTTCTTTAGTAACTTTAGTTCAGTAACAAACTCGAGGCCTGCCCACAGCGAGAGCTGTATGACCGGAACTGGCATATTTTTCTTCCTGTAATTATTTTATAGCACAGTATGTGGATTATTGCTTACTATTGAGTATGAATGTGGATTCATACTCAATAGTAAGCAATTTTTATTAAATTAAAGTACAAATAAACATTTTTTTGTTGATATTAACCGATCAAATAAAAAGGTTATAAACATTACATTTTTAGAGATATCACTATATGACGTCTGTAATCAGCAGGATTACACTATTTGGGGTTACCAACACTTGACTTAATTTACCACATTTAACATATTGCGTATCTATTGTTTCAGTTTTCCTAAGGATTTATTTTTGAAGTATAAATGGATTGAGTGTACGGGTCGTTTAAATTGGCATCCAAATGACAACTCCCGGATCTGCTCCAACCATTTTGAATCAACTGGCCTTCAATCAAAGAAAAGAAAAATATGCTTAAATAAAGATGCAGTTCCTACGCGTTTCATTCACGTAAGTTGAATTAAAAGTAATGGGTTAGGTAATTGAATATGTAACTAAAATATTTCAATGACTTTTCGAAATTAAATATAATAAAAGATTATTCCTGTTACAAATTAATAAGCTAAAATATTTGAAATATAATTATTACTCAATGTTTATGCTACGTCAGTTAGAAAACAAACATAAGGCCTGCGTAATGTGAAGCCATTACCGGGGCCAAAACTCACTTGCGATATAAAGTATCGTTCACATGTCGTCACCCCTGCTGCCAACGCAATGACTTCTTCCTGGTAACCTCAGTGACGTGCAGGAACCTATTTGGCTGCGGATTTCTGTAGATGGTCCTTTCGATGAAAATTAATTCTACTGAAGTCGTAAACATGTAATTTAGATATAAGATTTGAAGAGAAGAATTTGCTTTAATGTGGAGAGAAGAAAAAGGATATGTGTGCGATGGGGGGGAGGGGGGGGGGGGAGGGGGGGAGACATAATACACATGCATTTAAAAGGGAATATATTTATTTATTTGTTTTAGAGCTCACAGACCCTTGATATACCAAGTTCTTCCAAATAGGCACAGTTGCAGCAACAAACGATGCTATGGTATCCTAATATATTAATAATTTAGTTTTTTTTTTATACACCGTTGGAAGGTATTCAAGCATACGCCCCACCTGATGTAAAGCAGTTAACGTAGCCTATGAACGCTTGCAATACATTAAGTATCACTCACGCGATGCCTCCTCTGCTGCTAACCCAGCAACTCCTTAGGAGCTTACTGGTGACCTCGCTCACACACAGGAACACAACAACCCTCTAGGGAGTTGTTATTTGGCTGCGGATTTTCTGTGAGGTGGAGATACTTCACCAGACGGGCTCCTTTGATGCGTCCTACCTCTCTTAAATGCTTGTATGATGAATGTTACTAATTAAGTGTAACTTTCAGATTGACGACTCGGACGTGAAATATGACCAACCGTCGTCAGAAGAAGTAGCTATGGAAATAGAAATAGAAAGTAGTTCGGTAAGTTTAATCTCTTATATACTCGTGGCGTAGTTAGAGAGAGCATGAAAGTAGGATAAACGCGGTTGAAATGCGAGCGTTGCGCAAAATCTGTGGTGTAACGCTTGCCTGTATTAGCAATGATGAAGTTAGAAGCAGAGTTGGTCTGAAAGAGAGCGTCGGTATTAAAATAAGAAGAGGCATGCTCCGTTGGTTCGGACATGTAGAAAGAATGCAGGATGAAAGAATGACGAAGCAGATATACAATGCAAAAGTGGAAGGATGTAGGAGCCGAGGAAGGCCAAGACTTACCTATCATGATCAAATTGGTCGTGTTCTATCAGAAGGTGATGTCAGGAGCCCTAGAAACCGGCGAGCGTGCATGAAAAGAGCAATGAATGTGAAAGAAGCGAGTGAGGTATGTAAGGATCGAGTCGTGTGGCGCTCGGCTCTCTCTGCCTATCCCGTAAGGGATTTGGCGTGAAGTTATAGAGTAGAATAGAAAGGCGTAGTTATATCAGATGCTTGAATTCTACGCTCAACAAAGAATCTATTGTTTAATGCGCAGTCTGCGTTAAACTATATTGTTTTTTTTTATACTATGTCGGGAGGCATACAAGCATACGGCCCACCTGATGTAAAGCGGACACCGTAGCCTATTAACGCTTGCGATATATTAATTATCACGCGCGCGATCCCTCCTCTGCTGCTTACACAGCAACTCTGGTGACCTCACTCACGCAGAAACACAACAACCCTCTAGGGTTGTACTGTACCTAGAATGGGTGCATAAGTGTATTGACCACTAAAAAGTAAAGCGTGAGAGCTCAGCACTTTACAATGTACCTGTTATATCAATCCAGCTAAAAATACTTGTCATAGGAATGTTTATTTTTATATTTAAGTATGTATCTGTTTCAGAAAATAGAAAAAGGATCTGTACTGTCAGCCACGCAAGTTGAGATCACTCCACGAAAACGAAAATCAATCAAGAAACTGCAGACTTACTATGTTCGATAGAGTCAACAAATCTAGACTTTTTATGTAAAAATATAACTGCGCGCAAGTGTACCCCAGAATTAAGAAAATTTGCATTAAGTAATTATTAGATTTGGTGGCCCCGGCAGTCTTAGTTTGGAGATATACGTGCATATAGATTAAGTAGGTGCCTATATAACAGTTAAATAGCCGTAAGTTAACAGTAAGTGGTTGAATTAAATAGTTTTTCATGTGTGTTGATTATTGTCCCTTACAGTATATAGATTTTAAATTTTTGTATGATAAAGGGTTGAATGTAAGAAAAATTAGTACATCTTGTTGCGATTTTGATCCAATAAAGTGGTCCCAATATGGTAATGTTTCCAGGGCTGGCTAATTTTTATCATGCTTTCTCGGTTGCATAATCAGACTGCCTCGCTCGCACCCGGCGTGTATAAATATGGGCCGGGGCGCGGCGATCGACACAGTTGTAACCTGCAGTCATTGGATAATCATCTCCCGCTACTCTGCAAACAAGTCATCTCCTTTGATAGCCATCGCTCTCTGGAAGCATTACCTCTGGCCTCATACTACAATACAAGCCTTTCATTTCTCCAGCCAACACGTGGGAAGAACTAATCCGCCAGTACCTACCTATATTATTTTATATTCTCGTGTACGGGTCGTATCGAAGGGGGCCCATACAAAACGATAATGCTTGATCAATTGTAACTTTTTTTTAAGATCAATGAATTTGTCATGATGCGCAATACAGTTTTACAGGTGGTAAATCTACTACGGATGCAGAATTGGCATTGGTTAAGCATATCCTTAACTCCTGGGAGAGATCACAGGATGCTTTTTTAGTTTTCTGTAATCTCTCTAAAGCTTTTCATGGTGTCGATCATCAGACATTGTTACTCAAGCTGAACTATTATGTAGATAGGGTTAAAGTCCAGAACTTAATTGCATTTTATTTAAATAACAGGTCAGACAGTTGATATAAACAGGGTTAAATCTAAAGGCAATAATCCTAATATCGTGGTGCCACAGGTTTTACCTTTTTATTTCTATTTTTATCTTTTTATTATCAGGACCCTTTTTATTTTTAGTATATGCGAATGATCTGCCTTACGTGGTGCAGAAAAAGGCGTATATTTACTGATACTGATATATAAAATTATGTACTGATGATACCTCTCTAATTTTTAATGTCACTCGCCGGTGTGAAAACATTGACAAGGTAAATGGTGTTATGTCTTCTATTTTAAACTGGTTCACATGTAGTAATCTTTTGCTAAACTCGACTAAAAGCAAATGCATCAAATTTAGTCTTCCGAATGTGATTTCTCCCAATACAGAAGTGCTCATTGGGAATAATAAATTAGAATTCGTTAATAATACTGCGTTTCTTAGAATTACAGTAGACTCCAAATTACAATGGGGCCCCACATAAATAAATTTGCCGGTAAGCTCAGCTCCGCTGCATATGTAAAATGTATAATAATTTTACAAAGAAAATTTTTAAAAATCACATTAAAAATTTTCTTTGTAAAAAGAGCTTATTATAGAACTGGTGAATATGTGATTGACAAAGATGTCTGGAAATAATTCAGCACAGACTATCATTCCTTAACATACATAAACTTTAATTCTATTTAATATCATTATTGTACCAATACGCTGATGTGAATTTATTGTAATATCAAATTGGCAATTTTAAAAGAGACCTATATTGGCAAGTTTGTTTCGACATTTCTTCTTCTCTAATGATCATTTCCGAAATATTCGCAGATTAAAAAAGAACAATAGTAATATTGAGATTTGAATAAGATCCAATAAGATTATATTTAAAAAAATGTAAGACGTGTCTAAGTATCTACGAGGGTCCAATGGCAAATAAATAAGGTAAAATTGAAACATTACAATCACAACAAGGGACCGGACATTTCTAAAAGTAATTCAAATTAATCTTTTATGATTGAATTACTTTTCGAAATGTCCGGTCCCCTGTTCTGATTGTAACCGATTATGTTCCAAGTTTACCCCATCAATGAGGTTAAAAGTTGCGTAGTGGCAATACTTATTGTGTATGGCATGTAGATTACAAAGTTATGTTTATTATCTCTATCTCATACCCCTATACGCTGATGACGCGTCTATCTATATACTCTGTCTACGGTTCGAAATGTATTTAATGTCAAAATGAAACTGTCAATTGTCATTTCGGTCAAACAAATAATCAATTGTCAAAATGTGATGTATGTGAGTGATTGAAAACTCTCCGGTATCCGCTCGCGGATTGCAATTTTATCATTTTTATTTGAATGGACCTTTAATTTTCATATCTATTGTGCTGTAAAAGTTGATATTTAAACTATCAGTTTTGTCTCATTACAGTAAAAATGATCAATAATAAAATGTACCCAGGAAATAGAAGTCACCAACGTTTATTCGTATGCCAACAATAAGTAATTATATTTCAGTTCTAGTTCGTATTTTAACAGTAACTCAATAGAATCATGCAAAACAGTAAAGACACTAACCAAAAGTTATTTACATGACACATAAAGCCACTCTGCCTAAAATCTATTATATATATAACAAAAGGAGATTGTTAATTATAAAGTGAAAAAATATTTTGAGAGATTGCAGATTCTTGAGACAGTATGTATTTAGAAACAGCATCGTATATGTAATTTTTGATGAACTTGGATGGCCAGCTTTTTAGTCACATTTATGGTCACTTTTGGAGATATTTAGTTGTTCAGCACAGTTTGCCAGACGAGTACTATTATGTTACTCTTTGAACTAATTGACATTAATGTCAATTATAAATCTACTTAATACCAGCTAACAGTTTATTGGAAACAATGAATTGATACTTGTTTACGTTTCAGAACACCTGAAAATTGAAAAAAATAATATTAACCTGAAAGTGTTCACTTTAGACTTACACGTGTGTTACGTTAGCCGACAATAGCATTTATTCAGGAGCTTCATAGTGACTTCTCCAATTACAGAAATACAACAACCTTGCCGTCCGTTACTATTAGGCTGCATCTTTTTATAACGTCAAAATGTACACATTTTGACACACGCCGCGCTGCAGTGCAGTTGCAGTTTTTTAGTAGAATCGGCCTACTGATCTGATGAATGTAGTTACTGCACCATATGGACACTTGCAACAGCAGGGGCATCACTTGTGCTTTTCTGATTCTGTAAATACCTTTTCACACCCTTTTTTGAAGAACTTTATATTATAGTCCCTTATGAAAACTTCATAAAAAAAAATTACATGAGTAGCCTAATTATCAGACTATCTATAATATATAGATCATATAGACATGGGACCATGAAAAGAATATATATATACCAGACCTGAAAACTCCTGTAAAGGTGCTGGCTGTTGTAGCAATTGACTTGTTTTGTTCGAAGGATTACTCAAGAAACTTGTATGTATATCTTCACGTCATGTCCCTTGGAGGGTAGGCAGAGAAAACAGACCGCCATAAGATGCGGTCCTTACATACTTCACTTGCTTCTCTAACATTCATAGCTTTTTTCATACACGCTCGCCGGATCCTGGGGAAAGAAATGGAAATAAATTAAAATTATTTAATTTAAATTAAATTCTTAAAGAAACTGGTAAGCTTCATATTTTCACATTTCTTGCAGATACTCTTCTATCCTCCAGTCTGGATTTAAAACCTGTTCAGCTTGATGAAGCCAAGACCATAGAACTAAACATGGATGAAATTATTATAAAACAAGAATCAGAGCCTACTCTGAATGAAGATACTGCCATAGTTCAAATAAAATCTGAAATAGTTGACCATGAATCCACAAACATTTTTCAAAATATTCCCTTAGAAGTAAAGGAAGAAATTGTCTCAACAAATTATTATAAAAATTTACCAACCAATCCAACACATAGTGATATAATGGTCAGCTTGCCGAGTTCATCGGCTAATTTAGATGTAGACATAGACCCAAAAGCAGAATTAGATAAGCAGGCCGATAGCGATGATACAATGGAAGTTAAGAAAGAAATGAATGAAGATTCAATTGTCCCATATGAGTATCCAGATTATGAAGACAGCATGGATAGCAATGAAGCTGTAGCATTAGGTAATGTAGAGGCATGTCTTCAAGACGATACAAATCTTAAAACTGAGCATAAAATTATTTCTCAGGTGAGTGTTTCGGTTCATTAGTAATGAAATTGCTTATAGTTTTAACTACTTTTTAGCAATGTATTTACTAAAGGGTTCATTCTTCCCACAAATCAATAAACCACTTGACAGGGCATAAAGGCACCCCTCACTCACTAAAACATGTTTTAGTGCCTAATATCTTATCAATTCGAGTCTACTGTCCATTGGGAGTATATTTTAACCAATTAGCTGATAAGTCACACGATGGTGATTGGTGAACTAGCCAATAAGAGCTGCACATTCTACTTTACCTCTGACCTGTAGCGGTGACTTTTTGCTTTGTAACTCAAAGCAAATATGAGTATTTATACATGGATACATGTATGTATGTATGTATGTATATCTTCACGCCAGGTCCCTTGCGGGGTAGGCAGAGAGAACCGAGCGCCATAAGACGTGGTCCTTACACACTTCACTCGCTTCTTTCACATTCATAGCTCTTTTCATGCACGATTTTTTTTTTCATGGATATTTATATATTCATTCTTTTCATGGATACATATTGTTTATATATATATATATATATATATATATATGTATAACATAACATCTGTGACGTTATTGCTGCGTGCGTCTCCTTCATTTTCAGGCAACTGCTGAAAATCAGTGGTTTGCTCTTTGAGCAAATAATGTACTGAGCCGCTGCCTTTTTGTATCACTGCGACACACAATTTATTGTACAATTACTATTGTATTTAGTGTTTACTCATTGTTTACCTGCTAATATTTACTGTTGTGTGTCATGGAGATACAAATAAATGGCTTATCTATCTATCAAATACCATCTCATCATTTCTCCATTGGTTATTACTTTCATGATTCTCCCTCCTGGTTTCCGCTGTAAGTGATTTATCATGAATGTATGTATATCTTCACAGGATTCTACTAAAAAACTGCAACTGCTCTGCAACGCGGCGTCTGTCAAAATGCGTACATTTTGACGTTTGTTAAACGTCGCTGCTGTCAGATCGCTTGACGAAACGTCAAAATGTACGCATTTTGACACACGCCGCGCTGCAGTGCAGTTGCAGTTTTTTAGTAGAACCGCCCTACAGGTCCCTTGCGGGGTAGGCTGAGAGAACCGAGCGCCATAAGACGCGGTCCTTACACACTTCACTCGCTTCTTTCACATTCATAGCTCTTTTCATGCACGCTCGCCGGTTCCTAAGGCTCCTGACATCACCTTCTGATAAAACACAACCAATTTGGTCATGGTAGGTTAGTCTTGGTCTTTCTCGGCTCCTACATCCTTCCACTTTCGCATTGTATATCTGTTTCGTCATTCTTTCATCTTGCATTCTTTCTACATGTCCGAACCAACGAAGCATGCCCTTTCTTATCTTAACACCGCCACTCTCTTTCAGTCCAACTCTCTTTTGTACGTCATCATTTTGAACGCGGTCAGCAAGCATTATGCCACAAAATTTTCGCAGTGCTCGCATCTCGACCGCATTTATTCTACTTTCATGCTCTCTCTGCCATATCCAGCTCTCACTTCCAAAAGTTAGTGTCGGGATTAACACCGCGTTGTGTACAGCGAGCTATGTCTTCTGGCTTTTATCATGAAAATAATATTTAATTACATTTCCAATATCTTTTAACGTTTTACTTGAAACAGTTTCCCATTTTCCTTTCTGGGAAAGTACCTTATAGAAAACCGGTGCTAAATAACAACTCTCTGATGGTTTGTTGTGTTCCTGTAAGTGAGTGAGGTTACCAGTAAACTCCTAAGGAGTTGCAGTGAATGAAGATAACGATACTTAATGTATTGCAAGCATTCACAGGCCAGGTAACCACTTTATATTAGGTGGAACATATGCTTGAGAGCCCCCGAACATTTGTATGAAAAAATATATATTTAAAAAATGAATTGATGTTAAATTGTTTAGATAAACAAACCAAGAGTGACACACACTCAGAGGTAGTATCATACATAACTTTCGAATTTTCCCCACACTCACATTACTCCATATGACATGAAATTTATCATTTCCGGGTAACTGGATGCACTACCAGGTTTTGTTTTTAAAGTCCAAGCAGCTTTAGTCACGTTAGTAGTAGTCAATTAGAAAAGAGAACCAGAATTTCAATTTTGGTTCTCTTTTCTTGGTTAGGTCTGTTAATACTGAGGTCACTACTAGGTGATGGCTTCTTTTAATGCAAGCGTGCCAGCTGGCTATCCTCTTCTGCATGCAGAGCATCATACAGAGGAGTGGCTAAAGCTTCTTGGGCCCATCAAGACCAAAACCTGGTTCTGCATCCATGAAGTTGTTTTCCCAGAGATGATAAGATTTAACATTGTATGAATTCATGTATGTGGCCTAAGTTGTTTCTTCTCCCTATTGGCCTGTTTCTTAATCTGTTAGGATTGGCTGGGTCAGTTATATAAGCCTAAGAATTTGGTAAAGATACTGATTTTGGCCAAGGCATTTAAGTCATCATCATCAGAGGAGTGTTAATCCCGAACTCGTCCTACACTTTCGCTTCAGAGACTTTTACTTTTTTGCTTCGCGCGGTCTTCGGCATCTCTTACTGTGAGACCTTCGACACATAGGTCATCCCTTACAACGTCAAGCCAGCACTTCATGAGCCTACCCCTTCTACTGGGACTCGGCGGAGGTGGCATATGGTCCTCACGTTAACTGTTGTGGCCGTGCCAGCATACACGGTGCAGTTTGTCTACTATGTCATGGACATGAAGTCTAATTTTATATGCGATCCTAGCACGTGCTTATCCAGCGCAGCATATTCATTTAAATTTCCTGTCAAATCAGATGGTTAACAAAATAGAAAGACATAGATGCATAGAAGAAAGGGTGAAGAGATTTTTACAGGGTCGCACATGTGATACCTACAATGTTGCAATTGTCCATAGGCTATTTCAACGGTTCACTATCAGGCAGGCTGTATGGTTGTTTTCCACCACATTAAAAAGATAAAAATCAGTGAGGATATTTATTTCTTTGAATAGTTCTCTAAGTGATTCCCTGGAGCCCATGTTATAAATAGAGTGGATGGCTGTCTTTTGTAATATAAAAATAGGGGTAACCCCACTGTAATTTGGAATCTATTGTAATTCCAAGAAATATAATTCATTAATTAATTTAATTCTAGTAGCATTATTGTCAATGAAAACTTCTGTATTGTCAGAAGCCACATTTGGTAGACTGAATTTTATACATTTGGTTTTAGTTGAGTTTAATAAAAGATTATTACAGAATAGCAGATAGATCACTATTTACCTTGTCAATATTTTCGCACCGGCGGGTAACATTAAAAATTAAAGAAATATCATCAGCAAACAGTAGTATAAACGCTATTTTCTGGACCATGTAGGATATTATATTATAGGGATTATTCACATATATTAAAAATAAAAAGTGGCCCAATATTAACATTACTGCGTTTAAATTTGACTCCATTCATATCAACACTCTGTAATCTGTTATTTAAGTAAGTTGCAATAAAAGTTATGGGCTTTACCTCTAACTCCATAATGGCACAGCTTGAGCAATAATGTGCGATGTTTGACACAATGAAAAGCTTTTGGGGAGATCACAGAAGACCCCAGCAAGATCTCTCCCATGGGCTAAGAACATGCTTGACCAATGCTACCCCTGCATCTGTAGGGGATTTACCTTCTGTAAATTCATATTGAGAATTATGAAAAATTTCATTGGTAATAAAAAATCTGAAATGGTATTGTTCCTAGGAGTGAGGGAGGTTAACTGTATTAGCAGCCCGTATGCTTGTTTGCACCTGACGTTGTATATAAAAAGACTGCAAGCTTAAGCCTAATTCTAAACAAAATGTTTTTTTTAGGTCTATAATAAGGGAGACTTCAATAGCCTGAGAATAAAAGAAGAATCTGAATTAACAGTAACAGAAACTCACTTGATATCAAACAAGTTTATAAATACCACATCAACAATAACCAATCCACAGGATGGACTCATTCAGTCTCACACAACCAACACTTTGGTTATGGAGATACTTCCAATGACATCTACATCTGCTCCTTTGTCCACAATTGGCAATCCGTCTGAAATACTTCCAACAACATACTCAAATGACTACGACCACACATTTCAACTAAATTCCATCACTGGAAACATCCTTTCATTAGAACAAGAGGCATATGGTTTATTAAAGACAAAAAAGAAGAAGAATCCAACAGTCAAGCTTTACGTGTGTCCGAAATGTCCCAAAATATGTAAATCTGTTTATGCTTTGAAACGTCATTTGGGTGTACATGGCACTATTGAGAGAAGGAAAATAGGAGTAATGAAAGGTCAACAAACGAGAAAAGACAACCAAGAAAAAGTACTAGAATTGACTCTCCAGGAAAGATTGAAAATGCTTAAAGCAGTTAAAAATGAGAAAGCAGAAGTCAAGAAGGAAGGGTATGAATGTACATGTGGACAGGCATTCCGACGAAGGAGCAGGATGGAAACATGTTTGAAATCTCACAACATGTATTCAGATATTAATTCTATGTATAAATGTATTACTTGTTCAAAACAATTCAGAGACAAAGTGGAACTAGCAATGCACAGAAGAAGGTTTCATCGTAAGAAATTCCCGTGTAAATTCTGCCCCACAGATTACGGAACTAGGAAAGAACTCTTCAAGCACTTGCAGGTTCACCAAAAAGTTCAGCTGATGGAATACAAAGTTATTTCTGAAGTTGTAAAAGGGAAACAGAAATTACGCTGCTTCATGTGTCCGAAGAGTTACGCAGAGATATCAGAGCTGAAATGTCATGTCATGGAGGATCACAAAGAACCATACATTTGTCCTCAATGTAAATGTACTTTTAATAAAATCATTGACATTGGCAACCATATTAAAACCTCTCATCCTGAAATAGAAGGACAGTCCGTATTAGATGTTTTGGAAGCATTTTCTAAGCTGGTCAAAGCATGGAAATGTGAAGAATGCGGATTACAGTTTCACGAAGCAGATAAACTTGCGTTACATCAAATAGAGAAGCATAGTCCAGATTTGAAGGCAGATCCACAGCTTCAATGCCCAGATTGTCGTCGAGTTTTCATCAGTCAAAAAGGTTTAACATCGCATAGGCGAATACACCACAGTACAGAATATGTAGAGGAAACAGAGCCTGTTGAGCAAGGTATAATGTGCGTGGAATGTAGAAAGATTTGCAAAGACATGACCGCATTGACTTCTCACATGAGGTTACATTCGCTTGATAGGAAGTATCCTTGTAAATTTTGTGATTTTCGGTTCGCCACGCCAGAAAAGAGAAAGACTCATTCAGAAATACATACCGGTGATCTGAAATATGTTTGCTTTATATGTGAATACCAGTGTAGCTCAGAAAATAGATTGAAACAACATAAGATGTCCTTAAAACACGCAAATATGAAAGAGATTCTTCTAACTGGGAAACCATTGTTAGATGAAGGGGAACCATCTAAAAAGAGTAAAGATAGTGAAAAAAAGAGTAGAGGAAGTGAAAAAAAGAGAAAGAAAGCAAAAGAACGAACAGTGGAAGAAAAAGACAGTGAAAACAAAAGTGATAATAATTCTAGTGATAATGAGGTAGAGGTAGCTTGCGACATTTGTGGAGACATGTTTGCAAATGAGGCTGTGATGTTGGAGCATAAACAAACTCATCCATTTATTGAGTTTCCTAATGACGACAAACCAACTAGAATATTCTTTAAGTGACATTCTTGCCTAAATAGTGTGGTGGTTAATAGGAAGTAAACTCTACTAAAGTATAGTCCAGATGGTAAGCTGTACAAATAATTCCTGGCATTTTTTACCCAAGCATTGAAATTTGGTATACATATTAGATATATTCTACTCTTTAATATGAGAAATGTTGCCACAACAGCTCCATGAAAGCTCTATTGCAGCTTGCTTATGTCCTTCAAGAGTAAATCAACATTTTTCTTTTATTTTGGACCTAACCACTGACGTGTATTGACGAGTTCGGTAGCGGAGTGGTTAGCAATGCTACTTTAACACCAACAGTCATGGGTTCGATTCCCACAGAATACAAACATTTGTGTGCATGAACATGTCTGTTTGTCTTGATCTGGATGTTTTCAAGAGAGGTAGGAAAGCAGCCTGACTGAGGAATACCACACTACCAGGCCACCATAGTTAAATAGTATCTCCCTGGAGGGATTGTTGTCTTCCTGCAGGTGAGTGAGATTATCACATAAGCTAAGCAGATGGTGTGTTATCAGTAGGGGTAGCATCGCGCGAGTGATACGTCATGTGTTGCAAGCATTTGCCGCTATACGTCAAGTGCGCCATAACAAATTACGTTAATGTGTTTTTTTACAGTTTTGTATCATTTCACATGGGTCACTGATTTCGAAAAAATATGTTTTGTACTAGAGGTAAGAAATAATGGCAGGATAAATAAATTAATGTCCAAGTTCTCTAATAATGTTGGTGGCAGAACTGTTTTTTACATACCAATGTCACATAATTATAGTGTATACACAAATGTGTCTCATAATCACATGCAATATAACATTTACATAGATCACAGCATTTCAGATGGTTTTGGCACATTTACAGCATTTGTAATGTAGTCTTTTTTACACTAAAGCTGCACAATTGGGTGAAATTTACATAGTTCACTGCATTTCAGATTGCATTTTTAACTCGATAACAGCATTCGCAATGTAGTCTTTTTTTACACTGAGGCTACACAAATGGGATACCCATTTGCGCAACTACCGTCTGGACTATACATACGTAGTACTATTGGTTTAGGACTGGTTGATATTAGGGTTAAAATATATTATATGTGTATTGTTTAGTTTATTATCGCCATACTTGTTTTTATGGAATTCATTTCATTCAGGGTGCAAAAAAGGTACTTTTGGAATACTATTCTACAAAAATAAATGTCAAGGTTATTTCATTACACAGTAAAATAACTTTTTACTTTATTTATAGAGATAGTGTTACCGAGTTATAAAGAATTTAGCACAAAAGAAAAAAGAGTATCACAGAGACAAGCGTTTTAGTATTTAGTATTTTGTAAGCGTCAAATAAGTTTTAAAGACAGACTGTACTTCATCATAGCGCTTGCTGAAAGATAGGTATTTAATACCTACACTGTGAACAAGAATGAGTCGTAATTTCTTTGGTTTTTAGGGTCCAGTACTACAGAAGGAAAAACATGACCCTTATAGGATCACTTTGTTGTCCGTTTATCTGTCAAGACCTTTTTGTCAGGGACGGGTGGAGTTATCAAGCTGAAATTAATATCAAGTACTAAGGTCTGCAATCCCTTCGAGCAGTGAAACAATCAAACTTCTCAGTAAACGCAATCAAAAGATACAGCCGTTTATGTCCCGTTTATGTCGCATATTGTGACATTCGGAATCGGATATATATCCCGTTGACCTAGAATTATAACATTTGGTAAGAAGCAAGGTCATGTAGCACAAGTAAAATAAAAAATGCCAAAACCGTAAATTTATAGCTACAACACAAAAAAGAATGCGAAAATAATTTTCGGAAACATTTTTCCGCAAAGTAACCCTCAGTTTGCGCATTGGACTCTCACTTGACGGTATTTTTTTATGGCTTGTCTCAGATATTTTGTAACAGAATCAATTACAAACGCTAAAAGTTGTTAAATGGGTATTTCACTAAACAAAGTTCTATAAATAAGACGCTAAAGAATTACAGGTACATTGAATTTCTACTTAAAAAAAAACGATTAAATAAGTGCAGTGACACTTGCAGAATTTACGCGACCGAAATTTGTTCGTCTAACGTACGCGAAAACGAGACTTAATAGCAGGAGAATAAGGAGTATTGGATGTGTACTGCAGAAATTTCGATCGCGTAGTTTCTACAGGTATATCCCTAGACTAAAGTACTTAAGTTAAATTTGAAAATGTATGTATTGAATAGACATTCCGAATTGACCGAAATATTGCTGTCAAATTACTAGCTCTGCAGTGGGTACTGACGCTTTCTAAGGGTGAACAATGAAACGCAACATTGCACTACAACAAGGGAAAAAAAATGTGTGGAGTTGGATATTTGCTTGGTCTAGGAATAAACCACCCCAGACAACAGCGCAGAACGAACAAAATAAAAATAATGCTTGGACCGTAATAACTCCATATTTATAAATACTAATCTTCTTAGCGTTATCCCGTTCCCTAATCCCTTATATGGCGGGGTCCGCTACCTAAACCTAAGGATTTGGCGAAGGTACTGATTTTTACATGGAGCGACTGCCGTCAGATTGTCACAACCCGGAGGGAAGACCAACCCTTTCTTAGGTTAGGTCACCCGTCTTTAGAAAATATAATTTCTTTGACTTGTGGGTTTCTTCACGATGTTTTTCTTCACCGGCGAGCTAGTTAGTAATCATTACAAATATGATCATAAATCCGAAAACACGTGTTTAGTGGTACATGCCAGGATGCGAACCGGGGACTAGTTGATAATAGGCCGGTTCTTCATCCACTAGTCTATCACTGCTCCATATTTATAAATATTATATTCATGAAATTTAGGATTCAGGATGTTTAAGGAAGCTTTATTAGATGTGTTTTATCAGAAGGCTATGTCAGGAACCTTAGAAACCGGCGAGCGTGTATGAGCATGTTTTACAGGATCGGCAACGCAAGAGTAACACAAGTAAGATTACGACTAAGGAATTGCTGTGTTAGCAGTATAGGTGGCATCACACAAGCGATACTTCAGGTATTGCAAAGCGTTCATAGACTACGGTATCCACTTTACATCAGGTGCGTCGCATATGGCTTAAGCTTGTATAAATAAATGTTGTATAATTAAACACAGTTACAAATGTAGATAGACTACGATACGGTAACAGACAAGCCGTGCGCTTGCTTGGCGTCATAGTGGTATAAAAAAATCGGTCAAGTCGGAAAGTCTATGCTGGTTTTATTTCTACATAAAAGTGCAATGAAATGTTTATTGACCACAGGTAAAAAAATTTGGGATGCGAGAAGAGACATGTGATATGTAATCATTATAAACGTATGTCAAACCGCGACAAAGTAAGGGGCGCCCCTTATGTTTGAAGGGGCGTCTGTTTCGGTTACACTCTATTTTAATTGCGAAGTCCCATTACAATTTATTTTATTTAATACAACCAACTCAAATTGCTGAATTTAAAATTCTCATTAAATGAAAATGGTCATTACCGCAACAGATAAACAAAGATATGTATATATATATATATTATTATATTCTTACTACCACAAACAAAGACTGATTATTTTTGTGAAGTGTGCAGAGGACGTTCATGTAGTCGTCATGGGACTTCGTTGTTAGAATGGAGTGTAGCGCCTGTAAACCCCAAATTTCTATTACAAAACTTGCACATCCTATCTGTATATTTCCGGTAGATGTAAGAAGTTAATTTGATCTGTGATCTGATATAGTTTTTGTTTAAGCCTGCCAGTGCTTACTAGTCTAGATACGGTCTGATTTTGGCTAAAATGTAGGTAATATAAATACTTGGATTGTTCAATGATAAAAGGGCGAGAAATGTCTGTTCGTATTTCAATTGTTCGAAAACGCTATGACGAAGGTTTAAATGCCAGATAGCTTCTATTACACACTTCGTGTTTCTAGAAACTTAATAGTTCCCTCTGCCTACCCCGCAAGGGATTTGGCGTGAAGTTATAGATAGACAGAAACTTAATTTGTTTCCTTTTCTGGAAAAAACCGTTGATCGAAATATACCGTCGTTCAAAACATAATTTTACTTTGATAGATGTTTTACTAACAATAATTTTAATGACAAAAACATCTTTAACACTGTGGGTATGTTAGGTTCATTAGGTTTCCTTGTGACCAAAATAGGAGCGAGCGAACGAACTCAAGTTTAGGGCGAAAGTAACAAAGACTCAAAACAACTGCCGCGGAGAGAAGGTTAGGTTATCCTTGTAAAAATCTATTTAACACGTTGTCTGCCAGATACGAGTGTACTTTTAGTAAGAAGCCTCGCTCTCAGTGCCAACTACGTGTATAAAACGTAGTTATAGACTGTGCTAAGTTATCAGCCCGATATACTTATTAGAATCCTTTTGTACGATGGCAATAGATAATAATATTGGGTCTCGTATGAGCTGGCAGTAAACGTGTTAATCTATTATGGATTTTAAATTTGTCATTTGAAATGTCTTTTCTCAATATGGGAAACATTTTTATAGAAAATTAAACATATAGCAATACCAGCTGCGGTTAAACGTTGAGTTAGAATTCAAAACAAATAGCATTCGAAAAAAAAACAATCGAAAGTCGGAATTTCAGCAATATTGAATTTCCGGTCCAATGAAAATGTAGACAAAAAAAAAACTAAAGTTTTCAGTATATTAAAATCCGTACAAAACCTCTTCGCTTTTATGATACATAGCCGGCGATAATACGACATAATATATTTTGAAATAACCCTTTATTGTACAGGTAAGTGCACATCAAACTTGACACTGACCTCTGTACCGTTCATATGTCGTACTTAATAAGTAGTGATGCGACGAATACTCTGTACTCAGCGTAATCTGCACGTTTTATAGTACTCGTACTCGGCCGAGTAACGCGTTTTAAATACAGAGTAAAAGTTAACGTATTTTTTTTTAATGTTCTTTTATGAACGTTAACGAAGTTATTGAGGTGTGTAAGGACCGCGTCTTATGGTGGTGCGTCACATAGTCTTTTCTCATTACGGAGACAATAGAAATAAGTAAGAATATTAAGTTTCGGTAATTAATATTTAATTATAGAGCAGTAACAGCCCAGTGGATAATGAACCGGTCTATTGACGAACTGGTCCCAGGTTCGAATCCTGGCGGCGGCAAGTACCACTAAATTCGTGATTTCGAACATATGTACATATTTATCAAATGCTTATCAGTGAAGGAAAACATCGCGAGGAAACCCGCACGTCCAATAAATTATATTTCGAAAGACGTGTGACCTAACCTAAGAAAGACTTGGTTATCCCTATGGGTTGTGGAGGTTTGACGGCAGTAGCTCCATGTAAAAATCAGTGTCTTCATCAAATCCTCAGCGTTAGGTAGCGGACCCCGCCAATCATAATGGACTAGGAAACGGAATATCGCGAAAAAGGAGAACATTTTATTATTTGAATCAATGAAATGGAAAATGTTGTGAATCCTACAAATTAATACTGGACGTTAACAGAGTCAAGTTATGATGCAGGAACACCAAGCACTCTGATCTCTCTGGCTTCGAAACGCACGCTTACTCGGTACTCTGTTCGGTAAAGATAAACACATACCTCTCTATTAGCTTCGATCATCAAATCAATCATCAGATCAAATCCGACGTCATCTGCACATGGTGCAACCTGCTTTTTATAAACGAGAATAGACGAGACGAAAGAAATATAGGGCGCAACAAACCAGCCCTATTAGAGTTGTAACTGCAGCTCACATGAGAATGCAGTCAAATAATTCCCTGTGAAGAGTTGCTGTGTTCCTACGAGTAAGGTAACCAGTAAGCTCCTAGGAAGTTGCTGTGTTTGTAACAGGGATGCAACGCGCGAGCTATACTTCCTACGGTAACCACTTTACACCAGGTGGGCTGTATACTTGTATTCTAGTTAGCCACTGTTCTTTTTTACAAGTCCGAACCGACGGAGCGTTTCTCTTCTTATTTAAAATAAAAACTCGTATACTTTTAATGACTTAGCTATGAGCAATATTTGAAGCGTTTACTCTTGTCTTGTACACATAGCGACAAGTAATGTTAGGCACTTGCAACACCATCCTTACACATATCGAGTGCTGCATAAGAACGATACAAAGGTCAAACATTCTAGCTTGTGTACATTATTTTTATACATTTCTGGGCCAATCCAACCCTATATTATACCAATATTTAAAAATACTAAGTATAGAACGTGGCACCGGTTAGATCTAAACTCTTTTGTCGATGACACCGTCTATGATTTTGTTGCGATGTATATAAATTCCCGCCCTTTTTTAATTGAGCGATTCATTTTAAGTTGATTGCACTAAATTCACTTGAAGGATAATACAGTTAAGTACCTACTGTATTTAGTTTATATTGTATAAGAAAAAAGGAATAACACAAGTGTAGTGCAAAAATTAACACAGATGCCTTGGTCTACTAAGGTCCATAGAAAAAATACATTCATGAATATTTGTGGATTTTATATTGTAGATTGAAGTATCCATTAAATATAAAATGTACTTTTGAGGTCATTGGTATGAAAAATCCATTTTCATAAGTATTGTGGCTAATACAACAACATACAACTTGGACACAGAGTCAAAATAGTTCCAAAGACCTTCATAACGTTACAGAGAACTTTAGGGAACAGCATGTCTGTGGGATCACTGGGGAAATAAATGGCTGGCAAACCAAGGGAAATCAAAGGAGACTTCCGCAGTTCTCCACATGCCTTAGGTACAGCTAAGTGCGCTTTACTTTGTACTATTCTTATGCGTACGTACCATTCACACACTGAAAGCAATAGTCGCGTACTGTGCGGTTCCAGAGAAGCTTTTCACCGAGAACTTTTATGTTGCGGAATGAACTCCTTGCCTAGGTTTTCCCAAGTGACTACATCATGGGGTACATCAAGAAAGTCGTGAGGTTTTTTACAGGGCTGGCATCAGGCGCTCAGCCTGTAGTTCGTGGTATAAAAAATATGTAGTGCAACAATCGTTCGATTACGGAATCCTAAAAGGCTCAATAAAACCTAATCGTAAAAAACGTTCTAAATTGGTTACATTTGGCATGCCAGCCGCGTCGGTTAAAACTTTGCGAATTAGCATTTTCTAGCTTTATCACCCAGGCACAGAAATATCGACGATGGAAAAACCATGGGTTTTGGCAAACTTGTTCAGTTTTATGGGCCGAGCTATATCACATGATCAAGATTAGTAAAATTTGGTTTGTAGTTTAATCTTGTTTACTTTCCATCGTCGAATAGGGTTAGTGCAGAATGTCACAATTTGTTCTCTTTTATTGTAAAATAAACAATATGGCGGAAAAATTCCACAAGGTTACTAAAATAAAACGAGTGAAATATTAAAATTAGTTTTATTTATCACAAGACTATAAACATGATGATTCACACATCACGTACATTAGGAAAAATAATACCCTTGAACTGAATCTGTTTAGAAATAGAGACATAAAATATCCCAGTAGTACACTAAAAATTCCCATTAGTTCCAATTATTCTGGGCATACACGGAATATTAGTCAATTGTATTTTTATACATATGTAATGAATAACATAATTTCTAAACAGATTAAGTGTTTTCGTTACTGCATAATCAATGAGTTGAATTTGTACAAATGTGCCATTCTTTTGCTACTCAAAAAAATTGGGCATACCCGGAATATTAGTCAATTGTATTTTTATACATATGTAATGAATAACATAATTTCTAAACAGATTAAGTGGTTCCATTACTGCATAATCAATGAGTTGAATTTGTACAAATGTGCCATTCTTTTGCTACTCAAAAAATTCGAAACATTAAGGCGTAGAAAGACAAACAGATTCTATATGAATGATTCGGAGAAATTTAATGCTGATAAAATATTCAATTTTTCCTTTTCATTCCTTGAGTGCTAGTAGGAATATTTTCCTAATAATTTTGGTATAATTATATTTGTCAAGTCAACGTTACGGGCATCGCATTGACAATCTAAATAAAACGTACGTTCTAACAGCTATTGCACTAAGAGAAAATGGATTAAAAACTGAAGAGAACATGGGATCCGAGTGGAAACTTATATACATACACTAAATTGTATACCAGTCTGTAAAACTCTTATTAGTTCCATTCAAATCTCTTACCAGATAATTTTGCTTACAACGCTAAGATTAACAATCCAGAATTAACAAAAAACGCATCCCGTTTCCCAAAAAAAGAAGGACATTTGCCAATGGTATCAAAATAATGGCACACATTTACAGAACCGAATTACACACTAGATGAGTTGGGACATTATGCACACAACTATTGCGTTTGTGTAAAACATTGTTTCGCTTGGCGCCACGGTTAAAACGTTGAATACAATACTATGAAATATTACACCACAGACCATAAATGATGATGAATGAGCCATATACAGTACCGTAAAATTTTCATCTACGAGTAAAAACTTATAATTACATTGTGTACTCTATTGAATTAGTCTAAATAGTACTGTATCTTAAGTGATACATTATTGCATTCTCTAATTCATGGTTTTAGGGCAGTATTTCGTTTGAACACTTTAATATAGGTGTCTATTTTGCTCACATTTTGGGTACATTTGATTCGTTGATAAAATCCATATACGCATAACTGGGTAGTGACAAATGTTGTCAAATTGAGATGCAACATACTGATTTCTAACGGTGCAACTCGTTATAAAACGACCATTATAAATGATTGAAAAATAAACATATTCCAATATCATATGCCATTGTCAAAACTCATGTCTACAACCCATATCACTGAGTATAGTTATAAAATTGTTTAATTTTCTGTACCTTGAAAAAACTTAAAAAAATGTTACGAATATTTTGGGCAAATATAGTAATTAATACAGAACAGCCATATAAATAGAAGACATAGTTCCTCTCTGCACCCAATATTTCAGAACTGGTAATAAGAAGGGTCAAATTATAGTGAGCATATCTGCAAGTTTGTGAAAATTAAAAACCTGTATAGACACCCATTATCCACACTGGTTTAGATCAAAATCTACAAGAGTCGAATAGATCGCCAGTCAAACTAGACATATATAAATATCAAGGATCAAACGCATTACATTAGAACTGGATGCACTACGTTCGATAACATCTCGAACTCTGCAAAGGTCAGCTTGGTGGCCGACAATTAAATTTCTTTCAGTCTTTGAATCAAGCTTTAATATTGGACAGTAGTGAATTAGTTTACTATAAATCGACGTAATATCAGATATGTATATGGAGTGCCGCAGGGAGTGCTTTTAGACCCATTGTTGTACTTCATATATATTAACAACTTGTCTCACGTGTATTTGTACACTAATCATTAAAAAAGAGATCAAGCATGAGGTTGATATAAAGATCATTTTGATATGAATAATTTATGAATCCGCCACAGTAATTGCCATCTATGTGCATCAGTTTTGTAAAACTATTATAACAAATTAAAGCTTAGAAGAAACAAAACATTTTGACACTAAGTGTAACGGCACAGATCTTTTGCATATTCACAATACAATCGTGACACTGAAAGAAATTTACATTGTCAGCCATAAACGTGAAGTATATCTAAAAATACGTAATACTCTACGAATAAAAATAGAGAAGTAACTATTCATAAATACCACTTCTACGAGTAATAAATCGTCTTAAAACTGTATTCGATGCGATCTAATGCGCGCATACCCGTTAAAATCCGCCGCGCCCCCAGTGACCGATTTTGTGGTGTCATTTTTGCTGCAGTTACTTTTTAATTATTATTCGTAGGACATCTAATAACTGAACGTTATTTTCCAGGGCTGTGCCATGCTAGCCCCTGGTTTTCTAACGACTAATACGTCGTTACCTTTGTGTAGGGTCATCAAGAGCGGTGCATGATGTTCGCCCTGTAGTAGACGAGCGGTCTTAGGAGGACTCTTAATACCCGCAATTACAATACGTTCTACCCATGACTTGGTTGGGTAACTCGCCTTCTCGTCAATGAATCTGGAAATTATAAGATAAAAGTTTAATCATTAACGTATTAGGCGCATTATTTTCGACGAGCTCGGTGCCGCAGTCGGGAAGACGCGACTCTGACATCAACGCTCGTGGGTTCGATTCCCACACAGGACAAACATTTGTGTGCAGAACATGTCTGTTTGTCTTGATCTGGAGGTTTTACCTTACAGAAAAGTGATTGAGGTCACCAGTAAGCTCCTAAGGAGTTACTGTGTTAGCAGCAGAGGATGCATCGCGCGAGTGATACTTAATGTTCTATCTATGTATATATGTAAATAAACAAGCGTTCACAGGCTAACTGCTTTACATCAGGTGAGCCGTATGCTTGTACGCCTTCCGTCGTGGTATAAAAAAAATTGTCTAAACTCAAATGGATTGTACGTGCAGCGATCTAAATTTGTAATGATAATATAATGAAAACCTACAGCGTTAGTCAACTCTGTCTTCTTCCCATAGCACTATTGTACTTCCAGTCATCTTACAATGGTAAATATATGAAGCTCTATATCACCCTAGTAATATACCAAAGTAAAAATATTGGACATCTATCGTCTATATTCTAGTACCTGAGCGAGTGAGCTTCGCCAGGCGTTTTTACAAAACTACATTTTTTCTGTAAAATTTATGGTAACGTGGAGAGTGCCGGCAATGACGCAGACACGCCTCGCTGCCTTCACGAACGGTACAATATAAACCTATATATTTAATGGCACCGCGACCATCATTTTCCCGCTGCCCGCTTCATGAAAGAGGCATAGGGTCGTAACTCTTCAAGATGGTGAACAGTGGTGTACATAATGTAAAGCGTAGCCAAACGTTCTAAAAAACTGGTTGCGGCTGATGGACTACGAACTTAAATTGGAACGATATTTTCTTTGTTTCCATTCTCCTGATTTTTTTACACGTCGGGAGGCATACAAGCATACGGCCCACCTGGTGTTACCGTAGCCTATGAACGCTTGCATTAAGTATCACTCGCATGATGCCTCCTCTACTGCTGACACAGGAACTTAGGAGCTCGACTCACTTACACGCAAGAACACAACAACCGTCAAGGGAGTAGTTATTTAGCTGCAGTTTTCCGTGAGGTGGAGGTACTTCCCCAGACGAGCTGCTTTGATGCGCCCTACCTCTTATAAAAACACCCAAATCAACACAAACGGACATCCTCACGCAAACAAATATTTGTCCTGTGTGTGAATCGATCCCACAAGCGTTCTACTGATTTTATCTCTCCACTGAGTATACTCACTTGTATGTCATGGCTTCTGGAGTGTACTCCAGCTTGGCGTAGATGTATTTGTTGTTGTTATACTCAAAAGTCTCTCCGTCGTCGATGTACAGAGACCCCGATGCGGTATTCTATAACATAAACAATATTTTTAGTAATATTCGAAGTGCTCAAACTCTTCCCTCCTTCAAATCTCTAGTCAAAACGTTTCCCTAAACACAACCTAACCGTTCTCTTTCTCTAACCTCTATTTTCTTTTCCTTGATCGTATTCATTATTGCTTATGCTTGCAACTACAGTATCTACTCATTATATTACTTATTTTGAAAATTACTCCATATTTATGTGATACTCGCCTTGCTATCACTCCAGGTGTATTAAAGCCAACATTGTACATGTACGGCAGTGAAACATGGATATGGCAGTAGAAGCATGGATATGGCAGTAGAAGCATGAAAGCAGGGTGAACGCCGTGGAAATGAGACTGCTGAGGAGTATGTGTGGAGTGAGAATGGTTGATAGAGTAAAAAATAGCACGACACGAGAACTTTGAGGAATGAAAGGTGATGTAGTGACAAAAATTGATAAGTGTATGCTGAGATGGTTTGGTCATTTAGAAAGAATAAATGACAAAGGAGTTACGAAAGAAGTGTGTCAGGCATGAATGGAGATATCGGTAGGGGCCGCCCTAGACATATAGATCAAATTGATAATGTGTTGAAAAAGGGCCCAATCAAGCACCCAAAACCGAAGAGCATGCATGAAGAGGTTGATGAGCGTGGAAGAAGCGAGAGAGGTGTATTTGAATCGGTGTCGAAAAAAGCGACAGACAAACGCACACACAAACATATAGAATTCATATAGGAACGGTGTTCCTGAATATTTGGAAAGAGTCAGTGTACTCACGTTGGCGTCAAGTGCGACGACTAGCGTGTAAGGGTCGTCGGCCATTAGCGCGGACGAACGTCGTATGCGCTCCTTGCGAGGCACTATCGTACCGCCGCGCTGGTACACAGGGATCTAGAACAAAAATACAACTTATAAATACTACATGGATGGAATCTTCCTTATAGGTTTAAATAATAAATAAATATTGTCGTACAAATTATATAGCGCCATCTAGCCCCAAAGTAAGTGAAACTTGTGTTATGGGTACTAGAAAATTGACAAACATTATCAAAAAAAAATATATGTTACTGTAAATGTCCTATTTACGGTAAATCCTAAGATTTACCAACTAGTTATGGTAAAAGTTCGAAAAGTTTTGTGTTCTCCGTTTATTTCGAGTATTTACCATCATTCACTAGGTGAATTTTAAGATTTAATTCAAATGTCGATAAACAGAAATGGCAGAACGTTTTGGCTACTACTCGAAGACGCGGGCAGTTTGTAACCCCCCGCTTCCAGTACCACCCCCTTTACCGCCTCAGTCGATCGTTGAACACGTAGGAACACGCAAGTTAATTCGATTTCTGTTTGTGATTTTGATATTTTAAAGTAATATATAGTTCGAAAGTGAGTTTAAATCGATATTTGATTTACTGTCTGGAAGTAACTTACAAATCGATATCAGTGTAAAACATAGATATTATAAAATAATGGACGAGCTCATAGCATGCAAGAAAGATAATAACTTTTACCTCGATACGAATAATTTTTCAAGTGTTTAGAGGAAGTAAAAACTGCAAAGAACGTGAAAAAGAAGGAAGCTGTTCTTTACAGGCGTATAAAGCGCTATGATATTTTAACTATAGGCGGTGAAGATAAGCTTATTACGCCGATGAAAGAAGAGAATGGAGTTATCAAGTATTCCGTTTGTTATGAAGAATTGTTTAACATTCTCGAAGAAGTGTATGTTGCTGTTCGACACGGTGGAAAGAAGAGGATGCTTAAGGAATGTAACCGCAAGTATAAAAAATATTACAGTTGAGGCTATCATGACATATTTAAAGCTATGCCAACCGTGTCAAAAGAAACAGAAGACTTTGAAAAAGGGCATTGTCATCAAGACTTCATAGTAAAATGAACTCACGCTGTCAAGTAGATCTCATAGACCTACGAACTTACCCTGATGGATATTATAAATTAAAATTCGTTTACCAAGACCATCTTACTAAGTTTGTGATCCTTCGTGCACTTCAAACTAAACGCGCAACAGAAGTTGCATACCATCTCCTGGATATTTTCTCCACTTTAGGAGCACCTAACATCATTCATTCCGATAATGGTCGGGAATTTTGTAACCAAGTAATTGACTGTTTATGCTCTATGTGGCCGGATGTTAAAATCGTACATGGAAAGCCAAGACACAGCCAGAGTCAAGGATCAGTGGAGCGTGCTAATCAAGACATAGAGAATATGTTTAGCACGTGGATGGAAACCAATCAGTCATCAAAGTGGTCAGAGGACTTGAAATTCATCCAGGCCATAAAAAATAGAGCATATAACTAGGGAATTAAATGCTCCCTTTACGAAGCAATGTTTGGAAGTCCCATGAAGGTGGGCATTGCAACGTCAGCAATTCCTAAAGATATGATTGGATTATTAAGATCAGAGAAAAAGTTAGAAAAATTGTTACATACGCAAAAATTCAAAACAAAATATTAAGTGATATGAAGTGAGTCTTCGAGAAATTGTCGTTGACTGGAGGATAAGGATTCAAGAAATGTTACTGTCTCAAAAATGCCTGTCGAAGAAATACGCTTGCAAGTCATCATTACCAACCACCTCTGGCCCAACCACCTAGCATGTACCAGTTTCTAATGGTATAAGTCCGAAAAATTGTTTCCCTTTTTATTAATACATTTACCAACTCATGGCGGTAAATCTTAAGATTTATTAGTAAAACGTAAGATTTACCGTAGTTCGGGCTTTTACAGTAACATATACATTAAGTATCACTCGCGCGATACCACGTCTGCTATCAACACAGCAACTCCTTAGGAAATTACTGTGACCGCGCTGACGCAGGAACACGACAACCCTCCAGAGAGTTAGATGGTACACCCTACCATAACCTACTACCATTTCATTCTGAAGTCTTTCTATCCTGATCATAATTAATTTCAATATAACACGCCAAAATATTTACCTTTGAAATAGTGACTTCCTGTGAGAAGTATCCATTCGCTTTGTGTGCTTGATATGTGTCTACGTCATACCACAGGGTCTTGCTGGACGCTCCGGGGAGGTAAACGTTCACCGAGCTGACTCCTTGCTCGACTACAGGGCGGACTAGTAAGGTGTTACCTAAAAAAAATATAATTGACTTCAAAAGAAGTTCAAACGGAGCGCTTGGCAGTCTAATTAAAGAAATTAAGCGGTATCGACCGCAGCCTGTCAATGTATGCGTTCAGACGTCATGTTGTATACATATGTCACGTAAAATAGGTTGAATCTCAAGTATGCTTTTAAATTTCGAGGCTAGCCGAGGTTTTCAACATATCACACGAGTGTTATAATAGGTAGTTATGTGTAGTATCATACACTACTTTATTTACTCTTAAAATAGTAATTTAATGAAAAATACGGTGTTACGTTCTACAACTAGTGGCCCCTTCTGTGTACTTTACAATCTAACAACTTCGAGAATATTAAGCGGCATCAAATATACTCCGCTAACTGGAATGTGCTCGATAAAAATTCTAATTAAATTAAATATAAAATAACTATATGTTTACATAAAAATACATTTTATCTGTGCTATGTATATATTATATTAAACACGTGTTGTAGATTCATAAAAAGTATTTGAATAACTACATTGAATATAGTCACTTGAGAGACATTTACCAACCAACTTCGTGGTGTACATTTCTGATGTCGGTGTCGTAAGGACTCTCACTCATCATTTTCGTCTATCGCCCCACAGGAAGTATAACATTCTTATGTATGTATACCATAAACCAGTATTTTAACCATGCATTATTTAATTGCATTTGTGTTAGTTGCTGACTATATTCTTCGCGTAATCCAGTTTCCTACACCATCAGGATTGGCGGGGTCCGCAACCTATGTCTAAGGATTTGGCGAAAAGACTGATATTAACATGGAGCGACTGCCTTCAGTCCTCCACAACCCAGAAGGAAAACTGGGTCTATCTTAGTCTTAGACGTCTTTCGAAATTTAATTTCTTGGACGTGTGGATTTTCCTCACGATGTTTTCCTTCACCGCCGAGCTAGTGATAAATATGTACATACATCCGAAAACACCAATTTAGTGGTACATGCCCGCCAGAATTGGAACCGGGGACCAGTTGGTCAATAGGGCGGTTTATTATCCTTATCCATTATAATACTTTCTTTACGGCTTTCACTGCTCCTTGTTAGTTGTATACCATCACTTATTGGAAATCAAAGAAACGTTGCCCGTACGCGGTGTTTTTAAACTTACCGAGTAGATGTTGGTTGTCGATGGTGAAGGTGGATTCTTCAGAGGGGTACTCCTGGAACAGTGGCCGGAACACTGGCAGACCATCGCGAGTGTGCTCATAGAACAAGGTGTACCTGGTTTATAAAGCCAATTATGGTTTTAAAAATAAAAGTCGGGACATAACCACGTGAAGCGATCATGTAAAAAATGTTGATGTTTCCGATTTGAGTAATATCTGATAAGTTATACCTAAATATGTCCTCGATCCAGGTATACAAAATACTTCAAAAAAATCAAGTTACAAAAATTCAATAAGAATAAAAAAAAATTAAACCTTTCCAAAAATACAGTTAGGAAGCTTCATAAGTCAAGTATACATTTCACTACTTTGTTTATTTCTTTCACGGCGAGTGTGCATGAAAAGAGCTACGAATGTTAGAGAAGCGAGTGAAGTGTGTAAGGACCGCGTCTTATGGCGCTCGGTTCTCTCTGCCTACCCTGCCAGGTACATGGCGTGAAGATATACATACATACTTTGATTACATGTATTTGATTATAACTTTTTAACACTTGTTACTTAGGCTTGAAGTAGCACTTACTTGTTAGTTAGTCAAAATTTCAGTGCCCTTTAACTCTTAAACTATTGTATATCTGTGTCGAGGACATATAACTTAATCAGATATTACTAAAATCGGAAACATCAACATTATTTATCTGTCTCCTTCACGTGAAATGCCTCACCCGTCAACTGTGAGTAGGACTTGCGCGTCGTTGGTTCTGAGTACCGTTGTGTTCCGTGCATTCATTGCGAACGCGCCAGTAAGCGCCATAAATTTTGCCCAATGCTCTCATCACGACCGCATTTATTCTACCTTCATGCTCTCACTCCCATATACAGTTTTCACTTCACTTCACTTCCACAAGTTAGCGTTGGGATTTGGACCGTGTTGGGTACAGCGAGCGCTGCTTTTTTAGGCTTAGATTTCAACTACCTAGATGTTTACAATCTCATTCATTTGTTCCAACACTACTTCTTCAACCGTGATCCTCGTGTTCGTTGTGGTTTCCTCTGTTTAAAATACAACTATCCTGTTATCTTCGCAATAAGTAAGAAGATCTTTCCTATTATAGCTTTTATTTTTTCCTATTTACAGTTCTGATCAGTCACTTACCAGAAGTCGATGAGTGCGTATCGCCGTCTGTTCGCATCTCTTATGAGAGCGGTGGTGGCGGCCTCGTACAACCAAGGCTCACGACGCTTGGTCTCAATGTGCGAGTGAGCACGGTAGAACGGTTGGAATGCTCCAGCCTGGAGAATCAAGAAATATATACGAATTAATGTATATCCTTTTGACCACGTAATTACTAATTATATATACATATCATCCCGCCTGTCTTCTATTGGTGTAGGCAGAGACTAAGGAACGGCAGGTACACCGATCCAAACATCGCTCCTTCTATACTCATCGACCTCTTCATGCATGCTCTTCGGTTTTGGGGTGCTTTTAATTTGGACCTTTTTCAAAACAACACCAATTTGATCTACGTGTGTGCATCTAAGGCGACCCCTACCGATAAGGACCATGTCTTATAGTGCTCGGTTCTTTCTGCCTACCCCGCAAGGGACCTGGCGTGTACATATACATACATACGTATTATTTTATTATGTTTATTATGTATATTATATAATAATTGAGATGAACTCCTGCTCTCCTGAGCTGCTCTTGCTGGTTTGAACAACGAGAATTAAGAGAACTAATCGAAGGCCAAGCCTTACTAAATCTTATTTTAACAAAATATCTCTTACTAATTAGAATTATTTTATTTTAAACTAGCTGTGCCCGCGACTTCGTCCGCGTGGAATATTATTTATTTATATTCATTTTGATATATGTACCGTGTATACATCCATATGCATTTAGTAAAAAGGTGTTATTTTAATATTACAAACAGACACTCTAATTTTATTTACCTGTATAGATTTATTTGAGAGGCCATGCCTGTAATTTTTGTTTGCAGTAAAAAATTGTGAAGTTAATGAAAATAAGCACCTGACTATCCAAGATTAGCTGTTAATTAGTAGTTAATTAAAAAACTATAAGTTACAGATAGATGGTTAATTTAAAAAACTTGCATTTATAAAGGAAGTGGGAAGTGAGACTCGGCCTTCCTCGGCTCCTACATCCTTACACTTTCGCATTGAATATCTTTTACGTCATTCTTTCGTCGAGCATTCATTCTACATGTTCGAACCAACATGCCGAACAAGCATGCCTTTCGTTATCTTAACATCAATAGAGAGTATTGATGTTAAGATAACGAAACATATGCCTCGTTGGTCAGACCAACTCTCATTCTTACATCATTGTTGCGAACGCGGTCAGGTTAGCAAGCGTTAGTGCCTGTAGCTGGAATTTCAATAAATTCATTAATACTACTCACCTGATACCATCTGGTCATCAACTCAGCCTCTGGGTACTTGAAGAAGCCGCCTACGTCTGAGCCGCAGAAGCTCATGCCGGCGATGGCGAGCGAGAGGCACATCGGCACCGAGACCGCAAGGAAGCCCCATTCAGCGGCGTTGTCTCCGGTCCACACTGCCGCGTACCTGCACACGTTCATGGAAAGTCATAAAATAAATTAGATATGTACAACATTATATTGAGTGAGATTATGATTACTGGCAATTTGATCTAAACTCTTTGTGTGCTTCTACTACCGATTAGTTCATGCGAACTAGCGCTGGCCGGCACCCACCCACTACCGTTAATACCGGCGGCATGCGTCTAGAAACGGTAGTGGGTGAATGCTGGACGGCACCAGTTCGAATGAACTAATCGGTAGCGGAAGCACACAAAGTAGTTTAAATCAAATTGCCAGTAAATTTTACTTTCGCAAACGCCTATATTTTAGAAAAACCTTTTTTTGAGATTATTGTTTTTTAAGGTAGCCGCACTACTTAGTAAGCAGTTACCAGCCCTCGCTTACTAGAGTTCAATGTGTCATTGCAAGTATCAGCCTAATAAGCCACGATAATCAACATGGAACGTAGCCTATCTATGGTTGAGTTTATATATTTCGTCCCTCCACATTTCCTGAGACGCGAAAGTCGAAGCTAACTGATGTCAATAGATGACTGTTGTTAATCCAGTCCGTTGTGTTTGAGTCGCTTAAAAGTCGTTGTGGTGGGGGTCTTGTCCAAAAATAAACCTTATCGAAAAATAAACATACAAATATGGAGAAAATCCACATACTTCGATTCCTGTTGTGTGTAATTTCCTGTGTAATTTGTAACGTTTTAACCAACAGCCTACTTTGATGTTAGATTTGAAGTCGCATGGCATTGCCAAAACTAAGTGTATAATACTTGTATTGACATCTGACACGAGGTCTATGGTATTTTGGTTTTTGACGTTTGTTCTTATATGTATTACATTCTAATAAATATGGCGCCAACAATGCGAACGACGCTTTTAATTTAAACCAACAAAAGTTCATACATCTCTCCGAGCAATTTTACAATCATCGCCCAAAATGATAATAATAAATGTACAGTAAACTGACCTCTGTGAGCCGGCGAAGGCCGCGCGGGTGAGTACAAACGGCCTGTACTTGCCGCCGTCGCGGTCCAGCAGGCCCTGGTGGGTAGCTTTGATGTACGTAAGCCCGTACTCGTTGTGGACGTGTCTGTACATAAAAAACAACTATTAACTATCTTTAATTACAATCTTCAGAAAGAGCAGTGATAACCCAGTGGGTAAGGAACCAGCCTATTGAGCAACAGGTCCCCGGCTCGAAACCAAATTCGTGTTTTCGGATGTACGTACATATTTGTAATAGTCATATGCTCGACGGTGAAGGAAAACATCGGGAAGAAACCCACACGTCCAAGAAATTGTTTTCGAAAGACATGTGACCTAGCCAAAAAAGGTCTGATATTTCCAATGGGTTGTGGAGGTCTGACGGCAGTCGCTCAATGCCAAAATCAGTATCTTCGCCAAATCCTTAGGTAGCGGATCCCGCCAAATCTAACTGATTAGGAAACGGAATAATGCTAACAAGAAGAATTTTATATAAGTAGGTTTCAAACAAACATTGTGATGATATTCTTTCTTTGATTTGATTCTTTATAAAATGATGTTTTCAATTAACCATTCCATTTTTATTTTAAACTGTTGGTAATTCGATTAAAGTTATTTTGAGTAAAATTCTGTTTTTAACTAATATTATTTTTTATAGACAATTCTTATCAAAATGGGTGAAGTTGTCGTTGCCCCATAAAGACAACAAGACCAAAAGGGCGATAAATACCAATGTACCCCCTTCTAACAAGTTAGAAATATGCTTAGAGACGACACTCTTTGATAAAAGGCATGATAAGTAGACAACGAATACTTAAGTGACGAAAATATCTAGAAATAATACAGCACAGTGACCCACATCTGTTTATCTTATCATTTGACATCTTGTTATTGTACGAACAAGGCTGCATTCTCGTGTATTTGATAGCCATCAATGCAATCTCTTCTAACAAATTAGATATATCTAGAGATTAATTGATATTATATCGATATGCTAACATTTGTTTATTGTAATATATAATTGATAATTTGAAAAATAAATACCTATATTGGCAGGTTTCTTTCGACAGTGAGCATTTCCGAAATGCTGGTAGATAAAAAAGAATGAAAGATACGACACGTAAACATATAATTATATATAAAAATATGATTTTATTAAAAAAAAAGCTTTAAAAACTTGTAAACATTATTTTTGGATTGTAAAGAAATATTTTTAGGAAGTATTTTTTATTAGAAATTATTTTTATCAATGTAACGTATAATTTTCATTCATTGCGTCATTTTATATGAAAATTTTATTTTATTTTATATGATAAAGAATGATTATTATTTATATAATACTAACAAATTTATAAATACATATCAATTTTATAAAATTTAATAACAAGGCATTTTTTCCAAGACATACATACTACCGGCCTTAAACGAAATATAAGATACAATATTTAGAAATTATAAGATATATATCCAAATTCTATACAGTACGAGGTACGAAGTATTATAAGTTATAATCCAAGCAGCATTTAACAATTTACCTGTGCTCCCAGAACGAAGCGATACCTTCCACCCCGTCTTCTGGATGTTTGTAATGGCGATTATCCTTTGGCATTGTGATTTCAGGCCCGTTGAATACCTGAACATAACATACATTTTTTTGTGATTTGTATGTATATTATTAGAGATAAATACCCTATATGAATTTTGCATATAGACAAATACGTGTATTAATTTATATTATACATTCCATAGTTGTATGATACTCACACTGGGCTCATTCATGTCATTCCAAATGTGCACATCCTTGCTTGTTCCAGGGAAGTTCTCGTACTTGTATCTCTCCGATAAGTATTTACTTGCTTCTGGGTTGTAAAAGTCCAAATAAGAAGAGGATCCCGGCCAACACCAACCTGCACATATAAACGCATGTTTATTAGTACTCCGAACAATACATATTAATGAATGTTATAATTGTAATTTTTTTTGAATACTGACATATTTGTCAAATTGTACAAATGCTGTTTACAAATATGTTACTTATAAATGCTGTAAAAACTTTACATCTATATCTATTCTAATATATAAATTGGAAGGGTTTGTCTGTTTGATCGTTTGAACGCACTAATCTCTGGAACTACCAATCGAATTTGAAAGCATATTTTTGCATTTGATAGATCAATTCTTGAGGAAGGTTGCAGGCTATTGAACATCACGATACGACCTTTTGAAGTTGAGGAAAAAGAAAGAAAGTAAGAAAAATCGGTTCTCACGGGATACCGGGATACGCGCGAACGAAGTAGCGTGCTGCAGCTAGTTTACAGATAACGCCTATAGATTTCGGAGTCAAATTGTAATTACTAGATCTAAGTTACGATTTACTTAAAATGTAAATGTTATGTGAAGATTGTTGATTAACCTTTCAACAGCCATGGTCTTAAATATCAGACACATGAAATCGAGCTGTCGACGTCACTGTATTTTACATAAGGCTAATTACTGACCGATTTTAGGTCTCAGTTTTGGTATTGTTTAAGTTTTTTTTCTGTATAGAGATGTCTCAAAAATGGTTTAAAATAAATATTAATGAAACTGCATTATGTGTTTTATAATTCCTGCATGATGAGGTTGAGCAACTAATTATAGAAAAATATTTATAATCTGACTACACATAGTACGACTTTATATTGTAATGTAACATAAGAGATTGTGTGCGAGTGTGATTTTATTGGAAACCTATCTCAACAATTAGGCGAGTGTAAAATAAAATTTATGTAATACATAAATTTCGATACCCCTGTCCAAACATTAGTCTATTTATTTAACCACCAGATTTTAATTTATTTACATTAACCAGGTAGTTTAACGATGTCAGTAGCAGATTAAGAACGAAATAATAATTATTAGCAGTCTGTTATTAAACTACAAATAAAAGCAGCGTACAAATATTACATTGATTGTGTACAAAAAAACAATGACAGCCATTTTGCATATTCCACATACACCAAAGCTTAACGTAATAAAATTGCCTAAATCATACAATATTTGTTAGAATATAAACAGTATTTAAATAATGTAATCTGTGATGTAAAAACGTATCGATAAAATTGAGATTTGTTATATTTATCGATGCGTTTTTACATTTGTTAAACAAGTACGATTTTTGTGTTTAAAATTACAATAATTATGTTACTTATTAATATAATTTTTATACTTTTATCATTAATGAATTCATAAACTGAATAATAACATTCGTCCAATAGTAGCCGGGAGAGGTTTCTTTTGAAACAGGTCCGGTTTTTATCTTTCAATGGTTCAGGCAGGTAGTTATATATCCGTATTGCCGTGCAGTAAGCACTCTAGCTAAACAGAGCTAAGCCTTGTCCCGTATATTTTTTTATACTAAAAATGTGTATACTACAACTATGACTTAATGTGGCAATCCGTTTCACAAATAACGCCGGATGTTTGCTAACGAAAATACATGTTTCGAATATATTAATGTAAGGTAATAAAAGTATTTTATTGAATTGAAATAATTATTTGCAGCTGTCCATGAAATGAGCATTAGGCTCAATTCAACTTGCGCAGAGCCGAAACGCATCTAAGCGTCAATCTGAAACTTAAAATTCCAAATTCCCCCTTATCTCCACAAAGTAGTGCACATATTTCTTCTGAGATAAAAAAAAATGCGCCAATTCGGGCGTATTCGGCGGAATTCGCGCGTCTGAGCGCGACCGACGCTGATTTGTGCCCGCGCGTTCGCATGAACCCAAGCGTTTGCTACGAGAATCAATGTGTCGTCACTCGTCAGTCGGAATCGGGAACTGGGCTGTGTCGTGTAAAACCGTACGAATGTGCGCGAATTCACTCGGAGATGCGCATATTCGTGGAACTTCGCTTTATTTGTGAAGAATTTGACGCTTCGATGACCTTCGACTCTGCGCTAATATGAATTCAGCCAAGATATTACTCTGACAAATTTTTTGTATCCTAAATATAACGTCACTGTTCACAGAGTTGCCCCACAGTACGAGTATAACTCCGTATCTCCGTAAGAGAGACGCATTTTCGTAGCCATGGTCTTTCTTAAACGTTTTATTACGAAGACAAACCTATAAAGTTTGGAACATAATTTCTCTACTTGTGGCTTCTAGTTACAATATTTGTCTGTAGTTATAACTAGAAACTCTGCATTATCATCATTTTTTATTGTGGTATTATTAATAAACTTTTAATGTTAAGCGATAAGACAAAAATTCCATTAAACTTGTATTATTTAGATTAATACTTAAATTATTTATATTTATCAAATTAATAGTCGTTAGTATTGATTTAGTAATTTTCTATTCCAATTCAATTTTTTTTTCGGTTTTTTCCTCTATGATTAGCAGTGATCGGATAATCGGGCGCTTATATACCTAAACTTATTTCCTTGAAAGAATAATATGGATATTCCTTCCTGAATTAATAAGTAATCCAGGATTCTCGGGATTGAACAATTTAGTAAAAACAACTATAAGTAACATAATGAAAATATAGCAGTGGTTACTACTAAAAAAGTTTTTATTCATATTTTTTGTGAAAGATTTTATAATTATAATTTGCTTTTGTACGAAAATAAATGGTTCTACACATAAAATTACAATTGTTTCAATTCCGTAAGTAGTTTAGGTTGCTGGCCTATTACGAAACCAGTTTTCATAAACACTTTTATTGTAAATTAAAAGTTTCATTAGAATCAACTTTTTAAATCTAAAAAAAAATACAATAATAAGAGTTTAACAAGGAACAGCCGTCTTAAAAGTACGAGAGGGTATGTATGCATTATTCAATGAAATTTTCACAACGAGTTCTAACTATATTTTGTATGCAGGTAACATTTTTAGCAATCTCAGCAATTTCAAACGACTCCGGGATCCGGGGTTCTGAAAGGCATGTCCGTATTATTCTTTTGTGGGAATAAAAATGAAGTTTAGGTATATTAGCGCCCGATTATCCGATCACTGATGATTAGCGTCGTCAGCGAAAAGAATATAGTTATCATCATCGACCTTAGGGAGATCATTTATATATATCACGAATAACAGAGGACCAGGTACGCCGCCCTATGGAACCCTAAAGCTGTTGAGACAATAGCGCGATGTATAATCACGGAGATTTAATCGCGTGACCGCGACCTTCCTCCCGTATCTCATACTGGTATAATTTCCCCAGTAAGGTATTATGACATACGCAGACGAAAGCCTTGTGCATGTCCAGAAAGACAGACACTACAAGGTTGCCAGTGTTAAGACTATCAGTGACAGCTTCGATAAGGTTAAAACACGTTAGGGTTGTTGAGCCACCCTTTATAAAGCCAAGTTGTTGATTTGATAATAATTTGAAAGCACTTAAGAATCTATTCATTCTCTCTGCCATGATTTTTCAAATATTTTAGAAATAACTGGCGCAAGAGTTATGGGTTGGTAGTTATTAATTTATTTATGTAAACCAATATTTAAAAAGGGTGATAGGCTTCCTATATTGATTTAACTATAGATTTTTTTTAAACGTGTCGGAAACGTTCCTTCTTCAAATGATAAATTGATTATGTGACTTAAAGGAGCTCATAACTGAGCTGCACATTTTTTTAGTAAAGAGGCACTTGAATTATCATATCCTGCCGCGTTTGAATTCTTAAGTGAGTCGATTATCTTATACACTTCAGATGGATCAGTCGGGGATAGAAATATCATTTTATCATTACTGGGTAGGTTAGGATTAATACTATATTTGTTGCTAACCATAATAAATTTCGTATTGTCTTGATTTTTTAAATTATGTGCTATATTTATTTTTAAAAAATCATCAGCTATTTTTAAAGGTTTTGATTGTAGTCTCCCATCTTTTAGTTTGATCGAATCATTCTACTGACAGTCAACTAAGGTTATTCTGTTACTACAGGTCTAACCTAACCTACGGGATTTGCGAGACCACTGGTTACGAGCTGCAGTCGTTTATATCAGATCGCAAACGACAACTGACAGTTATAGTGATGGGACAATGTTTATTGCACACTAAGACAAATATTATTGAAAGTATATCAATTGTATGTAAGAAAACTAATGGTACCAACCGTCATAATCTTTTCCGTTTTTATCCTTGACATAATATCCTTTCTCTGTGGCGTCTTCGTGCACGAAGTACCCAGGCTCTCTCTTGATGTGAGGATCTATGATGACAACCAACTTTCGCCCTTTAGCTGTCAGGTTGGCAATCATATCCGCTGGATGTCGGAACTTTTCTACGTCCCATGTGAAGTACCTAGTACATACAGTTTTAATAATGCTACTGTTTGCATCAATAATCGAAATTCAACCACAGTCACTACTTTGAGGAAATCTTATAAGAATTTGCTTGATTTCGGCATTTATCTATTGTTACCAAAATTATTTTGATTAAAGTTAGTCAATAGCACTAAACATTAAAAAAAAGAAAAATCGGTTGACAAACAGAGAAGAAATAGTTACTAAACCAGTTTATCTTTGCTATTTATATACAGATGTATTTTTTTCTACACATCAAATATTGTAAATTAAGTGAAATTATATTTACGAACACATTAAAAAAACACATCTGTGACTAGGGAATGCAATCTCGCGAGATCTCGTTTCATTTTCCAATATCAACCCCGTAGCATAATATGACGAGATCTCGCTCGAGGTCGATGAGATTGAGCGGTGGTAGTTAGTCAGCGACGATAGCACAAGTCCACTCGATGCGCGAGATGCGAAGATGATGATAAAGAAAGAGATGGACCTGTATGAGTGTGGGGAAAACAAGGGGTAGTTTATCACAGTTCGCGTATAACAGCTTAATCACGGTGGTGTCAACCAGTGTTGAGTCAGACAGGACATTTTCAGTTGCTCGGTACATACCTACTGAAATAAGATGCCGTTTTACAGACAGCACTCCTAATACTCTTTGTTTTTTAAGAAGTTATTTCGAAAATCACCCCAAAAAGTGTACTTTATCCTCATTTAATTTTGACTGAGTTTTATTATTTTTGCTATTATTATAAAGATAATACGGGTAATTATTGCTAAATAAATAACTTATAAGTCAGTTACCTATAATAAAAAAATAAAGGTACTTTTCACCTAATATTGTACCTAGGTAACCTTATAATCACAACCAAGCAGTTATCGTTTCTATTCATTCGGACGACGTAAATAACATTTTTCCGAAAACTACCCGCAATTTCTAATCCCGCGAGATCTCGAACTTGCGATCTCGGCTCGAGATTGTATTTCCTATCTGTGACAGAAATGTATAAATAAAATATTATCGTGGCGGGAATAATTTAGTAACTTTTATTTCGAAATAATGACGTTGTTCCTAAATTTTTTTACAGTGTATAATTCACCTCCCCTGCCTAGATGGAGTGCTAACCAATGACCTCTTAACTTTCGATCGAAAGCTCTTCCAACTATCGATATCATAATGCATTTCATAGTAGGAAGATGGTGCAATACTACGACTTTACAGTGATAAATAAAAATGGAAGAATTTGCCACTATTCCAAACCTACCTGATATCTCAATTCAAAGAACGCTCGTTGGGCAATCGTTAGGTCGTCAATGGTTAGTAGAGTTAGTTCGTAGGAGTAATTTTCTAAATATATGAATAATTATCTGTCAAGTTTTGCCGAAAACAGCTACAATATATATATATATGTAGGTCCCTTTCGGGGAAGGCAGAGAGAACCGAGTGACATACGAGCGGTCATTACACACCTCACTCGCTTCGCTTCTTTGACATTCGTTGATAAAACACGACCTGTTTGGTCATGGTAGGCGAGTTTTAGTCTTCAACTATTACATAATGAAGCTATTTTTCCTTCCGTAGTCTAATGTCGTCATGCATGCGCTGATGTTTTCACTTTTCCAAGCTATGTTTAAAAAGGTTATTAAATAGTAAAATTGTTTACTATGTTAATGACAAATTATGACGAGCTCGGTGGCGACGTGGTGAATGACGCAACTTTGACACCGACACTCGTGGGTTCGATTCCCACACATGACGAACATTTGTGTGCGTCTGTTTGTCTTTTCAAGACAGGTAGGGCGCATCAAACAGCCCGGCTGGGGAAGTTCCACCACCTCACAGAAAACCACAGCCAAATAACAACTCCCTAGAGGGTTGTTGTATTCTTGCGTGGAAATGAGGTCATCTGCAAGCTCCTAAGGAGTTGCTGTGCTAGCAGCAGAGGTGGCATCACGCGGGTGATATTTAATGTATTACAAGCGTTCATAGGCTAAGGTAACCGCTTTACATTACGTGGGTATTATGCTTGTATGCCTCTTGACGCTGTATAAAAACATGATCCTATATATTTATCTTTGTTTCGCTGCATTTATTACAAATTGTCCTACGTAGGTTAAATTACTTTTAGGAACAACCGTGCTGGTTGTACGATAAATTTGTACGTTAGTTTGGCATAACTTTAGTATTTAAGCCTACAATTGTTTATCTTTCATGAATACAATGAAATTTTCGAGCAAATCGTAGAAATAAACACGTGGTGACTCACATTTTCCTGTCAGTATACTCAATGTCCAGCCAGATGGCATCAGCAGGTATGTCGTGAACGTCGAAATTGTCATCTACACCCCTCACGTCGGCCTCGTCCACATAGTTCCAGCGCGATTGGTGGTATGCCAGGGAGAATTTCTGGAACCAGAACACGATGCATTTAAAAAAAAAAAAAAAATTGATATTACATACCAACAAATAAGCATATAGCAAAAAAAATACTAAAAATATTTGCATTTGGAATTTAAATATATTATAAACTATTTTGCACACCTCTGTCCATAGGTTATTTCTTTCATGGTCTAAGGTAACCATTTTAGATCATGTGGACCGTATGTTTGTTTGCCTCCCGACGTCGTATACAAAACAATGCGAACAAGAGTTACTTACAGGCGGCAGTGGCGCCACTCCGGTCAACTTGGTGTACTGTCTGAACACGTCCGCGGGCTTGTCGCCCAACAGCACGAACACGTCCAACACTCCGGACTCGCTCATGAACCTAAATATATATATATCATGTTCAAACGAATGAGAATCGAACCGAAACAAAAAGCATGTAAAAGGAAAAGTAATATATATATGAATATATAGAATAAATTATGCCTCCATATATATATATGGAGGCATAATTTATTCCATATATTTTTTAAGAACGTACTATTATTAATATTTAAGGATGTAGTATTGATATTTATCTTGATAAAGAATAGATTTTTAATTGTAAGAAAGGATTTTTTCAAATCATCACCTTTATTTATCTATAACTTTACACCAAATTCTTTTGCGGGATAAGCAGAGAGAACCGAGCGCCACGTGACTCGATCCTTACATATCTCACTCGTTTCTTTAACATTCATTGCTCTTCTCATGCAAGCTCGCCGATTTCTAGGGCTCCTGAGATCACCTTCTGATAGAACATGACCAATTTGGTCATGGTAGGTAAGTCTTGGCCTTCCTCGGATCCAATCTTTATCTCAGTCTATTACAAAAAAACCAGAAATCTTTAATTACGGTTCAGAAGATGCAACCCTGAAACAAACTTAGTAATATGGTTCCATTAGCACCCCTTGACGCCTTGAGGCCCGTTATGTACTTGACGCCGTAACGCGCAGTGCGGAATTCAGCCACGCGGGCCTCAACGGCACGGAATTACAAATTGGTTCACATCACAACGGGAAGATATCGTGTAGCATACCACCAAAAATTACGCACGGAATTGAAATCATTCTTCTTTTTGTACCCGGTTAAAAAAAAATTAACATACTGAACATTACTTACCGTGTATCCACTCGTCTCTTCTGTCCTCCGGTGACAAGGTTTACCAGCGATGATACCACTGTCCCGGAGGCGTAATTCACTACGTCCACCCAAGTCTCAGCTGCATTGTGCCAGAACACGCCCACTGTACGTTTTGGACTGCAACAAAACGTAGAAAAAAAATTAGAGAGGATTCAATACATACATACATACAGCCCCGTTACCATAAACGAGTTATACTTGTATATTCAGGAAAACCGTTCCTATATGAAATCTATATGTTTGTCTGTGTGTGAGTTGTTGTCGAATATTCGAATTTTGACTTCAGATTCGGATTCAGCATAAAAAAGTAGAATAAGAATGCTCAGGAACACCGTTCCTATCTCTTAAGGAAAATGTTCAAAATGGCAGACAAATAAAAAAAAAAAATTTGAATTGTTATATAATTGACGAGCCAGATGTTCCTTTGGCAAGCTTGCGCATTTTCAACTGGTCATATTTTGAAATTAATTCATCGTGTTCCATCAGATCAGGTGATGTCAGGAGTCTTAGAATGTTAAAGAAGCAAGTGAGGTGTGTTCGCCATTTTTTGGAGTTCCCTAACCGTTCCCACTTCCCTAAAAAGGAAAGATAAAAAATTCTCTTCCTCTATCTATTTATAGTTGGCTTAATTTTTGTTTTCGCGCGTACCCAACGTACAGATTACTTACTATAGATAATACATATCTCCCCCTCCGTCAACTCCGCCACTGTGCAACCCAGAGGAATTCCCAATTTTTGTTTATTAAAAGAAAATTCGCCCTAGTAAATGTAAACAATAGCTTATGTACTTGCAATACTCACTGGCACGTTGTCATTTCCTCGAGGATCTTATAGCTAATGTAATTCACGTCCAAAAATCCAACTACTATCCAAGGAGTTGTTATATAGCTACGGTTTTCTGAGGTGCAGGTACTGCCCGGTGCTGACAGCAACACCTAAGAGCTTACTAGTAAAACCACTTACTCGCATGGAAACAACAACCCTCGATGGAGTTGTTAAACTTCACGTCAATAACTTGGGCCCTAAAAAGTTTCTACCTTTAACCACGAAGGAAATAATTTACTGAGAACAGATGAGCCCAATTTTGCATAGTTTTTTTTTATACAACGTTGGGAGGCATACAAGCATACGGTCTACCTAAGTAGCACGCGCAGCTCTTATTGGCTAGTTCACTGATCAACATCGCGTCACTTATCGGCTTATTGGTTAAAATATCCTCCCATTGGCCAGTAGGTTCAAAAGGCTGTGAGCGCAGGTAGGCTTCCTGCGCAGTCATGTGGTTTATTGATTTGTGCCTTTAACCTTTAAGTGTTTACCTGTGTGCGTAGAGTACGGGAATGGCTCCGTATATAGCCATGCGACTGTCCAGTTCATACTCGAATACGTCCAAGTTAAAAAGTCTGTAAGGCTCTCCCGAAGTCGTGGTTGCGAGGTTCATCTTGTCAGTGTGCTGGGGAATACCTGAAGACAACATTTATTATTAGGAAGGTTTATCCTACATATAGTATTAGACGTAACGCTTGTAGACCGTATTCGCAATGATGAGGTTAGAAGCAGGTCTGAAAGAGAGCGTCGGTGTTACAATAAGAATAGGCATGCTCCGTTGGTTCGGACATGTAGAAAGAATGCAGGATGAGAGAATGACGAAGCAGATATACAATGCAAAAGTGGAAGGATGTAGGAGCCGAGGAAGGCCAAGACATACCTACCATGAATCAAATTGGTCGTGTTCTATCGGAAGGTGATGTCAGGAGCCCTAGAAACCAGCGAGCGTGCATGAAAAGAGCAATGAATGTTAACGAAGCGAGTGAGGTATGTAAGGATCGAGTCGCGTGGCGCTCGGTTCTCTCTGCCCACCCCGTAAGGGATTTGGCGTGAAGTTATAGATAGTATTAGACAAGAAATAACCTATGGAGAACCAATGAAACGGTTTTTGTTTAGTAAAGTAAGACTCGTAGCTTTTATTGGTTAATTTGTGGATCAATATCGCGTGTCTTATCGGCTTATTGGTTAAAATATCCTGCCATTTGTAAGGAGGTTCGAATCGGAGATATTTAGGCGCTAAAACACTACGTTTTTACGTACGAGTGAGTGGTGTCGTTATGCGCCGTAAAGAGGTTTATTAGTTTATGGTATTAGAGGTGCTGATCGTGACGTCAGCAGGCAATCCTAAATAATAGGGGTTAAAGTATGAAATTGCCGTTTTATAGTAAAAGATATTTTGAATTGACATTAAACCCTCATGGTGTGCGTACTCACAAGACCTTGCTCCAACTGACTAACATGATTTGGTCAATTTTCTGCGTGGAAAAAAATTTTTTTTCGCATGAGGCTGTACAAAATGCTTTCCCACAGTTTGTCGAATCTAGATCCCCAGAGTTCTATCGCAAAGGCATAAATAAACTTCAGATTAGATGGCAGCAATGTATAGATAATGAGTGTAAATATTTTGTTTAAATAAATATGTTACATCTTAGAAAAAAACCAGTTTTGACTTTTCAGTACAAATCGGCAATTTCATACTTTAAGCCCTAATAATTGAGAGGTAAAAAATCTAAAGGGTTACACGACATATAACTATTGCGTCTATACAATCATACGAGCCCCCTAATGTAAAGCGGTTACCGCTGCTTACTTTTGCTCAATTGCAGGTACACAACAACGCTGCACGTAGTTGTTATTGGCTGCGGTTTTAGAGGTGGAGGTGCTTCCCCAGACGGGCAGCTTTGATGAAACCAATACAAACAGACATGTTCATGCACACAAATGTCTGTCCCCTGCGGGAATCGAACCCACGAGCGTTGATATCAAAGTCGCGTTACTAACCACTGCGCCATCGAGCTCGTGAAAAATATATATCTATATCTTATTTACAAGTAAGTCCCTTGCGGGTAGGCAGAGGGAACAATATTTGAAGAATCTTACCGTAAACCTGATCGGCATCAGGGAAGGCCACATCCAAGGATATTGCTTCGTTGCCACGTGGTTTGCTGTCATGGTGCGACTTGAAGTTCTCTCCCCACATACCTTCCTCCTCCTAAGTAACATACAAACAAGTTAAATATAATTCACTGTGAAACGATGAGTTAAAATATTGACATATACATAAAGATGGGACCCGTTTTAACCCCCGACAGAAAAGAGGGGTATCTGTCTGTAGCATCGTATCTTCGAAATGGATGAACCGATTTTGATTTTGTTTTTTTGTTTAAATGGGGACTGAATCGAGAGTGTTTTTGTAATTAATGATAGTAATTGAATAATAATTAATGATAATAAATTTTGTTACTTTTTATAGGTTATTTTTGCGTCGGGGGTTTTTTTAATTTTTAATTTAATCTTTACTTGTTACACTACAGTCTCAAAAAGGAGTGTAATGTTTTCAGGGTTCATTTTATTATTTCACTTTTTCTTGTTAGTGTCATCCCGTTTCCTAATCCATTAGGATTGGTGGGATCCGCTACCTAAGAATAATGATTTGGCGAAGATACTGATTTTGATATGGAGCGACTGTTGTCAGACCTTCACCGTTCAGTGTGAAAACCAGAACTTTCTCAGGTTAGATTAGGTTACACGTCTTTGGAAATATAATTCCATGGACGTGAGGGTTTCCTCACGATGTTTTTCTTCACCGTCGAGCCTGTGATATGTACATAAATCCGAAAACACAAATTTAAATTTGTTCGGACATGTAGAAAGAATGCAAGATAAAAGAATGACGAAACAAATATACAATGCGAAAGTGGAAGGATGTAGGAGCCGAGAAAGACCAAGATTAACCTACCATGACCAAATTGGTCATGTTTTATCAGAAGGTGATGTCGGGAGCCTTAGACACCGGCGAGCGTGCATGAAAAGAGCTATGAATGTGAAAGAAGCGAGTGTGTAAGGACCGCCTCTTATGGCGATCGGTTCTCTCTGCCTACCCCGCAAGGGACCTGGCGTGAAGATATACATGCATACAAATTTAAAATTTACATCTCCATACCAGGATTCGAATCGACTTATTAACCATAAGCTAATTCACTATTAACTAGGCTATTAATGCTGTTTGAAACGGTTATGTATGTCAAATTCGATAAGGTTCCATCCTCACTAATTGACCTCTATTGTAATACATCCGTTTTTTCTTTGTCTTCTACAATTTGCTGTCCCGTCCTAATCCGTTACGATTAGCGGGGTCCGCTACTAAAACCTAAGGATTTGGCGTAGATACGGGTGAAGATGTTAAATATGGAGCGTCTGCCGTCTAACCTTCAGAAGCCAGAGGGACAACCAGCTCATAGGTTTGGTGACACGTCTTATAAAATATAATTTCTTGGACGAGTGGGTTTCCTTTAAACATTTTTCTTTTCTCACAAGAATTTGCCCGTTTTCTTGTAAATACATAGGACAATATGCTATATCGAATATGATATATAAGAATGTTACAGAAGCGAGTGAAGTATCTAAGGACCGCGTCGACGCTCGATTTTCTGTGCCTACCCCGCAAGTGACTTGGCGTGAAGATATACATATATATATATATATATATATATATATATAAGAATAAAGAAAAAAAATTGCAGATAACATCTAAATATCAAACTGCCACTTTCAGCATATATAGGCAATATATATATATAGGCAATACAAAACTTTTTTTTATATACAACGTCGGGAGACATACAAACATGTGCTCCATCTGATTTCGATTACCATAGCCTATAAACACATGCAACATATTAAGTATCACTCACGCGTTGCCACCTATGGTGTTGACACAGCAGCCCTCAGGAGCTTACTAGTACCCTCGCTCACTCGCAGGAACGCAACAACCCTTCAGGTACCTGTTATTTACCTGCGGTTTTCTGTGAGCTGGAGGTACTTCCCCAGATGCGCTGCGTTGGTACGCCCTACCTCACTTAAAAACGCCCAGATCAACCCAAACAGGCACGTTCACACAAATGTTTGTCCTGCGTGGGAATCGAACCCACGGGTGTTGGTGTCAAAGTAGCATTATTAATCACTGCGCCACCGAGCTCCTAATATTTGTTTCTGGTATGATTAACGATTAATTTATTAATTGCATACGTGAGGTCAAGTATTCAGTCATTTGTTATCAATGTTATGATAACGTGATCTAATGTCGATGTAACGAGTTGTTACGTGTGTTATCTGTGCATGAATCATAAACACATGCCGGGATGATTGTTTATGGTCTCTTAAACATATGGCGACATTGGCATATAACCTTGTGCATTTAGCGCATTGAACCCGCTGATGGGCGACTCTTAGACTATACATAAGCAAGCTATACAGCGCGCGCATCTATCCGGTCGTTTGTGCCGATCGTAAGATTTTATATCTATACCTTCACGCCAAATCCCTTGCGGGGTAGGCAGAAAGAACAGAGCGCCACGTGACTCGATCCTTACATATCTCACTCGCTTCTTTAACATTCATTGCTCTTCTCATGCACGCTCGCCGGTTTCCAGGGCTCCTGATATCACCTTCTGATAGAACACGACCAATTTGGTCATGGTAGGTAATGCTTGACCTTCCCCGGCTCCTACATCCTTCCACTTTTGCATTGTATATCTGCTTCGTCATTCTTTCATCTTGCATTCTTTCTACATGTCCGAACCAACGGAGCATGCCGCTTCTTATTTTAACGATAGATTTTATAGAATTTTTTTATACTACTAAGGTGGTAATCAAGCGTACGGCCTGCCTGATGGTGAGCAGTTACTTTGGACATTGGCAACACCAGGGGTGTCAATCATGCGTAGTCGACCCTCTAAAAATCTCTTCACGTATTTCTTGAATAATACCATGCTCTAGTCCCTTGGAAAAGGCTCCGTTGGGAGCTCATTCTACAGCTTTATTCTTTATTGCACATAAATATACAAAATAATGGTTGTTTCAAATTTTGTGTACAAAGGTGAGTGAGAGGTACAGCTTGAGAGTTCTCGGAAGAAAACTTCTCAGGAACCGCACAGTACGCGACCATTGCGATTCCAGCGTGTGAGGGTGAACTCCTTGCCGTCGGCGAGCGGTGCGGTTATAAAAAGTAGCTGTCGGCATAATTTCGAACAATTCTTCAGAACACAACCTGTTGTACAATCGGTAGAACACACAAAGGGAGGTAAAATCTCTCCTTAAACATCCCTAAAGTTTCAATACCATGTGTAAGCTTAGGATTGTCGACAATTGTCACAGCTCGTCTCTGAATCGAATCACATGGTCCAAGCTGGTATCCAGGTGCTCCCGCCCAAAGGAATGCAGTACTCAAAATGCAGTCTGACTTGAGACTTATATAACATAAGTATTTGCCCCGCGCTGAAGTACTTTCTTGAAGAAACCCATAAATGCTTATTTCTGGTCTTCTTCCTCGCGTTATCCCGTTTCTTTATCCATTAATTAGGATTGGCGGGGTCCGCAACCTAAGCCTAAGGATTTGGCGAAGACACTGCTTTTGACATGGAGCAACGTCAGACCTCCACAACGGAAAACCAGATCTTTCTTAGGTTAGGGCACACGACCCACGAAATATACTTTTTTTGGATGTGTGGGATTCCTCACCATATTTTCCCTACATCGCAGGAACAGGTGATAAATATTCCATAAATACGAAAACACGAATTTAGTGGTACATGACCCCGCTAGGATGCGAACCTGGGACCAGTTGGTCAATAAACCGGTTCCTTGTCCACTGGCCTATCACTGCACTACAGATACATATTTCTACAACACCAAACTGTATTCCCAGTTTTGGTTATCATCAGTTTTCAAAATTGCTTCTAACTATGAAAACAAATTTAAAGACTTATTCACATCGAATGATCTAGCTAGTATATACAATAGTTCCTACAGACCTGTCTCGTGATGAACGACCTTGAAATCCTAGTTGGGACCTAACCACCCGATTGTGAGAAGGTCGCTAGGGAGGAAGTTCCCAATTGACTAAAATATCAGTAGGTACCTAATATCAATATTTGCGGAGACTAGTGGCGTATGTCAATTTAATCGAAAAGGTAGGTTAAGCAACGTCTATCGCAGCCCGCCTATAACTGGATATTTATTTCCGTCTCCACCTTCACGGTATATTGTGCTACGAGACGAGCTCGGTGGCGCATTGGTTAGTAACGCTACTTTGAGACCAACGCTCGTGGGTCCGATTCCCATACAGGACAAACAATTGCGAACATGAACTCGTCTGTTTGACTTGGTCTGGGTCGAGACGTCGGGCGCATCAAAGCAGCCCGTCTAGGGAAGCACCTCCACTTCACAGAAATCTGCAGCCAAATAACTACTACCTGGAGGATTGTTGCGTTACTGTGAGTTAATGAGGTAACCAATAAGCTCCTAAAGAATAGCTGTGTTAGCAGCAGAGGTGGCATCGCGTGAGTGATACTTAATGTTTTGCAAAGAGTTCATAGGCTACGGTAATCGCTTTACATCAGGTGGGCAGTATGCTTCTTTACCTCCCGACGTTGTGCAAAAAAATGAGAAACTAATAAGATACAATAAAAATTTATTAAAAAATGTAACACGTGTCTAAGTGCCCCTGAAGGTACAATGGTAAATAAAAATCTATATCTTTATGGCGTACATGACAGTTGTCAAGGCAAATCGGTGTCAATCATTGAGTTTCCTGATCCAATTAATTATAGAGCAGTCAGGTGGAGCATGCTTTAAACCAGCCGCTTGGAGGTAGATCAGTTTATATCCTACTAGTGGAATGAGTATGGCTTGATGTAGAATACAGATTATTATAAATACAGAGCACTACTTATTGACTTCAATAATTAACGTTAAGAGGACAAAATATAAGGGCTATCGCTTTTTTATGTCACAAAATATTTATTGGTTGTTTTGTTCCTGTGTGCGAGTTTGGTCACCAGCTCCTAAGGAGTTGCTGTGTAAGCAGCCGAGGAGGCATCGCGCGAGCGATACTTAATAACAATTACAATACAAGCATTAACAGGCTACGGTAACTGCTTTACATAGGGTGGACCGTATTCTTGTATGCCTCCCGACGTTGTATATATACAACAAAATTGTTCGTCAAATTCCTATGATGCAGATTACAATTCTAAACTAAGTGCACATAAATTGATTAGATTTACAGTCATAATAGAGCGTACATAATAATTATTGTTAAATGGGTAACTGCGCACTAAACCTATGTTAAAGTAAGTAACTGAATGTAAGTGTGACATATTCAAGGTATTAAACGTTTAATACGCACACGGAACTCGGCCAGCCTCAAGTGAAATATGTCAATATCAATCAACATATTTACGATTGGCAAGAATATCATTATATATCAGCGACATATTCTGACAAATTGGATTATAACAAGATATGTTGTTGGGGCTCTAAATCGCGTGTTGAAGTTCAACAGCGATAATAACTGAGGCGAGTCAATAACAGAATCAATTATTTTGTATAGGTAACTGTGTTTACGACGCCGACGTGACTCCAGAGAAACTACACGGAACCTATCGGTCTTATGCTATATGAACAGAGCTCACCACCAAAACGGCTCCGTAAGCTGATAATATTAATTGCTCCCTTTTGCAAGCAAGCAAGCTCTTTTATCTCAATGCGATCGTAATGGACATTGTAGAATGGTGGCCATACTACAGAGCAATACTTCAAAATTTGTCTAACAAGTGTATGTAAAAATACAAGAAGCTATGATGGTTCGTAAGTGGGAATGAAACGTAAATTTAGAATCAAATATTATGCACCGATCTTAAACGACACTCTGGCGGTCCAATATTCGTCCTCCTAAAGTATAATCAGACAAATACACTTGAATCTTACGGGTGAAGGTTACTTACCACAAAACATTTATTGATGTTAAGGGGTAAGTGGTTTATGTAGCACCAGAGATATAGTTCTTCCAAATCACGCTGAAGTTTAAAGGCATCCACGGAACAATCAATGGTTGAAAAAAATCTTAAGATCGTCAGCTAACAGCAGACAGGATCATGATATCCGTTCTATCAGACCGTTAAAAAGACAAGAAATAATAATGGGACCAAATGTGAGCATTGCGGAAGTCCTGACGGCACATCAACCGGTGTAGATAAGTGTCCCCTTCGAAACCCGGGTGGTCATATATGACCGCGAAATGTATGGGAAAACGTATATAACGGGTTCTGACTGCTTAATAGCAACGAGTTGACTTCTTTTGGTATATGACTCATATCAACGAAGCAAACTACTATGGATGCCATAAGCAGCAAGTTTGCGACAAAGAATGGAATAATTCACTTTGTCAAATGCTTTGGAAAAATCTGTATAGATAGTGTATACTTGTTTTTATTTCGCAAAAGCGCAGCATAAGAATTTTTTTACTCTAGTAAATTGCTGGCTGTAGATTTGTTTACTACAAAACCGTGTTGCTGAGAAGAAAGGCTGAAGACTGGCTCAAGTGGCTGGAAAGTTTATCAAAAATTACAGATTCAAATAATTCAGTGAAAAATGTTAGTATGCTTATTATGCTATTATTAGATTTACTTTTAATTCACGGGTATTAAACCCGGTCATTTGATAGGCGTGCGCGGAGATAAGGATCCAACGCGTAGAGGCCCCTTCGAAAAGACTATGTAATGTTGTACACCCGCCGTGACCCACTCCAGGGGATATCAGTGGGACAATATACCAATGAACAGGTCACGGCAGGTATAGGGACTATTGGAAATATGCCGGAAAAAAGTGGGCTGTGAAAATGAGATTAAGAGGTATTATTAGAACCGGGCTATTGCAAAAGAGGGACGGACGCCTGCCATAACTATCATATCTGATGTTACTTTCGGCAGGCGGTGGCTCGCCACTCACTAGATGGACCCCCGAAATGCCAGAGAAAGTCGGCTATATTAAGGTCTATAGTTATCGCAATGTCCGCGGTCGGCAGATTTACGTACAGGAATAATATGAGCAATTTTCTCTAAGGACGGAAATTGACCTAGTTACAGAGACTTATTAAACGAACGAACGAAACAGTATGCATAGTGTCAACAATAACTCTTTAATACAAGTTTTAATGAAAACTGGTGGAATATCACCTGGACACCAGATCCTTTACATATAGTTGTTTAATTTTTCCCACTATTACATCTTCATCAACTATGATGTGGTTTAGCGTACAGGTACGTATATCATTAAAATTATCAAATGTATCAGCCGCATTACTATCCAGCCTTCACCAGACTTCACCAGCGTCCGATATCGTCTCGTTTCCTAAACTCATAGTGAGCGGTATTGTTTTAGAACTATTTGTTATTCACAAATTTTCTGAAGTGTTTAATGTTATCGCATCGCGAAGTGTACTTTAGATGATAAGTATTTACTGTAACACTCTTTTAGAAGCCACTTATATCTATTTCGTAATAATGCGAATATATCGTAGTCGTGTGGATTTTTATACTCTTTATACCGCTTATGGAATTTATGTTTTTAGGATAGGCAACATATTAATTTGACGAGCTCGGTGGCGCAGTGGTGGAACACGCTGTTACGCTACTTTGACACCAACGCTCGTGGATTCGATTCCCACACAGTACAAACATTTGTGTGCATGAACATGTCTGTTTGTCTTGATCTGGGTATTTTCTATGTATAATAAGTATGTATTTACAAAAAATATATATTTACGTATGTTTATCAGTTGTCTAGTACCCATAACACAAGCTTCGCTTACTTTGGGGCTACATGGAGCTGTGTAATTTGTCCGACAATATTTATTTATCATTATTTATTAATACCGGACTAAACCAAAATGGATAATTCCAACTGCGTGTGTTTCTTAAAGGAATATATGACTTTATTATTTTGTTAACTGTGTCATAGATCGATTGCAATGTAGTATCAATGGCAGGTGATGATAAAACGTCTTGAAATAATAAAATCAACAGCAGCAAGTTCTACCTTAATGCTATAATAATCACGTTTGTTAAAATTAAGACAATTGCTTTACACAATTATATATATACACATAATTAGGTAACATTACTGAAGGTCATAAGCTATGAAAGCTTCAAACATTGCTCTAACGAAAAGACTCCTAACGAAAGTACCCTACAGGTTTTGATTCCATTGTGAGAGTCAAAATATGCGACATAAACAGGGCATACGTACATTAAAACACGTGACTTAAAAAATGTACCCACGGACAAATTTCACAACGCATCTAGTGTCAAATTAAGCGAAGCTTGTGTTATGAGTACTAGATCACTGATAAACGTATGTAAATACATTTGGTTTTGTAAATACAGATTTATTATACACAGAAATTACCCAGATCAAGACAAACAGACATGTTCATGGACAAAAAAAATTCTCTGTAAGAATAGAGCCCTTGAGCCTTGGTATTAAGTTAAGTAACACTTGACCGTCGGGTACGTCAGATCTATACAGATAAATAAAATTGAAGTATCTGTTTGTAATATTAAAATAACCGCAATTAAATATATATGAATGAAAACCAAAACATTTTTGTCTGTCTGTTTGTTCCGAGTAATCTCTGAAAAATCTGGACCGATTTTGACGGGACTTTCACTGGCAGATAGCTGATGTAATAAGGAGTAACTTAGGCTACGTTTATTTTAGAAAATTTATTTATTTTTATTAATATAAAATTAATAATAAAAAAATAACTATTCCGCGTGGACGAATTCGGGGGCACAGCTAGTATAATGAATTGAAATTCAATGTGTAACAATCGCGAAAACCTAAGACAATACTAGTATAATGAATATTAAAATATATATATACGTACTTATTGATTTACAACTTAAACTGTAACCCTTAAACTTTAGACCATAAATTCTAATATATTATTATTAAGAGGAGTAGGACGCAGTCAAGCAACGCGTTCCAAATTCTAAATAATTAAACACTAGCTTGGTGACGCAGTGGTGAAACGCGCTGTTACGCTACTTTGACACCGACGCTCGTTGCTTCGATTCCAACACTGGACAACTCTTATAGATAACAACTCTTTAGAAGGGTGTTGTGTTCCTGTGTGTGTGTCAGGTCCCGGTAAGCTCCTAAAGGGTTGCTGTGTTAGAAGCAGAGGTGGCATTGCGCGGGCGGCACTTAATGTATTATAGTCGTTCATAGGCTACGGTAACCACTTCAGAAAAGGTGGGCTGTATGGCTTGTAAGCCTCTTCACGTTAGAAAACTCGCTCACTCTGAGGAACACAACAACACTCACGGAGTTGTCATTTACTTCCCTAAACGGGCCACTTCGACTCTTAAAAACATTACGACCAAGACAAACGGACATGTTCAAAATGTTCATGCACACAAATGCTTGTCCTGTGTGGGAATCAAACCCACGAGTGTTGATGTGAAAGTAGCGTTATTAACCACTGCGCCGCCGAGCTCTCAAAATGATAGCTAGATGATTACTTCAGAGTATCAGGCACGTACACAGACACGATAAGAAGGGATGAATGACACATCTGATCTTGAGTGATGACACAACTAATATTGGGTTCAACTTTACAAGTAGTCGATAAAACTGACAGTTAATGGATACGATGAATATTTTTTATACTACGTCGGGAGGCATATCACACGCAGCAACAACAACAACAACCTTCTACGGAATTATTATTTGACTGCGATTTTTGGTGAGGTAGAGTTACTTCCCCAGGCAGACTGCTTTGATGCACTCTACCTCTCTTAAAAACACCCAGACCAAGACAAAGAGACAGGTTCATGCACGCAAACGTTTGTCCTGTGTGGGAATCGAACCCACGAGCGTTGGTGTCAAAGTAGCGTAATAGCGCGTTTCACCACTGCGCCGTTATTTTGAATTTGGAACGCGTTTATTATGTTAAAAACTTGCAAATGTTCATAGGCTATAGTAACTGCTTACCATCAAGCATGCCGAATGCTTATGTGCAACTCTAGTGGTATAAAAGAGCTATGGCAGCCACATCATATCAAATGAGAACATGAAAACAAATTTAAGAGAGGTAAGACCCATATTAGAGGTCTGGGGCAGTACCTCCCAATACCAGTAGCAAAAGTATATGGAAAGGTGATTGAAAGGAGAATGAGGGTGAAATCCGATGAAATGCTGTGGGACGCACAAGGAGGTTTCCGAAATGGAAGGGGATGTACGGATCAAGTTTTCTCGCTCCGCAATATCGTAGAGAAGCATCTGGCCATAGACCGGAAGGTTTTCTGCGGTTTTGTGGATCTTGAGAAAGCCTTTGATAGGGTTGTGCGAAAGGAACTGTGGGACATATTGCCGAGATATGGGATTGACGGTTCACTGCTCCGTGCTGTGCAGTCCACTTACAAGGATTGCTCAGCATGTGTGCGGATAGACGGTGGCATGTCACCCTGGTTTGATGTCAAAATTGGTGTCAAACAGGGTTGCATGCTATCTGCTAGGCTGTTTATCCTGTATCTCGATAGTTGTCTGCAGAGAATAAGGTCAACGAATGTGGGATTGCGCATGGGTGACCAAGTGGTGAACTGTCTGCTGTATGCAGACGATGCCGTGCTATTAGCAGATACACCATCTAAACTGCACACACTGGTCACAGCGATGAAAGACGACTGTATGGAGAAAGGCTTACTACTGAATGCGAAGAAAACAAAGATAATGGTATTTGAAAGAGAAGAATCCAGAACTAATGTAAGGATTACGATTGATGATGAAGTGTTGGAACAAGTGGATGAGTTTGTATATCTTGGATGCGCTTTCAGCAGGGATGGAAGGTACACCGCAGATGTGGAAAGACGAGTGAGTGCTGGGAATAGTGTGAATGGAGCGTTGGGAAAACTTCTTGGCAGTAAAATCCTGAGCCAGAAGGCACAACTCGCTATACACAATGCAGTGTTGGTCCCAACGCTAACTTATGGAAGCGAGAGTTGGGTATGGCAGAAAGAGCATGAAAGTAGAATAAACGCGGTTGAAATGCCAGCGCTGCGCAAAATTTGTGGCGTAAGGCTTGTAGACCGTATTCGCAATGATGATGTTAGAAATAGAGTTGGTCTGAAAGAGAGCGTCGGTGTTAAAATAAGAAGAGGCATGCTCCGATGGTTCGGGCATGTAGAAAGAATGCAAGATGAAAGAATGACGAAGCAGATATACAATGCAAAAGTGGAAGGATGTAGGAGCCGGGGAAGGCCAAGACTTACCTACCATGACCAAATTGGTCATGTTCTATCAGAAGGTGATGTCAGGAGCCCTAGAAACCGGCGAGCGTGCATGAGAAGAGCAATGAATGTTAAAGAAGCGAGTGAGATATGTAAGGATCGAGTCACGTGGCGCTCGGTTCTCTCTGCCTACCCCGCAAGGGATTTGGCGTGAAGTTATAGATAGATAGAGGGGCAGTACCTCCACCTCACAAAAAATTGCAGCCAACTAACAATTCCCTAGATGGTTGTTGTGTTCCTGCGTGTGAGTGTGATCTCCAATAAGCTCCTAAGAAGTTGCTGTATTGCCACCAGACGCGGCATCGCGCGAGCAATATTTAAAGTATTATAAGCGCTTATAGGCTATGGTAACCGCTTTACATCAGGTGGGCCGAATGCTTGTATGCCTGCCCGTCGGCATGTATAAAAAAAGATGTTTGTTTGTGACTTGAGAATTATAGAAAACAACTTACCACTTCCACAACATCTCCGTTCTCACCATCAGCGTGTTCCTTCTTCTTCCTCAGAGGCTCGATGAGTAACTGTGAGTTCTCATTGAGTATCACAGCTAATTCACCAGCTTTGTCATAGAACTCAAGTTTAAGGGGCTGCACTGTGATCACCACTTTATGACCTTGGCTGTTATTAATGACCACTTTATTGTCATCCTTGGACTCTAGGTTCAATCTGACAAAAGACGATATAATAGCGTGTTATGAATTCGCAGATATAAATTACCATAGACAAGTTGCAATACAAAACACATTGTGCATTGCCAAGCCTGCTGCTAATAACTAATAACTTCACAGGAGTTTACTGGTAACCTCACTCAAGATTGAGAATACAATACTTCAAAAAACTATTTGGCTATGGTGGTATTTTTCCTTAGATCACATCTATTTTAGTAGCCTCAATTGCTATTTAGCAGGGTATACTTTGTGCAACTGAATTCTGCTTTTGCCCAGGGCATGATGATGATACCCATTCAAGTATTTCAGGCAAATTATTGGTGTAAAACCTAGTTCAAGCTCCTAGACCCTGAGCTGAGTTGGTATATCAGTCAATTTATTTTTATGTATACATTTGTTTATGTATACATGGTGTCACAGAGTACTCTTCTATTATACCATTCATAGCAAAACAGGATTTCATACAAATCACTTCCAGGCCTAGTCTCAGCATTGTATGACTTAATAGCAATATTTTCCCACAATCATGTAAGTGCTATAGGTAAGTTCCATCCACTACTTAGAAACTGCCAGTTCTTTTGATGCTGTAGTTGTCTATAGGTGTCAATAAACTTACTTGTCAACTCTGGGTGTGCCCTGCAATGCCAGCTGGGGTACATAGCGTGGATAGAGTGGTAGAGCTTCGTCCATTTCCACTCTAAATGTGCCATCTTCGAGCGATGACAGCTTTAGGGTGTATTGCCACTGTGGATAATACAATGTAGTTATTATTATGACTGAATTTAAAAAGGCATAATTCTCAATTTGGCTATATATTAATATATATATATATATATATATTTCATTCATAAAGAATTCAATACTAAAAAGTGAAATAAAAAGAACCCTTATATACAATCTTATATGTGACAGGGATTTATGTTTAGTAAGTTTTATGTACTCGTATTATTATTTTTGTCTCTGTCTACCCCGCAAGGGACTTGGCGTGAAGATATACATACATACAAGTTTTTTGTATACAAATGTACCATGCAAAGTTTTGTAACATGTGGACGGCCTCACGCTAGAGAATTAATTTCTCAAAAATAAGGTAAGAAAATAAAAAAATCATTATCAGAAGGTAATATCATGAACCCTAGGAACCAGGCGAGTGTGCATGAACAGAGGTATTGTTAAAGTAGTTCGATGTATGACAAGTATGACGATGGGAATGCTATCAAAAATCATTGAACGATTGACCACAATCCAGGGTACAATTTGGATTGGTTTTTGTAGCCAAAATTCTTGGTAGCCATTTTTTAATTAGATTTTTTTATCCTCATTTGTTGTAAGTTCTTCTTCCAGCCGGAGTGAAATTGCTGTGTTGACATTTGAAAAATGATCCAACACCCTGCCAGGTATTTCCAATTTCAAAATGTCCTGGAATCTTTCTATGAATCATCAATGTTGGCAGTAAATAAGCAAGCCGCCCTTGTTGCCGGATACTGGTATCCTCACTCAAGATTGAGAACACAACTCTTAAAAAAACTATTTGGCTATGGTGGTAATTTTCCTTAGATATAGGTGTGCTCACATCTATTTTAGTAGCCCCAATGGCTATTTAGCAGGGGTACCCTTGGGGTGTTTGTGCAACTGAATTCTACTTTTGCCTTGGGCATGATGATGATACCCATTCAAGCATTTCAGGCAAATTATAGTGAAAACCTAGTTCAAGCTCCTAGTGCCTGAGCTGAGTTAGTGCAGTTGATTTTTTATGTATACATATGTTTACATGGTGTCACAGAGTTCTCTTCTATTACATCATTCATAGCAAAACTCTCGCATTAATTTTTTAGTTCTATAAGTACTTCTTCCAGCTGGGGTGAAATTGTGTGTTGACATTTGAAAAATGATCCAACACCCTGTCTGGCATTTCCAATTTCACAATGTCCAATCTTTCTATGAAATCAGTATGAACATTTTCCAAATGTTAACTTTAGGCAAGCAAGTCGTAGTTGTTGCAGGATACTGATAAATTGGGAAAATTGTGGAACTCACGTCTGCCAATATTATTCTTTTGTAGAAGCACTTGGCTACGAAAGCAACATTTTTTGATTTAATTAAGTTCAAGTCATTATTTGAAGTTGGAGATTCATATCATTAAGCAGTTTATAAAGGTCTGTCAGGTACATCATTCTTTGATGTGATGAGGGTGTCGCGCAATTCTGTGTCATCTTTGTTTTCCAAGAACTCTATGACACAGTCAAAAAGATTGTAAAATCAAGTCAGACAATTTCCTTTTGATAGCCAACGCACTTCTTCTGTGTGAAAGATTAATCGGTTGAAATCTTTATCATTAGCAACACAAAGCTGATTAAATAATCTGCCATAAAGAGTTGTTTCGGATTTTATTGACTGCTTTGATGACATGTTGCAGTGATTGAAACAGTTGTTCACTTAAATTTCTAGCAACCAAATGTTGTCGATGAATGACGCAATGTACAGCGAGCACATCTAGAATTTTGTTTTTTAAATACAGTACGAAGCCTTTTTGACATCCTGTCATAGCCAAAGCGACATCTGTACCAGCTGATAATATTTTTCAAGGGAATTCCTTTCTCATCACAAAACTTTTCCAGTGTATTAAATATGGTTTCTCAGTTTGTGTCTGTCTCTAAATTTCAAATAATAGTTATTTTTTCATCTCTAATAAACCTTACGTCCTTTGAAAATGTTTTTGAACATAGAAGACACAAGGGCAAAGATGGTTATGCAATTTTCTATGAATCCAAATTTAATATATTCTGCACTGTCACATTAATGTTAGTACTTGCACAGTACAGATTCCACTTCACAATTTTATTTAATAATTATTTTTACGGACCGGTTTCGCCTTTGCGGCATTATCAAGGTATTTTATACAACATCTGAAAATTGTGAAGTGGAATCTGTACAAGTGCAAGTATTAACATTAACGCGATGTCTTCAAAATTCCACCAAGCGCCTACAATCAACAGTATCAATCAACATATTCTGCACTGTATTGCTGTCTGTTCTTTCTTGCTTTCGACATGGTTTTGTTTTTACAAATATGTAAGTAAAGTGTTGAACTTAGTTCTTGTTTAACAATTGTGCGCGAAACCACTAATGAAAATATAAAAAATATTACGAGCTTTTGTATATAAATGAAATACAGCACACCCCGATGGGAAGAAAACAAACATGCACGAGAGGTAGGGTGCATCAAAACAACAGAAAACCGCTAACAAATAACAACTAGAGAGGTAGAGGGTTGTTGTGTTCCTGCGTATAAGTAAGGTCACCAGTAAGCTCCTAAGGAGTTGCTGTGTAAGCAGCAGAGGAGGCATAGCACAAGTGATCATGTTACAAGCATTAATAGGCTACGGTAACTGCTTTACATCAGGTGGACCGTATGCCTGCCCGATGTTGTATAAATGAAAAAATGCACAAACTCATTTATCTATTTTGACGCTCAATCGTACTGAGCAAGTTAAAACAAGTATCGACGAACCAGCTCATTGCTACAAGTGTTCACAAATTGCATTATTACTACTTGATTGTGTACGGGCTATCCTATGAAAGCTACAATATTTTTAGTTTTTAGGCCTTCACCACCCAGAAGGGGGCGTTATCACCTATTTGAGAAAGACTGATATAGATAGATAGTGCCACTTTTGACTTTTTTTGAATTCTTGAATAAAATTTCCAATTTACCCTTTCATTCCTCTATCTAGGCAAATAATTAGCTCAAAAATACTTTACAATAAACTATACATATTTAATGTAAATACGTATATATGAGGTTAACTACCCAAGTAAGCCACTGGAACTTATAGAGCTGTGGCTTTCCTTCAAACTGAAAACTGTGTTTTTGGGTAAATGTTATTTTCTATAGTATAATGAAATGTAATGGTCTAAGCCAACCCAATCCAAAAACTTTTAAAGCGAACTTTTTAATCTTTGTCCTAAGATTCTTCAATAGTTTGATATGAAAGTGAGAATTTAAAATCCATATTCAAGAATTGAAATGACTGAGGTTACTTAATTTAAACTTTGTAAAGTACCCACAAAATGTAGCAACTGGCAGACATAGGGGAAAGACAAAACGAATTAGTCTTGGCCTAATTCCAGCTCCCGAAATAGGTCATAACTTATCGTAAATATAGATGATAAAGGCACTCTGATTTTTTACCAGAACAGTTTTTGTCTCCGATTGTGTATCGATGGTCTCCACATTTGCGAAAAGAGAATTGTCGTGCACAATTAATGACTTCACATCTAACACATACTGTGACTTTTCAGGTTTGAAAGCTCTTAAACGCTTACAAAACCCAGACTGATCGCAAGTTTTAAAATTATTTCTATCAACGCCTAAACTGCCAGATATAGCCAAAACCAGGAGCAGAAGACCAACAAAGGTCGTCATCCTGAAACAAAATAATATTTATTAGCAAAAAACCAAATAAAATTACATGAGATAACATGACAAAGGCCGGTCGACAAATAAATTCATTACTGAATAATAATTAATTTAGAGCATACCTGGCCGACGTGTGTGTTTATGAATATTTAATCTGGTAAAATATTTTCAAATTTTTACTCTACATGAACATGTCGCCAAATAAACTAAAATTTAATATTTAGCGGCTCTCATTTTAATACCTACACGCACAACAGAATTACGTGGAAATCTAGTTTGACAGTTTGACAGCATAAGGAAATTGCCAGCCATTATCCTTTTTACTCCCTGAAATATACCAACCATAACGCCTGCGTTGCGTCTGTCTTTTTAGGGGTAAAAAGACACGATACAAATAATTTATTTATAGGCATTTGTTGGAACGTCGATATGGTGCATCGATACAACATTGATCTTTCGCTTAATCTATATTCATCAACATCTTCATGTATTTTCGTAGGTTTCGGATGCTTTAGATTTGGCCCTTTTTCATTCCGCTCTTTACCTTACCTATTTCCCTAGGGCGGCCCCTGTCGACATTTGTATTTACACTTCTTTCGTAACTCTTTTATTGTCTATTCTTTCTACATATTCAAAACATCTCTATACCCTTTTCAACTTTTGTCTCAATATCGTGTTGTATTCCATTTTGTTCTCGTGTCGTGTTATTTCTTACTCTATTAATGATCACCACTCTATCAATGATGATACCAAGTATAACTCGCAATTAATCCTGTTCCTGCTGTGGGTTCGTATCCATAATATCGACAACTGTATTCAAGATTGTGCAATCGGCGACAACAAATATCCTCCCGAACAGGCATATTATTATGCTGGCATGACGCACAAAATGCTCTAGTTTGTACCCGGGGTAATGTACCTAAGTAAGAATGTCGGCCGGTGAGGATGTTTGTGTCTCCGTGAGGAAAAGAATGGTCGAACGAGCGGTTTGCTGCAGCAGCGCTTTCGTTCCCATTAATTTTTGTTTTAATAGTAGATTTGAACATGGCACGAAAGCCTTACCCTTATCAACTTACAAAATGAAAATGCCTATTCATTTGTAAATTAAAGTTTTTATTTGAAATTGATTTACCCTGACAAACAAAATTACCCCACGAGACGGGAAAACTGATTCGCTATCTCTTGCGAAACGAGCCATAATTATTCGTATTCGCAGAACATGTCATCTGTTTTATAGTATTTTTTTATACCACTAAGGTGGTAAACTATCGCGTGGTCTGCCTGATGTTAATAAACACTTAACGTAGTTTATAGACACTTGTAACACCAGGGACATAATACGTGCTTTGTTACTACTTAGGTAATGGGTTAACAAAGCACATGTTATGTCCCTGGTTCAAAAAAAAAAACTTGTAGTCCTGAACAGGGTACGCCGGTTTTTCGCACCGGACCAGCTTTAACTGCTTTATAAGACTCAACTTCGGGCCTGCGTAGGGTATTGCTCGCATCTCTGGGACGGTTCCGCACAGTCTCTTCTTGAAACTCTCGATAGGTTACAGCAACGGTCTATCCACATAATCGATGACGAAGAGGTCACCAAGAACCTTTTTTCTCCTCTTCCTCTTCTTCGTTGGGACATTGACTCGCAAAGCATATTTTACTGCCTTTACCATGGTGAGTGCTCTGAAGATCTGTTTTTCCTTATCCCACTCTCTCCCTTCCGTCATAGAACCACACGTGCAGGCTTGCGATATCATTATTCCACTATTGAGAACACGTGTGTTTCCTCCTTTCTACAACATGGCATCCTTTAAACGGAGCGTGAAGAAGCATCTTGCGAACTAGCATGGCAGCGTCAACTGACAAGGCACTGTAGTCTTTTGCCAGTTGCCGCTGTAATTTGGGCTCCTCCTTCCTTACCACCAGGTGAAGCGAAGCCGCTATGCTGAGCTAATATAAAACCAGTTGAGAATGCACAAGCTAACATTGCCAGAGGAACACCTGGCTCGTCAATTATATAACAATTCATTTTTTTTTGTCGGCCAATTTGACGATGTTCCTTAAGAGATAGGAACGGTGTTACTAAACATTCCTATTCTACTTTTTTATGCTGAATCCGAATCTGAAGTCAAAATTCAAATATTCGAAAAAAAGCAACAGACACATGCACACACAGACAAACATATAGATTTCATATAGGAACGCTGTTCCTGAAAAGGGAAGCTAAGATTGAGTAAATTGTACAAATTAAAAGTGAAAGTAGATATGTTTTATACTTGAATAACTAAGTATATTCTCTTTGCTAAAACCACATATTTTATGAACGTAGATAGGTACTTAAACAGTTTTGCGTTGTAATCAAAAAATGCTAACTCTAAGGCCCAACATTTGCACCTCTTATATTGGGAATAAAATTGTCCAGATATATGCCACTTCTTAAACGAGTCAGTTATTTAATAGCAATGCATTATATTCAAAGTTTTTTTGATAATATCAGTACATTGTACTTTACATTACTTTCTATTAAGTCTGTCAATGGTCTGTACGTACGACTAGTTTATTTTCATTCTATGCATACTTAGCCAAAATTGTTCCTAAGCTGCAATTTAACCTAACGATCAAATCAAAGAAAGAGTTGAGCGAGTAGAGGGCACCATTTTTATAGTATACGAGCTGTAGACTAAATAAATTACATACTTACCCAAACAATTAGTATTTCACAAATACTTATTAATGTTATGGACAAAATAGCAAGAAAACAATGCCGATCGACGGAAATCGTTACGAAGACACAGTACGCGCCACGTGTCATAAAACAAGTTGGCGTTGTCTGCCTAAACTGAATTATCTCTATCTATATAACAGAACGGAAAACTTAAAACCTTAGACGCCTTAGAGCATAATTAATAAACTCTAAACTTAAAATGCATACTCATAGATATTGGTACTCATATTTTCTGATAATTTAAAGCAACTGATAATATTAACATCGTTATGGTGACGGCCAAAAATCGCTCAACAAACACTCATAAAGTAATTTTACTTCCAAAAAACCCCCGACTTCATTATAAGATCATTAGACTATAAAATATGAACAGGCACCCATGATTCAGTTGAATATTCAGTGCTTACATGAACAACATTTATAAAAAAAATACAATAAACCTACTGCCACTATACCAAATCGATACATCATCGCATTGAATCGAATGAAATTTTACACGAAACGCAGAAAGTTCTAAATTATCGATATTTTTCGACAACTTCCACTATTTAGTATTTACTTTTAATTTTACTTTTCAATTCTTAAAATAATAGATTGTTACGCAAAAATCAAGAAAATGATGATTTAATAGTTCATGTGTTTTAAATTATTTATTCATAATCAAAAACTATGTATCAAATTGTTGCACTAATATTTTGATTATTAAACGTTGTTTTGTTTGTTAAAATTGTTTTCATTGGAAAATTTGGAAATGTCTAATTTAGAGAGTGAGGATTTGGAGAATGTTCCGCTAGTGCGGATGGAAGACGTACAACCAGCTAGGGATAGTAGAATTTGCGAGAATTACGAACAGTTGGAAACTTGTGTCGTGGATAGTGTTGATTATGGAGAATGTATTTTGGAAAATGAGGAGTCCCACTCGCACATTGGAAGTATGGTGTCTATAGAGTTCGAGGAGGTGATAAGGTGTACTGATAGTGATAGTGAGAATGACGATACAGCCGAGGTTGTTGTTCCGGAAATGCTGCCACAAAATGAAATACCAATTGTAAGTTTTTATGACATTTACATTACTTTGTGTAACGGTGACCAGAGCTGATCAGTCTATCTAGGTATAAAATAGACTGATCACTAAATTATTTAAACAAAATTTGAATGGAGTCATAAACTGGACCACGCACATGATTCCAATATAGCTTTCTGTTCATGTTTGTTGTGGATTAAGGTAGACTAATATCATGAGTTCTGAATCTAAAGAATAAAAAGAAACTTAGATCAGTTGCTGTATTTGTAGTTTTGTATGTAAACATGTGCGTTTGACTCTATAGTTTGTATCGTAGGGAAGTTGTTGTTGTGGCAACACTGCTATAGTATGTTGATGTGCCATAAAAATATGGTAAACAACATATTTATATACATTTACTATTATATCCAAGCTCTTCTCTGCTTCGTGTTATATTGTTTCTCAATCCATTAGGATTGGTGAGGTTCGCTAGCGAAGCTTAAGCTTTTTTACATGGAGCAACTGTCGTCAGACCTCCACAACCCAGAAGGAAAAAATCAAAAAAGATCTTGTCTTAGGATAGGTCATATTTTATGTCTTTCAAAATATAATTTCATGAATGTGTGAGTTTTCTCACAATGTTTTCCTTCACCGCCGAGCAAGTGATAAATATGTACATAAATTCAAAAACACATTTAGTGGTACATGCCCCCACCTGGATTCGAACCGGGGACCAGTTGATCAATAGGCTGATTCCTTATCCACTGCTATATCCAAGCTAAAAATGCTATAATAAATGAATACACATACAGCTACACTCACCTAACATATTATATGTGTTACTAGCTGTGTAGCTATATTAATAAAAATATATAAAATTTCTGAAATAAATTTAGCCTAAGTTACTCCTTATTACATCAGGTATCTGCCAGTAAAAGTCACGTCAAAATCGGTCCAGCCGTTTCAGAGATTAGCATGTACAAACAGACAAACAGATGAAAATTGTAAAAATATTAATTTTGGTATTATGTACCATGTATACATCCATATGCATTTAGTAAAAAGCGGTTATTTTAATATAACAAAGAGACACTCTAATTTTATTTATCTGTATAGATAAAAATGTCTACTTATTTCTTTACATTTTCCAGGAAATTGAATTAAAAAGAAAAATAGAGAATCCAGAAAGTTGGCCTACATTAGAAATATTACCGGGTGGTGTTATAAAACATGCTGAGAAGTGTATGGACAGTGAGACACCTAGAGATTACGGGGAGAACATGTATGTGTGTGCAAAGTGTTCGCAGAGCTTCAAGTATCTTTTTTGTTTGGTGAAACACGTGAAATGGCATGAGACTGAACAGAAGAAATCGGATTTCTCAAAATTATGTAAGAATTTTCAATATGTTAACTCTGTATTATGTGATGAATGCAAGTTGATTATGTCAACATCAATATATTTAGGCAGATCATCATCTTTGATCTTATCACATTTAGGATTGTGCATACATTTGGGACTGGATTTTAACCCCTATGCAAAAATACACCAGTGATGCGGAAAGACGAGTGAGTGCTGGGAATAGTGTGAATGGAGCGTTGGGAAAACTTCTTGGCAGTAAAAGCTTGAGCCAGAAGGCACACCTCGCTATAGACTATATAGCTGGGTATGGCAGAGAGCATGAAAGTAGAATAAACGCGGTAAAAAATGCAATCTTTGCATATACATTTTTTCTATGCAGTGCTATGGAACCACTCTTGTGTGAGTCCGACTCACACTGGCTAGTTTTTTATATCTAAAGAGAGTGGCAAACAAGTGGTCCACCTGATGCGAAATAAAAAGAGTTACAGTTAGAGTTTTGAGAACAAAGTCATTTGAGTTTAGTAACATAATACCTGTATCCATATGCATTCACATGTAACAAACACTCTTCTTATGATACATTAAATTAGTGGCGGGCGATACAAATCGTATATAGATACAATATCTATGTATTGGTCCAATACCCAATATCTATATATCGGGTGGCACGAAAAGTATGTACTGGATATCTTTGTCGTGTTAATAACTCGTATCACACTAAGGTACGGTACTGTATGTAACTGAATCTGAATATCTGATAGTGATCAAGAGTCAAACAATAGGCGCATGAAAGAATTCGAGCTAAATATTTGAGTGAAACGGCTACAAGACTGATATAGATAGGAACGTTTCCGTGTGAATATTCATTTTAATTTAAACATTATTTGTAGCCGTTCAAGGCTTAAAATAGCATTGCAAAGTTATTTTCTGAATACTTGACTTTAGTCAAGGAAAGTAAAACGTGTACATGTACAATAAAACAACTCAAGCGATTATAAACTTTCCGTATACGCAATAAAATTAATTTTAAATTTATTCGTTTGTTGTTGACCTTTGTCCTTGACCGAGACAATGTCTAAATCAATAGCATAGTAAAATCAAATAAGTAGGCTGTCTTCATAGATACGCACCGCGTTCGTTTTGTATGTGAGCGCGCTCGTACCATCCCGTACGTACGCGTCGTCGCACGCACACACTGACAAAATATATCGCTGTTATAGGTACGCCAGTCATGGCTACGCCGTGCTTAATACCGCACGCGCCCTCATAAGTACCGCGCCGCTGCATAGTGGAACGAAAATGAAAATTGAGGAGATAAGGATTTTTATGCATATATTTGAATTCTATGTACTAATATGATAATTTAATGTCATATTGTCTTTTTTGATATAATCGATATTTTTAGAGATATAACACTTTAAAGTTTGTATGGAGAATTTTTATTAATTTCTGATATTTTTTTAATATATGTATCATAAATAATAACAATATAGGTAAAATAAACATCTTATAATGACATTCCACACCACCAACAAGGCTCTCTTTTATTAAATTTGAATAAAAAAATACGTTATTTGTTTGCAAAAAAAAATATTGATTTAGTGACAAAACAAACAACGTCATTTGTTAATAACGTTGTTTTTAGTAACAGAACGAATAATGTCATAAGGTAATGACGTCACTTTTATTAAAAAAAACAACGTCATTTCTTAATGACGTCGTTATTAGTAGCAAAACAAACAACGTCATTTGTTAATGACGTTCAATTCAATTCTCCTTTATGGCGATCCTGGTAATGTTTACGCCAATGACAGTGCTTTCTTTGTAAAAGCCAGTGTTCATCTCAGTATCTGGCTATGCTAAGTAGGTGACTCTGCAATGAGTTGGCCTTGTGGGTGTACAGAAGAGAACCAATTTTGGCGAGTTATTAGGTTACTATGATGTTCTGTTGATAATCCTGTAATAAATAGAGACACGCACTACATATAGGACAGAACAAAATGTCATTTGTTAGTTTTGACAAACACTTTAAAGTCTAATGTTATTAGTGTTAATAAAATTACATAAAATATGTATAAAGGGAGAGGAATTGACACATGACAGTAGGGATTTAAAATCAATAGGAAGGGGGATAGAGGGGGGAAGGAGTTAATGACGTTGTTTGTCTGATAAAAACAGGATGTCATTAGCTAATGACATTGTTTGTTTTTCTATGTCGGCCAATCAGAGCGCCGATAGCCATGACGTGTCTTATTGTCATTGGTTGATCCAAATCAATTAGGAAAAGGTTCGATTGCGTTTGAAATAACAATGTTATAAAAAATAAGAAAATTAAAATTAACATTCAGTATGTTGTTACATAACATAACATACGGACTACCTTGCAATATTTTTTTTAGAAAATATTTAATTTCGTTAAAATGTTTCAAGATTTGGTGACAAATATTGACATATTTGTGAAATTACAGGAAAGTGGCGGCATTAAAAATAATAATTTCTTATACGAAACCTTAAAGACGAGACTACTTGTAGATTTAAATGATAAAGATGATAAAAGCTAAAAAAGTTCTGTTCTAAATATTGTTTCAATCTTCATAGGAGGTGGATAAGTGCTAACAGAAACGAAATTCAATTTAAAAACTAAAATAGTCAGTGGTTAGAGGCAAATATAGTGTGGCCAGAAGTTATTACGAAAGTTTTTGAGGAAACGACTAACCAACCTGGACCAAGTGTCGTGGAAACGTGTGACCAGCCTACACCATCTACATCTACTCATTGTTTAGTACAAGAAAAACAAACAGTAGGGACATCAACTGAGGCGCGTCCAAGAAAAATATTTGCCGACTTATCAAATAATCAAAAAAAGAGGCGTATAGAACATAATATGAGCACAACTATATCTTCAGATGAGTTTACTTTTGCTTACGTTTTAAAGTTAAAAAATGATGGTCATGACAACAATCCACAAGATGTGAATTGGGTAAAAATAGCATTTTTGAAAATAAGAAACCTCAATACTCTCCTGATGAAGCTCTAAGTTTAATGGTATCACTGAAATTATCCAAATGGCAGTATAATTTATTACGAAAAAGTGTCGAACAAAAAAGTCATAATTTATTTCCTTCATACTACGCCATTCAAACCGCAAGGCAAGACTGCTATCCACCAAAAGAGGATATTACAGTAACTGACAACAGCCAAAATAAAGTTACAGGCTCTTTTGGACATAACGGCAAAAAGAATAATAAAATCAATCGCAATTGACAAAGAATTTAAAGAATTAACAATGATTAGTAAATGGGGGTTTGATGGTGCTTCTCACCAAGCTAACTATAAACAGAAAACGCACTTAACTGAAGAGGGACACTTTGATGATTCGAGTATTTTTATGGGTAGTTTAGCACCAATTAAAATAATTTCTGGAGATCATGTAGTCTGGGAGAATGAGTCACCTAATTCCCCATATTGGTCGTCCACTCTTCTTCAAATTTATTAAGGAAAATAAAGATACCATATTACAGGAAAAGAATGCAATAGAGTCGGAAATAAATAATTTAATCGCAACAAGAATAGGAGAAACCAAAATATCACATTCATTGCTTCTAACAATGATAGACGGTAAAGCAACATCAGTTTTAAGTGAAACATCATCCCAAAGATGTGATATTTGTAAGGTTGTGCCAAATGAGATGAATAATTTGCCATTGGTACTGAGTAAGACAATTGGTACTGACTTATATAGATATGGTATTTCATCTTTACATAATTGGATACGATTTATGGAATGTATTCTTCATATAGCCTATAGGTTAGATTTAAAAACATGGATTGTAAAAGGTGACAACAAAGCTATTATGGAAAAAAGAAAGTATCCAGGAAGCTTTCAAAGATCAAACCGGACTTTTAGTTGATGTTGTAAAACAAGGGCATGGTACCACCAATGACGGCAATACTGCTAGAAGATTCTTTGCAAATACTGCAATTACGGCTTCTATAACCGGAGCAAACGAAAATTTGATAAAACGGTTTTCAGTAATCTTAGAAGTAATTACTTCGGGTCTTTTTATTGATATTTTAAAATTTAAGGAGTATACTGAAACTACCGCAAAGTTATATACCGATTTATATCAATGGTATTACATGCCCTCTAGCGTACATAAAGTCCTGGTGCATGGGGCAAAAATAATTGAAAATTTTGGTTTAATTCCAATAGGTAAATTATCCGAGGAAGCTGCTGAATCGAGAAATAAAGATTTCCGTAGATATCGCAAAAATAATTCTAGAAAAATTAATAGAAAAGCCACCAATGAGGATATTTTAAATAATTTATTAATCAGTTCTGATCCATATATTTCAATAAAACGACGTAAAGAAATATCGAACGAACACATAAAGAAATATCACAGGAGGCCAAAACTTTAGTAATATTAGATGAAATTATTGACGATGATCAAGAAAAAGAAAATTTTGAGTTTATAGATGTAAGTGGTCTAGAAATTGATGAGTCTGAGAACATTAACTAAATAATATGAGTGGACTAGGCCTACTGGGGATACCACTGTTAAAAAAAACGCGCCTGGTTCTCTACCTCTGGGGTGGTGTGGAATTGAGAATAAAAAAACGAAAAAACTTAATTGTCACAAAAGCGCAGCGAAGCGCAGTTACAGACGTACCTTAAAAATAGCAAATTAAATAGTATAATACAAATCTGAAGTCATTTTTTTTGAGACCTCTTTAGACCTCGGAGTTTTTGAGGAATTTGTGTTTTTCTCCATACATTTTATTTTTCAATAATTCATAACTAATAAACTATTGATTATATCCAAAAAGTGTATTAGTAATTAATGTCTTGTATTTGGTAGTAGAATCGAAATGCATCATAATTTTTTTGTATATTCAAAGTTGGTTTTCAGTGGTCTCTATATCCACTAGCGGCCTTTTTCGTTCCAACGTGCGCTGCGCTCCCGCTCTTAATAATTTGTATGTGTACCTACTTTAACAACAAATTCGTAAAGATGGCTAAAAAGTAAAAAGATTTTTTTTGTATCAAATGTGTAATTTTGTTATAAAATCACAAATTTCCTACAGAAAAAAGTACTTTTAATGCCTATCATTTTAGGCTACTGTAAAAATATTAAATTTTCGAATATAAAGATTATAATTTTGATAAGTGTAGTAAGTGAAAAAGTAAAAATAGTTGTGTAAAAAAAAATGGGTGCGTGTACTTATGTACGCGCGTGAGAAGTAATACTTCTCTGGCATCATTAAATAACAAATCCCTGGAGGGATGTTGTTGTGCTCATGCGAGTGAGTGACGTTATCACCTCACAGGCAACTGCAGCCAAATAACAATTCCCTGGAAGGTTGTTGCGTTCATGCAAGTGAGTGACGTTACTACCTCACGGAAAACTGCAGTCATATAACGTCATGTAACGTCACTCACTCGCCTGAACACAACAACTGTCCAGGGAATTGTTATTTGGCTGCAGATTTCTGTGAGGTGTTAACGTCACTCACTCGCATGAACGCAACATCTGTCCAGCGAATTGTTATTTGGCTGCAGTTTTCCGTGAGGTAGTAACGTCACTCACTCGCCTGAACACAACAACCGTCCAGCGAATTCTATTTTCTATGTATATCTTCACGCCAGGTCCCTTGCGGGGTAGGCAGAGAGAACCGAGCGCCATAAGACGCGGTCCTTACACACTTCACTCGCTTCTTTCACATTCATAGCTCTTTTCATGCACGCTCGCCGGTTCCTAAGGCTCCTGACATCACCTTCTGATAAAACACGACCAATTTGGTCATGGTAGGTTAGTCTTGGTCTTCCTCGGCTCCTACATTCTTCCACTGTCGCATTGTATATCTGTTTCGTCATTCTTTCATCTTGCATTCTTTCTACATGTCCGAACCAACGGAGCATGCCCTTTCTTATCTTAACACCGACACTCTCTTTCAGTCCAACTCTCTTTCGTACATCATCATTTCGAACGCGGTCAGCAAGCGTTATGCCACAAATTTTTCGCAGTGCTCGCATCTCGACCGCATTTATTCTACTTTCATGCTCTCTCTGCCATACCCAGCTCTCACTTCCATAAGTTAGCGTTGGGATTAACACCGCGCTGTGTACAGCGAGCGTATTTTCTATGAAGTTCAATAATATTATCCTTATTGAACATCATCTTTGAACTTCATAGAAAATCATTGGATGTTAACCAATATATTCACTGATTGTGAAAATATAGATATAGATAGACATAACCGAGTCGTAAAGAATCACAGTACCGTATAATAACACTTAGTTTTCAGCGTGTGGCGTATCGTAGGATTCTGACAGATACATAGATATTGCAATATATAGTTACGATATCTGATATGCAAAACCAATATATAGATACGATTCAATATTGCGTGGTACCCATCCCTGCATTGAATTATATATTTGCGACTTCATACAACAACATTTTGCTGCAAATAGCAAGGCATATCAGTGAGACTAGGGGTAAAACGATACGAGTAAATACAAGTACTTACTCTATACTTTTCTTCCGATACCAAGTACTTTTGGTATTGATACTTTGAAACTGAGTATCGAGTAGGTATCGTTCAAAATTTTGAAAAGTACTCGTATCGGTATGCCAATGTCACGATTTTATTTAAACAGGTTGAAGAGCCTTCTGTGAGCCTGTGACTTGTCTAACTATGTTGACAGAAATGTATATAAAATTTGCATCTTTTTAGTGTGAAAGTATATTGAAATTTTGAACACCTCCTCACTAGGGATAAAATGATACGAGTAAATACAAGTACTTACTCGATACTTTCCTTCCGATCCAAGTACTTTTAGTATCGATACTTTTCAATTGATACCAAGGAGGTATCGATACTTTAACACTGATACTGAATCGAGTAAAAGTATTGATACCTTGGAGGTATCGTTACATCCCTAAGTGAGACAGCAATTTAAAATGGAGCAATATTCTAAATGAAGCTACTACTACTAATAAAGTCGTGTTGTGGTCAGGCCGGATGGTGTAAGAAAATCTCTGTATCGCCCTTATGGGCAGTTACTACGTCATTGGATAGGTATTAAGATATTTATAAACAGCCCTAGTAATGTAAAATTGTAACCATAGCGCAATTTAGTAACAGCATAGTTTGGTACAACGCCATCTAGTGTAGAGTTGTGAAAAACGGTCTTTTCTTACATTTCTGTTATTAATTATATCCCAAAAACGTATTACCCAAATAAGATGGCTTACAAGCTTAATAATTACTCTCATATTGATTTAAAATGCTCAAATCACAAACAAATGTCAAAATCAATTTGAGTCGATTGTAGATTATTTACTACAGTTGAGTGGAACACTAAATGTTTCGAACAAAGACTTCTATGTATACTACTGGAGTATACATAGAAGTCTTTGGTTCCGAATATTCAATCCAGTAGTGACATAGATATATAGGGTATTATAACCGAAATTTTACAGTTTACTGCTCCAAAATACCGCTTTTTAACTCATTTCATGAGTTCAAAAAATGGTATTTTAAATTTTGGAATTGTTTCATGAACTTCAAACATCTGTAAAAAAATGTCTGATGACAAAAATACCTAGAACATGTTTTGCTAGGTTTGCTTACACATTACTTTAATTGAATACAATAAAAAATACTCATTTATCATTTAATTGGGCCGTAAATTAGCAGTAAATTGAAAAATTTTAGGTATTTTCGCCAAAAACCATAAAAATCAGATAAAAAAAAAGCGTCCGACTTCGTCTAAGACAACCATGGCTTAAATGGTTCTAAACTGTCTGTACTAGCTTCGTCATAAAGCTTTGCACCCATCTCTTAATCAGCCGGTAGTTATGAAACGACTCTTCTATATGTTGCTAAGTTGCCACAACTATTGCATTGTAAAATCATACTATCGAAATTACAGAACACTGTATCCATGTAATAATTCTCTCTCAATATTTTTTCAGGTCAAAATGACAAGAAATACACATGTATTCACACAATCAGAAGCAAAGTGATATCGAAACCTAATAAAAGGAAAGTACCAAAGAAAACTAAATCATAGCTTAAGATGGTTTTACTATAATTTTGTAAATTATATTTTAAGGTATGTAAAAATATATTATAAATTATTGTAAAAAAATATGTATCATTGATGTAGCCATAATGGACAACATTTCCTAGTCTTCGATTTGTTATCTCTAACACTGAACTACAATACTACATATAAAAATTATACCCCTTGAAAAATATTTCTCATAAAAATAAATAAAATTACAATACAAATATTCTTTATTGCACCAAATTAAAATTGTAAACAAAAGATACTTAGAAACTGTAGTACAATAGGCGGTCTTATCCCTAAGCAATCTCTTCCAGACAACCTTATGATAAGAGAAAACTATTATCTTGTAATAGTACAGGTAGGTGGTGCAGAGCAAACCATACAAATTAAAACAAAGTTATGACATGCATTAAAAGTTATTGTAGCTAGTTAGCTACAATAATGTCAGTGACTCAGTGACGAGTAAGAAAGAGAACGATCAAATAGAGTTACAGGAAAGTAGTGTTCTTTGACAAGAGATTTAAAACAGGAAAGTGTTTGAGCACAACAAATATTAAGTGGTAGACCATTCCAGAGACGTACTGCTTGAACTGAAAACGATTTGGAATAGAATTGAGAGGAGTGAAATGGAGTTTTAAGTCGAAGAAGAAGGTTTTGACGTAATTCACGACCCTGTACACCGTTTTAAGATATAAATCGATCTTTGAGGTAACTAGGAGAAGTGGGATTGAAGAAAATAGAATAGAGAAGTGAGAAATTACGTGAATACCTAACAATATACATTTAGTACACTAGACATATACATGATAATTTATTGGACAGGATTTGCGTTGCATTACATTACTCATATTTAAGTTGTACCTATTGTCTTGTCATAAAAGGTAATGTCCAGTGGCTCAGCTGAGACGTATATTGCCTCCCAAAAATTAATGAATTAATTTTGTTAAACCCTATAGATTTGAAAAACTTGAAAAATGACATTAATTGCACTCTTATGACGTTAAAGTTTGCTAGCGACGCGAGCTATGTAAATGTGATGTGATTTACGTTTCTTCAAAGTGAGGTCCAGACTATGTGCAGAAAGGGATGCATTTTCATGCATTGGCCAGCCTGCTTAACTCATCAAATGTATGAAAATATATCTCCTCTCAGTACATCTATGCTTTAGTGGAGTCCAGATTTTATATCTCTATGGTACACGTTGTTCTTCAACGGAACTTCAGTACGACGTCACTATCGAAGACTACGAGCATTCCTGATCCATTTCCAAATTCATACAATCTATATAACTCACTGTTATTCACTGAACCCAGAGACATGTTACTAAAGGACTCGCCATACGCGTGATTCTGTTAGTAAATAATTCTGTCATTTTTGACGGGGGACGAGGTAACTACTACATAGAAACGAAAATAATGTTTTAAGGAAATGTCAACCTTATTTCGAGGCACGTACAGTTCAAAGTTATTTTCTTACCGCTGCCTGCCATCTGTTGTGGAATAGCTGAACTTCTTCGTAAATCGAAGCTGGTAGATTTAAAATTACGAAACGTCTTATATACTTTTTTGTCTTTAGCTAAATGAACTCTATTATACAGCATGAAGGACTGTTTTATAATTTACGCTAATTTGGGATAGGAGATATGCGACCAAAGTCGCGGAATATGATTCGATTGCATCAGTACTCGATTACTGAATCGATTTCTCATGTATTAATCGTTATCACACCATTTTAATTTCTTTTATATGAAAGCAAATAAAATAATACTTGCATGTGAAAGGTAACTCAATATTTTTGCAAACTAGAAGTGTTCGACCTTTTTTTGCATGACATAACTGCACAGTTTGGCATTTTTAGTGTAACACTTTATGATGTATGCAATTTGATCTAACCTGCTTTGCGTGCTTCCGCCACCAATTAGTTCATGCGGCCTAGCGCCGGCCGGCACCCACCCACTACTGTTAGTACTTGGTACATGCCGACGCTGCCATGGCTGCTCCGGTAGTCTCTGCCTCGGCTGCTGCGGTCCTCCGTCATCTGGAACAGAATCCGCATGCCCCCACCACCACCGTCGCTGCCACGACTGGCCTGGTCGTCGCTGCGACACGTGTTTCGCCTCTCCACGAGGCATCATCAGGCGTTGTTGTTAGGATAAATTGAACGCAATTTCAAGTGACTTATATAATTGACGAGCCAGGTGTTCCTCTGGCAACGCAAGCTTGTGCATTCTCAACCGGTTTTATTTGAAAGAGTATTATAAAGATTGGTCCCACTTTTTCATATTATAAAATTCAGTTCTGATAGTGGGGTTCAAGAAGATTTGAGGAAACTTCTCAAATATCACAGGCCTGGTCGTCGCTGCGACACGTGTTTCACCTCTCCACGAGGCATCATCAGGCGTTGTTGTTGATGCCTCGTGGAGAGGCGAAACACGTGTCGCAGCGACGACCAGGCCAGTCGTGGCAGCGACGGTGGTGGTGGGGGCATGCGGATTCTGTTCCAGATGACGGAGGACCGCAGCAGCCGAGGCAGAGACTACCGGAGCAGCCATGGCAGCGTCGGCATGTACCAAGTACTAACAGTAGTGGGTGGGTGCCGGCCGGCGCTAGGCCGCATGAACTAATTGGTGGCGGAAGCACGCAAAGCAGGTTAGATCAAATTGCATATAGATTTGACTTTCGCAAAGTAACGCCTGAATCTATTAACTACTTTATGATGTTACCTGAGCGATAACGATTACAAGACTGTTAGAGAATCGATTACGCACGAAGTATTTATGCGCGCAATGGATCACAATATCTTGTACCATGACAGAGGGGAATGATCCTACGAGGCTGGTCCTTCAGTAACATGTCTCTGACTGAACCCTTCGAGACGGGTATTTTCAAGTTTTCAATGCTGTATTATTTTAACGACTGTCATGTATTGACAACAGCCGGTACAGACTGGTTGTACAGACACGTGCATGTGAAATCTTCAGAATTCCTGATATTTTGAGCCTGCTTTTGGATAGCAACAAATGCGATTTATTGTGTGATTCTGACCTTACGATTTTGTGCCAATGTATTACGATAGTTTTAAAATTGTTAATGTATTGGCTTGTATGCGAAACACAATTATATCCTGTTGTCACTGTTAAATGTTTAATGTGTTAATCATTGCAAATAATTTAAAAGATTTATTTATTGACATTTTTCTTATGTTAAATATTAAACTTGTGTACAATTATTATATGAATAGTTTCAAAATGTATTTTAGGTTTATTAATAATGTATATGTGAAACACATAAAGGACATGTAAAGATTTATATATATGCAGGTAGTTTGCAGAGCAAAATGTTCTTATAAAAAAAATGACCATACCATAAGACGGCATGGAAGCAAAACATCCTAATGTAAAAGGTACTTCATTAAATAAAGCAAAATGCCCTTATTATAAAACGACCGCCATTTAAATAGGGGTAGGTAGTAGCAATGAAATACTATTATTCCATGTAATTATGCTTTATTTCTTAAAATCGCATTTATGTATATTGCATAAATCAATATTTAAAAAGTTTATTGTAATGAAGAGATAGCAATACTAGCAATAGTACCTCAAAGGTACAAAATAAATTTTATAATGAGATCGATCATAAATGTTTGTGATATGCTTATTAAAGGAAAACAATATTTAAACATTTATTACAAGTAATTATAAGATAATATTGTTTTTATAATATCACCATAACTAAAATCTTTGTGATGTTCTAAATTTTAATTTAAATAATAGTTATTATTGATCAGTTGTATAATAACAACAACTTAAAAAGTTATATGTCATAATTAATGTTAAATGTACTTCAAAAGAACTAACTTGGCAGCTTTGTCGCCTAAAAGTCTATTACGATGGGAATCAAGCAATCCATTTTCTGTTTGCTTTGCTGCACTGAAAAACTGCTCACTTGGAATACTTTTGTTGCGTTAACGTATAACGGTTACAGTGAACTTTTGTTAACGGATCTCGGTCTCTCGTTAATCTTTTTTCACTGGTATATTCTGTCAGCAAATTAGCTTCCATATCTGATATTTGATTTTCAGTACTTGATTTGTTTGCACTTGTTATAGTTGTTGAGAGATTTCTAATAGGTCTAAAAATGTGGCTGTTGTAACGATGTGAAAAACGATAATGTAATTAATTCTTTAAAGAATACACCAAATCAGGAACGGCGGTTGTATTGAGTCTGGTGTTGTGACTTTCCACGCTGTTTACAGAAATTTGAATCTCGTCGTAAACTTTATTATAGATCGTACTAGAGTAATAACGTTGGATATACATGTTTGGTGAGCTCAATTTTTTTGGGTACCCGCCAGAAGCTTCACTCTTACTAATTCTTGAATTAAATCATCAAGCTACTCTATTTAATTATTGAAGATTAAAACAACATTGATCCTTGATCCAATTAAGCCTTTCTAACAACATATAATAGTTGGTATTCCAATGTGTTGGTGAGTCATGACAAATTTTTGATTGAGTCGAAATTGTATATTTTCTACTTCTTATTGTTGAATCGTCCTACAATTTTCCTACATTTTGCAAGTAGTATAGAGATTGATCCATTATTTTAATATTTTCATTGACCACCAGATGCAACTGATGTGTTGTACGTAGGTCACACTATAAGTTTTGCGTAACTTAAAAAAACAACATTTTTTAACCAAAATATTATGTTTATTGCTTTTCAAAATACTCTCCTTTACATTTTAAACATTTTATCATGCGATCGAACCATTTTTTAAAACAGGAGGACCACAGATCTGAAGGCATGTTTTCTACGTGCTGATTGAACGCTATCACTGCCTTCTTCGGAGTTGGTAAAAGTGAAACCTCTCATCAAATCTTTGATTTTGGGGAAAATACAGATATCACAGGGTGCTAGGTCGGGGCTATGCGCAGGATGGGTAACGAGTTCTACTTTTTCGGAAGTTAAAAATGACTTTGTTTTGTTGGCCGTGTGTGAAGAAGCGGTGTCATGATGTAGGAGAACGCGGCTTTTTGGTCGTCTTTCGCGAACTTTTTCTAACACCCTGGGTAAACAAATAGTATTTTTTTTTACCAACGTTTCTCGCCTGCCTCACTTTTGTTGGCCTGTTCTCATTTTCAAACACCCATTCACAAGATTGCTGTTTTTTTTCGGGTTCAAAACAATAAATCCATGTTTCGTCTCCTGTGACAATGTCATAAACAGCATTAGAATGTCCGTGGTCTTACTTCAGTTGCATCTGTGAGCGCCATTCCACGCGAGCCCGCTTCTGTTCCGCTGTCAGTTCGTGAGGGATCCAACGACAACAAAGTTTCCGAACTTTCAATTCTTCGTGTAAAATTTTCTGAATTTGGCTCATACCAATCCCCAATAGTTCTCGAATTATCTCATAGGCAGTCCGCGGCTTTTCTTCAATTAGCCGCTTAACAGTAGCCACATTATTTACGTTGATGGCAGTTGAAGGCCGCCCTTCACGAAATTCGTCATGTAAAGAAACTCGACCTCTCTCAAATTCAGCAAACCATCGCCTCACGGTGCTCAAAGAAGGTGCTTCTCTCCCAAAAGCATTTTGAAGACGAGCAGCACAGTCTTGCGGAGAGAGAGAACTTTTAAAATCATAAAAAATCATCGTTCTAAAATCTTTTCGACTCAATTCCATTTTCGTTGCGTACGTAGAACTTTAATGTGTGATAAAAAACAATTGACAAATGATTTCCCGCCAATTGTTTTTTTTATTACTAAGTAGGTTGCAACGTTTCAAAAAATATAACATTTGAAATTCAAATAGTTCCGATTAGCTAGAAGTGCAAAACTTTTAGTGTGCCCCATGTACAGTCAAAAACGAATAAACCACTTGACTGCGTGAAAGCACCCCGCGCTCCCAAACCGTAGTGTTTTAGCGCTTAAATATCTCAGCGACTCGAACCTACTGAACAATGGGAGGATATTTTAACCAATAAGCTAAGTGCCGCGATCCGCGAACTAGCCAATAAGAGCTGTGCATTCTTCTATCCGGCCCGTAGCGGTGAGTAATTGAGTTCCTATGCAAAATAGCCCCATAGATTCTCCATAGATTATATCCTTCATGTGTACAGTCAATATTGTTATTTTAGCTAAAGTACAGGCACGCTTCATTTTGGAGGACCCATCTCTGATCATGCATATTTTGTGTACGCATTCCCCTTTCTTCTAACATACTTTGAAATATTTCCGAAATATAATCTCGCGAATGCCGTTCAAGAGCCTCCACTTTCAATATTTTTTCGTTATAAAATCTTTGGTAACACCATACCATTTCGAAGATAACAGTAAAATTACTGATGAAGAATCTGGCCACATATCTGATCTGAAGGAAATTTTCTTATGTTCTTTATTTTTTATGACATATTCGGTTATTTTTGTGCCTTTTAGAGCATAATTTGGAACAACACGGTTTATCAATCGGCGGAGCCCTAATTGGCCTATGTGTTGAAAAGATAAATCAGAAAAAACTACATTTCAGCAATTAAATATTAAATTTTCATTGATTTGGGGTTTGTATTATCCCACATTTTAGCTTTTTCTATGTATTCTTTAAAAAAAGTTTATCTAAATTCTCAGTTTGTAAAGATTTCTTAGCTGTGAAATTTTATGATACACCGCCGAGTCTTCTTTTAAGAATAAATCATGTTCTTAAAGTTGTGCCTTTATTTTTATGGGAAAGATTAGAAGAATTAAAGTGTTAAAAAAAATGTTTTCAAAGAAGTTTATTAGTGTAAAATATCCATATTACACTACTAAGTATTGTAAACATTTTTTACTTTAATTCCTAAACAAAAACATAAACGTAATCTATGCCGCCCTGCGTCGCACTCACACTAAAACTGTAAACAAAACAAGAATTCCTTTAAGTTCTAATCAAAGCATGTCCTATCTATCATTAACGCATAGTTAAAAATAAGTCGTTTCAAGGTCACGCGCATCGACACCAACTGAGTAAGAATGTAGTGGTCTGTGTCTTGTGTTCGCAGATCTATACACAATTCGTATTCGAGTCTACGGATTAACGATCCGTCACATCACTATAAGGGCATTGAACTCTGAAAACTGCCTGCTCCAAATTGTCATTTTTTCACACCAACAACTATAGTTACACGCCATGTTAGTAACTTTCACCAGAAATATTAGAATATAGCAAAGTTTTTTTTGTGTTTATGATGAAAGTGTGTGTTTGAAATAAATAAATGAGGAGTGTCTGATCAAAAACATATATTTCCATTCTAATTAGTTTTACAGAAAAAGCGAAAAACTTATTACAAGAAGGCACCGATTAATTTAGTTACATTTTTGCAATAGATTTGTCGATGATACTTATTTATTTTATTACCTACTTTATTATTTTATTATTATACCCCTTTTTTGGTTATTGATATTGATTGCTCGGAATTATTGGCTTTTGACCAGACATAATGAAAATGTTGGTTTTTGATTAGACAAAATGAAAATATTGGTTTTTGATTAGACAAAATGAAAATATTGGTTTCTGTTTCAATCCATTTTAAAGTTATTGGTTTTTGTTTTAAATAAATACAAAGTTGATGAACTGCCATGCAGCACGTGGCTATTTTTATTCTGACCCCCGAATCCATCACTAAAAAGTCTTAAGAGTCTGATATTGTGTAGCTGCAAGAAATCCAAATAATTAATGCACAGTTTACACTTGTGTGACTTTAACACGAAACTGTTGCACATTAACTGGTCAACGATGGTTGGGTGCCGGCCGGCGCAAGTTCAAATGATCTGATTGGTGACGTAAGCAAGCAGGTTAGATCAAATTTCAACTAAACTGTTTTTACAAACAAGACACACCAATAATTTGACTATCTAATTCTATATTATACGATTAAAATATATAATGATAATTGCCACTTGACTTTGCTGCAAATGGAGCTTAGAGATACTTAACTCAATAAAAGGAATGTTTCTATGCCTTTAGTTATTATTATGTACGTAATTCAATGTTAAGTCCTTATGTTTTATTATATTGTAATATAATTAGTTTAATTATAAGACACTGATACATATCTGTTAATGTTTATTGTTCGAGAAGCGGCAAATTTATTGTGATGTTAGATTGGATCTTTTGACGGCTGCTAATTTTAGAAAATGATCTTTATTTTAAAGATATTGACGCCTTGAGGCCCGTTATATACTTGGCGCCGTAACGCGCATGGCGGAATTCAGTCATGCGGGCCGCGACGGGCCACAATGAATGAATTATCTTTTATAGTATGTAAGATTAACATGGCGTTATTATTTTTTCTACAAATTCAAATGACTTTGTAAGCTTTTTTCTTATTTTAAGTGTTGATTTCTGCTGGCTCTTTTGGACTGGCCGTGACTTTATTTGCGGTCATAATTATGATACCAAGGTACTAAGACTCGAGTCAGTTGGACATACAAATAGGATACTACGAGTATTTTCTTGAAATTCTTAAATATGTTATGAAATAAGGGCAGAGACACTTCCATTTTTTTTTTGCTTTTACTAAATCGGTTTGGGTCATAATCACAGATCAGACATCAATCAACCGATTGCTATTAAACATTTTGTTACTTGCTAAGTAGCTTTTGGAGCGAGCGTGCTAGAAAAAATCGAGTATAACGTTGACGTCTTATATTTGCCTGACTATCAGCACCAGGAATATACATAGGGGTGATAGTGAAATTACTAGTAATTTAGGAGATAGACTTTTTAAATGATTTTTTTTCAAAAGAACAGTAGTTCTGATGTAGCAGTAAACTAAAAATCGCGGAACGTACATAGCGGTGATATATATCGCTCTCATTACACTGCATCGATTATTTTTAGATGTCAATATCCAGGCTATCGTGTATTTTGGATTAGCCTATTTATATATAAATATAATGCTCGACCATAAACATTATTAAAATTTTCAGAAGAATATACGTATTTGCACGGTTCCAATTTCCCAATCCAGTCCAGTGAGTCATATATGACTCACAAGAACGTATTGGAACAAGTTCATTTCTATATATAATTTTAGACACATTTTTTGGTATGAACGTGACGTATTATTTTTCAAATAAACTTTTTCTGCAATAAAGTATTAATTATAACCTCAAATAATCAATTTTCTAGTTTAACTTTCTAATCTATTTGGAGTTATGATACTTGATTGAAATTTTACAGATGAATGAATTGTTGTTTTATTTTTTCCCATATGACTCATTGAACATGGCATAGAAAATTTATCACCCTACGTTCATGAGTCACATGTGAACAAAAAAAGGCAACCAAAATGAGATTTATTTATTAAAACTTAAGTTACGAAAATTATGTTATATAGTATTTAGCTTAACATAAAAAAAATCAGTGGACGTGGGCATTATCAAAGTTGAGTTGTATGGGGGCAGGGAAGTTACGTAAGAAGTACAAGAATAAAAAAATCGGTTCACGAATGGATAAGAAAAAGATACTGTTGTGAACTGTTGTCTTTGCCTATTTACATATAGATTGTGTATGATAAAAAACGTATTTGTATAGTTCTCCTAAGTAAATGATTATTAACAGATTCGGGAGACATAATTAACATGAGAAACACTTGTGAAATCGTCATATGTCTGTAAACGATAAATGAATATAGCAAAGGATACGGGAGCCCACGTTAAACATGGGTAGACAAGATCATAACCAATAATCATTTAGGTATGTAAGAGTTATTATGAGGTTATTATAGAGTTGTTAATTTTAAGATATTAATTTTCGTGGTACTTCACGGCTCAAACATACCAATAAAATAGCCAAAATTATAATGTACCTATTAATATTCTGTTTTTCATTTATGTCATTGATGATACTGATAGGTCACTGATGTTAGTCAATTAAGATTTTTAAAATGAAATTGTTATAAATTTAAAGGATTATGAATTATTTTGTAAATAAATGTTGCTTTGAGTTAAACTATCGTTTTAATAACGCCCATTTCATTTTCACATCACAATAACACACTACAACAACGAAATCAACAGCCATACTAGAGGCGTTCAATGTATTCTCGGTATCAGTATGAAGAAAAAAACTAATATAATTCAAATTATTTTTATTTTCTGTGTAATCTCCCGTAACCTCAATACATTTATTACACCTTGAAATAAATTTTTCAATACCCTGAAAAAAAATACTTTCCTCCTTATCGGAAAAATGTGTATTTATTGCCACCTTGAGCTCTTCATCGTCGGAAAATCGTTTGCCACGAAGGTCTTTTTTTTTAATTTGGAAACAGATGTTAATCACTGGGTGTCAGGTCCGGACTATACGGTCGGTGATTAATTTCTTCGAAACGCTATTCTCTCACAGTAGACTTCGAAACACGCGCCGTGTGCAGTGTCGTGAAGAAGCAACATACCGGTGGTCAGATTTCCTCGCCTTTTTTCTCTGATCGCTTCCCTCAAATTACGCAAAGTTATTGCATAATATGCTACGTTTGTGGTTTCACCTTTTTTTAAGTACTCAATCAACAAAATTCCTTTTGAGGCCCAAAACACTGTGGCCATGACCTTTCCGGCAGACGGGAGTGACTTTATTTTTTTTTGGAGGGTGCCGTGCCCTTATGCCACTGCATGGACTCCTGTTTACTTTCAGGATCATAGTGGTGAACCCATGTTTCATCTCCAGTAACGAGTCGGTCGAAAATACTCGTTGGATCTTCTCCACAGGGCTCCAAAAACTCCCTACAGCACTCTACTCTCACTTGTTTTCGAGGCGCCGTGAGCATTCGCGGCACCCACCTTGCACTGACTTTTGAGAGGTTAAGATGTTTATGAATAATAGTATGTGTGGTACCAACGGATAGATTAGTCACCTCTGCTAACATTTTAACCTTTATTCGAGCATCCTTCAGTATCGGAGCTCATGTGCTAGAAGCGTGCTCGTTCGCGACCCCTGCCAATCGATTAGATTGCAATTTTGGCCCGACACGCACCGATCCACCCACATCGGTGCGAAAATAGATGCATGCGGCGGTGGCGGGCGCTACCCACCACGCAGCGCTAATTCCGGCGGGTCGAGGAGAGCCGAGTGCTGCATAGACACGTGGAATGTGAGAGGTGGATTGAGTGATAAGATGAACGAGCTGATGGACGTAATGATTGAGGGACGCTTAGATGCTTTGTGTGTGACAGAGAGCGCAAGGGGAGCGACACCGATGATCTGTACGGTGGGATGATGGCCCTATGGTCTGGTGTAGACCGGGACGATCATGCCAGTCCTGATATAGGTGTCATACTCTCCTCTCGCTTAGCCTCAGATAATGCTAGGTTTTTCTCTTTTTTTAGGTAGTCTTCGCACATTCTTGATGTCATCTGTTGGTCGTCTCAGTATGGCTGCTACCGTTTCCACTACTTTTTTATGTCCTCCTTTTCACTGTACGGGATATACACAATTTCGACGTCCTTTAATACTTGTTGCGGCTCTATTTCCTCCATCCTTTGTTCCATGGCCCTCAGCCTTATTGCTAAGGATTTGTTTTTATTGATGAGGTCGATATTTTTATGCTGGAGATCCTGTACTGTTTGTTTACATGCTTCGACACCTTACCTGAACTCCTCTACTTACTCATTGTATAACAGGAGTGCTTCTCGGATGTCGCTCACTTCTCTTCTTATGATGTTCTCCACATCTTTTGAAATATCTTTTAGCAGCTGTTTCACGTTTATTTTGCTGTTCCGCTATTCAGATACTTATCTTCCTCATCGTCTGGGATGAATATTGAACTACGTTTAGTTGAAGTCTGCTGGCACTCTTAGCACGTCCATTCCAGGCACTGTGATGCACGTAGCGCTGCTATCTGCTTGTTGGCGAGTTCCGCACATACTGCAGAGAGATGCACTATTTTCTCGCACCTGTTGCATTCTAGTTCAGGACTTCTTTTAGTAATGTTCATGTCGAGGGTAGTTATCAGACTCTTGTCATTACGTTGTGTACGCGCACGTTCGCTCTTACTAATTCTTGAATTAAAATCCATTCTTCGGCATCAAGCTACTCTATTTAATTATTGAAGATTAAAACAACATTGAATCCTTGATCCAATTAAGTAATAAACAATAACTTCTTAAGTACATTACGTGGAACAACATATTATATGTGAAATAAATTATAAAAATGTATTAAATTGTTGTACAAAACATTTATATTATGTTTTTTTGTAACTTACATGACTTATATGTTTCTTGAAGTGAATTCAATTTTAGTGATGTATTGACCTACTAAGAATGCTGTTCGAATGAGGAAACGATGATAATAGAAACGATTAAATAAAATCTACTATTTTTTCAAAGGTCTTAGTTTCAAAGGTCTTGACCATGTTCATATGGAGACTTACCTGATTGGAAGCACTATTGAGGTCATTGAGCATATCGCTAAGGTTCTCCAGCGATTTCGCCATAAGAACTATATCGTCGCCAAATCGAAGGTGAGTGAAGTATTCGCCATCGATGTTTATACCATATCCTTTACAGTACAAGTGCTTGAAATGTGACTCATATGACCGACGGCTCTATACCTACTTTGTGCAAGGCAATTACTGCAATCCTATTTTCTTTAACACCCAATTCCATATTGTAATTCGATAATAAACACGAAAAAAAATATGTAAAAGGACGGGTAATCGAAAGAAGTTTTTAACATAATAAACATGTTCCAAATTTAAAACAATTAAAGAGTTGAAAAAATTATTTATGACCAGACTAGTTATGTACTCAATATATATATATATATATTTGTGCTCTTTGTCGTTAAGGAGTTCCGTTGTGTGCCATCGTAGTCCAAGTCCGCCACTTCTTTAAGAAAGTCCCTAGTACAATTTTAACGTAAAATATGAAGTATTATTGAAGGATAAAGTAGTTCGAATTAAGGACACTTACTTTTTCTAAAATCAAAATAATGCGTATTATTTGTCATCAACAATTTTTATTACAGGAAATAAAAACACAGTAGGTAGGTAACAATATGTGACCTACCTACTGTCAATATGCCTCCTCTGTGGTAGGTAGTTTTAGATCCACCGCTTCGCGAAGACTTTTTAAAAATAATACAAAGTTAATTTATGAATACTGGTATTAAAATAGAGTCACACGTTACAGACGTTCAGCTTAAGACTAACTATATAGAAACAGAATCACGGTACAATCCACATTGGACCACCCGCGGGAGACGAGCCTGTCAGCGCCAGACATTCTGAGAATCGTATGCAGTTCGCGCTTACGTTCGCATTAAAACAACTCTAGGCTCGGCACCCGGGTTCATAACTCTTCCCTCCCCAAGTTCGAAGTCATCAGTATGATTGTCACTCTGATGATTTCGAATACAGCATTTAATAAGGTTATAATTATTAAGTACATAAATGATAATACATAAAGCTAACACAATATAAAGGAGTAATGTTCCTATGCTAACACTTCGCGTTTTTATCGTACTTTCACTAAATTGACTTTGGGCCACTGTTTCACTATCACTTGTCTTCAAGACGTACGCCAATGTATGAAGATTCTGCAGGTCCAGCTCGTCCAGATTCACGGGCCTTCGTAAGGCCGCCGTTGGCGTTGGTATCCCCAAAAAGTTGATAATGGGTAACTTTGGAGTGATCGCTGCGGCTCTGGTACTCTGTCTCCTCAGTTTGACATCTTCTATTTCTAATTGACAGTCGTCCTCTATCGTAACAATATAAGTTCCAAAAATATACTCTCTAATCATCTCATTTCCGCAACGAGTCGTTACTAAGGTTTTGAGGCTGCTGTACAGTATCCATCGATCCGGTTGTATCATTTCTATTTTTACTCTTTCATTTTTTGTAGGAATTGGAGAACAAGCGGTGACATTTGTGGAGAATTTCGTCAAGGTAATTATGCAGGTGTCTTCCATGGCTCCACGTGCTATGTGCTCTCGGTAGCACATGTAGAGTTCCTTTTCCAATTGTTTGCAGGGGCGAGTCAGCGAAAAAGTTTTCGATCCATTTACAATAAGGTAAGGCTGTTTAGGGATTATGAGGACAGTTTGGTTAAGGTCATTGATGACGGGGAGTGGGAGGACTCTATAGTAATTATACATGTCCTTTTCTACTAAAGGAACTTCGATAATAAAGGTAATTTGATTTTCCTTTGAATAAGCTTTTATTTCTAGACATTGTTCGAGCTTTATTAAGTTATTGTAATTTACACTATAGGCTGAGTTCTCAGTTTTTTCAATATCTTTTAAAATAGTTACGAGTTCATCAGGGTCTATAATCGACTGATGTAAAGTTCTTAATTTACTAAAGGCTATGGCCGTTTCAATTTCATCTAATCTTATATAGAGCATCTGGTAATTATGTAAAAATAGGTTATATACATGAATAATTTTATTTGCGGTGAGTTCAGTCATTGTTTCGTTAAGCACTTTTCTTATCTCCCAGATCTCTTTATCCAATTGGATAAAATTGTTCTTACTAATAGAAGTATTATTTATTACGGACTCCAGCATTTTAGTGACCAGGCTGATTTTTCTAGAATTACTTTTATGATTAATTTTTATATTATTCAAAGTCAAAGTCAAAGTCATTATCTAAATTGCCAGTCAACGTTTTTATGAGAGAGCCTAATGGATTAAGAATGCCTCGCTTTCGTCGTATGGACGGAACTATCTGCCAAAATTTTTCGAATGTAAGATATTTGAGTTGATCTGCTTGTGTCTTTACATCAGCAAGCTCGTAATTAACAGATTTATTATTATAATATTTAATTACATGTTCGTTGAGATTTGCATAGCGGTTATTGTTAAACTCTAAATCTTCCTGTACTACGCTTAAATCTATAGTTTTGATGATGGACCACTTGTCATCACTTATCATGGCTCGACCTTCCCTTATGGGTAGAATCCCTGGATTCCGGTCAATCCTTTGCAGTCGAGGGGCCTGGCTTTGGCTGCTGCGGACCACCAGGAGAAGCACGAACCTGTGAAGGACGTTTTACATCCTTAATAGGGATCTTAGTGTTGCGATTCTTTGAAATGACCGGTACTGTATTTCTAACTATCTCACCCGACACTTGCGCTTTCTGAAAGCGGGCCTTGTCCTTGCTACGCCTCGTATTTACTCCTTTAATGAATATTTCGTCCCCCTTAGCTATATTAAATTTTGTTTCACCTCCATGATTTATCTGAACCGTTTCCTTATCCCTTATCATTTTATCTGTTATAAATCTATAAAGGTGTTTAGTTCGCTTGGCATGATCGGTTACTAATTTTTGAGTATACTGTTTGTCAAAATCAACATTAAAAGAACTAGTTGAGCTCGTGTGTCCGAAGACTACTTCGAATGGTGTAAGACCGGTAACTGAATGGATTGTATGGTTATACGCCATAACAGCGTATGTCATAATGGATGCAGCGTCGGTTAGTTTTTGCTCGTATTTGGCTATTCTATAGATTTCCACAATGGTTAAATGAAATCGTTCTATAAGACCCATAGAGTTAGGGTTGTGTGGAGTACCAATGTGTAGAACAATTTTGTAAAATCTCAAGGTTTCTTTCAAAAGAGTATTATTAAATTCAGATCCGGGATCTGCACTTATTTTTTCAGGTTTGCCGTAAATCGCAAAATATTTTATTAGTGCGCGGACAACTTCCGGCGTGGAACGGTTAGAAATCTCAAATGCTTGGCCCTAATTTGCTGAAGGCATCTATTATTGTTAGGAAGTACCGGCCTTCAATGGAAAACAAATCGATAAAAATTTCTTCAAACGGTTTAGATTGCGTTTGTGTTAGCTGTAACTCCGGTTTGTATGGTTTCCGATCGTATTTCATTTGCTTACAGACTTCGCATGAATTAATTACGCTAGCCACTGTGATATCCATGTTGTTCCAGAAGTATACTCGTTTCAGCTTCATCAGGGTCTCATTTATACCTCGGTGGCAGGTCTGTCCATGATGGTATTTTAATACTGTTTGTCTCTGCTCTTCTTCATCTTCTACGTATATTACTCTTTTTGTGCATTCAAATAACTTTACGGTACCTTTGTTGAACAGAGATATAGTTGCTTCTGTAAATTGTATCCGGTGGGCTTCTTCTTCGAAGTATAAAAAGTATTTTATTTTCGGTCTAATGTATTCTTTCAGAAACTGTCTTACTAAATCTGGTCTATTCGTAGGTAAGTGTACTTCTAATATTTTCTGTTTGCTTCTTGCTAGATCTTTAACCGTAATATGATCTCTATTCCAAGAAAATATCAGAATCTGATTCGGCTTAGTGTCAATAGCTTCCTCAAGGATTGGGATACCATCCGTATCTATGTCAAGTGCAGAATATATAGTATCTGTCTTGGAGATTGAAGTTTCGTCGGGCACACTGATAGTGTCTTCGGATTCTGTCGGTATTGGGTATTCGGACTCAACTTCATTTCTAAGGTTTTTAGAGTTGGAGGTTCCAGATTCTGAAGATAGCTCGATAACATCCTCTTTTGTGGTTTTTCGTTCTTGTTTCAGTCTTGTGATTTCAGATGCAACGTCATCCAGGTAAGATTGTAATCTGTCTTCCGTATCGTCCACATTAACTTGCAGTGATTCAGTGTCTTCTTTGCCTAGTGCATTTAACCTTATCCGGGATAGAGCATCGGCATTTGTGTTCTGTTTTCCGTTTTTATAGACGACGTCGAAATCATATTCTGACAATCGTAGTTTCCACCTTACTAATTTACTATTTGGTTCTTTTATGGAGTTCAGCCATGCAAGTGGCCTATGATCGGTATATATGGTGAATTTCCTTCCATAAAGGTATGGGCGAAAATGTTTTACCGCCCACACAATCGCCAGCAGTTCTTTCTCTATGGTACTATATCTCGTTTCTGCGTCGTTCAATGTTCGGCTCGCATATGCAATAGGTTTGTCACTCCCGATAGGTCCTTGAGATAGCACTGCCCCTAGGGCATAGTTTGAGGCGTCAGTAGTAATAATGAATGGATTTGCGAAGTCGGGGAATTGTAGCAATGGAGCGCTAGTTAGTAGTTCCTTACATATTTCGAATGCTTCTCTAAACTCGTTTGTAATTTCAACTTTATTTCTTTTCTTTAGACACACAGTAAGGGGTCGTGTGATCCTAGAAAAATCCTTAATAAATTTCCTATAATAACCCACCAATCCAAGGAAACTCTTGATTTGGGTGGTTGTTGTAGGTAATGGAAAGTTTAAAATCGCTTGTATTTTATCGTTATTAGGTTTAAGACCATTTTTTGTTATTACATGTCCCAAATAGAGGACCTCTTTCCTGAGGAACTCACTTTTGTCTAGAGTGACCTTGAGATTGGTCGCTCTAAGCCGTTCGAATACTTTTCTGAGTTTTTCTATGTGTTCCTGTAAGCTGTTCGAATATACAATGATATCGTCTAAGTAAACTAAGCAATGTGTTCCTTGCAACCCTCTCAAGACGTTATTCATCGCTCGTTGAAACGTTGCTGGTGCTGTTTTAAGTCCGAACGGCATTCTGGTGAACTCATAATGTCCTGACGGTGTTGAAAACGCTGTTTTGGGCACGTCAGCCTCAGAGACCTCAATCTGATGGTACCCGCTCGCAAGGTCAATAGTACTAAAATAAGAGGACTTACCCAACTTGTCAAATCATTCCGTAATGTTCGGCAGTGGATATCTGTAGGCCGATTCTACTAAAAAACTGCAACTGCACTGCAGCGCGGCGTGTGTCAAAATGCGTACATTTTGACGTTTGTTTAACGTCGCTGCTGTCAGATCGCTTGACGAAACGTCAAAATGACGCATTTTTGACACACGCCGCGCTGCAGTGCAGTTGCAGTTTTTTAGTAGAATCGCCCTACTGTCGTCTACAGTTATCTCATTAAGTCGCCTAAAGTCGATAACCATTCTGTATTTCTTTTCTCCAGTTGCGTCTGCCTTTTTGGGCACGAGATGCACCGGAGCACTCCATGGTGAATGCGATTCTTGTATTACGTTATCATTGAGTAATTTTTCGACTTGTTTCTCTATTTCGGCATTTTGTGTAGGAGACTGTCGAAATGGTTTAATGTAGATGGGATCTTCGTTCTTGGTACGTATGTTATGTTTCACGTCATTTGTAAACGTCAATGGAATTTCGTCGGCATGGAATATATCGCGGAATTCATAACAGAGTTTCGATATACACTCTTTTTCCTCTTGGTTCATATGATCTAGGCGCAAGCGGTGTAAATTTTGTTTAAGTATTTTATCAATTTCATAATTACGAGTCGTTAAGTTAACTTCGCAGATATTATTTTCGAATTCCGTAACTTCGAAAGGTTTTGTAAAAATCAGGGAAATGGGTTTTTCCGAACAATTTTGAATTACCGTAGTTGCAAATGAATCCGTACACCTAATTATTGCGCTGGGCATACGAACACCTTGTCCAAAGTTTACATAATTAACTATAGCATCTCCATTTTGAAGTTTAGTCGGAATTTTGACGCGAGTCTCCGAACGCGGTTCTAAATGAACTTCGTGCATTAAGTTATAAATAATGGGTATATCAGCATTTCGCGTATGCAGAACTTGGTTCTTCATGTCTATTGTAGCATCTAATTGTTTTAGAAGGTCGGAGCCGATTAGGCCGTCGTAACGCCTATCTACCTCATACACATAAAACTTATGTTGGCTTTTGCTATTGAAAGTTTTCATAAGCGGAATTATGATGACGTCATTATGTGTACTCCGCGCGTGGGTACTTACGACTTCGAATGGTTCGTGAGTCTTATAAATTTGAAAATATTCGTCGACCTTATGGGGGCTTATGAATGACCGAGAACTACCAGTGTCAATCATAAATCGTGCATTCATTTCTGATAGTTCAATATGAGGCAACGTGAGCACACTACTACAATTGAGGTTTATTACTTCCGGTGGTCTGTTCGCGAGGCCGTTAAATGAAAATTTTCCTCGTCCGAAGTTATTTCTTTAATTTCAGGTGCTGTATCTAAATATGGTTCGTTGTTTATTGAAAATAACCCAGTACATTCGTTCTGCTCAGTCGGTTCGAAATAATTGACTTCATTTGGGTAGAAATCTTGACTATAGTCTAGGTCAAAGTTTGACAATTCATTTGGATATTCCATCGCATCTAACATATTGTGCCTAGCAACAGTCCTCATGGAGACGTCAGGAGTCGAAAGCCCTTGTGTATAATTAGGTCTATTAAAATTATTGTTATTTACCGGAGGTCGATAACCTTGTGGCTGGTACGAAGTTCCTAATCTAGCCTGCTGCTGATTCGGTATGCCGAATTTAAAACCTTGGTAATTTTAATTAAACGACGGTCTTTGATAATTCATATTCTGATTTGGTCGAAAAGCTTGGGGTTGATTCGGAATGCCGAACTTAAATTGTTGATTCGGAATGCCGAATTTAAATTGTTGATTCGGATTGCCGAATTTAAATTGTTGATTATTGGGATGCATCCTAAATTGTTGCTGAATATTTGGCTGGGGTCCTACGTTTTGTGGTAATCCCCATTTAAAACCTGCAGTTGACGAGCTCTGTTGTGGCTGTGCCAGATGACTTAGCTGCTTGTGTTTAATGTTATACTGGTTTTGAAAATTAACCTCTTCCATCACTAAACCTAAAGCCGTCTCAAGTGAAGGGCAACCCCTTAAGCGTAATATGCGAATCATATTTTCGGGTAAATTGTACATAAATACTTTTAAGGCACTGTTATTATATATTATCATTTTAGCGGCTTTGACTCCCTCATCGGTGATCTGGTTCACTTTAGCAAATAAAGCACTGCGTACACTTTGTATGCGACTACAAAAAGCTGGATATGATTCTCCTGATTTATTTTTTATAGACTCTAATTCAATTGCTATGCCCTCTTCCGAACGAGGGTCACCAAAATGTAGAAGTAGTACGTCCTTTAACGTTTCCCAGGACTCTATGTCCTGTCTCTCACTAAGTAGAGCTGCCGCCTTATCTACAAGCCTGCTTGTAATAGCATGAAACAAATACACTGCCTGTGCTAAATTTCCTTGCGCTGAATAGTTACGCAACACATATTCAACTTTTGTAATAAAAAAATTCAAATGTTCAGGCTGTCCGCCGAATCTAGGAATAATAGATAAAATTTCGGAAGGCACCAAAGTCACTAATTGCGCCGGTGCTACGTTTTGGTTTTCTTGAGCCATATTTGTTTTATACTATTTTACAACTAATTATTACCTAAATGCTTATATGAACTCTGCCGATTTAGTGCAGTAACTACCGAAAATCAAATAACCTTATATATGAATTGTTCACTGATTTTAAATGAACAAAATAATTAACATTTATTTATTTATTATATAACCTTATAATGAGTTGTTCACTGATTTGAAATGAACAAAATAATTAACATTTATTTATTTTAAAAAAATACTTTTATTTATTTATTTATTAAAAACTTAATAACTTTCCCGAAATTTTATATCAGCAATTTTTGTCCGAAATAAAGTCAAGAAAAATAACTAATATTAAATCTAATGAGTCACACCCAACAGGAAATAATATGGGAAAGAGAGGAATTGTAAAAGATCTACTCACAATCCGCCCGCCAGCATATCTTCCGTTATAGGTGCTCGCTGAACTCCGCACTGTTGTACACTCCACTTAAAAAGTTCACTTGTCGTGGCAAAACAAATTTATTTGGTTCGGGGATATTCCGCTGATAAGTCCGATAACCGATTTATAGAGTCCTCGAACACAGCTTTAAATGAATATCCGACCCGGCTGCGCCAGTTTTAGATCCACCGCTTCGCGAAGACTTTTTAAAAATAATACAAAGTTAATTTATGAATACTGGTATTAAAATAGAGTCACACGTTACAGACGTTCAGCTTAAGACTAACTATATAGAAACAGAATCACGGTACAATCCACATTGGACCACCCGCGGGAGACGAGCCTGTCAGCGCCAGACATTCTGAGAATCGTATGCAGTTCGCGCTTACGTTCGCATTAAAACAACTCTAGGCTCGGCACCCGGGTTCATAACTAGGTACCTAGTTGATTTGATATATCTTCACTGCAGAAGATGCGTTTATAAAAGTTAGGGGTTTGATCCAATAAAAGTTTGTTTGCATCAGAGAAATTTATTATAGCCCGAATGCCCCTACATAACTATATATCGTCTCCACAGCTTTTATATTCAAACCAGCAATTGTTGTATTGTAACACTCGTATATGAACTACATACCTAGAACTAGTACATCTGTACGTAATCTACTTTATTATGATCATCATCATCAGTTATGTTTCATCATCAGTGAAACAATTTTAGAGCGCAGCGTACATAGTGATTACATTTTCTCTGATTAGTTTAATAAAGTACGAAACATCTCTTTTCATGTTAATTCGAGAAAATTAATCAAGTAAATTGTTCGTTTTGACGGGTGAAAACACTTGTTTGAAACTAAAACAATACAAGCTCATAAACATGTTTCGGATGCACGTAACTTGCATTCAAATCTGAAGTTATGCTCAAATGCTAATATTGGAAACGCTTAGACCTTTTGTTGAAAGGTCTAAGTGGAAACGTGACTTATTATCAAAAGTAGTTGTATGATTATCAACCTTTGCCTGGTTGTTATGACATTTGACCTCAAAGTGACATAAAGGAAATTAACTATGTATGTACATATATATATTTTTATGTTATGTATAAATTCGTGATAGCAAAACCGATGTACTTCGTAGGTTATGTTGATGTTTATTTGCATACAATTCAATCAATTATAATTATAAAGTGAATTCTTTGAATAAACTATTTCTTGGAAATATCAAGATCAGATGTAACTTTAATACAAATAATACTATTAAGAGTATCGAAGGTTTTCGCCCTTGTTTCCCTAAATCTTATCTGAAAAGGACATAACCTTATCATCTAAATAATGTATTATCTACCCCCATAAATTATTCAGGTCCGGTTTCGTGGTCAATGAGCAGATAAAATAGTTAATTAATTACTGTCTTAAAACATGTCGCTTATAGGTTATATCAATCCTTTTACATTATTTAGTCTTTACATTCGTTTGCCTTTAGAAACTTTTGTTTCTAGGCAGTATTTGGGGTATAAAAAGAAGACTGAGGATGGTATAACTAGTGTTAAGGAGCTTTTGTACAGAGCCGGTGTAATAACTGTGTTTCTTACTGCAATAATATGGATTTCGATATTTACTTATGTTGTGTTCTATTACACATATATGCCGAATGTCACTCATGTGCGGCCTGTGCACCTGCAATTTAAGTAAGTACTTGTGTGTCATCTGTTATCTATCTCTTCATGCCTAGTCTCTATGCAGCACACTGTTCAATGCTGCTAATATATATAGGCATCCTATTTTAGGTCGTGTACAATGTAAGGCCATGTAGAATGATCCCAGAGGACCATTCTGCCTGATCTATTTGTATATTATGATGTATATGTCAGTCAGAGTTGCCAGACTTTTTGATTTTTCATTAAATGTCCCGCGCGGGATAGGCTCAATCCCGGGATAACTATAATACTAAATATATCCTTTTTTGGGATAACTCAACCGTGTGTGTAGCGTGCTGAAGAAGCGCGGTGCGCAGCGGAAATTGTAGAGGAACCACTGCACAGAAATGGCACCAGCTCTTTCAACAGTTTCCAAAAAAAGATACCAGGAATATGTTTAAACTAGTGTCATTCATATTAAGTATCCCAACATCAAACTGCTTTCCTGAACGCGTTTTTCCCCAGATGAATTTAAGATGGTCAGATGCCAGAAATAAATGCTCCGTAAATTTAATGAAAGCAGAATTACTCATCCAGTTCAATCTAGAGTTATCCTGTGCAGAGTTCTTCGTTTTTATTAACAAGAAAAAGGAAACTTTAAAAAAAGTCAAATTGTCACAGAAATATCATGAATAAGTAATTCTTATAAATAAATTATTTTTTTATTGTAAGTTATAGTAGTAAGTTAGTCAATTTGTAGGGCTCACTTCTCAGAAACACCACATTTTTATAATAAATAAAACTTTTTTATTTGATTTTTGTTTTTTATTTTATTTATTCAGAACAGGAATAAGACTCAACTACCCATAATAAGGTGAACTTGATTTAGAATATCCTATTTTTATTAAATTAAATTTTCTATGGCTATTTTAGCAATCTATTGTTACGTAAACGTAATTTAAAACTCAAATAAAAAGATAAATATTTAAAAACTTCTGATTATATACGGTATTTTTACTAAGTCCTGCTTTCGTTGAAAGAATCCCGGTTTTTTCACTCAAAAAGTTTCAAAAACCCAACTTAACAAAAAAAAAATCTGGCAACGCTGATGTCAGTTTAAAAGGTTGTAAAAGTTTATATTATATGATTGCATTTTATCTTTATATAAATAATTCTTGTGTGTGTATAAGTCACTGAACTCCTAAGTGGCTAGACTAATTGTGCTGAAATTTTTTGTATGTATTTGAATGGGCCTCTGCATGGTTTAAATTCACAATTGGACCTGGTAAGTGGTGTTGCAATTAGGTTACATGATGTTATTTTTATTTTAGGGACAGGACAATGTTTGACGTGTCCACTAGTATTGTACAATTATATTACAATAATAATAAAATAACTGTTTTCATTATATACAGATCTTGTGATGAACATGTGGGCATTTGTTCCTTTCCATCAGCACATGTTCAACTTACTAAACGGAGTCACATGCTGATGTCTACTCAGCCATACCGCATCAAACTTTTGCTGGACATGCCGGAGTCACAGATAAACAAAGATTTAGGTATGTTTTTATGACAAAGATTAAAAAATAATCTTCCGCAGAAAAATATCTTAATTCATTACTATTTTTCAGGTATGTTCATGGTTTGCGCTCAGATGCGGGCAAAAGGTGGTGTTCTGGTTTCATCGTCTTGCAGGTCTGCCATGCTTAGACATAGGTAAGTTGATGAATTGTAGGTACAAAAAACTGGTGAAGTGTGAGTTCCAGGACTCTATGTTCCTTGAACCGCATAACTACCATACCTAGGACTAGAATTGTGTGATACTACTACTAAATTAAATGTAACATATGAATACACTGATGTGCATAACATAAGTGGATGAAAACATTGTTTTAAAGAAGAGAACCAATTTTTCTGTACTTAGTAAACTGATTAAAAAATAGAAATAATGTAAAGATGTAGTCTTGGAATAAGTGAATCAGATTGCATATTCTGAAGGTGTTTTTTTATTAGGGAACGAAAGTTACATCACTGACGTCGATAGGCCAATGAGTGCAGAGAACAATGTGAATGGAGTAATCGGAACTACTACGCAGCCGAAAACTAAGTAGTTGAGATGCGAACATTGTGCAAAATCTGTGGTGTAAACGCTGACCGCGTGACGTAACCTGTAAAGTAAAAAAAAATGTGAAGGAAGGCGGTTTTAATATAACAAAATACATACTCAAAAAAAACTCGAAAAATTACGAAACAGATATATAACGCGAAAATGGAAACATGTAGGAGCTGGGAAAGGCCAAAATTCATACCACGGCGAAATTGGTAGGTAGTAGATTAAAAAAGAAAAATTAAAACTATGAGAAATTACTAAGACACAAAAAAATTTTATTTTAAAAAATTTGGCGTATCTTAGCACCTGCGAGGGCCCAATTGCCAATTAGGAATTTTTATCTTTATCCTGTTTGATCAGAAGAATCGGTATGTAATATCGAATAGTTCTCATAAAATTTGGCTCATTTTGGGATTTGTCTTTATTTTTTCAACATAATAAAGAGCGATAAATAGGGTTTTTATTTAATACTAGCTGTTCTGCCCGTACCAACCGTTTTTGCCTGAAATAGTAACATATATCCATACGTTTTTTCAATATATCCATACCTTACAGAAAATCGCATCTAAATAATTCACTAGAAAGTTTGTGCATCTTCGAGTGAGTGTGGTCACCAGCATGCTCATAAGAAAATGCTGCGTTCGTAGCAGTGACAGCAAATTATGAGCGATACTTCCTGCATTGCAAGAAAACATTCTTACAATATTTCACATATAATGTTAGTAGGATATGTTGTTATAGACATATTTTTTGCTTTCCTGATGAGTGACAAAAATTTATAAGTTATAAAAGTACACAAGGATGCAAAGAACGTATGGGACCCTCGGAGCAAGGATTCGATTCGTACTTGACGGGGTTTGTGTACAAGGAAAGAATCCTTGTCATATTAAAAAAAAACTCATCATATCTACTATCTTTGCGACCAGATCGAGGCTACATCAAGTGATGAGGACGTTTGTGATCTCTCCGTTCCTCCTGTCAGGAATAGATGAAGAGAAGCAGCAGTTGCAAGTGGAGTTGTTTAGCGATTTCGAAGATGACCAGGTAAGTTGATCTAACCATTGCGCTGTGCGACGTTCTCGACAAGGTCCGATGACGTCAGAGGCCTAGTATTTTTTTTTTACGATATCGGGATACGAGCATGCAGCCCACTTGTTGTAAAGTGCTTACTGCCATCTGAACACCTGCAATACTATCAGTATCACTTACGCGTAGTAACCCCAAAGCAGCAACACAGGAACTTGTTGGTAATTTCAATCACTCTCAGGGACGCGACTTTGATATGAATTAATTGATATTGAGCAACTGGTTCCCGGTTTGAATCCAGGCATGTACCACTAAATTAGTGTTTTCGGATTTATGTAACATTAGCTCGGTGGTGAAGAAAAACATCGTGAGGAAACCTTACCCAAGATAGGTCCGGTTTTCCCTCTGGGTTGTGGAGGTCTGACGGCAATCGCTTCATACAAAAATCTACCTTCGCCAAATCTTAGTTGACACCGCCAATCCTAAAGGATTAGGAAACGGGATAACGCTAAGAAGAAGAAGAATGTTATTAACCACTAAATTCGTGTTTTCAGATTTATGTACATATTTGTATACAGTATTTGATCGGTTGGTGAAGGGAAACATCGTGAGGAAACCCGCACGTCCAAGAAATCATATTCCAAAAGAAGTATGACCTAACCTAAGAAAAGTTTGGTTTTCTATCTGGGTTGTGGAGGTCTGACTGTAGTAGCATTATGTAAAAATCAGTATCTTTGGCAAATTCTTAGGCTTAGGTAGTGGAGCCCGCCAATTCTAATCGATTAGGAAACATGATAACGCTAAGAAGACAGATGACGACTTTGTCCGCGACAAGATGACGACTCCGTAGTATATCACTGTTTGCTTAACCATAACATGCAACGCAACAATTCTCGACCATTGCGTCACCGCTCTAAAGTATAATTGTTGTATTAATTTTATTCCAGAATCTCCCTGTAACAGATGCATATGTGGAGCTGCAGTCGCGCTTTGCCCAGGTATACTCGTGCGAGCTGCACATTCAGGCGCACTTTACCGGCCTCCGATACTACATGTTCCACTGGCCGAGGGTGTCCGCTGTTATGGGTGAGATGTCGTATACCACTCGGGTGGCCTAACTTGGGCCATTTTAATAACTAATAGACTAGTAGTAGTTACCTTCACAGTGCAGGGGGATTTATATTGACAATGAATATTGTCAATGCAATTTGAATCCATGTAAATTATGTTTCGGTTTAAAATGTTTTTTTTCCTGAGTTGTAAACATTTATGCGTGTAGCGGCAGAGCAAGATAGCGTGGGTTCAAGTGTTCAAGCAGGCCAAAAAACCAGGAGAGTTAATCTAGTCTGTTTCAAAGACTATAGATAAGAGAAAGAAAGAACGCTACCTGATCTAACCTAAAACTAATCCGCAAAAATACCATTAAAAAATGGAATAGCAGATACGCGGACGGAGATACGGCAGCAGGTACAAAAATGTTTCTGCCAGACGTCGAGAAGGCATATAAATTGCTTAGGGAAGTGGAGCTAAGTCCGACACTCGTGCAAGTACTGACTGGTCATGGAGGATTTTCCAGGTACTTGCACAAGTTTAAAATCAAAGACAGCCCAAGTTGCATATGTGAGACGGAAAAGAGGGAAGACATCGAACATCTCCTGATAGAATGCCCAAAATACAACACTAGAAGAAGAAATTTAGAAACAGAATTAAATATTAATATCCAGAAAAATAAACTTAGCGAGATTATTGAAATTATATTGCATCTATATAGCAGAAGATGTTATAAAAAGAAATAAAACTATAAACAATTAGACAATAAACGTATGAAGTAAATAGATAATAAAACGACATATATAAGAATCAAACAGTGAGTAAATAAGTTTAAAGACAAAAAGATACAAAAAGCCTCTGACCATTGTCAGAGAACAACCTGGATGTCTGACTATAATGTCAGATATAAGTAAAAAAAAAAAAACCCCCCTAAAACTAGCAAATAGGAAGATATGACAAAGTAATGCACAAACTTATATTAAGGATATGTAATCATTTATTTATTATTTACAGACGTTTTCAGGCACAATTAACAGGAAATATAGATTAACTTTCAGATGTCCATATTCTACATGGCACATACAAATGTAATTCAAGAGTAAATAAATTTCCTTTTATATGGACAACATATATTCATATATATTCATCTAGTTTAGGTTATGGTGCTTTAAGCTACGAGTAGATTACACATACACTTAAATTTTACCTACTGCATTAGGCCTATGTAAATGCATAGACGCATACTTTATAGAACAGGTGTATGTTTGTACACATCTAATTACCTTTAGAGTGCATTATTGGGTCAAAACGTTTATCTTTTAGAAAAGTTAACACTTTACAGAAAATTCCGAAACGTTAGAACGGTCACCTGATTGTAAACGGGGCTTCGGGTGTTATGACCAGAAGAAACCAGAATTGCACCTTTCATGTATAAATATGTAGACGACCAGGAACCGCATACCACGGGATTGCGGTTCGTGAACACTTGCAGTCGGCGCGAATCAGCACATGGCTGTTAACCTTGAATCACGACGGTGTATTGCGACCGAAACTCAATCTGCATGGAGGAAAAGTAACCATTAGAGCCCTGATGTCAAATTACCGGGAATAAAAACATCGTCTTCCTTACAATTGCCAGTTATTCAGACTTACTTATTTGGTATAGAAAGTTCAAAGTTCAAAATCAATTCTGTAGGTGACGCGATGACCCCATGCTTCTCGATTGAAACTCCATATATTTAATCTTCAGGATTAGAACCTTGTGGTTAACTTATTAGTTCAAAGTCATATTTGGATGGCCGAGTTTATTACTCAAAAAAAAATCAGACACACACAGTTATTTTCAAAGAGAACTACATGCTTCCTATATAGAATACATTTCTTTTTTATACTACGTCGGGAGGCATACAAGCATACGGCCCACCTGATGTAAAGCGGGTATCGTAACCTATTAACGCTTGCGATATATTAAGTATCACTTGCGCGATGCCTCCTCTGCTGCATACACAGCAACTTCTTGGGAGTTTACTGGTGACCTCACTCACTCGCAGGAACACAACAACCCTCTAGGGAGTTGTTATTTGGCTGCGGTTTTCTTCGGTTCTTCTTGAGGTGAAGGTACTTCTCCAGACGGGCTGCTTTGATGCGCCCTACCTCTCTTAAAGATCCAGACCAATACAAACAGACATGTTCATGCACACAAATGTTTGCCTTGTGTGGGAATCGAGCGTTAGTGTCAATGTCGCGTCATTTACGACTGAGCCACCGACCTCCTCATCACGAATATGGTAAAACAGAAAAAGAAAAACAGTTTCACAGGCCACCCCTTCCACAACGAATGTGGACTTTTGCAACATCAGAGTTTTACAATCAACGCAGTCCATCATTACTTGGAGACTGCGCGGCCGACCATACTTTTCCTCACGGAGATACAAATATCCTCACCGGCCGACACTTCTTATTTACATTACGCCAGGCACATACTAGAGCACTTACTTATGTGTCGTGCGAGGTATGCTTGTTCGTTCGGGAGGATATTCGTTGTCGCCGATTGCCCAATCTTGAAGACAGGAACTTGTCGGTTTTATGGGGTACGTTTGGATCATGGCGGCCACACCCGGATCTACGCGTGCCTTTACAGGTCCCATAGCGGTGATACAGGCACAGCTCGTGTATCTTCTTACTGACAAAGCCATCGAGCAGTATCCCTTCGCGTAATTATTGATTTTGGGAGACTTTAATTCTCATCACACCGAATGGCTTCGCTCTCGGTGCACTGATTCCGCGAGGAGATCTACCCATGACTTTGCTCTGGCCTATGGTTTCACCCAACTGGTTCATTCTCCCACGGGAATACCAGATGTAGAGGGACCATACAAGCTCACTACTGGACCGACCACTACCGGACGACTTACCGATGTAAGCGACTCACCAACAACGGCCTAAAGGCACTTGTAGCCCTCCACCAAGTAGACAAGGATAAAGGAAGAATTCCCTTCCCTTGACTACTTGGTTGAATACTTCAGTAGAAGTTTAAAATATCAATTAAAAGTAGTAGAGTTGCCAGAAGGATTATCCCTTCAGGATGATCCCGGCAGCGAAATTAGTATAGTTTGGTGTGATGATGAAGTGTGACATCATTATGTTATTTCATTTTCTCAGGTATCAGCACAAACTTGTTCTTCGTGTCTCTGATCTTCATACTGAGCTGGTATCATCTGCAAGATGGGTTGCCCGACTTTGTGAAAGTAAGCTACTTTACACTTGCACTTCAATTACCTTTCTATTGATAGTTCATATATATAGTTTCTATGGATAGTTTCATCACTAAAGTGACAAATATGCTTACAACCTGCTTGATGGTAAGCAGTCGCAAAAGAAAAGTTGGTGTGCGCGTGGCACACTGGAGATGATGATTAAAATGTAGATATAAGATTAAGATAAGCCTACTAAGATCTTAGTTTTCTTCTGGCATAGCCCATTCTTACCTAAGAGCAAATTTAAAAAGAAATAGTTTCTTATTTATATTTTATTTTGTTTGTTATTTTTTTAATTTCTTTGGGGGGTATGTGCGCATTAGGGCGTCCTCCGGATGCGACGCGCACCGATCTGCCCCGTCGGTGCGAACTGTTATACGGATTTTGAATTCAGAGTTTTTAAAAAAAATGTTTTTTATGATGTCACTTTTTATTTGAAATTCACAAGTTCAACTTATAATAAAAGGAACATAGTAATGATTTGTGGCAAGTGTTACCGCTTTGAATGTTGGGACTGAACTGTCCTGTAACTATATGGATGTCATAATGCTGACGAGGTTAATCTAGCATACTCAGGTATATTGTATACAGGGTGTATATATAACAGCCCCCGGGGTTGAGACTAAACTTCCACCTGAAGGGTGAAGTTTATGACAAGGATGTTCGGAATTTAGCTGCTGGAGGTTTGGGAGATTCAGAAGCAACTTCTGATAGCTCTGTTACCTCTTGAACATCTGTCTCGTTTTTGAATCGTCTTTTATTAAGACGGTGACACATGCCGAGCTTAGAATATTTGTATACAAGGAATAGGATTATCATTAAGACAATTATTGATATAATTATTGTGGTATATGAATGGTATTCGCTATCTATGTATAAATGTGGTCTGGAGCTTATAGAGTCTAAGGTTTTTACTATGTCATTGGTCGCCTTCTTATGTTCTGATAAGAGAGAGTCTAAATTAGAGTTCCGCAAATTCAAAATTGGAACCTTTTGTTTAATAGTTTGGAATTTCTCGAAATTGCAACAAGTATCATTTATTATATCTATTTTAAAATTAACAGGCTGTATTTCAATCATTTTGGTTTGTTTAGGAATTAAGGTTAAATCTTTAAAATAGGCTATACAAATAACAGGGAGGCTTAATATGCCGGATCCGAAAATATTAATTTCAGTAATATTAGAACTATGACAATCTATAGATAACTTCGACTTATTGCTAATTACATACAACCACTTGTTATTGGACAGTGTTTGCCAGATCTCAACATGACCTTGGAAAAATTTCGTGTTGCATATTTCTGGTACAGAATTTATAGCCTTAACCATGATCTCCGATTCGCAGATCGGTGTTGCAGAGCTCGAGTGGATGTCGACGGTTTCACATATAAAAAAATGTTTATATAAAATCTTACAACTACTTAATGTATTAAAATTACAGTATGAAGACTTATCTCTAGTTATAGCTATGTACTTAGTTGAGGGCATTATCGTAACATAAGTACTATTTTCTGTACGAAGTATGGCTGGAAATGAGATACTGTGATATAAATTATATTCTTTGGGTGACACAAGTGGAATTTTAAGAACGAAGACAATTTTGTTATCATTATAATAACTAGATGTTTCAGATATATTTAGTAGTAGGTAAATATTTTCTAAAGACAAGGCTATAGGAAACTGTTGGAAACTAGGTAGAAATCGATAATTTTTTACCAATTCATCAAATAGCTGTGCCGGGGTGATAATTGAGGTATATAAAATATTTGATTTACTGAACATAACTGCATTTACAATGTCTTCTAACTTAAACGATAACGTCAATAACTTACTCTCTAAAACATTAAACAGTTCACTTAGCTTAGACCTTATCCATAAATTATCCGCAACACTGGTTAAATTCTGCATACTACTTGACAAATTATCTATTGCATTATTTAATAGCTGTTCGTTTACATAACTTTTATTTATGGTTTCTTTAAATGATGACAGTGTTGAGGTAGTTATTAAAATATTTTCTTTGACCAATTTCGACAACTTATTTTGGTCGTCTTCTACAACTTGAATGGCTTTGCTATATCTAATAGCATCGTCCTCGTTCATTGTACCAAAAAGATGTTTAAACACGGTGCCCACTCCACCAAACCATGCAGACCTTCGTGAACGGGTTTCTATTAGGTGAGAAACCGAATCAAAATCGCGTAACATGTCATTATATCGAATTGACAAAGGTTGAATCATATTATGACACTCAACATCATTTAATATGTTACTCTGTTCGCATAAAGATCGGGCGGTGCCTATCACACCGTTCAGACTCTCAATGTTCGGTTTGATAAATGATATGTCGTTCGGAATTACTACGCTAAGGTGACTGTCTATTAACTTTGCTGAGCCAATAGGATCAAAATATATACCGGGGCTATTGGTTACGGGTTGAATGAAGTTTTCTTGTGCAACGGACAGGGCACTGTAATAAAATAATATAGTAACTTTAAACTAAATTTATCTATTCATTAATATTATTTTAGGACTAAATCTAAGATTCGTGACGTCGAGCCAGTTTGACCTCGTCAAAGTGATGAGTCACATGACGTCGATTTATTAGTAATGTAAGACTATTCCTACCATTTATTTTTACAACTTTGTACGGACCTTTCCAAATAGGTGATAGGGCTTTGCGCAATCTAAGATGGTTCTTGAGAAAGACTAAATCTCCGACTTGATATTTAACAGTACGGGTGTGTGAGTCGTAATATGTTTTGGATGTTTGTTTAGATTTGGTTATATTTTCTAAGGCTTTGTCTCTAGTATATTTGAGTCGATGTTGCAGCATTTTCACGTAATCTGGATAAGTAGCATCTAAGGCGGATTCATACACGGAATTTGGAATGAAGGGTTTATGACCAAAAATTAATTCATAAGGTGAGTAATTAGTTGTGGTATGTATTGCTGTATTATATGCCAACATTGCTGTGTAGACATATCTAGGCCAGTTATCTTGATTTTCATTGATGTATGATTTTAAATATTCTTTTAACGTGGAATGGCTACGTTCTAACGCGCCTTGGGTTTGTGGGTGGTATGGCGAAGACCACAGCTGTTTAATCTTAAGGAAGGAACATGTCTTTTTAAATAGTTCAGCTGTAAAATTAGTTCCTTGATCGGTTAGTATCATTTTGGGTATACCGAATTGTGAGATAAAATGTACGAGACATTCACTGGTTTCTTCCGCGGTGGTACTTCTAATGGGATATGCTATGGAATATTTTGTTAAATCGTCTTGTAAAGTTAGAATATATCTAAGTTTTGCAGGGCCGGATTCAGGGAGAGGACCGACTATATCAAGAGACACTCTTTCAAAAGGAGCAGTGGAAGTACTAGTGATTTGCATAGGTGCTCTATTTATTTTACGAAGTGCTTTATTTGTTTGACATGATGAACATTGTTTCACGTAGCTCTCTATATCACTACGCATGTTTTTCCAGTAGTATTGTTCTCTAATTTTGTTAAACATTCGATTTGAACCAAGATGTCCTGCTACCGGAATATCGTGATTTTCTTTTAGGATCTTTTGAACTTCACTTTGATTTGGATAATAGAGTTTATTGCGGTAAATATGGACTTCGATACCAGTGTTATGGAATAGGTGGGTTAAAATGTTGTATATTTTAGTGTAAGCATGGCAATCAAAAGGGTTTTTGAAGTCTGTTACACCGATTTTGTCTATAGGTTTGCTGGATAACAAATGATTTCTGAGTTGTTTCAGGGACTCGAATAAATCGCTGTAGCTGCAAAGATCGAAATGGTGCACTTTAGTGAACAGAAAATAATACACTTTGTCATTATTGCTTAATGATTTAAAGGAGTGTAGAATTTTCTCACATTGAATAAAGGGTTCAGATTCAGGGTGATTAGACAAAATATCTTCGACATATGGAATCGATTCGTCAAGATCAAGGGATGTGGGAATAATAATGTTTTTATGAGGACATTTCAGTATGCTGTCGTTATGTTCAATTATAGGTGTATTATATGATGTAGTTGTTGTAGATTTTAGGAATTTGGAATAGGAGTCATTGAGGTCTGGGAAGTCATTTCTCGTTTCAGTATCAACATTAGGTGAGGGTGAAGATTGTTTACTTGGAGAGGGTGGTTGAGTAGTTGTTGTGGGTTGAATTGGATTGGGTATTTCATTATTTCCAAGATTGGAAAAATTAGGTAATTCGTTATTTTCAAGGAAATCTATACAAGGCAAATCATCACAGAAAGGTGTAGTGGGCAGTTGAATATCTAAATCTTCTAAAGTCATTGGACTAAATAGAGGAGAATCGAGGTTTATGTTTCCATCACTGATAGGTAAATTTTCTTCTGGACCTTGGGTAGGATTAGTTTGCTGTTGTTGATTAGAACTAGATTCGTTGTTTTCAGGAATTATTGGGTTTACAGGATAACGCGAAAGAGCATCAGCTGCTGAATTGAGTTTGCCTTTTCGATATACAATTTCGTATTCATACTCCTCTAGTTGGAGACGCCAACGTTGTAATTTACTACTCGGATCTGTGTGGTTAAAAAGCCATTTTAAGGGGCGGTGATCGGTCACGATAAAGAATTTGCGGCCAAACAGATAGGGTCTAAAGTTTTTACAACCATAAACAATAGCTAGCAGCTCTTTTTCGGTGGTGCTGTAATTGATTTCGTTTTTGTTTAAGGTTCTAGATGAGTAGGCAATAGGATGGTCTTTGCCAATAGGGCCTTGGGAAAGGATAGCAGAAATCGCGTAATTTGAAGCATCACAGGTAAGTGTAAACGGTTTTGTAAAATCCGGGTAAGCGAGAACAGGAGCTGTAATAAGTTTATTTTTCAGAGTTTCAAATGAGAGTTGCTGCTCGTTAGACCAAACAAAAGGTATGTCTTTCTTCAATAGTGAAGTGAGAGGTTTGGACAACTTGGAGAAGTCAGGAATGAATCGTCTGTAATAGGATATGAGTCCTAAAAATGATTTTATGTCTTTGGGACATTTCGGAATGGGAAATTCTTTTACGGATTTGATCTTATTTGGGTCTGGCTTAACGCCATCTTCGGTAATGACATGTCCTAAATATCCAACTTCTTTTCTGAGGAATTCACATTTATCAGGCTGTAGTTTTAGGTTGAAGGATTGTAGTTTTTGAAAAACAGCATTTAAATTTTCGACGTGAGAATGAAGATCATGGGAATAAATGACTACGTCATCAAGGTAGACAAAGCATCTCTCTCCTTGGAGACCAGTAAGGACATTGTTCATTAAACGTTGAAAGGTTGAAGGGGCATTCTTCAAACCAAACGGCATCCTCATATATTCGAAGTGGCCTTGAGGAACACTGAAGGCTGTTTTGCAGGAATCTTGTGGAGCCATTTTTATTTGGTGAAATCCGGATGCTAGATCTAGGGTGGAGAAATACTTCGAGTTACCCAATTGATCTAGGATCTCGGTAATGTTGGGAATAGGGTAAGTTTCGCCAATGGTTATATCATTCAGTCGTCTGTAATCGATGACGATACGCCATTTCCTTTGGCCTGAAGCGTCAATCTTTTTAGGGACAATCCATATAGGAGAAGACCATGCGGATAGAGAGGGTTGAATGATATTTTGATCGAGCATTTTTTGGATTTGGGAATGAACTTCTTGTTTGTGGATTTCGGGGAATCGATATGACTTCACATTAATGGGTTGATCAGAAGTAGTTCTGATCTCGTGTTGAATAGCGTCAGTTGATGTTAGCTTATCTTGAGGTAACTGAAAGATATCGGAAAATTTGGAACATAAATTGATCAATGCTTCGGATTCTTCAGGGTTTAGGTGTGAAACGCGGAGGAGCTCTAATATTTGTTGAGTTCTCACTAAACATGATTGGTTAGGTTGTGGTTGGGACACAGGAAAGGATCTGTAGTCAATAGGGTGTAAGGTAAGTTGCAGGTTAGAATTTAATTCAGTAGGGTTTTCAGATGTATTTACCACAGTAAGATTAATTCTGTTGTTATCTTTGACTTTAACTAAACAATTTGATAGTAATAGATTTTCGTTGACGTGTTGGTCAAGGACTAGACCTTCTTTCATCGATGGGTTTCTAACTGAACACTCCACTATCGTTTCAGAGCGTGGAGGTATAGTATAAATTAGTTCCGTAAAGTTAAGCTTTATTTTATTTTTCGCAATATTGAGGATATTGCGGTTATAGTCAACGCTACATTGGTAGTGGGTTAGTAGGTTATTTCCGATAATACCGTCATAGGCTAAATTGATTTTATCGACAACGTGAAATTCAAAGGGAATTGATTCTTTTCCGAATGTTAGGTTCATATCAAAATTACCTAGGGTGAGTACGGGATCTTTGTCATTTTCGATGCCTTTTAATTTTAATTTTTCCCTTTTTAATTTCAGGTTTGTATATGACTGTATGGAGGATCTCTTCACGAGGCAAATAGAAGAGCCGGTGTCAACTAGTAAAGTAAGAGGTTTATCCGATACTGTCGTCTGGACTAGTATGTGGGGTAAGGATTTCTTTGTAGGGTCACAGGATATTTCATATATGTGATCGTTGTTCGTAACCCTGTCGTGGATATAGCTAGGGTCTTTGATAGGGATCTTAGAATTTTCTTTAAATTGGACGCGTTTTTGGGGCTGGTTACCCATGTGGTCCTTGGATATAGAAGATTTTGAACTTTGGACACTTGCTTGGGGCTGGTTACCCATGTGGTCCTTGGATATAGAAGTTTTTGAACTTTGGACATTTGCTTGGGGCTGGTTACCCGTGTGGTCCTTGGATATAGAAGATTTTGAACTTTGGACACTTGCTTGGGGCTGGTTACCCGTGTGGTCCTTGGATATAGAAGATTTTGAACTTTGGACACTTGCTTGGGGCTGGTTACCCGTGTGGTCCTTGGATATAGAAGATTTTGAACTTTGGACACTTGCTTGGGGCTGGTTACCCATGTGGTCCTTGGATTTAGAATTGGTGTCATTATAGTGTGAAAGTTGTGAGAAGTGTGAAGTGAGGAGTTTGGGTCTCGCGAGACACCTTCGTGAGACCATTATTCGTTTAAATGTTCATTATTAGAAATGGGTTTCTCGTCATAGTAATTGGTTTCGTAGTTTTCATTGTAGTTATTAAAGTTGGTGTCGCCATATGAAGAAAATGATTGTGGTTCGTGGTCGTTTACAAAATGGACACGAGCTGGCTGAGGCCGTGGTAATCTTTGATTATAATTATTATGATGGTGTGTTGGATGCTGAACCTGAGGAGATTGCTGCGTTTGAAAGAAAGGTTGTGTTGTATTAGAGCGACGGTTGTTGTATTCGCGTTTTCTACATATATCTATTGTATGTCCTTGGTTCTTACAATATCGGCAGAAAGAAACATTTGGGTTAGACGACTGGAGTCTAGCGTTCATATTATGTATTGCCGGTCGAAAAGTGTGTTCTGGTTTTTGTGTATGACGCGGTGACATTGAGGAGTGACTAGGCAGATTGCGTTTATACAGCATTAGTTGAATTTTCTCCTCTGATATTGCTAGGTTAATCGCATCATTTAAATTGTTAGGTGTTTTACCACGAACTAAATTTGAGATATTAGGTTTAAGACCAAGTAAAAACGTGTGAAGAGCTAAGTCTTCCATCGCAGCGATACGGCCAGGCAATTCTGTTTTCTTTCTATTTGATAATGTGACCTCCATAAGCAATTTTGACAGACAAGTTTCTAAACGTAATGCATATTGATTCACGGGTTCGCTTGATAACTGACGACATTCTTGAAGATCGGTCAATAAATGTGCATAATGCTTTTTTTCACCGAATTATGTTTGGAGAAATTCGCTAAGTTGATGCCAAGTGTCGTACTCTTTAATGGCTACGGCTGATTCAGCTTTTCCTTCTAATTGAGAAAGTATGTATTTAAATAAAATTGGTTTTTGGGATTCGGAAGCTAAGCTAATCGCGTTGTCACAATTTGTCATAAAAGAATTTAATTTTTTGCGAGCGCCATCATACGGCTTTATAAATTTGAATAATACACCAATCTGAATAGATTCTCCTTTTTCGGATTTAACTGAACTATCTTTATTTGCCATATTAAAATCACGAAATAAAATGCGTTAATAAAATAAAATAATGAACAGTAATACGTTTCGGTGTAATGGGCGGCCGATGAAGTAACTTAATACGCACCGTTGTGTGGTGCAGATAAGCGCAGGTGCAATGATCGAGGAACTTACTTCTTAGAAATTAATGCACAATAGATTAGTATAAACAATGAATGAACTTTACAATGAATCAAAACATTAATTGCAATTAGTTGATGTCTGTAATAAAGTATTTACTTTTTATGTTTAATATTTTCACGAACACTTCTTTTATATATTTATTTTTTATTTTGACACTTTTGTTATGGCCTTGCACTTGCACTATCACTGTAGTTTAAGTATAGTTTGGTAACTTACAGAATTGTGAAGAGGTAGAAACACGGAGACATTTTCAGGATCTTTCAGCTTGACTAACACACAAAGATGAGTTATGTGTTTAACACGATGTTTTTCAGGAACGACGACGTATGGATTGGGCGAGTATGTGGTGACGACTTGAACAATATTAATTTGCTTTTTCAGAGATATATACACTTCTTCAGGAATTTTCAGGCTTTTCAGGAACTTGATGACGACGAATGTAGAAAAATAAAAGTTCTTGGACTGGCACTGAGTTCAATTTTGGATAGAGACGAATAGTTCAGTAACACTTGCACTAGATTTTCACAGTTTTTCACAGTTTTCGTAACTCACGAGACGGAGACGGACCGAGGATACCTTTTTGTATCCCTTACACGCTGCCACCAAATTTGTTATACGGATTTTGAATTCAGAGTTTTTAAAAAAAATGTTTTTTATGATGTCACTTTTTATTTGAAATTCACAAGTTCAACTTATAATAAAAGGAACATAGTAATGATTTGTGGCAAGTGTTACCGCTTTGAATGTTGGGACTGAACTGTCCTGTAACTATATGGATGTCATAATGCTGACGAGGTTAATCTAGCATACTCAGGTATATTGTATACAGGGTGTATATATAACAGAACGTAGGTGCATGCGGCGGTTAGGGGGCGCCACCCACCACGCAGCGTCAATTCCGACGGATCGTGGAGAGCCGAGTGCTGCAAATGCATGTATTCCACACGGTGAGAGGTGGATTGAATGATAAGATGAACAAGCTGACCTAATGAATAAGCGACGTTTAGATCCTTTGTGCGTCACAGAGACTAAGCGCAAGGGGAGCGACACCGATGATCTGCCCGGTGGAATGATAGCCCTATGGTCTGGGGTAGACCGGGACGATCATGCCTGTGCTGGTGTAGGTGTCGTACTCTCCTCTCGCTTAGCGACTGGTATAAGAGATTACTGTTTGGTAGGGCCTCCACTTCTCTGGGTTCGTATAAAACTGGACATCACGTGAGTATTTCTGGTTGCAGCATACGCTCCCGTAAGCTCAGCGCGTGCTCAAGAACTAGAGAAGTTTTGGGAGTCTGTAAGGGATGATTTGGATTTAACTGAAGGTAATGAAAGTGTGATTATGTGTGGCGATTTGAATGAATGGGTAGGTACCAAACAAGACAGCTATGAAGCTGTTCTTTGCCCCTATGGAGATAAGAGAGTGAACGAGGCAGGTAAGTCAATTCTAGATTTCTGTATGGAACGTAACCTCCTGGTGTCGAATACTTTATTTCATCACAAGGATATTCACACGTATACATGGAGACGGAATGACCAAAAAAGTGTGATTGATTTGATTTTAATAGACGTCTTCGAAATACTGTAATGGATACAAAAGCCTTTAGAGGTCCCACTCTTAAAACGGACCACTACCTGGTGGTAAGCCAGTTTGTGGGACTTTTCAAGAAATGGAGGAACTAGCGAGGTTGTATTGCTTTCGGAGATCATGAAAGGATAATTAGCGAAAAATTGCAAGATGAAAGTGTAAGGAGAATGTATGTACATCTAGTAAGCGAAAGACTTGCGAATGCAAGCCTTTCCGACTCAGATGTGGATGAATGCTAGAAAGTTCTGAAACAAAATATGGTGAATAGTACAAAAGAAGCATGTGGATGCGCAAAGAGGCATAAAACATTGAAAGGAGATGCCTGGTGGGATGCGGAGGTTGAATCCTTCGTAGCAAGAAAGAGGAAAGCGTGGCTGGATTATGTATCATATTTGCCCCTAAATGAAAATATGAGAGAGAGAAAGAAAGAAATGTACCGTCTATGCAAGAATGTAACCAAGGCTTTAGTGAAAGAGAAGCGTGAAAGACAAATTATGAATGAGGAAGAGAGGCTGACGAAAAACTTCGAGGCGAATGCCAAACTCTTGGAGAGAAAGGTAAAGAAGTCTCGGAGTGGTTCGTCGGCATCCAGAATGGACAAGATAAAGTCTAAAGCTAGTGACATTCATGCTAAGTGTTAGAACGGTGGAGTGAATATTTTGAAGAAATGTATGAATATGCCGCGGATGTTGGCACTGAGAGTGAGTTTGATGCTTACTCCACGGTGACGGCGTCCGACGAAGGCATAACTATGGATGAGATCGAATGGTAGATACGAAGCTTGAAAAATGAAAACACAGCGGAAATTGATATGATCACAGCTGAGATGATCCAACTAGGTGGCACTTACGTCCGGTACGCCTTCTGGTACTTTTAAAAAAAAAGGCAAGTGGTCACGCATGTACTGCACCAGCTATAGGGCCATCAGTTTGATCAGCACGCTCCGTTGGTTCGGACATGTAGAAAGAATGTAGGATGAAAGAATGACGAAGCAGATATACAACGCAAAAGTGGAAGGATGTAGGAGCCGAGGAAGGCCAATACTTACCTACCATTATCAAATTGGTCGTGTTTTTATCAGAAGGCGATGGCAGGAGAAACCGGCGCGAGCGTGAATCAGAAGAGCAATTAATGTTAAAGAAGCGATTGAGGTGTGTAAGGATCGAGTCACGTGGCTCTCGGTTCTCTCTGCCTATCCCGCAAAAGATTTGGCGTGAAGTTATAGATAGATTGATTTTAAATTTCTTATTAATCGCTTTAGTTAAACTATAAGGCTCTGGGAATACGCCTTATATTATAAGCGTACGTAGATTACCGCTTCACATCGGACGATATATTTACATGTGTTTAAACCATTTTTAATAGGTGTCTTATCGAAATTTGACTGTCATCAGGGTGGTATGATGATAGGCTCGAAGATGACCATAGACACTCTTCAATGGCTTGGCTTGTCATAGGGAAACTTTTGGCTATACCACATGTTTTTTTTTTAAATATAATTGCCTGTAATTACCAGTGGCGACTTGACTTCTTGATTTCACAAACGATTTTGATTTTCAGAGTAAATTTACTTCAAAGGCACATGAAACAGAGAGCGAAGATGACAAAAGTTTAGTTGGAAAAATGAAACTTGAGAGAGAAGGTAAATATATACCACTTGTTGATCCGCCCGACGTTGTCCTGCCCGTAAATAAAAAAGGAATTCTTGTGAACCAATTCCAGTGCCATCTATCGTGTACATGCAACAAATATCTCTATTTGTATGCATATAACTCGTCTTACTCGCACTGTTAATTTGCTCTGATAAATTACCGTAGGGATGTTCAATTAACGCTAGTTCTGTATTGAAATTCGGATAAAACTCAGATGGCCTGCTTGGAGATTGAGTTTCCTATATAATTCTGAACACTACATTGCAGTAATATCTTGTTACAAAAATGAAATGACCTTTTCATCGCCACGTCTAGTACAAAACTCCCCAAGCCCGTTTGACGTAAAAAGCCCGTTGCAACGCAATAAATTGTGTTATTATATTTATTTAAACAATGTAATAAGAAAATAAACGATTGTTATTATAGTTATTGTATTCTGAAATTTATTATTATTTTTAATAACTTGTTTCCAATGCCTGGAGATCTGTAGTACAGATTTCGACCTAGTTCAGGCTCCAGACTCTCACAAGGACTACATTGTATGGTAACTTATTGAAATACAACTAAAATCTTTACACTTGTAAGTCTTTGTGAGAAGTGAATAAAATTATTATTGTATATTATATAATGATAGATTGATCCGTGTTGGCGATGAAATAATTTAACAACGGTTTCTGTATGTATTTTTATATACAATTTTATTCGTTTAGAAAAGAAAGTAATAACTTGCATATGAGATTTTTGCTTACCTGATGAAATACACTGAAATTTTGAATTTATGATTAGTTTTGGGTTGATTTAATTCAAGTAAATTAGGTTACTTTTAATTCGAACCCAGAAGTCGCAATGCTGTGTAGAATTAATGATGAAAAACGAAAAGGAGAAACATCTACAAATAATGATAGGCAATCTTTTTTGGTGGGCGGTTTTGGGCGGCAGCCCTAAATATGTTTCAATCGTTTTGCAGATTCTTCTTCATTCTATGAAGGGGACATCCTACTAGAAGAGTTGCAGCGCATAGAAGAACCGAAGAAGACTTAGTAAATGGAACAGACTGATATGATCATACCAATACCAAAGTTTTGTAAATTTATTTAACTATTAATACTAGAATAAAACCAAAACAATTCATGTATAGAAGGGATTTAATATTGTAATTAAAAAAAATATATATAAAAGATACCTTCCATACTAAGTCAACGCAAACCGTCAAGAGTGGCTGCGAAACAACTGATTCAGTGAATTATATAAATGAAGGAACAAGGTACAAATCATACCCTTGGAGAAGTATCCTGGGATTAGTTTCTTCATTGGGGTATGTGCATAAAAACTTACAAACTAAATTTATTTCTCAAACTTTTTTTCACTTATCAAAGTGATATTGAGGTGCCTGTAGTTGAGAGACTCCAGAAGAGGGTTATTCTAAAAAGATGTGAAAAGGTTTTTACTGAATCGCCAACGCGTGATACTTCTGGTGATGCCAGCGTCAATAGGTTGCTTATAATTGGGCAGACTTGATTGCCACCTTAGTGGTACAAAAAATATATTAATTTTCGCGTATATATATGTATAAAAATTCTGTGATTATATGTGACTCGATTTGTATTTTACGTATATCTACTTAAAAAGAATTAATACTTTTGTGCCTTTGCAAAATATCGAAACACATTTCGCTTAAAACATTCCATGACAGTTTAGAATTATATTGTATTATGTAAATTATAGACTTTATATAAACTACTAATAAATTATGTAGAATGTATCGTCAGCCGCATATAGAATGATAGTTGACATATTAGGTAAGTCATAGATTACAGAAAAATTGTAGGATAGTTAATTCGTTTCCCGTTCCACCCAAACTGCGATCGATTCAAAAACTCCGCGCATCGCCCGATTAGTCAACTCTCGATTGTCACCACGAATGTACTTAGTTTAACATCGGCATACATTGCTATAGTATAGTGCTTAATGCGCCTTGAAACTTACAAAGGGTCGCTAGGAAATATACGAGAGAGAGTGGTATTGCCTTTCATGAGTGAGTATTCAAATACAATAGTTTATGATGTCGCCATGTTTCCACAGTGTTAATCCTGAGCCGTTCGATGCTCCCCTGTTACGTAATACGCATGCTTCTGTCTTGAGAGTACAGGCAAGCACTACAGAGTTTTCGAGCACTAAAATGGATGTCTATATCTATGGCAAGCTCTCGACGTCGAACGATTATGTGCCGCATGTTTGGCTACCATAATCGGATATCGCATTTAACCATTGATTTAAGTATGAGATGTGGAATCCATATTTATCTGTGATCGAAGAGTTGTATTAACAATGATACGCGACTCTATAAGATTCTAAATTAAGCTCGGTCAAAATCAGTCATGACTGATTCTTCCGAACGGCTGCATAAGTAATACGTCTGTAGCGTACCTCACTTTTGGCAATCTTGCAGAGGGGCGACTCGTTAACTCTTTAATACTAGTGTTAGTGTTGTCAATATAAAAATAATGCTTTAGCTTTTTTTTATACAACGTCGGGAGGCATACAAGCATACGACCCACTTGATGTAAAGCGGTTGCAGTACTCGCGCGATGTCACCTCTGCCGCTAACACATCAACTCCATAGGAGTTTACTGGTGACCTCACTCACATGCAGGAACACAACAACCCTATATAATATATTATTTGGCTACGGTTTTCTGTGAGATGGAGGTACTTCCCTAGACGGGCTGATTTAATGCGCCGTACCCATCTTGAAAACACCCAGACCAAGACAAACAGACATGTTCATGCACACGAATGTTTGTCCTGTGTGGGAATCGAACCCAAGAGTGTTGGTGTCAAGTAACGTAACAGCGCGTTTTGCCGGCTGCGCCACCGAGCTCGTCAAAAGTGGTGGCGTTAGTGTGCTAACTGACTTCTTATATATCACTTCCGTGCGTATTTTTTAATTGCCACTACTATCAAAAAATATATATTGTTTGACCATATACACGGTCCAAAGTTGTTAGACTTCATTCGCGGTCTGTACGTTTATTATGAATAGTAATTAATCATGTGATTGTAAAATTGGTGCAGCTGAATATTTTGAAAAACATATTTTATTTGTATAACTTTATCGTAATAGCATTATAATGTAATGAACTGCCTTTATGCGAAAAGAAACTTAAACTACAAAATATAAATAAAGAAGAATATAATGCAAGTGTGAGTAATGCAGTTTTTACAAATTCTTACAAGCTCTTGACAAGCCGTTTACAGCAAAGGCCCTATTATCCTAATTTAGAAATGTTTACATTATGCCCACTTTCAATTAAATGATATGTATGGTTGTTTGCCACACGAAACTTTCTATTATTTTGTAAAAGTAGTTAAAATGTGCAATTAATTTATTTTGTTATTGTTGTTATTAGATTATGAGATTAGATAATAAAACATTTATATTTAAAATAGGTTTCATTGCGAGTTTAAAAGAGATTTCTTTAAAACAACTTTGTTAGCGACATTAAATGGCGCGATTACAATAGAACGTAAGAAACAGTTGTTTTAAAAGAGAGTCTACCACGAGTGTCTAGTGTTATCCCGTTTCCTAATCCTTTAGCATCGGCGGGATCCGCTAACTAAGCCTAAGGATTTGGCGTAGATACTGGTATCGACGTTGAACGACTATCGTCAGACCTCCACAACCCAAAGGGTAATACAGTCTTTCCACAAAATAATTCAACTACATGCGTGTTTCCTTACGATGTTATCCTTCACTGGCGAGTATGGGACTTTTTTTATACAACGTCTGCGCGGGTACTTCTGTCTCACCTATTTCTACCGCCAAGCAGCTATATTTATATAGCTGTGTTCCGGTTTGAAAGGCGAGATATGGCAGAGAAATTACTGGGTACTGTGACGAAACAGCCTTAGGTCACAAGATTGGCAGCGCGCTAGTAACGTCCCCGTGGTGTTTCGAGCGTCAATAGGCTGCGGTGATCGCTTACCATCTGATGCGGGCCGCACGCTTGTTTGCCAATCTAGTTGTATAAAGAAAAGATATTATTAAACCCTATATAATAATATCTTTATATATGGATAGAAACATTGTTACAAACTAAATTTGTTTAAATAAGTTTAGTCATTTTTATGAGAGGTAGAGCTCATCAGCCCGATCGCTGTACCACTACCTCACAGAAAACCGTAGCCAGATAGCAATTCGCTGGAGTATTGTGTTCCTGTGAGTGAATGGGGTTACCAGTAGGGCAAGCACGAATCTTTTGCGAAAAAGTATTCGTATCGTCTTCGTATACAATTTGTATGAGAATTGAGCAGCGCCTCTACCGGACGTAAACTTCGTATCGTAACGTACACGTCACTTGAGATGTTTGTATTAACGTACTATTGAGAGCACGAACTTTGTTTTGACCGTACGGTGTCGAGAATCTCGAAGGCAGGCTATCGAAAACTTGCGAATATTTATTCACGTAGAAATTGTTGATGAAACAAATTACGATATGGTGAAAAATTTGTATTGAACAATTATTTTCAGTGTTTTTTGGTAGTATTTCGCTTGAAAACAATAGTAGACTAAAATTTTACCTAAAATGCAAGAGTTACCTTAAGTTGAACGTAGTTTATTGCGTTATTATCTTGCTACAAGACAGGAATAAGGAGAAACCAATAGGTATCTATAGAATAATAAAGTAAATAAAGTTATTTTTTTAGTAATAAATATATATCTTATATATATATATATATATATTATTTATATTTCATCCTACTAAATCATTGAAAAAAAAAATAGGAGTTTGTTCGTATAACTTTATTGCATTATCCATAATTAATTACAAAGTATAAAACTTGCATGATTTGCAAATGGCGGACTTATTCCTTCAAAGAATCTCTTCCAGCCGAACATTGCTTTCGAGTACTTGAATGGAGCAATGAATGGCGGTGGGAAAAAAAAGATCGAAGAGATGGAACATAAAGGAGATAGAGATAAAGCATGACAACATATGTGATTAATAAGGAAATCGCTAATAAATACACACATTATATAAATACTAGTACATACATATTAAATACATACTAACTGAATACGTAAGCTCAACTCAACGCGGGAATACTATAGAATCCGTATAGTCGTAGAGCCTATAGTCTGAGAAACCCTAATTTCCACAGTAAGCGCATTCCATAGACGTGCAGCTTGGACGGTGTATGAATTCCAGAAAGTATTTGTAAGTGAGCTTGGGACCTTCATAAGAGAATTTCCGCTACGCCGTAGTTCGCCCACTTTGAAAGTGAAACCTCTCCCGGAGGTAGTTTGGATAAGAAGGGTTAAAAAGGACATTGCATAGAGAGGTGAGAATGTGGACTATGTGACGCCAGCCAGTTAAGCTACTGACGAAAGTTTGTACTAAAATACCTACTGTTTTACTTTTTTTATGCAGTTCAGCATAGTGGCACCGCTTCGCTTGATGGTAAGCGAAAAGAGGAGACCATATCGCAGCGGTAACTGACAGACTACAATGTCCTGTCAGTTGACACTACGATGCTGGCCCGGAAGGTGCTTCTTTACGCTTCGTTTGAAGGATCCCATTGTAGGAAGGAGGAAACAGATGCACAGGCAATGCATTCCACTTTTTAATGGTACGACAGAGATAGGAGTTGCCGAACTTTATAGTACGCGATGAAATGTTCTCAACAGTGGAATAATGAGCATCGCAAGCCTGCACGTGTAGTTTTATGACGGAAGGGAGAGGATGGTATAAGGGAAAGCAGTCCTTCAGAGAACTCGCCATGGTAAAGGCGGTAAAATACGCTTAGCGAGCCAATGCCTCTACGAAGTTGAAGAGGTCCTAGGTTTTTGGTGACCTCTTCGTAGTCGATTATGCGGATAGCCCGTCGCTGTAACCTATCGAGAGCTTCGAGAAGATACTGTGTGGAACCGTCCCAGAGATTCGAGGAATACTCGACGCAGGCCCTAACTTGAGACTTATAAAGCAGAAAAACTGGTCCGGCGTGAAGAACCGGCACACCATATTCAGGACTCCGAGTTTTTTTAAAGCTGTTGCGATGAGGCTCTCGATGCAGTTGGTTAAGTTCGCACGAATATCCATACTGAGGGAAGTGCCCTGAAGACTGGGAGTGGGAAGGAATGGGGACATTTTGGTGGTAGGGGAGTGCACAGTTGCGAAGACCATGTATTCTTAATTGCGCTGTCATGAAAGGAAAACAGAAGGGAAGCGAGAAGCGGATGAGAATTGACGACGACATTGGAGAAGAAGCGCTATGGATTGTTTGTTTCTCCATTAGTTTATCGACAAAGGAGCTGTACTCATCCGTCGGACGGAAGGGCCCCTGAACCACCCCGGGGGCAGTCGCCAGGTGTAACCAAGTTAAGCCGCCCCTAGTCAGATACTTTAGCCAAAGTACCTTTCAATTCAGACACAAGTTTATCTCGGCTTTCCTCCACAAAGGAACGAGGAATGTTAGCCTGGCTTGTATAACAAGAATCCCCGGTACTGTAATCCGCATAACAATGAATGCCATCAATTGACAACATATCATTGATATGTAACAAACACAGCATCGGGGACAGTACAGAGCTCTGTGGGACCTCAGTATTGATACCCATGCTATCGGAGCGACTGCCGTCTACCACCTCTCCATCGCCTTGGAGAGAAGCACAACTTAGGAGCACACAGCTCCCCCGTCATTCAAAGTCGAGTTAGAGGCAAAGAGATTACCGAGTAAATCGGCTTTCTCCTTAGCACTATAGGCCAGAAAGCCATCCGGTTTCTGCAATGGTGGCATGGACGATTGACAAAAGTTGCCCTCGGCAGTTTTATCCAGTGACCAGAAAGCACCGCTCCCAGAGAGAAGGCTTGCTAGCCGCTCGCCAACTCTGCCGACGAAATCGAATTTTGCTCTAGCAATCGCCCTCTTACTGGATCTCGAGGTAGCATTCAGTTTGCGTTTCAAAACAGCGACATCTGGATTTCCCTTAGCATGCGCCGCGGTCAAAGCCTCGTAAGCAGCCTGCTTAAGAAAGTTGGCTTCCTTACAATGCCGATTAAACCACGGCCGCTTTTTAGCCCCCGCAGTAGCCATTAGACGATTGCAAATGTAGCATTCTATGCCATCCAATATCGCCGCAGCCACCGCGGTGTCACAGGATTCAATATCCTCTGATTTGAAACACAGCTGCCTCCACGGTTACAATGCGTAGAATTCTCACAATTCATCCTAATCTGCTGACATATAGTGCCATACACGACGCGATCCGGCAGGCCGAGATGGGTCGCGTCTAGTGCAAGGCACTTGGGTCCGGATGAGACAGTGGTCCGACGAGCCAAGCGGCGCATCCACTGAGATGTTATATTCATCCGAACGTGTAGTCAGCAGAAGATCCAGCAGAGAGCTTGCATGGTCCTCTATATCTGGTATTCTCGTAAGAGAATGAACCAGCTGAGAGAAACCATGGGCCAGAACAAATTCATGAGCAGATCTTCCCGCGTACTCAGTGCACCGAAAGCCAAGCCAGGCATGGTGGGCATAAAAGTCTCCCAAAATCACTAACTCCGCGGAGGGATACTGTTCAGGAAATCTGTCCATTGTCATTTGCAGCTGCTCGAATAAACGAGTTGTGCTTGTATCACCTCTATGGGACCTGTAAACGCACGCGTAGATCCGGGTGTAGCCGCTATGATCCACACGTATCCATAAAACCGACAGGTGCCTGTCTTCAAGACTGTGTAGTTAGCGACAACAAACATCTTCCCGTTCGTGCGGGAAGATATTTGTTGTCGCTAGCTAACTTTTATGGTATGTACCCCAGCACGACGCACAAATAAGTGTTCTATTTTGTATCCAGGGTTAGGTAAGTAAGATATGTCGATCGTTGGAGGATATTTGTGTCTCGTTGAGGAAAATAATGTTCGGCCTAGCGGTCTCAAGATGATGGTGGACCGCGTTGATGATCTAGTGTAACCCCTGATGTTGCAAAAGTCCACATTTGTTGTGGAGGGAGTGGCCGCTGTGAAACCATTTTCCTTTTTCACTTTTGGCATATTTGTGATGAGGTAAAATGTGAGAAATCGGTGAAGGGACAGCGTAAAGGATACACACGCAGTGTCTTTCACCACATACAGTGCGGGTTGGGTGGTTTGTTGGCGCGGCGGGCGGAAAATAAAATCTGAGAGCACAGCACGACCTCCTGCTGGATCTCTCTTACGTGTACGGTGGTAGCCAACCACGCGGGTATTTACCCTATCAGCGGCTGAGAAGCTGGAATCTCAGGAAATGCCTTAGTCGCCTCTTACGACATCCACGGGAACAGAGGGGGTGGTGATTTTAGTATTCTTTCTCCGTCATCGCACGGATAATTTCAGAAACTTCGTCTAATTTCAGAACGAATCTAGGACTCGATACGATCATAATACGAATCTCATATATTTGTCCTTGCCCTACAGTAGGCTCCTAAGAATGCGCTCTATCGGCAGCAGGCGTAGCAACTCGCGTGATATTCTTCCTCTTCTTCTTGTATTGCAAGCGTTCATAAGCTACGGTAACCACATTACAGCAGGTGCGCCGTATGCTTCCTGACGTCGCATAAAAAAAATGCATTTTCCAATTTATACGGCTATCAATTAAGAGTTAAAACAGAGTATCAAAAAGAGTGAGTGTAAAAACATTAAATTCCTTCCACTATATTTACCTACCAGTTAGAAATAATAAGAAAGAATATAAACAAAAAAGCGACATTGATGAAAAACATTTTTATTCCCATTTTTATTACATTTATATTTATTTACAACCATCAAGTCAACATTAATATTACACACGGCGATATAACCCTGTGGTTTTGATATAGTACTTAATGTTTATTAGATAAAACAATATTCCTTCCTTGTTGGGAGTATTGGGACCGATATAATAACAATCCGCATTATTTACCTACGAATTAAAATAAAACATAACACAACATGAAAAATGGTTAACGAAAGATATTTATAACAACAAGTGTCGTGCGAATATCTATTCATAAGCAAAATTTAGTCAAAGCGACCAAACCGTAACCAACCATAAAGCATGGTAGGTAGTACAACTGCAGTATTATCAGATGTCTCACATACTTTGTTTTTATGTCGAATGTATTAGATCCTAACCTATGAAACTACAAATTGACCATAAACACAATCCATAAATAAATTATAATACCGTTTCATTGAGATTTCCTTGGTATTCAATAACTTAAAAGTAAAATAAGAAACTTTTGAAAAATGTCACCTCAACAACACATCTCTATCTACATCCTCACGCTAGGTACCTTGCATGGTAGGCAGCGAGAACCGAGCGGCGCACAAGACGCTTCTCGCCCGCTTCTTTAACATTCATAGTTCATACACGCTCGCCGATTCGCACAGCAATTATTTTCTGACTATTATATTGTATATCATTGTAACGGGCGCACTTTAATAAACAATATAATCGTTCAGTGACAAATTTCTACTGCCATCTCTTGGTATAATAAGAATTAATCTCATTGGATTAACTGTTATACAATAAATCATTTTTTGAACGCTACTTCATCTTATTTTACATATTTATTATTTAAACACGTATTCAATTATTTTATCCATTTATCAAGCAAAGAAAATATAACTTAGCCATCGTCTGTTTCAATTACTTTTTCTATCAAAAATTCCGTATTAAATTTAACAGGTCTTAATAAATACCTTTGTTAGATTACCGTTACTACCTCAACAAATTGGCAACACGAATTGGATTGTTGGAAATTAGGTTACGTTTAGTATACGATAAAGATTCATGAAAATTTGTATATAATAAATAATGACCATGGGTTAAAAATACCACTTGGGTGAATCATAAAACAAAGACTAATTCAGGTTTCCGTGAAAAACAAATTTTATCTTTAGCGGACGCCTCTAAAAACCACCTTCTAAAATTTCAAGTCCTCTTTCGCTCTTTGAGCAGTGAGTAAACATACAAGGGCAGCAGGAATTTAACCTACGCTTACGCCCCAGGAAACTGCATGCAAAATGTTATACCGGCCGAAAACTTAAATAATTTACACAAAGTTGGTTATGCTAAAATTGATATGTAGGTACTATTGGTAAAATTAATAAAATTCCCTCACCGTACTCCACCATATATTTTTGTTTTCGTATTTTTACTGTGTATGTCTGTAATTGGTGTATTAATCAGACAAAACTGTTTTTTATAAAGCAAGAACACTTTGTTAAATATGTTGTTGGCATACATAATTAAATTCTTACTACCAGTGGTTTGTACATTGACAACAGCAAATCGGTTTTTCCTGTGTGTGCATGTATTAAAGAAACTAACATACACACCATTACGCCTGTCTCCTATTGGAATAGGCTAGGATTGGGAGACTATGAAACGCCTGGTGCACCGATCCAAACATACCTCTCTCGCTTATCAACCTCTTCATGCATGCTCTTCGGTTTTGGGTGCTTTTGATTTGGCCCTTTTTCAACACATCATTAATTTGATCTATATGTGCGTCTAGTGCGGCCCCTGCCGATATCTCCATTCACTCTTGCCAGACACACTTCTTTCGTAATTCTTTTGTCAGGCATTATTTCTAAATGGCCAAACCAGCTCAGCATACCCTTTTTAATTTTTGTCATTAGATCATCTTTCATTCCACATAGTTCTCGTATCGTGCTATTTCTCATTCTATCAATCATTTTAACTCCACGCATACTCCTTAGCGCTCTCATTTCTACGGTTTTCACCGTACTTTCATGCGTTTTCTACGTCTGCCATACCCATGTCTCACTACCGTACATCAATGTTGGGGTTAGTACACTATGAATGATGGCAAGGTGAGCTTTGCTCGATATGTTATCGCTTGTTACCACGGAGACAATGCACCATTGATACGGCTTCCTGCTTTCACTCTTCTTTCAATATCGCCTTCACATTTTACATCTTTCGTAAACATAGAACCTAGATAAACAAATTCATTTATTTGCTCCACTTTTTTATCTCCGTTCATTATCTGGCGTTCTGTAACAGTTTCATTCCTTTCAATCACCATCGCTTTCGTCTTCAAAAGAAAAGAAACTAGCTAGCAAATAACTGAAAGTATATCAATGTAAGAACCTACTTATTAAGTATAAAACATGAAATTATGGTTCAAGGTTCCATGTAGACATCTGTAATAATGTATATGCATATACAGATAGACCTAGTTGTGTTTTCCAACCCTTTGTATGAAACCGGGGTTCGTAGAAGTATAATTACATCATAATTTTTTTTTTAGTAATTTCATATATATTCGTGGAGTTTCATCTTCCTCACGCTCCACTCAGTGTATTTATTGTACAATTTCATGATAATAAAGTCTTATATTCAAACATCTACAGATATAAATTGAAGATAATTTAGCTATTTACAAAGTGTATAAATTGGGTATATAGTAAAATTTAGAAATGGCGTTTAGTTGGCCCAGAGATTTTAAAGCTATATATAATTATTATTGAAATAATAGTGCGTACAGATTTGAACTATTACGAGTAATAATGTCAACATGTTGAATGAAAATTGACTCTTTTTGACATTAATCACGTATGTGAATCGTGCTGCTCCTTATTGTCCTTCATGTCCCTGTGAGCTGCTTGTATATCTTTCACTAATCAAAATTTAATCGTTCATACTCATATCTTCCCCCATAGTGTTATTTTAAGCTCACTTACTCGCTGAAATACAACACTCAAGGGAGTTATTATTTAAGCACGGTCTTCAGTAAGGTTGAACTTTCTTAGTCTGACACTACAATCACTATAGCTATTTAAACAGCAAATGTCGAAAACGCGGTTTAAGAAAGTATTTTGTAAGCCGTGACAAAACAAGCAAAAATATATTTTTGTTCTCCTTTTGCAATGTACGCTTTCCGTTTGTTGCAATGTAAGAGTTACGACAGAAATAATCATAAAACAGCAACTCGGAACCATAATTAAAACGCACGATTCGAACTTACTGGATTTTTCTCCTTCTACGTTGTCAACATGTCATTCAACAGTTAAAAGTTCAAATGTGAACGCAACTGACAAAAAACATCTTCAGTACTCTACTGACACTTAATTCTAGAGTATATATTTTAAGTAATTAATATCAGTATTAACTACAATACTGATTATTATGAATATCCCCTGTTAGTCACGGACTTTCACATACAGCGTGGAAATGTTAAATGTGTCCAGGCCCTCTATATTGTTGGAATACCTATTAATTGTGTATCATATATCTGTTACCGACAATCTGCATAATTCGGCATCGTATAGAATACCTAGCCATTCTATAAGATGCATAAAACGAAAGGGGAAACGTGCGGGGCGGGGCAGCAAACGTGTTGAAACTTGTAGGTTTGTTTCCATTCCGTTCTAAGGTAAAAATCGCAAGTAACTGACCAGTAATTTTTGTATATACTTGTTTGATTTTCGGCAAATTTATTGTCACGTCTATAAATGTATGGAAGATACAAATATCCATATTGGGAACGCTAAGTTTGTAATGCTTTTTAATTTGCTCCCGCCGCTTACCTCAGGTTCGACTGCCTTCAACTTACTGTATGCAGATCTCACTATAAGTTTTATTATGTTTAATATATTAATGACTCTTTAACGTTTCCACCCTGTATATGTACAACATCACATTCACCTACGATTTACAAATTATATTTTAAACAGCAGACATATCAGCTGTAGTGTAGCGTCCAAGCGATTTCTGATGATGCCGGTGGCGATATGGCATTGCAATGGCTAATTTAACAGCAGGTTTAATTTTCGCACTCGACAAATATTTTTGTGGTATTGTTTATTTGTTTGTTTTCAATGATATTTTAAGTATGTCTTCAACAAATAATATACAATAGTACAAATCTATGCTTACTTTAGGACTAGAGGACGCTGTGTTATTTAGTCTGGAAATATTTATTTATTTTTATTATTACGAGAAGAGAGAATACATAATGGTGCATATAAACAAATATTTCACTATTTCCATGTACTTTTGTACATTTATGATCTCATTTAGCTTGCGTTTTATTTTCCTCTTTACCAAATTAAATCTCTAAATTTAAAATATAGCATTATCAAATCCCTTTGATAGCCCTATACAATTTTGGTAAAAAAGCGGATCATACAAAATAAACACAAAGATACTACGGTAATCGAACCAGCGTCCCTTGGTGTCAGTGGTTGTACCAGCCACTCTACCATAGTTGCCCTTCATCGTCAATAAGACAAGTCCTCGCACGCTACACTATACCATAGATATCTGCTGACTATTATCCACATATATTAAATTTAACATTGACCTGGTACAGTGGTGATTTAGTTCAGGGCTCAGTTAGGAGCTCATAAATAACTGTAGGCAAAAATAGTAGAGAGTTTTTTTATACAACGTCGTGATGCATACAAGCATACGGCCCACCTGATGTAAAGCAGTCACCATTAACGCTTGTGTTTGATGCGCCCTACCTCTCTTAATAAAGATGTAGTAGGTTTTAACCTGCGATAGCTCACTTTACGCCTTCACGGTGAGCGTACTTAAAAAGATTTTCAAACGAGAGGTAGGGCGTATCAAAGCAGCCTATCTGGGGAAGTACCTCCACCTCACAGAAAATCCATGAATGTTAAAGAAGCCAGTAAAGTGTTTAAGGATTGAGTCATGTAGCGCTTAGTTCCCTCCGTCTAACCCGCGAGAGACTTGGCCTGAAGATATAGATAAATTGCACCACGGTTCAATACTTAAGTGTTGTAGCGCAAAATCTGTCCTCATCAACTCCTTCAACATTCAGTTATTTTCTGCTTGTTTGTTACTGGCGGAAATGGATTATATCACCACTCTACTAGGTTCTGGCGCTTTATTAACCAACAGTCATGAAAGAATAAGTAAATGTACTCATGATTAATTACAATAGACGAAGTCCACCATTTGATTATTAAATTCTCTCCAAATTTTGTTCGTCTACAGAGGTTTTATGAAAAAAGACACAAGCTGTGTTGTACAATAATTATGCAAGTAAAACAAGATTTACAACGAGACCAAATCAAAAATTGTGAAAGCCAATGTTTCATACAAAAGTTCAATCAAGGTGATCGGAACAATTCACGATTTCAGAGTTGCCCTATAAAAATTGTCATTATTCATGAGTACCTTCTATTTTATTACTACTTATTTACCTATTTTTGTGGCCGTAGTTAATACAAATCACCAAGTACACAGTATAAATAGTCTATAGATAGATATAGTAAATCTAGTCTTAATTTTGGCAGCAAAATTGTTACATCAACGTATACTCGCTTCGAACGGAGATGAGAAAATCGTCGAGGATCATAGTAGACATACTTCATAGCGCGATGATATATGCAGTAGGATAACTACAGCTCTTAGGCCTTTTTAGATATGATTATTAACGCTAACGCTAGTGTCGTCATGTTTCAAGGTCGCGAAAAGAGCGTGGAGTAGCTGTGACTACTCGAAGATTCGATGGATTGTAACTGAACTGATACACTGCACGATTTCGATGATTCTTTGAAGTTATCCTACTGGTTTTAGCTATCAACTCTCGCGGTTCCGTATCATACCTAAACAAACACCTCTTTCTAAATACAGACAAAAAGATTAGCAATATTATCGTTAATTTTCGATCGTTACTTAATAAGTAACTAATGGTTAAAGTTACTTAATAAGTATTCAAACAATGAAACCGATGCAAAACAATGAAACCGATACAAAGAAAGAATGTTCTGACTGGTAATGTCTTTAATGAAGTTTTAAAACAGCTTGGGCGTCGACTTGGATGAGATCGGTGTCGTATTTTTTTTTAATTTGATAGTAAATTACAGTTTCATATTTACATTGAATCACCGCGGAATTATACTAATATAATGATCATTCAAATTGAAAGGGAGAGGCGTCATGCCCGAACAAACATAAAATGAGTTTTTTATATTATTGCAGTTTAAGTTATGTATAAGCAGTTTTAAATAAATCATTAAGCATAGACGTTGAATAAGGTGTACCTATGCCTTATATTCATTTTTATATGTGTTAAAAAACGTAAACGTTATTTTTCGCACAAGTGTATGTAAATTTTGTATTGGATATAAACATTAATAATACAAGCGGTATTTAAAATAAAATTGTATATCGTTAATTTTCATATTTATAAAAAGGCCGTCACGGGACGCCCGGCAGATGTGATACATCTTAGTGATTATTCAACTTTTTAACAAATAAAAATCAAAAACCAATAAAATAAAAATCAAAAGCTATCGGATAGATATAGTAAACAGCTCATGCAGAGAAGCAACGGAGTGTCTAGTATGCGCACGCACACACACAAGGGAGTCGAGGGTGGCGGCGTAGAGGGGGCATGACGGTATGAGCGTCATGCCATTTGCCGTCACGGCGTTTACTGCCAAGGCGCACCAATAAATGTTTCATATCAAAAATCAGGTATATAATAATGTAAGAGTAGAGTTTTGTTAATAAAATCAATATATTTTTCTTGCGCACTTGGATATTTTTCTTATTACACATTTTATTTTACTATTCACGAATATATATAATACCAAATTATATATCTTATGAATAGTAAAATAAAGTAAATATTTAATAGAGACATAGTAGAGGGGGCATGCCGGCATGAGAGAGCGTCATGCCATTTGCCGTCACGGCACACGGTTCGATTTTACTGTCAAGGTGCACCAATAGATGTTTCACATCAATTATAACATTCGTATTTAAATTAACGTTAATATTGCTATCAACATTGAGATTATTAAGCTCAGGGTAAGCCTCAGCGACTTTTTACTCGAAAGGGTATAGATTTTACCTACGTTATTCATTAATAAGATTGCGAGTTTAAATTTCCTTAAATTATTAGTTTCTCTTCAGACTCGCAAACTTATATAACTCTTGCAGTGTATTTGCTTTTTTACAGATCACATCGCTTTCAGATCTATAAAGGTGAGTCCAGATTAAGTAACATGTTGCATAACTCATATTATATAACATGTGCACGTTATTTAACATTGTTAAGAATATAACTTATATACAATATAAGACTTTGTTATATTGCAGTCTTCATCATATAACACGTTGACAAATTGTGGTTTATAAGTTCTGCATTGCTGTTCACGATGACTACACGAGAGGCCGCAAAAGTTTTTTTTTATATACAACGTCGGAAGGCATACAAGCCTACGGCCCATCTGATGTGAAGCAGCTATCGTAGCCTATGAACGCTTGTCATACATTAAGTATCACTCGCGCGATGACACCTCTGCTGCTAACACAGCAACTCCTTAGGAGCTTACTGGTGACCTCACTCACACGCAGGAACACAACAATTAGTGTGGACGATATGTGATTAACACAGACGATATGTGATAACTTGTTTTATCACATACCGTCTATGTTGATCACATATCGTCCATACTAATGAAACATATTATATAACTTTGTTTTATAGGGTGCTATGTTATATAGTCTGGACTCACCTTCAAGTTTTATAAAGGTTTATACAGCAGAATGACAGCGTTATAAATAAAAAAGAGTAGTCTGAAAACCAGAGGCCATGCCTTAAAGGATTCGTCGGCGTCTCGTTCTCAATGTATTAATTAACTTTTCAAGCCAAAGAGAGCGCAAAAAACGTGAAACTGTACTATCTTGTAGGTTTTAGTACATTAAAGTTGCCAACATAATGCGCACTCCCATGATCTAAGAACACGATTAACCCACTGACGCGAACTCAATGGCCATGATTTCATATTACTTACAAAATTTAATTTATTTTGTCATTCTCTTTTAATAAACTACCTTACCTTTCCTTTCAAACTTAGAACGCTGTCCGTCTTGTTGGGGTTAGGATAGGATAGTAGCAGTTTTTATCGACTTTTGTGAGTAGACTCGGGGTGATTCGTTCAACTGGCGGTGGAAGCGTACCTTGAGAGCTCCGGCAACACCATGCCGACGGCCTGGAAAAATTGAACGATCTACATTAGCGTGTTAACACTACCGTCCGGTGGTTGGAGCGTGCGGGAGAAAGGAGAGGGAGAGAACCGGCAGGATGAGGATTTGATTTATGTTAGCTTGTTAACAATAACGTCCGGTAGTTTAAGCGTGTGGGGGAAGGGAGAGGAAGAGAGGGCGGGATGGTGATTTGATCTTTAGCTTGTTAACAATACCGTCCGGTGGCTGGAACATGCGAGAGGATGGAGTGGGAGAGAATGCACAACTCACCAACACACAAGTTAGTCAGATTTTATACCAATTCCTAATGTTCAATAATTCCGCCATTAACCGCTAGGATTTTAGCAGTATGAGTTTTGATTTATTTTATAATTTATGTTCAATGTTGCAAACATCAAATGTTGCAACATTTGATTTGTTGTGTTAAAAGTAAGTAAGAACACTACAGTTTTATTGAAGTAAAGCTAAAACATTATACAGACGAGTTCGGCGGCTCAGTCGTGAATGACGCGACTTTGACACCGACACTCGTGGGTTCGATTCCCACACAAGGCAAACATTTGTGTGCATGAACATGTCTGTTTGTCTTGGTCTGGGTATTTTCTATGTATAATAAGTATGTATTTACAAAAAAAAAATGTATTTACGTATGTTTATCAGTTGTCTAGTACCCATAACACAAGCTTCGCTTACTTTGGGGCTAGATGGCGCTGTGTAATTTGTCTGACAATATTTATTTATTTATTATAGTTTTCATCGCTATACGCCAAGGGCTACCCGAACGACATCTGGTGTCAGGATCGTTGTGCACATGAGATGAGTACGTCATAAAAAGCAAACATTTGTGACCTTACATCGTTCAAATACAAGATATGTAAATTTTTATAAAATCGCTTTATCTATTATCTGTTATGTATATAAATAACACGCATTTTTACCGTCGCACTGGTTCTCATATAGAAGATGTGTGAAGACAGATTTAGCAACGCGTAATGCAGGCAATAGCAAACTATAATGCCGTATCACAAGTGAGTTTAAAATGAAGTGAACCGGCCTATTAATCAACATTTCGTGAGCGTCATTAACCTGTTGATTACCGGGCGGTCGTTTACAACCACAAAATGTATGGGAAAACGTATATAGCATTTTAATTTTATATTCACACCCATCTGAAGCCTTTATAAATACTTAACATGATAGACTTTTGCTCTCTGAAGCTGTAGGCCGATTCTACTAAAAAGCGCAACTGCACTGCAATACGGCGTGTGTCGAAATGTGTATATTTTGACGTTTCGTTAAGCGGTCTGATAGCAGCGACGTTTAACGAAACGTCAAAATGTACACATTTTGACACACGTCGCGTTGCAGTGCAGTTGCAGTGTATTTAGTAGAATCGGCCTACAGGTCTTGTTTATGAAGATGAACGAAAGCGCTTATCACCTCTCAACGCAATAGGTACGAGCGACGACGGATCTCCTCGTAAAATAATGCCAACTGCATTGTTCTACGAGGTGGTTAGTACAATTCAAGACATATAAAAGTACCTACATATGGTCAAATATTTCTAACCGAACAGCCCATGTAGCTTACAAAATTGATGATAAATATGTAATGTAAATAATTACCTATAAGTACAGGCATCCATAGTAGTACAAATTACTTTAAGCCTCGCAGGACCTAAGGTCATATTGTCACTTAGATTACTTAATTCTGTATATGTAATTGAAATCGTTACATAAATTGTATAATAAATTCAACACCAGTTAATATTGTATATAAATAATACACTACAAAATAACAAATATAGATTTTGATATTTTTTTTAAAGAATTGTTAAATTTTTATTATTTATTTATTCCTTTGAAACCGACTCCGTTCCTTCATTGTTCCAAATCAACAAATTACACGTGTCACTCCTGATTGGTGCATTCCGGGCCTCATTAACCGCGGTTTCTGGAATAGAAACGTGGCAAACTAAACCAAGGTGGGCCTCTGGGTACGTTTCTAAAGAGTATTTTGCATTGGAAGGGCGCATCCTTATACATCGATGGTCTCAATGTTGTTAACTAACTTCTAACTAAGCGTAGCCTCTCGATATCAGTAACGGAAATAGAGAAGCGGTAGTGTTTACTCATTTAGTAATTTATTTTGATGACTGTTTCACACCAATACATACTCTACAAGGATCCTGACCTATCATTTAATCAAAAGGGGTTATGTATTCGGGCACGCTGCTCCACTTCTAATGAGGAATATTCTTAACTAGCTGAACCCCGCGACATCGTCCGCGCATATCCCGGTATCCAGTAGCTTTTTGTACCTTCTTTTTTTCTCGGTTTCCAAGGGTCGTATCGTGATGCTGAATAGCCTATTGTTTGTTTGTTTGTAATTTCTTTATTGTACACTCATAGTAAATAACAATACAATAAACATAAAAATAGAATTATAAATGTACAAAGGCGGGCTTATCTCTATAAGAGATCTCTACCAGCCAACCTTTGAGTGATTGGATATTTTACTGCAGAGTGGCGAGGGCAAAAACCAATGAGAAATATGAATAATTAATATGATAAACAAACAATATAAAACTCACAAGTAACCAGTACTACATTACATAATTAATAATAGATATATATATATATATATATATAAATTATATATAAATTAATTAATATTGTTTATTATTTACATTTAACCTTCCTCAACAATTAGGGTGTCCAATGCAAAAAGATTTTTTTATCAAATCCGAATGCCAGTTCTGGGGACTAAAGCGTTCAAACAAACTCCTCCGCATTATATATTAGTATAGATATGGAATATTCTTCAACAAGGCGAAAGGCTGTGTTAAGCTACCTACATGCCACTGACCTGACTTAAGGACTGTTGGCTATCGACAACAGCCGGGACCGTCCGGTTAATTAACATCCACTGGCAGTTTGCAGTCGACGTTGCTCGACCCACACGCACCACGATAAATGATGAGTACAATACGGTATCACTGGTTTCCCTTCGCCCTATATATATATCTCACCTCATTTTCAGCCATTTCATCGTCGCTCTGATACTGTACATCGATCTCTGAACTGTTCACGCTGTTCTCCCAATCCTCTGATGATTCTACTGATGATGCATCCATGTCCAGATCTGTAAGTAAAGAATAAAATCTTTGACATTCGACACGCCCAATCTTGCAAATTTTCCTGTTACGTTAAAAAACATGCTTGCAAATGATGCAACAGGTTGATGAGTATGAAACTTTTTGTGTCATTTTCAAATTATATTTTCTGTTTGTATCCTATTTATAAATAACCTGCATTATGACAACTTGTGTGACAGTGGCCTTTGTAATTATATTATCTATACTCTTATACAAATAATGTACTAAATTACATTTTAAACCGTTTTGATTAAATATACTTTCAATAATCTTATCGGTATTCCCTTCTAAATATTATTTAGAAGGGAATACCGATAAGATTATTGGATTTTTTTCATTCCTCTATTTCGATTCATTCATATTCGATAACGAATGACTAAGAAGAATATTAGGAAAATATTCGCGTAATGGCCCGATGCATTATGTCATCACTACATCACTAACACACGTTGCCAAAACGCATTTCATTTCAGTAAAAAAAGAGTCGTTGTTGAGGGTGTGTTGAATTGAGGTTTCCAGGAAGCTCCTAAGTTGCTATCTCAGCTGCAGAGGTGACATCGCGCGAATGATACTTTAAATATATTGCAAAGTTACGGTAACCATTTTACATCGATGTACAAAAAAGAATTGCCTACAAATTTGCATTCCCCAAAATAACATCTGAATCTACCATTTAGAATTATGAGCTAGTTACCCTTTTGATTAGTTTTTTCTCAGCCGTCGCCTAGCAGATAAAAATGTAAAAGATAAATATTAATATATATGCTGAATCATTTCCAAACATCTCTGTCAGTTAGATATTCATCGATTCTGTAATAGCCCCTCTTACACAGAGAATTTTTGATGTACCTTTTGAACATATTGTCAGGCAAGGACAGAACTGTTTCAGGTAATTTATTATAGAATCGAATACAATTTACAACAAAAGATCTACTAGTCTTAGCAAGCCGATGTACCGGCATACGCAATCTATTCCTGCTTTCACTAAATTTTGAAATATTATTTCAAATATATATTTTTAATGATATTATTTTAGAACGACACGTTCAGTAGTACACGTAGGCCTTGTTGATAGCGGTATTTTTTTGTAAATGAGTTAAGATTAATCCCTTACCGTAAGCGAGAGGATCCGGCTGCCTCGGAGCGGGTGCGGGGGCTCGAACAGCTGTCCCGTTGATGGCCAGCCCGGGACTGCCGCGTCCCGGTGATTGTAGCGTCGGCTGGTCTGTTGTCACATCTATTACAAGGGAAATAATATTTGTGCTAGAGTTCCATTAAAAGGAGCTAAGTCACGAAGATAATACCCAATGGAGAACCGACGAAAGGAAATTACTTAGCAAATCTATTCACCGCTACGAGTAAAATATAATTGCAATACCAACCCTAATTCATCGCATTGCAGGAATACGGTCTCCCTTCAATACAATAAAAAAATCGGCCAAGTGCGAGTCGGACTCGCGCACGAAGGGTTCCGTACCACTATCTATAAAAACGGCAAAAAAATCACGTTTGTTGTATGGGAGCCCCCTTAAATATTTATTTTATTCTAATTTTTAGTATTTGTTGTTATAGCGGCAACAGAAATACATCATCTGTGAAAATTTCAACTGTCTAACTATCACGGTTCGTGAGATACAGCCTGGTGACAGACGGACGGACGGACGGACGGACAGCGAAGTCTCAGTAATAGGGTTCCGTTTTACCCTTTGGGTACGGAACCCTAAAAAGAATCAATATTTCAATATAAAAATAGAATAGTATAATAAGTACCATAATACCTCACAGAAGACAGCAGCCAAATAACAATTCTGGGGGGATTGTTGTGTTCCTGTATATCGGAATCGAGAAGAGGGAAATGGCGGGGATATCTGCGGATGTTAAACTGTAACTAGAGATGTGGTCACCAGATGCTGGCGTGACGGTCGTGAAGAGCCAATGAATTGGCTGAACGCTGGAAGACTGCAGGTCAAACGGTTTCCGATGGAACACCACTATAATTTCAATTCGGAAAACTGATAAATTCTTAATAGCTAAAAAATCAAAGGATTCGTTACGTTGAGTGAAGACTGTGACACTACACACGTGGCGGGGAAGGCCGTCATTTTGAAATTATTTCGCTGTATCATATTTTTTATAACTTACTTTTGTACCCGTTACGAAGAGGTATTCACGGATTTTTTTTCGAGCAGGACACCGTTTTCTGTGTCCGCTAGTGTATGCGTATATATATATATATATATATATATGCATATTTCTATATATTGGTGATTGTGGTGTTAATTATAATATTAGTAGCCTATGAATCAAATTTGTAAATATTAATGTAGATATTATTTTACCGTTTCATAGTACTATTTTTCACTTGTAGTTTTATGTAGCCCGGCCAATGATGATTTCTTTTACCACCTACGAGGTTGCCTGGTAGAGTTCTCCTGTAGAGATAAGCTCATCTTTGTATATCATTAATATATATTTCATGTGGTAACGAGCAATAAAGAATACGCAAAAACGTAATAATAAAAATAGACAATTATGTTGATATACTTGCCGTGAAGGCACTTTTCAATACCTAATACAACGGGATCTGGATGCCTCGGAGCTGGAACGGCAGGTAGGCGCAAGGCTGTGGCGTTGATGGCGAGAGCTTGTGCCCCGTGTCGGGCACTGCTAGAAGCTTGAGCAGTCAATTCTGTTAATCCTTCTGTGGTTGGCAGTTCTTCGGTGTAACGGACGAGAGGGTGGTCCTGTTAAATAAACATATAATCGAACGGTCGATTCCCACACAGGATATACATTTGTGTGCATGAACATTTCTGCTTGTCATGTACTGGGTGATTTTAAAAGAGGTAGGGCGCATCAAAGCAGCCCTTCTGGAGAAGTACCTGCACCTCACAGAAAATTGCAGTCAAATAACCAGTGAGCTCCTAAAGAATTGCTGTTTTAGCAGCAGCGGTAGCATCGCGCGCCAGGTGAGCCGTATGCTTTTGCCGACATTGTACAAAGCTGTAGATTTTTTCGACTTATTGCGGTGTTAGCTTACATATATATATATATATATATATATATATATATATATATATATATATATATATATATATATATATATATATATATAGGCATGTATATAAATTATAATGCTATCCTTTGCCTACATAAATCCTTATGGAGAGAGCGCAATAGTGAATACTTAGTGGAAGTTCACAAATAGGATTGCCTGCAAATATCTTTGGGTACAGAGCAAAATCGTAACAGAGCAGTGATATAGATAGATAAAGAACCGGCATAAATAAATTCGTATTTATGAATTTAGTGGTACTATTTGGATTTATGTACATATTTGTAATTATCACTTGCTCGGCGGTGAAGGAAAACATTGTCAGTTACCCAAAACTACCAGAAAATACATTCCGAAACACGTGTAACCTGACCTAAGAAAGGTCTCATTTTCTCTCTCGGTTACGGAGATCTGACGGCAGACGCCCTATATAAAAATCAGTATCTACGCCAAATCCTTAGGCTCGGGTAGCGGATCCGGCCAATTGTAATGGATTAGGAAATGGTTTAATGGGAAGACAGAGCGTAATCGTGTATACTTACAGGATGCGTCAGCTCACATATAGGATTTGCCCTTAAGTCAATCATCTCTAGAACTGACAAGAAACTGGTATCAAAGTCCTCTGGTAATGCTGATATCTGAAATATAAAAATGTGCGCATTTATTAATTTTTAACTTATAATTTTTAACTAACTGTTACCTGCGGCTTCGCCCGACTGGTCAAAGGGGAAAAAGCGTGTTTTCCTGCGAGAGTACGATATTTTGCAACGGTAACAATCCGTCGCTTCGTTTTGATTTGGAAAAAGGATAAACCGACAAATAAACACACTTTCAAATTCATAATAATACGAACCCCTCTAAGACATTTGGACTCCTATGAATTCTATAATTCTCTACGCTCTACTCGTACATCTAATCCACAGGAGCCGTGCATTCGCCCGGAATAAAAGCGCCAGATGTTTTAACTTATCAATTTATGCGTCATATAAACAACATCTATCCTAATCGTTGCATCCCAATGGTTGTCATCTTCCAGCAGACCTAGTGCTTCGCATGCAGCCCTAATTGTTTCCTGATCACACCGTACACTGTTTTCAGGACGATAAAGCTGGTCGGGCCTCGCACTTGGTTGAGCAAGGTAGGCAAGCAAAGCAAGTAGCATTCCAAATTATTTACATGGACTGTATTTATAGGTATATGCGTCCAAGTGCGTCGCCAGCCCTTACACCTGGTCAGTTCTCCGAAGGAGTCCCTTGTACACGGCGTCCACTCCTTTCTTGAAGCATTCCACGTATAATAGCGGGAAATGTCTGGGAAAAACAGAGTCTTCGCAAAGGGGTCAGCAAACAGGAACACATCTCCGGGATAAAAAGTAACCTTTTAATCCCGGTGATGTGTTCCTGTGGGGTACTGTGGGGTAATTGTAGGTGAAAGCCGCTGAGACGTGAAAGCGAAATAAAACATCAATATTTAGTATGATTCAAACATCTAAACATCCAAACTATCCGACGGGAACATATCACCGGGATAAAGAGTAGCCTATGTGTTAATACAGTAGTTCATCTATCTACCTACTAAATTTAATCCAAATCCATTCAGCCGTTGAGGCGTGAAAACGAACTAACATCCATACTTTTATTATCATTATTATTAAGGGGACGTATCGAAAGAAGGTTTCAAATTGCTTCAGGAATACAAACCTGTTTAATGTAAAATTATACGCGATTGTTGAATATAAATATAGATTTCATTTCATTTCAATATATGGTAGTGGACGCGGACGAAATATTAATATTCTTTTAAAATGTAAAATTAGCTAAATATAGATTTATTCAGTACACATATTTTGAACTTAAAACCGTCGCCGTAAGATTGAGAATACATATAGTTGAACCTAAATATAGTTGTTTTAAGGTTGACAATATAACTGTGTCAATGTGCGTGTGTCATTAGCAGAATGATGCTTATTGGCGTTCACGCGATTTCAACCTGTAATAGCTTGCAGGTAGCATTCGACCGTACTGTGGTTGTGAATAAAGATTAATTAATGAAATTCAGAACGTTTTAAAATGGTTCTAAACTGAGAGCTTGGGCTGCATAGGCTAAGACCCCTTTGCCTTTTCACACAGGGATAAAAAGAACATAAGTCATTTCTTTCTATAAATTGGTGGGGATTTAAAAAGTACTTGTCATGCGTCCAAATCAATTTGACTAAAATCTAAAATTAGACTAATGTCGTCGGTGTTTAGTCAATATTCCATGCCTCTGTTTACAGCTGGTTAAAAGAGTCTTGAGCAAGCCTCCTGACGATTTACGTGTACCGCCACTGAAGATAATGTGAGCGAGTTCGACAGCAGCGCCTAAGAAGCGGAATTCTTCTCCATCACGACAATGGTTCAGCTCGATCCGCCAGACGGTTTTCAATTTCAATTTAATATTTTTCTATGGAAGGTGTGGAATTTATGAGTCATCATTATTACCTTGCGTTCGAAAAGGCGTGGATGAAATCTACAAGAGTGCTTACTGCTTCGATGCGATGGTGTTTAGACAATAAGGGAAACTACATCAAAAACCAAAACATTAACAGATTCCTACATCATCCTGTTTTTTATTTTATAAAAATGTTCAGTGTATACATACTATTACATACATACATACATATACATGCTATGCCTGGTTTTAACTTTGTCTAATACTACATTTGTTACCTGATTATTGTTCAATTGCAGGTACATAAGGTCGACGCACTTCAACAGGGCCGCGGGGAACATATTGAGCCTGTTATTCTTCAAGTTGCAGTGCACCAGACCCTCCATCTTGTCCATTGATTCCGGTAATGATTCTATTTCATTATTTTCTAGAGTCAACCATCTGAAATGTTAGTATTTTTACTGGTTATGACAAGTTTTGCTAGCATATAGATGATCCAAGTCCAAGATCTGAATGAGAAATGCCGGGAATATTTAGACAACCACTCACAATACAATATTTTTGAACATATTTAATTTCATTTAAATATGGGTGAAAATTGTTTCTTATACAGATGCTCTAGGATAATAGTTGATAGTAGAGTAGTAGGATACATTTAAAGATATGCTGAGTACTTGGTTATTCTAACTCGTTTTAAATGCTGAGAACTCAGTTAACTTATTAGGGATTAGAGACAATAAATAAGCATATTTAATTTAAGTCATGTGACGAGTGTTTTTCTCGCCACATGAAATTTCCGAAAATGGTTCTGAACTAAAGACTTGGCTGTATGGGCTAGAACCCTTTGCCTCCCCTCGGGGATAAAAACAACCGGATTCCGACACCGGCACTTTCGTCCTGACGTTTGTCGCATCAAAATGGCCATTAAAATTATTTTCGTTTAAATTGTGGTTTTAAAGGTCTGAAACGACCTAATTTATTTAAGTACAAAAATGGTAAGTGGTCATAGACGAAGCCCATGTGGTAATTTTCCGTCGTGTGCTTTGGTCAAAATTCTAATAAGGTGTCGTTCGTTCCAGCTGGTTTCCGCACAAAAAGGGATAACAGCATTTTTTACCTAAAAATGTTTGTGGGTCCATGAAAACCCGCACGGCGATGGCGTTATGAGCTTCGTGGCTGGAACATCGCGCAGCGACCTTTTCAGTATCGTACATTCACTTATTTTTATCACTTTTGATACCATAGTCCCCTGTAGTTTTGGTTAAGCTTTTATTGGAGTTCAACTTGACACTTTAGTAATTCGACCCTTAATAACTTGACCTTGACTGAGTAACTAGAAACATTAGTAATATGACTGAACTTTAGATTTTCGCTTAGAAATGATAATTATTTAAATTCATCACCTTACCTAAGAAATAAATTGCTTATAGATGAATATAGGGGTGCAGTAAGTTTTAGTATAAGCCATTGTACTCAACTAACCTCACTAACTTAGTTTTGTAATCTTGTTTTTGGCTGAGTTAATTTAACTGTAACTTGTTACGCCTGACCTATTAAAACATTAATCAGACTTCACATGGTTTTCTTACTACTCCTCTAGAGATTGAATGTTCAGGCGTTGCTGGACTATTCGGAGCAATAATATGGAAAGGGTATGGCTGGCGCCCGATATAAACTTTGCTTTTTAAACCCTATGTTTATTTAGTGTTATGCCTTTTCATTTGTTGAGGTCACATAGAAAAGGACCTCGACCATTTTAATAATTTAAGTAAAAAAACAACATTATAGTCATTAAGATTTCATTATTTGACTCACATAAAAAAAACTAAGAATATACTGGAACATGGTATTCTATAAATTAATATTAGAAATTAAACAGAAGCTAGTTATGATACTGGAACACTAAGCACTTGACTTACTGGCTTAAGGACGCTCAAGTCACAATCTAAAGTGAACCGAGTACTCGATCCAAGATAAAACTAAGTAATACTTGGTTACTCGGTAAATTGTCTACTCAGCACATCCCTAGTTACAATGTTGTCAAATATACGAAACAAACACCATATTTAGAGTTGCAAACTTGAAGCGTAAAATGGAAACCGTATCGATGTACACTCCGGTGTCAGCCTGTCTTTATATCACCAGTTAGCCATAATATTTCAAGCTCATTAATTAGAGTACAAATGTAGAGTACAAACTGCTTCGCTCTATCTTCTTCTGTAGTGTTCCTTTTCAGCCTCATTTGATAATAGACAGGGATGCACCACATTCATATAAGATAGGTTTTTGGTCTTAGTCTGATGTTGAGTTGTGAACATAAAGATGAATGAAATTGGGAGAATTAAGTATCTTTTGTATATAAAACCTTAACTTATGTTTCTTAAAAACATTGCTCTGGGAGACGCCTTAAAGAAATCTTTTCAGGGCAACATATTTTTTCTATATCTTGAGCACAAAAACACAGCTGACTATAGACAATGCATGCTCATTTATGGCAGATGGCATAAGAATAGAATGAACAGTTGAGAAAAAATAATAACAAAAATCAGAATACGACATCTAGACTGAATTTGTGACGATGATGTAAGAGAGTATCACAGTTAAGATAAGAATAGACATGCTTCGTTGGTTCAGACATGTAGAAAATATTACAGAGGAAACAATGACGAAACAGAACAACAATGTAGAAGCCGAGGAGGTAGGCAATGTAGGCAAAGAGTTTTGGATCCAGGAATCAGGGATGACCCCTGATTCCTGGATCCAAAACTCTTTGCATGCGGGGCATGAAAAGAGCTATGAATTTCATTGAAGTGGGTGAGGTACATATGTATGATTCAAACCATGTGGAGCTTAGTTCTTTCTACCTATGGTCTTGGTCAGAAGATATAAAATTATTACTATCATGCTTATTTATATCATTCCCAGTTAGTTTTAAAAAAAAGATAGGGCAAATCAAAATAGTCTATCTGCAGAAGTAACTCCCTCTCACAAAAAATTGCAGCCAAATAACAACTCCCTGGAGTGTTGTGGTCCCGAGAGTGAATGAGGTTACCGATAAGCCCCTATGAATGTTTTTCTAATAAAATACACAATAAGATTAAACCTTATCGCTCTTGCTTCTCCTTCTTATTATTTTGACAAATGCCTTAATATTTTTTAGGTTTTCCCCCTTTGGAGGAGATTGAGGGAGATGATTTTCTTCCCCTTTCCACACTTTGTCCCTTAATGTATAAGTAGTTGGAACACATGTGATCAAAGGCAAACAATGAGTGTATTTCACTTTCTATTTTATATGTTTTAAAGTTAGAATTGTTTGTTTATTTTCTCTAAAACAATACATTACTCTGCAAAGCAACAGGTGTTACAGTGATTGGGAACTAAATCTCCGCAAGCCCAAAATTTCATGAAACTAAAACCAATGTAAATTATTACCTCTATCCAAAGGAATTAAAACCTTAGTATACGAACCTTAGTTTAGTCAGGCTAGTCATCTCTTCAGGTATTGTTTTAAGCTCATTTCCTCTGGCGCCGAAAGTATCCAGCTTTTCCAACTTGCCGATCTCCTTCGGGATCTCTCGAAGCCCTATCCTGTTACACCAAAACGCTTCAAGATTTTCTAGATCGCCAATTTCTGGTATTAACTTATTTAGTGGATTATAACTTATGTTTAAATTGACCAAGTTTTTCAAGTTTCCTATTTCCGATGGCAGCGAATTTATATTATTATAGTCTAGAGTTAACGTTGTTAAGTTGATTAGTTCGGTAATTTGCACCGGAATTGTTGTCAATTTATTTCTATGGAGATACAGATGTTGCACTTCCGAACAGGTGTACAGAAGGCCTGGTATTTCCGTCATTTCGAACGCGTTCAGACTCAAACGTGATTTCTTTTTTACTATGGCCTGTTCTATAAGGGCTAGTATGTGGTTTTCACGGATAAATTTTAATATTGCACTCATTTTTTAAGTATTTTTGGTTACTTTTCGGACATTATTCAGGGTTGAGTTTGGTGTTTGATTTTGATGTAAACATGACAGATGGTGGCTCTGTCTGTTGTTCTATAATAAAAAAAAACACGAGTATTGACAACCATAAACTGTATTGCAAGTGAATACATTTATAATTCTACTAAAAGAAAATGTAGCAACAGATGGTTTGCAGACTCCAGAAATAATATTTATGAAATAGTAATTAATACGTTTGAAATAACAAGGCATGTATTTGAAATTGAATAAAATGTTTTAATTCAATTTTCATTAGCATTATTACATATTATTCAGGTTTTGTAAGTATCACAAACACTAACTGGTAAAATGGAACGCTTTGGAAAGTATCGATTTTCCGCGGAAAATGAAAATATGGTTCAGACTATGTTATAAAAATAAACAAATCAGTTTGAGATAAGTGAGCACGAAAACAAGCAATATGTAATCTTTTAGTTTATTTCTTGCAGTGTTAATCGAGCGATCGCTTTTTTAACTAAGAATTAATGAATAATAAGTAAATATGAATTCGTACAACTTTAAAGTCATATTTTTTTTTGTGGCGCAATGTATTATTTTAAATATTGAAGGTGAGTTACTTTTGTATAATGATTTTACTCATTGAAACATCGACTGATTATCATCTACAGCACTCCATACAAAAAAATCTTTAGAAAATTAATTAATATATCTGTGTGATAGAGACAATTACCTACAAAGAAAGTGTACGATGTACAGCTTGAATTTCAGTACGGGTAAATAGTCATACACGGAAAAGTATTTCATTCTGTACACCATGTAACAAAATAGAAAAGCCTCGCTGGTATTTACTTTGGCAAACTTTTTTTAAAAATCAGGTGTCTTCTGTTGTTTCACCCACGTGGTGTGAATTCTTAATTTTGCGCAGGTATTTTGAACATTTTCTCAATAAAAGTAACCTACGTGTTGACACTGAATGTGTGTGTAGAATTTAATGAAAGTTCATTAATTGTACGACGTACAACCTAATATTTGTGCGACGTATTCATAACAGAATCAGACATTGACTATTTGAAAAATGATTATTATATTTATATATTTTGTAATAAGTATCAGTCGTGCGACGCCATCTCTACTACAGGAACGCAACAACCCTCCAGGGAGTTGTTATTTGACTGCGGTTTTCTGTGAAGTGGAGGTACTTCCCCAGACGGGGAAGTACTTATTTAAGTATTCTTCCTTGCGCCCCGCCTCTCTTAAAAACACCCAGAACTAGACAAACACCATGTTCATGCGAACAAATGTTTGTCATGTATGGGAATCGATCCCACGAGCCTTGGTATCAAAGTAACGTTATTAACACCTGCGCTGTCGACCCCCTCAAATTTTTTATAGCCCAATCCTTGAGGAAGCTAGGCTTCTCAACATTACGATACGACTCTTAGAAGCCGAGGAAAATAATGAAAGTAAGAAAAAGCGGTTCTCGCGGGATATTAGGATACGCGCTGACGAAGTTGCGAGCTACTGACGAAGTTGCGAGCTACTGACGAAGTTGCGAGCTACAGCTAGTATTAATGTACTTCGTTATATATGTATTCTGTTATAGCAAGCTACCACAAATGGTAGTTATGATATAATACATATACCTATCTTTGCACTCATTAGGTCTACGGTCCTCGTGCCATGAGCACGTTTTTGCAACACATTCATTTTAGACAAGGTGTACCACTATTGGATTTGTTTCCGAAGCTGACTTTGATAAGCGTGTTCTATAATTAGGGTACATACAAAAATAAGAACTATCTAGCAGTCGCATATAAAAATAACCAAACACGTGGCGAATATAATTTACATTATGATCTATCATCGAAAATAATCTCCCTTTATTTTCGAAGTTCTAGTACTTGAATTAAACAAAAATAATATTATAAAGTATATACATATACACGCAAAAGTATCAGTTCTGAAGAACGTCTTGTAGTATGCGTATGATAAAAAGAAACTATATTTTAATCACTCATTAGAGTTCCGTACCTCAAAACGAAAAAAAAACAGAACCTTTATTGAATCACTTCTTCCGTCTGTCCGTGTGTCAAGATTTTTTCTCTCACTAAGAGTCCATAAAAATACTAAGTCTGCAGTTAAGTAAACTTCTAAGTCAACGCAATCAAAATATACGGCCGCTGATACCCCGTTTGTGTCGTATGTTTTTACAGTCGCAAGGGAATTAAAACTTATAGGGTACTTCCCATTGACCATTGACACTTGTCTTGTCACTCTTGTCACTTGTTGAAAGGGAAAAATCCGAAAACTGTAAATGTGAAGTTACATAAAGAATAATTTGCAGTTGGTAATCTATAGCCGCGACCTATATCGATGTATGAGACAACAGTTTTCCAACGGCAATGTTAAGTTTCTCACTCAATACAGTTTATCTTTTCGTTAGAGTAATATTCGGTACTTCCAAATATTATGAACTTCAGCAATGTAATTAACGTTACTGGTTTTGGTGAATATAAGTGTATATTACTTAATTGCTCACACTGTTATACGTACTTCATATTATATGTATACGCACATATACCAGGCCACTCAGAAAGTATTGCGAAAAAGGTTTTTATGTATTTGTATGTATATCATCACGCCAAGTCCCTTGCAGGTTAGGCAGAGAGAACCGAGCGTGTGTGAACCGTGCGAGCTGTGACATTCATAGCTCTTTTCATGAACGCTCGCCGGTTCCTGGGGCTCCTGACATCACCTTCTGATAAAACACGATCAATTTGGTTACGGTAGGTTAGTCTCGGTCTTCCTCGGTTCCAACATCCTTCCACTTTTGCATTGTATATCTGTTTAGTCATTCTTTCGTCCCGCATTCTTTCTATATGTCCGAACCAATGGAGCATGCCTTTTCTTATCTTAACACCGACATTCCCTTTCAGACCAACTCTTTCTCTCATGTCTTCATTACGAACGCGACCGTTAACCGCAAGCGTTATGCCACAAATTTTGCGCAATACTCTCATCTCGACCGCATTTATTCTACTTTCATGCTCTCTCTGCCATACCCAGCTCTCACTTTCATAAGTTAGCGTTGGGATTAGCACCGCGTTGTGTACAGCGAGCTGTGCCTTCTGGCTTACATTTCGGCTGCCTAGAAGTTTAGCCAAGGCTCCATTCACCCTATTCCCTGCACTCACTCGTCTCTCCACATCAGCGGTGTACCTTTCATTGCTGCTAAACGCAGTTTCAAGATATACAATCTCATTCACTTGCTCCAACACTACATCATGACCCGTAATCCTAGTGTTCGTTCTGGTTGTCTCTCTTTCAAATACCATTATCTTGGTTTATGTTTACTTATAAGTAAAAATAGATACGTTCCAATTTTAAAATTTCCCTCCACATTTTTCTCGAGCTAATTTAATTATCGTGTCTCATAGAAAAATAGATCTGCGCCGGAAACATTTTCGCGCTATGATTTTTTTCGATTTCAAGTGGACGAATCGTACGACTTCAAATGACATTCATGGATAAAGGCCCTTCCAAGGCGCGGTCGACTAACTTTGGGGGAAGAAGTGGTCGCCCTTTGACGGCTGTTACGAAAGAAAACGTGCTAGCAGTGAAAAATTTAATACAAGACATTAGGCAAGTTACGTATAAGGAGATTTAGCACATAGTAGGCAGAGAGAACCGAGCGCCACGTGACTTGATCCTTACATATCTCACTCGCTTCTTTAACATTCATTGCTCTTCTCATGCACGCTCGCCGGTTTCTAGGGCTCCTGACATCACCATCTGATAGAACACGACCAATTTGGTCATGGTAGGTAAGTCTTGGCCTTCCCCGGCTTCTACATCCTTCCACTTTTGCATTGTGTATCTGCTTCGTCATTCTTTCATCTCGCATTCTTTCTACATGTTCGAACCATCGGAGCATGCCTCTTCTTATTTTAACACCGATGCTCTCTTTCAGACCAACTCTGTTTCTAACATCATCATTGCGAATACGGTCTACAAGCCTTACGCCACAAATTTTGCGCAGCGCTCGCATTTCAACCGCGTTTATTCTACTGTCATGCTCTTTCTGCCATACTCAACTCTCGCTTCCATAAGTTGGAACCAACACTGCATTCTGTATAGCGAGTTGTGCCTTCTGGCTCAGGATTTTACTGCCAAGAAGTTTTCCCAACGCTCCATTCACACTATTCCCAGCACTCACTCGTCTTTCCACATCTGCGGTGTACCTTCCATCTCTGCTGAAAGCGCATCCAAGATATACAAACTCATCCACTTGTTCCAACACTTCATTATCAATCGTAATCCTTACATTAGGTCTGGATTATATATCTATATATATAAATAATAATAATATAGAAAGAGCGGCTGTGTTTTTGTTGGTTATCATTTATCAGATGAGTTGGTTGTATAGTCTTAAGTAATTGTAATACTTCAAAACTCTATTCCCGTGATGAACGAACTATTTACACATGTACAAGTTTGTGTACATAGTGGTTTTTGTCTTTTATAAATTACAGCCACTTTTTACGTTTAATTTAAAAATAAAAACATTTTTTAAGGGTTCCGTAGTAAAGAAGGAACCCTTATAATTTCGGCATGTCCGTCTGCCTGTACGTCCGTCTGTCCGCCGCCTACCTCAGAGACGCTTGACACTAGAAAGCTGTAGTTTGGCATGTATATTAACTATGCTGTCAAAATGGTCGAAAATTTTTTTTTTCGTACGTTGGTTAGATATAAAAGTTTCATCGATTTGATCTTGATCTTTATCAAATCAAATCAAATTTATTATTGTAAACATATGTGGGTTACATAAGTAGGTGTTACATTTAACTTTTAGAATATGATGTTTAGCCAGAGGCGTACAATATTTAATATTTTGTTATTACCAATTAAAGATTAAATCTAATTTAAATTAAAAATCAATAAATTGCATTAATTATTATTTGTCTACTGAATGAATTTGTCATCAAGGAATTCGCATATGTCACAATAAGATTTATCAACTAAGATTCTATATAATTTGTGTTTAAATATATTTAAGGGTAGATTTTTTAATTTGGTTGGTAATTTGTTATATATTCTAGGTCCCATATTAATTGAACATTTTAGTAGTAAAGCTGTTTTGCACCCTGTAAAGCATAATCGGTGTTTACCTCTTCTACTGCGATCGTGAGATGGCTTCGCGAAAAGCTGCATATTTTGTTTTACAAATATAGCTAACACGTATATATATAGCGAGGGCAAGGTAAGCAACTTTTAAGGCTCTGAAGTGTGGTTTACAACTGTCGGATTGTTTTAAATTACAAATGGCACGTATGCATCTTTTTTGGCCCTTCAGAATAAGTTCTCTGTCTGTGTTATTTCCCCAAAATATTATTCCATATCGGAGATTTGACGCTACGTATCCATGATACGCCGACAACACAGCTTCAGTGTTTACTACTTTACTCAGTTGATGCAGCATAAATGCGAATTTACATACATACATACATTTAATTTTTTACGAAGTTCACTAGTGTGATTTTTCGAGCTCAACTGTGAGTTAATTGAAAGACTTAAAAATCTGCACGATGATATTTCCTCAATATGAAAATCTGATATTCAGGTTAATTTTTAAAGGGTTTCGTTGATAAAAGTGCATAATTTTCACGTTTGCACGTTTTGTCTAGATTTGTTAAAAGTTTGTTGTTGTCTATCCAGTACATAATTTTTTTAACAGCTTCATTAATAACATTTTCATACGTGTCAAGATTTTTACATTCTATAATTACAGTACTGTCGTCTGCAAATAGGATGTTGAACGACTCTAGGTAGATCGTTAATATATAATATAAAAAGTAACGCCTCTAAGAGGCTGCCCTGAGGAACTCCGCAATTTACCTTTCTTTCTTCGGATAAATATAATTTTTCTAATTGAGTTCTATGACATATTCTCTTTATTTCCGTACGTTGAACTCTATTGCCGAGGTACGATTTAATAAGCTCAAGCTTTATGGTACGAGATTAACAAATCCGAAACATTACCGCCAATGCCGTATGCTTCTAGTTTTTGAAATAAACTTTTGTGGTCTACATAATCAAATGCTTGAGTCCTGTCCCAGTAAATAAATCATACCGGTACATAGTCTTTTATCCATATTCGTTATAAAAGTGAGCACGAAGTCATATATCATATATTGTCTTTGTTCTGCCTAAAACCTTTTTGTTGAGGAGCATACAATTATGTTTTTTCCGTGTAAGCGTACATTTGGCAAGGATGTATTTTTCAAAAATTTTTGAAAAATATTAGTCGAGCTATGAGTCTGTAACACTCCATAGAACGTTTGCAGCCTCTCTTGAACACCTGGCTTCACTATAATTGGTTTTAGTTGCTCAGGGTAAATACCCCTGCTTTTACTTAAATTATTTATATAACTAAGATGAGTACAAATATATTTTGCTATAGATTTTATTACCTTTGTACACACACCATCGGCACCTACGCTATTGGTATTTTTAACGAAGTGATAATTTTCAAAGGGGATTGAGTTTCTACAACCTTTAATATTTCTTATTTTACACGATTCCTAGAGTTTAATATTGGTACAATTTTATCTACAAAATAGATAAACGTTTTGGCGAATGAGTGTCTTTATGTGTTGTCAAGTAGTATATTGGTTTATGATTAGCTCATATAACTTGTTTTCATCTATCTACGTATACTTACGTCTGGTGACCGGGGGCAGTATCATCGTCATACTCGTACAAACTGGTACGGAATAAGGTTTTTTATCAATTTATATTTTACTAACTGCACCCCGCCACTTCATCGGCGCGTTTCCCGGTCTCCCATAGTAACCGCTTTTTCTACTTTTTTTCTTTTTCCTCGGCTTCCAAGGGTCGTATTGTGATGTTCAATAACCTATAAACTTCCTCAGAATTGGGCTATCAAATGCAAAAAGATTTTTTCAAATGTGACAAAAATACAGAGATGAGGGCGTTCAAAAAACCAAATAAACTCTCCCGCTTCATATATTAGTATATGTACATAAACCTTACAGAAAACTGCAGCCAAATAACAACTCTCTGGAAGGTTGTTGCATTTCTTAGGCTCGAAAAAGTTTGTTTGAAATCGCTAATCTTTGGAACAACGAGTCCAATTTGAAAAAAATATATACTACTCTGTGTAAAAAGTATCGGGAATATGTCAATAAAAAGACCCGCGTAAAAGAGGTCGTTCTAATTTTTTTACTGCATGTTGGTAGCACTGTACTGATTTAGCGCGCAAAATTTGAGCGGGATCTGTCATTTAATTTGTTTTAAACTACACTTTTTGTTGGTCATAGTTTTGAGTCCTCGGCGATTTTTACAATGGAAAATATTGTTGAACAAAGAGTGTGCCTTAAATTTTGTGTTTCAAATGATATTTCATGTGGTGAATCACTAAAAATGTTGCGAAATACCTACGGCGAATCGTGTATATCGAAAACAAGGGCTTATGAATGGTATAAGGCTTTTAAAGAAGGCCGAGAAGTAGTAGTAGACTTGCCTCGTTCTGGTAGACCTTCAACCGCTACGACCAGAGAAAACATCGACAGAATCAAGAAGCTAGTGCTCGAAAATCGACGTATGAGTCTGAGAGAGTTGGCTAGTGAGGTGAACATATCTTTTAAGTCCGTCCACAACATTCTCATTGACATTTTAGGCATGAAACGCGTCGCCGCTCGACTAGTTCCAAAAGAGCTCAATTTTGTTCAAAAAGCGCAGCGAAAGCATGTCGCTGAAGACATGGTTTCCCGAGCTTCTACGGATCCGACCTTTATGAAACGTATAATAACTGGCGACGAGACATGGGTTTATGAGTACGACATGCAAACAAGCCAACAGTCTTCAGAATGGCGTCTCGAAAACGAGCCGAAACCCAAAAAACCGCGGCAAAGTCGCTCCAAAATCAAGGTGATGCTGACAGTTTTTTTTGACTACCGTGGTGTGGTTCACTCCGAATTCCTTCCAGAGGGAGAAACAGTGAATAAAGAATATTATTTAGGCGTCATGAAGCGTTTGCGTGAGAGTATCCGCCGAAAACGTCCAGATTTGTGGCAACACAACTCATGGATGCTGCACCATGATAATGCACCATCACACACAGCCATTATAGTGAAAGAGTTTTTAGCGAAAAATTCAACAAAAGTTCTCGACCAAGCACCGTATTCACCTGATATGGCTCCGTCTGACTTTTTTTTATTTCCCAAGTTAAAATTACCACTTCGAGGAAAACGTTTTGAGTCGATAGAAGCCATAAAAGAAAATTCGCTGAATGAGCTAAAGGCCATACCGCAAATAGCCTATGAAAAATGTATGGAAGACTGGGTGAAGCGGTGGAGATGTTGTATTGCAAGCGATGGGGCCTACTTTGAAGGCGATAAAATAAATTTAGATGAATAATTTGTATTTTTTGTTTTATTGACAAATTCCCGATACTTAGTACACAGAATGTATATTTCGTAATTAATTCACACCTAAGTATTATTTAAATATTTATACAGAAATAAAAAAAATATATATATTAGAACAATGAACCTAAACCTAAAAACCTTAAAAAATATAATATAATAATTAAAATATATTATTAAAAGGAGTCCCTTTAGGCAAGGTTCCGAAGATACTCGTAGAAGCAAAAAGGTTAGTCGACATCATAGGAGACCGAAGAGCTGGCATTTACCTCGGACAAAGAATTAGTCTAGCTATTCAAAGGGGGAACGCTGTCAGCATCTTCGGAACCTTGCTTAAAGGGACTCCTTTTAATAATATATTTTAGTTATTATATTATATTTTTTAAGGTTTTGAGTTTTAAGTTCATTGTATTTGAAAAAATATTTTTGCATTTGATAGCCCAATTGTTGAGGAAGGCTATTCTATATTACGCCACGACTCTCTTAAGCAGAGGAAAAATAAAGTAAGAAAAACCTGTTCCCACAGGATACGCATACGCACGGAAAAAGTCGCGGATTATAGCTAGTACGAGTACTTATAAGTTTTATCGAACAGTGACAGTCTAGAAAAAAAAAACGGTATAAGTTAATCCAGTTTTCTTTCAACTAATAATCGGGGATGCCTAATTAAGATATTAATAAAATTCTTTTCAGCTTTGCCGTCAAATAGAACTCATCACGTCCGCCGCTCCAGTGTCGACGACAGCTTCTTTAATAAAAACCAAAAGCTACCGGCTTATCGCTCTTTCCAACCTGTCTCTATTAAGTACCATAAAGCCGCATATCCGAAACAGGAAGAAAGGCCGGACTACGATATAACATCGTACGATTCAGAGTATGGTGGCGTTGTCGTATCGAACTTCACGTCCTCTATATACGATGACAATCCGCAATTATATCCCAATCCGGAATTAGTCTCCAAAAATAACCAAGGTAAATAATTTAACATTAAACCTATGATGACTTTTTAGCACCAGTGTTTTCAGAATCCAAAACATATAAGTAAGTACACAAATCTGCGGGGGTATACACATTGGAGAGCTCGATGGCGTCATTGCGCGTGTTAATTTAACCGTACACGCAAGTTAAGCAACGTCGACCGCAACCTAGGCTCAGCAACGCATGAGTGACACCCCTGGTGTTGCAAATGTCTATAGTTGCGGTAACTGCTTACCATCAGACAGGCCGTATGCTTGGTTACCACCTCAGTGGTATAATAAAATCTATCTATGAATGGGATTTTTCTTTTAAACGGGACAGGCCCACCACTCATACCCACCACTGTGTCTCCTGTGTAGCCAGAATTAACAGCGGCGACCACAAAAAGGTAATGAACAGTGAAGTTTGTTGCTGTCCCGGGGGTTGTTTAATCGGGTAGTTTTACAGCTGCCTTGGAACTCACAACGATATTAATCAGAAGAAATTCCCCTCTTGGCAAAGTGAGAGACAGCAATATGACAAATAAGGCATTTAAAAACCTCAAAGAGATGGCTAGTCAAGTGAACTGGGATTATTTATCTCAAACTTCTCTTTGCGTCGGAGGGCACATTAAGCTGTTGTCGATAGAAGACAGTCATTAAAGCTAAGTCAGTGACTTTCGGGCGGCTTATAATTCCATAGTTGAGCAGCGTGATCCAGTATGCTCTAAACCCCTTGGGTTGGAGGGAGACCTGTATTCCTGCAGGGGAATGAGTAAGGGTTAGTGTGGTGAATACGCATTGTCTCGGAAAACCATTTTCGTATCAAAATCGAAAAGTTATCTGTCAAAATGTATGGAATCTGAGTGAAAAATCGGCCACTGGTAATTTATATAATTTCAGTTGTTTCTGCCTAGAGTCTTCCGCAAGGGACTTGGCGTGACGATAGACACTGAGATATAATAATTAGATAGAGAGGTATATTTACTTTAAATAGTATAGTTACTATTTAAACGCAGTACAAGTAAAGGTAAGATATACTGAAAGGAAATTATATGACACAGTGAAATTATCTCAAAATGCCCCCCCGCACGTGATACGGGACAGTCCTCACTCGACGTAACGAATTCATTGATTCGTTAGCTATCAAATATTGCAATTATATTTTGGATATGAAAGCTTAATATGTAGCTACAACACCAAACATCATCCCCTGACTTTGTTATCATCAGTTTTCTAAATGGTCTCCCACTAAGTATGGTAGCAAATTTAAAGACGTATTCATGTCAAAACAGACTTCTGTTACCTATGTGATGGATGGAATTAATGATTGGCTGTCATATTATGAACATAAAATTATAATGTAAAATTAAATAACCAATGGTTCTTGGTTCAATACATATGGAAATCCCAGTTATATTCATAATAACTGGGATTTCCATATGTATTGAACCAAGATTACCTCTAAGATTTAGAAAAATCAATAATTTGGAATTCATTTAGTTAATATTTTTGTGTAGAGAGTAACAAAATACAGGACAATAAGCCCCAGGACACAGAAGTGGAGCTTCCAGATGACTCGCTAGCTGATGCTGACCTCAAAGAACACAACATTATTGATAGCGTGACTTACTTGTACGGCTACAACAACGATTGCAATAATATCAAGAACGAATGGACAGTATTGGTAATTGTCAATTATTTTTCTATTTGTACCACTACTATACTAAACCTACCCGATTCTTCGAGACAGATATCGCGTTATGTAGGCTATTACATACAGCTTATGATAGATTCGATACTAATTATAAACCACCTCGAATGGCATGCCGACTTTTATAAATCTATAGTTCATTCTCTCCTTCCAAGAAGACAAGCTACATTAGTTATAAATTTTGGTACACAATCGATAAACTAACAATCCTCCACGCTATACAAATCAAAATTGTATGTTCCTCTAATAGCATTTCTATTTGCATGGCAGTCAGGAGACAAATTTGGATTCTCTATAAGATAAATTTAATGTGATTACGCTTGTAAATACATCTGATCATGATAAGATAATTACAGCTGAACCTGTAATGATCATAGGACCATATTTGTTTTAAGTGTAACAAATATACATGATAAAATGTTCCGTATGTGCGACTTTAAATACTCCACGTATTTCATGTCCATTATCATTTTACTTACGAGATGCCAGTCATAACCTTTTATCGGCGATTATTACGCTATCAGCCAATTTTCGTGTTTTTGTTTTTCAATCGTGTTTTTATTTATTGCAATGTTTAACAGATCACAATAACCGGAATCATCGCTGCGAGCCTTCTGGTGTTAACTATGGCTTGGTTGATGATGGGCAGCTACACTGCTGAATTTCGTCGCCACAGTAAACTGTTCCCTATCAGTATTAATTTGTGCTGCAGTCTTTGTATGTGCACATTGATATATACTCAAGCCATATCGGTAAGTTTATTCTACATTTGTTGCTGTATTGCCCCTTTTTTATGCGTAGTAGGTATATTTAATTTTTGATCTCTTCCTTTTGGGATGTTTGGCACAATTAGCACCTGTTCAAATATCAACGAAGAATGTGTAAGTAATAATCAGGGTTGATAGCAATGCAATATACTATATAGAAAACCAAATTAGATGAAGTAATTCTGTTATATAAACATGTTGTGGGCGAAATGAACACAACAGATGCACGCACTAAATTATGTTCATATTGACGAATACGCATTGCCTGGGAAAGGCATAATCTAAAAGTTTAAACAGATAGGCAACTTTTCGATTCCGATTCGAACATAGTGTACGGAGGCAATGTGAATGCGACTACGGATAAATCCAGATCAAAATGTCAAAATAATAATTTAATTTTTTTATTTATGCTCCTAGTTTGGCGTGGAATTTGAACTCATTTCTGTACGTGCCGTAGCAGCTGTGACACATAGTAAATACTTAATCGCAATTGCTTGTAGCCCGATGTAACTTTCACATGTACACACGTGAAACCCATATATTATTTATATTTCAAGCTGACTTTTGCTATATTTTATTTTTATATGCTACATTGAACAAAATTAATTGAGAAAATATTGATTTAATAACAAGTTTGCATCATTTAGCCGAAATAAAGTTTCTTATATGGTAATCTTAATTTTCGCGTGATTTTAAAAACGGTCTTATTAAAATGCATGTATTTAACGCGGCGACAATTTAATCTGAATTTGGGATTAAAAAATTATTAAAGTCTGTAGCAAAATTAGTACGTTGACAGCTATTTTCATTAAATTATTATTCTAAAAACAAAAAACTGAACTAATACTTATTTATGGTACATGTTTTAATTTTTACAGCTGCTTGCAATCACAACCCAAAAGTGCCTTTTTTATATGGAAGCCTGCCTATAATACGATGTCTGTTATTCCACTGTTATTATTAGGCGCCAAGTTATTATTTATAGTATTCGTACCTCGCCTATGATTTCAATTGGCTCTGTTTCATATGTTCGCTACCTTAAAGTAGCAGCAATTATTTAGTCTTATAATTCCTTGCATTTTGAAGCTGATCTAATATAATAATTGCTAAAATATATAATCGCAGTCATGTTATTTTTTTAGTATCTAATAGATAGTCACCCTTTAAGTTGCTAGCCGCCTCGAAAATAATTAGCCTTGGTAAAATATACAAATGTGTACATCTAATATACATATACATCTTTATTTCTGTCTACATTTTGTTTTACTTGTTTAGTAAATTTATTCTTGTTTTCTGGGTTCATTACTATTTTGTGACTATGAGTAAATGAGAAACTTGTAAAACGAGTTTTAATTATTTCAAGTAGGGGAAACATATATGAATATGGAGAGTTGTGAATACCCAGTGTATAAAAAACCAACCTATTGACCAATGGTCTCGGTCTAATCCTGGCATGTACCTACCACTAAATTAGTGTTTTCTGATTTATGTACATGTCTGTAATTTTTACTTTCTCGGCGGTGAAGAAAAACATCATAAGAAAACCCGCACGTCCAACAAATTATATTTCGAAACACGTGTGACATTATCTAAGAGAGGTCTGATTTTCCCTCTAGGTTGTGGAGGTCTGACGGCAGTCACTCCAATAAAAATCAGTATCTTCGTCAAATCCTTAGGGTTAGATATCGAACGACGCCAATCCTAATGGATTGGGAAACGGGATCACATTTAGAAGAAGAAAACGAAATATGCCTGAAGTGAAAATTCGATAAATCTCTTTTTACCCCAGGGCTCTTCATCCCAATCTCAATGTGAGAGAGTTGCTCTACTCCTTCACTACTCGCACATATCTTCGGCGATGTGGATTGTTGCTCTGGCTGCAGCCGTCACTGAGTATTGCGCTTGTGATACGATATTGCCGCTGAAGTATATCTATCTACTATCTTATGGAGTGCCGGCTATAGTTGTTATGGTAAGTTTTAAAATTTTACATCACGTGTCGCGCGCGGCGGCGAAAGCGCCGTCATTTCGAGATCATTTCGCTACATTATCTACTTCTCTTTTAGTATAACTTGCTTCCGTTTACCCGTTAGGACGACGTAGTTACGTAAAACTCACGGCCACAACACGCTCACACCCCGTTTTTTATCTAGTCCTTGTTTATAACCAGTATTGAGTTTCACGGTAGTAAGTTCTCGTTCCCTTTCATGAATTGTTTCTAGTTTTCTTTCATGTTCCGACCAATCATATTTGTTTTTTATGTAACTCGTAATCAGTCTTACACAGCATTGAAATGTGTACTTTTGGATGTCTACAAGTTAGGACGAGGACTACTGAAGAAAGAAATGAGATTTACATTTGACAACTTAGGAAATGGATTACAAAATATCCAGTTCATAACTGGAATTGGACATTTTTAAAATTGGAATGTCGGCGGCTTAGAAATATCGTCTTAGGAAATGTATGAAAGCGGAAAGTGGACTACGTAATGTAAAAAGTGGAAAGGTCAGTGAAGTTATCATCCAATATGTTCAGGCCGTGCAAGTAGTACATAGTTATTTCGTTGTAAGAATTTAACCCGCCACCGCTACCTATGGTATTAATCATCCTGTGGAACAGTAATCTTATCTGTCCCTTTATATACCATTATATTGACTAACAAGAGAACGCTCAGCACAATAGTAAGCAGTTACCGTAGCCTAATGACACATACAACATCAGCGGCTCCATTCACGTGTTTTTAACCTTCTAAAATCTCTTTACGACCTTTTTTTATGTTGATTGATGCGTTTATCTTTTGGAAAAATCTCGGCAGGTAATTTATTATACAACTGGACAAGTCTGGAAAGAAAATCACTTGCCAGTTTTATATCATCGGCTAGCAGTGATAGATCAGTGGATAAAGAAGCCCATTTACCTACCGTCCCTGCTTCGAATTGGGGTTTGAGCGTGTATCACTAAATTCGTCTTTTCGGATTTATGAGTACATATTTGTAATTATCATTTGCTGGACGGTGAAAGAAAACATCGTGAGGAAACTTGCACGTCCAAGAAATTATTTCGAAATACGTGTGACCCTAACCTAAGAAAAATCTGTGGGGGTATTCACATTGCCTCGAAAAGTTTTCCGTCAGATTCCGTACAATTTAACTGATAAGTTTTCGATTCCGATTCGAATATGGCTTTCCGAGGCAATGTGAGTACCCCTCACTGATTTTCCAGTGGGTTGTGAAAGTCAGATGTTAGTTGCTCCAAGTCAAAATCAGTTTCTTCGTCATATTCTTAGTCTTAGGTTGCGGACCCCGCCAATCCTAAGGCATTAGGACACGGGATAACGTAGGAAGAAGTTTTATATGCTTGGTTGCAAACAAATTGCTAAAGCCGCTGGTGTACATTATGTACTACCGCAATTGTGACAATCGCTATGCTGTTTAGGCATGTATTCCAGAATTAATTACAATTATTACACATTGCATATGTTTTAGTTCAACTACGCATTATCCATGGAACAATATGAAACCAAACACTATTGTTGGATGTCGATTGAGAAGGGGATGGTAATGGGGTTCATGGTACCGGCAATGATACTGATACTCATCAACACAGGTATAGTTATAATCGGGCTGCAGTGTGTTAATCGGAAACAAGCCGAAATGTTGACGGCTAAAATCCAAGAATTAGTTGACCATCATATCGCCAACTGGCCTAAAAACGTACCTATGGAGGATAACAAAAACGCGAGTATCGATACCCTTGATATTTACACGCCTGGCAGTAGCAGGAAGAATACTGATAGCTCCGATACTCTTGAGAAAGAGTTCAATGATGAGGATTACGTTAATATTGGAATGTCCAACGGTGATGTAAACGGCGACGGAAATGAGGCAAGTATGAGCATGTTATTTAGTAGTTTTAAGCAACATCAGGCAGATGACTAATTTTCTAAGTGGGTACACTACTACTATCGCAAGTATCTCAATCACTACGCCTCAGAAAATTAGAAACCGCAGAAGAAAGTACATTCTAGATACAAACATATAAGACGCGGGGAGAGTACTGGTGCTCTGAGTCACAGGCCCCTGCTTAATTCCTTCATCAGTCTCTCACAATCTTCTACTAGTCACAACCACTATATTCTGTTTATGTTTACTTAGATTATGTTATTATTATTTATTATTAAAACTGTATTATTATTATTACCTAGAAACCGGCGAGCGTGCATGAGAAGAGCAATGAATGTTAAAGAAGCGAATGAGATATGTAAGGATCGAGTCACGTGGCGCTCGGATATCTCTGCTTACCCCGCAAGGGATTTGGCGTGAAGTTATAAATAGATAGATTAAAACTGTATGCTTGATTGACATATACGTAATATAGATTGGTATAAATGCTACATTAAAGAGTGGTAGGGCGCATCAAAGCCGCCCGTCTAGGGAAGTAACTCCACCTCACAGAAAACCGCAGCCAAATAACAACTCCCTAGAGGGTTGTTGTGTTCCTGTGTGTGTGTGAAGTCACCAGTAAGCTCCTAAGAAGTTGCTGTATAAGCAGCAGAGGAGGCATCGCGCGAGTGATATATGTTACAAGCGTTAATAGGCTACGGTAACTGCTGTACATCAGGTGGACCGTATGCTTGTATATCTCCCGACGGTTTATACTAAAAACATTGCTACAGAGCTAAAACTCACCAAGGAAATCCCTAATGTGCGTAAATCCATTGTCAAAAGGATTCCCAACATTTCTCAATTTTTGCGAGGATGCGCGTGACTTAAAATGCGAGTTGTTTGTTTTTAATAAAATTTGAAAATATGGACATGGCAATAGCGAGTTTCTATTTATTTTGTCTTAAATTTCACGTCAGATCTATTTTAATTTTTGTTTGAATTAACAGAAAAGTTATCTAAACAGTAAATTCTTATATTATCATCCAAGTAAATGTACAATTATATATCTGAGATATATGTATAGTCCTTTACAATTAATAATTATGCTTAACTAATTCGTAGTTAGCTTCAGTTCACGATTCGGACATCTCATTATCGCATATACTAGCTGTCCGCGACATCATCCGCGCGTATACGAGTATCCAGTGGAGATCGCATTTTCTTAGTTTTTGTCTTTTTCCTTAGCTTTTAAGGATCGTATCGTAATGTTGAATAGCCCATAAACTTCTTCAAAAATTGGATTATCAAATACAAAATACTTTTAAAATCTAACTGGTAGTTCCAGTAAGAGTGTTCAAACAATTTACTACCATTTTTTTATCAGGCAACCCCAGCGAAAACGATTAATGACAAAGGACTGCTAAACATGCTATATATGGATAACTTGTCGTGGAAGTGGAGCTGGAATACGGAGGGTAACGAGCTGAAGAGTTATTTAAACTTGTGCCTCGTCATGGAGCCATTCTTTGCGATTAACTGGGTGATGGGAGTAGTCGCAATAGAGAACGCTACACATTGGTCAACACCGACTATTTACTTGGTCCTCGTTTTGTCTATGGTGAGTTAATTTTTTTGGCGCCTAAATATATCAGCATTTTTTATACTACGTCGGGAGGTATATAAGCATACGGCCCACTGATGTAAAGCGGGTACCGTAGCTTATTAACGCTTGCGATATAATAAGTATGCGAGTGATACTTATTATATCGCAAGCGTTAATAAACTACGGTACCCGCGCCGCGAGGCCCCCTCTGCTGCTTACACAGCAACTCCTTTGGGAGCTTACTGGTGACCTCACTCACACGCAGGAACACAACAACCCTCTAGAGAGTTGTTATTTGGCTGGGGTTTTCTGTGAGGTGGAGGTGGGTACTTCCCCAGATGGGCTGAAACTCCTCTCTTAAAACATCCAGACCAAGACAAACAGACATGTTCATGCACACAAATGTTTGCCTTGTGTGGGAATCGAACCCACGAGCGTTGGTGTCAAAGTCGCGTCATTCACGACTGAGCCACCGAGCTCGATTTGAGCCTGCTGACCAATGGGAATTATAATATAGCCAATAAGCCGATAAGTGACAGTCAAGACAGACAGACAAGATGTCGATCCGTAAACTAGCCAATTAGAACTGCGTATTCTACTTTACCTTCGACCCGTAACGGTGCACTGAGTTACTATTGCAAAATAGTTTCATCGATTCTCCATAGGTTATTTCCTTCTTGGCTACCGCCGATGGTCTCGCGCTTGTGGCGCCCTCCTAAAAAAAGTTTGTTGTAACTTTTATCATTATTTCATTAGCAATAATGCTTGCCAACGTATTCTACGTAGAGTCGGTGACATCGCGCATGACGTCAGGCAATTGTCCTCGAAACTTCCTCCACTCACCATCACCTCCGGCCAGATTTCTTCTTTCGTGAAGGTCGTAATATAATGAGTGGGAACCACAACTAAACTAAAATTTACATTACGACGAGATTCCAATAGCTCGACTCAAGGTGAAGTCAGTTTTATTCTTCACATAGGCTATAACCTCCTCGATCTCTATAGTCTGTAGGGCCATTCTACTAAAAAACTGCAACTGCACTGCAGCGCGGCTTGTGTTAAAATGCGTACACTTTGACGTTTCGTTAAGCGATCTGACAGCAGCGACATTTAACGAAACGTCAAAATGTACGCACTTTGACACACGCCGCTCAGCAGTGCAGTTGAAGTTTTTAGTAGAATCGACCTACTGCAACGTGCAACGGGGCCTATGGTATTTGCAAGCGCAGCTGTGACGTTTGCCTTTTCGGTGCCGCAGTATTTGCGGTTGGAAGGCTTCTTCCTTTTCACGTTACGAAGCCCTGCCTATCGCACTGGTCCTGGAGAGAAGTCGGTTGCCTTAGCCTTAGGCTCGCACTGCCGCGCTTACGATAAACGACATCGATGGGTAAACGTGCCAACTAAGGCTTTTACTGTAATATTTTTCTAATTTTGTGTATTACAAATTAGAAAAATATTACAAAAAACAAGATCTACAAGTTTCTCAAAGCGACATTTCATGATTTATGATAAATGCATTAACTAAAATTTCGATTGCAGGTTATATACTTATAAGTATATATTCATATACGTTTGATTTGTTTTTTATATGACATGACTCTTTGTTTTGTTACAATTTTCATGGTGGTATCTCGTTTAGTTCGAGAGATACAAATAGCATATAACAAATAGAAATAAAAACTTAAAACATATTTTTCTCGATAAGTGCCAGTTGTTAGTACGTTTATCGTAACACGGCAGCGCAACGACTTTACTATAAGACTGTAAGGTAGTATTATAAAAAAAAATAGGGCGTTTCAAAGCGGCCCGTCTGGGGAAGTAGCTTCACCTCGCAGAAAACCACAGCCAAATAACAAGTCCCTAGCTAGAGGGTTATTGTGTTCTTGCGTGTGTGTGAGGTCACCGGTTAGCTCTTAAGGAGTTGCTGCGTTAGCAACAGAGGTGGCATCGCGCGAGTGATACTTAATGTACTGCAAGCATTTATAGGCTACGGTAACCGGTTTCAGGTGGGCAGTATGCTTGTATGCCTCCCGAAGTTGTATAGAAAAAGTATAAAAAAATGACATTTATAATATTTATTTCCCCAGTTCATTTACCTGACGGCGACCCTGTGCACGACTTTGCCGATCGTCCGCAACAAAACCACGACTACCTGCTGCGAGGAAGTCGTCACTGAACCGACCTTGACCAGGGCTAGGTACGTATCAAGCCCGGCCCAGACGTAGCTGTACATAATATGTCGTACGATAACGCTAATGTAAGATAAAGCATTTTTTGAAAAAAAATCCAACAGAATTGGATGAAACGGTGGACTCGGGGGTTTTTGGTGTCGCTGATTACGATCCCGACTTCAGAATTGAAAAATCGACCCAGAGACCACTCGAGTTCAAAGTTTCATGCAATTCTGATGGATTTTTTCTTTTTTTAATTCTAAAGTCGGGATCGTAATCAGCGACCCTGAAAACCTCCGAGTCCACCGTTTCATCCAATTCTGTTGGATTTTTTTCAACTCGGTTGTATTCAATTATTTTCTTTCAATTATTTTTATTTACTGCTCCTGAGCTCCCCCAGAAATTGGCTAAATTAATTTAAGGGGGGGGGGGGGGGATAAGTTATGGACAAAAATAATTTGGGGTCCTTTTGTCTACATATTTTTCCCCGTCGAATGCATCCTGTTTCAGCCTGATCGGTTGTTATTCGAAAAATTATAAATAATCGACCTATTTTTATACCATATTTACTGCACTAGTATGGACCATGATGAAATATAGACTCACGTTGTTTCATATATTTAGAGCGAGACAGAAGTAATCTTACGATAGCTACCTATGGCTGTGACGGGCTTTAGCTGTTTTCGTATTACCGGGGTATCGCAAATTCGCGCTAATGCGAGAAGCCATGTGTGTATGTATAACGACATTCGCTGCTCTCATGTTCTATAGTTAAGTTGATGATTTCTCTGCAAAATGAACTCTGAACGTGTCCGAGGCACTACAGAATCCAGGTTTCTTCATGTCTATAGGAATCCTATTGTAAATTCGAACAGCAGTTACATAAGTGCATTGATCATACATTCTACAATTTAAGTTAGGAAGAATTAGGCGATACTTATTTCTAAAATTAATTTCAGTGACATCAGATGCTTTTTTGAATAGTTATTTCTATTTTCACTATCAAAATGTATACCTAATATTTTCAGGACCACTGACAGCATCCCTTTGCTGGATCCAGCGGTACAGCAGCCGAACGTGACCCCGGCACCAGCAGACACCATCAGCACAATCAGCATCTAAACTATATGGTGTTAAGATTCGAAAATCGTGCATCGGGGACTTGAACTAATAAACCAATTGGTGGGTGAAAATTGGTTGATTAGTTCAAGATCGGGGACCAGAATATGGGAGAAAATTACCAAATCTTGAATTTCATCTGAGTGGAAAAGAAATATATCCATCAGGTGCCATATTGCTAGAAGCGTTGCTTAACTTATGGAGTCTAGTAATTTTGACTTGTCGAGGTTATATTTAACTTAAAAGATTGTGCAAATTTTTATCTCATTGTATACATTTGGGGTATCTTGGGTGAAGAGGAAGGTAGGTACTGGTTTTAATTGGTTGATCCAGTGGAAAAGTTATGAAAACGACTGCTAGTAAACTCGTTTGTTTGTTAATTCACACAAATTCTACTATTACGATGTGGAGTTAGAGGATAATTTTCGGTATACATTGTAAGGAAAGGTTTCGAATATATGTTATGTTAGGTCAGATGAAAATATCCCGTATTAAAATCGGAAATGTGTGAAATTATAAGTTATGCCAAGATTCAGGGAATAAAAAATAATATTCAGAATACTATATGTAATAAATAATACATATCTAATCTACTTAATTGTCAATATTTTATTCTATAAAGCAGGGGTCGGGCATTAATAAAAAACACAACATTTGTCCTTTAATACTATAATTATTTCGTTTTGATAGGCGTGCGTTGTTATAGGAAGATATAGATCAAACACGTAGAAATTTCTTCGAGAAGATTGATGTAGTAAACTCCTGGGGGAATCTGGTGGAGCATTAATTGCAGAAGCAGAAGGTTTTGGCAAATGGTTGGACTTTTGTAATGTTTCGTATATGATCGATATTTCTCGTAGGCGGTGGCTCGCTGCTCACTAGATGGACTCTCGAAATACTAGAACAAGTCGATCGAGGATAAAACTGGTATAAGCAACTAAGGAGCGTCGCGGGGTGTGCTGAGCTTACTTCGAAGTTATATATAATATACTATAATTATTATTAGTTCAATCATAGATAAAAGGTTTGATACAGTACTTATTAGTTTTATACCTTATCGCGTTGACTTAAGAACCAAAATGATTTATTGCTTTTGAATCATTAACTTATTTTATTATGTCTAACCCCTGCCAACGTTATACTCAAAATGTGATTCAATTTTATTAATGTGTTTAAAATAGTGGGTAGAAAAAAAGATTCCAATTCATAGTGTACGTATGGTGCACAGCGCCATCTAGTAACACAATAAGCAAGTACAATCTTTGGTTACGATTAGTAGATGGCGCTGTGCAGTATAAAGACAAAGTTATTAGTCGTAAGTACAGCTCTTTTTATGACAGTAGTTGACATAAAAACAATCTAACAAGATATACTACTATGTTAATACAAATAAATTCTCACTCAACAGGCGGAGCAGTGGTAAAATAGAATTGTTTCACTGTAAAAAAATGAATATCTATATGGAAATAAGAAATAAAACCGACAGAATATATCAAGAATAGTAACTGCTGTACAAAATAAATATATTTTGTGAACGCATATTGGAACATCTGTGGCTTTAAAATTCACCTGGAAATTATTGTTATACTAAGTAATAAAATAAGGACACTTACACTAACTTACTTACACTAAATATCTAATCTATTAAAAGGTGGCCGTTACGGGACGCCCGGAAGATGTGATACATCTTAGTGAATAATATTTTTCTTAATAAATAAAAATCAAAAACCAATAAAACAAACAACGTGTGCGAAGAAGTAGAAGAAGCTCATATTCCATAAATATGAGTATTCTTTTAGATATATGTAGTAAACAGCTCATGCAGGAAGACAACGGAGTGTCTAATATGCGCACGACACACGCAAGGGAGTCGAGAGTGGCGGCGTAGAGGGGGCGTGACATGACGGCAAGAGAGAGCGCCATTTGCCGTCACGGCATACGGTTCGATTTTACTGCCAAAGCGTGCTTATAGATGTTTCACATCAAAAAATATTCATAATCTAAATTTCGATCTTGCTAAAATATTTTTCATTCATAAATGATAAAAATGTGCGTCTCGGGACGCCCGACAGAAGTGATAACTAATCCGCTGCCGTATGCGTGACTAGACAGACTGGCGCTGTAACGCCTTACGTAACGAAGCGGTTTACCCTCCCATAAGAAGGTATCAGTTCAAAAATGTGTAGGTTCATGGTGAGAGCCCCGCGCGCAACTTTGGTAATATTTTTTTCAATTTCTACTTATTTCTTACATTATCATCCTACTGTATACATACATGTCTACGATGGTTCAGACTAGCGACGTGCAGAACTCATATATTTAGCGGTAGTCCGTCCTTTATTGTTTTTAACTCTAACCAAGTCGAACAAATATTAGATCACCATTTTCACCCAAAAGATAATACGATTGTGTTGAAAGTGTTATTGTTTTTTCTTTAATACAATTAAAACTACATAGTATTGTCTTAGGTTTTCGCGATTGTTACACATTGAATTAAACAATTTTAACGGAAGTATCGCGTGTTTTATTTATTTTGTTGAACCTGACGTTTTGAATGCTTTGCAGCATCCGTGGTCGCAGGAAGACTCAGAAGAAAAAATTGTTTAATTCAATGTAAAACTACATAATCCGTTTTAACTTGAATACATCGTTAAATTTGCTTTCATAGTGAGAGGCAATTCACAAAACTGATAACCAGATCGGGGGTGATGTAGCTACATCTTTATCTCCAACAACACATCACTTAATAGCTAAAGAATTCGTTACATCGATTGAGAACTTGACGCATCGCGCGCGGCGGAGGATTTTGAGATCATTTTGCTTCCTTTTAGCATTAACTTAGTTCCGTTTACTCGTTACGAAGACTATGTATGTATGCTCCTAAAAGTCACGGCTGCCATGTCCACGACACAGCCACACCCCGTTTTATATAAGCACACTAACGTAACGAATTTGGTACGTTTTTTTTATTTAGCAATGCAGACTTCACTTTTGTACTGCAAGTCATCCTTTTTATAATCTTAGTTAGGCTCGAACTCCACCAAAGTCGAATGTGCGAAGACGAAATATATTTTCGTACATTTGGTAGCTCGCTTGTTACGTCAAATGTGTCTCAAAAGCATCTCCGCTTTGGCAAAGTTCGAGTGTTATAAAGTGTCGGTCATTCTGTCGGTTCACACAATCACAGTATTTTTATAACAACCAGAAATATAAGCAAATTATAAATATTAATAACATACCTACCTGATAGAAGTGATTTCAAATTAGATAAAAGATAACGTATTTATTTAGAAGTGAATTATCAAGTTATATATTATATCAAGATTTTCTACTATTCGAGCAGGATAAATACTAAATCCGGCTGTCTTTTCAAAAATAAGAACTTAGTTCTTAGCAAGTGGAGACTTGCAAATTTTTTCTTATATAGCTAGTCAAGATTTTATGATAGTTTTAGAGTAATAGTAATACGTACTGTTGTGTTTTAATGAATGTTTTAAAATGAGTTGTTTTAGTTTTATTTTAAATCTAACCAAGTGGTAACCTTTGACTCGACTTATCGGCATAATAATTATCATCAACGGCGGTATGCCCATTGCCTCGGAAAGTCGTATCCGAAAAAAATTGACTCAGATTCCATACATTTTGGCCGATAACTTATCGATTCCGATTCGCATATACGACTTGGTGGCAGTGTGAATACGCCTACAGATCTCATAGTACCTACGTTTTGTAATTTATAAACGTGTAATATTATCTGCCAAAAGGTAGTAGGTACAGTTCTGACAAGTGGAGTACAAGCTTAGGATACCTACATGCTACCCACCCATAAAAATCCTTGCTGATAAAAGTCAAGCTTACGCACTATTGCTAGAGCCAGAGAACTTAAAAATGACAAGTGAAAAGCCTAAGATCCCAAGATATACCCGCTTCTAAAATACTGTGCTAATAAAGGTCAAACCTCAACTTCTCAAGCCGATTACTGGGAATTCATCCTAACACGCTGCCACAGCAGTGGTCGCGGACTGTGCGATTCCAGAGAATTTTTTATCCAGTTGTCGAATGAACTCCCTACTGAGGTGTTACCTATGCCACTTTATTTGTAATAAAAAAAACTACGCACTACTAGTAGAGACGTAGTTATGAAAATTAGACATTACAAGTGAAGTCCAAACCATGATCCTTATATTTCTTGGCTTGGGCTTTCACTTGTAACTACTAAAACGTATGGAGAACCGATAAGACGCTTTTGTATAGTAACTCAACTCGCCGTTACGGGTCAGGGATCAAAGTAGAACGCGCAGCTCTTATTGGCTTGTTCACGGATCAACAACGCGTCAATTATCAGGTTAGTTTGAAGGAGACTGCAATGGTGCTTCATCGGAGTTGCTCATGATGGTGACGTGGCTATGTGGGCGAGAAAGCTCTTTTTTAAAGAGATAGACCGGTAACAGAATCTCCTTTAATTAAACTCTATCACAACCAGTTGAGAATGCGCAAGCTTGCATTGCCAGAGGAACACCTGGCTCGTCATTTATAAACAATTCAATTTTTTTTTTATAAATTTGACGGCCATTTTGACCTTGTTCCTGACATAGGAACGGTGTTCCTGAACATTCCTATTCTACTTTTTTATGCTGAATCCGAATCTGAAGTCAAAATTCGAATATTCGAAAAAACCAACAGACAAACATATAGGAACGGTGTTCCTGAAAATAAAGGCACTAATTGATTATACGTCTTAATATAGTTCGATAGCAATCTTAATATAAATGAAATGTGATCAGATATTGTAGATCGTAAGTGATTCGTAACGCACGCGGTGCCTGGGGATGGCTAGTTACCAACATGGCCGCCCCGCTACCATCGATATGGCGCTCCGCTAGTGACGCGGTGTCTCGCTCACTCTCCATCTATATCATTCCACAGGTCAGTGTGCTCGAATCGCAAGGATATTTAGGTGCTAAAACACTACATTTTTGTGAGGGGTGCCTTGAGACCATTTTTGCATTCCCTTTATGTAATCTACTAGAACCAGAGATATGAAAAACGTGTTGACAATTAGAAAATCCCTACATGCTAACCAGTCTTAAAATTTCGTGCTGATAAGAGTAAGCCCATCTACTGCTAAATACAAGAGCCGGATTAGTGCTAACAAAAGAAAGTATCCCACTAATTCTATAGTAGGATTTTTTTTCCGATATCTATAACTTCACGCCAAATCCCTTGCGGGGTAGGCAGAGAGAACCGAGCGCGACAGGACTCTGTCCTTACACACCTCACTCGATTCTTTGACATTCATAGCTGTTCTCATGCACGCTCGCCGGTTTCTAAAACTACTAACATCACCTTTGACGAGCTCGGTGGCTCAGTAGTGAATGACGCGACATTGACACCAACGCTCTTGGGTTCGATTCCCACACATGACAAACATTTGTGTGCATGAACATGCCTGTTTGTATTGGTTTGGATGATTTGAGACGTAGGGCGGATCAAAGAAGCCCGTCTGTGGAAGTACTTCCACCTCGCAGAAAAACCGCAGCCAAATCCGGAGGGATATTTGGCTATAATATTAGGAAGCTCCTAAGGAGTTGCTGTTACCAGCAGTGGTGACATCGTGTTAGCGACACTGTATTACAAGCATTCATAAACTACGGTAACCGCTTTACATCAGATAGGCCGTAATGCGTGTATGCCTCCAGACGTTGTATAAAAAAAAACTGTTATAAATTGGTATTAACTAATGTACATATACTAATGTATGAACAGGAAATAGCCCATGTTGACTGGAGCACAAAGGTGTTGTTAATTGATTACAACATTGTCGCAGAAAACGGCTGAAACAGTATCGAAAGCTTTCGAAAAAGAGACTTTACCGACATCCTTTTGACAAACACGATCAATTTTGTCGTGGTAGGTAAGTATTGGCCTCCCCCGGCTCTTACATCCTTCTACTTTTGCGTTGTAATTGCAGAGGTGGCATCACGCAAGTGATATTTAATGTATATAAGCGTTCATAGGCTACGGTATCCATTTTACATCACGTAGCCCGTATGCTTGTATGCCTGAGGACGTTGTATAAACGGAATTCATACAAAACGTGCCTTGTTATGATAAAGAGGGTTTTTCTAACAATTTTTCAGCAGACATTACTTATGATTGTTTGTAGTACCTACATACAGTTACATAAACCATTACAGCAATAGTCCAGTGCATAAAGTACCGGCCGATTTACCAACTGGCTCCAGTTTCAAATACTGGCGTGAACCACTAAATTCGTGTTTTCGATTTTATGAATATATTTATAATTATCACTTGCTCGGAGGTGAAGGAAAACATCGCGAGGAAATCAGCAGTATATAAAAGACGCGTGATCTAACTAAAAAGAAAGATCTGTATTACTGTGTTATGGAGATTTTATCTCCATAACATAGTAATACAGATCTTTCGAGAGGGTAATACGTACGTAGTTGCTCCATATCAAAATCAGTATCTTGGCCAAACCCCCAATTTTACCAACGGGCTTAGCTAGCGGAGGCCGCCCATCCTAATGGATTAGGAAACGCGATAACGCTAAAGAAGACTGTTATATAAACCATTTTAATAGGAAACTAACCAGCATGAAAACTTGAAGTACTTACATAGTTTATATATAAAAAATGGAAAAAATATATAAATAATTCAAACCAACATAAAATAATAAAATTTGTTGCAGAATAGCTGAAATACCACCTTTTTATTATGAATAGATTGAAATTAAACTAAGGAAGCTAGCTATTATTCCAAAATTTCATTGCGTGCTGCATTGATGTTATACTTTCTTTGCAATATATATCTAAATATAGATGGATACCAATAAAACAACTAATATTCACTTATATCGAGTGTATTTCTGGATAAATTGGTTACAAAATATCTATCCAACGCCCGCACTGTTACAGAGCCATGGTAGAAGCTTACGGCAGCAAGATGAAACTTGAAATGGAAACACCGGACCGTACATCGCTCCTTATATTACATCTAAATAGTACAAAAAGCTGTTGCAAACCTGTATTGATACTAAACGCGTCGCTATTAAATTTAGTTTGAGCTTAACTTATTTAGTTTATAGGAAAAAAAATATATAATTAGTATAATTTAAATTATTACATAAGATCCTTAATTGCTTTTGGTGGTTGGAATACAGTTCTCTGTACAAGATTCGACCACCAATAGTTCTGATCTGACTACAAAGCGTAAGGATATAAACGATATAAAATGAAGGCGTTCGCAGTTCGCGCGCGTAACACCAATTACAGGCTTTATTTTTACAACATTCTTTTCACATAGGTGAATAATGTGAACATAAAGTTTTATTGCATAAATACTCTCACTGATAAGATTAGTTGAACATTCGATTCGAAACATGATAAGGGCTGTCACAATATGACATTTATTCTTCTGTATGTATTATGCGACCGTGGTTATATTTGACCTGACTGCCCCCGAGATGTATTCCATAGACAATTTGGTTATGCATTTTTTTAATACTGTCAATTATGGCTAATATGCACGAAGGACCTTCATAAATATGCCTTAGAAATTACTAAATTCAAGTCTATTCATGGGCAGACGGAACCACATAAAGACTCACACATATGAGTCAGATTTTTTTGCAACTTAATTTCTGACTAGCGTACTTGTCACACAGATCATATCGTCGCGAATCAAGTCAATCAAGATTAGCAAGAATACACGTACAAAAAAAAAACATATGGAGATTAATCTTTTGTAATATTTAGTGCTACAAATGCAAAAAAAAATGCACAGTTGCTACCGGACAAGTGATAGCAATTGTTCAACCGAAGTTAATAGCCCTTTATCATATTAAAACAGTAATGGTCGACGAATCAAGTGTTGTATTTAGAGTTATGCGCGCTAACGTCGACAGCGTATATTAAATGGTGATTTATTGACGGTCGGTAGCGCGGAGTTTCTCCTCCACCGCTTCCTGCGAAGCTTCTGAAAGGTCAGTCGCTTGGATATACTTCTGAACGCCAACGAGGGACTTCTTCAGCGCGTCGAAGGAGCTGTAAGTAGGAAAAATAAGGGTTTACAAACATACAAGGAAACAGATGGAAGAATGAGTACACAGAAATATAGCGAAGCTCGCTAATCCTAATGGAACTTGACGAGCTCGGTGGCGCAGTGACGAAACGCGTTGTAACGCTACTTTGACACCAACGCTCGTGGGTTCAATTCCCACACAGTACAAACATTTGTGTGCATGAACATGTCTGTTTGTCTTGGTCTGGGTATTTTCTATGTATAATAAGTATGTATTTACAAAAAAAAAAAATATATTTACGTATGTTTATCAGTTGTCTAGTACCCATAACACAAGCTTCGCTTACTTTGGGGCTAGATGGCGCTGTGTAATTTGTCCGACAATATTATTAAATTAAAATATTATTAAAATACGCTAGAAAGAAGAAGATTACTGGTATCTTCGCTCGCAAGCGTACAACAACCCTCGAGCGAGTTATTATTTTGCTGCAGTTTTCTGTAAAAGGTGGTGTCACGTTCCTAGTCGGGCTGCCTACCTCTCATAAAAACACCCATACCAAGACGGACAAATCCCACGAGCCTTAGTGTTAAAGCAGCCACTTCAAACAACTCTGTTACAAAGTTCGTCAAAATTAAATTACATAAAGAGTGTGTCAAATATGCTCTGTAATAATCATATTTCCTGTCACGCCATACTTCGCACAAACGAGTCGGTGTTGGTGAATGACTCTTGCAAAACAAAGAGTGAGTGACTAACACGACTTCAAACGGCATCACTTCAATGGTTGTCGATAACGACATCGAGTCAAACTAATCAGCATTATTTTATCTACTGATAAAACGTAACAAAGGGATTGTTCAATTTATCGCAGCGAGTGCCTCGCGGGTAATACTTTCAATGTATTATTTTGCTGGGGAGCCACCTGTACGTGGTGCACTCTGATGGTTGACGAGGTTCTTCTTTAGGAGCTTACTGTATTGCAAGTGTTCATAGGGACGGCTACGGTAACCGCTTTACATCAGGTGGGTTGTATGATTGTATGCCTCCCGACGTTGTATTTAAAAAAAAAACGAATTTCAACCCGCGAGGGGTTGAAATTCGTTGCATCAATACTAGATACGACAGTTTAAGTGCAGTTCAATATATACTTATCATCACGCCTGTCTCCCATTGGGGTACATACCTCTCTCGATTGATAGATAGATAAATCATTTATTTACGTACTTCATGCACACACATCAATACCATGTACTTCAACATAATAACACTGTTAACATAAAACACAGTTTCGCTATACTATAGAGGTCGCTTGTGCGTGTGTGCCGCAGTAGCGCAAATGGGCTATAGCTCAGTGTATAGCGTTGCTCAAATGAAAAGTGGTTGTTTCATTTGAGCAACGCTATACACTGAGCTATAGTCCATTTGCGCTACTGCAGCACCTATCAGATTGAATTGAATTTAAAAAAATCGCTGTCATTTGCCGTTGAAACGAGAACATAATCGACTCGAAGTGAAAATTACGTTGGGGTCATGTGCCGGAAGGCAATCAAACAGATTGCAATTCGAAGGAACCAAGTATCAATCACTTCCGATTATAATATATCAAATTTAAGGATTGTTTGTAATCAAATTTCAATAAAAAATATTTTGACGAGCTCGGTGGCTCAGTCGTGAATGACGCGACTTTGACACCAACGCTCGTGGGTTCGATTTCCACACAAGGCAAAAATTTGTGTGCATGAACATGTCTGTTTGTCTTAGTCTCATGTTTTAAGAGAGATAGGGCACATTAAAACAGCCTGTCTGGGGAAGTACCTTCACCTCACAGAAAACCGCAGACAAATAACAACTCCCTAGAGGGTTGTCGTGTTCTTGAGTGTGAGTGAGGTCCCCATTAACCTGCTTCCAAGGAGTTGCTGTGTAAGCAGCAGAGGAGGCATCGCGCGAGTTATACTTAATATCTCGCAAGCGTTAATAGGCTACGGTACCCGCTTTACATCAGGTGGGCCGTATACCTCCCTACGTAGTATAAAAAAAACATATTTTTGTTAGCGCGGCTTGCCTTCATGCGCAGTAAAGTGGTTTATTGATTTATTAGATTTTGGTGGCGCATATAGACACTCTCTTTGCTCACCAACACTTAGATGTTGTAGCACAAATATCTCATCGATCCGAACACCCAATGGGAGGATGTTATATCCAATAAACCGATAGGTGACACGATGTTGCCCGTGAATTAGCCAATAAGAGCTGTGCATTCTACTTCACCCCCGATCCGTAACGATCAATTTAGTTTCAAAGCAAAATTATTCTATCAGCTCTCCATTGATTCTCCAAAAGTCCAAAGTGTTTGAGTTGTAATAACGTCCATAAGACCAGCCAAATAACAGCTCCCTAGAGGGTTGTTGTGTTTCTGCGTGTGAGTGCGGTCACCAGTAAGCTCCCATGGAGTTGCTGTGTAAGCAGCAGAGGAGGCATCGCGCGAATGATACTTAATATATTGCAAGCGTTAATAGGCTACGGTATCCGTTTTACATCAGGTGGGCCGTATGCTTGTATGCCTCCCGACGTAGTATATAAAAAAAAACCACCCAACCCGTAGCGGTGAATTGAACTACTCCGTGAAGTCGGTCTCATATGTTCACTATAGGTTATTATTATTACCTTTACGATTGTAAGGGCAGTAGATGAGCTTACCTAGAGTACAACATCTTCTTCTTCACCTTGGCGGTGTCCGGGCACCACGACATTAGGAACAGCTTCTGTTTCTTACTGGCCTCCGACGTGCCCTGGCACTGGTGCGTGTATTCGAAGTCAAACAGGCCATATCTGAAAAATTATTATACATACACAGATAAATAAAATTGGAGTGTCTCGTTTGTAATATTAAAATAACCGCTTTTTACTAAATGCATATGGATGTATACACGGTACATATACCAAAATTAATATTTTTACAATTTTTGTATCTGTCTGTCTGTTTGTTCCGGCTAATCTCTGAAACGGCTGGACCGATTTTGACGGGACTTCCACTGGCAGATAGCTAATGTAATAAGGAGTAACTTAGGCTACTTTTATTTATTTATTAATATAAATAAATAATAAAAAATAACGTTTCCGCGCGGACGAAGTACATATCTATTATTATTTTGCTGTTCGCTATTTTACGCTGCTTATTTAAGTACTTATAATCAAATCAAACAAATAAAATTACAAGTGAACAATAACTTTTTTTGTTAAATTCCGCGCGGACGAAGTCGCGGGCACAGCTAGTACATACATAAATTAAAATTTATTATACATATATAATTTATGTACTTTACCGTCTTCGCCTTAGCGTTATGCAGTTTCCTAATCCATTAGGATCAGCAGGGTCCGCTACCTAAACCTAAAGATTTGGCGAAGCAATGGATTTTTACATGGAACGACTGGCATGAGACCTGCACAATCTAAAGGGAAACCAAACCTTTCTTAGGTCCTACATCTTTCGAAATATAGTTTATTGGACGTGCTGGATTCCCCACGATGTTTTCCTTCACCGCCCGAGCAAGTGATAATTGCAAATATGTAAAGGGTGTCTCAGAATGATTTTCGTTTTTGAATTTCTGACCGATATTGCCATATGATCCGGACTTTTTTGGCTACAGAAATGCAAAACTAGAAGGGCTACACCTTTTTCCAGCAAGATGGAGCCACTTCTCATGTTACAAATGACTCATTAGCTGGTCTTCACGATTTATTCCCTGGAAGAGTGATAAGTCGCCGAGGAGACATCAATTGGCCACCGAGGAGCCCTGATTTAACGCCTGCTGATTTCTTCCTATGGGGCTACCTAAAAAGCAAAGTTTACAATCCATTGCCACCCAACATGAATGTTTTGAAGTAAAGAATCATTGAAGAAATCAACTCTATTCCAAGAGCGATGCTCCAGCGAGTTATTGAAAATTTTAGCTGCAGGTTAAATGAGTGTGAACAAATGAATGGTGCGCATTTGCAAACGGTTGTTTTTCATAAATAAACTTCAAGAATTGCTCTTTAAATTAACATTAAATAAAACGAGATTTAATTTATATTTTGTTTTCTATTTAACATCTAAAAACGAAAATCATTCTGAGACACCCTTTAGATAAATATCGAAATACGAATGTAAGGGAACATGCCGGGATTCGAACCGCCGAACTGCTCTCAACTTAATGTACTTCTACCTGATGAAGGATGAGGAAACGACGAAGAACTATCATAGCGCAGGTTTTGGCCATCTGATTAAGCGATTATCTTTAAATGTGGGGTTGCAGGTAAATTTGATTATTAACGGGTTTTTTATACCACTAAGGTGGCAATCAAGCATACGGCCTGCCTGATGGTAAACAGTCACCGTAGCCTATGGACATTTGCAACACCAGGGGTGTCACTCATGCGTTGCCGACCCTCTAAACATCTCTTCACGCATTTCTTGAAGAACTCCACGCTGTTTGGTCCATTCGCGTTTGGTCCAGTTTGAGGTTAGTCAAATGGTAAAAATGTCAAATTCGCCTTTACACCAATTTTGGAATTTTTCAATTGCGATACTTAATAAGTAAGTATCGGTAGGTACCGGCGTGCATTTCTTTTATATGAGAAGCCGTTTTAATTTTAATCTAACAAAAAATCACCACCCCTCCAATCAATAATACTACACCGCCTAAATTGAAAGTGATCTTTGGTGGTAAATACCTGCATTCTCCGGTGCCACCCTTCTGCAAGTCTTCGAGGAACATGTCGTACTCTGCGTTCCGTTCGCCGACCGTCTCCACGTCGATCTGCTTCTCATCTCTGATGTAGAACACCACGTAGCGGTGTTTCTTGTCTTTTTTTATCTCCTCGTACGTCGTTTTGCAAGCGTCGGATACTGTCACGCCTGACGCCTGGAAAAGGAAGAAAAAATAAATATTAAGAAAAGCTTTAGACCTTTGGAGTTCCCTTTTTAGGGTTCCGTACCCAAAGGGTAAAACGGAACCCTATTACTGAAGCTCCGCTGTCCGTCCGTCCGTCTGTCACCAGGCTGTATCTCTTGAACCGTGATAGTTAGACAGTTGAAATTTTCACAGATGATGTATTTCTGTTGCCGCTATAACAACAAATACTAAAATATAAAATAAAATAAATATTTAAGGGGGCTCCCATACAACAAACGTGATTTTTTTTGCTGTTTTTATAGATAATGGTACGGAACCCTTCGTGCGCGAGTCCGACTCGCACTTGGCCGATTTTTATTTCAAGTATATGACACAGTGATATGGCTATCGATTACGGTCACAATTTATAAAAAAAAACTGCCAAATGCGAGTCAGACTTGCGCATCGAAGGATCCGTATAAACTTCTAGCTATGTAAATACTTCCATTCGCACGCCTAATGTCCAACAGTAAATGTCCAATACATTAATGTCAAACCATAAAAATCATTGATCGTTGAAGTTTCCCCTCAACTACTAGAAAGCCAGTTGTTCATCTTTTCGTAAGAGAAATATTCGGTACATTGCTCTAATGAAAAGATAAACTGGATTTAGAAAGATCTTAATCTTAGATTTAGAAAGAAACTTGTCGTCGGAAAACTGTTGTTGTCATATATCGACATAGATCGCGGGGTTACTACTGCAGAGATGTTTATAATCGCAACAAAAAAATGTGATGTAACTGCAAATTTTAAATTTTTGACATTCATGCGTTGCTTCTTCTTGTTAAATTCCTTGATACTAGATCATGGGGTTTTAATTCCCTTGAGAGAATCAAAATATGCGGCATAAACGGCCGTATTTTTTGAATGCATTGATTTTGAAGTTTGACTTTTTTCACAGCTCTAAGGGATAGAACACTTGAGTATGCCGTATTTTTTAAATGCGTTGATTTTGAAGTTTGACTTTTTTCACAGCTCCAAGGGATAGATAGAACACTTGAGTATTTGATATTAATTTCAACTTGATACCTTCCACGCTCTGAAAAAGGATGTTGACAGACAACGTTCCATTGTTCCTTGCTCAGAAAGATTTCCTACTTACTTATGGGGTATACCTTGAGGCTGGGGCACTAAAATTACGGTGTATATATAAATAACAAAATTGAAAATAAGCCTAGTGGGAACTAGTTCAAAATCTAATACGAAAACTCGAATTGATAAAAAGGAACAGCCCTATATATGGGCGCTTCGGTTATCGAAGTGGTGAAATTAAATGAGATTTAACAGTTGCGCAACCACCAGAATGCGCAAGCTTGCATCGCCAGAGGAACACCTGGCTCGTCAATTATATAATAATGCAACATTTTTTTTTAATTTCTCGATTTTTTTGACCATGTTCCTTAAGAGATAGGAACGGTGTTCCTGAACATTCCTATTCTACTTTTTTATGCTGAATCCGAATCTGAAGTCAAAATTCGAATATTCGAAAAAAACGCACAGAGAAACATAGATTTCATATAGGAACGGTGTTCCTGAAAATGTTAAAATGAAAGTTCTCTTAAAGACCGAATGATATGTTATGCCCTCGAATCGGTCGTGTCGCGTGTCGCAAGTCTGCCAAAACGTTTTGTCTGTAACATCGAGACTATCTCGCTCGCGTCACTTCTAAATGTAACGCAGCTGCCGTCATATTTCAATTAATTTTAAACGTGTGCACTTCTCGATGTTATCTACCATTTTGCTATGCTTTTTGATGCACCGTGCGGGCTAATGGTGTCAACGGGTAATGGACTACATTAATAGTCGTAATACTACTTTCTAAGCTCGCACATGCGAGGTAACATGGTCAACCAGTATAGGGAGTATTCCTCGTAGTCTTCTCGAGCACACCTTTAGTGGTACGGATAATAGTGAACATTATCTTAAAGTAGCATAGACATTATGATGAATCTTCGCTGTCCTCTCTAACAAATATGTTCTTAGCTTTACATACCTAATTTGTTTCATAACTAGTTGCAATTGGCCGGTACCTGAACCTAAGGATTTGGAGAAAATACTGATTTTTACATAAAGTCAATGTCGTCATACCTCCACAAGCCAGTGGCAAGTCTGTCCTTTCTTAGGTTAGGCTCTCTCATAATAGCGAATATCGGTAGTTTACGAAATAGGGCATCGTAAGTTGTGCAGCATCATTGACGGCCAATACGATGGAATATTATGTTTCTTTCTTATTATATTGGAATGGGGTGGAAAAGACAATAATTTAGGATTATTATACAGAGGTGATTAGCAAACAAAGCTCTGACGAAAAAGAGGTACACCGAATTCGCAACCATACATAATAACCCACCGTCGAGGATATATGAATTATGTTTAATTTTATATTATGTTCATCACAGGTGTGAAGTACCTTTATCAGGCTTGTTTGATACATATTTAATTGTCAACTAAAGTAGTATAAATAATAATATACTTTATTTCTTCCACAACTAGAATACATAAAGATGGTTTTACACGGTTTTGCGCCCATGTGTTGTGGAAGACTGGTGCCTAAACTAGAAGCCCGTATTTGAGGTCCCAAGGTCTCCACCCCACAGTATAAGCAGTATAAGTGAAGTTAGATAACATAAAAAAGTCTTACTTTCGTTAATACAGCAACATAAAAAATATTTTAAAAAAATGTACGGAACCAGGTTTGTTCTCTATGCGTAATCACTTGGACTATCCTAATCGACGTCTTGTACGCGTTCCTTGCCATTCTCTCTAAGGTTTCGAAGCGCATTGTGTAACTCTGCCATTCATCATCAGGTTTTCCTAGCAAATGTCAGAGACACTCGCTGCGTTCAATCTGATTATCGCAAAGACATTTACTCTCTATGTTTATACCATCTATAATTAAATCGAGTGTTTTGATTCGCGGATGGATTGTTAGCACAGGTGGTGGATGAATGAGCGATTCAAGTTGTTGCGGGTTTCTTTGGTTCGTTATTAGCGTAAGGTTTTTAAGGTAAGGAAGGATAAACTTTAATTGGTTTAAAGAAATTAAAGATAAACGTTCGTTTTGTCAAAGAGTTGAATAGATAAAGGATATCTACTCAAACAACTAGAGAGAACCAACTCTAGTAGAGAGGTTTAGAAACAAAGTAGAGTAGTAGGTAGAGCTAGTGTAGTGTGGAGAGATAAAAACAAATGCAAAAAATCGAACAGGTTAACCGATACCTACTAAAAAGTTATTGAAATACTTTTTTTTATACAACCCCGGCAGGCATGCAAGCATACGGCGCACCAGATGTAAAGCGGTCACCGTAGGGTAGTGTGCATATAAACGCTCGGAATACATTAAGTATCACTCGAGCGATGCCTACTCTGCTGCTTACACAGCAACTCCTTGGGAGCTTACTGGTGACCTCACTCACACACAGGAACACAATAACCCTCTATGGAGTTGTTATTTGGCTGCGGTTTTCTGTGAAGAGGAGGTACTTCCCCAGACGGGCTGTTTTGATACGCCCTACACCACTCTTTAATTATACTTGCTAATGCATATAATCCCATAATAACATTATATTTATTTTGTGAATCGGAATCTGTACAAGTGCAAGTATTAACAGTAACGTGACACATTATATTTTAATTGTCTCCGTAACATTTTCATTAATCAATCATAATCAAAATTCTCATTTTGAGAATGAGTATAAAACTTGATGTTTCTGGCTACACCTGAATAAATCTAAGTAAACGAGTGTCTACAACTCTTATAAAACAAAGTTATGTAACTTGTCAGTTGGTTGTAAGAAAAATAAAGATATCTAATGCAAAATTAGTATGAACATGTGTGAAGGTAAACATTAGTACCGTTTTTATATGCAAATGGGTGTACTGATAAAATTCAGAAATGAGCAAATTACGAAGTATTCAAAGCAATGTAATTAACCATTCACGCATATATTCAAAATTAATTTTAGTTAGTAGAATAATTTATTTTTGTCACAACATCTTTCATTCCCTTCAATTCTCGAATCGAGCCATTTCTCACTCTATCAATCCTCCTAACTCTAGAAATCCTCAGAACTCTTCTTCTACTAGGATGAAAGTAGGGTCTTATATTCACGGTACTTTCATGCTAGTAGAGGAAGCTGCTTCGTCTGCCATACCCATACATCAACATTGGCGTTAATACTCCTTCGATAGCAAGCACTCTTTGTTCAATATGTTATTACTTTCGAAGACAAAGTACAGCCCACCCATTATTACCCTACAGTTTACTGCTTTTAATACTTCCTCAGATTTCCAACTCGCGTAAACACAATGTCGGTTTACAGTTCATTCACATGTAAGCTTTTTCGTCTCCGATCGTAATCTGGATTGGGAGCACACTATAAGTTTTAATTTGTGAATTCTTGACATACGAACAGTTTTGACAAGCCCGGGGTGCATAGAAATGTAGTTTTAACACCCAGGCTCGCTGGTTCCTATATGATACCCACACAACAAACATTTGTGTGCATGAAAGGATCCCTCAAAGGATCGTATAACGACTTCCAGAAGGGTTGTTGTGTTCCGGCGAGTGACTGAGGTTGCCATTAAGCTCCTAAGAGACGCTATGTTATCAACTCGCGTGGCAATCTGCAAGCGATACTACATGTATTGCAAGGGTCCATAGGCTACGGTAACCTATATGTACCGACGTTGTATAAAAAAAGACACACAATAAATGATCCAATGAGAATAACCATCGACGAATCCTAACAATAGTTCTAAGAGAGCAGAGCGGCCAACATAGTAGTTTCCTTGTAAAAGATCATTTGGTATACACAACACATGAAGTGTATACACATATGCGCCTTATGCAGTTGCAGTAAAGGTGAGTTTTGAACGGCTTTGTATAGCTTGATCTGTCGCCGTGTATACTTATTGCATCATTATGAAGCTTATACATGAAGCTGAGGATTGGTGTCGTAAGTACTAGATTGGCACATATTAAACATTTAAACAACGGAACGATGCATGCAATGAATCAACTTGGAGTCATAATATTGTCATTCTTGAGGATATGAGACGTCTCTGAGTCACTTCCACGATCCTACTTTGATTATTTTTATTGTACGTTTTCAATCAACTGCCAATTAAATTGTTGGAAATTTAATCTAAACTAGTTAGGTTAAAAGTAATAAATGGTTATTTTTTTTAATTTCCCACACAGCTTCGCACCACGCGACGGTGAGCGGGACACAATTTTTTACGTTGCACCGAAATATATCAGTATATTATACAAGACACGAGCGATACAACCACACACCAATAGACTGCGCATGGATGGCACCCCGCGCTCAGAAAAACGTTGTGCTTTAGCGCCTAAATACCTCAGCCAGTCGAGACCAATGTAAAAATATTTTAACCAATAAGGCGATATATGACGCGACGTTGACTCGTGAACTGGCAAAATAAGAGCTGCCCTTTCGACTTCACCCGCCGACCCGTATCGGTGAATTGAGTCACTACGTAATATCGGTCTCGCCGGTCCTCCATAGGTTATTTCCTTCATGTTTACACTGACACCGCCGGTCCACGCGGAAACTCGGAGATTCTATTGTACCGCGAACCGGCGCGTTTCGCGGTGCAGAGGCGGCATGCGCATGTTATTCTAACGATTAAATATCACAGCGCACGTGTACCTCGTGAAGAAGAGAAACACGTGTCGCAGAGACGACCAGCCATGCAATTCTGTAAGAGCAAACATCCTTACATCCTCGGAAACATCGGCTGTTATAGCCTTGAACACAAAGTTGCAATTCCTTAGTGTCGCATTTCATGGTTGTGCGACACTAGCGCCCCAAGGCTGCGTTTAGAATTGGAATTCTACAATGCAAACAGCCTCGCGTACGCTTACAGCCTTATAGAATACCAAATAAAAAGCCGTGATCGCAGCAGACGATGTCAAAGCTGTGACATTTGTGATCACAGCGACGCACACAGCCATTACGAGTCCCTTAGAGAGTTGCATGGCAGAGCAGCCAAGACAGCGTTGGCGAGTGCATGCCGGTTCTGTTACGGACAATATCAGAAACGACCGCAGCAACCGACGCATAAACGTCCAGAGCAACCATGGTATCGAAGGCATGCATCTACTAAAAGTATTGGTATGAGAGGCGGGAGGAATTAGTTGCGCTGAAATGACTGGTGACATAATAGATCAAATTGCTTGCAGGAGACTGGTACACTTTCATACAAGCTTGGGCTAGAATGTGAAAAGAAGGGCGTGGTATCAATTAACCTACATATCAGCATATCTTACTTGAAAACTCTGCTTATTTTGGAATTCTGAACAGGGCTATTGGAGTTTAGTAAAATTGAGGCTATATAACATCACGTGGCGCTCGGTTCTCTCTGCCTACCCTGCAAGGGATTTGGCGTGAAGTTATAGATAGATAGACGCTAACAACATATTATGACGATCGATGGCGCAGTGGTTAGTTTGCTACTTTGACACCAAAGTTTGGATTTCCACAAAGAATAAACATTTGTGTGCATGAAAATATCTGTTTGTTTTGGTCTGGATGTTTTAAGGACAGGTATGGCCCATCAAAGCAGCTCGCCTGGGGAAGTTCCTCCATCTAACAGAAAACCGCAACCAAAAAAACAATTCCCTGGAGGGTTATTCCTGCACGTGAGTTAGGTCACTAGCAAGCTCGTGAGTAGCTGTGTTAGCATCGCACGAGTGATACTTAAAGTTGCAAGTGTTCATAGCCTACCGCTTACATCAGGTGGGCTGTATGCTTGTATGCCTCCCAAGTCGTAAAAACATGTTCTGAACGTGCAAACATATTTCAACGGAATAAAAAACTATGAAAAATAAGATACAGTAAGGTTTTATTTTAAAAAAATGGAACGCGCCGGCCTATTAATGCCAATGGCAAATAAATTATTTTTATCTTGTGCGAGAATCGAATTTGGGAGCCTTTTTTAAAGCAGCACTGCCGTCCACTCCACGACCGAGCGCGTCAAAATCACCTATCAACATAGTCCAAAGCGATAGTTCTAAAAGCGTTACAGCGAAAGTGTCTACATAAAGCATATCTCCCGCGTATCATAAAAATAGACAAGACATTGGCCGCCGAGATAAGAATAGCGAGGCGGCACACGTGTGCACCAAAACTGTTGAACCAGAGGAGAGGTTGCGTTCAGAGTAAGGATTCTGGGAATAATTTTCGGGTTATCGAAGTTTTGGAGCGTAAAATAGTTTAGGATGGCCATTGATGTTCTCCGGTGATTAGGAAAGTGTTTAACGAAATATGGATAGCGTATAGCTATCTATTCTTCTCGGGAAGTCCTTTTTGGAGAAAGCAGAGAGAAGTAAGCACCGCAAAACTCGGTGCTTACCAGAATGCAAAGCTCTTATATAAGCTCTTGTTGACCAGACGTATTATGAAAAATTGTAGGTTATGGTTAGCAGTAAACGTGAATATTGGTAGGATATCAGGTATACGACGAGCTCGGTGGTGCAGTGGTCAGTAACGCTACTTTGACACCATCGCTCATGGGTTCGATTCCCACACATGACAAACATTTGTGTGTATGAACACGTTTGATTGTCTGGGAGTTTATAAGAGAGGTATGGTGCATCAAAGCATCCCATATGTCCACCTCACAGAAAACCGCAGCCAAATACCTCCATGGAGAGTTGTCTTCCTGAGCATGATTTGAGGTCACCATTTAGCTCCTAAGGAGTTGCTGTGGTAGCAGTAAAGGTGGCATCGCGCGAATGTATTGCAAGCGTTTATAGATTACGGTAACAGCTGCACATCAGGTAGGCTGTAAAAAGAAACATACCTAAGGTTTTAAAGTAAACGGGCAACACAACTGCAATGTTGATATTATCATTAAATGTTTATCTGTTTAATAAATCTTTTAGATTAAACGGTGGGAAATATGTAGATTTCTCGGTTTATTCGATTTCGATAACGAACGGCATTGTTTTTAAACAGTCCATATCTTTCATTATTTCTGAACGGATCTCTATTTTGATATATATTTCGCGTAATGTCTTTTGCGGTGAAAAATAAGACTAGCCTACAATGTTCTATCTGGTCATCAGGTAATGTTAGGAGCCTAGAAACTGAAGAGCGTGTACGAAATGAGATATGAATGTTAAAGAAGCAATGTATAAAGACGGCCTCGACGTTGTATAAAAGAATACGCCTAACCAAGATGATGAACGTATGATAATGGGTTTTTATGGCTTTTATCTAATCACCATAATATAAATTCATGTTTATACATTAATAATTGTGTAAAACAAGCTCCTCCTTACGTGAAGTTGGTTAAAAATAGTAAAAGTGCATCGTCACTGCGTCTGAACTCACGTAAGCGAAGATAAGACTACAACGTACTTGAATATAAATATCACAGACGCGTCACAAACAGGCTGGGCACGACAGACGGACCGCTCGCAGGCCTTATATGGGCATAATGATTAACGCGCAATGGAGGCTTCAGAGCGCACGCTGATATGTTGTTAGTTACATAAAGTCGGGCATATTTGAACCAATTGTTGAATTTGCCAAGAGCGTGAGACATAATAAATTATATACGATTATAACGGAATAAATTTTGTTTGTAACCAAGTTTCTCATTTTTATTTGTATTCAAATAAGGCGAATTATGTTCATTATATAATGTTTTTTATATAACGCCATAACTCACGAGGCAAACTAGAATTTTTAATTATTGAAGTGAAAACTTCTTTGTTTGCACTTTTTGGGATGAGTAAAAAATGTTAAACTGGCGTCAGGACACGTGACCCTGACCGTAAGATTTTGGTGAGAATTGGAACTAAGTTCGCTGCAGCGCTAAAACATTAGTTACCTCTAATTAAACAATTAAAACATGAAGCGCTAGATCGTTCATAGGTCATTATTTTCTCGCGACCAAAACGTAGTAAGCGCCATGAAATTCTTGGCGCTTACGCGTTTCGTTCAACGTAGTTTATCAACATCGCTGTTTGGTCCGCATGTTCAAGTTTTCACTTCTGCCGGCACTCCCGGAGTCCAACCAGTTTTTTTTTAATTAGTACGTTTGTTTGTGTCGGTATCATCATTTCAGCCCGTATTCGTCCACTGCTGAATATAGGGGAGGCCTATATTATATATATATATACAGTCTCTCGCCTCGATCCTGAAACACCTGCATTCATCGACTATCTAAAAAACGTTTCATTAGACCGTATTCACATTAGCGATGGGCGATTGCGAGAGGTTTTTTTCGATTGTCTCGATTGTTCGAACATCTCGATTGTTTTCGATTGTTTCGTCGAACATCTCGATTGTTGTTGTGTTCGTCTTCGGCGCGATTTCAACTCGAATTTGTGGTTGCGAATTGCGAGCATGCACGATGGCGAGAGGTTTCAATCGATTGTTTTGAGTTACATTAGAACGCCGGACTTGGCCTTGTCTTGTGATTGCGGTTTGCGAGTTCAAACTAAGCATGCAAAGTAGCAAACTTACCCAACTTACGTACGTATTATAGGAGAAAGGAATCACGAAAATAAATAAAATAATCGAAGTTTATAACGAAACATATATTTTTAATGACTTAAATAAACTTGTGCAATTTATGCAACATAGTTTTTTAGTTTTAATACAAAAAATCACAGCTTTATTGCTTTTTACTAATTATTAAATTTGTATTACAGCAAGAACAATCACTTCAATTTGAACTGATGAATATAAAACAACATCAGTTAAAAAGTCTCTAAAATAATATACCTATTCAAGGAAATGAATAATCAACAATCACAACAATCAAATAATGACAAAATCTGTCAAAAAACTATTTATCTCTCTAATGTAATTTTTCTATACCTATGCAAGTTTAATCAACGATTACAATCAAATAATAACAAAATCAGTCAGTAAAGTCTTAATCTCTATAATGTAACATTTTCTAGTCATAAATTGAATTACGCACACGGTGGCGGGCGGCTCGACAAACAATCGCGACACATACACCTCGGCTCGATGCTTGTAAACAACTAGCAGCGAGTCGAGTCCGTCCGGCTAAACTGACCGGTGACCGATGAATGACTGACTGAAGCAACAATCGAAACAATCGAAAAACCTCTCGATTGTTTTGTAAAACGGCGAGTCGATTGTTGACTCGATTGTATATTTTGACGACTGCAATTCTTTCGATTGTTAAAACATCTCGGAATCGCCCATCGCTAATTCACATTGCCTAGAAAAACTATTTTTGATTTAGAGTCAAAGTCATCTTTTAGAATCCGTTTCGAATATGGCTTTCCGAGTGTATGTAAATACCCCCCACAGGTTTCAATCTAGTGAAGCTTCGTCTCCCACTGTTGTATAATACTTGGAGGCCATTCGAGAATCACTGTACTGGGCTATCCTTGTTTATCCTTGGGTTACTTTAGCTCAACTGCGTGTATTCTGATTTATGAACGTATCACGCAGTGAAAGCAGTTTGTGTCAACAAGCTAACATTTTTCAAGCTGACACAATGACAAAGGTATGTGAGCTTAGTTTATAGATTACGCCAAAACGATATCGATTTCGAATTTCCATAGACAAAATGTATATATTATCAGCTTTGTATATTAGATTACATAGGACTATGTAATCTAATATACAAAACTGATAATGTTAGTGATAAATTTATTCACTCTACGAAGTATCACATTGTGATTGTTAACACAAAACAAATCTAGGTTATCCTTAATTATCTTAACCTTTTCACAGTAAACGACGGATATAAATCTATGTATATATAAAAATGAATACCTATTTCCCTTGGTCACTCCATACTTGAGAACGACTTAACCGATTTCAATCATCTTTTTTTTCGTTTGTTTTCTAATACTTTATAGAAGGTTCTTACGGAATGAAAAATGAAGAAAATTGCGCAGAAAATTTAAGTATATCAGAAAACTTAACGACTATTTTAATTTCGCGGGTTTGATAGTATGTTGCAATGTCCCGTGCCGGAAAACCAGCAACATTATTCATTTAAATATTCTTAGAGGACTCAATGGCGGGAAGAGGAAATGGAGGGGATAGTGTGGCCTGATGCAAGCAGCAAAGGCCGCGCTCACTTTTACTTCCTGCGCTCGGACGTGACGGACGTGTTCTTTAGTAGATTTAGAGTTTAAAGATTTTTGTTATTTACTTAAATAAAATATCAGTTGTTGATTAGTATTCTTTTTTTTTAAAAAGCAATATGACTTTTGATTTCTAAGAATATATTATTTTTAATATTTATTCCAGTTTGAGGTTCCAGAACAACGTCTGACGGGTCGGCTAGTATTAATATATAAAGCGGAAAAGTTCGTTTGTTTGAACGCGCTATCCCTGTAACTACCAGCTGGATATGAAAAAATATTTTTGCATTAAGATAGTCCAATTATTGAGGAAGGTTATAGGCCATTCAACATCACGATATAGCCTTAGAAGCCGAGGAAAAGAATGAAAGTAGAGTAGTTTACGCGCGTACGGAGTGCCGTTTCCAGTTTGAGGTTCCAGAACAACGTCTGACGGGTCGGCTAGTATTAATATATAAAGCGGAAAAGTTCGTTTGTTTGAACGCGCTATCCCTGTAACTACCAGCTGGATTTGAAAAAATATTTTTGCATTAAGATAGTCCAATTATTGAGGAAGGTTATAGGCCATTCAACATCACGATATAGCCTTAGAAGCCGAGGAAAAGAATGAAAGTAGAGTAGTTTACGCGCGCACGGAGTGCACGCAGGGTGCAGCTTGTATCCGCATATAGGTTAACCGCTAACGACGAATTAACTAGTTGTATAAAAAAATGTCAAGTTAAAGATTATTAAGACAAGACAATAATATAAGCTCCTTCTTTCGTGAAATCGGCTAAATAATTGTGAAAGTGCATCGTCAGTCTAAACTCGCGTAAGCGAAGATAAGACTCTACAGTGTACTTGAATTTAAATATCACTGACGCGTCACAAATAGGCTGGGTACGACAGACAAACCGCTCGCAGGTCTTATATGGGCATAATGATTAACGCGCAATGCGTGCAATACATTAAGTATCACTCGCGCAATGCCACCTTTGCTGATAACACAAAACTCCTTAGAAGCTTATGAGTTACCTCGCTCACAAGAGTGATGGTAGACATCGGCAGGGACCGCCCTAGATGCACACATATGAATCAAATGGCTAATGTGCTGAAAACGGGCCAAATCAGAAGCACCCAGAAACCGAAAAGCATGCGTGAAGAGGTTGATGCGTGTGGAAGAGGCAAGAGAGGTATGTTTGGATCGGTACACCAGGCGTTCTATAGGTTCTGTCTACCCCAATGAGTGACAGACGTGATGTGTATGCATGTAGAGTAGCGAATTGGAATTTAACTGTTAAAGTTCAACAGTTAACGTAGAGGTAAGGAGCATTCGAGCAACCCGATTGGGCCAGTACCTCCACCTGACAGAAGACGCAGCCAAATAACAACTCCCAAGAGGGTTGTTGTGTTCCTGCGTGTGAGTGAGGTCACCGGTAAGCTCCCAAGGAGTTGCTGTGTAATCAGCAGAGGTGGCAACGCGCGAGTGATACTTAATACATTACAAGCGTTAATACGCTACAGTAGCCAATTTACATCAGGTGGGCCGTATGCTTGTATGCCTCCCGGCGTGGTATAAAAAAATAAAAATACTCTGTAGCCTTAATCCTCGACGTGTGGCTAATGGCACGTATCTTGACATTAATCTCTAGACCCCATGTGAAGAGCAGGCTCTAATGAAGCTTGTCTCGCCTAATACCTACATATAAGGTACCATTTGATATACCGTGAAGTGTCATTTCGTTATTGGCACGGTCCAGCAACATTGCAAAGCTGTCTAATATCATATAGATTATATACGACAGTAGCTGAACCTCGCGGCTTCGTCCGCGCGTATCCCGTAGGTGCCACTTTATCCTCCTCGTTTCTCGTCTTCCAAGTGACGTATCATGATTCTGAACCTATAACCTACCTGAAGAATTGAGTTAACAAATGTAAAAAGAATTTTTCAAATCGGACTGGCAGTCTCAGAGATTTGCGCATTCAAACAAACAGATTCGTCCGCTTTATATATTAGTATAGATTAAACAGACAGCTTTTTAATCTTCGGACAATGTCGATATAATTAAAGTCGTACATTTCAGTTATAAGCATGCGATGCAAAGAGCGGTGTGGAAGTGTGCGTGTAGGAAGCGGCAACCAATGTGGAAATTGGCGTAATTTTTTGTATACAACGTTGGTAGGTATAAAAGCATACGGCCCACCTCATGTAAAATGGTTACCGCAGCTTATGAACGCCTACAATACAGGAAGTATTACTTGCGCTATGCGCTAATAGAGCAATTCCTAAACCTCATTCTAGGGTTACCTCACTCGTAACAACACTACAACCTTAGAGAGTTGTTATTGAAATGCGGCCTTCTGTGGAGTGGAGGTTACTTCCCCACGGGCTGCTTTGATGCGCCCTACCTCTTTCAAAAACACCCAGACCAAGACACAGACATGTTTATGCACACAAACGTGTGTCCCGTGCGGGAATCGAACCCACGATCGATCGTTGGGGTCAAAGTAGCGTTACTAACCACTGCGCCACCGAGCTCGTTACAAACTGGACATTTCCCGAGAAGCACGCAGTGAGTCAGACGCCCGGCTATTTATAAATCATGATAGACGCTGTATTTATACTGGTCGCGGGTGTTAAATCAAAAGAACTACTTCTTCATTACACACGGTTATTTAAATTCGCATTCTGCATTAAAAACATTCTTATGCCCCTACTCTGCCTATATATGTATTACATCCTATCAAGAATATAAAGGTTGGCTGGAAGAGATCTCTTACAGAGATAAGTCCGCCTTTGTACATACTAAAGATTTGTAACTGTATATGTTATGTATATTTGTGCAATAAAGAGATTACAACGACAACAACTACCTACATACTTGATGATTTATAATGATGTTTTATGTATGGCATATGCCAAAAAACATGCCCGTAAAAACAATGAATTTAGGTAATTGCCACGTTACGTTGGGGTTAAGATTCACGCTGTCTCTAAACGCCATAATCGATTCGGAATCAATTACTTTTCGCTAAGATTTCATATTTTGACGAGCTCGGTGGCGCAGTGGTGAAACGCGTTGTTACGCTACTTTGACACCAACGCTCGTGATTTCGATTCCCACACAGTACAAACATTTGTGTGTATGAACATGTCTGTTTGTCTTGGGCTGGGTATTTTCTATGTATAATAAGTATGTATTTAGAAAAAACGGGATGCACTCCGGGAGTGCCGGCAGAACTTTGAACATTAACGTTGTGCATTTTTGAATATTTTGCAATGGTTAGAGAATAATTTCGCACGAATTGTTTTATTTATCAGTATAAAAGTACTATCATGTATGTGATAAAATACGATATTCATTTATTGCGCTATCGTACACAAACATGACAATTTACATTACATTAAAAATTTAACACTTCAGAACTATTACAATTATTTTACATTAAAAAGTTTATCTCAGAAAAATCAACTTTGTTGCATAATTTCAACGACTCTTTCACCATCATCATTACCAGCATCATCATCGCCAATCTCTAAAACTCAAACACACACGCACACTCGCGCAAGCGCCCTGCGCCGCTTATACCAAACAGCGATGTTGATAAACTACGTTCTGACTTAAGTTCTAATTCTCACCAAAATCTTACGGTCTCTCATCCCAAAAAGTGCACAACGCCGCTAAAGACGTTTTCACCGTATGTTTATCAGTTGTCTAGTACCCATAACACAAGCTTCGTTTACTTTGGGGCTAGGTGGCGCTGTGTAATTTGTCCGACAATATTTATTTATATATTTTTGTACGAAAACTTTTCGATATCTATTCGTATACGGTGTTTGATGTGAATATGCCTACTGATTTCCCTCTGGAGGTATAACGGAACTGCTCTGTGTAAAAAAAAAAGTATCTACGCCAAATCCTTAGGCTTAAATAGACTACGCCTATTCTAATGGAGCCGATATATAATGCATAAGTGGAATGACGTAGACTGTAGAACGAGAGTGGAATAACGTCGTGTTTTAAAAGGTCATATCAGGACCCCGAGTGCAAGAGCTATGAATGTGAAAGAAGCTTTTTTAACCCTTCGGGAGGCATACAAGCATACGCTCACCTGGTGTAAAGCGGTTACCGTAGCCTAGTAAACGCTTTTTTATATACAACGTCGTCGGGAGTAAATATATAGTATATATTTCATAGCGTTTTTAGGATTCCGTATCTAAAAAAGAAAAACGGAAACCTTATAGGATCACTTTGTTGGCTGTCAGTCTGTCAAGATAGGATAGGCTATTAAGAAACGAAATAACGCAAGGCAGAAATTACATTTACCCTGAGTAAATTAGAATGTGTATTGTAAAAAAAATAATAACATATAAAACGCCTTAAAAATGCGTCAAAATATGTCTACATAGTAATTACTTTAAGTACTTAATGGCTGAAACCAGAGTAAATTATGAGAGCCATCTTCATAACGCTTTGCCAAGAGTGAGGCTATACATTACACGCGAGTTATTTATGATTAGAAAATGCACGGAATGTGCGTTGATATTTCTCATTTTTTACAAGATTATCGCATTTCAGTCTACCAGGGTTATACTGCGCATAGTTTAAAGATATAACTCACTATGAAGTAATCGTACATAGATCGATTGAAAGTCAATTTGAGGAGGGGTTTTTTCTACAACGTCGGGAGGCATACAAGCATATGGCCCACCTGATGTAAATTGGTAACTGCAGCATATGAACGCTGGTAATACATTAAGTATCACTCGCGTGATGCCACCTCTGCTGCTAACACAGCAACTCTTTGGGAGTTTATTGGTTGATCCCACTCGCACGCAGGAACACAACCCTTCTTGGGAGTTGTACTTAGCTGCGATTTTCTGTGACGTGGAGGTGGTACTTCCCCAGGCTTTGATTTCAGTTGATCATGTGTGTGAATGGAACCCATGAGCGTTGGTGACAAAGTCGCGTTATTAACCGCGGCGCCACCGAGCTCGTATAAAAGGTGTCAAAAAATCTTATCAGAATCGACTTTAGCAAGGCCACATAGCCCCTATAATTCTCATACGCATGTACGATGACCGCAGCCTCGTCAATATGTAAATTTCACAACGGTTATAAACCGGTCATGCTCGATAGGAAAAAAAAACTTTTCTTACAAACGTTACTGAATCCATTTGAGTCACGGATATATTCATATAGACCTACTGGGTTACTACCACCATTCAACCTTGATGGCGTAAGCTTGCGACTTATTAACTTCCGATAGCGAAAGACCAACCAACAAGATGTTGGCAGTAATGATCGATGGACGACTTCGAAGTGATAAGATGAGAAAAAGACCAGTTCCGTTAGTGTCAGCAGGCATGTGGAAAGATGCAGGCAAAAATGACGAAACAGATATATATCGCAAAAGTGGAATGACGTAGATTGTAGAGTGGGAGGGAATGAGGTCGTGTTTTAAAAGGTGATGATGTCAGGACCCCGAGTGCAAGAGCTATGGATGTGAAAGAAGCTTTTTTTTAACCCTCCGGGAGGCATACAAGCGTACGCCCACCTGGTGTAAAGCGGTTACCGTAGCCTAGTAAACGCTTTTTTATATACAACGTCGTCGGGAGTAAATATATAGTATATATTTCATAGCGTTTTTAGGATTCCGTATCTCAAAAGGAAAAACGGAAACCTTATAGGATCACTTTGTTGTCTGTCAGTCTGTTAAGACCCTTTTTCTCAGGGTGGAGCTATCAAGCTGAAATCAATATCAAATACTCGGGTTTGCAATCCCTTCGAGCAGGAAAAAATCAAACTTTTAAGTCAACGTAATCAAGAGATACGGCTATTTATGTCTCGTTTATGTGCATATTTTGACACTCGCAAGAGAATCAAAACCTATAGAGGGTAATTCCCGTTGACCTAAAATCATGAACTTTAGTATGAAACAATGGCATGTAACCTAAGTAAAGAGAGGAAAATTGCAAGCATCTAATGTTTAAGTTGTACCTATTACGAAAATTCAATAAACAATAGTGTCACGAAAGGTCATTAGCCATAGCGCAGCTGAACGCTGGGCGTTGGCCAATGGGCATTCGTAATGGGTACAACATTACACCTACCTGCAAAACTTCTCGTGTTAATTTTGTTAGAATTATAGTGTATATATCTATTTTATATGACAGTGTCATAAGGTCATAACTCTTCAATAGAGGTAGGGCGCACGTCACCTTACTGAAAACCGCAAACAAATAATAACTCCCTAGAGGGTTGTTGTGTTCCTGCGACTGAATGGCTTTACTGGTAACCAGTAAATTCCTAAGGAGTTGTAGTGTTATCAGCCGGAGTGGCAACGCACGACTTTCTGTATCACAAGCATTCATTGGCTACGGTAACCACTATATATCAGGTGGGCCATACGCCCGCATTCGTCATAACGTGCTATAAAAAAGCGGGTTGCACTCTGGGAGTGCCGGCAGAAGTGAAAACTTGAACATTAACGTTGTGCATTTTTGAATATTGGAATGGCTAGGGAATAATTTCGCACGAATTGCATTATTTATCAGTATAAAAGTACTATCATGTATGTGGTAAAATATGATGATGTATGTGGTAACTGATGATTTTAGAAATAGAGTTGGTCTGAAAGAGAGCGTCGGTGTTAAAATAAGAAGAGGCATGCTCCGATGGTTCGGGCATGTAGAAAGAATGCAAGATGAAAGAATGACGAAGCAGATATACAATGCAAAAGTGGAAGGATGTAGGAGCCGGGGAAGGCCAAGACTTACCTACCATGACCAAATTGGTCATGTTCTATCAAAAGGTGATGTCAGGAGCCCTAGAAACCGGCGTGCGTGCATGAGAAGAACAATGAATGTTAAAGAAGCGAGTGAGATATGTAAGGATCGAGTCACGTGGCGCTCGGTTCTCTCTGCCTACCCCGCAAGGGATTTGGCGTGAAGTTATAGATAGAACGCGTTCCAAATTCAAAATAATTGAAGAGACAAGAATAATTTAAAAAAAATGTCAAGTTTCTATGTAACAGTATTAATGGCCAGGCTAGTTAGGTTTGTTTCTGCTCATTTTAAATAATTAAGTTTAATTTGTTAGAATATAGTATGTTGAATAAATTTGTGTGTATGAATAGAATGCGCCACATACCCACTTGCTTTTTTATATTTATTTCACTCGGTATGGTTGTATGGAAGAGATCGCCTTCGCGTAAAGACCGACTATTGTACCTACTTACTCTTGTAACAAGTCACTCAAATGTATTTATTTTGGTGCAATATTTTAGATGACTAATTTTCGAAGATACCAGGAGGTGTGTCGTGTTGGCAAGGCCGTCTCCAAGGAGTGGTGTGAAGGCGTCCTAATGAATGAGTGCCGTAATAGCGCGGAGTATGACGCCAAACGGCTGACCGCCCACGCAGCGCACAAATATATTGTTATACGCAAGGTAATGATTTGATATACGGTTGTACCGCGAGGAAAATAGCCGTGAATGTGTTAGTTTTGCCCTGAAATCTTAGGTTCTTTTGTGACTGTTTGAATTGTTCTGGATCTCACGCTCAAACAGCCCTCAACAAGTTTTAGAAAAGAAATGGACTGTATTCAGACAAGTTTTTCGTAGAACATTTTGACATTAGAACTTTCTAAACTGAATTCAGTTGAGAATGCTCAATTCTCAAAATGTTCTGATCTCTAAATTATCAAATCTCAAAATATTCAATTTTCATAATATCCGATCTTTGAAGAAGCCGTCGCGTGGCATCACGCGAGTGATACTTAATGTATTACGAGCGTTCATAGGCTACGGTAACCGCTTTACATCAGGTGGGACGTATGCTTGTATGCCTCCCGGCGTTGCATAAAAAAAAAGTTATATGTGGAGCTCCATAAGACGCGGTACAACTTCTTTAACATTCATAACTCTTTTCAGGTACGCTAAAAATAAAAGGATAAAAAATGATCTTTGAATAGCACTAGGAGACTGAGGCATGTCGCTCACATAATGGTAAGCAGTTACCGTAGCCTTAGTAAGTCTTATTGAACTAGCCCTGCCTCTCTTGAAAACATTGCGAGCAATGGTAATTACGAGACTTGAAAATTTTAAGACATGTTAATTTCATAAAAAGACATACATAGTATAATATACATTTTAAGAATTCATTCTAAAGAAAGGGATATCTACTGCACTTGCAATTTGCCATCAAACCAACATTTAAAGGCGGAAGCACACAAAGCAGTTTAGATCCAATTGCATGTATCTTTTTGACTTTCGCAAAATAACGCGTGAAACTTTTAACTACTACACTGGCTCGGGTGGCATGTAGCTGTATTGATGTACAGCGCCACGTAAGCCGCAGGCGAGTGTGTTGGGTCAACAGTTCGGTTCTTGTACACTGCGTTCAGCTAGTGACTAAGAGCCAAGATATGAGATAGGGTGTCACAATACCTAAAAGCCAAACTCCAAATGGGCGGGAAAAGCGAGAAAGCGACAGCGATCCCAGACGAAATTGATTGTTTGTGTGCAACGTGTCACACAAAAAGATTGTTTTTTGTGTGACAGATCTTAATATATAAAAATGAATGTTTGTCTGTATGTCCTCTATGGACTCAAAAACGACTGGGCAGATTTTGATGAAATTTTCAGTGAATCTTCAGGTTAGCCCAGCAGGTGATCCTGTGAAGTTTGGTAACGATTGGACCACCCGTGCGAAGCTGGGTCGAGTAGCTAGTTGCGTATAAAAATTCAATCCTGAACAGCTGCCGCTTTTCCCGCCCCTGTGGGTTTTGGCTTTAAGGCTTTCTATGAACAAGCCCGCTTGCCATCAACTGGAAATTGCTCTACATGTGAGAGCTGAAACGGTCGCCTACTGTGAGGTTTTGGAAACTGACTACTTAGTGGTCTTTACTGGCCTTTCTTCCTTTCCCGTGGAATGAATTTCTTCGTAAGATTTTCTTAAGTTCCTACATATGGTTGGAAATAAAAAGGCGAGAAGAGGTTTTATAGGGTCGGCCAGTTTCCAGTGGTGGGGTTATTAATAGATTTATTAGTTTATTTATGACGAAGCAGGAAGGAAACTTCAACACTTTGTTATGGTATCTATGTACATGTTTGCGAGCGTGGGTTTCGAAAACTCATTTCTGTTAACTAATAATAGGGATTAAATTGTAGCTTTTGCGCGGTCTGCCATCGTGGACTATGTAACCACGACGTTAAATAGAATTTCATTCCTCCTCTAGGTGGCATCACGCGAGTATCTACTAAAAAGGGAGAACCTAAGAGTAACTTCAGGGTCGGCAACGCATGAGTGTCAATCCTGGTGTTACAAATATCCATAGGCGGTAACTTCTTGCCATCAGGCAGGCCAGACGCTTGTTTGGCACCTTAGTGGTATAAAAATAACTTCTTAAAGGTTATGAGGGATAGGGCATTATCATCATTATCATCCATCAAAATGCATTTGAATGAGTCAGACACTTTTTACGGAACATTTTGTGAAATATTGTTACGCAATGTGCATTTGGGAAGGGACAGTGTCAAGGGCACATTTGTCAAAGTTCACATTAGAGACCCGTCCTGAGAAATCCACCTATTGGGAATGTGCTATGAATGTTTGAGAAGCGAGTGAGGTATGTGAGGACCGCGTCTTATGGCGCTCGGGTATCTCTGTCTACCCTGCAAGGGACCTGGCGTAAAGATATATATACATACAGTTGTAGAAAGCGCACATTATGGGAATCGTCCTTAATGAGAAATGCACCTATATAAGATAGGGATCGTGACAAGATGAATTAGCGGCGGATAGCTAGTTTGAAATATAATCTTTACCAACTATGTCTTTAACACGTTCGCAATGCATTTCTCATTAGCGCTGATACAAAAATGTGCTTATTTTTTGGACACATTTTTCAGAGTATATATTTAAAAAAGTGTCATTTACGAGATGTGCTAGTTTTCATATAGTTTGTGGGTATGTCGTTCATAAAAAATAACTAAAACCTGACTGTAATAAAATATACTAAAAAGATATATTAACGAAACCTCAATATGAGAATACTTTTTATAAGAAAAGCCACGGGAGCGGAAAATGCGGGAAAACGGCAGCATTTTTTTGTGACATTCGTGTTTGTATAAGTAATATCCTGGCACACAAAGCCATGGTGCCGCGCCGGATTGCGTCCGCTTTGTGTGACGGGATGCAACCATTATCCCACCTCGATAGCCGTCGCTTTCCCGCCCCTTTTTATACAATATACATTAAAAACAAATTTCATGATATATGTATCTATAACTTAACGCTACATCCCTTACGGGGTAGGCAGAGAGAACCGAGCGCCACGTGACTCGATCCTTACATACCTCACTCGCTTCTTTAACATTCATTGCCCTTTTCATGATATATAATTCGCATAACGATCGCATGATATATAATTAAAAAAGGCTTATAGTTCATAATGTAATTATACAAATTTACGTTATACAAATGTCGTGCGACTACGCCTATTCAAATATACAAATCCTATTCAAAACCAATATTTAATTTTAAAAGTAGCCTAATATATACACTTTTAAGTGTACAATTTGCATGTCGACAAGCTTGGTGAATACCATTGTTATATCTTACCATAAATACATACGTCGTCACGCCAAGTACCTTGCGTTTATAGGCTACGGTGACCGCTTTACATCAGGTGGGTGGTATGCTCGTATGCCTCCTGATGTTGTATATAAATATCACACAAAACTTCGACATTGGAATCGGATTCAGACTGGCATTAGTGTCAATAGTATGCGGTAACCATACCCCATGCTTGCCTCCCGACAATGTATAAAACCTGTTGTTCACTACTTTTTTCTCCTCTTGTTTGTTAACAAATTTTCTTTTTATCTGTTTTGTTTAGTAGCTGCTGACGACCTTTAATGTCTTTGATTAAAAAAAAATGAAATCTATCTATACTTAACGCCAAATCCTTTACAGGGTGGGCACAGAGAACGAAGCGCCACAGGACTTGATTCTTACAAACCACACTCGCTTCTTTAACATTCATTGCTCTTCTTATGCACGCTCGCCGGTTTCTAAGGCTCCTGACATCACCTTCTTATAAAACATGATCAACTTGGTCATGATAGGTAAGTCATGGCCTTCTGCGGCTCCCACATCTTCTACTTTCGCGTTGTATACCTGAATTCCTTGTTCTTGCATCCTCTACTTCTTTCTACATGTCCGAAACAAAGGCCTCTGCTTATTTTAGCACCGACACTCTCTTTCAGACCAACTCTGTTTCTAAAATCATCATTGCGAATATAATACGGTCCATAGGACGGAATCGTCTGCATAAAGCAGACAGTTTACCACTAGGTCACCCATGCATAATCCTACATTCTTCGATCTTGTTCTCTGTAGACAGCTATTGAGATACATGTTTTGTTTACCTACAACATTATGCTTATAATTAAAAAAATCCTAGTAATATTATAAATGCGAAAGTTTGTATGTATGGATGGAGTTTGTTCCTCTTTCACGCTTAAACGGCTGAACAGATTTGAATGAAATTTGGCACGTAGATAGATTATGATCTGGATTAACACATAGGCTACGTTATTTGACTCCACGCGGGCGGAGCCGCGGGCAGCAGCTAGTATATAATATATCGTTCCGAGGAAACCCACACATCCAAGAAATTATTTTTGAAAAGACGTGGGACCTTCATGAAAGGTATGATTTTCCCTGTGGGTTGTGGGCATGTAAAGACAGTAAATGTCTCCATATCAAAATCAATCTTCACTTTCGTGTTATCTGGTTTCTTAATCCAATAGGGTTGACAGGATCTGCTACCTGGGCCTGAGTATTTGGATTCTTAAATCATATCTTGGCCAAATCATTAGGCTTAGGTAGTGGTCCCTGGCAATCCTACTGGAGTAGGAAACGGGATAATGCTAGGAAGAAGGTATAATAAGCCATATATAAATATAAATCATCATTTTGTAAATAGCTCAAAACCATTTTTATAGGTAATGTTAAGCTTAGCTGCATGGAGTGCAGCCTGGTGATTAAGCAACAAGGCTCTGGTGGAAGAAAGGTAGAGCACATCGAAGAAGCCAGACCTGTGGAAGTACCTTCACCTCACAGAAGACTGCAGGCCAAATAGCATCAGAGACTTGTAGTGTGTTTGCTAGTGAGTTAGATAAGAAGTAAGGTTCCGAGGAGTTGTTTCAGCAGTAGTATGTATTGCAATTGACATAGGTTATGGTAAGCACTTTACACAGAGAATTTAAGAGGTAGGGCACATCAAAGCAGCCCATCTGTGGATGTACCTCTGCCTCACAGTAGCCAAGTAACAATTCCCTGGAGGGTTGTTGTGTTCCTCCATGTGATCACTCACATCAGTCATCAGTAAGTTACTAAAGAGATGCTGTGTTAGCAGCAGAGGTGGTATCATGTTAGTGATAAGCGTTTATAGGCTACAATAAGCGCTTTACATCAGGTGGTTCATATGCTAAATATGCCTCCTGATGTTGCATATAAAAAAAAAGTTTAGTTTCCTCCTTTTCAAAGTGTGTTTATTGTCAAAAGTAACAATAACAATCTATTTTTATTTTTACTACAGTCACCCGTAGGGAGAGGCGGGCAGAAGGGGGGGCATTCGCAACAGTAATGTGATCATCGGGATCAAGTAGTGAATTTCGTCTGTCTGTCGTCTGAATCCCCGGGTGTCGATCGTCAGGGTGTATTTGCAAGCCAGGGCTACCAATGCGTTGAGGTGTTGAGAGGCTGTTTCGAAGTAGTGCCTAGACGCTTCCTTCATGAAATTAATGATGGAAGGGAGTTAAAGGTCGAGATGGAGATCTATGGCCCTGAAATAATGAACGGCACTGGTTGCATTGTGAGCAAACCGGTTTTGGATGATCTGAGCTTAGCCAGATGAGAGTGTGTGCGTACACTACGCTGGCGTAGGTGAGGACGGGGCGGATACAGGCTTTGTAGAGTGTACACTTATTTCTAAGTGATATTCTACGATTCCTGAATATCAGGGCGAAACAATAACAAAATAAACTAGCTACCAAAGTACTACTAAACAAAAGAAAATAATACCTGTTGATTAAACATGAGAAACAGTCTTAATTGATTTGTCTTTGCTTATAGACATACTTAATGATATTTAATAGATTTTCACTTGATTCCTCACGCTTACTGATACCGAGTACAATATCTAAACGACAAACTAAACCTTTGTACTGCTGTTATGGCGCACGCTATAGGGGTAGTTTGACCTTTGTACCGTTCTTATGGCACATGCAAATATGACTAAAAATGGTGTTGTAAACGTCTAAGATGACTTGTCAATGTCTGACTGTATTAAATAATCATCATTTGGATACAATAATGGTTTGAACATAGACTGTTCAAGAAAAAGTAGAATGCATTCTATAGATGTGTGATGATAATATATATGTTAGAACTTAGTGTTGGGGAAAACATGTGGCAAACTAGTGTTTATTGATATCTTCACACCGAGACCATTGCAGGGTGGGCAGAGTGGACCAAGTGCCACATGGGTCCATCCTTACACACCTCAGTCGCTTCTTAAACATTTATATCTCTTTTTATGCTCTCTCACCCGTTCCTAGGGCTCTTAGATAATTGGTTATCCTCAGACATTAAGGCAAAATTAGGACTTTAAACTTAATTTGTTGAAATTTGCAGAATATCAATCACTGTTTATGGGCTCTTTGCAGAATATCAATCACTGTTTATGTTCATCATTATGTTCAATGGTTGAAAGACAGCAGTTTTTACCTTTATTTAAGATACATAATCTAAGTTTACACTCTACAATGAACCCATGCAATGAATAGCTTACTAACATCATGTGAAATATACTACTATTTAATATTGATTAAATCCTATTGATCAGGACTCCAGAAGCAGAAATGTGCCCTTGCATTGAGCTGAAAACATAGGTAACATAGGTAGGTAATGAAATTGGTTGTCCTAATAGACTTCAATATTATGCCACAGTTTATTCTTAGTTTGTACTTATTCAGTACTCACATGGCATAATCCAGACCAAACCTGTGATCATGCAAGCATAAAATGTGCATTACTGACTATGTATAGACTACAAACTAAATTCAATAAGTATCTACCTACCTAGTTATTAACATATGAATGGACCTGAGAAATAAATAGACGCTTACATGTTCCATGTAGGTACCTTCACAAAAAGTACTGACAAAAGCAGACCATTTGTAATGCAAGGTGAATCATCCATTACAGGAGGTTTGATGAATCACCAGAGGTGAATAGCATGCTTTATGATCGATATTTATGTGCAAATAAGGCAATCTGACTACACGCCGGCGGCCGCTACTTCTGATAAGATTGAAAATAATCTTTGGAACATTTTTACATGCATGTTTAGTATGAAATTAGCTTTGAATGTAGGTAGGTCTCATAGATCGACTATCGGACGGGTTTTATGACCTTGACTTTGAGTTTTCGGGGCAATAGCCGTTAAATATACTCGTACGAGCTAACGGGCGCGCCCATTAAGCACAAGTCACTATTCACCCCGAAATAGACCCCAAAATTTTGACAGCACCAGCGCTCGACCGCTATACTATACCATATATGGTCAAACAGAAATGCGATTGCGCGACGTTGCATTGCCATCAAGTTCGATGCCCCCTGTTTAGCCGCCGGCAGATGATAAGTAAAAACTGTCAAGTTTTAACTGTCAACCCCTAGAAACGACCGAAATTCACGCAACACGGCGAAAACGGCTCTCCGGGCGGCGGGACTCGGTCAAAAAAGGAGAAGCAAGAATAACCTTTCGGACAGTGAAATTTAACACCGCTATACACACCCTTCAGATAAGCATTATTCACTCGTCACGTCATGAGAGATAAACTGCTCCGCTCGCATAACATTAAAAACACAACACGTGGCATAAAATCACTGAACGGTGACAACAATTTTTAACGAAAAGGCGTGCGAACTCAACACAGGGTTGTGCGAAATATGGCGGCACCGGTTCCCTTCGGACGAAATACAATATATTTGTAGCGATCCGAACAAAATTTTACCACTTCAATAACGGAAAAACACAGCACGGACGTTAAACACTTTAATTTATTTTCTTCACTTACCATTTTATGATTGTAACACACGTAAAAATTCCACCACTAAACTTCACCGACACAAGACAGCGGCGACCGGAACGACACTGTTCGGAATGTTGGCTACGCGTACGTATATGACAACCAATCAGCGCATGTGTCAAAAATTCCAACAAGAGTCAATACAAGGCCTTTTTAAACGATGATAAACCCGAATTTTATTTATTTATTTTTCAATATTTACAAATAGGGTAAAATATTCAGTCTAACTATTATTATAATACAGAAAAAATTACAGTATTTATTTTTATCACAAAATATTACGATATAATAACAAGACGAACTGAAGCTTGAAGGAATCTTCCGTGGAAACTGGCTATGTTAACAGCTTCCTTGTATTAAAATATGCGTTTTTATAATAGTTAACTACTCGCTTCGGTTCGGTAGATAAGATAAAAGCTACCAATCACCTTTTCAATGTTTGAGATAATAATGTTTTAGGATGGTACTCGAATATGACTCACTATTTCAGTGACAGTACAGTGGTTCGCCAACCAATCGCGTTGTAGTGTTCAATAATGCCCATATACGGACTGACGGAACGGCAAAGAAAATCATCGTTCTCATTTTAAAAAATTGCGCCATTAGTGTTTCGTGCCGGAAAAGACCAATTGTAGTAATATTGTTCTAGTACAGAGATTTTCAAACTTATTTCGTCTACCGCCCACTGAAATTCAATTATTTTAACTTAAACACGATAATTGTAGGAACATTCTTTCTACATGTAATATAGCACACTCTATTACATGTAGAATACTAAATCTATATGTTTCTCTGTGTGTTTATCTGACGCTTTTTTTCGAATATTCGAATTTTTACATCAGATTCGGATTCAACATAAAAAAGTAGAATAGGACGTTCAGGAAAGTGGTCAAAATGGACGACAAATAAAATAAAAAAATTGTTATATAATTGGCGAGCCAGGTGTTTCTCTGGCAATGCAAGCTTGCGCATTCTCAACTGGTTATATTTGATACAATTTTGAAAGTTATTGTCACTGTTTTATTTGGGATCAATATTGTTGTCGATTCATTTACATTTTGAGTATTTGTAATCTTAGTTATCTGACTGGTGCTCAAGAAAAGGTACAGAATCCTTTGATGTAGAAGGACGTGGCGACAATGGCATGGGCGAATTGTCTTTAGATTTTAATTTAATATTTTCTACGGGTGCTAGTTTTTCCTTATTTTGAATGGAATCTTCGATGTAACCTTCTGCTACAGAGCTGGATTTCCACCCTCCGTGTCGCTTTAAAACAGTAAGGGACCTTACTACTACTAGCGGACGCTCCAGAATCTGCCAAAAGTGTAGCGGACGTTCGTCGAAAACAATGTCCTGTCTATAGCTTGCAATCGGGCAACTTCAAGTATATAGCGATTTCTAGTGGCATTGAAGATTTTTTCCCATAACCTGTTTGAAGCACTTTCCATTTTGATACCTAATAAAAATCTATTAGAGAAGAGAAGTCCTTATTACGAGAAGGACGCAGGCTCTGATATTTTTCCACTATTCGTTTGTACTGGCCACGAATGACGAATGACCCATCAACTTTTGTTTTTGTGTCAGTTAAATTCAATAAAAGTAATTCGTCTGAGTGTTTTTTGACATCATCGACTGTTATTTTTATAAACTCGTTACTACGCACACAACTACTACAAGCTCCATGTATGCCGAATATTAAAGCCACCTGTAACTGTAACAAAACAGAAAGGAAATCAGGCAAGTACCTATGTACAATACGTACACGGTTTAAAACACTCTGTTTATATAATATATATATAATATGTGTAATGGAAAAACTAAAAGGTACATACATACTTTTGTCACTCACTTACGAAGTAACTATTAAGTAATCTGTGCTTTTGTTGCGAGAAATTATCATAAAAATTACTTATCAGGCGCGTCATTAAAAAAAAAGTCTCAACGTTTTGATGAGAAAATACTTTTGATTTCTTTGGTTTGTGTCCTTCGGATAGTCTCTTCAGATAAGCTAGTAATTTTGAGTAGCTATCAATTTTAATATTTTTATTGGCATTTACTGTAGATAAGCATTGAGTATATACTCCAAAGGGTAGAAGGTTGTTTAGTTTTGGCCAATTCTTGAAAATAGGTCAAAAACACATTTTACGAAACGTTCATGAACCTTTTCTGTTTTTCCATAGAAAGAAATTGTCATAGGCCCGTAAATATTTCTCCCGGGATTTCGTGGGTAATAAGTTTTGTACGACGTTGTTAGCTTCTATAGTTATTGTTTCAGGAGTTAATGCATTGCTACTTTCATAACTCGACGTAGAACTCATTATTTTTGCAAAATACAATAAAGTATGTATTGTACTGATTACAAGAAGTAAGAACAGAGACGTAATTCGCGCGCCTTTGTTTTCTTTTTTTCAGTTAGCGCGGGTCCTCGCGCCTTGCAGCCAACACGTACCAGCCAGTAATGTATACAATTTGCGTTCGATTTCTATGAATGATACATGTTCCAAATTCAAATCTCATTTCCGCCGGCTAAAAAGTTCAGAAAAGAGTTTAGGAACTTGTTTTTCTATAAGTATGTATGTATATCTTCACGCCAAGTCCCTTGCGGGGTAGGCAGAGAGAACCGAGCGCCATAAGACGCGGTTCTTGCATACTTCACTCGCTTCTGTGACATTCAAAGCTCTTTTCATGCATGCTCGCCGGTTAAGAAATTTTGCTCCCACTTATAGAGGAACAGACACTTTTCGAATAGAAGGGATGAAAAAACTTGTTACAACTTGATTGCGTACGGGCTATCCCACGAAAGCTATGTTATTTTAGTTTTTATACAATCATACAGGGCAGAAATATAAACTAAATAATCGATATTGTGTAGTAGGTAGGTTTTAATTTCAGTGAATTTTAAAATATAAAGTAAATTAAATTACAAATCAACCATCGCCCCCATAAACCACGCCAATGCCCCCCATTTTTTCTGGGCCCCTTATCGTCCCGCTCTAGGCCTTCAGCACCCACAAAAGGGCGCTATCGCCCACTTTGAGAGACTGTTCTAGTACAACATAGGTATGACAAATGTACATACTCGTATTTTATTTCCATGCCATGATCCTTGTCCGTATAATATAAATATTAGTATACAGATACTGACTGATCTCCATAGTTTATTCTGACAGATCATTATTAGACTTATAAAATGCTCAGCTTATATTCCATCTATCGGAGAGTTGTTTAATATGATTCCTTCAGCGTACCTAGTCGAAGTTTTACCTATCAAGTCACTTACTAAGCATTCCACTTATACGTAGGTCACACTATAAGTTTTGCGTAACTTAAAAAAACAACATGTTATAACCAAAATATTATGTTTATTGCTTTTCAAAATACTCTCCTTAAAATTTAAAACATTTTTTCATGCGATCGAACCATTTTTTAAAACAGGAGGACCACAGATCTGAAGGCATGTTTTCTACGTGCTGATTGAACGCTATCACTGCCTCTTCGGAATTGGTAAAAGTGAAACCTCTCATCAAATCTTTGATTTTGGGGAAAATACAGAAATCACATGGTGCTAGGTCGGGGCTATGCGCAGGATGGGTAACGAGTTGTACTTTTTCGGAAGTTATAAATGACTTTGTTTTGTTGGCCGTGTGTGAAGAAGCGTTGTCATGATGTAGGAGAACGCGGCTTTTTGGTCGTCTTTCGCGAACTTTTTCTAACACCCTGGGTAAACAAATGGTAGAATACCATTCGGCATTAACACTCTTTTGATCTTCAAGTGGAATTGTGCAGATGGGACCCGTAGCTGAGAAAAAAAACGCGATCATTTTTTTACCAACGTTTCTCGCCTGCCTCACTTTTGTTGGCCTGTTCTCATTTTCAAACAACCATTCACAAGATTGCTGTTTTTTTTCGGGTTCAAAACAATAAATCCACGTTTCGTCTCCTGTGACAATGTCATAAACAGCATTAGAATGTCCGTGGTCGTACTTCAGTAGCATCTGTGAGCACCATTCCACGCGAGCCCGCTTCTGCTCCGCTGTCAGTTCATGAGGGATCCAACGACAACAAAGTTTCCGAACTTTCAATTCTTCGTGTAAAATTTTCTGAATTTGTCTCATACCAATCCCCAATAGTTCTCGAATTGTCTCATAGGTAATCCGCGGGTTTTCTTCATTTAGCCGCTTAACAGTAGCCACATTATTTACGTTGACGGCAGTTGAAGGCCGCCCTTCACGAAATTCGTCATGTAAAGAAACTCGACCTCTCTCAAATTCAGCAAACCATCGCCTCACGGTGCTCAAAGAAGGTGCTTCTCTCCCAAAAGCATTTTGAAGACGAGCAACACAGTCCTGCGGAGAGAGAGAACTTTTAAAATCATAAAAAATCATCGCTCTAAAATCTTTTCGACCAATTCCATTTTCGTTGCGTATGTTACGTAGAACTTTGATGTGTGATAAAAAACAATTGACAAATGATTTCCCGCCAATTGTTTATTTTTATTACTATTATTTATATTATATTTTTATATTTATTATTATTATTATATTTTTTGAAACGTTGCAACCTATTTAGGTTGCAACGTTTCAAAAAATATAATAATCGAAATTCAAATAGTTCCGATTAGCTAGAAGTGCAAAACTTTTAGTGTGCCCCATGTATGACTACCTGTGCTAATTTTTGATGTTACCTATAGGTCCTTCTACATAAACACCTGGGCATCTACAAGAAATTCTTTCTCACAAATTGAAACCACAATGTTGAGTGGGTACTGTGGGGTTTAAGGGTGATTTTCTTTCGCTAGGATAGTTTTTTTTATTTTGTGATCCTTGTATAGTGTTAGGGGTTTACTTAGTTATTACAGGTTTGCTTGCGGAAGATGAATATCAATAAATAGAGATTTATAGCAATCTACACCAACGCCTTTGTATGTTACCGTTCAAAGACAGTTTTGACTAAATCATTGAATTTTTTCCTCAGGTCGATAGCCTATAGTTATATACATTTTTTTGTTTGTATGCGAGATAAGTTAATACGTTATGGTAGCATAATTTACATAACATGTTTAAAATTTCGCTACCCCATGTAAACTAAAATTCAAGATTTTCGTTATTCACTTTGTAAATTGGAAGCTATTTATTTTCTTTCACTTAATGTAAAACGGCTTTAGTGAATTTGTTCATTTCAAACATTTGCATGTCACAATCTGACGAAGCATGTGTAACATTTCCTTCAGCCATATGTATTGCAAATAATGTTAGTCAAATCTTATTTTTGAACTGGTCTTACACACATGTATAACACCGGTTAGTACAACCATGTTTCTCGCAAATGTACGATTTTAATTCAACGTGAAAAAGGCTTCTTCCCGCGCTCTTGACGAGTGTCATTGTTGTTTTACTTGAATTTTTTACAATTCAGAACAAAACTAGTTTTGTGTGACAAATTCGATAGTATTTTGTAACATAAGTGCTAGTGAAATTATACACTAATGAAAAAGCTCAAATATAATACCTTTATACACTTTTTGGAAGACGTGAATAAGTTCATCAAGAAAACCTTGTAAAAATCACAGAACCCGTTTTATACGTTTTCCCATACATTTCGCGGTCATATACGACCACCCGGGTTTCGAAGGGTTAAATTGGACTGATTGGGTCTAGATACCCTTCCCAAGTATTTTTTTAGCACAGTTCCTGAAGCTGGAACATAGAATTAAGATTTTCAAATGGTTCTAAACTGATGACTTGGCTGTATGGGCTAGATCCCTTTGCCTTTCCCCTCGGGGATAAAAAAAAAACAACGTGAAGAAACAATCTCCGTATTATATTGTGATCGCCGCCTCAGAGGAAGCTTCCTCCGAGGATCGCGAGGATACTATTAGATTATAGACTAATAAATAGAAAACATATATGAGAAGTAAGTACCTAGAAGAAGAGTTAAGTTGTGGAATGAACTCCCAGGCGACGTATTCCCAAGGGACTACAGCATGGGGCTCTTCAAGAAAGGCGCGAAGAGGTTTTTCTAGGGCCGGCAACGCATGGGTGACACCCCTGGTATTGCAAATGTCCGTAGGCTTCGGTGACCGTTTACCATCAGGCAAGCTGTATGCTTGTTTTCCACCTTAGTGGTATATAAAAAAATCAGGTGTAAAAAATGTATACATAAAACACAAATGAAAAACAAGAATTTTTCATTTGTTTTATGTAAGTATATATTTTTTATACAATTACAGTAGGCACACGGCCCACCTGATTTAAAGCGGTTACCGAAGCCTATGAACACCTGCAATACAGCAATTGCTTAGGAGTTGACTGGTAACGTCACTCACTTGCAGGAACACAACAACCTTCCAGGGAGTTGTCATTTAGGTGCGCTTTTCTGTTAGGTGGAGGTACTTCCACGGACGGGCTGCATCGCCCTACCTCTCTTAAAAACATGTAGACTAAGACAGAGATGTTCAGGCACACAAATGTTAGTCTTGGTGCTAGTAAGCGTCAAACCTCTCTCCAGTAGATACAATGTCTTCTTCTCAGAGTTGCAGTCCCTTAGGATTGGCGGCGTTCGCAACCAATACCTAAGGACTTGGCGCAGATACTGATTTTTACATTGAATTGCCGTTCAGGTCCACAACCCAGAGGGAAAACCAGACCATTCTTAGTTTAGGTCGCACGTCTTTCGAAATATAATTTCTTGGATGTGCGCGTGTCCTCACGATGTTTTCCTTCACCGCCGAGCAAGTGATAAATATGTACATAAATCTGAAAACACGAATTTAGTGGTACATGCCCCCGCCTGGATCGAACCGGAGACTAGTTGGTCATTAGGCCACTTCCTTATCCACTGTGCTATCACTGCTGTATTTTTATCTTACATTTGTTTTATGTATATTACCGCTGAATAAATGAGCTATAGTGAATTTTCAGGAACACCGTTCCTATCTCTTATGGAACACTAGCTCTTGCCCGCGACTTCGCGAATAGTTTTTTTTTATTATTTATTTATATTAATAAAAATATATAAAATTTCTAAAATAAAGGTAGCCTAAGTTACTCCTTATTACATCAGCTATCTGCCAGTGAAAGTCCCGTCAAAATCGGTCCAGGCGTTTCAGAGATTAACCGGAACAACTGTACTGTGTATACATCCATTTGCATTTAGTTATTTTAATATTACAAACAGACACTCCAATTTTATTTATCTGTATAGAAGATTATTATTATATTATTACATATTATGTTATTATATATATATTATATATATATATATATATATATATAATGCGTAGTTATTTTATGTCACAAAAAATATGTATTCTGTGAAAATAATAAAAATAAAAGTGCAAAGTCCCCCGAAGGGAAGATATTTCCCCCTAATTTTAACAGTTTTTCATATTTTACGCAGGAACCCTAAATATTTACGGGATAAAAAGTAGTAAGTATATTGTGCTCTGAACAGTCGTCTACCTACCATTGAAAGTCCCGTCAAAATCGGTCCAGCCGTTTCAGAGATTAGCCGGAACAAACAGACAGACAGAAAAAAATTGTAAAAATATTCATTTTGGTATATGTACCGTGTATATATCCGTATGTATACATTTAGTAAAAGGCGGTTATTTTAATATTACAAACAGACACTCCAATTTTATTTATCTGTATAGATGGTCAAAATTACCGACAAATAAAAAAAAATTGAATTGTTGGCAGAGCTGCGATAGCCAGCGGAGCCACATTACCCTCAAAATTGTCGTTTGGGGTAACTGATGTCATCCAGCTAGCGTTTAGACGGTAATAGTGAGAAACTCCAAAATCGACACACTAATAGCTAACATATTGTAGTTTTGTATCCTTTAATTTGAAATTTAAATGTTCGTTGGTGAGGAAGAACGGTCCAAAATCGTTACAATTAGAAAAAAAAACATATGGGAAAACGTATGGTCGGCCACTCTGCAGTGCAGAGTCTGCACTGCACTCCCATCAACAGAAAAAGTAACAGCACTCGTCGCTAGATGTCGTACAGGGTTTGAATATAATTGAATAAAATCTAATTCACCATGGAATTAGAGGCAAATAATTCACTAGCATTCCTTGATATATTAATTACCAGGAAACTTGACAACTCACTTACTCACACAGTGTATAGGAAACCCACCCATACAGACAAATATCTCAATGGTAACTCACACCACCATCCATGTCAGTTAGCTACCGTAGGCAAATCTTTGTTTCAGAGAGCACAAGGCATCTGCGACGCTGAGCATCTAGAGGAGGAACTCCAACATGTCAAACAAGTACTGCGGAGCAACAGTCACAAACTCCCTCGTATGCGTCACAGAAGCCGCCCGAAGCCACCTACAGTTAAACGTCAACCTGCCATCTTACCATACTTAAAGGGAGTCACAGACAAAATTGGCAACATCTTACGGCGAGCTTCAATTAAAACTTACTTCAAGCCCCATAAGAAGATCAGTCAATTTCTAAGACCTATCAAGTCTAATATCCCCTTACAAGATGCAGGAGTATACAAATTAGACTGCGAATGTGGTTTATCATACATAGGGCAAACAAAGAGAAGCGTAGGTACTCGTGTGAAAGAACACATTGCTGACATGAAGAATAGGCGCGATAAAAACTCTGCAGTTTGTGAACATACACTGGACCAGCCAAACCATTACATCCGGTTTGATAAACCACAAATCCTCGCCAAGGAGAATCGCTACATGCCGAGAATGTTGCGCGAGGCTATTGAAATAAGAAAACACCCCAATTTCAATAGAGAAGATGGTTGGCAAGTACCACCTGCTTGGGATCCAGTCCTAAAAATAATCAAATCCCAAACCCAAAGATCTAAAAAATGTTCGGACACTGTGAGCGATTTTTGTGTGAATCGGAACATATATAATTAATCCATCCATGTCGGTAGATGTAATAATTGAATAACTAATGTAAGACAAATACCACCTTAGTCTTCCTGCGACCACGGACGCTGCAAAGCGTTCGAAACGTCAGGTTCAACAAAATAAATAAAATACGCGATACTTCCGTTAAAAATTGTTTAATTCAACACATAGGTACATGTTTGTCCGGTGTGGGAATCGGACCCACTGAGCTCGTGAAATAAAGATTTGAAATCATTTTTATAGAAATAGCAGACTAATTCTCATTCTCATTCCAGACTAAAATTTCCGATGACGATAAAATTATGTGTACCGATCAAACTTCAGAATAAAGTCAGTTCTGTAGAAATTTAGTAAACACATATCACAAACACATATATAAGACCTTAGTACATATTTAGGAACCGAAATTCTAGTTTCATATATGTTATAAAAAAATAAATTACAGCGATTTTCATTTAAGGTATGGAACCCTAAAAATGGTTTGGTTTTTATTGTATGTAATACTTACTCCACATATCTCTTACGCCCTTCATATCATACACATTCTTTTTTTTTATACTACTTCGGAAGCATACAAGCATACGGCCCACCTGATGTAAAGCGGGTAACGTAGCCTATTAGTGCTTGCGATATATTAAGTATCACTCGCGCGATGCCTCCATTCTATCCTTCATTCACAACTAGCTACCGAGCTCGTCAAAGCTTCTAAGATACGTAATGATCTATTTCGTTGTATTAAATACGTTTTATTTTTAATACAGGTACTAGTTTACTTATGAATAGGGGCCCACAGGCGTGGATTGCTTAGGGCATCAAGTAGTCTTAATCCAGCACTGTATGCACTGTCTAAAAAATTATCCAAATTGGGCTCATAAACGGGTTTTAAAAATAAAATGAAAAAAACACGTACATACTAAACTTTATTATTTATACAAAAAAGATATACAGATAGTAATAGTAAGGCACATACATATACACACAGTAATAATAACAAATCATAAATTATTATTATTTCAGTAATCTGGGTAGGTTTTCAATACGTCAGCTGTCAAACAACCATACGGCCCGCTCAATGGCATGCGGTTAACGTGGCATATATACGTTTGCCATAAAATTACTATCGCAGGAGCGCTGCCAACCATACGTCTGGTCATATACACGTCAATGCAGCAACTAAGGAGTTTACTCTCTCACGAGAACACAACATCCTATATGGTTTTGCAGAGGTACTCTATCGTCAGCTTCACCAGCCGCGGAACGGGGACGCTCGAGGTAGAAAATAAAACCCATCCGTAAATATGTCGCGGTCGACGTTGCTTAACCTACGTGTTCGTTTAGAGTAAGAAACTACTGATGAGAACATGCACAACGACGCCATCTAGCTCCAAAACCTATATAAAAAAATAGCTACCTTCGTACTAAATATATATTAAACTAGTGACCCGCCCCGGCTTCGCACGAGTTATTTCACGGGTAATCCAATTGCTACCTATCTTACTGGAGCTTACTGGTGACCTCACTCACAAGCAGGAGTACAATAGCTCTCGAGGGAGTTGTACGGCTGCGGTTTTCTGTGATGTGGAGGTACTTCCCCAAAGGGGCTGCTTTGATGCGCCCTACCTCTCGTAAAAACACCCAGACAGAGACAAACAGACATGTTCATGAACATATATACTACGTCGGGAGGCATACGGGCTATCTGATGTAAAGCGGGTACCGTAGCCTATTAACGCTTGTAATATATTAAGTATCACACGCGCGATGCCTCCTCTGCTGCTTACACAGCAATTCCTTGGGAGCTTACTGCTGACCTCACTCACGCGCAGGAACACAACAACCTTCAAGGGAGAGAAATGCTTGTCCTGTGTGGGAATCGAACTCGTACTCGGTGGTGTTAACGTAGCGTCAAAATGTATGTGTGAATATATACTACATATTCATCTCATACAATCTCGGTTATTGTTTACTTAACAAGTCTATGGATCTCAAAGACGATTACGAACTAAGTTTTCAAGCATTTCCAACATATTTATGATATCTCTTATACATAGTGTACAAGTTACTCATAGTCATCTGGCCAGGGCAGCCGGCTAGGGCCCGACGTAAGAACGACATAGTGTATGCAGTATCAGAAGCTTGTAACAATAAAACTACAGAATTTTCTAGATGCTGGCGTATTACGTTAGGCGGGGCTGTGCGTTCTATAGTCGAACATACGTCTGCGATGGAGTACGCAGCTATGCGGGATATGTGCGTCTTGCGTTTTGATATTATTTGTGTTAATCTGAAAAAAAAACCATATGAATAATAAACCTGTGCATTATGTAAGATTTCTCTTTTTCGTTCCAATTTTTATCATATAATATATCTTCTTGTTAATGTTATCCCGTTTTCTAATCCACTACGATTGGCGGGGTCCGCTACCTAACCCTAAGGATTTGGCAAAGATACTGATTTGTTACATGAAGCCACTGCCGTCTGACATCCACAACCCACAGGGAAAACCAGTCCTTTCTTAGGTAAGGTCACACGTCTTTCGAAATATAATTTCTTGGGCGTGCGAGTTTCCTCTCGATGTTTTCCTTCACCGCCGCACACGCACCGTGCACATATTATGCTATCTACCCTTTTTATGCAGATAGCATTATTTGTTAAAAATAATCCCCAACGATTCTGAAAGCTATCGGATAATGAGACTAGAAGTTGACGTAATGTTCATGTGAATAAACTTTGTACCTATTCCGCCAAAACTGCGCTGATGCAAAAAAATATTCTCGGTATGGTACCGAAAATATTTAATAAAATTCCTAATTCTCTGAAGTCACTGAATAACAGTACGTTTAAAAAACATTAAAAAAATCTTTTAATAAAAAAATGTTATTATAGCGTTAACGATTTCATTACTGATGAATGCTTGTAATTTGTTGTATATGGTTCTTATCGACATAATATGTATTATTATTAATTGACATTTCTACTATTAAATTTATGTTAACATTCCAATATTGCTCTATCTCTCAAATGTTGCACGCCGACAAGGCAAAACATGAAGGAAAAAATTGTAACACCATATTTGCATGCGATCGTGTGTAATATTACTCATGTTTTGTGCAAATAAATATATCTTTATCTTTACCCGAAATCCTAAATAACCCTGAGACTCCCCAATACCTATATACAATATCCCCAATACAATAACTCTAAGAAGAACAGGCTAGTTTACCATTTGAACTGTGAAACATTTCGATGAAATGCACTTTGTCGGAAATTAAACATACCCCAACACTTACTTTTCAATATAATGAGCATTTTCAGCAAGTTTATGTTCGACCGTCCTGTCTGGATGTTGCAGGGATCTCTCGCAGAGGGCGCACACTAGGGCTCTGTAGCACTGCATGTAACACGGCCATCTGAAATTTGATACACTTACGTTGATTAAGGTTTGTTTCTAAACATTTTGTATTAATATGGGAGGTAGGGAACATCGAAGCAGTCCGACTGGGGTCTGCCTCTGCCTCACAGAATATCGCAGCCAAATAATAACTCGTGTATGACGAGCTCGTTGGCGCAATGGTGAAACACGCTGATACGCTGCTTTGACACCACCGTTCGTGGGTTCGATTTCCACACAGGATAAACATTTGTGTGCATGAACATGTCTGTTCGTCTCGGTCTGGGCATTTTTAAGAGAGGTAGGGCGCATCAAAGCAGGCCATCTGGTGAAGTACCTCCACCTTACAGAAAAACCGCAGCCAAATAACTACTCCCTAGAGCCGGACTTCCCAACCAGGGGGGCACGCCCCCCCGTGGTGGGGCGTAGAGAGATGTCAAGGGGGGCGTAAGACGTTTGCATTTTTGGAAGAAAAATAAATTGAATGCGTAAATAAAACATCACATTCATTAATTCTGTCGGTCACTGATTTAAAACGCGATGTCGTCAGTCAGTGTTTCTGACAGGCATTGACAAGTTACAACTTGGGCACGATCCCTCGCCGCGCCGCGCTTTCTGCACCATAACATTTCTATCTATCACTCAGGCTCAGAAAACAATTGCGTATCGTATCGGATGCACCTCTGTCATTCCGTACGGTAAATAAGTTAAAAAATCTAAGTGTATTTTTCAAATTCTTGTTAAGAAAACTGTTTGTAGTGTGTGACCACCTCACTGTAAAAAGGTAAGTTTGTGTAATATCAAACTTTTGTCACCATTTTTAATTACTTTTTAATTAATAATGGGCTTCTGAATAATTTTTACAAGTGTTTGTGAATTTCTTAGTTTCTATAATACATACCTATCTTCCAATAATTCTTCTCTTGACATTATTAGATTGTTCAAGACGTTAATACACCCTTCAAAAAGCTGAAAAAACGCTTGCCAAGATATATTACACTTTATAGTCGCAGAGTTACAGCCCAAAATCACGTGCACGGCATTTTGTAGTTCAAATATTGAGTCCATAAATTTGTAATCAAGCGATATCTGAAAGAATAAATATTAACTAATATAGATATTTTAATTTGGGTGTGGTGTTGCCAGTGTTACGACAATTACTTAGCATAAGACGACTAGTATGCCATAGGCCTTCAAGCGGCTGGAAAACACTTCTTCTTCTTAGCCTTATACCGTTTTCTAATATATTACGATTGACGGGATCCGTTAAGTGAAGTGACAGCCGTTAGACCTCCACTACCCAGAGGAAAAATCAGACCTTTCTTAAGTAAGGTCACACTTTCCTCCAAAATATATTTCTTGGTCGTATAGGTTTCCTCGCGTTTTCTTTCACCACCGAGCTAGCGATAATTATAAAAATGTACTATATGTAATGTATTATATGTATGTAAATCCAAAAACACCAATTTAGTGGCACACCAATTCAGTGGCTAGGATTCGAACCGGGGACTATTTGGTCAATAGACCGGTTTTTTCCACAATAGAACAACGTGGCGGAGTATATTCAAAACCTTTCGGTCGTAGGCTGATCGGTACACTAGCTGTAGCAGTGATTGATGCGAGGAATTAACAATACAGCTTTTGTTTATGAGCGCGACATAGACAATTAAACATACCTTTTTGGCTGTTAAGATGACCTCCGCCAACGTATCCAAATATATTTTTAATAATTCACAATCGTTGTCATCCATTTCTTCAGTTGTAACACAGACTTCGGCATCTTTTATGTCAATAAAAGCTCTTTTCTGTTTATTCTTAATGATGACGCCATATTGTTCCTTTTCGCAGTGTTGCCCCATAAATGACCTCGCGTTTCTACACAATTGTCGCATCGTTTTTGTCATGGCAATACCTTTGGGTCCGAAAATATTTGCTTTTAGACAGTTCGTCCATAGATATTTTGAAACCTTAAATGATGTTAATTTCTTTTTTGATTCATCCTCCTTTCTTTTCTTCAGGGGTTTCTGAAATCAATTTCGATCACATACAAAAATGAACCAAAAAAAACAGACACCGTTTGCCCCCGCCACCGTCGCTGCCACGACTGGCCTGGTCGTCGAGGCATCCTCAGGCGCTGTAGGCGTTAATCGTTAGAATAACATTCTAGAAGTTCCAGATGGCGGACGACCGCAGCAGCCAAGGCAGAGACTACCGGAGCAGCCATGGCAGCGTCGGCATGTTGTATCTACTAACGGTAGTGGGTGGGTGCCCTAGGCCGCATGAACTAATTGGTGACGAAAGCACACAAAGCAGGTTAGATCAAATTACATGTAAATTTGATTTTCAAAAAATAACGGCTGGATCTATTGACTATAACTGTTATACTTTACTTATACAACTTGCCATATAGCTTACCTTCAAAACTGTCAACCTGCTCAAATCAACAACAAAATGATTCACGAAGCACTCAACGGAGGAATGTTCACATAAAAACTTCAAAGTAATCGCTATCTCTTCCAAACAGCCATTGCCACTCTCTTGCCTATTCTCCAAGACCATAAACAATTTAGACTTTAAGCTCTGCCATATTTGTAGGAATAATTTGTCTTTCGTCTTGAATATGTCGTGTGTGTCCAATTTTTTGATGTATCGTAAAACAACGTTTAGTAGCTGTATGGACGACTCGACGTGTTGGGTTTTTGATTGTGGGTTTTGTATTGCATTTATCTGTAAAAATTAACTGCATCAAAGGTGCGTATTTTTGATAGATTTTTTTATACCACTAAAGTGGCAAACCAGGGGTGTCAATCATGCGTTACCGACGCAGTACAAACCTCTTCACGCCTTTCTTGAAGAACCCCATGCTGTAGTAATGTAGTAGCTTAAGAAAACCTCGGTTGGGTGCTCATTATATAACTTGAGAGTTCTCAGAAAACTTCGCTGGAACCGCACAGTACACAATCATTGCGGTTACAGTGTGTGAGGGTGAAGTCTCCGCCGTTGGCGAGCGGCGCGGTTGTAAAAAGAAGCTGTCGGCATCATATCGAACAATTCTTCAGAACATAACCAAGCAAAATATCACCTTATATATAGGTTAAATCTGTGATATAATTTTACGTGAATGTCAGTTAGTCTAGGACAGTCCTGCATTGGAGCTGTTTTCAAGATACAAGATATATTTATATATTACACGAATAGCTCGCTTGAAGTAATAGGATACTTACAGCCTTTTGTACAAAAAATTCCAATCCAGACCAGAGACAAAGTAAATTCTTGATTTCTTCAGCGTCTGTCGTCTCACAGTATTTCGAAAGAGTGAGCGAATATGCTGTCATGGCGTTGAATGTTGCCATCGTATCTTCAGAAACTACGCTGTCATCAACGTTGCCAGTACCATCATTAAATATACCATTGTTTTGACTAAAATCTATATTTTTGAAAGATTCTAATATTGATATATGTAGTTTTTCTTGTAAGTCTGCTAATATAGACCGATATGCACTTGTGGTTATTGCCCTTTTCTGTTTGGCTATTAATGGTAATATGATACAGCTAATTTGAAATGGTATGTCACTAAAATATTCTACGCTGGTAATGTTGGAAATATTTTCATTGTGTTTTTTTAGCAATATTTCGACAATAGTTTTCACTAATTCACTTTCCATACATACTCTTTTTACTGCAGATTCAACGATAGTTTTTATAACAAGAAGATTATTTGAAATTTTGATTTTTAACGTCAGCAAATCGAGCATCATTTGGTTGTCAAAAGAAAATATTAACTCGATTGAGAATAGTTTATATAAATCAGGCGATCGTGGACTCAATTCAAATATACTTTGTAATATGTAATCCACATTACGTCTTATTTTTTTCTGGCAACATTTTTTCAATGCTAACAACACGAATATAGCCAGTAATTGATACTTTTCTTCCAAATAATGAATTTGTAACTCTTTTAGAATATCTAAACAACTTTTAACAATGGAATCATCATCACTTACTGCAATTTGGTCAAGATATTCTTTTATTTCTTCTTTTGTAAATAAAGTTATATCAAAATTATTTTTGCTGAATGTTTTTACCATTCCATCAGTATTTTGAAAGTGTTTCATAATATTACTAACAGTTTCTACGAGAATACCATTTAGTAGTTTCCTATTATTATTAATTACATGGTTTTTAATTAAATCAACATTAGTGTTACGCAGACAAAGTTTTACAATTTGTTTAGATAGTTGTTTCCGCTGTTTTTCATTTAAATTTAAAAGCAATGTTTTTCCTAAGTAATAGTCTGTTAAATTCTGAGGGTTTGTGGGTAATTGCTGAATAAGATGAGACTTTTCTGTAACAGCAGCATCATCTTTGTTGTTAGTTTCGTGTGAGAATATTTCAATAGCCTTCATTTTTGTAAGGATAAGTTTGTCCTGAAATTATAAACAAGTAGTACAATTAATGATCATCTTTGTACAGCTTTAATTAAAAAGATTAAGAGCTGGAGTATGCTTTACTTTACTTCATGTATAGACAATACTAAAGACCAATAATATTAATCTCTTCTCAGTTTGACCAGACTTCAACCACAAACAAAAGTATTTTTGACATACAGGAAGACCTATTAGTATTTTTCACATTAAGTATTTGGGTACATATGTGTTTTATGTGTGTGTCAATAGGTAGTGTGGGTAATGCCTTTTTTTGTTAATTTTCTGTATTTTCCAAGCATTATTATTATAATAAAATTGGCTTTCTGCACTTCTTCTCCATATAAACTTTAACTGTGCCAAATTTCATACTCCTCCGTCCGCGTAATTTTCGTGAAAAGGGGTACAAAGTTTTTGCTTCACGTAACAATATATTGATTAATAGCATATTTTAAATTATCGTGCATTAATGAATTATTATTATACACGTTTCTCATCTCACGTGTCTTAATCCCGAACTTTCGATAAGCGTGCGCGTGAAAAAGGATCAAATGCATAGAGACCCCTTTGAGTATATTGACTTAATGTAGTATTAGACAACAAATTTGAAAGATTTTTATTTGGTAAATAAAGAATTATATTATAAATATACCCATCAAAAAAGAAATTACTTACCAAAATTGTTATAGCTTCCTGATCTTTTACCGAAGAAGCCAGAGTTATCCATTGTTCGCTACTTAAACAAGGCAGCAATAGACTGAAGTCGAAAATCTCCGCAGCATTGTCAAATAGTGGTGTATTTACTTTAGTGTTGCCATAGTTAAAGTTCAATAGCTTCAGTTGAGAGTAATTGAGACTTAGTTTTAGAAACGGTACGGTCAGTGACGAGTCCTGAAACAATCGCGGCAAATCTATTTATTTACTATTTGGAAAACAAACAGTTTTCAGTTTTCACATATAGTAGAAAATACGTTAAACAAGGAAAACAAATAAACACCAATTAAATAAGATTATCATCATTTGTACATGTACATTGTGTGCACGGATAGAAATAAATATAGAATGAAAATATATTAGTATCCAACATGTATAAAATGCTATTTTTATTAAGTTGATCAAGGAAGAGTACATCAGCTATATCAGCTAACGGTATAATTGACGAGCGGTAGAAAAGAACATATAAAAATAATACTTAATAGTAAGCGCGTTAAATTTTGAATAGGCGAGTACAAAATGAATTCAAGTGATAATTTGTGTAGACTGCAAGAGTATAATATAAAGAGTGTAAAAGTGGCTCTCTATCATCATTAGAACTTTGCTGCCCCCGTTGCTAATACAGCAACTCCTTTATTGCTAATCTCCCTTACTGGCAGGAACACAACAACGTGTCAGGGAGTTGTTATTTGGCTGTAGTCCTTTGTGAGTGGAAGGTACATACAACCCGTGCAAATCTCTCCTTATTGCGACGCCATAAGATGCACGGGTGTATACCGTGATCTGATGTTGTCTGTACATCAAAATCGGGCTACTTTGACACGCCCTATCTCTTTCGACAACGCCTCGTTTGTTAATCCACCACTAGATTACGTTAAGAAAAAAAAAAGCTAATTGAGGGTGGTTTTAAAGAAAGTCACTTCCATCCTTCTTTGAATGATAAGCAAGTTCCTCATTTACAGAAAAAAAAACCGTGCAGGCGCGAGTCGGTTTCGCGCATTGAGGTTTCCGTACAAACGTGGACATTCATCAAAATTATTAGGTAACGTCACTAAGTTCATAAACTATGAAAGGACCAAACAATGTTCTAACGAAAAGACAAATTGGATAGACGGAGAATCTTAACTTTGCCGTCGGAAAACTGTTGTTTGTATACGTGGACATAGGTTACTTTACCTGCTGCAACTAAGTTTGTGATAATATTTTTGTGATGTAGCTACTAAATTTATGGTATTTTTACTTACGCTACATGACATTGGTTTTGATTTTTTTGCGAATGTCAAAATATACGGCATAAATGGTGCATAAACGGCCGTCTCTCTTGTTTGTTAGTTTCTTAGAACTTCGTTTTTCACTGCTCCCATCCCATAGGGAATACCAGACCCTTGTAGGTTAGGTCACACGTATTTCGAAATATAATTTCTTTAACGTGTGGGTTTCCTCACGATGTTTTCCTTCACGAAATACTACTTTAGTGTGACCACTAAAGCAGGATTCGAATCAGCGACCGTAGGTTGTTGTGTTCCTGCGTGTGAGAGAGGTCACCAGTAAGCTCCCAAGGAGTTGCTGTGTAAGCAGCAGAGGAGGCATCGCGCGAGTGATACTTAATATATCGCAAGCGTTAATAGGCTACGGTATCCGCTTTACATCCAGTGGGCCGTATGCTTGCATGTCCCCCGACGTAGTATAAAAAAATCCAATATCGCTGCAGCCACCGCGGTTGTACAGGAATCAATATCGTCTGATTCGAAGCAAAGCTGCCTCCACGGGTACGATGCGTAGAATTCACGCAATCCACCTCAGTCTGCTGACCTATGGTGCCATACGCGATGACATCCGTTAGGCCGCGGTGGTGCAGAGCACTTGGGTCTGGATGAGACAGTGATCCGACCAGCCAAGCGGCGCATCCACTGAGATTTTATACTCATCCGGACGTGTGGTCAGCAGAAGATCTAGTAGAGAGCTTGTATGGTCTTGTACATCTGGTATTCTCGTGGGAGAATGAACCAGTTGGGAGACACCATGGGACAGAGCAAATTCAGGAGTCAGTACAACGAAAGCCAAGCCACTCGGCATGGTGCGCATTAAAGTCTCCCAAAATAACTAACTCTGCAGAGGGATACGGTTCGCTAACTCTGTCTGTCGCTATTTGCAGGTGCTCAAATAAACGAGCTGTGCCTGTATCATGGCTATGGGACCTGTATAGGCACGCGTAGATCCGAGTGGGGCCACCATGATCCACGCGTACCCATAAAACCGACAGGTCCGTCTTCAAGATTGGGCAGTTGGCGACAAAAAAAATATCATCCCGGACGCACAACGCACAAATAAGTGTTTTAGTTTGTAATCAGGGTAATGTAAATAAGAAGTATCGGCCGGTGAGGATATTTGCGTCTCCGTGAAGAAAAGAATGGTCGGCCGCGCGGTCTCGAAGGGATGATCGACCGCGTTGATATTCGAGTATAAATTCCTGATGTTGCAAAAGTTCACATTCGTTGTAAAGGGGGTGGCCGCTGTGAAAGCATTCTTCTTTTTCTGTTTTGCCATATTCGTGATGAGGTAAATTATGAGAATCGGTGAGCTGACAGTGTAAAGGACAAAAGCGCGGTGTCTTTCAGTTTGCTGGCGCGGCGGGCGAAAGGGTCCCCGGCTTCCCTGCTGCAGCAGTCGGGTACACCCTGGTTTCCTTCTCCGGTAAGACCACTGCAACAGGGACTGCACAGGCTGGCGGTTCAGCCTCCCGGGGCGTAACCTGCGGTCAACCGTTTCACCGGGTCTCCCTGACCGCCGCGCCCATACTGCCAGTGACGGTTCGACTACCGCCGGTCTCTCCGTCATCCGCACAACGACCTTTTAGCTGCGGTCTTTTCTAAGGTGGAGGTGCTTCCCCAGACGGATATTTAGAGCTAGTAGACATGCTATGTCCCACCATAACAGAAAAAAATTGATGGAGTGGAGCGCAGCAGGACTACTGGGTCCTAAGTGTGTTAGAAAGTGAGTAAACATACAAATTTATGTTTGCAACTTTTTTTCTAATGTTACCAAAATCTTTTAATAGCTACTAAGCAAAAATAAAAATCGGGAAAACAAAGGAGAACAAGGCACTGTAACTGTATGTGTTTGCCTGTTTATATGTAGGTACTTACACAATGTTTTAAAACAAAGCCACCGAATTTTTTCAAGCATTCGTTTTCAAAGTTCTCAAATGAATTCCAGAATTCCAAAGCAATATTTAGCGGTACGGTATGGTCGGCCATTTTGTTGTGAAGTAGAAAAGTAGATAAAATATCGGACAGCACTTCTGTAAGAATTATTGTCGTTGGATCTGGAAGAAAACTTATTTGCATCAATATAAACTTATATATGATATGTAAATGACGTGGGTTTTGATAAGTTAATAGCAATACAATATATTTCTATTCAGGCTTTATTTTGATGTGCCCTACCTCTTTCATAACACCCAGTGCAAGACAAAAGACATGTTCATGCACACATAAATGTGTTTTCTCATCATTATAATACTATTTGGAAATAAAACACTATGGTAGGCATTTTACATAAGGAATGTTTCATTTTCGTCTTGGGAATATAACATTATTATGTGAGTATTTATGCGTGGATATATGTCTTGTATTGTCTTTTTAATTTTCAGGTAGCTGCTGATAATCAGTGGTTTGCTCTTTCAGCAAATAATGCACTGAGCCACTGCCTTTTTGTATCACTGCGACACACAATTTATTGTACAATTACTATATATTTAGTGTATACTAATAATAATAATAATTCTTTATTATCTCTCCACAATATGTTTACAATTTTAATTGGAGCTATATTTAATTACCTTATATTTAGTACATAGGGAGACTGGTGCCTGTGATAGGTTAAAAAAATAACCTGAGTTACAAGTCGCCAGGCTCCCACCCCGTAACATGACCATTATGTACGTATCCCTATTTATTCATTATATATATACTCATTGTTTACCCACTAAAATTTACTGTTGTGTGTCATGGAGAAAAAAATAAATGGCTTATCTATCTATTATCAGAGAGCAAATAGATTACATTAACATAAATTTTTGGTACATACCAACAACATCATCTCCAAGCCTTGATAAGCAATGATTTTCAAAATCTTCCTGTAAAGATGTTAATAACTCTTTGTTTTGTCTGAACATCAATTCGTAGGTCAACTTTCCATACATTTCTACACATTCATTCGGAAATATGTCATTTCCATTTATAATTTTATTTTTCACTTTCTTATAATCTCCTCCACTGTCCATTAACTCTTGTAATTTTTGTTTTAATTCAACTTGTTCAGTGTCGCTAGCTTTCAAGTTCATTTGTAGGATTGGTAGAATTTGATTTACAAATAGAAGGCCTCTACTAAGTTTAAATAAAATTTGTAACAAGCAATTTAACATTTCTATGTAAGACTCTCTAATACTTAAATGGTTCTTCTTTGCCGTCATAATTGGTGGTAATATTTCTTTCATAATTTGTTCAATTATCATGGGATCTAATTTCAGAGCTGTATTTATTATCTGTATAGTAGTTTTATCAGGTTTTCCCTCCAATTTCAGCTGCCCCAACATGACAGCTTGTAGAAACATTAAAAATGTCTTCTTTGTTTCAACTTTTGATATTTTTTCTCCAAAGGTATCGGTTAATCTCACACTTATATCAACATCATTCTGTAATAACACTTCCAACATTTTAAGAAATAAGTTTCTTTTGATTTTTTCTTCATTTTCTCCTAAATGTATTGGGGACATGCTAGTAGTTGGATTTAGATAATTTTGTCCCATTGTTAAAGCATCAGAAACCATTATATAGAAAGCAAAAATAAGGTGACTTTCTTTTTGGTAGCAACTAACAAATACATCAATGAAATCTATTAGAAACTTTGAATCATTACTTGTACGTTGTTTTGGAAATGTAAAGAATGTGTTCATGATTTTCAGGCTAGACTGAATATTATCACCTTTTTCTGCAATAAGTTCGCCAATATTGTCTGTTCTAATATATGTTTTCAATAATGTTACATAGAATGATCTTTTACTCATAGGGAAGAGAACAACTTCACATAAACTAATAACAGTTTTACGTATCTCTGTATCCAAATAACTGAATATTGTCTCTAGATTTTCTTCATCCAACAATTTTAGGATCAACTCATATTTCTTTTTAGATTCTCTGTAATATTTTGTCATATTAACTAGAATTCCTTCACTTATAAAAAGGGATCTTTCTTCATTTCTTAAAAATTGCAATAGGGTTATTGTTATATGTATATACTCATTTATTTGTGTGTTCAGTTGTGTTGTTATTCTACTGTCCTCCAAGAATGATAGAATATTTTTTACATCTTCTTCCTGAACAGGATTTCTTTCTATATATTTTGATACAATCTGAAATTATTTCAATGACTTGTATAATATGTATACTCATGTAATAAATATATAGCACGCAGAATAGTGTATACATAGGGTAATAGTGTATACATATAATAAAATAGTGAAGGCAATGGAATTTACCTAATAAATGTAAAAAAAAATGTTGGAAAAATTTGTGTGTGATGTCTTGTATTGAATAGAAGCAGAAACAATATATTTCAGAATTTGTGTCTATAAAAATGTGCAATTGTCTGTTTATAAAAATGAAAATTACAGGAATACTGTTGAGTAGTCAATACCACTTTTACTTGTAAGCAATAGATACATAGTTATGTGTCAGTTCTATATCCTTGAAATGGTGGCAGGTGCATGGGAATTTGGAAATATCTGTAGAATCGCCGCGCATTACGTGAAAAAAATATATTTTTTGCTGTCGGGGCGAAGCGGCAAGCGGCACTACCTGCCATACAAAAACGTGATAAATTTTATATGTTCGAACTGTACCTTTGCCAACTAATGTTTATTTGAATCTTAAATGAAGTACCCTGCTTTGCATTTACTTTTTGTACAGATCTGTGGTTTGCATGTATGGATAAAAAAATAACAAACTGTAACTTTTCTCTTGGCGACAGATAAAGTCGAGCGTTAATATTTGAAATTTTATATTTCAAAAATAAATCGATAACTAATGATTTTTATTATGTTATGGTACCTTCTGTATCTTCATTCTATACATGTAAAATATGAAAGTTTCAAAATGATGTCGCTCTACGTAACTGCGTAATGGCGTCACCAGAAAGTTTTAATTTATTTTTTAATTCCAAATGAGTATTTGAAGGACTGTGGTTGGGCTACGATGTTGCCAACTTAAAAGCAAACTGTACAAACGAGACTTAAGTAGGATATAATCATTACACCAGCAGCACGCTATGATGGCCGTTTTGACATATTACAATAGTGATGTGAAATGTCAATTTATTCTCAAAAAAAATATAATCCAATCTATAAGTTTTTGTTGCAAGTAGTACCTGATTAAAAAAATTTAATAAAATAAAAATATAAATGTTTACTTAATATATTTGAAAGAACTGAATATTAGAATGAAAATGAACGTACATACTTTATATGCACACAAGAAACAAATTGATACAAAAAGAGACCAAAAAAGGTGCCACAAAAGGCCATATTTAATCAGATTCGTCCATACTGCTATTTTCACTGTTGTCACTGCTATCATCACCTACATTAATTATAAGTTCGTTTTCTAAAATATTATCTATTTTCACATCTCTTTCATAAGCTTCCCTTATTAATTTAACAGTTCAATTCACAACTGTATCGGATCTTGGTTGGTTTGTTTTCTTTTAAAAGACATACTAATTCCGCTTTTAACATATTTATGTTTGCATCTACGCCATTTTTCTGAAGTCATGCGACAATGTCAGCTTTCTTTTGGGATTGGGCAGGTGGCTTGTCAATTTGCATCGAGTGGTGGTTGTATCGAAATCCAACGGTCTTCAAAATCTTTGTTAAAGAACTTTCCCCACCGAAGAATAAAGGTCGATTCACACATATCAGTGAACCCACAGTTCCGGCACAGTACCGCATCAGTCTCATTTACTCCTTCCGTAAATAGTAGCCGTACACATGTCTTCGGATGGCATCGGCATCAAAGCTATCAATGCCTACGACTGGTTCTCGTTTTCTCTTTTTTGGTGTGCGAAGTTTATTTTCTTCTGTGGCAGTCTCGCCATATTTTTCTTTAGTTATTCGTCTAACAGTTTGTTGTCCAATATTAAGCGCATCAGCTACGCGTTCAACCAATGACGTTATAGGTAAACTTGGCCCTACATTTTGAGATTCACGATCGAAATAGTTACTAAGGTGAATAACGAACTCACATGTCTGACTGCTTAGAACAGTTCTCTGTGTACGTTCGGCGATATCGACGAAATCCACAATAAAAGGCGTAAACAGAGTCCAAAATAACGAGCAAGGGTCAACAGTAATGCAGTATCAATATCCGATATCCAAAGGCAGGTCAAAACTATATCACAATCGCAGTGCACTCACAGTTTGTACTTTTCGAAGCAACGTCAAGTCGAAACTGCTTTGTTTTGCATTGAGCATTGACGCGAGTTTGCCGGAGGTAGTAGTTGTGCTGGCCAGCAATCCTATGTGATGATCGTATTAGATTTCATATTTAAAATTTTTGAATTTCGAAAATCAAATGGTGAGTTGTGTGGTAAATAAGTACACCAATAATTATAACCTTATAAAAATAAAAAATAAATATTTGCAGGACTCTAATATATAAGTATAGTTTGAAAATCAATGTAATAAATAAATTTTGTGTCCTAAAATTATACATTCTATAAATTTTATGACTAACTGCATGTCACTATTGACAATGAAGAACAGCAATTTGCTCCTTCAAATGTAATTATTAATTAATACGAAACTTCATGAGTGGACAAATGTCAAAACGGCCATCATAGCGTGCCGCTGGTATAATTAGAGAGAAATACAACTTTATACAATGAAGCAGGGCAATGATAAAGATAAAAATTCTTTATTTGCCATTGGGCCCTCGCGGGCACTTAGACACGTCTTACAGTTTTTGAAATATAATCTTATTGTATCTTATTTAATTCTCGTTTTACTTTTTTCCTTTTTTTTATCTACTAGCATTTCGGAAATGACCATTGGCTAAGAAGAAATGCCAAAAGAAACTTGCCAATATAGGTCTCTTTTAAAATTGTCAATTAGATATTACAAAACAAAAAATACATAAGCATATTGGTACAATAATGATATCGAATGGTAAAATTAAAGGTTATTAAGAACAGGTAATCTGTGCTGAATTATTTCCAGACATCTTTGTCAGTTATATATTCATCAATTCTATAATAAGCCCTTCTACAGAGAGTATTTTTAATGAGGCTTATCAATACCATTAACACTCAATGGGGGAAAAAAATATGGGATATATTGATACCATAGGTGTTTTGACACATACAATATTTTATTATGTATTTATGGAAATTGGCTAGAGAAGGTAATCTAAAAAATTAATAAAGCATGTGCACATAGGATCTCTGCATACATTAAGATTAATTAAATTTTCATCATCTATTATATCTATATTCAGCACAAGTTTGATATACATGTTAGAAGAAAACTTCTTCAATTGAAGGAAAGCTATATCCCAGCAGTTGGATGTATATGCTGGATGGCAATTGTTTACAAGTTACATTTGAGAAATTGGTTAAAAATACTCAAGTAATTTATACCTGGACTAATTTCACTTTCAACTCATTGGTCAAGTCATCTACCAGACCAAGCCATCCTAAAATATTTTGAAATTCTTCACTGGACAGTTCATTTTTTTCTGTCAAATCTTGTAACCATTCTGCAACAAGCCTTTCCTTTGCGGTTCTTGGAAAATAGTGGCACTTGATAACATTTTCAACGAGACATAACCTTTTCGGCATTGGTGTGTCTTCATCTCCCAATCTACGTTTTAATTCTGGAATTGAAAACAAATTCTCTTATTCTCTGAAACCCTTACTTATATACAAGGTAAAGAAAGTAAGTAAAAGTTAGGTAAAATATAGTACCTCGAACTCGTTTTTACAGAAGACTTAAGCTAATGACTACCAGTGGACTGTCAAGACAGTAATCCACAACAAACCTCCAGAGAATAATTATTTGACTGCATTGCGCTCTAACTCCCTTGAAAACATCATTAAAATTGGGAAAGACAAAATTGTAGGTTAGTTTCCCCAAACAAAATAGTAATACAAACTTACCACTTAGGCGATTAAGAGACATTTTTCTCTATTATATCAGATAAAAGATTACAATATCTGTAATGTAGATTTATATTAATAAATAATTAATAAACACGCATGGTACGATACAGTACAGTACGAAACTTGAAATTGACATGTTATTATTTAGAATCGTTTAGTTTATGCTTGCAGTGCTTATCATATCTCAACCAATAGATTTATTGAAACCCTAACAATAAATATTAATGCTAGTCTAGTACATATTAGATACGCGTATATAGTCTAACGTTATCTGAAATCTTGAGAAAAAAAATGTACATTTAATGAATAATTATTAAATAAACATGAAATACATAGCATTTGTATTACAATGATGCTAGAGACTGCGCTGCGTGGGTGGAGGGTGCAAAAGAAGATACTAAACGCATTAGAGCACAATTTTTTTAGCGATAATTCTACAAGTGAAGTTGCGCTGCCCATAATTTCGTTTTTTTTCTATTTATTGGGGTAAACAAACAGTGACAATATGAGATCAGATAAAGTAGCTTAGACTAAGAATAATAACAATTTTGACACCGACACCGTTTACCACACATTAAACAATGTACACATTCGTTGAGAAATATTCGCAACTTAGCGTCAATAAAGGCAGTGATTATTGTACAGCTAAGTGCACATCGAGCCCGACATCTAGACTAGCGCACCATTCTTATGCTGTAAGTAATAAGAGTTGCAATCGTAAAAGTATCAAACTTGATCTGCTCTCAGCTACACTTAATAAATATATTTATTTACTTGAGTACCTACAGAAACTGGGCGACACAACAGAATCTTCGCTCGGCGTACTGCATATTATTGGAATACAGATTTACCGCAGAAACGATGTGACCAAATACGTAATAATCATACTGTCGAATAGTTGGTTTTATGGCAAATCACATTTTCTCTCTTTTTTTAGAAAGGATATGTATATAGATGAACTTAAAAGCTAAATGTCATCTAAATACAAATACAAAATTTGATCCAAATCATCAGAGCGGTTTCCGATATACACTAAATATACTCATATATACAAGAATTGCTTACGTAAGGTAATAAAATAAAAGTAATTCAGATAATGGATTTTAAGGATGATAAGATATTGATTAACATTTTTTTTAATACACTGGGTCGTGTCGTGTCGTGACATGATGTCGACTGCATTTAATATCGCGTTCTATTCTTGTACCAGTCGATAAATGGGTCGTAAGGTGGGATCGTTTTCCTGCTTTAGTTCTACAACTAATGCATGACAATGGGTAGTAGTACTTGTAAGTATTCTGTAAAATATTTGGTTAATTAGGGGAATGAGGTCGTATCTATTATGGCACAGCTCGTATAACAACATGGCTTCTAACTTTGTACCCCTCTGCTCAATCTTTATAAGCTGGTATCTAGGCAGTTGATCATATGATAAGCGGCTATGGTAACATTTATAATGCATGGATTTAAAAAACTTCTTTTGAACAGTTTCGAGGGCCTGAACGTATTTAGTGTAAAATGGGTTACAAATGGGCACGGCGTATTTTAACTGCGAACGAATTAGCGAATTGCATAGGCAGATAAAAGTAGAAGGCCGAATGATTTTTTCACAGGTGCGTATGACAAAACCGTACATTTTGAAGGTATTCCTTATAATTTTATCGATATGTACGTCAAAGTGTAACTTGGCAGCAAGTATGACTCCTAGATCTCTAATAAGATTAACATTATTTAATAGAATACAATTTAAGTTGTAACTGGATTTTCTTATTTGTCTTTTTTTTTTGTAATTGTGATAGATTTACGTTTGTTAACACTCAGTTCGTTATTGATGCAGTATATTAATAAACTATCAAGCACCGACTGGAATTTAATATGATCAGATTAGTTGTCAATAGTGTGATAGATTTTTAGGTCATTCGCATACAAACATAAATTACAATACTTGAAACATAATATTATGTCGTTTATGAAGACAATGGAAAAAATAGATCCCTGCATCCCGTATGTTACTGGAATCGTTTTAGATTCATAACATTTTATTGCTAAGCTAAGGCATTGGCGTCTTCAATAACTCATCTAACGTGAATTTTCGAAGAAATCTTTGGTATTTTTAAGTAATTTAATAACAGAAACTAAGTCAAAATCTTTACTTTGCATTAATTTACTAACAGGGTTTATCCTATTCAAAGTTTCGTACCAAATTATTATAGAATTTTTTTAACTGTTTAATTTCAACAAACCCGAAGCTTAGTCTCGTATAGAGGTATCCATATCTGTGTTTTAGTGAACACTACAATGCATCGTAATCTTGCCCTTTTTGATGTCTTAGTGGTTTCATTGTTTCGATTCGACTTTCCCATCTCGTGTCACTAAGTAATTTTAGAGTAATACTTTGTACATTCTTCAAAAGAATTTACCACCTTAATGTTGAAGAGGAAAAAAAGCATTTAGCACAGTATTAAAAAAAATGGGTCGGTACCCGAAGCGTGCACGTCGCGAACCTGCCAGTCCAACACTGTTGACTGCAATTCCGGACTCAAACCGCACAGACGCGCGGATTAGGGCGTCCCCCGGAGGCGACGCACATCGATTCGCCCTCGTCGGTGCAAAATCTAATGCATGCGGCGGTGGAGGCCGCCACCCACCATGCAACGCCCATCCCGGCGGGTCGAGGAGAGCTGAATGTCGAATAGGCACATGGAATGTGAGAGGTGATCTAAAAGATAAGATGAATGATAGATATAATGAACGTGAGATGCCTAGATGTTTTGTGTGTGTCGGAGACCAAGCGAAAGGGAAGCGACACCGAAGATCTGCCCGGTGGCATAATGGCCCTGTGGTCCGGCGTGAACCAGGACGATCATGCCAGCGCTGGCGTAGGTGTCGTATTTTCATCTCGCTTGGCCGCTGGTGTGAAAGATTACGATTTAGTAGGTCCAAGACTTCTCTAGGTTAAGATAAAACTGGGGATTACGCGAGTATTTTTAGTTGCAGCATATGCTCCAGTGAGCTCTGCTGTTCCCCAGGAGCTCGAGAAGTTTTGGAAGACAGTAAGGGGTGTTCTGAATTTGACTGAAGCGAATGAACGGATAATTATGTGTGATGATCTAAATAGATGGGTTGGGACCAAGCGAAGCAGTTATTAGGCTGTGCTTGGTCCATACGGAGATAAGAAAGTGAACGATGCTTGTAAGTAACTTTTAGACGTATGTATGTAACGAACGAACCTTCAGAGGTCACACTCTTGAAACGGACCACTATCTGGTGATAAACCGGTTTGTGGGCCTTTTCAAGAAGAGGAGACACTGGCGAGTATGTATTCCTTTCGGAGATTATGAAAGAATAAGAAGTGAAAAATTGGAAGATGAAAGTGTGAGGAGTACGTATGTACGTCTAGTCAGTGAAAGACTTGCGAACGCGAGTTTTTCTGACTCAGATGTAGACGAATGTAGGGAAGTTCTGAAAGAAAGTATGGTGGACAGTGCGAAAGAAGCATGTGGATGCTCAAAGAGACGTAGAACACTGAGAGGAGACGCCTAGTGGGATGCGGAGGTTCAATCCTCCGTGGAAAAAAAGAGGAAAGCGTGGCTGGATTACGTATCATCTTTGCACTAGAGTTATGGTATGGAAGAAATGAATAAAAGAAATATAGCGTCGATGCAAGAATGACAGCAAAGCTTTAGTGAAAGAGAAGCGTGAAAGACTACTTACGAATGAGGAAGACAGGCTGATGAAGAACTTCGAGGCAAATACCAAACTATTCTGGAGAGAGGTAAAGAAGTCTCGAAGTGGTTCGTCAGCATCCAGAATGGACAAGATAAAATGTAAAGCTGGTGGCATTCTTGCTAACACCCAGGAAGTGTTAGAACGGTGGAGTGAATATTTTAGAGAAATGTATGATTATGTCCATGACGCTGGCACTGTGAATGAGTCTGTGACTGACTCGGCAGTGCCAGTGTACCATGAAGACATTACCATGGATGAGACTGAATGGTCGATACGAAGTTTGACAGATGGAAAGGCAGCGGGAATCGATATGGTAACAGCTGAGATGATCAAGCTAGGTCAGGGATTATAGGGATAGACACAAAAATTAAAACATCCACAATATGAAGTTGAGTTTTTACATTTTCATTATAAATTAGAAAACTAGGATATAAAATGCAAGGACAACTTAATCAATGCGAGGTGATCTCCATACATTTTTCAAAGCGAGTGATAAGGTTTGGCCCACGTAAATAATGACGCAAGAGAATGAGAATTCTTAAAGCTTTTTTTGAACTTAAAGTTGGGTATTCATTTTGGACTGATATCTAAAACTCTTAGTTAATAGATTCAGGCGTTATTTTGCGAAAGTCAAATTTACTTGGCGGCGGCGGCACCAAGCGTGGTGCTTCCGCCACCACGCTTGGTGCCGCCGCCACAAAGCAGGTTAGATCAAATTGCATCTAAAACTCTACCAAATCGAAACATGTGAATCTTATTTTTAGATTGCTTTCGCGAGAGAGTTCAATAAGACTCTCTTCTTCTTACGAAGGGAATTCTGGTGGAGCTTGTACATGGAAAGGATCTTGGATCCACGCATATTTTTCCTGTTCGATTCTATTCGCTTTGAATTGTTTATTTTGTAGGCGCGAATACTTCAATTTCGTTTCCAGGCAATAGTAAACAAGAGTGTCTCACGGCGCCCCTCTATACTATCTACGGGGCACCAGCGCGCCGCGGCGCACACTTTGGGAACCCCTGAGCTAGATGGTACCTACGTTAGGGACGCCTTCTGGTTTTTGAGCAAATTATGCTGGAGAACCGGAAGGGTCCCGAGCGATTGGAGACGCGCAGTCATCGTGCCCTTGTATAAAGGCAAAGCTCACGTATGGACTGCGCCAACTATAGGGCCATCAGTTTGATCAGCTTAGCAGCTAAAGTGTATCGAAAAATCATTGAAAGGAGAATGAGGGTGAAATCCGTTGTAATGCTTTGGGAAGCACAGGGTGGATTTCGAAGCGGCAGAGGATGTACGGATCGAGTTTTTTTTTTACTCCGCAACATCGTAGAGAAGCATCTGGCTTTGAACCAGAAGGTTTTTTGCGGTTTTGTGGACTTTGAGAAAGCTTTTGATATGGTCGTGCGAAAGAATCTCTGGAATATTTTGCTCAGATATGGGGTTGACGGTGACATGTTCCGTGCTGTGCAATCCACCTATGAGGATTGTACAGCATGTGTGCGGGTGGACGGCAGCTTATCGCCCTGGTTTGCTGTCAACATTGGTGTCAGACAGGGATTCGTGCTGCCGGCTCGGCTATTCACCCTGTATCTGGACAGTTGTATTCAGAGAATATGAAACATGAATGTGGGAATGCGAATGAACGAATGAAAATGCAGATGATGCGGTATTAATAGCAGAATCACCATCCGAACTGCAAACACTAGTTACAACAATGAAAGATGATTGTATTTCTTCATATAATTGAATGCGAAGAAAACCAAGATAATGGTATTTGAAAGAGAGACAACCAGAACGAACACTGGGATTACGTTTGATGATGTAGTGTTGGAGCAAGTGAATGAGATTGTATATCTTGGAAGTGCTTTTAGCATCAATTGAGAGCGTTGGGAAAACTTCTCGGTAGTAAAAACCTGAGCCAGAAGGCACAACTCGCTATACACAATGCAGTGTTGGTTCCAACGCTAACTTATGGAAGCGAGAGCTGGGTATGGCAGAAAGAGCATGAAAGTAGAATAATCGCGGTCGAAATGCGAGCGCTGCGCAAAATTTGTGGCGTAAGGCTTGTAGACCGTATTCGCAATGATGATGTTAGAAACAGAGTTGGTCTGAAAGAGAGCGTCGGTGTTAATATAAGAAGTGGCATACACCGTTGGTTCGGACATGTAGAAAGAATGCAAGATGAAAGAATGACGAAGCAGATATACAATGCAAAAGTGGAAGGATGTAGGAGCCGGAGAAGGCCAAGACTTACCTACCATGACCAAATTAGTCGTGTTCTATCAGAAGGTGATCTCAGGAGCTAGACTAGCCTAGAAACCGGCGAGCGTGCATGAGAAGAGCAATGAATGTTAAAAAAGCCAGTGAGATATGTAAGAATCGAGTCACGTGGCGCTCGGTTCTCTCTGCCTACCCCGCAAGGGATTTGGCGTGAAGGTATAGATAGATAGAGATTAACGATTTTTCCTTTATTTGTGATATTAAATCTTGCGTCATGCCAAACTTCATTTATTCAGGAAGTACCCTATAGGTTAATTCCCTTACGTTTTCATATAAATATGTGGCATTAACGACTGTACTGTTAATAACGCAAACTTAGAACGTTGAATTTTTTCATAGCTCGAAGGGACTGCAGACTTGAGTATTTGATATTAATTTCAGTTTGATACCTCCACAAGTTCCTGAGATAAAGGGTCTTGCTGGACAGACGGACAACAGAGTAATCCTATAAGGGTTCCTTTTTAGGGTTCCGTACCCAAAGGGTAAAACGGAACCCTATTACTGAGGCTCCGCTGTCCGTCCGTCCGTCTGTCACCAGGCTGTATCTCATGAACCGTGACAGTTAGACAGTTGAAATTTTCACAGATGATGTATTTCTATTGCGGCTATAACAACAAATACTAAAAAATATAATAAAATTAATATTTAAGGGGGCTCCCATACAACAAACGTGATTTTTTTTTTGCATTTTTTATAGATAATGGTACGGAACCCTTCGTGCGCGAGTCCCACTCGCACTTGGCCGATTTTTTCCTATTGAGGTAACTAAAAACATTCAAATCCATTCAGTATAGCTGGGTTCCGTCATTTTTCATTTATAATGATGACTAATTGAATTAAACTTATAGAAACTGAACTAAGCTGAAATTTTTAAATCCTCAAACATCCCGTTTTTTGTATTGATATTATAACGGTTTCAACTAACCAGTTAGAACTTTTTAATTTTTAGGTTACGACGCCGACCAAAAGTAGTTCTATCTGGTAGATGGAACTGTTTTAACAGTGATCACAGTATAAAAAGTTCCAAATTTAACTTTTTGGAGTACATATTACGAAAGTTAATAATATATTATATGGCGCTGATACTTATTTGTGCCATAGATGAAACTATCTTATTAAAAAACATGAATTTCTAGATGAGCAAAATGTTGAGATAAGTAGAAGAATTGGTAAGAAAATAGTTGCTTTTTTTTCAACAAATCATGATACATTATTATTGTTCTGAAAAATGCGCAGCGGAGTTGTCCCCGGTGTTGACGCGCCTCTTTCGTCTCTCTTACTCGACCGGATTGTCTTCCGGAGGGTTGGAAAGACAATGTGCAGCCGATCCCCAAAAGGGGAGACCGTTCTGGCCCATCAAATTACCGCCCCATTGCCGTAATTTTAGTGTTGTGCAAAGTCATGGAACGGATCCTTAATAATGAAATGATCCGTTATCTAGAAGATCACTCCTTGTGTATGTGACACGTATGTGACGCACCTCTGGGGGGAGGCAATTGATAAACATGGTGAATCTATGGTAGTCAGCCTAAATATCGCCAAGGCATTTGATCAAGTTTGGCATAAAGCACTTCTCTCCAAACTCCGGCATACGGTCTACCCCTCCAGCTTTGTAATTGGATTGCTGGCTTTCTGCATGAGCGCAGAATCCGCGTCCTTGCAGATGGATGCGCTTCGCGGTCCTGTCGGTGAATGCCGGTGTCCCACAGGGCTCCATCCTGTCGTCCACCCTCTTTCTTCTTCATATCAATGACATGCTGCCACTTGGTAATATTTATTGCTATGCAGATGACAGTACGGTCCAAGAAAAAACCTTGTTGAGTTTAATGCCAAGAAAATTCAGGTGTGCGCGTTTACAACAAACATGTCCCCATTTCACCCCACTCCCAATCTTCACGGCGCTACCGTCAATATGCGAGATAGCCTGAATATGCTAGGCATGGATATTCGTTGCTATCTAAACCAACTAAATTACATCGAGAGCCTCATCTTAACTGCTTCAAAAAAAAACTCGGAATCCTGAATAGGGTGCGCCGGTTTTTCACGCCGGACCAGCTTTGTCTGCTTTATAAGACTCAAGTTCGAGTTTCATTCAAGTATTGCTCGTATCTCTGTGACGGCTCCGCACAGTATCTTCTAGAGGCTCTCGATAGGTTGCAGCGACGGGCTATCGGGCATAATCGACGACTAAGAGGGACTTTTCAACTTCGTAGGGAAATTAGCTCATTAAGTATATTTTACCGCCTAAACCATGGTGAGTGCTCTTAAGAACTATTCTCCCTTATCCCACCCTGCCCCTTCCGTCATAGAACCACACGTGCAGGCTTGCGATATCATCATTCCACTGTTGAGGACAATTTGTTCTCGTACTAAAAAGTTCGGCAAGTCCTATCTCTGTCTTACTATTAAAAAGTGGAACGCCTGCACATGTGTTTCCTCCTTCCTACAATATGGGATCCGAATGAAGCGTGAAGAAGCACCTTGCCACCAGTTGACGCTACCATGCTGGCCCAGCATGGTAGCGTCAACTGACAGGACACTGTAGCCCTTTGTCAATTGCCGCTTCAATTTGGGCTCCTCTTTTCGCTTACCAACAAGCGATGCGAAGCCACTATGCTGAGCTAATATAAAAAAAAAACATTAATAGGGACAGCGACTGCAGATTTGTACGTCAATATTTTTTTACAATGCAAACTGTATACTACTGCTGCTTTACCTACTGCTTACAATGCAAAAATGTATCGATTGTGAGGGCATCATCTTTAAAAAATATGTAAAAGAATAAAATTTAGACTTATGATAAAGTCTAATTTTTGATCTTGTTTATCATAATCCACAAATTTAACATAATTTAAGTATTCACTAAATTGTTAATAGAATATTCTCCAGTTATTATATTTCTTTATAGATAGATGCAGATAATTCGTCCAACCAACTTCGTCAAAACTTACAATAGTTTTTCACTCAGGTGTCGTTTTTCTCAATCCATAATTTTCTAAGTAATTAAACTTTACAGACTAACTACTAGGTAGGACCTAGTAAATGTGGACTCAGTCTTTTAAGTATTCCTATATCTATCTATGACTTCACGGCAAGTCCCTTGCGTGGTATATAGAGAGAACCGAATGATTCGGTCCTTACACACGTTTCTAGTTTCTTTAGTCATTCATACTTATTTTCATGCACGCTCTACGTTTCTAGGACTTCAAAAAAAAAGCCAAAACAGATATGTGTGTCATCAGCTTATCATCAAGTCGTAAGTATCCATTACCTTTAAATAGTTACAACAAAAATCATTATACTCTGTTACTAATAATTCAATCGAAAATTACCTGGTCAACGAAAAAAATACTTTTTGCATGTAACAAGATACCTTTTTACACATCGATGCTTTTTACAAATGAAATACATGAAAACATAATGCATATGTCCGTAAAAAAATAATGTCATTTTCAAACTTCAGTGAAAATCTTAGAAATAAGTTGCGTACATCGGCGTGCTAAGACTGGTAGGCCTTTTCGTGTAAATTTTATTCGATTCTATAATAAATTACCTGAAACAGTTCTGTCCTTACCTAACGATGTGATGACCGTAATGGATGGATTTATTACGATAACCGTAAGCGAAAAATGCAATGGCTGACCCCCAGGTCAAAGGCCGCAATAGTGCCCTAAAGCAAAGTTTACTAATAAAAAGGTAATGGTAACTGTTTGGTGGTCTCTTCATGGCGTTATTCACTATAGTTTTCACAGGTCTGGTCAAGCAACAACAGCAGATGTTACCTGTGCCGAACTTCGAACAATGATGGCGAAACTGGTACTGAAGCAGCCCCGACTCGTGAATCGATCTTCACCATTATTGCTCTATGATAACGCATGAGCTCACACTGAACGAGAAACCGTTGTAACTCTACAGGAGTTGCAGTTAGAAGCCATACGTCATCCTGCGTACTCGCCAGACATTGCTCCAACTGACTTCCATTTTTTCGTGATTTGGACAATTTTCTACGTGGTAAAAATTTTTCTTCCAACCAAAATGCTTTCACGCAGTTTGTCGAATCTAGGTCCCCATAGTTCTATCGCAAAGGTATAAATAAACTTCCGATTAGATGGAAGCAATGTATAGATAATGAGGGTAAATATTTTGATTAAATAAATATGTTACATCTTAGAAAAAAACGAGTTTTAATTTTTTAGGAAAAAAACGGCAATTTCTTAATTTAACCCCTAATATATAAATACTAGCCTTAGGTCGTGACATCGTCCGTACGTTTCCCGGTGTCACTATTTCTTTTTTCCCGGCTTCTATGCAAAAATATTTTTCAAAACTTACTGGTACTCCCAGAGATTAGGTGATATGTACGGGTGCGCAATGAAACAAGTACTCTGTTACGAAGCCAGTTTATTACTGCTTGATGTCACATACCAATGTGCGGGCGCGCCGTGTCGCTGCGGTACCTACGTATACGTATGTGTAGGCGAATAGCTACACATCATTCCCTCCACCATAATTTTGAGACCTGATACAAATAATTTACATTACAATTCTTAATTAAAATATTTAATTTTCTTCCTCGGTCTCAATTGGCGTGTGAATGACGGATTCGGTGCCTCCGATGGATTGCTTTCTGACTGCTCTACAGCTGATGTGAGTCCGATATCGGAAGGAGCTACATCTGCTGAAGAGGGCACCACCGTCCCTCGTTCACACTCCACACCTTCGCAATCCAACCGTTCATCGCCTTCTCCAAATCCACCTGTTTGGATTTCAGTGACGTCTGGTAGGATGTGACTAGCTTCCTCCTCCACTTCTACATAATCTCCAGGGCTACCAGTGTAGGCTGTGACCACTGACTGTGGCCTATCCGAACTTGTAAGGGTTGCTGGGATTGGTAGTGGTGGGGGAGGATTCTCGGCACTAGACAATGGGGTACCGCTATCGTCCACAAGGTGGCAAACATCGCCTTTATATTTAATTAATTGATCAATGTGCCTAATACAATTTTCATCTGAGTTTAACATTTTCACTGAGAACATTCTGTTACCGATTTTTCTTTCAACAGTTGCTAATCTCCAATGTTGCTTCCTAGCACTAAACCAGCGAACCCAGACAATGTCTCCAACTAAAATGTTTCTACCTTTCGGAACATTATTTTCCACTACACTTTTATTGTTATTTGTTTCCGAAGGCAATATTAAATCTAGTCTGGACCGTAAGTTCCGTCCGAACATCAACTTGGCTGGCGATTCACCCGTGGAGCAGTGAACTGTATTCCTATAATTGAATAAATAACCTAATAATTTTTCATGTACGACATGTTGATTTTGAGATTCTCCTAAAATACATTTTAACATTTTTTTACACGTTTGGACGGCATTCTCGGCTTGTCCATTACTACAAGGATGATAAATAGGTGACTTCATATACTTAATGCAGTTACTGGAACAAAATTGCTCGAATTCTACAGAATTAATTTTGACGTCGTTATCGGATACCAATACTTTCGGTATACCAAATGTAGCAAAAATACACTTTAATTTATTAATAAGAGCTCGTGTGGCCGTTCCCTCGCTCATGTGTAGACATTCGACCCATTTAGTGAACGCATCCACTACTATCAGATACACCCTCTGTCCCACCGACATGTAGTCGATGTGGACGCGGTGCCACGGCCCCGCGGGCGCGGGCCAGGCCGCGGGTGGAGCGCGGGGTGGCGCGGCACGAACTGTTATGCACGTGGTGCATGCGTTAATACAGCGCTCGATATCCCTGTCTATGCCCGGCCACCAAAACCGACTCCTCGCGGTATGTTTGGTTTTTATAATTCCTAGGTGCGTACTGTGCAATTCGCACATGATTCGTTCTTTTAATACATCAGGAATTATAACTCTGTGCCCTCGCAGTAAGACACCATTATCGAACTGTAAATCATTTTTACACATAAAATATGGTAAAATTGATTTACAGCGTATTCCCCGCGGCCAGCCTCTATTCATATACCTAATGACGGTTTGTAATTTTTTATCTTTTGAGACAGCCTTTTGTACATCGGCGAGCGATATAGCTGGAGAAGTCGCGTCTAAAAATTTTAATGACCTATAGGCATCGAATTCTTTGTCGCTGTCGCACTGGGTGTTCGTTAGTGGCGCGCGTGAAAAGTAGTCTGCTATTAAGTTATGTTGGCTCGATGTGTATCTAACGATATAATTATACGCGGATAATATTACCGCGTACCTCTGCAGCCTCAAGGCTGTCGTGACCGATATACCAGTCTTACTATTAAATATAGATACTAACGGCCTATGATCCGTTTTCAAAATGAACGGTTCGTTTTGGCCGTACAAATATTGATGAAAGCGTTTCACACCAAATATGATTGCAGTCGCCTCTTTTTGTATTTGGCTGTAGTTTCGCTCACTGGCCGTCAGCGAGCGCGAACCGTAGGCGAGCGGCCTCTCTAAGCCATCCTCCCCGCACTGGGACAGCACCGCCCCCAGACCGGCAGGTCCGGCGTCCACTGCCAGCACGAGCTGCGCTGACGGCTCGAAGTGTGCCAAGACGCGTTCCGAGGCGAGCTCACGCTTTACTTGGTTGACCGCGCGCTGTTGTGACGATCCCCATCGCCACTCCGCCCCCGCACGTAAAAGTTCGTGAAGAGAACTCATAACAGCTGACGCGTTAGGAATAAAATTCCTGTAATAATTAACCACTCCGAGAAATCGTTTAACCTCCGCGACGTTTGTAGGCTCCGGAGAGTCCAGAATAGCGCGAACCTTATCAGGGCAGGTGTGTAGGCCTTCTTTGTCAATGACGTAGCCTAAATATGTGACACTCTTTTTAAAGAATTCGCATTTTTCTTTCTGCAACCGCAAACCGGCATCACAGAGTCTCCTCAAGACTTCACGAAGTCGTTCCAAGTGAACGCTTTTATCGGGTCCTGTTACGCAAATGTCGTCGAGCCAAACACTCACTCCTTCCAACCCAGATAATAACGTTTCCATAGATTTTTGGAAAATAGCTGGAGCGTTCGCGAGACCATACACTAGACGAGTGAATTTAAATAAACCCTTGGAAGTATTTATAGCTGTGAGTTCCTGACAGTCATCGTTCAATACGAACTGATTATACGCGTTTTTTAAGTCTAACTTGCTATAACGCTCTCCCCCACCTAATTTGGCGAAAACCTCTTCTATCCTAGGCAGCGGATATTTGTCGATCAGGAGGTCGTTATTTAGGGTGACTGAAAAATCTCCTGCTATCTTCACCTTACCGTTCTCTTTCAGAACGGGAACAATAGGAGTAGCGTATTGTGAATTATTTATTGGTACCAAAATCCCCATACTGACTAGGTGATCTAATTCTCGATCTACTTTGTTTTTTAAAGCAAATGGAACCGTGCGCGGCTTAAAAAATTTAGGTGATGAATTTTCCTTTAAACGTAATTCTACTTTAAATTTATTGAAAGTACCTAACTCGTCACGCCATAATTCTGAGTATTGTTCCAGCAACGCATTTATATCGTCGTCAATAGCAATATTGTTAATTTTTGTAGTCAATACGAAATTGAAAGTGGACATAAAATCTCGTCCGAGGAGCGGGGGGCCTCCGTTTTGTACTACATAAATTTTAATTGGCCTGGTTAATTCTTTATACGTGATATTTGTTACAAAGTAACCAACTGGCGAGATTTTATGACCATCATACAGACACATCTTAATACTACAAGTACCTAGTTTGTAATCTGAGAACAATTCATTGTACATTTTTTTCGATATAACGGACGTACCCGAACCGGAATCTAATTCCATTAAAATTCTATGTTGGCCTAATCTTACAAATAATTCGATAGGTTCATTATTAGCATACCTTAAGTTAAAGTTATGACATTCCTTGCAGCAATCGTCCTTATTTTCGTCGGTCGAACGAACAATATTGTTAACGCGCGAGCATTTATTTTTCTCGCCACACACTTTTTTTAAGTGACCTTTTTCACCGCACTTTTGGCATCGATAGTTTTTAAACCGGCACTGTATTTCGTTGTGATTTTTCATACCGCACACAGCACAATAATATGATTCACTTGAATCACGCCGATTCGATCGCGTTGCAGTAGCGGGGGTTTGCCGCCGCCCGTTCCAACCGCTGTTCCGCCCGCCTTCCTGCGACGAACGGTAAATCGGTTCTTCCTTAAGGCTAACAGCACCTGCATCCTTCGTCATCACCGCCCTGCCTTCTCTCGCCGACTCAGCTTGTTCGGCTATCTCCAGAGCTCGAGCGAGACTCAGTTTAGAAGCGTCCTGCTCAAATAGCTTATCTCGTTCTGGCCCCGTACCTAATCCTAGCACAAAACGATCGGTCAGAATTGCTTCCAAGGCAGTGCCGAAGTTACAATAGCTCGCAAGACCTCGCAGCCTAGCCGCCCAATCTCCTAGGGTTTCGCCTGAACTTCTTGTAGCACTGTAAAATTTTGCCCTGTCTGCATATGAGCATCTTCTTGGCGTGAAATGTTTGTCGAGTAATTGAACTACAGCCTGGTAAGTTAGAGCATCCACGTCGGTCGGGTAAGCGAGGTTCTTCAACAACCGGTACGAATCGTCTGAAAGATGTGTGATGAGAATGCCGCTCTTGTTCTCTTCTGCCACGTCGTTTACTCTCAGATACTGAGTCAGCCGGCCTTTAAATAACGACCAGTCGCCCGATTTATAGTCAAAAATGGTTAAAAATCCTATATACGCCATTTTCACTTTTAATATGTGGGTAGGATCGTCCCTCGTCGCCATTGATATGTACGGGTGCGCAATGAAACAAGTACTCTGTTACGAAGCCAGTTTATTACTGCTTGATGTCACATACCAATGTGCGGGCGCGCCGTGTCGCTGCGGTACCTACGTATACGTATGTGTAGGCGAATAGCTACACATCATTAGGGCTTTCAAACGAACAATCATACAAACTCTTCCGTGTATATATTAGTATATATATTTCGTGTAACTCGAAAACGACTATTTGGATGAAATTTTGTATTTAAAAAAGAGTTTGCCTTTTAAGATTATCTATATAGGTGTATTTCCTAAAAAAAAAACGATTTAACACAAATAAGGGTCGTCCAGATACTAATTTTATATTTATGCAATTATTAATTACAAGTAAGTAATACATTATTATGGCAACTTCCAGACCGATAAATTCAGGCGGTCTCAACGCACACAATGCATGCAATAAAATGAGGAGTTGCTGTGTCCACAGTGGAGGGGGCAAAGCGCTAGGGAAATTCTTTTTGTTTTTGTAGGTTACAGTAACCACTTTACATTAGGCGGAGTTGCTTGTTTGCTATCCGTCGTAGTATAAAAAAAATCATGTGATGGAACAGTTTCATCTGTGAACATCATCTGGGTTCCGTATCTAAAGGGTGTCAACGTGATTCTAAGTGTCTGTTCGTCTGTCACAGGACTGCATCTTTTTATAGGTGGACTCTAGATTTTTTTATAGAGATTACTTTGGCCAAAATATTGTTCTCCCATATAAATTATTTCTTTAATTTGTCGACCTATTCTCATACTTACCAAATATACATAAAAATTGATAAAAATAGGTCGTTTCGGAGTAGTGCGGTCACAAAAATTGACACGAGATTTTTATATATATATATATACGAGTAGATATAAAACAATATAAAAAGCGGAAGAGTTTGTCTGATCTCTGGAACTAGACGGATTTGAAAAAATCTTTTTGTGCTTAATAGCCCAATTCTTGAGGAAGGTATACGCTATTCAACAGCACCCTTGGAAGCAGAGGAAAAAGATGTAAAGTAAGAAATAATATAGAAAGAAATAATAAATATCCCATAGAAGAAACGAGAATTTGTCGTTTTTTTTACTACTGATTTTGATTAATCTTTTATTTTCATTCTTCTTCGTGTTATCCCGTTTCCTAATTAATGAAGATTGGCAGAGTCCGCTGCTACCCAAGTCTAAGGATATGGCTTAGATACTGATTTTGACATGGAGCGACTGCCGTTCGTAGGCCAATTCTACTGAAAACCTGCAGCTGTACGTTTACGCTTGTCATTTGAGTCGTAGGAATAGGAATAGTGCAGTGCCATACGTGTATTCTATTAAAGTTTTCTGCACTGCAACTACGTTGCAACTGTGCGTATCATGCGAATGAATTACTTAACGCCTGCCATTTTACTATCTTTTAATCTAATAAATTGGATTTTTACTTAATTTTTGACTCCTATAGTTTCAAGCCCCATTGCCGTTTGTTGTCAGCCTGGAGGTATTTCTAACTGAAAAGAAGCTTTACTTATTATTCCCACAAACATCTAAAACAAAAAAAAATGTTTTGTATTCACCGCTTCAGAACATTAATTTCACTTCGCAAAAGTTGCATAAGACTAACGTTGGCAAAACTGCAAATACTCCTTCAAAACTTCTGTCACCGCTATACAAATGTCGAAACAATTTATCAGAATACGATTATATTGCAGGAAACGTGCAGGTGCAGTGTAGGTTTGACTCATTTACTGCTTCGTAGCTGCAACGTCGCTGCTGTCAGATCGCTTAACAGCTATGCAATTCTGTAAGAGCAAACGTCCTTACATCCTCGGAAACATCGGCTGTTACAGCCTTGAACACAAAATTGCAATTCTTTGGTGTCGCTTTTCATGGTTGTGCGACACTAGCGCCGCTAGGCTGCGTTTGGAATTGGAATTCTACAAGGCAAACAGCCTCGCGTACGCTTACAGCCTTATAGAATACCAAATAATTTAGCCGTGATCGCAATAGACGATGTCAAAGCTGTGACATCTGTGATCACAGCGACGCACACAGCCATTACGAGTCGCTTAGAGAATTGCATGGCAGAATAATGAAACGTCAAAATGTACACATATTGACACACGCCGCGCAGCAGTGCAGATGCAGTTATTTAGCAGAATTGGCCTACTGACCCCCACAACCCAGAGGGAAAACAGATTTTTCTTAGGTTACCTCACATGTCTTTCGAAATATAATTCCTGGACGTACGGGTTTCCTCACGATGTTTTCCTTTACCGCTAGCAAGCGATAATTCTAATATCTACATAAATCCGAAACACTATAGAGGTTACATGCCAGGATTCGAACCGGGACCTGTTGCTCAATAAGCCGGCTCCTTGTCCACTGGGCTACGACTGTTTATGTTATTTTAATTAATGGTCTTTTAATACATTATACATTAGTACGGAATCTTTTGTGTGCAACTCCAGCTCACACTTAGCCACCTTTTCATCGATTTCGAGGACGTTGATGGCAAAGTTTATAATGAGTCCTTTCAGTTTCGATAGCAATCAAGCGTGTAAGTGTTATGTAATTAAATTGAGGAAATATGGTCGCAATAAAGTGTTTACTAAGTATTTACTTCAAAAGAAAACTCGCAAAAGAACGTCGAACGCTCAACTGAAACCCTAATTATGTTGAGTGATTGTCCAAAAATAATATGTGAATGGACCATTGATTCATTCACAAAAAATGCTACCATTTCACTGAAGGTTACAGATGTAAGTCCCTCAAAGCGACGCTACGATATGGGCCAAGGAGGAAAATCATTGCACATGCGCCAAAGAATTGATTTCGCTTATGACGTCACAACATGTCCACCACTAGAATCCGACGCTCAGTATAAAAAGTAAAAATACAAGCCACTCTTCAACCATTACCCCAAAAGACTAGATGTTAATAATTTTTAGCCAAATTTAAAGGTGATTCGCACAACAAAACGTTTATAATAATATAGAAATACGGTGAAAGTCGCGGTATCTAAGGAGAATGATTTATAGTTCGTCGGTACAAAAGATTTTTCACACAATGTTACATACTACGACGGTGGGGATGACGCGGCTGCTGTGTTTATGTAAGTAAAATATGTTCATTTTATATGTTAACCCCATTTAAATATTTGAAAAAAAGAATACTTTATTCATAATCATTATCTGAATACTATTCAACATGATATCTACTGCGAAAAGAACAGGATTTATTATCTTTATACCAGTCTGTAATGATCTTTAACGTCTGCTGACCTGCCACGAAGTACCTCAAATTATTTTATATCCCTCTACTAAATAAATTAGGGGTTTTGACATTGTTTTTCTCTTTTTGTACAATTTGTATAAATGATGCATTTTCCACCTGAAAAGATAATGCATTTTGCTTTTTCTATTATCTATTAAATTATTATAAGATTACGAGACGAATCGTTTTTACTATTCATTATTTATATGAAGAGAGATGTTCGAAATTTCGACTACAAAAATATATTTTCATCGTGTATTTTTTGCTGGAGCGATTATTATTTTAATTAAAATCAGTTTTTACCAAAATCATATTCGAAATCAAATCTATGATATTGTCATAGGTTTGATTTCTTTCTTTTTCACGGGCAGGTCCGCTAGGTTATGATTACTTTTTCTTTTAATAATTGCCGTAGCATGTGTTATACAACTTTTTTTTATATATGACTAACTGTTTAAAAATACTTTAATTCTACAGGAATTTCTATATTTTCCTGCGTTTAACTATGTATGCCTCTTAGGAAATGGCAATTGCCTGTTATTTAAGTCCTCTTCTGCGGCTCAGATTCGTCTATTCGTGAAGCCATTGCCTACTTTTCCGATCTCTACAATAATGTTTTAAAATATGGGTAAAATAAAGTAAAATGAAAGGTAAAAAAAGTATGTAATTACCTGTTACATACTTTTTTTTAATATAGAATCACACAGAAATTAAATTGATTGAAAATGATTAAAAACCATTTAGCTGTCGCGACATGCGCGTGTATAAAACCATTGAATAGGTGCAAATGGAAATGAACTTTAGTAAATTAAAACCCCATTATGGTGTTTTAATTGCCTCGAAAATTCGTTGCGGGGATGTTTTTATTGTTGTGTTATATTCATAGTGTCATTTATACAGTGTGTATTTCTTTTTTTCCATTTCATTTAATTGTTTCTAAATCCCCGATGCTTTCCATTGTCTGGATGGATAGGTGTGTGCAAGCAGCACAGCGTCGATCTACTCGTAAATGATGTAAGAGTGAGGCATATCATTAGTGGACCATCTTCGGTCTAAATTATTGTTCAATGACTTTCTATATTATTTCGCTGTTCTTGCAAGGTGTTGTTTTATTGCGAGGGTATTTATTATTTATCGTTTAACAAAATTTCGATGAGCTCGGTGGCGCAGTAGTGAAACGCGCTGTTACCTTACTTTGACACCAACGCTCGTGGGTTCGATTCTTTCACAAGGCAAACATTTGTGTGCATGAACACGTCTGTTTGTCTTGATCTGGATGTTTTTAAGAGAGGTAGGGCGCATCAAAGCAGCCCATCTGGGGAAGTACCTTCACCTCACAGAAAACCATAGCCAAATAACAACTCCCTAGGTTGTTGTGTGGCTGCGTGAGAGTAAGTGCGCCAGTATGCTGGAGTTGCTGTGTTAGCAGCAGAGGTGGCGCCGCTCGAGTGATACTTAATATATTGCAACAGTTTATAGGCTACAGTAACCGCTTTATATCATGCTCCTGGACCGTATGCTTGTATACCTCCCAACGTTATATAAAAAAAATGTCGTACTGGAAATATGTTTATAGCAATTTTATTTTGAAGATTTTATTGGCATTATTATGTATACGTATTAGTAAGTTTTTTTCGCATTTCTTCTTCTATGGGCTCCACATGCTGACAGATTAAAAAAAGGAAACCTTCAATTAATTAATTGACGAGCTTTGTGGCAGAGTAGTAAGCAATGTTACTTTAACACCAACGTGGGTTCGATTCCCACACATGACAAGAATTCGTGTGCAAGAACATTTCCGTTTGTCTTGGTCTGGATGTCACAGAGGTAGCGCGCATGAAAGCAGCCCGACTGCGGAAGTACCTCTACCTCACAGAAAACTGCAGCAAAATATCAACGCCCTGAAGGGTTGTTGTGTTCCTGCTAGTGAGTGAGGTTACCAGTAACTTTCTAAAGAGTTACAATACAATACAATACTCCTTATACATAGAACAGCATATATATTGAAATGACATGACTTTCCACATAGAACAGTATATATATTAAAATGACGACTTAAAATTAAAGTACAAAAGGCGATCTTATCGCATAGCGATCTCTTCCAGACAGTTATTATATTATCTGCAGAGCTGGCAACGCAGGAGTGATATTTTTTGTACCGCAAGCGTTCATAGGCCACGGTAACAATTTTACATCAGGTGGGCCGCACGATTGCATGCTTCCCGACTTCGTACAAAGAGCTTTTCCTTATCTTACACCGTTTCAGACGTGCTCAGTCTTTTCTTATATGCAGTCGGAAGGCATACAAGCATACGGCCCACCTGATGTGATGGTCACTTGCAATCCAAAGCGTAACGCTAGTGTAGGTATTGTAAATGGTGAAAGGGTTGAGTTTAGGGGCTGATGTCATTAAGTTTATTCAACTTTGTTTTAATATCGCGGCCGCAGAGACAAAGGTCGAAGTATCCGTGTGGGCGGTTATGCTTTCAGCACATACCTACAGGAAAAATAGGAGCAATTATGGAAACTGTCTCGTACAGTCAAGTGCACGTTGAGTTTGACACTTTGATCTTTATATCCTTCTAATGTTGTACATATAAGAGATTTTTTTTTATATAATGTCGGGAGGCATACAACCCTAGAAAGGTTTGCAATTAAGTAACAATCGCACAATGCTACCTCTGTGGCTAACACAGTAACTTCTTACTGATGACCTCACTCACATGCAGGAACATAACAACCGTTCAGAGAGTCGTTATTTGGCTGCAGTTTTCTGTGGGGTTCTTCCCCAGAACGGCTGCATTGATGCGCCCTACCTGTCTTAAAAACCCCCAGACCAAGACAAACAGACATGTTCGTGCACACAAATGTTTGAACTGTGTGGGAATATAAGCCACGAGTTTTGGTGTCAAAGTAACGTAACAGCGTGTTTCACCACTGCGCCACCGAGCTCGTCATAAAGTTATAATCGAACTTAAGCGTCAAGCGTGATCTCGTAGATGTGCGAGCAGTCTTCACACAAAACCTCTCGGAGTGTTATGGTGATGTTTAAAAGGGGATTTAAGAAAATGGCTGTGGAAAATAATTTATAGGGAAGATCCTAACAAACAGATATTATCGATAAAGTGCAAAGCTACCATGGCGTCCAGGCAGTTCGCTTGCTTGTTTGCCGCCTTAACGATGAAATGCCGAAAGGAACACAATCTTGAATGGGGACCCCTTTTAATTTTCAACTTTTTTCTTTTTATACAACGCCGGCAGACATACAAGCATACGGCCCACCTATTGTAAAGCGGTTATCGTAGCCTATGACCGCGTGCAATATATTACGTATCCTTCGCGCGATGTGATGATTCGCGTGATGACCTCTGCTGCTAACACAGCAACTCGAGTTGCTGTGTTTTGTGTGAAGACTGCTAGCACATCTACGAGCAGATCACGCTTGACGCTAACACAGCAACGCCTTAGGAGTTTACTGGTGACCACAGTCATACGCAGAAACATAACAACCCTTCAGGAAGTTGTAATTTGGCTACGGATTTCTATGAGGAAGTACCCCCAATACTTGCCCAGACGGACTGCTTTGATGTACCCTACCTCTCTTAAAAACCCGCAGACCAAGAAAAACAGGCATGTTCATGCACACAAATGTTTGTCCTGTATGGGAATTGAACCTACGCCGCGTTATTAACCACTGCGTCACTGAGCTCGTCAAAATTGGTATTGTAAATGGTGAAAGGGGCGAATCGTTTAGGGGCTGATGTCATTAAGTTTATTCAACTTTGTTTTAATATCGCGGCCGCAGAGACAAAGGTCGAGGTATCCGTGTGGGCGGTTATGCATTGAGCTCATACCTACAGGAATGTAGGAGCAATTTAGGAACTGTCACGTACAGCTAAGTGCACGTCGAGCTTGACACTTTAACCTTTGTATCGACCTAACGCCTTACGTAAGAGTTACAATAGTACTTAGAGTGTCAAACGTGATTCGCTCCTAGGTGTACTAGCAGTCTTCAAGCAAAGCCTTCTGCGGGAGTATTCACGTTGACACGGTAAATTCCTATTCGAGTTGAAAGGATGTCACACACAGTGAAGCGAAACAAATATTTTTTTTGTTCGTTTTAGTCCAGAAGGGTACTGGTAAAGGTTATATGGCACATACAGCACAAACATTTTAAGTTTACAGTCGTTTCAAACTTTTCTTAACTCTATATATACTCGTATATATATATAAGTGGCTCATTGATATATTTAGAGCCAAAGCCAACCTCACCTGCACGTGAAGCACTCTGCTTATCTACAGAGGAGGCTCTGGCGAAGGAGAGGTACCGCACGACCTTAACCCGACTGAGAAATACCTTCACCTCACAGAAGGCGGCGGCCAAATAACAACTCCCTGGAGGGTTGTTGTGTTCCTTATTTTTTTTACTAGCGTTCATAAGCCACGGTGACCGCTGTACATCAGGCGCGTCGTATGCTTGTATAAAAAAAACTAGTCTCTCGCGTACCTCGTAATAAAAACTAAAACTAAAGCAAATGCAACTCTAGGTTCGGAAAAGCGTTACAAATATTTGCAAACAAACAAAGAATAAATGAGGAAAGCGAGTGTTTGTTACACCGCGGCGGCTTCGCCCCGAATAGGAAAGGAAAAAGTTACAGAAGAAAATCACGCTCCAAGTGCGATATGAAATGAAACTTTTCAGCTTCTAGATTATCGTGAACATAAAAGGTATAGATAGGGAAATATACGAACGAATGGTATAGGCGCCTGCTGTAAGATTTTTGCTACGCTTGTAATACGTTAAATATCGGCCGCGCTAAGGCACCTCTGCTGCTAACACAGCATCTCCTTAGGAAATTACTGGTGACCTCACTCACACGCAGGAACACAACAACCCTTTGTTTGGGTTGGCTGCGGTTTTTCTGTGAGGTGAAGGTACTTCCTACGTACACTTGACGCGCCCTACCTCTATTAAAACACCCAGACCAAGATAAACAGACATGTCCATGCACACAAATGTTTGTCCTACGTAGGAACCGAACCCACGTGCGTTGGTGTGAAAGTAACGTAACAGCGTGTTTCAGCACTGCGCCACCGAGCTCGCTAACAAAAGAATCTGATCTCTGTGATTTTGTATTCGTCACAACTGGGCCAGTAGATAAAATCACGTTAACATGTATGTATATCTTCACGCCAGGTCGCTTGCGGGGTAGGTAGAGAGGACCGAGCGTTATAAGACACAATGCTTACACATCACTCGCTTCATTAATATTCATAACTCTTTTTATGCACGCTCGCCGGTTCATAGGGCTCCTGATAAAATGCGACCAATTTGGTCACGTTAAAATGTCTCCGATATAATTATTTACTCGTAGCCGATATACAATACTCATTTTGTAATATATGATGCTACCAAGAATTATTTGATACCCACCATAGTTATTACCAGAGATTTAAAATTAACCTCCATACCAACAGGGATAATCAGACTTTTTTATGTCTAGGCAATGCTTTAATTTCTTAGACGTGCGGGTTTCCTTGTTTCCTTACGATGTTTTCCTTCACTTTCGAGCAAGTGATAATTACTAATATATACCGACAAAAATCCGAAAACACAATAGGCTGTTTTTCCACGGAGCTATCACTGCTCCAAACAAACAATGATACCATTGTATAAATATTTAATTTTGCGGTTCAGAAAGTCTGACAGATTATTCAACGGTTGCTTTTTGCGCGGGAAAAATTATCTATGGCTGGAAAGGTTTCGGGTACACGTTAAATTAGGAAGCCGGCATAGTCAACACCTACATTGTTTTGTGAGGTGCTGAGTAAGCCAAAAGGGGCGAGGGGAAATTAATGGGACCACCATTAAAAAGACCCGAATAAACAGATGATTACAATTGGTACGTGTATGTAAAAGAAAATTTGTTTATGCATATATACCCATTTCCTTCTCCGAGGGCAAAACTGCTTTTTTATATACGTGATGTAAAGCGGTTACCGTAGTCTATGAGCTTGCAGCACTTGCAACACATTAAGTATCACCCGCGCTTAGGAGCTTAGTGTTGACGTAACTCAGCTCGCGAGCTGCTTTAATGCGCGTTACCTTTCTTAAAAACACCCAGACCAAGGCAATCAGAGATGTTCAAGCACACGAATGTTTGTGTTGTGTGGGAATCGATCCCAGGCGGGTTGGTGTCAAAGTAGCGTTGCTAACCACTGTGCCGCCGAGTTCGAAATGTGTGGCAAGGCCTCCACCGGTGTTGTATGCGAATGAGTGGGGTTATTAGTCCAGTCCTGAGGAGCGAAAAACAAAAAAAAGAAATTTAACTTTCAAATTTATTTTATTTTGTTAATTTGTTATTATAACGGCTACATTATATGTAATACACACTCTTTGAAAGTTCAGAGATGCAGTCCTTTGACAGACGGGCAGATAAACAAGTGGGCAGATAGCGGAGCGTTGGGAATAGAGTCCAATTGGCACCCATTTTTCTTTCTGGTGTTATACCGTTTTCTATTCCTTTAGGATTGGCAAGGCTCCCTACCTAAACATAAGGATTTAGCGAACATACTAGTTTTGACATCGAACGACTGCCGTCAGACCTCCGCGATCTAGAGGGAAAGCCAAACCTTTCTTAGGTTACGTCACACGTTTTTCGAAATATAATTTCGTAGAATGTGGGTTTTCCACACGACGTTTTCCGTCGCTACCGACCAAGTGATAGCTACGAAAATTCAAAAACACGAATTTAGTTGTACATCAGGATTCTGACCAGAGACAAGTCGGTTAATACGCTACTATACTACAGTTATCTACAATACTAGACATCTCAAATCATTTTTCTCCCGTAGACCTCTTGCCTAATCTGTTTGAATATGATGGACTTTACTTCTTTTTATTTTTTTATACAACGCCGGGAAGCACACAAACATACGGCCCACCTGATCGAAAGCGGGGCGGGGGAACACTTGTAATACATTAAGTATCATCCGTGTGTGCATGAACATGTCTATTTGTCTTGGTCTAGGTATTTTTAAGAGGCACGGCGCATCAAAGCTGCCCCTCTGGGGGAAGTTCCTCCGCCTCACAGAAAACCGCAGCCAAATAACAACTCTCTGGAGGGTTGTTGTGTTCCTGCGTGTGAATGAGGTCATCAGTGATCTCCTAAAGAGTTGCTTTGTTAGCACCAGAGATGGCATCGCACGAGTGATAAGCTAAGGTAACTGCTTTGCATCTGGTAGGCCGTACGTTTCTATTCCTCCTCACGTTGTATAAAAAAAATCCGTCAAGTGCGAGCCCGACTCGCGCTCTGAGGGTTCCGTAAAAACATATTTTCGTAAATGATGGCACTACAAATGTTCGGTTTTCGGATTTTTCTTTTACTTGTGCTACATGTCATTACTTCTTACCAAATTTCATGATTCTAGGTCAACGGGTAGTACCTTATAGGTTTTGATTTCCTTGCGAGTGTCAAAAAATGCGCATGAACGAGGCATAAACAGCCGTATCTTCTGATTGTATTGACTTAGAAGTTTGATTTTTTCACTGCTTGAAAGGATTACAGACCTGAGTATTGATATTAATTTCAGCTTGACAGCTCCACCCGTTCCTGAGAAAAAGAGTCTTGACAGACAGCAAGACAGACGGACAACAAAGTGATCCTATAAAAGTTCCGTTTTTTCTTATAAGGTTCTATACCTTACCATAGAAATAGACTAATAAAAATATTAGTTAGTTACATAAATTTGCTATTCTGCTCTGCGGTGCTTTTACAAGGACGCCCATTACACGAGGGCGTTCCACCAGTAATTCATAAAAGTAAACCGTTGTATGGACGTGATGTTAGTACTTAATTGAACTGTTTCCAATAAAGAATGAGTTACAATCGTATGGCGCTCCAGTATTTCCTTAACTTCGGAGTTACGGCAGAAGGAAACGCTGAATGTAATACCCTTTTGTATGGGTGCTATTACTCTTTGTCTTTCGTAAGAGACACGATTGTACAACACAGGCCTTTTAATGTTTTATTCTTGAATTTTTCCGTTACTTCATACAATGTATTTTTAGGGTTCCGTACCCAAAGGGTGAAACGGACCCTATTACTGAGACTCCACTGTCCGTCCGTCCGTCCGCCTGTCACCAGGCTGTATCTCATGAACAGTGATAGTTAGACAGTTGAAATTTTCACAGATGATGTATTTCTATTGCCGCTATAACAACAAATACTAAAAACAGAATAAAATAAATATTTAGGGGGGCTCACCATACAACAAACGTGATATTTTTGCTCGTTATTGCTCGATGTTGATAACGGCAACAGGTAGACGCTTGAAATATTCACAGAATATTTAGTTATATATTCGATTTAAAAATAAGTAATTAAATTAAAATAAAACAAATATTTAAGGGAGGCTCCCATACAACAAACGTGATTTTTTTGGCGTTTTTGTAGATAATGGTACGGAACCCTTCGTGCGCGAGTCCGACTCGCACTTGGCCAGTTTTTTGATCATTTGGGGCAGTGATAGAAATAAATAGTCGCCCGGTCCCAACCAACCAGTCTATCTACATATTTATGCGCAAAAATAGAGGATGGGATCATTGATATTGTGTGTGTGCTTGTAATTATTATTTCCTCGGCGGTGAAGGAGAGATTCGTGAAGAGACCAGTACGTCCCGGAAATTATATTTCGAAAGCCCTCTTTTCCTCTGGGTTGTGGAGGTCTGACCGCAGACGCTCCATGTAAAAATCTTCGCGAAATTTTCAGGCACAGGTAGGCGGTCCCGCCCAACCCTGATGGATTTGGAAATGGGATAACGGTAAGCAGAAACAGAGGTTGGGATAGTGATTCAAGATACGTGAGCAACGCTATGGGTAGCTATAAAAAAAAGGGGTGTGACTGCGTCGCATACACAAACCGCGCGGGGCTACTTACTAGCTCACTAAACATACGACGCGACGCTACGAATTATTAAGCAGCGACGATTTGTCTGCATTACAAAATGGCCATAGCCGCATCGCCACACTGCGTAGCCTATACATTTGACTCATATATGTGTTTAGTTACCTACTTCCATTGGTGGTTTTTCCCCGGGAGAGCCTTAGAGAAAAATTCAAAGAAATAAATATTTTAACAGTCGCATCGCAATGTATCTATGAAAATCTTTCGTATGTCCATAAAAACATAGAGGCATTTTGTAAAAAGAGTGATACTCATAACATAAATACTAGATATAAGCATAATCTTGTGTTACATGCAAGCCACAAATGTGGAGACACAAAATAAGTAATTCTTTTATGGGGCAATGTGTACGGTTCTATAACAAACTTCCCAGCAATATAAGAGAATTGTCAATAAACAAATTTAAAACTACTATTAAAGCCAAATTGTGTAGCAGGGCATATTATAAAGTATCTGACTATATTAATGATAAAAATGCCTGGGAGTGAGTCGATCCAATTATAATGTAATTAATAAATTATGTAAATTTGTTTGGATACCAAAAGAGAGATGCCTGAGTTTTTTGGCAGTATTTTTATCAGTGCTCACCAAGTCATAAACTGCACGGTAGGGAAAAAAATTGTGACGATTCCAAACAAATGTAGCCATTTTTACGGAATAAAAAGATTTTGACTTTAAAAAAAGTATGTGTTGTTTAAGAACACTTAACTTAAGAATTTGTGCTTATTTCGCGTAAATAAAACAAAAATAAACAACGATAATATAATAAATTATCAGTAGATATGGTGAAGCGTGCATGAAAAGAGCAATGAATGTTAAAGAAGCGAGTGAGGTATGTAAGGATCGAGTCACGTGGCGCTCGGTTCTCTCTGCCTACCCCGTAAGGGATTTGGTGTGAAGTTATAGATAAATAGATCAGTAGATATCATTCGCTATCGTATTAAAGATACACAACACACACATGTCTATATATAAACATATTTTATTAGTATTGTTGTAGAACAAATTATGAGAGCTCGATGGCGTCGTTGCGCGTGTCATCTAATAGAACACGCAGGTTAAGCAACAACAACCGCAGCCCCTCTATGGATAGGTTTATCTACGTTCTACGTCGTATCTAACGTTCGGAGGGCACGTTAAGCCGTCGGTCCCGGCTGTTGTCGATAGATGACAGTCGTTAAGCTAAGTCAGTGGCCCTCGGGCGGCTTGAGAACACTGGCCTCCGCTAATCCGCATTTGAGTAGCGTGGTATAGTATGCTCTAAACCCCTTCGGTTGAAGGGAGATCCGTATCCCTGCAGTAGGATGAGTAAGGGTTGATGTGGAGGTATGTGGTAAGTATTTGAACAATAGTTCAGATGTCGGCGTGTGACCAATTTTGTAGTGTCGATTATAGATGTTGATGTTATAATAAAATGAGTAGGTATAACTTCAAAAATACGCAAACCTTAGACCTTTTTATTAGTAAAATACCATATACATAACGGTTACAAATAAATACAATTAGAATTAATGAAATTATATCTGATTATATATATATATATATATATTACGTCAACAACATACAACGTCGGGAGTCATGCAAGCATACGGTCCACTTGATGTAAAGCAGTTACCGTAGCCTATTAACGCGTGTAATATATTGAGTATCACTCGCGCGATGCCTCCTCTGCTGCTTACACAGCAACTCCTTAGAAGCTTACTGGTGACCTCACTCACACGCAGGAACACAACAACCCTCTAGGGAGTTGCTATTTGGCTGCGGTTTTCTGCGAGGTGGAGGTACTTCCCCAGACGGGCTGCTTTGATGTGCCCTACCTCTCTTAAACCATCCAGACCAAGACACACAGACATGTTCATGCACATAAATGTTTGTCTTGAGTGGGAATCGAACCCACGAGCGTTGGTGTCAAAGTCGCGTCTTTCTCACGACTGAGCCACCGAACTGAAACTGTATTGAATTTTTACAATTCAATTGTACTTGAAAAAGTTCAACCTAATTTTCCAAATCACTCCCAAGTTTGTCTCGCTAACCAAATAAAATTCCGAGTTAATAAGTGAGTTGGAATTTAAATTACCAGTGCCAATGTAATTAAAACTATTTATTGAAACCTAAATTTAATGTAACAAGTTATAGAGGGTAGAATGGAGCTTATGTTAGATTTCACGGTCTTCCAATTTTGAAATACAATGTTTAGAGATTTTGAGAAGTTGAGGCCCGCGTGGCTGAATTCCGTTATACGCGTTACGGCGGCAAGTATATAACGGGTCTCAAGGCGTCAAAGAGATTTATTCCATCTCATACTTTTAAGACCCTATGTCATAAAAGTATGAAATTTTATATCTTTTATGTCCCTCTGGGTTGTGGGGGTCTGACGGCAGTCGGTCATCTCAAAATCACTGTCTTCGCCAAATCTTTAGGCTTCGGTAGCGGACCTCGCCAATCCTAATGGATTAGAAAACGGTTTAACACTAGGAAGAAGAAGAAGTCTTTGTAAGGAAAATTCTTCACTCTTTATTCCTGTTGCCTATTTCAAACATTAGACAGCTTCTATCTGTTAACTTCCATCGAAGTTAACGTTTTTGTGTCGCGATACGTTAAGAACTGTGTGGCGTTAGTTTGGCTAGATTAAGTTACAGTTAGAAGCTCTAGATTATTACTTAATCCGCAGTGTTAGAAAGTGGGCTATAACATCCGACTAGAGGAGACAGCATTGTTACCTACCCCGCTTTATTTCTCGCCACAAAGCAAAATGTTTAAAGACTCAGATTTGTGTGATTTTTATTTTCTAGTTTTGGTACAGCATCTGACTTATAATTACTGGTATTCGCCTCAAAATGGTCGAAAGTCAACTGCATACATTATTTAAAATTTTGCATGTTACTAACAAAATTTTATTTCTACTGTTTCCACAATTTTTGTTATTGGTAACACTGAAGTTCGTCAATAGCTACTAAACAAAAAACCCAAAAAAAGTTCTGAACTATTTTGTCGTTACCTATTTATACAATATATAAAGCGGAAGATTTTGTTTGTTTGATTTTTGTTTGAGCGCGTAAATCTCTGGAACTATAGATAAATAAATAAAATGTAACTATATATCAGTCGGATTTGAAAAAACTCTATCTGTATTTGATAGTCCAATTCTTGACGAAGGTTATAGCCTATCCAACATTACGATATGACCTTTAGAAAGCGAGAAAAAAGAAAGCAAGAAAAATCGGTCAAGTGCGAGTCGGACTCGCGCACTCAGGGTTCCGTACTATAAAATTATCTATCTATAAAAACGGCAAAAAAATCACGTTTGTTGTATGGGAGCCCCCCTTAAATATTTGTTTTATTTTAATTTAATTATTTATTGTTAAAGTGAATATATACCTAAATATTCTGTGAATATTTCAAGCGTCTACCTGTTGCCGTTATCAATATCGAGCAAAAACGAGCAAAAAAAAATCGGCCAAGTGCGAGTCGGACTCGCGCACGAAGGGTTCCGTACAAATATCTATAAAAACGGCACAAAATCACGTTTGTTGTATGGGAGCCCCTTAAATATTTATTTTATTCTATTTTTTAGTATTTGTTGTTATAGCGGCAACAGAAATACATCATCTGTGAAAATTTCAACTGTCTAACTATTACGGTTCATGAGATACAGCCTGGTGACAGACGGACGGACGGACGGACGGACGGACGGACGGACGGACGGACAGCGGAGCCTCAGTAATAGGGTTCCGTTTTACCCTTTGGGTACGGAACCCTAAAAAACACGTTTGTTGTATGGGGGCTCCCATACAACAAACGTGATTTTTTTGCCGTTTTTATAGATAGATAGTTTTATAGTAAATATTTATGTTATTCTATTTTTTAGTATTTGTTGTTATAGCGGCAATAGAAATACATCATCTGTGAAAATTCCAACTGTCTAACTATCACGGTTCGTGAGATACAGCCTGGTGACAGACGGACGGACGGACGGACGGACAGTGAAGTCTCAGTAATAGGGTTCCGTTTTACCCTTTGGGTACGGAACCCTAAAAAGTGGTTCGAATGGAATAAGTGCGAATCAAGTGGCGGGGAGCAACTAGTTTATATATAGATAGATACATATTTTTTTTTAAAGTAAGTATACTGTAGTCAGTTTCTAATTGAAGGAGCCAACATTTTTGAACTTAATTAACAACTAGCGGACAGGACAGACGTCCTGCCCGAAAATAAAGTACAAAAATCCTAGAACAAGACTACAGCGACACCTATTGGGTCCAGTTGTGAATCTAAACCATCTGGGGACCCACTGACACACACACACAAAACGTTCCTTGAATATCGGTCCGGCCTGTTCTGAGGAGTTCTGTGACATACACACATAGGTAGGTACTGTACAATTATATTGTTATTAAATATAAGTATATGAAGATTTAAACTTACCGAGTTACAAATTCGATATCAAAGAAAGTAACAAATTAGTTTAAAATAAATGAAAAACATTTCTGCATATTGTTAAATTGCTATTGAATTTGACACCCGATACCTTCTGAGCGCGTCTTGTTGCGCTCTGTTCTCCCTGCCCACCCCGCGCTTGACTTGACTTGGCGTAAAGATATAGATAGAAAGGAAAAAAAATAATAATAGGCAAAAGTCATTTTGAAATTACATTAATATCACACATACAATATTAATAACAAACAAACTATGATATTATGTGCTAAACAGTAAAATATATAATTAATAAAATGAGCCCCACCCTCAAATACTAACTTCTAGTAATGAATTGAGCCCTCCCACCACCTTTTACTTGCATTCTGCTGTTAGCTTGGGAGAGAGTGAGGGGCGGTGAGTGGGAGGTGGTATTTTATAAGTTTTAACGAACAATCAGCACAGATAAATCTTCATTCTTCGCTCACTTCAGTGAATCGCCTTAATATCTATTTGCGTCGCAGCGAGTGGTTGGTATTTCTCAAACAGACGTTTTCATAGCCCCGAGGGATCTGCAGGGGAGTTAAATACCAAACGACGTTACTTAATAATGTTAGCACTCACTTTTTAAGATTAACACTGAGTATAATTTCATTCATGTATATTTTAATACTCCTGCTTAATTGTATTTTACTTTCTTCTCCTTTCTAGCGTTCCTAATCGTCTTCATTACAATTGGCGGGGTCCGCTACGCCTAGGGTTTTGCTGAGGATAATGATTTTGTCATGGAGCGACTGCCGTAAGACCTACACAGGTAGGAGGAAAAAACGGATCCTTTTTTTGGGTTGAGGTGTGGGTTTGCTCACGATGTTTCCTTCATCGCGGAGTAAGTAACAATATGCCAGGACTCGAATCAGAGGCCGTTGGAAGATTTGGTTTTCCCGACGACAGGCGCTCCATGTTAATATCAGTATTATCGTCAAATCTTTAGGTTTAGGTAGCGGACCCCGCCATTCCTAGTAGTCTACGAAACGGGATTGTAGACGAAACTAGTTGTCGCCCATATTATCTATGCAGGCCATGGTTCCCTCATTCCATGTGCAGGACGGAAAGCCGCGGACGACTTGTGTCTGAAATTTGAGAGTATTCTGACTAAAGTATCGGACTAAATTTTTTTTAGAGATAAGCTCGCCTCTGTACTATGTTTACTCTGTACATTGTAGCTTTTTTGTATTTATATGTGCAATAAATATAGTCCAGCAATTGACTTGTGCGTTCATTGCTTGTTTGTATAGTATGTTACCTCACTAGTCAAATAGCAAACGACAATCAGGCTAAAAGAGAGATAGGGCGCAACCAAATTTAGAATTTGTTGAGTATGCCAAGGTAAGGTCGTCGTGTTCCTGCAAACGAGGTTACTTCCTCAATTGGGCACGCTTAGATGGGTTGCTTAGACGCACCCTACCCCTGTTTAAATACAGTTGTTCTTATTTCTAAAATGGAGAACATGATCTACTAGAATATATTTCACAATGTTTAGTAGTTTGAAAGTTCCTTATTATGCTGTTTTCACTCGTAATAATATCAATCAATTAGATAGATGAACCAACTTCAATCCAAGGATGTTACTGGTACCAATAAGCTCATGAACACTTTGTAGGTCATATACTTGTCCGCTCCTTCAAGCAGTGACAGCCCAGTGAATAAAGAATTAGTCTTGTAACCAACGGGTCCGCGTTCTAATCCAGGCGGGGGCATGCTACACTTTAAATATAAATTCATGTTCATGTACTCGTACATTATATGTAACTATCACTTACTCGGCGGCGAAGGAACACATCGTGAGGAAACCCAAGAAGTTATATTTTAAAAGTCGTGTGACCTAACCTAAGGAAGGTCTGGTTTTCCCTGTCGTATGTGGTCATCTGAGGGCAGTCGCATCTTGTCAAAATCAGTGCCTTCGCCAAATCCGCTTATGTAGTGGATCTAGCCAATCCTATTGGATTAGGAAACGGGTTAACGCTAGGAAGAAGATAGGGGGAAGCCCCCTAGTGGCGGGCACCTAAGGCTTTTTATAAATAAAATAAAAACTAATTCAAGAAATGTTTATTTATTTATGATTTACAGTGAAAAAAAACACAACCTCTGCTTAAAAAATAATAATTATCATCAATCAAACTTTGGTAACAAAAAATAATATTTTTAAAAGTGGCACCTACTACCGGACGGATACTTGTGCCATACCCCTAGCGCCGTACGTTTCAGAACAGCGTGCATCGATCACATATGTAGCCATTTGCACACTCTGGAACATCTGCACATGGTTCATGTGCCCACCCATGATAGGATGAGCACTGGATCCAATCTTCGTCATTGTCTTCTGTCGTCAAACAAACTACGCAAGGTGTTGTTTCTGTGTTAGATGTTTCAGTTAATGGTTCTATTTTCTTAGCTATGTCTCCATTTTTCCTTTTGGACTTCATATCTTTAGCTTGTACCTATTCTCTTGTCTACGATCTCTCCTTTGGTTTTAATTCCTTTGGTTTGTTTTCTTTGCCTCCTATTGCTGCTTTAAACTTAGATCCTATTTCCTTCTTTTTGTCTTTCGGGTTCTTTTCATTTTCTTTTTCTTCTACAATTTTTTTTGTATGACGATGACGTTAGAACTTCGCTTCGTTCACATTTCCTTTTTCGAGCTGTTGTTCGTTTTTTTTTTGCAGCGTGAGGCAACGGTGATAAGTTATAGATTATCTGAACAAGATGTGGAGCAGAACTCGTCGACGGTTTGGGATTTGTGGTTATAGGCTCACCACAAACAGACTGTCTAGGTTCGTCCATAAATACTTCTTCAACTGGATTGTTAGGCATTTCTGCATGGCAGATTGAAGCTGATCCGCCAGCAACAGTCGATTCAGGCAAGACAACCGATTCAATGTTCAGTGTGTTTGAGGAAGTTCCTGGCTGTTCTATGACTGAGTTCGACAACACGCCAGCTTGTCAGCTCCACGATTTAGTGCCTTTATCTAATCTTGTAGAATGTTTTTAGGAATGTTGTGGAGCTATGCCGCTTGTTTTACACTAAGTTCCTTGGACAAAACCTTATCAATCGCAGTTTGTAAGGTCTGTGGCTCCCACGATCCTTTCTTTTTCTTTTCCTCCATTTCGTTTCTCTCCGTTCTTCTGTACTCTAAAACAAAACGATATAATTAGAATAAATAACGTAAATGCCTACAAGAAATATCAATCTGTTTACTGTCCGGTGCTAGGGGATAACTTAGTGTCGGGTACTACGGACAGACAATATCGAACATAAGATGGTACCTACAAAAATTGTTTAAGAAATCTGTTAAAATTCTATCAGTTTACGGTTAACAATCAAATACTACTTCTATTCTCGACTACCATTACAATGTAAATACATAAATGTGTCGGAATCACTTACTTCAATCTTGCGTGACGCCGTGCTTTCCCGCCAAAAACAGCAAACAGCCGCTCCTGTAGTAGTGCCCTTGTGCGTCACTGGCGAGCCGCGGCGCGTGATCCTGTATCTGTGTACTCCCCGCGCCCCTCTCACTTGTAGTTTGAATCGAACCGGTTTATACTTGCTTGGATATAGCGGGTGCCCGGCGGTAGGTGCCGCCCGGCGTTACGGGACTTCCCCCTACTTGTTCGCTCCTGACGATAGGTAAAAAATCACAAAATATAGCTAGGTACAGAAAGGTTTTAAGCGAGGTAGTGCGCATCAAAGCAGCCCATCTGGGGAAGTACCTCCACCTCACAGAAAACCGCAGCCAAATAACAACCCCCTAGAGGGTTGATGTGTTCCTGCGTGTGAGTGAGGTCACCAGTAAGCTCCCAAGGAGTTGCTGTGTGTTGCGGCAGGGGAGATATCGCGCGAGTGATACTTAATATATCGCAAGCGTTAATAGGCTACGCCCGACGTAGTATAAAAAAAAAGAAATAAAAGTTAATTTATAATTTGTTATATTTTATCTGCGCAAATAAGCTCAAGTAAAAAATGCTCAAGTAAAGCTTTTACTTGTCTTTTCTATCCTAAAACATTATACGGGAAATGTTTCTGAGGGAAAAACACATCCTTTCCAAAAACCCTCATACTTCTACATTTAATTTCAGCAGTCAATGAACAATCAGAAAGCCGATTCAATCAACCAACAACACTTACAACAGCTCTCGTAATTATTCGTAGCAGACGGGATTATATTACAAAATTATTCATTGTAATTTTCGTATAGGTATCACGCGAGGTACGGCCATAATGAAGTTATGAATGAATAACCGATCTATACCGAATTTAGTCGTTATACTCGTAAGTGACGTATGTTCACTGCCTACGATAGCGTGTGGGATGAAAGTTCGACTTGAGTTTGCATGTTGCCACGTCATCGATGTTTCCGTCATAGTACCTTACACCAAAATAGCATTACCGACATTATAAAGGTACGTCTCCACAGCAAGCTGTGCGATCGAGATTCCTAAGAGAGAAATTAAATAAAAACTAAGATAACCAGTTGAGAATGCGCAAGCTTGCATTGCCAGAGGAACACCTGGCTCGTCAATTATATAACAATTCAATTTGTTTTTTAATTTGACGGCCATTTTGACTATGTTCCTTAAGAGATAGGAACGGTGTTCCTGAACATTCCTATTCTACTTTTTTATGCTGAATCTGAGGTCAAAATTCGAATATTCGAAAAAAATCGACAGACAAACGCACAGACAAACATATAGAATTCATATAGGAACGGTGTTCCTGAAAATCCTTTATTTGCTACGTAGCCCTCGCGAATAATTTGACACGTATTAGTTTAAATAATATCTTGTTGTAAATATATTACCTATTCCTTTTTTCACAGTTTTCATTTTTCTTTTCTAATGTATCAGCATTTCGGAAATTACCATTGGAGAAGAAGAAATGCTGAAAGAAACTTGCTAATAGTCTTATATTACTTATAATCCTTACTTTTTAGCAGTACAATATAATAAATAAAAATAAATGATGTTAAATTAAAGATATGTTGATACTGTATTGAATCTTTTCCAGAATTTCCTTTGTCAGTCAGATATTCATGAGGTCTATAATAAGTCTTTCCACAAAGAATATTTTATGGGCCGTTTGAAGACATTGTTGGGGAAGGACAGAAATGTTTCAGGAAATTTATTATGCACTCGACTACAATGTACAATAAATGGCCCACCAGTCGTAGTATGCCGATGCTTCTAAAATCTGGCTATGCTTTTCCGATAATACGTAAGAAAAGTTAAGCACATCAATTAGAAACTTGTTGGTTTTAATACCTCTTAAAATTTGACTGTAAAATACAGAATTTATGAACATTACTCTATGTCGCTGTACTCTATCCCAATTACGACAATTGTGATGGTGTGCAGCGCAACAAAGAAAGTTTTTCTCAACATTTCTGAAAAAATCATGACTGCTGTGAATGTCACTCTAATTATTTCATATGTTATATTGTGTATTATGTTTTTTCAATTTATATGAGTATCATGAGTTTTTTGAATTGGCTGTTCATAATCATAATCATAATCATTTATTTGCTTAGATAAAGGTACACAAGGATCTTACAGTACTTTTTTTCGCTTTATCTGCTATAGAATAGCATGCAAATATTAAATTTTTCGTTTAATAATTAATATATTATACAATTAATAGAAAAAATATAGATTTAATAGTTATTAGAATGAAATTATAAAGTCACCATAGATATATCATTTTGAAATGTCAATAATACAAAATTACAAAAAATAATTACATTTTATCATTAATCATATATGTCAATAAAATAAGTCTAATATAGAAGTCAATGAATAATAAAATGAAACAACATACAGAAATCTTAAATCATCGACTCTATCCAACAATATAACATTTTTAATATTTGATTTTTATAAATTCTTCAATACTATATACACATTCCTGTGATAAAATGCTGTATAGCGTCTTTTTAAAAGTATTGAATGGTAGTGTCTTTATACTGTCTGGTATTAAGTTATACAACTTTATAGACATATTAAAGCTATTTCTTGAAAAACAGGTAGTCCTATGAGAGGGCCCGAGTAATTTGTTGGGGAATCTAGTGCGAAAATTGGCAATTTCCTTTTTTGTCGTGTAAAAGTCGGGATTTTTTTTGACAAACTTGCAAATCTCAAGGATGTACATGGCTGGCAATGTAAGTAAATTTAATTTTCTGAATAGCGGCCGACACGATTCCAGGGGTCCGACACCACACATAGCTCTTAAACATTTTTTTTGAATAATGAAAGCACGATTTACCTCCACAGAATTTCCCCACATGATGAGTCCTGTTAAAGTTTGCCGTTGACAAATTTATTTAAATTTCGATTAAAACTCTTTGGACAGCTGGAGATGTACATTGAATTGAAATTTATTTCGACGCGCAACAGCCACATTTTGAAACTGCCGTCAATTTATAATAACAAATATGTCACATGATGTGCGACAAAATAAATTTGACTAGAAAAAAAAAATCACCTAATAATTTATTACGACTTTGTTGTGGTCTTAACGACAATGTTATAATAAATTTCGGTTAGCATTTTATGACGAAGCTCCATGCCGTGCCACGGTTTATAACTAGTTTAATGAGTAAAACCTGGTCGAAGTTTGTGCGAAGAAAGTCCGTCTATGGCCATCACTGAAGAAAACGTGAGGGCTGTGCAGTCAAAAGTTTGAGCATATACAAACATTTTATTTGTCAATCAAAAAAATAATATAAATAACATAATATCCTAATTAAAAATACAACTACAAACTAAAATTACCTAAACTTAAACTAGTAATTAAAAAAATGGGTCCTTTAGGTAAGGTGCCCATAACGCAGGCAGCGTTCCTGCGGTGGATTGCTAAGGAAAGTCTTTGAGCGAGAAAGCTGCCTGCGCGGGGTTCTCCAGTAGCCTCCCTCAGCCGTTTACTGAGATCCTTGAAGAGCTCGTGCGCGCCTCGAGCCCACGGACCAAGGGTCTCGACGCCGAGTTTAAGCATTGGTATGAACTAAGTACAAAAGTCTTACATAAATATATAGGCGTCAAAAAGCTTTGTACTAGATGTCCTCACAATTTGACGGATGCACAAAAATTGATGTGGATCATCAATGGAAAGATAATTGGATCGGTGTCGCGAAATACATGAAAAGTACAATGGAATAATAACCGATTCAACTTGCATCACCTATATATAACCGAAACAAAAAGACAATTTGTATTTTGGACGATTTTGGAATATATTCTGATCGTGAAAGATTGTGAATTTATTTTAAGAGTATCGTAAAAGTAGGTTGCTATTACGTTATGTCCTTACGTTACGAACGTACAAAAATGTTTAAGCCATATGGGCATAAACTTTTTTGTGTATCTATAGCGCAGAACGTAAAGTACCTACTGTATGTATAGATATAATAAATGGTTCTATGCACTGTATCAACGAGTTAGAAAAGTAGTAATCGTTATACAATTTGCTCTTATATAACTACGGTAGGGAGTTAGGTTACAATTTTGTGTCTTTAGTCTACAATTAAGCCGCGTAATATTATATTCCTACCTCAGAATACATTATAGCGGATAAGCAAGAGAAAATAGGTAGATACTTTTTATAAGTGGCAGATGTTCCATGACATAAATGGGCAGTGTAGGCATTAGGTAGATCTGGCAGCCGTTTCAAGAATTACTTTATGAATAATAGGCGCTTATGTTCGTTATTACTCTTTTACGGTTACTTTACTGGAATTGGGCAGGCATTTTAGGTATAATAAGTATCAGAAATAAAGCCGCTTCTAAGTTCCATTGTTGCCAAAAATAGTAAACTGTACCTATCTAGAACATTCCTACTTAATTGACTCTATTCAGAGATTGTAAAGTACTGAATCAAATTATTTTATTTACAAAATTTATAGCTATAGTTGATTATGTTAAAAAATAGATCACAATAACATATTCACTTGGTGTACTGTATGTGGGTAACACTGAACGTTTTAACATAATCAAAAACAGATTGTGTAGGGTATAGGTACCTCTTCTCTACTCTTGGAAGGTCAGGACTATAACGAGTCTCACTAATTTCACATAGACAAATATGCTGGAGTGTTGTCGTGATAGAGAAGGATGTTGCTTTTTAAGCGCTGCTGTCAAACGTTTTCCATGACAACTGGTAAACAATGACTAGCATACGAATGTGCAGGATTAGTTATTTTATATTTTAGCACATTAGTTGCGACATGACTCGTCCCGCTCAAGAATGAGGAAACCATCCATTTCTCCTGATTTCTGACATTCTTTATTTTTGTTGACAAATCTTCGAATGGAATTATCGATGGGGTAGATTGTCCTTTCGTTTCGGGTTCTTATTAATTTATCAGCTTTCATCTTTCTATCTATAACTTCACGCCAGATCCCTTGCGGGCAGGCAGATAATATCATATTCAGTATATGAGTCAACTTCGTTATACTTTTCAAGCATTTTGCGGCACCAAATGACGGCGTTTTTTTATTTTCCGTCTTTTTTTGTATACAACGTCGGGAGGCATATAAGCATACGGCCCACCTGATGTAAAGCTATTACTGTAGCCTATGAACGCTTGCAACACATTAAGTATCACTCGCACGATACCACCTCTACTGCTACAGCAATTCCTTAGGAGCTTACTGGTGACCTTACTCACACGCAGTAACACTACAATCCGTCGTTATTTTGCTGCGGTTTTCTGTGAGGTGGAGGTACGACCCCAGACGGGCTGCTTTGATGCACTCTACCTCTCTTAAAACACCCAGGCCACGACAAACAAACATTTTCACACACACAAATGTTTGTTCTGTGTGGGAATCGAACCCACGAGCGTTGCTGTCAAAGTTGCGTACCAGCGCGATTCCCTACTGCGCCACCGAGCTCGTCCAAATTGCGAGATCCAAAGTTTTCTGACGCCTAAATGATCGAAGACTTTTTGTATTAAGACTTTTTGTATTTGCCCCATACGTAAACTTGCCCTAAACTATTGATAAGTCACTCTTTTATCAGCTTCTACGAGTATTATTAGCTGCACAGCACTCATATTTATTGGATCCAATATTCATCTACGCATTTTAGTCAACGTATTTAACTACTAATAATTATTTACAATATACGCAACATCTTGTAGTATAAATTAATCAAAGACCAAAATTATTTAATTATCAACAGCGCAGGCTAAAGGCGTTGTGGGCAGAAACCGCCAATTTGCAAAGTAGATTTCTGCGGCGTCATCGTAAAATACCGCATGGTAACACTGGTGAAATCTTGTAATAAAGTCGTAGGCTGGGAACACAGATGAATTTGCGTAATAAAATTGGACGTTGGCAGCACTGACGAATTGGCGCCTCCGCATAATTTTATGTTTTTATTGCTCCCTCATGAAATGTTCGAATTTTAATTTAGGAGAGTAATTTTTATTTTTCTATTATTTTGCTGCCTATAATTACCATTACTAGCAAGATTTATATAAATCGGGTATGATAGCTGCTACGCTACGAGGTACACTAAATTTTAACATTTTGATTTTAAAATCCACAGAGGCGGGAAAAGGGGGCACGCGGCTACAATCCGGGGACGGGATTTTTGTAACATTAATATTTGAACCTGTCTATATTAATGTTCGCATCGAGCTAGCGTTTTGTGTGACAGGTTGCATACAAACAGGAATGTTACAAAAAATGCATTCAGGTTAGCTGCCGCTTTCCCGCCTGTACCATCTCTGTGTGTTTAGGCTTATACGCCTGACGGTTGAACACAGTTTAACCATCCGGCAATACAGTCCACCTGATGTATAGTGGTTACCGTAGCCTATGAATGCTGGTAATAAATTAAGTATCACTCGCGCGATGCCTTCACTGCTGCTAACACAGCAACTCCTTAGGAACTTACTGGTGATCTCACTCACACGCAGGTAGTTTGTTATTTGACTGCGGTTATCTGTGTGGTGGAGGTACTGCCCCAGACGGTCTGATGCGCCCTACCTCCTTACCTCTCTTAAAAACACCCACACCAAGACAAATAGACATCTTCATGCACACAAATATTTGTTGTATGTGGGAATCGAACTCGAGCTCGTCAAAACGATACGAGTATATTAAATAAACAAAATAGTTTAATTATGGCCACGTTTTTTAGAAATATTTAGGGTCAATGCAAGTGCTTCTGAAAATTTTTCCACTATATTTTACGGTACAAATGACTATTCTATCTATTAGACTATTTAATGATTATTCTTGACCGATTCTGGGTAATACCTGATTGTCCACTTTCTTCTTGTCACTACTATCTTGGTGAGTTACTTTTAGCCTTGACAGACGTGTCTTTGTTTCTATTTCTTTTCACACTCTTCAAATGATAAGACTGTCACAATGGAACGGTACTCGTTTGTGCTTGTGATTTGAAATATTGATAGACTAGGTGATTTTAAATTCCTCTAACTCATTATATTTGCTTATACTTTCCATTAATACAAAGGATGTATTATTATTAGTTGTTTAGTATAACTTTTTATACTACATACTTATGTAGGTAATAAGTACATTTTTATTTTTTTAATTAGATTTATTAGGCAATTTACATTAATTTTAGATGTAATTTACACGTACATACATGTACATACATGTACCTCTGTTTATATGTATATATTTAGACCTATATAAGTAATTATATCAATAAGAATAAATTTTCCTTCCTTGCTAACACTAAAACAAAAATATCTTTCGCACTTGTACCTCTTTTAATCATTTCTCCTTTTAGATGCTTTATTGATGAAAATCTTGTCATTGGCACAGATATCATGATTACCGAGTGTTACAGTTTATCGAGCATTTCCGCTGTTCAGACCCTAAATGCAATACGTAATGCGTAGGTAAGAGTCATTTATATGATCTTACCAAAGCATTAGATTGTGTCGACTATCGAATACTGCTCAAACTGTACCTTTATGGAGTTACAGATGAAGCCAGAATGTGTCTTATTTAAACAACAGAATGCAGTGGTTGATGGTGTTATATCAAAGACACAAATATAAATATTTTGGTGGCTCAGGGTTTAATTTTGGGCCCATTTATTACTAGTGTATGTAGATGCCTGTCCTAGATGGTGCAGAAACTTATATATGACGTTGACGAGCTCGGTGGCGCAGTCGTGGATGACGCGACTTCGACACCAACGCTCGTGGGTTTGATTCCCACACATGACAAACATTTGTGTGCATGAATATGTCTGCTTGTCTTGGTCTGGATGTTTAAGAGAGGTAGGGCGTATCAAAGCAGCCTGTCTGGGGAAGTACCTCCACCTCACAGAAAACGGCAGCCAAATAACCGCTCCCTAGAAGGCTGTTGTGTTTCTGCTTGTGAGTAACGTCACCAGTAAGCTCTTAAGGAGTTGCTGTGTTAGCAGCAGAAGAGGCGGGATGCCTCAAATGATACTTAATATATTGCAAGCGTTCATAGGCAATAGTAACCGCTTTACATCTGGTGGGCCGTATGCTTGTACGCCTTCGGAGGTTGTATAAAAAATGTTTAATTTGGTGATTAATTTAATTTTTAACCTCATGTTTGAAAACGGAAGAAAGCTTCCATAGAAAAGCACGGTACGCGACGCGATTCCAGTGTGTGAAGTGACTTCCTCGCCAACTATATTAAACCACCAACAGTAGTTAGAGTCACAATAAAACCAGTTGAGAATGCGCATACTTGCATTGCCAGAGGAACACCTGGCTCGTCGATTATATAACAATTTTTTTTTTAAACTTTGTCGGTCATTTTGACCATGTTCCTTAAGAAATATGTTATTGGTTTTGAAGACATTCCTATTCCACTTTTTAATTTACTTTTCGAATCTGAAATTTAAAATTCAAAATTTTTCTTTTTAATTTGTCTGCCATTTTGACCATGTTCCTGAAGAGATAGGAGGTTGGTTGTTTCAGACATGCCTATTCTACTTTTTTATGCTGAATCAGAATCTGAAGTCAACATTCGAATATTCGAAAAAAAGCGACAGACACACACAGAGAACACACACACAGGCAAACATAGATTCATATAGGAACGGTGTTCCTGAACAAAAGAAATATGAAGACAAACGCGGGCTATTTGCGGATTTGCTATCCTGAACGACGTAGGCGCTTCAACACGGGGTCCCTCATTATGTTTTCGTTCACCGTCGAGCAAGTGATAACAGCAAAAATCCTTAATGGATAGCCCACAGCAGGATTTGAATTAGGGATCAACTGGTTAATGAGCTGAATTTTTATTCACTTGCCTATCTTTATGAAATATATTAGGCTTATGTATTACATTCGCAGAATAACAGTTTTCTATTGTCGCCTCGAGCTATACCTACGCCCACACGTAGTCTATCTTTCCAACTCAATTAGCCTCAGCGTTGTCACGTACCACCAGGCAGTTTCGATTGACTGCTTTCATTTGCACTTCCCTAACGAGATATGTCCTAGGCACTGAATAACGAAGTGCTGACGTGACTAGGTATCTTTAAACTTAGACTTGAATGGTTTTAAACAAACGAATAAAATATGTTTTTGATGTAACTTTGTTTGGTAGACTTGTATGTAGCTATACGGGACGTGAAAGGCTCGCTATCATGTTACGAGTTAGAACTAACCTCGTCTGCATGTGATTTACCCTGCTAGTTAATAAACGAGGCTCTAGCAAAAGAGAGATAGGGCGCATCAAAGCATCGCGACTGGGGATTTTTTTTATACAACGTCGGGCAGCATACAACCACTAGGATCTAGGGATTTGTTATTTGGCTGCGGTTTTCTGTGAGGTGTGGGTACTTCCCCACACGGGATGCTTTGGTGCTTTGCCTACCTTTCTTAAATACACCCAGATCAAGATAAACAGACACGTTCTGTTCTTATGTTCTTCTTTCGTAAGATGGACGTATTACTTGACGACCTCGGTGGCGCAGTGGTGAAACGCGCTGTTATGTTACTTTGACACCAACGCACGTGGGTTCGATTCCCACACAGTACAAACATTTGTGTGCATGAACATGTATGTTTGTCTTGGTCTTGATATTTTCTATGTATAATAAGTATGTATTTACAAAAAAAATGTATATCTATACCTATGTTTCTCAGTTGTCTAGTACCCACAACACAAGCTTCGCTTACTTTGGGGCTAGATGGCGCTGTGTAATTTGTGCGACAATATATTCATATTTATTTAATTGGAGAATATTTTAAACCTCTTCCTCTTAGCGTTATCCCGTTTTCCAATCCACTAGGATTGGCGGGGTCCGCTACCTAAGCCCAAGGATTTGGCGAAGATACTGTCGACTGCCGTCAGACCTCCGCAACCCAGAAGGAAAACCAGATCATTCTTAGGTACAGTCGGGCACACACACGTCTTTTGTAACATAATTCAAAGCAAATGATAATAACAAATATGTACATAAATCCGAAAACACGAATTTAGTGGTACACATGCCATGATTCGAACTGGTGACCTGTTGTTTTCTAAGCCGGTTTTTATCCCCTGGTCGATCACTGCTCTAATATATATATAGTAAAGCATCCACCAGCACCTTGGCTTACTACTTCGATCAAAAACTATATGCGGAAACGGGATAAAGCAAAGTCCAAACTCAAAAAATTTCCGACTGAGAATCATCTCCTGGAATACAAAAAACTACGGAACATCTGCAATAGGATGTGTAGGGATGCAAAACGCCAACATATCCATTTTTCCCTGGAAAATATGTCCCAGCCCTGTATCTGGAAATTCTTACGTTCACTGGGTGTGGGTAAACCTCCTGAGAATGTCAGTGGGTCTTTAGATCTAAACTCATTAAATAAACATTTCTGTACTCACCCCATTTCTGTCAATCCGGTAACTAAAATTGCTACATTATCTTCGATTTGTCAACCCGTCCCACCCGCACGTGACGAATTCTCATTCCACTGCACTACAGAGGAGGAAGTTAAAAGGAGCATCTTATCCATTACCACGAAAGCTGTGGGCAGTGATGGCTTGAGTCGCGACATGTTGATCCCAATTTTAGATTATATTATTTCAGCAATCACACACATAATAAATTTTTCCCTGTCCACTAACGTTTTTCCAAAGCTTGGAAAATGGCTCAGGTCATCCCAATCCCTAAAACTTCTAATCCCACAGCCTTCTCCGAATATCGGCCAATCTCCATTCTTCCACTGCTGTCTAAAATTCTTGAAAGCGTTGTTCACAAACAACTTAGTTCATATCTACATCAGCACAATCTTCTTAGCCCCTTTCAATCGGGGTTTCGTCCTCATCACAGCACAACGAGTACGTTATTGAATGTCACAGATGATATACGATTTGCTATGGACAATAAAAAACTTTCCCTGGTTATTCTGTTGGACTTCAGTAACGCATTCAATTCTGTCGATTTTGACATTCTCTTAGGAATTCTTCGCTCTTTGAACTTATCCTCCTCTGTGACCGCGTGGTTCGATTCTTATCTTCGTGGACGCTTGCAATGTATAAAACTTGATGAATATTCATCTGATTGGACTCTACTAACTGCTGGTGTGCCACAAGGCGGTGTTTTATCTCCATTACTTTTCTCGATTTTCATTAACGAATTATCCAAAGTAATTACTTCTCCCTACCATCTATATGCAGATGATCTACAAATTTATAGACATTTTTCCCTACCTGATGCATCTAGTGCTGTTGCGGCTATGAATGAGGAGCTGTGCATAGTCCAGAAATGGGCTGACAGCTTTGGCCTCTTAGTAAATCCATCTAAATCACAGGCCATTATTATTGGTAGTCGACAGTTGAAAAATAAGATCAAGGTTAGCGTTTTGCCACAGGTCATCTACAAAGGTCTCCCGATTGTCTTCACAAATAAAACCAAGAACTTGGGACTGATCATCGACGAGACCTTATCCTGGACTGCGCAGATCAATAACGTCAGTAAACGCATGCATTACACATTTCATTCACTCAGGCGGCTCCAGAATTTCTTACCGTTCAAAACTAAAGTTATGCTAGCGCAGTCGCTTCTTCTCCCCATTCTCGACTATGCTGACATTTGCTATTTAGATGCGACTGAGGAGCTACTTAATAAACTAGAACGATTACAAAATCTGGCCATCCGTTATATTTACGGCTTGCGTAAATATGAGCACGTTTCCGAATTCCGTACACGTTTAAAGTGGCTCCCTATCCGCCTTCGCAGAAATGTGCACATATTATGCTCCCTGTATAAAATCCTCAATAACCCCGAGACACCTCAATACCTTCGATCCCGGTTTTCTCATAAGACAACTCCCATCCGTTCCCAACGTCCTTGTCTTACCAAAACTCTGAACTATCCATCATCCAACACAATCTTTTTCTTTCGGTCATTTACTGTCAATGCAGAACAAATTACCGCTGCAAATACGGAACAGCTGCTCTGTATCTACTTTCAAGAAGAGGTTAAGTGAGCACTATCTTACTCATGACAAGTAATATTATATGTATAGTATATATGTATTTATTAATTTGTATATATATGGAAAAAATGAAGATTAAATTCTGCATAACTTTTAACTACCAGCCAAAATAAAATTTACTGCACACACGTTAGGGTTAGCTGGAAGATATCTCTTAAAGAGATAAGCTCGCCTTTGCACACTGTTTTCTGTAATACCTAATTTTATGTTTTGTTATGCAATAAAGGATACATTATAAATATTTTTTTATGAAATATTTTAAACCATATACCAATAAGGACCGCGATTTTGATCTGCGAACATCCACTTTACCCTCCGAGCCATAGTGGTGAATTGAGTTACTACGTAATAACGGTCTCATCGGTTCTCCATAGGTAAGTTCTTATTTCCTTCATGGTTGCAAGCTTTCATAGGCTACTGTAACTATCTATACAGATAAATAAAATTGGAGTGTCTGTTTCTAGTATTAAAATAACCGCTTTTTACTAAATACATATGGATGTATCTATACACGGTACATATACCAAAATTAATATTTTTACAATTTTTGTCTGTCTGTCCGTTGTTCGGCTGGACCGATTTTGACGGGACTTTCACTGGCAGATAGCTGATGTAATAAGGAGTAACTTAGGCTACTTTAATTTTCGAATTTTCGAATTTTTATTTATTTTTATTAATATAAATAAATAATAAAAAAAATCGGCCAAGTGCGAGTCGGACTCGCGCACTAAGGGTTCCGTACCATTATCTATAAAAACGGCGAAAAAATCACGTTTGTTGTATGGGAGCCCCCTTAAATATTTATTTTATTCTATTTTTTAGTATTTGTTGTTATAGCGGCAACAGAAATACATCATCTGTGAAAATTTCAACTGTCTAACTATCACGGTTCATGAGATACAGCCTGGTGACAGACGGACGGACGGACGGACGGACGGACAGCGGAGCCTCAGTAATATGGTTCCGTTTTACCCTTTGGGTACGGAACCCTAAAAAATAACTATTTGTTTTACGTAAAGCAGTTTGTATGCTTCTTTGCCTTCCGGCGCTATAAAAAAGGTATGGATTCCCCAACTGTTCATTTATTAAAAAGAGCTAGGGCGCATCCAGCCAGCCCTTCTGGGGAAGTACCGTACAGAAAACCGAAGCCAAATAACAACTGTCTAGAGGATTGCCCTTCGAATTCAGTACAATAATGCGTTTAGGGTGCTGATGGGGTTGCCTCGGCACTGCAGTGCGTCTGGGATGTTTGCTGAGTGGAAGGTTGATTGTTTCTACACAACCATCAGGAAACGGTGTGCGTCCCTGATGCGCAGGCTCAGGGCTAGCCGCAACACCATCCTAAATGCATTTGCAAACAGGTTTGATTGTCAGTACATGAACCATTGTTGTATGGTACATGTACGGACAAACAAACAAACAACCATCTGCAATCAAAATTATTAACCTTGAATCTTAATAATATAATACTTTTAATCATATGTTATAATTTAATGATAATTTTGAAATTTTAATTAACTTTTAATTTTTTATTAGAAATAAAAAAAAACTGTATAATTTATATGACTATTATGGCTATAACTGCTGAAATAAATGAATTTGAATTTGAATTTGTATTCCTGCGTATGAGTGAGGTATCCAGCTCCTAAGGAGTTGCTGTGTTAGCAGCAGAGGTGGCATCGCGCTAGTAATACTTAATGTATTGCAAGCGTTTATAGGGTACGGTAACCGCTTTACATCGGGTGGGCCGTATGCTTGTATGCCTTCCGACGTCGTACCTATACAAAAACAAACCGTTAATTGCAAGTCCATATAGTTTGCGCTCGCTTGATTTGTCATCATTTTTGACATTATGTATATTATGATTGAATTAAACAATTTTTAACGGAAATATCGCGCATTTTATTTATTTTGTTGAACCTGACGTTTCGAACGCTTTGCAGCGTCCGTGGTCGCAGGAATACTTCCTTCCAGATATCCAGACTTCCAGGTATTTCCGTTAAAAAATTGTTTAATTCAAAGTATAACAATCGCGAAAACCTAAGACAACACTATGTATGTTATGACCTGGGCGATATAGCTTTACTGGGCGTTTTTTTCATTCATCTTCGGGTGGTATACAAACATACGGCTCACCTGATGTAAAGTGGTTACCACAGTCTATGAACGCTTGCAATGCATTAAGCATCGCTTGCGATGGCACCTCTGCTGCTGACACAACATCTCCTTAGGAGCTTACTGGATACCTCACTCACACGCAGGAACACAACAACCCTCTTCCTGCGACCACGGACGCTGCAAAGCGTTCGAAACGTCAGGTTCAACAAAATAAATAAAATACGCGATACTTCCGTTAAAAATTGTTTAATTCAACCCTCTAGGGAGTTGTTATTTGACTTCGGTTTTCTATACGGTACTTCCCTAGACGGGCTAGTTTGATGCGCCCAACCTCTTTAAGAGCTTACTGGTAAACTCAATCACTCGCAGGAACGCAACAACCATCCAGGCAGTTGTTTTTAGCTGTGGTTTTCTGCGACGTGTAGGTACTTCGCCAAGACGGGCTGTTTTGACGTACCCTACCTCCTTCACCATGAGATTATTTTGAAGTCTTTCCCTAAATAAATTTCTAGGAAACAATAACAATAGCCGTTACAGAACACGTAATATAAATCTTTGCATATCTGTTGTGAGCGTTCATAATTTTCCATTCACAAGTATCATAGTGATGTGAATAGGTGACACGGTTTAGAAGTATCGATAAAAATAAATCTTTAATTGGAAATAAAATACATTGGAAGAAATATACAGAATCAGTCTATTAACCGTCTGGTCACTGGTTCGATATTCATGGTGTCGTACATTACTGAATTCGTTGTTTTGAAATTATTCACATATTTGTAATTATAAGTTGCTCGCTGAAAGAGAGCTTCGGTGTTAAAAGAAGAGGCATGCTCCGTTGGTTCGGACATGTAGAAAGAATACTGGTAGAAAGAATTACGAAACAGGTATACAACGTCAAAGTAGAATGACGTAGGAGCCGAGGAAGTCCAAGACTTACCTACTATGACCAAATTGATCATGTTTTATCAGAAGATGATGCCAGGAGCTTTAGAAAATGGAGAGCGTGCATGAGAAGAGTAATGAATGTATAACAATCGCGAAAACCTAAGACAATACTATGTATGTTATGACCTGGGCGATATAGCTTTACTGGGCGTTTTTTTTATTCAACTTCGGGTGGCATACAAACATACGGCTCACCTGATGTAAAGTTGTTACCACAGTCTATGAACGCTTGCAATGCATTAAGCATCGCTTGCGATGGCACCTCTGATGCCGACACAACATCTCCTTAGGAGCTTACTGGATACCTCACTCACACGCAGGAACACAACAACCCTCTTCCTGCGACCACGGACGCTGCAAAGCGTTCGAAACGTCAGGTTCAACAAAATAAATAAAATACGCGATACTTCCGTTAAAAATTGTTTAATTCAACCCTCTAGGGAGTTGTTATTTGACTTCGGTTTTCTATACGGTACTTCCCTAGACGGGCTAGTTTGATGCGCCCAACCTCTTTAAGAGCTTACTGGTAAACTCAATCACTCGCAGGAACGCAACAACCATCCAGGCAGTTGTTTTTAGCTGTGGTTTTCTGCGACGTGTAGGTACTTCGCCAAGACGGGCTGTTTTGACGCACCCTACCTCCTTCACCATGAGATTATTTTGAAGTCTTTCCCTAAATAAATTTCTAGGAAACAATAACAATAGCCGTTACAGAACACGTAATAGAAATCTTTGCATATCTGTTGTGAGCGTTCATAATTTTCCATTCACAAGTATCATAGTGATGTGAATAGGTGACACGGTTTAGAAGTATCGATAAAAATAAATCTTTAATTGGAAATAAAATACATTGGAAGAAATATACAGAATCAGTCTATTAACCGTCTGGTCACTGGTTCGATATTCATGGTGTCGTACATTACTGAATTCGTTGTTTTGGAATTATTCACATATTTGTAATTATAAGTTGCTCGCTGAAAGAGAGCTTCGGTGTTAAAAGAAGAGGCATGCTCCGTTGGTTCGGACATGTAGAAAGAATACTGGTAGAAAGAATTACGAAACAGGTATACAACGTCAAAGTAGAATGACGTAGGAGCTGAGGAAGGCCAAGACTTACCTACTATGACCAAATTGATCATGTTTTATCAGAAGATGATGTCAGGAGCTTTAGAAAATGGAGAGCGTGCATGAGAAGAGTAATGAATCTTAAAGAGTGAGGTGTGCAAGGATCAAGTCATGTGGCGCTAGGGATTTGGCGTGAAGTTATAAGTTAGTTGCCCGGCGGTGAACCTATGAACACTTACAACACAGGAAGTATTGCTCACACGTTGCCACCCCTTGTGTTAACTCAGTAACTCCTCAGGAGTTTACTAGTAACCTCAATCACTCGTAGGAACACAAAATCCCTCCAGGAAATTGTTATTTGTTTGCGGTTTTCTGTAAGTTGGAGGTACTTCTCCAATCGCGTTGCTTTTATGCGCCCTACCTCTTTTAAAAGGTGTTGCATGTTATGCAATTCCTGAGAAGTTTTCTTCCGAATACTTGTGGATGTTGTTGTGGATTAAACTGCCAACCGAGGTGTTTCCAAGGGGATATATATTGGATCGCCTAACGCCTCACTGTCATTGGCACACAAAGTATTGGCCTAATTTATTTTCGCACAATTGTCACTTGTCCTAAATTTGTTTAGTCTATTTTCAATTTCCTAATTTTTTTTGAAACTTCCCAAATTCGACATTAGACGGAACAATTCATTATTCCAACTATTTACAATTACTAAATTATGATCCGCACAAAGTGAACACGCATAAAAGCGTAACGCATAATAATTTTTGTATAGCAAAATTAGTTAATAAACAATACAAGCAGACAAGCAATTTGTAATTTTGTAACATCTCTTTTTTGGTAATATCGAATAATTGTGTGTGTTATATGTAAAAAGTGCCACTTTCCAGAAATAGCACGATACGAGAACTACGTGGAATGAAAGATGATGTAGTGACAAAATTGAAAAGGGTGCCCAGAGATGTTTTAGACGTTTAATAAAAATAATGCTAAAAGATTTACTAAAGAAGTGTCTGCAAGAGTGAGTGAAGATGTCAGCGGAATCGCCCTAGACAACACAGACATATAGACCAAATTAGTGATGTGCTGAAAAGGGGCCAAATCAAAAGCTAAAACCAAAGAGCATGCATGACGAGGTTAATGAGTGTGGAAGTATGTTTGCGAGGGAGGTATGTTTGGATCGGTGCACCTGGCATTTTATAGTCTCTGTCTGTCCCAACGGGAGCCAGGCGTGACGACATATATGTATCTATGCATATCTTTTATGAATACACTATGATAAAATACTTTATCAAACTACCCTTCTATTTAAATTATTTTTATCTGTCCTGGCTGTAAATTTAATTAAATTTAACTGTCACCTAGTACTATTGCTATCGCTTTATGACTCTGTAATCTGTAAGATTTCCATATTTTGAATGTCGGGATCAACTACCCAAGTCATTTATTGTACGAGCGAATGAAAGAGAGCAGAATGAGATTAATTATCACTTTAAGTCGACGGTCCCAGTTCATGATATCGTTATTAGTTGGCCGGTTCAGAAATGGTGCCATTTGGCCTCAGCGAATTTGCAATGCAGCGTATCCTAAATGTGGAATAATAATGAGTTAATGAGCATATTGTTTCATATAATAAACAATAAGTTTCTTAGTTGTGACCAGTTACGGGAATACTATTTTAGAGACTTTGGGGCTGAACCACTGTTATCGATATCGACATTGTGGCATCCCTCATCAAATCTTCCATTTAACTGCAACTGTTAGATGCGTCGCGATGATCATTTGCAGCGCCGCGTTCACTTTTATGTTGTTTGTTGCAGTGTTAGTGGTATGTTCAGTCCAAAGTCTTCAGTTGGAGAGTCAGGCATCGACGAGGAAACCAAGGATCACCAAGTATAGTAAGACCACGTTAGCGCCCGGCGGGTCTACGGTGAGCTCAGTTTTAATTTTATACGATATTACTTGTTCGTGTATATATTTGTGTTGCTTTTTTTATAATGATTTCACAAGTTTGTCGAATATGAATATCAAATTCATTGAAATAATGTATAAATATATGAATAATGTTTAGACATAATTTTTTTAATATAATGTAAATAGGATTAAATTTACAAGTGTTTTTTTCATTTATGTTTAAGTCTATTTGTATATTATTGCATTTTTCCATTACAATTACGTTTGTACATACGATACTACATGCTACATCAAATGTTATGTTTTTTAAGTTATTTTTTTCATATATTAATAGAAAAAGAGTCACCTAATTTTATAATACAAGAAGCTAAACTTTCTTAAGTCGCAGGTGACATTTTCTCACAATGGTGACCTAATTACGCCTGTTTATTGTTGTGTATTTAATTAACCGCTGTGATCGACTGTTCAAGGATATTTTTGTATTGTTTTGTCCTGGTTTTATTTCTATACTAACTATTACTAACTAAACTTTATAACTTTACATTTTATTTTATACAGTGACTGACGTTGTCCATCGACCAAATTGAGTCGTGACCCAAAAGCTTATTTTCTTGCAGCCAATTCTCGTGACTCTCGCACACATATCATGATAACTGCTTTATCTGAAACGTACCTACTGATATTATTAGATTAAAGGTTAAAATTTTATATATCTCTGAACTATCTCTGACCCATATTGACGCAGTCTACTTTATATTAAAAACATTCTAAGTTTTTAATATACACATATATATTTTTTTATATTGAGTCTTTCATATTCATAAAAACTCTAATGCATGTGAAGAAATGCGATTTTGGGAGAGCATTTGATAATAGCATCGTTAGCCTAATGGATAAAGAATCAGCCTATTAGCCGCATGGCTCTGGTTCGAATTCTAACGTGGACACGTACCACTAAATTTGTGTTTTCGGATATTTGTCACTTGCTCGGCGGTCAAGGAAAGCATCACGAAGAATAACATCTCGACCAAGAAATAATATTTCAAAAGACGTCTGACCTAAGTAAAGTTTTCCCTTCAGGGATCGTGGAGATCTGACGGCAGTTGCTCGGCAAATCCTTTGATTCAAGTAGCGGATTCCGCCAATCCAAAATCCGTAACGGGATAATGCTAGGAAAAAGAACAAAAATAATCTACACAGTACAACTTAACATCATATGATAAATAATAATGATAAAAAAGATATGTCTAAATTTTAGAAAAAGTAATCTATAAATCTGTCTAGGAATCCTTTTGAAAAATATAACCTGTTGTGTAAAAGTCAAGTACGGTTCAGGAAAAACAAAACAATAAACATTGCCATATATAATTTCCTGAGTACCATTATGATTAATCTAAACTCAAACCATTTTGTTTGTGCATTGTAACCAGAATATGTACCAAAACATAGACTGAAACAACATACACCTCAAGCTCTAGATTAGTGCAATACGGAGTACAACGGGGAAGTGTTCTAGGCCCGTTAATGTTATTAATATATATTAATAATTTTTCCAAAATTGTAAATCATCATACTGTGTTATTTGCAGATGATAGTACTGTTCTATTTGTCGATAAAGATAGTATGTCTTTCGAAAGAGACGTAAATGAAACTTCAGCGATGCAATTCTCTAAGCGACTCGTAATGGCTGTGTGCGTCGCTGTGATCACAGATGTCACAGCTTTGACATCGTCTACTGCGATCACGGCTAAATTATTTGGTATTCTATAAGGCTGTAAGCGTACGCGAGGCTGTTTGCCTTGTAGAATTCCGATTCCAAACGCAGCCTTGCGGCGCTAGTGTCGCACAACCATGAAAAGCGACGCCAAAGAATTGCAATTTTGTGTTCAAGGCTGTAACAGCCGATGTTTCCGAGGATGTAAGAATGTTTGCTCTTACAGAATTGCATGGCAGGACGCGTTATCAAATCGTTACAGTCAATTAATCTCATCATTAATCTAGAAAGAACGAAGATAATGTGATTCGGTATATAGTTTAACTGAAAGTCATTTGCAAATAAATAATTCAGGCACAAACGTGAACGAAGTATATGTCACAAAATTTTTAGGTCTCCACATCGATAAGGATTTAAACTGGTATTCACACGTACACAATGCTTGCAATAGAATTTATCAGTACGCCTATGCACTACACATGTTAGGAAAAGACGTTGATACATTAGCACTTCTAACCTCCTATCATGCATTAGTAGCATCCATGCTCATTCTGGTGAAATACTTCTGAGCGGAAGCAAAAGAAATGCGTAATGCAAGCTGTAACAAAGAGATTGCTGTAAAGCATATTATACGAAAATAAAAATATTACGAGTACCTTGTTTGTACATATTTAAATGTGCATTGTTTGTAAGAAATAATATTCACATGTATCAAAGATTAAGAAATAACAGCGACATAAAATGGCTTTTCCCCCTATAAGATCTGCTCACTTTCATAAAAATGTTATGTGTATGGCACCAAAACTATACAACAATATACATTGACAGAACGCTAAGATTGAATAGGGTTTCAGACGAAGGACCTCTGCCTAATTAATTAAGCAAAGCATATTAACTACAGCGTTGACGAATATTTACAAGACACGTTTTAATAGTGAATATAATCGTGACATGAAATGTACATCTGACATATTTGTAATATCTTTAATGTACATTATAATGCAATAGTATTAAACACTAAAAGAGACCATGATACATAGTCGGACTTATCCCACAAAGAGATCTTTACCAGCCAACCTTAGAGTCACTGATAGAGAATATAGCAGTGTCGTAAAGCACATGTTACGTTACCACAACTATTGAGGAGAATATGAAATTACGAACTTGTACATAACTATAACTTTACATAAACTATACATATACATAATAATATAGAAGAATAGTACCCAATATTTGAATAAATTTAATAAAATAAATTAATTGGAAGAATACACATTAAAAAATCAAAATTTATTTGAATTATTTGCTATTTTAAAAGTTGTTTTCTTTGAAATTGTATTTTAGCTTCATTTTTGAAATAACGAGAATTTATAATCCTGTGTGTCGAAAGGCAAAACGTAATAGTGGTAATCCGTTTAAGTTTCTAAGATCTTTTATACCTACTTATGCATAAATAAAGTTTGAGTAAAAACTCTAACTCATTTCCAAATTTTTACAATATTAGCATTACTTGTGGTCCTCGACATGGGTGTCTGGGACACCTAAGTCGGGTTTGTTAACACATACTGTGATCTTGCCAACTTTTATGATCTTCCTATTCACTTACTTTTTATGATCGGAAAAGGAAATTTAAAGATCATTTGTGTTTATTGCAGGAGCCAGCCACTGAGCGCAGTCTAATGACGGCCACCTACAGGCTTCAAGTCTCAGGAGAGACTTGTATCTTGCTCACCGTAGACGCCTTGCTGGACATCTCTTACGTCACTAAGCTGAATGAACGAGCTGTAAGTCAGCAATTTATACGTATATGATACAACCATTTACTAATTAACAAATAACACTATACTTAAATTACTAGCGTACCCGAGGCTCTGAAGCGAGTGCATAGGACGGGACCGGGATTAACGCTAACGATGATGATCATGACTATTCTTAAATCACTGAACCTACTTTGAAAATAATATTGCATTGGATCTTGTGCTTTTGCCCCATGTTATTAGAAATAGTCTATATTCATAATACGTTTACTTACTTCATGTTATAGAATATTAATTTACATTATCTCTTTAATAAAGAATGAGGATTTTCTCGATGTATATTTATGAATATTTATGTATATTTAGGCCAAGACTTACCTACCATGACTAAATTAGTCGTGTTCTATCAGAAGGTAGCCCTAGAAACCGGCGAGCGTGCATGAGAAGAGCAATGAATGTTAAAGAAGCGAGTGAGATATGTAAGGATCGAGTCACGTGGCGCTTGGTTCTCTCTGCCTACTCCGCAAGGGATTTGGTCACGCCAAGTTGTAGATTATATTTATGAACTTATTTTAAGAATCAGCCTATTAACCATATGGATTCTGGTTCGAATCCTTTAAATTCGTATTTTCGAATTTATAGTACATCATCATCATCTTAGCCTATATTTGTCCACTGCTGAACATAGGCCTCCCCTCTAGAGCGCCACCAGTCTCGATCCTCTGCCGCCTGCATCCATCGACAAACCTATTGAGCTCGTCGCTCCATCTAGTGGGGGGTTGTCCCACACTGCGTGTAGGTACTAGTACGGAGACGCTATTCGAGAACGTTTCTTCTCCAGCGGTTGTCGGTTCTAGGAACTGTGTCGCCGGTCCAACTTCAACTTGCATATCCTGTGGGTATATTGGTTACCTTAGTTCTACTGTAGATATCCTCATTTCTGATTCTATCACGCAGAGAAACCCTGAGTACAGCTCTTTCCATAGCACGCTGAGTGACCTTGAGCTTTCCCAAACGACCCGCAGTGATGGGCCACGTAAAATTATAGTACATACTAGCTTTTACTGGCGGCTTCGCTCGCATTGATAAAAAATATATATTTCTTTTTAATAAAAAGTATCGTATGTTACTTCTGATACCTCCAAGAATATGTGTACAAAGATTCATGATGATCGGTTCAGTAGTTTTCGCGTGAAAGCGTAACAAACAAACGGACATTCACATTTATAATGTTAGTAGGATTTGTAACTATGGCGGCGGTAAAGGAAAACATCGTGAGGAAACTCGCACGCACCAGAAATTATATTTCGAAAGACGTCTGACTTAATTAGAGAAGGGTTTGGTTTTCCCTTTGGGCTGTGGAGGTCTGACTCTATGTAAAAATATTCGCTAAATCCTTAGACGGAATATTAAAATGGAACCGAAACATGTAATACGAGTATGTACAAGTATAATGCGTTTCAAATAAGTTGATAACTGTCATAAATTAAATTCAAAATTTAAAAACCCCCGACGCAAAAATAACCTATAAAAAGTAAGAAAATTTATTATCATTAATTATTATTCAATTATTATCATTAATTATTAATATAGATATACACAAGAACACTCTCGAATCAGTCCCCTTTTAAACAAAAAAAAAAACAAAATCTAAATCGGTTCATCCATTTCGAAGCTACGATGCCACAGACAGAAACACAGACACACACGTCAAACTTATAACATCCCTCTTTTCCGTCGGGGATTAATTATATATATATTAAAAGACTCACAGAAAACCGCAGCCAAATAACAACTCTGTAGGGGGTTGTTGTGTTCCTGCGTGTGAGTGAGGTCACCATCAAGCTCCCAAGGAGTTGCTTGATGGTGCAGCAGAGGAGGCATCGCGCGAGTGATACTTAATATATCGCAAGCGTTAATAGGCTGTGGTTCCCGCTTTACATCAGGTGGGCCGTATGCTTGTATGCCTCCCGACGTAGTATATAAAAAATGTTACGAGAACTGTACTAGCTGAATTATCGAGAGCATAAACTATATTTAATTTTGTAAACTTTCAGGACGCCAACGCTTTTGTTCCAAATAATGCGAACGTCGCTGGTGCGTGCAAGGAGGGCGACGCTGAAACACTTACACTCAGTTTCAAAGATTTCAATCTAGAGTGGTCGTTTGCAAAGGTGAGTTTTGGTCATCAAGGTCATCTTTTGCTTACTAAAGTGATACTGAACATTTATAATTTGCTTAGGATAAAGCCTATTAATGCAGTTATTGTTAGATAGTTTTTTTCGAACTGCAATGTTTTGCACTGCAATGCAAAATTTTTACAACTACTTATAGTCTGACATGAGAATAAAAAAAACCAACCTTCCCCACTACTAATATCCCCACTTCCCCTAAAGTAAAACTCTTCCCGCTTTATACCTATATATTACGCTTTATAATATAGGGCTATTTCATAGTTTTGCCTTTGTTTCATAGTTGGTATAGTGATAATTATCTACAAATAATGTTAAAAACTTTATCAAAATTTCTCAAGGCACCGGCCAAGTGAGGGTCGGACTCACACACCGAGGATTCCGTACAAACTAGATATTCACCAAAACGATTACGTATCTATTAGCGAAGTTCATAAACTATTAGAACATCGAACATTGCTTTATCGAAAAGATAAACCGAACTTAATCGATGGAGAAACTTAATTTGCTGTTGCAAAAGTGTTGTCACCATATATGTAACGGTTAGTTCACCAACTATTGCTAATAAATTTGTAATAGCAAAAAAAAAAATGTTTTCGTGATGTAACTACTAATTTTCGGATTTTCCCCTTTACTTGTGCTACATGTCGTTGCTTCTTATCCAATTTCATGATCCTTGGTCAACGGGAAGTAGATACCCTTTATATTTTGATACCCTTGCGAGTGGCAAAATATGCGGCATAAAAGAGACATAAACATCCACATCTTTTGATTGTGTTGACTTATAAGTTTGATTTTTTCACTGCTCTAAGGGACGCGTTCCTGAAAAAAAATATCTTGACAGACTAACAAAATGATCCCATAAGGGTTCGGTTTTTCCGATTGAGTTACGGAACCCTAAAAATAACAATATGACACAAATACTTCTCTTCTTTCATGCGTCAGAAATGTAATTTAGTATTATCTTAATTTCGTTAATGCTTCAACGCGTGTCTTATTCATTGTTATTTATCGAGTCGATTTTAAGTCTAGTGAACATCAATAATGCCGTAAATTTATTGCATAAATCTATATATACCACATCAACCCTTACTCATCCCACAGCAGGGATACGAGTCTCTCTTCAACCGAAGGGGTTTAGAGCATACTCCACGCTGCTCAAATGCGGATTGGCGGAGTTGCACTATATAGTAATGGCAATTTGATCTAAACTACTTTGTGTGCGTCCGCTACCGATTAGTTCATGCGAACTACTGCCCGCCGGCACCCACCCACTACCGTTAGTAGACGCATGCCGTCGTTGCCATGGTTGCTCCGGTCGTCTCTGCCTCGGCTGCTGCGGTCGTCTCTGTGAGTGTTCACCATCTGAAATGTGAATCGCATGCACCCTCTGGATGTTCCGGTCGCCTATGTGATACGTGTTTCGCCTCTCCATGAGGCATTTGTAGACAACTTACACCCGCAACAATATACTGGCTTTCAGTATAAAACTAAAAATGTCGATTGGGCGGCCTTTGCTTCTCTTTTCGCTTCTCGCGCCGGGGATTTCACTCGTGCTGAACTTACAGTCACAGAAAGTGTTTAAATGCCTTATTTGTCATATTGCTGTCTCTCACTTTGCCAAGAGGGGAAGTCAATTCCAAAACTTCCTACTCCTACAAATTTCTTCTGATTAAATTCGTTGTGAGTTCCAAGGCAGCTGTAGTTTAACCACCGGGACGGCAATGGATTTCACTGTTCATTGCCTTTTTTGTGGTCGCCGCTGTTAATTCTGGCTACACAGGAGACACAGTGGTGGGTATGAGTCGTGGGCCTATCTCCATGAGGCATCCTCAGGTGCTGTGAATGTTAGAATAACATGCTACGAAACGATTCGTAGCATGTTATTCTAATCATTTCAGATGGCGAACACTCGCAGAGACGACCGCAGCAGCCGAGGCAGAGACGACCGGAGCAACCATGGCAACGGCGGCATGCATCTACTAACGGTAGTGGGTGGGTGCCGGGCGGGAGCGGAAGCACACAAAGTAGTTTAGATTAAATTGCCTGTAAAATTGCCTGTGTTTTGACTTTCGCAAAGTAACGCCTGAATCTATTGACTATATAGTATTATCATAGTAATAGTCGCACTAACAGATTAAATATAATAAAATTCAACTTTAATTACTATTATTATTCTCTGCAAAATTGATTACTTTTCAACCACGCATATTTTGGGTTATAGGTTTGGTCAAAACTGTATTAGTTTCATATTTTGTAAAATTATGACTATAACCAGTTTTGTGTGTCTTAAAATAAAATAAATTAAATACTATTGTTCTCTTTTAGACACCAGGTGGCGAGCGTTGGTACGTTGAAAACATCAGGCTGACGTACAACTCAAGTGCTCGAATTCTAGAACACGCAGCGAAGCAAGGACGACGCGTTACGCTCAGTACCGACAGTAGACTTCTGCTTTATCCCACACCAGTGGGAAAGTCTTATTATTGTCCGGATGAACTTACTGTAGATTTAAATGAGGAAGATGCCACGTGAGTAACATATTTTGTCTTTTATTTTAATGTGTCACATTGTTTCCATTCTCCTCTATCATGACGTTAATGCACCGAGAAAACATGGTATATTTAATGTGGTTGGTCATTTCTACGTATCCTTGTTAGATGTTCAACAATTCTTTAATTCAATTAAGAGATGTAGGGCGCTTCAAAGCAGCCCGTCTGGGGAAGTACCTCCACCTCACAGAAAACCGCAGCCATATAACAACTCCTTAGAGGGTTTTTGTGTTCCTGCGTGTGAGTGAGGTCATCAGCAACCTCACAAGGAGTTGCTGTGCAAGCAGCAGACGCGGCATCGCGCGAGTGATAATTACTATATCGCGTTAATAGGCTACGGTGCCCGCTTTACATCAGGTGGGCCGTATGCTTGTATGCCTCCCGAGGTAGTATAAAAAAAAATCTAGATTGAACCATTTTAAAAAGATTATCTTTGACGTGCATCTTGAAGGTATTGGCAAGAAAGGGCAGAAATATTTCAGGCAATTTATTATAAAATCGAATATAATTTATAAACAAAAAATCTACCAAGGCGATATATCGGAATATGTAATTTCTTCTTGCTCCTAACATTTTTACTGAAGTTTGAAAATGACTTCTGATGTCATTCCCCACAACTGTGTACTATACGACATAATGCTGTGAAAGTAGTTGAAATAGACCAAGAGCGCAGTAGTCCATATCAGAATTCGTTGTGTCACTATTAAAAAAACATTATGTACAAAGTCAACATTGTGATTATGTATATATAGTAAGAATTACAATTTACAATGTACGGCAATGTATCACCTCGTCTTGTTTAAAATATAATTGACTAAGTGATTGACAGACAAATGCTTCCATTCATTTAAGTAGGTAATAATCTACGGTTTGAAATTGTATTAAGCGATTTTAAATATTTTACCACTAGGGTTGCAATCAAGCATACGGCCTGCCTGATTGTAAACAGTCACCGTAGCTTATGGACATTTGCAACACCAGGGGTGTCACTCATGCGTTGCGACTTGCAAAAACCTCGACTGGAAACTCATTCCACAGCTTGAGAGTTCTCGGAAGAAATTACTCTAGAACCGCACAGTACGCGACCATTGCGGTTCCAACGTGTGAGGGTGAACTCGCCGCCGTCGGCGAGCGGTGCGGTTATAAAAAGTAGCTCTCGGCATCATTTCGAACAATTCTTAAGAACACAACCCGTTGTACAAACGGTAGAACACACAAGGGGAGGCAGTATCTCTCCTTAAACTTAAGGGTTTAATACCGTGTGTAAGCTTAGGATTGTCAACAATTCTCACAGCTCGTCTCTGAATCGATCACACGGTCCAAGCTGGTATCCAGGTGCCCCCGCCCAAAGGTGACCGCAGTACTCCAAGTGCGGTCTGACTTGAATTATGGTCACTTAACTATACCTTCTTCTTCTTAGCGTTATCCTGTTTCCTAATCCATTAAGATGGCAGGGTCTGCTACCTAAGCTTAAGGATTAGGCGAAGATACTGAGTTTTACATAGAGTGACTGCTGACAGACCTCCATAACTTAGAGGGAAAACTAGAATTTTTTTAGTTAAGGTCACACGGTTTTATAATTTATACGTTAAAATATACTTTCTTGGACGTGCATGTTTCCTTATGATGTTTTCCTTTACCTCCGAGCTAGTGATAAATATGACATGTGACGCATATTCTATAAACGCTTGCAATACAGGAACTGTATAGGCAGCAGATGTAACAAGATGAGTCATATCATATTGTTACATCTGCTGTCTATACAATAACTTCTCAGTAGCTTAGTGGTAACCTCATACAAATAGGAACACTACAACCCTCCTGGGAGTTGTAATTTGGAGGTAGCTCCGCAGTCGGGCTGCTCTGATGTGCCCTACCTCTCTTAGGATTCTTGAACACTGTTTATTAACTTCACTAAGTACGCACTAAGTACACTGAATAAATAACTGGTAAATTACAATTATTACCACAATTTCTAATATACAAGAAATTAAAAGTAATTTGTAATTTATAAAATTAATCAATATTTACACCCCAATTAAAGAATGCTAAATATAAGAACTGTAACAAAATCTAAACTGAACCATATATTAAAAATCGGCCAAGTGCGAGTCGGACTCGCACACGAAGGGTTCCGTACCATTATCGATAAAAACGGCAAAAAAATCACGTTTGTTGTATGGGAGCCCCCCTTAAATGTTTGTTTTATTTTAATTTAATTATTTATTTTTAAAGTGAATATATAAATAAATATTCTGTGAATATTTCAAGCGTCTACCTGTTATCAATATCGAGCAAAAAAATCACACAACAACAACAAACGTATTTAAATATTTATGTTATTCTATTTTTTAGTATTTGTTGTTATAGCGGCAACAGAAATACATCATCTGTGAAAATTTCAACTGTCTACCTATCACGGTTTGTGAGATACAGCCTGGTGACAGACGGACGGACGGACGGTTAGACAGCGAAGTCTCAGTAATAGGGTTCCGTTTTACACTTTGGGTACGCAACCCTAAAAAAGTACAAATCTGTCGAAGCCTATCTAACAATGGCAATAATTCCATTTCAGAGCAGCAGCCGGGCACCGAGCAAAACTATACCTAAGACAAATGCGACTGCAAGCATTTATGTACAAACGCGATGGAGAATTTGGCCCTCCCTGGCACTGCACCGACTCATCCCGAGCCCGTTCTGAAGCAGCACCGGTTGCAGTTGGCGCAGCATTAGCTATAGCAACTGCCGGTACGTTGGTAGGTTACGCCATTTGGCGCTACTTAAAGGTGAAAAAGGTGCAGTATGATACCATGGAGTGAGCCAATTAGTGTGCGTTCTGAATTTCTTATTTTTGTTATTATTATTGTTGCCCCATAACAACAAATAAGATATAAAATTTTACAAAAAAGATATTAAGAATTTTTGTTATTTATCCAGTTGATTAGATTACAAGTTTTGTTATAAAATAATATTTTTTATATCAATATAAAAGTTGATTACTAAAAATAATATCTGAGTCATGTAATATGCACTATAATACATACCTATATTACTCAAACACTCCTTTTGGCAAAGTTTGTATTAAGTTTTATTACTTAATACTCGTATAATCATTTTGGAACCCGACTCAAAAATGTATCACTCGAAAATATATTTCATACTCGTTTGAGCATGCTTAGGCTGTCCCATAAAAGTAATTAGATGATGTAAATTAGAGATCCTCGTGTTTTGAAGCACTCGTAAGAGTGAGTTCTCAAAGCCGTAAATTCTGATGGCTTTCTAACGAAAAATGCCATTGTTACTTACAGCGCCATAATATGTTTCTTGGGATAACCTAATGAGAACATTTTTGACTATCTTTCGACACATATAGTAATTAGTTACTTCACTCCCATTCAAAAGCGAAAATACCTACGATAAATTAGCCTACAAAATTTTTAAAATAATACTAGACGCTATTGTGCTAGCTTCAATAAACCTTTTGTACGCGTATCGACAGTTGAAGGTGCTTTGATCACCGTGCAACCATCTCGTATGGCTAAGTCATCTAGCAAACCAAAGTATGCCTAAAATAGTATGCGAGTGTAAGATGAAAATTTGTTTAAAATTTCGGTATTTTATTGTAATCTGGTGGTGGCTTGTGCTTAAAACATAAAACTAGATTAAATATCTAGTTTTATGATATATGGATGGCTTGAGTATATGTAATTCTATTTATCTTTTACCCATATTATTTTTATTATAATCAATTCCGTAATCTTGAAATTGGTAAAATTCATTTTCAGATGTAAATGATTTTTGTTAATTCATTGTTAACCTAGTCAGTTGAAGGGTGTATAAAATGAAGGTTTAGCACTCAATTACCTTCATTTCCAATTTAATTTAGTTTTTAATTAATAATAACGTAAGAATTCAGAACGTATGATTAAGCTAGTGAGAATTCGGATTTAAAATATGCCAACTCGTCTAGAATAGACCAATATTGTTGTTAATGTCATAAACGGAGTCAAGTGAGATTATATGTATTGCAGTTCGATATCGTACATATCGCGCAATGTTCATTTTTAACAAAATGAGATACTGTGTAGTGTTATGTAAAAATCGATAATAATACGTATATTGAAATTAAATGTAGCACTACTATGCCACAAATTTAAAAAATTTACGCAGGTTTTCTCCAACATGTAAATCATACGTTGAAAATACTACATAATCGATTTTTACTTAATATTATATATTAAACGTTAAAGTAAGTGCAAAGTTTATTTTGTTCTTGAAGCAGTCATTGAAAAAAAAAGTTAGGTATCGATAAGTAAGTAAAATTTGTTTATTAATATAGAATGACATTTTTCAATCGAAAATATTTTGAGATTCTATCCATAACCTCATGCCAAAAGCCTTGCGGGGTGGGCAAAGTCAACCGAACGCCACGTGCCCCCATCCTTACACACCTCACTCGCTTCTTTAACATTTTAGATTCTCAGATAAAATATACATAATATTGTGAGATATAATCTATAATATCTCTTGATCAAAATAATCATCTGGCGCCAAGCATAGATAACCATGGTGATTTTCTTTGTTGTCTTTTTTTTCTGTCTATGATATCAATCTAAACGGATTTGAATCAAAATTTTACTCCTTGGACATTTGTTCTTTGTCCTTTTTCATGCGCACGTTGAATATGGTGAGATGGGATATGGTTTAGAATGGTGCTTAAGGGATATAAAGTGGTGAGAACTGACTTTTAGTAAATTATTCCTTCAGTAGCCAACCTTGGTCTGAAAATGTGTGTGTTCCAAAATTAGCCACTACTGTCTACGGGGACAACGCTATGTTCGGTCAGTGACATATTTTAAGGGGGAAGAAAAAACAGGTTCCTTAACTTCTTCCAGATATGAATGGGTGTAGCATCTTAGCTAAGACTATACTTACATCATTCTAGAGTCTCATTTAGTTTCGATTGTTAAATTTCAATCTTATGTTATTCAGAAATAACACACGAACATGTGTGTAGTTCCTGTTTCATATAGCATATTCGAAAATAAACTACTAATAACTATTGTTCAATAATGTTGTTGACGGTTGAATATAATGTAAAAATGTATTTAATCCCATATAACCCCAAATACCCCATATAGGTTAGAAATTATTTCGTTTCAGACTTGAATTAAGAAAATTGGCTTACAGTTTGAAAATATCTATACAAGAGAAATGTTTGTGTAAGTCAATTCATGTGAAATGTACCTATATCAGAAACGTTATATCTGTCGTACATATCAACTGATAATAATATATTATAATTTATTAATGATTATTGTAATTGTAAAGTATTATTTATCATTGTTTGCGGTGTAGCGGACATTATGGCGATATTACGTGTACAAGCAATAAAACAATATATCAAGAAATTTAATTGGACGCCGTCAGAGTGAAACACTATGGCTGAATTTGATGTTGTCTTGTGCGCAAAACTTAGGAATTTACTAGTGTTTTAATGTAAATCTAATGTCCAAACAGAGCATTGGGCTGATTCTCCATTGAGGCGCGATGAGGAGTGAAACAGAGTGGCAGCCCGCTTTACTCCTCTTAATGCGTCAAATTTACGGAAACCCATCTCCGCGCCGCTCATCGCCGCCTTAGTGGAGTGTCAGTCTTACGCGCTATTTTTCACTGTAGAGCTACGGTTGTTGACGGGATTAGAAATAATCCTGACAAGATTCCCCTGGGAAATAGTAAATAATTTTATGCTACCTCTCCTGACTTCTAATATAACTGAGTATATTTTTCTATCAAACAATATTTACCTCGAGGAATAATACTGACTCTTGAGGTGTTGTTTAATTTTATTTCAAATTTTGAATATTTTTTATGATATACTTAAATTGCCCAATTCCAAATCTTCTGTATCTTTTCTAATTTCTTTTTCTTTGAACTATTATTATCATCGGTAAGTATAGTTCCTCTGCAGATTTCGAAATATTTCATTTCGCCACTTGTCTACTTCTATTTTCTGAGTGTTCCGCAGTCTGTGGACGATCTGCTGCATCAGTCAAGTCTCAGCTTTATACGTCTACCACCATTGCGAGAACACCATGCTCCAATAATTAAGTAAGTTTTGTTTGAGTATTTCCCAAACCAATTGAATGCGGTGATATTTTATATTAATCCATTAATCTTATCCTTATATTATATCCATTCTCACCATGTTATCAGGTTATATTTTTGGATTCTTTCTAATGTGGTTTGCAATTTATTTTTCCAATTTAGACTTATTAATTTCTAAACCTATATTCATTGTACGTCGTATTATTCCTCAATCATGATGTTTAAGCTCTTCCAGGCATTTAACAAATAGTAAGATATCAATCACATATCTAATATGAGTGAAATGATTGGCATTGATATTAATGCCTCTATTGGCCCGACAAATATTAATATATAGTGAAATAGTATCAATTTGCCTGAAAGGTACTTCTAGTGGGTTAGTAAATACATGCAGTCTAATTCATAAATCACCCACGGGTCGATTGGATGTAGATTGTAAGACGCAAGCTTAACTTTTAGTTACGATCCGAACTTCAAGAGATGGTAATACATATTGATACAACTTGCTGAAGCGGTTGATTGCGCTTTATATGGTAGGCCCAAATATTTATCGATTTTGAAGTTAATTCCAAAGAAAAGCTGGTGGTCAATGATGGGCACAGTCGTTATGTAAAGTTTGGACGAAACGAAGGTGTTCTTCAATAAAGCTCAAACATAACATTTTATAATACATTAACCTCTAAAACATATGCTTCTGATTTTCTTCCAGAGCTTTACTTATGACAGAGATTACAGTACACATAAATATATAGTATGATTATAATACGAATATTTATCACTATTATAGAACATGCAACGCAAAATTTGTATAAATATTGTGGTGTGTTTTCTATAATACAAAGTGATAAACAGTCGTATGTTACTTTTTAACAGTTTCATTAATATACACTAGTATTCAAGTTTTGCTAGTTAAGGTACGTTGTATGTTAACGCTTTTAAAATAAAGGGCCCTCGTAGACCAACATCTCGTTATGAAGGTTTCTGTCATGAAATTCTTTTGATTGTCTTACTTCCTTAGATTGTTTTATGTTCAATTATATTCACATTTCAGAGTAACCATGAGCCGATACTTAAAAAAAGTGAATATTTGACGGTAATCCGTCAATAATTGAACAAATTTCACTGTTGGACTAACAAGAGGGTCGATGGATGCACGTGGCTCAAGATTGAGGCGAGTGACTCTCACGAGGGGAGGCCTATGTTCAGCAGTGGGCGAGTACGTGCTGAAAAGAGCCACTCGCCTCAATCTGGAGCCATCTGCATCCATCGACTCTCTTGTTAGTCCAATGCACAACATTATTTTATGTTCAATATTACTAGTGTGATACTGCTGATTTAAAGAAAAAACATATATAAGTATACTATTTGTTCTCTAAACACGAGGAGATAGATTGAAATCACTTCCATACAAAAAGTGATGATGCTTCTATATAATGTACTGGGTATTATTATATCACATAATGGGTCATTTTCAGACACTAGCACAACGGATTTTGGTCTAAGTGGCTGTTTATGTATTTATTAAGTACCTAATATTCATCAATTACTATTAAACATATCGTTTGTTATATAAATTAAGTTGTACGTGAAATGCGTTTGAAATTATTGTTGTATGGTAAGTTTGTATCTCATTTATATGCGATTGGAGTTGGATTTAGCTTAAGTTAGTGGTATAGTCCCTGTCTATGCTAGCTTCTCGCTGTATATAGATTGAGCTTTCGTTTTCGCCGAGTGATACGTGATACTAAGCTGTTTGCAGCTTTTTTTATATATGTACTTGAATTTTTCGATATATTTATACATACGACATTATAGCACAACTCTCCTTGTTGTAAATATCTCATGTAAGCCACTTTTCGGATTTAAATTCAACGCGCACTATTGTTTCGATCTCGAAATTCTCTAATGTAATTAAAAAGTTCATTTTAAGGCTCTCTGATATTTCTGAAACTTTTTCTACTAGTTGAGATATAATTATATTTTCCTAATCTTTTGTATTGAACTCCTGTAGCCTCTCCTCAATAGTTTTGTAGAATTACTTAGAGTCGCGAAAGTTGATTGTTTACTCCTTTTATGACTCTTTCACACTTAAAATATTAAACACTACATATCACGAGTGTCGTATTAAAAGTGAAGAGGTTTTAAAACGGGCGAAAATAATTTTCGCGAAGATACATCGGTGCATTTGTATTAAAATATGATATTGTACTAAAATTATTATATGCCATACGATTTGTCTTCCAGTAATATTGATCTTATAACAATAGATTAAAGTATTGTAGCTTATTATATACATAATTATGGGCATAAAAGTGGTGATGTTATGACATTATTATTTGTAAGGTGTATAATCAATTATGTGTTAAGAAATCGAAGTGTATATCCATTTTGATGATATTCCAACTATTTAATGAAGATATTATAAAATCTCAGGAAACTCGTATAATATTTTTTCGTGTAAGTAAAAAATAAAAATCATAATTTAATTTATTTAACTAAGTTATCAAGTGCTTAATTATTATTGTGTTTTAATTTTTAATATGAAACTAGCGGTCGGTTATTAATAACTTTGACTTTAGGCGAACGAATGCCCCAAAATGACCGTGATAATCAGTTTTTTTATTCAAAGATATGTATGGATCAAATAAATGTATGGATAGGACGCCCTCAGGCAAGCCGATTTGTGTTTAACTACTAAAACTTGTAGAACTAAACAAAAACTACAACTACAGTGTGACAAAGGTGTCGGTATGAATTGTGCTAGATAAAAACCTATTCACCACAGTTATTTTCTAATAATATTTTTGAAGTATTAGTAATAACTTAGATTGCTCAAGCAATATGAAAAATTCATTTAAAATAATCGCAGCCATCAGTGAATATATAAAAGCAATGGGTTTGATATAATTATGTTTACAACCATTTGGTATGATAATTATGGCAACAATAATATTTATTGTAGCTTGCCATATTAATGTGACAATTAGGAATCTAGGGCTACTGTACTGACTTTAGAATGTAATTATAATTACAATGTAGCCTTCCACATTGTCAATAATTTGCTAGTTCAAAGACTTAAAATCTCAGCTTTGGCTTAAAATCCCGTGACTACGAATCGTTACCAAAATTAGTAAAGCACCGTCGATGTGGTCTACTATATTATTAAAAAATCAATACAATTGCGTTCTAGTTAACTTGAATGGTTATTTCCGTTGTGGTTAATAGTATATTTGTAGCGTTTCACTTTAAGAAATAGTGTCATTTGATATATCGTGTATACTAGTGGGAATAGAGGTCCCTAGAATATGCCTTGGGGGCGGCCTATAATATTATCAGTTTAGGACTGACATAGATGGACGGTCAGGAGTGTAATAATCATGTAAACACCATTAAAATAATGATGAAGTGTCTGGTAACGGCATAACAATCACCATTGGTTAATATCTAAGAGACATATCTCAAATTATTGTAATATAGTGCGATCATTTATTGAAATTGTCTTTATGAATAAATGACGTCAAAACAAATGTGATTATTCATTTTAATAATTTTTTTTGTTTGTCCATTTTGTATGATACACGCAGCCGCCATCACTGCTGTCTACCTACAGTAGCAAGTGTTGATGTATGTACTATAATGGTAGTGAGTGGGTGGTAATAACCGGTAGTGATGAGGAACTCGATGCCTTCAATCACGCTGCTCAATTGTACATGGGTAGTGAATACAAGCTGCCCGAAGGCCACTAACTTAAAGCGACGGCATAATGTTTCGGAGGTACTCGACAAAGCTAAATTCATAAACAATAATAACGATGCAATCGAGGTGATCTTATCCATTCTATAGCCGTTATTACATTGTCTCTTATTACATTAATCTGAGACCATGTTCTTATATTTACACATGTATGCTAAGATGATATCAGATCGGGATGAAGCTAAAGACTAACTGGAACATAACTCTTTCTACAAATGCGTTATTAGTTCAGTTTCCTTTGTTTTTTTAACTTCTCGATTGCAGGATACTCGAGCTTCTTAGCATTTAGCATAATATCAGTTGTCTAGGCATCTGGCTGAAGAGGATATGTGTTATGCTACAATTCAATCAACAATTGACGAGGTTCAGTGATAATGTACAAATATGTCTATATACCTAGTCCGGCCATAAGTTCTGTTACAAATGAATATGCATTTATTTTTTAATGAAGTAATATAAACTCAATAAAACTTATATGTACACATTAATGGAAATTACAGCAAAAAAAAAAAAAAAATTCTATTCGAAATGGCCACCTTTGACTTTGATACAGCCCTTTAATCTGTCTGGCCATGAATCTATGAATTTTCGCACTGTTTCCACGGGAAAAACCACTGCTTGCTGCAGAGATTTCTTAAAAGACATAATGTCGTTTCGAGCCCGCCATGTCCTCTAACAGGGGTACAGATCTGAACTAGACGAGGGACAGTTTCAGCTCTTATAAACTCCGGAACGTTGGGTTCGAGCCAGGCTTGGGTAGTTCGTGCCTTGCGACCGGGTGCAGAGTCCTGCTGGAAAGGCCACGGTACATTTGTAAAAAGTGTATTGCTGAGAGGTTTCACAACACATTGAAAGACAGTCTCTTGATACACTTTGGCTGAAGTCTTCACTCCTTTTTCACAAAAATGAAGCTTTGTGACTCCTTGACAAGACACTCCCCATCAAACCATTACACACGCAAGATGATGACCCTGTTATACCTGTACGACCACTTGGGCAGATTCTTCAGAACTATGTGCGTACACTTTGTCGTTTTGCTTGTTGTCGTGCTCTTCAATCGTGAATTTTTTTTCAGTAGTAAAGTGGATATATCTGTGCCTTTTAACTGTGTATCTTTTTTGATCGATCCACTCTCTTCAACTGTAGGGATTGATTTAGGGCATCTTGTTTTATTATACGCGACAGAGTCCTAGCGGGAATCTTCATTTCTCGCGATAATATTTTTTGTTTACTATTGAGGTTTCGGCGAATTCTGGCTTTAACAACATTAACAGCGTGTGTTGTTCTAACAGCACGCGGTGGCCCCTATCTTTAATGGTCTTCAACAAAGAAAGTGTCGATAGGACGATGTACGAACATACGGCTGATACCAAGCTTTAAAGTGTCTTGAATATGACCGACGGCCTTATATCCACTTTGGGCAAGGCATCACTGCAATGTGATTTTTTTTAGAACCCCATTCCATATTGTAATTTGATAATAAACACGAAAAAAAATATGTAAAACGGCTGGAAATCGAATCGTCATCAATCGAATCGTTTTTAACATATTAAACGCGTTCCAAATTTAAAATAATTAAAGAGTTGAAAAAAAGAAAAGTTTCTATGTAATAATATTTATGGCTAGACTAGTTAAATACGTCACGAAACACAAGGATGAGACTTTAGCTGTTAGCGTGGATATATCAAGTCCTCCGATCGGGTGTGGAAAGTTATTACTTTTGACACTTCTTTCCCTTGGCTGCCCAAAAGACTTTGACATGGATCGCTAGCTTTCTTTCCAGTCTGAGCATCAAAGCCGCGGTTGAGTGTACTTGCTCGGATAGAGATATGTTGCATCCGAATGCTGGCGTACCACAAGGCATCGGCATCGGCATCGGCTGTCACAGCCTTGAACACAAAATTGCAATTTTGTGTTCAAGGCTGTGACAGCCGATGTTTCCGAGGATGTAAGGACGTTTGCTCTTACAGAATTGCATGGCTGATCACCTTTAATAAAATAGCAGAGAAAATTGACATATTCACGAGTTCTCTGAGTGAATTTACAAAGGTGGCAATGTTTATAATTTGTTATACGTAGACGTTAAAAGGGTGTTGCTCTATTGCTTTGGGGTTGTAATCCGTAATAATAGATGTAAGTGTTGATAAATAAATAAAAATTTTCATTCATACCGCCTTTATGATTGGCTTTCTGTCAAAGTACGCTTTGTAATTTCTTACGAAATTGTGGGATCAATTCTCAAATGTTGTCACGAACAAATCGGAGTCATTAAGAAAGGTAATGTATGTATGTATCTATATCTTCAGGCCAAGTCCCTTGCGGGGTAGGCAGAGAAAACCAAGCGCCATAAGACGCGGTCCTTACATACTTCACTCGCTTCTATGACATTCATAGCCCTTTTCATGCACGTTCGCTGGTTCCTGGGGCTCCTGGCATCACCTTCTGATAAAACACGACCAATTTGGTCATGATAGGTTAGTCCCGGTCTTCCTCGGCTCCCACATCCTTCCACTTTTGCATTGTATATCTGTTTCGTCATTCTTTCGTCCCGCATTCTCCTAAAGTCACGTATTAAGTATACGCATGTATTAAATTTGGATTTTAAATTTGAATAATCGGATTAATGACTAGACTAAAGAGCCGGCCCGAGGGGATCACCTTGCTGACGACGAACTTCAGAAGATAATATGTTGGTTCGGTACATCAATTTTGTGGGCTCAGAGTAACAGTGTAAAAGATATTTATAAATTTCTGTTATATTGCGCCTGATTTCTGTCAGCAGCTATTTACTGAATTAAATGCATTCTTGAAATCAATTTTGAGTAACACGTCACACTGGTCACTATTCTATTACTATATGAGTACGCAAGGCATGGACTGCGGCTTCGCAACTACCGTTTGTACCGAAACCAAGTTGTTTGTATGCACTTTGATCTAACCTGCTTTGCGTGCTTCCGCCACCAAAGCGGTTTGGTGGCGGAAGCACGCAAAGCAGGTTAGATCAAATTGCATATAGATTTGACTTTCGCAAAGTAACGCCTGAATCTATTAACAAGTTGTGTTCAAAATTTGGTTTTAATTTTGCCAAGATATGTTTCACTGCAATTTTAGATCCCAAATGACGAAAAATACGGCAATTGGTCTCACCCCACCGTCTCTTTTGGACAGGGCAATGAGGTTTGCGCCATACATAATAGGTATTATGGTGGTATTAACATTTCCTGCTAGCAGTTGGTTAATTAATTTCGTAATAGACAAAAGTATTTTTTTACCTGCATCACTCATATTTAGCGCTGTTAAGTCCTTGAGATGTTGGGGTGAGATACCATCCAATCCCGAGACTATAAAGACAAAGAGATGATGAATGAAAGATGAGACAAAGAGTTTGCAACGGAGATCCTCGCACCACGAGGTGTCCTCTTGACCATTGGAATATTCTGTTTAAAATGGACGAGTTTTTCATGAAACGGTTCGATTGGAGAAGTGATAGATGAGTTATTGGGTAATCAAAGAGCTAGAGATTGTTGAATTTTGCGAACAATAATTTTTATGTGATTTACCAAAATGATTTTTAAGTCCACGCATAGAGCTAAATAATATATTAATCTATCTAAATAACGTGTTAAGGTGTAAATCTGCACTTCCATGTTATCTGCAAATGTCGGTACTGCCAGCGTCATCTGTTAAGAAGAAGATTAATTCATCATGATGGCAATGGTAGTCGTTAACTAGTAGGATTTGTTTTTTTTTTTCAATGCGCATATAAAAAAGAAACGGCGTGCTCCGTTGGTTCGGACATGTAGAAATAATGCAGGAGAATGTAGAAGCCGAAGAATACCGAGACTAATCTACCATGACCAATTCGTCGTTCGTCGTGGTCGTGTTTCATCAGAAGGTGATCTCAGGAGCCCCAGGAACCGGCGAGCGTGCATGAAAAGAGCTGTGAATGGTATAGAAGCGAGTGAAGTATGTAAGGGCCGCGTCTTATGGCGCTCGGTTTTCTCTGCTTACCCCGCATGGCACCTACCGTGAAGATATGAGTGGTTGTGTGACTCCTATTTAGTACTCTACCGATAATACGATAGGTTGTGTTCGGAGGATTTATTTGATATGATCCCCTCGCGTGCACGTGATACACTCTATCTGTCTACCTGTTGAATGAGAGGTAGGGCAAAGAAAATATATAACTAGTCCGATGCATTTTCACAGTGCTTTCACTTTGGAAGTGCTATCTGTTACTTATACATTTCCACAAATGACAACTACCCGGAAAATTGTTACTTCCTGCGAGTATTTGAGGTTACCAGTAAGTTTCAGAGAAGTTGTTTTGTTTGCAGGGGCGGTGGTTTTTTTTTATATACTACTAAGGTGGCAATCAAGCAGCAAATACAGCAGAAACAGCGTCCGAGACAGTACAAAACCCTGAGGGACGCCAGCGTCGATATCCATAGTATAAAATCATCCATAGCATCCACCGTCAACTACGGCTTTTATGCATCTGTTGAATAAAAAGCTGGCGACCCATTTGCACAAACCCTCGGGCAGCCCGTATGATGGTAACTTCGATAGACGACCCCGGTACGGAACGGAACCCGGAAATACGCGTACGATACCTAACATTGTAGCGCAAATGCTCTCTACTTTGCAAACGCGAACTTGCTCTACAGGCATTACGCCGCAGATTTTTTGGAATGCTTGCATCTCGACCGCTTTTATTCTACTTTCGTGCTCTCTGTGCAAGTTCTTGCTTTTATACGTTAGCGTTGGGTTGAGTTGGCGTTGATGCACCGCCTTGTGTATAGCGAACTGTGCCTTGTGGCTCAAGTTTTTATTGCTAAGGTTTGTCAAGAAGTTACGTGCTAACGTCCATTCACAATATTCCTAGCATACACTTTTTTTTAAGTATTTGTTTCCTTTGTACTCAGTTGTAAGCCTTTCTCCTTATAATCGTTTTTCATTGTTGTGACTATTGTCTGCAGTCCAGATGATGTATCTGCTAGTAATACAGCGTCGTCGGTATAGAGCAGGCAGTTTCTCACTAGGTCCCCCGTGTGCAATCCTACATATATAAACCGTATTCTCTGTAGGCCATTATCAAGATACAGAATGAACAGCCGAGCTGAACACACTCCACCCTGAGATAAGCCGCCGCCAACCAGCCACATGTCCGCCGCAAAACGGCAGAAAACCTTGTGGTCTAGCACCAGATGTTTTTACCCGATATATCGCTGTTTGGTTTCAGCGGCGCAGGGCGCCGGGCGCTTGCGCGAGTTTGCGTGTGTGTTTGAGTTTTAGAGATTGGTGATGATGACGCTGGTAATGATGATGGGGAAAGAGTCGTTGAAATTATGGATGAAAGTTGATTTTTCTGAGAGGTAAACTTATTAATGTAAAATAATTGTAATAGTTCTGAAGTGTTAAATTTTTAATGTAATATAAATTGTCATGTTTGTGTACGATAGCGCAATAAATGATTATTGTATTTTACCACATACCTACATGATAGTACTTTTATACTGATAAATAAAGCAATTCGTGCGAAATTATTCCCTAACCATTCCAAAATATTGAAAAATGCACAACGTTAATGTTCAAGTTTTCACTTCTGCCGGCACTCCCGGAGTGCATCCCGTTTTTTTTTTTTAAATGCTTCCGACGTTGCACAAAAAAGTATATACAGCAATTTGAAGCTCCGAGCTTGCATCGAGTTGAATTAAAGTTTGAAAAAACTCCGAGAACAAACGCATCGCTCGCAATCAGCAGGGAACAAAATGGGCGTGTAAACGCTGCGACACCTTACGCCGGCTAGACTATTTGAATATTTGATCTTTGTATCATCCTTATGGCGTACGTGAAAATGGTGGTGCAAGTTTTTAGCATGACTCGTCGCTGTGCGGTTCCAGAGTGAATTTTCGCGCTAATGTATGATGCACGAGATTCTGCAAGAAAGACTTAAGAGGATTTTAATGATTATCAATGCACTGTTTACCATAATGCAAAGGTTTGTTAGCTTGTTCGTAATTTTAATGGTATAAAAAAGGAACACGTAGCAACTGTTGCTCTTATTTTAATATCTAAACATAGTAAATACGTTAGAATGTTTGGACAAAATAATTTGGCAATCAACCCCGCTGGGGTTACAGATACGACAGGAGGGGTTGGATCCAATTATCGATTGAACCACTACACTAATGAATTTAATTGGCTCCCTCGGGACGTATAAATTATAGGCGTTTCACAGTACATCTTAATTTGACACCTGTTTTGAGATACTAAATGAGATTGTTGTGGGATGATTTTTACCGATTTCAAAAAAGAGAAAGTCTCAACTCGAGTTTATTTTTTATTTCTATTCTCGCTATCTCAGTTGTCCAGTGTCAGATGATTGAATGAGTGATACTGTTCTCACTAGTGGGAAACAAAACAGGTAGGAAAATCTATGCTAATATATAAATCGGAAAATTATGTTTGACTACTCTGAACCACATTTTTGGTTTTTATTATTGGTAGCTAAAGGTCGTCAATAGCTAATAAACAAAAAATACAACAAAAAAGAAACCGGAATACAAACAGTGTAGAAAAAGTTTCTGAACTGTTTTGTCTTTACCTACCAATACTCTATACTAATATGTAAAGCGGAATAGTTTGTTTATTTGAACGCGGTAATTTTTGCAACTGTCAACAAACAGTCGGATTTGAAAAATTCTTTTTGCATTTGATACCCCAATTCTTGAGGAAGGTATAGGCTATTCAATATCACGCGAAGATCCCGTAGAAGCTGAAGACAAAGAAAAAGTGGAAAAAGCGGTTCCTAAGGGATATCTGGATACATGCCGACGAAGTAGCGTTGTACAGCTAGTTATATATAAAATGTTAATCGTTTCATGTCTTGCCTATATAGATATTAATACTGGAAGAAATCTTTTAAATTGAATTTTCAACCCCTTTTTACGAATACTTCGCGCACGGATAAATGCACGATTTTTCATTTTTTTTATACAACAGTCGGGAGGCATGCAATCGTACGGCCCACCTGATGTAAAGCGGTTACCGTAGCCTATGGACGCTTGCATTAAGTATTACTCGCGCGATGCCATCTCTGCTGCTAACTCAGCAACTTCTAGGAGCTTACTGGTGACCTCACTCACACTTAGGAACACAACAACCCTCTAGGGAGTTGTTATTTGGCTGCAGTTTTCTCTAAGGTGAAGGTACTTCCCCAGACGAGCTGCTTTGATGCGCCGTACCTGTCTTAAAAATACCCAGACCAAGACAAACTTACATGTTCATGCACACAAATGTTTGTCCTGTGTGGGAATCGAACCCACGAGCATTGGTGGCAAAGCAACGTAACAACGCTTTTCGCCACTGCGCCACCGAGCGCATCATAGTTCAAATAGAGAAGGAGTGCAGAAAAATAACATTTATTTACAATTAGTTACCCGCCCCGCCTTCGCGCGAGTGATCTCGTGTCGTTCGATGATCTGATCGGTATCAAACTTCACAGGACTACTTGCTGGTGTTATCTACAGATTCCCTGAAAATATCACCAAAGTCGGTCTCGTCGTTTCCGAGAGGACGTCGTTATATTCCATGGAGAACTTATTTTGCAATAGTCAGATTTACAGGCAATTTGTTCTAAGGACCGATGTGGACACATGTGGTGCTCGGTTCTCTTTGCCCGCCCACCCACAAGGGTTTGGCATCAAATTATAGATCGATAAGATTGTTTTAAACTTTGTGTACTTCGACCGAGAGGTCAACAGACGGATCCAACTCGGCTGGCCAGCGTTAGGGAAACTCCGACACATGTTCTCGTCCAAAATACCTCAATACCTGAAGAGCAAGATCTTCGAACAGTGTGTGTTGCCAGTGATTACATACGCAACTGAGACGTGGCTCTTCACAGTATATGGTGAAGCTCAAGGTCGCTCAGCGTGCTATGGAAATAACTGTGCTCGGGGGTTCTCAGCGTGATAGAATCAGAAATGAAGATATCCACAGTAGAACTAAGGTAACCGACATAGCCCACAAGATAAGCAAGCTGAACTAGCAGTGGGCCGGCCACACAGTTCGTAGAACCGTCAACCGCTGGGGAAGAAAGGTCTCGAATGGCGTCCCCGTGCTGGTACACGCGATGTGGGACAACCCCTCACCAGATGGAGCGTCGACCTGAAGAGGTTTGTAGGGAGTCGATGGATGTAGGTGGCACATGATCGAGACGAATGGCACACTAGAGGGGAGGCATATGTTCAGCAGTGGACGAATACGGGCTGAGATGATGATGGTGATTGTGTACTTGGCGGTGGAAGCACACAAAGTTGTACAAATCAAATTCCTTGTACAAATGAGTGAGATTACCACTAAGGTCTTAGGAGTTGCTTTTTAGCAGCTGGGGTAGCAACAGCCTAATCATACTCCTTGTAATGCAAGAGTTCAATTTACATCAGGTGGGACGTATGCTTGTTTGCCTCTCGACGTTGTATAAAAACACGTTAAAGCAGCAAGAGAGGTCAAGCAACGTTCGGTGTACGACGATTCTGCTTGGATATCTATCTACGTTATAATACATGAAGCTGAAGTGTGTTCATTTATATGTTTGTTTGAACGTGCTAATCTTTGGAAGCATCAGTCGGATTAGAAAAAATATTTTTGCATTTGTAACCCTATTCTTGAGGAAGTTATAGGCTATGAAGGTATATCACCATCATGTTTCGACCCTTAGGAGCTGGAAAAAAGGTAGTAAAAAAATCCGGGGATACGTGCGAACGATGTCGTGGCCTGCATCTAGTCATATCATAATCCCGCAGTAAATAAACATGAGACTTAACCAAAGGAATAGTTAATTTTCTTTTATTATATTTGCTGAATACACTCTTAAAGGGTCCGAATCGATTTTTGAAAATAACAATGTAATTAAATTAATTTTCCGTCTAATTTTCTACCCCTCATCATGACATATGCCTAAATAGCGTGTAATCTACAAAGGGATGCATCCCTCGCAACAACTCACCCTTAGTGACAAGTGTTTTGTCAAATTAACCGAAAAAATGCATTGTAATTTTGATTATTTTTTACTCGACACGCATTTGGCTATATTGAGTTTTGTAACGTTTTTTTCAGAACGTCTAATTGGCAACCAATCATACGTCCGTCCCACCTTATGTATAGTGATCGTTGCAGTACAAGGAGTATCGCTCGGACGTTGTCACCCCCGCTGCTAGCACAACAACTACTAAAGAGCGCATATGCTAATAAGCTGCTTGATTGCCAATCTGATGTAAAGGTCATAGCTACATACATATGGTCACCCCATATGTATGAACTTTTTGTAAAACAATAGATTAAACGGTCAAGTTGACTCACTCGTAGTAACACAAGTAACGAGGAATTGTTATTAGATTGCAGGTTTCTGCGAGTTTCAGCTACCTGTTTTCCAGTCCATTTTTTTCTTTATTGTACACAATGTTCGATTGTATGTATATATATGGGCTGTATGCTTGTTTGCCTTCTGACAATATTTTTTTATACAACGTCGGGAGAGATACATGCATACAGCCCACCAGATGTAAAGAGGTTACCGTAGCCTATGAACGCTTGCTATACATTAAGCATCACTCGTGCGATGCAGGAGGCTGCTAACACAGAAACTTAATGGTGACCTCTCACTCCCACGCAGGAACACAATGATCCTCTAGGGAAATGTTATTTTTCTGTAAGGTGGAGCATCCCCAGACGGGCTGATTTGGAGCGCCATACATCTCTTAAAAACACGCACAAGACAAACAGACATGTTCATGCACACAAATGTTTGTCCTCGGTCATCGAACCCACGAGTATTGGTGTCAAAGTCGCGTCATTCGACACTGCGCCACCGAGCTCGTCAAGAGTATAAAACACATTCGTGGTATAAAAAGGTGGAATAAATGTGGTGTGTCAAGGGTGATGTGTTCTTGACTTTACATTATTTTTTACTTTTGAAATAACGAGTGCGCTCCTAATTAACCCGACACGGGGGTTAATATTTCTGTAGTGTGACCGTGACATCCATTGACAGATTTATTGCTACAAAAAACACACCCTATCTACAGAAAGAATAGTGTGGATTTAAATAAAGTGATAAACATATTTTTATGTTTTTCCTCTCTTCGTCGGAAATGCCTCTGTGTACTTGCTTTCTCTATTTAAATGATTTGATTTGATCTTAAAACATGAAGTTATTATAGAAAATATTCAACCAATCATCGCATCAAAGCATTTAAGAAAGGTAGGGCTAATCAAAGCAGTCCGTCTGGGGAAGTACCTCTGCTAGAGAACCGCAGACAAATAACAAATCTCTGGAGGGTTCTTGCGATCCTACGTGTGAGTGAGGTACCACCAGTAAGCTCCTACGGAGTTGGTATGTTAGCAGCAGATGTGGCGTCGCGCGGGATACTTAATGTATAACAAGCGTTCATAGGCTACGGTAACCGTTTTACATCAGGTGGGCCGTATGGTTGTATGCCTTCCGAAGTTGTATAAAATAAAGATAAAAACAAACATATCTTTTTTTTTTGTTTTTTAATCTACAATCTTTAAGGTTTAAATGAGATACAATACGATTATTATTAAATAATAAACTTTTAGCAGTTGTGATTTTTTATACCACTAAGGTAGCAGATACAAACAAGCATGCGGTCTGCCCGATGCATGTGATTTTATCTCCTTGAAAGCAAGACACCAAGTCACTTCATCCATTATGTCTAGGTTATTTTGAATGTAAGTAAGCACCTCGTTAACGTTGAAATTGCGACATTTTACGGTCGTAACAACTTCCGCAGATATGACAAAAGAAAAATACTCGACTAGTGAAAGGTAAAGAACATTAAAGTACCCCACTACGACCCTATCTCCTCAAAAAAATCCCCAGCCAAATAACAACCTGGAGGGTTTTTGCGTGTGAGTGAGGTTACCAGCTTCAAGGGAGTTACTGCGCTAGAAGCGAGGGTTGCAACGGGTGAGCAATACACCCGTTGCGTCTCTGAAACTTACTGGTAACCTCACTCACCAGCCTATGAACGCAACTGTAATCACTTTACTTATCAGTTGGGCCGTAAGCTTCACGTCGTTACGAGTACTAAAAAACCGTTTATTGCTTTTGGTCTTGTCCATACTAAGTTGTCCTTTCGCTGATACTTTAAAAAACAAGTCACCAGCCATAATGAGGTGTCAGATATCCCAAAAAAACAGCAAATATGCCAAATATAGAAAAAGTTTTTTCAAATGAATCCTTTAGTTTTTATCTTTTAGAAATAGCTTTTTAGTTTTTAAGAGATTTAATTCTTATGCAAAAAATATTTTTTTGCGTCTAATTTGTCATAATTTTAGCATGCTATTTGTGTAATATTTGAGTAATAAATATTTTTAATCTTCACGTAACATATGGGAAATGTTAATAAACGCATACAGAATACGAAAAAGACATTCGTTTTTTTTCTAAATTGAAATCTGGTTGTTATGAAAGCATTACAGAAAAACTTCTGAACGTTTTTCATGGAGTTTCATAATTTTTTACAATAAATTAAAATTCATGCCGTGCCAGTCATTATAAATGCACATGAAACTATGTATAGATTACAAGAACAAGTGGATGAGATTGTATACCTTGGATGCGCTTTCAGTAGGGATGGAAGGTACACCGATGGTGTAAAAAGACGAGTGAGTGTTGGGAATAGTGCGAATAGAACGGTGGAAAAACTTCTTGGCAGTAAAAACTTGAGCTAGAAGGCACAGCTCGCTATATACAATGCAGTGGTGGCCCCAACGCTTACTTATGTAGGATAAACGTGGTCAAAATGCGAGCGTTGCGCGAAATTTGTGGACTAACGCTTGTAGACCGTCTTCGCATCACATTATGTTAGAAATGATGGTCTGAAAGAGAGCGTTAAAATTAGGACATGTAGTGATGTCAGTTCTCTTAGAAAGGCAAGCGGCGAGCATGCATTAGAAGAGCTATGAATGTTAAAGAAGCGAGAGAGGTGTGTAAGGATGGTGTCATGTGACGCTCGATTATCTCTGCCTACGCCGTAAGGGATTTGGCGTGAAATTATGGATTGAAGCTTCTGTTTACACCTATATTTTTTTGTACTACAAACTTTATGGTAAGTAGTTACCGTAACTATGGACACAACACCACTCTTACGTTGCAGACAGTAGCCGCGTTAGGTGTCGGCGACCGCCGACGTATTTGACAAAAGGAGGTTCCGTTCTACACATACGTCTAAAAATAACTTACCAGCATTGTTAATAAGATATGTTTACTTTTTTAAACCATCGCTATAAATAAGCGCGATTAATAATAATAATAAATATTGTCGGACAAATTACACAGCGCCACCCAGCCCCAAAGTAAGCGAAGCTTGTGTTATGGGTACTAGATAACTGATAAACATACGTAAATACATTTTTTTTTGTAAATACATACTTATTATATATGCACACAAATGTTTGTCCTGTGTGGGAATCGAACCCACGTGCGTTGGTGTCAAAGTAGCGTAACAGCGCGTTTCACTACTGCGCCATCGAGCTCGTCCAAATTATGTAAATCAATTAACATTGCACATCATATTTTGTTTCAACAATATTACATATAGTTAGATTCTTTTGTGATATGATAACCTAAACTATTCCGACTGACCACAGACTAATATGTATTTAACATTAATAGATTCAAATTATCCACATTTTATATTTCACTTCGAAGAGTTTTTATTTTTTCAATCATTGTTTTATTTATTTTATATAGAATCTGTCAGACATTTTTCTAACAATGTAGTTACACTTTTTGACGAGCTCGGTGGCTCAGTCGTGAAAGACGCGACTTTGGCACCAACGCTCGTGGGTTCGATTCCCACACAAGGCAAACATTTGTGTGCATGAACATGTCTGTTTGTCTTGGTCTGGATGTTTTAAGAGAGGTACGGCGCATCAAGACAGCGCGTTTGGGGAAGTACCTCCACCTCACAGAAAACCACACCCAAATAACAACTCCCTAGAGGGTTGTTGTGTTCCTGCGAGTGAGTGAGGTCACCAGTAAGCTCCCAAGGAGTTGTTGTGTAAGCAGCAGAGGTGGCATCGCGCGGATGATACTCAAGGTATTACAAGCGTAATAGGCTACGGTAACCACCATACATCAGGTGGCCCGTATGCTTGTATGTCTCCCGACGTAGTATAAATAGAAAAAACAAAAAAATCTTTATTTGGCACTTAGCCTTACTAGTAAACCAGATGAACTAGTTTGGAATGGCAGATTTAACTTATCAGTATTTTCACACGAGTGTACCACAATGAAAATTAAACAGGTATCATCAGCAAATGGCACTGTATGTGCCATTTTTCCACCGATTAGAGCACAGGTCGATAATCTAACATTATAGTGCCAAAAGAGTAGTAATAAATTATTTTATCGATGCTTTATTGCATAACGACACATATAGAATAGGTTACAAAGAAAACGATGTACTACGGTGAGGTTTTCCTCTATAAGAGATTTTTTATAGCTTAACCTAGCGTGTGTGCAATAATTTTATTTCAACTAGGTGTTACAGTTATTTATGTTATATTTATTTATGTGGAGTTAAATATACCATGATTATAAATTACTAGCTATTAGCGAAATATTAAATAACGTGTAACCTATCTCAAGAATTGGGTTATCAAATGAAAAAATATTTTTACAAATCGGATTATGACGATCCAGAGACTAGCGCGTTCAAACAAACAAGGAAACTCTTCCGCGTTATATAATACTATAGGTGTATATAAATACAATGGTTAAATGCATAAGTACTGTGGGCCAATTCTGCTAAATAACTGCAACTGCACGTTTACGCCTGTCATTTGAGTCGTGCAGGAATAGTGCAGTGCCGATAGGTGTATTCTACTAAAATATCCTGCACTGCAACGGCACTGCAACTACGCTGCAACTGTGCGTATCCTGCAAGTAAACTACTTAAAACCTGAAATGTTGCCATATTTCAATATAATAAAACTGAATTTTTATTTAATGTTGACTCCTATAGTTTCACTATTGACCTTGGTTGCCGGAGTGGAGGTATTTCTAATCGAAAAGAAGCTTTACTTAATTATATTTATCCACAAACATCTAGTTTTGAAGGAGTTTACTTGCAGTTTTGTTAACGTTACTCTTGAGCAACTTTTGCGAAGTGAAATTAATATTCTGAGGCTGTAAATTATATTTGCTTTGTTTTGGGAGATGTTTGTGGATAAATATAATTAAATAAAGCTTGTTTTCGGTTAGAAATACCTCCACTCCGGCAACTAAGGTCAATAGTGAAACTATAGGAGTCAACATTAAATAAAAATCCAGTTTTATTAGAGTGAAATATGGCAACATTTCAGGTTTTAAGTAGTTTACTTGCAGGATACGCACAGTTGCAGCGTAGTTGCAGTGCCGTTGCAGTGCAGCATACGCGCCGTTCCAGCGCAGTTGCAATGCAGGAAATTTTAGTAGAATACACCTATCGGCACTGCACTATTCCTGCACGACTCAAGTGACAGGCGTAAACGTGTAGTTGCAGTTATTTAGCAGAATTGTCCCACAGAATACGATTATATTGCAGGAAACGTGCAGTTGCAGTGCAGGTTTTTTAACAGAATAGCGATTCATTCACTGCAACATTCCTGCAACGTCGCTGCTGTCAGATCGTTTAATAGAATACCGAAACGTCAAAATGGACGCATTTTGACACACGCCGCGCTGCAGTGCAGTTGCAGTTTTTAGTAGAATCGGCCCACTGTACATGTAATCTATATATTTAGAAGTGAAGAAAGAAATTGATACCCCTTTTAAAGCACCGCGCGGGCAAGAAGAGTTTGGAGATTTGGCATTATTAAAGGTCATATGGGGGAGTGCAAGAAGATAAAATCTATCTATATCATGTGTTACGTACCATATAATAAAAAAAAGAAACTAAAATGATATGCTTCGTAAAAATGCGGAGTGGAATATTGTTTGTAGGCAATTTGATCTAAACTACTTTGTGTACTTCCGCTACCGATTAGTTCGTGCGAACTACTGCCGGCCGGCACCCACCCATGCACTCTACATCTCTTAAAACCACCCAGACCAAGACAAAAAGGCATGTTCATACACATAAATGTTTATCCTGTGTGGGAATCGAACCCACGGTATTTGATTCATATAGGTGACACGTGCAGTCGGAAGTATTTCTGTTCAATTGGAAAGTAGTTAGAGCGCGCGCGGCCCAAGTCTATTATTAGTGTGTCATGACTTTGACGAATCGTTACCAAGAAAACAAAACAATATAAATAGGATAAACAACCCACACGTGTCATTTTCGCTTGTCAATATGACAGTTACATTTCACGGGCCGTCTACTGTACATCATGCGTAAACCCTGTACGAATGGCTAGATAATGTATCAGAGGCTATAAGTATCTTTAAACGAGACCGGTGGCGGAGTAGCAATGCTAATTTAACTCAAAGGCTCGTGGGTTCGATTCCTACACAGGACAAACATTTATGTGCATTATAACGTGTCTGTTTTTCTTGGTATACGGACTGATTTGATGCGCCTTGCCTTGCGATTGACGGAGGTACTTTCACATACGGACTGATGCGCCCTACCTCTCTCAAAAACATCCAGACCAAGATAAACAGTCATGTTCATGCACACAAATGTTTGTCCTGTGTGGGGATCGAACCCACGAGCATTGTTTGTTGGTGTCAGAATCGCGTTATTTACGACTGCACCATCGAGCTCGTCAGTCGATCACTGTTCACGATTTAGCATTGTTGATTATATTAAAAACGGCCTAAGTCTAGTTAGTTTACTGGATCAAATACAAGATACAAAGATCAATCAACTATCCATTGTAATTTGGTTTCAGTATTCTGAACAAACTAATAAACCACTTGACGTCGCATGAAAGCTCCTTCTCTACTTCCCCAGACGGGCTGCATTGATGCGCCCTACCTCTCTAAATCATTGGGTCTCCATAGGTTATTTCCTTAATTTTTTATTTTTTATTGTAGAACAAATTACACAGCGCCATCTAGCCCCAAAGTAAGCGAAGCTTGTGTCATGGGTACTAGACAACTGATAAACCGGGCTAATCTTCGAAGAAAGCGAGCAGAATATAGGGTACTTTTTATGCCGTAAATATTTAGTGTTCCTGCGTAAAAAAATTAAAACTGTTAAAATTAGGGGGAAATATCTTCCCCTTCGGGGGACTTTACGTATGTAATAATACGTATTTTTTGTGACAAAAAATAACTACGCATTTTTTATGTAGTAATAATAAAATAAATATACGTTGCCTCCCGTAAAGGTGGTGATGGCGCTGTACGAAAATTGAATCGCTCTGTGATTGTATCTACGACCCTGAACTTTGTTTTTTTTAAACAGAAAGAATTTAAGGTCTATGGAGAAATAAAGGCTACTAAAAGCCCAAATCTCATGCGTGCGAAGCCGCGGGTTTCAGCTAGTATCTATTAAATATAAAACATTGATGGTGTCACGAAATAGAAATGCTTTTATTCTAACTACACACTATTATACGGTTTATACGTAAATATAAAAATATATACATATGTGAACTCACAAGGTAGTTCCCAGCTCCAATTTTCAGTGAAGTGAAATGAACATTTAATCTATCATTAATGATGTCATAGAATTGTAGAGTCGAGTTGTGTTCGTAACCTATCTATGAGTTTTACCTGCTAGTCTTTGATGTATTCCATAAATTGCATCTTTATTACATCTCCACATATTTTAGTTCACGTTACACTATCACACGTTGTCTACCGACAGCTAGCGATGTATACAGTTACAATTACGATGTCATGTGAGCCCTTGCTTATCTTGGTGTTCAGTTACATGCTTCTATTGAGAACAATACGTAATTACGCCATTATTTTATACGAAAATACTTGTGAAAACAGCCGCTGAAAAGGGCTTCACCCGGAGAGGAGAATGAATTATTACCTAGTTTGAATTAAAACAACAAATTCTGTCTGTAAGTTAGTTTGTTAATATATATGTATATATACAACAGCTAATTCCGGTAGACAGAATTGGCTGTTGTCTATATACATACGTGGACACTTGACGAGCTCTGTGGTGCAGTCGTACGCAACTTTGACACCAACGCTCGTGGTTTCGTTTCCCACACAAGACAAATATTTGTGTGCATGAACATGTCTGTTTGTTTTGGTCTAGATGTTTTAAGAGAGGCAGGGCGCATCAAAGCAGCTCGTCTGGGGAAGTATCTCCATCTCACTGAAAACCGCAACCAAATAACAGCTCCCTAAGGCGGTTGTTGTATTCCTGTGTGCGAGTGAGGTCACTAGTAAGCTCATAAGGAGTTGCTGTGTTAACAGCAGAGCCACAGTAACCGCTTTACATCAGGTGGACCGTATGCTTCTATGCCTCCCGACGTTGTATAAAAAATATTCAGGAATTAGTACATCCGTAGAACTAGAGTTACCGATATGGCTCAAAGAATCAGTAAGGTGAAGTGGCAAGTGGGCAGGTCATATAGATAGCTTGATGGCTGGAAAGCCGCTGCTTTAGATACTGCTAAGGCAGGTTATTCAGTGGCAACCACTATACGGAAAACACAGGATAGGATGATAACCCTCCGACTCGATGGATCGCAAGGAGCCGATAGATGCAAGTAGCACAGGAACGATCGTTGTGAAAGTCCAATAAGTGGGCCTATGTCAGCCCTCGTCAAACCTCGCTTTCGCTAAAGCCTCGTTCAGTAGTTAGCACCTATCCTCCTGTAGGTGAGCTTGGCTTTAACTCTTATCATGATATTGACCAGTGACATCCCTCGAGTAGTATGAGAACCAATCAACTGTCATTTGAAATAAAGGATAAGATCGTAGCAGCCATGGCAACGACCTAATCTACTAAGTGTAGTGCCATCTACTTAACGGTGTCGGCCGGCGCTATATCTCATGAACTGACTGATGGCGAGAGCTCGCTGGCGTTGCTGCGTGTGTCATTCTAACCAAACACGCAGGTTACGCAACGTCGACCGTAGCCTGTCTATGGAAGGGTTTATTTACGTCTGGTTTCTGGTGCTCCTCGGAGGGCACGTTAAGCCATCGGTAGCGGCTGCTGATAGACAGTCGTTATGTTAAGTCAGTGGCCTTCGGGCGGCTTGAAAAACACTGGCCTCTGCCAACCTGCAGTTGAGCAGCGTGGTGGTGTATGCTTTAAACCCCTTCGGTTAAAAGGAGACCCGTATCTCTGCAGTGGGATGAGTAAGGGTTGATGTGGTGCCTGAAGGCGAAAGCACACAAAGCACTATAGATCAACACATGCCTGACAGAAAAACTCTACGTCGTTGATGTGCAGAATAGGTGTAATCTCGTCGGATCGGAGGGCACATAAAGCCGTCGGTTACGGCTGTTTTCGATCAATGACAGTCGTTAAGCAATGAAGTAGCGCATAGCCCGAGTGGGGAAGTAATTGGGGTGGTACTTCCACCTAACCAAAAACGTAAATCAAATATATTATCGCAAGATATAACTCCCTGGATAGTTGTTCTGTTCCTGCAAGTAGTGAGATAGATAAATAGAATAAGCATAATAATTTGCATAATAGTGGTGACAGAACATTCAGCGACGAGCTCGGTGGCGCAGTGGTGGAACGCGCTGTTACGCTACTTTGACACCAACGCTCGTGGGTTCGATTCCCACACAGTACAAATATTTGTGTGCATGAACATGTCTGTTTGTATTGGGCTGGGTATTTTCTATGTATAATAAGTATGTATTTACAAAAAAAAAACTATTTACGTATGTTTATCAGTTGTCTAGCACCCATACTACAAGTTTTGCTTACTTTGGGGCTAGGTGGCACTGTGTAATTTGTCTGGCAATTCAGCGTAAAAGATTTATTACAAATGGTAAAACATGCATATTATGCAACAATATGGCCTTATTGCTAAAACCAATCTTTTTAAGGCAACCTTAATGTACCTAACGAATTGGTGTACAGAGAAGGTAGGGTTGGCAAGGAAGGAAGATTGAAATTATTGATATAGGTAATTACTTATATAGGCGTGTTTATATATGTATAAAAACAGGTACATATACAGATGTGTGTACATATACTACATAAGAATACATACAATATCAAATAGTTTATTGTATATAAAATACATACATAAAATATATAATATATCCGTTGGTTCGGACATGTAGAAAGAATGCGGGACGAAAGAATGACGAAACAGATATACAATGCAAAAGTGGAAGGATGTAGGAGCCGAGGAAGGCCGAGACTAACCTACCATGACCAAATTGGTCGTGTTTTATCAGAAGGTGATATCAGAAGCCCCAGGAACCGGCGAGCGTGCATGAAAAGAGCTATGAATGTCACAGAAGCGAGTGAAGTATGCAAGGACCGCGTCTTATGGCGCTCGGTTCTGTCTGCCTACCCCGCAAGGGACTTGGCGTGAAGATATACATACATACATACATACACATAAAATATACGAACATACGTATATTTATTAGATTTATTAAATTTTAAATGTACTTTAGTTTTACTTTTATTGTGTATTTATTTTAGTTATGTAATTATCTGTTATTATTTTGTAAATATCTAAATATATAACTTATGTTAGTATAAATACTTAAATGTATGTGTATAGCTTTTAAAGTAATAGATAAAAAAAGATCACTTCAGCAATTTTTTGAAAACAATGATAGATTTTTGTGTTCTGACTTCAATTTGTAAAGTATTCCATAGCTTAACAGGTTGAAGATTAAAGGACTGGATCGAAGGATCTAAGATTTTAGAGGTATGAGAAGGACTCAGAATACAGAATAAATTTATTCTGTATTCTGAGGAGAAGGAACGGGAAGAGTAAGGTTTCGACAGGAGCGAAGATGTAAATAGTGGTAACACAATTTGGACCTGACTTTGAGGTAAGAAGGAGCTTAGGGATTAAATAGTATGAAGTAAAGAAAAGAAAGAGTATGCATATTTCTGCGCTGACGGATGGAAAGTCATTTCAGTTTTTGGCGACATTCAGTTCCTTTTTATACTATGAACGAAAACAAACAAGCATGCCTGATTTAAAGAGGTTACAGATCTTCTGAGATTTTGAACTAATATATGTAGGTATGCATATCTTCACGCCAGGTCCCTTGCGGGGTAGGCAGAGAGAACCGAGCGCCATAAGACACGGTCCTTACACAATTCACTCGCTTCTGTGACATTCATAGCTCTTCTCATGCTCGCCGGTTCCTGGGGCTCCTGTCAACACCTTCTGATAAAACGCGACCAATTTAGTCATGGTAGGTTAGTCTCGGTCTTCCTCGGCTCCTACATCCTTCCACTTTCGCCTTGTATATCGTTTCGTCAATCTTTCATCCTGCATTATTTCTACATGTCCGAACCAATGGAGCATGTCTTTTCTTATCTTAACACCGTCAATCTCTTCTAGACCAACTCTCTTTCTTACGTCATCATTACGAATGCGGTTATCAAACATTATGCTACAAATTTTGCGCATCTTTCAAACACCAATATCTTGGTTTTCTTCGCATTCAATTGTAAGCGTTACTTCATATAATCATCTTTCATTGTTGTAACTAGTGTTTGCAGTTCGGATGGTGAATCTGCTATTAATAAAGCAGGCAGTTAACCACTGAGTTACCCATTCGCATTCCCACATTTATATTTCTTACTCTCTGAAGACAACTGTCCAGATACAGGGTGAATAGCCGAGCCGACAGTACGCATCCCTGCTTGACACCAATGTTGCTATCAAACCAGGACGACAAGCTGCCGTCTACCCGTACCCATGATGTCCAATTCCCATAAGTGGATTGCACAGCATGGAGTAGATCACCGTCAACCCCAAATATGTGCAAAATATTCGAGAGATTCTTTCGCACGACTCTATCAAATGCTTTCTCAAGGTTCATTAAACCGCAGAAAACCTTCTGGTCCATAGCCAGATGCTTCTTTACGATGTTGAGGAGTGAAAAATCTTGATCCGTACATCCTCTGCTGCTTCGAAATCTACCCTATGCTTACCAAAGCATTCTGTCGAATTTCACCCTCATTCTCCTTTCAATGATTTTCCCATACACTTTAGCTGCTAAGCTGTTCGAACTGATGGCCCTATAGTTGGCGCACAGTTAAATTAATGAAAACAGAAAATAGCAGAGGACTGCAGAAGCTCCTCAGAAGCTTACCAGTTTCTGAGGAGACGCTGTGTTAACAGCCGGGGTGGCAACGAACGTACGATGTTTCCGGTATTGCAATATATCGCATAGGGTAGGCAATCATTTCACATCAGGTGAAACAGCTCCTTGTATGCCTTTTGACGTTTAAAAAATCGGCCAAGTGCGAGTCGGACTCGCGCACCAAGGGTTCCGTAAAAAAATCACGTTTGTTGTATGGGAGCCCCCCTTAAATATTTGTTTTATTTTAATTTAATTATTTATTCTTAGAGTGATATATATATAACTAAATATTCTGTGAATATTTCAAGCGTCTACCTGTTGCCGTTATCAATATCGAGCAAAAATGAGCAAAAATAATCATGTTTGTTGTATGGAAGCCCCCTTAAATATTTATTTTATTCTATTTTTTAGTATTTGTTGTTATAGCGGCAACAGAAATACATCATCTGTGAAAATTTCAACTGTCTAACTATCACGGTTCATGAGATACAGCCTGGTGACAGACGGACGGACGGACGGACAGCGGAGTCTCAGTAATAGGGTTCCATTTTACCCTGTGGGTACGGAAACCTAAAAATGTCCTTAATCTTTAAAAGAATTTCAAGTTTATACGCTTTAACGCAAAAGCACGGTATCTTAATCTGGAGCTATTTGGATGTATGTGAATGAGAAGATAACAAATTCATAAATGCGTATAAATTATATTTGCCATCGGATACTCGGTCTTACTCCGATGAGTTAAAAGTTTCATCGGTTTAACAAAGCAAATTCTTTGTGTGCTTTAGCGATAATAGTTTTAAAAGATTTCGTACGTAAGAACGCACTTCAAAGAAACAAATTGTTTGGATAATAAAACTATTGAAATGCTATTTTTGATCTTAAGGTGATGTGTTATGGTTGAAATTTCTTTATTCGATTAATTTAGGGTTCGCTAGTGTACATTGAAACAAATTTAAGAACAACGATCTCAGTTTTCTCCTGTTGTTATCACTAACCCCACTTGAAATCACAACTTTCCATCATACAAATTCACGTTATGGAGTAGTTAATGGATATTATTATGTCAAATATTACTTTACTTAGCTTTAAGATCTACTATTGCTTGTATCTATTATTCAGTTTTGAGTAAAGTCGACATATATGTCTCTATGGCATGTACCCATTAATATGTTTATAATAGAACTAATAAGGTAGACTACATATTAGGCTTACATCTAAAGTCAGCAATGAATCAGACACCATCGACCAATTATTTTGGAATCGGTATTACTTACTAAAAATTATTAAAGAGTTTCACCTGAACCTTGCATCCTAGCTATTAACTCAGGTGAATCATGGTAGCCCCACTCACAGGAATGCAGTGAACAACTCTCCAGGGAGTTGTTATTTGGCTGCTATCTTCTGTGAGATGAAGTACTCCACATCAGGCTGCTTGTTAAATATTTTTGTGCCCTTTCTTTTATCAGATCCTGGGCTACGTGGCATATGTACCATGTACTAAGATGGTGAGTCTCTTATTTCCACCCTAAATATGAACCGACTTGATGTCGTCAGAGTATAATTGTTATTTATCCGGCGCAGCAGTGCGGCAGCGAAATAGCAGAGCAACAGCAACGGCGCATAAGAGCGGCATTGGCGCAGCAAAACGATAGAGCGCGGCAGCAGCGGCTTGGCAGTGCTGAAATAATGAGTTTCAGAGCCAGACAGCACAGAATCATTGGTAAAACCAAAAGCGCAAGTCATGTATATAGCGTAGGAACTACTCCGTATTGTGAGTGGATATATGGATCATGACGGTTGTATCAGAGCTTTATTCGAGTGTCGAAATTGTCTAGATTCAGCGGTTCTCGATTTATTAACCATGCTTGGGGATCTATTTATTCTCCGATCCGATTAAATTTTTCTTCGCTGGAGCTTTTGTTGATTACCTGTTTGGAATACCATGTCAGTGGATGCACGATTGCAAACCATCTCGGCCTGTCATTGGGCATTATATTGTATGGCATTATATGGCTGCAGACTGGGATCGATTCCGTGAATTCTACCCATCGTACTCGTTGAGGCAGCTTTGTATCAAATCAAAACATTGACCCCTGTGTTAACTGCAGTGGTTGTGGTACAGCTAAGTGCAGCTCAAGCTTTACACTTTGACCTTTGTACCGTTCTTATGCCGTTTGTATTAAGAGTTACAATCGTCTTTCGAGTGTTAAGCATGATCTGCTCTTAGTTCGCTCGTACTCGCAGTAAGCGATAGGGATTGCTTTGTAGCAATCCCTATCGCTTACTGGCTACAAGTGGTTAATAGAGAGTTCGATGGGGTTATTGCGCGTGTCTTTTTAACCGAACACGCAGGTTAAGAAACATCAACCGCAGCCTGTTAATTGATGGGTTTATCTATCTCTGGTTTCTAGGTGCTTGGAGTGCACACTAAGTCGTCGGTCCCGGTTGTTGTCACACTCACTGTGACCGGGCTGTTATCACAGTGTTCAGGCGGCTTGAAAAACACTGGCCTTCGCCAATCCGCACTTGAGCAGCGTGGTGGAGTATGCTCTAAATCCCTGCAGTGGGATGAATTAGGGTTGGTGTAGTAGTAGTGGTTGATTGCTAGAGCCAAATTCAATTTCATCAGTAGAGTTGGTGAGCGACTTGCGAGCCTTCCTTCTTGAAGCCGTGTTTTCTGGTCGCTCGCTAAGGCTACTGTGGGAACCTTCTTCACCCGTCCAAGCCACCAGTGCGATAACGGGATAGCAGCTTAGGGCATATCTTTTTCTTAGCGCTATCTTGCTTCACAATCCGTTTAATACTATTCGATCAAAATGGTACGGAACCCACTGATAAACAAACGTATTTTTTTAGATAATTGTTAGGGAGGCGCGACACTGTTAATCCGCAGTTACGAGTGTCGAACAAAGCCCGCGCTGGAGGGTGCAAATGAACAGCACTATTGTTGGCCGCACTCACGCAATACACACTTGGCTAAATGACACAAACTGCGTTGTAACTTTATTTATGAGCACACATAAAAACAAAACAAGTTTTCGTCGTAATCTATTCTAATAAAATAAAAATAGGAAAGTAACTCCGCTGTACTTCTAGGTGGTTGATTACTGCATTTTTTAAACTCTGATGGATGCATAATAACTTTTGTTATTTCGCAAGTTGAATACCTAGACACCGTAATCTCATTCCAACCATACGAAAAATGTGAAAAAGGATTAAGTTTGGCAGAAACAACGTAGCGCGAAAGTGTTCGTTGTTACTAATAAAACAATGGCGATCTAACGGGCACCAAGCTCTTGTAACCATAGCTTCACAATAGCAGCCTATAGAATACAACTTTCTTCTATTTATTAAAAAAACAATTTGTTGCTTTTTGGATGTCCGATTTCTAACTTGGTAAGTTTTCATTGCCAATAAATTACTCGATGACTATGCAGAATTTCATTCAGTCAAGACCACAAATATCACATGAGTGTTGCCGACTATGCAAGAACCCTTTCGTTTTGGTGTTTTAATGACGCTACATTTTCTAAGTCTTTCTTTATTTATAACAAGAATTACATATTCCAAATTTAACGCCTAAATTCATCAATTTTATTCATAAACAATTTTACTAGAGGAATAAGATACGTAGTTACTAATAATTTTAAATTAATGTACAGTAATAAAAACATTATTGTAAGTTAATAATGTACAATAAAAAAACCTAAATAATATCAAAACGAAAAACAATTGAAATTTAAATTAAAATATCTCCTACCTACCTACCTCTAAACCTACCTCTAAACTGTAACAAATTCTCCCCAGTAACTTTCATTTTATATTCAAGAGGTGAATTATTCTAATTAATTTCAAATGAATGTTGGACTCGTGACCCACTGGACACCTGAAACTCGTACCCCGGAATAAAAGTTGTAGATTCGTCACCAATTCAGTTGCCCATTGGTCCCCTGATAGGGGACAGTCAATATTAATTAATTTTTAAGGTAGGTACCCATTTGTCCCTTAATATAAATTGTAGATAAAAAAGTGTTGAGATAGTACAGTCATAAACAAAATTGGGTGCCTGTATTCAGCATAAAAAAGTAGAATAGGAATGTTCAGGAACACCGTTCCTATCTCTTAAGGAACACGGTCAAAAAGGACGACATTTAAATAAAAAAATTGAATTGTTATATAATTGACGAGCCAGGTGTTCCTCTGGCAACGCAAGCTTGCGCATTATCAACTGGTTGTTAATGATTTTAATTAATGTGTGCTTTATAAACATTATTATTTTATTAATCATTATTATTTATTATTATTATATTACAAGACTGATTTTTGCGACTTGCATTTATAGTCTGAAAAAGTGCACTGTGAAGAACAACGTTAACCTCGGGTGTAATATTTGTTTGTCGAGGTGTTTCCTACTCATTTCAGCGATAACGTTGATTTTTTAGATTCACATGTATTGAACGGTATGGTTTCTTTATGGTGCAAATAAAACATAATGTAACAATTGCAACAGCGAATTTGCAAGTTGCAACTCTATACCACTCATACATCAATATACTTATTTCTCGCACGATCTAAAAATCAACAATGCATTGCGCATTTACACCCCCTCGGGCGCGACCAACAATGCCCATTGACTATTGTCAAACCAACACCCTTACATCATGTCAAATTTGCTTTGTACTTGATCTATTAATACTAAATACTACACCGAATTTTATTATGTTTTTTTTCAATACAGTCACATCTTTGGCATAAGCTTTTCGCGCCTCCGCCTATGCGAGACTGAGATGGTTGTCCTACAAGCAAGGTCGACGACGTGCGAGTGAAGCTACGGCAACTGTTTATTATCAACGTACGCTTTGGAGCTTGGTTGTATAAAAAAAAATAGAGTTGGCTAGCTTAGGCACGGATGTAATTTCGTTGTTGTATATCTATTTATTATCAAATCTAATCTCAGCTAACCCACTGCTGGGATCCCTTCAAACGAAGGTTTCAGTGTACTCCGCCATGCTTCTCAACTGCGGATTGAGAGGCTAGTATTTTTAAATCCAAAGGCTACTGAGGAAGGTTAACGACTGTCATTGACAACAACGGGAACTACGATGACGAACTCGAGATAGCTAAACCCATCCAAAGGACAGGTTGCATGAGACGTTGCTTAACCTGCGTGTTCGATTAGAGTGACACGCGCAACGATGCCTTCGAGCTGCGGTTTCCTACGTCGGGTCACCAGAGTAAGCCCCTACGGAGTTGCTGTGTAAGCAGCAGAGGGGGCATCTCGCGAGTGATACTTAATATATTACAAGTGCTAATAGGTTACGGTAACTGCTTTATATCAGGTGGGCCGTATGCTTGTATGCCTCCCGACGTTGTATAACTATATTTCATGTATGTCTGTCCGTTTATCATAAAAGTTGTATCAGATCACGTGATCTTTAAGTTATTTCGCGTCAAATCATTTCCAAAAAGTCGCCTATCGTAATCCAATCTACAGTGCGATTGTCGTCCGTGAGAACTCTTGCCTTACAATGAAATAATCCGTGGGTGTGGATTAGCCCTTGTCAGACGGTAGCCATCTTGCGAGATTTCAGTATTTGATAATTAAAAGTTTGTATAAACAAAACAGATATAACATGTGAAAGTGGGAGCATGTAGGAGCTGAGGAAGGTCAAGAATCACTTTCTTCTTCTCAGTGTTATGCCGTATCCTAATTCATTAGGATTGGCGGGGTCCACTACCTAAAGCCTAAGGATTTGGCGAAGATACTGATTTTGACATGGAGCGACTGCAGTTAGACCTCCACAACCCAGAGGGAAAACCATATTCTTCTTAGTCACACATCTTTCGAAATACAATTTCTTGTAGATATAAATGTGGGTTTTCTCACGATGTTTTCCTTCACCGCCGTGCAAGTGATAATTACAAATATGTACATAAATCCGAAAACACAAATTTAGTGGTAACATGCCAGGATTCGAACCGGGGACTAGGCTGGTGCATTAGCCACAGGGTTGTCACTGCTGACACAAGACCAAGAACCACCTGTCATGACAAAATTGAAAATGAGGTGATCTTCACTGCGACTGCCGGTCTACGCAACGCAGTCTATCTATGGTTGGTGTAGTCATCTCCAATTCCTACGAGTTTCTGGGGCAGAATTGGGAGATTACTAGCGAACTCACTGGGACTTATTTAGCCCCAATCAAGCTGTTTTGATGTGATCAGGTAGTTCTTTCGCCAGATCCTCGTTAGTTAATTAGCAAGTCATATTAGCAGGGTATACCATGTGCAGGTAATGTTGGCTTGCACCGTCTAGTATGCGATTGTGTTATAAACTATCTTGGGATTGGATACTTTCTTATGGTTCCGTACCCGCAGTCGATAAAGAAACGGAACCCTACAGGTTTACTTCTGTCTGTCAGTAACTTTTTCTCAGGAAAGAGATACATACAGTTACAACAAAAATGTCCCCCTTCCTTTCCACTCCCAGTCTTCAGGGTGCTTCCCTCAGTATGCGTGATAGCCTGAATATGCTGGGTGTGGGTATTCGTTGCGACCTTAACCAGCGTTATTACATCGAGAGCCTCATCTCAACAGCCTCAAGAAAGCTCGGAGTCCTGAACAGGGTGCGCCGGTTCTTCACGCCGGACCAACTTTGTCTGCTTTATAAGACACAAGTTCGGGCCTGCGTGGAGTATTGCTCGCATCTCTGGGACGGCTCCGCACAGTATCTTCTTGAGGCTCTCGATAGGTTGCAGCGACGGGCTATCCGCATAATTGACGACGAAGAGGTCACCAAAAACCTAGAACCTCTTCAACTCCGTAGGGACATAGGCTCTCTAAGCGTATTTTACCGCCTTTACCATGGCGAGTGCTCTGAAGAACTGTTTTCCCTTATCCCACCCTCACCCTTCCGTCATAGAACCACACGTGCGGGCTTGCGATGACATAGTTCCACGGTTGAGGAGATCTCTTCGCGTACCAAAAAGTTCGGCAACTCCTATCTTTGTCGTACCATTAAAAAGTGGAACGCCTTGCCTGCACATGTGTTCCTTCCTACAATATGGGATCCTTCAAACGAAGCGTGAAGAAGCATTTTGCGGGTCAGCATGGCAGCGTCAACTGACAGGATACGGGATGTAGTATATTGTCAGTTGCAGATGCGATTTGGGCTCCTCTTTCGCTTACCATCAGGCAAAGAGGGGCCACTATGCTGAACTACTATAAAAAAAAAAAAAAAAAAACTCATATACCTATTATTTGTCTTTATTTTCTGCTTGATACCTCCACGTGTATCCAGTGTCTGTAAAAAAAAAACTTTTAAGTCAACCAATTAAAGGGTCGGCAACGCAACAGTGACATCTCTGGTGTTGCAAATGTCGATAGGCTTCGGTAACTGCTTACCATCAGGCAGGCCATTCGATTGTTTGCTACCTTAGTTGTATAAAAAAAACTAAATCAAAAAATAAACAGTCGTATTGTGTGCCTTGTATTTTAACACATCGTAAGACCAGAGTCATAGCCCAGTCGATAAAGAATTACCCATTATCGGACGGTCCCTGGTTCTGGCGTGGGAATACGCCACTTTTTCGAATTTATGTACATATTTGTAATAATCACACCCTCGACGGTGAAGGAAAACATCGTGAGGAAACCTACAGGTCCAAGATTTTTTTTTATACTACGCGGCCCGCCCGCTGGCCGCGGTTTTTGTGAGGCGGAGGTACTTCCCCAGAGGGGCTGCTTTAATGCGCCCTACCTCTCTTCTAAGAAATTATACATCGGAAGACAGTAACTGTGACCTGATCGAAAATAAGTCTAGTTTTCCCTCTGGGTTGTTGAGATTTGACGGCAGTCGCTCGATGTGAAAATCTGTATATTTGCTAAATTATTAGGTTTAGGTAGCGAACTCTATCAATCCTAATGTATTAAGGAACAGCATAAAGCTATAAAAATAAAGAATATTTTAACACATCGCATGGATATCTATACAGTTATCCTATACTGCCCATCGGTCGGCACAAGAATAGAAAAATGTTCGATAATCAATAATTGTATGTATGTATGTCAAATTCTGCTAATACGAGTATATCTGCTAATCGTGAAAGCCTATAACGATGTCAAAGAATATTTTAGTGACAATTTTTTAATTTATTAGGATTATAGGCTTTCAATTGATTGTACGAGTATTATGTTATTATTATTGTGACATTTATTTTTATATGTTCTTATTGATAATTTAATGTAATTGCTACGCTATAATTATTTATTGTACTGTGACATCCAGAATATAAAATCACGTAAGGTAAAGGTGATTTGTTAACATAAAATTACATGGCCTTACATGGCCTGCAATGTATTCGAATTATGTAATAAATCTTATATGATTAAATTAATATGGACTCTACTAAAAAACTGCAACTGTACTGCAGCGGTGTGTCAAAATGCGTACATTTGACGTTTTGTTAATCGTCGCTACTGCCAGATCGCTTGACGAAACGACGCAAAAATATACGCATTTTGACACACGCCGTGCTGCAGTTCAGTTGCAGTTTTTTAATAGAATCGGCCTACACGTCCCTTGCGGGGTAGGCAGAGAGGATCGAGCGCAATAAGACGTGATAATTAGACACCTCACTTGCTTTTTCAAATCAATAATTAATATATTCGAAATAAAATATTACAAATTTACGTTTTACGTTGGAGCATTGACTGTATCCTAGACCTACAACCTAGGTAGGCATACAAGCATAAGGTTACCGTGGGTTTTGACCACTTGTAATGCATGAGGTATCACTCGAGCATTACTGTCCCTGCTTCTAACAAGCTACCACTTAAAAGGTTACTGGGGATCTCACACGTAGGAACACCACAGCCCTCCAGGGGTTTGACTGCGATTTTCTATGAGGTGGAGGTAAGTAGTCCTTAGCCGAGCTGGTTTGGTGTGCCCTACTTCTTTTAACAGAACCCACAACCATTGAAGTTAAAGTAAGTATTACCAACAACTTGCTGCAATTGCTGACCACTGAACTTGTCAAAAGTGCTGCGAGTTTTACAAAATATTTACTTTACGTAAGTACCGAAAAGATCCGCTAGAGGCGCAGTTAAATTTCTCATACAAAATATCGACTTTAACGTAGACGCAATAGTACCGTAAGCCTTTGTAAAACGAACACTAATACTACTAACTAACATACTAATACTACTAACACTAATAATACTAATAAAAAGCTGTTTAAAAATAACCCAACATTTTATAACATCCGTGTAATTTAACACCTCTACACACCTGACAAAGATGTCGTTCTGATTGGACGAAATTTCCCGGAGGGTGAGTAGAATGCGCTCTGATTGGCCGCTGGTAACGGGGGAGGACATAGTGGTGTCAAGTTACTTATTACAGCGATTCCAGTGATTTAGGGCTGTTAAGGGTTGGATTTTGTTGATAATTGAATTATTTGTCTCTTGGATCATGGTAAAAATAAACTTGTTAGTTTCTGCCAACGCAACGCCGCGTTGTCCCTTTCTGCACGTTATGCCCTTATTGGCATAATAAGTAGCCTATAAAGTTGAAAGTTGATGCACATGCAAATAATACAATCAGTGTTGTATTTTGTCCCAACACCACTATTTTGCACCACGAAGTACCGACGATCTTGTTTGTGGAGATCGCAGGGAGCCAATGGATGCAAGCGGCACAGGATCGATCATTATGGAATTTGTGGAAGTCTAAGAGGGAGGGATGATGAAGCAGCCTCTTATGTAGGTTTCGTTTATTACGATCTATAGGATTATATAATAGGGTTGTTGTGTTCCTGCGTGTGAGTCAGGTCACCAGTAAGCTCCCAAGGAGTTGCTGTGTAAGCAGCAGAGGAGGCATCGCGCGAGTGATAATTAATATATCGCAAGCGTTAATAGGTACGATACCCGCTTTACATCAGGTGGGCCGTATGCTTGTATGCCTCCCGACGTAGTATAAAAAAAAACTCTGAATTAAAATCTTGATTGACTACAGTGTCTCCAGATTTGTTTGATCTTCATTGACGTTAGGCACTAATAATGCGATTCAATCCCATGTCAACAGAATTTTTCTTGATATCTATTTGTTGATTTTCACGCCAGGTTCCTTGCCGGGTGGACGGAGAGAACCGACCACCGCAATATACGGTCCTCAGTCATCAAAGTGGCATGAGTAGTTTAGATATCACGCAAACTTCTTCTTCTTACCTTTATCCTATTTTCTAATCCAACAGGAGCGACTGCCGATAGACCTTCACAGCCTAGAGGGAAATTAGATCTTTCTAAGGTCCTTAAAAATATAATTTGTGTTCTTCACGATATTTCACCGTCACCGCCGAGCAACTGATAATCTGTACAGTTAAATAAAATTGGAGTGTCTGTTTGTAATATTAAAATAACCGCTTTTTACTAAATGCATATGGATGTATACACGGTACATATACCAAAATGAATATTTTTTCAATTTTTGTCTGTCGGTCTGTTTGTTCCGGCTAATCTCTGAAACTGCTGGGCCGATTTTGACGGGACTTTCACTGGCAGATAGCTGATGTAATAAGGAGTAACTTAGGCTACGTTTATTTTTGAATTTTTATTTATTTTTGTTAATATAAATAAATAATATTCCACGCGGACGAAGTCGCGGGCACAGCTATTATAAAATATATCCCGACTAAACAGAGGAATATTATCACTTATTTAAATTGAAGTGTATTCGATATAAAAAATCGATCCTAATCGTCTTTACCTTAGGCGGTAGGCCCCTTATTAGGTTTTCGCTGACCTATTAGACTTTTTCTATGCAAATTTCTCGGGAGACAAACAAGCATACGGCTTACCTGATGTGAAGCGGTTACCGTAGCCTATGAAGGCTTGTAATACATTAAGTGTCACTCGCGCGATGTCGCCTCTGCTGTTAACACAGTAACACTTAAGGAGCTTACTGGTGACCTCACTCACACACAGGAACACAACAACCCTCTAGAGAGTTGTTATTTGGCTGCGGTTTTCTGAGAGGTAGAATGTACTTTTCCAGACGGGTTGCTTTGATTCGTCCGACCTCTCTTACAACACCCAGATCCAAACAAACAGACATGTTCATGCACACAAATGTTTGTCCTGTGTGGGAATCGAACCCACGAGCTTCGATGCCGATGATGAAGATATCTGTTCGCCTCGGTCTGATGTTTTTAAAGAGAATACCTCCATCTCACAGCAAACCGCAGCAACTGCTCACTGGAGGATTGTTCCTGCGAGTGAGTGGGGTCATCACTAAGCTTTTATTATACCACTAAGATGGCAATCAAGCGTACGGTCTGCCTGATGGTAAGCAGGGACCGTAGCCTGTGGACATTTGCAACACCAGCGGTGTCACTCATGCGTTGCCGACCCTAAAATAATAATAATAATATTAAATCTTTATTTCAGACCATTTGCCCATTTTGTTAGAAACAATTTATCCATATAACTAATTAATGTTAGTAAGTTGGTTGACTGACACAATGATATATACTCGTATATATATATATTTATATTATTTTAAATAAGAAGAGGCATGCTCCGATGGTTCGGACATGTAGAAAGAATGCAAGATGAAAGAATGACGAAGCATATATACAATGCAAAAGTGGAAGGATGTAGGAGCCGGGGAAGGCCAAGACTTGCCTACCATGACCAAATTGGTCGTGTTCTATCAGAAGGTGATGTCAGGAGCCCTAGAAACCGGCGAGCGTGCATCAGAAGAGCAATGAATGTTAAAGAAGCGAGTGAGATATGTAAGGATCGAGTCACGTGGCGCTCGGTTCTCTCTGCCTACCCCGCAAGGGATTTGGCGTGAAGTTATAGATAGATAGATATATTATTTTTCTTAGAGGCAAGCTCCTAAGGAGCTCCTAGGGAGTTGTGTTAGCAGCAGAGGTGGCAATGAACATCAGGCTTCTTAGGCTACAATAACCACTTTACATCAGGTCGGCGGTATGCTTGAGTACATGCCTTTCGAAACGTCGAAAGACCTATACAATTTTTACTTAGTCTTCTTGCAAAGAAGAAGAAGAAGTAAAGGCGCATCACTGCGCTCTGAGACGATGTCAAGCCGGTGTCACTGAGGTATCAGATGACGATGTTTATTTGCAGCGGGCACTCGAACTATTTTGTTTGTTATCAGAATTCAGCGGCAGCTTTGCACTGCCGTATAAGGGAGGGCATTATTACATTTTGTTCTCCACGGGAGGTCCCTGGCGCCGGTGGAATAACCAGCCACTGTGGTGTTGTTAATGTCATTAAATAACTTGTCTGTAAGTGTTTTTCAATTGGGCCACGATTTTATTATAACAAAAAGACACTTTAAGAGACGTAGGGCGCATCAAAGCAATCCATCTGGAGAAGTACCCTCCACTTCACAGAAAACCGCAGCCAAATAACAACTCCCTAGAGGGTTGTTGTGTTCCTGCGTGTGAGTGAGGTCACCAGTAAGCTCCCAAGGAGTTGCTGTGTAAGCAGCAGATGAGACATCGCGCGAGTGATACCTACTTAATATATAGCAAGCGTTAATAGGCTGCGGTATCCGCTTTACATCAGGTGGGCCGTATGCTTGTATGTCTCCCGACGTAAGTAGTATAAAAAAAACTTCTCATCACGTGAGTATTGCCTTCCGACGTTGTATAAAACTATATTATGTAACAGAAGAGTTTGGTTTGTTTGCACGCGCCAATCTCTGGAACTACAAGTCCGATTTTAGTAAATCTTTTTATGCAATTTGATTCAACCCGCTTTGTGTGCTTCCGCCACCAATTAGTTCACGAGGCCTAGCGCCGGCCGGCACCCACCCACTACTGTTAGTACGTGCTACATGCCGACGCTGCCATGGCTGCTCCGGTAGTCTCTGCCTCGGCTGCTGCGGTCGTCCGCCATCTGGAACAGAATCCGCATGCCCCCACCACCACCGTCGCTGCCACGACTGGCCTGGTCGTCGCTGCGACACGTGTTTCGCCTCTCCACGAGGTATCATCAGGCGTTGTAGACGTTAATCGTAAGAATAACATGCTACAATGGTGGCGGAAGCACACAAAGCGGGTTGGATCAAATTGCATGTAAATTTGACTTTCGCAAAAATAACGCCTGAATCTATTAAATCTTTTTACATTTGACAGCCCAATTCTCGAGGAAGGTTACAGGCTATCCAACATCACGACTCTTAGAAGGCGAGGAAAAGGAAAGAAAGTAGAAAATGGCGTTACGAATTTAACCGTACGTGATACTTAGATACGCGCTTACGAAGTTATGAGATCCTATTACTAATATATATACGCGTTTGATTGTATTTTTCTTTAGTTTATCGGTTAAAATGTTCATGAGTGGTAGGGCGCATCAAAGCAGCCCGTCTGGGGAAGTATCCTCCACCTCACACAAAACCGCAGCCAAATAACAACTCCCTAGATGATTGTTGTGTACCTGCGTGTGAGTGACGTATCCAGTATGCTCCTAACGAGCTGCTGTGTTGCAGCAGAGGTGGCATCGCGCGAGTAATACTTTATGTATTGCAATAAGTGGGCCGTATGCTTGTACGCCTGCCGACGTTGCATAAAATAAAAAAAAATCGTAAAACCTAAGACAATTGAATAACAAATGACAACGAAAGCTGTTTTACTTAAAATGGGTCACAAATAATAAACATTACGTCCATTCACACGGTGGTTTCCTGTATTTTTGCACAAATAACAAAAACTCATTCATACACCGGCAGTTTCATATAGTCAGCAAGTGGTCGTATGTCGAAATGCGATAGAAATCCCTTACTCAGGGATATTCCCGTGATTGTGTGCGCGATAATTGAAACTGCATGGCTTTATAACAAATTTTGTTATTTAAAACGTCGGGAGTGCAAGCGTGCAGTCCACTAGATGTAAAACGGTTACCGTAGCATATGAACGCTTCGATACATTGTCACTCCCGATGCCACCTCTGCTGCTAACACGTTAACAGCAACTTGACAATGACGAGCTCGGTAGAGCATTGGTGAAACGCGCTGTTACGCTACTTTGACACCAGCGCTCGTGGGTTCGATTACACAGTACAAACATTTCTGTGCATGAACGTGTGTGTTTGTATTGGTTTGTATTGGTCTGGGTGTTTTCTATGTACAATAAGTAGGTACGCATTTACAAAAAAAAAATGTATATCTATCCGTTCTCTAGTACCCATAAACAAATTTAAAACTACTATTAAAGCCAAATTTTGTAGCAGGGCATATTATAAAGTATCTGACTATATTAATGATAAAATGCCTGGGATTGAGTTGATCTAATTATAATGTAATTAATAAATTATGTAAATTTGTTTGGATACCAAAAGAGGGATGCCTGAGTTTTTTGGCAGTATTTTTATCAGTGCTCACCTAATCATGAACTGCACGGTAGGGAAAAAAATTGTGACGATTCCAAACAAATGTAGCTATTTTTACGGAATAAAAAGATTTTGACTTTGACATAACACAAGCTTCGCTCTCTTGAGGCTAGGAGGCGCTGTATAATACGTAAAAAAAAAACTTCTAAGGATCTGCTGTCGCTGTGTTAGCTTTGGTGTTATTATACGGTCCACCTGATGTAAAGCGGTTACCGTAGCCTAAAAACGCTTGCAATAAATTAAGTATAACTTGCGCGCCACCTCTGCTGCTAACACAGCAACTCCTTAAGCCTCACTCAAACGCAACAAATCTCCACGGAGTTATATTTGGCTGCGGTTTTCTGTGAGGTGGAGATACACCAGACGGGCTGCTTTCATGCGCCCTACCTCTCTTAAGATCTTTATCTAGGCCCTTTTGGGGTAGACTAGGACTCCTGACACTTTGGTCCTGGTGGATGAGACTTGGTCTTCTCTGCCCCTACATCCTTCTACATGTCCGAGTCAACGGAGCATACCTCTTTCATCTTAAAACCGATACCCTTTTCTAATACTAACTTATTTTTTTTTTTTATACAACGGGAGATATACAAGCATACGGTCCACCTGATGTAAACCTGTTACCGTAGCCTATGAACGTTTGCAATACATTAAGGGTGTCACCTTTGCTGCTAACACAGCACCTCCTTAGCAGCTTACTGGTCACCTTACACACCCATACATTACCATTGGGATCAGCACCGCGTAGTGTATAGCGAGCTGTGCCTACTGGCTCAGGATTTTACCGCCAATAACTTTTCCCAGTTCACACATTCTCTGTACTCACTCGTCTCGTCGTGTCTACTTCTTGGCGTTATCCCGTTTCCTAATCCATTAGGATTGGCGGGGTCCGCTACCTAAGCTTAAGGATTTGGCGAAGATACTGATTTTTATATGGAGCGACTGCCGTCAGACCTCCACAACTCTAAAAGAAAATCAGACTTGTTAGGTTAGGTGACACGTCTTTTGAAATATAATTTGTTGGACCTGCGGGTCGCCTCACCATTTTTCCTTCACCGTGACGAGGATGACGAGCTCGGTGGTTCAGTCGTGAATGACGCGACTTTGACACCAACGCTCGTGGGTTCAATTCCCACACAAGGCTAACATTTGTGTGCATGAACATGTCTGTTTGTCTTGGTCTGGATGTTTTAAGAGAGGTATCAAAACGGCCCGTCTGGGGAAGTACCTCCACCTCACAGAATACCGTAGCCAAATACCTCCCTTGAGGGTTGTTGTGTTCCTGCGTGTGAGTGAGGTCACCAGTAATCTCCCAAGGAGTTGCTGTGTAAGCAGCAGAGGAGGCATCGCGCGAGTGATACTTAATATATAGCAAGCGTTAATAGGCTACGGTATCCACTTTACATCAGGTGGGCCGTATGCTTGTATGTCTCCCGACGTAGTATAAAAAAAAACCGTCCAGCAAATGATTCAAGTAGAGTAATTACGAATATGAGTACATAAATCCAAAAATACAACCGCAGTTTGTCTATGGCCGGTTTTAGTCGTCGCATTAGTGTTCGGAGGGATTCAATTCAGAGGCTACGGTTGTGGAAAAAACAATAACTGACTAACTACTTTGAAATCATACGTCTAACTTGGCACTTTTTAAATCTTTCAAAGTTGTGAGTTTTTTTATACTACTAAAGTGACAATTATGTGAGTAAAACAAACTTTTTAGGGTTCCGTACCCAAAGGGTAAAACGGAACCCTATTACTGAGGCTCCGCTGTCCGTCCGTCCGTCCGTCCGTCCGTCCGTCCGTCCGTCTGTCACCAGGCTGTATCTCTTAAACCTTGATAGTTAGACAGTTGAAATTTTCAGAGATGATGTATTTCTGTTGCCGCTATAACAACAAATACTAAAAAATAGAATAAAATAAATATTTATGGGGGCTCCCATACAACAAACGTGATTTTGTTGCTCACTTTTGCTCGATTTTGATAACGGCAACAGGTAGACGCTTGAAATATTCACAGAATATTTAGTTATATATTCACTTTAAGAATAAATAATTAAATTAAAATAAAACAAATATTTAAGGGGGGCTCCCATACAACAAACGTGATTTTTTGCCGTTTTTATAGATAATGGTACGGAACCCTTCGTGCGCGAGTCCGACTCGCACTTGGCCGATTTTTTAAAACAACTTCGGGATTCATACAAGCATACCGTAGCCAATCAATGCTTGCAACACATTAAGTATCAGTCGTCCGATGTTGCATCTGCTGCTAACACAGAAACTCCTTAGCAGCTTACTGGAGACCTTACTTGCTCGCATGAATACAACAACTCTCCAGGTAGTTGTTTACTTGGCTGCAGCTTGGCTGCGGTTTTCTGTAAGGCGGAGTTACTTCTCCAACCGGGCAGTTTTAATGCGCCCTTCCTCTCTTAAAACACCTAAACTGTTGGCTTTATTTCAAACAACTTCACGGAACACAACCCGTTGCACATACAATTGGTAGAATACCCAAAGGTAGATAAAATCTAAACAATAGGTAACCGTTCGCCGACGGCGGGGAGTTCACCCTCAGACGCTTGAACCGCAAAAATCGCGTACTGTGCGGTTCTAGAGAAGTTTTCTTCCGAGAACTCTCAAGCTGTGGAATCAGCTCCCAGCCGAGGTTTTTCCAAGGGACTACAGCATGGAGTTCTTCAAGAAATGCGTGAAGAGGTTTTTGGAGGGTCGGCAACGCATGAGTGACACCCCTGGTGTTGCAAATGTCCATAGGCTACGGTGACTGTTTAACATCAGGCAGACCGTATGCTTGATTGCCTCCTTAGTGGTATAAAAAAAAATCTCTCCTTAAACTCAAGTGCTGTATAACGTGTGTGAGCTTAGAATCATCAACAATCACCACAGCTCGTCATCGCTTTTTTATTTGGTCTGAGGTCATCGCTAATCACAAGATCCTAGCTGGTTTCCAGATGTTCCATGATTATCATTTATCTGACTACAGTACTCCATGTGCGGTTGGACTTGAAACTTAAGTTAATTTCTAAATCATGACTCATGACATGTACTTATACAATGACAAAGTAGTTAACTTCATATGTACCAGGTGACAATTTATTGAAATTTTGTCAAAATTTTATACGTAATTTAGTGACAATCAAAAAAGATAGAAATTCAATGCATAAGAAAGTAATTAAATGTTTTCAGGAACACCGTTCCTATATGAAATCTATATGTCTGTCTGTGCGTTTGTCTGTTTCGAATATTCGAATTTTGACTTCAGATTCGGATTCAGCATAAAAAAAGTAGAATACGAATGTTCAGGAACACCGTTCCTATCTCTTAAGGAACATGGTCAATATGGCCGACAAATTAAAAAAAATAAATTGAATTGTTATGTAATTGACGAGCCAGGTGTTCCTCTGGCAATGCAAGCTTACGCATTCTCAACTGGTTTTACATGAATTTAATCAAATATACATTCCTAAAAAAACTTAGCAAACAGCAGAACTCATATCTTAATTAATTTATTTATTTCCTTGCATTACATTATGCCATTCACAACATCAAGATCTTAGAACGGTGCCAATACACATAATGCACCTTGGTTGTTAGATCAATTTAACTACCCGCACCCTACGACTTCATCCACTTTGTTCTTGCCTTCATTTGTTTCTTACTCTTGCTCGATTTCTAAAGAACGCCACGTAGTGATGGGCTGGGTCTACCTTCCTCAGGAATGGGGTTATCCAATGTAAAAATATTTTTTATAATCCGGCGGGTAGTTCGGTCAGCGCGTTCAAACAATCAAACAAACTGTTCCGCTTTATATATTAGTTATGTGTATTCGGTATGTATGTATCTATTTAAAATTTATTTAGGCACGTACCGCTGTCCGCAACTGACGAGATATCCCACTGCTGAGTGTTGGCCGGAAGAGATCTCTTTTAGAGATAAACTCGCCTCTGTCCTATCTTTACCCTACATTGTGACCAATAAAGAATATATATTAGTATAAATGGTGGCAACGAACGAACTACCTCGAAAGACGTTTCCACCGAACTTGGCCTCATTTTTATTGGGATTATTTGTTTGTTCGGTATATCGGTATGTCACCACACGTTCTCACGAGTTCATTTCCAAGTAGAGACGTTACACGACACCGAAGAAATTATGTTCAGAATACAATACACGGTGTAAGGTAGAAAATTCCTGAAAATCATTACGGTTAGAGGAAAATTTTGTTTGTCTTTGTAGCGATGAAACTGTGAATATCTATCAATCTATATATGTCGAAATCTATATAGGAAGCGAGTGAGGTGTGTAAGGACACAGTTATGTGGCGCTCGGCCCTGTCTGCCTATCCCGCAAGGGATTTGGCGTGAAGTTATAAGATAGATAAATAACCAGTTGAGAATGTGCAAGCTTGCATTGCCAGAGGAACACCTGGCTCGTCAAATATATAACAATTCAATTTTTTTTTTAATTTGTCGGTCATTTTGACCATGTTCCTTAAGAGATAGGGACGGTGTTCCTGAACATTCCTATTCTACTTTTTTATGCTGAATCCGAATCAAAAGCCAAAATTCGAATATTCGAAAAAAGCGACAGACAAACACACAGACAAACGCACAGACAAACATGATTTCATATAGGAACGGTGTTCCTGAATATAAGTATACTCGTCTACTTGAAAGTTCGTATAATAATCCTACTAAAGTAGTACCAAAATTTTTTTATCTACATTATCCAGAGACATCTCTCCTCTCAGAGGTCCCAAATAATCAAACCCAAAGAGGTCTGCACGCCAGCCTCCTTGTGAGGTAGGAAGAGAGAACTGTTCATTATAAGCGATTAGACACTTGCTTCTTTAAAGTTCATAGCTCTTTTCTCCGTGGACCTTTCGACCAGGTCTAAGCTAACATATACTTTAATATATAGATGAGCTCGGTGGCGCAGTGGTGAAACGCGCTATTAGTTACGTTGACACCCACGCTCGTGGGTTCGATTCCCACACACGACAAACATTTGTCCGCAAATATTTATTTATTTATTTATATTTATTTATTTGTATGCATGAACATGTCTGTTTATCTTGATCTGAGTCTTGAGAGGTAGTGCGCATCAAATCAGCCAGTCTAGGGAAGTACCTCCACCTCACAGAAAACCGCAGCCAAATATAACTCCCTAGAGATTTGTTGTGCTCCTGCGTTTGAGTGAGGTCATCAGTAAGCTTTTAAGGAGTTGCTGTGTTAGCAGCAGAGGTGGCATCGCGCGAATGATACTTAATTTATTGCAAGCGTTTATAGGCTACGGTAACCGCTTTACATCAGGCGGGCCGTATGCTTGTATGTCTCCCGACGTGGAATAAAAAAGATATATTATTATCTCGCTGGGCAGCTCGTGCTGGTTGACGGTGAGTAGCGGGACTATAGGTATCGAGTGCTCCCGAGAGTTGGCGTGGGCCTTCGCCTCCGGCGTTCTTCGTGGCTCTGAGTGGAAACCCAGTGTAAAGTAACTGGTTATCACCTTCGGAGTAAAGCCCATCTTACCTACCTACACGTGGTGCAGTAGTGTGACAAAATTACATTTCACTCGCTTCTAGAACATTCATAATTCTTCTTCGCTAATCAGTCTTTAGGCTCCGATCTTGCCTTCTGATACAACAATTTGTTAGTGAAGAAAGTTCCCTTACATACTTACCTATATATCTACGAGTATACAGATAAATAAAATTGGAGTATCTGTTTGTAATATCAAAGTAACCGCTGTTTACTAAATGCATATGCATGTATACACGGTACATATGCCAAAATGAACATTTTTACAATTATTGTCTGTCTGTCTGTTTGTTCCGGCTAATCTCTGAAACGGCTGGACCGATTTTGACGGGACTTTCACTGGCAGATAGCTGATGCAACTTATTACATTCTCCTTAGAGTAACTTAGGATACTTTTGTTTCAGAAATTTTATTTATTTTTATTAATATAAATAAATAATATTCCACGGGGACGAAGTCGCGGGCACAGTTAGTAGTACATATATCTTATTCGCGTTTGGTACGTAACAAAGTGAGTTGGTCTGAAAGACACTGTCGGGGTCAAGGTAAGAAAAGGCATGCTCTTTGGTTCGGACATGTAGAAAGAATGCAGGACGGAAGAATAACGAAACAGATATACAATTTGAAAGTGGAAGGATGTAGGAGCCGAGTAAGACCATGGCTAACCTATTACACAAACCCTAACTTATCCCACTCAAGGGGTCTCCGTTCAACCGATGGCGTTTAGACTATATGCAATTTTATCTAACCTGCTTTGTGTGTTTCCGCCACCAATTAGTTCATGCGGCCTAGCGCCGGCCGGCACCCACCCACTATCGTTAGTAGATGCAACATGCCGATGCTGCCAAGGCTGCTCCAGGTTAGAACAACATGCTACAAGACCATGTAATTCTAAGGATTAACGTCTACAGCGCCTGAGGATGCCTCGTAGAGAGGCGAAACACGTGTCGCAGCGACGACGAGCGATTGTCATCTATCGACAACGGCCGGGGCCGACGTCCTAACGTGCCCTCCGAAAATCAGAGAAGTTCGATAGATAAACCCATCCATAAACAAGCTGCGATCGACGTTACTTAACCTTTCGAGCTCACTATTTTATTTGATTGTGTTGTTCTATGCTATTCTACCTATTTACACATGAGACTCGCCTATCACGATCAAATTGGTCATGTTTTATCAGAAGATGATATTAGGAACATTAGGCGCTCTACCAATCCCCAAGGAGCTGGTGTGAAGGTATAGATAGATCTCTCTGTTGGCTTTACTCAGTTAGGACCCCTGAGATGTGAGTTGCCCCTGCATAAAACAAGTCTCAGAATATTTAGTACTACTTTAATAGTATTATTATATAAAATAATCTACAGGTAGACGGGCGGTACAAAAAACAAACATTCAGAAATCCGGCACAAAAGTGACATAAGCGAAAAATAATAAAAAATCAAATTTAGACGAAACTCTACACCCAGCTGCAAGTCCCGCCCACATTTTCTATCCTCGTCGCACACGCGCCCTCTCGCTCGCGGGCTTTGAAATAAAACCTACTTTGTTATTTGACCCCCTGACTGCGACCGGCGAGGGTGTCATACGCTTTCGAAGTGTGTGTAATTATAATATTTGTGAATTGTGTCGAAGTGTCGTTTTTATTAATGTTTTTTTTATTCGGTAAGTGTTTTTCTAGTTTTATTATTTTACAAAAAGAAAACAATTAATATATATTTTAGAATTTTAACGCATAACCAAAACACGGGAAATAAAATTTTTTTTTTGATAAAATGTATGTATTCATGCCCTTGCGGAGCCGCCGGTTCCTAGGGCTCCTGACATCACGTTCTGATAAAACACAATCCAATTGGTCACGGTAGGTGAGTCTTGGTCTTCTTCGGCTTCTACATCCTTCTACTTTCGCATAAAATGATTTTTTTGATAAAATGTCGGTTATAAAAACTGACCAACCTTTGCAATGAAACCATTTTTGGACTATGAATTAATCAATTGATAAATCATTAATTAATAAATAATTTATAAATAGTACGTTGTTGTAACATTTAAAATGTTATTTTAATGTTATAAACGTGTAAATTTGTGAGAATGTATGGATTTCGTTTGTAAACAAAAATTGGTTTCACATAGTTGCTGAAAATATGTACTACATATTCCCGTGTATAACTTAAAAAGCCGATCTCCACGCAAATGTAGCCAATAGACATTTTGGAATTAGGTAATTATTACAGATTAAATATTGTTGACAATAACCGAAACATACTTTTAAAATATACAACCTATAACTGTGTCCAAAAACATACTTTTAAAATATACAACCTATAACGGTGTCCAAAAATTCAAGATAATATGATTGAAATAATAACAAATCGAAGTGGACCAAATAATCTGATAAACTTGCAATTGTTTGGTCTTCGTCGAGATTGTTTATGTCTAAATTGAACCATAAATATAACGTATATTGTACAAGTGAGCGCCAGGGTCGGCAACGTGCTAGTACGAGGGACACCCCTGGTGTTGTAAGTCCGCAGGCTACGGTAACTGTTTACTATCAGGTAGGCTAGCCACCTTAGTGGTATAAATAAAGCCCCATGTAAGTTCTTTGAAGTATACGCCGATTAACATTGTTGGTTTGTTTTATTATTATTAAATCTTTTCAATCACGAGCGATATGAGTTATGAATCCAACGTGTAGAGGCCCCTTCGAAAAGACTGATGTAATGTATTATACCTGCTGTGACCTGCGCCAGGGGATATCAATGGTACAATATACCCATGAACAGATAACGGGACTATTGCGAACGCGTCGGAAATTATTAGGCTATTGAAATGAGATTTAAAGGGGGTTAGTACTGGGCTATTACAGAAGAGGGACGGAATTATTGTTATTATTTACACGTCTTTTCAGTCACTGGTAATAATCCCGGTCATTTGTAAGGCATGCGCGGGGATAAGGATCCAACCCCCGAGACCCCTTCGAAAAGACTGATGTCATGTTGTATACCCGCCGTGACCTACTCCAGGGAATATCAATGGACAAAATACCCATGAACAGGTCACGGCAGGTATTTAGTCTATTGCAAATATGTGGGAAAACATTGGGCTCTTGAAATGAGATCTGGAGGGATTATTAGAACTGGGCCATTACGAGAGGCCATTATAAGAGGGACTGACGCCTGCCATAACTATCATAATCTGATGTTACTTTCGACAGGCGGTGGCTCGCCACTCACTAGATGGACCCCCGAAATGCCAGAGAAAGTCTGCCGAGGGCAACACCGTAATATCACCATATCACCTGATAAAGAAATATGCTCTATCGACTCCTCCCTGGACGGCCGATGAAAGCAAGCCAGAGCTGAGAGTCTTGCGGGCCTTCTAGAGTATACACTCCGACCGACGAAGACACGCCGGAGACGAAGGTCCTCTGGGGCACTCGGGTACCCGCGTGTCGTTACGCACCAACAGCTCGCCACAAGCTGTGGGGTTATTATTATTATTTACCAGCGTTGACTTCAATGAATTCAGATAAATCTTTTTATTTTGATAAACTTCACGACAAACGAATTGTCGTTAAAATTACATGGGATTATTACAGGAGTATTCTCTTGAAAGAAAAATCGAAATATTAAATGCAGGAAGAAATAATTACATACGAAAAGGAAGGAAAAAAGAACTACAACGCGAAAGTAGAAGGATGTTGGAGTCGAGGAAGGCCAAGATTTACCTATCATGACCAAATTTACCGTGTTTTATCAGAAGGTGATGTCAGGAGCCCTACAAATCGGCGAACGTGCTTGAGAAGAGCTATGAATGTGGAAGGACCAAGTCATGTGGCCCTCGGCTGTCTCTACCTACCCCGAAAGGGATTTGGTGTTAAAATAACACGTTTCTTCGCATTCGCAGATACAAACATACTAAAGATTCAAATATTTTGCTGTTGTTTTCTATCTTTTCAATAGTCAACTTGTTCAATGAATATTTTCGCTTGTATTTCTCATCAATAGTTTACAAAAGCTAACTAATGAGGATCAGAAATAAGAGAGAGTCTTATGTCAGATAGTTTTTTTAAAGTACTGATGAGGAAAACAAGCGTACGACCTGTCTGATGGTAAGCAGATACTGTGGCACATCAGAGACGTCACTCGCGGGTTGTCAACACCTCTTCATGCCTTTTTTTAAAGAAGCTCATGCCTTTTGAAAAACCTGAGCAGTGATTCGTTTCTCCTTCAACTTAGTTCTCGGCGGAAAACTTCACTGGAGCCGCACAGTACCATACCATTGCCGTTTTAGTGTGGGGGAACGAATTTTCAGCCGTTGGTGAGCTGTGAAGTTGTCAAAAGAAACTGTAGGCACCATAGCAAACCATAGCTACTGTTCGGAAAACAACTCATTGTAAAATCCGCAGAACATGCAAAGAGAGACGGTTTCCCCTCAATATCGCCTGAAATTTTAGGATATCGTCGACATTTTTATCTATTCATCTCTGAATAAAATTACAAGGTTCTAGTTGGTAGCTTATAAACGTTTGCAATACTTTAAGTATTTCATCGCGCGACGCCACTTCAGTTACTAACACAGCATCTCCTAAGGAGTCTATTGGTAACCTCACTCACTCGCAGGAACACGACAACTCTCCAGGGAGTTGTAATTTGGCTGCAGTTTTCTGTGAGATGGAGGTACTTTCCCCAGACGGGTTGCTTTGATGCGCTCTACCTCTCTTAGAAACACCTAGACCAAGAGAAACAGACATGTCATGTTCATGCACAAAAATGTTTGTACTGTGTGGAAATTTAACCCCACGAACCTTGGTGTCAAAGTAGAGTTTCTAACCATTCCGCCACGGCACTCGTCAAAATGTGCTATAGTTGTTAGCTGTAACGATGATACTCGATTTCAATAATGTAGGTTTAATTTTTGAAGTGAAAACTTCTTTAGCGGCGTTGTGCACTTTTTGGGATGATAAAAAATGTTAAACTCGCGTCAGGACACGTGACCCTGACCATAAGATTTTGGTGAGAATTAGAACTTATGTTCGCTGCAGCGCTAAAACATTAGTTACCTCGAATTAAACAATTAAAACACGAAGCGCTAGATCGTTCATATAGGGCATTATTTTCTCGCGACCAAAACGTTGTAAGCGCCATGAAATTCTTGGCGTTTACGCGTTTCGTTCAACGTAGTTTATCAACATCGCTGTTTGGTTTAAGCGGCGCAGGGTGCTTACGCGAGTGTGCGTATGTGTTTGAGTTTTAGAGATTGGCGATGATGATACTGGTAATGATGATGGTGACAGAGTCGTTGAGATTATGGATAAAAGTTGATTTTTCTGAGAGATAAACTTTTTAATGTAAAATAATTGTAATAGTTCTGAAGTGTTAAATGTTTTAATGTAATATAAATTGTCATGTTTGTGTACGATAGCGCAATAAATGAATATTGTATTTTACCACATACATGATAGTACTTTTATACTGATAAATAAAGCAATTCGTGCGAAATTATTCCCTTTATCCCCTAGTTTTTTTATTATTGCGATTTAGACAACACAATCAGGTTAACGTGAATTGATTGTTTACATAAAAGTGTCCGGCGGTGTCATTCGATTCTTTGTTTGTGTTAGTGCCGGGGAAATTTTACAATTATTATTACAACACTATTAGGCAATAGGTATAAACTTCCTTTTATAACGAAAGTCTTAGCTATGACAATGATTGGGGTTCGTATTTAGGGTTAGGTACCATGAGGATAGTGTCGGTGTTAAAATAAGAAACATGCTCGCTGGTTGGTAGGAAGAATGCAGGAAGAAAGAATTACGAAACAGATATACGACGCGAAAGTAGAAGGATGTAGGAGCCGAGGAAGGCGAAGACTTACCGACCATGACCAAATTGATCGTGTTTTATCAGAAGGTGATGTCGGGAGCCTTAGAAACCTGCGAGCGTGTAGGAAGAGCAATGAATGTTAGAGAAGCGAGTGAGGTGTGTAAGGATCGAGTCATGTGGCGCTATGTTCTCTCTGTCTACCCTGTAAGGGATTTAGCATATTCAACAAACTATAAGTACCTACTAGGTACTACTGATACGGAATTATTTTCACCACAGCACGGCACCGGTTGTGTGATGTCCTGGTGAGGCGGGCCAAAGGGCCCCTGGCACCCTGCTGCTGCCACAGCCATGCCACCCGATGTATACGTCTTCGATACGTCCACTGCAATAGGGACTTTACACAGGTTTTCTATTCTATCTCCCTGGTCGGATGTTAAGTGATCCTAGGATTCGACAACCCTACTGAGCTGCGGGCGGCCAGCAGTCTACCGTTTCACCGGGTCTTCCTGACCGCCGCGCGATACAAGCATAAGGCCCATCTGATGTAAAGCGGTTACTGTAGCCTATGAACGCTTGCAATGCATTAAGTATGACTCGCGCGATGCCATCTCTGCTGCTAGCACAGCTACTCCTCAGAAGCTTACTGGTGACCTCATTCGCACGCAGGAACACAACAACCATCCAGGGAGTTGTTATTAGGCTACGGTTCTCTGTGAGGTGGAGGTACTTCCCCATACGAGCTGATTTGATGCGTCCTACCTCTCTTAAAAGTCGTGGTAGTAGTGGCGGTTCGACATCCGTCGGCCCTCCCGCTGTCTACACAAAGATTTCTCATTGAACAACCTAATTCACGCAATGGAATAAGATAATCATCCCAGACTTCAAACGGATGTTTAGAGCAATAGGTTTTTGCTTGCTATGCCTCACCATTACAGAAAAATTGTTAGGGCAGAGCACAGCACGACTTCAAGCTGGTTCTCTCTAAAGTATTATTATAGGGAGTCTATCCATTATTTCCAGCCTTAGCGTCTCTCTGTCTATTCTATTCTATATATTGTCTTATATTCTCTTATCTATTCTATTGTCTGGTTTCCCCTCTTGTGGAGGTCTGACGCAGTCGCTACATGTAAAAATCAAGTGTTTACGCTTATGCAGCGGTCCCCGCCAATCCCGGTGGATTAGGAAACGAAATAACACTAAACAGAAGATCGTCTCCCACGTAGTCTTCCTTCGGTTATGTTTCATTTTATCTGCATTCCTTTCAGAGGAATACTGAAAATTTATGGGCTTATTTCTGACTCAACTTTGGTGGTAAGTGGAGGTCGTAGGTTATCAGGAAGAAGTGTCTCATCATCTTTCCGGCGAATTAGATTTTTTTTTGCCCCTACTACCACTTAAGTTCTTTTTTCATCCCTTATTATTCTTATCCATGATTACGCGGATATTTCTTATCCTGATCTTAATGTAGAAATAAATTAACTTGAGATACTTGAGATACTTCAAAATTCTTCTTCATCATCAATATATTTTATGTATCTTCAAACTCCCAAGGCGAACTAATCTGGGGAAGTTACACCACCTCACAGAGTCTGAGCTGCCAAATAACAACTGGAGAATTGTACCAGTAAGCTCTTGCAAAGTTACTACATTAGTTACGGAGGTGGCAAAGAGACACACTGCTTATGTTGCAAGCGTTCATAGGTAACTGTACCGCATTGCATATGATGTCTTTCGTTTTTTGATATGCTTCGATGTCTTTCGATGTTGAATAAAAATAGTCTGTGGTCGACTATCTATTTACTAAGCAAATCTTGTTACAGACAAACTACCAGTCTAGACTACATAAAACTTTGTAATGAAATCGACAACGATGGAGACGTGTTCAGACCGTCTCAGCCCTTCAACTGATTCCACTAGTGAATCAGAAACATCTTTGCCTGCATTCCCCTACGACAATCAAAACGGCACATTCTATACACAAGAAATAAATGAAAAACAGTTCTTCCCATGTAAACATAAACCGAGGAGCGATGAAAGAAACACGAAAGAGGTTTACTTACAAGAAAGTAACAAAATATTCGAAAACTATCTATCGCCACAGAGAAATAAAAAATATTTAAATTTCGAATTGAAGTTGCCACAGAGCGACAATTTTTTCAATCAAATCGAAACCGACAGAACGTTTTTTGAACCTGTCAAAAGTTCCATTCAAAACGAGAACAATCCCCTTGGGGATGTGAAATTGACGAATCAGACGGTCGCGTTCGATAATTTGGATAGAGACCGTGTTACACAATCATATTTTAGTGAGAACGACAATGGAAATATGAGGAGGTACTTAAACTTCAATTCTGAACAAGTACAGTGTGTATGCGAAGCTCTACAGCAGAAAGGAGACATAGAGAAATTGGCAGCGTTCTTATGGACTTTACCGCAGAGTGAACTTCTTAGAGGGAATGAAACTGTTTTAAGGTAAGTAAACAACTTTAATGATTTCTGAACGTAGTTAATTTAGAATCTATTTCACTAGAACAAGTAGCAACCATTTTCGTTATAATTGCACTGTGGTGTGATTATTACATAATATTTCGATCATATGGCATCGCTTCAATTCGTGCAAATCTTTGTAATTAACACGAATTTCTATTACTTTTTAACAAAGCAAATTTTTTCAGTCTACAATTTATTTATCTATAAATATAATAATGAACTAGATAAAAGAATTCCGATCAGGATTGATTTAATAATAATTGAGCAGAATTATTAAATAGTGCGGGTTCATTTTGACTCTCTCCACTTTTCATATAATATCTAGTCTAGCAACTGAGTACATAATTTCCCGATAAATAGCGTATCATTAAATATTCACAATTCGTAAATGCTGATATCAAAAAAAAAAAAAAAATTCTTCAAAACAAATTTAACGTTTCTACTTATTTCTCAGATATTTTTGTTTACAGTCTAGTAACCTTAGCATTATTAGGTACGTTCCTAGCAATAGTAAAAGAGTTTAAAATTGTACCGCTTCTGGTAAATAATTTAATGAAAAGAATCGACAAAAGTAAGCATCCATGTTATACGATGAAAATTTCATAGGCGGGTTCCCGCGGCTATGCTTTAGCACCCGATAGTAGAACAACCTGTATTTTTATATCGCACGCGTATGTAACACATGTGATTCTAGGATGATGCCTAAATGTTAATGATGATTCAGAGTCAAAGCCAAGCAACAGAGGTGCATTACGCCGATTAGAAAACTGGGCTATAACGAAAGAAATAGGCTACGGGAATAAGTAGGGGTAGTACCTCCATCTCATAAACCGTTGTCAAATAACAAATTCATAAGGAGTTTCTGTGACCCTTCATGTGATCGAAGTAACCAAAAAAACCTCGAGTCCTGTAAGTGATGCAGATTCAAAGCGAAGTGAGAGTGATGCTCGCCGCCGATAAGAAACTGGGATATAGTGTAAGAAATCACTATGTCTCGCTTAAGGTTAGCTTGATTGGGTCCTCTGTCAAATAACAATTTCTTAAGAAACTTCTGAAACTCCGAATGACCAAAATCTCCAAAAAGACCCCTTGCTTCCTCCAGAAAGATCTCTTACAGAATTTATTTTTTCGATTACTCTTTTACCGTTCTTATTTGACTCATACATGCTGACAACATACTTTATTAATCATTAAATTAAAAAAAGTCTCTCATAACTCGTATCTCTTAGTTCAGGAACGAACTATATTATATCCAAAAATAATAAATTGCGACTATTTGCGACGCAATTCAATAAAATTTCCACTTTTCTTTTTTTCAGAGCAAGGGCATTAGTTGCCTACCATAGAGGAGTGTTTCAAGAATTATACGCCATATTAGAGGCGCATTCATTCCCGCCAAGACACCATAATGCGTTACAGAGTCTATGGTTTAAGGCGCATTACGACGAAGCCGAAAAAGTACGAGGTCGGCCATTAGGTAAAAAATTGCCGTTTTGCTATTTTAGAAAAATTTGGTCTGACTGAATATTGACTGATAAACCTTATAAACTTTTTAAAGTGATAGCGGGCGACGTATATTCCATAATTATTATAATAACTATTATTATATTATAGATATTTGTTGTTTGCGTTCGAAATGAAAAAAACGGCTACAAATGAATGCCGGAAGTATACCAATACTGCTTTGTTAGGAACTGTTAGGAAGAACATCACTTAATACATTTACGAGACTTTTTACGATATATTGTATAGAATCCTTCTACGAATCCAACATCTTAGTTTTATTATTTCATGCGTGATGATAAGCCACATTAATGGCTAAGTAAGTAACACGTTACCAACCTTTCACCGTAGTAGAAGGGCACAGGAAATAAAAGATTCATCAACTATTAGTATGACTAAGATTTGTAAAGAAAAAAGTAGCTGTTTTTCGTGCATTTAGGATATTTGGAGAAAATATCAAACTATAATTATTAACTCTCGAAATTATATTTAATTAATCTATTTTACACGACATAATGTCTAATGTTAAAAATATAAACTATATATAAAACTACTTACTTAGTGATATAATCAAAACACAAGTAAAGGACACTATTTAACCCGATGTATCCATAGAAAATAGGCATTATTGGGTCCCTAGTTTCTTTATTTTGAATACGTCATATGCCCTTCATATGATACTGTTTAATAAATTAGTTAAATTTCATAAAAAAAATAGTTTAGCCCCATTTCTGACAGTCTCCTGGATAAATATAAATAATATATAGGTATTGGATATATAAATAATATACAGGTATTGGCTGAATCTTACTTCATTTATATCCTGTTAGGTATACCGTACAAATATTTATATGTTTTAAGAGAGGTAGGGCGCATCAATGCAGCCCGTCTGGGGAAGTACCTCCACCTCACAGAAAACCGCAGTAGTTGGCTACAACTCTCTAGAGGGTTGTTGTGTTCCTGCGTATGAGTGAGATCACCAGTAAGCTCCCAAGGAGTTCCTGTGTAAGCAGCAGAGGAGGCATCGCGCGAGTGATACTTAGTATAATTTACCCGCTTTACATTAGGTGGGCCGTATGCTTGTATGCCTCCCGACGTAATATAAAAAAAAAAAAGTACACCCATACAGAATCTCAAAACGTCAAGACCCGTTCCAGGCTGTTCGTCTTTTCCATAATATAGATGTAATATAGATGTTTCTTCTCTTACAAAGTTACATAAGTATATATAGAATTAATTATTCATATTATAGGAGCTGTCGACAAATACAGACTAAGGAAAAAATATCCACTACCTAAAACTATATGGGATGGTGAAGAAACGGTATATTGCTTTAAGGAGAAGAGCAGGAATGCATTGAAAGACTGTTACTATAGGAATAGGTAAGATGTCGTTTCCTCGATAAGAAAAGAAACTCTATCAACGTTCACTGACCAGTGTAGTTTAGTATGTATGTGTCTTTTGCGGGGTAGGCAGAAAGAACCGAGCGCCATAAGACGCGGTCCTTACATACTTCACTCGCTTCTATACCATTCATAGCTCTTTTCATGCACGCTCGCCGGTTCTTGGGGCTCCTAACATCACCTTCTGATAAAACACGACCAATTTGGTCATGGTAGGTTAGTCTCGGTCTTCCTCGGCTCCTACATCCTTCCACCTTTGCATTTTTATATCTGTTTCGTCATTCTTTCGTCTCGCATTCTTTCTACATGTCCGAACCAACGGAGCATGCCTTTTCTTATCTTAACACCACTATCTTTCAAACCAACTTTTTACTTAAAATCCCAGATCTAGAAATAGGAGCGGGGCTTTTTCAAGTATATGTGAAGCGACTTTCAAAATCAAGTTTTTTGTGTTGAAAAATTTCAGCCTTAGGTAAATTAACGTCATATAAATCCGTTTGGTATTTCAACTGCAGTATGCGATATATACATACTACATTATATAAACTTAGATCAGTGGTGAATTTACACATTTGCCGCCAGTAGATTATTCAATAAGCAAGCTAATGTGGCAGTGGGCAGGCCAAGTAATTTGGGCCGTTGGGGTAGAAAGGTTCTCCAAAGGTGACCGCCAACCGGAAATCGTAGCGGACGGCCTCTCACACGAAGGATCGCCGACCTTGTGAAGATCGCAGGCAGCCGATGGGTGACAGCTACACAGGACTGATGTTGATGATAGGCTTCCTTAAGAGGCTGTGAAAGTCTTAAAGGGTATTGAGCAGTCAGAACCCGTTATATACGTTTTCCCATACATTTCGCGATCGTATACGACCACCCGGGTTTCGAAGGGTTAAAGGGCCTATGATTAGCAGTGGACGTATTTCGGCTAAAATAATGATGATGATGAGGCTCTTCAAAGTTTACTGCTACTACAATTCAATACACTACTTCACAGTTACATTAATTTAAATTTTTGCCTATAAAATTGTATTTTTCTTTATGTTTCGTGGAACGGAATCCAGCTTTTATTTACTCACCCAAATGTGTTTTAGCGCCTAAATATCTTAGCGATTTGATTTCACTGACCAATGAGAGGACACGTATGAATGTATTCCTTAAGACCAGGTCCCTTGACCTTGTTATTGGGGTAGGCAGAGAAAACTGAGCGCAATAACACGCGGTCCGCGATTTAATAACAGTAAACTGTGCCAGCACTAACTGACTGTAATCACAGACAGATGAATATCACAACTGCATCTCATTCGTCAATGTCTATTTTCTGGTATTTTTTAAAGGGTAATTGAAAGCACTAAATATCTAAATATTTATATTGATATCACTAAATATAAAGATGAACCTCATTGTTTTTGATTATTCGTCTGTCCTCATTTTCTCGAGCTTTCAGCGGACTATAATAGAAATATTTACCTTCGATTCACCAGCTCAAGGTAAACACTAGCTCAATCTATGGATCAAGTAAAACAAGATGTATTTAAAATTGTATACATGCAATGCAAAGGATTATGTGCAGTGATAGCCTAGTGAATGAAGAATCGGCCTTGTGACCAACAGGCCCCGGTTTGAATTCTGGCATGGACCCACTAAATTCATGTTTTCGGATTTATTTACATATTTATTATTATCACTTGCTTGGCGGTGAAGGAAAACATCGTGAGGAAAACAGCACGTACAATATATTTCGAATGACGTGTGTCCTTACCTAAGAATGATCTGGTTTTCCCTCTGGGTTGCGGAGGTCAGACGACAGTTGCTCCGCGTAAAAATCAGTAGTTTCGCCAAAATCCTTAGTCTTAGGTAGCAGACCCCGCCCAACCTAATGGATTAGGAAAACGGGATAACGATAAGAAGAAGAAGACATACAAAGTAGTATTTTTGTATGACGTTGCCGTGAATTCGTATCTCGTAGGAATTTTCAAAAGACCCGGCTAGTTTCTGCCCACGAAGGAATTTTCATGACTAATTTTCAATGACAAAGCTTCTATAGCCAGCGATTTGGGATATGCGCTGGAATACCAGCTAGTTAGTTTCTACTTTTGTAGATTTATATAGAGATAACACAAGATTCAAAGAGTATATCCTATCTCCCAGGTACCCCACACCTGATGAGAAGCGTGCACTAGCCAAGAAGACGGGTCTAACCCTGACACAGGTCTCCAACTGGTTCAAGAACAGAAGACAGAGGGACCGTACTCCACAGCAGCCGAACAGATCGTAAGTTTAATGACGTTATTCTATTCATATAATTGTAGGGTAACTAATGTAATACCATAACTCTTCTATAGATACAACAGTCATCGACATGGTTTGATGAAATATCTTTATAAATAACCAGTTGAGAATGCGCAAGCTTGCATTGCCAGAGGAACACCTGGCTCGTCAATTATATAACAAATCATTTTTTTTTCTTTAATTTGTCGGCCATTTTGGCCATGTTCCTTAAGAGATAGGAACGGTGTTCCTGAACATTCCCATTCTACTTTTTTATGCTGAATCCGAATCTGAAGTCAAAATTCGAACATTCGAAAAAAACGCACAGACAAATGTATAGATTTCATATAGGAACGGTGTTCCTGAAAATAAATTACAATAAAATATACTCTGTATTGAACATAATAAATTTTATAAGCAACAATTTGTTAAAAAATATTTAAAGAAAATTGTAATCCTAGTGTCAGCTCTATGAAGTATTCATTCTCTCATACACTATAATACTATAATAATCCTTAATACACTTTCTACTTTCCTTTATTTATTCTGTTATTGTGTTCTGATCGCCTATTATTACTTTTGCCCACTTTTAGCCAATCTAAGTGATTTATGTACACCTTATAAATAAATATATGTAAATAATTAATAATAATTTATTAACATATTTAGCATTCTATTACATTAATCAGCAGTAGGGGTTTTCTTTTAAGCGTAAAACGCTTATATTAGAAGACCCCGCTCTTCCATAGCAACATAGGTACCAGTTATTATTTAATTAATATCCAAGCAATGAAATATATATATATATATATATATATATATATATATAATAGTAAATAAGAATGACATAATTACACAAACGCAAATTGTACCAACATGGAGTTATCGTATATAAGGGATCTCTTTTATTCTACCATTTATTGTCTCAGTGGAACTTCACATGTAAATAAATAATCTAACTTTGTTAGTTATGGGTGGATATATGGGTTTCAGTTTTTGGTGCAGGAATTCGACTCTATATTTTAGTTATCTGTAACTATACATAACAACGAATAACATTACCTATTGACAATTTTATAGTCTCAACAGTTTGAAATATTTGTATACTCACACACTGTATCAAATTATAACCGAAACCTGTATTCTGTAAAGAAAAATGGAATTCGTACGTTAATACTAAAGATAATGGATTCCTTACAATAATTTCAATCATCTATCGCGATCGACGAATTATGTAATTACCCCACTGATGACAACTACATATGAAGAAATTACCATAACATTTGATCATTAACCGACTTCTTTTGTCTCTACATATTTATAAGCATGTGTTAGGCAGTAACTTTTTAGGTAGTAGTTTTCACTACAAAGTTTGTTTTTTATACAACGTCCTTACTCTAACTTCGAGCTTACTGACCAATGGGAGAATATTTTAACCAATAAGCCGATAAGCGCCGCGATGTTAATCAGCAAACTAGCCAATAAGAGCTGCGCGTTCTACTTTCCCCCGACTCATAGCGCTGAACTGAGTTACTACGTAATATCGTTCTCATTGGTTCTTCATAGCTATTTCATGCTTCTACCACACAGTATATAGTTAAGATATGGACAGTTGCAGTATTACGGGCATCACTCGTGAGTTGCCGACCATGCACAAAACGTAAATACTACACGCTACGTTTAAAGAAAACGGAAATAATACAGAACAGCTGCTCTGTATCTACTTTCAAAAAGAGGTAAAGTGAGCACTATCTTACTCATGATAAGTAATATTATATGTATAGTATACATGTATTTAATATTATGTATTTATTAATTTGTATAAATATGGAAAATTTGAAGATTAAATTCTGCATAACTTTTAACTACCAGCCAAAATAAAATTTACTGCACACACGTTAGGGTTAGCTGGAAGATATCTCTTATAGAGATAAGCTCGTCATTGCCCACTGTTTCCTGTAACACCTAATTTTATGTTTTGTTATGCAATAAAGGATAAATAAAGAATTCTAATCCTGCGATGTTTCTATAAGAAAATTTTGGGAAAATAATCGATATAAATAGCAATGTAATGAATGTTAGAAAAATGTGTTATTAAATAATTGTTCCTAAAACATCAATTTTAATTCAATTTAATTGGAATTACTAGAATTTATAATATTTCCTAATATTTATATTACTTATCATTTGGAATGAAAGTGATTCATCATTACCACAGTCAAATCCAATCTCAGACTGTACGAATCTGCTTCGCTGTGGTATTCAATCAATACTGTAGTTATATTAGGGGTTAAAATATGAAATTGCCAATTGGTACTGAAAAATTAAAACGCGTTTTTTTTCTAAGATGTTATTCACCCGTGTATGGTCTTCCACATGGTTCGTTCTTCAAGTCGAAGTTTCCATTACGAAAGCGTTTAAACCAAAAACGCACGGTGCGTGTGCGTTCATTAGCAGTCTCCTCTCCAAACGCAGCATTTATATTGAGACTTGCGAGCCGTTTCTGCCGCGTTAGTTCCGCATCGGAACTATTAAAAAACCAGTTGAGAATGCACAAGCTTGTATTGCTAGAGGAACACCTGGCTAGTCAATTATATAACAATTTTTTTTTTGTAATTGTCAGCCATTTTGACCACGTACCTTAAGAGATAGGAACGGTGTTCCTGAACATTCCTATTCTACTTTTTTATGCAGAATCCGAATCTGAAGTCAAAATTCGAGTATTCGAAAAAAAAAACCCACACACAGAAAAACACACAGGCAAACATATACATTTCATATAGGAACGGTGTTCCCGATTACTCGGATTTTCGATGTATCCATCTTTCCCGTCTAAGCTGAATAAAATCACTTGAAATTCGAAAATCAAACGTTGCACATTTTTTAAACTAAAAACCTCATGGGTATCATGTGGAAAAAGTTTCACAGGAAATCTCACACCATGAAAGTTTAATGTCAATTCAAAGTATCTATTACTGTAAAACGGCAATTTCATACTTTAACCCCTATTATAAGCATTACTAGGGCTAAATCAAAACCACCCAAAGCCAAATAGCATGCATATGAAGATTTAGATAAGTGTTGAATATAAACCAGATTGTGCATGAAGACGCGCGGCGCGCATAAAAACATTGTATTCTGGCACCTAAATATCTTAGCGATTCGAGCCTACTGACCAATGGGGATGATATTTTAACCAATAAGCCGACAAGTGACGCGGTGTTGATCCGTTAACTGGCCAATAAGAATCTACTTTATCCCCCGAATCTTAACGGTGAATGAAGTTATGAAGCAAAATTGGTCTCTATGAATCAACATATGTTATTTTCTTTATAGTGTAGAAAACGCGAGAACGGTATTTTTGGATCGGTGCATCTGGCGTTCCATAGTATCTGCCTACCCCAATGGGAATGGGAGACAAGGGTGATAATATATATGTTTGTATGTCGTTCCCTACTCAAATACCTTATCATTGTTTAACATTTTTATCATAATAATTATAAACATGTCTATATAAACAAATGGCCAGCCTTGAGACAGAAGTCATTTAATACTACGGTTTGAACAATGGGGTCCAGTGTACCATAAGGGAACCGACGACCGATGAAGCGCTTCGTGTGCTAGAATATCATTTCAGTAGTTAATACGTTTCACTTGTTCATGTGATTGTATTTGGTAAGAATGACCAGGTCGGTGGCGCAGTGGTTAATAGCTGTTCTGACACCCGAGCTCGTGGGTTCGATTCCCACGCAAGATAAATATCTGTGTGCTTGGACATGCCTAAGAGGTAGGGCGCATTAAAGCAGCCCGTCGCGACTGGGGATACCTCCACCTCACAGAAAACCGCATCCAAGTAACAACTCCCTGGAGGGTTGTGTTTCTGCCTGTGAGGTCAGGAGTAAGCACCTAAGGAGGTTTTTATTTTTATTTATTGTGTTGTTGTATTAACAGCAGAGGTGGTAAAATTAGTGTACGATATCGATATACATCACTCATTTTCTTTTTTATTACGGAGCATAGCACGTTCTAAACTGATAGATACCCTCGCCGATAGATAGTAAAATGACGCGTATGTGCAGGAGATGCGCCGGAGCGGGCAGGTAGGAAAAGGAAAGGATCATCGCCGCCGCGCGTGTTAGCTGCGCCGCGATCGGCCGCGCGGCGCTTCTTTCGACTAGTTTAGAAGGCTCGTGCCGGCTCGCGGCCGGCGCCTGCGCTTTCAAATAACTATGAACTTTTATCTAAGGCTGATAAGATTCAAAATGATTTGTAATATTTTGCCTCAAAAAGCTCCTGCTCTTTCAGTGGGAATTGACCTTTAGTTGGATAAACATGGTTTTCAACTGTATAATTTTTTTTTTTTAATTTCTATATATATATATATATATATATATATATATATACCTATATAAATTAAAAAAGTGAGCTGCGGTAGCCCAGTGGATAAAGAACCGGCCTATTGATCAACTGGTCCCTGATTCGAATCCTGGCATGTAAGAACTACGTTCGTGTTTTCCAATTTAGTGCATATATATAATTATCACTTTCTCGACGGTGAAGGAAAACATCATGACAGAACCCGAATGTCCGAAAAATTATATTTTGTAAACTTCTGTCGCACCGTCGAGAAAGGTCTGATTTTCCCTTTGGGTTGTGAAGGTTTGACGGCAGTTACTCCATGTAAAAATCTTAGCACAATCCTTACGCTGCGGTCCCCGCCAATCTTAATGGATTAGGAAACGAGAAAAAAGAAGTTAAACTTCAAATTAAAACAAAAAAAAAATTCTTACAAAATTTGATACACGTTTCACCAAATATATTTATATATATAGACTATTTGCTCGTTTAACGTAATTACATTTATTAGTGTATGTATGTATGTACTAGCTGACCCGGCGAACTTCGTACCACCTCAGGATCAATAAATTGTGTGTTAACTTATTAGATGGTATAAATTCTTTTAATACTTATTATCCTGTTCCTGACGAAGACAAATCCAAAAACACAAAAATCATATAAATCGGTCCAGCCGTTCTTGAGTTATAAATGGTGTAACTAACACGACTTTGTTTTATATATATAGATATGCCAATTCGTACTTGAGATATCATAAAAAAAGAATTTCATATAAAATGTATGAGAAATATAATTTGCTTTATTTTTATTTTTTTGTTATTTTTTTCCATGTTTCAATACTTATTATCCTATTCCTGACGAAGACAAACCCAAAAACAGAAAAATCATAAAAATCGGTCCTGCCGTTCTTGAGTAATAAATGGTGTAACTAACACGACGTTGTTTTATATATATAGATATGCCAATTCGTACTTGAGATATCATAAAAAAAGAATTTCATATAAAATGTATGAAAAATATAATTTGCTTTATTTTTATTTTTTTGTTATTTTTTTCCATGTTTCAATACTTATTATCCTATTCCTGACGAAGACAAATCCAAAAACACAAAAATCATATAAATCGGTCCAGCCGTTCTTGAGTTATAAATGGTGTAACTAACACGACTTTGTTTTATATATATAGATATCTTCACACCAGGTTCCCTGCGGGGTAGGCAGAGAGGACCGAGTGCCATAAGACGTTGTCCTTACACACCTTGTCCTTCATTTATACATGTTAACCTGAATATATTATCTTATCTTTTAAATTTATAGTTTTCCTATATTTTATAGTCGGATATGAAAGGAATGTCGCGAGAAAGTAGTGGACATGTCCTCTACCCTACGCTATTTATTCGCTTGTCTACATCACTTCACACTTTTTAGTTTACGAACATGTGACATCTGAGGGGAACACGCCGCATTGACCCCGCTTTTTTGCTATTCCTTGTCACGGTCAGCCATTAAGCGGTCATTAATCAACGTAAAGACAATACCCTTTTTTGTGTAGTTAGTAAACGCACATGTGCAGTAGCATCTGTATGTGTTTCTCTTTTTGATCACAAGCATGGCGGCCATGCGATCATAACAAATTTTTATGAAGTTTTTTAACTGCCACGTTGGTGTCAAATAAGCGCATAACGCTGTTACGGAGTTTTATTATGAAGTCGGGAGACAAACATGCAATACATTAACTATCAGTCGCGCGATGCCTGCCTCTGCTGCTAACAAAGTAAGCTCACTGGTGATCTCACTCACACGCAGGAACACAACGACCCTCTAGGCTAGGGAGTTGTAAATTGGCTTTGGTTTTCTGTGAGGTAGAGAGTACTTCTCCAGGCGGACTGCTTTGATGCGCCGTATCACTGTAAGTAGGCACCTCTCTATAAATACTCAGACCAAGACAGATTATGTTCGTGCTCACAAATGTTTGTCCTGTGTGGGAAAGGTTGTTGTTGTTGTAATATCTTTATTTATTGTACGTAACATTAAAAAAAATTACAATAAAAATAAAGCTAGTGTTACAAAGGCGGACTTATACCTAAAAGAGATCTCTTCCAGCCAACCTTTGATAGAACAATTTACAAGGGCGAAAAAACACACGTACATCCACTCACTACAACAATACTATACATTTCTTAAAAGTAAAGTACAAGGTTTTTCCTGTTTTATGACGGCATGCAATACAGGAATATGATGTTCCTAATTTACTTGCAATACAGGAATATAATAACTTTATAGGGATGGAGATGGACTATCATATAATCTATGATTGTATCTAACACAAGGAGTATTGCTGGCGCATTTTTACCTCCGCCGCTAACCTGCCGCCTCAAGTGGCTGGTCTCAAGCGATTACGTCATCGCGCGCCGCCCGGTCTAAGAGAGGTTAAGTACTATATAGTACTACATTCTACGTAGTACTACATATTTCTTACTGTGTAGTATTTCAACTCCTATATACTTTCCCGGTAACGTCTCTTACATGATCAGTTTTTTTTATAGAACGTCGGGAGGCATACCGCATACGGTTTATGAGCTTGTCAAAACACAACCCTCCATCCCTCCATGGAGTTGTTTTTTGGCTGCGGTCTTAAGGTGGATACTTCCTCTTAACAGTGGTCAATAATTATACTCCCTGCCCGGTGTAGTCTAAAACATTGGCTTTACGCCATTGGTTTCTTTGACGCGGTATGACAGAATTAAAAAAAATACCGAAGTGTAAAGTAGGTTCTAACACCACCGTTCCGCACCACCTTATAAAAGAACGCCAAAAACACGTTTCTTGTAAGGGGACACCTTTTGACATCATTTTTATTACAGCGGCCATAGTAATAAACAGCTAGCAGTGATAGCTCAGTGGATATAGAACCAGCCTATTAAACTGTTGTTACTGGTTAGAATCCTGGCGTGAGCATGTACCATTCATTTCGTGTTTTCAGATTTATGTATTTATTTGTAATTATCACTTGCTCGGTGGTGAATAAAAACAAACTACGTCCAAGAAATTTTGGTTCAAAAGTCTTGTGATCTGACCTAAAAAAGGATCTGATTTTCCCTTTGGTTTGTGGACGTCTGATGACAGTTGACAGTAGCGAAGCCCGCCAATCCTAATGGATTAGGAAACAGAATAACGCATGAAAGAAGAAGAAGCGACCATAGTGATAAACACTGAGTGAAAATTCCATTTCAAGTAGATTTTTTTTTCAGTTTTTCATCTCAAATATATCATCAGACTTTTAAGCTGCAGTAACAGAGGACCCAAAGGGTTCCGTTAGCAACCTTTGGGTACGTAACCCAAAAATTTAAATACGAAAATACCGGGCATTTAGGCTGTAGATTCTTGGTATTGCCTGTGCGAAACCTGTACGGGTTGCTAGTACGAAATAAAAAAGGACAGTCTTTAACCATTGGCCAGTCGAGGTCCAATAGGACTGGTAGTTTTAAGCGGAACGCTTTTAATTTCCCTTTTGTCCATTGTTTGAGTTATGGCTGTTCGGAGTTCAATAGTCTGGCGTCGTAAAACAATCACGGGTTCGCTGAGAATATATAAAGTAAATTTTAGTTTTGTGCTATTTGAGTTGGAATTTGATAAAAAATATTATTAGATATGAAATGATCCTTAGTGAATAATATTTTAGATAAAGGAACCGGTGAGCTTTGAAAAGGGCTATGAAAGTTAAAGAAACAGGTGGAGTGTGTTGGACCGGGTCACGTGGCGGCCAGTTCTCTCTGTCTACACCGCTAGGAACTTGGAAGATACAGATAGATTATATAGAAAGATTGATTGAAATTATGATTCTAATCAATGATTATAGCTCATTGATTAGAATCATAATTTTAATCAATCTTTAACGACTCCCTGGAGGGTTGCTGTGTTTCTGCTATTGAATGAGGTCACCGGTAAGATCTTAAGGAGTTACTGTGTTAGAAACAGTGAACAATGAGCTATAATCATTGATTAGAATCATGATTTTAATCAATCTTTCCATATAATTGTATATAATATAAATAGCCCAATGAATAAAGGTGTATGTATGTATGTATATCTTCACACCAGGTCCCTTGTGGTGTAGGCAGAGAGAACCCAGCGCCACAAGACGCGGTCCTTACACACTTCACTCGCTTCTTTCACATCCATAGCTCTTTTCATGCACGCTCGCCGGTTCCTAAGGCTCCTGACATCACCGTCTGATAAAACACGACCAATTTGGTCTTGGTCTTCCTCGGCTCCTACATACTTCCACTTTCGCATTGTATACCTATCTGTTTCGTCATTCTTTCAACGTGCATTCTTTCTACATGTCCGAACCAACGGAACATGCTCTTTCTTTTTCTTTCTTATCTTAACACCGACACTCTCTTTCGTACGTCATCATTTTTTTATACCTCTAAGGTGGCAATCAAGCATACGGCCTGCCTGATGATAAACAGTCACCGTAGCCTATGGACATTTGCAAAACCAGGGGTGTCACTCATGCGTTGCCGACCCTCTAAAAAGTAGTCCCTTACCCAGTAGTAGTCCCTTGGAAAAACCGCGGCTGGGAGCTCATTCCACAGCTTGAGAGTTCTCGGAAGAAAACTTCTCTGGAACCGCACAGTACGCGATCATTGCGGTTCCAATGTGTGAGGGTGAACTCCCCGCCGTCGGCGGCGGCACTATCTAAAAATCAGTATTTCGAACGCGGTCAGCAAGCGTTATGCCACAAAGTTTTCGCAGTGCTCGCATCTCGACATCATCATCATCATGAAAAAAGAGCCGGCCTATTAACCCATTAAACTGGTTCCAGTCTCGAATCCTGGTGTGGAAATCGTGTTTTCAGATTTATTAGTACATATGTTTAATAAATCATTTGCTCAACGGTGAAAGAAAACATCGTGAGGAAACCCGCACGTCCTAAAAGTTATGTTTCGGAAGACGCGAGACCTAACCTAAGAAAAATTCGGTTTTCTCAATAGGTTGTGGAGGTCTAACGGCAGTCGCACTATCTAAAAATCAGTATCTCCACCAAATCCTTAGGCTTAGGTAGCGGACCCCGCTAATTCTATATCGATTAGGAAATGGGATAACGATGGGAAGAAAAATTATGCGTCCAATCAATACGTATATAGACATATAGAAAGAATTAATGATTTGATTTCTATTATGTCTATTTGTTTGAATTTTTTATATACAACATCGGGAGGCATACAAACACACGGCCTACCTGATGTAAAGCGATTACCGTAGCCTATACACGCTTGCAATATATTAAGCACTAGCGGCCCGCCCCGGCTTCGCACGGGTGGACATTTATTTTTTAAACATTTTGGGATAAACGAAGAGTAAATGTATCTTTAGAGAGTTTTTTAAATAGTTTTTCTTAAGTAGTTTTTTTTTCAGACAAATTACTTTAAGTGGTACGTACTTAGTGGTATTTAATTTTTTATTAGTTTTTATCCATAACCCTAATTACAATCGGAAAGTTTATTATTTATTTATTTATATTGTTTTTAGTTTTATTTTTACATTTCTTTTTTACATTTATTTTAATATATATAACATATATTTCGAGACTTTATATTAATTTAATTTAATAGGTTTTACTTTTTTAGTTTCCAATATGTCTACCTTAAGGCTGTATACTATATTGGCTGTGGTATTCGTAGATGGCAACAAAATATATTGATTTTTAGGAATCCTACTCCAGAAAGTGCAACATAAGAGTATAATTGGCTATGAGAAAAGCATTCTTCTCTTAGGTCGATGCCAAAGATCGAGAAAGTTTGTCCCTGGGATTTATTTATTATAAGGGCAAACGATACCTTTACAGGAAACTGTAACCTTTTAAAACACATGGGCAAATCTGTTGGTATATAATGTGAGCTAGCTGTCCGGCCGTGGGACCGGTGATGATTGTTGCTATAATCAGATTGTCTCGTAATTACTTTATCAAAAGCCTTGTGCCATTACACATAATGGGAGGGCTTAAATTTCTCAACAGCATAATGGGAGTACCTACTTTTAATTTCAGTTCGTGTGGTGGCAAGCCGGCGGGATAGAGAGAATTTAAAAATTCTTGTAGATAGTGCACTGTATCTTCGATGTTGCACACGTTATCAATAGATTTGCAACATTTAAAATCACCTGGTACTTTTTCAATGATCATTTTGTTTATCTCATTTACTGAGCTGTTTTTCGGTGAGACGATCGCCCTCGAATAGAGCCAATCGAAATTTCTTTTTGTAAGATGTTCGATGTCGGGATAGATTGTCTCTATAAGGATTTCTAGACTGTGAACAGTTGAGCCAATTCATTATCCAATAATACTTGGAGGCTATGTGCAATTGGAGATGGTAATTTTCCCCTTCCAAGTTTAAGTAATTTTTGTGAGAAATTGTAGTTGCCGTCATTACTTAAACGTGCTCTCATATTCGTGCGCAAATTGAGAGTTTCAATTGATTGCCACAAAGGTGATGATTTGAGGCACGCTTTTCTGAAAAGAACTTTTTAACTGGAACAGAAAAAATGTGGTATGAAAAAGTCAAAACACTCAATGTCGGTAGCGCGCGAATGAGCCGTGGTACCTATCTCATAGACGTGCGCTGCGCTCAGAATACAGAATAAACCAGAAACCGCAAACACGCCCAAAACTGAAGCCATACAAACTACTCTCAATGAGAGTAGTTTGACATTTGGACGACTAGTATATATTTGGCCACCGTGTCTATTACGCGTAAAAATTTCTCGATAGTTTTTAATATAATACCGTCTTGTGGTGCTAGTTTTTAATATAATACCGTCTTGTGCGGTTCCCACCTGCAAGAATGCAGTTAGAAGCATAAAAAAACAAAATGGGATCACATTTCATGTGTAACTAGCGCATTTACATCTCATTTTATTTAAATAATGAATATCTTTTACTCGTTGATAGTGGTAAACAATTTGGGCGAGTCCATTTTGTTCATGTTGCCAGTTTTACTGGTTTCTTTTCCCTACTTTTTTATAAAGTTGACATTGATGAAATAAATAATAAATGCATGTTAAGTAATTAAAAAATAGTTATATAAAATATGTAAATACATTTATTTAATTTGAAGGTATTTACGATATGATAATGTAAACATAGGCTTACATTATTTGAGATCTTTTAATATAAATATTGCCTGAAATAAATAATAATTATTGACTTAATAATAATGACTGAAATACTAAACTAATGTTTTTGGTATATAGTCTGCATATGTGAAATTGTATAAATAGTAGTTTTTTTACAAAAATGTTTTGTGTAAGACTATTTTAATTATTATATATGGAATTTCAGTTCCCCACTGATGAAATTATAAAAGCAAACAGCAAGACTTCTTCATTTGTCGAAGCGTAATGTATTGATTACCTCAGAATCAAAACGGCAATATTATTAGTACAACAAAATGTACCTAAGTAAAGACATATTTTTTGTAAATTACTTGTGTTTTATTTTACTAAAGCATTTTTTTATGCATAACAGTATATTAATATAATATCTTTTATATTAATATAACACTTTTAATTTACCCTAAAAGAGGCGAACTCTCACTAAGCTAGCGATACTGTACGGGTGGGAAGTATGAGGAGTGCGGGGGATTGCGAAATGTTTCTGGACACAGCGGACCGCATGTATTATCGGCTGTAGAGTTTAGGCTCCTTCTGGTTTATTCTGTATTCTGAGGCGCTGCGCCGCCCGCTGCCATGCGCCGTGGCCGCCGGTGTCGCAAGCAAGGGATTGAAACACAGAACAAGAAATGTTGCACCTTCGTAGCAAATCAAGCGCTGCGGTACTTGAATGAAGTAATTATTTTTTCAGCGCTACAGCGAACTATAGCTGTAAATTACCAAATGGAACAAGGCGATTGTTCCCGGTGGCTTCTCTAGTACGTAGTACATATTACCTCAATTGGTATCGCAGACTTTTTTGTAGATATTGATGTCCTCTATAAAACTGTAGTACATTACTTTGCTCTATTGTCAATAGTTTCAGCAGCGTACGCGGTATAAGGATTTTTTGGTATCTTTTTCACACATTATCGAAGTTTTCATACGGATCCCTAACTATTTTCAAAATATTTTATAGCCTATGTTAATCATTTATATTGTAGCATTCTAATGGTGAAAGAATTTATGAAATCGGCCCAGTAGTTTTTGACTTTATTCATAACATACATACAAATCTTTCCTCTTTATAATAATAGTATAGATTACTATGCGATCTCTGCTGCTAACCCAGCAACTTTTTAGAGCTTACTGGTGACCTCACTCACTCTCCAGAGAGTTATTAAATACACCTTGTTCGTTGTCTAATATCGTGCCTAAAATCATACTCAAGCAAGTCTGACTAAGTATGGGACGTATTTTTAAAGTGAAAACTTCTTTAGCGGCGTTGTGCACTTTTTAGGATGAGTAAAAAATGCTAAACTCGCATCAGGCGTCAGGCGTCACATGACCCTGACCATAAGATTTAGGTGAGAATTAGAACTTAAGTTCGCTGCAGTACTAAAACATTAGTTATCTCTAATTAAACAATTAAAACATGAAACGTTAGATCGTTCATAGGGCATTATTTTTTCGCGACCAAAACGTTAAAACGGCTTAAAAGTCGTGTACACGCGTCGTTTAGTCTAACATTTGTCACGCAAGTGAGCACATGTCAAATCTTTGTATACGTTTTCATTTTTATCACTGTAAATCAACTAAAAATCATCATGATAGGTTGTGTTGTGAAGTGGTGCAGGAGCCATACAATAATTAAATGTCCTGGGGTCACTTTTCACTAGTAATAGTTGTCAAATATAATTATAATCAAAAATGTTCAAATACGCTATGAAATCGGGATGATCAATATTATGCCAAATGAAGTCCGTCAATTTTAGACTTTAGTAGGATCTTTTTTCCTCTTGATAAAATATTTAAAACCATAAAGTTATCAAATATATTTTTATAACTAATACATTTTGCTTATTTTGTTCACTTTTAATTTTCCTACCGATTTAATTCGTCAAAGTAACTGGATAGCTGCAGTTAGGCTAGAAAGACATCAGACATAACAGAAGGGCCAAACGGTAGTCGCTCCAATATAAGCTGGACTCTCGTCACATCAATATGTAACTCACTCCAGGGACTCCAGCATAGTATAAACGAATAAGTAGGCCCACTCGAGCCCTGAGCGAACGATAATAGCCTAAACACGTAGGGATGTCGTTTATAGTTTATACAATCGTCAAAAATGCATAGTCTATCTATATACAAAACAATTTTCCCCTGTAGGGGAATCATCAGGGATCTATAATACAAAGTTTTTCTTAATTATTTTTTGTACATAGACCAGGAGCTGACTACAATTTTTTCATTACCTACGTCATGTTACCTGTTTAGTGATTTGAAAAATTACGGTCGTAATAGGATTAATTCAAACGTGGCTTTACTGAATCATGTATTTATTCAAATAAAATTAAATGACTATGAAATTGTATTGAAGTTAGACTTCTTAAGGCGCGTTATGAAAAAATGATGACTGAAATTTTAAGATACTGTAACACAAAAGTTTGAAGCTAAACTAAGCTAAACCGCTCATTAAGTCACGAAAAATATGTTCAAAACTGCAGCCAAATAACAATTCCCTGGAGGGTTGTTGTGTTCATGCGAGTGAGTGACGTTACTACCTCGCAGAAAACTGCAGCCAAATAACAAATCCCTGGAGGGTTTTGTGTTCATGCGAGTGAGTGACGTTACTACCTCACAGGCAACTGCAGCCGAATAACAATTCCCAAATAAGTTTTCCGTGAGGTAATAACGTCACTCACTCGCATGAACACAATAACCCGTGTTGTGTTCATGCGAGTGAGTGACGTTAACACCTCACAGAAATCTGCAGCCAAATAACAATTCCTAAATAAGTTTTCCGTGAGGTAATAACGTCACTCACTCGCATGAACACAACAATCCTCCAGGGAATTGTTATTTGGCTGCAGTTTAGAGCATATTTTTTGTGAGGTAGTAACTTCACTCACTCGTATGAACAAACAAGCATACGATCCACCCAATTTAAAGCGGTCACTGTAGCTGTTTACGCTTGCAATACATTAAGTATGCCTCGCGTATTGCCACCTCTGCTGCTAACACGGCAACTCCTTAGGAGCTTACTCGTGACGTCACTCAGATGAACACATCATCCCTCCAGGGAATTGTTAAATGACTGCAGTTTTCCGTGAGGTAGTAACGTCACTCACTTGCATGAACACAATAACCCTCCAGGGAATTGTTATTTGGCTGCAGTTGCCTGTGAGGTGGTAACGTCACTCACTCGCATGAACACAACATACCTCCAGGGATTTGTTATTTAATGATGCCAGAGAAATATAACTTTCACACGCGTGCATAAGTACACACGCCCATTATTTTTACACTGAACTATTTTTTAATTTTTAATTTACTACACTTATCTAAATTATAATCTTTATACTCGGAAATATAATGTTTTTACAGTAGCCTAAAATGATAGGCATTAAAAGTACTTTTTTCTGTAGGAAATTTGTGATTTTTTAACAAAAATACACATTTGATACAGAAACTTGTTTGGGAATTGTTATTTGGCTACAGTTGCCTGTGAGGTGGTAACGTCACTCACTCGTATGAACACAACATCCCTCCAGAGATTTGTTATTTAATGATGCCAGAGAAGTATAACTTTTCAACGCGTGCATAAGTACACACATCCATTTTTTTTTATACTAAAGTATTTTTTACTTTTTCATTTAATACACTTATCACAATTATAATCTTTATACTCGGAAATTTAATATTTTTGCAGTAGCCTAAAATGATAGGCATTCAAAGTACTTTTTTCTGTAGGAAATTTGTGACTTTTTAACAAAATTACACATTTGATACAGAAAAAAAATTATTTTTACTTTTTAGCCATCTTTACGAATTTGTAGTTAAAGTAGGTAGGTAGGTACACGTACAAATTATTACGAGCGGAGCGTGCGTGGGCGCAGGCGGTATTACGCATGGCGGCGTAGCCACGACTAGCGTACCTTTAGCAGAGATAAATTTTGTCAGTGTGTGCGTGCGACGACGCATACGTACGGGCGGGCACACATACAAACCGCATTCGGTGCGTATCTATGAAGATATCCTACTTATTTGATTTTACTATGACTCCAGGCTCCGTAGTGGTTGCAACCCCGATTTACCGCTTGAAGAAGAAGGATATTTAAACTCATCGTTCAAATAACTACTCAGCCGGGAATCAAACCCAGGACCTCTGCGTAGAAGTTAGCTACACTGCTAACTAGGCTATACGGGTTGTCAAAATAATATTGTCATTAATAATTATTCGTAGTGGAATTCCTATCATCTATGTTATGTTATCGCTGGCATGTAGGGAAATAAGTCCGCCATTGCATTTAAATTATATTGTTTAATTAGTTCTGTTTATTTTGTGCAATAAATTGATTACATACATACATATTATGGCCTCATCATTTCACTTTTCTATTTAAATACCAATTTAGAATCTATTCGTATGTATAACAACTTATCAAATAATTGTAATTAAAACATAACAAAAAAAGAAGTAATTAAATGTTCAGCAATTATAAAATTTGGTGAGCCACAAAAAAACAGCATTTAAATAATTTGGTCAGCATACAAAGATTTTGTTTGCAATAAAAAAAATCAGGCAGCATTCCTTGTTCCGCAAATAATATTGATAATGGTCAATAATTAAATCATAAATAGGCTGCTTACAATGACATGAGTTTGCATAATAAACATTCAGTCCGCAAAATAACTACTTGATCAGCAATATTCATGATTGATCAGCAGAGAAAACATGTCTATAAGCAGTGTATTTGATTGGTATGCATATTTAAAACATGGTGAGCAAAATAAATAATTGGATTGCGTTTTTGTTGAAAAATCGGCAATGTACGTTAAAAGTGGGCGGAGCAAGAGCAGGCGCATGACACGAGGAGCCAATCGCGTGCGAGTATTGTCTTTCGATGATTGTGCGGCGATTATTAGCAGTCAAATTGCAGTGGTAACAAGTTAACAAAGTGTTTTAAAGAGATTTGTGTGGTTTTTGTGATTTTGCGATTGTTTTACGAGTGGATGAAATGGATAATAATTGTAATGAAGAAGGAATAAAACTAGTTCCCGACTACGAATCGGATGCGGAATGCTGCATTGACAATGAAGAATCGGTACCGGTGGCTAAGAAGAAACCAAAACTGTCTTTGGACTGGAAATTAGTTCAAAAGTTTGATAACTTCGAACAAGCCAAAACATCCGTGAATGCTGAAAGTACTTGGTCCTAACATTATTGTCATCAAACAGAGGAAGGAAAAATGACATACTATAGGTGTAATAAGTTGCAACGTCGTGGTCCACAATGCTCCTCAAAAATGTATTTGTTATTCGAAAGCACCTCAGATTCAGTGTTAATGTTCAAAACGAATGCTGATCATGACCATGATGAAAAGAAGGAGTTTACCTCGTCGTACGGTTTGAGTGACACCGTGAAGAACGAAATTAATCGATTATTTGATTTAAAAATGAAACCAAAAGCTATAATGGAAAGTCTTTCAAAAATGAAAAATATCAAAGTTCCTAAAATGTCTCAGTTAAGAAATTATTTGAGTGATCGTCGTCGTACTATATACGACCAATGTACCATACGTTTAGGAGAGCTTGAAGCTTGGATTCATTCACACTCAAGTCTTCCTTTGGATCCGCATGAAGTTTTTGTGGTTTGTTACCGAATTGATGACAGTGACGAACAAAATCCCACTTTTCGGTTTATTATGTCTACTAAATATTTGATTGAAATTTCCAAAGATGCCAGCGTCGTTCATGCAGATGCCACGTACAAACTCATCTGGCAGGGTTTTCCTGTATTAGTCTGTGGAACCACGGACCAAAACCGCAAATTCCACCCTCTATGTGTAACGATTTCAAGTAATGAACAAAAAGAAGATTTCAAATTGATGTTCCAAGGACTTAAGGACAAAATACAAGAAATTTTTGAAAGTTCTTGGCAACCAAAAGTATTGGTTTGTGATGCTGCTAAAAGCATACAAAATGCATTTCTAGAAGTTTTTGGAGAACATGTCGTAGTTCGGATGTGCTGGGCACACGCAAAAAGAAAAATTCAAGAGAGAATAGAAAGAATTAAAAACAAGGTGCTGCGTGATAATATCTTAAATGATGTCGATTCATTGCATTCTATAACAGATGAGAATATATTTGACACAGCTTCCGAAGCATTTCTGCAAAAATATAAAGATCAGATCGAATTTGTCACGTATTTCAGAGCACAGTGGTTAGTACAAAACCGCAATTGGTTCTTGGGAGCAGCTCCCAACTCTCCATCAACCAATAATGCTTTGGAGTCTTTTAACAGAGTAATAAAGGATAGCAATACACTCCGAGAACGCTTCCCTTTGTCCAGGTTTTTGGTGGTTGCAAAAGAAATGGTAAACCAGTGGTCTAATAAATATATTACTAACCCAGAAGACAATTACATTGCCAACATACCCTCTTTAACTACGAAGCATTGGACTGAAGCTTACCAGTGGGCAAAAAAACCAAAAATAGTGTCTCTGCTACGTAAAGACGACAAATACAATTATTACCAAATTCCTGCTGGTCAAGCAACTAATTGTGAAGTTTTCGACGCACAATGGGAAAGTTTTGAGCATTTCAAGAAACAAAATTTCAGCAAGTGGCTTGTCTTATTGCCAATTGAAAGAAAGGATTGGATAAAAGGGAGATGTGACTGTCCATTTTTTTTTTAATTTATATATATGCAAGCACGTGATTGGTTTAACGATTCGCTTAAAGTATGTGGTTCCTCCACTTGAAACTAAAAATATTCCCATAGGGGAAAAAAGAAAACGTGGCCGTCCGTCAAAAGCTAAACGGGCATTGATAGTACAATAAAATTATTAAACTAATAATCATACGCTAATTTCAAAAACCTTCCTAATCATTTGATAACTTTTTGATTTGATCTCATTTATAGAAAGAATAAAACATTTTGTTTATATTTAATTTTAAAACTCATTGTATAAGAAGTTGCTTTTTTAATTTCGATCTCGATTATAATTTTATTATAAGAATAAAGATATAGCTTAAGTACTTACGTATCTACTTAATTGTTTTATATTTTTTGATTTACCTATCTCAATTATATTTCATAAGAATAAAAACATCTTTTATTAATTTACACTTCTATAAATAATACATCCGCAAACAAACACGTCCACTCGGAGAGTAAACAAATTAAATGATCTTTGTAAGGAATGCGCCCATTTTGCGCATGACAAGTAAAGTATTTTTGCTACTTTTATATGCAGCACAAAATGAATTATTTTGCTTACCCTCTGAGTGCTTACCAAAATTTTATTAAACAGGAGCATCTCATTGCAGCTTATACAATTAATATGATGTACAAAAATAATTACAGCCATCCAGAATGACATAAATTGCTGATCGATTTTGAAAAGTTTGCTGGCCATGAGTTGCTGATCAATTAGCTATTTCTGCTTACAGAATATATTTTTCTGCTCACAAAAATACCAATACTATGCTAACCATTTAAATAACACCCTAACAAAAAAAGTCTATTTATTTTATAGCATAAAAAATATTATTTCGTTATATATTATTCCTTTTCACTTATAGCATAACATCGTCCACGGCGCTATGGCTCAAGTGCTACCATTGACATTGCAGTCTGCACGCGAACCAATCTGTGCTCTTGTTTTGAATTTAAATCAATCAAGGCACGTGTATTAGTGTAACCTAATTGATTCGTAATTTGAACATACGTCGTTTTGGTTTCACGTAGCGCCACTTTTTGTGTGGAATTTGTTGTGACTTATTATTTATTCGTAGTGAAAGAGTCGTTGAAATTATGGATGAAAGTTGATTTTTCTGAGAGATAAACCTTTTAATGTAAAATAATTGTAATAGTTCTGAAGTGTTAAATTTTTAATGTAATATAAATTGTCATGTTTGTGTACGATAGCGTAATAAATGAATATTGTATTTTACTACATACCTGATAGTACTTTTATACTGCTAAATAAAGCAATTCGTGCGAAATTATTCCCTAACCATTCCAATATATTTAAAAATGCACAATGTTAATGTTCAAGTTTTCACTTCTGCCGGCACTCCCGGAGTGCCACCCGTTTTTTTTTGTTCTTACGCCCGACGTAAATAATGAATGACCCACAAAGGAATGACAAAGCTATTAGAAATATATACATCAGTCTCTCCTCTGTGGGAGGCACCGTTCATGACTCGAAGGGACGGAGATGGTGAACTTTCAATGTATCTACGGTCGGCCGTAAGTGTTATGTCAGATTAAACATAACCTTTAGCCGGGAAGACTTCATTGGAGGTGATCAAACTTAGATGCGGGGCGATGCAAACAAAACGCGACTATGCGACTTTTAGGCTTTTATGCAAAGGCCTTGATTCCGATAAGTTGTAAGAATGTTTTTGACGAGCTCGGTGGCGCTGTGGTGAAACGCGCCGTTACGTTACTTTGATTCCAATGCTTGTGGGGTCGATTTCCACACAGGACAAAAAATTGTGTGCATGAACATATTATGTCTGTTTGGTTTGGCCTGGGTGTTTTTAAAAGAGGTAGGGCGCATTAAAGTATCCCGTCTGGGGAAGTACCTCCACCTCACAGAAAACCGCAGCCAAATAACAACTGCTGTGTTGTGTTCCTGCGTGTGAGTGAGGTCACCAGTAAGAGTTGCTGTGTTACCAACGGAGCTGGCCTTGCGCTAGTGATACTTGATGCATTGCAAGCGTTTATAGGTTACGCTACGGTAACCGCTTCACATCAGGTTGGCCGCATGCTTGCATACCTCACGACTCTGTATAAAAAAATAACAAATTTCGTTTTCTTTTTCAGAGAAATGCTTGTACCAGCTCAATATGCGGGACCCCAAAGTGGATTAGCGCAAGCTTTACTACCAAATGCCTACTACCATCAGCTTCAAGACCCTACACATTATCTGCACAGTAGTGGACCTTGAATTGTGTTGCCATGTTCAGGTTGTTTTGTTGTAGCTATTTCTAAAATGTCTATTCATATCAGATAAATAAATAATTAATAATATTCTATCAACGTTGAGCAAAAACAAGTACCTAAGTAATGTATTTCGTTGAGCACGTAATAACGTATCAAAAATATCTATGCGCTGTGTTTATTTGATGTTACAAATGAAAAATTAGAATTCTCATTCTCGCTCGTCTCAAGTATATCCATTTTCCTTAAATGTTAAATTTTACAACGGAAAGTGGCGTTAAAAAACAACTGTAAAATATTACTATATGCCTATATTAAAAAAAAACTTATAGGTACGTCAACTTGTCAATTATGACACATGATGAACAGATCACATAATGTAGGAATAGCCCGTATGTTTTAATTTCAATTCAGTTGTGATGTGTATTACTTGCAATTTAAAATCTTTTTGTTGAATCTATTAAAAATATAACTCGGGGCTTTGTATATAATGTGAATATATAATAATACGCCAACAGGCAGTTTATGTACTAATTATATTTGAATATTCTTAAATTTGTCGCGTTTCCAGGAACTCAGAGCTAAATCTTGAAAAAGGTCAAACCTTACAAATTCGCAGTACCTATTCAAACACAGATCGAACGCAATGGATTGTGAAATTACTGTTTTTATATTTTATCTTTTTTGATGCAATTTCAAAATATACCTATGTATATTTCTTATCAAGTAATTTTTCAATCAAATCATTTAATCCAAAAATACACGAACAATGACTGAAATAAAAAAAAATATTAATAAAAATACTATAAAAATGTAAATAAAAATATTCGTTCATACATACTTAAATGTAATTTAGTTCCTTTTAACAGCTCTTTGACTTGTATCGTACAGACATTTCTATACGTATATATATATATATTATATATATATATATATATATAAGGTAGTCTCAGTGATATTTGTTATTACAGAAAAACTATTTACTTTTAGATTATTGTTCTCAAACAATGAAAGGCCATACTATAATATAAGTGTTAGTTTATCCATTATACTAGTAAATATACTTAATGTCAAAAATGGTATAATATCGTAGGTACCATTTATTAGCAACATCGTACACTTATACCGAATTATACATTTTCTACTATTATTACACTTTGGGCTATGAAATTAATTGAATGAAAATTAGATCAACATTTTCATTGCATCATTTATTTCGCAGTTCCCGAAGGCTAAAATCGTGATTGGACCACGAACAACATATATTATGACACAATAATCTATGCCTATATACTATGCAGTGCCCATCGATGTATAGTGCCGGACTAAGACTACTTGATGCCCTAAGCGATTCACGCCTGTAAGCCCTATGAGTAAGTAAACTAGGATCGATTTTAAAAAATAAATACCCATTTAATACAACGATATAGATCATTACGTACCTTAGAATATGTATGAAGGACGAAAGAGATATGTGGAGTAGGTATTACATACAATAAAAACCAAAGCATTTGTTATTTATTTATTCAATTCGACTTGCGATTTTTTGGGTTATTAAATTCGTTTTTAGCATATCAGAGTTTACATATAATATTGATAAAGCATCGAGCCTTTCCTGCAGCATCGTCATACTCTTTTAATTTTTTATTTAATTTCGAAAAAGATCGTTCTGCTGTTCACTTTCATATCATCAGGCATAAAAATATACGCAGAGCTGTATCCACATTAGGCAACACAGATTCTATTTTATCGTCGTGTATTATTTTGTACAATAGTGCGTGAGTTTGATCTGAACTTGTGCGAGGCAAATCACTAGAAATTATTTTTTATGACATATAAACGAAACTGTTGAATTTCAGTTACGGTCGGTATTAAGGTCTTGTGGATATTAGTACAGTATATTCCTACAATGCTGACTGTATTCTGAAGTTTGATCGAGACACATAATTTTATCGACATTTCGACACATCGAATTTGTCTGCTATTTCTTTGTATGTCTTTCCCCTTCTTCGCATCTCTGGTGCCCCGAGACGTGATGCCCTTAGCAATTGCTTAATTTGCTTATAGGCTAATCCGGCACTGATTGCGTGGCAATAATGATTATACAAACAATATCTAACAAACTATGATGATACTTTTTTCAAATGAAATCGTTTTCGATATGAAAAAAAAAAACAGTTTATATAGCTGAGAAACATTATATACATTATATTGATTTTTTAAATACGTACGTTTGTTTTTGTTTTAAAGTTTTATAGCTTAATTTACATAACTCGAGATCGTCAAAAAGGCAATAATTTTAAAAGTATAACTAAGTGTATTGTTTTCGTACTATTTAATGTAGAAGTAGCAGATACTCGTACACTACTCAAAGTAAAATATGCTATGAACCATAAATGTATAATATGCTACTAGACAAGCTGGTCTAGCAGTAATTACAGATTGCTCATAAGAAGCGCTGCCACGCCATTAAAAAGGGCACTTATTACCACCTATAAACATAATATACAAGCTAACCCACACATTTTTTTAGATAAACTAGAAAAAATCACAGCTAAATGACCATTGCATTATATACTTAGAATATAATACTTCTTCAGATGCTTCGTATATAGGTATGTAATAATTTTCCTCCTAATATTTTCTCTAATTCTTCGTAATTCACTAATTCGATTCCCTTCATCCTTTAAATTACTCCTATTCTAATGGAGTCCGAGAACTACGAAAAGAATGCAAATTAGTATTTTTATGTCAGTTATTATATATTTTTAATTAATCATTGGGTTAAATAAGCTTTGCGAGAAGAAAATAGTTTCAATTGCAGGATTTTTTAATTAGTTTTAATGGTAGTACCTATTTTGAAATTGTTTTATGATGGATGAACAAGCCGTCTGTCATTCCCCTTCTAATCTAAACTACTCTAAATGTTTAGAAGTGTAGGTATAGTACTTAACCTTATTCTGAAATTATGACTGAGGACTGTTTTTAAAAATAATGGAAATAAAAACGTGAAATGAATTTATTGAACAAAGTACGGCCCACCTGAAGCGGTTATCGTAGCCTAGTAACGCTCGCGATACATTAAGTAGTACTCGCGCAATGCCACCATCGCTGCTAGCACAGCAACTCCTTAGGACCGGTGTCCTCACTCACATGCAGGAACACAACAACCCTCCAGGTTGGCTGCGGTTTTCTGTGTGGTGGAGGTACTTCCCCAGACGGGCTGCTTTGATGCACCCTACCTCTCTTGAAAACACCCAGCCCAAGACAGACAGACATGTTCATGCACACAAAATATTTGTCCTGTGTGAGAATCAAAGCCACGAGCGTTGGTGTCAATGTAACGCAGCGCGTTTCGCCACTGCGCCTCCGAGCTCGTCGAAATTAATTACTTCTTTTAAGCTTTATCAAATTTACATGAGACATATTTACACAAGAATAACCAATATCCCGTCTAAACTAAAATATCGAAAGTGGACTAAAATTTTTTTGACACTGTGCTGACTATTCGACAATATGCCATTGGATACATCTGGCTTATGTAAAAAATAAGTTAAATATATGAAAATTGTATATTTTCTGTAGAATATTTATATATAGGTACACTAAAATACAGATTCACTGTCCTTTGTAGAAGTAGCAATAAAATAATGAAGCAAAATTAGACAGATACATCCTACTTTTGTTCGAACTTAGATTTTATTTTAATTTTGGGACTATCTACTTTATAGATAGGTACCATATTTTCCTATTTAAGCTGATGCGATTATTTCTAGTATTTTTAAGTTTTCGAGACTGTACTTAATTACATATCTACCTATGTAAATATACCTAAGGTGCTGTTTATGTTCAAATCATTGTATTCTAGTCTAAAAAGTGAATTAAAGTTCTATAAGAATTAATCTTGCCTTTCTATTTACCTTATCGATTACAATTTGTATATTTTATGTAGGTTTACCAGATGAGCAGTGGATAAAGAACCATTAACCGATTGATGCCTACTGAATACTGGTGTGGGCAAGTACTACTAAATTCATGTTTTCGGAGTTCTATATACATACTTGCTTAGTGGGTGCTACGAATCCCCGACTCCGACGCCGCGGCTACCACCACAGCGGACTGGCCCTGACAATATACAACACGCGTACAATGAGGATCGACGAAAAGACGAAAGAAAAAGAGTGGAGCTGGAAGAGGAACTAAGCAAGTTGCATTGGGATATAATAGGACTGTTCGAAATCCAAAGACAGGGGGAGAACACGGTGATCCTTAAATCCGGTAACTAGCTTTACTACCGGGCGGGCGACAGTTTGTCCCAAGGTGGTGTCGGGTTTATCGTCCGTAGGCTTTTCGTCGGCAATGTACTAAAGATCGAGGCTGTATCGGCGAGGGTTGCGTATATACTCAAAATTACCAAACGGTATTCGCTGAAGGCCATACAGGTCTATGTACCAACTTCGTCGCACCCCGATGACTTGGTGGAGGCTACGTATGAGGATATTTCCAAAGCCATACATACCTCTAAAACTCACTACACAGTGTTGATGGGAGACTTCAATGCAAAACTAGGCACGAAACAGAACGATAAGCTGAGAGTGGGACAATTTGGAATAGGGCAACGAAACCAAAGGGGACAACTGCTGGTCGACTTCATGGAGAAGGATCTTTTTATGATGAACTCCTTCTTCCAGAAGAAGCCGCAGCGCAAATAGACTTGGAGTAGCCCGGATGGTTCGACGGAAACGAGATAGACTTCATCTTGACGACCAACCGGCATTTGTTCAATGATATCTCTGTAATCAATAGGGTGAAAACCGGAAGCGATCAACGGATGGTAAGAGGCATCTTGAACCTTAACATAAAGTAGGAAAGGTGTCGTCTGGTGAAGTCTACGCTTCGTCCATCTCGTAACTTGATTCAAACCCCCTAAAACTCGAACTCGAAAACAACTAGAACTTCGTAATCGTTTTCAATGCGTAGATGATGGCATAACACCGGACGATATCAACAGCAAGCTCGTGGAAACTATCATGTAGAGGAGCTCAGTTTTTCTAGGCCCCGTCCAAAAAGAACGCCTATAAAGCGCTCTCGTCTCACACGCAGAATCTCATGCATGTCAGGCGTAAAATGTGGTTGCAGTCTTCAGCTCACACGCTAGAGTGAGACAGCTGAACAAGCAGATCTCTAAATACATACGGCGAGCCATACGCCAATTTAATACAATTCGTATTAAAGACGCCATAGAGTGGAACCAAGGCTCCAAAGTCTTCGCCATAGATCTGTCTGTTGGGCAGTCAACTTACGAAGCTAAAGACTAACACTGAACTGAGATCCTAAATGAGATGGAGAAGACATTATGTTGATTGTTGGCGCTTGGTGGAATTTTGAAGACGTTATGTTAATGTTAACACCTACACTTGTATAGATTCCACTTCACAATTTCATTTATTAATTATTTTTACCCTAAGACGAAAATAATTAATAAATAAAATTGTGAAGTGGAATCTGTACAAGTGTAAGTGTTAACATTAACAAGATCTCTATGGACATTCAATACACATCGTCGTTACAACTGAGCAACAGTGCTATTAACGACCCAAGAGCTAAACTGACCCGACACTATACCTTTCTGACCGTACTCGTACCTTTACGTGGGTACCGTGTTACTATGTTATTGATGTTACATTTTCTTTCACCGAGTATCACAGTGTGAAAGGCGTTGAAAATAACTAAGAAGGTTTGCCACTTATACATTTCACTAATACATTGTACTAGCCACAATGGCATACGATGTAGAAGAATAGTGGCGACTGTGAAATTTTGACAGTATTTTATAATTCAAGTACTAGTGAAATTATACAGTAATAAAAAAACTTAAATATAACACGTTTAAGCACTTTTTAGAAGACGTGAACAAGTTCATCAAGAAAACCTTGTAAAAGTCACTATCGTCTTATGGGTGGTATTTAAACTTCAGGATTGGAGGTCTGGGTACCCTTCCCAAGTATTTTTTTAGCACAGTTCCTAAAGCTGGAACTTCTAGAATTAAGATTTTGTAATGGTTCGAAACTGAAGACTTGGCTGTATAGGCTAGATCCCATTGCCTTGCCCCTTGGTGATAAAAAGAACCAAAAAAAAAATGAGGCAATTGTCATGATCATTGGCAGAGCTGCGATAGCCAGCGGAGCCACATTACCCTCAAAATTGCCGTTTGGGGTATACTGATGTCATCCAGCTAGCGTTTAGACGGTAATAGTGAGAAACTCCAAAATTGACACACTAATAGCTAACATATTGTAGTTTTGTATCCTTTAATTTGAAATTTAAATGTTCGTTGGTGAGGAAGAACGGTCCAAAATCGTTCCAATTAGAAAAAAAAACATATGGGAAAACGTATGGCCGGCCACTCTGCAGTGCAGAGTCTGCACTGCACTCCCATCAACAGAAAAAGTAACAGCACTCGTCGCTAGATGTCGTACAGGGTTCCATATATTTTTAAAAAATTAAAAAATTAAAAATAAAATATTTAAATATTTTTTAAATTTAAAAAATATCAGCTCTGCCTACACAGCTTGCTGTTATTTACTAGTCAATGACATCCTAAGCGACTTCATCCAGGATCGCCATAAAAGAGAATTGAAGCGACTTCTTCCCGCGCTTTTTACGAGTGACATTGTTGTTTTACTTGAAATTTTTACAATTCAGTATAAAATTAGTTTTATGTGGCAATTTCGATAGTATTTTGAAACATAAGTGCTAAAAAACTCAATATAACACGTTTATGCACTTTTTGGAAGATGTGAATAAGTTCATCAAGAAAACCTTGTAAAAATCACTATAGTTTTACGGGTGGTATTTAACCTGGGTTGATTGGATCTAGGTACCCTTCCCGAGTATTTTTTCAGCACAGTTCCTGAAGCTGGAACATAGAATTAAGATTTTCAAATGGTTCTAAACTGAAGACATGGCTGTATGGGCTAGATCCCTTTGCCTTTCCCCTCGGGGATAAACAGAACCAAAAAAAAAAAAACTAAATAAGCTGTCAAATGTTTGTCTTTATAGGTCTTTGTTTTATAATTAAATTAATGACGTTCTAAAATTATTGAAATGATTTCTGATTGAAAGAACAGATTTTCAATAATAATCATATAGTTCTTTTCTTGGGAATAAAATATAAGTGAACCTCCAATGACGCAATAGCTAAAGCTTTTCAAGATGAGTGATTCGAAATCTTTTGTAAATTTCTCTTGCCAACGATGTCTACAGCCTTTGAGGCTAGATGAGTCTTTAAATAACCTTGGTGAGCACACTATAGCCGATTTAACACTTCAAATAAGAAGAAACAATGAGGTAGACCTCGATTTACAATCTTCAAGTTTGGAACATTATGTACCCCCATTTCGCATGTCAGAGTCTGGAAATGGGGCTAACGGGTTCATGGTTATCTCAGATGGATGGGAAACTATGTCAAAAGGCCACCAATTACACGTAAAAGCTACATTATATGACTTGTTATCAAATAATTCAGATGTTGACCACCCACTTTGCGATGAATGTACAGATACACTCCTAGAACTAATGGATAATCAATTAAGGCAGACTGAAGCCGAGTGGAAGGACTACAACGACTATTTAAAGAAGCTAGAAGATGACAAAGAAGATTTAAATCTAGAAGGTCTTGAGAAAGAGCTTGACGATTGGAAGCAGGAACAAAGTCGGTTGTTACAAGAGTTATCTGCTCTACAAAAAGAAGAGAGAGCAATGAAAGAGGAGATAGAGATACAGGAACGAGAGAAAGATAGGTTGGAGAAAGAGCAAGATGTTTATTGGAGAGAATATACAAGATATAGAAAAGATTTGATGACAACTGAAGATCAGATGAAGTTTTATGAATGCCAACTAGCTTACACACAATCTCAATTAGAAAAGTTGAAAAAGACAAATGTGTTTAAAGCAACATTTCATATATCCGATTCTGGGCAGTTTGGAATTATAAACAATTTTAGATTAGGTAGATTGCCCACAGCGCCCGTTGATTGGTCAGAAATCAACGCTGCTTGGGGTCAAACTGTGTTATTACTGTCATCATTAGCAAGAAAGATTAGTTTCTCATTTCAAAGATACCGATTGGTTCCATATGGAAATCATTCCTTCATAGAAGTGTTGGAGGACCAGAAAGTGTTGCCTTTATATGGATCAGGAGGCTTCAGATTTTTATGGGACACAAAATTTGACGCTGCAATGGTAGCATTCTTAGATTGTTTGCAGCAGTTTAAAGAACAGGTGGAAAAGGGTAATACAGGGTTTTGTTTGCCGTACCGTATTGATAAAGGGAAAATTGAGGACACAGCATCTCCCCCGCATGCTTACTCCATAAAAATACAGTTTAACTCTGAAGATCAATGGACGAAAGCTTTAAAATATATGCTTACAAACTTGAAATGGGCTCTAACTTGGATTTCGTCACAGTTTAGTGAGGACAAACCTGAAAGTTAACTGTAATATTGTATTCTGTGATATATGCTATGTTTTTTTGTTTATTAAGGACTACTGAGGCTGCACGAAGAGTAGTCATTGCATTGCCACTGCTGCATTGCACTTTGACATTCCTAATCACAAATTTCTTTTGCTACATTATGACATTGCAATGCACAGGCATTGATATCATGTGTCATCAGTCCGTTAAGTAAACTTATGCTAAATACATGACTGTATACTAAATATTTTATTAAAGTCATGCTAATCCTATGACCAATTTGTTTACTTTAGGGATAAATTACAGTATACTGATATTATCAATTGATATCATGCGGCTGGCATCGACTCCAAAAATCGTAATTAATTGTGACCAATTGTTTTTACGAAACCCTAAAAGCACCATGTCTGAGCTGAAAGAGGTTTAATCCTAAAGAATTTGAAATTGTCCGATCCAATGTTCCTTATTTTTTGTAATAGAAAATACCTCAACCTTATAGAAAATTGTAGCTAAATAACAAGTCCTTGGCGATTTCTTGTGTTCATGCGAGTGAGAGAGGTCACCATTATGTCATTATGATTTGTTGTCAACAGGTGTGCGATATTCCTTAAATTTGTAACTAGTTTAAATCAGGTATACCATATGCTGTAACGTCCCAAATTAACCTGTCAGAACCTGTTATATACGTTTTCCCATACATTTCGCAGTCGTAAACGACCGTGTGGGTATCGACAGGTTAAATAAAAAAGTGTTTCATAAAGGGTAAAACGAAACACAGTAGCTAATCTCTGTGAGTGCGACCTTTTTGAAAGATTTTACCCACCTTATCCTTCCATTAGGATTAGCCAGGTCCTATCTAACCCTAAGGATTTGGCGAAGGTACTGATTTTGAAATAGAGTGACTGCCGTCAACGTTTCTTAGGTTAGACCTGGACCTATCCACATGTCTATCGAAATATAATTTCTTAGACAGGTTTTCTCACGATGTTTTCCTTCATAAGTGATAATTATGAATCAAATAATAAAAAATGTGAGAAAAGGGGTTGTAAATAGTTCGAAATTGTTTGTGTGTATGTACTACCCAATACTGTTGTCTCGCCTGTCCTTTATTGTACTTGGCTAGCTTGGTTGACATATGTGTCTAGATACTGTGATTCTGTTGGAAGTATAATAGAAGAAGTATACCAATCTATAGTCGAATACATACCTTATAAAGATTTTCTTTGTGTTTTATTTATAAAAAACGACGCGGAGTACCGCGTCGCTGATCCCAACGCTAATGTATGAAGCAAGAACTGTATATAGCAGAGAGACCTTGAAATGTCGAGGAAATAACCAATGGACAACCGGACACACGAATTTGCTTTACAATTCAACTCGCCGCTACGGGTCGAGGGGTAAAGTAGAACGCGCTGCTCTCATTGGCTAGTCGATGAACATGTCACTATCAGCCCATTGGTTAAAATATCCTCCTTTTGGACAGTAGGCTCGTATCTCTGAGATATTTGACCGCTAGAACACTATGTTTTGGTGACTGAGGGGTGCCTTTATGCGCAGTCAAGTGGTTTATGTGTTGAATTTATAAATAAACGTGTTATAAATTCAACGTAGAAACCACTTGACGAGCGTTGCGCTAAATCTCCGACGCAACGCTTGTAGACTTCGTAAGGAAGAGAGAGTCTGAAGGACGTCAGTGAAGAAGAGGCATGCTGCGTTAATTCATGTAGAAAGACGTTTGTTTCAACATCAAACGACGGTTGGTACAACGCGGAATTAGATGGAAGTTGAAAGGTAAGACTTCTATCAAAACCAAATTAGTCTTGTTTTATGAAAAAGTAGTATATAATATAGCCTTGAAACCGACGAGTGTGAATGTAACGAGCAATGAATATAGAAGACGCGAGTGAGGCGTGGAATAGCAGAGTTGGTTCACTCTGTTGCATGGGTCTCGGTGTGGAATTACACAATAGATTGTGTTATTACAAACTGACAGAATTACACTAACTTTTAAAAATGACTAAGTAGTGCTTTCACCTCAATTATAAAATTTGTTTTACAAATAACAGCATTGGACAGAAATTCCTGTATTACCTAGTACAAGCGATTTGCAACGCAGACATAACGCCATCTAAATTTATTTATAGTAAGTAAAGCGTAAATCAGCTGCTGTACGTAAGTTTGTTTTATTTTCTTTTGTTGTTCTGAGATGGCGCTGTTATACTCCACACAAATGTTTGTATTTAATTATATTTGGAATATTAGGGTTGGGCTTATATGTCTCTACCATCTTTAGGCCTAAATACAGCATCAACTGCACGTTGTGCACCCGGCCAATTTGGCAAAGAAAGGCAGGCATAGCGATATTCAGTTAGGAGCTGCCCGACAGGGGAAATGGCATCCATAGACGCTGCCGTCGACGTTACCTAACCTGCGTTTTTGGAACTTTGAGTATTGTGTTGGAGTTGCTGGCATCCGACAACGCATGAGCGCTATACATTGGTCCTCTTGTGTTGTAATCGTCTAAATGCTATACGGTAACGGCTCCACAACAGGCGTTATGATATTCTTTGGTACGAGATGTTGCATCTATAAATGTTAATGTTACCGTAGCGTATGGATACTTGCAACACGAGGGATGCCATTCGTACCGACCCTGTCAAAACCTCTTCACGCATATTTTGAAGACATGTTGTGGCTTGGGAAAAGTTTACTTCTGCGTTGTGGTCTGACGGCAGTTGTTCTATGTAAAATCAGTATTTTCGCCAAATCCTGAGGCTTGGGTAGTGGAAACCGTCAATCCTAACCTAACCTAATGAATTAGGAAGTAGGATAACGCTAGGAAGAAGACGCTGGAACCGCAGTGGTCATGTACTGTACAAGACCAGAGAAGTTTCTTTTGAGTACAGTGAATTTGTGGAATGGATTCCCTGCCTAACTTTCCCTAAGGCTCTACTGCATGAGTATCTTCGTTAAATGCGTGGAGAGGTATTTACTCGGAATTACTTTAAACTCAAATCTATTATTGTAAATTTTTCTATCTATATCTACATGCCAAATCCCTTGTGGGGTAGACAGAGAGAACCGAGCGCCACATTACTCGATCCTTAACTATACACCTCACTCGCTTCTTTAGCATTCATTGCTCTTCTCATGCACCCTCGCCGGTTTCTAAGGCTCCTGACATCACGTTCTGATAAAACACGATCAATTTGGTCATGTGAGGTAAGTCTTGGCCATCCTCGGCTCCTACATCCTTCTACTTTTGCGTTGTATATCTGTTTCGTGATTCTTTTCTACATGTCCGAACCAACGGAGCATGTCTCTTCTTATTTTAATACCGACGCTCTCTTTCAGACCAACTCTGTTTCTAACATCATCATTGCGAATACGGTCTACAAGCGTTACACCATCTGTAAATGTTTGACATGAATTTCTAACTTAGCAAGTTTTAATTGTAAATAACGTAATTAAATTGACTCTTCGTAAAAAGAAAATAGCTAGTACGTAGTCTATTACAATTTTCTAACTGGTTTAGTCTTTTTTTAATATATGTGATTGACAATTTAAATTTCCCAGGTTAGAAATTCAATATGAAAAACGCTTCAAATAGTTTTTTATGAATTGTTGAAGTTGTACATTCCTACAATTATGATTAATGGAACTGATGTCGAACTTAGCGTCCCTTAGATCTCAGCACTTATTTGAGGGACTCAATGGCGTCGATGTGCGTGTCAGTCTAATAGAACATTCGAGTTAAACACGCCGACCGCAACCTGCCTTCGTATCTGGTGTAGTCGTTTCGAGTTCTACCGTGCTTGCGTCACGAGAAACTGTCGATCCCGCCCGTTTTCAGTAGATAACAACTGTTAAACAAGGAAAGATAGGGCAGAGCCCGAATAGGGAAAAGTATCTCCACCTCCCCGTAAACCGCAACCAAATAACATGCTTTAACTTCTTGAAAAGGCCCACAAATCGGCTTATCATCCGATAGTGGTCCGTTTCAAGAGTGGGACCTCTGAAGGCTCTTGTATCCATTAACGACTTTCGGAGACGTCCATCTATCAAAGTCAGATCAATCAAACTTTTCTATTCATTCCGTCTCCATGTGTACGTGTGAATATCCTTATGATGGAAGAACGTGTTCGACACGAGGTTTCGTTCCATATATACGTCTAAAAGTAACTTACCAGCATCGTTCACTCTCTTATCTCCGTATGGGACAAGCACAGCCTCATAACTGCTTCGCTTGGTCCCAGCCCATCCATTTAGATCTCCACACATAATTAGGTATACGTTCGTTCGCCTCAGTCAAATCCAGAACACCCCTTACGGTCTCCCAAAACTTCTCGAACTTCTGGGGATTAGTAGAGCTTACAGGAGCATATGCTGCAACCAAAAATACTCGCGTAATCTCCAGTTTTATTTTAACCCAGAGAAGTCTTGACCCTACTAAATCGTAATCTTTCACACCAGCGGCCGAGCGAGACGAAAGCAAGAGGCCTACGCCAGCGCTGGCATAATCGTCCTGGTTCACCCCGGACCACAGGGCCATCATGCCACCGGGCAGATCTTTGGTATCGCTTCCCTTTGGCTTGGTCTCTGACACACACAAAACATCTATGCATCTCTCGTTCATTATATCTATCAACTCATTCATCTTGTAATCCACCTCTCACATTCCATGTGAGACCCGCCGTGTTGGGCGTTGCGTGGTGCGTAGCGGTGCGCGTCGCCTACGGGGGACGCCCGTCTGTGTAATCCGCGCGTCTGTGCGGTTTATGTTTAGGTCCAGATTGCAATCCAATGCTGGACTGGCAGGGTCGCGGCGTGCATGCTTCTGGTACCGACTCCTAATGATTATTGTGGTCCTGCGAATGAGTGACGTTATCAGTATTCTCCTAAGGAGTTGCTGTGTTTGATGCAGAGGCGACATACGTATTATTGTAAGTATTCATAGGCTACGCTAACCACTTTACAGCAGGTGGGCCGTATGTTGTATCATAAAGCAATAAACCGCTTGACGTCGTATAAAGGCACAGACGTGCCCTTTAATCACCACGTAGTGTTTTTCGCTCTATATATCAGCGATTCTTTCCTGACCAGTGGGAGAATATTTTAACCATACAATAAGTCGATAAGTGACGTTGGTCCGTAAACTAGACAATAAAGTTGCGCGTTCTACTTCACTCCGACTCGTAGCGGTGAGTCAATTTACTGCGCAAAGTCGTGACTAAGCCTAAGGTCTTATTGTGATTTTGATATGGAGCGACTGCCGTCAGACCTCCACAGCAAGTAGGGAAAATTATACCTTTCTTAGGTTAGGCGATGGGGTTCCTCGCGATGTTTTTCCTACACTGTCCAGAAAATGATAATCTTTACCGGACATATTCAATCATTTTTCTGCCGTACACCCTTTGCTCTTATATTTTCTCTCTCTTATTACACCCCCTGCCTAACTAATGTTTGAATTTAATGGACCCCTTGCCTGTCGCTCAAGGGGTTGATATAGACAACTATGGGAAGCACGGCTCTACACTAATATGTAAAGCGGAAGACTTCGTTTGTTTGATTGTTTGTTTGAACGCAATAATCGCTGGAAATAGCAGTCGAATTTGAAAAAATATTTTTGCATCTGATAGCCCAATTCTGGAGGAAGGTTATATGCTATTCATCATCATGATACGACTTTTAGACTTCAAGGAAAAAGGAAGATAGAAACAGCGGTTTCTACGGAATACCGGGATTGGGGTGGACAAAGTCGCAAAGTCGCGTTCGAAAACCATGACTTTAGTGGTATAAACCCACACCAATATTCCAACTAGAATTAGTTGGTTAAATACACTGTTTCTTTATCAACTAGACTATCACTTTTGTCCAGATCTCTAGTTAATTTAATTAAATGCCTGTGTAATTGTTTTTCAAAGCATTTCATTTCATCAGTGCTTTTCAACCTTTTTCTAGACACGGCCCTCTTAACATAGAAAATTTTCGCGACACCCTCTGCGGTTGCTAAGTAATGTTTTTTATGTCATAAATATATAATCCATATAACACATTTTTTTTTCTCAAACACAATTAACATCGACTGTGTTGCTAAACGTCTTCACAGAAAGGCAATAGCAACAATATCTCAAACCGCGGCGCGGCCCTCTTAGAGGCGACCCACACGTTGAAAAACACTGTCATACATTGATAGTTTATCTGCAGATATTTCATGCTTAAAATGCATTAGTCACACATACGAATAAATTTAGTCGCAATGATGGAATATGTACTCCTAGGATGTGTTTCAGTTGTGGTCAGTGAAAATTTTCCGATAGTAATTACAAACGGTGACTTGAAGGTACGTTATCGGTCGTAAGCAATCGACCAAAGTCTGCCTTGATAAACTGCTTTTATTTATTGCCTTATTTATTTACTTATTTATTGCTTTATTTAGTTAAGCTGGTAGTCATGACGAGCCATATGGCAGGGCGATTAGCAATGTCGACCTTGACAGCAAGAGCTGTGGGTTTGATTCCTGTAACACAAATATTTGCGTGTATGAACATGTCTGTTTGACTTTTTCGGGGGGTTTTTGTATATGCATTAAAAAAGTATTTGCTTGTTGTATGTTTATCACTAGTCTAGCACCCATAGAACATTCTTTGCTTTGGGTTAGGTTTGGTTAGGTTGCTAGATGGCGATGTTATTGGGAATAAAGTTTCTTGAATATGATATACGCTTGTATAAATTATGAAATCTGTACATCGAGTTCGCAATGGAGATGTAAGAAAGAGTGAGAGAGGTCTGAAAGAGAGGATCGGTGTTAAAGTACCCTCGTGAGCCAAGTCCAAGTACTTAGAAAGTTTCTCTTTCTCAGCCTTCACGAGATTTTCGTCATGAGGAATGGTAACGTCAACGAGAACTGCACGGCGTATCTCCCGATCTATTATGACAATATCAGGTCTATTGGCGACAATAGTCCTGTCTGTCATGATAGACAGGTTCCAGTAGAGCGTAATACTACCGTTCTCGAGAACTGGCAATGATGCATATTTATAATATGGTATCTCAAAACTCACAAGACCGTATTTAAGAGCATTACATTTATTGTTAAACTGTTTTTTTACGCCTTCCTAGTTGATTACTTGAGATATGGTTTCATTTCGTCTAGAAATATCTTTTTTTATATATAACGTCGGGAGGAATACAAGCATACGATTCATCTGCTGTAAAGCCATTACCGTAGCCTATATTAACACGGTACTTCTTAGGAGCTTACTGGTAACCTCACGACTTCACACGCAGGAACACAACAACTCGCCACAGAGTTCTTATTTGGCTGCGGTTTTCTGTTGGAAGTTCCCCAGACGGGCTACTATGATGCACCCTACCTCTCCTAAAAACAAGTGTATAACTACATATTTCACATAATGATTAAAAATTTGCCTTTTCCTACGCCCGACCGAATGTGGAATACCGCCTATCACTCAGTTCTCCCATTGGTGTCGCACATTAGTGTGTTTTTTTTTATTCTACGTCGGGAGGCATACAAGCATACGGCCCACCTGATGTAAAGCGGGTACCGTAGCCTATTAATGCTTGAGATATATTAAGCATCACTCGCGCGATGCTTCCTCTGCTGCTTACACAGCAACTCCTTGGGAGCTTACTGGTGACCTCACTCACACGCAGGAACACAACAACCTTCTAGGGAGTTGTTATTTGACTGCGGTTTTCTGTTAGGTGGAGATACTTCCCCAGACGCACCAGATGCACCGTTCCTGTTTTAAAACATCCAGACCAAGACAAACAGACATGTTCATGCACACAAATGTTTGCCTTATGTGGGAATCGAACTCACGAGCGTTGGTGTCAAAGTCGCGTCATTTATAAGTCGCGTAGTTTATAAATAGGAGTGTTTGGCGGATTGGAATCCGAGGGATTTTATTCTGATGGTGCACGTCGGTTATGCTCACCGGCCAGGCAAACGCTCTGCGCTAGAATACCCAGAATATGTACATTGTTCCAACTAAAGTTTAAATTCACAACATACATACAAACAGCGACGTATCAAACGGTAGACACGTTTACACCAACATTATTGTATTTTAAAATGGCGCAACGTACAGTTATTTATTATGATACTTTGCTCTAACAAAGAGACAAATGATAGGGCATACCTGTCGTTAGAAAGAGATGAATATATATCTTAAGACATTTATGCTTTGTGGCGAAGTACGTAGATATAGACGCGACGCGAGAGCGTGGCCAACTGAATGCGAGTTGGGCAATTACCTTACTTTCGTATTGCCATTAAAGTCAAAGTCAAAATCTTTTTATTCCGTAAAAATGGCTACATTTGTTTGGAATCGTCACAATTTTTTCCCTACCGTGCAGTTCATGACTAGGTGAGCACTGATAAAAATACTGCCAAAAAACTCAGGCATCCCTCTTTTGGTATCCAAACAAATTTACATAATTTATTAATTACATTACAATTGGATCGACTCAATCCCAGGCATTTTTATCATTAATATAGTCAGATACTTTATAATATGCCCTGCTACACAATTTGGCTTTAATAGTAGTTTTAAATTTGTTTATTGACAATTCTCTTATATTACTGGGAAGTTTGTTATAGAACCGTATACATTGCCCCATAAAAGAATTACTTATTTTGTGGAGACGGCTTGCATGTAACACAAGATTATGCTTATATCAAGTATTTATGTTATGAGTATCACTCTTTTTACAAAATGAGTCTATGTTTTTATGGACATACAAAAGATTTTCATAGATATATTGCGATGCGACTGTTAGAATATTTATTTCTTTGAATTTTTCTCTAAGGCTCTCCCGGGGACCAAGTTCGTAGATAGCTCTTATGGCTCTCTTTTGCAATAAAAAGATGGTGTCAATGTCCGCGGAGTTACCCGAAAGAAGAATTCCGTATGACATAATACTATGAAAGTAGCTGAAATAAACTATTCTAGCCGTATCAACATCAGTGAGCCGTCTAATAGTTTTCACTGCATAGGCTGCAGAACTTAGTTTTCCTAATAATTTTTCAATTTGTGGGCCCCATTGTAGTTTGGAGTCAATTGTTATACCCAAGAACACAGTTGTCTCCACAGGGGGTAAATTAGTTCCATTAACATGTACATTGGTAGTCCTGTCCTGTCTTACATTAGGTGTTGAGAACTTAATTACTTTAGTCTTTTTATCATTTAAAAGCAGATTATTAACATTAAACCAATGCATAACTTTAGAGAGAGCATCGTTAACTTCGTCATAATTACCTGTCTATTAATTTTGAATGTCAAAGAGGTATCATCCGCAAACAATACAATCTCATGTTTATCCTTTACATAATAAGCTAAGTCATTTATATATGCTAAAAATAAGAATGGACCTAGAATTGACCCCTGTGGGACTCCCATAACTACAGGGGACCCCGAAGATCTTTTACCATTAACATCGACCTTCTGTATCCTATTGCCCAGATAAGAAGACAGAAGTTCGAGAGCCTTGTTCCTGATACCGTTATAGAGCGTTTACCATTATAGAGCGTGTACGACGTATCTTTAACTATAAAAACATCTTAGCAATTATTTTACAATACCGTCTTGAAACTAGGCACTCTTTTGTAAAGTGATTGGTCTGTGTTATATCGGTAGGTCTTTGGTTTCCCTTTACATGACAGGCATCTTTAGGTATACTCTGTTGATGCACTTGAATTGTATAGTACAAAACTCATTGCCACCATCCCCTTGACTAGAGTTAATACTAAATATAGTACAGTAAAAAAATCGTCCTTCTCCAAGAATTGCGGCGCCCGACAGGGTGCTATGATAAATATGAAGATAAGACCTAACGTACATATTATTGTTGCAATAAATGATATGAGCACAATTTATTAATAACAGCACAGATAAGAAAAGATTCGTAGCATAATATTCTAGCGACTAAGATATACAGCGCCTGAGGATGCTTCGGCGAAAACACGTGTCGCAGACACGACTGAAACAGCTATGGCAGCGGCGGAATGTATCTACTAAAGGTAGTGGGTGGGTGCCGGCCGGCATTAGTTCGCATGAACTATTCGGTAGCAGAAGCACATAAAATAGTTTAGATCTAATTGCGTGTAAAACATATTGCATATATTTATTATTGTTGCCTTTAATCTCGTATTAGATATCTGTTTTGGTGACGCCATTAATTTAATTGACTTTTTCTGTGATTAAAACTCTGTTATTAGTGTATGATTTTATAAAAAAAAAACACTCTTTTATAAGAGAGTTATATAGTGAATAATATAAAACTCAAGAAATATATTTAAAATTGTTACCAGCGATGTCTAAGTTTAAGTACTTTTAGGAATGGTCGTAAACCATTTTATAACTGAAATGTAAAATACATACACAAGGATAGAAAAAGAAACAAAGTTTTGTAGCATTATTTATTTCCCTATAAATATGATAATAAACACTGAATCAGTAAAGACTTCAGCCTACATCCTCTCGCTTCAAATGCCTCTCGCATGTAATTCCTACTCTACCGCCCTTAATACATAAAATACTATAAATCTTGGATGAAATAAAGCTAGTACATAGTTGGAGTTGGTTCTCACGTCTACAGTATATTTTAGTATCATTAATGTAGCATACAAGACTTTAGACTCATGAACAGAATTGCGGCGTAACGGTTATTTGTTTGTTAATTAATTAAGGAATCTTAAAAACCTCGTCCTTTTTACAGTAGCTAAAATATGCAGGTTGCTTACTCGCTTTAAATAAACTAACAAAGGGACAAATGCACATTTAGCTTTAATAAAAAATCAACTCATTACTTTTTTTCATAAATGATCATTAAAATCTTCATTTCAATTAATTATTTATTTTAAAATTAGGCTAACGTCAGTGTTTTTAATATACTCGGATAAAACTGTAATTTTAAAATATATTTCAATTTTGTTTTAGTTTTGTTATATATGATATTATAAATCGAAATTACATCGTACACATATTTTTTTAAGACTAAATAATTTGTAAATATACGCCTCTGAAATTGCAGTTTGAATGCAGTGGTCTTGCTTGCTTTGCTTGTCGTTGCATTAGGTACAGTGCAGATGTTGTGTAGATGTAGTCGCTGTACTGTTACTATAACAACAAGTCAACACAATCGGACTGCACAGCAGAGACTAACAGAATTTCTTATAACACAATCAACTTGTATTTTCTATACTTTGTAATAGCGGGTAGAAAGAGACAGAGGTACAGTTAGATTTACTGGTAGATTAAAAAAGAAAAATAAACACTACGAGAAATATTTTTTATTTTATTTTAATAATGTAATGCCCACGAGCCCCAAATAATTTTTATTTTTGTCACCTTTATCTAACTCATCCAGGTGCTTTATAGTATCTTAGTCTTAGTTCAGTTGTTTCTATAGATTAAATGTGGTTTTGGTAGTGTCTACATCCAAGTGGACGGATGCAGGGCTGTCGTCTGATAAGGTAATTTATACATCTTTGCAGACGACAGCTCTATATCGGTAAGGTATAACTGAAATTAGGTACCATAAAATAATAGGGCAGGGTATATCCTTAGAGTATAACAGTGCGCGCCTTACTAAGTATGAGCTGTGAGCACACGTATGAACAACACCACGTATAATAGTCACTGTCGATCAGTAGCAAAATGTGCTTCTATCAGGAAATAATAGTCTTTTTGAGAATGAAACTTGTATGTAAGGCTATGGCTGAAAATCAGTGTTTTTGCAAATCATCTTGCAAAAATTTTGTACTGAGCTATGGCCTTTTTGTATTGCTGCAGCAGACATATACCTGTACTAAACGTTTCAAATACACAACTTTTGTAACTATTTATTGGTCAACTATTCATTGTATCCTGAATGTGTGTGACTGTGGAAACAAATAAATAAATAAATAAGAAATAATAGAATTTTGTCACGCATAGAACATCACTATAATAGATCTATAAAATTTGCTTACGATCGGCACCAACCGGAGAGGTACACGCGGTATATAGCTTGCTTATTTATACTCTAAGGGTTATATACCCTATATATACCCTAGTATTTTATAGTATCTCATTTAAGCTTATGTCGATATATAAATTATCTCAGGAAACGGCATACCTTTCCATCTAACTCAGATATCGATGACAACCACTGTACCATTCTCAAAACTTGATTAATTATACAAACAGTATTAAGTATCTGGCTGACCTATATAAGCCTTGGTGGCTTCAGATATTTCACAATATTCTTTTTTATGCAAATCCCATAACAAATCACATTGATCAAAGTCGGATGAGAGGTACTTTGACTCATCTTATCTCGGTTACAGTTTAGACCGAGAATCGAATCCCTTTCGGTACAGAGTAACCACGACAGCTCCGCCGAGCCCCAAGTTGTGTTGTAGCGCTATACGGGCACCGGGAACCTGCAAACAAACATTTTATTGTAACGAACGACTCATTTGTACTTGTAACACTTTGTAACATTTGTAAACACGACTATTAGTGACATGACTATTGGTAACTCATTAATTTGTAAACATGACTATTAGTATAGTACTGACCACGTCAACGTTAATGCGTTAAGGTGGTTTCATAGATATTTGTGTGCCAGACCATTTTGTATACCGTTATTGGTTGCCTAGTACGCACAGTAAAAGCTTTAGTTTGAGAATAGATCCAGAATAATGCATTTCTTACTATTTGCGCATACGGATGAACCAATAATCTAAGATTTAAAAAAAATCCGAGATTATTGCTAGTATAAAAATGCTGTGTAAATGTTTACAGGAGTTTTGTGCAGCCCGAACATTTTGTATGTATTATAAGTATGTATTTTTGTTTTCTATGTAGGTATTATAAGTACGTATTTGGAAAAGAAATGTATTTACGTAATGTTTATCATTTGTCTAGTACCCATAATACAAGCTTCACTTACTTTGGGACTAGATAGCGCTGTGTAATTTGTCCGACAACATTTGTCTTTTTATATAAATAGACGAAATTACAAGGATGTAGAAATGAGCAATTAAACTTTCAAAAATGGAAACAAAGTTTTTACAACACCGCCTCTGCTACACTACATGTGACACTCTGTGGTTTCAGAAACCTTTATAGAGGATTCACATCTTGTTGTAGATAAAGTTGTGTATGCAACTGTACACTCATGTACTAAAACACTCATGTGATACTGTTATCATAAATCTACATTTGTGTTTTAATACCCCTCATTATACAACAGTTGTATAAATAACTATTGTGTTATCACATTTTTTTTATTATGCATTAATATTTCGTTAAGAGATAGTCATGTACAACTAAGTGCGCGTCAAGCTCACTTTGAACTTTGTACCGGTCTTATGCAATAAGAGTTACTATCCAACTTCGAGTGTTAACCGTGGTCTGCACTTAACTGTACAAGCTGGTAACTATTATGTATTCTTCTCAATAATTGAGGTACGTCTGTAATGAACCTACATGTGCTTTTACGACACTGATGAATTCACTATCATTGACACTAAGGTTGGCTGGTAGAGATCTCTTTGTGGGATAAGTCCGTATATTTTAGTCCTCATTTCTTTATTAACATTCTTTGTTATATTTTTAAATATATGATTATATATAAAATATATACACTATAATTATATAAAACCAGTTGAGAATGCGCAAGCTTGCATTGCCAGAGGAACACCTGGCTCGTCAATTATTAACAATTCAAAATTTTTTTATTTATTTTGTCGGCCATTTTGACCATCTTCCTTAAGAGATAGGAACGGTGTTCCTTAACATTACTATTCTACTTTTTTATGCTGAATCCGAATCTGAAGTCAAAATTCGAATATTCGAAAAAAACGCACACACAGACAAACGCACAGACAAACATATAGATTTCAGATAGGAGCGGTGTACCTGAAAATACATTTAAAAATATAAAAGAATTCCTCACTCTGGAGTTCTGACCACCAGTAGCTTGCTCCGTTACCGATGTGTCACACATCGGTAACGGAGCAAGCTACTGGTGGTCAGAACTCCAGAGTGAGGAACCTCCTCACAATGCGGGTCGTGTCCAGAAGAACCATATCCTGAATTTGGTTCCTGATCCAACCGTCAAGCGAGTCTCTCAAGATAACGCTCGAGACACATCGCTATAAGTCCATTTGCTGTCACGACTATTGGAACGAACGAAGTATCGGCCTCGGGTATCGATACTGAGTAGTCATGTGGTGAGGTCATGGTATCGATACCTAAACAGTCCTTAAGTATCTGGAGCTTCAACCATCTTGAACTTTAGATTTCTTCATTCATGGTGAAGAATTATAATAAAATATTTGTATTTGGGAGATTTAAGGAAATCTTTTTCCTAGCATTTTCCCGTTTCCTAATCAATTAGGATTGGCGGGGTCCGCTACCTAAGTCTAATGATTTGGCGAAGATACTGATTTTGACATGGAGCGTCAGAGGGAAAACCAGAGCTTTCTTAGGTTCGGTCACATGTATAACGAAATGTTTTTTATACCACTAAGGTGGCAAACAAGCGTACGGAATGCCTGATGGTAAGCTGTAAAGTAGTTGCCAGCCCTGTAAACACTTCTTCACGCCTTGCTAGAAGAACCCCATGCTGTAGTCCATAGGAAAAACCTCTCAAGCTCATTCCACAACTTTTAATATAATTTGATAGCTTGTTTATACTGTGCCCCGCCTTCTGTCGACTTTTAGACTCACTTTCAGTTCTTGACGTGTGCACCGAAAGTGTGACGACATCGAGAATACTTTCGGAATGCTGAAGAATTCTGAAGAAATCTTCATAAGTTCATTAACACAAACCTTCTATATGTAGCTCTACTCAAGGAAATGTATATAGCATGTATATACCTAATGCAAAACAAAAAAAAATGCTCGCCACACAGAATAATATGTTCGGGTGATTAGATATACTATACATTCTCAGAGTTCTGAAATTTTGTCGAATAAGAAACTTGTTTGAACGGTATCATAAAAATACTGATACAATAATCCGATCTTGAGTAGTCTTGAATCTAAGTTTAGTTCCATCCAGAAAAAAGTACTCTCTGATAATTCTCAGAGCAATCTCAAACTAAAATTCGAAAGTAACTATCCATCCTTACGTTTATACGGTTAGACATCTAAATAATATTTGTTAAATGAAATGGGCTAGTTTCATTATTGTATATCTCTAACGAACAATTCATAAGCCACTACTATTAGGACCTCCATTCGAGAATAATCTCCAAACGCTTAAGTGTTTGACAATTTAGATAAAGGTCATTACTTTATCAAATTGGGGATGGTAGATATCGATGACCACTAATTGCGTTTTTAACAGCACTGGTGGTGATAAGAAGAATTGCGATGAAAAGGTACGCTTTCTGCACTTTCTGAGGCATAGTTTCGAGAACTATCAAATAGTGAAATATACATTTTTATTATAATATCAACGACCGTATATATCTAGTGGACAAATTTGTTTATGTCTGTCGATTGTTTCGAGTACTCTAATTTCAATTTCTAATATAGACAGTAAAGGTCTAAAAGCATACTAGAGGTATATTGCAATAGGGCATTTAGCTAGGATCTTCTGACATAATGTTATATAGACCAGCGCAAGCACTCACCTGTCTTACACCAGCTTCTCCGCGAAGCTGCCAAACCAACTCAGCGCATTGAGCCAGACCAGTTGCTCCCAAAGGATGTCCCTTAGCAATTAATCCTCCACTGGGGTTAACCACAACTCTTCCACCATATGTATTGTCGCCAGCATCAATAAATTTGCCGGCTTCTCCCTCCCCACATAACTGAAGACCTTCATACGTAATCAGCTCATTGGTAGCGAAGCAATCGTGGAGTTCCACGACATTGATGTCTTTAGGGGAAACTCCACTCCTTTGGTACAAACGTTTTGCTGCTAAAGCAGTCATTTCTGATCCTGAAATCTTCATCAGACTTTTATCTTTAAAGATTCCAGGGGTATCTGTAGCCATTTCCATTCCAATAATTTCAACAGCTTTATTCTGTAATCCGAATCGAATGACTGCTTCTTCAGACATGAGAACGGCGGCTCCTGCTCCATCGCTTGTAGGACAACACATTAATTTGGTCAATGGTCCATATATCTTCCTCGAATTAAGAATTTCTTCAACACTATACTCTCTCTTGCTTTGAGCTCTTGGATTTTTAGCTCCATGCCTATGATTCTTAGCAGCAATTTTGGCGAAATGTAATTCCGTGGTGCCATATTTCTTCATATGCTCCAAACCAGCGTTGCCAAAATACTGTGGCGTCATTGGACCTTTCACAATTTCTGTGATCTCTTGCATCTTTCTCACATGATTACCTAAAGGACTTTCTCTGTCTTTATATGCACCGCCACCTAGTGCGCCGGGAGCCATCTTTTCGAATCCTACTGCAAGCCCGACATCCATTATGCCTCCTTCTATTAAGTTTTTCACAAGGAAAAGCGCAGTTGATCCTGTAGAGCAGTTATTATTGACATTGTAGATCGGAATCCCCGTCATTCCTACATCGTAAAGGACACGTTGACCTGACGTTGAATCTCCAGACGCATAACCACATGCTGCTTGTTCGATAACATCGTATTTAACTCCTGCATCAGCCAAGGCGTCTTCAACAGCCTTTTTACCGTATTCCGGATAATCTCCACCAGTGCCAGGTTTGACGAAATTCGTCATGCCAACACCAACAACGTAAACCTTTCTCATTTTGACGAGCATTCACTTAGACTCACTGACAAACACTAAATAATTGCTTGTTTGTACTTTGTAATATTTATAGTTGATAAGTTATCTCACGAACCCGAACATTGGTCGTGTTTATTAAATAATCTACTTGATAACACGAACATCGTACTTATTTTACATTCCTATGTGGCATTTATTATACAATACAGTGCAATACAAAACTTTACACTTATTAAATATAAACAAATAGTCAAATATCTACATAAGAAAGTACAATAAGTGGCCATATCACTAATGCAATTTCTTCCAGACTAACTATAGGTAATGAGAAATTAGTAAATATTACTATGCGTGTGATACCGATTATACAATGACTTGTGTTCCAAGGAGTTATTCGATATCATAAATCTGAAGTCAGACCGCACAAGGAGTACTGCAGTCATTTTTGGGCGGGAGTACCTGAATACCAGCTTGGACCGTGTGACTCCGTTCAGAGAAGAGCTGTGAGAATTTTCGATCGATCCTAAGCTAAGCAAAAAACAAAAAAAAAACTTAGAACCTCTGCAACTTCGTAGGGACATAGGCTCACTAAGTATACCGTATAAGTTTTACCGTCTGTACCATGGTGAGTGCTCTGAAGAACTATTTTTCCTTATCCCACCATCTCCCTTCCGTCATAGAACCACACGTGCAGGCTTGCGATGTCATCACTCCACTGTAGAGGACATTTATGCTCGTACTAAATACTTCGGCATCTCCTATCTCTGTCACTAAAAAGTGGAACGCCTTTCCTGCACATGTGTTTCCTCCTTCCTACAACATGGGATCCTTTAAACGAAGCGTAAAGAAACACGTTGCGGGCCAGCATGGTAGCGTCAACTGACAGGACCCTGTAGCCCTTTGTCAGTTGCCGCTGCAATTTGGGCTCCTCTTTTCGCTTCCCAACAGACGAAGCCGAGCGACTATGCAGAGCCAATATAAAAAAAAAGCTTATACACGATATTGAACCCTTAAGTTTTAAGGAGAGGTTTTGCTTTCCTTTGTGTATTCTACCCATTATATAATGGGATGTGTTCTGAAGAATTGTTCTATATGATGCGGATAGCATGTTTTTTATGAACGTACCGCTCGCCGACGGCGCGGCGGCGGCGGGAATTCACCCTCATACGCTGAAACCGCAATGGTCGCGTACTGTGCGGTTCCAGAGAAATTTTCTTCCGAGAACTCTCAAGTTGTGGAATGAATTCCCACCCGAGGTTTTCCCAAGGGAATACAGAATGGGGTTCTTCAACAAAGACGTATAGAGGTTTTTAGAAGGCAATGCGTTACACCCCTGGTGTTGCCAATATCCGTAGGCTGTGGTGACGGTTTTCATCAGGCAAGCTGTATGTTTGTTATATGTATGCACTTTAGTAGTATAAAAAAAATATGCCCACAACTTCCTTCCACAATCGGAATTCATCCTGACACACACTATCACTCATACTATGCGCTTGAACTAACTGAACGTATTGACTATTCTGTGACAATGATGTGATTATTTTGCAAGTTTAAACAACTTTGTTTGTTACTAAATTAGTTTATTGGTTAATCATTTTCTTAAAATATATATAATACCTTATCTTGTTCATTTTTACAATTCTGTACTAGACTAGCGACCCGCCCTGGCTTCGCACGGGTAGATTGATAGCATGAAAGAAATAGTTATGGAGAACCGATAATACGATTTAGCGTAGTAACTAAACTCACCTCCGCGGGCCGGGGGTAAAGTAGAACGCGCTATTATTCTTATTGGCTACGATCAATATCGCGTCACTTATCGGTTTAAAGGTTCTAATATACCTTTCTACTCAACACAAATGGCTTTGTTATCTTGCCACCTTTGTGCGAATTGGCGAACAATTGCGCATCGATAAGGTGAGTGAGACCTTTAAAATTTTTTTTTCTTTGTGTATTGTTTGTCAATAAATTACTATTTTATAAAATATACCGCTTATCTTTTAACAACTAAATATTGTATAAGTAACTATGTAATAGTTTACATCAATGCACATTCTGTACAAAAAAAAAACATTCTAAAAGAAAAGGAATTTTCTTTTTGAGCTGAGCAGCTCATGTCTACAAATTGATTTTAGAATGTATACATATTTAATTAGATTTTAATATTTTCTCATGTTAAAGCAAATGGCTTTATGTTGTAAGGAGAAATTAATAATAAAGATTCTTTAAACTGAATATCCTCCCATTGGTCAGTAGGCGTGATATTTAGGAGCGAATACACTACGTTTTGGTGAGTAAGGTTGCCCTTATGCATCGTTAAGTAGTTTATTGATTTGTCATAGACAGAATGTTGTTAGAACTTTATTTGGTCAAATAGAAAGTAACAACAATCCTTAACTTTTTATAGAGCGTTTAAAGGGTTAAATACTAGAATGTATAATTAATATTACGTCATTATTTCAGCCAAAGGAGGTCCTGCTAAACATAGCCCTCCCCGTTAGACTTGTAACCGACGCTCGTGGGTTCGATTCCCACACAGGACAAACATTTGTGTGCATGAACATGTCTGTTTGTCTTGGCCTGGTGATTTTAAGCAGGGGCGTAGCTACCGCCGTATTTGCCGTATCAATTATACGGGGCCCCCGGGCCACGGGGGCCCCCAAAGTGTGTAAGGAAAAAGAATAAAAACTTTCTAATTTATTTTATTTTACAAATGACAAAATTCTATAAAGCAATTCCTTTTTTTCCCGCCTTAAGCGTGCGTTCAAAAGTTGGCAACACTACATCGTTATGGCGGGCTGCGGGACTTCCCCGTTTTACTTACTTCATCTTCAACTCAGCGGGGAATCCCCGGGAATCCTTCATCGATATCGCGATGTACGTGTACGTTGTTGTACTTTGCATTGGATGTTAAACCACGGAGTGCAGTGCACTGTTTATTTACGCGCTTTATATAAATGTGCATTACATTGTAATTCAGTACAAACAATATTGTTCTTCTGGTTTAGCAGTATTAGTAGCGATTTGTAAAAGAAATGAGTGAAAGGAAAAGAGATTATCCCAGCGGCGCTGAGAAAAGAAAAATTAAACAGAAAAGGGACGAGGTTATAAAAAAAGTGCCCAAAATTTCTTCATTTTTTCAGAGACAAGATACTGTGAGTGATTTAGATTGGAAAGGTAAGTACTACACTACTACCCAACCCATTTATTAGGGGCCCGTAGTGATAAACAAGGAAATCTTTTAATTTCGGTCTGTCCATCTGTCCGTCACAAAAAGTTGTCTCCCCCCTCGATTTTCACAATTATACTGTTTTTAGGGTTCCGTACCTTGATTAAAAAAAAAACAAAATTCTAACTTATCTATAGGATCGATTTGTTTTGTTGTTTGTCTATCAGTCCGTATCGTATCGTTAATTGCGTGTTGAGAACTTCAGATGTGCAGACTCGCTTTCGGGTTCTCGTTTTGTATGGCCACTACACTACGCGCTGCGTTTAAATAGCACGCAGGTGTATAGTAATGCACGGACGGGCTGCAGGTGATTTTGTATCTACTAATAGGTACGAGCACAATCCGCGTAGAGTCTGTGTGCATCTGAACTGAACACTCTCTAACTGTGACCCTTAGTAACGTTATTTATTTATATATAACTCTTTTTAGTTTAGTATCAAATTTAGTTTAGATTCTTCTGAAGCATGTTCTTCGTCACATATCCATCCGGAAATAGAAGAAAGCCAAGCACATACTTTATCGGATGTCCATCCAGAAATCGAGGAACCCCAAGTCAACGATTCTGATATATCTGCAGATAATGCAGATTGTAATATAATTTCATCAGATAGAGGAAATTTTGGTGACAATTTAACTGAATGCGAACGAAAAATAATTTTTAAATTGGGTCCATTTAAACCACAAGGACCATTTCCAAATGTTTCAGAAAATAACCGACCTTTTTCGGCTTATTATTATTCATATTTCAATCAGGCAGGCATAAAAATTATAAGACCATGGTTATGTTATTCTAACGTTTTAAACAAACCGTACTGTCACTTCTGTTGGTTATTAGCAGATCGTCAAAACAAATCGTACTCCTCTGCTTGGGTTAACGGTGTTTCGGTTAGAAGCAATTTCACACAAACTATTCTTGACCATGAAAAGTCACAGCAGCATATTAGTGCCTCACTCTCTTATAATAATTGGTTGCAAGGAAATACCATCGATACTCTATTGAAAAGTGAAATCGATAGTAAAATTACATTCTGGAGAGATGTACTGCATCGTATAATTAATGTTATAATTACTTTAGTATCTTGTAATCTACCTTTGAGGGGGCATGATTCTGATTCTGGCAATTTTATGGCAATTTCACGTCTGCTATCTAACTATGATGCAACTTTAAAAGAACTTCTTCTAAAACCGAAAGGTGAAATAAATTATTTAAGCCCTACGATTCAAAACGAAATTATTAGTTTGCTTGGTACTAACGTTAGGAACAGTATTATCTCAGAAATTAAAAAAGCTCCATTTCTGACAATAATTCTGGATACAACACAAGACTTATCAAAAATTGACCAACTATCTGTAGTTTTTCGATATATCTCGGTTACAGAAAATGATGATAATGTGCCTAAAGAAATAAAAATCTGTGAGTCCTTTTTAGGATTCATAGCAGTAACCGATTGCAGTGCTGCAGGTCTGAAAACTGTCATTTTAAATTTGACTAAAGAATATGGAATTGATTTGACTAAATGTAGAGGACAGGGATACGATGGAGCAAATGTTATGTCGGGTGTGTATGGAGGATTACAAACCCTAATAAAAGAGCATGCTCCAAATGCCGATTATGTTCATTGTGCTGCGCACGCTTTAAACTTGGTTTTGAACGATGCTGCGAGACATGTTCGTGAAGTATCGACTTTTTTCGATAATTTAGAAAAAATATATACTTTTTTTGGCAATAGTATAAAACGCTGGGCTATGCTAAGTGACGATTCATCTGAAAAATATTTGATTACCCTTAAAAAGGTATGTCCTACCAGATGGTCTTCTAGGAACGACGCTTTATTAGCAGTAAAGAAAATTTTTTTACTAATCATGAAAACTTTGTACCAACTAAATTTAATTTCAAATAAAAAAGATGAACGTGAAGAATGTAAAAGTAAAGTATAATTAACATTTTAGAGAGTTTTGATTTCTTAGTGCTCGTTACATTTTTTTCTTCACTATTTGAAATTATTAATCCTGTTTCTAAAGCTCTACAGCATGAAAATAATGACTTACAGAAATCTAGTATTTTATTAAGTAATCTTTTAAATAGACTGTGCCAATTAAGAAATCAGAATTCATTTAATAGTTTGCTAAATGAATCCAAAGATTTAGCAAAAGAGTGGGGGGTAACAACTGTTTTTAAAAACAGTAGGCGAAAGATAACGAAGCGTTTTTTTGATGAGTTATCACAAGATGAGAGAATTTCCGACCCGGAATCCTATTTCAAAGTCAATGTATACTATTGCTGTTTAGATATATTAATTTCTCAAACTAAAGAAAGATTTCAGAGCCTTTGCAACCTGAGTAGTATATTCGAAATATTACAACCGGAGAAACTCCTATCTTCTTCAAGCGAAGAGATATTAAACGCTTCCGGAAAACTGTCTGCTAAATACAGTAAAGACATCTCACTTAATCTTTGTGACCAATTAAAGGCTCTAAAAACATGCTTAAATTCTGAAATTAAAAAAATTTGTTCCATTAAAGAACTCATTGAATTATTGCTAGTAAAATTCAATAGTCTTGCATCCAGTTTTCCCGAGGTAATCACAGCATGCTTTTTATTCTTGACCCTTCCAGTTACAACCGCAACGGCAGAAAGAAGTTTTTCAAAATTAAAACTAATAAAAAATTACTTAAGAACTTCGATGGGACAAGAACGGCTGTCAGACATCTCACTATTGTCCATAGAGGCAGAAACTTTAGAAAAACTAAAATCATCATCAGCCATAAATGATTTAATAAATCAGTTTGCCGAAAAAAAGGCAAGGAGAGTGAATATTTAAAATTCGATTTTTATTTGTAAAATGGGTAAATTATGTGATAAATAAATATTTCTTCTCACAATATTTTTTTTCTTTTGTGAAAAAAGGCAAGGAGAGTGAATATTTAAAATTCGATTTTTATTTGTAAAATGGGTAAATTATGTGATAAATAAATATTTCTTCTCACAATATTTTTTTTCTTTTGTGAAAAATCTTTACCTCCATATAAGGGCCTCCAAAAAAATTTTTATACGGGGCCCCGACAAGGCACGCTACGCCACTGATTTTAAGAGAGGTACGGTGCATTAAAGTAACCCGTCTGGGGAAGTAGCTCCACATCACAGAAAACCGCAGCCAAAATAACAAACTCCCTGAAGGACGGTTGTGTTCCTGCGTGTGAGTGAGGTCACCAGTAAGTTCCCAAAGAGTTGCTGAGTTAGCAGGAGAGGTGGCATCCCGCGAGTGATATTTAATGTATTACCAGCTTTCATAGGCTATGGTAACCACTTTACATATATGGATAGTTAGCGCTCTTTTTTGTTTATGTATATTCGAAGCCAGCGGTACATTACTAACTCTATGCTATCATGTACTTCTTAGCGCCCTATAAGTTACATAGTCTTAATCTATGCTCTCAGTTAATCCGCCCCCTTATGTAGGTGCGTTAGGTACCCTTCGGTCGTAGTTTCTAGATTTCCTAATAACGTACTCACAGATGAATCTGCTTAAGGATGTAAAGTTCGTGAAAACATTTCCCTTGTTTATTATACGTCCGTGCACAAAGAAGCCAACAACCTATCTTATCTGAAGCTATTATCACCAATTTAGTAGGGGGTTAACAGTTGTATACTTACATCATGTAATAAGGATTATCGCGCGCTCGTTGAAATAGCAGATGCTGTTCCAACAACTCCTCGTTCGCTTTCTGGTGAATTTACTCACTCGCAGGAGCGTAATGAGCCTCCAAGACGTCGGTACTAGGCAGCTGCTTCTATATGATGACGTTATTTCCAATAGGGTTAATGGATAACAATGCTCTTCTTTGGCTTCTTTATCACCATCATCCGAGCGTTTTAATCCCGGTCATGTCCTACGCTTTTTCTTCCGAGCCTAGGGTCCGCTAAAGAGGAAGTAAAACTTCGTGAGGAAATCCGCACATCCATGAAGTTATATTTCTAAGAAACTGACTGGTTTTCCCTCTGAATTATGGAGGTCTGACAGACGTTTTACCTAAAAATCAGTATTTTTACCAAATCCTTAGGCTTAGCTAGTGAACCCGCCAATCCTGATGGATTAGGAAGCAGGAGAACGCTAAGAAGAAGTGCTTCTTTGGCTTCGAATATACGATAAATACTCGTATTAGGTATTATAATTAGCTTGATCACCATTTTATATACCAATGACTAATTTAATGCATTAATATTATCGATTTAAAGTGAATGAATGCAAAGTCATCACTAAATTCGAGGCAATGTCACATTACAAAATATATTGTCGGTGAGTATACATCTTTATGAGCATTATCATGTTTTGCTGTACAAAATGTACCTATTTTACTTGAAAAGTGAAATCTTATCTTATCGTTCAATGTCGAACGAAATGGGAAGGAAAGTTTAGCTTCTTTTCATTCTTTACAAGCGAATTCTCATAATTTATATAGTCTGCGTGATTACTTCGTAACCACATGTCATAACCCTCACGTGAGATCGCATTGTACGCAGTGCCAGAAAGGGAGACGCCTCAATTTCGATTGAAGAATAGCAACTAAACATTGCTTGCTCTGTTTTTATACGACTGCGTAGAAGCAAAAGTATTGCAACGTTTTCAAAGCTCATGTATTCCGTCACAACTCACAACCTCAAAACGGCTTAACACAATGAAATCTTAAGCCGTTTAGAAGTTGTGTGTTACAAATTGCCTGCAAAATAATCCCTGAATCTACGAGTTTAACTGTTTATTTGGCCACGTATTCCTAGCATTATGTGGCTGTGCATTATTGGTCATTATTCATGACAGTAGCATAATGCTGCTCCTACAATAATTGTAATAGCAATTACGCATTGCCAAGTTTGTTGCCTCAATGATAATATTGTTTTCTTTTTTGGTCCTGTTGTGGCGAAACGCTTGTTGACCACGTTCACAATGCCGATGTAAGAAAAAGAGCGTTGGTATTGAAATAAGAAAAGGCATGCAGGCATGCTCCGAACATATAGAAATAATGCAGGATGAAAGAATGACGAAACAGATAGATATAATGCGAAAGTGGAAGGATGTTGTAGCCGAGGTAGACTCAGACAGGCCTACCATGACCAAATTAGTCGTGTTTTATCAGAACGTGATATCAGGAGTCCTATGAATCAGCGAGCGTACAAGGAAAGGTCTGTGAATGTTATAGAAGCGAGTGAGGTGCGTAAAGACCGAATCTACAATCGATTAAATCTATTTACAACCGCACCGCTCGCCGACGGCGGGGAGGGAGAGGAATCCTCACACGCTGGAACCGCAATGGTCGCGTACTGTGCAGTTCCAGAGGAGTTTTCTTCCGAGAACTCTCAAGCTGTGGAATGAGCTCCCAGCCGAGGGGTTTCCAAGGGACTACATCATGGAGTTCTTCAAGAAATGCGTGAAGAGGTTTTTAGAGGGTCGGCAACGCATGAGTGACACCCCTGGTGTTGCAAATGTCCATAGGCTACGGTGACTGTTTACTGTCAGGCGGGCCGTATGCCTGATTTCCACCTTGGTGGGATAAAAAAAATGTTATGGCGCTCGGTTCTCTCTGCCTACCCCGCATCCGCACGGGACATGGCGTGACCATATATACATGGGGCACACTAAAACCCCTTCCACACGATACAATTTTACGTCCAATTTGATTAGATTGGCAATCAAATTGTGTAGTATGGACGTAAATATGAAATTCAAGGTTATCGGTTGGTCCGGACCACCCGACTCGATTGTGCCCAATGAAATTGGGCGGTGTGGACGCTAGTCGGCCAATTTTTGGACGCAGTCACCGTGCAAGTGCCGTGGAGAGTGGGCGTGTGAAGTGCCTTATTATCGTGTATTTTGTTGTACCTAGTGGTTTCAATTCAAGATGGACGACGAAAACAACGGCAACGACAATGTATCCATTCGTACCGAACGGAAAGTAATGGAGGAGATTTTAGATATTTATAAAGATTTGCCATGTCTTTGGGATGTGTCCAATCAATTATACAAAAATAAGCAAGCAAGGCATAATTCGCTAGAATTATTGCTAACTAAATGGAAATCTATTGAGCAAAATATCACCTTGGAGTTAGCGAAAAAAAAAAATCGAAAATAGAGCCAAAATCAACCCAATTTTTTGCTTCTTGTTAAGAGGCATCTTGGTCAAGTCCGTTCAGCACAGGCAGTAAACAGGAACTAAAATTGGCGATCTTTTTGAATACAGTGTGGACGGGCAATCAGATTGTAGCCAATTCAATTGGCAAATCAAATTGGCAATCAAATTGTATCGTGTGGAAGGGGTTTAAAAGTTTTGCACTTCTAGCTAATCGGAACTATTTGAATTTCGAATGTTATATTTTTTTAAACGTTGCAACCTACTTAGTAATAAAAAAAATCAATTGGCGGGAAATCATTTGTCAATTGTTTTTTATCACACATCAAAGTTCTACGTACGCAACGAAAAATGGAATTGAGTCGAAAAGATTTTAGAGCGATGATTTTTTATGATTTTAAAAGTTCTCTCTCTCCGCAAGACTGTGCTGCTCGTCTTCAAAATGCTTTTGGGAGAGAAGCACCTTCTTTGAGCACCGTGAGGCGATGGTTTGCTGAATTTGAGAGAGGTCGAGTTTCTTTACATGACGAATTTCGTGAAGGGCGGCCTTCAACTGCCGTCAACGTAAATAATGTGGCTACTGTTAAGCGGCTGATTAAAGAAAACCCGCGGATTACCTATGAGACAATTCGAGAACTATTGGAGATTGGTATGAGACAAATTCAGAAAATTTTACACGAAGAATTGAAAGTTCGGAAACTTTGTTGTCGTTGGATCCCTCATGAATTGACAGCGGAGTAGAAGCGGGCTCGCGTGGAGTGGTGCTCACAGATGCTACTGAAGTACGACCACGGACATTCTAATGCTGTTTATGACATTGCCACAGGAGACGAAACGTGGATTTATTGTTTAGAACCCGAAAAAAAAACAGCAATCTTGTGAATGGGTGTTTGAAAATGAGAACAGGCCAACAAAAGTGAGGCAGGCGAGAAACGTTGGTAAAAAAATGATCGCATTTTTTTTCTCAGCTACGGGTCCCATCTGCACAATTCTACTTGAAGATCAAAAGAGTGTTAATGCCGAGTGGTATTCTACCATTTGTTTACCCAGGTGTTAGAAAAAGTTCGCGAAAGACGACCAAACAGCCGCGTTCTCCTACATCATGACAACGCTTCTTCACACACGGCCAACAAAACGAAGTCATTTTTAACTTCCGAAAAAGTACAACTCGTTACCCATCCTGCGCATAGCCCCGACCTAGCACCCTGTGATTTCTGTATTTTCCCTAAAATAAAAGATTTGATGAGAGGTTTCACTTTTACCAACTCCAAAGAAGCAGTGATAGCGTTCAATCAGCAGTTAACTTAAACTTAAACTTACATTACAAACAATGAACACAAATATAAAGGTAGATTATGTTTACTGGGTCTCGTCTCGTATCAAGTTTTCCACATCTGTCAAAATTCATTCTAACTGCGACCTTAAATAAAATTTGCAGAGTTAAATCTTAATTGGGATAATTATGTACATTTGACAGATTCGGGAAGCTTGATGCTAGGCCAATGTAGGTACCTACGCTGGTAAAAATTATTTGTGGGAAGGATGGGGTAAAAATAAATACAAAACAAGTTACGGTTATTTCAAAAATGTTTAATTTAAAAACTTTATTATAGGCACAAATATATTGGATGACTGAAATATTGTTATTCTGACGACTTAAATATTATCACAAAAAGTTACCTACCTACTTTCCGAGCTTTTGCATGCATTAGCAAAATCCTTAATTATGTCACTGATATCAATTTTGATTACGTAATAACGATTTTGTCAATCCACTTTGCGACAATGTTGATCTCTTTATTAATCAATATTCAATACAATTACAAATAGGTTTTTAATATTTTTAGTTTAGAAAATTGCTCTTTCGCTGTATGGTATGCTACTGTAACAGGCAATGTGAGGTAAATCATAACTGCTGTGGATTGATTTGAGAACACTTACAACATATTGTGTCTGTCAAGTACTCTTATATCCGTGCGGTGACGGAGTAAAAATCACCGCCCCCTCTCTTCCCCTGGGTGTCGTAAGAGGCGACTAAGGGATTTCCTGACGTTCCAGCATCTCAGCCGGTGATAGGGTAAATACCCGCCTGGTTGGCTACCACCGTACACACGGCGAAACACCCGTGAAGTGGCGTACCTATGAATACGTCGCGTTTCGGGATCAGCTGGTGTATAACCAGTGCTCGGGGGATTGTTGACGCGGTATTGCGGGAACAGTGGTGGATTCTGTCTATCCATTGTCAGAAGGACTGAGCTAAACCGTCGGCCAGGGAGACCCGTTGAAACGGTTGTTTCTGGCCGCCCGCGGTATAGTACAGGGGCCCAATCAAGACTAACCACCTTGAGAGGCTACCCTTTCATACCGCGCATAATCTCGGGGTAGATCGTCGTGCCGATTGGTGACCGGATGTTGGGGACCCGGCGACTACTTCCGGGGGGGTTCGGGGGCTCTTCCGTCCGACGGATCAGTACAGCTCCTTTGTCGACAAACTAATGGAGAAACAGTCCACCGCGTTTCTTACCCAATGTCGTGGCAATTCTCTCCCGCTTCACGCTTCCGTTCTTTACATTACTCATGACAGCGCAAATAGGAAAAGATGGTCTAACAGCGGTGCACTCCCCCACCACCCTGTTCAAGGTTGAGTTCGCTAACATCCGCGGACTCCACTCTATCCTTAATGCCGTCCACCAACACCTAGAGACGGCACGGCCCGCCATGCTTTTCCTGACGGAGACACAGATTCAGCGTCCAGCGGACACGTCCTACCTCCAGTATCCCGGTTATGTGCTTGAGAAGAATTTCCTCGCGAAAGCCGGGGTCTGTTTGTTTGTCCGCTCGGATGTACGAGTATGTTGTCGCCGTCTGCGCTGCCTAGAGGATTCCTCCTATCCTGTCCTCTGGGTGCATGTAAACCTGGGCCTTCAGAGCCGTATTTACATGTGCCTATACCGACCCCATACTAGGGACACGGAGACAACTCGGCTCTTTGAGTACATGAGTCGGGCGGCAGATGAAGCACAGGAGCGGTACCCTACTGCAGAGATGGTATGTTTGGCGGACTTTAACTCTCACCACGACTCCTGGTTGGGATCCTCCACAACTAACCATGCAGGAAGGACCGCCCACGCGTTCGCTCTTTCGCAAAGCCTGACGCAACTGGAGCACCAACCCACCAGAAAATCTGATGTTGCTGGTCAGGAGCCCTCTCTGCTAGATCTATAGCTGACTACCCACCCTGCTGGCTACCGGGTTGAGGTCGGGGCGCCCCTGGGCACATCTGACCACTGCCTAGTATCCAGCACAGTGCCAAGCGTGATTCCGCCACAACCCACAGAGGTTAGGCGTCGTGTCTGGCACTACTCGTCAGCAGATTGGGACGGTATGCGCGACTACTTTGCTTCCGTCCCATGGGGGCAGCGCTGTTTCAGTGAGAAAAATCCAACGGCGAGTGCTGCGGCCATTGTTGATGAGACCGGCGTTGGCATGGAATACTACATTCCCCACTCCGATGTCGTCATCAAAAGCCGGAGACGCCCTTGGTTTAATCGCGAATGCGCTGAAGCTTATAGTAACAACAGGCGGCGTACCGCGCTTGGATCAGGGGTCGCGCCCTTAAAGATCCGAATTCTAACTCACTGAAATCAGCCTACAACACTGCCACCAAGATCTGCAAGAGAGCATACATAAGAGTCAGCACGGAACTAGTGGCGCACCCTACTGGATCGCGTAGCTACTGGCGACTGGCCAAAGCCGTACAGGCCAACTTCTGCCAGCCCTCGCTGCCACCGCTGCGATGCCCTGATGGCTCACTGGCGCATCAGCCGCAGGAGAATGCCTGAGAACTTCCGGCATACGGTCTGCACCTCCAGCTTTGTAATTGGATTCCTGCATGAGCGTAGAATCCGCGTCCTTGCAGATGGATGCGCTTCGCGGTTCATGTCAGTGAATGCCGGTGTCCCACAGGGCTCCGTTCTATCGCCCACCCTCTTTCTTCTGCATATCAATGACATGCTGCCACTTGGTAATATTCATTGCAATGCAGATGACAGTACGGTCCATGGGCGATATTTCAGTAGGCCTGGTGCTGGTCGGACAGAAATCGGTGAGAGGCGTGAGAGTCTTGTCGTTGAAATGAATCGCGTTTTGGATCTCATTAGTAAATGGGGTTCCAATAACCTGGTTGAGTTTAATGCAGAGAAAACTCAACTCAACAAAAATGTCCCCCTTCCTTCCCACTCCCAGTCTTCAGGGTGCTTCCCTCAGTATGCGAGATAGCCTGAATATGCTGGGTATGGGTATTCATTGCGACCTTAACCAGCGTTAATACATCGACAGCCTCATCTCAACAGCCTCAAGAAAGCTCGGAGTCCTGAACAGGGTGCGCCGGTTCTTCACGCCGGACCAACTTTGTCTGCTTTATAACACAAGTTTGGGCCTGCGTGGAATATTGCTCGTATCTCTGGGACGGCTCCGCACAGTATCTTCTTGAGGCTCTCGATAGGTTGCAGCAACGGGCTAGCCGCATAATTGACGATGAATAGGTCACCAAAAACCTAGAACCTCTTCAACTCCGTAGGTACATAGGCTCTCTAAGCGTATTTTACCGCCTTTACCATGACGAGTGCTCTGAAGAACTGTTTTCCCTTATCCCACCCTCACCCTTCCGTCATAGAACCACACGTGCGGGCTTGCGATGTCATAGTTCCACGGTTGAGAATATTTCTTCGCGTACCAAAAAGTTCGGCAACTCTTATCTTTGTCGTACCATTAAAAAGTGGAACGCCTTGCCTGCACATATGTTCCCTCCTTCCTACAATATGGGATCCTTCAAACGAAGCGTGAAGAAGCATTTTGCGGGTCAGCATGGCAGCGTCAACTGACAGGATACGGTATGTAGTATGTTGTCAGTTGCAGTTGCGATTTGGGCTCCTCTTTCGCTTACCATCAGGCAAAGAGGGGCCACTATGCTGAACTAATATATAAAAAAAAACTCTGTAACTGTATAGTAAAACTTTTCTAACAGGAACTGGGAGAGTCTAGTTTTAAATATATTTAAGTTTTGCTCCTTAATGAATTTTGGCAATTTATTATAAATCCGGATAGCCATAGGATAGCAGCTATCACTCACTGTACAGAGTTGTAGACCATGTAGGTATTATTAATTTATCTGGAAATTTTCCACGGTAGTCTTTAAATATATCACAACGTTTTACAAAAAGGTATGAATGGGTTTTTACAAATAGGCACATTTCATAAATATATATGAACGGCACCGTTAACAATTTAATTTTTTTAAAGTACTCTTTACAGCTTGTCCTGGAGGACAGATTGTAAATTGCACGAATACATTGCTTCTGGGCGATAAAAACTTTTGTGATGTCTACTGAGTTGCCCCATATTATAACGCCGTATCTCAGATTTGAAGCCACATATCCATGGTAAGCGTACAAGGCCGTTTTCTCATCTGCTGTATTAACGAGTCTCCATAAAGCGTAAGAAAAGGTGTTAACCTTTTTACATACTTTTTGAATATGTGGTTTCCAGGTACAATGCTTATCTAGTGTAATTCCCAGAAATGACATTTCATTACTTTCGTTAATAATTTGGCCATTGTGCTGAACTATCAAATCAACTTTTTTATTATTTCTTTGATTATGAAACTGTATATATTTTGTTTTATTTGCATTTAATATCAAATTATTGTTATTTAGCCAATTTGTTATGTCAGATAGGCATGTATTAAGTTCGGAATTATTTTCAGATTTAGTATTAAATGTATTTGGTATCACTACAGCGAGATCGTCGGCGAATAAGGAACAGAAATATTTGGTGCTTTTTGGAAGGTCATTAATGTACAAAAGAAAGAGCAAAGGACCCAAGATGCTGCCTTGGGGTACGCCTATGTTTTTTGCTCTTTCTTCGGATTTATACGCTATCTCATTTAGGTGGTCATCGATATTTGTAATTTCAGTATATTGTATTCTATCCTTTAAATATGTTTTAAGCCAATTTAATGTATTACCCCTGAGACCATACTTATACTTTTAAAAGCTTGTTTACTTACACAGTCCTCATCTGGAATATTATTAAAAATTTTAGATATAATATAATAATTGCGTGTTCTTTCACCGTAATAATTACAAGCATTGTCCTCAACGTACTTTCGCTGTGATGTATGGCTGAGGCAACGGTCCGGTATTTTATTAATTTTAAAATCATTTGAGCAATATTGTTCTATAGCTAATAAATATTTTACATTTTCGTGTACCGGCAAAATTGTGCATTTTTTGAAAAGAATTGTATATTTTTTGTTACATTTATCCTTGGTATTTTTATCTACTGAAAGCTTTTAAAAATCTTATTTGTATATTGAGCACCCTATTCAAATATGTTTTAAATGTTCTACCATAGGCTACCAGTCCGTAAACCAGGATCGCATCACACAACGCGTGGTATAATGTATGCAGTGTACGTCGATTGACAATACTTTGCAGGTGCTTAAAATTACACAGCAATGATCTTAGTTTATTACAAATATTATCTATATGGAGTCTCCGACTGAATCTAGAATCGATTGTCAATCCTAGATATTTGTACTTACTAACATATTCTAATTCTTCATATAACAGGCATCTTAGGTATACTCTGTTGATGCACTTGAATTGTGTAGTATACAACTCATTGACCACGCTGGCGAAGCGAAGCGAAATAGTTAATCCTAATCCTAATAATATTATAAATGTGAATGACCGTTTGTTTGTTACGCTTTCACGCGAAAACTACTCAACCGATCGTCATGAAACTTTGTACACATATTTTTGGAGGTATCAGAAGTAACATAGGATACTTTTTATTAAAAAAAAATGTGAGCGAAGGCGCGGGTAAAAGCTAGTAATAATACATCAATGACTTGCCTCAGGTATTGAGTCACCAATGTATAATGTTTGCGGACGATGTGACACTGATTATTAAAAAAAGGGATAATATCAGTCACGAGCTTGATATTAACAATACATTAAAAAATGTAACTCTATGGCTAGAAAATAATAATTTAAAAATTAATACTGATAAAACAAATTTTATTCATTTTAGGACGAAAAACAATACATATAGTAAATACTTAAATATCAATTTTAATAACGCAGAAATAGAAGAAGTAGATACAACTAAATTTCTGGGTATCACGTTAGATAGTCAATGTAATTGGAAGGCCCATGTAGATGTTCTTGGTACTAAACTACATAAATTTGTCTATGTGTTGAGGCGAGTGAAACAAGTTGCCACTATCGATGCAACACTTACTGCATACCATGGGTATGTATCATCAATCTTACGATATGGGATAATACTATAGGGAAATTCAGTAGATGTGTCGAAAGTATTTATAGCCCAGAAAAAATGTATTAGAGCTATCAGTGGACTCGACTTACTAGATAGCTATGTGTTTGCATTTAAGAAACACAAAATTCTACAATTACCATATCTTTACATTTTCGAGACATGTGTGTTTGTACACAAGCACTCTAATTTATTTATTAGACATGGAGACATAATTGTTTCTAAAACTCGACATACGAATAAACTGTACGTACCTCAACAAAAAATGGCTCTTTTTCAAAAAAATGTGTACTGCATGGCTATAAAGCTATATAACTTATTACCAAACCGTTTTAAAGACATGGCTTTGAATACATTTAAAAAACATCTATTTAATTATCTTTAAGACAAATGTTATTACTCTTATAATGATTATGTTAATGACAAAAACAGAATCAATGACTGACATTACCTATTGTTAACATTTTATTTCATTTTTTCTCTGCACTTATTAATTTATTAAGAAATTGAATAACATATTGACATTGATATTATTTTTATTAAAATGTTATTAAATTTAAAAGTTTACTTAAAACATAATATTAATTAATTTTTGCACGCTGTATTGAGACAGTAGAATGTGTTGGATCGAAAATCTTGTGAATAACTGTATATTACCCATGTTCTCTGCAAATAAAATATTTGATTTGATTTGATTTGATAATAAATATAGTACAGTAAAAAAATCGCCCTTCTTCAAGAATTGCGGCGCCCGACAGGGGTTATAGTGCTACGATAAATATATTGATAAGAAAAAAAGCTAACGTACATATTATTGCTGCAATAAATTATATGAGCACAATTTATTAATAACAACACAGATATGAAAAGATTTGTAGCATAGTATTCTAGGGACTAACATCTACAGCGCCTGAGGATGCTTCGGCGAAACACGTGTCGCAGACACGATCGGAACAGCTATGGCAGCGTCGGAATGTATCTACTAACGGTAGTGGGTGGGTGCCGGCCGGCATTAGTTCGCATGAACTATTCGGTAGCAGAAGCACATAAAGTAGTTTAGATCAAATTGCATGTAAAATATATTGCATATATTTATTATTGTTGCCTTTAATCTCGTATTGGAATTCTGTTTTGGTGACGCCATTAATTTAATTTACTTTTTCTGTGATTAAAACTCTGTATTTGTGTGTGATTTTATAATAAAAATCATTCTTTTATAAGAGAGTTATATAGTGAATAATATAAAACTCAAGAAAATATTTAAAATTGTTACCAGCGAAGTCTAAGTTCAAGTACTTTTAGGAAAAATACCTACATACACAAGGACAGAAAAACAAACAAAGTTTTGTAGCATTATTTATTTCGCTATAAATATGATAATAAACATTGAATCAATAAAGACTTCAGCCTACATCCTCTCGCTTCCAAGGCCTCTCGCAAGTAATTCCTACTCTACCGTCTACAGTATATTTTAGTACCACTAATGTAGCATACAAGACTATAGACTCATGAACAGAATTGCGGCGTAAGGGTTATTTCTTTGTTAATTAGTTAAGGAATCTTAAGAGAAAACCTCGTCCTTTTTACAGTAGCTAAAATATGCAGGTTACTTACTCGCTTTAAATTAACAAAGGGACAAATACACATTTAGCTTTAATAAAAAATCAACTCATTACTTTTTTTCATAAATGATTATTATAATCTTCGTTTCAATTAATAATTTATTTTAAAATTAGGCTAACGTCAGTCTTTTTAATGTATATATAAAACTTTAATCTTAAAATATATTTCAATTTTGTTTTAGTTTTGTTATATATATGATATTATAAATCCAAATTACATCAGAAATATTACAAAACGCAGTGGTCTTGCTTGCATTACTTGTCGTTGGATTAGGTACTGTACAGTGCAGATGTTGTGCAGATGTAGTCAGTGTACTGTTATTAAAAAAACAAGTCAACACAATCGGACTGCACTGTCGGTTAAACTAACAGCATTTCTTAAAACACAATCAACTTGTTTTTTCTATACCTATTTTGTAATAGCTTAGTAGTAGTAGTGTCTAGTAACGAGCACCAAATAATTTTTATTTTTGTCACCTTTATCTGACTCATCCAGGTGCTTTATAGTATCTTAGTTCAGTTGTTTCTATAGATTAAATAAAGTTTTGGTAGTGTCTACATCCAAGTGGACGGATGTAGGGCTGTCGTCTGATAAGGTAATTTATACAACTTTGCAGACGACAGCCCTATATCGGTAAGTTATAACTGAAATTAGGTACCATATGATAATAGGGTAGGGTATATCCTTGACTATAACAGTGCGCGCCTTACTAAGCATGAGCCGTAAGCACACGTATAAACAACACCACGTATAAATGTCAATGTCGATCAGTAGTAAAATGTGCTTCTATCAGGAGATAAGTCTTTTTGAAAATGAAGCTTGTAAGAAAGAATAGAATTTTATCACGCATAGAACATCACTATAATAGATCTATAAAATTTGCTTACGATTGGCACCAACCGGAGAGATACACGCGGTATATAGCTTGCTTATTTATACTTTAAGCGTATATACCCTATATATATATAGTATTTTATAGCATCGCATCTAAGTTTATATCGATATATAAATTATCTCAGGAAACGGCATACCTACCTATCTAACTCAGATATAGATGACAACCACTGCACCATTCTCAAAACTTGATTAATTATACAAATAGTATTAAGTATCTGGCTGACCTATATAAGCCTGGTGGCTTCAGATATTTCACAATATTCTATTTTATGCAAATCCCTGTTTAAATGATTCCTGATACATTGGTCAAAATAGGATGAGAGGTAGCTTGACTCATCGTATCTCGGTTACAGTTTAGATCGAGAATCGAATCCCTTTCGGTACAGAGTAACCACAACAGCTCCGCCGATCCCCAAGTTGTGCTGTAGCGCTATACGGGCACCGGGAACCTGCAAAGAAACATTTTATTGTTACGAACGACTCATTCATTTGTAAACATGACTATTAGTGACATGACTATTGGTAACTCATTAATTTGTAAACATCATTATTAGTGACATGACTATTGGTAACTCATTCATTTGTAAACATGACTATTAGTGATATGACTATTGGTAACTCATTAATTTGTAAACATCACTATTAGTGACATGACTATTGGTAACTCATTCATTTGTAAACATGACTATTAGTAACATTACTATTGGTAACTTATTAATTTGTAAACATCACTCTTAGTGACATGACTATTGGTAAGTCATTCATTTGTAAACATGACTATTAGTGACATGACTATTGGTAATTCATTAATTTGTAAACATCACTATTAGTGACATGACTATTGGTAACTCATTCATTTGTAAACATGACTATTAGTGACATGACTATTGGTAACTCATTCATTTGTAAACATGACTATTAGTGACATGACTATTGGTAACTCATTCATTTGTAAACATGACTATTAGTGACATGACTATTGGTCACTCATTATATTGTAAACATGATGACTATTCGTATAGTACTGACTACTTCTACGTTAATGCGTTAAGGTGGTTTCCTAGACATTTGTGTGCCAGACCATTTAATATATCGTTATTGGTTACCTAGTACGCACAGTAAAAGCTTTACCTAGTTTGAGAATAGATCCGGAATAATGCATTTCTTACAATTTGCGCATACGGATGAACCAATATTCTAAGATTTATAAAAAGTCCGAGAGTGTTGCTAGTATAAAAATGCTGTGTAACTGTTTACAGGAGTTTTGTGCAGCCTTTTGTATGTATTATAAGTATGGATTTTTCGTTTTCTATGTAGGTATTATAAGTACGTATTTTGAAAAACAAATGTATTTACGTAATGTTTATCAGTTGTCTAGTACCCATAACACAAGCTTCACTTACTTTGGGACTAGATGGCGCTGACTATGATACTGTTATCATAAATCTACATTCGTGTTTTAATACCCCTCATTATACAATGGTTGTATAAATAGCTATTGTGTTATCATATTTATTATATTATGCGTTAATATTTCGTTAAAAGATGGTCATGTACAGCTAAGTGCGCGTCAAACTCACTTTGAACTTTGTACCGGTCTTATGCAACTTACTTACTTACTCTTAAGTTACTATCCAACTTCGAGTGTTAACCGAGGTCTGCACTTAACTGTACAAGCTGGTAACTATTATGTATTCTTCTCAATAATTGAGGTACGTTTGTAATGTACCTACATGTGCTTTTACGACACTGATGAATTCACTATCATTGACCCTAAGGTTGGCTGGTAGAGATCTCTTCGTGGGATAAGTCCGTATATTTTGCTCCTCATTTCTTTATTAACATTCTTTGTTATATTTTTAAATATATGATTATAAATAAAATACATACGAGTACACTATATATAAAAAAATACATTTAAAAATATAAAAGAAGGGACCACACATTGGTAACGGAGCCAGCTACTGGTGGTCAGAACTCCAGAGTGAGGAACCTCCTCACAATGCGGGCCGTGTCCAGAAGAACCGTATTCTGAATTTGGTTCCTGATCCAACCGTCAAGCGAGTCTCTCAAGATAGCGCTCGAGACACATCGCTATAAGTCCGTTTGCTGTCACGACTATTGGAACGAATGAAGTATCGGCCTCGGGTATCGATACTGAGTAGTCATGTGGTATCGAGGTCATGGTATCGATACCTAAACAGTCCTTAATAATAATAATAATAATAATAAATTTATTTATTTCCAAAATAATTACAAAAGGCATCAATGTTACTGTTGGTCCCCAACATGGGTCGAACCCGTCTCTGGGGCACCAGAGCCGATTTACAAAACTATGTGCGCACTAGCATAGAAAAATAAGAAAAGTATTTTTATGGACTTTGAAATAATTTGATGTGAATACAGAAATTAATTAAGTAAACATATTAGGCATAGAATTTTCAGTAATATAATTTTAGGTTAGGCGTCTTTATGTTTGTGTGTGTGTGTATGTGTGTGTGTATGTATGTGTATGTGTGCTGTGAGTGAGAATTAGTGAGCTCCTCTCACTAACGTGCATTCGTGATATGAGAAGATGTATGTGATAGTGAGGGATGTGTGGAGGTGAGGTGGGGGAATGTAGAAGGACAAGTTGACAGTACCAGATGTCAGGTTTGTATTGCAATTAAGTATTCCGTTGCGTTGTAATCCAACGAGAGAAGCCATTTTTTCAGTTTCCTTTTTGCTTGGTAGTTAGAGCACGTTAGGATGTCACACTTTTGAATGGCCCTGTTGTAAATGTGGGGGGTCAGAAAGTGGGAGAAGTGCAGGGCAAAAGAGGTTTTAACCATATTGAGGGGTATCATTGGACGTCTCTTTTGTAGCATGATATCGAGAGTACCGGGGTCAATTTTGCGATGCATCTTAAGAATTAGCCGATAAATATACAACTGTCGTACGTTCAAGGTTTGTGTCTCATTATAGAGGTCCGCAGTGGGATACCTAAAGGGTTTTTTGAGCATCACTTTAAGTACCGATCGTTGTGCCCGCTCTATTTTCAACATTGCAGTTTTATTTACGCCACCCCATATTGTGATGCAGTAAGTGAGAATGGATTCACAGAGCGACGTGTACACGAGACGTAAGATACGGCGGTCGGCTGAGTCACGAAGAAGCTTCATCAACCTTAAGTATCTGGAGCTTCAACCATCTTGAACTTTAGACTTCTTCATTCATAGTGAAGAATTATAATAAAATATTTGTATTTGGGAGATTTAAGGAAATCTTTTTCCTAGCATTTTCCCGTTTCCTAATCTAATGAGTTTCCAAGCCTAATGAATTGGCGAAGATACTGATTTTGACATGGAGCGTCAGAGGGAAAACCAGAGCTTTCTTAGGTTCGGCCACATGTCTAACGAAATATTTTTATACCACTAAGGTGACAAACAATCGTACGGCCTGCCTGATGGTAAGCTGTAAAGTAGTTGCCAACTCTGTAAAGAGTTCCTCACGCCTTGCTAGAAGAACCCCTTGCTGTAGTCCCTAGGAAAAACCTCTTAAGCTCATTCCACAACTTTAGAGTTCTCGGTAGAAAACTTCTCTGGAACCGCACTGCGACTCCAGTGTATGAGGATGAACTCCCAGCCATCGGCGAGACGAGCGATTGTAAAATGTGGCTATTGGCATCATGTCGAACAACTCCTCGGAACACAACCTATTTTACAATCTGTAGAACGCGCAATGGGAGTCAACTTTTAATATAATTTGATAGCTTGTTTATACTGTGCCCCGCCTTCTGTCGACTTTTAGACTCAAGTTCTTTACGTGCGCACCGAAAGTCTGATACTGAAGAAATCTTCATAAGTTCATTAACACAAACCTTCTAGGATGTAGCTCTACTCAAGGAAATGTATAATGCAAAACAAAAAAAAAATGCTCGCCATACAGAATAATATGTTCGGGTTATAATTATTATTAGATTTACTTGTTAAATTTGCATACATTAATCAAAAAGTATCTATACATTCTCAGAGTTCTGAAATTTCGTCTGAATAAGAAACTTGTTTGAACGGTATCATAAAAATACTGATACAATAATCCGATCTTGAGTAGTCTTGAATCTAAGTTTAGTTCCATCCAGAATGTTTCTTCTTATGTTAAATTGGTAGCTATAGGTACTCTCTGATAATTCTCAGAGCAATCTCACATTAAAATTCGAAAGTAACTATCCATCCTTACGTTTATACGGTTAGACATCTAAATAATATTTGTTAAATGAAATGGGCTAGTTTCATTATTGCATATCTCTAACGAACAATTCATAAACCACTACTATTAGGACCTCCATTCGAGAATAATCTCCATACGCTAAAGTGTTTAACAATTTAGATAAAGGTCATTACTTTATAAAATTGGGGATGGTAGATATCGATTACCACTAATTGCGTTTTTAACAACACTGGTGGTGATAAGAAGAACTGCGATGAAAAGGTACGCTCTGTGCACTCTCTGAGGCATAGTTTCGAGAACTAGGTACTCAATCAAGTAGTGAAAAATATATTTTTATTATAATATCAACGACCGTATATATCTAGTGGACAAATTTGTTTATGTCTGTCGATTGTTTCGAGTACTCTGATTTCAATTACTAATATAGACAGTAAACGTCTAAAAGCATACTAGAGGTATATTGCAATAGGGAATTTAGCTAGAATCTTGTGACATACATCTTGTATTACAGCTCAAGCACTCACCTGTCTTATACCAGCTTCTCCGCGAAGCTGCCAAACCAACTCTGCGCATTGAGCCAGACCAGTTGCTCCCAAAGGATGTCCCTTAGCAATTAATCCTCCACTAGGGTTAACCACAACTCTTCCACCATATGTATTTTCGCCAGCATCAATAAATTTGCCGGCTTCTCCCTCCCCACATAACTGAAGACCTTCATACGTAATCAGCTCATTGGTAGCGAAGCAATCGTGGAGTTCCACGACATTGATGTCTTTAGGGGAAACTCCACTCCTTTGGTACAAACGTTTTGCTGCTAAAGCAGTCATTTCTGACCCTACAATCTTCATCAGACTTTTATCTTTAAAGATTCCAGGGGTATCTGTAGCCATTTCCATTCCAATAATTTCAACAGCTTTATTCTGTAATCCGAATCGAATGACTGCTTCTTCAGACATGAGAACGGCGGCTCCTGCTCCATCGCTTGTAGGACAACACATTAATTTGGTTAATGGTCCATATATCTTCCTCGAATTAAGAATTTCTTCGACACTATACTCTCTCTTGCTTTGAGCTCTTGGATTTTTAGCTCCATGTCTATGATTCTTAGCAGCAATTTTGGCGAAATGTAATTCCGTTGTACCATACTTCTTCATATGCTCTAAACCAGCGTAGCCAAAATACTGTGGCGTCATTGGACCTTTCACAATTTCTGTAATCTCTTGCAACTTTCTCACATGATTACCTAAAGGACTTTCTCTGTCTTTATATGCGCCGACACCTAGTGCGCCGGGAGCCATCTTTTCGAATCCTACTGCAAGCCCGACATCCATTATGCCTCCTTCTATTAAATTTTTCACAAGGAAAAGTGCAGTTGATCCCGTAGAGCAGTTATTATTGACATTGTAGATCGGAATCCCCGTCATTCCTACATCATAAAGGACACGTTGTCCTGACGTTGAATCTCCAGACGCATAACCACATGCTGCTTGTTCGATAACATCGTACTTGACTCCTGCATCAGCCAAGGCGTCTTCAACAGCCTTTTTACCGTATTCCGGATAGTCTCCACCAGTCCCAGGTTTGACGAAATTCGTCATGCCAACACCAACAACGTAAACCTTTCTCATTTTGATGAGCATTCACTTAGACTCGCAGAGAAACACTAAATAATCGCTTGTTTGTACTTTGTAATATTTATAGTTGATAAGTTATCTCAGCAAACCGAACGTTAGCCGTGTTTATGATCTACTTGGGTACACGAACATCGTACTTGTTTTACATTCCTATGTGGCATTTATTATACAATACAGTGCAATACAAAACTTTATACTTATTAAATATTTACAAATAGTCAAAAATCTACATAAGAAAGTACAATAAGTGGCCATATCACTAATGCAATTTCTTCCAGGCTAACTACGAGTATAATGATAAATGAGTAAATATTACTATGTGTGTGATACCGATTATACATGGGTTGTGTTCCGAGGAGTTATTCGATATTATAAGTCTCAAGTCAGACCGCACAAGGAGTACTGCAGTCATTTTTGGGCTGTAGTACCTGAATACCAGCTTGGACCGTGTGACTCCGTTCAGAGAAGAGCTGTGAGAATTGTCGACGATCCTAAGCTAAGCAAAAAACAAAAAAAAAACTTAGAACCTCTGCAACTTCGTAGGGACATAGGCTCAGTAAGTATATTTTACCGCCTGTACCATGGTAAGTGCTCTGAAAAACCATTTTCCCTTATCCCACCATCTACCTTCCGTCATAGAACCATACGTGCAGGCTTGCGATGTCATCATTCCACTGTAGAGGACGTTTATTCTCGTACTAAAAAGTCCGGCACCTCGTATCTCTGTCATTAAACAGTGGAACGCCTTGCCTGCACATATGTTTCCTCATTCCTACAACATGGGATCCTTCAAACGAAGCGTGAAGAAACACCTTGCGGGCCAGCAATTAAAAAAGCTTATACACGGTATTGAACCTTTAAGTTTTAAGGAGAGATTTTGCTTTCCTTTGTGTATTCTACCGATTGTATAATGAGCTGTGTTCTGAAGAATTGTTCGATATGATGCGGACAGTATGTTTTTTTATAAACTGACAGGACACTGTAATCCTTTGTCAGTTGTCGCTGCAATTTGGGCTCCTCTTTTCGCTTCCCAACAGGCGAAGCGGAGCGACTATGCTGAACCCATAAAAAAAAAGCTTATACACGGTATTGAACCCTTAAGTTTTAAGGAGAGATTTTGCTTTCCTTTGTGTATTCTACCGATTGTATAATGAGCTGTGTTCTGAAGAATTGTTCGATATGATGCGGACAGCATGTTTTTTTATAAACTGACAGGACACTGTAGTCCTTTGTCAGTTGTCGCTGCAATTTGGGCTCCTCTTTTCGCTTCCCAACAGGCGAAGCGGAGCGACTATGCTGAACCAATATAAAAAAAAGCTTATACACGGTATTGAAGCTTTAAGTTTTAAGGAGAGATTTTGCTTTCCTTTATGTATTCTACCGATTGTATGATGAGCTGTATTCTGAAGAATTGTTCGATATGATGCGGACAACATTTTTTTTATAAACGTACCGCTCGCCGAAGCCGACGGCGGGAATTCACCCTCATACGCTGGAACCGCACTGGTCGCGTACTGTGCGGTTCCAGAGAAATTATCTTCCGAGAACTCTCAAGTTGTAGAATGAATTCCCAGCCGAGGTTTTCCCAAGAGACTACAGCATGGGGTTCTTCAAGAACGACGCATAGAGGTTTTTAGAAGCTAACGGATGCGTTATACCCCTGGTGTTGCCAATATCCGTAGGCTGCGGTGACTTTTGCATAAGGTAAGCTGTATGCTTGTTATATGTATGCACTTTAGTAGTATAAAAAAAATATGCCCACAACTTCCTTCCACAATCGGAATTCATTCTGACACACACTATCACTAATACTATGTGCTTGAACTAACTGAACGTTTTGACTATTCTGTGACAATGAAGTGATTAATTTGCAAGTTTAAACAAATTTGTTTGTTACTAAATTAGTTTATTGGTTAATCATTTTCTTAAATATGTATATAATACCTTATCTTGTTCATTTTTACAATTCTGTACTAGACTGGCGACCCGCCCTGGCTTCGCACGGGTAGATTGATAGCATGAAAGAAATAGTTATGGAGAACCGATAATACGATTTAGCGTAGTAACTAAACTCACCTCCGCGGGCCGGGGGTAGAGTAGAACGCGCTATTATTCTTATTGGCTACGATCAATATCGCGTCACTTATCGGCTTAAAGGTTCTAATATACCTTTCTACTCAACACAAATGGCTTTGGTATCTTGCCACCTTTATTTGTGCGAATTGGCGAACAATGGCGCATCGATAAGGTGAGTGAGACCTTTAAAAAAATTTTTTTTCTTTGTGTATTATTTGTCAATAAATTACTATTTTATAAAATATAACGGTTATCTTTTAACAACTAAATATTGTATAAGTAACTATGTAATAGTTTACATTAACTATGTAATAGTTTACATCAATGCACATTCTGTACAAAAAAAAAACATTCTAAAAGAAAAGGAATTTTCTTTTTGAGCTGAGCAGCTCATGTCTACAAATTGATTTTAGAATGTATACATATTTAATTAGATTTTAATATTTTCTCATGTAAATGGCTTTATGTTGTAATGAGAAATTAATAATAAAGATTCTTTAAACTGAATATCCTCTTATTGGTCAGTAGGCACGATATTTAGGAACTAATGCACTACGTTTTGGTGAGTAAGGTTGCCCTTATGCATCGTCAAGTAGTTTATTGATTTGTCATAGACAGAATGTTGTTAGAACTTTATTTGGTCAAATAGAAAGTGACAACAATTCCTTAACTTTTTATAGAGCGTTTAAAGTTTTAAATACTAGAATGTATAATTAATATTGAAATGAAATGAAATGAATTTATTTGTAAGTAAATGTTACAAAAAAATTTTGTTGCGCTGACACCCACGGTAGGTTTCCCTGTGTTATGGATGTCAGGCTCCTTCCGAATAGACTATTAGCTATAGTCTTACTTAAACATACATTACTTAACAATTATGAAACAAGAGAAAATAAATTAAATCAGTATAAGTAATCCAATTTTACGTTAACTGTGACATTTAATAATTATAAATGACGTTAAGCAAAAACTATATTACATCATCATTTCAGCCAAAGGACCGTCCACTGCTAAACATAGGCCTAGCCGTTACACTTCTACACCAACGCCTGTGGGTTCGATTCCCACACAGGACAAACATTTGCGTGCATGAACATGTCTGTTTATCTTGGCCTGGGTGATTTTAAGAGAGTTACGGCGCATCAAAGTAACCCGTCTGGGGAAGTAGCTCCACATCACAGAAAACCGCAGCCAAAATAACAAACTCACTGAAGGACGGTTGTGTTCCTGCGTGTGAGTGAGGTCACCAGTATGTGTCCAAAGAGTTGCTGAGTTAGCAGGAGAGGTGGCATCCCGCGAGTGATATTTAATGTATTACCAGCTTTCATAGGCTACGGTAACCATTTTACAAATATGGAGAGTTAGCGCTCTTTTTTGTTTATGTATATTCGAAGCCAGCGGTACATTACTAACTCTATGCTATCATGTACTTCTTAGCGCCCTATAAGTTACATAGTCTTAATCTATGCTATCAGTTAATCCGCCCGCTTATGTAGGTGCATTGGTTACCCTTCGGTCGTAATTTCTAGATTCCCTAATCACGTTCTCACAGATGAATCTGCTTAAGGATGTAAAGTTCGTGAAAACATTTCTCTTGTTTATTATACGTCCGTGCACAAAGAAGCTATCAACCTATCTTATCTGAAGCTATTATCACCAATTTAGTAGAGGGTTAACAGTTGTATACTTACATCATGTAAAAAGGATTATCGCGCGCTCGTTGAAATAGCAGATGCTGTTCCAACTCCTCATTCGTTTCTGGTGAATTTACTCACTCGCAGGAGCGTAATGAGCCTCCAAGACGTCGGTACTAGGCAGCTGCTTCTATATGATGACGTTACTTCCAATAGGGTTAAGGGATAACAATGCTCTTCTTTGGCTTCTTTATCACCATCATCCGAGCGTTAATCCTGGTCATGTCTGGCCTGGTCATGATAACAATGCTCTTCTTTGGCTTCTTTATCACCATCATCCGAGCGTTAATCCTGGTCATGTCCTACGCTTTTGCTTCCGAGCCTAGGGTCCGCTAAAGAGGAAGTAAAACTTCGTGAGGAAACCCGGACATCCATAAAGTTATATTTCTAACACTCTGACTGGTTTTCCCTCTGGATTATGGAGGTCTGACAGACGTTTTACCTAAAAATCTGTATTTTTACCAAATCCTTAGATTTAGCTAGCGGACCCGCCAATCCTGATGGATGGATGGAGGAAGCAGGAGAACGCTAAGAAGAAGAAGTGCTTTTTGGGCTTCGAATATACGATAAATAATAAAAGTCCCATGAAAATTAATTTTCAAGACTGCTTCTACAAAAGTTAGCAGTTTTTCAGAATTGTCGAATATCCAAGTCTTTCATTTTCATTATTTCATAAACATATTAACCAACAATTAGATTAAAACAAGATAATTGAAGTGCGAGTTAGGCACACTGAAGATATCGCATGTTTTTTTTTAAATAAGCGTACAGCCTGCCTGATGGTAAGCAGTTACCGTAGTATATAGACATTTGCAACACCACTCATGCGTTGTCGCCCCAATAAAGTTACTTGCGCCGCAAAATTAAGTTTGTTTGTGTTTGTCTTAAGGTCAAATCTGAGTTTATACAACGTCGGGAGGTATACAGGCATACGGCCCACCTGATTTAAAGTGGTTACTATAGCCTATGAACGTATCGCTCGCACTCGATACAGGTAAGTATTGCTCGCGCAATCCTACATCTGCTGCCATTACAGCAACTCCTTAGAAGCTTACTGGTAAAAATCTTGGGAGTTGTTTTTTGGCTGCGGTTTTCTGTAACGCAGAGATACTTCCCCTGGTGGGCTGCTGTGATGCGCCCTAACTCTCTTAGAACATTCACCCATGCACAAACTGACATGTTCCTGCACACAAATGTTTGTCCTGTGTGGGAGTCGAACCCATGAGCACTGGTGCCACCCCTACTGCTAACACAGCAACTCCTTAGGATCTTACTGGTAATCGCACTCACTCGCAGGAACACAATAATACTCCAGGGAGCTGTTATGCGGTTTGCGGTGAGTCGGGCTCACGCTATACTTATCATTGCCCTTCCCAAAAAAAACCTCTAACTGAAGCATTGTACTTTTGCTATAATTATTTTGAGTACCTGGGCGTCTATATACATATTTCCTTAATGAATACATAGTCCATAGAGCCGACAACCGCTGGGGAAGAAAGGTTCTCCAATGCCATTCGAGAACCTTTCTTCCTCAGCGGTCTCCATATTGGTACACGCAGTGTGGGACGATCCACTAGATGGAGCGGCTTTGTAGTCGATGGTCACCAAAGGGAGTCTTTGTACAAAAGTCGTCTGCATGGTACTTCTGTCTACCTTTAAGCAGCTATATTTATATAACTGTGTTCCGGTTTGAAGGGTGAGATATGGCAGAGATATTAATGGGTACTGTGATGAAACAGCCTTAGGTCACAAGTTTGGCAGCGCGCGAGTAACATCCCCGTGGTGTTGTGAGCGTCAATAGGCTCCGAACGCTTACCATCTGATGCGGGCCACATGCTTGTTTGCCAATCTAGTTGTAAAAAAAAGTGGCACAGGATCGAGGCGAATGAGTTTCTACGGGGGAGGCCTGCCACGGGAGGTCGAATACGGGCTGAAATCATGATGATGATCTGGGCGACCAAGCTTTGTTCGGTGTTTTTTATTTTTTATGTTAAAATCTATCTATATAAAAAGCAAACGCCTATTTAAATACAAAATTTGATCCAAATTGTTAAAGCCGTTACGGAAATTACCCGTATTATAGGTATGAAATTGCCGATTTGTACTGAAAAATAAAACACGTTTTTTTTCTGAGATGTAACATATTTATTTAATCAGAATATTTACCCTCATTCTTATATATTTACCATCTATACCTTGCTGCCATCTAATCGGATGTTTATTTATGCCTGCGATAGAACTCTGGGGATGGGGAGATTCGACAAACTGTGTGAAAGAACATTTTTTACCACGTAGACAATTGTTCAAATCACGAAAAAAATGGTAGTCAGTTGGCGCAAGGTCTGGCGAGTACGGAGGATGACGTATAATTTCTAACTGCAGAATCCTGTAGATATACAACGGTTTCTCGTGCAGTGTGAGGTACTGCGTTATCATAGAACAATAATGGCGCAGATCGACAAGATTCACGAGTCGGGGCTGTTTCACTGCCAGATTCGCCATCATTGTTCAAAATTCGGTACAGTAAACATCTGCTGCTATTGCTTGACCAGACCTGAGAAAGCTATAGTGAATAACGCCATGAAGAGACCACCAAGTAGTTACCATTACCTTTTTATTGGTAAGCTTTGTACTGTCGCGGCGTTTGACCTGGGGTCAGCCCATGGTCAGCCATTGCATTTTTCGCTTACGGTTATCGTAAAGAATCCATTTTTCGTCACATGTCACAATGCGATCCAAAATTCCTTAATTTCTTTACCGAATCAACACGGCAACACAAGTTTCAACGCGCGTTTCTTTCTGCAGATCAGTCAAATCATGAGGCACCCATTATTCATTTTTTTTTATCTCATTGATTAGATGCAAATGAGTCAATATCGTAGGTAAGGTAACGTTAAACCATGCCGCTATTCTTTTTATACAACGTTCGGAGGCATACAAGCATAGGCCTACCTGATGTAAAGCAGTTACCGTAGCCTATTAATGCTTGTATATTAAGTATCACTCGCACGATGCCTCCTCTGCTGCTTACACAGCAACTCCTTAGGAGTTTACTGGTGACCTCACTCACACACAGGAACACAATAATTCTCTAGGGAGTTTGAATTTGCATTTGGCTGCGGTTTTCTGTGAGGTGGAGGTACTTCCCCAGACAGGCTGCTTTGATGCGCCCTACCTCACTTAAAACATCCAGACCAAGACAAACAGACATGTTATCCAAATTTTTGTCTTGTGTGGTACAATGTATCCTCAATACGTACGTACATATGGATACAGAACGAAACCACTCAATTGCCGAAGGAGATATATTGATCGAACGTAAACGTACCAAAAGAAAGTCATAACCGACAGTATTAAACGCGTTACTGAAGTATAGTAACGCCAAAAACGTAAGTTGAGCGTTATCTATATTATAACGGATATCCTCGGTAATTTTCAAGAGTGCGGTAGTCGTGTTATGACCCGGACGGAAACCTGATTGGAAGGGATTGAGAATTTTGTGCTTATCCAGGAAATAACTTAACTGCTGCTGAACCAAGCGTTCGAGAACCTTAGATAAAAAAGGGAAGAATAGAAATGGGACGGTAATCTGAGCAAGATGAAGGATTAGGTTTTTTGGGTAAGGGGACAACGTGAGCATTTTTCCAAACGGAAGGAAAAAATCCGGATAATATGGAGTTATTTAGGATCAGTGTAATAGCAGGAAGGATGATATCAAGTATCGGTAGGATCATAAGACGACTAACGCTGTCGTCCCCCACGGCATTTGACGCTACTGTACGCACGTTCTTCTCAATATCACTGTCAGTAAATTGAGTAAAGAAGAATGGTGGAAAATCTGGAGCTGGAAGTGATGAAAGATAATTAAGTGTCGCTGTTTTAGTGCTGCTATCAAATACAGCAGAAGAGGTAAAATGGATATTGAGATCATCTACATTGACATTATTAGAATTATTGTGATGGATTTTTCCAACTCCAATTGATTTTATGAATTTCCAGAAATTTGCAGGGTCCCCATTCTCGACGGACTTATGAATATGGCGACGTTCTCTTCTTCTCTACACATCTTGTTGCAGACATTACGAGCGCGAATGTAACGTGTCTGTTCCGGACAATTTTCACAACTATAGGAGTGATATCTTCGTTAGTCACCTCATCAACACCATGAAATAGAAGGATTTTGCGTCGTCCATGCATCTCCAGCTGGTCTTGCTGTCGAGAGGTGAGTTCGACCTGCTGCTGCAGGTTGCGAAGTGCAACACTGATGAAAGTCCGAAAAGTATCGAACTCGGGTGCCAATGAAGAGACAATTGAAATGCGGCCATCTTACTGTTAAAGTGCTCCATCATTTCAGCAATAGTTTGTTGCATTTGTATATTTTCCATTGTTACGGAGATGGTGAAAGGAAATATCTCTGCTTACAGGTAGATATCAACAACACATGTATTTTAATAAATATTAACAAATATATATTACATAATTGAAGAATGCGAGAAATGAAGATTCGCGCTAGGACTCGTCGCGTATAGCAGAACAAGACCTGAAGCTCCGCGCTTATCGTCGATATACAGGGCATGCCTTAAATTAATCCCTACCTACAATTGAAGAGAGTGGATCAATCAAAGACCTGTCCCGATATGCAGGTGAAAGGCATAGAAATATCCTTTTTACTGATGGAATAGTTTTCACTATTGAAGAGCACTACAACAAGCAAAATGACAAAGTGTACGTTTCAGTCTGGTTCCGATTTGCATAATGCGAAAATGCCCCAGGGTCGCCCCGTTAATTATTGCAAAATAATATTTCGAATGTTCAAATTCTTAAAAAAAATAAGTTTTTACTGACGTCTTATAAAAAGTTTATATTTCTTTTCTTTCAAATTACATTGATTTTGTTACGCAACATAAAACAGAAAATTTAATGGTTTATTAACTGACTTCAAAACATGATGACAAACAAAAAGTTACGAAACAAAACTTTTTAAATAAAAAATTGGAGCCAAGTTCTTTGACGTAGATGCATATTTACAGAGTTGGTTTATATTTAATGATGTGATGTCGATTTCAAAGAAGTCGGTTCCAGTTTTTTATTGAAAAGTTTCATTTTCTCCGCCTTATTAGTTAATCCATTTTTCTTTGTGTCAGAATGATGTGAGGCGTGTGCTTCGTGTGGGGGATTTCCCATTATCATATACTTTTATTGTCCAGATGACTAGGCATTCGCCGTCAAGACGTTATCAGTTTGGACCTCAACCTCGACCTGTAAGTACCTCGTCAACTCAAAACCCAAACGTTTATTTGCTGGAATACACAGGTTTTAAAAGAACATAATTTTAATGTATCATATATAGCTATTAAAATAAGAAGAGGCATGCTCCGTTGTTCGGACATGTGGAAAAAATGCAGGAAGAAAGAATTACGAAACATATACAACGCAAAAGTGGAAGTAGAAGTGGTGTAGGAGCCGAGGGAGATCAAAACTTACCTACAATGACCAAATTGGCCGTGTTCTAACAGAAGGCTTGGAAACCGGCGAGTGTGCATGAGAAGAGCAATGAATGAAAGAAGCGAGTGAGGTATGTAAGGATCTAGTCATGTGGCGCTCGGTTCTCTCTGCCTACCCCGCAAGAAATTTGGCATGAAGTTATAGATACATACACACATTTGTAGATATTTGTCTACAAGCGAGCTGGAAATGGTTGCAAATGAACTTACTGGCACACAAATATATTTACATCTAAGCGGATATAAATGAGCTCCACAGGTCGTGGTCCTTATATACCTGATTGGCTTCTTTAACATTCATAGAACTCTTCAAATCAAATCAAATCAAATCATTTATTTTGCTAAAACATAAGTACAAAAATAGAGATGTTGTGTGTATCAAAATAAAATCCGTTATGTTTTGCCTTTCATACAATTAGGCATGCAAAAGTTCAAGCATTCTATGAAATACAAAATTTAATTCCGATTATACTTTAATTCACTCAAGATTTAACTCAAGTCGTCAACTGTTATTATATGAACTCATTAATTAATTCATTAAGGGAGTAGAAAGATTTATCAATTAGCCAATTATGTAGCTTATTTTTAAATTGTGTGACGGGCAACTCTGTAATATCACTCGGAATCTTATTATAAATTTGTATCGCCATGTGAAAAGCATTTCTATTGACTATACTTAATTTCTTTCCGTGTACGCATAGTTTATTACCTACTCTAGTTCTTTGTTCTCTTGACCGTACGTCCTTATTTTTTGGAAAGAATTCGGGATGTTGCTTCGCAAATATTGATATTTGTTTAATGTACATGCCAGTTAGCGTCAACAATCTCAGTTTCTTGAAGAGTGGTTTGCATGGAGTCAAATAATGTGCACCACATAAAGCTCTGATACATTTCTTTTGAACTAGAAACACTCTCTGAATATTTGTAGAGTTTCCCCAGAGCATCAAACCGTACTGCAAGGTTGAAGCAACATATCCATGATATGCATTTAATGCAACTTCAACGGAAGCAGCCTCTCTAAGCCGTTTGAGCGCAAAGACAAATTTATTTAATTTATTGCATACGTCTTCTATATGTACATTCCAGTTACAATTACGATCTAACCAGACACCAAGGAACTTAGTAGAGTGCACTTCGTCAATTTTTATGTCATTATAATTTATATTCAGTCGTAAGGGAGTTGTCATTACAGTATGAAATTGCATAATTTTAGTTTTGTCCATATTAACGTTCAAATTATTTTCATTCAGCCATGTCACTATTTTATTAACGGTATTATTTATTTCAAATTCAAATGATTGTATGTCTTTTCCTTTTATTACAATAGTTGTATCATCTGCAAATAATATAGATTCGTGTGTGGAGCTGTCCGGCAAATCATTTATATATAATAAAAATAAAAGTGGGGCTAAGATGCTTCCCTGGGGTACGCCATTTTCATTTTTCCTGTATGTAGATCTAAATTTGGTTTTATTTATGTTTTTAACGATACTTAGTATTTCTGTGCTTTGGTATCTATTTTTTAAGTAAGTTTTGAACCACTCGTTAGCTGTTCCTCTAAAACCATACTTATATAATTTGTTCAAGAGCTTATCGTGGTGTACAAAATCGAATGCCTTACTAAGGTCAAAAAACAACACTACCACTGGTGTCTTTGTATCAATACACTCGGTCACAGTTTTTATGAGTTTAAAAATTGCTAGAGTTGTGGAATATTTTTTCCTAAACCCATTTTGTTCTGGTCTTATAACGTTAAATTTCTTTAGAAAATCATCAGCACGTTTGTACATTGCTCTTTCAATTATTTTTGATAAAATTGGTATAAGTGCAATTGGTCTATAATTGTTAATATCAGTTTTATCACCTTTTTTGAACAGAGGCTTTACAATAATATGCTTTAGTTTATCAGGGAATTTACCTTGCGAAAATGATAAATTAATAATATGACTCATCACAGCAGAGATAAATTTGGCGCTTTTTTTAATGATACTCGTGGTTAAGTCATCATATCCTGCTACATTAGAATTCTTGAGTGCCATTATAATACTATAAAGAACAATGGCGAACTCCCATACATGATTTTAGCTGAGTAGTACATGAAGCGTCCCTAAATGAAAAAATCAAAATAAATATACCGCCAGTCCCAGAAACCGGTACCTCGAAGAGTTTTTGTCGGAACAGGCCAGGATTAGCAGTTATTTCAACTTAAAGGTTATGTCAACTTATAGGTTATGTCAACTTCGGTCAGTAAAATAGAGACTTCCGTGTCTTACTGGCCTCTTACTTAGGTACTAACTACCACAGTATAAGTAATAGTACTGTTCTACATTCATGAAAGTGACAGCTTCCGACTACATGACATGATAGCATCAACTGCTAAATGAGAATGGAGAGGTGAAAGATAGATACCTTTGGCGATGTTAACAGAGATATAGTCGTAGACGTACGGGTTTAATTGAATCACATTTAGAACCACAGCCATCCTCACCTGCACGTGGTGGACACTACCGTTTTGCGAATTAGACTGGCGAAACAGAGATATAGCACGATAGCTCTGCTGGGGAAGTACCACCTAACGGAATGCCACAGCCAAATCACAATTTCCTGGAGGATTGTGTTCACAGTGAATGAGGTTACCAGGATGCTCCTAAATTGAAGTTAATTATATATTGTTTTGATCGGGTGGGTAGATATTTTTTTTATACTACGTCGGGTGGCAGACAAGCATACGGCCAGCCTGATGTGAAGCGGTTACCGTAGCCATATTAACGCACGTAAAATAAAATATCGCTTGCGCGCCGCCACCTCCGCTGTCAACGCAGCATCTCCTTCCTTTCTGGTGACCTCACTCACTCGCAGGAACGCAACAACTCTCAAGGGAATTGTTATGTGGCTGCGGTATTCTGTGAGGTGGTGGTATGTACATTCTCCAGTCGGGTAGCTTACAATGACCTACCTCTCTTTTCGCCATAGCTTCGTTTGTCAGTTGGCAGGGTGCACCGAGCTCACACCCCCAGGTGTGAGCTCGGTGCACCATGCTTAAAAAAAACATCTGATTAAAAAAAATCTACTTTTGTGAATGCACAATACACATGGGTTCACAAGTTTTGGTGTTAGTTGGAGATAAATAAAACACGGTTACATAGGTGAAATCTCAATAATATTCCTCATCATCTCTTATAATAATATCATCGAGAAATTCAGCCGGCGCTGAAATATTTTCTTGATGTCTGGCCCATCCTAAGTACCACACAATGGTCATCACATGGGCGCAACAACCTACTGTCCGCCGACCAACCAAGCAACTACAACAGTATTCAGTAATTCCTGTACGGCCAGGTATATTATTTTCAATTGCAATATATACATAATATTGTTTTCTACTCATATGTCTAGATTTGATTCGTCCTCTTATTAACGTTGTGGCACCGCCTCTAAGATTGTATTCAGCAGGGTTAATATTTTCTCGCGTTACTTCAATTCTGTACCCACCATGAAAACGTATGTGCTCTCCATAGTATGAGCGAGCTTGTCTGATTTGATACGTTCCCAGGCTGAATAATATAAGCTCTCTATACTCTAGGGTTGGGAAATACAAGAGATTATTACGATCTGCAGTAATACTTTGAAACAAGGTTATTCGTCTATTCATGTTCATGGCATTAACCATGTCAGCCAAATTGTTTTCTAAGTTCATTCTCTCTCTAATTATATCTAAAAATTCATTAGCGTACATGCTATCCCTGAAGCGAACACCAAACCTGTTTAAAAGAGCTGCTGCAATTTGGAAGTTTTGCATCATGTGTGGTAGAGCCCGATGAAAATATTCCTGTCTAAAAAGTTTATAATTTCTCTTGAAGTGACCATTAACGGCCTCTACCACCCATCTACAAATAGTGACACAGCGACTTCTGTTAGCTTGAGCTGTAGTTAATTGGTGTTCGCCTTCTAGGAGTGAATCTGGCACACATGTTCTATAGCCACATTCTTGTAACAAAGTTATACTGTCCCTAAAACCGCGATCAAGAATGAATACATCACCTTCCCTGAAATACGATCTTAAAGCGGCGCCATCACAAAATAAGTTCTTCATTATATCAGCATCTGATGTAGTTGCTTTGTATGGGCCAAAACAATTAACAATATATCCATCGCAGGCAACAATCAAAAAAGGTTTTAATAAATTCCTATATTTGTGCAGGGAATAACTTTGTTTTTGGAACATATAATTAGAGCTTTTATGAATATATATGTATGTTCCATCACATATCACAATAGCATTATTTCCAGTTCCATACAGTCCATTTGGTATTAATAAACTATGCTGTAACAATTCTTCCCTTGTCAGTTGACCTAGGTTTCTCGGCACAAAATCTTGAAGCAATACCTCTCGCACATTATCCATCAAATTCTCTAGCGTTCGCCGTGGGACATTTACAAGTGACGAAATTCTTTCGTCAGAATCACCTGTCCTCATTTTCAATAGCAGGACTGCTAGCCCCAAACGTCCTCTTCGTATTTCTGCTACTCTAGGTACCTCATCAATAATTAAATTGAATCTCTCTTTGGTTAGTCCTATCCAGTATTCAAAAATGTTATCTTCCATTTCTTGAATATTTTCGAAATCAAGTGTAGGTGTGAATGCATTCACAAATGAAAAAACATGTCCTATCTGCTCAATAGTAAATGCTTTCATACTATTTTCTGAGTCATATAAGGTCTCCCATGAGTTACTCATCAAATGTTCACCACATACACGAGCCAGATTTGGCAAATAAAAGTTGTGATTGCTTAATACAATTGCACGCAATTTATCAGTAATGCTATGCAGTCTAATACTGTTGCAGTAAGGAAATACACAGCGATGGTTGCTGTTCGCTGCACGTCTATATCCTGGTATGACTACATTTTGTGTATTCACAATATTCTCTGGTGCAAGCTCGTATAATTCTGGTTCATTTGGAGCAGGTTCATTTATCGGAGGTTCATTTATTGCAGCTTCATTTATTGCACGTTCATCCACTACTGGTTGTGGTAATTCTTGTGGTTCATTTAGTACCAACGGCTGATGGTCTTGCACTTCCTGAGCTGCAGGAGCTTGAGATCTGGCACGATCATGGCGATTTAATCTTAAAGCCTCTCGCCTAATACGTAACCAGCAAGCGTGACACACACGATGTGATTCAGTTACCTAAAAAAAAGAATTTCATTTAGATTATAAATTCATGATGAGATGGAATGAGGTTAGCTTGAACTCAATATATATTACATACCATACAGAAATAGATAAAAGCTATTATGATTTTTATACCACCACGGTATATATCTGCCTGATTTATTAAACAAGTAAATACAGCCTATGCACATTTGTAACACTAGGAGTGTTATATAAAAACTAAATAATTGTGGTGCTGTGCCATTCTGCAAATCTATTATCAATATATTGAACTCAAACAGTCACTCTGCACTAGCCGCATTCATTGCATCGCCACAACAGTAGTCCTTATCTGTATGTGTGGGTATACATAAATCATTATAGATATTATGTTTAATAAATAATACATACCTGTTGAGGCGCTACTCTGGCTTTTATGACATCAATCATTAATCGTTGCAATTCAGTAGGATTGTCTTTTAATATTTTGTCACTCCGTCTTTGAAGAGTGGAACAACCACATAATGGGCAAACATGAGAATGTCCTCGGCTTGGTCCAGCTTGTTCGCCATCGTGGCTACCAACTTCTTGCTGCAAGTTGGTATTTACTGCTACCATTGCAAGGTCTCTGCATGCTTCGCAGACATAATCTTCTTCAGTGATCTACAAATCGACAATATTGTAATTTAAAGAAAATACTTTAAAATCTTAGGTCAGTGAACATTTACAGAAACATATGAATTGAAAATTGAATAGCCTTCTATCCCTTCATATCGTCATTTTAGTTGGTGAGTCACTTCAAGTAATTAAATGAACTTCATGCGTTTGAGATAAGCTTAAAATTCATTTCAGAACAACTTTTAATGTGAATGTTTAATTGTAAAACCAACCATTGGTTATAGACATTTTTAAATCACAACAACCTAATATGCATAATTATGCTTAACGTAAGTATTGATAATAAAATGACAAAAACCTCAATCTCCTAAAACTTGTTTAACAGCAAATAAAAAAACTCGCTCAATAGAGTTAAAAGAATAAAGAAGTTATGAATTAACTTTAAAATAAAGCTAAAGCTGTTCTCGGCAGCACACTCAAACTATTTCTAATTATGTACCTATACAAACAATTGAATAGGTACATAAGTAAAATCTTGATCAAAATGTCGGTCAGATGAGAGGGTCGCCTTAAGGTCAGATGTTTTTGTCACTTCATCGTCGTCATGAAACAACATGTACCTCTTGGAGGTAATCCCAAGAGAATTTATGATATGTATGTAGGTACTTACGATTTGCGGGTATACCCAGCTAGATAATATAGTAATTACTCTAGTGTTCAGTTCTAGGGCAGGGTATCGGCGAAGAGTATTAACGCACATGTTGCAGTTGATGCATAAAATGCGTGTACTTCGACCACGAGCACTCATTTTGCCGGCAATTACCGTGGATCAGTCCAGTAAACAAATCCAAGAAAAATCGGAGTCCGTAAGTACGCACGAGTCACACAGAGGCAATATCAGAGTCCTTGGGGAGGCCCGGTCAATTGGGATAAGAAAAATCAAGAACAGAAACACAAGTATACAAAACAGCGAACAAACAAACAAATGTATTCGTAAAACCGTCGTTGTCTGTCATTTTTGTTTCCTTTCACTTGTCTATTAAGTGTTGCCATTATATTTGTGTTTGATTGAAACGAGGAAAACCTTGTATGTAGGTGTAGACTGCAATACAACCGATTTTTAAAATAATGTCTTTATTACAATAAAATACTTACCTATATATATTTTTTATGTTGTACTAATTCAAGAAAAATAGTGAATTAGCAACTATTACGATTTTTAAATATGAAAGTATAAGTGGCATAGCAAAATAAATACCGACTGAGGCAACACTTTAAGTGTACTTTGTGACAAACGGAAAACGTAGTTTTCAATACAATTATTTTTAAATAATTGATATTCAACTTGGCTTCGAACAATGACAAAGACAATATGAAAAATCGTATAAAAATATTTCATTTGCAGTGATTATTTTGACGTCTAGGGTCGCTCTAAAATTTTTGAACTAATATTTCGCCATTGTTCTTTCATCAGGTGTCGTAGGTCTAAGGAAGATGCTAGAAGATATACTATCGAAATCAACTTTTTGAGAAAAATTATGTAAAGTGCCACCTGTATTACTAATAAAATTATCATTGAATGATGTTGCGATTTTTTTGGGTTCTGTTATTATCGACCCTTTCTGTACAATTCTTTCTATACAACTATTTTCACTTTGCTGGGAATCAAATGATTTTATTAAATTCCATGCGGCTTTGGATTTGTTTCTAGCTGTTTTAATATATTTACTATTGCCGATTTTTTGAGAGAGCAGGATACTGCGTTTTAATATCTTAGAGTAGCTTCGGTATCTCTTGGTGAACATTTCCCTACACACGCCAGATCGCTGACTTTGGAGGTATAGCCTTCTCTTTACAATACACGATCTTTTGATACCTTTGGTTATCCAACGAACTTTATTTGATTTAAATGTAATTTTTATTTTTATTTTCGGAAAACATAGGTTAAAAAACATTAGTAATGTTTCATGAAACGTAGTAAAAGCTTTATTTGCGTCTACCTCTTCATATATTTCAGAGAAAGATAATGCTGAGAGGCAATTTAAAAATTTCTTTATATTTTCATTACTAAAATCTCTTTTTTGCTCAAACCAAAAATCTCTACTTTTTTTAATTTTTGATGAGAATTCTAAAATTTGACCTGTATCGTGATCGCTGAGCCCTAGAGTATGTATAGACCCTCGTGCCGATAGTATGTTGCTAGTTATGTGATCTATACAAGATTGTTTCCTAGTTGGTAATGTGATATGTAACATCATATTATAGTTATCTAGAAGATCCCGAAACTCAGTGGAATACTTATTCTTTTTTAGTGTGTCAATGTTTAGGTCACCCGCTAATACAATTTTATTTTTTGAATTTTTAGACAATCTGTATAACAGGGCGTTTAATTTAGTCATAAATATATTCACGTCAGAATTAGGTGTGCGGTAAACACACACAATAAAAAGGTTTTGATTTATTACCTCAATACCACAACATTCAAAACTTTTCTGGCTAACGTAATCTTTGAGTATGTTGTTTATACAACGGCATTTAATATTTTTATCTGTTAATATACAGACGCCGCCTCGTTTTTCTTTCGTCCTCGAATAAAAGGAAGTTAAGTGGTAGTTTTCTAAAGTCAGATTATTTTCTTCTCCAGATTTAATAAATGTCTCCGTTAAGCATATTACGTTAATTTTTTTACCCTTGTCACACAACTCAGAAACTGCAATTTGTAGATTATCTTGTTTGTTCAAGATTCCGGCAATATTTTGGTGAAATACTGTGAATTTATTTATATTAGTATCGAAAAAAAGATTTTACTTGTTTTTTAGAAACATCCCCATTTGATATTTCGTTGTTAATTTCATACTCGTATGTAGTTTGACACTTTGATTTCATTGATAGTTTATTGAAATAATAAGGTATAGTACCTTTTTTAACCGATGTAGCATGGTTACCTTTTAAATGCTCTTTCTCCCTGAATGAATTATTCAAAAGTGATTGTCTATTTCTGATGTTTAAGAATTGAGATTGATATTCTGCGCTGTCGATATAATAGTTAATAGCTTGACATATATTGCCTAAATTAGTTTTTTGTCGATAATTAAATTTTTGCGTACTAATTAATGTACAATTGTCATGATTTTTAGCCAATAATTTCAGTTTATCATTTAGTCTGTTTACATTTAAAATAGGATTAATACAAACTGGAACTATGTAAACCTTTAACTGTCGTAATTTATATAATGCAATACATAATTCATAATATAATTCATTTGGATCGTTGTCGTTACTTCCTATGTTTAAAATTATTATGTCATTATTAGTTGCTTCTTTAATAATACTGTCGCAGGAAGATAATACGTCTTTGGCCTTTGCATTAGGTTTAATCATTGCAAGCGGTACATATTTATCATTCCACTTTCCACTTCTAGTTCTAATCAACTTAATCGCTAAACCCGATAAATATTCGGTTCCTAATATAAATATCTTATTTTTGCTATTGGTTTTATTTGGTCTTTCTTTTTTCGGCGAATTTAAAACATTTGTAGATGTTATTGAAGTCTTCTCATTGCTGATATGGTTCCTTTTCCAAAGTTCGCGTCGGTCGACATCATTGATTAGTATATCCAAGTTCTGCTGTTCATTATCAGATTTCGCTTTATCGGTTTTAGATGTAACCGAATTGTTTGCTGGCTGTGATGATATAGCAGTGTCCTCCAATAATTGATTCTGGGTAGACTCAAAATCGTAATTATATTTTATTGGTTGAAATGGTGGTGATTGTCTTGAAAAGCTTTTAGTTATATTTCTAAAATTTTTTTCTGATTGTTGGCGAAAAAAAATTTATTACCAACAGGAGTTGATATTCTACTGTTTGATAGTCGACTACTGTTTACTTCATCTAGACATACCGATTTGTACATTAGTATCTTTCTTTCGTAGTCTTGGACTTGAGAGCTTAGTTTTGTAACTGTCATATTTAAATTATCAATTTCTTCATTAGCGATTTCTAATTTTGTCTGTAATTGAATGATTTGTTCTTCGTTCATTGTGACCTTCTTAAGCTCGCAAGCCATTATACCATTAAATATATAATTATTCTAATATTCACAGCAATAGTTATTAATAAATTGTAGCCAATCAATTGAATTTTAACTTTTTATTCCATTTATATTATAGTAATTACGGTCGGGGTTCGCGTGAATTAATTCACGGCAGAATCAAACCGAGTATAAATTTCCTTGAGGGTTGTTGTGTTTATGTAATTTTCTGTAGCTACCATTAAACTCTTGAGGAATTGTTGTATAAGCACGAGGGTGATAGGTAGTGTAACCACTTCACATCTGATGGGCTACAGGTTTTTTCCCTCACGTTGTTAATACAACAGAGAGACAACAAAACAAAACGAAAAAAAATAATGATTATGTTTAGGAAACAGGTCCTCGTGCAGTGGCTGAATTTGAGCAAGAGTCACGACCACTACCATCGCTTGGGGTAAGTCGAAAAATAAATCTTCAGATAACGAAACTCATAACGAAACTCACTCAAAATGGCAAACGATCTTTGGAACCAAAGACAACCGTCACCTACAGTTTGTCTCCATGTAAACAACGAGGCTTAGGTAAGAGATACCTATAAACCGCTATCAATACATCATCCCGTTTCCTAATTAGGATTGGCGGGGATCCCTACCTAAGCCTAAGGATGCGCTGAAGATGACTTTGATATGTAGCGACTGCCGATCTGCCGACTGTAGATCTTCACGACCCGGTGAGCAACAACAAGACATGAATAGATAAATAGATAGAATCGGATAGATATAGATAAATCGGAAAATACGAATTTAGTGGTACATGTCCACACGAGTATTCGATCAAGGATCAGTCTATTAATAGTCTGGTTTTTTATCCACTAGGCTATCATTGTACATTCGCGAGACTTTATCAATATATAAATCAAGTTCCTGTTTCTGTCTGTCCATTGTTAGCTTAGTTGTTTCTATATTATACTAAAACTTCACGCTAAATCCCTTGCGGGTTAGGCAGAGAGAACCGAGCGCCACGTGACTCGATCCTTACAAACCTCACTCGCTTCTCTAACATTCATTGCTCTTCTTATGCACGCTCGCCGGTTTCTAAGGCTCCTGACATCATCTTCTGATAAAACACAATCAAATTGGTCATGGTAGTTAAATACTATTACTTTGGTAATAAATCCATAGGTACGTATATATTTCATAATGAAACACAATACAACTCAAAGCAAAAAAATATGAAACCATAGAATATTACACAATACAATGTAACACAATACAGCGGAATACATTTCAATAAAAACAATATAAAATGAATTTATTAAATTAAATGTACAGTACTAAAGGGTGTTTTCACCCAAAGCGATCTCTTTCAGAGAACATCTCAGGTAACAATAACTTACATATAAACCTTTCGCAACAAATCCTCCATGTGAATGGAGAAAATCTTGCCACTTTTGTAAGTACGGAACTTACCGCAATTTTATTTCCTCTTTTCCCGATATTTCGGCTACGTTTCAGACGCAATGGTAACGGGATGATGGGATGTGTATGTAATGCCGTGACCATGACATCTACAACCTCTCCGAAATATTGGGAAAATCAATAACCGTGGCATCAATAACCGTGAAAGTTTATTTAAAGTAACAATCTTTTCAAAACAGTTTTCGTAATTTGACATAACTAAGATATACAACGCGAAAGTAGAAAGATGTAGAAGCCGAGGAAGGCCAAGACCGTATTCTTCAAATGAGGAATACCTTTTGACATCCATTTTTTTTTTATTTCAGATGGAGATGTATTGGTCAGAATACGCGGTATGTAATAAAATTTGTTATACATATACGGTTTTATGTTAATTACTCGTGCATGTACAATGTACATTTTTTGGTCACTCGTCATAATTTTTCAGGAAACCACAATTAGTCCAAACAAAAACCTGCCGAAAAGAGTAAGTAACATTTCTTTAGTGTCTATGGTAATGACTATTCTTTACCAGTTAATATTAAATTCTATAGTCTATTAAGTTTAAAAAAGCAGGTGGGAAATACCATTGAGTTATTATGTACTAGAGGAGCTATCTTAAGTATAAGTCTTGCTCTTTTTGGTAGTAATTAAAGTTAATGTCCGCTGCAGCGCTGAAATAATTTAGATGTCTATCCCAAAGATTCGAAGATACAGCACTAAATCGCTTCTAAGGGGTATTTTTCTCGCGACCAAAAGGTCAAAAGCGCCGTGATTTTCATGCCGCTTACGCGTTTCGTTCAACGTAGTACAGCAATGAGTTGTTGCCGATCGGCAACAAAGCATGGCGCTAATATTTGGTTCGCGGTGTCGATTCTAATACACTAGTCTAGTACATACATAATAATTCAATGGGAAATACAGGCACGAAATTAGAGTTAGTATCGCCTGTTAGTTGGATTATTTTTAGTAAACATTTAAATTATTTTACAAATATTTAACTTACATAGGGTGGAGACCTGGTCTGAAATACAGGTTTTGCCTAGCTTAGGTACCAGACTCCCATTCTATCACATATGACACCTATGGTGTGCTTCTATCACAAATTAGTTCATGCGAACTAACTAGAACCGGCCGGCACCCATCCACTACTGTTAGTAGATGTAACGTGCCGTCGCTGCCATGGCTGCTCCGGTTGTCTCTGCCTCGGCGGTGGTCCTCACGATTGATCGTTATCTGCAACAGAAACCGCATGTGCCCTATACCAGGCAGGGTAGTTATGCTACCGTTGCTGGCATGACTACCCTGGTCGTCGCTGCGACACGTGTTTCGCTTCTCCACGAGGCATCTTGCTGTAGATAATGTTGTTATGGTCAATGTTTGTGCACTTTGGATGAGATATGCGAAATACGTTCAGTGAAATTCAGCGTTTCTTTTACGTTTCGTTTTTAGATGTCCGGACTACAGGCTTTAAGTCTAGCACAACAGAAATTGAAGGTAAGGGCAAATTGTTCGAACACAATCGTGCAGCAAAAGTATCTCGAAAATCTTTGCAACTGCCGTTAATTTTTTTTTAATGAAACTAGATTATGAATTTAGGCGCATGCGGCGGTGGGGGCCGCCACTCACCACGCAGCGCCAATTCCGGCGGGTCGTGGGGAGCCGAGTTCTGCATAGGCACGTGGAATGTGAGAGGTGGATTGAATGATAAGATGAACGAACTGATAGACGTAATGAATGAGAGACGTTTAGATGCTTTGTGTGTGATAGAGACTAAGCGCAAGGGGAGCGACACCGATGATCTGCCCGGTGGTCTGGTGTAGACCGCGACGATCATGCAAGTGCTGGTGTAGGTGTAGTACTCTCCTCTCGCTTAGCCACTGGTGTAAGAGATTTCTGTTTGGTAGGGCCTAGACTTCTCTGGGTTCATATTAAACTGGGCAAACTGGGCACTCGCGTGATGAGTATTTCTGGTTGCAGCATACGCTCCCGTAAGCTCAGCGTGTGCTCAAGAACTAGAGAAGTTTTGGGAGTCTGTGAGGGGTGTTCTGGACTTAGCTGAAGGGAATGAAAGAGTGATTATGTGTCGAGATTTGAATGGATGGGTTGGGACCAATCGATACAGCTATGAAGCTGTTCTTGGTTCGTATGGAGATGAGAGAGTGAAACGAAGATTTATGTATGGAACGAGACCTCCTCGTGTCGAATACTTTATTCGGACCACTACCTGGTGGTAAGCCGTGCTTGAATAAGTCTGTCTTGGTATGGATTACTTCACAGAATTGCCAACTCGTGATATGTTACTCGCATATTGTCTTGGGTAAAATTTTTCCCTGCTAGCACGTTTTCTTCCGTAACAGCCTTCAAAGGGCGACCACTTCTTTCTTCTTCCCCCAAAGTCGACCGCGCTTGAATTCGTTATACCAATGACACATAGTTGCCTTGGAAGGGCCTTCATTCATGAATGCCATTTGAAGTCTATTGTACGATTCGTCCGGTTTCAGGCGACACTTGAAATCGTAAAAAATCATAGCGCGAAAATGTTTCCGACGCAGATCCATTTTTCGATGAGACACGATAATTTAAATTAGCTCGCAAAAAATGTGGAGAAAAAATTTGTAAAATATGTTCAAAATAGATTATAACTGGCCAGTCTCTTATACATAAAAACTTTTTTCGCAATACTTTCTGAGTGGCCTGGTATAAGTTGTATCCATTAGGAAAATGTATAAGTTTTTGCTAACATTTGTGTCACGAAAGGTCATGTCATGTCATGTCAATGCTCAGCTGAGCGTCAGCAGCACAACGGCCATTAACCTTTCGTGACACACCTATTTACTAAATTTGAATTATTTTTGTAAAGTTTATAACATAACCTACATTACCTCTGTATACTTAATTTTGTTTACATATTATTATCGGCTCGGACGATATTTTATTAGTTGAATGGTACTTCACACAGTGTGTACGTATGCCAGCCATGCAATTCTCTAAGCAACTCGTAATGGCTGTGTGCGTCGCTGTGATCACAGATGTCACAGCTTTGACATCGTCTAATGCGATCACGGCCAAATTATTTGGTATTCTATAAGGCTGTAAGCGTACGCGAGGCTGTTTGCCTTGTAGAATTCCAATTCCAAACGCCTTGCGGCGCTAGTGCCGCACAACCATGAAAAGCGACACTAAGGAATTGCAATTTTGTGTTCAAGGCTATAACAGCCGATGTTTCCGAGGATGTAAGGATGTTTGCTCTTACAGAATTGCATGGCAGGTCCCTTGTGGAATAGGCAGAGAGAATCGAGCGCCATAAGACCCGGTCCTTACACACCTCACTCGCTTGTTTAACATTGATAGCTCTTTTCAAGGACGCGCGCCGGTTCCTAGGGCTCCTGACATGACTTTCAGACAAAACCAATTTGCATGTAAGTAAATTAGTATGTAAGTAAGAGGCCCCTTCGAAAATAATGATGTAATGTATTATAGCCGTCGTGACCTGCTTCAGGGGATATTAATGGGATAATATACCCATGAACAGGTCACGGCAGGTATTGGGACTATTGGAAATATGTCGGAAAAAAACGGGCTATTAAAATGAGATCTGGAGGTTTTGTTGGAACTGGGCTATTGCAGAAGAGGGGCGGGCGCCTGCCATAACTATCATAATCTGATGTCACTTTCGGCAGGCGGTGGCTAGCCACTCACTAGATGGACCCCTGTAATGCCATAGATAGTCGTCCGGTGTGCTGCGCTTTCTCCGAAGTTACTCCCGGCATTATGCCCTTTAACACTTCCACCCTAGCGCATATCACCTGATAAAGCAATATGCTCTATCGTCTCCTCTCTGGACGGCCAATGAAGGCAAGCCAGAGCTGAGAGTGCTGCAGGCCTTCTTAACTTCCACTCCGACCGACGAAGACAAGCCGGAGATGAAGGCCCTGATCGACTCTCTGGAGCACGGGTACCCCGTGGTGTCGTTACACACCAACAGCTCGCCACAAGCTGCCCTGCGGGGTAATTATTATTATTAGGTAGCGGATCCCGCCAATCCTAATGGATTAGGAAACGGAATAATGCCAAGAAGCAGATTATTGCTATAAGCCTCTCTTAAAGCATCGGTCACACTGAATGCGAAGCTAAGTTTGTTTAGCTTAGCTTACCGCGTCTTTTTAAATATTTTTTCATATCGCGAACTATAAAGTTAAGTCCAGCTATACAAATGTGAGACGTAACTAGCTTCGTTTCAGCCCCAGTATGGTCTGTGCTTTATTATTTATTGGTCCCTAAGAGCGTAGAGTCGTAAGTACCAATAAAAAGTAATGGTGCAGATATGTATTCAGGCATAGATGCCTAATAGACTCGCCTCTTGGAACACGTCTATTCGTACAAGATTGCCCCTTTAGACGAAAAAATAAGGAAGTTTTATGTTCTCTCCCATATATATAGAGAGTGTAAGTATGAATGTGGGCGGATAAAGGAGCCAGAAAAAAGGAGTCGTTACGTTTTTGCAGTTCTCTGGAAGATGGATCTACTTTAGGTAGTAAAAAACATCAGAAATACTATTTGTAAAAAGCTTTTAAATCATCAAGAAGACAGTAAAAGTTAAGTGACAAAGATGTCTGGAAATAATTCAGCACAGGCAGCCATGTATTTTAATTCTACAACTGGACATAATTATTGTTGTACTAATATGCGGACATACATTTATTGTAATAATTGATGATTTGGAGAGAGAGATTATTGGCATGTTTCTTTCGTCATTTCTTCGTCGTCAATGTTATTTCCGAAATACTGGTAGACTAAAAAAAAAAAATTAAGAGAATTGAATAAGTTACAACAAGATTATATTTTAAATATGTAAGACGTGTTTAAGTAACCTAAAGGCCCAATGGCAAATAAAGAATTGTTTATAGATTCAGGCGTTACTTTGCGAAAGACAAATTTACTAGCAATTTGATCTAACCTGCTTTGTGTGCTTCCGCCACCAATTAGTTCATGCGGCCTAGCGCCGGCCGGCACCCACCCACTACTGTTAGTACGTGCAACATGCCGACGCTGCCATGGCTGCTCCGGTAGTCTCTGCCTCGGCTGCTGCGGTCGTCCGCCATCTGGAACAGAATCCGCATGCCCCACCACCACCATCGCTGCCACGACTGGCCTGGTCGTCGCTGCGACACCTGTTTCGCCTCTCCACGAGGCATCATCAGGCGCTGTAGATGTTAATCATAAGAACAACATGCTACAAGTGATATATATACAATCCATCGCAGTGCCGTCCCTTATATTGAACTGAGGGTGGAAGTAGATGGTGTGAGTGAAAGATACTTATCTTCTTTGGATTGACGATGACCGGCTCCGTGCTGTGCAATCAACTTATGAGGATTGTACAGCATGTGTGCGGGTGGACGGCAGCTTATCGCCCTGATTTGACACCAACATTGATGTCAGACAGGGATACGTGCTGTCGGCTCGGCTATTCATCCTGTATCTGGACAGTTGCCTTCAGAGAATAAGAAACATGAATGTGGGAATGCGAATGGGCGACTCAGTGGTCAACTGCCTGCTTTATGTAACCGTCGCGGTATTAATAGCAGAATCTCCATCCGAATTGCAAACACTAGCTATAACAATGAAAGATAAAATAATGGTACTTGAAAGTGATACTACCAGAACGAACATTAGGATTACGGTTGATGAAGTAGTGTTGGAGTAAGTGGATGAGACTTCATATCTTGGAAGCGATTTTAGCAGCGATGGATCGGATGTACACCGCTGGTGTGGAGAGACGAGGGAGTGTGGGGAATAGCGTGAATGGAGCGTTGAGTAAACTTCTAGGCAGCCGAAATCTAAGCCAGAAGGCACAACTCGCTGTACACAATGCGGTACTAATCCCAACGTTAACTCGGTCGGAGACGAGCTCGGTGGCGCAGTGGTGAAACGCGTTGTTACACTACTTTGACACCAACGCTCGTGGGTTCGATTCCCACACAGTACAAACATTTGTGTGCATGAACATCTCTGTTTGTCTTGGTCTGGGTATTTTCTATGTATGATAAGTATGTATTTACAAAAAAAAAATGTATTTACGTATGTTTATCAGTTGTCTAGTACCCATAACACAAGCTTCGCTTACTTTGGGGCTAGGTGGCGCTGTGTAATTTGTCCGACAATATTTATTATTATTTATTATTATTATAACTCATATAAGTGAGAGCTAGGTATGTCAGAGAGAGCATGAAAGTAGAATAAATGCGGTCGAGATAAGAGCATTGCGCAAAATTTGTGGTGTAACGCTTGCTGACCTCGTTCGTAATGATGACGTAAGAAAGAGAGTTGGCTAAAAGAGAGTGTCGGTGTTAAAATAAGAAAAAGCATGCTCCGTTGGTTCGGATATGTAGACAGAATGCAGAATGAGGGAATGACGAAACAGATATACAATGCGAAAGTGGAAGGATGTAGGAGCCAAGGAAGACCAAGACTAACCTACCATGACCAAATTGGTCGGCGAGCGTACATGAAAAGAGCTATGAATGTTAATGAAGAACTGCGTCTTATGACCCTCAGTTCTCTCTGCTTACCCCTCAACGGACCTGGCGTGAAGATGTACATACATATAACAAAATTTAATTCAAAACTTAAATTGAATAAACATGTAATAATTAACTTCTGAAGAAAAACCAAAACTCTCTGTTGGAAATTTTCTGATTAGAACTTGTTATATTTTGTAAAAGGAATAATTTATATATATTATAATGCATAAAAGATATTTTTATTGTTTTCAGCACATGAGGTCACAATTGGGGCAAAACACGGAACCTGAAGATCGTTTTCTGAAAATGAGAAATAACGTAAGCAAGAAAAAATAATTTCGTTTTGCTTTTTAAACTCCAGGGATCTGTTTCAACTGAGGGTTACTACGTGTTATTTTAGAGTGCAAGAGATGCATTCATGTAGTAAGTAACGCAAGGTATGCAGACGTTACATACAACGCATATATACACTTTTTTTTTAGTTTAAGCGTTCGCATTTCAAATTTCATTATATTAGCTAATTGCCTAGTAGTAGCCATAAGTTAATAGTTTTTTTAATACCTAGCTTAATATTAGCGTATGACTTTGTGACTAAAATATACAATCATTCAAAACGAAATAATATTGGATGCTTGTATATTTTAATTTAATTAAAATTTTTGATTAATCACTTGACCATGTTCTGCTTTTATATTAGTCATTATAACTAGCCTTAGACTTAGACTTCAGAATTACTTCATTGGCTAAATGAAGTAATTCTGAAGTCTGTCCTTATTCTAAGTCCCGTTAAACTAAGCAACAAGGTCACTGGCTTTATTCATTAGAAAAAGTGTCATTAGTCCATATTTCTCTAGTAGTAGTAAACTTGTAAACAGAATAGGTTTAAGTTAGCATATTATTTGTATGTTTTAGGAAATAAAGAAGGAAGAGGCGTCGATGGCGGAAATAGTAACTATTTTTTGTTTAGTTGAACAACATCAGTTAAACTATTTGCCTTATTTGGCGTACTAGCTCATCATGGTCGTGTAAATAGATGTATTATCTCTCTTATTTCTTGTTATATTATTACTTTCAATCATTGTTTAATAATTACTTCTCATTCTTCATCGTATTCTGCAACTAATACACGTTTTCACTTTCTCCATTTCTTTGTATGCGTTTAACTACTTTCAACTTGGTTTTGCGCGAATAGATAAGATTACCATTTGATGATATTGCTAATAAAATGCATTAGGTTACGTAACGAAAATTTTTATGTTTGTACGTCATTTGATGAGCCCGGTGGTGGAGTGGTTCGTAGGTTCGATTCCCATACAGGATAAACATTTAAGCTCATGAACATGTCTTTTTGTCAAATATTATTCAGGAAAGCATTCTGCATTAACAGAACTGCAATAAAAGGCTTACAAGAAAGACTAATCAGAGATCTCATACTCAATTTAAACAAGGTAAGATTGCATTTGGATGCTGTATGTGCTGTGCTAGGGTATCAGTACAGCATTGTCGAGAGCCTTCGAAATACCTGAAGTTGTAATACAACTTAATATGTACTGCCCAGGTGCATGTCATGCAGTCCACGTATGAGGATTGTATTACATGTTTGTGGATAGACGGTAGTTTGTCACTCTAGTTTGATGGCAAAATTTCTGTCAAGCAGGGTTGCATGCTGTCTGCTGTGCAGTTCATTTGGAATCTCAATGATTGTCTAAAGGTTTACAAATGACGAATTACGCTTGGGTGACCTAGTGTTGAATTGTTTGCTTAATGCAGACGATGCCATGTCAGTAGACACATCATCTGAACTGCAGACGCTAGTCACAATGATAAAACATGACTGTATGGAGAAAGGCTTATATAACTTATTACGAAAGCAACTAACATTTTTCGTCGAAAGATTGCAACTAAAGAAACGCAAGAATTACGGTTAAAAATCTTGTGTTGGAACAAGTAAATAAGATTTTAAATAATATATTAGATGTACAGCTAAGTGCACGTCAAGCTTTACACTTTGACCTTTGCACCGCTCTTATATCGAACGGAATAAGAGTTACAATTGAAATTTGAGTGTTAAGCGTGATCTGCTCTTAGCTGTACCATCAACAGGGATGGAAGGTATCCCGTTATATGGAGTGAGTGCAGCGAATAGTGTGATTGAAGCATTGGGAAAAGAGAGTATCGTTATAAGATAAGAAGAAGAATGCTCCGTTAGTTCGGCATACGGTCCACCTGATGTAAAGCAGTTACCGTAGCTTATGAACGCTTGTAATACATTCGCGTGATACTTCCTCTGCTGCTAACACAGCAACTCCTTACGAGCTTACTGGTGACCTCACGCACACACAGGAACACGACAACCCTCTTAGGGAGTTGTTATTTGGCCGCGGTTTTTTGTGTGGTGCTTTGATGTGCCCTATGTATGTATGTATGTATATCTTCACGCCAAGTCCCTTGCGGGGTAGGCAGAGAGAACCGAGCGCCATAAGACGCGGTCCTTGCATACTTCACTCGCTTCTGTGACATTCATAGCTCTTTTCATGCACGCTCGCCGGTTCCTGGGGCTTCTGACATCACCTTCTGATAAAACACGACCAATTTGGTCATGGTAGGTTAGTCTCGGCCTTCCTCGGCTCCTACATCCTTCCACTTTTGCATTGTATATCTGTTTCGTCATTCTTTCGTCCCGCATTCTTTCTACATGTCCGAACCAACGGAGCATGCCCTTTCTTATCTTAACACCGACACTCTCTTTTAGACCAACTCTTTCTCTCACGTCTTCGTTGCGAACGCGGTCAGCAAGCGTTATGCCACAAATTTTGCGCAATGCTCGCATCTCGACCGCATTTATTCTACTTTCATGCTCTCTCTGCCATACCCAGCTCTCACTTCCATAAGTAAGCGTTGGTATTAGCACCGCGTTGTGTACAGCGAGCTGTGCCTTCTGGCTTAGATTTCGGCTGCCTAGAAGTTTACCCAACGCTCCATTCACCCTATTCCCGGCACTCACTCGTCTCTCCACATCAGCGGTGTACCTTCCATTGCTGCTAAAAGCACTTCCAAGATATACAATCTCATTCACTTGCTCCAACACTACATCATCAACCATAATCCTAGTGTTCGTTCTGGTTGTCTCTCTTGATGTGCCCTACCTCTCTTAAAACATCCAGACCAAGACAAACAGACATGTTCATGCACTATTTGCCTTGTGTGGGAATCGAATCCACAAGCGCTGGTGTCAAAGTCGCGTCATTCAAGACTGTGCCACCGAGCTCGTCGTTTTTGAAAAAATGCAGAAACAATTGGCCACGCGAAAGTGGAAGGATGCAAGAGCCAGGGAAGGCCGAGATCTTCTACTTTTTGTAAGCGTTATGTTATATATATATATATATATTATTACGGCGGGGTTCGTACGAAGGGAAAATCTGATTTCCCTTTTCTTATATACATCGTCGGGAGGAATTCAAGCATACGGCCCACCTGATGTAAAGCAGTTACCGTAGCCTATGAACACTTGTAATATATTAAGTATCACTCGTGCGATGCCTCCTCTTCTGCTTACACAGCAACTGTTTAGGAGCTTACTGGTGACCTTGACGGGCTCGGTGGCGCAGTGGTGAAACGCGCTGTTACGCTACTTTGACACCAACGCTCGTGGGTTCGATCCCACACAGTACAAACATTTGTGTGCATGAACATGTCTGTTTGTATTGGTCTGGGTATTTTCTATGTATAATAAGTATGTATTTACAAAAAAAAAATGTATATCAGTTGTCTAGCACCCATAACACAAGCTTCGCTTACTTTGGGGCTAGGTGGCGCTGTGTAATTTGTCCGACAATATTTATTTATTTATTTACCTCCCTCACACACAGGGACACAACAATCTTCTAGGGAGTTGTTATTTGGCTGCGGTTTTCTGTGAGGTGGCGGTACTTCCCAAGACGGGCTGCTTTGATGCACCCTACCACTCTTAAATCCCTATGGGTTGCGGAGGTCTGACGGCAGTCGTTCCATGTAAAAATCAGTATCATCGCCAAATCATTAAGCTTAAGTAGCGGACCCCGCCCATAAGATGGATTAGAAAAACCGGTATAACGCTAAGAAGAAGAAGAAGATGCACATAAATAAGATGAAGAAATGATTTTGTAAAATCGTTCTGTAGGTGATATATGTATGATTCTTAAATAAATAAATAGACTGATATATTCCAAAATACGACAATTAAATACCAGGGTCACATGCAAGTCGTAACTAATTTATTCGACTGAGCAAAAGGAATGGTAATATTTTTTGAGTACGTATGTCCGTTAATTTGTACCTTGTATAGCCTAAACAATTTGACTTATTTTGAAGGGTAAGATGTCGTAATATTTGTCCTTGACGCCTTGAGGCCCGTTATGTACTTGGCGCCGTAACGCGCATGGCGGAATTCAGCCACGCGGGCCGCGACGGGTGGGGGGATTACGGACCATCTGAAGTGTTATGAGCTTATGCGGTGTCTACAAAAAAATAATATAGCGGACATAAATTGTCGAAGTATGAGGTATGTGATCTTTCACTCTATTATACTTGAGTTATCAGCTTTTGTAAATATTTATAATCAGACTTCAGATCTTTTCTCTTCTGGTGGAGTAAAAAACTAGTAAAAATGAAAATTTTTATGGTGATTTTGTGTTCATTAATGTAGTGAGAATTTTATGTTATTTTATACACACTTAGACCTTCAATACACACACTTCCCACACGCACCCTCTCTCTCCCTCACACAACTACACAAATATGTAACATGCGTCATGTATACACCCGGCCATTGGTTTTTCTATTTTTTTTTTGTTTTTAATATTATCATGCTCATAATCATGCTTATTTCACTAACCTACACCTACTACTAAATTGTCATCTATTCTTAAATTTTTAATACACTGCGGGAGAACGGTTGCTCCTAACCCAAGCATTGGTTTTGCCCAAACTGGACAAATGGAGTATCTGACCATTGTATTTTACGATAATGTAAGAAAGTAACAAATATTTATTTATTAACTTCTCTTACAATTTTGCAATTGTGCAAATTATTCTTTAATTTTGAAAAAATGTTTTATAATTTTCAGATGAGCAAAGTACCAAGGCCCCCATCGGAAAATTCCTATAATCCGAAAATGGTAAACATTTTAGGTGTTGCTGTAATGTTACATAATTACTTATCGCGATTATAGAAAAATCGGCCAAGTGCGAGTCGGACTCGCGCACGAAGGGTTCCGTACCATTATCTATAAAAACGGCAAAAAAAATCACGTTTGTTGTATGGCTCCCATAGAGAAGCAGTAAAGGTTGAGGAACTCTAAATAATGCGGAAGTTCCGCATTATGAGGAAGCGGAAGCGGTATCTTCATCAACCGTAGTTCGAAGTGATGAGTGAAAACGGTTTCAATATTTCATTTAAAAGGATTTTACACTAAATTATATCATATGTAGACGAAATCGCATTGTTTTAGTACTTCTGTCCAACTGGCTACATTATGTTCGTCTTGATGCATACATACGAGTCCAGTAAAATAAATTGGGGTATGTTTCTTTATTAAAGTGTAAAGAAAGCATATTCTATCCAAGTTTTTCGAAGAACAGCCATTGATAGTACATATATTTATTTAAAAATGCGCGATATAGCTTGTGACGTCATTTGTGTGTAAACAAATTACCAGTCGTAAAAGTTATTAATATATTCCAGATATTAAAGCTACCCGTACTGAGAAGGACTTAGAATAATATTTGCGTGTTCTACCGATTGTACAATGGGATGTCTTCCGAGGAGTTGTTTGACATGATGACAACAGCCTCATTTTACAATCGCACCGCTTGCCATGAAACGGAGCGACTATGCTGAGCCAATATAGTCAAAGTCAAAATCTTTTTATTCCGTAAAAATGGCTACATTTGTTTGGAATCGTCACAATTTTTTTCCCTACCGTGCAGTTCATGACTAGGTGAGCACTGATAAAAATACTGCCAAAAAACTCAGGCATCTCTCTTTTGGTATCCAAACAAATTTACATATTTTATTAATTACATTATAATTGGATCGACTCACTCCCAGGCATTTTTATCATTAATATAGTCAGATACTTTATAATAAAAAGCTTATACACGGTATTGAACCCTTAAGTTTTAAGGAGAGATTTTGCTTTCCTTTGTGTATTCTACCCATTTTATAATGGGCTGTGTTCTAAAGAATTGATCGATATGATGCGGACAGCATGTTTTTTAAACGTACCGCTCGCCGACGCCGGTATTCACCCTCATACGTTGGGACCGCAATGGTTGCGTACTGTGCGGTTCCAGAGAAATTTTCTACCGCGAACTATTGTGTGGAATGAGCTCCCTGCCGAGGTTTTCCCTAGGTAGTACAGTATAGGGTTCTTTAAGAAAGTAAGCAGGTTTTTACAGAGTCGGCATCACAAGAGTGGTGTTGCAAATGTCCATAGGCTACGGTAACTGCGTACCATCACGTAGGCCGTACGCTTGTTTGCTGCACTAAGGTGTAGTGGTATGAAAAAAAATATTGCGAAGAGCAAGATGGTGTACGCTACAGTTTTATTTATCCGTGTAGATGGAGGGTGACCCATCCCAAGAGTTTGTACCAAATGATGAATACGACCCGATGCCGGGTTATTCGGGGATGTCTGGAATGGTAAGTATATTATAAGTTAAGTTCGAATATTTGGGGGTGCGTAAATGTATTTAATTCAGGTGTTGAATGAATAATATGCACAGCGCTATTGTGACGAAAAAAATAATTATTCTTCTATTTCCCTACAAACGAGTTTGTTTTTAGGAACACCGTTCCTATATGAAATCTATATAGAAATTAAAGAATTGCTTGTACCGGCTAAGCATCTTGTATAAAATCCGCAACTTTCTCTCAGAAAAGTCACGGGTGAGGGTCTGTGAATCATTAATATTATCAAGACTAAACTACGGCGATCTCCTGTATGGACCGCGTTTATTAGGCAGGACGCAACGGTTAATACAACGTGCTCAAAACACGTGCTACCGTTTCTGCTTCTACATTCCCCCGCGTACTCATATTTCCCCATATCTTAATAAGGCATCCATACTAAACATGGAATCACGTAGAGAGTTGCATCTTGCCAGTCTTATATTCGATCTTCTTAAATTCAAAAAACCAGAGTACTTGCATGGCAAGTTGAAATACTCCAAAAAAGGCGACATCAGATCAATTCGCTCCGTGCTCTCATTTCATGATCATAAGATCGTAGCATTTACCGGAAGCTTTAGATATGCGGCAACGAAGTGTTGGAATAATATCCCACCACCCATAAGAAATCTTAATGCCAAAGTCACTTTCAAACTACACCTCAAAGCATTCATGTTGGAAAAACAAAACTTGGTATTCCCACTTTCTTTGCCGTGTATAAAGTAAGGAATACAATCATCGGTGGTAGATAGCTGAAATCCTCACACATTATTAACATCAATGATGGATGGTTTTATTTACATTTTGTACTACACAGACACTTCTGTAATACAGACTAGGTGACTTTTTATTGCACTTGTCCTCGGCTACTCAAGGGTGATAGCTGAAAATCAGTGGTTGCTCTTTCTGAGCGACATTACTCACTGAGCTATAGCCTAGTTGCGCTACTGCAGCACACGCGTTCTATAAATAAGACATCCTCAGCACAGTATGTATATTCTTGTCTGTAACCTCTTATGTGTAAATTATTGTGTGTACGTGTGTGTTTTAGGAGCAAAATAAATCATTTATCTATCTATATGCTTGTCTCTGTGTGCATTTGTTTGTGCGTGTGCCTGTGCGTTTGTTTGTGTATGCGTTTTTTTCGATTATCAGATTCGGATTAAGCATAAAAAAGTAGAATAGGAATGTTCAGCAACACCGTTCCTATCTCTTAAGGAACATGGTCAAAATGGGCGACAAATAAAAAAAATTGTCATATAATTGACGAGCCAGGTGTTCCTCTGGCAATGCAAGCTTGCGCATTCTCAACTGGTTGTGTTTGTAAAGCTTTATTGAATAATAAACAAATAATATCCAAAAGCAGGACTAGTGATAGTCCAGTGGATAAAGAACCAGCCTATTAATCAACGGGTCTCCGGTTCAAATCCTGGTTGGGGCATGTATCACAAAATTCGTGTTTTCGGATTTATGTACATATATGTAATTATCACTTGCTCGGCGGTGAAGGAAAACAGAGGAAACCCGCACGTCTAAGAAATTGTATTTCGAAAGAAGTGTGATCTAACCTAAAGAAGGTCTGGTTTTCTCTCTGGATTGTGGAGGTCTTACGGCAGTCGCTCCATGTAGAAATCAGGGTCTTCGCCATATCTTTAGGTTTAGGTGGCAGACGTCGCCAATCCTAATGGATTAGGAAACGGGATAACGCTAGGAAAAAGAAGAAACAAATAATCTAATTAAAGTATTATTTGTTTTATATAGGGAAATTGAACCACAGCGGACTTATCCCTTATATTTAAAAGAGGTTAACTTATTATTAAAGGGATCTCTTCTGGTCAACCGGTTAAATGTTTGAATATTCTTTAAGAAAGGTACGGCGCATCAAAGCAGCCCATCTGGGGAAGTACCTTCACTACACAGAAAACCGCATCCAAATAACAACTCCCTGGAGAGTTGGTGGTTGTGTTCCTGTGTGTGAGTGAGGTCACCAGTAAGCTCCTAAGGAGTTGCTGTGTTAGCATCAGAGGTGGCATCGCGTATGTGGTATTTAATGTATTGTCTGCGTTAATAGATTACAGTTACCACTTTACATCAGGTGGGCCGTAAGCATGAATGCCTCCCGACGTCGTACAAAAAAAAGGTAAATTGTCGTCGGTGCTACATTAGCACCAAGGTTCGCTGGTTCGATTACCACAAAATGCAAACATTGTGAACGACCATGTTTGACGAGCTCGGTGGCGCAGCGGTTAATAACGCGACTTTGTCACCGACGCTTGTGGGTTCGATTCCCACACAGACAATAATGAAGAAAAATAATTTGTTGGTCTGTTTGTATTAGAGGTATGTTAATTACATAAATAAAAAAGTATTGATGCATGTTTTTTTAGTTATCTAGTAGCCATAGCACCAGCTTACGTTTGCTTAGTTTGGGACTAGATGGACATCCTGTTTATACACTAAACCTTGGAGTTGCTATATTAGCAGTGGGGGTTCAATAACTCGTGTGCATAAGGTGGGCCGAATGCAAGTATGGCTTCCGCTATTGTAGGATACAACTATATAGAAAATATCACATTAACACAGAAATAATTTATACGGCTAATAAAAGGGAAAACAAGTGTTACGTGCGCTAAAGATTGTCATATTTTGAAACCAATGTTTAACAAATAAAGATTTTGATTGATTGATCCATAATTAATTGTTTGTTTTTAGCAAACCTTTGAAGGAAGACCATCGCAAATGTATCACAATCAGGGTGGATATCAGCAGGTACCCATGGTGAGTGGTTAACAACTGGACAAATGTTACTATTCGGTTGATGAGTAGTTAAAAAGATTTATTGCATTAAATTCTACTATTCTATGCTATCCTTACTTGATTTTGCAAGGAATTCTAATGTATTTTTTTAAATAACACAACTATAAAAACAATTTAATTTGGTCACATTGTTGTACTAATTTGTTGTTCTAATGTTCTAATTGAACATAATATCGGCACGTTATAATAATAATGACAGAATACAATAATTAAAATTTCTTCTCATTTACATTTCACTGTAATCTTAAACCTCACCTCTTATGTGATCTATCTCAACTTAGAAAATCTATCTATCTATAACTTCAAATAGGCAGAGAGTGCCGAGCGCCACATGACTCGTTTCTTACACACCTCACTCGCTTCTTTAACGTTGATTGCTCTTCTCGTGCACGCTCGCAGGTTTCTAAAGCTCCTGACATCACCTTTTGATAAAACACGACCAATTTAGTCATGGTACTTAGAAAATAAACGCATTTATCTGTACAGTATGTGACATCTGAAAAATACATACTCATAGATCTATTTCCATATCTACATCTTCACCTCAGACCTTGACAAGCAGAAGGATAGACAGAGAGAACTGTGTCCTTAAATATTCACTCGCCTCTTTGATATTCTTAACATCTCATCTCTCTACCCTTCTCTATTTATGAGTTACACAACACTGACGGCTACCTTTTTTATACAACGTCTGGAGCCATACAAGCATACGGCCCACCTGATGTAAAGCGGATATCGTAGCCTATGAACGCTTGCGATACATTAAGTATAACTCCCGCGATGCGACCTGTGCTGAAAACACAGCAACTCCTTAGGAGTATACTGGTGGCCTCACTCATACTTATTTGGCTGCAGTTTTCTGTGAGGTGGATGTACTTCCCCAGACGGGCTGCTTTGATGGCATGGGTGCGTTCAGGAAAGGTGTATAAATATTAATAGGGATCTACTTCATTGTGTTTTTGATTTCTACAATCTTTCAGTATTACACGCGTATTTTCCAAAAATAGAAGGAAATGTAACCAGTAGTGTTTTTTGTAACTACTGCCTGTTGCTTATCTCCGGTGATACAACTCAAGGCTTTAGCCATTCAGATTAGCAACATAATGATGCTTGCATTTTTTTTTTTGATTATAGCATCAATTCAAATTCAACGCAAGAGTGACACCCCTGGTGTTGTCCATACGCTACGGTGACTGTTTACCATCAGGCAGGCCGTATATTTGTTTGCCATCTTAGTGGTATAAACAAAAACATAACTAGTCTGGCCATAAATACTGTTACATAGAAACTTTTCCTTTTTCAAATCTTTAATTATTTTGAATTTGGAAAGCGTTTATTATTTTAAAAACTTCTTTTCCCGCCGTTTTACATTTTTTTTTCGTGTTTATTTCACTTCAGAGTGTTAATGAAAATAGGATTGATAGAGCCGTCGGTCATATTTAAGACACTTCAAAAGTTCGGTATCAGCCGTATATTCATATATCGTACTATCGACAGATATACCAACATTTCCTCTGTTGAAGACCATAAAAGATTATGGCGACCGCGTGCTGTTAGAACTACAAAGGCTGTTAATGTTGTTAAAGCCAGAATACGCCTAAACCCCATTTCAAGAAACAAAAAAGCTTATCGTGAGAAATGAAGATTCCCGCTAGGATTCGTAGCATATAATAAAACGAGACCTGAAGCTCGGCGCTTATCGTCGATATATAGTCCATGCTCTAAATCAAACCCTACAGTTGAAGAGAGTGGATCCATCAAACGCCTTCTGTCCCGATACGCAGTTTGAAAGACACAGAAATATCATCTTTACTGGTGAAAAAAATTCACGATTGAAGAGCACTCGAACAAGCAAAGTGGTCAACCCAAATGGTCGGAAAAGTACATTGTGGTCATCATTCTGCATCTGTAATAGTTTGGTAGGGGCGTCTTATTAAAGCTTTATTTTTGTGAAAAAGGATCGTAGACTGCAGCTAAGTTATATCAAGAGACTGTTTTGGATCGTGTTGTGAAACTACTTTTTAAAAATGTACTTTCTAGCAAGTCTTTGCACCTGGTCACAAGGCACGAACTACCCAAGCGTGGCTCGAAATCAACCTTCCGGAATTTATAAGACCACTAGCCCTTGTCTAGCCTAGATCTGAACCCATTAGACTATAAATTATAGTCAGTTTTAGAGGACATGGCCTGCTCGAAAGGACACGTCGACAATATGTCTCATAAGAAATCTCTGGAGCAAGCAGTGGCTAAATTTCCCATGGAAACAGTGCATAAATCCATAGATTCGTGGCCAGACAGATTAAAGGCCCGTATCAAAGCCAAAGGCAGCCATTTCTATTAGATTTTTTTATTTAGTTTTTGCTGAGACTTCCATAAATATGTACATATAAGTTTTATTAAGATTACATTACTTCGCAAAAACATTAATGCATATTCATTTGTAACAGAAATTAATGGCCGGACTAGGTATATTCTTTTTATATAGATTTTCGTATACATCGTCATCATTATCCTGCGCAGGTCCTAGTTCATCTGTTGTCGATGCAGTATGACTGTTTATTTCATTTAGCATCTTCAGTCGTTATCGAATCATCCAAACTATTTTTGTCTATCAATCTTCACACAATCCATCTTTTCTTTAGTCCCATTCTCTAACTCTGCCCGCTGATATTCATCATCATACTCGTTATGGCACATATCTGTCATCCCTTCTCATCATATGTCTATATCAAGATATATTCCATTATTACTTTGAATATTAGCAATACCAGGAACGAATGCCACCGCCGTCGTACCAGGACCAGGATGGATATCCGCAGATGCCAGGAATGGTAAGCCATAACTACTTTACATTATATTAATTAGATTATAAACGTAAAAATATTGAGGTAAAATAGATTGCGAGCCAAATAAAAATAAGATAGTCAATGTTAGCAACCCGCTCATTGTCCATTGATTACAACTATACAAAAAAAAATTGACTTTGTCCTAAAATTTATTTTATGATTTTTCTATTCATTGTGCTCTAAAATAAAGAAAAAGTACCTATATTCCGTATAATGCTTGCTATGGTGGTAGTTATGATAATAAATAATAACATGATACATAATAATATATTTATTAAATAGTTCCAATGTATTTAAAAACACCGCGAAAAATAAAGGGATCCTAACTATCACACTGCGTCTACAGAGGTCACTTAACAACAATTAACTGTGTTGTAGAAGACTCAAAGGGGTTAAAATGCCATCTGTAAATATGATGCTGATGCATTTAGTTATAACTAGTCTTGCCATAAATACTGAAACAAAGAAAAAGAAAATTTTCTATTGCAAATAACATTTATTACTTTTACAGTGTGTTCGTTTAATACGTAAATATAAAACAATTTAAAATATAAAAAGCTTATTCGGAGTGGTCTCCATTGGCTGCCATACAGTCCTTTAAACGTTGAGGCCAGTTATCAATAGAAGCACGCACTCTTTCCATGGGAAAATTCTTCACTGCCAATCGTACGGATTGTTTTAGGGACTCCAAATTATCATGGCGTTTAGAGCAAGCCGTACTCTCTAAAACTGACCATAACTCATAATCCAGCGGATTAAGATCGGGACTAGACGACGGCCAGGCTTCAGCTCTGATGAAGTCCGAAACGTTCGTTCCAACCAAGACTGCGTAGACCGAGCTTTATGACCCGGCACCGACTCTTGCTGGAAGGACCATTCTTGGTTATTAAACATGGTGTTGTTAAGGGGCTTCGCTACCTTCTCAAGAATGGTATCTTGATACACTTGTGCCTATGTTTTGATACCTTTTTCACAAAAGTATGGCTCAGTCACTCCTTCATAGCTAATACCCCACCAAACCATCATTGAAGTCGCATAGTGCCCACGTTGCACTCTGTCGACTAATTGGAAAGCTTCCTTAGAGCTTTGAGCATAAATATGGTCATTTTGTTTGTTAAATTGTAAAAATTTTCTCATCCGTAAACAAAATTTTTCTGTGACCTCCCTTTGCGTACCGCTTCAGTAGTTGTTTCGATTTTACCACCCTATTCTTTTTTAGATTATCAGTTAAGAAATGACCAGTACGTCTCTTATAGGCTGCAAGTCCTAAGTCATCTTTTAAAATACGCGACATGGTTCTAGGTGCTATCTTCTTCTCCCGAGATAAAATCTTTTGCTTTCGGACAGGATTTCTTCGAATTCTTTCCCTTACTGCTTTGACCACCTTTTTTCGTACGAACACTACGTGGACGGCCAGATCTTTTTTTGTCACAAACAGAGGAGGTCCCATTGTACCTATTAATAGCCCGGTACACAAAGATTTTACTAATACCAAGCGTATGGAGAGTTTTAAAAATTGCATTTGGCTCCATACCTACTTTGTGTAATGCAATCACAGCGATTCGGTTCTCTTTAAAACCCCACTCCATTTTAATATCGCAAAATATTGTATAATGGATTGGCGCCAAAATGAGAACATCCAGTGAACAATCATATAAAAATGACAGATTCCAAATTCAAATGTAATATTTTGTTTATTTTTAATTGTAAAAGTATATATGGCCAGACTAAGTATATGTAGTGTATTTATTAAAGTACGAGATATTTTGGAAATCTCAACAAAAAAGTAAGTTGTCTCTGGAATTTTAGTGAACATCAAAGTTGAAAATTACCTAGCTGTAGTTAAAAATAGTTTAGAAACCTTTTCAACCATGAGTCTCTATGCTATGTTTTCAACATGCTCATTTAGATAAATTTGAAAACAACATGGGGGCCTACTCCGAACAACAAGTAGAACGTTTTCGTCCTGATAACAAGGACTTCGAACAACCTTATCAGGGTCAATACAACGACAATATAATGGGGACTAGATTTGGGGTTTAGTGACAGAAAGTATTTTTAAATATGAAAATGTAATAAGGTTTAATTTTAAACTATTTTTCCACTATTTTGTAATTTGATATGATAGTATAAGTTGTTAAATACTCGTATAATACAATAATATATTTGTTACGATATGCTAATAAATAACAGTTCTGACTGTGGATTTTCTAAAATATTAACGTTTCTCATGGAAACAAAAGCAAACTTTTTCAGATCATATATCGTTTTTCGTGTAACTATCGATAAATCTTTCGAAATTTCATACCCTGAAAACAAAGTTGAATTGCTTGTTGACTTGTGTTATTTATATAAAGTTACACTTCCTACTAATAATACCCACAATAATTAACAAATGAAAGAATTGCTTTATAAACACGAAGCACACAAACGTGTGAATAAAACCAGCGCTGTAATTCACCTGGACCTGCAAGGTCACCAGGTCTCTACCTCGAGTCTGCGGTATATGATACATTTTAGACAAGAACTTGTACAATACAATTACTACAAACTACTCGTAACAATATTGCTCCAAAGATTCTAATTAGCAAACAAATTGATTATTTGAACTATGTATGGCTCGTAGCGGAGATACAATTTAAGCAATGTTTAAAAGTTATACTAACGGAAAATGTGCAAGGGTAAGTGTGAAAGATAATGTGTCTGTTTCTAGGATGGGTAAATATGATTATTATGGGCGTGGGAAAACGTTAATGTGAATTTTTGATTAACGTGCAAGATAAACAATGTTTATAAGTACGGCTTATAATATTATGTGTAGTTTTAAGGTATTATATTTATGGTATAACGCTAGGAATTCATCATGATCAGTCGTTATCAAATCACCCACACCCTTTTTTGTTCACATCATTCTTCACGCATCCATCTTTTCTTCGGTCCAACTCTTTTCCTCTCCCTCATCACCTGCCCATACCAAGGTATTTTCTCATAATACTGTGAATTATCAGCAATATCAGGCACGAAGACCACCGCCATCGTACCAGGACCAGGAAGGATACCCCCAGATGCCGGGAATGGTAAGCTATGACTACTATATATATTGTCCCAGGAGCATATACTTAATTATATTAATTAGATAAAAAACCTAATAAAACAGTCAAACTGTAGGAAATACTTGTGTCTGAAATTGAGACATCACTAGAACAAGTCTCGGATTGGGGTAGACTGAATTTAGTTCAACTTAATCCCCTAAAAATACAAGTGTGCGTGTTTACCGCGAAAAGTCCCTATTTATCGTCGCTCCTCGATTAGAAGGTATACCCCTCAGCGTTACGCCTAGCATGGGTATCCATCCTGGGTGTCGTCATATCGAGCGATGTACAGTTTCGCGGTCATCTGGAGAGCAAGGCTAAGTTGGCGTCCAAGAAGTTTGGTGCGATGAATAGAGCTAAACAATACCTTACACGTCAACATCGCTTTTAACTTTATAAGGCCCAGGCTCATATGGAATACTGTTCACATCTTTGGACCGGCGCGCCACAATATTTGTTTACTCCATTTGATCGGATACAACATAGAGCACTTCGAATCGTCGGCGACCCAATGACCTCCGCTCGGCTGTACTCGCTTTGTGCAAGAAAAGACGTTGCTTCTCTTTGTGTACTGTACAAATTGTATCATGGGGAGTGTTCGGAAGAGCCGTTCGGCTAACACAATCTAAAATTTCACCCTCACCATCTTAATGAGAGGAAATTTACTACAGTACGCTTTTGAGGCATTTTCTACCACGTACGGTGAAATTGTGAAATAAATTACCCTCAGCGATGTTCTCGAACAAATACGATATGGGTGCCTTCAAGAAAAGAGGCTATGTTTCCCTAAAAAGGCTGGCAACAAATCGGTGATCCTTTGGTATTGCTGTCTATGGGCGGTGGTGGAGGTAACCACTGGTCATCAGGTGACCCACATGCTCGGTTGCGCCCCTCTAATATTAAAAAAAGATACATTACTGTATCCTACAGTCAATGTTAGCGACATGCTGATTAATTATAATATTTATGTAAAGTTAGATACATTTACTATCAATAATATGTACGATTTAAGCACATATATGTAATATTATCGCTTTCTCGGCGGTGAAGGAAAACAAAGCTGGAAAACCAAGAAATTATATTACGACGTGTGACCTAACCTAACAAAGGTCTGATTTTCTCTGAGCTGATTTGGTTTAGTCGCTCTATATCAAAATCAGTATCTTAGCCAATCCTTAAGTTTAGGTAGCGGAAATTGTCAGTCCTAGTGAATTAGGAAACGTGATAACGCTAGTAAGAAGAACATCGATTATCAGTCAAATATTTGTTTGGTAACCGTTGAAAATCATCCTAATCCTCTCGTCCTGCAGGCTGTGTCCCACCACAGCCTCCTTTCTCCAGTTACCAAAACCGTAGGCCACGTAGCGTCCTTTCAGATCAACCTGACGAACTTTCGAGAGCTTTGGACCGCAATCCTATCCATCAAGCTCTATTTGCTTGATTTTTAGCTGTTAAGTTTAGGTTGATGCTCGTAGATGTATTTGTGTAGAAACAGTTGGTGTTTAGACAAAAATGTATGTATGTATATCTATACGCTTGGTCCCTTGCGGGGTAGGCAAAGAGAACCTAGCGCCATAAAACGTGGTCCTTATACGGTAGGTCTAGCTTCTTTAACATTCATAGTGCATTACACGCATGCTTGCCGGCTTCTAGAGCTCCTGACATCATCTTCTGATAAAACACAACTAATTTGGTCATGATAGGTTAGTCTTGGTCTTCCACAGCTCCTACATCCGTTCACTTTCGCACCGTATATCTGTTTCGACATTATTTTATCTTGCATTCATTTTACATATCTGAACTAACGGAGCATGCCTTCTCTTTATAGAATACATTCAAATTAATGCGCTAAATATTTTATGAAGAATTAAAAGAGTAAACGAAGTTGTTGAAACTTTCCAGTTATATCCGAGTAGACAAAAAATATATCACTATTAATCTGATTGTTCTTAGTGAATTAAAACATTATTATTACGTTATATATAGCACACGTATTTGCGCGGAGGACCACCATCATCCATGGGGCAGTCATCAAACGGATACGGACATATGTCGGACATGGTAACTGTAGAGTTATACCTATTTATTTACCAGACAGTTATATTACATTACAAGCTCCGCAGATTTAGCCAAAGGTAATAACTGCAGGAGAATTCACATCGGTACGAAAAGTTATATTCACCAACTGAATCAAACTTCATACTTTCAGGAACACCGTTCCTATATGAAATCTATGTGTGTGTGTGTCAGTCGCTTTTTTTCGAATGTTCGAATTTTGACTTCAGATTCGGATTCAGCATAAAAACGTAGAATAGGAATGTCTGAAAAACCAACCTCCTATCTCTTAAGGAACATGGTCAAAATGGCCGGCAAATTAAAAAAATATATATAAATTGTCATATAATTAACGAGCTAGGTGTTCCTCTGGCAATGCAAGCTTGCGCATTCTCAACTGGTTTAATCTTTTTAGTCCAGAGATCTTTTGTAATTCCGCTGAAAATACTCCGGAAGGGTTCTCAGACAAAATCCTAAAGGTTCAATACACTTACACTCTCAATCGGTAAAATTACTTAATGTTTGAAACTTACATAAAATAAAATATACACGTCGGAAAAAATTCACGAGCCAGCAAGTTATCGAAATATTTCGAGTCAAAATGGCGTAGTTTTACGAATTAAGAAGAAGAAATCGTTTTGACCCGAAATAGTAATTTGCACGGCTCCAAATTGCATTGAAAAGATTTCGATTTGGTGCCGAATATTGTGTACCGTGTCAGTGAGAGTGAAATACATTTCACTGCTGACAACTCCGATTCAGTGTAACAACTTTTCGATTCGAATGAGAATTTTCCATGTCACTGTCAATAACTGCTGCTCGTTAACAGTGGAGACCGCATTAGGCGCACCATGAACTGCGGGGATCAAAACGACGTTGGCTTTGAATGAGGGAGACTATTAAATGCATAGCAATCATGACCACAGTACAAGGCTTACGATTTTTCATATTGCCATATAATCCTAAGAAACTATTCTGTCTCCATGTGGGACTACACTGGTGGTGTAGTTATTGCTACATTTTGATGGCAAGTGAGGGACTGCAGCGTAAGGAGAGTGAGAGCCACATCACTCGGTCCTTACACATTTCACTGGGTTCTATTAAATCCATAACTCGTTTCATGCACACTCGCCTCCTAAAGCTCCTGATATTACCGATGACATACGATCATTTTGGTCATGTTAGGTGAGCCTTGACCTTCTACTTTAGCGTTGTATATCTGTTTTATCTTGCGTTTTTTTTACATGTCCGAACCAACGGAGGCTCTCGACATCGTTACTCTCTTTTTTACTTAACGTGAAGTTATTAGTATATTATATATATTTTTAATATTAGTTCAGCATAGTGGCCCCGCTTCGCCTGATGGTAAGCAAAAAGAGAAGCCCAAATTGCAGCAGCAACTGCTAAAAGACTACGGTGTCCTGTCAGTTGACGTTACCATGCTGGCCCGCAATAATACATATAGTGTAGGATATGTGCCGTATAGTTCAAATTATATTGTCATTTAACATGGAATATTAACAAAAAAATATAATAAAAGCTCAATAGCGTCATTCTAACCGAACGCGCAGGTTAAGCAATGTCGACCGCATCCTATTATGAATGTGTTTCGTAGGACAACTTAAGCCGTTGGTACCGGCTGTTGTCGATAGATAACAATCGTTAAGCTAAGTCAGTATAATAGCCTTCGGGCGGCTTGAAAACACTGGTCTCCGCCAATCCGCAGTTGAGCAGAGTAGTGAAGTATGCTCTAAGCCCCTTCAATTGAGAGATGAATTAGGATTGGTGTGTATTAGTTAAATTTTTTTGGTTAGAACATAAATGGAGAGCCAATGGATCAGCATCCAATGGAACCATCAATGAATCAACGTCCCATGGGATTGACAGTCGACCAGCGTATGGAACAGGAAATGTACCAGCCAACTGGACAGCAATCGATGAGACAGTACACGGGACAGTCGCCGAGCAGATACGGGCTCCCAAGAATGGTAATGAGTATATAACATTAATAAACAATCTTCTTCTTTTATAGTATAATTCCGTTTCCTAATCCATTAGGTATGGTGGGATCCGCTACCTAAGCCTAAAAATTCGGAGAAGATACAGATTTTTCTTAAAAGGAAACAATGTGCAGTGCACTATTCTGCCGAAAAAAAAAAGAAATTTTAGACTTAAATTTATTTAGATATCTACTCATAGTCAGTGCCTAAACTTATAATGTGTTTGAATAAAGGTGAATACTCTAGAAAAATTAATACTCGTTTTTTTCTAAGTTGTAACATATTTATGTAATCAAAATATTTACCCTCATAAGTCTAATAGGAAGTTCATGCCTTTGCGATAGAACTCTGGGGATCTAGATTCTAAAAACTGTGTGAAAGCATTTTGTACTGTCTACTGGGAAGAAAATTTTTTACCACGTAGAAAATTGTCGATAAAAATGGTAGTTAGTTGGAGCAAGGTCTGGCGAGTACGGTTTCTAACTGCAGCTCCTGTAGAGTTACAACAGTTTCTCGTGCACTGTGACGTCTTGCGTTATCATGGAGCAATAATGATGAAGATCGATTCACGAGTTGTTTCACTGCCAATTTCGCCATCATTATTCAAATTTCGGCACAGTAAACATCTTCTGTTATTGCTTCACCAGACCCGAGAAAGTGGAAACCAGGTGGGTTTCCACATGTTGTCCAAGAAATTATATTTCGAAAGACATGTGACCTAACCTAAGAAACATCTGGTTTCCATCTGTGTTGTGGGGGTCTGACGTCAGTCGCACCATGTAAAAATCAGTGTCGTCGCCAAATCCTAGACTTAGATAGCGGACCCCGTCAATCCTAACGGTTTACGAAACGAGTAACGCAATGACTAAGTGTTGAATAGATAAAAAAAAAGAATGTGGTCCTATTTGTAGGACAGTAACTAATGGGACAAGCAAATGGGACAGATTGAGCCTCTCTGTTGAGCGAGTTGTAGAGATTTCATGCATTGAATTGGAACGATTCATTGTTATGAACCTGTATAAACCTCCTAGCACGCCCTTTGAAACATTTTCAAATATCATGGAGGATGCCTTAAATAAATTATCTAATAGCCATAAAACTGTTATAATTTGTGGAGACTTTAATATAAATATCTTGGAGAAAAATACTGTTACCTACAACTTTTTAAATTTATTTAAATCAAACAATTTGCATCATATTTTTACAGAGCCAACAAGAGTAACTGCTACAAGTGCTACATGTATTGATAATATATTTAGTAATGTAAAACCTTCGTATCAATCTATAATTAATAAAGTTCAGTCAGACCATTCAGGTCAGTTGGTTTCATTTCCAAATTCTTCAAAAATACAAAGAAAGCAAATAAATTATATACCATTTAGTAAAAGCCGCTTAGAAAGATTTAAGTCTAATATAGCAGAAAAAATTGTATTGTTGCCCTATCACGGTACTCCGGACCACTTGTACTGTTCATTATTTAGCTTAATCACTAGTGAATTTAATGCAATCTTTACTCCAAAACAACTGTCTGTAAGTGACCGTATGACATTCAGTGATTGGGCAACTCCTGGTATTTATAAAAGTCGGAATAAATTGTATGAACTTTATGAAGAAAGGACCTGTAATCACAATCCGACTTTTCAAGAACTTGTAAAAAATTATGCTAAAATATTTAAACGAGCCTGTTCCAATGCTAAATCTATATATTTAAGAAATAAAATCACTGGTTCAACAAATATTATTAAATCTGTTTGGAATATGATAAATAATGAGACGGGTAGAGCGAAAGTACGTAGTCGCGACTTTCAGTTAACGATAAATGATATAGATATCAAAAATGATGTAGAAATTGCAACTGAATTTGAAAAATATTTTTCTAACATTCCTCTTATTACTACGAGAAATCTTAGGTCTTCTTCTATAGCTGCTGAACTGGTTCTCAAACAGAGCGTGGTAGAATGCGACACAATATTTGAATTTTCAGCTGTAAGCCCAAAAGATGTTTTGAACGCTTTTAAATCAATAAATATGAAAAACACTAAAGATCTGTGGGGTCTATCTGTCAAAACCATATCTTCTATTATTATTTCAATCGCTCCACATTTAGCTACAATTTTCAATTGTTGTGTGGCATCTGGTGTATTTCCTGACTTGATGAAACATAGTAAAATCATTCCATTATTTAAATCTGGTGATAGTTCGGACCCTTCGAATTTTCGACCTGTTTCCATACTGCCCATTCTCAGTAAAATTTTTGAAAAACTAATGCTTAGCCAGTTGCTCAGACATTTCAATACACATAATTTGCTTCATAGGAGACAGTTCGGATTTACGAGAGGTTGTTCAACTATAGACGCAGGGATTCATTTGCTTAAAAGTATATTCGCGGCATGGGAAGGTTCGCAAGATGCCTTGGGAATTTTCTGTGATCTGTCTAAAGCGTTTGACTGCGTGCACCATGACACTCTTGTCAGAAAATTATACCACTACGGTATCAGGAACAAGGCTCTCGAACTTCTGTCTTCTTATCTGGGCAATAGGATACAGAAGGTCGATGTTAATGGTAAGAGATCTTCGGGGTCCCCTGTAGTTATGGGAGTCCCACAGGGGTCAATTCTAGGTCCATTCTTATTTTTAGTATATATAAATGACTTACCTTATTATGTAAAGGATAAACATGAGATTGTATTGTTTGCGGATGATACCTCTTTGATATTCAAAATTAATAGACAGTTAGATAATTATGACGAAGTTAACGATGCTCTCTCTAAAGTTATGCATTGGTTTAATGTTAATAATCTGCTTTTAAATGATAAAAAGACAAAAGTAATTAAGTTCTCAACACCTAATGTAAGACAGGTGACTACCAATGTCAATGTTAATGGAACTAATTTAGCCCCTGTGGAGACAACTGTGTTCTTGGGTATAACAATTGACTCCAAACTACAATGGGGCCCACAAATTGAAAAATTATCAGGAAAACTAAGTTCTGCAGCCTATGCAGTGAAAACTATTAGACGGCTCACTGATGTTGATACGGCTAGAATAGTTTATTTCAGCTACTTTCATAGTATTATGTCATATGGAATTCTTCTTTGGGGTAACTCCGCGGACATTAACACCATCTTTTTATTGCAAAAGAGAGCCATAAGAGCTATCTACAAACTTGGTCCCCGGGAGAGCCTTAAAGAAAAATTCAAAGAAATAAATATTTTAACAGTCGCATCGCAATATATATATGAAAATCTTTTGTATGTCCATAAAAACATAGACTCATTTTGTAAAAAGAGTGATACTCATAATATAAATACTAGATATAAGCATAATCTTGTGTTACATGCAAGCCGTCTCCACAAAATAAGTAATTCTTTTATGGGGCAATGTATACGGTTCTATAACAAACTTCCCAGCAATATAAGAGAATTGTCAATAAACAAATTTAAAACTACTATTAAAGCCAAATTGTGTAGCAGGGCATATTATAAAGTATCTGACTATATTAATGATAAAAATGCCTGGGATTGAGTCGATCCAATTGTAATGTAATTAATAAATTATGTAAATTTGTTTGGATACCAAAAGAGGGATGCCTGAGTTTTTTGGCAGTATTTTTATCAGTGCTCACCTAGTCATGAACTGCACGGTAGGGAAAAAAATTGTGACGATTCCAAACAAATGTAGCCATTTTTACGGAATAAAAAGATTTTGACTTTGACTTTGACAGTGTAGGGCACATCCGCCGAGCAATATAGACAACCTAAAATGGTAACAGAAAACTGGTCAATAAGAGTGAGATTTAAGTGACCCATAAAATCATCTTTAAAACTTAGGCTAACCTCATTACTCCTTCGCCCTGCTAAAGAGGCAAGGATTTGGGGATTGAGACACCGGTATAATATAATAAGCACGAAGATGCGGGAAGTACCACCATTTTGTGATGTTAGCTATGCTGGCTTTAGAGACATAGCCATTGTTTATATAACGTCGGAGGTACAAGCATACGGCCCACCTGATATAAAGCGGTTATCGTATACGTTTGCAATATATTAAGTATCACTCACGCGATGTTTCTCTGCTGCTAACACAGCAACTCCTTCGGAGCTGGTGCTGGTGACCTCACTTACAAGCAGGAACACAACAGCCCTCCAGGGAGTTGTTAATTGGCTGCGGTTTTCTGCGAGGTGTAGGTACTGTCCCAGACGGGCTGCTTTGATGTGCCCTACCTCTCTTCAAATTTCCAGACCAAGACAAACAGACATGTTCATGCACACAAATGTTTGCCTTGCGTGGGAATCGAACCCACGAGCGTCGGTGTCATAGTCGCGTCATTCACGAGTGCGCCACCGAGCTCGTCTAAATTTGTTCTAATCTTGTCACCTGGTCTATGAGCATGCTGTAAATTATACAACTGCTTTAATAGTCCAACTGAAGATGTACCTCATCCTTGCAAAAAACGTAGCTAAATAACAATTCCCTGGAGTGTTCCTCAGAGTCAGTGAGGTTACCAGCGAGAGTGGTAACGCGCCAGCGATATACATTCCGTTGCAATCATCTCCTGCCTTCACCACACGGGCCGTATGCTTGTTTGTACAATGATAAACAAAGTTACCAAGCTAATTTATTGTTGTTCAGAATATCAATGATGGTATGCTGCCGAGAGGACAGGTACCGCGAGGATATGGACAGCACAGTGGAATGGTAATCAGCACAACTATTTATACTTCCAGGATGAAATTGAGAGAGCTCGATGGCGCCGTGGCGCGTGTCGTTCTAACTGAACACGCAGATTAAGCAACGTCGACTGCAGTCTATCTATGGATGGGTTTATCTATCTCGTTTCTCCGTGCTTCGGAGAGCACGTTAAGCCATCGGTCCCGGCTGTTGTCGATAGATGACAGTCGTTAAGCTAAGTCAGTGGACCTCGGCGGCTTGACAACACTGGCCTCCGACAATCCACAGCAGCGTGGCGGAGTATGCTCTAAACCACTTCGATTGAAGAGAGCCCCGTATCCCTGCAGTGTGATGAGTAAGGGTTGACGTGAATGAGATTTTCTCTAGGTTCCCTATTTTGGTACGATAAACGACCAGAACCAAACAAAACAGGTATGTGGATGCGCAAAGAGACATAACATGTTGAAAGTAGACGCCTGGTGGAACGCGTAGGTTGAAAGTTTAAAGAAAGAGCAAAGCATGGTTGCATTAATTATGTATTATGTATCATCTCTGCCCCTAACTGAAAGTATGAGAGAGAAAAAGAAATAAATGTACCGTTGATGCAGCAATGAAATCAAAGCTTTAGTGAAAGAGAAGAGTGAAAGAGTAATTATGAATACGGGAGAGAGGCTGACGAAACACTTCGAGGCTAATACTAAACTCTTTTGGAAAGAGGTAAAGAAGCTTAATGGTACTATTACCTCTGTCAGCAGTAGTATATAAGAAAACTATGCGGGAGAACTGGAAGAGTCCCACGGACTGGAGACGCGTAGTCATCGTACCCTGGTTTGTATAAAGGCAAAGACAAAACGTCATCAGCAAAAGTGTATAGTAAGACAGCAGAAGAATGAGGGTGAAATCCGATGGAATGCTGTGGGACTCAAAAGTAGGATTCCGAAATGGAAGGGTATGTACGGATCAAGTCTTCTCACTTCGCAATGTCTTGGAGAAACACTTGGCCATAGACCAGAAGGTTTACTGCGGTTTTGTGGATCTTAAGAACTTAAGACATTCGTGTGGGTCATGTTGCCGAGATATTACAAATGTCTATAGGCTACGGTGACAGTTTTCTATCAGGCAGCATGCATGTTTGCCACCTTTGTGGTGTTCTGTACTGTGCAGTCCACCTACAAGAATTGTTCGCATGGTGGCGATATGTCGCCCTGGTGTGATATGTAGAGAATAAGATCAACGAATGCAGGATTTTGCACGGCTGACCTAACTATATATCTCGGATCCACTTTCAGTAGGTATATACACCGCATTGCTGGCACCAACGCTAATTTATGGAAGCGAGTGCTGTGTATGACAGAGAGAGCATGAAAATAGGAGAAACGCGATTGAAATGCAAACGTTGTGCAAAATTTATGGCGTAACGCTTGTAGATCGTATTCGCAATGATGATATGAGAAACAGAGTTGATCTGAAAGAGAGAGCGTGTGACAAAATAAGAAGGAGTACGCCCCTTTTGTTGGGACATATAGAAAGAATGCAGGGAGATATGTTTACGAAACAGATACACAACGCGAAGGTAGAAGGATGTAGGAAGCGAGGAAGGTCAAGTCTCACCTACTGTGGTCGAATTGATGGGTTTTATCAGAAGGTGATATCAGGAGCCCTAGAAATCGGTGAGCGTGCATGTGAAGACCAATGAATGTTAAAGAAACAAGTGGGGTGTGTATGTGTAAGGACCGAATTATTTACAATCCTCTCAAATACTTTAAGCTTGACTGAAAGAGATTCCTTACAGGCATAAGCTTGCCTTCGTACTAGTTATTTCTTTTTTTTTTTTTTATAAACTCTGATTACTTTGTACAATAAAGATATTATATACAGACAACAAATCTTACAATTTTAAACGTACTACAATCTTGAACACAAATAGTTTGAGAACCACTGGTCTAGACCACCGAATGGTACTTTTTATGGAGAGTTCTAACTGATATGTCTGTACTTTTTAGAACGACAATGACTCACCAACAGAGCTGGAGGATCAGTTTACTCAATTGACTAAACAGGTATATTGTTTATGCTACCCATACCAAGGCGTTATTGTATTGTGCCTTTAGGCGCCCCAGTTTGAGTCACCGTTGAGGAACTGCATCTATATAGTGGTGTTCAGACCGCTATATGGATCCATACAGTGATGTTAAGATCGCTGTATGGATCCACAGTGTGATGTTTAGACTGCTATGTGGATCCATAGAGTGATGCTTAAACTGTTATTTGGATCCATAGAGTGGTGTTTAGACTGCTATATGGATCCATACAGTGATGTTTAGAACGCTGTATGGATCCACAGTGTGATGTTTAGACCGCTGTATGGATCTATAGAGTGATGCTTAGACTGTTATTTATTTATTCAAACATACACAGTATTGAACATTACAAATTTAAAAAAAAATCCAATGCGTTCAACAGTGTTTAAATAAAGAAACGAAAAGAGACAAATCACATATCATTAATTAATAATTTTCAGCGAACTTTGTAGCTTCTATGTGAAATTCGCTCCTTGAGCAACTAAATAGATCAAATATTGAGTTTTTAATTAACATTTCATTAATGAGGCGCAGCGCTCTAGTCAATGGAGCGTGACTCGCCGCTGTCGTCCTCGTACCCCGGCAGGCGAACAACTTGTGGGAACGCGCTCTAATGTAGTTGTCCGGTACATATAATACAATCTGCTCCAATTTGGATCCATACAGTGATGTTTAGACCGCTGTATGGATCCACAGTGTGATGTTTAGATTGCTATATGGATCCATAGAGTGGTGTTTAGACTGCTGGTTGGATCCATAGAGTGGTGTTTAGACTGCTATATGGATCCATAGAGTTATGGTTAGACCGCTGTATGGCTCCATTCAGTGGTGTCTAGACCGCTGTATCCATAGAGTGATATTTAGACTGCTGTATGAATCCATTCAATGGTGCCTTGACCGCTGTATGAATCCTTACAGCAATGTCTAGACCGCTGTATAGCGTTGTTCGTGGTGTTTGTTAAAAGTCAGAGAAAGCTCAAATTTCTGTCTCCAGTACTATTCGTGAGCGATTATCCTGTATTCCAAGCGTTCATAGGCTACGGTAACAACTTTAGACGTATAACTTTAGATGTATATTTTGTTTAGAGTTAAAAATAAACAAAATATACATCTTTGAAGTTGTTAAAAATGTATTTTATTTTTATAGTTTTCGAACGGAGGTCCACCAATGCCACAAACAATGAAAGAAAATTTGCAGAGGACTCAAATGGTATTTTATTTGTATTAAATACACCAGAACTATTATACCCTAAGCTAAAGAGAGACTCATTAAATAGTAAAATATGGAATATATTAAATATGTCACATTATGGTTTATGACGACTTAAAATGTTTAATATAATAAAACTAAAAGATGTAATATATTGCGAATATACATATATTTCCTAATTTTCAAAAACGTTGGTATGTAACGAGATCTTGTATCGAACACTTTATTTCACATGATAAAAATGGTAAACATTCCGGATTTTACAGTTTCATTACGAATCAGGCGATAAGTATTCCCGTCCTTTTCTCTCGTAGGTAAAACGGCAGCGTAACTGTTGCTATGTGTTCCTGTCTTTAAATTTTGGTACTGGAATCATGTCTGTACATCAATTCATCACATTTGGCAGGTCAAGGATTATATACGTGGTTGAGTCGTCAATTAATGAAATTTTAATAGTAACTAATATAGCAAGAAATCCTTTGATCTATGCCTATTTAAATAAGATACATGAGATTAATTATATATTAAGTATGTTTATTATTTTAATTACAATCTCTTCATATAAGTATTGTCCAATATTATATTTGTTTATTGTTTTTTAATTTATAATAAGTACTAGCTGTTTCGCGCGGCTTCGCTCGCGTTAAGTTTAATCTTTATTAGTAAGTTTTGGCTACAAACATTTAATAAAATTGCATACTTATTAAAAATATTATCTACAAAACCTCTTTGTAGATAATATTCTTCACTAATTTGTTAGTAGGTGTTAGAACCACCAAGCTACTAGGTGAGCTTACGCGTGAGCAAGCTACGTAGAACTGCCCATACGAAAAGCAGTTTTCTCTCAAATCTATTCCGGCAAAGAGAGTCTGACCTTCAGACTTGTTTATAGTCATTGCAAAGCAGGCTTTGAGGGGAAACTGCAATCGTTTAAATTCGAACGAAAGATCGTTCGGAATTAACGGGTTTCGTGGTACAAATTCAATTTCCCCTTATCCATATAATTACAGCCACAATGTTAACTGGGTGTGCCCCAGTTAACATTGTGGCTGTAATTATATTGCCATGTAAGAATTTGACTTTCAGCCTAGTTCCATTACATAGTTTTGGTGGTTTTAAAATTCGCAACAATATAATAGGAGTGCCTACACGCAGAATAAGCCTATGATATGGTAGACCCGGTAGTTCAACGAATTTAGAAATTCAACAGTATAATTAGTCGCGTCGTCTATGTCGGTCACAGGGTCTATCGAAGTGCATGTCATTTCTTCCCCCTCAAAAGACATCAACAGTGTATCATTGATTGATAAATCGAGCTCGGTGGCGCAGTGGTGAAACGCGCTGTTACGCTACTTTGACACCAACGCTCGTGGGTTCGATTCCCACACAGTACAAACATTTGTGTGCATGAACATGTCTGTTTGTATTGGTCTGGGTATTTTCTGTGTATAATAAGTATGTATTCACAAAAAAAAATGTATTTACGTATGTTTATCAGTTGTCTAGTCCCATAACACAAGCTTCGCTTACTTTGGGGCTAGGTGGCGCTGTGTAATTTGTCCTACAATATTTATTTATTTATTATTATTATTGATAACCGCCGCTTGGTCGTTTTTCGGAGTAAGTATGGCACGTTCACACAACCATCCCACAGGCTTATCGTGAATGTGAGCAATATCTGGATAAATTTTTGATATTAAGTCCTGAATCGTCGTTGCAACTGCGCACGAATGTTCTGGGATGCTTATCATTCCATCAAATGTGGCATAATCACCGTTGCCGATTTGAAGTAGAAGATCTGCAAATGTGCCAGCAGACTCTTCCCCTCCCAGGCCTGAGTGGCTAATCTGAGGCCACAAAGTACATTTCTTAATCCACGATTTACTTCATCAGGTCTGGTGGTCTGAGTATCATAAGTCGCGGTCCGTACACCTCTATTTTTTTTTATACTACGCCGGGAGGCATACTAGCATACGGCCCACCTGATGTAAAGCGGGTACCATAGGCTATTAACGCTTGTAATATATTAAGTATCACTCGCGCGACGCCTCCTCTGCTGCTTACACAGCAACTCCTTAGGAGCTTACTGGTGACCTAACTCACACGCAGGAACACAACAACTCTCAAAGGAGTTGTTATTTGGCTGCGGTTTTCTGTGAGCTGGAGGTGCTTCCCCAGACGAGCTGCTTTGATGTGCCCTACCTCTCTTCAAAACACCCAGACCAAGACAAACAGACATGTTCATGCACACACATATTTGTCCTGTGTGAGAATCGAACCCACGAGCGTTAATAGCCTATGGTACCCGCTTTACATCAGGTGGGCCGTATGCTTGTATGCCTCCCGGCGTAGTATAAAAAAAAATAGAGGTGTACGGACCGCGACTTATAGTACTCGGTTCACTTTGCTGGCCTCCTTCTTTTTTACTGCTGCAGATAGATATAAATTAATATAAATAGTAATACATAAATAATAATTATATCATTTTTTTTTTGTAGTTTTCGAACGGAGGACCACCATTGCCACAACATGTAGCAGAAAATCCGCAGATGTCACAAATGGTATTATAAAGTACATAAATAAAAAACCCAAACTGCGAGCGCCTTGATACGTTATGTAAGACGAATCATCTCCATGTGACTTTCGATTTCCATAAACTTTTCTTTAATCGAGAAACGTTTGAGTCACTACTCTCCCAAAATAACTTGGCACATTTATCTGAGGAATTTAATGATAGTCAGGTGCATTCTTAGGTTGGTAGAGTAGTAGTTACGTGTGTTTAGGGTTTACCCACATGCAGAAATTATGACACCGAAAGTTTCGCTACACGCGTGCCATTGTAAGTATAAACTTTACTCACTATACATTTGTACATGTTTCACTTAGATGACCACCTTCGGTGTAGCAACAATTTGTTGTTAAGCCCCCAAATCAAAATCTAGTTAAGCTTAGTACGATAATTAACTAAGCATGAGTAGTACAAAAATATCGAATAATTTCCCAAATTCAAAAGACAAATTCCAAGGAAATAGCGAGAGTGCATAAAAAAAACTATGTATGAATGTTAAATAGTATACGCTGTAGCTAAGATGATCAATCTGGGCGACACTTGTATCCCGGAAGCTTTCTGGTTACTGTGAAAATTATGCCGGAGAACTGGGATGGTCTCAACGGAGTGGAGAGGAGAGATAGGCAAAGGTGATTGCCTTTGTATGCCCTTGCCTTTGTACAAGGGCGCCAAGGAATCATGCTTGAACTGTTTCAGCTATAGGGTCATCAGTTTGATCGGCTTAGCGATAAAAGTGTTAGGAAAAATAGTTCAGAAGAGAATGATAGTGAAATCCGATGGAATGCTGTAGGAGGATGTTGACGACAAACCAAGGCGACAAGCTGCCGATGCCGCCCACACGCACACATACTGTATAATCCTCATAAGTGGACTGTACAGCACGTAGCACACTCTCAATTCCACATCGTGGCAATATGGCAATAGATATCCCAGAGATCCTATCGCACAACTCTTTCAAATACTTTCTCGAGATCCAAAAACCGCAGAAAACCTTAAGCGCCAGATGCTTCTCTACGATATTGTGGAGTGAGAGTATTTGGTCGTACGGTACGGTACGGTATCAAGTATAGAATGTAGGATTACGCATGGGTGACTTAGTGGTAAAATGTCTGCTTTACGCCCACAATGTCATGCTCATATCAGATGCATCGTCTAGACTGCAAACACTAGTCACAATGATGAAAGACGATTGTATTGAAAAAGGCTGACAACTGAACATGATGAAAACTATAATGGTATTTGAATGAGATGACAGCAAACGAAAGAATTACGGATGATGATGTAGTGTGAGAACAAGTAACTGAGATTGAATATCGTTTATGCTCTTTAGTAGGAATAGCAGATTTTGGAGAGGCGAGCGAGAGCAGAGAATAGTATCAATGTAGCGATAGGAAAACTTCTTGGCAGTAGACATTCGAGCCAGAAGACACTGCTCTCTATACACAACGCAGGTGTTTACGGGTATGGTGACTCACTCGCAGGAACATATCAAGCCTCCAGTTAATTGTTATTTGATTGCTGACTACTGTGAGACAACCATAGACAACAGTACTTCTGTGGCTATGTTTGGGCTTTCCATGTACGATTTTAACATCCGGCCACATAGAACATAAACTGTCAATTACTTGGTTACAAAATGCCGACCATTATCGGAATGAAGGATGTTAGGTGCTCCAAAAGTGGAGAAAATATCCAGGAGATAAAAGTCTTTAAAAATCTTTCTTGCATGCTACGAGCTCGTCCATTATTTCATAAAATCTATGTTTTATACTGATACCGATTTGTAAGTTACTTCCAGACGGTGAAATATAAACAAATATCGAATTAAACTCACTTTCGAACTATAAATTACTTCAAAATATCAAAACTATAAACAGAAAACAAATTAACTTGCGTATTCAAACGTGTTCACCGATCGAGCTGAGGCGCTAAAGGCGTTGGTACGGGAAGCGGGGGGTTGCAAACTGCCCGCGAGTTCCAGACGATATGTGGCGAACTGGCGAACACGTTCTGAAATATCTGTTTATCGACAGTTTCCGTGTGTTTGAAGTAATTCTTAAGATTTACCATGGCGATATTGGTAAACGCTCGAAATAAACGAAGGTCACAAAACTTTTCGGTCTTTCACCATAACTAGATAGTAAATCTTAAGGTTTTTCGGTAAATCTTAGAATTAACCGTAATACAGTAACATATATGTGTATTCTTCTGTATGTGTGTACGTCACTGAACTCCGCCTAAATGGTCGGACCGATTTTGTTGTTACTGTGTTTTCGAGCGAGTCCCTGAATTTTTCGGGCCGGAGAACGTTTGTCGGGTCTGCTTGCGCCTATAGAAATATATTTCATGTATCTCGGAAGTGACTCAAAGGTTTGGATCAAATTTTATACTGAGAATAGCTACTTACTCCAGTTTCTAACGGGCCAGAGAAAAATTTATCAAAATCGGTTCAGCTGTTCACGAGTATAAATATACTTAAATGATTTTATTTATATAAAGAAGATTTTGCTTTTTAAGTATATAAATAAGTTTACCTATAGGTAGGTGTTTGTTCTGAAAAAAAGACATGATTTTATACAAAAAAGTAAAAACCCCACTCGCTGTTATAAATAGGCACAGCCAAAAGAGTTCAGCAAAACTTTCCTACATCAATCGATTTTCTTTCCATTTATCAATCGATAAAAAAATGTAGGAACAGGAAAAAAGGGGCAAACATGCAAATTCAAATACTTTTCCTCAATTTTTGAGCAAGGATTATTGATCGAATTTCGATCGTTGGGGTGAACACCATCTATCTGGAAATAGTTAAAGAGACTGAAAATAGAAAATACTAAAAATAGTATAATTATTTTTTTGTTTTAAAGATAAAAAAAAATTATTTGCCTTTAGACCCTCACGGTTACTTAGACACGTCTTACTTTCTCAATATTGTATCATTGATTTTTAGGTTCCGGAACAGCAAATCAAGCAAGGTGAACCCAAAAGATTGAGATTGCCACTGCATGTAAGAATACAGAAATATGTAGTTGTGGTTGTGATTTAACCTTTTAAGTAGAACGCCCTTATTTTTTTTCTTTTATGAACATCTGGAGGCATACAAACACACCTAATGTAAAACGGTTACCGTACCAATGACGCTTGCAATATTTTTTTAAAAATTAAGTGTCTCTCGCGCGATGTCTCTCTCTGATGCCAACGCAGCTACTCCTTAGGAGCTTACTGGTGACCTCACTCACTCGCAGAAACAAAACAACTCTCCAAGGAGTTGTTGTTTGCTGCAGTTTCCTTGAAGATACTCAGTCAAAGACAAACAGACATGTTCATGCATACAAATGTGTGTTCTGTGCGGGAATCGAACCCATGAGCGTTGGTGTCAAAGTATTGTTACTAAAGACTACGCCACCGAGCTCATCGTTTCACCTAAGCCACAATACCCTATAGATAGATACTCGTAGATACAAAGCGTGTCCATCTTCAGCCACGTGGTGGTGTTTTAAAGACGCTTGTATTAGGATTTTAAGTATAAGTATAAGAAACATGATCAGAAACCGAAGCAGAATCAAAACCAGAATCAGAACCAAAATCACAAGAATCAGTAGTTAGTCGTATATAAAATTAATCAACCGAGCACTAACATGTTGATTTCTTACCACTAACTCCCCACGAGGTCCCATTGTCGGGGAATTTTATTCAGTCGATGATAGCCTCGAATCTTGGCGATGGTTAGTATAACTGAAGTCTCTGTTAAGTTCTGTTCGCATAGTCTAATCATTTTCTAGAGGGTTGTAGCGCTTATTACCATTAAGCTGTTGTGGTAAGCCATTTCATATATTACAGATGTAGGTACCTATGTATATGGATGACAAAAGAGTTATGAAAGAAGTATAATATGACAAGAGTGAGTGGAAATATCGGCAGGGGTCGCCCTAGACGCACACATATGAATCAAATAGCTAATAGTTAAATCTATTAACTATTAGGCGTTATTTTGCGAAAGTCTTTACATGCAATTAGATCTAACCTGCTTTTTGTGGTTCCACCACCAATTACTTGCATCTACTAACGGTAGTGGGTGGGTGCCGGCCGGCGCTAGGCCACATGAACTAATTGGTGGCGGAAGCATACAAAACAAGTAAGATCAAATTGCATGTAAATAGCTAATATGCTGAAAAAGGGCTAAATCAAAAGCACCGAAAGACCGAAACCATAGAGCATGCGTGAAGAGTGGGTGAGTATGGAAAGGCGTGAGAGGTATGTTTGGATCGGTGCACCTGGCGTTCCATAGTCTCTGTCTACCCCAATGGGAGACAGGCGTGATGTCATGTATGTGTGTATGTATTTATATATATCGAGCTCGGTGGCGCAGTGGTGAAACGCGCTGTTACGCTACTTTGACACCAACGCTCGTGGGTTCGATTCCCACACAGTACAAACATTTGTGTGCATTAACATGGCTGATTGTATTGGTCTGGGTTTTTTTCTATGTATAATAAGTATGTATTTACAAAAAAAAATGTATTTACGTATGTTTATCAGTTGTCTAGTACCCATAACACAAGCTTCGCTTACTTTGGGGCTAGATGGCGCTGTGTAATTTGTTCGACAATATTTATTTATTTATTATTATTTATTATTTATATATATTCTACCATCACTGTGGTAGAAGCACACAATGTATTTGCCGGGATAAGTAATTCATTTATGTTGCAGGTGAGAGAAAAACTGGATAGATACCGTAATCTGCCGCAGGGAGTGATACCTCCGCCACCAAGAGGTCCGCCGGTGAAGGTAAGTGAAAACTACAAGGTTCATCATCTTCACCGTGCTCTCAGTCTACTGATCATGGGCCTCCTAGAATAAAACTATCTGCGAAGATCTTGCTGGAACGTTTGCGTCACTCCGTTCCCTGGGGTGATCGCTTGCGATGAAGCCTTTATAGCCTTCCCGGCTAAAGGCAGTCCCAGGGGGTGTTTTAGTCAGTGGAAATCTGGCATAACCAGTTCGTTCGCACGAAATGGTATCTTTGAAAGATTTCACCTCCTCCCTCCCTTTTTCTGGATGGTGCCCCTTACGGAAGAATGACAAATGCACACCCGCGTGTGTGGGTTAGTCTTTCTACCGGATTTGTTTCCAGCAAGATTTTTTTTTTGTTATTCGCCCAAGGAAATTGTTGATTGTGTCTACAATTTTTGTTGGGCGAAAAACAAAAAAAATCTTGCTGGAAACAAATCCGGTAGTATGTTTTCACAAGTTTGAACCACAATGGTCGTGGTCTGTGCGGTTTCAGACAGATTTTCTTCATTATCATCAACATAATTTCCGCCGAAGGACATCCAATGTTGTAGTTCTTATACTTGAACAATGATAGGTTCCATGTGACCTTCATCAGACCGGTCCTTCAGCTATTCCATCGTGATCACTAGGTATATCATTAGCAACACGAGGGTGAGTGACATATTCGTAAGTAGTGTACGGTGATAACTTTCAAAAAGCTTTTCAACTTATCGATCTATATATCTATAACTTCACGCCAAATCCCTAGGCAGAGAGAACCGAGCGCCACGTGACTCGATCCTTACATACCTCACTCGCTTCTTTATCATTCATTGCTCTTTTCATGCACGCTCGCCGGTTTCGGATAGAACACGACCAATTTGATCATGGTAGGTAAGTCTTGGTCTTCCTCGGCTCCTACATCCTTCCACTCTTGCATTGTATATCTGCTTCGCCATTCTTTCATCCTGCATTCTTTCTACATGTCCGAACCAACGGAGCATGCCTCTTCTTATTATAACACCGACGCTCTCTTTCATACCAACTCTGCTTCTAACCTCATCATTGCGAATACGGTCTACAAGCGTTACGTCACAAATTTTGCGCAACGCTCGCATCAATAGTTGACGCGAGCGTTGCGTTGCTTTACAAAAAAATGAAATTCGTCATCAACATCGCTTTTCAACTTATCTGTACAAATAAATGAAATGTTACTTTTTACCAAATTTCGTGGTCTTTGGTTAACTGTAAATATCCAGTAGATTTTGTTTTCCTATCCTTGTTATACAGACAAACTGGCAGACAAACTGGCAGACAAACTGGCAGACAAACTGGCAGACAACTGGCAGACAACTGGCAGACAAACAGATTGACAGTGTAGTGATGAGATACGCGTGCGTTGTTAGACGCTCGAGTTAGGGAATCCTAAAAATGAAAATTACTTAGGTTCAAACCGGCCTGTTGACCAATCGGGCCCGGGTTCGAATACCACTAAATACAGTTTTTCTGATTTATGTACATATATGTAATTATCACATGCTTCACTGCCGGAAGGAAAACATCGTGAGGAAACCAGCACGTGCAAGAAAATATAATATAATTTTATTTCGAAAGATGTGTGTCCAAAACCTATGAAAGGACTGGTTTTCCTCTGGCTTGAGGTCTGACGGCAGTTGCTGCATGTTAAAATCAGTATCTTCGCCAAACCCTTAGGCTTGGGTAGTGGACCCCGCCAACCCTAATGGAAATGGGATAAAGCTAAGAAGAAGAAGACTCAGATGAATCTGAGAAGCACCTGTTTAATGTACCTGTTGGAATTAGAACATGAATTATGTTTTAGGTTATGATGGAGCAGAGAAAGCCAGAGAAGGTAAGTGCATGAACAATCACATACAGTAAATGTATATTTGTTGAGCTCGGCGGCGCAGTGGTTAGTTACGCTGTTTGACAACGCTCGTGAGTTCGAATCCTATACGGGACAAACATTTGTATGCATGAACTGTCTTTTTGTCATGGTCTGGGTGTTTTCTATGTTATTTATATATCAACAAAAAAAATGTAGTACATATGTTTATCAGTTGTCTAGTACACATAACACAAACTTCGCTTACTTTAAGGCTAGATAGCGCTGTGTAATTTGTCCGAAAAAAAATATATAGGTAAATTTTAAGAGTTGTAGGAGTCAAGGCAGCCTGTCTGGGGAAGTACCTCTCAGAAACCTGCAGCCAAATAACAACTCACTGTAGGGTTGTTGTGTTCTAGTAAGCTCGTGAGGAGTAGGAGTGTTAGCAGCAGATGTGACAACACGTAAGCGACACAACTTGTATTGCAAGCGTTCATAAGCTATGGTAACTGAGGTGGGTGCTTTACATGAGGTGGGTCGTAAGCTTGTATGCCTCTCAACGTTTTATAAAAAATCGACACGACTAAACTCTTAAACAAAGTCTGGCTGATATTGCTTAACTTTTGCATGTTTAGGGTCGGCAACGCAAGGAGTGACACCTCTGGTGTTGCAAATATTCATAGGCTTCGGTAACTGCTTACCATCAGACAGGCCGTTATTTTTAATACTACGTCGGGAGGCATACAAGCTTTCGGTCCAACTGATGTAAATCGGATACCGTAGCCTATTAACGCTTGCGATATATTAAGTATCACTCGCGCGATGCCTTCTCTGCTGCTTACACAGCAACTCCTTGGGAGTTTACTGGTGACCTCACTCACACGCAGGAACACAACAACCCTCTAGGGAGTATGCTTGTTTGCCACCTTAGTGGTATAAAAAAAAATGTTGTTTGATTGGCCTGACTCGGGCATCGATATCTCCATCTTCACTCCTCAAAAATATAATGACAGTATAGTATCACTTCAAAATTTTATCAAACTTAACTGGATGACACAGTTAGCTTGATAAAATTAGCTTACGGCTTTTTTATATACAACGTCAGAAAACATACAAGCATACGGTCTACCTAATGTAAAGCGAGTACCGTAGTCTATGAACGCTGTCAATATATTAAGTATCGCTCGCGCGATGCCCCCTCTGCTGCTAATAGATCAACTCCTTAGGAGCTTACTGGTGACTTCATTTATATGCAGGAACACAACAACCCGCCAAGGAGTTGTTATTTGGCTGCGGTTTTCTGTGCGGTGGAGGTGCTTCCCCAGACGGGCTCCTTTGATGCGCCCTACCATTCTTAAAAACACCCAGACCAAGACATATTCCTTATCCAGGTGTAGAAAAAAGGTGGCAGGCTGCGTTGATCTGCCCTCCCTCTCTTAAAGACACACAGACAAACAGACATGTTCATGCACACAAAAAATTGTCTTGTGTCAGAATCAAACCCACGAGCGTTGGTGTCAAAGTCGCGTCATTCACCACCGCGTCACGTAGCTCGTCAAAACTTAACAGCAAATCGATCTTGTTTGGACTCGTGGTCTCATCTTTTGGAACACGTCTGTGGAAATTAACTTACAGAAATTTACGCGTAAGAGGATGAAACAATACGCACTTAGGTCTTTTTGACATAATAACAATCGTTTTCGTAAAAGCGATGTATAAAACATGAGCAATCTTTTATAAAAATGGTAGGTTTCTACTAATTTGCTATTTTTACTTAGTAATATAGTTCATTTTTCAGAAAAAGAAAAAGGACGATAATTTAACGCTGCCTTCACTTGTAAGTTGTACTTACTTTATCAGAAACACCGTTCCTATATGAAATCTATGTTTGTCTGTGCGTGCGTTTTTTTCGAATATTCGTATTTTGACTTCAGATTCGGATTCAGCATAAAAAAGTAGAATAGGAATGTTCAGGAACACCGTTCCTATCTCTTAAGGAACATGGCCAAAATGGCGGACAAATAAAAAAAAATATGAATTGTTATATAATTGACGAGCCAGGTGCTCCTCTGGCAATGCTAGCTTGCGCATTCTCAACTGGTTTTGTTTAACTTGACTCTTAATTATAAATATACCTCACGACAATTAAGGAACGTATTTTTTAAACCTCTCGAGTGCCAAATTCGCCTGCCGCCTGCCGTCCGTGCGTTTGTCTTTTTTTCGAATATTCGAACTTCAGATTCGGATTCAGCATAAAAAAGTAGAATAGGAATGTTCAGGAACACCGTTCCTATCTCTTAAGGAACATGGTCAAAATAACCGACAAATTAAAAAAAAAATCGAATTGTTATATAATTGACGATCCAGGTATTCCTCTGGCAATGCAAGCTTGCGCATTCTCAACTGGTTTATTCAGTAAATGAAAATGATTAAATTACATAGGCCATCTTAATGTTATTGATATATTTCAGGATGATTTTCAAAGTCCAATAAAATGGGTGATGTTCAGTTCGGTAAATATATTGTATTTATTTGTTATTATTATGTAAATTTAGACCGCATCCAAACGATGATGAAGGGAAGATACGTGGTCTGAAAGAAAATGTCTGTGTTGAGATAAGAAAAGACATGCTCCGTCGATTTTTACATGTAGAATTACGATGAACTCAGTAGTGCAGTAGTTAGTAACGCTAATTTGACTGGGGAAAAGCCTCCACCCTCATAGAAAACCACAGCCGTACAAGAACTCACGAACGAACTGGAGGGTTGTTGTATTACTGTGCGTAAAAGAGGTTACCAGTAAGCTCCTAAGGAATAGCTGTATTAGCAGCAGAGGAAGCATCGCTTAATTAAGTATAATTGCAAAAGTGTTAAAATATAGAAGCTGAGCAAAGCCTAGATTTAAGTCTTAAGTGCTGATTAATTAGCACGATCAAATTAGTTAGGAGCTAAATTTCGATATCTTGCATAGAAAGAGCTATAAATATGAAAGAATCCAAAGAGTGTGTATTAATTTATATTGACCTGGCGTGAAGATATAAAATTTTTATTATATTTTTATAATTTTTGAATTTGTGTATTTTTTATAGAATGCAACACGAGACGGTCTAGCTAAAGTAACAGTAAGTAAACATAAAACAGCATTAATACAATAGTACTTTATCCAGAAAACAATACAAAGAACGTCCTGATGTATTTATGACAGGATCCAAAAACGGGGAAAAATTGGATGACCACCATTAATGTGAGTGCATAACCTTTTCTTCAACTAATGCTTTATTTGTAAGAACGTGCTAATTAACAGTCGGATTTGAAAAATTTGTTTTGAATTTGATCGACATATGGCTTCGAAAAGCCGAGCAAAAAGAAAGAAAGAAAAAGCGGTTTCTACGGGATGACGGCGCAGACGAAGTCGCGGGGTGCAGCTAGTTGGGTATAATAGATAGCTTGTAGAAGCCATAATTACTTGCAAACACAATACAAAATCTAAAAATGATATCTTTTTTAAAATAATAATAATTTATTTTCTTAAATTATCATTTTATAATTATCGTTATAACGAAAGGTCGATACGAAGTTTGAAAAATGGAAAGTCAGCGGGAATTGATCTGATCACAGCTGAGAAGATCAAACTAGGTGCCACTTACGTGGCGGGACGCCTTCTTGTACTTATGCAATATATGCTGCAGAACTGGAAGGGTCCCAATGGACTGGAGACGCGTAGTCATCGTGCCCTTGTATAAAGGCAAGGGATTACGCATGGACTGCGCCAGCTATAAGGCTTGTCAGTTTGATCAGACTAGCAGCATAAGTATATGGAAACATAATTGAAAGGAAGGGTGAAATCCGATGGAATGCAATCGGAGGCACAGGGAGGATTTCGTAATGGAAGGGGATGTACGTATAACGTATAACGGCCACATCTGCAACTTGTCTTAATAATGTTTTTTGTAATTGTGACCATATAAATAAAACAATAATTGGCAGCTTGCCCTCGGATCATTGCGGTCAGTTGGTAGTTTATCAAGGTTCACATAATACAGATTTGAGAAATCATCTCTTGTACAGACCAATGACCAGAAACAGACTTATTAGATACAATAATGTATTGGAGGACAGGTTGCAATTGTTGGATTACACTGTAGATGATCCAGATTTTCTTTATACCAATCTGTTTCATGCTATATCCAGTGAATATCAAAAAATATTTAAACGTAAAAAAATTGACATTACACATAAATTTGAGTTTAATGATTGGGCAACTACAGGTATTCTGCGAAGTAGAAACGAAATGTTTGATTTGTACGCAGAAAAGTGTTACAGATTTGACCCTGTCTTTGTCAATTATGTCAAGAACTATTCCAAAATATTTAAAAATGTTTGCAAGGAAGCAAAGTTTATGTATATTAAAAACAAAATTAAGCTATCATCAAATAAAATTAAGGCTGTATGGGATATTGTTAGTAAAGAAACAGGTAAATATAAGCCACAGGATAATGAACGTTCTATAAAATATGACAATCGAAATATTACAGACGTTAAACAAATAGCAGATCTATTTCAAGACTACTTCATCAATATCCCTTACCTTACCACTAACTCCCTTAATTCATCTCCAGATGGTGCTGCTGAGTTACTAAAAGAAAACGTACATCCTAGTGTGGAACTTTTTCAGTTTACACATATTGAACCCACTAATATTATTAAAACTTTTAAACATTTGAACATTAAAAACTCAGAGGATCACTGGGGAATGTCCATTAAAGTTTTTTATTGTATTATAGAGGCAATAGCTCCACACTTGTCACATATTTTTAATATATGTATAGATATGGGTGTGTTCCGAGACTTGATGAAATTCAGTAAACTTATTCCTTTATTCAAGTCAGGAGAAAAGAGCGAGCTGGAGAATTACAGACCCATATCTATACTACCAGTTTTGAGTAAAATATTCGAAAGGATAATTGATCAATTGCAACTCTTTTTTAAGACCAATGAAATTTTTCATGATGCACAATACGGTTTTACAGCTGGTAAATCTACTACAGATGCAGGAGTGGCATTGGTTAGGCATATCCTTAACGCATGGGAGAGATCACAGGATGCTATTGGGGTTTTCTGTGATCTCTCTAAAGCTTTTGATTGTGTAGATCATCAGACATTGTTACTCAAACTGAACTATTATGGAGTTAGAGGTAAAGTCCAGAACATGATTGCATCTTATTTAAACTAGTAAATAACAGCAAGCTGTGTAGGCAGAGCTGATATTTTTTAAATTTAAATATTTTATTTTTAATTTTTTAATTTTTTTTAAATATATGGAACCCTGTACGACATCTAGCGACGAGTGCTGTTACTTTTTCTGTTGATGGGAGTGCAGTGCAGACTCTGCACTGCAGAGTGGCCGGCCATACGTTTTCCCATATGTTTTTTTTTCTAATTGGAACGATTTTGGACCGTTCTTCCTCACCAACGAACATTTAAATTTCAAATTAAAGGATACAAAACTACAATATGTTAGCTATTACTGTGTCGATTTTGGAGTTTTTCACTATTACCGTCTAAACGCTAGCTGGATGACATCAGTCTACCCCCAACGGCAATTTTGAGGGTAATGTGGCTCCGCTGGCTATCGCAGCTCTGCCAACAACAGAGTGCAGACAGTTGACATAAATGGGGTTAAATCTGAAGGCCATAATGTTAATATCGGGGTGCCCCAGGGTTCTATTTTGGGTCCATTTTTATTTTTAGTATATGCAATTGATCTGCCCTACATGGTGCAGAAAATGGCGGATATAGTACTATTTGCTGATGATACCTCTTTAATTTTTAATGTGGCCCGCCGTTGTGAAAATATTGACAAGGTAAATGGTGTTGTGTCTGCTATTTTAAACTAGTTCACATGTAATAATCTGTTGCTAAACTCAGCTAAAACCAAATGCATCAAATTTAGTCTTCCAAATGTGAGTTCTGCCAATACAGAAGTTCTCATTGGGAATAATAAATTAGAATATGTTAATAACACTGTGTTTCTTGGAATTACAGTAGACTCCAAATTACAATGGGGCCCCCACATATATAAACTAGCCGGTAAGCTCAGCTCTGCTGCATATGCAGTTAGGAGAATCAGGCAATTGACGGATGTGGCTACTGCGCGCTTAGTCTATTTCAGCTACTTTCACAGCATTATGTCGTATGGTATACTGTTGTGGGGAACGGCGGCTGACATTGAGACAATTTTTATCTTACAAAAAAGAGCCATTCGCTCTATTTATAACATGGGCTCCAGAGAATCCCTCAGGGAACTGTTCAAAGAAATAAATATCCTTACTGTTACTTCTCAATATATTTATGAAAACATAATGTATGCCCGTAAAAATTTAAAGTCGTTTTCAAACTTCAGTGAAAAACTTAGAAGTAGAAATAAGTTGTGTATGCCGGTACATCGGCTTGCTAGGACTGGTAGATCTTTTCTTGTAAATTGTATTCGATTTTGTAATAAGTTGCCTGAAACAGTTCTGACCTTTCCTGACAATGTATTCAAAAAGTACATTAAAAATACTCTCTGTAGAAGGGCTTATTATAGAATTGATGAATATATAACTGACAAAGATGTCTGGAAATAATTCAGCACAGACTACCTGTTCTTAATAATCTTTAATTTTACCATTTGATAACATTATTGTACCAATATGCTTATGAATTTTTTGTTTTTGTAATATCTAATTGACAATTTTAAAAGAGACCTATATTGGCAAGTTTCTTTCGGCATTTCTTCTTAGCCAATGGTCATTTCCGAAATGCTAGTAGATAAAAAAAAAGGAAAAAAGTAAAAAGAGAATTAAATAAGATGCATTAAGATTATATTTCAAAAACTGTAAGACGTGTCTAAGTGTCTGCGAGGGCCCAATGGCAAATAAAGAATTTTTATTAATTTATTTATTTATGTACGGATAAAGTTTTCTCGCTCCACAATATCGTGGAGGAGCATCTAGCCATAGACCAGAAGGTTTTCTGCGGTTTTGTGGATCTTGAGAAAGCATTTGATAGGGTTGCGCGAAAGAAACTGTGGGACATATTGCCAGGATATGGGATTGACATTTCAATGCTCCGTGCTGTGCAGTCCACTTACAGGGATGGCTCAGCATGTGTGCGGATAGATGGTAGCATACCATCCAGGTTTGATGTCAAAATTGGTGTTAAACAGGGTTGCATGCTATCTGCCAGGCGGTTTATTCTGTATTTCGATAGCTGTCTGTAGAAAATAAGGTCATCGAATGTAGGATTGCGCATGGGTGACCTAGTGGTGAACTGTCTGATGTATGTAGACGATGCCGTCATATTAGCAGAAACACCATCTGAACTGCAAACACTAGTCACAATGATGAAAGACGATTGTATGGAGAAAGGCTTACTTTTCAATGCGAAGAAAACAAAGATTACGGTTGATGATGAAGTGTTGGAACAAGCGGATGAGATTGTATATCTTGGATGCTCTTTTAGCAGGGATGGAAGGTACAGATGTAGAAAGACGGGTGAGTGCTGGGAATAGTGAGGATGGAATGTTGGGAAAACTTCTCAGCAGTAGAAACTTGAGCCAGAACGCACAACGCGCTATACACAATGCAGTGCTGGTCCCAACGCTTCCTTATGGAAGCGAGAGCTGGATATGGCAGAAAGAGCACGAAAGTAGGGTAAACGCAATCGAAATGCGAGCTTTGCGTAAAATTTGTGGCGTAAAGCTTGTAGACCGTATTCGTAATGATGACGTTAAGGAACAGAGTTGGTCTGAAAGAGAGCGTCGGTGTTATAATAAGAAGTGGTGTGCTCCGTTGGTTCTCATGTGGGAAGAATGCAGGATGAAAGAATGACGAAGCAGATATACAACGCAAAAGTGGAGGATGTAGCAGCCGAGGAAGGCCAAGACTTCCATACCATGACCAAATTAGTAGTGTTCTAACAGAAGGTGATGTCAGGAGTTTTAGAAACCAGCGAGCGTGCATGAGAAGAGCAATGAATGTTGAAACGAGAATGAACAACACAACGCGCGCGGCGGCGGTAGTGAATGAAATAAAGTGTGAATAAGCGGTCGCTGTTTAGATGTTTCACTTGTCGTTCATTGTCGGTGAATGATGATAGATGCTAGTGAAAACAATCGGGAGCCGGAAGCTTTTATCGCGAAGCCACATTCCGATGAACGTCAATTTAGACATTTCATTTTCGATCATTCATCGATGAAGCATCGAAAATGGAAGCAAAATATACCGTCTCACTTCGGCAAAGATCGAGTCACGTGGCGTTCACTTCTCGGTGCCTACCCCGCAAGGGATTTGGCGTGAAGTTATAGATATTTAATTAAAGATCGTACATCAATCAATTACATCGAGAAAAGGAAAGATCAATAAAGTGTAGATCTAATAGCAATACAGATTGTCCATCAACTTCATTATCAGCGAATCATTCTTGATTTTCTTCGATCAACCGATAAAACTACATAACTTCATATTTTTTAGGTAATACAAAACACAGCTGAACATTTAATTTACAAACAGTATTACATAATTCAACCTTCGATCAAATTCAATTAATGATTATAATAGAACATTAAATTATAATAATAAAATACTAATTTATAGAACAATACACATTAAATTTATAGAATAACCAAGATTAAACATATTAAACTAGCGCCTTTAGGACTTGCCCAGTGTCTGTACATTGCCACGATATTAGAAGCTTAAAGAGATTCTGTTTAGATATACGAATGGAGTTTTTACTAATATCAATTTTTATTAGGATTTTGTTATATCGAAAGGGAAACGTGACTTTGGACAAACGTTTTACAAAGGTAGTTTTTACGACTGGCACTGATATTCTCACACCTGATTTTTAGTAAGAGCTGATAGTCGGGAGACCCCAAGAGTTAATTATGTGTGGTCAGTACCGCATGTATATATATATATATATATATGCAGCGCGGCGTGTGTCAAAATGCGTACAATTTGACGTTTCGTCAAGCGATCCGACAGCAGCGACGTTTAACCAAACGTCAAAATGTACGAATTTTGACACACGCCGCGCTGCAGTGCAGTTGCAGTTTTTTAGTAGAATCGGCCTACTGACTCTTATTTTAGTAACTACATAGTTACTTTTTACCTACTAACTGTAGTTCAATTCGTATTTTGACACACGCCGCGCTGCAGTACAGTTGCAGTTTTTTAGTAGAATCGGCCTACTGGTTTTATGATGTTATTGTACTCCTTGTATGTTGAAGCGGGATACCGTCCTTGCTCGTCCAAGCGTGCGTCGACTGCAGCCTGTCTACAAATGGGTTTATCTATAATTTTTTTTCAAAGATGGGAGGCATACACGCACACGGCCAACCTGATGTAAAGCGGTTTCCGTAGCCTATGAGCGTTTGTAATACTCGTAAGTATCACTCGCGCGATGCCACCTTAACCCCACCCCACAATAACACTCTAGGAAGTTGTTATTTGGCTACGGTTTTTTGTGAGATGGAGATACTTCCCTAGGCGAGCTGCTTTAATGTGCCCTACCTCTCTTAAAAACACCCAGACCAAGATAAACAGACATGTTACTGTATACATATGTCCTGTGTGCGAATCGGACCCTTGAGCGACGGTGTCAAAGTAGCGTTATTAACTACTATATATATATATATATTAACTACTGTATATATAAATCAATTATATTTATAATTTCTAGGGTACCGTCTTCGTGCCTGTGGTGGACAACAACCCAGCACGTTTGGGTTTGACTGTAAGTACAGTTCCTCCGTTAAAGTTCTTCTTGGGCCATGGATCCAGGCTATGGTTAATGGAGGCACAAGTCTTCGGTTAGTTTTTTTAGCAATACACGTGATTACGGACGTGGAGTGCTGGGATACTGTAGTACAGGGTGTCCTAGCAAGTTTCGCTCTCTAACGAAGATATCAAATCTGAATGCTTCAAGTTTTATCTATCTATAACTTCACGCTAAATCCCTTGCAGGGGTAGGCAGAGGGAACCGACCGCCACGTGACTCGATCCTTACACATCTCACTCGATAACATTCATTGCTCTTCTTATGCACGCTCGCCGATTTCTAAGGCTTCTGACATCAACTTCTGATAAAACACGACCAAGTTGGTCAAGTTAAAAAGTTGTTGCTTAAAGTTACCAACTAAATACAGTAGGTACAATACGGCGGTATCATTAATACTGCCATATTGTACCTACTATAATTTTAATCTATTATTCCTATTATATGACGTGGCCCTTCACTGCGGGCCGTATGGGGAAGCTCAAGGTCGCTCAGAGTACTATGGAAAGAGCTATGCTCGGGGTTTCTCTACGTGAACGAATCAGATATCCGCAGTAGAACTAAGGTAATCGACATAGGCCCACAGGATAAGCAAGCTGAAGTGGCAGTTGGCCGGTTACATAGTTCGTAGAACCGACCGGTGGGAAAAGAAGGTCCTAGAATAGAGTCCCCGTGCTGGTACAGGCAGTGTGGCACGACCCCCCACCTCTGGGTTTTAGCTTTTAGAGTCAAAGCGGGCGCATCGATGCAGCCCTGCGAGGGAAGCAGCTCCATCTCACAGAAAACCGCATTCAAATAACAACCTTATAAAGGGTTGTTTTGTTCTTGCGAGCTCGGGAAGGTTACCAATAAACTATTGAGAAAGAGCTGAGTTAACGGCGGGGGCGGCTCCTTGTATTGCAAACGGTCATGAGCTACTGTCCACCACCATACCACGCGACATTGTGTTAAAACAATAATATTTTTTATACAACGTCGGAAGGCACACTAGTATACGGTCCACCTGATGTGAAGTGGTTACCCATGAACGCTTGTAATATATTAAGTATCATTCGCGCGATGCCACCTCGATTGCTAACACAGCAACTCCTTGGTAGCTTACTTGTGACCTCATTCACACGCAAGAACACACAAACCTTTAGCTAGTTGTCATTTGGCTGCGGTTTTCTGCGAGTCCCTAGTCTTAGTACTTCCTTTCCATGGGCTGCTTTGGTGCGTCCTACCTCTCTTAAAAACGTCCTCATTTCTTCTTCCTACATCTGTTCATATCTTTTCCTAAGTTGTATATTTTTTGTTCCAGACTGTCGCAACATCGACGCTCAAGTACGATATGTTGTTGCAAGACAACGTTCTTGGCACTGTAGCCAAAAATGTCAACCTGGACGACATAGATGAACGAGACTGGCTGGCGATAGAAACTGTCCTGGGTGGAAGGAATGACCCTGACCGGGTGAGCGTGCCTTGACCTAATTTATTATTTAACTCTGTCTATCTACATGTACACGCATCGTCACCAACCAACATCTTCACAGATCCCTTGCGTGGTGGCAATCAAGCGTACGGTCTGCCTGATGGTAATCATTTACCGTAGCCTATGGACATTTGCAACACCAGAGGTGTCACTTGCCGACCCTGTAAAACCTCTTCACACCTGAAATATATATACTGCACTTTTCATTAAGTTTAGTAGTAATATATCTATACAAATTCCAGTTGTTAATACTCTTATTAGATAAATAATATACATTATAGTTATAACTATATGAAAATAGGCGACAACGTAATAGTTAGGTATTGTGCTCTGTTTGTCAATTAATATATAGGTATATAATATATATGTTGTATTTAGTAGCTGCTGATATATTCAGTGTTATTAATATTTTGAAAGAGGAAACAAAAGAAAACTAAAACATATACATTTTGGCCGAGACATCTATGACCACTAATCATAATAAATTGTCATCCGAGGGGAGGGTACTGGTGCGGAGTGACACAAGCCTGCTTTCTACAGGCACCAGTCTCTTTTAATCTGTATGCTAGGGTGCCATCCATAAATTAGAAAAATCATGAAATTCGTATGACGTAATTTATGGACGGCCCTTATTCTAATGGTTTACGATTCTATGTAAAACTAAGAGATGAGCTCGGTGGCTCAGTCGTGAGACGAGCTCGGTGGCTCAGTCGTGAATGACGCGACTTTGATACCAACGCTCGTGGGTTCGATTCCCACACAAGGCAAACATTTGTGTGCGTGAACATGCCTGTTGGTCTTGGTCTGGATGTTTTAAGAGAGGTAGGGCGCATTAAAGCAGCCCGTCTGGGGAAGTACCACCACCAAAACCGCAGCCAAATAACAACTCCCTAGAGGGTTGTTGTGTCCCTGCGTGTGAGTGAGATCACCAGTAAGCTCCGAAGGAGTTGCTGTGTAAGCAGCAGAGGAGGCATCGCGCGATTAATACTTAATATATCGCAAGCGTTAATAGGCTGCGGTACCCGCTTTACATCAGGTGGGCCGTATGCTTGTATACCTCCCGCCGTAGTATATATATATAAAAAAAGATTGTTATGAGGAAATAAAAATGAATGTATGTATATCTTCACGCCATTTCCCTTGCGGGGTCAATTGATCGTGTTTTATCAGAAGCTTATGTCAGGAGCCTTAAAAACCGACGAGCGTGCATGAGAAGACCTATAAATTTTAAAGAAGCGAGTGAGGTATGTAAGGGTCGAGTCAATTGGCGCTCGGTGCTCTCTGCCTAACCCGCAAGGCATTTGGTGTAAAGGTATAGATGGATAGATTAATTTAAATAGCGCGGTTATATTTTGTCGGTCTGCAATTTGCAATACCTACATTTTTAGGGGATCTGATGAAGCTGTATTTTTAATCTGGGCTAAATGTCATGATATGCCACTGCTGTAAAAAAAGTAGTGCGAGAAAATTTTTATCATACCTACGCGTGTGCCTAGGAATGTTTGTATGTATTGTATGTCTGTGATTTATTGGCATGCCGTCGATAAAATGATCCCATCAAAAACATAAATGTGAAATGAGAGCCAAGTTCAATATTATGATATATGCCTTGGTTGTTGACTTCAACGACAAAAGAAGTGAGATCTAAATGGGTGACAAGTTCAATGGTCAGTCCTGAAATTTATTTATAACAACATAAAATATAATTTCTTCTTATAACTTAGGATAATATATTGTAGCCTAAGGTCTGACTTGGCTAGTTCTCATATACGAATTATTATGTTCGATGGCTAGTTTCTACAAGCAAGCCAAATTTTCGGAATAATAAAATAAGAACCGACAAGTAACAGGTTTAGAACTTGCGAAGGCTATAATATAATTCGTCGTATGTGAAATAGTTTTTGAGTTACGAGGGGGTCAAAAGTGGCTCCAAATGGTTCGTGTAATATTACCACACGGTGCTGCTCGCCAGTTCTGTTACTTGAACTTGACTTGACACGCTACCGCGTGTCTAGATAATTTAAAAAATAGCGAAAAAATAATGAAAGACGATTGTGTGGAAAGATACTTTTTTTGCAATTTGCAATACCTACATTTTTAGGGAATCAAACATTTACGCATCTTGAAATTATTAAAAAGCTACACAGATCTGATGAAGCTGTAATTTTAATCTGGGCTAAATGTCATGATATAGCCACTGCTGTAAAAAAAGTAGTGCGAGAAAATTTTTATCATACCTACGCGTGTGCCTAGGAATGTATATATGTATTTTATGTCTGTGATTTATTGGCATGCCGTCGATAAATTGATAATTTAAAAAATAGCGAAAAAATAATGAAAGACGATTGTGTGGAAAAGATTTACTTTTGAGTGCGAAGTAGATGAAGATAAAGATACACACATCAAAAGTGTCTAGGGATCAACATATATTTTTGCAATAACTTTTCTCCTGATTGATATTAATTAAAATTTTCTTTAAGGATTCATCAAATAAAGTGTTTTCGTTTGTCTACAGTAACGATAAACCAAGTCACCTTTGCATTAATAAAGAAATTTGCCATTTTCATAATAAAGGGATTTTTGACATTTGAACCACTAACATTAAAGTTCGAAAAAAAGACTGAAATAACAGTTTTCTTTAAAATTTTATTGGGTAACTTAAACAATTAATAATCCGTGTTTCTACCGCGAACACTAACAACACGTGGGAATGATAGAAGCTGGTTCCCGGCAACGTACTGTGGCTTTAGCTCTGAATACAAGTCAGAGTGTTATCAGTCGACTTTGGACACGTTACCGAAGCACTGGTACCGTGGCTGAGCGCCATGGAGGACGGTATCGCTGCACCACACGGAGACAAGACCGATACATTCAAATCACAACTCGAAGAGCTCCAACAATAACCGCCATGATGTTAGCCGTGACGCTTCATCACTCTTCAGGGAACTTAATTAGCGACCAAACAGTCAGAAACCGCTTGCATGAAGTGAACCTTCATTCCCGAAGACCGCTAAGGGTACCACCTATAGCAATGCACAATCGTAGGATTCGATATCAATGGGCTCTTGAACACAGAAATTGGGCAGAAGAACAATGGCGTTTCGTGTGTTTTTCTGATGAGTCTCGTTTTGGTATGAGACCGGATACAAGACGTATACGACACTGGAGAACCCCTGGACGCCAACAGCGATTAAAATCCTGCCAGGAAGTCCATCCTTATAGTGGTGGAACCATCATGGTATGGGCGGGTATTTGGATCGGCGGAAGAACTGAGTTGATTTGGATCAGAGGCAACCTCAACGCTCAAATTTATGCTGAGATGATTGTATCAGACGTCATTGTTCCTCTACAAGTGCAAATCGGTCCCTTATTTCAGTTAATGCATGATAATGCACGACCGCACACCGCAAGAGTTGTAAGACAGACTCTCGCCGCAGCTAACATCAATGTCATGCCCTGGCCTGCTCAGTCGCCAGACTTGAACCCGATTGAGCATGCATGGGATATGCTACAGAGAAGAGCTCTGCCGAATATGGAGGGTATCCAGTCGCAAGAAGACCTTTTTTTGTTGTTGCAACGAACATGGGCGGCCATTCCACAGCGTGATTTGGATGAACTCATTTTGAGTATGCCAAACCGATGTTCTTGTGTTGTTAGTGTTCGCGGTAGAAACACGGATTATTAATTGTTTAAGTTACCCAATAAAATTTTAAAGAAAACTGTTATTTCAGTCTTTTTTTCGAACTTTAATGTTAGTGGTTCAAATGTCAAAAATCCCTTTATTATGAAAATGGCAAATTTCTTTATTAATGCAAAGGTGACTTGGTTTATCGTTACTGTAGACAAACGAAAACACTTTATTTGATGAATCCTTAAAGAAAATTTTAATTAATATCAATCAGGAGAAAAGTTATTGCAAAAATATATGTTGATCCCTAGACACTTTTGATGTGTGTATTTGAAAGATAAGAAACCAGGACCAATGTTAGAATTACAGTTGTCGAAGTGTTGAAACAGGTAGACGAGATTGTATATCTTGGATGCGCTTTCAGCAGGGATGGAAGGTACATCGCTGATGTGGAAAGACGAGTGAGTGCTGGAAATAGTGTCAATGGAGCGATGGGGAAAACTTCTTGGCAGTAAAAATTTGAAAACTAGAAGCCACAGCACGGTATAGTAGCTATACACAGTAGCTATAGACAGTGTAGTGTTGCCCCCAACGCTTACTTATGGAAGCTAGAGCTGGGTATGGCAAAGAGAGCATGAAAGTAGAATGAACGCAATCGGAATGCGAGCGTTGCGCAAAAAATGTGGCGTAACGCTTGTAGACCGTATTCGCAATGATGATGTTAGAAACAGAGTTGGTCTGAAAGAGAGCGTCGGTGTTAAAATAAGAAGAGGCATGCTCCGTTGCTTTGGATATATAAAAAAATGCGGGATGAAATAATGACGAAACAGATATACAACGCAGAAGTGCATTTTCGTGTTGTACACACTTCGGCTTCTAGCTGAGGAGGGCCAAAACTTACTTACCATGACTAAATTGATCGTGTGGATGAGAAGAGCAATGAATGTTAAAGAAGTGAGTGAGATATCTAAGGATCGAATGGCTCTCTCTGCTTACCCCGCAAGGCTTTTGGCGTGAAGTTATAGATAGACAACATGTCTGTTTAACAGCAGCCCGTCTGGGGAAGTTCCTAGTTACCTCACAGAAAACTGCAGCCAGATAACAACACCTTAGTGGGTTGATGTGTTCCTGTGACTGAGTGAGGTCACCTGTAAGCTTCTAAAGAGTAGCTGTGCTAGCAGTAGAGGTGGCATCGCGCGAATGATATGTGACCAGTCAGAACCCGTTATATACGTTTTCCCATACATTTCGCGGTCATATATGACCACCCGGGTTTCGAAGGGAAGGTGTTGCAAGCGTTCACAGGTGGGCCATACTCGTATGTGCTTCCCGATGTTGCATATAAAAATATATATTTTTTTTAATTTCAGTGCGCTGACGACACCTGTCAAGCAAGGGTATGATACTTTTAAAGAATTTTCTTAAACATCCTCGTCAACAACGTGCAAAAATAATGAATTAAAACATCTTTTTTTTTCAGTGCCACACCATGGCTTGCGAGACTCAGGTATTTCTTTCTCGAACCAGTAAACCAGTATGCATTTCTTATAAATAGGTAACCTCTTCACACCAGGTGGGCTGTATACCAACATTGTATGAAAAAAAGTCTGTGTGTGTACTTGTTTACGCATGTAAGAAGTTATACTTCTTTCATGTAACAAAACAAAGTATTTTATCTCGCGTGCCAGTACTCCACGTTTGTAACACAAAGTGATAGTATAATAAATTATCAATAAAAGTTATTTACCAACGTATATAATTTAAAGACACACAAATATACAGGGTTACTTGTAAGTAATGTAACAAATAATTTCAGTATGCAAAACAAAACAAAAATCCAAAAGTTAACCGTTTTAGAGATATGTGACATTTTAGTTTGTTTTTTTGTCACTTATGTAGTTATCGGGTTACATTTATTTTATTATTATCTTAGCAACCCGATCCAGGTTTTTTAAGGGTTTTGGACATAAGACGTTTACTTTTAAATATTTTTGTTTTTAAAGAAAAAATCATACCTTACAGTATGGTTTTTTCTTTTTCACACCAGTGCATGTGATTGAAGAAGGTGATCCTGTGAGAAGGTTAGATTTCTGTCGTTTCATGTTGAATGCGGATGCCGGCGAACCAGAATTTTTCTATCCCATATAATGAACGGATGAATCCAAATTCGACAAAGATGGAATAATTAATTATCACAAATCACTATTGGGCTACTAAAGCGTCACGGAATCCGAATAAGAAAAGAGTAAAAGGCTCTCAAAGGAGATTTAGTGTAAATTAAAAATTATAACAGTTGTAACATTAAGAACGCGAAAATAAATAAAACACGCGATACTTCCGTTAAAAATTGTTTAATTTCATTAAGATAAACGTTTTGATTTGAGGAGTTAACACTCTAAAACGGTTAACTTTTGGGTAGGGTATTGAATACTGAAAATCGTATGTTTTGACCAACACTTTTACCTCTCAATGGATGTATGTCGACTTACAAGTAACCGTGTATATTTATTTGTAAATATATTTATCTGTACTGATATAAACAGGTGTTGTAGATTCATAAATAAGTATTTGAATAACTACATTGAATATAGTCACGAACAAAATTTTAAAAACATTTACCAACCAACTTCATGGTGTCGATTTGAGATGGCGGTGTGCGCGTGCGTACTAAAAATTCACTCTAATCATTTTTCTCTAACACGCTAATAGAAGTATAACTGCACGCAAAATCCCTTCGGCGTAGGCAGAGAGAACCGAGCGCTATATGACCTTGCAAACCTCACTTGCATCTTTGAATTTCATTGCTCTTCTTAGAATATAAGAAAGGAAACAATTCTCCAAAAGAAGTATAACTTCAAAAATCTTAGTGCACGTGGTATTTGCAGCATTGTGTATTGGCAGGTGACAGCATTTTCAAGGTGTCTGAAAGCCTTTGATTTGGCTGTATATCTGTGTTCTAACGTCTTCAGCAGGAACTGATGACATCACTTGCCTCATAAAGCACATATGCTCGCTTTCTACCAGGTCTGAGTGTACTAAGAATTCGTTCTTTTTTTTTCTGGGAACCCTTATAAATTACTGGATTAGCTCGTAACGAATTATCTTTTTTTTTTTCAGTGCCAAGGAGACACATGTGCTTCAGGAGTGAGTATTAAATAATAACTAACATAGCAATTAAGAAAATACACATATAGCAATAATAGGCAACAAAACAATATTGTTGTACATAAATTAGCCCGTACCTATTAGAAGGAGGCCTCTACTTTTTGGATCATAGAAAAGCCGCCCAATTGTGTGTTGCACTGCGTGATGAGTTTATAAGAACAGTACCGTATCCATGTGTAGAAAAATGGTTTTTGTATGATCACCTCCTTTAATTTCTTTTCACTATATATCACTCGCGCGGTGCCACCTCTTATGTTGACACAGCAATTTCTTAGGAGCTTACTGGTGATCGCATTCACAGGCAGGATTACACCACCCTGCAGGATGTTGTTATTTTCTCCGCGATTTTCTGTGCGGTGAAGGTACTTCGCCATACGAGCTGCTTTGATCTGCCCTTCCTCTTTTAAAGACACATAGGTCATGTCATAACAAACAGACATGTTCATGCACACAAAAATTTGTCCTGTGTGGGAATCAATCTCATGTGCGTCGGTGTCAAAGTAATGTTACACTGCGCCAACGAGCTCGTATTGTTTACCAACATTAGTAATACACACTCTGTGAATATTATTAATATTACGGTTCAAATGATCCGCGCGTCCGTTTCTTACAGAGCTGTGACCGACGAACGTACAAACAGATGGACATAATATTAAAGTCACGGACAGAGTCTATCTTTTTGACGAGCTCGGTGGCGCCGCGGTCAGTAACGTGACTTTGTCACCAACGCTCGTGGGTTGACTAATATAAATCTAGTATATTATAATCTAGCACAGAGTCCAACTTTGGAAGTTCAATAAATTAGCGCAGACTCCCTAATCTTGATATAATTAAAAAGATTTAATGTCAAATGGTATCTAATACTACTCGTATTAAATATATGAATTTTTTATGAGGGTTGTATACCTTAATCAAATTCTTTTACATGATTGTTGATATGTGTATATTTGTAACTAGCATTGAAGTACTACATTGTTCTTTAGCATATTCTTGTATTTAGATCTGTAAATCAACAAAATAAAAGAGGCTCTCGTATACTATGGTTACTTATCATGAACTAGCTGCGCACCGCGACTTCGTTCTAGCGTATGCCCGGTATCGCGTAGGAACAGCCTTTTCGATTTTCTTTCTATTTCCTCGGCTGCTAAGAGTCGTATCGTGATGCAAACAGTTTTTTTTTAAATACGACTTGTTCTAGAGATTAGCCCGTTCATACAAATATTTTTTTTTTGGGTTTGTCAAGGGACTGTATGGGGTTCTTCAAGAAAGGCTTGAAGAGGTTATTACAGGGTCAGCAACGCAAGAGTGACACCCCTGGTGTTGCAAATGTCCATAGGCTACTATTGACACATTCTACTCATAGTATTGGAGTCTTATTACTTGTCCATAAATGTGAGGATACCAATAATTGGGTGGGTGCCAACGTTTGAACAGATTACGGTAGGTACTTTTAATTCCGGGATTCACGTGTAATGCAGCAACGTGCACTGCCTTGTAGTCTTGTGTGTGTGTGTGTGGGATACGGTGTATTGTGGAAGAGTGTTGATGTATGTGTGTATAAATGTGTATGCTGTGTATAAATAGTCAAATGTGAAGCCGCGTAGTGCGCTTTGGTAGCGAGCTTGTTGATCAGTACACGATCATAAAGAGAACGTTAGCATTATGATTCCAACTTTTTTTATGTATTGTTTATCACTCCAGGTATACACGTATGCATTAACTCTACAGCGTAGGTGCATGTAACTGCTTATTCAATATATTTATCAATTTATATCTTTATACGAACGGTGTAGAAATAAAACGTTTTAATTTTTCTATTACTACGACGCTAAAGTAAGTGCTCTTCCGCTAATGGCTGATCGCTGACTAAGCGGGTGATGCGCGGAGTATTCGAATTGCGCGGACGTTCGGAAGGAAGATTTTTTCAGTGATAGAACTTACATACAGTGATTGATACTCTACATTTAGTTCGATTTTCTAGTGTGTTGGGACATCCTGTGCAGCTTATGTAAGTACCACGCAAGGAACGCTAATGATTAAATAATTTTCTCATCGAGACATAGTATTTTGAAAAGCATTTAATGTTAAACGTGGCGCTCGGTTCTCTCTCCCGCAAGGGATTTGGCATGAAGTTATAGATAGATTTTTAAATTTGCTCTATTTTCACTTGAATACAGGACAATTAAAGGACTATGGACTTGAGCTGATGACGAATTGAAAAATAGTCACTGTATTCACTAGTGATAGACTAGCGGTCCCCACGCGACTTCGTCCGCTTTACACCGCTCGAATGCTTGCAATATAGGAAGTATCACTCGAGCGTTGCGAAACCTGTTGCAAACATAGCAACTCCCTGGGTGGTTACTGGTGCTCCAGTTGTTATTTGGCTGAGGTTTTCTGTACGGCGGACGTACTTACTTAGTCGGATAGGTTTGATGCGCCTTTCATTTCTTACAAATACCTAGACCAGGATAAACAAACATGTTCATACACGCAATTGTTTATCTTGTGGGAATTGAACCTCATGGGTTGGTGTTATATGCTTTGACCCATGACCTAACTTTATGTTTAATAGTCACAGTTCAAGAATTTTGTTGTGCTCGATGTTGCCTGGTTACAGTAGCCTATCAACGCTTGCGTTACATTAAGTAGAGTTCGCGTGATGGCATCTTAGTTGTTAACACAGAAACTCCTTAGGAGCTTCTACCTCACTCACTCACTACACATGCACACAACAAGCCTCCAGGGAGTTGTTATTTGGTTGCGGTGTTCTATAAGGTAGAGATACTTCTCTAGACGAGCTCTTTTAATGCGCCCTACCTCTCTTAAAATAATATGTCTAAAGATCTATTTAAATTTACTTTTAGATGTACATACTTATAAAGTCTTAATGAATAAGTACAACCGCTATGAATAGAACCGTTGGTGTCTGTAGTTCTTAGATATGCTTGTATGCCAGTCATACAAGCATACGGTCCACCTGATGTAAAGTGGGTACCGTAGCCTATGAACGCTTGCAATACATTAAGTATCACCCGCGCGATGTCACCTCTGCTGCTAACACAGCAGTTCCTTGAGAAACAGTTGATGAAAGCGTGTTAAAAGTAATATCATATCTTGAAAATTTTCGCAGTGCAAGGGTCCAAGTTGTTTAGCAATGGTAAGTCAAACTTAAGTAGTAAAGTCAGTAGTTATTTACTTAAGTACTTAAGTTTTGTAATTGCTATTTGAATACTACATTTCCAGGCACAGGCAGAGAACAAACACTTTATTAGATTATAAAAATATTTAGGTACAGACTTAGGAAAAACAAATATTTAATTTAATAACATAAGTGTCCTAAGGATATAGTAGTCGCTTACCCTCAGACAGGCCAGGTTTGCCATCTTAGTGATATAGGCACATTCCAATCAAAAGTTTAAAAATGAGGTAACAATAAAAGTTTCGTGATAGATCAATGAGTTTGGTGGTAGTGAATGAAGTTTGGTGGTTGGTCAATGCTTCTGGTTAAGTCGACCTAGATAGTTTAGGGGGTTGTAGTTCCCATCATTACTAACTGATCTTTTAGATTTACTATAACAATTGTCGATTTTTTGGTTATTGATTTTTTTTTTCTAACCTAACCCATTAATTTTATTGTTTTAGGGATTTGTGTAGTAGATAAGTTGCTATAATAATCATCAACAAAATTATTGCAAAATAATAAATAATAACTGACAAAATTGGATCGAAGTAGATGGTTGACTGTTGAAAAAAGAAATAAACTTGCACAGTTTTCTTTTCTATAACTTTACGCCATTTTAACACCAACGCTCTCTTTTCGACCAACTCTGTTTCGAACATCATTATTGCGAATATGGTCTACAAGTCTTACGTCACAAATTTTGCGCAGCGCTCGCATTTCGTCCACGTTTATCCTACTTTCATGCTCTCTCTACCATACCCAGCTCTCGCTACCATAAGTTAGCGTTGAGACCAGCACTGCATTGTGTATAGCGAGTTGTGCCTTCTGGCTCAGGTTTTTACTGCCAAGAAATTTTCCCAACACTCCATTCACAATTGCCAGCACTCACTCGTCTTTCCACATCTGCGGTGTACCTTCCATCCCTGCTGAAATCACATCCAAGATATACAATCTCATCCAGTTGTTCCAACACATCATCATCAACCGTAATCCTGTTCTGGATTCTTCTCTTTCAAATACCATTATCTTTGTTTTCTTCACATTCAGTAGTAAGTCTTTTTCCATACATTCGTCTTTTATCGCTGTGACCAGTGTTTACAGTTCAGATGGTATATTTGCTAATAGCACGGCATCGTCTGCATACAGCAGACAGTTTACCACTAGGTCACTCGTGCGCAATCCCACATTCGTTGAGGTTATTCTCTACAGACAACTATCGAGATACAGGATAAACAGCCTAGCAGATAGCATGTAACCCTATTTGACACCAATTTTGACATCAAACCAGGGTGACATGCCACCATCTATCCGCACACAAGTTTTCTTTTCTTTGAAGAATATTAAAAAAAAATGTCTACGGCTATTATGTTGCAGATATGCCTAAAAGTATCTAGATATTTTTAGTTATCCAACAAAGTATAATATCATATTTCATAGAAAACAACTTGAATTTGAAGTCCATAGTTGTAAAAATTAACGGTGCCTAAAGGGATAATACAATATTTTAGATTAGATCCAACAACTTCTGCTAATATTGTTGCCCGAAAACTTGGACTCTCGCAGTGGAAAGTGGGGTTGACTGTGAACCGCAGGCCTACCCATATCACTACACGCCGGTACAAGTTATCGAAGAAGGAGATCCATTGAGGAGGTTCAGATTTCTGCAGGTTCATGCTTAATTTCTGGCATGCACCACTAAATTCGTGTTGTCAGATTTACGCACATATTTTTTAATTATCACTTGCTCGGCGGTGATGGAAAACATCGTGAGGAAACTCGTACTTTCAAGAAATTATATTTCGAAAGACGTGTGACCTAACATAAGAATGGCCTGGATTTCCTTCTGGGTTGTAGAGGTTTGACGGCAGTCGCACCATATCAAAATCAGTATCTTCGCCAAATATTTAGACTTAGGTAGTGGACCTAGAGAGAAGCGTTCCAGGACATTATCACGCGGGCGAAGTTAGCATAAAATTAATAAGATATTCTTATATTTCTAGTGTATCGGAGAGGAATGTTCTGCAAAAGTAAGTAGCATAAAATGTATTTTATTTTGTTTCTTTATGTATTTATTCTTAAATTTTAATACAGTTCTATGCTATTTCCTTTTCTTGAAAAATTAAAATTTCGTGATAATAATGTTAGAAACAGAGTTGGTCGCTAAAGCAGAAGAACGTAGGAGCCTAGGAAGGCCAAGGCTTACCTACCACAACCAATTGATCGTGTTTTATCAGAAGGTGATGTCAGGAGCCCTATAAACAGTGCATGCATGAGAAGTGCTGTGGATCTTAAAGAGCCGAGTGGTAAGAACCGAGGTGTATAAGGACTTGTCACGTGGCACTCGGTTCTTTCTGCCTACCCGCAAGGGATTTGTGAAGTTATAGAAAATTTCGTGATATCTAGATTCAATATCTGCTAATGTTAGGCAATATACAAAGTCTAAAAATATTTCATTATTAATATATTATTTAAATATCTTATCTATCTATAACTTCACGCCAAATCCCTTACGGTGTAGGAAGAGAGAACCGAGCGCCACGTGATTCGATCTTTACATTTAGGAAACGAATCCAAGAGTGTTGGTGTCAAAATAACGTCACTAACCACTGCGCAGCTATTTTAAGGGTGACTTTGCAAATACACATCGGATTCAAATCAAATCAAATATTTTTTCTTTCTTAATTTTTATTTTTTATTAACTCTTCTACATCTTAGGCTTAGGTACTATGAGAATAGCAACATGAACATAGAAGATAGTAGTTATTTATAACTTCACGCCAAATCCCTTACGGGGTAGGCAGAGAGAGCCGAGTATAAGATAGTAGTTAGTACGTGTAAATTGACGTAATGTGACAATGTAAGATGGTGAGGGAGTGGTGCCTGAACTAAGTCGAGGCCTGTATCAGGCACCAGCACCCTCCCCGAATAACGTGGATGGAGTATATCGATAGAACACAGTACAAGGAAGTGGGGCACCAAGCAACATGTTTATATATTATACACACATATAATGTTCCATTAAGAAAACATAGAATTAAAAATAAATATACTAATTATACAATATTAAAAAAGTGAGTTTGAAAACGGAAAGGAATGTTATAAATTTGAGTATTAGTGCTCGTGCGTGTGTATTTGTTTGTGTGCACACGTGTTTGTCTTTGTGTGTGTCCGTCTACGATACGGATTAATTCTGTCAAACGGAATATTTCATCACATTCTCAAAAGTTTTTCGTTCGGATGTGAGATATTTCGTGTAGCGCGCAGGCAAGAGTAATTTGTACCCTTCTGGAACATTTCAGCGTGTGATGGCTGCAGGATGAGCTGGGAACATTAACAATAATTAATCACGATACTCAAGCTCGGCTGTGCTTATGGTTTATTTGCAAAAAAACTTTCACTTTGACTTTATATATCTGAAAATTGTACTCGGTTCTATACCGAAGACTTGCCTACTATAATCAAATTGGTCGTGTCCTATCAGAAGGTGATGTCAGGTGCCCTATAAACCGGCGAGCATGCATGAGAGCAATGAATGTTTAAGAAGCGAGTGAAGTATGTAAGGATCAAGTCACGTGGCGCTCGGTTCTCTCTGCCTACTATAGATTAGATAAAAAAAGGAAAAAAGTAAAATAAAAGAATTGAATAAGATTATATTTTAAAAAATGTAAGACGTGTCTAAGTGCCCGCGAGGGCCCAATGGCAAATAAAGAATTTTTATCTTATCTTTATAGATAGATATACCGAAGAAAGTACTTTGAAACTGGGTATGTTTGGTCATCAGAGAAACATTGGTCATCGATTGTGTTTTGATTATTATTTTTTCTACTTTCTGAACACAATATAATGTATTTGTGCACGTATATCTTCACGGCAGGTCCTTTGCGGGGTAGACAGAGAGAACCGAGCGCTATAAGAGGCGGTTTCGTCTCACTCGCTTCTTTAATATTCACAACTTTTTCATGCATGCTCGCCGATTCGCATTACCTAATAAAACACAATTTGGGTTATGGTAGGTGATTCTTGGTCTTTCTCACCTCCTATATACTTTCACTTTCGCATTGTATATGTGTTTAGTCATTCTTTTATACAGCATTATTTTTAAATGTCCGAACCAGTGGTGCGTGCCTTTTTTTTAGCTAACACCGACGTTCTCTTTCAGACTAACTCTCTTTCTTACAATTTCATTGCGAACTCGATTGCTAATAAAACGTTACGCCGCGGATTTTTGGTAACACTCGCATGTCGACGGCGTTTTACCATGTTTTACTCGTACTTTAATCCGCTCTGTGCCAAACCCAGCTCTCGCTTCGATAAGTAGCGGTGAATTTGTTTTTTTTTATACAACGTCGGGAGGCATACAAGCATACGGCCCACCTGAAGTAAAGCGGTTAACGTAGCCTATGAACGCTTGTAATACATCAAGTGTCACTGTCACACACTGCAAACGCAGCAACTCCTTAGGAGCTTATTGGTAACGTCACTAACACGCAGGAACACAGCAACCCTATAGGGTTGGTCCTGTGTGGGAGTTAAACCCACGAGCGTTGGTGTCAAAGTTGCGTCATTCACTACTGCTCCACCGAGCTCGTCATAAATCGTGAAGTCATACCACGTGAAATCGGTCTCATCGGTTCTCCATAAGTTATTTCCTCCATGTTAGGAAGAAAATTACTAAAATTTACGTTTTATGTTTTTCAGTGCGATGGATTGAATTGTGAAGTTGGAGTAAGTTTAATTACATACATATCATCACGCCTGTCTTCAATTGGGGTAGGCAGAGACTATGGAACGACAGGTGCACCGATCCAGACATACCCCTCTCGCTTCTTCCACACTCGCAAAAGTGTACGCACACAGTTCTGAAGAAGCCGCCCAAGTGGTCGGAAAGGTACAACGTGGTCATCATCCTGCGTCTAATGATTTGGAGGGGGGTGTCTTATCAAAGAGTCACAAAGCTTAATTTTTGTGAAAAAGGAGTGAAGACTACAGCCAAAGTGTATCAAGAGACTGTCTTGGATCGTGTTGTGAAATCTCTCAGCAATACACTTTTTAAAAATGTACGTGGACTTACCATCAGGACACTACACCTGGTCACAAGGCACGAACTACCCAAACCTGGCTCGAAACCAACGTTCCGGACTTTATAAGAGCCGAAGACGTCCTCGTCCAGCCCAAATCTGAACCCCATAGACTAAATTCCCATGGAAACCGTGCGTAAATTCATAGATTCGTGGCCAGACAGATTAAAGGCCTGTATCAAAGCAAAAGGTGGCCATTTCGAATAGATTCATTTTTTAATTTTTTGCCGAGGCTTCCATAAATATGTACATATAAGTTTTATTGAGCAGTCAGAACCCGTTATATACGTTTTCCCATACATTTCGCGGTCGTGTACGACCACCCGGGTTTCGAAGGGTTAAGATATACATTTATACATAATACTTCATAAAAAAATAACTGAACTTATGTAATGGCTGGACTAGGTACAGCTACGTATGTGACGGGGTTTATTATTGTGATAAATGTGTTACACACACTCATTCTACATGGTCTGTGTCATATAGTTTACTGCTTATTGTTATCTTTGCTTATAGTTTCCATTACATTTTCTAAATAAAAAACGTGAGGTACTAGCATGCAATTTGATCTTACGTGCTGCACTCTATTGTTTTCTATTCTATACGTCTTCCATTTGACACCCACAATAAGGGGTAGACTAAAAGTACATTATCTTATTTGTTTGTTCGCCATCTTTTGCCGGTGGCCATTTTGAAAATAATATAATATTGAGTATTGTATTGAATTGCCACCAGATCGAAAGGAGTATATACAATTTCAGCAAATTCGGTTGGTATGAACTAGTCCAAAACTCAGTAGCAATTGAAAGTAAGTTATGAATGATAAGTGACATTTAATAAAATCTTCCAAAAACATCTGCTTATTTACTGCATTTCATCACATTATCTACTTTTATTGTAATTACAGTGTAGAGGAAAAGGCTGCCAAGCAAAGGTAAGTGTAGATGGGAGTGGGATTATTAATTTTACCTGATATTGAATGTTAATAGTAACAAAACCAAATTAAAACAATTTTAGCAAAATATAGTTAATTTGGGCGTAAACACAATATTGAACGCAAGCAATCTAAATCTAGAGTAAAGGATATTAGAGAGACAGGCAGACAGATAGGTAGTAATCCCCTGAGGGTTGCAGAGGAAGTAGTTAAGTGTTTTTGGAGAGTTTGGAACGCATAGGTTTAGCTAAGTAACAACTAAAGGCGTTGAATTTCGAAACGTCAGGTTCAGCAAAATATATAAAACACGCGATACTTCCGTTAAGAATTGTTTCATTCAATGTGTAACAATCGCGAAAACCTAATACAAACTAAAGGCGTATTGTTGCGTTCCTATGCGTGGGTAAGTTTGTGAGTTCATTGAGATATTGTTGTGCAGACATCTTCTCCAGAATTAGCTCTGGTCTATGGTTCCTCTAGACTGGTTTGTACTCCAACGAGAATACTGCATATAGAGGACCGTACAAACTCTCTGCGGAATCTTTTGTGTAATACAATAAAATATCTGAGTGTATGTATCGCTTGGTCCATCGGACTACTGTCTCATCCGGGCCCAATTGCCCTGCACCAGACGCAACCTAACTCGACCTGCGGGTTAGTGCGAAAGCATTCATAAGTTAATGGACTGGGTTAGATTGCGAAAATTCTACACGTCGTATCTGATTTAATAGGACTTGTAGTCTTGTCTTATCTTAATAAGCAGACTGCGCATGAAGTTTTCATACCAACAGGGATCCTGACGTTACTGATTTGAAAAACAAACTGAAAGCTGCCTTGAAGTCCAATAAGAATATATTTCTATCTATCTGACTATAATTTCGCGCTACATCCCTTGCGGAGTAGGCGCAGAACCGAGCGCCACATGACTTGTACCTTACAAACCTTATTCGCTTCTTAACATTCATAGCCCTTTTCATGCACGCTTGTCGTTTTCTAAGAAGAGCAATATTCACGGCATACCGGCAGTGGTTCTGAAACTGTGTGCTCGCTAGTTTTGTTCAATGCTGGCGCATCTTTTCGTGCGTTCGTACTCTACTGGGCAAGTTGTATGTTGTATGTTAGCCGTCTTCCATGAAGATGGAACTTGCCTATCTTCATGGAAGACGGCTAAAATATACCAGGCGCCCAAAATAGGCGATTGAATAGATCCGATGAATTACATGCACATTGCAGTTACCGCCAACACACGGCTCCTGACTGGGGGCGATCTATTTCACCTCCCCATCAAGACAAGTCTGCGCTTTCTGCGCTAAGAAAATCACTATTTACTGGAGTTCCTCAATTCACACCTTTCTTATCATAGACATGAGTATTCGTCAACCTAGCGTTATAGAATTAATTCCCTGCCGAGTTTTTCTCAAGAGACTTCAACAGTTGGTACTTCAAAAAAATCATGAAGCGGTTCTTCTATTCAATTTTTTTTTTAATAATGACTCCAACGTGTTTGATTTAACGATGATTTTGCCAATGTCGAGGTTGAGAAAGACGCATTCCAGTAATATGACTTTTGATCGGTGCCAAATAGCGAGTGTCCGCTGAGTGATACTAAAACAATACAACACAAATATATAGCGAGTAACCCTGTCCAGACAAATACAGATTAGTACATAGTATTGATAAAATGGTGACTTATCATGGACTACCAAAGCTGTTCTTACAGTACCGGCATGGTGTCATTGTGCATAGCCTATATATATCTCTGGTTCAAATGTCTATAGTCTCCGGTACCAGAGGGCCGTTCGTTTCCTCTTCAATTAGGCGTAAGGTACATTATAATTTTACGTGCAATCTCCTAATGGGGGTTGACGATTACCACGGTGTAAATATACAATTTGCAAATATTTCTCTAAAATCGTATGGAGAGTTACATACAAATTGGCAATTTAATTTACATTATTTTGTACTTCCATCACTAATTGATTCATGCAACCTAGCGCCGCCTTTCTGAGCGATACAAGGGAGCGCAAAAACAGAGCATGAGAAAGGAGCGAAGTAGGTAAGCTAATTCGGGCGCTCTTCGATGTCGCTCTTACTATCGTTAACACCATTTCTACAGCAAATACTCTACAAATACCTCGCTTGTAAGAGATCCATTTCCTTCTGTTTCAGTGCGGAGGGTTCTCCTGCCACTATACAATCAATGGCAAGTTCTCCGTAGGAGGTGGTACATGGGAGGAGAATAATTACCCTCAGCCTCATGACGATATTGCAAATATGCCCGCTCCAATTTCTTTTAACGATGATGGATATTGATGATTAAAAAATAAATGATCAATAAATCAAACGGATTTTTTATTGTAATTTTATAATGATGTATTTCTGTTTCCGTTATAACAATAAATACTAAACAACAGAATAAAATAATTATAAAGGGACTTCACCCTCATCAGGATGGCTTCCCATGTCTAGGTGATAATAAGAATTATATAAACTAAGCGACGTAGGTTATCGGGCGAGGAGACTGAATTATAATAAAATCATTATCGTAACGTAATTACACTTCTCTATATTCATAGATGTACGATAGCAATTTAGCAATCCGTAAAATTACAATTGATCAACGAGATATTTTCTGATTTCTATAATGTCCACCCATCGTATTCACCGAACACGTGGATGCGTGCGCGCTCTTCCACGACCCAAGTCAAAAGTGAAAACCAACCAATGTGGCCGCCCCTCCAGCGTTCAGTGTCCCGTCAGAGTGACAACTCTGTTTCGATCAGAAATGACAGATAATACTCGTAGCATAGACAAATCGAATGACTTCGAGCCGAGTCTCTCGATGCGCCGTCAAATATTTATGGGGGGCTCCCATACATCAAACGTGATTTTTTTTGCTCGTTTTTGCTCGGTATTGATAACTGCAACAGGTAGACGCTTGAAATATTCACAGATTATTTAGTTATATATTCACTTTAAAAATAAATAATTAAATTAAAATTATACAAATATTTAAGGGAGGCTCCCATACAACAAACGTGTTTCTTTTTGCCGTTTTTATAGATAATGATACGGAACCCTTCGTGCGCGAGTCCGACTCGCACTTGGCCGATTTTTAAAAACCTCTTCTGATCGACGTCACTGGCGACCAAAGGGCTGATCATTCTCGCTCAGCGCATTAGTATTGCGATTCAGCGCGGAAATGCTGCCAGCATCGTTGGTACAATGCCGCGGGGACACGTTTTTAGGGTTCCGTACCGAAAGGGTAAAACGGAACCCTATTACTGAGGCTCCGCTGTCCGTCCGTCCGTCTGTCTGTCACCAGGCTGTATCTCATGAACCGTGATAGTTAGACAGTTGAAATTTTCACAGATGATGTATTTCTGTTGCCGCTATAACAACAAATACTAAAAAATAGAATAAAATAAATATTTAAGGGGGCTCCCATACAACAAACGTGATTTTTTTGCTCATTTTTGCTCGATATTGATAACGGCAACAACGCTTGAAATATTCACAGAATATTTAAGGGGGGCTCCCATACAACAAACGTGATTTTTTTTGCCGTTTTTATAGATAATGGTACGGAACCCTTCGTGCGCGAGTCCGACTCGCACTTGGCCGATTTTTTAGATTTATTTTAGGTTATTACTTTTTTAGATTTATTAGGTACCTTTTATTAAATTTAAGATGTAATTTAGTTTTAGTGTTATTGTGTATTTATTTGATTATAGTTAATTATCTGTTATTATTTTGTAAATTATTATCTAAATAAATTATTTTTATAATATATATACTACTACAAATAAATTTTAGTTAATGTTTAAAAATATGGTAGATCGCATAGGGTAAGTCACGGATAGATGCCGCACTTTTTGAAATCTCCACGTACATTGTGTTATATGTATATAATCAATAAACTGTTTAGAAATATTTAAAGTGTGGTCCTTTACCCACAAATACATGTACCATTTATTATATTATGATTGTTAGTGTATGAGCTACAACTATTTTCACAAGAGTCTAATATTTTGAGGATATGTGCCGCACCCCGGATAGTCGCGTCACCCAGCAAATTGAGTGGGAGGATAGTTGCTCCTTTGAGAAAAACGTTTATATTTGAGTTTGTGATCAGCTAATAATAATCTGCAATGATATTGAAATACATATAAAAAGTTTCATTTAGTCGAGAACATGCCGTTGCCGCGTGTAGGGATAGATGCCTCGCCATGAAAAGTCATTTTATCTTGTTATTTGTCTTACTGAACATGAGAGAAAATGTAAACTAACATTTTTTTGTAATATTTACAAATTATTATCGGATGCGACAAAAATTATACAGTAAAAATAAAAAACATTCTCTTCCGTCTAAAGCTTTCAAAGGGCATATATCCTTCAGATTTTGAGTGAAAATCAAATAAGTGAAAAATAGACATAACACCCTAGATTTTGTTCAAGAGGAATTGGATAATAAATATTAATAACTGTCAATTTAGATAACATTATCAAACAATATTAAAAACAAATATTGTTAAAAAAACCATTTTATTTTAGATTTGCCGCAAAAGCCGCCTCTTAACGCTGCGCTGCGATGCGCTGGTATATCATACAGGCGTGAAACTTGGTCGATGCCTAAGAATTTTTTTTCAGGTCTACTAAAGCCTTCTATTAAGTTTAATTCCTTCTACTAAGCTCTTCTGTGTCCATTTAATTTCACGGGGTTGTACCCCGGGCTTTATATTTGCGGGGCAATTTAATGCTGAAACAATTAAAAAATATATTAATTTACCATTTTTAATAAGAGATAGACACCACGATCAAGGTATAGACGCCCCAAGGAGCAACTATCCCAACCAAAATCAAGGCACCTATCCTTTTAGCAGAGTATAGATGCCTTGATGTGGATTTCGAAATAATATTAATAAAAGTAAAAAAAAAACACATTGAAACAAATTTCTATATTCCGTTCCTTATGATCAATACACACACCAAGTAAAACGTGTTGCGCCTTTAAAATCATGCTCTTAAAATTTTTTACGAAATTTTTGCACGCAAAAATTTTGTTTAGAGCACTGTCGCACATAGAGCTGCTTCACCGGGCGTCCCGCGGCGAACTATTTGAACTCGGGGGAGTTCTATCTAATAAGGTTCAATTTGGACTCAAGGTCATTTCCCTAGCATGAGTTTTTGAAATCGTGGCACCTATCCGACCGCGGCAACTATCCGTGACTTACCCTATTCACGTGAGATTATCTTGTATTTTTGCTCTCTTATAGTGATAAACTAATTATCTTGCAGACATGTTGAATGCGTGACTTTTCAGTACTAGAATTTCATTTTCAAAGTAAAGCCACGTGTATGTGACCGATGTCTCAGTTTGCAACTTTGCATGTAGATGGCGTTGTCACTAACATTGTGTGCTTTGTGTTGTGAATTTGATAAATTGCGAGTGCTTCCGATAGATTGCATTATTCCGGGTATGTTCGAAGAAATTATTTACATATTTGATCTTGCTTATGTATACTGACGCGTATAATGACGCGAGGTGTTTCTTACGCCTATAAAAACCTTCAGCTTCAACGATAAAAGATACCTAAATAGTAACGTAGTTAATTTACCTCGGTTTGACTTCGGTTACTTCTAACTTTTTTATATACTACGTCGAGAGGCATACAAGCATACAGTCCACTTGATGTAAAGCGGTTACTGTAACCTATAAACGCTTGCAATACTTTAAATTACTCGAGTGATGCCAGCTCTGCTGCTAACACAGCATTTCTTTAAGAGCTTGCTGGAGACAAGTACCCTCTAGGGAGTTGTCATTTGGCTGCGGTTTTTCTGTGAGGAGGTACTTTCCCAGATGGGCTGCTTTGATGCGCCTCTCTTAAAAACATGACACCACCACAGACATATGTCCCAAGACAAACAGACATGTTCATGCACACAAATGTTTATCCTGTGTGGGACTCGAACCCACGAGCGTTGGTGTCAAAGTAGCGTAACAGCGCGTTTTACTGCGCTACCAAAGTTGTCAAAACTAACTAAACTTACTTGTCCGTTTCCAAAGTTGTACATTTCCTGATTCGGAGGGGATTAGGAAATGGACAACTTTGGAAGCGGCATCTTTTTTCTAAATAGTCATTCTTGAAATTCTAATTCGTCCGCTTCCTATATAATCCAATCCTAATTCGCCCACATTCTATAGACAAGTGTACCATAATCTGTTCGGCTACTTCTTAACCCCTGACTAAGCTAATAGAAAAAAAATACAAATATTTTTAACTACATAACATTTATGGGCTGCGGTAACCTATTTCCAACAGGCAGGCAGTACTTCGATCTCCTCAGAAGTCTAGTTAGAAAAATACGAATAACATATTCTTTCTTAAATTGAAATAGGAAGAAATGCATATTGAACGATGATACTTCATTGTAGTTACAGGAATAAAATAAGAAAAAGAAGAATCAGGAAGTGAACAAGTTAGGAAGTGGCGTCTTTGGAAAGTGTCTAGTTAGGAAGCAAACAACTTTGGAAATGGACAAATTAGGAAGGGAGCGAATTAGACCGGAGAGCATGTTGGATTATTGAACCGTCGATTTGCCGACGACATAGTACTCATAGTGATATCGCTGGAGGACCTTATTGATGCTTTCTGTGTTAATAAATAGCGTCTCCAACCAGGTAGACCTCAATATGAAGATGGACAAGACTACGATCATGTGATCTGTCGCTTAGCGTGCTATGGAATGAGCGGTGTTTGGGGTTTCCCTGCGTGATAAAATCAGAAATGGGAATATCCGCAGTAGAACTAAGTTAATTGACATGGCCCAAAGAATAAGCAAGCTGAAGTGACAGTGGGCCGATCACATTCCCTGCAGAGCCGACAACCGCTGCGCTGAATAATAAGGTTCTGGAATGGCGTGTCCGTACCGGTACACGCAGTGTGAGACGACCCTCCACTAGATGGAGCGTTGATCTGAAGAGTTTTGTAGGGAGTCGATGGATGCAGATGACTCAGGATCGAAGCGAGTAGCTCTCTAGAGAGAAGCTATGATCAGCAGTACAGGTTGATGACGAGTAATGATGATGATGGGGAATTATAAAAGACTAGCTTTTACCTTTACTTTTTTAATGGTTTGCCTGCCGAGTTTCGCAGAGTGGCAACCGAATATATAGAAAGTGTGAAAATTTAATTGAATTGTTTTCATTGTCACGATTGTTATATAATTTTATTTTGATTTTCAAATTTTTCTAATCCCTATGAATCGGAATTGTTTTAAATTAAATAAAATTAAAAGTCATGGATGAGTGTGGATTCTTTGGTAAAAAAGTGTACGCGAATGGTATGCGTTGTTAGTTCTAAACGAAAATATATAACCTCGAATATGTTTATAATTATTATTAACTATCTAACTCTACGGACATTGCTCTGTATAAAATACACGTAGTTAGTGGGGGATTATATTTAAAATAGAGGTCGCTTTTGTTTAGCCGTAGTCACACGTCATTACTAAATATGTCATGTAGGTATCTTATTTAAGCAGGCATCGATGACGATAAAATAAACCACTACTAAATAAAATGTAACGTAATTTTAATTATGATTTTTAAGTTTTTTTGTGCAAAATCCAGACTTTTCAGGAACTACATGTATATACCTAGTCCGGCCATAAGTTCTGTTACAAATGAATATATATTTATTTTTTGTTAAGTAATGTAATCTTAATAAAACTTCTATGTACATATTTATGGAAGTCTCAGCAAAAAAAAAATCTAAATGACCACTTTTGACTTTGATAAGGCCTTTATCAGCGTGGCCACGAATCTATTTAATTATATATGCCTTTGAAAAAGTACATACTTGTGACACGTATTGATGAACGTATGAAACGAGAATCAAGCCTAGTTCCATGTCTAGTGATTAGAGTTGCCACCTTTTTTCTTTGAAATTAAAATACATTGGTAAAGGTAAGAAGAAAAAAGAGTACGTTGTGTCAAAATAAAGTATCATTAATTTTTCTTCATCATTATATTTAAAAACATATTTTTATTGCTTTTAGGAAGTTGCGTCAAATTATTATTATTGCTAACTAATTGCACAGCCTCATTATCATTACATATTTAAGTGAAGTGCCGCTGGCGACCTAACGATTCGGCACTAATCGATAACCTTCCGTTTTACGCAAAAATGCTTACGATCAAACTTTTTTTTATACCGGAGATATCAAATCATGCCAAATAAAGCACTTTCGCGTACTTTATTTTTATCGTAAAGTAGAAAGTACAATTACCCAAAATAACGTACAATACTTTATAATAAAGTACGGGTGGCAAACCTACTAGTGATGTACATTAATTTGACTTTATTCATTAAATATATAGCAATACCTTTGATATGGGGGGTCATGTGCCAGAAGCGTGCTCGTTCGCGACCCCTGCCAATCAGTCGATTGCAATTCTGGACCAAGAGCGCACCGACGTGCGGATTAGGGCGTCCCCCGTAGGCGACGCGCACCGATCCGCCCCCGTCGGTGCGAATACAGCTGCATGCGGCGGTGGGGGCCGCCACCCACCACGCAGCGCCAATTCCGGCGGGACGAGGGGAGCCGAGTGCCGCATAGGCACGTGGAATGTGAGAGGTGGATTGAAAGATAAGACGAATGAACTGATAGACGTAATGAATAATAGACGTTTGGATGCTTTATGTGTGACAGAGACTAAGCGCAAGGGGAGCGACACCGATGATCTGCCCGGTGGTATGATGGCCCTATGGTCTGGGGTAGACCGTGACGATCATGCCAGTGCTGGTGTAGGTGTCGTACTCTCCTCTCGCTTAGCCACTGGTGTAAGAGATTACTGTTTGGTAGGGCCTAGACTTCTCTGGGTTCGTATTAAACTGGGCATCACGCGAGTATTTTTGGTTGCAGCATACGCTCCCGTAAGCTCAGCGTGTGCTCAAGAACTGGAGAAGTTTTGGGAGTCTGTGAGGGATGTTCTGGACTTAGTTGAAGGGAACGAAAGAGTGATTATGTGTGGAGACTTGAATGGATGGGTTGGGACCAAGCGATACAGCTATGAAGCTGTTCTTGGTCCGTATGGAGATAAGAGAGTGAACGAAGCAGGTAAGTCTATACTAGATTTATGTATGGAACGAGGCCTCCTCGTGTCGAATACTTTATTTCATCATAAGGATATTCACACGTATACATGGAGAAGGAATGATCAAAAAAGTGTGATTGATTTGATTTTAATAGATAGACGTCTCCGAAATGTTTTAATGGATACAAGAGCCTTTAGAGGCCCCACTCTTGAGACGGACCACTACCTGGTGGTAAGCCGGTTTGTGGGCCTTTTTAGGAAGTGGAGGCACTGGCGAGTGCGTATCCCTTTCGGAGATCATGAAAGGATAATGAGCGAAAAATTGCAAGATGAAAGTGTAAGGAGAATGTATGTGCATCTGGTAAGTGAGAGACTTGCAAATGCAAGCCTCTCCGACTCAGATGTGGATGATTGTTGGAAAGTTTTGAAAGAAAGTATGGTGAATAGTGCAAAAGAAGCTTGTGGATGCGCAAAGAGACGTAAAACAGCGAAAGGAGATGCCTGGCGGGATGCGGAGGTTGAATCCTCCGTAGCAAGAAAGAGGAAAGCGTGGCTGGATTACGTATCATCTTTGCCTTTAAATGAAAATATGAGAGAAAAGAAGAAAGAAATGTACCGTCTATGCAAGAATGAAACCAAGGCTTTAGTGAAAGAGAAGCGTGAAAGACAAATTATGAATGAGGAAGAGAGGCTGACGAAAAACTTCGAGGCAAATACCAAACTCTTTTGGAGAGAGGTAAAGAAGTCTCGGAGTGGTTCGTCGGCATCCAGAATGGATAAGATAAAGTCTAAAGCTGGTGTCATTCTTGCCAACACTCAGGAAGTGTTAGAACGGTGGAGTGAATATTTTGAGGAAATGTATGAGTATGCCTCGGACGCTGGCAATGAGAGTGAGTCGGATGCTTACTCCACGTTGACGGCGTCCGACGAAGGCATAACTATGGATGAGATCGAATGGTCGATACGAAGCTTGAAAAATGGAAAATCAGCGGGAATTGATCTGATCACAGCTGAGATGATCAAATTAGGTGGCACTTACGTCCGGGACGCCTTCTGGTACCTATGCAACCTATGCTGGAGAACTGGAAGGGTCCCAATGGACTGGAGACGCGCAGTCATCGTGCCCTTGTATAAAGGCAAGGGATCACGCATGGACTGCGCCAACTATAGGGCCATCAGTTTGATCAGCTTAGCAGCAAAAGTATATGGAAAGGTGATTGAAAGGAGAATGAGGGTGAAATCCGATGAAATGCTGTGGGACGCACAAGGAGGTTTCCGAAATGGAAGGGGATGTACGGATCAAGTTTTCTCGCTCCGCAATATCGTAGAGAAGCATCTGGCCATAGACCGGAAGGTTTTCTGCGGTTTTGTGGATCTTGAGAAAGCCTTTGATAGGGTTGTGCGAAAGGAACTGTGGGACATATTGCCGAGATATGGGATTGACGGTTCACTGCTCCGTGCTGTGCAGTCCACTTACAAGGATTGCTCAGCATGTGTGCGGATAGACGGTGGCATGTCACCCTGGTTTGATGTCAAAATTGGTGTCAAACAGGGTTGCATGCTATCTGCTAGGCTGTTTATCCTGTATCTCGATACTTGTCTGCAGAGAATAAGGTCAACGAATGTGGGATTGCGCATGGGAGATCAAGTGGTGAACTGTCTGCTGTATGCAGACGATGCCGTGCTATTAGCAGATACACCATCTAAACTGCAAACACTGGTCACAGCGATGAAAGACGACTGTATGGAGAAAGGCTTACTACTGAATGCGAAGAAAACAAAGATAATGGTATTTGAAAGAGAAGAATCCAGAACTAATGTAAGGATTACGATTGATGATGAAGTGTTGGAACAAGTGGATGAGTTTGTATATCTTGGATGCGCTTTCAGCAGGGATGGAAGGTACACCGCAGATGTGGAAAGACGAGTGAGTGCTGGGAATAGTGTGAATGGAGCGTTGGGAAAACTTCTTGGCAGAAAAACCCTGAGCCAGAAGGCACAACTCGCTATACACAATGCAGTGTTGGTCCCAACGCTAACTTATGGAAGCGAGAGTTGGGTATGGCAGAAAGAGCATGAAAGTAGAATAAACGCGGTTGAAATGCGAGCGCTGCGCAAAATTTGTGGCGTAAGGCTCGTAGACCGTATTCGCAATGATGATGTTAGAAATAGAGTTGGTCTGAAAGAGAGCGTAGGTGTTAAAATAAGAAGAGGCATGCTCCGATGGTTCGGGCATGTAGAAAGAATGCAAGATGAAAGAATGACGAAGCAGATATACAATGCAAAAGTGGAAGGATGTAGGAGCCGGGGAAGGCCAAGACTTACCTACCATGACCAAATTGGTCATGTTCTATCAGAAGGTGATGTCAGGAGCCCTAGAAACCGGCGTGCGTGCATGAGAAGAGCAATGAATGTTAAAGAAGCGAGTGAGATATGTAAGGATCGAGTCACGTGGCGCTCGGTTCTCTCTGCCTACCCCGCAAGGGATTTGGCGTGAAGTTATAGATAGAGACCTTTGATATATACATATATATTATTTCTATATTTTTATTACAAACGACCAATTTAACTATTTGTCCGTAAAAACCTTTTGTGTTCAAAGATGGATTGTGAAAATATTACTTTTAGAAAGTCGCAACCCTCAAGTTCCTTATCTAACATTTCTAAGGCATACTCCTCAATTCTTGACTCAACAATGATGAGTTTAACAGATCAAACAATAAATGAAAGCTAAACAATTATGACATTAAATGAGACGATAGCAAAAATAAGAAGTGAACTTGAGAGTGATCATAAAATCATCAAGAAATTGAAAATTTAAATGGTAAAAATGTACAGCTCAAAACAAACCTAAACAAGTATCAAAAAATTATTGAAGCAAATAAAAAGGTTAAAACTTCAGAACCAAGTTCCACACCTTTATCTGGTAGGTCGCCAATCTACGAGTAGTTGTATAAAAAATACCTTTTTTTGGTCGTATTAATTTTGGTCGTAGTTGGGTTTTAACTTTTACTTTTTTTAATCAATTATCTTGGAGATGTGAGACAGGATACATTTTTAATAAAGTCAAGCACAACCCCATAACGTACTTACGTACGTTCGTTCTTATCTTCATCTGGCCTGTTGAAAACTTTTTGAAAGCGTATAAGTTAATATATATAGGTACATTCAGAGTTCATTGAACCTTTGATTAGACACCAAACACTGCATATTATTTAAATATTTAATTTTTTTCATAGTACTTTATAGGCCGCTATAAGCCACCATGTATGATTTTCTATGACATGTAGCCAACAAGTCAACAATACGCTTCCAATGATATTTCATTTGTTAATCTACGACGTATAGTTTAGGAGATATACTGGGACAGACTAATATACATACCTATATACGTACAATACAACATACGACAAAGATCCATATTGTTTCCGTATTTATAGACGTGTGTTTATATATTTATATGTCTACATTTTTTACATTCTTTTTATTCTATGTACTTATTATGTACTATTTTAAGTATTATCTTTTGCAGTATTATTTTTTGTATTGAATTACGATGTGCTGTAGACGATATCTTTGTTGACAATGTCAAACTAGTAGTGAATTCCAAACCTCACTTTCAGAATTAAGTCTAAACTTAACTTTACCTCATCGGCAAATCTCAGATTTAAAAGTACTAACAGTTCCGGCGGCAAAACATAGGTAATACATAGCACAAGAAGTAATATCATCCACAATGCCATTTCAAATTAGCTAACTTCAAATCAATAATTGCGATTAGGAAGCAATTCGGAACGCAGAGCTAATTATTAACCATTCATTTTAACGCCTACTGTGCCTTATGGCAGATTGAGCGTGGTAATAGCGAGGACGACACTAAATTATGGTAGGATATTTGATTTCGCGGTAATTTCAAATGAAATCATGCAAATCATCATCATCAGTTTCATGCAATTTGTTTTAACCTACTTTGTATGCTTCCGCCACCAATTGATTGACCAATTTGGTGGCGGAAGCACACACACAAAAGCTTTGGGGGGGTTAAAATGCGCAAGCTTGCATTGCCAGAGGAACACCTGGTCAATAATAGAACAATTAAATTGTTTTTTTTTAAACTTTGTCGGCTATTTTGACCGTGTTCCTTAAGAAATATGATATTGGTTTTTAAGACATTCCTATTCTACTTTTTAATTTACTTTTCGAATCTGGATTTTTTTTTAATTTGTCGGCCATTTTGACCATGTTTCTTAAGAGATAGGAGGTTGGCTTTTCAGACAATCCTATTCTACTTTTTATGCTGAATGCGAATCTGAAGTCAAAATTCGAATATTCGAAAAAAAAGCGACAGACACACACACACAGACAAACATATAGATTTCATATAGGAACGGTGTTCCTGATAATCGAGTACAGGCGAGGTTGGCAAAATATTACACAAGCACATAGACTACCAGGCCACTCAGAAAGTATGGCGAAAAAAAGTTTTTATGTAATGGGAGACTGACCAGATGTAATCTATTTTGAAATATGATTATTTATAATTAAAAATAGGTACGTTCCAATCTCAAAATTTCCCTCCACATTTTTTGCATGCTAATTTAAATTATCGTATCCCATTGAAAAGTGAATCTGCGTCGGGAACATTTTCGCGCTATGATTTTTTACGATTTCAAGTGTCGCCTGAAACCGGACGAATAGTATGATAGACTTCAAATGTCATTCATGAATGAAGGCCCTTCCAAGGCAACCGTGTATCGTTCGTATAACGAATTCAAGCGCGGTCGACTAACTTTGGGGGATGAAGAAAGAAAGGATCGCCCTTTGACGGCTGTTACGGAAGAAACGTGCTAGCAGTGAAGAATTTAATCCAAGACAATAGGCGAGTTACGTATCAAGAGATTTAGCACATACTGCAGATTGGATCGGGAAGCCTTCACGAGATTCTACACTTGCATCTTCGCGTGAGGAGGATAGTTTCACGCTAGGTGCCGTACAACCTCTCCTTTGTTATGAAGCAGACCCGGATGGAATGGTGCCGTGATATAATAAACAAATTTACGTATTTTTTTTTACAGATGACGAGTCCTGGATTTACCAATACTATCCAGAAACGAAGCGCCAGTCGACGGTTTGGTTGGTTGGACGGTTTGGGTTTCAAAAACGAATCAACGCCTACCAAAGTGAAGCGATCTAGAACAATTTGCCTGGATTTTTTTTTATACTACGTCGGGAGTCATACAAGCATACGGCCCACCTGATGTAAAGCGAGTACCGTAGTCTATTAACGCTTGCGATATATTAAGTATCACTCGGGCGATGCCTCCTCTGCTGCTTACACAGCAAATTCTTGGGAGCTTAATGGTGACCGCACTACACGCAGGAACACAACAACCCTCTAGGTAGTTGTTATTTGGCTGCGGTTTTCTGTGAGGTGGAGGTACTTCCCCAGACGGGCTGCTTTGATGCGCCCTACCTCTCTTAATTTTACTGGTTACCTGGTGTCAATTCCTTGACAGAATCAAAGGAGCATAAACGCCGAATGGTATATGACAGAAGTTTTCTCTGTTGGGAGCAATAAGCGACCAAACACAGGGCTCCGCGGGCTCCAACATAGCAGCGCGCTCGCGCACACCGCGCTCAAAACGAGGGACTTCCTGGACACCTGTCAAACTCCTGGGTCACCCTTCTTACAGCCCAGACCTAGCAACGTGTGACTCCTTTTTATTCCCGAAAATAAAAAATCTGCTCAAAGGGATACAATTTTGCAAAGATGCGCTGTCAACGTAATTGAAGCAGGCTGTAATTGAAGTGACTGGGGCGGACTGGAAAGAGTGTTTCCAAAACTGGCTCAGACGCATGAAACTTTCTATAAAGCCTGGTGGAGAGTACTTTAAAAAGATTTAATAAAAAATATTACACAATAGAACACTTTCTTTTATTTTCGCAAAACTTTCTGAGTTCAACTGGGACATCAGAAGTCACATTTTTTGTGCATTAAATGAGTATCGACTATATTATCCCACCCATAATATGATCGTACCGCTAAATTCGAGCACACGAAGCTAAGGTAGGCCGTCATTGCGGGTTGATAATCACATATTTTCGATAATCGAAACCGTATATAAATTTGTATGGGTTTTGTATATACAAACGTAAACAAATAAGATTAATGTTAAAGGTAAAGTTCAATGATCCGCGGCGGCTGATACTCAGATGAGCTATGGTAATTGACCTTTCGTGGTACGTTTATTTAGGAAATTTCTGTTTTTTGTTACTTGTATAAATTATGCATTACCTCTACAGAGTTTATGGAATTAATTTTGTTACGCTTTACATATTATTATATGTTAGAGATTCCAATATCCACGAAAGTAAACAGCCTTTATTTGAAAAGTTATTTCATTTATTCTACGCTTAAAATAATATCTGACAATAAAATAATTAATAACCCTATTCACAATATACAACAAAAAAACGGGGTGTAACTGTGTCGTGGAAACGGCTGTGAGCTTTACGTGAACGTCTTCATAACAGGTAAACGGAAGTAACTAATACAAAAACGAAATTATATGATGTAGCGAAATGCGAAAAGCATAAAATGGCGGCGCTTGCTTCCGCCCCGTAACATGTCCACACGTCCGTCGTAATCCTCAATCAACATAACGATTTTTTCGTTTTTTTAGCTATCAACTTTAGCTATCAAAAAATTAAAATTTGAATATAAACAATAGATACGTTATAACACCAAACTGTACTAACTAACTGTATGTATAATTTTGTTATCATCTGTTTTCTGAATTGTCTCCCACTGTGAAAGCAAAGTTAATGACGTAATCACGTCAAAATACAAATTCAATTCTGTATTTCTGTTTCGAACTAACTGCTGGGAAATTATTAAAGATGCATAAAGCGAATGAAATTCTGTAGTATTCCTAAAATTCACCATTGTACCACATTTAAGGTAATAAACATTATTCATTCGGTCATATCAAAATGGCAACACTAAGTTAATGGCACAGAGAATACAAGTAGTATACTGTTGATAATACAATAGTATAGTTTTTTACATTTCAGTATAAAATGAGCTTTATGTGATAATTTTGATAGTAATTTGAAATGACTCGGGTCCATATTGATTCACATAAAAATCTTATTCCTATTTTTTTTACTAATGATTTGTGTTCATAGTAATCACTCTTCATAATTATTTCCTCATAGTTTTTTTGTTCATAAATTTTTATTACTTGGTAGTAACGGAACTCGTAACAGACAGTTATCACATTTTCTTTATTAATACTGTCATTACTAAGAACATACTATAACACTCATAATGTTGTTTTTAAGAACAGTTTCCTTCGTAACAACAGACAATGTTCAGGTCTGTCACTTTGCACGCTCGCTTCGCTCGCTCGGCTCGCGCGCTGTAGGGTCGCAGTTGTACCTAAGTACTCCTCCTCGCTTGGCTCGTCGTCGTACCTATTATTTTTACTACTACCTTTTATATTTTCCATTGCAATCCAAAGCGGATAAATAACACTTATGATTGAGCAGTCAGAACCCGTTATATACGTTTTCCCATATATTTTGCGGTCGTATTCGACCACCCGGGTTTCGAAGGGTTAAGAAATATATGAAAACAAATATTAGTATAAACCAGGTGTATTATTGAGGTGATAATGAGTTTCGATCATTAGTATTAAATATTTTTATGAAGTTTATATAGTATATATAGTAACATTATGATGTAAAATGGTATGAGAAATATTTTCGGATTTCCGATAATACGATTTAAAACAATTATGTGAAAAAGGCGCACCCAAAGAAACTCAAATACAAAACGTTTGGAAATGCACTTATTGGAGCACTGTAAAAGTACACGAATATAACCTTGCAAATTTACTATCGTTTTGCGGGTGGATATTTACACTTCAGGATGGGGTCTAAGACCGGTCAGCTGGAACAACTAGAATTAAGACTTTGAAATAGTTCTGAACTTAAAACTTGTGCTATATGGGCTAAGTGCCTTTGCTTGTCCCTTCAGATATTAAAAGCATAATAAAAAGTCTGTTAGTAATGCTTGTTATTGAAACTTCACTTGGCTTCAAGCTACAACCTGCGTCAGGTGTGCGCACTGAGTGATGTAAAATGAAAACCGATACGGCGGAAACCAATAGCTAAAATGTGGATTGTAATTCATCAAAATCTGCGACATATATATAACATCATTATATTTTTAGTCCAGATCTTAGTGGCTAGATTAACACAATATAATTTACTATTATTGTACAAGAAGCTATTTATCAAGTAATCATAAACTTTCGTCTTGACAAATAGTCCCGGCGAGCGAACTTGCGAAAGTCGCTTTTTCTCGAAAACTTTAAGAGTCACAAAACTCTTTGAGTGGCGGAGTTTGGAGACATTTGTTTTTATTAGACGAGGTCCTTTTTGATAGAAGTGATTTATATACGGTTTATTGTGCTCAACCGTGTTCAATTTCGTTACTTTCTTATAACACATTTGATTATTTGGATATAGCATATACAGCGTATGTGAGGTTACTAGTAAGCTCCTAAGGAGTTGCTGTGTTAGCAGCAGAGATGGTATCACGCGAATGATATTTAACGTATTACAAGCGTTCATAGGCTAAGGTAACCGCTTTACATCCGGTGGGCCGTATGCTTGTATGCGTACCGACGTTGAGTAAAAAAAAACACAAAGAAGTAACAGTAACGATATTTATTTGTTTGAACAGTTCCCTGAGCGATTCTCTGGAGCCATGGTATAAATGGAGCGAATGGCTCTTTTTTTTTCATTTGCAACATAATGTTTGCCTCCGTTGTATAATAAACTCATATTATCAGAATATTTGTACGTAATCATCATCGTCGTCTGATTAGGTATACAAATCATAAATAGAAAACGAAATGGCGGTGGCAGATCGATTACTCTAGTGGCAAATGTAGGACACATCACTACAATATTAAATATATTGCTTGCTTAGTGCTAACAGTCTATTAAAAGCCACGACTGTGGCGAATCAATCCTAATATTATCCTATAATAGACGTATAGTAGTTATGGCTATATATGAAAAAAACATAGATAAAACAAAACACAGATCCGTCAAACAGGTAATCATTTTCAAAAACGATTTCATGAATACTTATCACCGTGTAAAAATAATCGCCCAAAAAGGCCACACTTCGCCGAACATATTATAAATAAAGGAAACTAAGTATCTGGGAACAATTATAAAACAAAAGAAAACCAAAAAACGGTGTTAAAATAAGAAGAGGCATGCTCCATTGGTTCGGGCATGTAGAAAGAATGCAAGATGAAAGAATGACGAAGCAGATATACAATGCAAAAGTGGAAGGATATAGGAGCCGGGGAAGGCCAAGACTTACCTACCATGACCAAATTGGTCGTGTTCTATCAGAAGGCGATGTCAGGAGCCCTAGAAACCGGCGAGCGTGCATGAGAAGAGCAATGAATGTTAAAGAAGCGAGTGAGGTATGTAAGGATAGAGTCACGTGGCGCTCGGTTCTCTTTGCCTACCCCGTAAGGCGTGAAGTTATAGATAGATAGGTAGTTTTTAGGAACCGGCGAGCGGCGTTTCATGTCAAAACGAGAATCTTCGCCTAATCATTAGACTTAGGTAGCGGACTCCTCCAATCCTTATGGATCAGGAAACGGGATAACGCTAAGGAGAAATCTCTCTAGACACCAGCGAATGAGAAGCAGTACATATGTAGGTGGTCTTCAGCTTTGCAACTACAGCCAAATAAAGATTCCCTGTAAAAGTTTTAAACTCAATAAAGAAAATGAAAAAAGGTTATTAATTTACAATTGGGTACTTCGTGGGCACTTAAGCACGTCGTACAATTGTTTATGTAAATTTTTTGTTATCGTTCTTATTTTTATCTACCATCATTCTTTCTATAGATATGCTGGAAGTCCTCTGCTGAATATGAACCTTAATCTTCCATCATTTACTTCTCAAATTTTGACCTAGTGTGGAATTCACCAGATGATGCATGTTCTTAAATTGTAAGATAAACATGTAAAAACAATATGGTAATAAATTACCTTATATTTTTACCACGAATTAAATAACTCGAGAACCGACGAGAGCGATTTTATGTAATAATTCAATTCACCGCTACCGCTTTTATTGGCTAGTTTATGCATCAGCCTCGCATCATTTAACACACCGGTGACAGGTTATATCTATCGTCACGATTAAAATTTTTATGTTTTTTAATTTCAATCGCTTCCCGAACTATTCGGCGGTAATATAGGCGATCAGTGGATAAAACCTTTGGCCGGTGGAGCTCAATCCAGTGGTTGGTGTTGGAGTCGTGCAGATGTTCGGCTATTGTTGATTTTCTCGACTGACGTTTCTTCTCAGCTGCAATGGGTTCTTTGACTCTCTCTGCGATGGTACGCTTAGTCTGGCCAATATAAGAACTACCGCAGCTGCAATCAATCTTGTAACCCGGTGTCTGGTACGGAATTACATTCTTTGGTGTACGCAGGTGTTTTGCTATTTTGGAGAACAGAACACATACAGTCTTGATAGAGAATTTTCTTAGAACTGATCCAACTTTATTCAATATCCCTTTTATGTAAGGCATAAAAGCAGGCTGGCGGTTTACCTCTGGGTGTTTCGTACACGTGCCCCGGCGACCTGAACTTCTTCGATTCACCTCGTACCCATTAAGTATCTCCTGAACGAGTACAAGCTCAGTACTTAAATGCTCAGGGTCATCAAGTTCATAGGCTCGATTTGTAAGAGGCGTCACAACAAATTGTAAATGACGCGGGTGGTGATGCGAGTAGGCATTCAGGTATCTGTCCGTAAGTATAGGTTTCAGATATATGGTGTACGGATCGTCCTCTCGCATATTCAACTTAACATTTAAAATGCCACTGAACGCGCACTCTATATTTCATATGGTAAATGTATTTTGTTTTTAATGGAGTTTAGGCGATCGAGGTACTTTTCTACTTCCCACTTGGTTCCTTTAATTAAACAGATCACGTGGCCAACATCTTTTCCAAAATCGGACATTAAAAAGCCCTGACGTCAAGGTTTTTTCTTCAAGATGTTGGTTAATGCTTGTGCTACGGGGCTATCCGTAGCTACTCCATCAATCTGAAGGTACTGTTGATTTCGGGAGTGGTTATTTGGCAGTCCTTTTCTGCAAGGTCGAGGTACTACCCCAGACAAGCTGCTTTTATCCGCCCTACCTCCCTTAAACACATCCAGATCAAGACAAACAGAGACTCATGCACATAAATGTTTGTCCTGTGTGGGAATCGAACCCTTCGTGGGTTGATGCCGTTGGTGTTAAAGTAGCATTACTAACCATTGCCACCGAGCTCGTCATGTGAGTGTGTACACGGTTCTTACGACATTTATCAATGAGACATTTATGCATACAAATGGTTATCCAATCATACATGTTTATGTTTATAAACACAAATGTTTATCCTGTGTGGGAATAGAACGCCCAGTTGTTAAAGTAGCATTGCTACCCACTCCGCTACCGGTCTAAAAGGCTATAAAAATCATAAGTCTACTGTTATTTCTCCATTAATGCAAATATTTGAGCCTAATCTAGGTATGGCGTGCAAAAGTAGTATTTTATCGTAACTTAGGAAATTCTAGTCGCGGTTTCAACATAAGCATTGTTTATTGCTGCGACATTATATGCAAAATAGTAGTAATATCGGACTGTGAACCCTCTATTGGATATTGTCGCAGTAAATCTGAATGCAGTATCGATTTACCAAGGACATAAAGTAGAAATGAAGAAAATATATATTTAATAGATAGAAGTGTATAAAGGCAGAGTTATGTGGCGCTCGGTACTCGCTGCCTACTCTATAAAAGATTTGTTGTATAGTTATAGACAGATAGAGACTATATTTATGTTTATCATCACATGCTCAGCGGTGAAGGAAAACATCGAGACGTGTGACCTAACCTATGAAAGATCTGGTTTTCCCACTTTGTTGTGGGTTGTGGAGTTCTGGTAGCAGTCGCTCCATGTTAAAATAAGTATCTTTGCCAAATCCTTAGGCTTAAGTAGCGAATACCTGTAATTTTAATGGATTAGGAATCGGGATAGGGTTAACAAGAATAAGAGAATATATGTTTGTATGTATATGTTCACGTCAGATTCCTTGCTAGGTAGAGAAAACGAGCGCCAGAAGGCGCGGTCTTTACATACTACGCACACTTTTTAACATTCAATGCTCTTGTGGCAATGGCCAGCGCACAGCTATCGCTCAGCTGACCGTGTTGGAAACTGGACATAGGTCTTTCGTGACGCATTACAGACTCTTGTAGATTTTCGCGAGGGGTACAACCAGTAATAGTTACGAAGTCGCTAAAAAACTTGATTTATATATGAGGATAGTTATATGTAGATATTTATGTAGTTGTAAAGTTAATTAAAATGTCTTCAGGAAACCGTGAACCTATGTGTAAAAAAAATATTTTACATTTGATTGTTTATTTCTCTATAAAACTGTCGGTGTTAATATAAGAAGAGGCATGCTCCGGTTCGGACATGTAGAAAGAAGGAAGGAAGAAAAAATTACGTAAAAGATATACAACGCGAAAGTAGAAGGATGTGGCAGTCGAAATAGGCCAAGACTTACCTACCATGGCCAAATTGATCGTGTACTATCAGAAGGTGATGTCAGGAGCCCTAGAAACCCGCGACCATGTATAAGAAAAGCATTGTATGTAAGGATTAAGTGGCGCTGGGTACTCTCTGCAAGGGATTCGACGTGAAGTTATAGATAGATAGATAGTTCTGGTATAATATGTTGATTCGGGACTTTTATTTGTGCTACTTTTTATTTAGGATGGATAATGAGTACTGGGCTACTTAAGTGATAATTTTAGCATATTTATATGAGATTCATAATAAGAATACAATTTTAACAATGGTTTAGAAACCTAATCTCGACATCAGTGATGTAATAACTTCCCCCCGATTTATGAGAAATTAATCAGACGCTAGGACCTTTCCAATTGTGTAACATATATACCACATCACCACATCAACCCTTACTCATCTTACTATAGGGATACGGGTCTTCCTTCAACCGAAGGGGTTTAAGCATACTCCACCACGCTGCTCAAATGCGGATTGGCGGAGGCCAGTGTTTCCAAGCCGCCCGAGGCCACTGATTTTTTTTTTATATATACAACCTCAGGAGGCATACAAGCATACGGTCCACCTGATGTACAGCAGTTACCGTAGCCTATTAACGCTTGGAACATATATCACTCGCGCGATGCCTCCTCTGCTGCTTTCACAGCAACTCCTTAGGAGCTTACTGGTGACCTCACTCACACGCAGGAACACAAGAACCCTTTAGGGAGTTGTTATTGGGCTGCGTTTTTCTGTGAGGTGGAGGTACTTACCCAGATGGGCTGCTTTGATGCGCCCTATCTCTAAAAACTTAGCTTAACAACTGTCATCTATCGACAACAGCCGGGATCGACGGCTTAATATGCCCTCTGAAGTACCGAGAAACTCGAGATAGATACGCCCATCCATAGACAGGCTGCGGTCGACGTAACTTATAACTTTCGGCTAATTTATTAAGATACAGTTAGATTGTAAGACATTCCTAATCGTATAACATATACATCGCCCAATTTATTTAGATACAATCAGATGCTAAGATTTGCTCCATATACACATTCACCTAATAAATTTATAGGGAATCAATCAGACGCTAGATCCTTGTCAATCGAGCAAACTAATACACATTTGCCTAATTTAAATGGATGTAGTCAGACGCTAGGAGCTTCATAATGGTATAACATATACATTTAACTAATTTGTACAGAATATATCCGAGGGCGACTTTGTACAAAAGTCGTCTGCGTGGGTACCACTGTCTCACCTATTTCTACCACCAAGCAGTTATATTTATATAGCTGTGTTCCGGTTTGAAGGGTGAGATAAGGCAGAGAAATTACTGGGTACTGTGACGAAACAACCTTAGGTCATAAGATTGGCAGCGCGCGAGTAACATCCCCGTGGTGTTGCGAGCGTCAATAGGCTGCGGTGACAGCTTACCACATTTACCTATTTATATAGAATCGATCAGACGCTAGGACTTTCCTAATCATGTAACATATACACATTTGACTGATTAATACAATCCGATTTTTTTATACAAATTCGGGAGGCATACAAGCATGCGGCCCACGTGATGTAAATCGGTTAGAGTAGCCTATGAACGCTTGTAATACATTAAAGTATCACTTGCGCGATGCCACCTCGGCTGCTGGCATAGCAACTCTTTAGGAGCTTACTGGTGACCTCACTCAGTGAGGTCACCAGTTCACCAGTGCGGTTTTCTGTGAGGTGGAGGTGCTTTCCCCAGACGGGCTGCTTTGATTCGCCCTGTCTCTCATGGTGCTAGGATCTGTAACATACATAATAATTAAAACGTATAGATGAACGTCTTCTTTTTTGAGCTCAGTTCAAAAAATTTTTGATAAAAACCAAACCGGAAGCAAGAAGCTATCTTTTTAGTATAAAATAAATATTTAGTCCTAAATATCTGAGAAAAAGTGTTCAATTGTCAAAGTTTCCGATGATTTATTTATATTATTTAGCAGAACACAAACATCTGCGGCTCGTGATAAACCGCAGCACTCACTCATAAATATGAATGTTAAACTAGGTTGCCCGAGATAATTGGAAAATATAAAGTAAATCTCGCCTTTCTCGGTTTTGAACAATATTTATTCGAATTCTTTGGTGCCCTCGATCACTCTAGATTCTCAATGTGGGTATCGGTCTCATTAAGTATGTAAGTTAAGGGACGACAACCTTTTTTTTCTTTTCTCATAAAAGCAGCTCGCTGTCGTCTTCAGAGTCATTGACAACCTTATTTGCATGCTTTTGTCTATACAACGTTGGGAGCTACGCGAAAAATAAAGATAGTGTTACAAATGCGGACTTATCCCTAAAATAGATCTCTTCCAGCCAACCTAGACCTATTGATAGAATAACATATATATATATATATATATATATATATATAAATACAAATGTATATTATTAGCGAAAGAACACACGTACACCAATTCACTACAACAATATTATAAATTTCGTAAAAATAACGTAGGTACGTCAAGATTATCTAATGTGGTATCACAGTATAGCTTTCAACTCAAAGAAAATTGTTTAACTTCCTTCTATGTCTCTTTAAATCTTATACATAATCAAATACATAGGTATAACAAATTAATTATTAAACGTAACAATACAAAATCTGTGTATAAGGTATGTTTTTGGCTTGCGGAAGTTCAATACAATTACAGAATATCGCAGTCGCCTTAATTTGCTACCGGTGCGTCTTCGTAGAACCCGCCACATCCTTAGTCTACTTTATCATGTTTTTCATCCTAAGGCTCCAAATTACCTACGGGAAAGATTCACGTTTCGCACTCTAGATGATCGTCTGCGGTCTTGCAACAATCCATCTCTACATGTTCCTGTTCCTAACTTCTACAGTTGAAAAAGGTTAGTGTCGCGCCGCGCTCGGTACACATCTTTTTCGTAGTGCTCCGCACGAAAAAATTCTGTTAAATTAGTAAAAAGCGTCGGACTTACAAGTGCGATATATCAAATTGTGCGGCTTTCTTACCTTCACCAAATAGTGAAAAGTGCATTAAGATCCCATTACACAGCAAAAAGTTATGGTGAAAAAACCTCAAAAAATAAGAGGTTATGTGAATATTAAAAAGCGAAAAGTTTAAATATCTCGCAAGTTAAAGCGACGACCCCCCTTTTTTATCGTGCCAAAAGGTGGGAACAAAGAAGAAGAATAAGGAAGAAAAGACTCCGGAATTTTCCGGTGGAAAACCACGGAGAAAAAACCAGAAAAACAAAAAAGCACATGGTCACGAGGTCAGTGAAGGACTGCAGCTAGGGGCGCCAGATTCCGGGGGAAGCAGCCGGGAGACCACCAAATCAGAACGAAAGTTGGAGAAAAAATTTTGGACAATTAGTTAGCGAGTAATTAATAATTGAAATTCCAAACTTTGACACCTCATAACGCAAAAACCTCAGGCAAACCATATATGTTTTTTAGCGGTTCTGGTTGCGCGCTAAGTAGTTTCAGAATCCTCTTAAATAATAAAAAAATTATATACATAATCTAAACAGTTATTAAAATTATAGTGAAAAAAGAGTTTTTCAAAATTTTTCAGAAAATTTGTATGGAACAGAATTAGTTTAATTGTGTCATCGATGCCCAATGGAATGCGAAAATATTCTTTACCGTACATAGTTTAGGAGTAATTAAATTTATAGTATTTTTCTCGTAAAATCCAAATTAATAGAAAATATATATTTTTTTGTTATTCTATTGGGTTTATAATAGTATAATATAGTTAGCTACTATGGTTAGTAAATATTGACTGATTGCTTACTGTTGACTTGGTGATACTGCTGACAGCGACGCCGCGCGGCGCCGGATTGGGCTGTATCGACACACGACATACCGACAGGTATCAAAAGAAATTAAAATAAACCTTATTAATATCATTACTTATTACTTATATAACTTATACAAACCTTAATATTGTAATAAAACTTATTGACGCGTTTCTTCAAGATGATTCGGACACCGAATAAAGAAGCCTTAACGGGGAATGGGCAGGCAAAGTCCCCATTAGAAACGAACCAGCGGGAATCCCTATATAATAGCAAGCCAGAGACCTCAAAGGTAAGACGGAGTATAGGAGAATGGGAATCTGGCGGAGTAGAAAAAACAATCCAAGTCTCCCCCCCAAAGGGAAAAAACGTGACAAGGACAACCCTGGCGGTACAACCCAAATTTAAAACGTTATTTCCCCAGGAGGGCAAAAAAGTATTGACGACAAAGGAGTTGACAGAGGCAGCTAAGCCCAAGTCACCTAAGAGCAAGACAAGGCTAGAGGAAGCAAGGGACTGTAATAATAAAGCCAAAATGGCTCTTTCGGTGTCCAGGAACCTTAAAGCCGAAATAAAACAAGATGTGACACAAGCGGTGGAACGTTTGTACCAGATCATTAAAGAATCGGAAGCGGAACTGTTGAGAGAAAAGAAAGAAAACAGGTCGAAGAAACATTGTGGAGTAGTGGAGCACGAAACACAACAATCGGAAGCCAATAGAGGATATCGGGAGGCAGACAACGAAAGTGAACTACTGCAGAAAATAGGGGAGAACAGAAGGCTTCTCCTCGAAAATAACAAAAGGCTCGAAGAAATAAAGGAAGCCATCGAGGAGACGACGAAGAAAACTAGCTATGCGAACGTGGTAGCGGAGAACCAAAAAGGGAAGCGCGAATCAGAGAGAACTACGCTGCATTCTATAGTCGTCTCTTCGACAGAAGAGGAGGAAACCGGGGAGGATGTCCTGGAGAAGGTGCGGCGGGCTGTGGATGCCAAGGAGGGCTGGATCCGAGTAGAGAGGGTCCGAAAGGCCAAGGACAGAAAGGTCGTGGTGGGATGTGAGTCAAAGCAAGAGAGGGAGAAAGTAAAGGAGCGATTGCAGAAAGCCGGAAAAAACCTTGTCGTGGAGGATATAAAAAACAAGGACCCTCTTCTGGTTCTAAGAGACGTATTGGTGATACACACCGATGAAGAAGTAGTCAAGGCGCTCAAGAACCAGAACCGGGACGTCTTCTGTGGCCTCGAGCGAGAAGAAGATAGAGTCTGCGTAAAATATCGCAGAAAGGCTCGAAACCCCCACAACTGTCACATTGTTTTGAGTGTGTCGCCCGTGATCTGGAGGCGGGTAATCAGAGCGCACAAGCTCAGAATCGATCTACAGAGGGTAGTGGCCGAAGACCAGTCACCCCTCCTCCAGTGCACACGGTGCCTGGGGTATGGGCACGGACGTCGGTTTTGTAAAGAACCCGCAGACCTATGTGGCCACTGTGGAGGACCACACCTCAGGAACGAGTGTCTGGATAAGATCGCGGGAGAGACACCCAAATGCAAGAACTGTACCAGGGCAAAACTAACAAACACTGAGCACGACGCATTTAGTGACCAATGTCCAGTTCGGAAGAAGTGGGATGCGTTGGCTCGGGCATCCATAGCCTACTGCTAAGGGCGTCCCGGGCAGGACTACCGACAGTGCCATCATGAGGTTAGGGGTAATCCAGGCAAATCTCCATAGGAGTAATCTTGCCACTACAGAACTAATGGTCGAAGCCAAAAATAGACGGATAGCCTTCGCTTTGGTCCAGGAACCCTACATTGGAGGTGCGGGGAGGATGAAGGTCTATCCCGGGGCCAGGGTGGTGCAATGTGCCGGTGGTCTGTATAATCCAAACAAGTCGGCCATTGTACTGTTTAATAGTAACATCGACATCATCCAGTGCCCGACGTTAACAACTCCGAATATTGCAGTAGCAAAAATAAGAACAGCAGCTTGGGAGATCGGGGTGGTTTCGGTTTACCTCGAGGGCAACAAGCCTCTTGAACCGTACCTCCAATGGATGACGAAGACGCTCAGGGAACTGGGAACCAAAAATATAGTGTTGGGCGGAGACGTCAATGCTTGGAACACATGGTGGGGAAGCAGTGAAGTGAATCACAGGGGAGAGGATCTGGCAGGAGCGCTGGAGGACATGGACCTGCAAATTCTCAACAGGGGGTCTGAGCCTACCTTCGACACAATCAGGGGGGGTAAACGCTACACGAGCTGCGTCGACATCACGACCTGCTCTGTGAGTATGCTAGATCATGTAGTAAACTGGCGAGTACAGGCTGACGTCACAAGCTCCGACCACAGGGCAATCTTATTTGACTTGGACTTGGCTGATGCGAAGGGCACGGATATAAAAATAACTACACGAAAATACAACACACGGAAGGCAAACTGGGCTCAGTTTCGGGAGGAGCTCATGCGACTCTGGAGAGAGAGAAATATAAATAAGGAACAGATGGAAAAAAATCACACCAGAGAGGAGCTGCAGGAAATAGTTGGGAAAGTCACAAACACCATCGAAGAAGCATGTAATGTATCCGTCCCTTTCTTGAGTCGGTCGGGTGGTCGGGTGAGGTTGCCTTGGTGGACGGATGACCTTGCTAAAATGAAGAAGGACGTCGCCAGGAAAAGGAGAAGAATTGCTTGTGCTGCACCTATCCGCAGAGCATGGGTTGTCAACCAATACCTTCAAGCCAAAGAGGCATATCACTTGGCGGCGAGGAAGGCTCAGACCACCAGTTGGAAGAACTTTTGTGAAAAGCAGGACAGGGAATCCATGTGGGAGGGGATCTACAGGGTTATCGCTCAAACAAAAACCAGAGAGGAGGATGTGCCACTTATCCAGAATGGCATGGTCCTGAACGGGCGGGAATCCGCGAGCCTACTAGCAAAAACCTTTTATCCCAGGGACGAAACAGAGACTGACGACGCAGACCACCGATCAACCAGAGAGAAAGCAAAAAAGGTGAATGATGAGGCCGATGGTGAACCATCCGATCCACCCTTCACTATAGAAGAGCTGGAGTGGGCTGCGTCTAGTTTCAACCCAAAAAAGGCGCCGGGGCTCGACGGTTTCACGGCCGATATCTGCAGGGCGGCGATAGCCCTGGACCCTCACCTGTTTCTGGCGCTTTTTAATAAGTGTCAGGGCCTCGCCTGCTTCCCCGACATGTGGAAAGAGGCGGTGGTAGTGGTACTCCGAAAAGCGGGAAAGGAGGATTACGCGCATCCAAAATCATATAGACCGATAGGCCTACTGCCAGTCTTAGGAAAAATCCTCGAGAAGATGATGGTTAAAAGGATCAAATGGCACATCCTACCGGGTATGAGCCGTCATCAGTTTGGCTTTATGCCGCAGCGCGGCACCGAGGACTCCCTCTGTGTCATGGTGCAACATATTAAACAGGAGCTAAAAGCGAAAAAATTAATAACGTTGGTATCCCTTGACATAGAGGGGGCCTTCGATGGCGCCTGGTGGCCAGCAATAAGGTGTAGGTTGGCGGAAACAAAATGCCCGATTAACATCAGAAGACTGGTTGACAGTTACCTGTCGGATAGGAAGGTGCGCGTGAGGTATGCTGGCTCGGAATCAGTGGTGGATACGACCAAGGGCTGTGTGCAGGGTTCAGTTGGAGGGCCAATGTTTTGGAACCTCTTATTGGATCCATTGTTGAAGGAGTTGGAGCACCGGCGAGTCCACTGCCAAGCCTTCGCGGATGATGTGGTTCTGATTTTCTCGGGTGACACCGCGTTGGCGATTCAGGGACGGGCAAATGCCGCACTCGCCCGTGTTCGGGAGTGGGGAGTCAAAAATAAACTCAAATTTGCGGCACATAAGACCCTAGCCATGTTGATTACCAACAAATTGACGTATGACTCACCACTCTTGACTATGGGTGGGGTGGCAATAGCAATGGTCCGTGAAATGAAGATCCTCGGTGTCACTATTGACGACAAGATGACCTTCAATGCCCATGTTTCAAATGTGTGTAGAAAAGCTTCAAATTTATACAAGCAACTTTCTAGGGCAGCAAGGGTCAGCTGGGGACTAACACCTGAGATAATCAGAACCATATATGTGGCGGTGATCGAACCGGTGATCATGTATGCTGCCAGTGCCTGGGCATCGGCTGCGTCCAAGTTAGGAGTTAGGAGGCAGCTCGATTCGGTGCAGCGTGTATTCGCCCAGAGGATCATCAAGTCATATAGAACGGTATCACTTAACTCGGCCTTGGTACTCGCCGGGCTGCTTCCTTTGGATATTAGGATCCGCGAAGCAGCCTCTCTTTACGAAGTTAAGAGAGGCTTATTCCGGCGGGTAGTAGGTGACCGAGGGGTGGAACAGCTGGTGGCTTACACCGATGCGCCACATCCTGCGTATCGGAGGGGTTTGCAGTTCAAATGTCTGGCGGACCGTGCGGAAATGGACCAGTATAACAACGAAGGGCTACATATATTTACCGATGGTAGCAAAATCGAGGGAAAAATAGGCGCGGCGCTGTCAGCGTGGCGCAATGGGTCGGAAATCAGCAGCCGGAAGCTGAAACTGGAAAATTTCTGCACGGTCTATCAGGCGGAACTGTTGGCCTTGTCCGAGGCGACAAAGCTGGCCCTCCAGAGCGGGGCACACATCTGCAACATCTATTGCGATTCAAGGTCCGCCCTTCAGACGGTCGTGGATCTCGAGTCCCTCCATCCTCTAGCGACAAACGCGAGGACTAATATACACAACAGCACAATATTAGGCAAAATAATAAATCTATTTTGGATAAAAGCCCACGCGGGACTGGAGGGAAACGAGAGGGCGGACGAGCTTGCAAAGTGTGCCGCGCTCGGGAAAGTAAAGCCTGCGTACGACAGATGCCCGGTTTCATTCATCAAGCGACAAATCCGAAAGGACTCGATTGATGAATGGAACCGGCGATACATGGCTGGCAGTACAGCCGGGACTACCAAACTCTTTTTCCCGGAAGCCGCTACGGCATACTCGGTGGTTAGGAAAATTGTTCTCGACCCAGTGTTGGTCCAAGTGCTGACGGGCCATGGCGGGTTCTCCGAGTACCTGAATAGGTTCAGATGTAAGGAGAGCCCGGCGTGTGCTTGCGACCCCGAGAAAGTAGAGAGTGTACCCCATATAGTGACAGAGTGCCCAATATATGCAAAGGAAAGGAGAGAATTAGAATATTTGATAAATGAAAATGTAATAATAGAAAACTTAAGTAAAATAATAGAAAGTAAGGAAAATAGGAATAGTTTTATAAAATACTGTATACAAATTGCCAGTAAAGTAATAAAAAGGAATAGATAGTAATAAAACAGGACACACTTCAATATATAAGAATTATATATAACAAGCTGCCTAAACCTAGAATAAGAATAGAATAGATATGTGTAAAACAGTGCAAATGGAAAAAGAAACATGAGACAATTAAGTGTAAATGCATCGCTTATGAACTAGTACGATGAGTAAGATAGAATAAGATCAGACCTGTGTAAATTTTAATACTTAATAAAGGAAAATAAAGTAAAAAAAGGTTCCGGTTAACCCACGCCGGAGAAACTAGTATAGATCATGTAAGCCGATCTTCGCATATCCAGCAGAAGATATACACCTGCTGGATGTGCGAACTCGCGATTGGCCTACATAAAAAAAAAAAAAAAAAAAAAAAAAAAAAAAACTTCTACAGTTATACCAAATCTTTTAGTGTGTTTGCAGCACGTTTATGGAAATCGCTTCCAATAGATGTAAAAATGGCACAAACGTATAATTCGTTCAAATTCAGCGTGATGAAGCACGTGGCCAATACTCCCTTTACATTGACCTAGTAATGTTATGTATTATGTGAGTATTTATAATTTATTAATTTATTGTGTGTATTGTCTTACTATTTCTTATATGTGTGTGTTATACATTCTATACAACTCTTGTATATACGAGTGTTTTTATCTATGTACCTATTTTGTCGATCTTATTGTCTACTTACATTGTTCCTTAAACCCTCGCCAAGCTTATATCTCCTCTCAGAATCTCTATGGTTGACTAACTAACCAAACCATGTACTAATATATTGTTATGTTAATTATTGTACAATAAAGTTTTCTATAACAACAATACATAACAATTAAAAAGAAATAAAAATATATACATACATTAAATACAGAAACTAAAAACAAACAAACATGGGATAAATTTTAAGGTCTATGCATCCATAAATAATCACAAATTTAGTTAAATGTTTATTAGTTAAATGTTTTTCGAGTCGGAGTTTGAAGAAATCTATCGAGGTAGCCAATCTTACCTCTAGAACAAGTGCAAGACTAATGGAATTTGCAGAATCGTTATCCTGTTTCCTAACCCATTAGCATCGATCGGCTCACTACCAGTGCCCCACCTGAATTAAAGCAAATACCGTAGCCTATGACCATTTGTAAGAAGTGTTTTCGCGTATTGCCCCTGCTGATAACATAGCAACTCCTTAGGAGTTGCGATTTTCTGCGAGGTTGTGGTGCTTCTCTAGTCTGATTTGATGTGCCTTAACTTCAAGAGTCCAAAAAGTGTTTCATGCACGCAAATGTTACGACTGTATACGAGTATATTAAATAAGAACTGTCACCAATGTATCTTTCATTTCAAAAATCATATTCTCGGTTATGTTACGTAAGGGTGTAGACCTACGAGCTTCCCTGAAGCCAAACTGCTATGAGTCAAACGGTTTAGTCACTACAAGTACTTGAAAAGTTGTTTGTGGTAGACCGCTGTTTCTAAAAGACAACAGAAAAAGGGGAAAACACAGGAATATAGATTTGTAATTATCACTTGCTCGGCGGTGAACGAAAATCATCGTTAGGAAACTCGCAAGACCAAGAAATAATATTTCGAAAGACTTGTGACCTTACCAAAGAATGATCTGGTTTTCCTTCCAGGTTGCGGAGATCTGACGGCAGTCACTCCATGTAAAAATCTGTACCTACGTCAAATCTTTAGGTTTAGGTAGCAGACCCCGTTAATCCTAATGGATTGGGGAAAAAGATAAACCTAAGAAGAAGAAGATATAGACATCGTTCCAGAATAAGAATACGTTGTCCAAAATGTGCGGAATATCGCCGCGAGTCTTGCGAGCTTATAGTCAAAACATACGTTATTTTGCCTAATTTTTATACCACTTCAGCCATGCAATTCTGTAAGAGCAAACGTCCTTACATCCTCGGAAACATCGGCTGTTACAGTCTTGAACACAAAATTGCAATTCTTTGGTGTCGCTTTTCATGGTTGTGCGACACTAGCGCCGCAAGGCTGCGTTTGGAATTAGAATTCTACAAGGCAAACAGCCTCGCGTACGCTTAAAGCCTTATAGAATACCAAATAATTTAGCCGTGATCGCAGTAGACGATGTCAAAGCTGTGACATCTGTGATCACAGCGACGCAGACAGCCGTTACGAGTCGCTTAGAGAATTGCATGGCTGGAGGTATACAAATTCCGTTCATTCGCACGAAATGGTATCTTATGCAAGATCTCACCTCCTCCCTCCCATTTTCCGGAGGGTGCCCCTCACGGAAGAATGACTAATGCACACCCGCGTGTGTGAGTTAGTCCTTCTTTTATGGGTCTACAATTATCTTGGGCGAAAAAAAAAGCATCCGGCCCACCTCATGTAAAGCGGTTACCGTGGCCTATGAACGTTTGCAATACATTAAGTATCTCTCACGCGATGTCACCTCTGCCGCTAACACAGCAATTCTTTAGGAGCTCTCCACACGCAGAAACACAATAACTCATCAAGAAATTGTTATTTGATTGCGATTTTCTGTGAGGTGGAGGTAAAACCCCAGACGGGCTGCTTTTATGCGCCTTACCTCTCTTAAAAACACCCAGACCAAAGGAAACAGACATGTTCATGCACACAAATGTTATCCTGTGTGGGAATTGAACCCACGACCGTTGGTGTCAAAGTATTGTTAACGACTACGCCGCCGAGCTCGTTGAGCCTATTCCTTGTATTATGTACACACAGCGACACGTCACTAGACTGTTAAACCTTTGTGCCGTGCTTATAGGCATATGAAGAGAATTTTAAGAGAGGTAGGGCGCATCAAAGCAGCTCGTCTGGAGAAGTACCTACACCTCACAGAAAACCGCAGCCAAATAACAACAGTTGTTGTGTTCCTGCGTGTGAGTGAGGTCACCAGTAAACTCTCAAGTAATTGCTGTGTAAGCAGCAGCGGAGGCATCGCACGAGCGATACTTATCTCAAGTGTTAATAGGCTACGGTACCCGCTTTACATCAGGTGGGCCGTATGCTTGTATTCCTCCCGATGTAGTATAAAAAAAAGAAATAAGAGTAAAAATGATGCTGTATGTGTAACTTTGTTAAAACTAGTTAAAAGAAATACTAATTAAAAAAAATAAAGTAACGATTCTATTCTTGAAGAGAGACCGATGCTCTGAACAAATGAGCAAATACCTATCGTAAATCCAAAACGGATTCATCACTGGGGATATTCACATTGTCTCCAAACACTATATTGGAATCTGATTCGAAAAGTTGTCTATGAAAATGTATGAAATCTGAATGAAAACTTTTCGATTCCGTTTCAAATTCGGCTTTCTGAGCAAATGTGAATAACGCCACTGAAACAGTGGGGCTCCATGACAATCGTAAATTGTATATTTGCAAGCCAAAATGTAATGTAAATATATTTCGGCGACATTGAATGTGATATCGTATTATTTAAATGTATCTTTTCAGGAACACTGTTCCTATATGCAATCTATGTTTGTCTCTGTGTGTGTCTGAGTGAGCGTGTGTCTGTCGCTTTTTCGAATATTCGAATTTTGACTTCAGATTCGGATTCAGCATAAAAAAGTAGAATTTCGGGAATACCGTTCCAATCTCTTAAGGAACATGGTCAAAATGGCCGACAAATAAAAAAGAAAAATGAATTGTTATATAATGGACGAGCCAGGTGGCAATGCAAGCTTGCGCATTCTCAACTGGATTTTATTATATACTATATATTTTTTTAAGTTAATAATAATTTATATTTCGAACTGATTCAAAGACTCTCTAAGCGACTCGTAATGGCTGTGTGCGTCGCTGTGATCACAGATGTCACAGCTTTGACAACGTCTATTGCGATCACGGCTAAATTATTTGGTATTCTATAAGGCTGTAAGCGTACGCGAGGCTGTTTGCCTTGTAGAATTCCAATTCCAAACGCAACCTTGCGGCGCTAGTGTCGCACAACCATGAAAAGCGACACCAAAGAATTGCAATTTTGTGTTCAAGGCTGTAACAGCCGATGTTTCCGAGGATGTAAGGACGTTTGCTCTTACAGAATTGCATGGCTGTTCCAACCTGTTCCTAAATATCACCCTATTGAGCACGTCACAGACGTGGCGATGACATATATTAAGATAATTTGCTGAATTATTCTATATCTATGAAACATACTGAAATAGAAGAAATACAGATTCACTTTGTTTCATATATTTAGAGCGAGACAACATGTTATCTTACAATATATTGTGGCTCCGTATGCAGCGGGCTTTATTCCATTCGAATATCAAGAATTTAAACTTTTCTCTTGCACGATCTATGATAAGAAAGAACATACATACGTATCATCACGCCTGTCTCCTATTGGGGTAGGCACAGACTATGGAAAGCCAGGTGCACCGATCCAAACATACCTCTCCTGCCTCTTCTTCTTTCGATTTGGATGCTTTTGATTTGGCATTTTTCAACACATCAGCTATTTGATCTAAATGTCTAGGGCGGCCCCTGCCGATATCTCCTCACTCTTGTTCGATATTCAAATTACGTAAGTCTACTATCATCCATTCTTTCCAAATGCCGTAACCATCTCAGCATACCCTTTCCAATTTATGTCACTACATTATCTTTTACAACATTGTTCTCATATAGTGCTATTTCTTACATTATCAATCATTCGAACTTCACGATTGAGGAGCACTCAATGAACTCACTTTAATATTAATTTGATATAGTTAGATCTGGCCATAAATACTGTTACATGAAACTTTTCTTTTTTCAACTCTTTAATTATTTTGATTTTGGATCGTCTTTATTATGAAAGTCTAAAGACTTCTTCAGATTTCCCGCCATTTTACTTATTTTTTTAAAGTTAAAGAAAATGGGATTGCAGTGAATGCCTTGCACAAATTGAGTATGGAGCCGTAGGTCATATTCAAGACACCATAATATATATCAAAAGATATCAAAAACTTGGTATCAGCCGTATGTACTATCGGCAGGTATCCAACACTACCTCTGTTGAAGACCATAAAAGATCGGGGGGACCGCGTGCTGTTAGAAGTACGACTGTTAATGATGTTAAAGCCAGAATTCGTCGAGACACCATCAGCAATACACTTTTAAAAAAGATGACTTTCCAGCAGGACTCTGTACGTGGTTACAAGTCACGAACTACCCAAGCCTGGCTCGAAACTAACGTTCCGGGCTTTATAAGAGCTGTAGACTGGCCGTCATCTAGCCCAGATCTGAACCCCTTAGGCTACAAATTATGGTCAATTTAGAGCACATGGCCTGCTCGAAACGACACGCCGATATTGTGTCTCTTAAGAAATTTCTGGAGCAAGCAGTGGCTAAATTTCTCATGGAAACAGTGCGGAAATCCATAGATTCGTGGCCAGAGAGATAAAAGGCATGTGCCAACGCTAAAGGCGGGCGAATTTAGATTAGAATCACTTATTTTCTACTTTTTGCTGAGACTTTCATAAATATGTACATATATACATAAGTTTTATTAAGATTACATTACTTTATAAAAAAACAGTTGATGGAACAGTCAATGGAAGCTTGCGCATTCGCAAGCTTCCATTGCTAGAGGAACACCTGGCTCGTCAATTATATAATAATTCAAAATTATAAAAAAAAAATTGTCAGCCATTTTGACCATGTTCCTCAAGAAATAGGAACGATGTAGGAGTAGCTATGCTAACAGCAGAGGTGCCATCGCGCCATTAATACTTAATGTATTGCGAGCTTTCATAGGCTACGGTAATCGTTTAACATCAGGTGAGCCGTATGCCTCCCGACGTATAAAAATATCTCACTGAAAACTTCAGGCAAACAACAGGTCTCTGGACGGTTGTCGTGTCCCTGCGATTGAGTGTAACTAATAAGCTCCTCATGAGTCGCTGTGTTTGTAGCGGGGTGGTAAAGCACGAGGATTCTTACTGCCAGCGTTCATAGGCTACTATAAGCACTTTACAACAGGCGGACCATATGCTTGTATACCCTTCCGAGGTTGTATAAAACAAATTTAGCGTGGGCTGTATGCGTCTAAAACTTTCAACGAAAAAAAGAGAGTTATTTTTGCTAATGTTGGGACATGAACAAAAATAACTATATATACGAGTATATATGAAAGATACGCAAAGTTTTCGTAATAAAAATAATATATCAGTTGCAAATACCATCTGCCAGCGATAGTAAAATATGGTATACCTACCAGACTTTATTAAACTTTATGTAAACATGGAAAATAGGAAACATGCAAGGACGTAACATCAATCGCGTTGCAATGAAATTTTTCCCAACGTGCAAGACGCCAGGGGGGAAGAGCGGGCGTCATTTTCAGTACTTCAGTACCAGCTGTATTTAGTATGCCTCCGAATTTCGAAGCGGTCGGTTGTATCGCTCTTCCGAAGTACGACGTGTCGTTATCATAAAAAATATATTCGGGAAAAATAATCGCTGTATCGAATACTGTTAGAGTGTTGCCCGAGTGCCTGTGAATTTTGAATATAGAATAGCGTGTTTACTTTCCAATTTATTTACGATTTTTAATTATTTCGCCCTACAACATTATTCGCGACCATAGATTGGATTGTGTGAGAGTAAATATTTGTTTTTTTTTTATATAATAGTGTTGTGCGGTGACACAATTTCATCTTAATCGCGTGGTGGTAAGTAATATTTTTAATTAAATATTCAAGGCTGTCGAGAAATCAGGGTCATTGCACTTATTTTACCCATTCCTTTTCAGGAAGTTATGATGCTGTAACTCTGTTGTAAAGGCGACCATTCACGTAATTTATTTAACAGTGTTCAAGGCTTTTCTTAAATATTTGTTGGAAAAAATTTACACTTTACATATACGTATCTATGAATTTTGTGTCATTAGATTTATGCGTGTCATTAAATAATGTATTTTATGTCAACTAAGTTGTTATATATTTATATATGCGTAGATGTTTAGTATTTTACCAGAGGGAGACTTTATACAAAAGTCGTTTGCATTGGTACCTCTGTCTCACCTATTTCTACCGCCAAGCAGCTATATTTATATAGCTGTGTTCCGGTTTGAAGTGTGAGATATGGCAGAGAAATTACTAGGTACTGTGACGAAACAGCCTTAGGTCACAAGATTGGCAGCGCGCGAATAACATCCCCGTGGTGTTGCGAGCGTCAATAGGCTACGGTGACCGCTTACTTGTCTAGTTATATAAAAAAAAATTACATATTTTGCTAACCAAAATAGCCACTATGCAGTAAAAACATGATTGTTGTCAAAATGAATAATATAACGTATCAATTTAGACCCAGGTTAAATTTTTAATGGTGTTAAAACGATTTATATATTTTTAGATTGTGTAGTACATAATATATGATATATTTTCCTTACCTTCATAATGCTTAATTTACCTCAAAACAGGGTATATTACAAACAGCTTAAGATTTGGATATGAATAAGTGCCTATCAGTATAATTGTTTGTATGACACAGAAAAAAGGACGCTTAAAAAACTTAGAAACAAACAATCTTATCCACCAAAAACGGATAGAAAAACTACCTATTTCTATATACGCACGACTGAACTCAACATTAAAAAGTCTTCAAAAAAAGTATAAACTAGCGAACCATTTTATCCAATTGCGAGTTGTGAATACTTCGCGTTTGAGATATAAAAATCGTATTTTTTTAATTTCTAAAATCTAATGATCATTTTAAATGAGTGCTATAGTCCGAACTGCAAACACTAGCTACAACAATGAAAGATAATTGTATGAAAAAAGGCTTACAATTGAATATGAAAAAAACCAAGTTAAAAAAAGAGACAGTCAGAACGAACACTAGGATTACGGTCGATGATGTAGCGTTGGAGCAAGTGGATGAGATTGTATATCTTGGAAACGCTTTTAGCAGCGATTCAAGGTACACCGCTAATGTGGAGAGACGAGTGAGTGCAGGGAACAGCGTGAATGGAGCGTTGGGTAAACTTCTAGGCAGCCGAAATCTAAGCTAGAAGGCCACAGCTCGCTGTTCCCAACGCGGTGCTAATCCCAACGCTAACTTATGGAAGTGAAAGCTGGGTTGGCAGAGAGAGCATGAAACTAGAGTAAATGCTGTCGTCTCATCTCGACAGCATTTACTCTAGTTTCATGCTCTTGCATGCATTGCGCAAAATTTGTGGCATAACGGAATACTTAATACTTCGCAATATACTACTTGATATTTGTAGTCATGGATATACTAATTGTGATTGTTTAAAAACGTACAACTATTTTGTTGTCTGTCCATTTATAATACAAAATGTAAGTGTTTGTGTTCATTATTTTTATTAACGAGTCTGTAACAGTATCCAGAAGCGAGTGTATGCTATCAAATTATTACGCTACACGAGAAAATATAATGGAAAGAAAACAAATGTCGACTTTAGTACCGATTTTATGAGTTTCATTCCATATCTAATGCACAATCAATGGCTGTATGAAAGAAACAATAGAATAGGTGAGTTTATCAGGTTATTTTCAGTATCTAGCTCGAAATCGAAATGAGTTACAGAGTACTAAAATTTTGATTTTTAAGCAGAGCTGATCTTAACCTGTCAGACCCCGTTATATACGTTTTCCCATACATTTCTTGGCGGAAAAGCGGGACCGCTTTTCCGCCAATGTGGGTAATGAGAGATTAAACTATTTATATAACTAGACACTAATTTAAGTACTTTTCACAAGGATTTTATACAAGAAAAGCTGCCGTTTTATTTGTCTACGTGACCGGGCATTATTCTTTGTACAAATATATACAAATTAAATATAGGCTATTAGTAGAATACTTTTTTAATATAGACATCCACCAATTTGACGAGCTTGGCACCGCAGCCGTTAATAAAGCGACTTTGTCGCTGATGTGAGTGAGGTCATCAGTAAGGAGTTGCTGTGTTAGCAGCAGAGGTGGCATCGAGTGAAACTCAATGTATTACAAGATCAATAATAACGAGTCATGTATGAAACAACAATTTATTCCAACTTAGGTATTTTAATGTTTATGGCAAATGTAGTCTTGTATATACAATACCTAAACACATTGATAATCTAAGTAATGATCTCCTTAAAGTACTAAATCCCGTTACTAAAATAAAATATAACCTTCTGCGACAATAAACCCCACGTAATAAAAAATATTTTTAAATAAATAAAACCGCCAAAAATAATTATTGGTCACAATTACTTTAGATTTTTGGCGTCTTACGTGCCATTATATTGATACTCGTATTATCAATTGAAATTATGCGGCTGGCTCCGACTTCAAAAATCGTAAGTAGTTGTGATCAATCATTTTTCGGTCGGGATGTTTTTAAGAGAGGCAGGGTGCTTCAAGCAGCCTCTCTGGGGAAATACCTCCACCTCACAGAATACCGCAGCGAAATAACAACTCTCTGAAAAGTTGTTGTGTTCCTGCGTGTAAGTGAGGTCACTAGTAAGTTCCTAAGGAGTTGCTGTGTTAGCAGCAAAGTGGGCATCGCGCGAGTGATATACGGTAACCGTTTTACATCAGCTGGGCCATATGCTTGCGTGCTTCCCGAAGTTGTATAAAAAAAAGTTTATCATGTATAAATAATAATAATAAATATTGGCGGACAAATTACATAGCGCCATCTAGCCCCAAAGTAAGCAAAGCTTGTGTTATGGGTACTGGACTATTGATAAACATAAGTAAATACATACTTATGATAGGTAGAAACACCCAGACCAAGACAAACAGAGATGTTCATGCACACAAAGGTTTGTCCTGCGTGGGAATCGAACCCACGAGCGTTGGTGTCAAAGTAACGTAACAGCGCGTTTCACCACTGCTGCGCAACCGAGCTCGTCTCGTTGGCTCAGTCCTGAATGACGCGACTTTGACACCAACGCTCGTGGGTTCGAATCACACACAAGGCAAACATTTGTTTGCATGAACATCTCTGTTTGTCTTGGTCTGGATGTTTTAAGAGAGGTAGGGTGCATCAAAGCAGCCCAACTGGGGAAGTACCTCTACCTCTCAGAAACCGGCAGCCAAATAACAACTCCCTAGAGGGTTGTTGTGTTCCTGCGTGTGGGTGAGGTCGCCAGTAAGCTCCCAAGGAGTTGCTGTGTAAGCAGCAGAGGAGGCATCGCGCGAGTTATACTTAATGTACCGCAAGCGTTAATAGGCTACGGTACCCGCTTTACATTAGGTGGGCCGTATGCTTGTATGCCTCCCGACGTAATATAATATTATATTCTATCTTCAAAATAAACGAAAGGCACTTAGAAATTTTAAATGTCTACAAGTGTAAGTGTACAGTACCCGGTTACCGGTTAGTGTAATTTATGATTAAAATATTATTTTCTCACTAGGCATTCAATAAACAAGCATATTTAATTTAGGTTATTTATGTTTCGAATCACGTAACAAAATTAGGAATTCACTAGAAATTGTTCATCTTCTTCTTTTTAGTTTTATCCCGTTACATTAGGTAACGGGATAAAACTAAAATGAAATTTCTAAAAAATTTCTCCATTAGGTTTGTAGGGGTTCGCTACCTAAACCTAAGAATTTGACGAATATATAGATTTTTATCCTTTGAACCCACCCCCGAAATGGATGCATTGAGATGATGTCGTGGAAGGGCAAGGCGCTGTGCAGCGTTTTCTGTAATAAGTGTGACTTAAGACCCTTGGTCTAATAGTGCTCTCTATGTAATATAGGTTGTTATTAGCTCTAATTTTTATCAACACAGTAGGTAGCAAAATTTTTTCTTCATCACTTGTCACATGATTAGAACTTTTCGATTTCCCTTGATATTGGGGTTACGCAATTGCAGAATGCAATAATGTGTTCTGACATTCGCCGCAAATTGTGCACCTTTTGTTTGAATTGCAGATTTGTCGCTGATGCACATAAAGATAGTTTTTGCAAATACGATTGTCGGCAAGGGTTTTTAGTTTCGTGTCAGCTATCGTCGCTTTAAATTTCCTGCATTGAAATATGGCGTGACTTGAGCAATTGCAAATTACGCAACATATTAAATTATTAAAATTATTGTAGGACGTTCTTCCAAACATATGCCAGTGTTGAATTCTGTTGCTGGTTTTTTAGATGATGTCATAGCGCCATCTTTGTCGCGTTTTTTTTTTTCAGAAACTGAAAGTCCATAGTACGGAGTTCACGCGGTGCCTTTCGGACTTTCTTGATATCATATCGCGTAATAGGATCTAATTTTTTCACCAAGAGATGGACGAGTACGGGATGCCACGTGAATGTGTCAATTCCCAAATTATGTATAGCGTGGATGGCTTCCATCGAAGTGTCATTTTTTTTGAACTCTCATGAAGTTTATTTCTGCACAAGGGGTTGGTTTAAAAGTATCTCAATATGGTTAGTAAACAAAACCTGATGGTTATGATAACCAGAATCCGGAATCCATCCAGAAGGCATCGGATGGCATCACCAGCATATCACGCAGTTTATGATATAATGATCTAGTGTCATCAAATATATTTTTGTAGAAGTAATCCTGAGATTAGTCAGGAGATGTCACAAGTTCTGAATGATTTTGTTCGAATTTCGCCCACAGGTTATCAAGACTTAGCGATGTAGTCTGCAGTTTTTCTACTTGCTGAATCCTTTTTGAAATTTATTTGGATTTGCTGAATTGTTGAAATGATCTCCTTCTGACGAACAAGGAGGTTGTCAAATGTTATCAATTTTGTATTTGAATAAGTATCTAATTACCTGGTGAAATAATGTATGCACTTCCACAAGGTTAATGTCAATAAATTATCATTGCACTTTGTCAATATTTTATGCATAATAAAATGTCACTGATTAACTGATACTGCACTCCTTCCAGACATTGTATGTCTAGGCTGATTCTTTTAGTGCACCCACAGAATTATGACCTTGTCATCTGTCTCAGCTCAGTTGGTGATTTCTGCTTGTGGAAGATCAACCAAGCTGATACGCTGGCCGCGAAACCACACACTAAAGCAACTCGAAGAACCAATAAAGGGCTGCACGTTGCCCTAAACATGTAATTTTCAAACAATGTCAGATGGGCGAAAATGTCAAAGTCAAAGTCAAGTCAAAGTCAAAATCTTTTTATTCTGTAAAAATGGCTACATTTGTTTGGAATTGTCACATTTTTTTTCCCTACCGTGCAGTTCATGACTAGGTGAGCACTGATAAATATACTGCCAAAAAACTCAGGCATCCCTCTTTTGGTATCCAAACAAATTTACATAATTTATTAATTACATTATAATTGGATCGACTCAATCACAGGCATTTTTATCATTAATATAGTCAGCTACTTTATAATATGCCCTGCTACACAATTTGGCTTTAATGGTAGTTTTAAATTTGTTTATTGACAATTCTCTTATATTGCTGGGAAGTTTGTTATAGAACTGTATGCATTGCCCCATAAAAGAATTACTTATTTTGTGGAGACGGCTTGGATGTAACACAAGATTATGCTTATAGTATTTATGTTATGAGTATCACTCTTTTTACAAAATGAGTCTATGTTTTTATGGACATACAAAAGATTTTCATAGATATATTGCGATGCGACTGTTAGAATATTTACTTCTTTGAATTTTTCTCTAAGGCTCTCCCGGGGACCAAGTTTGTAGATAGCTCTTATGGCTCTCTTTTGCAATAAAAATATGGTGTTAATGTCCGCGGAGTTACCCCAAAGAAGAATTCCGTATGACATAATACTGTGAAAGTAGCTGAAATAAACTATTCCAGACGTATCAACATCAGTGAGCCGTCTAATAGTTTTCACTGTATAGGCTGCAGAACTTAGTTTTCCTGATAATTTTTCAATTTGTGGACCCCATTGTAGTTTGGAGTCGATTGTTATACCCAAGAACACAGTTGTCTCCACAGGGGCTAAATTAGTTCCATTAACATGTACATTGGTAGTCACCTGTCTTACATTAGGTGTTGAGAACTTAATTACTTTAGTCTTTTTATCATTTAAAAGCAGATTATTAACATTAAACCAATGCATAACTTTGGAGAGAGCATCGTTAACTTCGTCATAATTACCTAATTGTCTATTAATTTTGAATGTCAAAGAGGTATCATCCGCAAACAATACAATCTCATGTTTATCCTTTACATAATAAGGTAAGTCATTTATATATACTAAAAATAAGAATGGACCTAGAATTGACCCCTGTGGGACTCCCATAACTACAGGGGACCCCGAAGATCTTTTACAATTAATATCGACCTTCTGTATCCTATTGCCCAGATAAGAAGACAGAAGTTCGAGAGCCTTGTTAATGTTAAACGACTGTCTTTGATGGACGTATTGCACTGAAGTTAAAACGCAATACAAAATGCAACAGCATTGAAATTGTGCACACCAGCATAAATGTTAAAACTAATAATGTACGATACTCGTACAGTATCCATAACACAAGCTTCACTTACTTTAGTTACAAGTGCATATTTCAATATTGCTTTTACTTTGTAGTGAATACAAATAATAACATGGAGCGATATATTTAAACGGCAAAGCCTTACACACGCTATGCTGCTCTCAATATGCAATATTTTCAATACCCAATGTTGTCTTAAAATGTGAGAAATATTCTCAACAATATTGTCTGTCGCATCATTGTTAACACCATAGTTATGATCGATTTTGAAATAATATTACCCGTAACCATCTAGGTGATGAAGAACCGTTGAGCCCGGTTTTTCGAACTAAATTACTTCACCGCTACGAGTCGGGTGTAAAGATTTTTTTTTATACTACGTCGGGGGGCATGCAAGCATACGGCCCACCTGATGTAAAGCGGGTACCGCCTATTAACGCTTGCGGTATATTAAGTATCACTCGTGCGATGCCCCCTCTAAAAATCTCACCCAAGAAAATTGAAGACCCACAAAAGAAGGACCAACCCACACCCGGGTGTGCATTGGTCATTCTTCCGTGAGGGGCACCCTCCGGAAAAAGGGAGTGTGGAGGTGAAATCTTTTAAAGATACCATTTCGTGCGAACGAACTGATTATGTCGGATTTCCACCGACTAAAACACCCCCTGGGACTGCCTTTAGCCGGGAAGAAATCACTTAACATAATCACCCAAAACATACGTAGCATAGGCGCCAACTTTGACAGCTTTAATATTCTGCTTCACACCCTTGGTTGCAAACTGGACATTATTATTTTAACAGAATGCTGGCTATTAAAAAATTTAAGTATACCCCAAATTGAAGGTTTTTCCGCGATATCCTCTAGTAATCCTATTAACCAAAATGACGGTGTAATTGTTTACTATAATAACACACTCACAGGAGTTAGCATTGAGGTACCTAAAATTCTAGATGCCAGTGGCCTGCTGATAAAGCTCCACGCGGAAACTGTCATAGTGGCCCTATATCGGCCCTGCGCTTTTAGAAATGTCGTTAATTTTACGCAGTCACTGGCTTCAGTGTTAGGTTCGCTTCGATGCTTTAAAAACATAATTCTTATGGGTGACATAAATATTGATATCGCACCTGGTAGCCTTGACGGAGATGCTGAAGATTATTTAAATGCTTTGGCACACCATGGTCTTCTCCCTGCTCACACATTCCCCACTCGCAATAGCTCTTGTCTTGATCACGTCATACTAAAGACCCCACATCGTGCTCTCTCTCTTGTCATACAATCTTCACTGACTGACCACGAGACTGTATTACTATCCTTAGATACACGATTACAAATATCGCCTCCACGAACCATTATTAAAGTCAACTATGACGATATATCTTATGTTCTAAATAACACAGACTTCTCGCATATAATGGCTTATTCTGATCCTGAAGTAGCCACTGACAAATTTATTGAAATCCTCCAATCTGTTATCTCCTTGCATACCTCAAATGTAAATCTTCCGAAAAGCCGACGTATTCTAAGGCCTTGGATTACACCCGGCCTGCTAAAATGTATTAAGAACAGAGATAGCATGCACAAAAAATTAAAGAAACATCCCGATAATAATACTTTGCGTATCACTTACTACAGATATCGTAATTATTGTAACTCTCTATTAAAAAAAGTCAAACAGAAATACAAAAGAGATATTATTAGTAAGGCCGGAAGTAATTCAAAAAAATTATGGCGTGCCGTCAGGGATATCACCCACTTGAATAAAGACTCTACAATATCCAACGATATTCTTTATTGCAAGCATTCTGCTAAAGAATCAGTTAATCATGTTAACTCATTTTTGCAATTCGATCCAACCCGCTTTGCGTGCTTCCGCCACCAATTAGTTCATGCGGCCTAGCGCCGGCCGGCACCCACCCACTACTGTTAGTGCGTGCATCATGCCGACGCTGCCATGGCTGCTCCGGTAGTCTCTGCCTCGGCTGCTGCGGTTTTCCGCCATCTGGAACAGAATCCGCATGCCCCCTCCACCACCGTCGCTGCCACGACTGGCCTGGTCGTCGCTGCGACACGTGTTTCGCCTCTCCACGAGGCATCATCAGGCGTTGTAGACGTTAATCGTAAGAATAACATGCTACAAGTGACAAATCCATCGCAGTGCCGTCCCTTATATTGAATTGAGGGTGGGGGTGGATGGTGTGAGCGAAAAGATATTTAATAGTGGGGAATGGTTTACGTCAGTCTGTTTGTTCATGAGAGTAATTTTAGAATTTTTATGTTTATTAATTTCTAATTGCTCCCTAATATTTAGTTTAAACCTTTGTCTATGGTGTGTAAAATTTGATATGTATTAGTGGGGGATAAGTTATGTCCTTTGTCTATGAGATGCTCAGCGAAGTGTGACCTTTCTGGGCGATTGTTTTTATACGCCGACACGTGTTCGTGAAATCGTGTTATAAAGTTACGTCCCGTTTGACCGATATAAACGTGTTCACATTCATCGCAGAACAGCTTATAGACGCCGGATTTTTTATTGGGCGGGATTTTATCTTTAGTGTTACAAAGTGACTTGAGTGTATTATGGGATTTGAGAGCAACATGTATGTTATTTTTTCTAAATATGTGAACTATTTTGTCAGTGATTTTTCCCAGGTATGACAAACTCGCAGTGTATTTATTTGTCGAAATATATGGAACCGCGTACAATAGTCTATTAACGATACTACTCGTCTTTTTACGCAATAATTTATCGATGGTAGATTTGGAATAACCGTTTGACTTCGCGATCTGATATATTACATCAAGTTCTTTGTTGTAATTATCCTTACTTAATGGAACGCTCATCATAATAAATACTATTTTCAAAAAGAAGGGTTAGCAATGGGGTCCCCTCTGGTCGTAACTTTATAACACGATTTCACGAACACGTATCGGCGTATAAAAACAATCGCCCAGAAAGGTCACACTTCGCCGAGCATCTCATAGACAAAGGACATAACTTATCCCCCACTAATACATATCAAATTTTACACACCATAGACAAAGGTTTAAAACTAAATATTAGGGAGCAATTAGAAATTAATAAACATAAAAATTCTAAAATTACTCTCATGAACAAACAGACTGACGTAAACCATTCCCCACTATTAAATATCTTTTCGCTCACACCATCCACCCCCACCCTCAATTCAATATAAGGGACGGCACTGCGATGGATTTGTCACTTGTAGCATGTTATTCTTACGATTAACGTCTACAACGCCTGATGATGCATCGTGGAGAGGCGAAACACGTGTCGCAGCGACGACCAGGCCAGTCGTGGCAGCGACGGTGGTGGAGGGGGCATGCGGATTCTGTTCCAGATGGCGGACGACCGCAGCAGCCGAGGCAGAGACTACCGGAGCAGCCATGGCAGCGTCGGCATGATGCACGCACTAACAGTAGTGGGTGGGTGCCGGCCGGCGCTAGGCCGCATGAACTAATTGGTGGCGGAAGCACGCAAAGCGGGTTGGATCGAATTGCATGTGGGTTTGACTTTCGCAAAATAACGCCTGAATCTATTAACTAACTCATTTTTTGCAGCCATCGGTAGAACTCTGGCAGAGAACATACATAATTCCGCTTGCAACAACGCTTCCCTGCCCCCCAATGGCTATTGTCTTGACTCCTCCCCGCTCCAATCTTTCATCCTCAATGAAGCTACAATTCGTGAAGTAGACGGGGTTATAAACTCTTTAAGAGAAGACTGTGCAGTGGGCTGGGATAACATCTCGTCTAAGCTCCTAAAGCGCAACATTAAAGTTCTGGCTGCCCCGATTACGCATATCTGTAATATCAGCATGGCATCCGGTGTCTTCCCATCCGCTTTCAAAAAAGCTATCGTCCACCCTGTCTTTAAGGCTGGGGACCGCAGCAATACGAACAATTACCGTCCTATATCCATCCTTCCTGCATTGTCCAAGATCCTTGAACGATTAATCAACAAAAGGTTATCGAGTTTTCTTGAGGATAAAGGTTTACTTTCGCCAAACCAGTACGGCTTTAGAACTGGCCGGTCATCAGCTGACGCGGTTCACGCTCTCACTGACCACATAACAAGGAGCTTGGATAATGGCAGCAAATGCTTAACCATCTTTTTAGACCTCGCAAAAGCGTTCGACACTGTGTCGGTTCCCATCCTTCTGAATAGGTTGGAATCGCTGTGTGTACGTGGAAAACAACTTTCTCTCTTCAGGAGTTATCTTTCTGGTCGCTGTTAGAGTGTAGTAATTGACGGGAATTCGAGCTCCTATCTGCCTATAGATTATGGCGTCCCCCAGGGAAGCATTTTAGGTCCTACGCTCTTCTTAACTTACATTAACGAGCTGTGTTCTCTTAAGATGCCCAACTGCAAAATTATTTCCTATGCAGACGATACTGCCCTTCTTTTTACCGCCGACACTTGGGAAAATACTTTTGCTCTAGCACAGGCTGGCTTCGATTCTGTGTCAGATTGGCTTCGTCTAAATCTGTTAACTCTTAACATACTCAAGACCCAGTACCTCACTTTTTCTATAACTAATAAATCCCATACCACCGTCTCAGATTTGTCCATCATCGCGCACACACACACTACTACTTCCCAAAATATGTGCTCATGTCCTACCTTGTCTTCTTCTAATACAATAAAATATTTAGGGGTCATTATTGATAATAGGCTGAATTTTCAAAGTCACATTAGCACAACCGCTGGAAGAGTTCGTAAACTCATATATATTTTTAAACAATTGCGTCACGTGGCAGAGCCAAAAATAGTGAAGTTATTATACACTGCTCTTTGTCAATCGATAATCACATACTGTATCATATCCTGGGGAGGTGCTTCTAAAACCGCTGTCATCAAACTAGAGAGAGCTCAAAGAGCCCTTCTCAAGGTATGCACATCCAAGCCTATCATTTTCCCTACTTTTGATCTTTATCAATTCTGTGAAGTCCTTACTGTCCGTCAGCTTTTCATCTCCGAAATTGTCTTGAAACAACATGCTAACACTAATCCTAACACCTCATCTAGTAGATCCAATCGCAAACTTATTGTTGCTAATTTCCCTAAATTTAATACGACCTTTTCCCACCGGTTCTTCTGTTATTTAGGTCCATTTCTCTACAACAAGTTACACAGGAAACTTAACCTACTGACCTGTACAAAATTTGTTTGTAAAAAAAGATCTTTACCTTTTTAAACAGTCTGAATTATGCTGAAACAGAAAATCTGCTTCAACCGCTTGTGTAAATTAGGTATTACTATGTGTGCAGTTACCCTATCACTTAGTCATATCCTACACCACTTATGATGTAACGTAGACTTACATGTGATCATGTGTTTATGTGGGTTTTCTTGTTAACATATATCCACACATTAAATAAACACTTCTCTCTTACACAGATAAGGTCTCACCCATAACCCACCACTCGATTACACAACCATCCCAGACATAATTGTAAATGTACCTAGTATAATCTAATAGTTGATTAATTCTCCAATCTATTGTTTGAAAAAAATTGTACTGTGACACCACATGAGGGCAGAGCACTGGAGTCCTGAGATACAGGCCCCTGGCCTAGTTCAGGGCTCCAGTCTCACACAATCATATGATGCCGCAAATAGTCTATATTTAGTTTGTATTTAAGATTGTGGAGAAAATAAATAAAATAAACAATAAAAAAAAAATAAAAAAAAAAAATTCCCAGCCCTGGTTTTCAGTGAAAGTCAAGAGTGACGACTTGGACCAAAAATATACAATGATATTTAACCATTACAAAACATATAAATTAAACAAAAACAAAACACTAATATAGTTAAGGTAGGTAACTGCAATTACACAAACACACACAAACACACATACACAAACTACAATTACATTCTTCTACGAAGCTAATATAAAGTCCATAGTTTCAATTAAATAAAGAAAGATTCCTTAGCAATTCTGTAGCAATTTCTTAATATAATTCTGCATATCAGGTAAATGACGTCAATTTCTCTGGTGCTCACTTATGAGACAACTACACTATGCTGTATGGTCACAGAACCAATGCACTCATGTCGGTAGATAAAAAATAGGATTTCCGCCTCTGTTATGTCAGTGTAGGTTAGTTTCGAACATTGTCTATGTTGAGTGAACAAAACAACTTTTACATGTAGGTAATTTAAAAATTAGTTAGGAAGTGATGGCTTATAGGAATATCCATAAATCAAAGTTGAGAGAAGTTAGGCACATTCAAACTGTACAGCTCAATGTCTAGACATAGCCTTAGAACAGTACATGCAATTTATTTGGCACACGTCAAGGAAAATAAACTCGTCGGTGGCCCAAAAAATCTTTATTCGATGCAGACCAAATTGAAAACAAAAATACTCGCCGGCTGCATAGATACCAGTAGCCCATAAGTGCATTGACTTGATCATATATGAATGAACCCGTTTATCGCGCATAAATAGAGGTAAGCATTTTCATGTCACACTCTTTTGTATATTTAGTAAGTAACTTTTGAGTCGTGTCCGAAATGTAAACTTACTTTGTAGGGCCCGCATCGGCGGAAGTAGCGCATTCCAACATTTAGAGGCAGAAAAACTAAAGCTCCCACGGAATGCTGCTGATCTGTGCCGTGGAGTCATTAGACGGGTAGTTGACGATCTCGTACTGTAGCCGTGAATATCTTTGGACCACCGCAATTTTTCAAACAGATAATCCGGCTTTTGGGTTTTGATCACATCAAAGAGTTGGCAGGCAAGGTGAAGACGCATACGATTAGCCATTTTAAGTCTGTTATCCCTATTGAGGTAAGGCGTTACATGTGTGCGTGGGGGAATGGGATAACAAAAACGTACACATGCATTCTGTGCACGTTGAATCATCCGTTCTGTTTTCCTTAAGATGCTGGTACCAAACACAACATTTGCATAATTTAGCCTAGACAGCACAAGGGATTCACAAAGCCTGACTCTCAGACAAATACTATATAAAAGTCTTAAGCGATGAAAACAATTGTTTATAGCTAGTGAGATATGCTTCTCAAACTTCAATTGGGAGTCCATAATTAAACCTAAGTTCCTCGCTTCTTGCACACGCTCAATTGGTTTTCCATCAACAAATATACAAGGATTGAGGCTTAAAGTATCACTAAATTGTTTCCGTGAACCTAGCACTAGGAATTTGGATTTTGATGGATTACGTACAAGGCAGTTATCATTTGACCAAGTGACTATTCTCTTTAAGTCCTCATTTATATGTTTCACAGCTTCAGACGTTTGAATGGGATGGAATGGATAATAAATTTGAAGATCATCAGCAAACAGATGATACTTGCAATGTTTAATATTATTTATTAAGTCTGCACTGTACAAAATAAAGAGAAGTGGACCGAGGACAGATCCCTGTGGCACACCCCTGCCTACTGGACTCAAGGAAGAGACTGAGACTTGACTGCCATTCTCTTTACACAGTTGCACGAGCTGATACCTATGACTCACATAGCTTTCAAACCATTGTATTGTGTCAAATGTGAATCCATAGTAAGATAGGTAAGATAAGAGCTAAGATAATAGTAGCTCTGTATTAATTGTTTCAAAAGCCCTCGAAAAGTCAAGCAGTACCAATATAGTGCTCAACCCAATAAAGGCTTCATCTGAAGCGATCACCCCAGGGGAACGGGGTGACGCAAGCTAAACACGGCGGTCGGCCGTGCTCAAGTACAAAACTTAGGTGACTCACTAGTAACTAGGCAGGCGAGTCGGTCGACCAATCACAGCGCATGAGGAAGGCGCGCGGGGTAATCGCGCCCGACTGGTGGAAATGTACGCTCTGTGATTGGTCGTTACATCATGCAAAAATATTTTATTTTCGGTTCGAGTTTCACTATGAGTACTATACAATATACAAAATATTTTCATTCATTGACCGTGGCTATACATAATACAGAGTTTTTATCATTCCTCGACCATGGCTTTATATAATACAAAGTTCTCAGCGTTCTTCGACGATGGTTTTATATAATACAGAAACGTTTTGCGTTCGTCGACGATGGCTATCGTCAACACACCCAATGGTACAACAATATAATTCAACAATAAACTTTAAAAAATATATACAGTAATTACGACAGGTAATTATGTGAGCAGAACTTCTACTCTCCTGAATGTTAGATTACAAAATCGCTGTTCTGCCCATTTGACGATCCGTTTTATAGCTATTACAACAGTGTTCCCTCTAAAAGGAGATAGTAGTCAAAACCATACCAATAACTTATAGTTATACAAATAATTACAGCATCCAAATTAAATTAATCTTTATGATAAGTAAGGACTATAAACGTGTACAATACATTTTAATAACGAGTAAATCAATTTACATTTTGGTACCGGAACTAGTTGGTATTCTTGTAAATCCTTACACTCCCGCCCAAAGTAACAGCAATGTATAAGTACGTGTTTGTTAGTGCATAACTAGTTATAAATAATATGTTTATTTTAGCAATTATAAGAATATTGAAAATCTCACACTATATATCTTCCATTGCTAGCATTGCTAAAAGCACTTCTAAAATATACTATCTCATCCACTTGCTCCAACACTACCATCAACCGTAATCCTAATGTTCGTTCTGGTTGTCTCTCTTTCAAATACCATTATCTTGGTTTTCTTCGTATCCAATTGTAAACCTTTCTTCATACAATCATCTTTCATTGACGTAACTAGTCTTTGCAATCGGATGGTGATTCTGCTATCTATTAATAGAATAGTAGTTTTAGAAAACGGAATGCAATGAAAGGCAGCAAGGATCGAGTGTACCTCACTCACTTAGATCTGTCAATGTGTCTCTGGAAGTTCCGAAGTCTTGTTAATGGAAAGGACACATGGCTGGCTCCATCTTAGCTGTCGTAGATAATAATATGTCGTATTCGTATAATTTTTCGGTGTATCCGTTATTATGCGAGTAGTTGTGCAATGAGACATCCAATGCAATTCGGATCACACTATAATTTTAAATCAACACTTGTAATCAATGTTCAGGAAAATAAGAAACGAGAGGACAGTCCCAAGACGTCGTCACTTGCCGCCGCTTGCACTAACTCTCCATTTCTCGCAGTGTATATATATATATATATATGTATATATATAGATCGGAAAAGTATGTACGTTTGTTTGAACGTGCTAATCTCTGGAATTACCTGTAAGATTTGAAAAATATCTTTACATTTGACAGCCAATTCTTGAGGAAGGTTATAGGATATATATCAATATCACGATACGACCCGATTACGATTAGAAGATGAGAAAAAAACCCGGCCAAGTGCGATATGGACTCGCGCACGAAGGGCCATGCCATTATCTATAAAAACGGCAAAACAAATGTCTGTTGTATGGGAGCCCCACTAAATTTTTTACTTATTTTGTTCTTTAGTATTTGTTGTTGTAGCGGTAACAGAAATACATCTTCTGTAAAAATTTCAACTATCTAACTATCACGGTTCATGTGATACAGCCTGGTGACAGACGGACGGACAGCGGAGTCTCAGTAATAGGGTCCGTTTTACCCTTTGGGTATGGAACTTAAAACCTAAAAAAGAAGTAAGAAATAGAGGTTCCATTGGATGCCGGATACGTGCAGACGTGCGTATTTATGCGGAGGCCAGTGTTTTTAATACGGCTTAGCGTGTCCTCCGACGGAGAAGCTCGAGATAGACAGGCTGCGGTCGGCGTTGCTCAACCTGCGGTTAGGATAACACTCGTAATGACGCCATCGAGCTCTATTTGTTGACTTTATAGAAGTCGAAGTTGGTGGTGATCCCTTCGATCGCCAACAGTAAGCGGCGCGCTACACAGAATGCGATACCTGACCACCCGTTTCGACTCACCGGCCACGGCTCTTTGACCGTCATCTTCACTTAGAATCGTATAGCGCAGCATCCGTGCAACTTAAACGATTAAATACGTTACTAATTCCACAGCTTATAATACATATCTCTTCTTCTTTTTAGCGTTACCCGTTACCTAATCCTTTAGGATTAGCGGGGTCTATTACCTAAGCTTAAGATTTGGCGAAGATACTGATTTTTACAACGAGCGACTGCCGTCAGACCTCTACGGCCCAGAGAGGAAACCAGACCTTTCTTAGGTTAGGTCACACGCTTTTCGAAACATAATTACTTGTACGTGTGGGTTTACTAATGATGTTTTCATAAACCCGAAAGCACGAGACTAGTGGTACATGATGTTTTCGAATCGGGGGCCAGTTGGTATATATGGTAAGAACCGGTAAGAACCGGTTTTATCCACTAGGCTATCGCTGCCCGAGGTCATACATATCTCTCTACTGTGGTATCCATGAATGTATGTAAAGTATTTCAAAAACACCTTAAGAACATACATTATAATTTATAGAAACAGTGGTATAGTTGTTAACAATAGCTACTAATAAATATGAATGAGTAGTACGGATTCGATAACTAACATTTGCGTGCGTGAAGATACATCTACACTAATATTGCAAAGAGGATGGATTTGATTGTTTGTTTGTATTGAATAGGCTCCAAACTACTGGACCCATTTGAGAAATTGTTTTACCATTAGAAGCCGACATTACTCCTGATGAACATAGGGTGCTTTTTACCGCTAAAAATGCTTCATTCCTACGGAAAAACGGGTAATACTCGTAGGACAACGGGTAGTATGAATTATCCTTCCGTACTTATCTTTTTCGCATAACTTCTAAACGGCTGTACCGATTGGGTTGAAATTTTATATGGGTATTTCGATGATTTCCTGAATTATTTTAATAATACAATTACTTTAATAAAACAACGCACATATACACGTACAACGCTCGGATACTGTAATATACACTGTACAATATCTTCTATCTCATTCTCTCGTGCATGAAAAGAGCTATTAATGTCACAGAAGCGAGTGAAGTATGCAAGGACCGCGTCTTATGGCGCTCGGTTCTCTCTGCCTACCCCGCAAGGGACTTGGCGTGAAGATATACATACATACATATACATAATATATGATATATGATTCGAATTCTACGCAAACAAAGTTGCGGGCGGATGCTAGTCTAATACATCCGCTACGGCAGCCATGACAAAACAGAGCGAATGTTATTATAAATAACTTTGTAAATATTCGACTAATTTACCCACACCTCGACTCCCTCGGGAAATTTGTGTGTCGCTACCCTTAACACCGCGACCTTCGTCTCCGCCTGTCATTTACGACATTTTACTCGGAATCTTGATTTGCCATCATTACATTGTTTGTGCCGCATTTGTGAAGAATTTTTTTTTTGTGTAAAAAAAAATATATAGTTAATAGATTCAGGCGTTATTTTGCGAAAGTCAAACTTACATGCAATTTGATCCAACTTGCTTTGTGTGCTTCCGCCACCAATTAGTTAGTTAGTTAGTGCGTGCTACATGCCGACGCTGCCATGGCTGCTCCAGTAGTCTTTTGTCTTATGGCTCTCGGATCTCTCTGTCTCTACCCCACAGTGGACGCCAGGGCGTGAAGATGTACATACATACAAAAAAGATGGATGACGGCCAACTTTTACGCCCCAGCCTCCTTTAGACATAGAACTCTCACAAAGGTCTACACATACTATTTTTTGATACACATATTTTCTATAATAACAGTAAGTGAAATATATGATGTATAACGAGAAATAACTTTGTAATTTGCGACTAATATAATCACATCTATAAATAGCATTTATGAGGAACACCGTTCATATATGAAATCTATATGTTTGTCTGTGCGTTTGTCTGTGTGTTTGTCTGTCGCTTTCTTTCGAATATTCCAATGTTGACTTCAGATTCGGATTCAGCATAAAAAAGTAGAATAGAAATGTTCAGAAACACCGTTCGTATCTCTTAAGGAACATGGTCAAAATGGCCGACAAATTAAAAAAAAAAATTTTGAATTGTTATATAATTTACGAGCCAGGTGTTCCTCTGGCAACGCAAGCTTTTTGCAAGGTTTGCTTTTAGATATTGCTTATTACCTTTAGACTATCTCGTCAATGTTAATAAATTCAGGTACGGAACCGACAGCTGTAAGGCCACCTTCTCACTTGGCTGTTTTTATCGAAAGCCTTGATAGAAATAATTGTGTAAATGTCCGACTAATGTAATCACGCCTCCCGTCCCTCGGGAATTTTGTATATCATTGCCCCTCCTTCGACCTTCGTCTCCTCCTGTCAGTTACGACATTTTACACGAGATCTTGATTTGCTGCATTATTTATGCCGATTCTATGAAGAAAATAGGTATTACATTTTCTGCCCATTTTATGATACCTACTTATATAAATCATCACGCCTTCTATTGGGGTTAGCAGGGATCACAAACTGACGAGCTCGTTGGCTCAGTCGTGAATGACGCGACTTTGACACCAACGCTCTTGGGTTCGATTCCCACACAAAGCAAACATTTGTGTGCATGAACATGTCTGTTTGTCTTGGTCTGGATGTTTTAAGAGAGGTAGGGCGTCCGTGCAACTTAAACGATTAAATACGTTACTAATTCCACAGCTTATAATACATATCTCTTCTTCTTTTTAGCGTTACCCGTTACCTAATCCTTTAGGATTAGCGGGGTCTATTACCTAAGCTTAAGATTTGGCGAAGATACTGATTTTTACAACGAGCGACTGCCGTCAGACCTCTACGGCCCAGAGAGGAAACCAGACCTTTCTTAGGTTAGGTCACACGCTTTTCGAAACATAATTACTTGTACGTGTGGGTTTACTAATGATGTTTTCATAAACCCGAAAGCACGAGACTAGTGGTACATGATGTTTTCGAATCGGGGGCCAGTTGGTATATATGGTAAGAACCGGTAAGAACCGGTTTTATCCACTAGGCTATCGCTGCCCGAGGTCATACATATCTCTCTACTGTGGTATCCATGAATGTATGTAAAGTATTTCAAAAACACCTTAAGAACATACATTATAATTTATAGAAACAGTGGTATAGTTGTTAACAATAGCTACTAATAAATATGAATGAGTAGTACGGATTCGATAACTAACATTTGCGTGCGTGAAGATACATCTACACTAATATTGCAAAGAGGATGGATTTGATTGTTTGTTTGTATTGAATAGGCTCCAAACTACTGGACCCATTTGAGAAATTGTTTTACCATTAGAAGCCGACATTATTCCTGATGAACATAGGGTGCTTTTTACCGCTAAAAATGCTTCATTCCTACGGAAAAACGGGTAATACTCGTAGGACAACGGGTAGTATGAATTATCCTTCCGTACTTATCTTTTTCGCATAACTTCTAAACGGCTGTACCGATTGGGTTGAAATTTTATATGGGTATTTCGATGATTTCCTGAATTATTTTAATAATACAATTACTTTAATAAAACAACGCACATATACACGTACAACGCTCGGATACTGTAATATACACTGTACAATATCTTCTATCTCATTCTCTCGTGCATGAAAAGAGCTATTAATGTCACAGAAGCGAGTGAAGTATGCAAGGACCGCGTCTTATGGCGCTCGGTTCTCTCTGCCTACCCCGCAAGGGACTTGGCGTGAAGATATACATACATACATATACATAATATATGATATATGATTCGAATTCTACGCAAACAAAGTTGCGGGCGGATGCTAGTCTAATACATCCGCTACGGCAGCCATGACAAAACAGAGCGAATGTTATTATAAATAACTTTGTAAATATTCGACTAATTTACCCACACCTCGACTCCCTCGGGAAATTTGTGTGTCGCTACCCTTAACACCGCGACCTTCGTCTCCGCCTGTCATTTACGACATTTTACTCGGAATCTTGATTTGCCATCATTACATTGTTTGTGCCGCATTTGTGAAGAATTTTTTTTTTGTGTAAAAAAAAATATATAGTTAATAGATTCAGGCGTTATTTTGCGAAAGTCAAACTTACATGCAATTTGATCCAACTTGCTTTGTGTGCTTCCGCCACCAATTAGTTAGTTAGTTAGTGCGTGCTACATGCCGACGCTGCCATGGCTGCTCCAGTAGTCTTTTGTCTTATGGCTCTCGGATCTCTCTGTCTCTACCCCACAGTGGACGCCAGGGCGTGAAGATGTACATACATACAAAAAAGATGGATGACGGCCAACTTTTACGCCCCAGCCTCCTTTAGACATAGAACTCTCACAAAGGTCTACACATACTATTTTTTGATACACATATTTTCTATAATAACAGTAAGTGAAATATATGATGTATAACGAGAAATAACTTTGTAATTTGCGACTAATATAATCACATCTATAAATAGCATTTATGAGGAACACCGTTCATATATGAAATCTATATGTTTGTCTGTGCGTTTGTCTGTGTGTTTGTCTGTCGCTTTCTTTCGAATATTCCAATGTTGACTTCAGATTCGGATTCAGCATAAAAAAGTAGAATAGAAATGTTCAGAAACACCGTTCGTATCTCTTAAGGAACATGGTCAAAATGGCCGACAAATTAAAAAAAAAAATTTTGAATTGTTATATAATTTACGAGCCAGGTGTTCCTCTGGCAACGCAAGCTTTTTGCAAGGTTTGCTTTTAGATATTGCTTATTACCTTTAGACTATCTCGTCAATGTTAATAAATTCAGGTACGGAACCGACAGCTGTAAGGCCACCTTCTCACTTGGCTGTTTTTATCGAAAGCCTTGATAGAAATAATTGTGTAAATGTCCGACTAATGTAATCACGCCTCCCGTCCCTCGGGAATTTTGTATATCATTGCCCCTCCTTCGACCTTCGTCTCCTCCTGTCAGTTACGACATTTTACACGAGATCTTGATTTGCTGCATTATTTATGCCGATTCTATGAAGAAAATAGGTATTACATTTTCTGCCCATTTTATGATACCTACTTATATAAATCATCACGCCTTCTATTGGGGTTAGCAGGGATCACAAACTGACGAGCTCGTTGGCTCAGTCGTGAATGACGCGACTTTGACACCAACGCTCTTGGGTTCGATTCCCACACAAGGCAAACATTTGTGTGCATGAACATGTCTGTTTGTCTTGGTCTGGATGTTTTAAGAGAGGTAGGGCGCATCAAAGCAAAGTCTGGCGAAGTACCTCCACCTCACAGAAAACCACAACCAAATAACAACTCGCTAGAGGGTTGTTGTGTTTCTGCGTGTGAGTGAGTTCACCAGTAAGCTCCCAAGGAGTTGCTATGAAAGCAGCAGAGGAGGCATCGTGCGAGTAATACTTAATATATCGCAAGCGTTAATAGGCTACGGTACCCTATCAGGTGCGCCTATGCCTCCCGAAGTAGTATAATAAAAAAAACTAGTGAATAGGTTATTTTCTTCATGGCAGACATAGCTACTATCACACTCATAAAACTCTTCATGCGTGCTCTTCGGGCTTGGTGTTTGTTTGTGCTTTTGATTTGGTCCTTAATGGGACGGTATTGTATTTATTGGTCTATAGTTATTCTTAAATATGTTTTTTTATGCCCCATAGATTTTTTTTGTAAATTACATACCTACAACATTATAGCATCACATAAGCATGTTATGCATAATAATTTGTAGTATCTACACATCGAAAAGTACCAGAAACACGAGTTAGGCATATTTCGGTTTAATAATTTTTTAAAGTTATTAAACTTTTTCTATACTTTTGAAGGATGTAGGAGCCGAGGAAGGCCAAGACTTACCTAAAGTGACCAAATTGGTCGTGTTCTATCAGAAGGTGATGTCAGGGGTTCTAGAAACCTGCGAGCGTGCATTAGAAGATCAATGAATGTTAAAGAAGCGAGAGGTATGTAAGGATCGAATCACGTGGCGCTCGGTTCTCTCTGCCTACCCCGCAAGGGATTTGGCAATAAGATATAGATAGATAGATAACTTTTTTATATAACGTAGGGACGCAAATAATCTTATTACCCAATAATGTAAAGGTATGAACACTTATTGTACAACAGGCAATGCTACTTCGTTGCTAACAGGAACTTGATGTAAAGTGATTACTGTAGCCTAGGATCGCTTGCTATACTGAGAACACCGCTGGCGCGTTGCCATTCTGTTGCTAACACAGCAACTCCTTAAGAGCTCATTGGTAACGCAGCTTACTCCACCACCAGATCAACCCTTACTAATCCCACTGCAAGGATACGGGTCTCCTTTCAACCGAAGGGGTCTAGAGCATACTCGCTGCTCAAATGCGGATTGGCAGAGAGTTTTCAAGCCACCCGAGGGCCACTGACTTAACGTGCCCTCCGAAGTACGGAGAAACTAGAGACAGATAAACCCATCAACAGACAGGCTGCGGTTGACGTTACTTAGCCTGCGTGTTCGGTTAGAATGACACGCACAGCGGCGCCATCGAGCTCTCAGCCAACCACCCAGCTTATTCACTGGAACACAATGTCCCTTGGGAAATTAAGGGTTTTCTTCTTTTCTTTGAGATGATTTCAGATCTTTCTTTGAGATGGGTAAATAACGTTTTCTTTCTTTACATCTGTGCTTCTTTAACATTGACAACTTTCTTCATGAGCTCTCGCCGATTTCTATTAACAGATAAACACTTGTGAAGAACCTTAGGCAAGTTTAATTTTTTCAGGAACACCGTTCCTATATGAATTCTATAGGTATGTTTGTCTGTGCATTTGTGCGATGTGCGTTTGTGCGATATTTAAGGGGGCTCCCATACAACAAACGTGATTTTTAGGGTTCCGTCCTACCCAAAGGGTAAAACGGAACCCTATTACTGAGGCTCCGCTGTCCGTCCGTCCGTCCGTCCGTCTGTCACCAGGCTGTATCTCATGAACCGTGATAGTTGTTGAAATTTTTGACAGATGATATATTTCTGTTGCCGCTATAATAACAAATACTAAAAAATAGAATAAAATAAATATTTAAGGGGGCTCCCATACAACAAACATGATTTTTAGAGTTCCCTACCCAAAGGGTAAAACGGAATCCTATTACTGAGGCTCCGCTGTCCGTCCGTCCGTCCGTCTGTCACCAGACTGTATCTCTTGAACGTGATAGTTAGACAGTTGAAATTTTCACACATGATGTATTTCTGTTGCCGCTATAACAACAAATACTAAAAAATAGAATAAAATAAATATTTAAGGGAGCTCCCATACAACAAACGTGAATTTTTTGCTCATTTTTGCTTGATATTGATAACGGCAACAGGTAGACGCTTGAAATATTCACAGAATATTTAGTTATATATTCACTTTAAGAATAAATAATTAAATTAAAATAAAAAAAATATTTAAGGGGGGCTCCGATACAACAAGCGTGATTTTTTTTATAGATAATGGTACGGAACCCTTCGTGCGCGAGTCCGACTCGCACTTGGTCGATTTTGAAGTTTATTTTTATACAACGTCGGTATGCATACAAACATACAGCTTACCTGCTGTAAAGCGGTTACCACAGCGTTAAAAATCACTTGCGCGATGTCACCTCTGCTACTAGCACAGTATCTTCTTAGGAGCTTACTGGTGACCTCACTCGCACGCAGGAACACAACGACTCTCCGGGGAGTTTGTTATTTGGCTGCAGTTTTCTGTGAGGTGGAGGTACTTTCCCAGACGGGCTGCTGTGATACGCCCTACCTCTATTTAAAATGCCCAGCCCAAGACAAACAAATGTTTGTCTCCACACAGGGAATTTCGACCTCACGAGAGTTGGTGTCCAAAGTCGCGTTATTAACCGCGGCACCAATGAGAGAGATTCGTCATTCAATTTGATCTAACCTGCTTTGTGTGCTTCCGCCACCAATTAGTTCATGCGGCCTAGCGCCGACCGGCAGCCACCCACTACCGTTAGTAGATGCAACATGCCGATGCTGCCATGACTGCTCCGGTAGTCTCTGCCTCGGCTGCTGCGGTCGTCCGCCATCTGGAACTGGTTAAGTCAGACTGACTTGTAGCTCGTTATTCTTACGATTAACGTCTACAACGCCTGATAATGCCTCGTGGAGAGGCACACAAAGCAGGTTAGATCAAAGTGCATGTAAATTTGACTTTCGCAAAATAACGCCTCTGAATCTATTAAAGATTCGTAATTCTTTCTTCCTGCATTCTTTCTACATGTCCGAACTAACGTGCGTGCCTCTTCTTACTTTAACACCCACACTCTCCTTCAGAACAATTCTGTTTCTATCATCATTATTGCGTATGCAATTTACGTTGTCTTGAATGTAATTTATCTGATTGATACACTTATACTCTCAAAACAAATTGCATAAAGAGTTTTGAACACTTCCTTTCATAAATAAATAGCTGTTAGATGATTTCATGGACTTTCTTTGAAGGGCCCATGGCTGCCTTATCTTTTCTTTGCCTTTCAGTTTCTTTGACATAAAAATGATTGATGTTCGCATCGTGTGAGGTTCTATCTCAATTTTGACTTACCTTATATTTTCACGGAGAAATGGGGAATGATGTAATCTAATGATATTATTGAATGATGTAATTGAAAGACAGGTAAATGATATAATTGAATGATAAAAGTGAATGAAATAATTAAATTTACTAGCTGTTGTCTAGGTATGTGTTTACATGACAATAAATATTTTAGATTTTCAGGAACACCGTTCCTATATGAAATCTATATGTTTGTCTATGCGTTTGTCTGTTTCTCTGTCGCTTTTTTCGAATATTCGAGATTCGGATTCAGCATAAAAAAGTAGGATAGAAATGTTAAGGAACTCCGTTCCCATCTCATTAGGAACATGGTCAAAATGGCCGACAAATTAAAAAATATATATTTGAATTGTTATATAATTGACGAGCCAGGTGTTCCTCTGGCAAAGCAGGCTTGCGCATTCTCAACTGGTTTACATTGAGAAGTAAACAATGTTGAACATCATTGACACCTGAAGTGGCGTAATTTTCGTAGCCTATAAACGCTTACAATATAGGAAGTATTGTGCGTAGACATTCCTGTTGTAACACAGCGCGCTCGTCTTATCTTAAATTCGTAGGTAATCCTTTTAATCTTCAACAAAATAGACAAAGGATTAAGGATAAGGGATGTAAAGCAGTGATAGCCTAGTGGATATCAACCGACCTTGGGACCAACATGTCCACGGTTCGTACCATGGCATGTTCCACTAAATTCGTGTTGTCGGCTTTATGTAGGTACATATTTGTAATTATAACTTGCTCGGCGGTGAAGGAAAACATCGTGTGGAAACCCGTACGTCCAAGAAAATGTATTTCGAATGACCTTGCCTAAAAATGATTTGGTTTTCACTTTAAGTTGCGGAGGTCAGATCTACCTAAGCCTAAGGATTTGGCGAAGATACAGATTTATATGAATTTTACATGGAGCGAATGCCGTCAGACCTCCAGTGCCCAGGAGGAAAAATTTCCGATTTTTTTATACTACGTCGGAAGGCATACAAGCATACGGCCCACCTGATGTAAAGCGGGTACCGTAGCCTATTAACGCTTGCGATATATTAAGTATCACTCACGCGACGCCTCCTCTGCTGCTTACACATCAACTTCTTGGGAGCTTACTGGTGACCTCACTCACACGCAGGAACACAACAACCCTCTAAGGAGTTGTTATTTGGCTGTTGTCTGTGAGGTGAAGGTACTTCCCCAGACGGGCTGCTTTGATGCGCCCTACCTCTTTTAAAAATTTTTAGGTAAAGTACGTCTTAAGAAATATAATTTTTCGGACGTGCGGACGTCCTCACAGTATTTTTCTTTACCGTAAGTGATTATTATAAATATGTACATACATCCTCAAACACAAATTTAAGGGTACATGCCAGGATTCAAACCAGGGACCAGGCGGTCAATAGCGCGGTTCTTTATCCACCTATTTGGAACTTATTTTTCCAAGCCATTTAACCCTGTTGGGCAAATAGCCAAAACTTGTATTTATTACGGGCGATTTGCCCGGTTTCGGCTCTAAATCGAGATACAATATTCTGTGAATCATTTATGTAGAGTTTGTACCGCAATTTGCAGATGGCGATTTTTACACAGTAATTTTTTTCGCAGTAACATGGGCTTTTTATACCACTAGAGGCGGTAGACTGTATTCGCAATGATGATGTTAGAAACAGGGTTGATCTGAAAGAGAGCGTCGGTGTTAAAATAAGCAGAGAAATAAGTGTGCTCCGTTGGTTCGGATATGTAGAAAGAATGCAGGAGGAGTGAATGACGAAGCAGATATACAACGCAAAAGTGGAAGGATGTAGGAGCCGAGGAAGGCCAAGACTTATCTACCATAACCAAATTGGTCGTGTTCTATCAGAAGGCGATGTCAGGAGCCCTAGAAACCGGCGAGCGTGCATGAGAAGAGCAATGAATATTAAAGAAGCGAGTGAGGTGTGTAAGGATAGAGTCACTTGGCGATCGGTTCTCTCTGCCTACTCCGCAAGGGATTTGGCGTGAAGTTATAGATAGATAAATGATACATTTTTGCAAGTGACCTGAAATCTCCTCAATAGGTGATTGATATACTGCGAGTGATATTCTGTACATTACTGGTATCAAATTATTAGCGCAATACAGATTATTAGAGTATATTACAGTACTAATTCAATATGATTTAAGGGTTCCGTGGCAAAAATGTAAAACAGGAATCCTTATAACCCTTGAAAGGCTGGCTAATTTTTCATCACCGGCACTGAAAAGTTGTTGATGGTTCTTGGTTACTTTTTGTTGTTGTTGTCAAAACTTGCATAAAATTATTTTTACAACATTCTTGTTGTAAAAATAATTTATAACAATAACAATGGAACATAACATTTTGACGCTCGGTGGCACAGTGGTTAATAACGCTACTTTGACACCAACGCTCTTTAGTTCGATCCCCACACAAGATAAATATTTGTGTACATGCGCACATCTGTTTGTATTGGTTTAGATCTTTTTAAGACATGTAGGACGCATCAAAGTAACCCGTCTGGGAAAGTACCTCCACCACGTAGAAAACTACAGCCAAATAACTCCTTGGAGGGTTGTTGTGTTCCTGCGTGTGAGTGAGGTCACCAGTTAGCCGCAGAGGTGGCATCGCGCGAGTGATACTTAATGTATAACAAGCGTTCATAGGCTACAGCAACCGCTTCGCATCAGGTGGGCCGTACGCTTGTATGTCTCCCGACGTTGTTTAGAAAGAAACTTAATGGGGATTCATACTTAAATCACGATTCTAAGTTAGCAAAGTCCTTTGTTTTCTCTCTGACGACATTTGTTTACTAATATACACTCTCTAATTAAAAGGATTGTTGTGTTCCTACGAGTGAATAAGGTTTCCGATAAGCCCCAAGAGTTACTGTGTTTTACCAGCGGTGGTTCTTTTCAGATATATGTTCACCAGCTTTTTAGTAGCAACTCAAATGACTCGTAATATCCTGTATATTATATGCTCTATTAAATCAAATATCCGGTTTTTTTTCCATAAAGAAATGATAAGAAATGATGGTCGGTTACATGGTTATTTAAACATGAATTTGTATTGCTTATGGTCCCATTTTTTAAGAGAGGTAGGGGCGCGTTAAATCAGTCTATCTGGGGAAGTACCTCCACCTCATAGAAAATAACCACAGCCAAATAACTACTCCTTGAAACGTTTTTGTGTTCCGTAGTGTGAGTGAGAACACCAGTAAATTCCTAAGGAGATGCTATCTTTTGAGCGGAGGTGGCATCGCGCGACTAATACTTAATGTATTGCAGGAGTTCATAGACTACGGTAACCGCTTAACCCGTGTTGGGCCGTATGCCTGCATGCCCTCCGATTTTGTATAAAAAAAATATATAGTTAATAGATTCAGGCATTATTTTGCGAAAGTCAAATTTACATGCAATTTGATCTAACCTGCTTTGTGTGCTTTCGCCACCAATTAGTTCATGCGGCCTAGCGCCGGCCGACAACCACCAACTACTGCTAGTTGATGCAACATGCTGACGCTGCCACGGCTGCTCCGGTAGTCTCTGCATGGGCTGCTGTGTTCGTCCACCATCTGGAACAGAAACCGCATGCCCCCACCACCGTCGCTGCCACGACTGGCCTGGTCGTCACTGCGACACGTGTTTCGCCTCTCCACGAGGCATCATCCCGCCTAATAAAAAATCCGGCGTCTATAAGCTGTTCTGCGATGAATGTGAACACGTTTATATCGGTCAAACTGAACGTAATTTTCAAACACGATTTCACGAACACGTATCGGCGTATAACAATCGCCCAGAAATTTCGCACTTCGCCGAGCATCTCATAGACAAAGGACATAATTTATCCCCCACTAATAGGTACATATCAAATTTTACACACCATAGACAAAGGTTTAAAACTAAACATTAGGGAACAACAATGACCTTCTATACACATGGACTTCGCATACACGCGCTAATAAAGGAACGACAAAAGTGTGCTTAAAGTCAAAGTAAGCACACTTGCGATTTAGTCGTTTGTTGATAGCAAAGCTGTAACCATGCCGAAGTGTGTTATAAAAAAGTGCCGAAATAATACCCTAACGATGCAAAAAAAAGATGGTGTGACCTATCACCGATAAGTTAAATTAATTCATGTTAGATAACACGCGAAAAAGTGTAAATAATATAGTAAAACAATTTAATTTCATTAAATACAATTACCTATTAATATATATTCCCATTTCTTTCATTCACACGCGTCAGTAAGAGACAAAAAAGACGCGACAAGAACACAGTCAGAATAGAAAACTATAGAGTCGCTCTTTTTATTTAATTTTAACGTAGGACATTATCAGGAACACCGTTCGTATATGAAATCTATATGTTTGTCTGTGTGTGCGTTTCTCTGTGTGTGCGTTTTTTTTTTAATATTCGAATTTTGACTTCAGATTCGGATTCAGCATAAAAAAGTAGAATAAGATTGTTCAGGAACACCGTTCCTATCACTTAAGGAACATGGTCAAAATGGCCGAAAAATAAAAAATAAAATTGAATTGTTATATATTTGTTTTTGTTATAATTGATGGTTTGGGTTCACGAGACATTAAAATAAATAAATAAAATGGGAAATAAATAAATGAGTTAGTACTTAACATTTTTCGGCAGAGATTAAATTTAGATTTTGATAGGGTTGTGCGAAAGGAACTGTGGGACATATTGCCGAGATATGGGATTGACGGTTCACTGCTCCGTGCTGTGCAGTCCACTTACAAAGATTGCTCAGCATGTGTGCGGATATATGGTGGCATCCCACCCTGGTTTGATGTCAAAATTGGTGTCAAACAGGGTTGCATGCTATCTGCTAGGCTATTTATCCTGTATCTCGGTAGTTGTCTGCAGAGAATAAGGTCAACGAATGTGGGATTGCGCATGGGTGACCTAGTGGTGAACTGTCTGCTGTATGCAGACGATGCCGTGCTATTAGCAGATACACCATCTGAACTGCAAACACTGGTCACAGCGATGAAAGACGAATGTATGGAAAAAGGCTTACTACTGAATGCGAAGAAAACAAATATAATGGTATTTGAAAGAGAAGAATTCAGAACTAATGTAAGAATTACGATTGATGATGAAGTGTTGGAACAAGTGGATGAGTTTGTATATCTTGGATGCGCTTTCAGCAGGGATGGAAGGTACACCGCAGATGTGGAAAGACGAGTGAATGCTGGGAATAGTGTGAATGGAGCGTTGGGAAAACTTCTTGGCAGTAAAAACCTGAGCCAGAAGGCACAACTCGCTATACACAATGCAGTGTTGGTCCCAACGCTAACTTATGGAAGCGAGAGCTGGGTATGGCAGAAAGAGCATGAAAGTAGAATAAACGCGGTCGAAATGCGAGCGCTGCGCAAAATTTGGCGTTAGGCTTGTAGACCGTATTCGCAATGATGATGTTAGAAACAGAGTTGGTCTGAAAGAGAGCGTCGGTGTTAAAATAAGAAGAGGTTTACAATGCAAAAGTGGAAGGATGTAGGAGCCGGGGAAGGCCAAGACTTACCTACCATGACCAAATTGGTCGTGTTCTATCAGAAGGTGATGTCAGGAGCCCTAGAAACCGGCGAGCGTGCATGAGAAGAGCAATGAATGTTAAAGAAGCGAGTGAGATATGTAAGGATCGAGTCACGTGGCGCTCGGTTCATTCTGCCTACCCCGCAAGGGATTTGGCGTGAAGTTATAGATAGATAGAGAGAGATTAAATTTAGAATAGTGATCAAAATAACTAAATATTTTATCTTCAGGCATATCTTCATGAGATTAACCAAAATCTTATGCTTCACTTCTGACTACTGAAACAAAGCCTACGCGTACGAAGTCACGGGCGCCCGCTAGTATTTCATATATTCGAAAACTATATATTTTTTTATCTTGAAGAAAAAAAAATACAAAAATCAACAGCACATTGCTACTCCGTAATTATCTTTGTTCTTGTCAGCTAATAAAACCAAATACGTAGCTTCGACTAGCTGATTGTTATGCATTGCTGCTTAATAACTGAAGTCATTGTGTAAGACTAGAGTGTCACCAGCAATGTATGAAAAGAGCAGTAGAAGCTATGTATAGTGAAATTTGATACATGTGCCATGTTTGGGCTTTTTTATTCTATGACGTGCTATGTCCATGTGTATAGAAGGTCATTGGGGAACAATTAGAAATTAATAAACATAAAAATTCTAAAATTACTCTCATGAACAAACAGACTGACCAGTAAATAATTCCCCACTATTGAATATCTTTTCGCTCACACCATCCACTCCTACCCTCAATTCAATATAAGGGACGGACTGCGATGGATTTATCACTTGTAGCATGTTATTCTTACGATTAACGTCTACAACGCCTCGTGGAGAGGCGAAACACGTGTCGCAGCGACGACCAGGCCAGTCGTGGCAGCGACGGTGGTGGTGGGGGCATGCGGATTCTGTTCCAGATGGCGGACGACCGCAGCAGCCGAGGTAGAGACTACCGGAGCAGTCATGGCAGCGTCGGCATATTGCACTTACTAACAGTAGTGGGTGGGTGCCGGCCGGCGCTAGGCCGCATGAACTAATTGGTGGCGGAAGCACACAAAGCAGGTTAGATCAAATAGCATAAAACAATTATTTCGGTGAAAATTTTAATATTGTTATTAACCGAAAAGTTATAAAATAACACTTTTTAATTAAAACAGTTTAACTGACTTCGTTGAAATCGTTGCCGGGGAAGCTTAAGCAGCGATGTGAATGAATGAACTTCATAAAGTCGCTTTCATTGTAATCAAAAGTTTGTATTGACGCTATTACTGACGCTCGTATTAGAGATTTCGCGCTACACAGAACATAAAACACGACCACTCGTTTTCCTATTCCAAATGCATTTGACTGCGAATTTCGCTTAGAGTCGTATAACAGCGCTCATTTCTGTTTGTGACAGGATTTTGAACGTTTCTTTGAAGTTTCCTGCTTATATATCTTTACTCCAACATAAACGCGTGAAATATTTATTAGTTTACCTACTTTCATACAAAAGACTTATCATTCTAATGGATTCCATTAAAGAGATTAGGTATTAGTTGTTCTAAGTCCTCTCGCAAGATCAAAGTAAAACTTAACATAATGTACATTAATATTACGTATCATATGTGTATAGATAAATACAAAGCTTTCCAGAGGCCAAGAGATACAAATGTAGAGTAAGTTAACTTCAAAGAAACTTTTCGAATCGTTTCATTCAGCAGATGCTAGCCGATTCTGAACAAAGTTCGCAGTAGAAGATTATTTTAAGAGAGTAATGATAGTCCCGTGGATAAAGAATCGTCTAATTGACTAAGTAGTTTCCGGTTCGAATCCTGGCATGTACCATTAAACTTGTTATTCCAGATTTATGTGCATAATTGTAATTATCAATTCAAGAATTATATTTCGAAAGATATTTGACCTCACCTAAGAAAGGTCTGGTTTCCCGTCTGTTCTGTTAGTTCCATGTGAAAATCTCAGGTAAAGGACCCCGGCAACCCAAATGGTTTATGAAACAGGATAACGCTAAGAAGAAAAAGATAAAGGGAATTGTTTTATACCGCACCCTTCGATCAATGAAAAAAAATGGACACAGCAAGTCTACAATCAATAAAACCAAAACTATGATCAACTCACAATCTACGTGTATCGCTTGCTTAGTCCATCATAGACCGACACCGCACGTTTACTTAGGTTAGTGTCATCTACGAATTGCTGAACTGTCGACTTGCGTCCTTAAAATTTACAAGAACTATGCTGGGAAGTACACATATAGAAATAAATGTAGGAAGTGTACTTATATTCTATATACGAGTAGGTAGGAAGTGTATATAGAAAGCTTTTCACGAACGAGTACCACGCTAATCTTTCAACTGCAATGTTTATAAAGGTCTGCGCCTACGAGGGACTTTTGTCGGCGGAAGATAGCATTCCCTGAACCGTCAAAAATACCACACCTAGGACTTACCACGGACGCAATGCACACGATATAAGATCAAATGTCCGCAGGAAGTTTAGTGAAACAGTCGCTATACAATATAAAAGTATTCTTTTATATAATATATTTATGTATTAGGATCATCCTAGTTAATTTTAATTGATTATTTAATTCGCCCTAGCATTTTAGTTCTACTTATTTCAGGGACTCCCTTGAACTTTTGTACGATTCGGTTATCCGGGGGACTTTTTAACAGCGGCACTTTTAATTCTTCGTATACATCATGCGATTCAGTTCTTCGAGATCTATTTTGATAGACAAAAGAGTACCCCGAGGACTGTCTCTCGTCCGCGCCGTCTGTGAGAAGTGGCTACTAAAATATTTAATTTCATACACCCATAGTTTCGAGCATGAAAGTACTGCATACGTCATGAGCGCGCGCGCGTTGACTGACATTGGCCTGTTTGACATTACGTATGCGTACGTCTTGAGAGTACAAGTACGAAATACAAAGATTTCGCTTTCTGAAAAACGATGGCTTTATCGCTAGCCAGGTCTTGGTGACAAACGATCGTATACTCCTACTATAAACGGGATTGGCTATTGAAGAGCAGTAAGTAAAGCCCTACCGCTTTAACACCGTTTACCGTTGTTATATCCAGAAAGGCTTAAGTGCGTCAGTTAACCTACTGGTAATATTTCTTTACCCTGCCCGTGGTTGCCAAGAAAGGTTTTGCCGTTAATTGTATCTGAGTGAGACTTGTTATCTTATATAACAGTTGTATTTCTTGCCAGGAGCTGTGTTGAAATTTCTCGGAACTGAATGAGAAAGCCATCTGTATTATTTATTTATTTAATGAACGTTCGCTTTGTCGTAAAACTGAAATTAATTATGAACCTATTCTGCAATGATATACATGTAGGATGTGCTAGATATACCATTATTACCTTTTTTTTTATACTACGTCGGGAGGCATACAACTGATTTTGATACTATGAGTATAATAATAAATAAATATTGTCGGACAAATTACACAGCGCCATCTAGCCCCAAAGTAAGCGAAGCTTGTGTTATGGGTACTAGACAACTGATAAACATACGTAAATACATTTTTTTTGTAAATACATACTTATTATACATATAAAATATCCAGACCAAGACAAACAGACATGTTCATGCACACAAATGTTTGACCCGTGTGGGAATCGAACCCACGAGCGTTGGTGTTAAAGTATCGTAACAGCACGTTTCACCACTGCGCCACCGAGCTCGTCAAACGGCCCACCTGATGTAAAGCGGGTACCGTAACCTATTAACGCTTGAGATATATTACGAGTAAGTATCACTCGCGCGATGCCTACTCTGCTGCATACACAGCAACTCCTTGGAAGCTTACTGGTGACCTCACTCACACGCAGGACCACAACAATCCTCTAGGGAGTTGTTATTTCGCTGCGGTTTTCGGTGAGGTGGAGGTACTTCTCCAGACGGGCTGCTGCTGCTTGATGCGCCTTACCTCTCTTAAAACATCCAGACCAGGACAAACAGACATGTTCATGCACACAAATGTTTGTTCTGTGTTTTTTTATACCACTAACGTGACAATCAAGCAGACGGTCTGCCTGATGGTAAGCAGTTACCGTAGCCTTTGTGCATTAGCAACACCAGGGGTGCTCGTCTTTGTGGTTTATATTGATTGTATGATGAGTTGTTTACAGAGAAATGATTTGAAACGATATATAGAAGGTATAACCATATCACTTAGACAACTCCTTAGAGGGTTGTTGTGTTCCTGCGTGTGAGTGAGGTCACCAGTAAGCTCCCAAGGAGTTGCTGTGTAAGCAGCAGAGGAGGCATCGCGTGAGTGATTAATATATCGCAAGCGTTAATAGGCACATGCTTTACATCAGGTGGGCCGTATGCTTGTATGCCTCCCGACTTAGTATAAAAAAAAAGTTTGTTTCATAAGAGCGCAACCTATGGCGCTCCGCTAAATACAACTGGATAACCAAATCATAGAAATTTGACTTTGATGAACTAGTTCTTGTTGAAGATGTTCTCACATATGTTAGAAATAGAGTTCGTTTGAAAGAGAGTGTCAATGTTAAAATGCGAGAAAATGCTCCGTTGGTTCGGACATGTAGAAATAATGCAGGAAGAAAGAATTACTAAACAGAAATACAACGCGAGAGTAGAAGGATATAGGAGCCGAGGAAGGCCAAGACTTACCTACCATGGACTAAAATAATTGTGTTTTATCAGAAGGTGATGATATATGATCATATAAATGTAAGACGGATCTAAGTGGACGGGCTCAGCGGCAAATAAAGATTTTTTTTAACTCGTGAGCTTTGTGTTTTAACTCATTAGCAACATCTCAGCAGGTATCGGTTTTGCCCGTTTTTCTGCAACAGCGTTTATCTATACTTCTATACCTACAGATAAATAAAATTGGAGTGTCTGTTTGTAATATTAAAATAACCGCTTTTTACTAAATGCATATGGATGTATGCACGGTACATATACCAAAATGAATATTTTTACATTTTTTGTCTGTCTGTTTGTTCTGGCTAATCTCTGAAACAGCTGGACCGATTTTGACAGGACTTTCACTGGCAGATAGCTGATGTAATAAGGAGTAACTTAGGCTACTTTTATTTTGAAAATTTATTTTTGGTTATTTAATATAAATAAATAATAAAAAAATAACTATCCCGCGCGGACGAAGTACATAATACATATCTATTATTATTTTCCTGTTCGCTATTTTACTCTGCTTATTAATAAGTTATCGTAAACTCTGCGAATTGAACAATAACTTTTTTTGTTAAATTCCACGCGGACGAAGTCGCGGGCACAGCTAGTTCCACACGGCACGGCTCGCGCATTTGTTCCACCCTGGACGAACGCTATCAGAATCTCATAACTCTTCTGCAGGATTGATTGCAAGAAATTCGCCCTTTAATTTCTTGCTCTGCTGACATTAGACCACTGTAAATTGATCCCCGTTGATTGGTTATTAGCCAGCACTTTAAGAGACTGAAGGGTGAATTGGGCTCTGAGTATAATGGCTATAATATCAACAATGTTCAATAGTTCCCGTTTCGTTGTTTTTATACATTACGTCGTGCCGATGGTGGAGTGATTATCAATGCAGCTTGAACGCCTAGGCTCGTGGGTTCGATTCCTACACAGGATAATACGAACACGAACATGGATGTTTGTTTTGGGGGAGGTGTTTGAATAGAGGTACGATACATCGAAGTAGCAAAACCAGGGAAGTACTCCACAGAAAACCACTTTACATCAGGTGGGCCATGCCCTTTTTAGGGTTTCGTACCCAAAGGGTCAAACGGACCCTATTACTGAGACTTCGCTGTCCGTCCGTCCGTCCGCCTGTCACCAGGCTGTATCTCATGAACCGTGATATTTAGACAGTTGAAATTTTCACAGATGATGTATTTCTTTTGCCGCTATAACAACAAATACTGTAAAAACAGAATAAATAAATATTTAAGTGGTCTCCCATACAACAAACGTGATTTATTTGCTCGTTTTTGCTCGATATTGATAACGGCAACAGGTAGACGCTTGAAATATTCACAGAATATTTAGTTATATATTCACTTTAAAAATAAATAATTAAATTAAAATAAAACAAATATTTAAGGGGGGCTCCCATACAACAATTTTTTTGCCCTTTTTATAGATAATGGTACAGAACCCTAGTGCGCGAGTCCGACTCGCACTTGGCCGGTTTTTTATACTACTAGATGGCAAACAGTCGTACGGCCTGCTTGGTAAGCAGTCACTGTAGCCTATGGACATTTTCACGCCAAGTTCCTCGCGGGGTGGGTTGGATATGTATCTTACCAGTATTACAAAAGCGAAAGTTTAGATGGATGGCTGTTCGTTATCATTCACGAACGGATTAAGATAAAATGATCACAGAGATAGTTTATAGTCTGGAATAGTATATAGGCTACTTTTATCCCGGAATATATGTGTTTTTGATTTTCACAGAGCATAAGATCGACATGATTTTTTACACTTTGGTAGTTTAGGGGTTAAAGGCTATAAGTACATTTTTTATCCGGGTAATAGGTTCACGCGAGATATTTATTATATACACACATCAAAAGTGTCTAGGGATCAAGCATTTTTATGCGGATTTCTTGAGATTGAGATGTGGCTTTGTAATAAAAAAATATATAAAATATATAAACGTATACGACACTGGAGAACCCCTGGACGCCAACAGCGATTAAAATCCTGCCAGGAAGTCCATCCTTATAGTGGTGGAACCATCATGGTATGGGCGGGTATTTGGATCGGCGGAAGAACTGAGTTGATTTGGATCAGAGGCAACCTCAACGCTCAAATTTATGCTGAGACGATTGTATCAGACGTCATCGTTCCTCTACAAGTGCAAATCGGTCCCTTATTTCAGTTAATGCATGATAATGCACGACCGCACACCGCAAGAGTTGTAAGACAGACTCTCGCCGCAGCTAACATCAATGTCATGCCCTGGCCTGCTCAGTCGCCAGACTTGAACCCGATTGAGCATGCATGGGATATGCTACAGAGAAGAGCTCTGCCGAATATGGAGGGTATCCAGTCGCAAGAAGACCTTTTTTTGTTGTTGCAACGAACATGGGCTGCCATTCCACAGCGTGATTTGGATGAACTCATTTTGAGTATGCCAAACCGATGTTCTTGTGTTGTTAGTGTTCGCGGTAGAAACACGGATTATTAGTTGTTTAAGTTACCCAATAAAATTTTAAAGAAAACTGTTATTTCAGTCTTTTTTTCGAACTTTAATGTTAGTGGTTCAAATGTCAAAAATCCCTTTATTATGAAAATGGCAAATTTCTTTATTAATGCAAAGGTGACTTGGTTTATCGTTACTGTAGACAAACGAAAACACTTTATTTGATGAATCCTTAAAGAAAATTTTAATTAATATCAATCAGGAGAAAAGTTATTGCAAAAATATATGTTGATCCCTAGACACTTTTGATGTGTGTATATAGATAAGAGCAGTTATAAGATAACCCAGTGAATAAAGACCTGGTCTATTGCCCAACTGGTCCCGGATTCGAATGTACCACTAAAGTTGTGTTTTCGGATTTATGTACATATTTGTAATGATCACTGGCTCGGCGGTGAAGGAAAACATCGCGAGGAAACGCGCGCTCGCTTTTATAATTCCTAGTCGTTCCAGGTAAAAATCAGTATCTTCACCAACTTCTTAGGTAGCAAACCCCGCAAATTCTGGATTAGGGGACGGGATAAAGCAAAGAAGAAGAAGGTGTGAGGAAGGATGTGTCACTAATAATATATATATATATATATATATATATATATATATATATATATATATATATATATATATATATATATATATATACATCTCTCTATTTATAACCTCACGCCAAATCCCTTGCGGGGTAGGCAGAGAGAACTGAGCGCCACGTGACTCGATCCCTACATATCTCACTCGCTTCTTTAACATTCATTGCTCTTCTCATGCACGCTCGCCGGTTTCTAGGGCTCCTGACATCACCTTCTGATAGAACACGACCAATTTGGTCATGGTAGGTAAGTCTTGGCCTTCCCCGGCTCCTACATCCTTCCACTTTTGCGGTCTACAAGCCTTACGCCACAAATTTTGCGTAGCGCTCGCATTTCGACCGCGTTTATTCTACTTTCATGCTCTTTCTGCCATACCCAGCTCTCGCTTCCATAAGTTAGCGTTGGGACCAACACTGCATTGTGTATAGCGAGTTGTGCCTTCTGGCTCAGGATTTTACTGCCAAGAAGTTTTCCCAACGCTCCATTCACACTATTCCCAGCACTCACTCGTCTTTCCACATCTGCGGTGTACCTTCCATCCCTGCTGACAGCGCATCCAAGATATACAAACTCATCCACTTGTTCCAACACTTCATCATCAATCGTAATCCTTACATTAGTTCTGGATTCTTCTCTTTCAAATACCATTACCTTTGTTTTCTTCGCATTCAGTAGTAAGCCTTTCTCCATACATTCGTCTTTCATCGTTTATATATACATATACATAATTAATTTTTAGGAGAGATAGGGCGCATCTCGCCGGAAGGCACAACTCGCTATACACAATGCTGGTCCCATGGCAGAAAGAGCATGAAAGTAGAATAAACGCGGTCGAAATGCGAGCGCTGCGCAACATTTGTGGCGTATGGCTTGTAGACCGTATTCGCAATGATGATGTTAGAAACAGAGTTGGTCTGAAAGAGAGCGTCGGTGTTAAAATAAGAAGAGGCATGCTCCATTGGTTTGGACATGTAGAAAGAATGCAGAATGAATGAATGACGAAGCAGATATACAATGCAGAAGTGAAAGGATGTAGGAGCCGGGGAAGGCCAAGACTTACCTACCATAACCAAATTGGTCGTGTTTTATCAGAAAGTGATATCAGGAGCCCTAGAAACCGGCGAGCGTGCATGAGAAGAGCAATGAATGTTGAAGAAGCGAGTGAGATATGTAAGGATCGAGTCACGTGGCGCTCGGTTCTCTCTGCCTACCCCTTAAGGAATTTGGCGTGAAGTTATAGATAGGGCGCATCGAAGCAACCCAACACGGTAAAACCTTAACCAAATAACAACGCCCTGAATGGTTGTGGTCCTGTTAGTGAGGCTACCAGCAAGTTCCTAAACAGTTGCAATATTAGCAGCGGGGAAGGCATCGCGCGAGCCATACTTTCTCTATTACTAGCGTTCAAAGGCTACGGTAACCACTTTACATTCAATGGGGCGTATGTTTGTTTGCACTTCACGTTGTAAAAGAAATAACTAGACATACTAAAGGTTCCTTATATATATAGAAGACAGCTACAATTAGACCACTACTGGCACCAATTAGCAGCTTTCATTCATTCGTGCATCAAGTTTAATTGACAGCATGAACTAGGCCAAGTCTAGGAGCCACCCAGCATGACGGCGCCGCCCGCTACCCATAAACAGCAGTTTACGAGTATCGTATTGCTTTCATAACGACCAATTTATGACCGTTCATACACTTGATATGATAAGTAACGCTGGCTGAATTCAACAGGCGCTAGAAGTAAGTTATCATAGTAGAAGTCTATCTTTTATATTATTTTAAATGTGGACGAACAAGCATATATAAGTCTGTCTGATGTTAAGCGGTTACGGTAGCCTAGAGGAGCTTGCAATAGAAGTATTTTTTACTTAACTAGCTGCACCCCGTAAATTCGTCCGCCAATATACCGTGGTAAATGTTTTTTCAAGCCCCTTTCTTTTTCTCGGCTTCTAAGGGTCATATCGTGGGGCTGAATATAACCTATAATAGCCTATAATCTTCGTCAAGAATTGGGCTGACAAGTCCAAAAAGATTTTTTTCAAATCCGTCTGATAGTTCCAGAGCTTAGCGCGTTTAAACATATAAACAAACTTCCGCTTTATAATATACTCGTACCTACATATTAGTACAGATAGACTGAGGCATTATTTAGCGAATCTCAAGTTCACAGGCAATTTGATCTGAACTTGGAACAAATTCGACAGTTTTAGAAGTTGCCGGCACCGGCTGGCACCACCCACCTCAACGTTGCCGCTGTGGCTGATATGGTCCCACCTGCGACACATATTTTGTCTCTCCACGAGGAATCCTCAGGCTCTGTAGATGTTAGTCGTTAGAATTCGACGGGCTCGGTGGTGCAGTGGTCAGTAACGCTATTTTGACATAGTCGTGGGATCGATTCCTACACAGGACAAACATTTATGTGCATGAACATATCTATTTGGCTTCGTTTTGAAAAAGGTAGGGTGTATCATAGCAGCCCGCCATGGGAAGTACCCCCACCTTACAGAAAACCGCAGCGAATCAACAACTCTCTAGAGGGTTGCTGTGTTGCTGCGAGTGAATGAGGTTACCAGTAAGCTCCTAAGAAGTAGTGTGAACGTCGAGAAGCATATTTTCCACCAGATATAAAGCGGTTACTCTAGCCCATGAATGCTTGCAACACATTAAGTAATGCCACCTCTGCTGCTGCCACAGAAACTCCTTATGAGCTTACTGATGACCTCACATACGCGCAGGAATACAACAAACCTCCAGGGAGATATTCCACTGCGGTTTTCTGAGAGGTGGAGGTACTTCTCCAGACGGGGCTGCTTTGATGCGCTCTACCTCTCTTGAATGTTGTCTACCTATTACAGTAAAAAAAAATCAGCTGTGTGACAGACATTCATGTCTCTTTTGCCATCATCTTACATGGCAATTATGATAAATAAAATAGTAAGTAATACGTAATCAAAGAGACATTTGAGAGTGAAATCTCACATATTTTTAGTCTTTGATTAGGTATCATTTACTAATATTATGCCTGTATATTAAATAATGAACATGTTAGTTCACAGTAATAATACGAGTATTATCCACTTGACTATCACTGCCACCTATCAATTAGTCCTTAAGTTACCGAAATGTTACCATATTTCGTTCTCAACATTAAGTGCTTTAGTATCAATAGTAGATTCATACATATTGAACAGCATGTGCTACATTGATTTACTTATCTACTCGATGCTGCCTTCAAAACACAGTGACATTGTCAATAAACACGTCGACAGACAATGTTTATAGACACTATTTATTACATTTGTGTCCTGTGCGGAAAAGAGAGGAGAGGATCGTTCCAGTGTTAATATTGACCAATTTTCAATTAGGATTTGCGAATTATATTTTTAAATTGACGCATTTTAAATGTAAACATTTTATTTGTCAACCATAAAATTAATATAAATAACATAATAGTGTCCTAATTAAAAATACAACATAGCTTGCAGTCGCACCACGCCATATAATCCAGAAGGCAATGGCCAAATTGAAAGGTTAAATGGTACGCTATGGAGAACTATACAAGTCAATTTATATTCCAAAAATATGCGTATAGAAAACTGGGAACAAGTTTTACTATCATCCTTACATGCGATTCGTTCACTCTTATGTACCTTTACAAAAGCTACGTCTCATGAGAGACTATTTGTACATCCTCGCCGATCACCGAACGGAATGTCTACACCCTCATGGTTATTAAATTCAGGTCCAGTGTTGATGAAGAAGAATATTCGAAATTCCAAATATGAACCTGATATTCAAAGGGTCTTTCATTCGACAATATAAATGGAGAGCGAGAAAGCGGATCTGACAAGTGAAGCGGGAAAACAGCAAAAGGTCGCGTGATTACGTCGTACGCGGCAGGTTGCCGCGGTTTGGCCAGTGCTCCACTATTACATAATCTCTCGCTTCGCTCGGATTTCTCGCCCCGCTTTAATGGATAATAACCCCTTTTCCGTCTCGTTTCCGTTCATACGGCGTGATCACTGGCGCTATACACATGATTAGTATTAGTAGTCACAGTGGATGACGACATAACTACATTTCACTAACAGGCTTTTAATGAGGTACCTGCTTAAATACGTGGGTTACGTATTAGTTCGATCTGAGTATTGACTTTCCCCGAATATCTATTTTAATTCTACTTTATATTTCATAAACGTTTTATCTTTCTTTCTTCCTGCATTCTTTCTACAAGTCTGATCCAACAGAACTTATCATATCAGAACAATAGCCTTAAAAATAACATGCAATTTGTGAAGAAAAAAGCTCTTTTATTAAAAAAATATTTTTTAATAAAAGCAACTTAAGTTGGCTTTTACGCTATGCCGGTTCCTCGCAGTCCTAAATTATATTTAAAAATCCCATCATGAACCCGTAGATTACTTTGTTCAAGCTTTGAACCTCCAACAGATGCTCAGTTTACATTCCATCTCATTTGCATATTAATTGCACGAGTGATTAAGCTCAGCGTGCAATATTATTTAATCTATTATTTAAGGTACTAAAGCGCTTAACGATGGCAATGAAACATGGTAACATTGTATACATTTTGGTAACTTTAAGACTAATACAGGCGGCAGTGATAGCCTAATGTATAAATAACCTCTTAACCAACTAGTGGTTGTTCGAATGTATGTGTTTTCATTTTACGAGTGAAGTACGTATACCTACTTGCCTGGCGGTGAAGGAATACGAAGGAAAATGACGAGCTCGGTGGCTCAGTCGTGAATGACGTGACTTTGACACCAACGCTTGTGGGTTCGATTCCCACACAAGGCAAATATTTATGTGCATGAACATGTCTGTTTGCCTTGGTCTGGATGTTTTAAGAGAGGTAGGGCGCATCAGAGCAGCCCGTCTAGGAAAGTACCTTCATCTCACAGAAAACCGCAGCCAAATAACAACTCCCTAGAGGGTTATTGCGTTCCTGCGTGTGAGTAAGGTCACCAGTAAGGTCCCAAAGAGTTGCTGCGTAAGCAGCAGAGGAGGCATCGCGCAAGGGATACTTAATATATCGCAAGCGTTAATAGGCTACGGTATGCTTGTCTGCCTCCCGACGTAGTATAAAAAAAAATACATAGTGAGAAAGTAAAAATCATTATCTTCGCCAAATCCTTAGGCTTAGGTAGCGGACCCTGTCAATGCTAACGGATTAGGAAACGGGATAACGTTAAGAGGAGGAAGATAAGCTGGAATACACATGCATAGCAAATGTTACTTAGTAGCATACGATTAGCATATGTATATTGAACGAGTATGCTTATAGTATGCTATTTAATTGCGAGCCGGTCTATTTTATCGAGCCAACTAACACACGATGTGTGGTGAGGGTAAGGTCGGAGTAGCTCTAAAGCAAGTCTAAACGTGGTATCTGCTAACATTTGGGGTTGAGACAAAAATATAGACAAACCATTAAAAAGGTAATTTTAACGTATTTTTATCACGAAATATACTTTCACCAAGCACAATACATCTATTAAAACATTTAAAGTTACTTGCATACAAATAAATAATATAAAGTTACCACCAGAATGGCGATAATAATTTCTGTCATATTTACACATCATAATTTGAGCGTCTGTGTTAAAATAAGAAGAGTCCGTTGGTTTGGAGATCCGAAGAATGCAGGAAGAAAGAATTACGAAACAGATACACAACGCAAAAGTGGAAGGATATAGGAGCCGAGGAAAGCCAAGACTTACCATACCATGTACCATGACCAAATTGATCGTGTTCTATCAGAAGGAGATGTCAGGAGCCTTAGAAAACGGCGAGCGTGCATGAAAAGAACAATGAATGTTAAAGAAGTGAGTGAGGTATGTAAGTATCGGGTCATGTGGCGCTCGGCTGTCTCTGCCTACCCCGCAAGAGATTTGGCGTGAAGTTATACATAATTTGAATACACTCTCTCTCTCTCTCACTCTCTCCACGTATATTTTTTTCTTTGGAGTTTTTATAATTATGGGCATTAAAAAATACCTTAAAATGTAATGAATTTCAAAAGTTTCATCGGGATGAAGGTGAACTTTTGAATTTGCGGGTTATATCGCCATTTTCAGGGTTCCGTAAAAGAAAAAACAGAACCCTTTTTCTCAGGAACGGGTGCAGCTATCAAGTCTGCAATCCCTTCGAGCAGTGAATAAATCAAACTTCTAAGTCAACGCAATCAAAAGATACGGCTGTTTATGCCTCGTCTATGCACATATTTTGATACTCGGAATCAAAACCTACATGGTACTTCCCGTTGACGTAGAATCATGAAATTTGGTAAGAAGCAATGTTATGTAGCACAAGTAAAGGAAAAAATCCGAAAACTTGCCAAAATATTTTTGTATGGAACTCTCAGAGTGCGAGTCGGACTCGCACTTGACGGCTTTTTATTTTTAACACGGCGTTGGTCGTATATATTCTCTACTTTTTTTTTGTTAAAGTTGTTGTTTTTGTTTATTTGTATAGTAGTATCGCGTTTTCATAGTCTTTTATTATTGAGTTTCTGTTATGAAACAGGTATTGTTGATGAAAAAGACTGAACATTGACCGAGTAGTGCTTGCGCATTGGTTCGTCGATGATAAGCCGTTTCAAGTCTACTACTTCAATGTGTTCTACGAATGACGAGACTGTTATTAACGAGTGTTACGTCACTTTGTCACCAATATTCGTGGGTTCGATTCCCACACAGGGCAAACAATTGTGCGCATGAACATGTCTGTTTGTCTTGGTCTGGGTGTTTTAAGAGTATACAAAAAAGTCATGTAAACATAAAAGGTTATTAAAAATTTTGACATCTGGAAATGATAGCCCTATCTTACTCGATTATTACAAAAAATATGAAAAAGTGCTAAAGAAAACTGTTGTAACCTCCAAAATATCAAAATGTATAAAAACTCTGACAACTTAACAAAAACAATGTGGCATATAATTAAAAAAGAAACAAATAAACTTCCACAAAGAACCAGAGAAAATATACAATTAAATATAAATAATAAGAGGACAGACGATCCTATAATAATTGCAAACAAATTTAACAACTTCTTTTCTGTAGGTTGCAACACATTAGGCACCTCAAGGCCCGCCGGACGGCCAGTTTCCTCCCCATCTGAAAACTCTATGTTCCTACAACCGGTTACTACAAAAGAAATCTTGAAAATAATTCGGAATCTAAAAAACAAACGCAGTTTTGGCCACGACGAGATACCACCGTTGTTAGTAAAAAAATGTGCAGATATAATAGCTCCCATCTTGGCGTTCTTAATTAACCAATCCTTTGCTGAAGGCTCAGTTCCGGATAACCTAAAAATCTCAATTATCAAGCCTGTGTACAAAAAAGGAGACCAACAGGACTGCACTAACTATCGACCTATTTCTTTGTTACCAACGTTCTCTAAAATATTTGAAAGCGCCATGGCAAGCCGCCTTTACAAATACTGTGAAAAATATAATGTATTTAGCGAATGCCAGAATGCATTTAGAAAAAACCGATCGACGTCACTAGCGGTATTCAAATATATAAGCGCAATACTGGATATCGTAAACAAAAAACAATATGCCATAGGTATCCTCCTAGACATGAGTAAGGCCTATGAGCGGGTGCTTTACGATATCCTGTTAAGTAAACTATATGGCATAGGAGTGAGAGGTTTGGTTTACGACTGGTTTGTCTCATATCTGAATAATCGAATACAGCAAGTAGAAATCGAGCATTGTGATAGTGCCACAGGGAATATAGAACAAATTAGGTCAGAGAAAACCCAAGTAACTAAATCAATCCCTCAGGGCAGCGTCCTCGGATGTATATTATTTCTAGTGTACATAAATGACTTACCGAAAATAATACAAACTCCATGCACCCTGTTTGCGGATGATATATCAGTTGTTATCCCCTACAATAACGATACAAACCTAAACACCCACCTGGATTCGACCCTTACAGAAATTGTATCCTGGCTTAATGATCACAATCTAGAAATTAACTACAATAAAACAAAACTAATGCAGCTCAAACCTTATCAAAAGAAATCCCTAAACATCCACTATTCCTTCCACAACACTCCAATAGAATCAGTTAACACTTATTCTCTGTTGGGCATTAATATCGACTCTAACATCAACTGGAAAAACCACATTGCCAAGATATCTTCTAAGTTGTCAAGCTTCACATATGCTCTGTATCAACTAAAAAAACACACAAACAAAAAAACGGCCACCAATGCATATTACGCTTACGCACACTCGAGGCTTCAATACGGCATAGTGTTATGGGGGAATAGCACAGACAAAGTAAAACTATTTGCATTACAGAAAAGATGTATTCGAATACTTGTTAATATAGATCCCAAGACGAGCTGCAAACCCCACTTTATAAAAGAAAAAATTCTAACGGTTACAAGCATATACATATTAGAAACAGCTATCTTTGTAAAGAAAAATCTACATCTCTTCCCACAATATTCACGGCCTCAAAATCTACGCCCAAAAACGAAGCTGACACTGCCAGACTCCAACTTAGAAATAGTAAACTCAGGCCCAGTAGGCATGGCTGTAAAAATATATAATAAAATTCCAAATTACGTAAAGGAGCACAACAATATTAACAAATTTAGAAATGCTTTAAAAAAAATACTTTTGAACAAATGTTATTACGATCTAAAAGAATTTTTCAATGATAATTTTAAATCCACTTTATGACCAACAATTATCTAAATAAATATTGAATTTGTGATTGTATTATGATTCAATTATAAAATAAAATAACATGTATTTCACAATATAATAATTGTATAAATTATCACAACGAAATTAATATGTAATTTGAAATAATTTAATGAACATTGTATTAATATTTAAGTAACATGTTGCAACGCCCTCGCAGGGCTCGTGTCTGTACTACATTTATACCTAACACCTTAATATGTAACACGAATGCAATTGCAAATAAATAAATAAATAAGAGAGGTATAGGGCGCATCAAAGCAGCCCGTTGATGCGCCCTATACTACAGCAAAATAACAAAGCAGCACGTCGGGGAAGTACCTCCACCTCACAGAAACCCGCAGTCAAATGACAACTCTCTGGAGGGTTGTTGTGTTCCTGCGTGTGAGTGTGGTCACGTAAGCTCCTACAGGAGTTGCTGTGTTAGCGGCAGAGGTGGCATCGCGCGAGTGATACTTAATATATCGCAAGCGTTAATAGGCTACGGTGCCCGCTTTACATCAGGTGGACCGTATGCTTGTATGCCTCCCGACGTAGTATATAAAAAAAATGAGATAGAAAGAGCAGAGATGGAAGAAAAATATCAATTTAGCGCCACTATTTTCCGTGGTACGTCCCTTAAATTTTTATTTTATGTTTTATTATTATTTATAAGCTGTGATAACTCAGCGGATAAGGAACTTGCTTATTGATCAACTAGTCACCGGTTCAAATTGTGGTATGTATCACTAAATTCGTGTATTCGGATTTATGTACATATTTGTAATTATCGCTTGCTCGGCGGTGATGGAAAACATCGTAATGAAACCAGCACCTTCAAGAAATTAAATGTCGATAGACGTGTGATCTAATCTAAGAAAGGCCTGATTATCCCTCTGGGGTGTGGAGATCTATCCTTATCAAATCCTTAGGCTTAAGTAACGGAGCTGGCCAATCCTGATGGATTAGGAAACAGTATAACGATGAAAGTAAGTAGATGTACGGAACACGTTCGAATATCTAGGTAGTGATAACATGATTGACGAGCTAGGTGGCGCAGTGGTGAAACGCGCTGTTACGCTGCTTTGACATCAACGCTCGTGGGTTCGATTCCTACACAGTACAAACATTTGTATGCATGAACATGTCTTTTTGTATTGGTCTGGGTATTTTCTATGTATAATAAGTATGTATTTACAAAAAAAATATGTATTTACGTATGTTTATCAGTTGTCTAGTACCCATAACACAAGCTTCGCTTACTTTAGGGCTAGGTGGCGATGTGTTGTCCGACAATATTTATTTATTTTTAATTTATTATTTCATTATATGTGGAAAGCGGGGATTTGCATCATACAGGGTGAAAACCTTAAGGGTAAAAACTATGAAGTCCTCCTTACATCGAGAGGCATACAAGCATACGGCCCATCTGATGTTAAGCGGTTACTGTAGCCTAGCATTAAGCATCACCTCTGCTGCTAACACATAAAATGCCCCAACAAGCAGATATGTTTATACACACAAATGTTTGTCCCGTGTGATAATCGAACCCATGAAAGTCGTTGTCAAAGTCGCGTTGTTAACCGCTGCGCCACCGAGCTGGGCAAAGTAGGTGCGAAGATATAGACACATTTATTTATTAATAAAGCTGTCCCTTCATATATAGATTATCTTCTTCCAATAACGATCACCAACTTATTTTTGTACTTTGTTACTTTCTGAGCAACATATAGCGGAAACTTTTAATTAGTTTCGTAAACATCTAATCGCATTCGACTTATATCTTCGGAAGGGTTAAAACTCTCGCAATTGGATCAGTGTAGACATGTTGGATCAGTATAATTGGATAAAACTTTTGTGATTGATAAATTAAAATTTCATACTCAATCCTTTTCATAGCATTCCATCTATAAATCTATTTCATGTGCTATATTATTATGCAATCTAGAATAGAAAAAAATATATTTATGTTAGCAATATTTGATTATTGATGTTAAAGTAGCGAGTGAGGTGTGTAAGAGTCGAGCCACGTGGCGCATGCTTCTCTCTGCATGCACCGCAAGGAACTTGGCATGAATGTATAGATAGTATTTGAATTTCAAACATATGCCTACTTGAAGGCAAATCAATAGCAAAGCTTCTTTTATACTACGTCGGGAGGCATACATGCATACGGCCCAACTGATGTATAGCAGTTACCGTAGCCTATTAACGCTTGTAATATATTAAGTATCATTCGCGCGATGCCTCCTCTGCTGCTTACACAGCAACTCCTTAGGAGCTTACTGGTGACCTCACTCACATGCAGGAACTCAACAACCCTCTAGGTCATCAAGTCACGAACCCAGAGATCTACTCAAAGACGTTCGGACACCGTGAGCGATTTTTGTGTGAATCGGAACATATATAATTAATCCATGTCGGTAGATGTAATAATTGAATAACCAATGTAAGACAAATGTCACCTTAGTCGTCCTGCTATCACGGACGCTGCAAAGCATTCGAAACGTCAGGTTCAACAAATTAAATAAAACACGCGATACTTCCGTTAAAAATTGTTTAATTCAACTCTCTAGGGAGTTATTATTTTGCTGCGGTTTTCTGTGAGGTGGAGGTACTTCCTAAGTCTAAGCAGTTGCTGCAACCTGTTAACCTGTTAACGATTGCCACACCATACTAACTTAACTTTTTAAGAGAGGTAGGGCGCATCAAAACAGCCCGTTTGAGCAAATACCACACGGAAATAACATCTCAGAGAGATGTTGTGTTCCTGCGTGTGCGTAAGGTGACCATAAGCTCCTATGGAGTTGTCGTGTTAGCAGCAGAGGTGGCATCCCGCGAGTGATATTTAATATATTGTAAGCGTTTATAGGCTATTGTAATCGCTTTTCATCAGGTGGGCTTTATGCTTGTATGCCAACCGACGTTGTATTAAAAACCGACGTTGTTTGCTTGACGGTGGGTAATTGCCGTAGCCTATGGACATTTGCAACACCACGAGCGTTATGTTGCCGACCCTGTAAAAACCTTTTCACGCCTTTCTTGAAGAACCCCATGCTGTAGTCCCTTAGGAAAACCTCGGCAGGGTTTCATTTCACAACTTAATAGTTCTTGGTAGAAAAACTTCTCCGGAACGCACAGTACGACCACTGCGGCTACAGTGTATAAAAATTGTAACGAGACCCAACCTACTGATACATTTTTTATTTTCAACGTCGGGAGGCATACACGCATAGGTACAGCCCATTTGAGGTCAAGCGGTTACCGTAGCCTTCGAACCGGAAAACAGTTGATCAATAGACCCTTTCTTATGCACTGGTCTATCACTGATTTCAGGTACTCTGTTCCCTGTTTCTAGTTGCAGCTGGGCAACCTCCTGTCCTCGGCAGCGTCCGAAGTATCCACATGTTTGCAAGACATGTCTTCGATAGTTCGTTTAGCCTATCCATCCAACGCGTTTTAGTATAATCAAGGCATTTTAAATGATCACGTCCATCAGGCGGGTGTAGATGGGCCACCATCACTTCTTTCTTCTAACCCAACTCTATGCCAATATGTGTTCACGTTTCGGTCTATGAGATCAGCGCCACCCATATTTAAAGTACTTTCAGGCATCCGAGATAAAGAATGTAAACAAACATTCAGGAGCAAACAACATTTTTATCGAGTATCTTCTTTCTAGCGTTTTCACCAATAGGAAGAACAGTAGACTCTTTACGTGTATATATATTATGTTTTTTTTAATACAACTAAGGTGGCAATCAAGCATACGGCCTGCCTGATGGTAAACAGTCACCGTAGCCTATGGATATCTGCAACACCAGGGGTGTCACTCATGCGTTGCCGACCCTCTAAAAACCTCTTCATGCATTTCTTGAAGAACTCCATGCTGTAGTCCCTTGGAAAAACCTCGGTATTATGTATTTACTTTAAGAAAATCACTACACCACGAACACGACTACGTCAAAAATTGTCTACTGACAAGGTACAAGACTCCAATGTAATATTTATCTATTTATCTATCCACCTGGTTAAAAGGTCTAAGCTACAATGATGCGGAAGTACTTATTTAGATAGATAGAATAAGCTTTATTTACATAATAATTATTACTGGAAAATCCTTAAAACTTGCCAAACATTTATACTTATTACGCAACAAGGCGGCCTTATTGCTAAAAGCAATCTTTTCAAGGCATCCTTAAGGTATCGACGTACAGAGAAGGAAGAGGGTTAGCAAGGAAGGAAACATTATTTTTATTAATGTAATTACTTATATAGGTATAAATATATACATAGGTATACATGTGTGTACAAATACTAAATACCAATACATATAAATAAATAAAAACACATATAATATATAAAATACATACATAAGATATACAAACATAAGTTTATTTATTTATACATACTTAATGTCAGTGTACAGTTAAATAACACAATCTTACAGTGTTACAAATTAAGGTAAAATGTTTAAATTCAATATATTTTTCTTTATTTGAATACCAAATGTTGTTGTGATATTCTTCTATTTTGAAGTGTGTTTAGTAATAACGTAAGCTAAGAAAGAGCAGGTCTGTCTGGCGCAAGCATTATTTGCTATGACGCCTTGAGGCCCGTTATATACTTGGCGCGATAGGCAATTCTCCCATTTATGTTTGTAAACACAATTTTTGTTAACGAAATAAAAACATTTTAATTTTCATCTATATCTTCACGCCAAATCCCTTGCGGAAAACAGAGAGATCAGTGTCACATGACTCGATCCTTTCACACTTCACTCGCTTCTTTAACATTCATTGCTCTTCTCATGCACGTTCGCCGATCAAATTCGTCATGGTAGTTAAGTCTTGGCCTTCCTCGGCTCCAACATCCTTCTACTTTCGCATTATAATTCTTATTATAATTGATAAATGCTAAAAAATATAAAAAATACTTTGTAGTGTATATTATCTATATAAATGAGTAGACAGTAATTAAAATAGAGGTGGTTTTGTTTAGCTATAGTCATACGCTATTATGTATGTATGTATATCTTCATGTCAAGTCCCTTGCGGGGTAGGCAGAGAGACGAGCGCCATAAGATGCGGTCCTTAAAGTCCTTATATATTTCACTCGCTTCTGTGACATTCATAGCTCTTTTCATGCACGCTCGCCGGTTCCTGGGGCTCGTGACATCACCTTCTGATAAAACACGCCATTATTAATAATTCTTTATTGCATATAATTACACATACCATGGTAACATTAAAGGTGTACAAAGGTGAGCTTGTCTCTAAAAGAGATCTCTTCTAGCCAACCCCACAGGCAGTAAAAGAAATCATTGCTGGCCGGGTAACAAAAAAAATATATATATTGGTAGGTAAAAATGCATATGTCATGTAGGTACCTAATTTAGACAGGCATAGATCAGGGTAAGTAATTTCATTTAAATTATAATTAATTAATTTTATTTATTCATTTATTTTGTGAACATAGGTACTAATGTACAAAAATGGGTAGGATTCTCTATGTCCCGCCAATGGGCATACAAAATTAATTTTACAATACATAATTTACATGCAATTGTCATCAATATGGTATTAAAACAAATTCTAATTTAAATACATAATTATATTAATTAATAATTGTTGACTCGACCAAGTAAATATTGCTCGATCTGCCAAATGTGACGAATTCATGTATAGACATGATTCCCGCACTAAAATTTACATAAAACGCGCCTAGCGAGACGGTTACGTCGCCGTTGCTGCCTGCGAGGGAAAAGGACAGGTATACTCATCGCTTGATTTGTAACGAAACTGAAAGGCCAGAGTGTTTACCGTTTTTATCTCGTTTCGTTGAACGTACTTTATCATAATTAGCAAATATGGACGGCTGGGGCAATTTTTCTTGTTGTATCTTCTGACAGTCGTGACACCACACATTCAAACATCTTTACACATTTATAACATTTATATAATTTAAGGTTAAATAACGTCGACCCCAGTTTGTCTATGGATGGGTTTTTCTATCTCGAGCTTCCCCGCGCTTCAGAGGGCACGTCGTCGATCCCGGCTGATCGTTATGCTAAGTCAGCGATTGTTTTTACGCCCTACGTAAACGACAACCCGCAAAAGAATTCATATTCTTCATGTATTGCAACTGTTCATAGGCTACGGTAAACTCTTTACATAAGGTGGACCGTATTTTCATGTGCCACCCGATATTTTACAAAAAACAGCATCACTCAATCTCCTAAAATAAATGAAAAAAATTACAAATACAAAGTAAAATTAAAAAAAGACACTTGGTCTTTGTTTTTTGTAGTCTTCAGAAGTCCTCAGAAGTGAAAACTTCTTAGCTTTACAAACTTGTAAACATTAGTTTTGGGTTGTAAAGATATATTTTTTAGGAAGTATTTTTTATGAGAAATCATATTTATCAACGTATTAATATAGTAATAAAATTTTCATTGATTGTGCTGTTTCACATGAAAAAGAATGATCATTATCTATATATAATACAAACAATTTATACACGTATATCAATTTTATAAAATTTATTAACAACAAGACAAAGTTAATAGATTCAGGAGCAAAGAAAATGGCTAAAGTGAAATTTACACGCAATTTTATCTGACCTGCTTTGTATGCTTACCTCACCAATTATTTCACAGGAACTAATTATTTAAGGGACGAGCTCGGTGGCTCAGTCGTGAAAGACGCGACTTTGACACCAACGCTCGTGGGTTCGATTCCCACACAAGACTAACATTTGTGTGCATGAACACGTCTGTTTATCTTGGTCTGGATGTTTTAAGAGAGGTAGGGCGCGTCAAAGCAGCCCGTCTGGGGAAGTACCTCCACCTCACAGAAAACCGCAGCCAAATAACAATTCCCTAGAGGGTTGTTGTGTTCCTGCGTGTGAGTGAGGTCACCAGTAAGCTCCTAAGGAGTTGCTGTGTAAGCAGCAGAGGAGGCACCGCGCGAGTGATATTGTTACAAGCGTTAATAGGCTACGGTAACTACTTTACATCAGGTGGATCGTATGCTTGTGTGCCTCCCGAAGTTGTATATAAAAAAAAAAACTAGCCCCGGCCGGCACCCATCTACCACCGTGAGTAAATGCAACATGCCGTCGCCGCCATGGCTGTGCTCGCGATTGCCCGCGATCTGGAGCAAGCACCGCATGCCCCCGCCACCGTTGCCGCCATGACTGCCCTTGACGAGTTCAAAAAACATTATTTGAAATATAATTACATGCTATTATATGTACGAGATCGCGAATTGTTTTGATATTAGCCAGCGACGGCATTGCTCACGGCATGACCAGTTATCCCGTGACCATAGCGTCTTACTAGCAAAACTTACTGGTGACCTCACTCACACGCAGGAACACAACAAACCTACAGAGAGTAGTTGTTTGGCTGTGTTTTACTGTGAGATGGAGCTACTACTCTAGACTAGCTTTGATGCGTCCTAATTCTCTTGTTTTGCCTAGATACAAGGGCAGATTATACTTCTCAGTCTCCTGTGTAATCTGGCAGAGGGCATGTATGGGATCTACGTTGCAGAAGCCTTTTCGGAATCCGGCTTGTTCGAGACACTGCAGCTGCGTTTGCAAGAAGGACTTTATCTTAAAAAGTTCCTCTTCCTTCATAAAGTCGACCAGCAGTTGCCCCTGTTGATTTCCAATTCCAAATTGCTCCACTCTCAACTCATCGTTCTGTTTCGTGCCCAGCTTTGCATTAAAGTCCCCCATCAGCACTATGTAGTGCTTTTTGTTTATAGTACTTTTATATGTCGATATAAATTGGCGCATTCCTGCTTCAAATAGCCTCAGTTTATAAGATTTCATACCATCCGAAATAAGTTCACGTCATAAACGAATTTAATTTAACAGAACTGAATAAATGCCAGCATCAGAAAAATAATTCATCTCGCCGAAATAGAATTAGCCCGTACCGCCGCTGTAAAAACATGATTGAAGCTTTATAGGCTGGGCCTACGCGTTGTATTTAATGCCTCTTGTAAAACACGTTCAGGATATCAAACGTTGAATTAAATTCTCCTAATTTCGGATATAATGTTTTATATAGGAATATCCTGATTTGCGTCGCCCCGCATCCCCTGGGGCGATCGCCTCCGATGAAGCCTTTAAAGCCTTCCCGGTTAAAGGCATTCCCTAGGCGGTGTTTAGTCAGTAGGAGTCTGACGTAACTCGTTCGGCCGTCTGAAACTACTCATGAGAGTTCACCACCTCCCTACCATCAGGTCCCGGAGGGTGCCCCTCATGGAAGAATGACTAACGCACACCCGGGTGTGGGTTAGTCCTTCTTCTGTGTGTCTACATTTTCATGGGCGATAAAAAAAATATCCTGAGTTGAGAGCTCGATGGCGTCGTTGGGCGTGTCATTCTAACTGAACCCGCAGGTTAAGCAATGTCGACTGCAGCCTGTCTATGGATATGTTTATGTATCTCGAGTTTCTCCGTGCTCGGAGTGCACGTTAACCCGTCTGCCCCGGCTGTTGTCGATAGATGACACTCGTTAACCTAAGTCAGTAGCCCTCGGGCGGCAGAAAACAATGGCCTCTGCCAATCCGCATTTGAGCAGCGTAACTCTAGATGTGGAGTATGCTCTAAACCCCTTCGGTTGACTGGAGACCCGTATCCCTGGAGTGGGATGAGTAAGGGTTGATGTGGTGGATCCTGAGTGAAGGCGTAGATTTGGATTTCATTAGCTTGCTGTCTGCGTGAGTGTGGGTGTGACGTGGACAGGGCCGTCTGATTTACGTGAATACGTCTTCGTAACGGGAAAACCATGAAGGTAAAGAGAAGCGATGTGACGTGTATTACGTTATAACTCAATTCGCTACGGTTCGTTAGCGGGACTTATCGGCTTATTGGTTAAAATGTTTTCTTATTAATTTTAATTTATTTGTAGTTAAGTGCGCACTATTCTATACTATTCTTATTTTACATTGTAGGTAATTATTACATGTGTCTTGATGTAGTGATATCATTGTATTTGCGTCAAACCTCAGTGGTTTATAAAATGCATTAATATGGTTTTTATGTAATGTTTATGTAAACTGGTGTAATAAATAAATAAATAATTAGTGTATAGGCTCAAATGGCTGAGTCATTCAGGCGCTAAAGACGGTTTCGGGAGCGCAGGGCCAGTGGTTTCATTAGTTTGTGGTTGAATGGAAGGTATCTGATACTGTAACCTCTTGAAGAAACCTCAGAAGGGAGTTGCTTTTACAAATTAAGAGTTCATTTCTGATAGCTATTAAGAAAGGGTATTTTTTTGACGCGTTTTTATCGGATTTCGGACGGATAAAAAAAAAACATTGTTGTGAGTTGCGATGGGATACGCAATCAGTAAATGAAACTATTTCCTAGTTGTGTGGTGCAAATATTAAAAGCTGAGCGATTCGATTTATTGTAATAAGTCTAGAGTCATAGACTAAAATAGCATAGTATAGCGAGCAGTGATAGCACAGTATAGCGAGCAGTGATAGCACAGTATAGCGAGCAGTGATAGCATAGCATAGCGAGCAGTGATAGCACAGTATAGCGAGCAGTGATAGCACAGTATAGCGAGCAGTGATAACATAGCATAACGAGCAGTGATAGCACAGTATAGCGAGCAGTGATAGCATAGTATAGCGAGCAGTGATAGCACAGTATAGCGAGCAGTGATAGCAGAGCATAGCGAGCAGTGATAGCACAGTATAGCGAGCAGTGATAGCATAGTATAGCGAGCAGTGATAGCACAGTATAGCGAGCAGTGATAGCACAGTATAGCGAGCAGTGATAGCACAGTATAGCGAGCAGTGATAGCATAGCATAACGAGCAGTGATAGCACAGTATAGCGAGCAGTGATAGCATAGTATAGCGAGCAGTGATAGCACAGTATAGCGAGCAGTGATAGCAGAGCATAGCGAGCAGTGATAGCACAGTATAGCGAGCAGTGATAGCATAGTATAGCGAGCAGTGATAGCACAGTATAGCGAGCAGTGATAGCATAGTATAGCGAGCAGTGATAGCATAGTATAGCGAGCAGTGATAGCATAGTATAGCGAGCAGTGATAGCATAGCATAGCGAGCAGTGATAGCACAGTATAGCGAGCAGTGATAGCCCAGTGGATAAAGAACTTACCTAATGTCCGACGCTCCCTGGTTCGAATCCTAGGGCAATGTACCACTAAATTCGTGTTGTCGGATTTATGAACATTTTTGTAATTATCACTTGGTCGGTGGTGAAGGAAAACATCGTGAGGAAACCCGTACGCCAATTCCAAAACTTCCCACTTCCATAAATGTCTTCTGATTAAATTCTTTGTTAGTTTCCAAGGCTGTAGTTTAACCCCCGGGACAGCAATGAATTTCACTGTTCATTGCCTTTTGTGGTGATCGCCACAGTTAATTCTGGCTACACAGAAGACACAGTGGTGGGAATGAGTGGTGGGCCTATCCCATTAAAAAACAAAACCCGTAAGCCCATGAAATTATATTACCGAAAACTCTGGGTTGTAGTGGTCTGACGGCAGTTGCTCTACATAAGCATATTGTACTTTGTAGTCAGCAAAGTATTATCATTTAATTCATAAAAATAACTTGGACGTTCCAAATAATACGAGTTGTAGGACAAACAATTTCAGGGCATAGCCAGAACTACGTTAGAATCTCATATTTCATATCTCTTGTCTTCTTATAAATACTCGTAATATTAATTGCTTAGATAATCATTATAAGAGAAATTACCCAACAGTTTGATTAAAATTTTAAGTCCTAAATTAATTTTGTAGCCATCTGCGTCTGAAATGTTTTAGATACCTAACCTGTATATCAGCCGACAGCCCTTAAATAATATCATTCTACAAATTATATAACTAACCGTTTTAATTTCTGTAATTCACTTTAATGACTTTTCTCCGAATTTATAATTAATTTCGGAAACGTTGCTATTTAATATATGTTTTATGCGACGTCGGGAGGCAAACATGTATACACCTGCTGTGTAGTGGTTACCATACCCTAGGTAAGTTAGCTATAAAATAAGTGTCGTTTGCGCATTGCCTCTTCCGCTCCTGACACGGCAACTTTTCAGAAGCCTACTGGCAATCTCTTTTACACAACAACCCTCCAGGAAGTTGTTATTTGGCTATGGCCTTCTGTGAGGTAGAGGTACTTCTTCAGTCGACCTTCCGACAAAGCCTCCAAGTTTGTCTCGAAGTAGGATGCGTACAGTGAAATACTCATCACAAGACTGGGCTTTTATTAGCGCCAATGACGGTTAGCCGAGAAGACACAATTTTTGAATACGCCTACATTTCTAATTCACACCATTCTTCCCTACTAATTTATACATAACTTGCGAGTACATATGATGTTATTGTTAGTAAAGTAGTAACTTTAAATCATGGTAACTTAATAACTAGTTCACTTTAAACTTTATCGTCGGATTAGAAAAAATATTTTTGCATTTGATAGCCCAATTTTTGAGAAAGGTTATTCAACATCACCATTCGATCATTAAAAGCCGAGCAGAACGAAAGAAATTAGAAAAGCGGTTCCTGCTGGATACCGGGCATACGCGCGGATGAATTAGCAGACAGCTAGTTAAATATATTACATAACTAATATATATACCTACTCATATAAAAAATAAGTATATTTTACCACGGTGTACCACGTGCGGGTGTGGTTGACATTGACTCTAAAAGTCCGTCGTTTCAGTCATCGGAAAGAGGAATCAATAGCGTATGTCAGTATATTTAACGATATGCCTAATCAAAAACGATATTGGAGATTGCAACAAACACTGGCACATTCTTAGATATTGTATCGATAAATCGATAGTATCGCTAGTTATCGATATCCGCTCTTTGCGACCAACAATTCGATTTATTTTCTCAGCTGGGCTAGTCACCTTAAATATTTTGAAATATTTTACATGATTTCGTTTGAATTGCCATTTCTTAGGTTTTCTTCTTTTTCCCCGCCGGATCAACTTTGCCGCCATAGATAGATAAGGAAAAAAATGTCGTTACCTATTTAAAAACAAACCTACTGTATTATTGTTTAAGTCTCTATATGTGCTGACAAGCCTTCGTCGTTTTGTTTCAAACAAGTAAATAATCGATCGCAACGACTAATCGTTTTCTATAGCGGCTATTTGAAGCGATTGATCGTCACGTTTATCTTCAGACTGATCGATTCTCTGAGTCGTACTGTATAAGAGGCCCTTAAATATACTCGTAGTTAGCCGCTTACATTTCAAATTTCCCTCATTTATAAATTAATTTCGTGGGTGCATGCATCAGTCTTCTCAAAGTTGACTAATTAACAATACTTTTAGCATTAAGTTCGTCTTTGCTGCTCTTTTATTGTAATCAATAAATTGCTACAGTACGTTAATAGCTCTTCGATCTACTATTCCATTAGAGCTGTTATTCTGTGCGCTCACGAACAACTTATATCCTTTTACGTTGAAGAAACTTAACGTTTTAAAGCTGCCCATCCCAAATCATCTTTATCATTTTTCGCTTATGACTCGAACCCATCATGACAGTCTACCCTCGTCAAGGCAACAATCCCTGCAGACCGCCGCTCTTGAACTTTTGTCCACCGCCATTTTTGTTTAATTAAAATAACTCAAGGGTAAACAGTGTCGTGAGTTACCGAGATTCTAAGGGTCATAGGAACACCGGTCTTTGCATTTATGCGGGGTTTGAAGGTTGCTTTGTTCAGATTTATAGAAGACTTCAATAGATGAGTTTAATAAAATATTTTCTCCTTATTATTGCATTATTTTTTACTACTTATTGTCAGGAGCAATAGAAATTGGCGAGCGTGTCTGGGAAGAACTTTGAATATTAATGAATCGAGTGGTGTGTAAGGACCGTATCATGCGGCTCGCGGTGCTTGGTTGGCTTTCATCTCAGAGATTCGAACCTACGACTAATGGGAGGATGTTTTAACCAATAAGCAACGTGATGTCAATCCGCGATCTACTTTACTATTTACTAAAGCATCGCATCGCGCGATGTCAAGTTGTAATACTTAATGTATTGCAAGCGTTCATAGGCTAGGCTAGAGTAAACGCTTTATATCAGGTGGGCCGTATGCCTCTCGAAGTTGTATAAAAAAAACAAATAAATAAAATATAGTTGTCGAGTTGGTTTTTATGATTTTCGAAGCTTTGTGGTTATCCCATTTCCTAATCTGTAAGGGTTAGCGGGGTCCACCTAAGCTTAATTTCGTAAAAGTACTGATTTTGACAAGGAGCGACCATCGGCAGACCAAAATCCAGAGGCAAAACCAGCCTTTCTAAATAAATTTCTTTTACGTGCGCAGGAACACTGTTTTCCATAAATACAAATATGAATGATGTCAGGATTTTAAACAAGGTGAATTTTATATACAGCGAAATTTGAAGATATGAAGTTATTTCACTGAAAGGGAAAAAGAAACACCGAGACTAATTATCAGAAACTGTATGTAGGGTGTTACTTTAAATTACTTGAAACTTTCTTGCATCGTTCAAACCATTGTTGGCCAAGTATATTAGATATTCATGAAGTAATGTTTTGTCAAAACCGCTTGTCTTGTTATGTCGAAAAATATGCAAGTTCCTCAAGGATTTTAATTAAGCTTCACAGTTATGTACACTTACTGGGTATTGTTGAACTTTCTGTGCTTCTGGGGGACGTTTGCCTTTATTAAAATATTATATCACTATTGTTAGGGCGGACTTCTCTTTGTTTTTCTCTTTATTTTATGCGACGCTGCAGTCACCATGGTCATGGTTGGAGACAGGATAGATGCCATACGGTATATGCTGTATGCCATCTTTGCATTCGTTACTTCGATCAATCTGAAGAAAATCACGACGATTAATTGCTTCAACTAGCTTTTTTACCCGCAGGAGACTTTGTACACAGGTCGTCTGCATGGGTACCTCTGTCTCACCTATTTCTACCGCCAAGCAGATATATTTATATAGCTGTTTTCCGATTTCAAGGGTGAGATATGGCAGAGAAATTTCTGGGTACTGTGACGAAATATCCTTAGGTAAAAAGATTGGCAGCGCGCGAGTAACATCCCCGTGGTATTGCGAGCGTCAATAGGCTGCCACCGCTTGCCATCTGATGCGGGCCGCATGTATGTTTGCCATTCTAGTTGTATATAAAAAAAAACATCCGATAAACACACGAAACGATCATTACGGTTTATCATTTACTTGTTTGAAACAGAGCGATAAAGGCAACCATCAACAATTTAGTATGTTCTATATTTTAAAAATGTATGGCGAACTTCTTTTCCTCATCACATGGCGGTAAATTTGATCTGGTTGTTAAAAAAGAAGATGTGTATTAAAATGAAATGGGTATTAAAATGAAATTAGCATTGGTCGTATGTATTTATTTTAAAGGAATTAAACTCACTACTCCGATTGAGGCAATTTTTTTTTTTTACCGGACAAATTACACAGCGCCATCTAGTCCCAAAGTAAGCGAAGCTTGTGTTATGGGTACTAGACAACTGATAAACATACGTAAATACATTTTTTTTTTGCATATAACTACTATTCTACATAGAATAATATAGAATAAAATACCTACTAATTATTCATAGAAATTACCCAGACCAAGGCAAACACACATGTTCATGCTCACAAATGTTTGCCTTGTGTGTGAATCGAACCCACGAGCGTTGGTGTCAAAGTCGCGTCATTCATTCACGACTGAGCCACCGAGCTCGGCAATAGCAATAAATCGAATCGTCGGTCAAAAAGAGCCTTTTACTGTCGATTTATGGTTACAATTATCTAAGATTGCACGAGTATTTGTTGCGATCTCAAATATTGTTTTCGATTAAGCAAATCGTCAACGATATTGACTTACACTGTCGATTCATCTTTCCCATGTGACTGATGAGCTGGAGAGAGTAACGTTACTTTGAGAACAACGCTCGTGGGTTCGATTCCCACCCAAGACAAAAATGTGCATGAACATGTCTGTTTTGAGAGCTCGATGGCGTTGTAGGGACACAATGTGCTTACGCGGCGTTTGCGCCGTGTCGGGTCAGGCACGGCCATTTACAAGTAGTCGTCTCCTCGCGCCCAAAGTAGTAATACATATCCCGTCTTATAACGGCACCCGTATTGGCAATTAATATTGTGTGTGGAAATAAACAGTTGTACTTTGGGAAGTTATATTTTATCATTTCACAAAACCCTAGCACCTTCTCAGTGGAGTAGTGAGAACCTTTACAGTAGTGTAAAGAGAACATATACAGTGGAACTTATACAGTGATATCACCCGACGTGATCTTACAGAAACTTATATATAGCGTCATTGCGCGTACCATTCTAAGCGAACACGCAGGTTAAGCAACGTCGACCGCAGCCTGTCTGTGGATAGGTTTATCTATCTCGGGTTTCTCTCTGCTTCACAGGGCACGTTATGCCGTCGATTCCGGCTGTTGGGATAGATAACTGTCGTTAAGCCAAGTCAGTGGCCGTCGGGCGGTTTGAAAACACTGGCCTCCGCCAATACGCATTTGAGCAGCGTGGTGGAGTATGCTCTAAACCCCTTCGGTTGAAGGGAGACCCGTATCCCTGAAATGGGATGAGTAAGGTATCGCTCGGAGATTTTTATTTTTTACAGCGGCGCATAAAGGCACCAGTTACTCACCAAAACGTAGTAGTTTAGCGCCTAAATATCTCAGCGATTCCAGCCCAATGACCAATAGGAGGATATTTTAACCAATAAGTGACGCAATGTTGACCCTTGAACGAACTCATAAGAGCAGCGCCCTCCACTTTACTCTCCGATCCGTAGCGACAACTTGATTTATTACACAAACCCGTGTCATCGGTTCTCCGAAGGTTATTTCTCCACTGCATAGAAGTAAATTTTTTAATTTTACACTAAAGCTAAGCATTTAACAAAGTACTATACTAAAATTAGTGGTAATCAAACTCATGTTATTTATCCCCAAGCTACTCGTACCTTATCTCTCGATACAATGTATGCGAGGTGAATCAGCTGGAGCGGTAATTTAGCCGAAATCCCAGAACGCTGATAATGGTGATAACGCTTCGGTGTAAACCAAATATTGTAAATATATTCCACAGTATCTTACTCTTTTATAGAGCGTTATCGACGATGATCACGTGTAGTCAAAGAAAACCGCAGCGATATTACAATTCCCTGGAGGGTTGTTGTGTTCTTGTGAGTGAGTGACGTCAGAGGACTCCTTAGGAATTGTTGTATTAGCAGCAGAGGTGGTATCGCACAATACTTAATGTATTGCAAAGATTCATAGTTCGGTAACGGCTTTACGTCAGGTGGGGTGTATATTTGTATGCCTCCCGACCTAGTATAAAATAAAAAAAACTTTCAGTCGTAGGACTGCAAGTCAGAAATGAAAATTTCTTAGCTTCACAAACTTGTGAACAAAATTTTTGGTTTGTTAAGATATATTTTTTACGAAGTATTTTTTATTAGAAATGATTTTTATCAACGTATTAATATAGTAATGTTCGTTTATTGCGCTGTTTTACATACATAAGATTCATTATTATCTGAAAAATGTAAATGAATTTATAAATACATATCCATTTAATAAAATTTAATAACAACAAGGCAATGTTTCACACACATCTTTAGATATGTACCTGAGCGTGACAGACATTTTTAGATTTTTCCTCATCCCAATTGTGCCCGACGTGCCTGAAGAAATTTTCACTTCGATACAAATCTGTACACTGTAAGCACTCTGATTACACTGACATATTTTATACACAACCTCGGAAGCCTTAGCTTGTGATCCAACCAACCAACACAATGTGATTATCAAGGCCTATGAATGCTTGTAATATTACTTACAGGAATACAATAATGTTGGTGTTGAATCTAAAGCGGGTAATAATCCATGATTTTGGCACATCACTAAAATATACGGGCAACACGACGACTTAATGGTTGTTCAACGTGGGTGTTCAAGCCACGTCCATAAATTTTAATTGGTATTTTTGTGACATGTACTCGTGAGAAACTATATGTCTTTTCCATGTTCTCGAAAAATATATATGGTTTTTAAAAGGCCTAGACTGACCTACCACGACCAAATTGGTCGTGTTTTACCAGGTAATATCAGGACTCCTAGAAACCGGCGAGCGTGCATGAGAAGAGATATGATTATTAAAAAAACGATCGAAGTATGTAAGCACAGTATGTACTATCTACCTTGCAAGGGACCTACGTGAAAATTTAAATACGTATATGATACTTCAAAAAACAAAGTGATGTTTTCACAGCAGGTCGCCAATGTAAGATTGAGGCTTCTGATATAGCAAGTGTCCAAAAGTTACGGTAATTATCCAGATAATAAAAATAATAGAAATCCATTTCGTATGTTGTTCGCAATTTTTGTATGGTACGGTATGGTAGCATATAGGAGGATGAAGGGCACGTAAACATTGCAAAAGAAGGCCTAGACTGACCTACCACGACCAAATTGGTCGTGTTTTACCAGGTAATATCAGGACTCCTAGAAACCGGCGAGCGTGCATGAGAAGAGATATGATTATTAAAAAAACGATCGAAGTATGTAAGCACAGTATGTACTATCTACCTTGCAAGGGACCTACGTGAAAATTTAAATACGTATATGATACTTCAAAAAACAAAGTGATGTTTTCACAGCAGGTCGCCAATGTAAGATTGAGGCTTCTGATATAGCAAGTGTCCAAAAGTTACGGTAATTATCCAGATAATAAAAATAATAGAAATCCATTTCGTATGTTGTTCGCAATTTTTGTATGGTACGGTATGGTAGCATATAGGAGGATGAAGGGCACGTAAACATTGCAAAAGAACCCACTTGCGTTTTGTGACAAGTGAGTTACTGCTTGAAATATTGTTGCAATTGTTTGTGCCGACAACAAATATTGTGTACCATCGTGATCTCAAAGGATTTCACATTTAACACGCTTGTTTTTTCGAGAGAGGTATGGCGCGTCAATGCTGCCTGACTGGGAAAGTAACTTCATCTGGCACAAGAACGCAGCCAAATTACAACTACCAGGAGTATATCGTGGTCTTTTTTATACTACATGGAAGGTATAAAAGTATATAGCGCCCCTGATATGAAGTGGCTACCGTACATCGTACACGTTACAGCAAATCCTTAGGAGTTCAATGGCCTGTTCGTGTATAAGTTACCAGTAAGCTCCTGAAGAGTTGTTGTGTTAGCTGGAAGAGTAGCGACGTACTGGCGATACGCCTTTTATTGCGAGCGTTCGTTGACTATAGTAACCGCTTTATATTAGGTGGTCCGTATGTTTGTTTGTCTCCCGACTGTACTAAAACCATCTTACTCGAGTTGCATCTACGTACATCGTTTGCCTCTCTCACATGCTTTGACTCCGTCTTTTCCTTCCTAGCGTTATTTCGTTTCCTAACTCATTAAAATTGGCGGGGTCCACTACCTAAGCTTAAGGATTTGGCAAAGACACTGATTATCACATAAAACGACTGCCGACAGTTTTTTTATCTTTAGGTAAGGTTACAAATCTTTTGAAATATAATTTCTTGGACCTGCGGGTTTCCTCACAATGCTTCACTGAAGAGCAAGTAATAATTACAAATCTATCTATCTATAACTTCACGCCAAATCCCTTACGGGGTAGGCAGAGAGAACCGAGCGCCACGCGACTCGATCCTTACATACCTCACTCGCTTCTTTCACATTCATTGCTCTTTTCATGCACGCTCGCCGGTTTCTAGGGCTCCTGACATCACCTTCTGATAGAACACGACCAATCTGATCATGATAGGTAAGTCTTGGATAATAATTACAAAAAGGTACATAAATCCGATAATACGAATTATGTGGCACGTGCCAGGCTTTGAACTCCGGACCGTAACAGGCTGGTTCTTGGTCCACAGACCTATCATTGCTCACGCTATTTACCGACTAGCCTTCCGATTTTGAGGGCCATATTAGCAACCTTGTAGGTATATATCGAGAATTCGCATTCAGAAGTATCATTTTTTCAGTTAAATGGAGCTGGTAAAGATGGCCATCGAAACTTTTCAATGTTGAGCCGAAGACAGATTGCGTACCTTTACCATTTCCATTACCATTTCCACCAATGATCTGTCGTCGTGTGGCCGATTCAATAATTTGTTGCCGCCTAAATCTGACAAAACTATCTTTGGACTAATAATAATTATATTTCAAAAGAAAGTGACCAATTGGTCCGCGGTTCGAATGCTGGCATGTACCACTAAATTCGTGTTACAGATTTACATACATTTTTTTTATACCACTAAGGTGGCAATCAAGCATACGGCCTGTAAATTATAATAAATAATAATAATCATACATATTTGTAATTATCAATTGGCGGTGAAAAACACATACATCGTGACGAAACACGCATGTCCAAGAAAATTATATTTTGAAAGACTTGTGACCTTACCTAAAAAAATGTGGTCTTCCCTGTGGATTATGAAGGTACCGACGCAGTCGTTCTATGTAATCAGTATCTCGCCAAATCCTTAGGCTTAGGTAGTGTTCCCCGCCAATCCTAATGGGATAATGCTAGGAAGAAGAAGAAGGAGTCGATAAAAAGCATGTGTGAGAGGCAAGCGATAATTGTACGAAGGAGCAATTCATTTCATTCAAGCAAACATATGGACCGCCGCATCGCATCGCATCGTAGCGATTACTGTAGTCAAGTATCGCATGCACGTCTCGCTACTCCTACAGCTAACCCAACAACTCCCAGGAGCTTACTTACCTAAGAAGGTTATGGTTTTTTCTCTAGGCTGTGGAGGTGTGACGGCCGTCGCTCCATGTACAAATCAGTATCTTCGCCAAATCCTTAGGCTTAGGTAGCGGACCCCGCCAATTCTAGTGGATGGATTAGGAAACGAGATAACACTAAGATGATCAGTAACTTTGGTTCTCCTCTCACGAAGAAACCCCGAGTTTAACTCCATTTATAAACGCAACTCGTAACTGTTTTATTATCAGGAACACCGTTCCTATATGAAATCTATATGTTTGTCTGTGCGTTTGCCTGTGTGTGCGTTTTTTTTTCGAATATTCGAATTTTGTCTTCAGATTCTGATTCAGCATAAAAAAGTAGAATAAGAATGTTCAGGAATATCGTTCCTATCTCTTAAGGAACGTGGTCAAAATGGCCGACAAATAAAAAAAAAAATTGAATTGTTATATAATTGACGAGCCAGGTGTTCTTCTGGCAATGCAAGCTTGCGCATTTTCAACTGGTATTTTTAATGAAAACTCACAGCTACCGAAATAACGTCGTTTTAAGTTACAACTACAATAAATGACCAATTACAAGTATTCACAAATGATTGAAACACTACACGATAATAAAGCCACATGATCGGCAGTGGATAATTATCATGGCACACGCAGTACCGATTCTTCATTGAGGTATTAACTATAACGAAAATTCATATCTTTTTTCCCATCACTAAGGTGGCAAACAAGCATACGCCCTGCCTGATGGTAAACTGTCACTCATGCGTTGCCGACCCTCTAAAAACCTCTTTACGCCTTTCATAAGGAACCCAAAGCTCTAGTCCCTTGGGAAAACCTCGGCTGGGAGTTTATTCCGCAACTTGAGAGTCCTCGGAAGAAATCTTCTCTGGAATCGCACAGCACGCGACCATTGCGATTCCAGCGTGTGAGGGTGATAGGTCACAGGTCTTTTGAAATATAATTTCTTGGATGTGCGTGTTTTCTCAGGATGTTTAACCTTCACCGCCAATATTTGTTATAATCACTTTATAAGAAACATTGAATGCTTAATAGACTGATTTTTTATAACTATAACTATGCTATAACTACTCACTAGTGATCTGCATTCATGGTAAAACAATGCAATTATCAAGGAATTAATCAATAAATATGGCTTAAAAATAGGAAAAATATTGATTTATTTTGAAGTTCAAATTAACCTTAAAACTTATGTAGAGGAAGCGCTAAACATTATACCTAATAATGAAATATTTTCACGCCTGGTCTATTAAGGAGTATGTACAGAGAATAAGCACCACAAGACGCGGTCCTTACACACATCGCTCGCTTTTTAACATTCGTAGCTTGTTTCATGGACTCTCGCCGGTTTGTGACATCACCTTCTGATAAAACACAATCAGTTTGGTGAATATTGGCCTTCATGGCCTCTTACACTCTTCTATTTTCGCATTGTATATCTGTTTGTCATTATACTATTTACATTCTACATACCTGAACCATAAAGTATTTTTTTTTATTAGAACACCGACACTCTCTATCACACTTTCTCTTCTCTTAATCAATTAAGATTACCAATACGTTTACTGGAAATAGGTTTAATTTTGGTATTTGAGCGGTAAATCATACAATTTACGGGTAATAAGTCGTTTGTCTTAATCTGTACAATGTATAATTCTCTACACTTGTGTAGGTATGTCTTTGAACTCCTTCGAGACGACTGGGCTGATTTTGATTAAATTTTATATATATTTGAGTGGCTCTCTGAGTGATATTAATTTACAATTGGACACAGCACTTTTTATAGTTGAGCAGGGAACAAGTTGAGAATAAGATATGTCGGATCCACTAGGCAATACTGAAATGAAAATTTCAATCATATTATTCCAAATTATTCGATTACTCTGTACTAATTATAAATATGCCTTTACAATCTGATTGATAATTAATAGCAATGAAATTACCTATGTCGGATTCATAATATGACGCGAAATATTCAATTTTAACGCTTAAATTGAACAGCTATTGTACATAGTATTTTCCAGCTAAATATGCTAATATTGTATTCTATGAGCACTGTGTCAATATAACTAGTCTGGCCATATAACTGGTACGTACAAACTTTTCTGTTTTTCAACACCTATGGAATGGGGTGTTAAAAATATAAGAATGGGGCGACCGCGAGCTATTAGAAATACAAAGGCTGCTAATGCTGTTAAATTAGCCGAAACCCCATTAGGCAACAAAAAATATTATCGCGAGAAATGAAGATTCCTGCTAGTACACTGTCGCGTATAATAAAACAAGATCTGAAGCTCGGCACTTATCGTTGATGTAATGTATAATTACAGGACATGCCCTAAATCAGTCCCTACAGTTTAAGAGAGTGGATCGATCAAAACGCCTTCTGTCCCGATACGTGAAAAGCACAGAAAGATTATATACTATTTAGTAAAGAGATTACTAATGAAAATAAATTCCGGAATGCAGAGCACTAGAACAAGCTAAATGACAAACTGTATGCACGCAGTTCTAAAGAAGCCGCCCAAGTGGTTGTAAAGGTACAATTTGGTCATCATCCTGCGTCTGTAATGGTTTGGTGGGAGGCGTCTTATTAAGGAGTCACAAAGCTTCAGCAATACACTTTTTAAATATATACCGTGGACTTTCCAGCAGGACTCTGTACCTGGTCACAAGGCACGAACTATCCAAGCTGGCTCGAAACCAACGTTCCTGACATTATAAGCGGTGAAGACTGGCCCCCGTCTAGCCGAGATCTGAATTCCTTCGAGCACAAATTATGGTTAGTTTTGGAGGACATAGTCTGCTCGAAATGACCTTATGTCTCCTAAGAAATCTCTGGAGCAGTGCTTGGCCAAATTTCCCATAGAAACAGTGTGTAATTCCATGGATCCTAAGGAGTTGCTGTGTAAGTAGCAAAGGAGACACCGGGCGAGTGATACTTAATATATTATAAGCGCTAATAGGCTATGGTAACCACTTTATATCAGGTGAGCCGTATGCTTGTATGCCTCCCAACGTTGTATAAAAAAAAACATCTCAGGTCGGTTTTAAACGCGAGTCTACTAAAAGGGTGGCTCGTTTGGTTCATATCCATATAGGAGGCACAGGGAGGATTCCATTATGGAAGGGGAAGTACGGACTAAGTTTTCTCGCTCCGCAATATCGTGGAGAAACATCTGGTCATAGACCAAAAGTTTTCTGCGGTTTTGTGGATCTTGAGAAAGTATTTGATAGAGTTGTGCGAAAGAAACTGTGGGACATATTGCTGGGATATGGGATTGACGGTTTACTGCTCCGTGCTGTGCAGTCCACTTACAAGGATTACTCAGCATGTATGCGGATAGATGGCAGCATGTCACCCTGGTTTGATGTCAAAATTGGTGTCTAACAGGGCTGCGTGCTATCTTCTATGCTGTTTATTCTGTATCCTGAAGAAGGTCAACGAATGTCGGATTGCGCATGGGTGATCTAGTGGTGAACTGTCTGCTGTATGCAGACGATGCTGTCATATTAGCAGAAACACCATCTGAAATGTAAACACTGGTCACAATAATGAAAGGCGATTGTATGGAGAAAGGTTTGCTATTGAATGCGAAGAAAATAAAGATAATGGTATTTTAAAGAGAAGAAACCAGGACCAATGTAAGGATTACGGTTGATGATGAAGTGTTGGAACGAGTAGATGAGATTGCATGCGTTTTTTAATACTTGACACAAAGAAGCAAGTCGAAAGAAGACGTTGCGGCAAATTCGTGCATATTTTTTTCTTTATAGTATATAAATTGTCAATAAAAATAAATCTCAATTATATGTGTACAAGTCAATGTTTTCTTAAATGCTATGGTAATACTGACAAGAATCAACCATATTCTGCGTCAATATTTTAACCACATATTGTTTGTTTTATAACTTTATTGTATTATTTAGAATTATAACTACAAGTATAAGAATTACATGATTTGCAAATGGCGTGCTTATTCGAGGAATCTCTTCCAGCCAACCATTGCTTTAGAGTTCCTGAATAAGCAATGAATGGCGGTGAGAAAAAGAGATCAAGGAGTGAGATGTTTAATATACAAAGCAACCTATTAGTACGACAATAATAATTAAATAAAAAAATAGCAAATGCTTACATTATATAGTACATAAATATTAAATAAACAATAACTCCAAACCTTCCTAATTCCAATTCAATGCGGGACTACCATAGAGCTTATTTAGTCGCTTTTTAAGGAGCTCACAGTCTGTGAAATCCTAATTTCGAAAGGAAGTGCATTTCACATTTTGTAATCGTAAAGTTCAAGGTTTACCCATGTAAAAATAAGGAAGAGGAAAGCCCCATTGTAGCTACGGGACTTACCGCGATTTGTTTTCACATTTTATCTTTATATGTATTTCGGCGACTTTGGTAAACTTTCAGTACCTGCAGTAGTTACGTAAACAACCGTAAAATTCATGCAGCGGAAACAATGACAAAACAGGTACACAACGCGAAAGTGGAAGGTTTCCTATAGCCGAGGAAGTCCAAGACTCTCGTAAAATGCACAAGAAAGAATGATTACCAGATATACAACTCGAAAGTGGAAGATTATAGGAGCTGAGGAGCCTAAAATGCAGAAGAAAAATATGATAAAAAAGTTGTACAACTCGAAAATATATAGGGGCTGAGAAAATCCAAGACTCTCCTATAATGCAGAAGAAAGAATGAGAAATAAGTAAGCAACTCGAAAGTGGATGTAGGTTCCAGACTCCTAATACGACCAAATGAATCGAGTTTTATCCATATAGTCTGTAGCCCCAAGAATCGACAAGGGCTCTAATTCTTCTACCACTTCTGAGTTGCTGGTCAAAAAGTCTCCTACAAAGGGACTGGACGTAAAGGTATAGATAGATAGAATAAACGTAACTACTCTTTATACAAAGTCACAAAACATGAACACACAGCACATGAACCCACCTGATGAAAAGCGGTGACCATAGCCAATGAATGCTTGCAATAAATTAAATATTAATCGTGCGATACCACCTCTGCTACTAACACAGCTACTCTCTAGGAACTTACTGGTAACCTAACTTAGTCACAGGAATACAACCCTCCAGAGATTTATTAATTGATTACAATTTTCTGTGAGGTGAAGGTACTTCTTTTCAGACTGCTTTGATACGCCACTCTCTTTAAAAGACCCAGACGAAGACTAACATACATGTTCATGTACACAAATATTTGTTCTGTGTGGGAATCGAATCCACGAGCGTTGGTGTCAAAGTAGTTGAGCGTTACATTACAATCATCGTGGTTAAAACGTTACCAATTATTATCCATTAGGAGGAAGTTTTGTTAAATTAAAATGTCGTTCAATTAAGAGGTGCCATGATGTTTAATGCTGCAAACACAGCATCACTTTAGTAGCTTACTGGTGATCTGACTCACACGTAGGAACACAGAACCCTCTAGCGAGTTGTTATTTGGCTTCGGTTTTCTGTGAGGTGGAGGTACTTTCCCCCAACGGGATGCTTTGATGCGCCCTACCTCTCTTAAAAACACCCAGGCCAAGACAAACAGACATGTTCATGCACACAAATGTTTGTTCTGTGTGGGAATCGAACCCACGAGCGTTGGTGTCAAAGTACCGTTATTCACGACTGCGCCACCGAGCTCGTTAATGCAGTCGCAAATTATAATAAACGAGAACCTGCTTATAATCAGGCAGCCCACACTATATAAATGATACTGTAACACTTTTGTCCGTGACTAACCAAGATAAAAATCTAAAAATAATAACTTTATTAATTAGTGCGCGACATTACTGGTTAGACCACGTTATCTCGATTTGGTGGTGAACCTGAAGATTATATTATAAAAGCAGATGTTCACCTAATTTTTTATCACTAAACGACCCTATTTGGGGTTCCAAACCTCAAATGGAAAAACGGAACCTTCATAGGATTCACTTTGTGGTCCAGGTCTGTCTAGACCCTTTTACTCTGGGACCCTACCAAAATGAAATTAATATCAAATACTTAGGTCTGCAATCCCTTCGAGCAGTGAAAGATCAAACTTTTAAGTCAACGCAATCAAAACATACGGCTGTTTATGCCTCGTTTATGCGCATATTTTGACACTCGCAAGGGAATCAACACCTATAGGGTACTTCCCGTTGACCTAGAATCATGAAATTTGGCAAGAAGCAAAGTCATGTCGTAAAGGAAAAATCTGAAAACCGTAAGTTTATACCTGTCTCTGTCAGTCTGTTCGTCAGTCAAGACTTTTTCTCAGAGACGGCTTACCTTTAACATAGTATAAACAAATTTGATTTGATTTTAATATGAATATAAAATTCAATTTGATTTTACTATGCCTTTAAAGACAATAATTTTGCAAGTATACGTTTCGGGGACTGATTTTGGGGGGAAATTTACAACATAACGGGAAAAAACGGGATAAATCTTTCAGATTCGATCCCCATGGTGAACGAACTATTTATATACGTACAAGTTTGTACGGGAACCCTAAGTGTGCGAGTCGGCTTGACTTGACCGGTTTTTTTGTTGTGACGAGTGAGCATGTCAAAGAAGCCATCGCTAACCGCTCGACCACGTATACGTATTATATATTATATCGTCGGTTCTATTCCAACACTGGAGAACCATTTGTTTGAATGAACATGTTTGGATATTTTAAGACATGTAGGGACCATCGGAGCGAGCCGACTGAGGAAGTATCTCCACCTCACAGAAAACCGCAGCCAAATAGCAACTCCCTGGACGGTTGTTATGTTCTTGCAAGTGAGTGATGTTACCAGTAATGCCCCAAGGAGTTGCTGTGGAAGCAGCAGGGATGGCACTTAACCGCGCGTAAAGGAACCCCTCACTCTCTAAAACGTTGTATTTTAGCGCCTAAATATATCAGTGATTCGAGCCTTCTAACCAATGGGAGGGTATTTTTATTATTTATATATATATATCTATCTATCTATAACTTCACGCCAAATCCCTTACGGGGTAGGCACAGAGAACCGAGCGCCACGTGACTCGATCCTTACATACCTCACTCGCTTCTTTAACATTCATTGCTCTTTTCATGCACGCTCGCCGGTTTCTAGGGCTCCTGACATCACCTTCTGATAGAACACGACCAATTTGATCATGGTAGGTAAGTATTGGCCTTCCCCGGCTCCTACATTCTTCCACTTTTGCATTGTATATCTGCTTCTATTATATTTATATATAAACCGATGAATAACGCGATGATCTTTCTACTTTACTAACTGACCCGTAGCGTTGAGTTACAACGCAATGTCGTCTCATCGGTCCTCCATTGTTATTTCCTGCATGCTTCCAGTATTGCAAGCGTTTACGATACGATAACCAGTATACATCAGGTAGGCAAGGTAACAAGCATACTAGTATTGTCTTAGGTTTTCGCGATTGTTACAGATTGAATTAAACAATTTTTAACGGAAGTATCGCGTGTTTTATTTATTTTGTCGAACCTTACGTTTCGAATGCTTTGCAGCGTCCGTTGTCGCAGGAAGACTTCCTGGAAGTCTTCCTGCGACCACGAATTAGGAAAACCTAAGACAATACTAGTATGCTTGTTACCTTGCCTACCTTTGACGAGTTCAGTGGCTCAGTCGTGAATGATGCGACTTTGACACCAACGCTCGTGGGTTCGATTCCCACACAAGAGAAACATCAAAGCAGCCCGTCTGGGGAAGTACCTCCACCTCACAGAAAACCGCAGCCAAATAACAACTCCCTAGAGGGTTGTTGTGTTCCTGTGTCTGAGTGAGGTCACCAGTAAGCTCCTAAGGAGTTGCTGTGTAAGCAGCAGAGGGGGCATCGCGCGAGTGATACTTAATATATTGCAAGTGTTAATAGGCTACGGTACTGCTTTACATCAGATGGGTCGTATGCTTGAATGCCTCCCGACGTTGTATAAAAAAAACACGCGATACTTCCGTTAAAAATTGTTTAACAAGCATACTGCTTGAATACTTCTCATAAGTTTGTACTAAGCGTTCCATAAGTAGGTTCTTTAGGTTCCTGCGTTTCTTGTGTTGCCGAACCGGAGTGCATTACAGCTCCATTGATTACCATAGGTTGTGTAAGAAACATCATTTACTGCCACTGGATAAAAGATGGGAAATCAGCGACCAATTATTTATGCTAAAAATAGCATCTGGCTCCGTAGACTGTTCAGAATTACTTACTGTCCCTTCTTTCCCATCCGAGTTTCCACCAGATCCCGCAGACTACATACCATTATGAGCGTCCCATACTGTTCAGCCAACTACAGAGAAAATATATTGGTACGAGTATGAATTTTAACAAAATTTCAAATAATTTAGACTAGACTTATGTAGGAGCCGGGGAAGGCCAAGACTTACCTACCATGACCAAATTGGTCGTGTTCTATCAGAAGGTGATGTCAGGAGCCCTAGAAACCGGCGAGCGTGCATGAGAAGAGCAATGAATGTTAAAGAAGCGAGTGAGATATGTAAGGATCGGGTCACGTGGCGCTCGGTTCTCTCTGCCTACCCCGCAAGGGATTTGGCGTGAAGTTATAGATAGATAGACTTATTCAATACCAACTGCGAAACATCGAGGTGGAAACTTACACTTAGTCTTAAATAATGTAAGTTAAGTCAAATCTTGTAAAGTGTTCCCATTTAGTGTTATCTCTATACTATTATAATTTTTTATTGAAGACCAAGACTAACCTACCATGACCAAATTGGTCGTGTTTTATCAGAAGGTCATGTCAATAGTCCTAGCATCCGGCGAGCGGGCATGAAAAGAGTTATGAATGTTAAAGAAACGAGTGAAGTGTGTAAAGACCGCGTGTTAAGGCGCTCGGTTGTCTCTGCCTACACGTCTAGGGATTTAGCGTGAAGTTATTATAATATTTTATTGTTTTATATTTGAGTGGACCAGTATATATTGGCTCTCTTTTACTACATATGTTATACAATATGTTAATACAGCTGTTGGTATTCCAAAAAATAACTAGGCTATCACAGGTTATTGTTTTGCTGCAGGTAGGATGTATATTTGTTTACCTTTCGTCGATAGTCAAACAAGCATACTACCCGCCTGTAATCGTATGAAAAAGGGTTCAATGTCCGTTTGTCCATTTTTAATCCACCGCAACGTTGGAGAGTTAGATGGATTTTAATGATTGATGTATTGTTGAAATTGCTAGTGATGGGAATTACGAACGTTTGTCGATAAAAATATTTTTATCAATAAATTTGCTGCACATTTTCCAGCACTAGCACACAAGACACACCATGTAGCATTTGAATGTTGTTTTTTATTCGACCTCGGGATCCTCGTAGGCCAAGGTGGGCTGTATGTTTGTTTACTTCACGACGTTTTTTGGCGAATACGTTTACTGTACAAGTTACTAGGTACTGTATTAGTTTACTAATTACTAGATTGCACTTTACTAATTACTGTAGACAATTTGATCGAAACTACTTTTGTGTGCTCCCACCACTCATTAGTTCATGTGAACTAGTGTATCGTGGGTATCACAAATACATTTTTTATGTACAACGTCGGGAGTCATACAAGCATACGGCCCACCCGATGTAAAGCGGTTACCGTAGCCTATGAATGCTTGCAATACATTTAGTATCACTCACGCGATGCCAACTTTGCTGCTAACACAGCAAGGAGGAGCTTGCTGATGACCTCATTCACACACAGGACAACATTTATGTACATGAACATGTCTGTTTGTTTTCGTCTGGGTGTTTTAGGAGAGGTAGAGAAAGCTCTGGGGTAGTACCTCCACGTCACAAAAACCGCTGTCAAATAACAACTCCCTAGAGGGTTGTTGTGTTCCTGCGCATGAGTGAGGTCACCAGTTAAGCTTTTATGTAGTAGCTGTGTTAGCAACAGAGGTGGCATCGCACGAGCGATACTTAATGTATTGCAAGCATTCATAGGCTACGGTAACCGCTTTATATCAAGTAGGTTGTATGCTTGTATGTCACCCGACGTTGTATAAACAAAAATATAAATGTTTGTCCAGTGTGGTCATTGAATTCTTCACCACCGAGGTCATCGTATCCATAATTGCCAGCTTCTTGGATATATATATATATATATATATATATTAATATGTATATATGCATGCTCCGTTGGTTTGGACATGTAGAAAGAATGCAGGATGAGAGAATGACGAAGCAGATATACAATGCAAAAGTGGAAGGATGTAGGAGCCGAGGAAGGCCAAGACTTACCTACCATGACCAAATTGGTCGTGTTCTATCAGAAGGTGATGTCAGGAGCCCTAGAAACCGGCGTGCGTGCATGAGAAGAGCAATGAATGTTAAAGAAGCGACTGGGATATGTAAGGATCGAGCCACGTGGCGCTCGGTTCTCTCTGCCTACCCCGCAAGGGGTTTTTGAAGAATTTGGCATGAAGTTATAGATAGATAGATGTATATATTTGGTGTCTCCTGTGCCGTGAAAGTACTTTAAAGCAACCTACCTCCCTTTTGTGTTATTGTAGCTTACATTTATTAAACAAATGAAGAGATAACCTCAAAAAAGCAAACATTAATCCCAGGCATTGATTGATGAAAGTTCAGTGTTCATATTCGTGGATTCTGAAATGTTATTATCTCGGTCACGTTCACGGGGCGTGACAAAAACAATGTATGCTAATATTGTGACAGAGGTATCCAATGTCCTAACGTCCTCCAAGTGTCATGTACACAATTCAAACATATATATAGATATATTAATTTCAAGTATTCAGTGTTGCATGCGATGTTTACGATGACATATCACTCGGCCCTTACACACCTCACTCGCTTCTTTACCATTCATAGGTCTTCTCATGCTCGCCAGTTTCTTGGGCTCCAGACATCACCTTCTGATAAAACACGATCAATTGGGTCATGAATTGGGTCATTTTTACCTACCATCTTGACCTTCGTCGGCCCCTACATTCTTCTATCTTTGCAGTTGCTTATTATCTGTTTAATCTTCCTGCATTCTTTATATACATGTCCGAACCAACGGAGCATGCCACTTTTTATTTTAACACCGACATTCTCTTTCATACCAAGTCTGTTTCTAACATTATCATTGTGAAAGATATCTATATATATATATATATATATATATATACCCAGGTCATAAGTTCTGTCAAAAACTTTTGATGTAATTAGTGATACAATTTTTTAATAATTATGTAAAAGTTATATATGAAATGAAAGGTAATTAAATGTACAATAAAATTTTATTTCCATTATTCGAAATGCCCTCCTCCATTTTGGATACATGCCCTTAATCAACGCGGCCTGTCAACGATCGCTGCACGTACCACATTTATATCTAATTCTGCCGCTGCTTTAACCAGAGATGCTCGGAGAGACTCCAAATTTTGATGAGGTTTAACGCAGACTTTCTTCTCCAAATGTTGCCATGTCTTGTTGCCGTAGTCCAGTGGGTTTAAATCTGGACTAGAAGAGGGCCAGTCTTCACGTGTGATTTTGAACATTGTTTGAGAAAGAGGTTCCGCTATGTTTGTTAGGACGGTCTTTTGGTAAACCACGGTTTTAATACCTTTTTCACAGAAAAATACCTCTGGTTTTCACACCTTTTTCACAGAAAAATACCTCTGTTAAGCCTGAATATGAGACTATAAGCTAAACCACGATTGATGAAGGATAATGCCCTCGCTGAACCCTCAGAATACGCGCGCTCGCTTCTTCACAACTGTGGGCATACACGTTATCATTTTGATTGTTGCAACTTTCGTAGATGGTAAAAACTTTTTCATCCGAATACAAAATTTCGCGGTATTTTTTTCCTGCGTACCGCCGTAACAAAGCGCGGGATCTTTCCATCCTAATTTATTTCAAACGCTCGTTCAAAAAATGTCCATTTTTTTACGATAAGCTCGTAGTCCCAGGTCTTCATTTAATACTCTTTTGACAGTGGTTCTGCTGCACGGGATTTCTTTGGATTCGCGCCTTCACTGCTTTGATGACCGCTGGTGTCCTGTGCGAGGTCGGCCGCTCCGAAGCTTGAATCTTTAGTATATCGTTTGATAGTGCGATAAATAAACCGTAGTGTTATTTTCAATTTTTGTAGAATGCTGAAAATCTCTTTTGGTGCGTAACCACAGCGGTGCAACGCGATAACCGCGACTCTATCTTCCTTCTTCGTCTACTCCATTATTGAAAATGAATGAAAATGAATTCATGTTTTATTTGTTTTATCGGCAAACGGGAACGTTCTATTTTTAAAATTAGTTAAAATATTTCTGGCCAGTATTCCAAAATTAAAATAATAAGGTTTTGACAGAACTTAAGACCCGACTAAGTATATATAATGTTATTATTTATAAAGTTATACTTCGTAAAGTTGTTATAATAATATAAATCGAGAAGCGTCGAGATCTTCGATCCGAGTGTCGAGGCTTCTATAAGCTCTTCAAGGAGCTTAGCAAGCGCTTAAGGGTGGCAATTGGAGATTCCTAACTCGACATTTTCGATTAAGGGATTTCTTTAGACAGCGAGCTTGTCTAGTATTTGGAATTCTTACATGATCTCTGCGGGCATTTTTTGTGCAAGGAAGAAGTAATAATGTAGGCACAGTTCCACCAAACACTCCAGCCCTTTCTGTAGCTACCCAATTGAGTTAGTGCCGATAACAACTCCATTGAAACACGGTTTGCATGAAGGAAATAACCTACGAAGGAACGTTGACTAAAATCGCCGCTACGAGTTGGGGCGTAAAGTAGAACTCGTAGCTTTATTGGCTAGTTCAGGGATCAACATCTAGTTAAAGTATCGTCCCATTGGTCAGTAAGATCGAATCGCTGGGATATTAAGGCGCTGATACAGTTGGTGAGTGTGGGGTGGCATTCGTGTGGTTCATTGGTTTGGGATGGTTTAATTACCATTGGTCTCCCTAAGCTGGGGTGTTTACATCCATCCTGCTCCGTGCAGGTGAGGTTGAATTTAACTAAAGATTGTTATAAGAAACTTGCAATACGCAACCGAAATACAAACGCAGCGTGAGTTTAATCGCGATAGCTGGTGCATACACGTCTTTGATACTGCGTGCCATTTGCTGTGCGTTAGTGTTGCGACAGTACTCGTATTCTAAAATAACGCGTATTTTCTATTGTTTTTCATGGCCGCAAAATAACGATAATCAAGGATATTTTAAAATTAATTTCTATATTATCAAATTGAATTGAATTTCGAATTTTAATTAAAATATATGACATATTTTTTTAAACTTGTCAGTATGTTTTTTTTTTTCGAGCTCGGTGTCTCAGTTGGAATGACGCGACTTTGACACCAACGCTCTTGGGTTCTATTCCCACAAACAACGAACATTTGTGTGCACGAACATATCTGTTTGTCGTAGTCTGGATGTTTTAAGAGAGGCAGGTCGCATCAAAGCAGCCCGTCAGGGGAAGTACCTCCACCTCACAGAAAACCGCAGCCAGAAAACAACTCCCTAGAGGGTTGTTGTGTTCCTGTGTGTGAGTGAGGTCACCAGTAAGCTCCTAAGAAGTTACTGTGGAAGCAGCAGAGGAGGCATCGCGCGAGAGTTAATAGTCTACGGTAACTGCTTTACACCAGGTGGGCAGTATGCTTGTATGCCTCCTGATGTTGCATAAAAAAAATGTACTGCAACAAGCTAGGGGTTACTTTACCATCAAGGGTTCGATTCTCACGCAGTACAAACATGTCTATTTGTCTTTCTCATGGTTTTTTATGAGAGGTAGAGCACATCAAAACTGCTCCAATTGTAAATTACCTCTGCCTCACAGAAAACCGCAGCCAAACTCCTTAAAGTAATGTTGTGCTCCTGCAAGTGAGTGGGGTTATCAGTAAACTCTTAAGGGCTGGCATCGCGCGAGTAACAATTCCCGTATTGCCGTTTATAGGATAGGTAACCACTTTATATATTATAAACTATATATCACTATACAATTCGCCTGTCGATGTTGTATAAAAACGCTGGTGACATAAACTATAGTCGTGTCTTAGAGAAATTGATAGGCCAGGGTTATCAACACGCCCGGAGGGCATTGTTTTACCTAACGACCATTATCAATCGAAACAGCTGGCGGCGACTAATCATGGATACCCTGCGGTCGAAGTCACCCAACTTGCGTGTTAAATCAGATTGACCCACAAAAAGACTCCATCAATCTTCTAAGATTATAATATACGTCTTACCTTCGTTTAGGGTCATGGAAAAACAGAACCACTATACGTTCACCTTTGTCCGTCTGCCAAGATCCTTTTTCTCAAGAAAGCGCAAATATAGGAACTTAAAATTCATATCATCTACTCCAGTCTATATTTCCTTGGAGCGGTGTAAAAATCAAACTTTTAAACCAACGTAATTAAAAGATACGGCCTGTTGACCTGGTCATGAAATTTGGCGAGGCACAATTTCCAGAAATCGTAAATTTGTAGATACATCCCATATATTTCATTTCGATTACCGTAAGGTCGGGTACTTTGTCCCAAAATTATGATACTTTTGATTTCTCGTCTTATTACTTCCTCATCACAATATGACGTACGCACTGTTACGTAAGAGCTTAATTGGAATGGGACCTGTAATACCTATATAATAAACTACCAGATAATTTTAAAACATTGCCTGTGAATTTATTTCGAAATAAATTAAAATTAATTTTAATTGACAAATCCATTCCATTCCATTAATGATTTTTCGAATGACATGAATATTGTAATTTAATAATGTGTTGATTAATTGTATTGATTTAGTTTAAGAAACTCGTATGACACGATTTGAATGACATCCTACTAATATTATAAATGCGAAAGTTTGTATGTATGGATGGATGTTTGTTGCTCTTTCACGCTTAAACGGCTGAACGGATTTGAATGAAATTTGGCACGTAGATAGATTATGATCTGGATTAACACATAAGCTACGTTATTTGATTCCACGCGGGCGGAGCCGCGGGCAGCAGCTAGTTACTAATATTCTTTTTCTTTCATCACTATATTTTAAATTTTTGCATGTCTTATCGAAGGCGAAATGTACTAGGGCCTATCTATACATGTATCATCCGTTATTTTGTACCTACATTTCTCGTAAATAAATATTTATGATTATGATTACTTCAATTTCAAGAGACGACCTCGGTGGCGCAGTGGTGAAACGTGCTGTACTTTTTTTATATACTACGTCGGGAGGCATACAAGCATACGGCCCACCTGATGTAAAGCGCGTACAGTAGCCTATTAGCGATTGCGATATATTAAGTATCACTCGCGCGTAGCCTCCTCTGCTGCTTACACAGCAACTCCTTGGGAGCTTAGTGGAGACCTCACTCACACGCAGGAACACAACAACCCTCTAGGGAGTTGTTATTTAGCTGCCGTTTTCTGTGAGGTGGAGGTACTTCCCCAGACGGGCTGCTTTGATGCGCCCTGCCTATCTTAAAACATCCATACCAAGACAAACAGACATGTTCATGCACTCAAATATTTGCCTTGTGTGGGAATCGAACCCACGAGCGTAAGTGTCAAAGTCATTTACGACTGAGCCACCGAGCTCGTCTGAATGCTCTTCCATACATCACTAATTTGATCTATATGAGTGCTTCTTCTTCGTATTATCCCGTTTCCTAATCCATTAGGATTGGCAGGGTCCGCTACCTATGCCTAAGGACTTGGTGAAAACATAGAGCGACTACCGGCAGACCTCCACAACCCAGAGGGAACATCAAATATTTCTTAGGTTAGGTCACACGTCTTTCGAAATATAATTTCTTGGACGCGCGGGTTTCCTAACGATGTTTTCCTTCACCATCGAGCAAGTAATAATGTACATAAATCAGAAAACACGAATTGGGTGGTACATGACCCCGTCAGGACTCTAACCGGAGACCAGGTGGTCAATAGACCGATTCCTTATCCACTGGGCTATCATTGATCTGTATGAGCAACTAGTATATATAACGGGTAAGAGTAATATCTCCATTCACTCTTGTTCTATACACTTCTTTCGTACCTCTTTCGTTATTCCTTCTTTCTAAATGACCAAATCATCTCAGCATGCCCTTTTAAATTTTTGTCACTACATCATCTCTCATTCCACATAGGTCTCGTTGCGTGCCATATCTTACTCCATGAATCATCTTAACTCCACACATACTCCTCAGCGCTCTCATCTCTACGGCGTTCACTCTACTTTCATGCTTCTTCTGCCATACTCATGTTTCACTGCCAATCATCAATGTTAACGTTAATACACTCTGAATGGAAGGCGAACTTTGCTCGATTAGTTTCCATTTATATCTGTATTCCGTTTTATAATAAATTTAAAAAATGATTTAACTGGTTTGGCGAAACATGTGTCATCTGTCGTTCTAAACTTAGCTAAAACATGCTATATGAGACTTATACAAAGCAAAAAGCAGCCTAGCCGTTTCCGAGAAAAATGTTAACAGATACACATACACCAATTATCTCAAACGCATGTACCGTCTCGGTGGCCGTCGAGGGTAAAAATAACTTTGAACGTGTTGAGCTAGTTTCAATTTGATTATGTAAACAAGTTCGCACTCTTTATAATCGACAGTATTTTAATGTAAATTTGCACAACTTCTGAAGTAAACACATTTTCCCTGTAACTCGTTCTAAAGCTGTGTAGTGCTGAGAAACTGGCTCGACACGTGCTTCGATTAGGTGGGCATTTCACTATAGTAAAGACTGTGTTTTGACTTCAATACGTCATTAAATTTGCTGCCATAATGGAAGGCAATTCAGAAAACTGACGATAACAAAATCGGGAGATACAGTTTGGTGTTATAGCTCCGTGTCTATCGTTTACGCCCAAAATTTATCTACACCACTTGATAGCCAAAGAATCAAAGAATTCGTTACGTTGAGCGAGGACTGTTATGCGTTACGTGCAGCGGGAGGGAATGCGCCGTCATTTTGAGATAATTTCGCTGCATCATGTATCTTTTTAGGGTTCCGTACCCAAAGGGTAAAACGGAACCCTATTACTGAGGCTCCGCTGTCCGTCCGTCCGTCCGTCCGTCCGTCCGTCCGTCCGTCCGTCCGTCTGTCACCAGGCTGTACCTCATGAACCGTGATAGTTAGACAGTTGAAATTTTCACAGATGATGTATTTCTGTTGCCGCTATAAAAACAAATACTAAAAAATAGAATAAAATAAATATTTAAGAGGGCTCCAATACAACAAACGTGATTTTTTTGCCGTTTTTAGAGATAATGGTACGGAACCCTTCGTGCGCGAGTCCGACTCGCACTTGGCCGATTTTTTAGGGTTCCGTACCCAAAGGGTAAAACGGAACCCTATTACTGAGGCTCCGCTGTCCGTCCGTCCGTCCGTCCGTCTGTCACCAGGCTGTATCTCATGAACCGTGATAGTTAGATAGTTGAAATTTTCACAGATGATGTATTTCTGTTGCCGCTATAACAACAAATACTGAAAAATAGAATATAGTAAATATTTAAGGGGGCTCCCATACAACAAACGTGAATTTTTTGCTAGTTTTTGCTCGATATTGATAACGGCAACAGGTAGACGCTTGAAATATTCACAGAATATTTAGTTATATATTCACTTTAAGAATAAATAATTAAATTAAAATAAAACAAATATTTAAGGGGGGCTCCCATACAACAAACGTGATTTTTTTGCTGTTTTTATATATAATGGTACGGAACCCTTCGTGCGCGAGTCCGACTCGCACTTTGCCGATTTTTTTAGTATAACGTACTTCCGTTTACTCGTTACGAAGACGTATTCATGTAACTCACGATCGTGTCTACGACACAGATATACCCCGTTTTTTAATGAAAATTACACATTGTTTATTGTTATCAAAATAGGATTGCCCAGGACGTACCGAGTTATGATACAATAAAATTTCCCCGGGTTCCTTATGCCAATATTGAATGTGCCAATATTGGCATACTACGTTCTGCCTACGTACCTAGAGTAGCTTGATGGTAGAATGAAACGACAGATGTTCAAAAAATTCATAATTGCAACGGTTTGTTTTATTAAAACAAATATGTAAATTCGCATTTGAGTGCTTCAACTATGTAAATTCGCTTTTGAATAATTCAATTGATTTTAAAATTTATTGAAATTAAAGCCTCTGACCAATAATTTGTTTCATTGATACCTATATGCGTTATCTCTGATATTTTAAGACAGTGGAGAAGTTTCTTTTGCCTTTTTTTACGATTCGCGAACTTTAAGCTTATCTCAACAGCTTGACAAGTTTTTATATATTTTATTACATATGCAAGCCATTGTACAGGCTAATGTTTCATCCATATACCACGAAGTAGTATACGCTTATTATAAATGTCTAAAATGTGTTAAAAGTCATATCAGAAATTGTATCTGATATGACCTCCAAGCCACTACAAGCACACGAGATTGTTTGACAATTAAACTAACGAACTAAAATAAGGTGGTGAGTTTAATAAAGTATAACATTTCTATCAGTAATATTCAGTTCTTTATATTAGTGTTAAAATTCCAAATTCCTCGTTGTGATGGTACGATTACATTTATTAGCAAATTCAGCGAAGAGATCATTTATATATATATATAATCATATAATCGTAAAATTTATCGAACCATCGTCCATGGTTATTTGACACATAGACAATCATTCAGAGATAATCACTTGCCTAAGAAACAAACCATTGCACGGTGAGTTTAATTTAAATTAATTTAAAAAATAATATCATAGCTTTAAAGTAGATTTACATATTCAGTTTCACGATAACAAATCTTTGCAATTATGAAAATTTTTAACCATCTGTCGCCTGATTTGAATACGAAGCTACTCTGGGCAGAACGTTGTATGCCAATATTGGCACACTCGATATTGTCATAAGGAACCCGGGGAAAATTTATTGTATTAAACCTCGGTGTATTCTGGGCAATCCCATTTAGATAACAATAAATATTGCGGAACTTTCAGGCGTGTTTGATATTAAACACACAACATTTATTATAGTAAAATTGATAGTTTAAGCTACATGTTGTTACGATATACCGTGAGGTGGAAATTTGATTAATGCTTGGGTTAAATTATTACTTTTTTTGAAGTTATACTTCTTTTGGTGCGTAAGGGAAAATGATGAGAGTGAATTTTTACGGTGCGTGCGTACACCGATATCTAAAATCGACACCACAAAGTTAATCGTGCACCGACTTCTAAAATCGACACCACGAAGTTGGTTATTGTTTCGTGTTACAAACATATACGAAGTATAACTTCTTATGTGCGTATACAAATACATACACTACGTTTTTTGGCTTTTTTGGATTTGGTGAAGATACTGGTTTTACATAGGGTACATAGGGCGACGGCCGTCTGATCGCCGCAACCCTGAGGAAAAACCAGATCATTCTTAGGTAAGGTAACACGTGATTCGAAATATAATTTTTTGGACGTGACCGTGTCGAAGTCCTCACGATGCTTTCCTTCACCGCCACGCAAGTAAGTGATAATTACAAATTATAATATGTATTATAGGAAGAAAACCAAGATAATGGTATTTAAAAGAGAGACAACCAGAACGAACACTAGGATTACGGTTGATGATGTAGTGTTGGAGCAAGTGGATGGGATTGTATATCTTGGAAGTGCTTTTAGCAGCAATGAAAGGTACACCGCTGATGTGGAGAGACGAGTGAGTGCAGTGAATAGCGTGAATGGAGCGTTGGGTAAACTGTTTGGCAGCCGAAATCTAAGCCAGAAGGCACAGCTCGCTGTATACAACGCGGTGCTAATCCCAACGCTAATTTATTGAAGTGAGAGGCATAACGCTTGCAGACCGCGTTCTATGGTGCTCGGTTCACTCTGTCTACCCCGCAAGGGACCTGGCGTTAAGATATACATATACATACATATAATATGTACATAAATACGAATTAAGTGGTACATGTCAAGATTCGAACTGGGGGCTTGTTGGTCACAAGGCCGGTACCTTATCCACTAGGTTATCACTGCTCTCAGCAATTTAGAACCTATATCAAAACAAATTTAATTATATCGCAAAAAACGTTCGCTTACAAGTGACAACTCCTTCAGTAAATTGAATATAGGATCGCAAAAAGTCCTACAAAAACGTAGCACCGGTAAATTGATTACGTAATGTTCACTATCAAGCTATATCCCAAAAGGCCAAGTTTATGATATTGGACAATTTATGGATGTAACTTCGCAGGCCCTTTTTGTAACGATCCCTACCCAATGAAGCTTTACAAGGTATTAGAAGTTATGTATTTGGAGTTTTTTCGTGTTTGCGCCAATGCGCAATTGTAGAAATAGATAATGGTATAAATAGGTAAGCAATAATAGTTTTAAACTTAAGTATATGTTAGAGATATAGAAGACTGAATTCAAGTGTCACAAACTTATCTTCTAATTAATTACAATCTTCCTCTGGTAAATAATTATGCCGTGTTAACAATCTTTAAGTACAAAAGTCATCTGCATGGCTACCTCTGTCTCACCTATTTCTACCGCCAAGCAGGTTTAAAGGGTGGGATATGGCAGAGAAATTACTGGGTATTGTAACGAAACATCCTTAGGTCACAAGATTGGCAACGCGCAAGTTTGCCAGTCTAGGTGTATAAAAAAAAAGTACACTATTATCTCTTCCCGCCTGGTCTTTTGCAGGGTAGTCAAAGTGAAACGAGCGCCATAAGACGCTCAGCTGTTCAGCTGTTCGAACTTACTGACCAATGGGAGGATAATTTAACCAACAAGCGGATAAGTGACGCTATGTTGATCAGCAAAGATCCGCTCCCCCCACCCGTAGCAGTGAGTTTATTTACTACGCGAAATCTTACCATTGGGTCTCCACATGTTATTTCCTTCTCGGCGACCATTGTAGAACAGCCGCACATGGTGAAGACTATAGGGAGCCGATGGATGCAAGAGGCATAGGACTGCCTTTAATGCAATTAGAGGTGGATATTCAAGATCCATTGGCTGAAATTATTATAACGTGTATAAAATGGCTATGACCCTAAGGTTGCTAGAAAACCACGTCTTCAATATCTTTATTTTATACTAGCTTCTGCCAGCGGCTTCGATTTTTAATTTACTTTGTATTTTTAAGTACAGTCAGCGTTAAGGCGACACATCGAAAAATTAGACCAACTTTCATCGAATAGTATAGGCTAATGACTAAACTGACGGATCTAAGATTTTAATATAAATAACTTCATTTCTTTATCTTGAATTTGCTTGCTCAAATACGCGATTGTGTAAAATTGATTCGATAATAATTACTTTCGAAAACACCTCCTGAAATTCATTATTTTTGAAATTACAACGAAGTTGTTCTGTTTATACGCTTCAAAATTACTTAAATCTATTAGTAATATCTATGTTTATAATATGGTTGCTGCATATTTTGATAAGTGAAACATGAAATTTTTTAAAAATATTTTAAGTTTCTGACAATTTCTAAGCGATCACATTCGTCTTGGGTGCTACGTGTTTTCGACCTTATTGTGCGGTAATGAGGATTATAAACGCGTTGACTAACTACATGGGGCCAGTCCGGCTGCAGCCCGCTTCGAGGTGAGACCTATGTCGACTGTCTGCTCGAGCTCGCTCCATTTACATCGCGACACCGAAGTTTTTATAATTAATAGTTGTAAATATTCAATATTATAGTATTTAGCGTAAGTGTATTATTATTAGATATAAGTAGTAAATAATATTATAGGTTTATATATATTTATTATACTGTTGTAATAATGGGGAACACTAAAAAGAAAATATATAGAATAAAAATACAAAGAAAATGTTCGTACAATGGCGGAGGCGAACAAGACAAGGTATTTTTTTTTTTAATTATTATATTCATTAAACATATTATAATAACATTGTGTAGACATATTTCTAGTTTTTAGAACAGTTCCTAGGTATGGTTGGCCCAAGCTATTTAATTCCTCTTCAAACTTTTTTTTAATTTTGCTTACTTAATAACTCTATATAAAACTGCATTAATTAAATAAGAGTTATTTTTTGCAGGAATAAACAGTAACATTTGATAATTGGTATACATTATCCACAGGCTGACCGCGTACCTATATAGGACGTCAAACTCCTATTATGTCCATTATAATCTGACCGAACTCCGACTTAGAAGTTGTACGTCGGTGGAGGTCAGGTTACGTTGGAAATTTATACCAATAAGGTTCGCGCTCTCAGCACATAGCAACCAGTGGAGACTCTTTATTTCTTTTTATTAAAATAAAAACTTATAAAATAGAATATTTTTGCTGTTTTGTTTTTTAGGAGAAACTTACTAAATAAACATATTCCACTAGAAGAATCACTACTCGATTTATATGCTACTTTAACGTAAGTGTCATACGGGACGACAAACTCATAGTAACCATTATAAGCTCACCGAACTCCGACTTAGACATTGTACGTTGGTGAAGGTTAGTTTACGTTGGAAATTTATCCAATTAGAAGATAGAAAACCAGTGGAGGTTTTTTTTTTTTTTTTTTGTATTAAAATAATTACTAGTAAAATAGCATATTTTGATAGTTTTTAAAAAAACTCGGTATGTTTCATGTTAAAGAAGCGAGCGAGGTGTGTAAGTACCGAGTCATGTGGCGCTCAGTTCTCTCTGCCTACCCCGCGAGGGATTTAGCGTGAAGATATAGATAGATAGTATACTTATACCCATGGTACTCGTGAAAACAAATAATATTTACTGTGAACCAACACTGAAAACACAAAAAAAATCATCTAATCTATACAATGTGGTTAGTATTGAACTATTGTACGGATTAGATTTATTTTGCAACATCAGAGATGGTCCTGGTTCTTTCTTCTTGAGAGTTTAATAAATAACAAGGAAACGTACAACAATACAAAACACAGAGTATACATAAGTAAAATACAATAAATGTCATTATACTGAAGTTAAAGTTATGAAACAGCAAGAAAATCATTTGTCACATGTTTTTTTTAAATATGAATAGATTATAAAATCTATTTGTATATATGTATATTAGGGTGCCCCTTATTTTTCAAAGTTTTTATTTTCTAACGCATATGTCTTAGTTTTGTTCATTTGCTTTTAAAACACTCGGAAATTAATTTTTAACTTATTTGGATTACGATAATCCGTGCCGAATTACATCGAAACATGTTCATACAAGTTGCGCGGCAGTGCCGCACGTACTCGCGGTATTCATTTGTTCAAATTCAAAGTCAAAATCTTTTTATTCCGTAAAAATGGCTACATTTGTTTGGAATCGTCACATTTTTTTCCCCTACCGTGCAGTTTATGACTAGGTGAGCACTGATAAAAATACTGCCAAAAAACTCAGGCATCCCTCTTTTGGTATCCAAACAAATTTACATATTTTGTTAATTACATTATAATTGGATCGACTCACTCCCAGGCATTTTTATCATTAATATAGTCAGATACTTTATAATATGCCCTGCTACACAATTTGGCTTTAATAGTAGTTTTAAATTTGTTTATTGACAAATCTCTTATATTGCTGGGAAGTTTGTTATAGAACCGTATACATTGCCCCATAAAATAATTACTTGTTTTGTGGAGACGGCTTGCATATAACACAAGATTATGCTTATATCTAGTATTTATGCTATGAGTATCACTCTTTTTACAAAATGAGTCTATGTTTTTATGGACATACAAAAGATTTTCATAGATATATTGCGATGCGACTGTTAAAATATTTATTTCTTTGAATTTTTCTCTAAGGCTCTCCCGGGGACCAAGTTTGTAGATAGCTCTTATGGCTCTCTTTTGCAATAAAAAGATGGTGTTAATATCCGCGGAGTTACCCCAAAGAAGAATTCCATATGACATAATACTATGAAAGTAGCTGAAATAAACTATTATATCAGTGAGCCGTCTAATAGTTTTCACTGCATAATCTGCAGAACTTAGTTTTCCTGATAATTTTTCAATTTGTGGGCCCCTTTGTAGTCTGGAGTCAATTGTTATACCCAAGAACACAGTTGTCTCCACAGAGGCTAAATTAGTTCCATTAACATGTACATTGGTAGCCACCTGCCTTACATTAGGTGTTGAGAACTTAATTACTTTAGTCTTTTTATCATTTAAAAGCAGATTATTAACACTAAACCAATGAATAACTTTAGAGAGAGCATCGTTAACTTCGTCATAATTACCTAACCGTCTATTAATTTTGAATGTCAGTTATTCTCGTGATTAATACGTAATGTTTTAACTTTTATAAGATGGCAGTGGAATTGAGAAGCAATAAATCAAGTATTTTCTTAGTTGGAGACGTAAATTATCAAATAATAGGCGCAAAATTACCGTCTAACCGTCAAGTTCTTCCTGTACTTTTTTATAAAATTCGCGAAGTTAAATTGACTGTTAGTGAAAGCGCATACCTAGTCATTCGAGAGTGTATTATATTTAGGGAAAAAGCTAGGATCCCTACCAGAGCTATACCTAACTGTGTAAAATAACTTGTGAATCTTCACCAGGAGGGAGTTGCAAAAAAATTCCAATTTTCTATTTCAATTTCAATCTAATTCAATCTGATAATTTTATTTCTCTTATTTATTCGAAATAAAAAAATCCTGTGTTTACTCGGCGCTATCAGCCATTATGACACTCGAACATCTATAACTTCAAGCCAAATCCCTTGCGGGGTAGGCAGAGAGAGCCGAGCGCCACGTGACTCGATCCTTACATATCTCACTCGCTTCTTTAACATTCATTGCTCTTTTCAAGCACGCACGCCGGTTTCTAGGGCTCCTGACATCACCTTCTGATAGAACATGACCAATTTGGTCATGGTAGGTAAGTCTTGGCCTTCCCCGGCTCCTACATCCTTCCACTTTTGCATTGTATATCTGCTTCGTCATTCTTTCATCTTGCATTCTTTCTACATGCCCGAACCATCGGAGCATGCCTCTTCTTATTTTAACACCGACGCTCTCTTTCAGACCAACTCTATTTCTAACATCATCATTACGAATACGGTCTACATGCCTTACGCCACAAATTTTGCGCAGCGCTCGCATTTCAACCGCGTTTATTCTACTTTCATGCTCTTTCTGCCATACCCAACTCTCGCTTCCATAAGTTAGCGTTGGGACCAACATTGCATTGTGTATAGCGAGTTGTGCCTTCTGGCTCAGGATTTTACTGCCAAGAAGTTTTCCCAACGCTCCATTCACACTATTCCCAGCACTCACTCGTCTTTCCACATCTGCGGTGTACCTTCCATCCCTGCTGAAAGCGCATCCAAGATATACAAACTCATCCACTTGTTCCAACACTTCATCATCAATCGTAATCCTTACATTAGTTCTGGATTCTTCTCTTTCAAATACCATTATCTTTGTTTTCTTCGCATTCAGTAGTAAGCCTTTCTCCATACAGTCGTCTTTCATCGCTGTGACCAGTGTTTGCAGTTTAGATGGTGTATCTGCTAACTAAACATATGTGTCCGAATCAACAAATGGCCCGCTTTAGCCTCTCGATAAACAATGTTGTATTATGTAGCTGGTGTTTCATTCTTCTTAAGGGGGATACATGCCGTCCAGTGGCGCCTCAAGGAATAAAATATCGTATCTTAGCGTGGAAGATAAACATTATAAAGTCATGTGTTGCGTGTGTTACAAATACAATATCGTACTTTTACGTCATTAAACCAACAATTGAAATGTTTTGCTTTCGTTGTTATAGGCATAATTGCCAAAAAACGGCCTCTTTTAGCACTTTTGCTTATAACAACGATAGTGGAATATTTTGAGTGTTGGTTTAATGACGTAAAAATACTTTACTATCTTCGTAATAAATGCAACATAAGATTTCATAATGTTTATCTTCTATGCTATAATATGTTTTTTTATTCAATGAGGGCGCCACTGGACTAGACCTAAGTAAGAACAACATAGATACCAAGACATGTTAACTTGTAGAGATATAAACATAAAACGATGTCATTGATTTCTCTTTCAATAAACTTTTAAAAGTGAATACGTTTCTGTAGTTTTTTATTACTATTATTACTATTGTTTTCCGTCTAGCTTAAATAAATATGTTTGGTTCAGTATGTATAAAGCTAAATAATAATTAAATCAATAATTTTTATTAAATATTGATATTATAAATTTTATTTAAGTGTGACGCGACTCTGTAGCTTTTCTGTTCGTTTGCATTGACTATACGTTGACCCCAGGTTACCTATTAGGCGCTAATTTCAAATTTTACAAATCGAGCGTCGAGTGTCAATTGAGGGGCGCGGGGTGATTGGGCGGAGCCATTTTAAAGCTTCACGATCGAGGTGTCGCCTTAAATAGTTAGTAAAGGTACCAAATATCCTTATTTGTGTAGTAATGAAGACATGTCACGATCTGTTCGGTTTATGACGTAATTACGGATTTTTTGGGTTCGTGACTTACTTTATTTTAATAGAATTTATTTTCTCGCCCTAAACGCATGTATATAACATATAAACTCTATAGAATTGGAAGGTGGAATTTTTAAAAACGCTGAAATCACTTTTTTTGGTTTTATAATAGATAGTATCTGTACAAAGTTTCATGTCACTAACTTGAAAAAATATCTTAACACCGGTTCAACACCCTTTTACACCCCCTTAAGAGTCGAATTTCAAAAAATGCTTTCTTATCTCCCGTGAGCATTACAAAAGTAACATACTCGTATGTGCAAAATTTCAGCTTTCTAGGTCCAAGAGTTTGGCCTGGGTGTTGATGAGTCAGTGAATTAGTCAAGATCTCCATTTTTATTAATATAGATATATATAATATTTATCTGTAACTTCTAGCCAAGACCTTTGTACGGTAGGCAGAGGCACAAAGTATTTATTTTTTTCATGCACGCTCAGTGAGCCACATATATGCTAAAATATAATATAAAATAAGTGATGATATATAAGGGTGACTTTGAATAGGTGTAATTGTTTTAAAGGGGTGAAAGTATAGCCCATTTGACGTAAAAGTATGTATGGAACACTTGGTCAAAATTCAATAGTTTCGGACATAATTGACAGTATAACTATTTCTCGAAAAATACCGAAATTCAAGCTAAAATAATTAAAATTTAAAAAAGTGCTTCATGTACGCGTGTCTTTTTATTTTTTTCTGTTTAATGGATAAATTATCCATTCAATAAAAACATAAAATGTTATAAGGTACTTGAAATTTTAGAGTTACTAGAGCTACAAGTCAATAATATTACATAACAAATAGCTTTATTTAATTTTCAATTAACTTTTGAAGAAAATATTTATTGGTAACTTGTCGTACAAACGATGCCACAAAATTCCTTGTTTCCTTAGCTTTCTAAAAAGGTATAATAAGTGTTAGAAACGAACCAACAGACATGTTTCCTAATTAACATTATTAACTTCCTTTCATATGAACCTTTAATTAAAAAAAACAACTTTTGACTTTTGAACCAGTTTATTTATTTTAAATCTTGTTCAAACTGTCTGCCGTAATTTCGAATACAAGCACGTAGTCGTTTTCGAAAATTAGACCGTGTTACAACCCCGGTAAGCTCTCGCTGTATTTGAGCAGCAGCTTCTATTATTCGGTCCCTTAATTCAGTTACATTATTCACTGGTGTCGTATAAACGATGGTCTTCATGTGACCCCATAAATAATAGTCACAAGGGGTCAAATCAGGACACCTTGCTGGCCATGGCGTCGGTCCACCTCTATCTATCCAACGCAGTGGAAAATTTTCGTCCAGCCATTGTCGGACACCAGCTCGGTAATGGGCTGGGCAGCCGTCGTGCGGAAATATCATTTGTTGCCGGTTTGCCAGCGGAACATCTTCTAGGAGTTCGACCAAATTATTACGAAGAAAGTCTTCGTAAGCTTCACCATTCAAGTTATTGGGTAAAAAATATGGCCCAACTAAATATTTGTCGATTATACCCATCCATACATTTAATGAGAATCTTCTCTGATCAGCTCCTTCTTTGGACAGATGAGGATTATCACCCCGTGGAGCCCAGTAGTGGAGATTGTGGTAGTTTGTTACACATTCTCGATCAAATTTGAATTCATCGGTCCATAATATTTTGCTTAAGAATCTGTTGTCTTCGGCGTCCATGTGTTGCATAAATCGACTCGTCTTGCAGGGTCTCCCTCCTTTAAAGCTTGTACAGGCGTGTAGTGGAAGGGATACTGTCTGGCTGAGTGTAGTATAAACCAGACTTTGTATTGGGTTAACCCCATTTGTCTAGCTACGAGTACAATTCGTGTGGATGTAGTAGGATCTCGGGAAAAACGCTCCAGTATGTTTTCTTCTTGCTCTGCATTCAGTTGACGAGGTCTACCGGCATCATAACGTCGCTCGTGAACACTTCCACTTTTTTTAAACGTTGAAACACCGTAGAAAAAACGATTTGGGAAACGACGTATGTACCTACTCCCATCTGGCCGCTGCAGCATTACCGTCACAAAATCCATACACAAACAGAATGTCTGTGTATTCTTCGTTACTGTAACTCGCCATTGAGATACAAAGTAAAACAATGTGAACCAAAGGAATAACAGGACAAAATTCGTCCAACACGCGCAAGTAACTAACAAGTACTAACTAGTTGAGTCGGCCCACCGCCGAAGCGCCCCAGCCAGCCAGGTAAGCAACGCAAAGCTCACACTGTGCTGTTATCGGTGCTCTCGCTCACCCCCGAGTTGATACCGTTACAAAGGTTTGAAAACACAACCAGTTTTCGCTCGATAATTACTGAGTTTGTTGGTCGGTTTCTAATAAATTTGTACACTTATTATACCTTTTTAGAAAGCTAAGGAAACAAGGCACTTAGTGGTATCGTTTGTACGACAAGTTACTAATAAATATTTTCTTCAAAAGTTAATTGAAAATTAAATAAAGTTATTTTTTATGTAATGTCATTGACTTGTAGCTCTAGTAACTCTAAAATTTCAAGTACCTTATGACATTTTATGTTTTTATTTAATGGATAATTTATTCATTAAACAGAAAAAAATAAAAAGACATGCATGCATGAAGTACTTTTTAAAATTTTAATTAATTTAGCTTGAATTTCGGTATTTTTCGAGAAATAGTTATATCGTCAATTATGTCCGAAACTATTGAATTTTGACCAAGTGTTCCATACATACTTTTACGTCAAATGGGCTATACTTTCACCCCTTTAAAACAATTACACCTATTCCAAGTCAACCTGTAATTATATTTATGTTCGAGTGAGTGAGGTTACTAGTAAGCTAAAGAGTTACTTCGTGATTAGCTGTGGTGGCAATGAGCGAGCGATGCTAAGCTAGGGAAACCACTTCACATAGACCGTATGCTTGTATCCCTCCCGAAGTTAAACAAATAAAAGAGTTAATTCCCTCATTAAAATTTCAAGATTTGACGATGCACTGAAAACTTTCGAAATAAAAACTTTTGAAGAATAAAGTAAGTCGTCTTTATTAAAATTTTTAGGAGTTTTCGACGTTTAAGAAAATAGGTTCCATTGTAAGGTAAGTTATTGAAATAATAAAGTGGTAAGTCAAATTTTGTTGATGTAATCACGTTTTCACGTCTCCCGAGTCCTCCGCCATTTTTGAGTAGATGACTATATATCTTTATATAGGTATATAATTCTTATGTGGGTGTGTGTGTCACTGAATTGATCATTAAGGATTGCACCACAATTGTGTGTGTTCTAGTGGATTCAAGAATGGTTTAGATTCATAATAGGAGCCGGCAGATGGCGCTGTAGTCGTGTTATGGAAAACTTTTTATAATGTCCGCATGTACATTGCATTACATATATGTAATTCTATCGTAGGTGTGCATATAGCTAAACTTCTAAAGGCTAATTTTGTAATTTTTTTGTGAGTGTTAAAGTGGATTCCTGGATGGTTCAGTTTCAATTTTTTTTTTATATACAACGTCGGATAGTATATCAGCAGGCTTCCCCTGACGGGCAGCTTTGATGCGCCCTACCTCTCTTAAAAACACCCTGGCCAAGACAAACATACATGTTCATGCTCACAAATGCTTGCCCTGTGTGGATTCGAACCCACGAGCGTTAGTTTCAAGTAACGTAACAGCGCGTTTCGCCACTGCGCCACCGAGCTCGTTACAATTGGACACGGTAAGTGGTGCTGCAATCGGGTTTTAGGACATTTTTATTTGTAGAATGTATGTCTGTGGGTACGTAAATGAAAGTTTGTTTTAGTTGTTAACTTTAAAACATTAAAAATTATTTACGGAGCCACATATTTAGGATGTATTACGTACGGTTCACCTGCACGGGCTAATAGGGCTACCACACGTACTGCGCGTCGTAATAAGTTACTGCAAAGTCAGCGTCTCGCTTTAATATTTTTATGTAAATCGTATAGAACTGCAAGCACCGAGGCACTACCAGTGCTGGCAGGCGTGTTACCAGTTGACTCGGAAATACAACGCCCTTCAATGTACTACTTCATTTTATTTAACTTTATGGTCAAACTAGTTAAACATATACATAGTAAATTAAATTATAGAGTTTGGGGAAATAAGCAAGAAAAATTGGCCAAGTGCGAGTCGGACTCGCGCACGAAGGGTTCCGTACCGTATGTATAAAAACGGCAAAAAAATCACGTTTGTTGTATGGGAGCCCCCCTTAAATATTTGTTTTATTTTAATTTAATTATTTATTCTTAAAGTGAATATATAACTAAATATTCTGTTAATATTTCAAGTGTCTACCTGTTGCCGTTATCAATATCGAGCAAAAACGAGCAAAAAAAATCACGTTTGTTGTATAGGAGCCTCCTTAAATTTTTATGTTATTCTATTTTTTAGTATTTGTTGTTATAGCGGCAACAGAAATACATCATCTGTGAAAATTTCAACTGTCTAACTATCACGGTTCGTGAGATACAGCCTGGTGACAGACGGACGGACGGACAGCGAAGTCTCAGTAATAGGGTTCCGTTTTACCCTTTGGGTACGGAACCCTAAAAACGAGTTGATTACGTTATGTTAAAACAAATATAGTGAAGTTTGACAAGGATCGTAGTGAGGGAGCATTTCGGATATCGAATGGCAAAGCATTCCATAGGCGCATTGCCTCGAGAATGAATTAGTATAGAAATCGATGGAGTTATATGATGACTTACGATGGAGTAAAAGTATAAAGCAGGGTCGCTCCATGCATTGGAATAGCTGTGAAAGACAATACGTTCCTTAATATAGGTTGGGGTGGTAGAGTCAAAGAGGATAGAGTAAAGAAGGGAAAGGCTGTGCCGGTTGCGACTAAGTCTTAAAGGGAGCCGCTCAATGAAGACGCGCAAGCTTATTTAATTACTCTTCTTCTTTGCGCTATCCCGTTTCCTAATCCATTAGGATTGGCAAGGTCCGCTACCTAAGCATTTGGTGAAGACACTGATTTTTACATGGAGCGACTGCCGTCAGACTTCTGCGACCCAGGGGAAAAACCAGATCTTTCTTAGTTTAGGTCACACGTGTTTCCTCACGTTGTTTCACCGCCGAGCAAGTCATAGATAGGTACATGAATTCTAAAATACGAATTTAGTTGTGCACGCCCCGCCACGATTCTAACCAGTTGGTCAATAGGTTAGTTCCTTATCCACCAGGTTATCATTGCTACAAGCTTATTTCATTACTCTCCGGTGATATTTAGGTACCTGGAATCAGCGTAGCTGAGGATAGGAACGAGCAAGGAATGTACTAGTGCGAACTTCTAAGAAAACGACAATATATTATGTAATAGTACATATTATATTAGTTAACAGCTACTTCTGTCCATCAGCCGAAAGACGTCCACTGCTGAACACAGACCTCACCCTTAAAGGGGGTTTTTGCCCCGGTAATTACCACGTATGGCAAGCGGCTTGGTGATCGCAGTTTGCATGAGATGACGCTGCTGACCGTCATCCAGTTGTATGTTTCCCTCAGCCGACTACGGCAACCACGGGATGAGATGGGCTGGCGCAATTCTATGCCGGCACCACAAGGCATTAGCTTATATGAGCAGTTATTTGCACATACTCTCAAATATTATAATTAAAGTTGCAAACGTTAGGAAGTTAGGAAAGCCTTCAAACAATCAAGATATGTGAGGGTTGCTACGAAATCGCTTAATTTGAAATTATGTTGTACGAGATGTATTTACGTAATTCATGGGTATATTTTAGTTTTATGTTCAAACTACCCTTTGAGATAGTTGTAGATACAACATTCAACTTATAAGTTACGCTTGGAAACTATTCTGGAGTTCCTTAAGAGCGACTAACTCGACTTTCCATAGACACGCTGGCACGCCGTTACGCCTTCTAATGAACATTTGATATGTTCATTAAAAGGGTTTGAATTAATATATACGAGTATCTTATGGGTTAAATCGAAGTTGTTACAGAAATAAAAATGATAAATTTGAAAAGAAAATGTTTAAAAATAACGGGGATTTTATCGTCGTTTTATGGACATCGGTAGGTTTTTTTTTTTATACAACGTCGGGAGGTATGCAATCATACGTCCCACGTGATGTAAATCGGTTACCGTAGCCTATGAATGCTTGTAATACATTAATAATTACAAACGTTCGCGCGATGCCACTTCTGCTGCTAACACAGCAACTCCTTAGGATACAACAATCGGCCAGGAAGCTGTTATTTGTGAGGTGGAGGTACTTTCCCAGATGGGCAGCTTTGATGTGACCTACCTCTCACGTGAATTTTGATTGTTTACATAAAAAGTTTGACGTAACGTTTCTTTTGACGTTTTCGTAAACGATACAAGTAAACGTAAAACAAAATTTAATAGAATCTTTACAAATATATATAAGATACGACCAACATTTTACGCAATTAAAATTGTCATGTTTTCATAAACTTGTCAGGCTTTTACACGATCATTTTCCCCCTTAAATGTTCGAAAGTTCATTCAAATTTCCCGCATGCCAACAGCTCCCTTTTTTGTAATGTCTTCCACAAAGTATTTTTGAAAATACTTTAATTGTAGTTTTTTTTATATTTAACGTCGGGACGCATTAAAACATAAGGCCCACCTGATATAAGCGGTTACCGTAGCCTATGAACGCTTGTAATACATTAAGAATCACTCGTGCGATGCAACCTCTGTTGCTAACACTGCTACTCCTTACGAGTTTACTTGTGACCTCACTCACGCCTAGGAACACAATAATTCTCCAGTGCGTTATTTGTCTGTTTGTCTGCGGTTTTCTGTGAGGCGGAAGTACTTCCCCAGACGGGCTGCTTTGATGTGGCTACCCCTCTAAACTTCTTAATATAATACCTATATCATCAACCCAGGTCCAGAGCTAGTTGGCAAAAAGACCTTTGTAAATTGAAATTGGCTGATCCAAACCTCGATGTTAGAGAATAAATTTTAGACAATTGGATAATATAGCGTTTAACTGCTTATTTAACGTTCTTTAAAAATATATCTAACATAAGTGAGCATTAAAACGTTTCAAATAAGTAAGGTGGGAAATGTAAATTAAGTTATGTTTCGTTAAATTTAGTTTGTGAACAATAAGAGTCTTTTAAATTAATTGAAGACAAATCTTGTATGTATCTATATCTTCACGCCAGGCCCCTTGCAGGGTAGGCAGAGAGAACCGAGCGCCATAAGCCGCGGTACTTACAAACTGCACTCGCTTCTTTAACATTCATTAAAGCTCTTAAGAAAAATCTTAGTAGCGCACTTCAAAATTTTGCATAAATGTACAATGTATTAAGGAGATTCATAAACTAATATAATGAACAAACATAGTCCCTGCACATAATAATATCACAAACTTACTGTACAATATAGTTTATACATGCCTTTTGACTTCCTTGATCATGTCAAGCAGTGACAGTATATTGACATCGGAGCTATATCACGCACCGGCTTTTCCTAAAAACTTCGCAATGTATAGTAAAAAATGAAGCTGTGATTTATCATTCGTAAGCCGAAGACTGGGTAAGAGTGATAAATTACAGATTTTTATCTTTATTCTATATGATGTCCCACTTCTTACAGCCCGGACCCCTGTACGGACAACGAATAAATACGAGACCCCCTGAAATCCTACACTAAACCGACGAAAAGTCACCCATACTCGCTCAGAGTATGGGTGACTTTTCATCGGTTTAGTTTTCACTATGCTTAAAAAAGAAATATATCTAAGAAATACACATGGAAAAGGGATGTGACATTCTACACAAAAAAAAACGATTGTTAATTAATAGTTTTTTTTCTTCTATCTATCTATAACTTCACGCTAAATCCGTTACGGGGTAGGCAGAGAGAACCGAGCGCCACGCGACTCGATCCTTACATACCTCACTTTCACACTCTTTAACATTTTCACACTCTTTTCATGCACGCTCGCCGGTTTCTAGGGCTCCTGACATCACCTTCTGACAGTACACGACCAATTTGATAATGGTAGGTAAGTCTTGGCCTTCCTCGGCTCCTACATCCTCCGACTTTTGCATTGTATATCGCTTCGTCATTCTTTCATCCTGCATTCTTTCTACATGTCCGAACCATCGGAGCATGCCTCTTCTTATTTTAACACCGACGCTCTCTTCCAGATCAACTCGGCTTCTAACCTCATCATTGCGAATACAGTCTACAAGCGTTACGCCACAAATTTTGCGCAACGCTTGCGTTTAAACCGCGCTTATCCTACTTTCATGCTCTCTCTGCCATACCCAGCTCTCGCTTCCATAAGTAAGCGTTGGGACCAGCAGTGCATTGTGTATAGCCAGCTGCGCCTTCTGGCTCAGGTTTTTACTGCCAAGAAGTTTTCCCAACGCTCCATTCACACAATTCCCAGCACTCACTCGCCTTTCCACATCTGCGGTGTACCTTCCATCCCTGCTGAAAGCGCATCCAAGATATACAAACTCATCCACTTGTTCCAACGCTTCATCATCTACCGTAATCCTTACATTGGTTCTGGTTTCTTCTCTTTCAAATACCATTATCTTTGTTTTCTTCGCATTCAATAGTAAGCCTTCCTTCATACATTCGTCTTTCATCATTGTCAGATTATTTTTCTTCTCAGAGTCAAAAATCGATTAATAAATAATCTGTTTATCTTTAAAAAATAGTCGACATCCCTAACATAAAAATATATAAAGCAATATAATTAGCAATTGAATAAATTTCGTTAAACTGAAAGAGGCTTCAAATAAATGGCAGAAATATTTTTGTCAAAACTGAATATAATATGTATTATATTGCTTAAAGAATACACCCAATTAAAAAAAAATATTTTTGAATGCAAATAAGCATAAGAACCTATTGATTTGATGACTCTTGAAAAAATGTTTGAATGAAAGCTTTAGCTCCTACGTTAAGTACCTCCACCCCAGACGAAATCGTAACTCCCTGAAGGGTTGTTTTGCCCCTGCGAGTGAGTGAATTCACTAGTAAGCTTCTAAGGAGTAGCTGTGTTAGCAGTAGAGGCGGCATCACGAGAGTGATACTTAATGTGTTCCATACAGCTTTATATTAGGTGGGCGGTATATCTCCCGTCGTTGCACATTAAAAAAAAATACGCGCTGTTAAAGTAGCAAACCACTCCACCACCGCCTCCTGAGTACCAATTCGTTCGGTTCGTATACCTTTTTGTAAATACTAGTCATGGTTTCAAATTACTTCCGTTCACTTCATCCAAAGGGGATTAAAACATACACTGCAATGCTGCTTCTCTAGTACAGGTTAAGCTTAATGCTGTTATCTATCGACAACAGCCGAATAGGGCTTAACGTAGCCTCTGATGGACGGTGACTGTGGTCAAACTTGCTTAACTTGCGTATCGAATTTCACTGACAGACGCCGCTATTCGATGTTTATATATAATATTTGCGCAGAGGAAAGTAAATAAATAAATAAATATTGACAAATAAGTACATAATGTTTAGATCTTTCAATAACTTCGCGCCAAATCCTTTGTGGGATAGGTAGAGAGAAACGAGCGCCACATGACTCGAATCTCAAATAACTCTTTGAGAGCGTCGTTGCGCGTGCATTCTAAACGAAGACGTAGGTTAAGCAACGTCACCCGCAGCTTCTCCGTGCTTCGGAGGGTACGTTAAGCCATCGGTTCCAGCTATTGTCGATAGATAACAATAGTTAAGTCAGTAGCCTTCGGGCAGCTTGAGAACACTGATCTCCGCCAATCCGCAGCTGAGCACCGTGGTATGCTCTATATTCTTTCAGTTCAAGGGAAACCCGCGTCCCTGCAATGGGATGAGTTATGGTTGATGTAGTAGGCAGAGCAACATTCTACTTTCGCGTTGTGTAATTGTTTTATAATTCTTTCCTTCTGCATTCTTTCTACATGTCCGAACCAACGGAGCATGCTTAGATAGGCAGTTAAATTGATTACCTACATTTATTTGCTCGGTCGTATTTGTGTAAGTGTATCATATCTTTTATAATACCTTGACATGTACGTTCGGTAACGTGTGTCAGATTACTTAATATTTTTGCTAATTGGAGTAAGTGTGGGGCGTATAAATTACCCACGTTATTTTACCCAAGGGGGTTGCAAAATAGGTAATTCGGGTCAAAGAAATTTATGTAAAGCTGTTTTAAAATTCGAGGTTATTTTAATTGAGAGCTCGATGGCGTCGTTGCGTTGTCATTCTAACCAAACACGCAGGTTAAGCAACGTCGACCGCAGCCTGACTATGGATGAGTTTATTTATCTCGAGTTTCTCCGTGCTTCGGAAGGTACATTAAGCCGTCGGTCCCGGCTGTTGTCTATAGATAATAGTCGTTAAGCTAAGTCAGTGGCCCTCGGGCGGCTTGAAAACGCTGGCCTCCGCCAATCCGCATTTGAACAGCGTGGTGGAGTATGCTCTAACACCCTTCGGTTGAAGGGGGACCTGTATCCAGTGGGATGAGTAAGGGTCAGAGACCTGCGAAGCATTCGAAACGTCAGGTTTAATAAAATAAGTAAAACACGCGATACTTCCGTTAAAAATTGATTAATTCAAAAACAGACCTTTTTTTATACGACTAATCTAGTCGTAGGCAAACAAGCATGCGGCCCGCATCAGATGATAGCGGTCACCGCGACCTATTAACGCTCACAACACCCGCTTTACATCAGGTGGGCCGTTTGCTTGTATACTTCCCGACGTAGTATAAAAAAATATGCTTCCGCCACCAAGTAGTTCATGCGGTCTAGGCACCCACCCACTACCGTAGATGCAACATGCCGTCGCTACCATGGCTGACCCGGTCGTCTCTGCCTTGACAGAAACCGCATGCACCCGCCACCGTTGCTGCCATGACTGGCCTGGTGGTCGCTGCGACAAGTGTTTCGCCTCTCCGCTAAGCATCCTCAGGCGCTGTATATGTTAGTCGTTAGAATAACATCGGTGCATTTACTAACGGTAGGAGGTGGGTGCCGGCCGGCGCTAGTTCGCATGAACTAATTGGTGGCGGAAGGACACAAAGCAGGTTAGATCAAAGAGCATATATGCTTCTTTGCCATTTTAGTGGTATATAAGTATATAATGTACTTAGTTAAGAATATAAACTTAACTTAAAACTTCTTTTCTTCCTGTCATAAGCAAAGTTAGACAGTAAGTAGGTCTCCATTGTTTTTCATGTGCCAATAGATTTAACAGTCAGTCCTTCCTTTGTTTTAAATATGTCATACAAAAGAGATATTCGAAAATTATCAAATTAAATCGTTGATTGAATTGAAAAATATCCATAAACCTTTTCCCTTTGTTTTTCAAATATGCAGGAAGAGTGAACAAACGCATAATAAGATTAAATACAAAATTGGTATTCAGGGTGCCCGTCACTGGTGTTATGCCAGCCTCTAATGGTAATAGGATTGGGCAACGCACGAGTGATACAGCATGAGTACCCACAAAAAAGGCGTGGAGAAGTTTTTACAGGGTTTGAAACGCATGAGCGACGTCCGTGTTGCAAGTGTGTATAGGCTACAAAAGGGCAAAACCCATAGGAGAGGTAACAACGGCAAAGTTTCGCTTATCGGGGCTTTTTTGTAGTATTCGTGTTTATATGCAATCTGTACCCAAACGAATAAACCTTGACTGCGCATGAAGGTACCTCACATTCACAAAAACATCGTGTTTCAGTTCATACGGCCTGCCTGATGGTAAACAGTCATCGTAGGCTATGGACATTTACAATCATGCGTGGTGTCAGTCATGCGTTGACGACCCTCTAAACGCATTTCGTAAAGAATTCCATTCTGGAAATTCCTTGGAAAAGAGGTTTTTCCATCCCTTGGAAAAATCTCGGCTGGGAGCTCAATCCACAGCTTGAGAGTTCTCGTAAGAAATCTTCTCTGGAACCGCACAGTACGAGACCATTGCGGTTCCAGCGTGTGAGGGTGAACTCCCCGAGGTAGGTAAACTCCTAATATCTCAGCGATTCGAGCCCATTGGCTAATGGGAGAATATTTTAACCAATAAGCCGATAAGTGCCACAATGTTGATCCGCCAACTAGCCAATAAGAGCTTCGCGTTCTACTTTACCCTTCAACCCGTAGCGATGATATGAGTTATTATTTTTTATTTTTATTTTTATTAATATAAATACATAATAAAAAAATAACTATTCCGCGCGGACGAAGTCGCGAGCACAGCTAGTTATTTCATTTCATTTCATTTATTCACATAAAGGTTTTAACATGTAGTACAACACAAAGTGGAAAAAACGATGGTGAGGTATATTACAAACCGCCTTATCTGGCACACGTGATGTACAATTTAAAGATATTAACATGGATATATAAGAACTAACAACATGGATACTACAACAAAGAGATGATAATAATACATTCTGTTTTAACAATTCTGTAACATTTAGTTTGATTTCCATTCATTTAGATCAATTGAATTAATATTAATTCATTAATTATCATTCATTAACATTCATTTTTCCCCTTAGATATACCAATAATAAAAAAAACATACATTCTATTCCATGTCACATTGATTAAATATGTCCATAGGTTATTTACTTCGTGACCCTGTCACACAAAAAGCGCTTTCCCGATTTTCATAACCCTGTGGATTATGACTTAATTCCTCACTATCAGTCAGGCCGTATATTTGCTTCCTTACCTATCCATCTATCTATAACTACACGCCAAATCCCTTACGGGGTAGGCAGAGAGAACCGAACGTCACGTGACTCGATCCTTACATACCTCACTCGCTTCTTTAACATTCATTGCTCTTTTCATGCACGCTCGCCGGTTTCTAGGGCTCCTGACATTACCTTCTGATAGACACAAACACTACACACTTTCACATTGTATATCTGCTTCGTCATTCTTTCATCCTGCATTCTTTCTAAATGTCCGAACCAACGGAGCATGCCTCTTCTTATTTTAACACCGACACTCTCTTTCATATCAACTCTGCCTCTAACCTCATCATTGCTAATACGGTCTACAAGCGTTACGCCACAAATTTGGCATTTCAACCGCGTTTATCCTACTTTCATGCTCTTTCTGCTATACCCAGCTCTCGCTTCCATAAGCAAGCGTTGGGACCAGCACTGCATTGTGCATAGCCAGCTGCGCCTTCTGGCTCAGGTTTTTACTGCTAAGAAGTTTACCCAACGCTCCATTCACACTATTCCCAGCAGTCACTCGCCTTTCCACATCTGCGGTGTACCTTCCATCCCTGCTGAAAGCGCATCCAAGATATACAAACTCACCCACTTGTTCCAACACTTCATCATCTACCGTAATCCTTACATTGGTTCTGGTTTCTTCTCTTCTTAGTGTTATAAAAATACAATATGGTTCCATCGACCACTTTTTATTTTCATTTAAGTGTAAGGCATTGTCCTCAAAAGTTAAAATTCAATTCAAAGAAAAGAACGTTGAAGTTATATGCTTGGATATGAGCTGGTGGGGTTTAGTATACTCGCAATCATTCAGGTATCAATTGCCTAGATGGCTGTTGTGTTGCTGCGTGTGAGGAGTAAGCTCCTAAGGAGTAGCTGTGTTAGCAGCAGAGGTGGCATCTCGCGAGTGGTACTTTGTATTCCAAGCGTTCTTAGTCTACGGTAACCGCTTTACAATAGGTGGACCGTATGCTTGTATGCTTCCCGACGTTGTATATAAAAAATCGGCCAAGTGCGAGTCGGACTCGCGCACGAAGGGTTCCGTACAATTATCTATAAAAACGGCAAAAAAATCACGTTTGTTGTATGGGGGCCCCCCTTAAATATTTGTTTTATTTTAATTTAATTATATATTCTTAAAGTGAATATATAACTAAATATTCTGTGAATATTTGAAGCGTCTACCTGTTGGCGTTATCAATATCGAGCAAAAACGAGCAAAAAAATCACGTTTGTTGTATGGGAGCCCCCTTAAATATTGACTTTATTCTATTTTTTAGTATTTGTTGTTATAGCGGCAATGAAAATACATCATCTGTGAAAATTTCAACTGTCTAACTATCACGGATCATGAGATACAGCCTGGTGACAGACGGACGGACGGACAGCGGAGTCTCAGTAATAGGGTCCATTTTACCCTTTGTGTACGGAACCCAACCGTATTGAGATTTTGTAAATACTTGCAATGGAATTTTGCAAATTTGTAATAAATGCCATTTTCTTTGTTTCAGATTAACTACATACCTCAGCTTTCTTTGCTAAACTCTACTTCTGACTTCAGGTAGGTAAGTGTCTCTGTATCAGTGATATTTTTAAGTTTGTCAGTGATACGAAAGCTTGATTATATTAAGGCAGACGAGAGACAGTCCACGGGTACTTTTTTGTTTGTCAAAATAAATCACTTGTTTTTTATATGCAACGTCGGGAATCACACAAACATACGGTCCAGCTGACGTAAGTGTAATACATTAAATATCACTCGCATGATGCCACCTTTGTAACTAACACAGCAACTACTTAGGAGCTTACTGGCGACCTCACTGACATGCAGGAACATACCAACCCTCCAAGGAGTTGTTATTTAGCTGCGGTTTACTGTGCGATGGGGAACCTACGAGCATTGGTGTTAAAGAAGCATTGTTAACCGCTCTGCCATCAATGGGTTTTATTTTTTCCCATGGAACTCTAACTTATTTATAAGCACCGTGAGTATTCATATGCATTATGTAAAAAGTTGTTATTTGGCTATTACAAACATACGCTAGAATTTTATTTATTAGATGTTTAAAAAAAACACTATACCTACATAGTACTATATAGTACCTATATAGTATATACTCATTTAAAATGAAAACAGCCTGTATATATAATGGTCGTAAAATTCAGAAGTACCATACTATTTGGTGATAATACGTAGTTGTGACAATACTAAAATTTTATGTCCTTGCCGTGTTGCTGGGCTCATGTCACGTGCCAAAGCGACAGCCGTTTTGCTGACACGAATTTGGGTTATACAAGGGTTTTTAAATGTTACGTGCTCCGAAGATATGAAACGTTCCCTTACTCTGTTTGTAGGTCATCATCGTTATCTCATCCAACGACGTGGCGCAGTAGTATAGTAGCAGTTATTTGTAGCTCCAATCTCATGGAGCTTGGTTTTCAAATTTTATATATGTCTCTTGAAGTCTTATAAAAATACTATAAATGTGTAATATCTATTGGGGAATTAATGTGATAACTTTGTAACATATGAGGCATCACGTACACAACTTGTGTCGTCTGGAGATATTATAGATTTATGTTAGTTACACAACACTTATCTATCATAGACTATTGTATGTTGTTCGAAACTTCGTCCGCTCGTATCTCATTGGATTTGAAATGAGTTTTCTAAACAAATGCATAGAACACAATATGCACATTCTTAAGTCCGTAAATCCTGCGTTCGTGACCAATTTTTGAACTTATGTGGTTGAAGCATGCTCGCGGTGATCCCTGCTAATCCAGCTGATTGTATATATGCCCAAAACTGCATTGACCACGTAAGTCCTGGAGCGTCCCTGAGTGGCGAGGTGCACTGATTTGTCGCAATCAGTGCGAAACATAGCGCAGGCGGCAGAGAGGACAGCTGCTACCGACACCTTTATCCAGCGTCGTTTCCGGCTGTGTTAGAGCTGAATTCTGTTAAGGCATGTGGACTATGAGAAATTAATTTTAAGACGAAGGAGTTAATGGACGTAATTTAGGCGCCCGTAGCAGCTAGGGCAGCAACGGTTGCAGGTGCATGCGGTTCCTACTCCAGATGGCGAATAACTGCAGAACGACTGTATAGTAGCCGAGTCAGAGACGACCAGGTTAGCCATTGCATCGACAGCCTTCATCTATTAACGGTAGTCAATGCGTGCAGACTGACACAAGTTCGCACGAACTAATTGATGACAGAAACACACAAAGTAATCTTGATAAAATTGCGTGTAAAAAAAAAGTTTCAATCATTATTAACCAATCTTATTTTTATTGTAAAATTCCTAAGAAATATACCTTCGTATTATTGTATTTTGGATTTTTTTCTTGTATTTAGATACGATTTAATAAGGAGAATACAAATATTAATCATATAAGTAAGTAAGTGCTTAAAACTAATAGTGAAATAATATAAAATAGTAGAGTTTTATTATTAAAATCAATATAGTATTGTCTTAGGTTTTCGCGATTGTTATACATTGAATTAAACAATTTTTAACGGAAGTATCGCGTGTTTTATTTATTTTGTTGAACCTGACGTTTCGAATGCAGTCGCAGGAAGACTAAGGTGACATTTGTCTTACATTGGTTATTCTACTAATTATTACATCTACCGACATGGATGGATTAATTATATAATGTTCCGATTTACACAAAAATCGCTCATGGTGTCCAAATGTTTTTGAGTAGATCCCTGGGTTTGTGACTTGATTATTTTTAGAACTGGATCCCAAGCAGGTGGTACAATGCGATAAGCAATACTTCTCGTGTCACAAGCGTTCGTAGAATCAGCGGTAATTACATCAGATGAACCGTACGCTTGTTTTTTTCCGACGTTGTACGAGTATAAAGGAAACAACGAGATGATAGATGTGTGAATTCAATGCTGCAATTTAATATATTCCTAAATCCTCACAATTTCCACCCGTATTCCACAAATTTCCACCGTCCTGATGTATGCAAGGAATTCAAGATATTATTCCGTTCTCGACGCCAAAGAACGTGATTGCGATTTACAGTCAAACATTTGCATAAAGTGGAGGGAAGAAAACAATTTGGAGGTGGTTTGAAGAAAACAGGCATTAAGTTCACCTCGAAATATTGTAAGAAACATTGTATCTTTAATTATACCCGTGTGAATGAATTTTAGGGCATTGTGTGTGTCAGTAACTTGTTAAATTAGACCACGTAGATGTAACTGCGGAACACCGGTTCTCAACCTAGCGGAAACTTAACCGAGAGTCACTCACATTATTAATTAGATGTAAACATACACAACATTTATCTATGTTCTAGCTGTGCCCGCGACTTCGTCTGCGTGGAATATTATTTATTTATATTAATAAAAATAAATAAAATTTCTAAAATGAAAGTAGCCTAAGTTACTCTTTATTACATTAGCTGTCTGTCAAAATCGGTCCTGCCGTTTCAGAGATTAGCCGGAACAAACAGATAGATAGACAGCCAAAAATTGTAAAAATATTCATTTTAGTATATGTACCGTGTATACATCCATATGCTTTTAGTAAAAAGCAGTTATTTTAATATTGAAAACAGACACTCCAATTTTATTTATCTGTATAGATATGTTCACGTAGGCGGAGAGAACCGAGTGCCACAATACGTCATTACACACTTCATTCGCTCTTCAACATTCATCGCTATTTTCACGCACGTACCTTAGTCCTTTGGGGTCCTGATAGTACCTTACGATAAAACTTTACAGAGAATTGTTATTAGTATTAAAAAGCTAAAAGTGCTTAAGTAGTATGTTTCATTAACAAAAGTATTTCAAATTTACATACCGAATTTGAAAGTAACAAATATATAAATTATATAAATTGAGACATAATTTACTGACTATATGGAATTCTTCTTTGGGGTAACTCCGCGGACATTAACACCATCTTTTTATTGCAAAAGAGAGCCATAAGAGCTATCTACAAACTTGGTCCCCGGGAGAGCCTTAGAGAAAAATTCAAAGAAATAAATATTTTAACAGTCGCATCGCAATATATCTATGAAAATCTTTTATATGTCCATAAAAACATAGACTCATTTTGTAAAAAGAGCGATACTCATAGCATAAATACTAGATATAAGCATAATCTTGTGTTACATGCAAGCTGTCTCCACAAAATAAGTAATTCTTTTATGGGGCAATGTATACGGTTCTATAACAAACTTCCCAGCAATATAAGAGAATTGTCAATAAACAAATTTAAAACTACTATTAAAGCCAAATTGTGTAGCAGGGCATATTATAAAGTATCTGACTATATTAATGATAAAAATGCCTGGGAGTGAGTCGATCCAATTATAATGTAATTAATAAAATATGTAAATTTGTTTGGACACCAAAAGAGGGATGCCTGAGTTTTTTGGCAGTATTTTTATCAGTGCTCACCTAGTCATAAACTGCACGGTAGGGAAAAAAATTGTGACGATTCCAAACAAATGTAGCCATTTTTACGGAATAAAAAGATTTTGACTTTGACTTTGACTGAAAAACTATCTAATCGCTGTCAGGTTCACTTTACCCATCAGTGCCTTTTGTAAGGTAGAGGTTCTTTACTAGTTGAATATAGATATGTCTTTTTCTGATATCCTACTTCTACGATTCCTTTCTCGATTCACTTCGACGGCTTTATTTTTTTCTATCGTTAGAATCCAAGATTTTGTTGTCTCGTATCCTTCTCCACCCTTCTCCTTGCTTTACTTGATTACGACGATGTCGCGTATTTAAACTACAAAACTTTTGTATTCGATTTATCATTGGCTTGTGCAAATACTCAGTTACTGTGAAAAAAAAAAATTGCTCATTGGTGGTTGAAAAAGTTTGGGAAGCAATTGCAAACGGGCTACATGGCATCGAGCCATATTTCTTGCCTTGCATAATACAGTGGCACCCTACCGAGGTAACAAACGCAAATGAATATGCATTAGAATGTTAGAAGTCCTATGAATACTTATTGACTAACTAGCATGGAAAATGTATACATACGAGTATATAGGTATATACATATTTCTTTGGCTGTTAGTTTTTGTGATAAGGCAAGCTACGTGTATTTTAAAAGAGCGTGTGATAAACACACGACTCCTCACATACCCAGTCACGACTTAGTTACCGACCGTTTATATGGTTTTCACCACAGTCTTTCGCCTTGTGATCTTCTAGTGAATCACACGGCTGGGCTTCGACAATTAAGAGTCTAGGACATTGACTGTCGATCTAGATATGGTGAAGACTTTCGATTCGGTCCAGTTTCGCAGTCTTGTAGCGAAGTTGTCATCGCATGGGCAGCCCGAGGGTTTTTGTAAACGGGTTGCCTGTTCCTTGTCCAGCCTTATTAGATCTTAGCTGCTCCGATAGAATGGACGTCAATGCTGGCGATTATACTGCTTCGAAGTTGCTTACGCAGAGCTGTCCCCACGGTTCAATATTGACATATTTGCATCAAATTAAGAAGATAAAAAATATCAAAAATGGGTGCCTCATGATCTGAAGAAATTCTTTCTTCAGATCAGTCAAATTGAACTTGTGTTGAAACTTGTGTTGCCTTGTTGAATCGGTACAGTAATTAAGGAATATTAGATCGAATTGTGACATGTGACGAAAAATGGAATCTTTAACAACCGTAAAGGAAAAATGCATTGGCCCCAGGTCAAACGCCGCAACAGTGCCCTAAAGCAAAGCTTACAAATAAAATGCGATCATAACAAAAGACTTAGATTGTTCAAACCAATTGACAAGGTACTTGAAACTTTACTGTGTGAATCGCAAGGAAGATGGGAAACTTTTACTAAAAGACTCCGCTTGTTCGCCGCGTTCTTTCAATCAGTGCCAGACAGATTAAATAAAGAGTGGTTAGAAGTCGATCATCCCGTTGCGCATTTTTTAACTGGGCTTGGAAACTTTAGGGCTAAGTTCATTTCATTTAGACTTGTGTCATCGCCTTTATGTGGATGTTCTACGACAAATCATGAATTCGAGCAAATAGCATATCATGTTCTCTGGGAGAGCGGTCTCTGGTGTCGGTAGCGGTGTGATATGTTAAATTCGTTGCATATCACATGCGTTCTGCAATCTATATTATTGAAATTAGATGTGTTAGGTAACAACTCATAATTTAAGTCCCAATAGTGTTAGATACTTGATAAACCGTGGTGCATGGCAGTTGAGCTTCACTTGACTAGCCATCTCTTTGAGGTTTTTTAATGCCTTATTTGTTATACTTCTGTTTCTCACTTTGCCTAGAGGGGTCAATTCCAAAATACTCCTACAAATTTCTTCTGATTAAATTGGTTGTGAGTTCCATAGCAGCTGTAATTTAATCCCCGGGACAGCAATGAAGTTGTTAATTCTGGCTACACAGGAGACACAGTGGTGGGAAAGAGTGGTGGGCCTGTCCCGTTTAAAAAAAAGGTCATGTTAATATCCTTAGCCATAGCGTGGTGTAAAGCTGTGATATATATGAGTCTGAAATTAAAGATACTGTCTATATGAAGAGCAGGTGAATAATACAGTTCAATGTTATCAACATACAAGTCTATACCGCTCAGAAAACTCCATTTGCTCCGGTATCTCAATTCTAGAACACCTCTTAAGGACGGAGCACACCCTTTTTGCCCGTTTGCGTGACGTACACGTGCACATAAACATAATGCGTACAGTTACGCATTGCAGCTCTCAAGAGACAACAGGCTACGTGCTCTACGCAGAGCGGAACGGCAACGTCGCATTGACGCGTGCAGTGATGACGTGGTATTCAATACTATTGCCTATAGGACGTCACACTAAACTGGTTTGCACAGCTCTGCTACTTAGCCCAAAGCTGCAGTGGCAGTAGCGCCGGTCACATAGGTAATACGACCAACAACCGCTGGGGAAAAAAGATTCTCGAATGGCGGCATCAAGGTACATGTACACGCGGGGAGGGACGATACTCTAACCTCACCTAAAGAAAAGAGTCTGAGTGTGGATGCAGGTGGCTCGGAATCAAGGCTAGTGGCTCTCTACAGGGGAGGCCTATATCCAGCAGTGGACGAGTAAAGGCTGAAATGATAATGATGATGAGACAATAAGGTTAATTTTAGGCAGTACCCTGTTCTGTTCCAAAAATAAACATTTAGTTAAAAATAATGTAAATAAGCCAATACGATTTCCTTCCGTGAAATATGTAAACAGTATATTTTCGTTTCGTGCTGGGAAGTTGGCTTTGACACAAAATCAGGCTATTTATATTCGCTGAACCTAGACCTATCTTCCTAAGTCGAGTCCTGGGCAAATCAACATAATCAACGCATCTATATCCCACTCGGGGTCACTCCTGGGGATATTGTGTATTCCTGTAGAAAGGATTTGGGAAGTTCATATCTAACGATAGGGTCTGATTTAAAGAGGTTAAGGTACTGGCTTTTGTGTTACATGTTTATATCACCCAACCGATGTCAGCTAAGTTGCTGACTTAGAACATTCCACTCGATAGGTAAAAAATCTAATGTACTTATTGTAAAAGAAATAAATTAAAATAAAAAACTTCTACAGGTAACTTCGGAACTGAATTTCGTTGGAAATGCCTACAACCGGAAAACCAATGCTTGTATACGTCAACATGCACCTAGCTACCCGCATGCACCCCTGCCACGCTGATTTACGCATACGTCTACGCTTTACTTTACGCATACGTGATGCGCAAGTAACGCAACCAGCTGGTGCGTACCCAGCCGTAAGGCTTTTAAGCCTGTCCCAGACGTAGATCGTACGATAACATGCTGTCTCGCTCTGAAAATATGAAACATGTTGAGTCTGTATTTCCATGTTCCATACTTATAGAGTGAGGCAGCAAGTTATCTTACGATGTATTTATTATAATTGTATCTTCATCTGTGACGGGATTTAGGCATTCTTTTGCTGTATGTTTACTCCCATGCACGATGGCTGACAAAGATTGGGAGAATGGATCAAGAAGTTCGTCTGATGAAGAAGACGCAATGTTACTACTGTTGTGTCAGAATATTCTGATGTATGCAAAATTTACGTAAATAAATAGTTGGTATCATTACATGGAAGTATTGCTCTATTTTTCCCCCCTAATAAAATTTTAATATTCTTAATTTTTAGTGTCGTAGAGATCTTTATGTTTTTGAAATAATTCACTAGTTTGTCTTTATTGACAGACACTCATCTGACGGTAATTAGTGAAAGGTGGGTTGTTGGTTGTATGAGCTGGCCTTCTATGTATCTCGTTCGTCTGACTAAATTTATTTTACGCTTCAGCGTTTCCTTAACTGCTCTGTAGCCCCTCTGTTTACTAGAATGCCCAATAGAGTCCGGCATGTTCTGAGTCAACAACTTAGCTGACTTCGGTTGGGTGATATAAACATGTAACACAAAACCCAGTACCTTAACCTCTTTAAATCAGACCCTATCGTTAGATATGAACTTTCCCAAATACTTTCTACAGGAATACACAATATCCCCAGGAATGATGTAGATGCTTTGATTATGTTGATTTGCCCAGGATCGACTTAGGAAGATAGATCTAGATTCAGCGAATATAAATAGCCAGATTTTGTGTCAAAGTCAACTTCCAGCATGAAACGAAAATATGCTATTTACATATTTCATGGAAGAAAAGTCTATACCCTATTTACATTATTTTAACTAAATATATATCTTTGGCACAGAACAGGGTAAAGCCTAAAACTAACATCTCATCTCATCATCATTATCATTTCAGCCCTTCCTCGTCCACTGCTAGATATAGGCCTCCCCTGTAGAGAGCCACTTGCCTTGATTCCGAGCCACCTGCAACCATAGACTCTGTTCTTTTGGGGGAAGAATGGGGGCTTGATCGTCCCTTTCCGCGGGTACCTGTACCTTGACGCCAATCGAGAACCTTTTTTCCCTGGCGGAAAAAAGGTTCTAAAATGGCGTTTCTCATGGTCGTATGAGCAATGTGGCCGGCCCACTGCCACTGCATCTTTGGGCTATGGCTGTTACTTTAGTTTTACCGAGGATATCCTTATTTCTGATTATATCATGCAGTGAGACCCCGAGCAAAGCCCTATCCATATTTTCTAAACCAATTCCATTCCTTATTGTCTAAGAAACGCATATATAAATAAATAGTGAAATTTTGAAAACGGATTTGATAGCATGGACACCGATGTTGGCGTAAAGTACACTCTGTGTTATTAATAAAAAAAAATGAGGGCACCACTTAGCTTTGTACGGCCTTTTAAGTTGTGGAATAAAGTTTCAGTCGAAGTTATCCAAGGGACTACGACATGAGGTTTTAAAAAAAGGCGTGGAGAGGTTATTACAGAGTCGGTAAGCAGTACACTTGTAGCTAACAAGTGGTGTAAAGAAAACTTTTATTTCGATAGCTTCGTGATGCGGTTACTCGAATTCGTACCTTATGCAAATAAGATATGTTCTCTTCGTGTGTGACAGAAATATATGTAATTTTACTGCCTTTCAACATCCTCGTAGAGAAGTGTCGCGTATATACAATATGCATGATATTGATAAAACGACTCTTCTTCTTCGTGTTATCCCACTAGGATTGGCGGGGTCCTAAGTGGAAAACCTAAGCTTAAGGATTTGCCGAAGGCACTGATTTTAACATGAAGTTTCTGCTATCTGACCTCCACAAGCCATAGGGAAACCAGATCTTATGTTAAGTCACACGTCTTTCGAAATATTTTTTTTTTTTTTTTTTTTTTTAATATTTGCGGACAAATTACACAGCGCCATTAAGCCCCAAAGTAAGCGAAGCTTGTGTTATGGGTACTAGACAACTGATAAACATACGTAAATGTTTTTTTTTTTTGTAAATACATACTTATTATACATAGAAAATACCCAGACCAAGACAAACAGACATGTTCATGCACACAAATGTTTGTACTGTGTGGGAATCGAACCCACAAGCGTTGGTGTCAAAGTAGCGTAACAACGCGTTTCACCACTGCGCCACCGAGCTTGATTCATCAATTCATTGGATGTGTGGGTTTCCTCGCGATGTTTTCCTTCACCGCCAACCAAGTGACGAAATGCCGATAACACAACCTACTACTGATGCGCATGAACGACATATTTTATACAACGTCGGGAGATATAAGCATACGACCGGTCTGATCGAGCGGTTACCGTAGCCTATGAACAGTCGCAATACAAGGAGTGAACCACGCGCTTTGCCAATCCTGCTGCGAACACGGGAACTCATCAGGAGCTTACATGTACCTAACCTCGACATCAACCTGGATGGCAAATAGTTAAAGTTCATAAATATTTTTTTATATGCAACGTTGGGAGGCAAGCGTTCATTCCATCTCATGTAAAGCGGTCATCGCAACCAATGAACACATGCAATACATTATGTAGGTACCACTCGCGCGATGCCCTCTCTGCTGTTAACACAACTTCTTAGGAGTTTACTGGTAATGTCGTCCACTCGCAGGAATACGACAACTCTCCGGGTACTTGTTTTTTGTCTGCGGTTTTCTGTGAGGTGAAGGCACTATCCCAGAACTCGGCACGCGTAAATAACTTTAGCGTATTGCTCGTCTTTGTATCGGCTTATTTAATTTGTAATGAACATTAGGTATAAATAAATAAAAATGCTTTGAACATCCTGTATGTACATATGTAGGTAGACCACAAGAACGAGAAAAGTTGGCGACATTCTGCACACACGAATGAGAAGGTTTGTTAGCGACAGAAACTTTTTATGAGGGTTATTTAATCAAGTTCCATTTGAAATATATCTTCTTAAGGGTTCCACAGCAAAGAGATAAGAAAAAAATCCTCATTTTGATTTTATTTCTCCATTGTTATATAGTTCCTATACTATATCTCCGATTCTTGTAACGCAAAAGTCTGAAATATTACAAATTATTAAGGGCATTCAGGGTCCATATCTCCGCACACGCCTATCAAAAGACCGGGGTTAACACCCGTGATTAAAGACAAACATAATAATAAATAAATAAATGTGATTGAGGCATAAATAAGTAAATTATTTTATTATTTGTCTGAGTTCGGCTTCACACGGATAGCTGAGCATATAAGTAGCTCCCGGTCGGCATGATTTATGTCGAAATTTTCTACAATCATCGTCATAATTCAGCCATCATACACATAGTCATTATATTATTATTTGACATTATTGTTGTATTTCGAGAAGCTCAACTAGACGTTTTACGACAAGAAATATGATATAAAGCATTCAAATACGGGCGAAACGAACTATAGGGCATATAAGTTTCTATATGAAATGGAATCGAGAGAAGTTACTTGCTTTTAATCTTTTAATAGTGAACTTAAAGAAACTTCTCAGAATTTCTCCCTTACAAAATCCTTTCCACATGCTGGCTTCTCTGCGAAACTTATACGGTTTAAAAACGGCAATAGTTTATGTTCGTGGAGCGAAATAATTCCTTTTCATTCATGAATTTCTTACATACTCATAAGTTGCATTGAAAAGATGAAGATAATTTGTGACATTCGCAAAAATTTTTTTTTATACAACATCCGAAAGCATACAAGCGTACGGCCCACCTGATGTAAAGCGATAATCGTAGCCAATGAACGCTTGTAAATACATTAAGTATCACCAGCGCGATGCCACATCGACTGCTAATACAGCAACTCCTTAGGAGTTTACTGGTGACCTCACTTCCACGCAGGAACACAACAATCCTCCGGAGAGTTGTTATTTGCCCTACCTTTCTTAAAAACACCCAGACCAATTCAAACAGAGATGTTCATGCACATACATGTTTGTCCTGTGTAGGAATCGAACCCACGAGCGTCGGTGACAAAGTCGCGTTATTAACCGCTGCGCCACCGAGCTTGTCAAATATATCCTTATGCTAGTCGATGCTGGTAGTTGGCCTGAAAAAGAGCACGTAGAAATAATACTATACAAAACAGATACACAATGCGAAAATAGAAGGATGTAGGAGCCGAGGAAGTTCAAGACTCCTCTACCACGGTCAAATTGGTCGTGTTTTATCCTAAAGATTGTTAGGAGCCACAGAAAACCAGAGAATGAAATTTAACAAAAAACTCGATTGCGCTAAAACAACTCAAAACATGGAAACAAGATGTCCTACTTCTCTCTTAAATCTCAATATTATAGCCTCCGGATATCCGGATAAGTTCGATACTTAAGGATGTATTTACGAGCTTGGAGAGTGAACTAGAACATCTTATTTTCACGTTTTAAATTCATTTCTAACGCAGACGGTGTTAGCGACGAGCTCATTAAGAGTAATATTTTATTTTATAAGGTACATAAATAAATAAATAAAGGATGTAGGAGCCGAGGAAGGCCAATACTTAGCTACCATGACCAAATTCTATCTATTCTTCTATCAGAAGGTGATGTCAGGAGCCTTAGAAACCAGCGAGCGTGCATGAGAAGTGCAATGAATGTTAAAGAAGCGTGTGAGGTGTGTAAGGATCGAGTCACTTGGCGCTCGGTTCTCTCTGCCTACCCCGCAAGGGATTTGGCGTGAAGTTATAGATAGATAAATAAATAGTATATGTAGGTAAGCCTAAGTCTGTAAAGCGGCGGTGCGATGTACAAGGAGACGCGCTGCCACATCCATATACCACATGGTGAGACCGCACGTTGTGCAACAACAAAAAAATCACAAACATATTGTGCTCAAAAGTGGTGTGTTTTTACCAATATATCGTGTCAGTAAGTGTGGGAACTTGATCATTGTGGAATCGGGAAACCTAACTCTTCAGACAGGTTTTTGTTTATATGAAATTGCTTTTATCACTTGACACTTTTTAGTTATAAATTAGACAAATTTCGAGGATTTTAATAAGACAATAAATGCATTTATAACGTATTTACTCGGAAGTGAGAGGAAATATAAGTGGTGGCTTTTATCACGAAGTGAACTTTATCAAGCTTAATACGTTTATCAATAAGTTTTTTATACAACGTTGGGAGGCATACAAGCCTATTACCCACCTGATGTAAAGCGAATACCGTACCCTTACACGATTAGTATCGTCCGTGCCATGCCACCTCTGCTGGTTACATGGCAACACAACAAGTATCCAGAAAGTTGTGATTTGACTGCAGTTTTCTGTGAGGAGGAGATACTTCCACAGATGGGCTGCTTTGATACGCACAGCCTTTACTGTTCAAAAATGTCGTCAGCTTATGTTTGTGAGGCTAATATAATTCATTTTCATACATTAATTTCTTCCTAAATTGCATTGAAAAGATGTAAGTAATCTATTGCGTTGCGATACAGATTCAGATTTAATTATTTGAATTAATAAAACATATTTTTACAAAAGATAAAAATTAGTTAGGCACACTTAGTCACATGTTACATTCTTGAAATCAAATCCTGTATCTTAATATTTTTTCACAGTTTTAGTTCTTTTAAATTTTATTTTCTCTTTTGTAAACAAACAGCATTGTGAAAATAAAATTTAAAATTCGAAAATGACTATTGAAAAAATCTTGCTAATAATAATAAATAGGTCCTTTTTCTATTACTATAAATTTATTAAAGTGTGTTTTTTTATACAACTAGATTGGCAAACAAGCATACAGCTTGCATTGGATGGTAAGCGGTCACTGCAGCCTATTGACGCTCGCAATACCACAGCGATGTTACTCGTGCGCTGTCAATCTTGTGACCTAAGGCTGTTTCGTCACACTATCCAGTAATTTCTCTGCCATATCTCACTATTCAAACCGGAACACAGCTATATAAATATAGCTACTGGCAGACCACGCAGACGACTTTTGTACAAAGTCTCCCTCTGGTTAAAAACTATAATTAAAATCGCTTTACTGTCTGTCCGTCACTATCTCACGAGTTTATAGCTCATTAACGAAGCGACTACATGACATGAAATTCGTACATTTTATGTAGAATAACGATATATTTATTATAATATATAATAATAGCATGTGGAGTGTCATTAATTGTCTCATTGAGCAAAGTACTTTTTTTTATTTTTTTTATATGTGATATAGTTTTAGCTGTGTATGTTACTAGTGACATTATTTTTTCTTTCGCAGGTTGTTCACGGTGTATGTAAGAGACATTGAGCTACTATGTAGGTACTAGAGGAGCTATCCTAAGTAAAAGTCTTGTGAAAAACTTCCACTGCAGCGCTGAAATAATTTAGATGTCTATCCCAAAGATTAGAAGATACAGCATTAAATCGCTTCTAAGGAGTATTTTTCTCGCGACCAAAAGGTGACCAAACCGTGATTTTCATGGCGCTTACGCGTTTTGTTCAACGTAGTATAGCAATGAGTTGTTGCCGATCGCCAACATAGCATGGCGCAGACATTTGGTTCGCGGTGTCGGTTCTAGTAAACTAGTACATAATAATTCAATAGTTACAGCACCGATAGCCTAGTGGATAAAGGACGAGACTATTAATCGACTAGTAGGATTCAGTGTGAAATTGTAGGTTTTTTTTATACTACGTCGGGAGGTATACAAGCATACGGCCTACCTGATGTAAAGCAGTTACTGTAGCCTATTAATATTTGTAATATATGTAGCAATGATGTTAAATAAAATAGGGAATTAACGAGATAAAGCTTATATTTTCGGAACAACGACACGTCTTTAATTAATTTACAAAATTCGCAGCCTATACGTCTTTTCGTCTTTCTCTCTCCAGCAATTCTTCTTAATTCTTTCAATGTCACAATCAACCACAAACATCTCTAACAGTTCACAAAGGTTTAATACTCTGCATTCAGTCACCCGTCCTACATATATTAAGTATCACTCGCACGATGCCTCCTCTGCTGCTTACACAGCAACTCCTTAGGAGCTTTCTCGTGACCTCACTCATACACAGGAATACAACAACCCTCTAGGGGTATAAATAACAACTTATTTGGCTGCGGTTTTCTGTGAGGTTGAGGTACTTCCCCAGACGGGCTGCTTTGATGCGCCCTACCTCACTTGAAACATCCAGACCAAGACAAACAGACATGTTCAAGCACACAAATGTTTGTCTTGTATGGGAATCGAACCCACGAGCGTTGGTGTCAAAGTCGCGTCATTCACGATTGAGCCACCGAGCTCGACGAATGGTCTTCGTATTTTCGGATAATTTAAATTATCACTTGTCCAGCTGTGAAGGAAAATATCGTGAGGAAACCCTGAAGTCTGAGAAGTTATATTTAGAAAAACGTGTGACCTAGCCTAAGAAAGGTCTGGTTTTCTTCTACGTAAGATGTAGAAAGGTGCAAAAATTTGTATCTTTGCCAATGCTTAGGCTTAGGTAGGGACACACGAATCCTAATGTATTAGGAAATAGGGAAAGGCCGCCTATTGTACTTTCTTATTTTTCTTCTTATTTTTTAAGACGGGTATATATATATATATAATAAGTCTACATCTTCACACCGAGTTCTTTGCGGCGTAGGCAGAGATTAATGCTTCAATAGTTGTCGCTAGACACAATTACGACATCAAAATAAGTCCCTATATACCTATATTTGCTTAACCCGCAAGCGAATCGGTTTGAAGATATATACAGATTGATATTATAAATATGATCAATTTAACTGTAACCAAAATAATTTCTTGTTAGCAATTAATTGACAACTTATTGAAAAATGTTTTGTTTTTTAGATTTTGTGATTTTAATACTATTCTATTTTCAAACATTTTATAACTTCACCGCTCGCCGACGGCTGGAAATTCATTCTAACAAACTTGAACGCAATGATCGCGTAATGTGCGTTCCAAGAGAAATATTCTACCGAGAACTCTTTAGTTGTGAAATATCATGAAAATGCCCTAAATGGAATGGTTTTCCAGGGTCGGCAGCGTACGAGTGGCACCCCTGGTATTACCAAGTGTCCATAGGCTACGGTGACTGCTTACTATCAGGCAGGCCGTATGCTTGAACATGCGTACGGCCTGCCTTAGTGATATAAACATCTTTTGAAACCTACAAATTTACAAGCTGCTATACTTTTATAATGTTCACGACCACGTTTTTCATTAAAAGTGTGATAATCGTGACTAGATGTCACGATTAATATCACTAAAGGATCGCTACCGACGCCATACAAACAAAAATGACGAATCAATTCAAATACTCACTGACTATACTGCATTTTGTATTGCATCTATATATGTATGTATGTATATCTTCACGCCAAGTCCCTTGCGGGGTAGGCAGAGAGAATCGAGCGCCATAAGACGCGGTCCTTGCATACTTCACTCGCTTCTATGACATTCATAGCTCTTTTCATGCACGCTCGCCGGTTCCTGCGGCTCCTGACATCACCTTCTGATAAAACACGACCAATTTGGTCTTGGTAGGTTAGTCTCGGCCTTCCTCGGCTCCTACATCCTTCCACTTTTGTATTGTATATCTGTTTCGTCATTCTTTCATCCCGCATTCTTTCTACATGTCCGAAAAATATATATAGATATTGTTAACATAAATTTTGTAATTGTATAAGGTTCTTTTGCTTTATGCGCCACCTACATTCATTTATGTCAATTCTCCTTTAAGTTAAGGTTGCTTGGAAGAAATGCATTAGCGCATATTTGTATTATTTATTGGTGCATTAAAGAGTTTTGTATTGTATTGTACTATACTTTATTCTTATAGAGATAAAAAAGGTCAGAGATAAAAAAATCTCTCATACTCGTACATTATTTGCTTTTCTTCTTCCTAGCGTTCCCGTTTTGTAATCCATTATATTTGGCGGAATCCGCTACCTAAGTCTAACGATTTGGCGCAGATGCAGATTTTGATATGGTGCGACTGCCATTAGATCTCTATATCTCAACGATAAACCAGACATTTCATATGTGATTATTATCATTTAAACTTGTGTCTGAAATGAATGGTACTTTAGCTAAAATATCTGACTGGGGACGGCTAAACTTGGTCGAAATCAACCCCAAAAAGACACAAGTTAGCGCGTTCACCACTAAGAAAATCCCATTTGCTGTCGTTCCTAAATTCCAGTAGGCCGATTGTACTAAAAAACTGCAACTGCACTGCAGCGCGACGTCGCTGCTGTCAGATCGCTCAACGAAACGTCAAAATGTACGCATTTTGACACACGCCGCGCTGCAGTGTAGTTGCAGTTTTTTAGTAGAATCGGCCTACAGAACACACCTCATACCGTCACCAAATGGCATATGTATAATTTCACTAGCACTTATGTTACAAAATACTATCGAAATTGTCACATAAAACTAATTTTATACTGAATTGTAAAAATTTCAAGTATAACATCAATGTCACTCATCAAAAGCTCGGGAAGAAGTCTTATTAAATATAAGTATAATGACATCTATTTTTTTAAAGCGTTTATTCTAAACATTAGTATCTATTTGAAATGTTTACAAATGCTGCGTCACGAATACCCACAGGGTTTATCTGTGTACAGCGAGTCGTTCATCAAACGAAATTATTTATGTAGTAGTTTTTAAACTTCCCTTTAACTTTACATAAGTTGCTTTTTGTAAGTATATATTCTGCAACTGGTTTGGCAATTCATTTCCATATGTTGCAGTAAGATAATTACACGATCTAGCGCCATATACATTATTTATTTTTGGTAGAGGATATTTATTTTTATGAGATATGTTTCGCAGATGGTTCGGCCAATTTTGAATTATAATATGAATAATTCAAAAGCATTGCTTAATTATTTATTCACGATATTCATGTTTGTATTTTTGGATGATGATGTAAAATAGAGAGTTGGTCTGAAAGAGAGTGTCGGTGTTAAGATAAGAAAAGTCATGTCCAGTTTGTTCGGACATATTTAAACAATGCAGGATGAAATAATAACGAAACCGATATACAATTTGAAGGTGGAAATATGTAGACGGAGGACGACCAAGACTCACCTACCATGACCAAATTGGTCGTGTTTTATCAGAAGGTGATGTTCGCAACAGGCGAACGTGCAAGAAAACAACTATGAATGTTAAAGAAACGAATGAGGTGTGAAAGGATTGCGTTTTGTTGCGCTCGGCTCTCTCGGCCTACCCCGCAGAGGAACTGGCGTGAAGATATGAATAGATATATGAAAAATACATACACCTTGAACAAAGCCCAGTACCTCTTTGATGCCAGTTAAAAATAAAACACAGCTATGGAATAAAGCCAAAGACGTACCCGGCATTAACGGGCTTAAAATTCTAAGTTACTCCATCGGTATGCAAAAGGCTCTGACTAAGAACATGATGTCACAGTAGAGAGAAATAAACAGTAGGCCAACTAGTTTTTTTTTTCTTGACATTGTTGCCAAATGTTGTAAAAAGAAGGATAGATGTTAGGGCTTCAAAGTTCCAAATGAAAAAATGAAACTGCTATAGAAGCGTCTATCTGTCCGTCTGTTACAGCCAATTCCTTTAAAAAATCTTACAGGCACATTTAAATCGAAATTTGATATACATATTGATTTTTATGATCTAAATACGGATGAGCAACGTAAATAAATAAATGAAGGTGGGAGTCTCTATAAAGATACAAATTAGAAAAAAAAAATTTGCACTGTACTGCGTGATTTATCCTGCAACACATATTTGTTTTATCGTCCCAAATATTTTATTTTTATGATTATAAAACTACATTGAAATACGGAAAATAGTTAATTACTTATCTCTTATCTTAATCTTGAAACATCGTAGTTAATCTTCAGTATTATATGTAATAACTGTAAAAAATATTAATTATTATATAGAAGAATCAACCGCTACTGATTTAATTGTTAACATAACTGAGGAATTACGTTCAAGCGCGCATTTGTTTCAGTGTTAAAAAATTATTTCTTTGAACTTATCCTACTGCTAATGTCCCTACTGTGAATAAGTTTCGAACAATTTCCGAGTATAATAAATATGTTGTATATATAAAATAATAATGTAATCTTTCCGCCTATGCCTACTTTCTTGGAAAGTGTTGAATATTTTGTTATTATAATGCGTACACCTGTACTGTTATATCTGTACCTGAGAAGAGTATAACTGTAAACGCTAAATTGTAATGTTTACGTAAATAGGAGATTTTGCAAAATATGGACAATCTTGAGATTAAGAAGTTGTATAATAAAGGTAGCTTAACTTAGCAGGAAACCTTTTATTCATTTTAAGAGCTACATTAAAACTTTGAATTGACGAACACGGGTCCATATTGGCTCCCACAAAAATTTTATTCCTATTTTTGTTTTACTTCCGATTTGTGTTCGTAATAATAACTCTTCGAAATCCTTTTCCTCATACATTTTTTGTTCATAAATTTTTATTACAATTCATATTTTTTTCAGAACAGTTTCCTTTTTACAGTTAGTGATCATATTCAGGAACACCGTTCCTATTTGAATTCTATATATTTGTCTGTGCGTTTGTCTGTCGCTTTTTTCGAATATTCGAATTTTGACTTCAGATTCGGATTCAGCATAAAAAAGTAGAATGGGAATGTTCAGGAACACCGTTCCTATCTCTTAAGGAAAATGGTCAAAACTGCCTGGCGCTTCACCAGTCGCTGCCGCGGCACCCTCGCTTGGTTCGCTCGGCTCGCGCGCTGTAGGGTCTCAGTAACACTCCTCGCTTCGCTCGTCGGCTTAACTATTATTTTTACTGCTACCTTTTATTTTTTCCATTGCAATCCAATGCGGATAAATAATATTTATGATTAAGAAATTTATGAAAACAAATATTAGTATAAACCAGGTGTATTATTAATAATATTATGAATTCTGAGGATTATGAGTTTCGATCATTAGTATTAAATATTTTTATGAAGAGTGATCATTATGATGTAAAATGATATGAGAAACATTCTCGGACTTTCGATAATACGATTTAAAAAGTTATGTGAAAAAATGTGCACCCGACAAATAATGATAAGATCAATTGTTATACATTTTGGTATTTTTATAGGAAAATAAAGAAAACAGCATCACATACAGTGTTATGCCTCTAAATGGAATTTGAATATAATCTAACACTACTTAACTTATTTCTAAACTAATTAACTTTTTTATTACATAACATCAATAAACTTTTTATTAACACAACAAAAGTACAAGTATTAGTACAAGCTTCTTTTATGTTTCTCTGCTCAATTACTTTTTTGGTTTTAAGACTTTAAGACTTTTTTTTGGGTATTTCACGTTTCCAATTCTTTTGGTTACCCGACTGTTTCCTTCATTTTCTTTTATTGTTAGTGTTTTCTGTGTCAGATTCGTCTGTGGAACTGATTATACTTAAATGGCGATTATTTCTATTCAGACCTGTGATGATGATGATGATGTTCCAGTTCGTTAGATTCGTCTACGCTAGTGTCAGAGCTTTCGGCCAGAACTAACAGTGCTGATCCTCTACGTCGTTTAACAGGTTTGCATGGCTTATAGGCGAATCGCGTGACAAGTCTCTCAGAAAATATTGAAAATCAGCTTGATTTAAGATAATAAAGATGATAAAGTTCAACTTTTCCTTAGTCAAAGGTGAAGAACTGTGCGCTGTTGTGGTCGCCGTTTCTAAAAAAAATAGTCAGTCTGATGGGAGTCAGAACTCGCGCACCGAGAGTTCCGTACAGCACTTACACCTTACAGAAGACAGCAATAATATTTCCCGGGAATGTTATTGTATTTTTGCGAGTAAGTAAGATCACCAGGAAGCTCCTGTGGAGTAGTTACATTAGCAACGAGGGTGGCGCCTCGCGAGCGGCACTTATTGTGTATCAAGCGTTCATAGGTTACGGTAACGGCTTCCCATCAGACGAGCCGTATGCTTATGCAGCCCGGCGTAGTATATGTAAAAAAATATATAAGTCGCATTAAAAAGAAAACTTTATAATTGAAAAATATTTTGTCATACATAGATCGACGTCTATAGCACGGTCAATTTACCGTTAAAAAGTATTTTTTAATGTGATATAATTACAAATTATCGATTTTTCCCATTACTTGTGCTTTCGGACCTTACGTGTTGCCAAATTTCCTGATCGTAGTTCAACTGTAAGTACCCTATATGTTGTGGTTGTGATTTCTTGACATACGGACAGACAGACAACAAAGGATCTTATAACGGATTCTTTCAGGTACGAAACCATAATAAATAGAAATAATTACAGGAAGAAATAGGTTTTTGACACAAACATAACTCTAAAATAACTTACTTAATAATAAAACTTGAACCGGATGCAGCTGCTGTGAGGTTAACAGTTATTTGGGGTAAAGACGAAGAAATTAGCTCTGCTGTGTTCGCCGTTACTTTAATAAATTTGTAAATAAATACCTTTTATGTGCATAAAATTTAGCAAATAACTGTCGAAAACCCTAAACTTACTTACTAACAGGAACAGGCTGTATAAGCTGTAATATTTTTCTTGTTCGATTACTGCACACTATCGATCTTTTTTCTATATGCGACCATCATATTTGCTTCACCCGACGCGCGCGGCGAAGTGACGCAATGCATTTTTTGTTTTTTTAGCCCATGAAAATTTCGACCCGCAAAAGACGGACTAACCCACACCCGGGTGTGCTCTAGTCATTCTTCCGTGAGGGGCACCCTCCAGAACATATTAGAGGGAGGTGGTGAGGTCTTGCATAAGATAACATTTCGGAAGTTCGAACTGATTGTGTCAGATTCCTACTGACTAAAACACCACCTGGGACTGCATTTAGCCGAGAAGGCTTTTAAGGCTTCATTGGAAGCGATCGCCCCAGGGATACGGGACGTCGCAATGTCGCACTGTATCTCCAGTGATCTATTTATAGCAAAACCACCCCTAGTGTCGCGGTGTCGATGTACTTGGAAGCAATATAATGTAACTCCACTTACATTTTATTGCAAGTGGAGGTACAATATTGTACATCAAACTGCATGTGATTATGTTTTTTTTTTTTACTGTATAGTCATTTATACTGTTGTATTCATAGATTTTGTGAGAAATATTTTTTTAATAAAATTTCGACTGTGAAACTGTTTTTGGGTTTTAATCAATTAAAAATTAGTTTTTTGACTGTCTGCAGAAGAGTACATACCTACTATAGAATAGTTTAAAAACCTAAAAATCGCAAAAAATTGAGTTACAGTGTTATGCTTCTCAGGTACAAATATATAAATATATGAATATTTATGTTGATTTCAAAAGAGATTTATATACCACTAAGATGCAATCAAGCATGCGGCCGGTGGGTATGCAATTACCGTAGCTTATAGGTGGTTGCAATACGAAGGGTGAGTAGCACGTAAATAGCGCGTTATCGACCTCTTGAATCTGACAATTTCGACGCGGTTTATAACGCGACTTTGACACCAATGCTAGTGCGTTCGATTACCACACAGCACAAACATTTGTGTGCATGAACATGTCTGTTTGTCTTGGTCTGCGTGTTTTCAAGATAGGTAGGGCGTATTAAAGCAAGTCCCGTCTGGGGAAGTACCTCCACCTCACAGAAAATAGCGGCCAAATCAGCAGAGGTGGCATCGCGCGAGTGGTACTTAATTAAACCAGCGTTCATAGGCTAAGGTAAAGGTAAAAAAATCTCTTTGTGCCTCTTTTGAAGAATCCCGTGCTGTCTCTTCGAAAAAATCTCTGCAAGTCACTTCAACCACGATGTACTCAACTCACATATATGTACGCAAGCACAAAGTAGAGTACATCAAATTACTACATTACTACACATGAAACAGTATAAAGTTTACCCGTTTTACCCGCTAATATATCCAACCTTATTTACAAGGGAGTTGCAAGCAGCGACATATCAAAGGTAGACACGTTATACACGAACATTATTGTATTTTAAAATGGCGCAAGTACTACTATATCTACGTACAGTTATTTATTATCACACTTTGCTCTAAAAAGAGACAAATGATAGGGAATACCTGTCGTTAGAAAGAGATGAATATACATCTTTAGTTACGTATTGATTGCTGCTGAGCGCTCATTGGCGCGAGCACTGATTTACCGATATGGAGGAGACTGGGGAAAAAGCTCTGGATTTAATTAGTGTTTAAAATAATAAAACCAATTATGTACAAAACATCTATTTTCGTAATATAAATTGTGAATAATGAAATTATAAAATAATACCGAGTCAGCCTGTGAGTGAATAAAGAAAATACGTATTTAATAAAATATTATTCCCTCAAATAAACTTAACTTATTCCATTTTTGTCTTTTTTTAACCGGTTTTCTAATCTAGATTATTTTTATGCGCGAAATATATTTTAACTTCTCTATAAAAGCGCGTATTAGGTTAAGCCTGTGATTATAAGTCGGATATTGCTCTAAAGCTAGGGAATGACAATTTAAAGAGGAAAATACATCATTGCGATATAGGAAAGACTTTAAATGACGACTCGAAATTTGACGAGCTCGGTGGCTCAGTCGTGAATGACGCGACTTTGAAACCAACACTATTGTTTTAAGAGAGGTAGGGCGCATCAAAGCAGCCCATCTGGGGAAGTACCTCCACCTCACAGAAAACCGCAGCCAAATAACAACTCCCTAGAGGGTTGTATTCCTACGTGTGAGTTTGGTCACCAGTAAGCTCCCAAGGAGTTGTTGTGTAAGCAGCAGAGGAGACATCGCGCGAGTGATAATTAATATATCGCAAGCGTTAATAGGCTACGGTACCCGCTTCACATCAGGTGGGCCGTATGCTTATATGCCTCCCGACGTAGTATAAAAAAAATATTAAACCTTTTTTTTTCATCAAACCATCTAGGTAATCTAAAATGGAAAGAAATAAATGATAAGTAATATTCTATTCGCTTCATTCTTTTCTAGAACGTGTAGTATTCTGTATTACTAGTATCTAATAATTAAAAATAAGGTAGGTAGGCGTATTACTTAATATAAAACAAAGTTAGAAATAAATTTAATTCACAATTCTGTGTTCATAACGTGATAGTTAAATTTTCCTCAACTTCCCCTAGCAATGGCTGCCAATAGACCCGCTCTGATATTGCTAAAAACTTAATACATTTACTATATTTTTAATAAAAAAAACTGTACTTACAAATGAAATGACACGTTTTCCTTGTCTTTAACAGTTGCCGTGTAATTTGTGGACCATCTAAAAACACAGGAAGGCACTTTTGCCAGAAATAACTTATTTACGCTTTGTGGCGAAGTACGTATAGACGTGACGCGAGAGCGTGCCCAACTGAATGCGAGGTGGGCAATTACCTTACTTTCATATTGCCATTCTAGAGCGTGTACGACGTATCTATGACTATAAAAACATCTTAGGTTGCAAGTACTTTGTTACATATTTAAAGTATTCCGGGGGAAAATATTCAGTCCAGTAATTTTAGAGCAAATAGGACTTTTCGTACCTAATAAATATTTGGAAATACGGCGCCAGCCTCGGTTACTGGCGGTGCCTCACGGTAGGACAAATCTATTGCACGAGGTACCGTTGACGCACGCGCTTCGCACTGTCAACCACTGTCAACCTTATGGCTGACGATTTGGACCTATTCATGTGTAGTCTGAGCGAATTCACAAGGGTGGTGCTATATATCATTAGCTATAAGGTATAAGGGTACTTAGATTTAGAACAGACGATGTTTTTATTATTTTTTAAGTAAATGTTACACTGTCGCATTAGGCACAGTTTGCCTGTAATGATAGTTGTAAGTTTTTTTTGAAATAAATAAAATAAAAATAACCTCCAAATGCAGCAGTTTAATAACTCTGTTATTTGCTATACTTTGCTTAATTATACCTGATTACAACTACTTTCGAAATTACACGACATTTCCATCTGGAAACCAATTTGTATAATGCTATTTACTGTGTATCTCCTATAAAGTTATTATATCATGACGGCTTTACGCTGTGTACTTGTTACATTCATTTCCAAGTAATTCTGAATAAATTACGAGTGAAAAATAACATAAATTGCTTAGTGAATTGTTCAGTTTGTTCAGCGTAGAACATTTGGGGAATGAGTGCGTGGATATTGCTTCATTCTCCATATAAATGTAATGAAAAGATTTCGCAGGCATACTTTAGCAGAATTTTTTATGCAAAGGTCGTTGTTATCTTTTTTCCTGCACGCCCGCCGGTTCTCACAGCTCCTGTATCGTCTCCTAATAAAACAAGACCAATTTGATCATAGTATATGAGTCTAGGCATATATACTTCCACTTTGTTGATGTATTTCAGTTACATCGTTCTTTCCTGCTGCAATATTTCTATAATATTTGAACCAAAGAAGTTTGCTTCTCCTTCAGATAAAAAAAGATATAAAGAAACTTGCCAATATAGGTCTTTTTTTTAAATAATCTTATACATATTACAATAAATATAATGATATGAGTGTACATATAGTGATATCAAGTCGTACAATTAAAGTTATATTAATTCATGTGCTGAATCATTTCCATACATCTCTGTCAGTTAGATATTCATCGATTCTATAATAACCTTTCTTCTTATAGAGTATTTTTGTTTGAACATATTGTCAGGCAAGGACAGAACTGTTTCAGGTAATATATTATAGCATCGAATACAATTTACAACAAAATATCTATTAGTCTTAGCAAGCCGATGTACGTAATCTATTCCTGCTTCTAAGCTTTTCAGTATATTTTGAAAACGAATTTATATTTTTACGATCATACATTATGATCTCATAAATATACTGAGAAGTAACCGTGAGGATATTTATTTCTTTGAATAGTTCTCTAAGTGATTCCATGGAGCCCATGTTATAAATAGAGCGGATAGCTCTCTTTTGTAATATGAAAATAATTTCAATATCAGCCGCTCTTCCCCACCACAGTATACCATATGACATAATGTTGTGACAGACTAACTCTTCTGTATCATTATTGCCAACACAGTCTACAAGCTGCTACATACTGTACGGTTTTATACGGTTACTGTACTGCTGAGCTTACCCTGAGGTCCGCCATGAGATTCTTCAAAAAGACGTGAAGCGATGTTTACAGATTCGACTAAGCAGATACCTCTGATGTTTCAAGTGCCCATGGACTATGGTACTACTACTAAATAGCATTTTTAAAAATATCCTGTTTTTTACGCGCTAGTGGCAGTTTCGAGTAGTATCACTCTCGGCCATAATTTAAGTATATTAGCTCCGTCACGAACCAGGTTTGGGTTCAAAGTTCTCATTGTGACGAAATAACCAATTTATTTATCCGCCATTCTGGCATTTCTCCAAAATAGTGGGTATTCGTCCGGCACTTGATAAAACCTGGGGACAGCCAGACTGAATTATACTGAACAATATAGTGCGAAGATACAAAATGTTTGTAAAGTTTTTAGACAAACTTGGTCCTTGTCGAGAAATCGTCCGGTCCTTCTTGCAGTCACTGTTTAGGGTTCCCTACCTAAGGAAAGACGGAATCCTTATAGAAACACTTTGTTATCTAAATATCTCATCGTGTATAAGGATCAAGTCACGTGGCGCTCGGTACTCTCTGCTTACCCCGCAAGAGGGATTTGGCGTGAAGTTATAGCGTATTATTTGTCTCTGATTGTCAAAAATAATCATAATTATAATAACGTCATAGGCTTCCCGCGCTTTTGACGAGTGACATTGTTGTTTTACTTGAAATTTTTACAATTCAGTATAAAATTAGTTTTGTGTGACAATTTCGATAGTATTTTGTAACATAAGTGCTAGTGAAATTATACAGTAATGAAAAAACTCAAATATAACACGTTTATGCACTTTTTGGAAGACGTGAATAAGTTCATCAAGAAAACCTTGTAAAAATCACTATCGTTTTACGGGTGGTATTTATATTGGGTTGATTGGGTCTGGGTACCCTTCCCAAGTATTTTTTCAGCACAGTTCCTGAAGCTGGAACATAGAATTAAGATTTTCAAATGGTTCTAAACTGATGACTTGGCTGTATGGGCTAGATCCCTTTGCCTTTCCCCTCGGGGATAAAAAGAACCAAAAAAAAATAACGTCATAGTCATAGTTTGCCTAATAGGTATTTGTGCTTTATATATTAATATGCGAAGGAAAAGCTTTGTACCCGTTTGTAAGCATATAGCGCTGACGGAGAAGTATGATATTAGGCACAATTAAAGTACCTACATATGGAGAAGAAGTGCAGAAATATAAAAATTATGCATAATATGTGTTAAAAATATACTAAATTAAACAAAATAAAACTCTTCAGGATGAAATACAAATTGTTGATAATTAAAATTTGTAAGAAAAATCTGTAACATATTAGACAATGATAAACCAATTGAGAATGTGCAAGCTTGCATTGTCAGAGGAATACCTGGCTCGTTAATTATATAACAATGCATTTTTTTTTTAATTTGTCGGCCATTTTGACCATTTTCCTTAAGAGATAAGAACGGTGTTCCTGAACATTTCTATTATATTTTTTTATGCTGAATCCGAATCTCTCCAAAATTGGAATATTCGAAAATAACGCACACACAGATAAACATATAGATTTCATATAGGAACGGTGTTCCTGAAAATCACACTGAGATTATCGCTAAAGAGTCTTTAAATAATATTGTTGAAATAAAATGTGGATTGTTTACTTTGTATATACATTGTATATTTTGTTAAGTTCGCTAATATTTTGTGAATGAATGATTGAGAATGTGAAATGTAATCTAAATAAACCTATTCTGGCTAAAATTTAGTACATTTTATAATATACTGTTATATTAGAATACACAAATTAACTGTGCACATTGGCGAAATATGTGGCTGGTACAGTAATATTTAATAGGGCTTAGCCAAGCTACAACATATTTTTCCTATGGCGTATTTGTAGATACGGGCAGCTTAGATAATAGATTAATTAAAAATATATATTTGAAATTAGAGTTATATTCTTTTACAAAATAACCTTTATGGTCGAACCTCGACCACCGGGCGACCTTTTAAGAGAGGTAGGGCGCATCAGAGCAGCCCATCTAGGGAAGTACTTCCACCTCACAGAAAACCGCAGCCAAATAACAACTGCTTAGAGGGTTGTTGTGTTCCTGCGTGTGAGTGAGGTCACCAGTAAGCTTCCAAGGAGTTGCTGTGTAAGCAGCAGAGGAGGCATCGCGTGAGTGATACTTAATATATCTCAAGCATTAATAGGCTGCGGTACCCGCTTTACATCAGGTGGATCGTATGCTTGTATGTCTCCCATGGTATATAAAAAAAGACCTCTAGTTTTAAATAAAACCCAAAATATCTGTAAGAATTATGACTGCAAAGGTAACTTAACTGACTATTTTACGATTATATTCTACAGTTATCATGAGAAAATGGTTCTCAGGAACCGTTGGAAGTATCAAGTTGAAATAAAAATAAATACCAATATCTGATGTACCTTGGAGTTGTAAAAATCAACCGTATTTGGCAACACAACGACGAGCTCGGTGGCGCAATGGTTAGTATTGTTATTTTGACACCAACATTCGTGGGTTCGATTCCTACATAGGACAAACATTTGTGTGCATGAACTTGTCTTTTCTTCTTGGTCTGGGTGTGTTTCAGAGCGGTAAAGCGTACCAATGTAGTCCGTCTGGGAAGTACCTCTACCTCTAAGAAAACCACAGCCAAATAAAAACTCCTTGGAGTGTTGTAGTGTAGGGATACTTACTAGTGTAGGTATACAGAAGCTTACTGGTGATCTCACTCACTCACCCCTGCGAGTGAGTGAGCTTGTGTCTTGGCCTTCCTCAGATCCTACGTCCTTTTGCTCTTATTATTTGTCTCGTCATTCTTTTCCTTCGATGTTGTGTGTGTTTTGTTCGAAAATAATAACTCCTTTATACCTAGTCTTGCCATAAATACTGAAACAAAGAAAAAAAAAATCTATTGCAAATAACATTTATTACTTTTACAGTGTGTTAGTTTAATACATAAATATAAAATAATTTAAAATATAAAAAGCTTATTCGAAGTGGTCTCCATTGGCTGCCATACAGTCCTTTAAACGTCGAGGCCAGTTATCAATAGAAGCACGCACTCTTTTCATGGGAAAATTCTTCACTGCCAATCGTACGGATCGTTTTAGGGACTCCCAATTATCATGGCGTTTAGAGCAAGCCGTACTCTCTAAAACTGACCATAAATCATAATCTAGCGGATTAGGATCGGGACTAGATGACGGCCAGTCTTCAGCTCTGATGAAGTCCGAAACGTTCGTTTCCAACCAAGACTGCGTAGACCGAGCTTTATGACTCGCGCCGAGTCTTGCTGAAAGGGCCATACTTGGTTATTGAACATGGTGTTGTTAAGGGGTTTCACTATCTTCTCAAGAATGGTATCTTGATACACTTGTGCCGATGTTTTGATACCTTTTTCACAAAAGTATGGCTCAGTCACTCCTTTATAGCTAATACCCCACCAAACCATCACTGAAGTCGGATAGTGCCCACGTTGCACCCTGTCGACTAATTGTAAAGCTTCCTTCCTTAGAGCTTTGAGCATAAATACGGTCATTTTGCTTGTTAAAATGTTGCTCAATTGTAAAAAAAATGTAAAAAAAGTCATCTTTTAAAATACGCGACATGGTTCTAGGTGCTATCTTCATCTCCCGAGATAAAATATTTTGCTTTCGGACAGGATTTCTTAGAATTCTTTCCCTTACTGCTTTGACCACCTTTTTCGTACGAACACTACGTGGACGGCCAGATCTTTTTCTTTCACAGATAGAGGAGGTCTCATTGTACCTATTAATAGCCCGGTACACAAACATTTTACTAATCCCAAGCGTATGGAGAGTGTTAAAAATTGCATTTGGCTCCATACCTACTTTGTGTAATGAAATCACAGCGATTCGGTTCTCTTTAGCACACTACATTTTAATATCGCAAAATATTGTACAATTTATTGGCGTCAAAATGAGAAAACCCAATGAACAATCATATAAAAATGACCGATTCCAAATTCAAATGTAATATTTTGTTTATTTTTAATTGTAACATTATTCATGGCCAGACTAAGTATAAATGTAAACGCAATCTTGTTTATTGAATTATTATTCAAAGTTTCATACTCCCAAGGTAGCTACAAGGTGCTGTTAAAAAAAATATATAAATCTGCTATATCCTAAACCATTGTCCTTAAAATAATTGAATTGATGGTAATTCCAAAGATCTCTTTGGGTATAACTTCAGTGACGAAATATTTGCTTTGTGAAACTGGAGGAAAATATTTTTTCATTAATTTGGAGGTAGCTCTTTTCGTGTACAACATTCTTTTCCCTTTTTTGTATTGTGATGTGAAATCTTTATTGCACTGAAAAATTAATAAAATACATTTGTTTATATATAATATTTTATTGTAGAAAAAATGTTATGAGTAGTATAAATAATATAAATATAGGCTATTGAAATAAGAAAACACCCCAATTTCAATAGAGAAGATGGTTGGAAAGTACCACCTGCTTAGGATCCAGTTCTAAAAATAATCAAGTCACAAACCCAGAGATGTACTCAAAAACGTTCGGACACCGTGAGCGATTTTTGTGTGAATCGGAACATATATAAATAACTAGCTGCTGCCCGCGGCTCCGCCCGCTTGGAGTCAAATAACGTAGCCTATGTATAAATCCAGATCATACTCTATCTACGTGCTAAATTTCATTCAAATCCGTTCAGCCGTTTAAGCGTGAAAGAACAACAAACATCCATACATACAAACTTTCGCATTTATAATATTAGTAGGATTAATCCATCCATGTAGGTAGATGTAATAATTGAATAATCAATGTAAGACAAATGCCACCTGAGTCTTCTGCGACAACGGATGCTGCAAAGCATTCGAAACGTGTCGGGTTAAACAAAATAAATAAAAACGCGATACTTCCGTTAAAAAAATTGTTTAATTCAAATATAAAAACTATATAATTTTGATGAGCTTGGGTTCGATTCCCACGCAGGGCAAACATTTGTGTGCATGAACATGTCTGTTTGTCTTGGTCTGGATGTTTTTAAGAGAATAGGGCGTATTAAAGCAGGAAGTTGCTGTATTAACAGCAGAGATGCTTAATGTTTTGCAAGCGTTCATAGGCTACGGTAACCGCTTTACATCAAGTGAGCGTATGCTTGTACGCCTCCTGACCTTGTACAAATAATAAAAAAAAATGATGTACGGACTTGGTTAGAATCCTAACCAAAAAGCGAAAATTTCAGCCGTTTAGGAGGACAGTAACATACATATATATAACTTCACGCCAAATCCCTTGCGGGGTAGGCAGAGAGAACCGAGCGCCACGTGACTCGATCCTTACATATCTCACTCGTTTCTTAATATTCATTGCTCTTCTCATGCACGCTCGCCGGTTTCTAGGGCTCCTGACATCACCTTCTGATAGAACACGACCAATTTGGTCATGGTAGGTAAGTCTTGGCCTTCCCCGGCTCCTACATCCTTCCACTTTTGCATTGTTTATCTGCTTCGTCATTCTTTCATCTTGCATTCTTTCTACATGTCCGAACCAACGGAGCATGCCTCTTCTTATTTTAACACCGACGCTCTCTTTCAGACCAACTCTGTTTCTAACATCATCATTGCGAATACGGTCTACAAGCCTTACGCCACAAATTTTGCGCAGCGCTCGCATTTCGACCGCGTTTATTTTACTTTCATGCTCTTTCTGCCATACCCAGCTCTCGCTTCCATAAGTTAGCGTTGGGACCAACACTGCATTGTGTATAGCGAGTTGTGCCTTCTGGCTCAGGATTTTACTGCCAAGAAGTTTTCCCAACGCTCCATTCACACTATTCCCAGCACTCACTCGTCTTTCCACATCTGCGGTGTCCGTTCCATCCCTGCTGAAAGCGCATCCAAGATATACAAAATAATCCACTTGTTCCAATACTTCATCATCAATCGTAATCTTTACATTAGTTCTGGATTCTTCTCTTTCAAATACCATTATCTTTGTTTTCTTCGCATTCAGTAGTAAGCCTTTCTCCATACATTCGTCTTTCATCGTTGTGATCAGTGTTTGCAGTTCATACATACATACAAAAGACTTGTTTAAATGAAGATACCAGATAATTATTGTTAAAAAACAACCTAAAAATTTGTAATTAGACCTCCAAGTCGCAAGCTTATTTTGAGGCCATCTGCGTCTGAACAAGGTTGGATAACCTTTATTTCAGACACCAGCCGTTAATTTAAAATAAGAAATAGAAATATTTCAGTTATAATTACAATATAGTTAAGTAAGATTTACACTTAACTTATTAACGCTTGTTGACCGTATTCGCAATGATGAGATTAGAAGCAGAGTTGGTATGAAAGAGAGCGTCGGTGTTAAAATAAGAAAAGGCATGCTCCGTTGGTTCGGACATATAGAAAGATTAAATAATAATAAATAAATAAATAAATATTGTCGGACAAATTATATAGCGCCATCTAGCCCCAAAGTAAGCGAAGCTTGTGTTATGGGTACTAGACAACCGATAAACATACGTAAATATATTTTTTTTTGTAAATAACATACTTATCATACATAGAAAATACCCAGACCAAGACAAACAGACATGTTCATGCACACAAATGTTTGTACTGTGTGGGAATCGAACCCACGAGCGTTGGTGTCAAAGTAGTGTAACAACGCGTTTCACCACTGCGCCACCGAGCTCGTCAAGCAGATTGCAGGAAAAAAGAATGGCGAAGCAGATATGCAATGCAAAAGTGGAAGGATGTAGGAGCCGAGGAAGGCCAAGACTTACCTACCATGATCAAATTTTTCGTGTTCTGTCAGAACGTGATGTGAGGAGCCCTAGAAACCGGCGAGCGTGCATGATAAGAGCAATGAATGTTAAAGAAGCGAGTGAGGTATGTAAGGATCGAGTCACGCTCGGTGCTCGGACCTCTCTGCCTACCCCGTAAGTTATTTGGCGTGAAGTTATAGATAGATAGATACAGTTAATCAATGCTATTTAATACATAATTGACAACAAAAAGCAGTCAAATGTAAACCTAAAATCATTTAACTTCTATACTTGTGTATGTTGTTACGTCTAAGTATTATTTGTGTATAATTATTCGTAGTGTACGAGTATAATGCGAAGTGTGTAATGTGTGTGTGTGTGTATAACAGAAGCGACAAATATGAGCAATCCCTTAATAATTAGCTTTATTAAATAATCAATTAGGTTTCTTTTATACTACGTCGGGAGGCAACAACATAAAAATATGTTTGCATCATCTTCTTCCTTGCGGTATCCCATTTCCTAATCCATTAGAATTGGCGGGTTCCGCTATCTAAGCCTAAGGATTTGACGATAATACTGATTTTTACATGGTGCGAGTGCCGTCAGACCTCAAAAACCCAGGGAAACCCAGACTTTTCATGGCTTAGTTTACATGTCTGTCGAAATATAATTTTTGTCACATTGTTTTTCATCACCGCCAAGTGATAATTAAAAATATGTACCTACATAAATTCGAAAACCCGAATTTAGTGGTACATGCCAGGATTCGAACCGGCGACATGTTGGTCAATGGGCCGGTTCCTTGTCAACTCGGCTATCACTACTCATAAAAACATATGATGTTTGCCATGAAAGTTTGACAAACTTCATCGCTACATTGGTAAATAGAGAAGAAATATTTGTTGTAACATGTGAGATAATGTTGCTTTACCTTTGTATAGCTTTGTTTGTAAGGTTTGTAGTTATCGTATTTATTTAAAAGATTATAAAGAGATTTGATCTGAAAGAGAGTGTCGGTGTTTAGATAAGAAAAAGGCATGCTTCGTTGGACATAAAAAAATTAAGAAGGAAAGAATGAATGACGAAACAGATATACAATGCAATAGTGGACGAACGTAGGAGCCGAGATAGGCCGAAACTAACCTACCATTACCACCATAATACCAAATCAGTGGTATTTTATCAGAAGATGCTCTCAAGAGTCCTAGGAACCAGCGGGTATGTTTGAAAATGGCGATGAACGGCAAGTGAGTTATGTAAGATCCGCGTATCATAGGGCTCGGTTCTCTCCGCCTACCCCACAAGGAACCTGCCATGCAATTCTCTAAGCGACTCGTAATGGCTGTGTGCGTCGCTGTGATCACAGATGTCACAGCTTTGACATCGTTTACTGCGATCACGGCATTTTATTTGGTATTCTATAAGGCTGTAAGCGTACGCGAGGCTGTTTGCCTTGTAGAATTCAAATTCCAAACGCAGCCTTGCGGCGCTAGTGTCGCACAACCATGAAAAGCGACGCTAAGGAATTGCAATTTTGTGTTCAAGGCTATAACAGCCGATGTTTCCGAGGATGTAAGGATGTTTGCTCTTAAAGAATTGCATGGCTGGCGCACATGTATATATATTTCCAACTATTATATGTGTATATAGTTGGCAAAAACAAAATAATCATACCATGGATAGTGGTTAAAAGGGGGAGAGGCTTTAAAGCACTGCCACACGTGGCGTAGCTTTATTATACCAATTTATGCTCGGAAGATTAAGAATACACGATAGACTTTGATGCAGATAAAGTGCTATAAGAAGTCCAGACAGAAATACTTGATTTAGCAATGTTTCTTGCAATGTAAAAACATTACTTGATATTGCAGTAAGTTATTCAGAAATCTATACTGGCAATGAATAGTTTTCTATTAACGTTCCTGAGATATGTTTTTCACTTTTTAGATTGGAGTATCGTTTTCGTGCAATGAATGAACATAATTTCTTTACCTCGTGTATTCATGAATAGAGCTGCTTTTGTTATTTCGTTCACTCAATATCCATGGGGGACAAGTGAATGAAATTGTTTATCTAGGTTCTATATTTACGAGAAAAGAAAAATGTGAGGGCGATATTGAGGAAAGAGTGAAAGCAGGAAACCGTATCAAAGGTGCGTTGTACTCCGTGGCAGCAAGCGATAACATATCTCCTTTGTTGTTGTGTTCCTGCGTGAGTGAGGTCACCAGTAAGCTTCTAAGGAGTTACTGTGTTACCAGCAGAGGTGGTATTGCGCGAGTTCTACTTAATTTTTTTATTTAATACTTTATTGACCTTACTTTATTGACACAATACAATAGGCACAAAAGGCGGATTTAATTCTAATTCTCTACCAGTCAATCATTGGGAGTGAAAAAAAACGCCATTGCTGTTTTTATTAAAATTAAAATAAAATACAAATTAAACCAAATAACGATGTTAAGAAACTACTGAGAAAGAATTTCAGAGCGCTTACAACGTTTCGGTCGCGATAAAATAATGCCCTATGAACGATCTAGCGCTTCATGTTTTAATTGTTTAATTAGAGGTAACTAATGTTTTAAGCGCTGCAGCGAACTTAAGTTCTAATTCTCACCAAAATCTTACGGTCAGGTTCACGTGTTCTGACGTGAGTTTAACATTTATTCCTCATCCCAAAAGTGCACAACGCCGTTAAAGAAGTTTTCACTTCAAAAATTGCCAACCGACTATTCTATTATATATATATTTATATACGGTCGACGTCAAAAATGCATACATCGCTTACAGGTTGAAATTGCGTGAACGGCAATAAGCATCATTCTACTAATGACATACATACACATTGACATATTCAGTTCAATATTGTCAATCTTAAAGCAACTGATTTAGGTTCAAAATATTTCTAGTGTATAAATGTATACTTAGTTAACTTTACATTTTAAAAGCTTGTCAATTAATTCATGGTACGTTCTGGTTAAGAAACAGACAATCGTATACCCTTCCCAGATTCGAGACTTGCAGTATATTTGATGTTAAATGAGTAATATCTTTTTTATTATCAGCAATAATGATAATACAATATTCCTTTTTTCCTACCCAAATCAAAAATATGTTAACATAATATGTAATAATCAAAACAACTAGATATAAATTAATGTATTTTTTTATTTCATTTCAAGCACAATACAAAACAATCTTGGAAGGTTTATCTGCATCCCTACTTTATTGCAAAGCTGCTATGGTTATAGTTTAAATAATCGTTATCCTGACGAAAAGATAAATTGAAGCTAAACCTTATAACAATAAAATTTATGATATTTATAATTCGGCACGGGCCGCAGGGTTAGGTACAGTATAATTTATATAACAAAATACAATGCGTTACCTATGTTCTACCCTTCTACGTGGCATCCACTACCCTGTATTAAAATGTAATAAAACATATTTTTTATATTCAACAATCGCATACAATTTTACATTTAAATAAATTTTAAATACCTTAATAACGTATTAATTACTAACATTTTTTTACTCTAAAATTAATACACACTTTACTTATGAAACTCGCTCAAATATCCCCATTAACATACATTCCGCACGTGCAAGAAATTATATGTCGGTAAACGTGTGACTTAACCTAAGAAAAGTCTAGTTTCTCTATGGATTGTGGAGCTCTGACAGTCGCTTCACGTCAAAACGTATCTTGGTCCGAACCGTAGGCTTAACGGAGCCCGTCAATCCTAATGGAGAAAAATCGGCCAAGTGCGAGTCGGACTCGCGCACGAAGGGTTCCGTACCATCCTACTAATATTATCCTACTTATCCTAATAATATTATAAATGCGAAAGTTTGTATGTATGGATGTTTGTTGCTCTTTCACGCTTAAACGGCTGAACGGATTTTAATGAAATTTGACACGTAGATAGATTATGATCTGGATTAACACATAGGCTACGTTATTTGACTCCACGCGGGCGGAGCCGCGGGCAGCAGCTAGTTATCTATAAAAACAGCAAAAAAAATCACGTTTGTTGTATGGGAGCCCCCTTAAATATATATTTTATTCTATTTTTGTTGTTATAGCGGCAACAGAAATACATCATCTGTGAAAATTTCAACTGTCTAACTATCACGGTACATGAGATACAGCCTGGTGACAGACGGACGGACGGACGGACGGACGGACGGACAGCGGAGCCTCAGTAATAGGGTTCCGTTTTACCCTTTGGGTACCGAACCCTAAAAAACGAGATAATGCAGGAAAGAAGTGGGTATGTTACATAGTTTTGTAGCAGATCAGATCTCTAATTTATATCTACACGAGGTGTTTATTAATATACTGATAATACCTGTCATTAGTTCATAGTTTATGCAGTATGGTGGTGAAGGTAATTCATAGTTTGCGAAGAATCAATTTTTTTATATATATTTTTATACATAAAATCGGGAGGCACATAGGCATATGGCTCACCTTCTGTAAATCAGTTACCGTAGCTTATGAACGCTTGCAAAATATTAAGTAACGTAACAGCGCGTTTCACCACTGCGCCACTGAGCTCGTCAAAACTTTGTCATACAATTTTATGGAGCCATAACAGGCGTTAGTGTATGACCCATATATAATGACTTAATAGGACGGGATTGTCCTAAGGGATTTTCTGTCAACCGTAGAATGCCTGAAAATACTTATGTAGACAATTTATATACTTTGTTATTTTAAGCGAGTTTTCGAGAATTCTTGTATACATAAATATATAGTATAAATGTAAATATATAGTGTATATATAAATATATGTAATAGGTTTACAATTGAATGCGAAGAAAACCAAGATAGTGGTATTTGAAAGAGAGACAATCAGAACGAGCACTATTACGGTTGTTGATGTAGTATTGAAGCAAGTGGATGCGATTGTATATCTTGGAGGAGCTTTTAGCACGAATCAAAGATACACCACTAATGTAGAGACGAGTGAGTGCAGGGAACAGCGTGAATGGAGCGTTGAGTAAACTTCTAGGCAGCCGAAATCTAAGCCAGAATGCACAGCTCACTGTACACAACGCTGTACTAATAATCCCAACGCTAAATTGTGGAAATGAAAGTTGGGTATGGCAGAGAGAGCATGAAAGTAGAATAAATGTGATCGAGATACGAGCATTGCGCAAAATTTGTGCCATAACTCTTGCTGACCAGGTTCCTTCGGTTGATGACCTAAGAAAGAGAGTCAGTCTGTAAGAGAGTTTCGGTGTTAAGATAAGAAAAGGCATGCTCCATTGGTTCGGACATGTAGAAAGAATGCAGGATGAAAAAAATGACTAAATAGGTATACAATGCGAAATAGCAAGGATGTAGAAGCCGAGGCCAAGACTAACAATAACCTACCATGATCAAATTGGTCGTGGTTTATCAGAAGGTGATGTTAGGATTCCTATGAATCGGCGAGTATGCATGCAAAGAGTTATGAATATTAAAGTAGCGAGTGAAGTGTGTAAGGACCGCGTCTTAAGACACTCGGATCTTTCTGCCTACCCCGCAAGGGACGTGGCGTGAAGATATATACATAATTATAATTATTTTTCGAGTATCTCGTGCTCTAAAGTCCCCGTACTGGTACACCCAGTATAGTACGATCCCCCGCTCGATGGAGCGATGACCTTAAGAGGTTTCTAGGGAGTCGATGGATGCAGGTGATACAGAATGAAGGTAAATGGTTCTCTATAAGGCAGGCCTATGTTCAGTAGTGTATGAACAAATTGAAATGGTGACGATGAGATGAGGTTTTGCTACTTAAGTTAGTCTATGTATGTGTTTTTCCTGACGAAACTCCGATTTTACACAATAAACCTAAAGAAACTACGAGCAAAGCTCGGTCGTCCAAGTATGTATGTGTGTATATTTTCACGCTCCTTGTGGGGTAGGTAGCAAGAACCGAGCGCCGTGAGATGCGATTGTTTACATTCAGAATAGATAGGTGTTTGTAAAACAATAAACCAAAGAAGTACGGGCTTGACGTCGTAAGGGATGACATACGGGCCAATGGTCACACAGTAAGGGATGCCGAGGACCGCGCGAAGTGGATAAGTAGAAGTTAGAAAGCGGACCCTGGGCTCCAAAGCGAGAGCTTGGGGTCGTGACCGGGACTAACGCTTGGATGATAAAGATGAGGTGCGTAAAACATAAGATAAGGCCTATATTCAGTAGATACACTACAACAGAATACAGATTGAAATGGTGATGATGAGATGAGATTTTGCTATTTAAGTTTACCTATGTAAGTGTTTTTCCTGATAAAACTGTTATTTTACACAATAAACTTAAAAACTCCGAGCAAAGCTCGGCCGTCCAAGTATGTATATAGGTATATTTTCACGCCAGATCCCTTGCGGGGTAGGTAGCGAGAACCGAGCGCCATAAGATGCAGTTCTTTAAATTCGTGGTTCTGTCATCCAAATGCCAATGAACGCGCGAAGTGAAGAAGTGGATGTTGGAAAGCGGACCCTGGGCTCCAAAGCGAGAGCTTGGGGTCGCGACCGGGACTAACGCTCGGATGATCATGATGAGGTGGTCGTAAAACAAGAAGTTACTTCCGCCTGCAGGTGAGGTATTGCTATTTTACCTCATCAGCTTCTTGTTGGCCTAACACACACTTAGTAATACAACAGGTATCCACAGAATTGTTGTTAGGGTCCGATTGGGGTTTTGAACGAAAGTTTTGCTAGTTGGGAATGATACATATGTCCAACTCTACACCGAATTTTCCAATCTTTTTCTCAGCGTCGGCAACAAGCGAACATACTACAGCCGGCAACAATGAGTTAATGTGCTTTCAGATGAGGTTAAGATAGACGAACCCATCTATTAGACAGGTTACGGTTGACGTTGTTTTACTTGTTACGACGGATGACGCACAATAAAACCACATCTTTTTGGATAGATGTTCATTTCCCTTTTCACAAATTACCAAAATACGATAGTTCAGTGAAATTGAACGTATTAAATTAATTACCAAAAGTTAGAGAAAATTTACATTAACTGAAAGTCAATATTAGTCTGCCTATGAGTTTAGAAAGCTGAAACATTTATTTCTAATTAGCAACCCTTTTAACTCTCGAGGGTAGTTAAACAAAAGACGACTAACCCCCTAAGTAGGGTAATGGAAACAAAACGGCTATTAACTTGTTGATTATCTTTCAACGAAGACAATCATAGAAACCGAGTTTATTGAAAACGATGGATATTCATATAATTATATCATCTATACTCGCTTAGATTTTAGTTTCACTAAATTACAAATTTAGAATGAAATTTCAAGAAAGCCGAAAGGAAGCCATAATTGAATCAAAACCAAAACAATTACCGTCTTTGTTTAAATAATTGACGAGCCCGGTAGTGAAATGGTTAGCAATGCTACTTTATTGCCAAATATTGTGAGTTTGATCTCTAAGGGTCAATTCATTGCAGATAGTTTAAACTAAGGTATCTTAATCGTATAATTAAGATGAGCTATATACCTCAATATAACATCACTTTGTACAACAATTTGTATTCATACACTATGACGAGCTCGGTGGCGCAGTGGTGAAACGCATTGTTACGCTACTTTGACACCAACGCTCGTGGGTTCGATTTCCACACAGTACAAACATTTGTGTGCATGAACATGTCTGTTTGTCTTGGTCTGGGTATTTTCTATGTATGATAAGTATGCATTTACAAAAAAAAATGTATTTTCGTATGTTTATCAGTTGTTTAGTACCCACAAGCTTCGCTTACTTTGGGGCTAGATGGCGCTGTGTAATTTGTCCGACAATATTTATTTATTTATCACTATACCTACAAATCAAAGTACTCGCCGCCCTGAATTTGTGTTTATTCTGGCTAAGGTCAAAAGCTACAGTTCGGTACGGTTTTCACCAAAAGAAGGAGGAATAAATTCAAAACGATCACCCCAGGTGAAGCGGGGGGAAGTAAACCTTTGAAAATCTGTTCCCTCCCTTTTATACGAACTTTCTGCGCCTGAATTCATACAGTTACTCCATAAATTATTTATACACCAAAATAATGCTGATTTAATTAATACAATATTTAATCACTATTATTGATTGCATTGTGAGAGAGGTAGGGAGCATCAAAGCAACCCGTTCTTTCTTCTTCCCTAGGAAGTACCTCAACCTCATAGTAAAACGCGGCCAAATAACATGTCTCTAGAGGGTCTTTGTATTCCTGCGCGTGAGTGAGATTGCCAATAAGCACCTAAGGAGTTGCTGTGTTAGCAGCAGAGGTGTCATCGCTTCCTCAGCTGCTAACACAGCAACTCCGAGCTTACTGGTGACCTCACTCACACGCAGGAATGCAAAAACCCTCAGCAAAAAAATACTGTGCCCTTGACCTAATTAATTCATATACTATATTTTTTTTATGCAACGTCGGGAGGCTTACAATAATTCCCACCTGATATAAAGCGTTTACCGTAGCCTATGAACGTTTGCAATACATCAAGTATCACTCGCGCGATGCCACTTCTGCTGCTGGAGTTGTTATTTAACTGCGATTTTCTGTGAGGTGGAGATACTTTCCCAGATGGGCTGCTTTGATGCACTCTACCTTTCCTAAAAAGAGCCAGACCAGGAGAAGCCGGCATGTTCATGCACACAAATGTTTGTTCTGTGTGGGAAACGAACCCATGAGCGTTGGTGTCAAAGTAATGTAACAGCACAATTCACCACTGCGCCACATAGCTCATCAAGTGTGACTTTACAAGCAAAACCTGCTGATATTGAAGGAAGAAGAAAGAAACAAAAGGTCCAAATAAGGACGTAACACAAATACTATATACATACACATATAAACAATACACAATAGATAATGATACAACAAAAGTGCTGTGTGGCAACCCAAATAGGTCTCACCTCAGCATACTGCCGTGTCAACACATGATTGACACCAGCGACGTATCAAAAGGTAGACACGTTATACACCAACATTATTGTACTTTAAAATGACGCAACTAGTACTATATCTACGCACAGTTATTTATTATGACTCTTTGCTCTAACAATGAGACAAATGATAGGGCATACCTGTCGTTAGAAAGAGATGAATATATATCTTAAGATATGCTTTGTGGCGAAGTACGTATAAACGCGACGCGAGAGCGTGGCCAACTGAATGCGAGTTGGGCAATTACCTTACTTTCGTATTGCCATTCTAGAGCGTGTACGACGTATCCATAACTATAAAAACATCTTAGATTGACACAGCATGATTGATGATATTGATGTCTGACCAATTCAAAGTAGGAGCACGGAGGCTGATTCACAGCTTGAAATGATTGTGATTTTAGAACATATATACAAAAACATATATGAGTATAAAAAAACTGGGTGTGGTTATGTCGTGGACACAGAGGTTTACGTGATAACGTTTTCGTAACGGTAAATGGAAGAAAGTAATTCTAAAAGGAAATTATATAATTCATAGAACGGATCTCAAAATGGCGATGATCTCCGCCGCGGGCGATGCGTCACAGATCTCAAAGTGACAAATTCTTTGATTCTTTGATCAAGTGGTGTTCATAAATTTTGACTTTGACGAGCTCGGTGGTTCAGTCGTGAATGACGCGATCGATCCCCACACAAGCCAAACATTTGTGTGCATAAACATGTCTGTTTGTCTTGGTATGGATGTTTAAAGAGAGGTAGGGTGTATCAAAGCAGCCCGTCTGGGGAAGTACCTCCACCTCACAGAAAACCGCAGCCAAATAACAACTCCCTAGAGGGTTGTTGTGTGTGCGTGTGAGTGAGGTCACCAGTAAGCTCCCAAGGAGTTGCTGTGTTAGCAGCAGAGGAGGCATCGCGCGAGTGATACTAAATATGTTACAAGCGTTAATAGGCTACGGTACCCGCTTTACGTCAGGTGGGCCGTATGCTTGTATGTCGCCCGACATAGTATAAAAGAAAATTGTATGTAAATTATAGATATAGATGTATTTACAACACTAAATTATATCCCCCGATTTTATTATCATTATTTTTTTATTAATTGTCTCTCACTATGAAAGCAAATATAAAGACATATTCACGTGAAAAACATAATCTGCAGAGATACGCAGCTCGAGTTATCATAACAAATAAAACTTTTTCCATCTAGACTAGTTAAAACTAGTTTGATTGGAGTTCATTTATTTCATGTAGCCTTTCAGCTGTTGTTATTATTACAAATGTTCTTTACCTTCAATAGTTTAGGGTAATGGTGATTAAGTTCCTGATAAGAGTTTTATGTCAGGAGCCGCAGAAACCGGCGAGCGTGCATGAAAAGAGCTATGAATGTCACAGAAGCGACTGAAGTGTGTAAGGACCGCGTCTTATGGCGCCCGGCTCTCTCTGCCTACCCCGCAAGGGACCTGGCGTGAAGATTTACTTACATACATACATAAGTTTTTTTATACTACTTCGGGAGGCATACCTGATGTAAAGCGGGTACCGTAGCCTATTAACGCTTGCGATATATTAATTATCACTCGCGCGATGCCTCCTCTGCTGCTTACACAGCTTACTGGTAAACTCACTCACACGCAGGAACACAGCAACCCTCTAGGGAGTTGATATTTGGCTGCGGTTTTCTGTGGGGTGAAGGCACTTCCCCAGCCGGGCTGCTTTGACGCATTCTACCCCTCTATTAAAATATCCAGAACAAACAGACATATTCATGCACACAAATGTTTGCCTTGTGTGGGAATCGAACCCACGAGCTTTGGTGTCAAAGTCGCGTCATTCACGACTGAGCCACCGAGCTCATCAGAATTGTCATTTCAGAGCGAACTAGAAAGTATGAACAGGGCGATCATATACCTTCTTGTTCCGCGCCACGGAGCACTATTAAGATTTGCCGTTTAAAGTTCTCACTTACTAGTATCTCTTCTCTTCTCTGTATACGTGAAGCAAATAACTTTGCAACCCTATTTACGAAAATTACGCGTACAGTGGGGTATGAAATTTGACACAGTTAATGGCTTTGACACACAAACACATATGTACCTTAATATATAACTTATCTTTTGTTTATGGTTAAAGTCGACGGTTAAACTGAGAAGAGATTAATAATTATTGGTCTATTTATTTGTATATAATCTTACTGAATGTCAGAAATAATGATAATTACGATAATGTCATAGTCTTATTTTTTTCTAATAGTTATTATTGTGCTTTATATATTAGATAAAGAACAATAACTTCACTTGTAGCATGTTGTTCTTACGATTAACGTCTACAACGCCTGATGATGCCTCGTGGAGAGGCGAAACACGTGTCGCAGCGACGACCAGGCCAATCGTGGCAGCGACGGTGGTGGGGGCATGCGATTTCTGTTCCAGATGGCGGACGACCGCAGCAGCCGAGGCAGAGACTACCGAAGCAGCCATGGCAGCGTTGGCATGTTGCATTTACTAACAGTAGTGGGTGGGTGCCTGCCGGCGCTAGGCCGCACGTACTAATTGGTGGCGGAAGCACACAAAGCAGGTTAGATCAAATTGCATGTAAATTATATATTAGATATTCAAATGTTCTAAATTAAAAATTTAATGGACGAATTTCGACCACTGGGCGACCACTAGTATAGGTAATTCATAATTCATTTATTTATTGCAGAAACGTGGTGGAAGAGGGTTGTTACAATATTCGTATAAAAATTAGGGTCGGCAACGCATGAGTGACACCCCCGGTGTTGCAAATGTAAATAGACTACGGTGACTGTTTACCATCAGGCAAGCCGTATGCTTGATTGCCACCTTAGTGGTATAAAAAAAATATCATCAATCGTGTTTCGTCAAATTTGACATTTAATGTATGTACGAGTATATTCTAGTTCTAATACAAGGAACTTAACTTATTATACATACAATAATTTATCACATTAATTGAATATATCATCTGTAATGTATAAATTAAAATAACATTATATATTTAATACTTTATTTTTATTTTTTTTAAAGAATAGGGAATTTTATTGAATATTTTAACATACATAGCAATACAATTACTTTGAAACTGGGTCGTCCACGGTACACAGTCCAATACCAATCTATCTGGATTCCTGGTATTTCGAGGGTAAGCTTAAATATAGTTCCTGATGCTCTTTGACAAAGATGCATACATCATATATACGAGTATATAGGCATGGAACTATCAACAAGCTAAGCTTCTGTAGGAGTATTTTACATATTGGTGGTACTGAATACCCGGTCCTTTTCGTATTTGATATCTATTATATGTATTTATATATTTTTTATTTTTATTTATTTAGGACAACAAACAATTGTACAAAAAGGCATATTATAGATACTTATTACTAACAAAATAAACTATATGTATATGTACAACCAACACCGTTGTCCACTAAAATAATGATAAAATTTCAGAGTACTCTTCCACAATAATACAAATAGCATCTCTTACAACTAAGCAAATTGGGTATGAAATGAATACTAATAATATTAATATTAACCACAAGTCAGCAAGTTACAACTCCTGACAACTGTCGTCATCAAACATTTCCATCAGTCTCTCAGCCACGCATGCCTTGAATTGTGCCGTCGATAACAAAAACAAAATGCTTAATGCAGGTATACCTGCACCCGGTGATAGTAGATAGATAGAAAGAATCAGCCAATGAGCCGACGGTCGCTGGTTTGAAGCTATGTGTTCTAAATTCGTGTTTTCGGACTTACGTACATATTTGTAATTATTATGATTTTCTCTATAGTAAAGCTAAAATATTGGAAACACGTGTGTACAAGAAATTATATTTCGCAGTGTGAAGAAAGATCTGCTTTATCCACTGAGCCGTGGAGGTCTGACGATAGTCGCTCTTTAAATAAATCATCAAATACAAGATATATCTACACAAAACCCTTAAGCTTAGGTAGCGTACCCTTTCTAATAGATTGTGAAACGAGACAGCGCTAGGAAAAAGAAAATGTACATTAGTATACCTAAACCTATCAAGTAATGCCCAATTTTATCTGTTATAATCATCTACAATTATTACTATGATTTTTTATCAAATAAATAAAAATGTAACATCCTCTTATAGCCAAGTATATTGGCACAACATTTTATGTATATACGATTCAATAACCTTTTAGGCCAAATATTCCAAAGACAAAGAGATTTTGAATTAAACAATTTTTAACGGAAGTATCGCGTGTTTTATTTATTTTGTTTTTGAGTAGATCTCTGGGTTTATCTCTACTCTACTCAAAAACGTTCGGACACCGTGAGCGATTTTTGTGTGAATCGGAACATATATAATTAATCCATGTCGGTAGATGTAATATTTGAATAACCAATGTAAGACAAATGTCACCTTAGTCTTCCTGCGACCATGGATGCTGCATTCGAAACGTCAGGTTCAACAAAATAAATAAAACACGCGATACTTCCGTTAAAAATTGTTTAATTCAATGTATATATAACAATCGCGAAAACCTAAGACAATACAAAGATATTTATTTGCCAGAATACGTTTTACATGATGTTGATAGATAATTGTTAAGTAACAGTATTCAACCTGCGTACAGATGTGCAACTATTACCAGATATAATATGAAATAGGTACATATTATTATAGGATCCGTTAGTTAAATCTATCTGTATGTTAGAATAAGCTAATTGACACAATTTTTCTTCGTATGGTTCATATAATATTTTACGCTATAAAAACAGTTTTGCAGTAACTATGAATTCAATTTACATTTAAATAAATTCATATTTTGTGGTTTTATCACATTCGGTAATGCATTATAAATTTTGATGCACATATTAAAAACATTTCTCAATATCAATTAACTCTCACCATAGTAGCCAGCAGATGCAACTTACGAGGTACTCTTCGGGATCGTTGCGAGATTTTTCTACGGCGCTTCCAAACTGTATGTAACAGTGATTATATTATACTTACTACTGTAATACTGTATTACAGGTATATCGAAGTATTGAGAAGTATATATGACAATGCGACCATATCGATCCGACTACAGGACCGGAGTACGATACCTATTCAATTATGGACAGGCGTGAGACAGGGTGACGTTATTTCTCCGAAACTGTTCACTGCTGCATTGGAAGATGTTTTCAAACTACTGAACTAGAAAGGATAAGGAAGGCATCATCATCGACGGCGAGTGCGTCACTAACCTTCGATTTTCTGATGATTACTGTCAATTTTATTTATATCCTTAATTTTGTGAACCAATAGTTAGCTTAATAGCCTATGGTAAGGATCTATGTCTGTAGATATAGAAATTTGGAAACGGGACAGCACTTGGAAGAAGAAGAATGTAGTCTTATCGACCACATTGTGTTCATTCGAATTTTGTAATATGGTTTATTTATGTTATTATGTTGTCCACATTGCTGATGATCATAATTAAATTGTTAGGAAACTCCATATTTATTATGACTCATATGCTTTCAGTTTCGTACTGTTCAGTTATTCGTCACCGTTCAGCGACCTTGGCCCAGTTATCTGACTTTTGTTTTAGTGTCAATTATAATGTCTCCGCGAGCTGTCACATTGTAGGAACGATTTGATGATATTTTGTAGATATTTTATTGCTGTATATTCTGAAACTAATTCCTAAGAATATGCTTTTAAGAAGTTGCTGGCTTATCGGCAGGGTTGGCAACGCGCGATTATTTGCTATCACATCATTATGCCTCCTGATGTTATACAAAAAATCTTTACTGCCATACCAACCCTTACTCATCATACTTCGATACGGGTTTCCCTTCAACCATGGAGTTTAAAGCATACTCCGCCACGCAGATCAATTACGGATGTGCGTAGGCCGGTGTTTTCAAGCCTACGGAAGATCATTTTCGCAAGAAAGTCATTTTCGACTTTTTTTTTATTATACTACGTCGGGAGGCATACAAGCATACGCCCTCCCTGATGTAAAGCGGGTACCGTAGTCTATTAACGCTTGAGATATATAAATATAATTATATGTATCACTGGCGCGATGCCTCCTCTGCTGCTTACGCAGCAACTGCTTGGGAGTTTACTGGTGACCTCACACGCAGGAATACAACAACCCTCTAGGGAGTTGTTTTCTGTGAGGTGGAGTTACATCCCCAGACGGGCTGCTTTGATACGCCTACCTCTCTTAAAGAGTCCAGTGAAAAAAAACATCTTTGGCGTAACACAAACACAAATAGGTAACGTCAAAAATTGCATTCTGCGTGTCAGTAATCTAAGCTTGCAAAACAAAACGACAACCAACTTAGTGGTGTCGTGTTTAGATGTCGGTGTAATCGCATGGTAAAAATTCAATCTCAAAATATTTCCCTAACGCGCCGTAAGAAGTATAACTTCAAAAAAAAATACTAAAAAAATCTAAAAAATGTAGCACGTGCGAGGACCCTGTGAAAAATAAAGAATTTTTATCTCTTATCTAATTAATGAACTAAGCTCTATCGAAAAAGGGCATCCAAAAAAAACACGATTGGAGAATCAAGAGCAAGAGTGTCATCCAATCGCTGACGTGGCAACTTCTCAAGCCGTTACTGGTAAGCAGTTCAACACAATAACCCTCCAGTCCTTACAGTCGAGGTCCACTGCCTTGCCACAGTTGGAGTATGAGTACAAATTTTCGTAGGATGTTGATGTTACTGCTTTTCGAACTGGATAACAAAATGGCACTCGGTTCTCTCCGCCCACCTATGCCTAGCGTGAAGTTGTAGATAGATAGATAGATAATAACAAAAACTGTAGGCATAGGTAGGAAAATTTAAAATAAATGTTTTATCACTTGCGTGAAGCCTCTGCAGCTAACACAGCTACTCATTAGGAGCTCACTGGTGGTATCACTCTCATCGCAGGAATACAACAACTCTCTTTCCTGTGCGGTAGAGGTATTTTCCAGAGGGGCTACTTTAATGCACCCTACCTCTTTTAAAAACCCATACTTAAACAAATAGGTATGTTCATGCTCACAAATGTTTATCCTGTGTGGGTATCGAACTCACGAGCGTTGGTATCAAAATAGCGTTACTTACCACTGCACCACCGCGCTCGTCAAGATCATCATTACCTTTCATTACATGTAAGTTTGAAAATATACGCGAAGAAGTAGTCTCCATTTGCGAAGTCGGTAAATAAATATGAATTTTCAATTGACAACCCTTTGTGGTAAGCCGCAAGGACCTGGAAACAAAATTGGGCATCGTAAAAAATGTTTTTTCTATACATCCTTGATTCGTAAGGGCCTGAAGCTACTTACTCCGCTTAGCTCGGAGGGTCCCCTTTACTATGTGATCTGTAGGGGTTCAGAGTAAACAACTAAGCTAACATATAACTGAAGATTGAGTGTGACGCAATAGGTCTGTTGTAGGAAAATAATTTCGTTCGTTTTAATTTACTGTGACTGCCATTTCAATGTACGTTTCTTTTTCTAATCTCTCTTTTCCTTCTTAGTCTTATCCTGTTTCCTAATCAAAAGGGATTGGCGGGACTTGTTGCCTAAGTTTAAGGATTTGGCGAATATACGGATTTAGAAACAATTAATACCACCACAACCCATAGGAAAAACTAGACCTTTCACCAGTTGGGTTAATAGTCTATCTGTCTACAACTTCACGCGATTTTCCTTGCGGGGTGGGCACAGAGTACCGAGCGCCATAGACGCGGTCCTTACACACTTTCCTCGCTTCTTTAATATTCATAACTCTTTTCATGCACGCTCGCCGTTTTCTAGGACTCTTGAAATCACCTTCTGATAAAACACGACCAATTTGGTCATGGTAGGTTAGTCTTGGTCTTCCTCGGCTCCTACATACATTCACTTTTGTATTATATATATCTGTTTCGTCATTATTTCATCCTGCATTCTTTATACATGTCCGAACAAACAAATCATGCCTTTTCTTATCTTAACACGGACACTCTCTTTCAGCCCAACTTAACTAATTGTCTATGCAGATAAATCATTAGTATCATAGCATCAGAACAACGTATTATTTTATTTTCTATATAGATTGACTAGTTCGTAAATATTTTTGTTATTATTTGTATGTTAATATTGAAGGCATGAATAAATAAAAAAACTTAAATTATACCTATTTTTGAAAATATATTTTAAAACGGCAATAAAGTGTACAGTTTTTCCTAAACTCAAACCCGAATTCCCAAAAACCAAATTCATCAGCGTGTATTAATTGACTTTTCACCTGATATTTTTGTCAATTGTGAAAAGATTTTAATGAATCCTTTTGTAGTAAAGTTTTGACGTTGATGATATAAGTTTTGATGTTATGAAATAAAACTTTTTAAATAAAAAGGCGTCGATTTCAATGAAGTCCGTTCCACTTTTTTAATTAAAAAGTTTTATTTGTGTGTAATAATAAAATAATGAAATCCATCTATTTTTATGAACGCAACGTAAATTATTCCAGATCATCTGTTAAAATTTTGGCAGAGAATGTGTGTGTGTGATTTTATCGCCGTTGACTGATTTCATACAGAACCCTATGAAAAAAAATATGAGTAAAAAGGGCTTTATCTTTAATTACGCCTGTTTAATGACCATATCAAAGTTTTATATTAATATTTGTTTCCCGTTACATACTTGTGAGATTTATTTTTATATATATTAATATATAGGTACAATAGCCATAAAAACCGCAACCGAAATCTCATATATATATGGAGCTCGATGACATCGTTGCGCGTGTCATTCTGACCAAACACGCAGGTTAAGCAACGTCGACCGCAGTGTGTCTATGGATGGGTTTGTCTATCTTGAGTTTCTCCATGTTTCGGAGGGCACGTTAAGCCGTCGGTCCCGTCTGTTATCGATAGATAACAGTCATTAAGCTAAATCAGTGACCCTCGGGCGGCTTGAAAACGCTGGCTTCCGCCAATCCGCATTTGAGCAGCGTGGTGGAGTATGCTCTAAACCCCTTCGGTTGCAGGGAGACTCGTATCCCTGCAGTCGGATGAGTAAGGGTTGATGTGTCGATGGCATAAAAAGGGTGATAGCATTTTTGCTGCATAATCGCTTCTTCCGCGCCTCGTTTTTTTGTGTATCTTATCCAGTGCAATAAATAGGCGGATTCAATAGTATGTTAAGATTATACACAAACCAGCATATTGAAAGTTTGTCCTGTTTCGGAATATTTACCAAAAATGACATAAGTGTCTTGGGCTCGTCCCGACCGGAGAAGTAGGTACTTCATTGTAACGAAGACAACTCCATGGAGGTTCGTCATGTTCCTGCGAATGAGTGAACAGTAAACCTCTGAGGAGTTGAGTTGCGGAGGTAGCGGTGTGCGAACGATTCCATGTATTGCAAAATTAAATAGGCTACTGTAACCGTTCCATTCCGTTCTTTGCCTCCCGACGTCGAATAAAAACTATTCCAGGCAAATTGATCCACTTCTCGCCACCGATTAGTTCATGCGATCTAGGGCCCACCTGCTAAGTAGAGGCATGCCGTCGCTGCCACGGACACTCCGGTCGTCTTTGCCTTGGCTGCTGCTGTCGTCTAGACGAATGCCTTCCATCCGAAACAGGAACGGCGTGCAGCCGCCCCTATGGCTACTCTGGCTCCTCTGGACACTTGTTGCAACTCTTCAAGAGGTATCCTCGAGCACTGTAGATATTAGTCATTAGAATAACATTTACTATGCTAAAATCTACGAATGAACTATTTTGAAGTAGTATATTTTCACCTTTACATTTAAGATCCCTGCATATTGTGTAGATCCCAAAATGCAATAAGAAAAATCTTTTGTTTCAGGTACAAAAGCCTTGCAAATTGGAGTGGCAATTTGCACGCACACCCTCGAGTTGACAATTGCTGGTAATTTGTAATGTTTATAGTATTATTCGCACGTACTTTCTATAAAGGAATTAGGTCGCCACGCTTGCCCAATGAGTAGTTTGTTTGTTTGAATGCACTAATCTCCGGAACTACGAGTCAGATTTGAAAACTTGTTTTTGTATTTGATGGCTTAATTCTCGTGGAAGGTTATAGGCTATTCAGCCTTGCCATACGACTTTTAGAAGTCGAAGAAAAAATAAGGAAAGTTAAAAAAGCGGTTCCAATGAGACACCGGACAAACGTGCGGACAAAGTCGCGGGATGCAGCTAGTCTACATTATATAGCCAGGATTAACTTCTTGAAATTACCACTAATACTCAGTGGTTGAACAATCGGCCTTTTGACCAACTGCTCTTAGGTTTTAAGCCTGGTGTAGTGTACCACTAAATTCGTGTTTTCTGATTTTGTACATACTAGCCGTTACCCGCGGCTTACTTGCGTGGGCAAAGGGGAACTAATCGTGTTTTCCTGTAGGAGTAAGATATTTTACCCCGGACCCTCCATACATAATAAATCTCCATATAAGAAGAAATACATTATCCGGTCCCCCCGTTTTGATTTAAAAACGGACAAACCGACAAATAAATACATTCCTAATAGTACGAACCTCTCTGAGACATCTGTACTATATGACTCTATGATTCTCTACATTCTAGATCTATTTCACAATTTCACAGGAGCCGTGCATTTACGCGGATTGAATGTGATACATGTTTCAATTTATTAATTTATGCGTCACACAAACAATCTCTAAACAAAAATAGCTATCCTACAGGAGTTGTATCCGGAATAAAAATCTAATCCGTTCAGTCGTTAATACCATAATCATAGTTGATATTATAATTCTAAGCAACTTCATATTTCAATTATGCTTCTGTAGACAATATTATGATACTGATTAAGACTGATTACTTTCGCGAGCACATGCAAATTTTGAGCACTTGAAACTCGGGTGTAACCCACATAAAGTTGAAGAAACGAGAAGCATGAGATGCCTAAATACATGCCTGCCACTTTTAAGGTTTGTCCTTTTCATTTATTTATCATCATACAGAAAGCTATTTTTAACGGAAATTGTAGCCGTTTAAATTAGAATAGCAAATTGTCGGGCATTATAAGTATTCGAGGACTCAAAACTTCCTCCCCTTTGGCTATACCGGTCAGTATACTTTCTTTAATCACATTTCTTCCCAGCTCTACAACACGTAGTCTACTGTCATTGCATAATTTGGGAGGCTCGAGATTACGCATCAGCAATATTGAGACGCCAATCTTGAGCTCCAGTATAAAAGACGGTACACCTGATAACTCTAAAGAGTTTAAAAACTTCACAGGATAGGATGTACTATCGTCACTGGTCATCACAGTATCTACTCATGCATGAACCCTCACCTCGTCCTCTATAATCTCTAAAACGTTTTTTATTAATTTCACGGAGTAATTTTTTGGTACCAGTATTGCCCTCTCACATAGTCATTTTTCAGAGCCAATGTTGGCGAACAAGTTCGGGAATACACGTTCAATTAGCTCGTTTTCTGAACTGATGACGCTACAAAACTCATTGGTAAAAAGAATTTTGCCCTCATCATTTGTTTCCAAGCGTACTTCTCCAATTTGCAGCAACTTTTCGGCATAAGCGCCTCATTCGAGATCATTGTATAGTTGGACTCGCATGTTGCAAGTTAAATGCAACGTCGCAACTGATGGCCACAGAAGCGATGCCTCAAAGTAGGCGTTTATTTCATCTGCCGGTTCCTCTAACAGTTAAGGTTTGCTTGAAATCTCCACCATTAAAACGGCTACACCATCCATCATCCTACACTACACCATCCATGGGGATATTCACGTTGCCTCGGAAAGCCTTTTTCGAAACGGAATCGAAAAGTTTTCATTGAGATTCCACACATTTTCATAGACATATTTTCATATTCGAATATAGTGTTTCGAAACAATGTGACTACCCCCACAGAGCTCGATTGCCACAGATGTCACGCAAACTTCAGTGTAAAGCTACCACCGTTCGCTTATGACCATGGTGTATTCATCCCATACTATCAATTTGCACTGCTGCAAAAGAGGGCCGCGATCACTACTCACTCTTGCTTTTTTTTTTATCGGGACAGGCCCACCACTCATACCCACTACTGTGTCTCCTGTGTAGCCAGAATTAAAAAAGGCAATGAACAGTGAAGTTCACTGCCGTCCCGGGGGTTAAACTACAGCTGCCTTGGAACTCACAACGAATTTAATCAGAAGAAATTTGTAAGAGTAGGAAGTTTTGGAATAGACTTCGCCTCTTGGCAAAGTGAGAGACAGCAACTACTCTTGCTTATTAGCTTGGAAAGCGTTTGCACGTCATTCTTTCCTCGCTTTCCAGATTCAGCGGTAATTTGAATACCGAGTGCGCAGTCTGCCCACCAATGTGTAGTGTAGCTGCGATACCAGAGGAAGCCTGTGGGATAGTAGTAGATGAAAAGCCGTCGATACGTGAAAGCGAAACTATCCCACAGGAACACATCACAGGGATAAAAAGTAGCCATTTTTATCCTGGTGATGTGTTCCTGTGGTATAATAGTCGATGAAAAACCGCCGAGACGCGGAAGCGAAATAAATCAACCATATTTACATGCAATTTGATCTAACCTGCTTTGTGTGCTTCCAGCAGGTTAGATCAAATTGCATGTAAATTTCGCAAAATAACGCCTGAAACTATTAACTATTTAAATCAACCATATTTAGTAAGATTCAAACATCTAAACATCCAAACTATCCGACGGGAACATATCACTGTAGTAGTTAATATCAAATTGGCAATACCCTTATAATAAAAAAATCTTTAAATTTAAATGAATTTAATATTTTTAGAAGGGCATTAAATATTTATGCTTAGGTATATAGCCCCATTTTAACCGATGAACAGAGCTGAAAAAGGCAAATCTGGTGCTTAAAACCGGACACAAGTAAAAAGTTTTTAAACATTAATATTTCAACATCGCTGATACCCTGAAACCATGTTATAATAATTAATTTATCATATTCTTGAACTTCTACGAGCTTAGATAACATAGCTTATAAAATTACACTACATCACCAGTAAGCTTCTAAGGAGTTGATGTGTAAGCAGCAGAGGAGGCATCGCGCGAGTGATACTTAACATATTACAAGTGTTAATAGGCTACGGTAACTGCTTTACATCAGTTGGGCCGTATGCTTTTATGCCTTCCGACGTTGTATAACAAAAAAAAAATCCCTCAGGGAGTTGTTATTTATCTCATATATTCTGTAAAGTTGAGATACTTGCGTAGTTCGCCCTCCAATTACCTTAATATTTCAGGGCAACTTATAATTATTTTGTGTAACACACTAAATAATTATAACTACTCGTACTTTTTCTTTCGCTGTAAGTATAGTTTTGTGTTTTGTTCGTCAAGGTGTTTGTGTTTGAGCGAGTATGTGTGTATTATTACATTCTGTATACTATAACTTCACGCCAAATTAACCTAACGCTACATAACTCAATCCTTACAAACCTCACTCGCTTCTTTAATATTAATTGCTCTTTTTATGCACGCTAATCGGTTTCTAAGGCTTCTGCCATCACCTCCTGATAAAACACGATCAATTTGGTCATGGTCGGAAAGTCTTGGTCTTCCTCGGCTCCTACAGCCTGCTACTTTGGCGTTGTATATGTTTCGTAATTCTTTCTTCCTGCATTCTTTCTACATGTCCGAACCAACGGAGCATGCTTAACATCATTATTGCGAATACGGTCTACAAACGTTATGTACTATGACCATTTATTGTTGACACCGTATATTCGAACATCGATAATCGATTGTCCAATATTCCATGTCAGCAATAAACAAAGTATATAATAAGCCAGAACACCAACTAACACCAGTTGCTGTTCTGATCAGCCGTACTGGTGCCCAACTATGGACCTGGTTCTTGCCTGCCGCTTGGCCTTCAGTGGGAAAGATTTTTGGAGTAACTCCTCCTTATCGCGCTCCGATAACTCCAAGTACATAGAAGTATTTAACGAAAGTAGTGAATACCATAAAAAAAAATTACAATAAAAACACTGTCTTCAAAAACATCTCTATGGAAAAATGCACTAAAAGGTACAAAATAATTGTTTTATTTCAAAGATTACAGTGTCTATGTGTACTTAAACAGAAATTAGAAATACATTTCTAGACTAGTTAGAATAAAATCTATGACAATGTCAAATATACGAGTATAATATTAGAATATATTTATTGTTATTTTTGGAGTCGATGCCAGCCGGTTCATAAATGGCGGAGTTGAACTGATCATGAAAAATAAACAAAACCGAATTGATAGCCTCCTCTTTTTTTTGAAGTCAGTTAAAAAGTAACAGTGTATTATAACATATAATTAAATTTAGTACAATAAATTCATTGTGTCCAGAAGTGTTGTTTTTTAAGATACACAATTTTCTCACAGCATACATGAAGCAATTGATCTGTTTGTTTACGATTAATGGGATATTTAGGTTATTTGATTGTGACTAAATTTACTGAAAAATATATTTTTTTTCAGTCTCTGTGTCCACAACGCAAGGGATTTGGCGTGAAGTTATATACAAAATTCACTAATTATATACTATTTAATAGTTGTTTTCTATTGAGAGAGTGTATGTAAAGAGTTATGAAAGTAAAATAAAACCACTAAGGCGTGTGAGTATCGAGTCAGGAGGCGCTCGGTTCTCTCTACCCCCCGCTTGGTACTTTGATACTAGTTTTCTTGGTAGTAGTTTTTTGGTAGTTTAAAAATTATGAACAGTTTTCATCCCTTACAACGGGAAGTTTCGGCGACATGCCATTAGGCAAAATGTCACCACGCCAAGTTTGTTTAATTCTCTAAGTTTGTTTAATCCTCGTTTTGACAAATGTTTTAATGTAAATTACTGTTAGGGTTTAGAAATGAGGGTAGTTTTATTCATATGTTAAAGGAAATGAGAAAAAAAAACTACACTTAGACCAAAGGTTTTTTATAAATACCTAATTATTGTGTTCCTGCGTGTGAGTGAGGTCACCAATAAGCTCCCAAGGAGTTGTTGTGTAAACAGCAGAGGAGGCATCGTGCGAGTGATGCTTAATATATCGCAAGCGTTAATAGGCTACGGTACCCGCTTTACATCAGGTGGGCCGTATGTTTGTATGCTTCCCGACTTAGTATAAAAAAATATATCTTATAAACAACCTTTGTCTAAATGTAGGTTTTTTTTATATATATATTTATTATTTCAAATATCATTTTTTTTTTGCTATCAAGTGGTGTAATCAACATTAGGTTTCGTCTAGCCGCGCGCAAGGCATCTGGCGTCAAGATATAGAAAGATAGTTAATGCAAATATAACATAGTTCTTCATCATTTCCGTTAAAGAATCTTAGTCAAAGAGTTTTTTTCCGTAATAAACAGCCGAAGTATAGCATTTGTTTTTATAACAAGATTGCCAGTGCACAAATAGACTAAATTATATCTTCTTCAAAGTAATTAAAAGTTTCACTGCTTAGCTAGCACAACTTTAACGTTCAGAGTTACTTGATAAAGCAATGTGAATGAATGATAAATATCGTTTCCTGTAGCGCGAAAACGATATTTATTTCTTTGGTGCGAAACAAACATGGCAGCTCGTATATAGCCAAAATATAGCAGATATATAGCCAAAATACCTCAACGCCTGAAGTTAGTCTTCGAACAGTGTGTGTTGCCAGTGATGACATAGACAATGCTCGGGGTTTCGCTGCGTTATAGAAGCAGAAGTGAGGATATCCGCAGTAGAACTAAAGTTACTGACATAGGCCACAAAGGCACTGGCCACATTGCTTGTAGAAACGGTAACCGCTGGGGACAAAAGGTTCTCGAATGGCGTCCCCATGCCGGTACATGCAGTGTGGGGCAAGGACAAGATGGAGCGACGACCTCCAAAGATCTGTAGGGAGTCGATGGATACTGGTGACTCAAGATCGAGTCGAGTGGCTCTCACTCTCTAGAGAATTTGTTCAGCAGTGGATTGACATTGGCTAAAATGATGATGATTTCTAGCCCTACACAAAAAAGATAAAAAATCTTTATTTGCCAATGGGCCCTTGTGGGCACTTAGATTTTTTTTTTAAATACAATCTTATTGTATCTTGTTTAATTCTCTTATTTTACTTTTTTCCTTTTTTTTCTACTAGCATTTCGGAAATGACCATAATGCAGTGTTGATTCCTATGTTAACTTATGGAAGCGACAAATGCGGTGGAAATGCGAGCGTTGCGTAAAGTTTGTGGCTACTGCGTTTGCAACGATGATGTAAGTAACAAAGTTGGTTTGAGAGAGTATCGGTGTTAAAATACGAAGAGGCATGTTCCATTGATGTCAAGTAGCAAGAATGCAGGAAGAAAGAATTACGAAACAATAAATAATTTTAATCATTAATTTATTTTATTATGTCATTAAGAAATTCATTCAAATTGTAATAGGCTTTGTCTATTAAAAATATTTATAAATGCATGTCACTATTTAAGTTTTTAATTATTTGTGGGATATTATTATATATTTTTAATGCTGTGTAAGCACCAGAGGAGGCATCGCGCGAGTGATACTTAATATATCGCGAGCATAAATAGACTACGGTACCCGTTTTACATCAGGTGGGCCGTATGCTTGTATGCCTCTCGACGTACAATAAAAAAAAAAAAATATGAGCCGCTGTGCTACTCAGAGCAGTGGATAACGAACGTGGATCGACGCTCGCTTGCGTCAGCCCACTAAATTTGGATCGCAGGAAGTTTGACGCCGTCAGTCCGCTCTGTAGACAATTAACGCGCATAAGTACACATGAAGGAGGCCTGGTCGTGGGATTAGAAAACTTAGCACAATGTTGTGCATTAGCACGTTTTCTGTCCGATGATTTTTAATGATAAAATAAATAAATAAATAATGTCCGACAATATTTGTCGGACAAATTACACAGCGCCATCTAGCCCAAAGTAAGCGAAGCTTGTGTTATGGGTACTAGACAACTGATAAACATACGTAAATACATTTTTTTTTTGTAAATACATACTTATTATACATAGAAAATACCCAGACCAAGACAAACAGACATGTTCATGCACACAAATGTTTGTCTTGTGTGGGAATCGAACCCACGAGCGTTGGTGGCAAAGTCGCGTCATTCACGACTGAGCCACCGAGCTCGTCAAAATGATTAATGTAATGATTATCATCAATATCTCTGACTGTATGATTCAACTTGAGAACTTAATATTGAGAATGCGCAAGCTTGCATTGTCAGAGGAACACCTGGCTCGTCAATTATATAACAATTCAATTTTTTTTTTTTAATTTGTCGGCCATTTTGACCATGTTCCTTAAGAGATAGGAACGGTGTTCCTGAACATTCCTATTCTACTTTTTTATACTGAATCCGAATCTGAAGTCAAAATTCGAATATTGGTAAAAGACGCACACACAGACTAACATATAGATTTCATATAGGAACGGTGTTCCTGAAAATCCGCATTAGTTTTGTTTTAAATATGGGCAATGAACAATCTCTACTTCATTAGTCTTAGACGTCAAAATAGAATATGACATACACATCTGTAAGTAAATCGACACAACATTTTCATGCATGCATGACTCCAAAGGGAGTCGTGGGCGTATAGATAAGAAAATGTATTATTCCATGTCGGGGTATGGACGGGAAATTTATTAAGAGGGATGAGTAAATAAAAGAGATAGCGATTGAAATGAGACCTAAATATCCTGAAAAATAAATTATCATTGTCGCCATAGGCATTTTTAAAATAATAACTAACTGGTTCCCTCTGCGTATTCCGCAAGAGATATGGCGGGAAGATATAGTACATAGTATAGCATTTTGTATTAGTAGTTTGACAAGGTTGGTGGCGCAGTGAAGCTAGGTCTCGATTCCCACACAATAAAAAAAAAAAATTTGCATCAACATGTCTGTTCGTCTTAATCTGGGTGTTTTAAGGGGAACTGGACGCATTTACTTACACTTTCTAGAAAATTGCAGTCAAATAACAACTCCCTGAAGGGTGGTTGTATTCCTGCGAGTGAATGAGGTCGCCAGTAAACTCCTAGGGAGTTGCTGTGTTAGCAGCACAGGTGGCATCGCGCGAACAATACTTAATGCATTGTAAGTATTCATAGACTACGGCAGCAGCTTTACATCAGGTGGGCCGTATGCTCGTATGCCTTGCGTTGTATAAAAAATGGTACGATAGAAAAGAGTTTTTAAGAACCTACATTACAAAAGTAAAATACTAATTTCACGAGTACGAATGTGTCACGAGATACAGAATGGCTAATACTCTGGACTAGATTGAACATGTAAGGATTAAGAAGCAGAGGAAGGCCAAGACTTACCTGCTACTACATCAACCCTAACTCGTCCCACTGCAGGGATGCGGTCGTCCTATAACCGAAGGGCTTTGAGCATCCACCGCGCTGCTCAACTCCAGATTGGCAAGTGATTTCAGGCCACCGATTTGGCATGAATATTATTTATCGACAACAGCCGAGACCGACCGCTTATTGTGCCCACCGAACATGAAAAGCTCAAGACAGAAAAACCCATCATTGGACAGGCTGCAATTGGGGTTGCTTTACCTGTGTGTTCGTTTAGAATGACACACGCAACGATATCGAACTTTCTTCAGCTCTACCACCGTACTATCATACCGAAGGTGGTTATGTTTACATCAGAAGGTGAGGTCAGGCTCTAAGAAACATTGTAAAAAGAGTTAGGAAGCGAGTGAGGTGTGAAAGGACAGAATCATGTGGTACTTGGCAATCACTGCCTACCCTGCAAGGGACTTGACGTCACGGTAGAAGGAAGTAAAAACACATTGTGTTTTTTACTTCTGTATCCAATTGTGTGTCTATTAATATATTTAATCTCTTTTTATATTTACGTTTCATATAGGGAAACAAATCTTGTAATGTATAGCCACAGTAGAAAATAATGCAGAAGGGCCAATAGCCTGTTTTCACTTTTTCTGATATCGCTCGCGTGAAAACGGTTGCATTGTCGAGGTGATATCAGCTCTAGAAACTGGCGAGCGTATATAAGAAGAGCAATGAATGTTAAAGAAGCGAGAATCTAAGGATCGAATCACGTGGCGCTCGGTTCTCTTTGCCTAACCCGCAAGGGATTTGGCGTCAAGTTATAGATAGATAGATTGTAATTATCACTTGTTCGGTGGTGATGCAAAAATCATGAGGAAACCCCCACGCACGTCCAAGAAATAATATTTCGAGAGTCCTGCCCTAAGGAATGTCTGGTTTTCTCCCTCGGTTGTGGAGGTCTGGCGACAGTCGCTCTGTGTCCTAATTAGTATCTTCGTCAAACCTTAGGCTTGCTTAGGAAGTGGACCCCCTGTTAAACCTAATAGATTAGGGAACGGCATAACTTGGAAAGTACGAAAAAGAAAAATGTATCTACCACATTCTTTTTCTCCTAGCATTATCATGAATTGGCTGATGATGTTGATACAATTGCATGCAATTTGATCTAACCTGCTATGTGTGCTTCCGCCCCCAATTAGTTCATGCGGCCTGGCGCCGGCCGGCACCCACCCACTACCATTAGTCGATGCAACATGCCGACGCTGCCATGGCTGCTCCGGTAGTCTCTGCCTCGGCTGCTGCGGTCGTCCGCCATCTGGAACAGAAAGGCAGAGACTACCGGAGCAGCCATGGCAGCGTCGGCATGTTGCATCTACTAACGGTAGTGGGTGGGTGCCGGCCGGCGCTAGGCCGCATGAACTAATTGATGGCGGCGGTTCATACTATTGTCAGGAAACTCCATATTTGTTGATACAACACGAAAGGTTAAAGCTAGTAGTCAAAGGGCCAATCACGGTTACGTTTAGCGCCGTGCATTTGATTGAAAGTGTCAATTCCAAACGTTTCTTCGAAGTTACCTTACTGCATGATCTCTCTCCTATGGTATACCACTAAGTGACGATACATATGATTATTTTCATTATGTAAGTACCCATTAAACACACATTACACATTCCTACTCAAGGACAAGAGTGTTATTTTCATGTACGATTATTTAAAAATTCAGTACATTTGCCGAAGTACTTAGTACGCTTTAACAATGTTAATTGATAAAGTTTACAATGTTACGTGACACTTCATGTGTGATAAATATAACATAGTTTGTATTCCGATGTAGGTAGTTCTTTTGAAGCGATTTTGGCCGTAATGTAGTCGAGCATTTTATATTTATATTGTTAGAAATTCGATTAGGGAAGTCACTCTATCGTTTTCACCATATGCTTATATCAATTACTAGAAGTGGCTCCCACCTTCACTATAGCTTCACCCGGTTACTATAAAGCCTATAGGAAGGCTATGATTTTAGCTGGCTATGTATGTATGGCCTATGGTAAATAGTCACGGCCACAAACCAAAAAATCACCTGTCTGATCATTAAAGCACACTGGGCTCCCAAAAGAGTTTTAAGAGAGGTAGGGCGCATAAAAGCAGCCCGTCTGGGTAAGTATCTCCACCTTATAGAAAACCGCAGCCATATAACTACTCCCTAGAGGGTTGTTGTCCTATGGAATTGCTGTGTTAGCAGCAGAGGTGGCATCGCGCGAGTGATACTTAATGTATTGCAAGCGTTCATCGGCTACGGAACCGCTTTATATCAGGTGGGCCGTATGCTTGCGTGCCTCCCGATGTTATATATAAAAAAAGCCTTTGTGTTTAAGCGCCTAAATATCTCAGTGATTGTAGCCCATTGACCAATGGGAGAATATATTAACAAATAAGACGATAAATGCCGCGATGATTGATCCGCAAACTTGTCAATATTCCTTCACGCTCGCGGCCTATCTCCTAAACTATTTGTCGTCTATCACCAAATGTTATTTATTGGACGCGTGATGCTGTTCCATTATAGGCTACATGACATCGTATCACTATTTTCTTTTTATTGTTATGTATAGATGTAGTTATGTTGTTAATTATGTATTCTCCTCAACTATTGAGGTAGGTACAGTCTGTAATGTACATGTGCTTTTACGACACTGTAAAATTTTCGGAACTTCGGACTTCCCGGTATATATCATAATTTCCGATATACTTAATTGTTTCTCAGGTCCGCTAAAAGTGCTAGTTGACCTACTGCTATGTCTTTATGCTGTGATCCAAAATCACCTTACATCTATGAATAGCCGATAATGTTATTCGGCTGTAAAGGTGTTTTTCAGATGAGAAATCGATTGAGTTACTCATAATTTTCATGGCAACTCGATATCATGTACGCAGCTTGCATGGCCAGGCAAAGTAAATTGAAGGCTATTTTATACCGGCTGATATTTTAAGCCATGCAGGTATAAATAAATAGGGTTTTTTTATCCACGACGGCTACGGAGACGGTATATGCGTTTAGGGTAAGAGGTGTTTGTGTGAGTGTCTGTTTTGATTTTTCTCAGAAACGGTTAGGCTGATTTTGAAACGGTTTTCTGCTTTGTTTCTCTTATATTATATAACGTCGGAAGGGATACAAGTATGCCCACCTGGTGTAAGGTGGTTAGCATGGCTTATGAACACTAACAGTACACGAAGTATTGCTTGCACGATGCCATCATAGCAACTCCTCTGGAGCTTACTGGTAACCCTACTCACTCGTAGGAACACAACAATCGTCCAGGGAGCTGTTATTTGGCTGCGGTTTTTTGAAGTAAAACTTCTTTACGCATGCTTGACTTGGGGAGTAAGCTGGTGAATACGCGACGAGAGCGTTACGAAAAGTGTGATCGGGCGAACGAAAGTTGAGAGGGAGATATAAGTTACCGAAAACAGAAATAGAGAGAGAGAGAGTTACGTTTCGTATATTACTGTAGGGGCAAGACAGAGAGAGGTGCGAGCACACATTTTCTTTCTCTCTTTCTCTCATAGCGAGTTAAGTTTCGTATATCTAAGGCACAGTGCAGGCCTATTGTCTGTATCACACTATGGAGCTAAAGAAGTTTTACTTCATTTCGTGTGGTCTAAAGCACACTCGTTTTTTTTCTATCAGGCGGAGGTACCTTTCCTCAGATGGGCTGCTTTGGTGCACTTCACTTAAAAATAGACCATGACAAACATACATGTTCATGCACACAAATGTTTGTTATTATTATTATACAAATCGAAGGTTTACTTAAGACTAGTTTTTAAGCCTTTATATTTCTAAGTTATTATTGTATTTGTAAGAGGAAATAAAGATATTTACTATATTATACTGTGTGGGAATCGAATATACGAGTTTTGGTGTTAAGGTAACGTTGTTAACTACTCCGCCGCCGGGCTCGTCGTCACTTCATTCATCTACTTAACTGTACAATGGTTTAACTAAAGATAATTAATGACGTAACTAATATCCGTGGGCTCCACTTTCCTAATTAGCTACGTAACTCTAAAAAATGCCTACGTAGCATGATTTGTGACTTTTTAAAATATCCTCCTAAGGGTTTTCAGGAACACCGTTCCTATATGAAATCAGTTTGTCTGTGTGTGCGTTTGTCTGTGCGTGTGTTTTTTGGAATATTCGAATTTTGACTTCAGATTCGGATTCAGCATAAACAGTAGAATAGGAATGTTCAGGAACACCGTTCCTATCTCTTAAGGAACAGGGACAAAATGGCCGACAAATTAAAAAAAAATTGTCTTGTTATATAATTGACGAACCAGGTGTTCCTCTGGCAATGCAAGCTTGCGCATTCTCAACTGACGGACCACCTGATGTATAGCAGTTACCGTAGCGTATTAACGCTTGTAATATATTAAGTATCACTCGCGCGATGCCTCCTCTGCTGCTTACACAGCAACTCCTTAGGAGCTTACTGGTGACCTCACTCACACGCAGGAACAACCCTCTAGGGAGTTGTTGTTTGGCTGCGGTTTTCTGGGAGGTGGAGGTACCTCCCCAGACGGGCTGCTTTGATGCGCCCTACCTCTCTTAAAACGTCCAGTCCAAGACAAACAGACGTGTTCATGCACACAAATGTTTGTATTGTGTGGGAATCGAGCCCACGAGCGTTGGTGTCAAAGTCCTGTCATTCACGACTCAGCCACCGAGCTCGTCAAAAAGTGAGTGAGACATGTCATGACAATGGAATCTTTTTTTTAATAATCTTTAATCTACAATTTGACATCACTACTGCGTCAATATGCTGATGTGAATTTATTGTAATACCTATTTGATAATTTGAAAAGAGATCTGTTTTTGCAAATTTCTTTCATAAATGACTTGATTTTTGAATTTCTAGTAGATTAATGAAGAAGAGTAGTAACATAAAAGAATTGAATAAGATACAATAAGAATCTATATTTCAAAAAAATTTTAACGTGTCTTAAGTGCCAAGGGAGGAATGGTAAATATAGAATTTGAATTTTTATCTCAATATTTATACGAGTACTTTAAAATAGTCCTAACGGAGAAGGTACAGATGACGGCAGTCAAACAACAATTCCCTGGATTATGTTCTAGCGTACAAGAAAAGTCTTTTTTTTTATACTACGCCGGGAGGTATACAAGCATACGGCCCACCTGATGTAAAGCAGTTACCGTAGTTAACGCTTGCGATATATTAAGTATCACTCTCGCGATGCCTCCTCCGCTGCTTACACAGCAACTCCTTGGGAGCTTACTGGTGACCTCACTCACGCAGGAACACAACAACCCTCTATGGAGTTGTTATTTGGCTGTGGTTTTTTATGAGGTGGAGGTACTTCGCCAGACGGGCTGCTTCGATGCGCCCTACCTCTCTTAAAAGTCTGCTTTTAGCTTTTGAAGAGGTAGCAACTAAGGAGAACTTTAACGAAAACTTTGATCCATACCGCATTTGCGGAGAGTGCACGCAAACCCGCAAGCACAGACAAGTCATAGTTATTATGATCATATAACTTAGTCTAACTTTATACCCTGCTCAACTTTGCTCTATGTACTAAGCCCCGCTTTTAAGTTACACGGTATCGCTTTCGGAACTTACCGCTTCAATTGAGGCACTAACTTAGACTAACAATGCATTATCAGGTTTAATGGAACTTACTAATACTGGATCTCAGATATACATAATTTATATAATCTGTAGATGTCATTTCTTATACTACGTCGGGAGGCATACAAGCAAACCCACCTGATGTAAAGCGGGTGCCGTAGCCTATTAACGCTTGAGATATATTAATTGTTACTAACTGTTTACACAGCAACTCCTTGGGAGCTTACTGGTGACCTCACACACACGCAGGAACACAACAACCCTCTAGGGAGTTGTTATTTGCCTGCGATTTTCTGTGAGGTGGAGGTACTTCCCTTCCCTCCCGTGGGAGTGAGGTCACCAGCAAGCTCCTAAGCAGCTGCTTTGTTAGAAGCAGAGGTGGCATTGCGCGAGTGATATTCAATGTATTGCATGCGTTCATAGACTATGGTACCCGCTTTACATCCTGTGGCGGTATGTCTCAGAACATAGTATATAAAAAAAATCTATATTTTTTTACTTTGTACTACTACTACTATAACTTCACGCCAGATCCCTTACGGGGTAGGCGAGAGAACCGAGCGCCACGCGACTCGATCCTTACATACCTGACTCGCTTCCTTAACATTCATTGCTCTTTTCATGCACGCTCGCCGGTTTCTAGGGCTCCTGACATCACCTTCTGATAGAACACGACCAATTTGATCATGGTAGGTAAGTCTTGGCCTTCCTCGGCTCCTACATCCTTCCACTTTTGCATTGTATATCTGCTTCGTCATTCTTTCATCCTGCATTCTTTCTACATGTCCGAGCCAACGGCGCATGCCTCTTCTTATTTTTACACCGACGCTCTCTTTCAGACCAACTCTGCTAATAACCTCATCATTGCGGATACGGTCTACAAGCGTTTTACTTTGTACATTACAGAAATATAGAATACTAGCGACTCACCACGGCTTCGCATCAACCCATCGCTACAATACTTCACAGGATTACTGAATATTCCCTGAAAATTTCGTCAAGAGCGATACAGCCGTTTTGGAGCCCACACCCGTGCGTCCAGGAAATTACGAATATATTTGGAAAGACCTGTAACCTAAGAAAGGTCTAGATTTCCCTCTGGGTTGTAGAGGTCAGATTGCAGTCGCTCGATGTGAAAATCTGTATTTTCGCCTAAGCACTAGGCCTGGTTTTTTATACATCATTGGGAGGCATACAAGCATACGACCCACCTGATGTAAAGCAGTTACCGTAGCCTATTATCGCTTGTAATATATTAAGTACCACTCGCGCGATGCCTCCTCTGCTGCTTACACAGCAACTCCTTGGGAGCTTACTGGTGACCTCACTCAAACGCAGGAACACAACAACCCTCTCGGGAGTTGTTATTTGGCTGCTGTTTTCTGTGAGGTGGAGGCACTTCCGCAGACCCCGCCAATCATAATGGATTAAGAAACGAGATAACAGTAAGAAGAAAATGGAGCATACATACTTCATCAACCCTTGCTCATCCCACTGCAGGGATACGGGTCTCCCTTCAACCGAAAAGGTTTAGAGCGTACTCCACCACGCTGCTATACTGCGGACTGGCCGGGCCAGCGTTTCCAAACCGCCCGAAGGCTGCTGGGTTGGTTTAACAACTGTCATCTATCGGTGTCAACCGTCACCACTCACTTAATGTGTCCTCCGAGCCCGGAGAAGCTTGAGGTAGATCAACTTACCCATAGCCAAGCTGGGATCGACGTTGCTCAACAAGAGTAACACGCGCTACGACGCCATCCAGTCCTCGATCATCCCTCGTACATACAATATGTATAATATATGTATGATACCCTTTATTGCACCAAAAGAAAAATACATAAGAAAAAAACAACAAAGTATCAGTACAACGGCGGTTTTATCGCGATGCGATCTCTTTCAGACGACCTTAGGGTAGAGGAGAAGTAAAGAAACAAGGTAGGGTGGCGCAGAGCATAACTCAAAGGAAATAAAGTAATTATATAAATAAATACACAAACATGCATAACTACATATCTTATATATATAAAACAAAGACGTGTTAGTTACACCATTTATAACTTAAGAACGGCTGGACCGATTTTTATGATTTTTGTGGATTTGTCTTCATCAGGAATAGGATAATAAGTATTAAAACATGGAAAAAAAATAAAAATAAAGCAAATTACATTTCTCATACATTTTATATGAAATTCTTTTTTTATGATATCTCAAGTACGAATTGGCATATCTAGGATATATAAAACAAAGTCGTGTTAGTTATACCATTTATAACTCAAGAACGGCTGGACGGATTTTTATGATTTTTGTGTTTTTAGATTTGTCTTCGTCCGGAATAAGATAATAAGTATTAAAAGAATTTATACCATCTAATAAGTTAACACACTATTTATTGATCCTGAGGTGGTACGAAGTTCGCCGGGTCAGCTAGTGTTATATATAACCAAGTACACATATACACACAATTTATCAAATTGATGAATACATTGAGTACAATATACACACACTAAATGAGACTGAGGTGAAAGACAAGAAAATAATGGTAATTACGTAATGTTAAGGGAAAGACAAAAGTTTGACAAGATGTTTGAAGGATTGAAGTACATACCCGCATCGAATTTTAATTAATCAAGTTTCATTTGGAATAGGTACATGCTCTACCCCGTAAAGTGCAGCAGCCCACCACATCTGTCAAAATCGTCGAAAGCGATTTGCGATAAGCGCTTTCGATGCTTTGACGGACGTGGCGGAACTACTGAAGTGAATTGACTGTAATAGACAGAATATGATTCGTAGGCAGTTTGTGTGCATACTTAGGTTAAGATTATACAGGCTGGATACTAACGAATAAGCCACAGTAAGCTCCTAAGGAGTTGCCGTGTTAGCAAGAGAGTTAGAGCGCATCAAAGCCTGATTGAGGAAGGATTTCAAAATCATAGAAAACCGCAGGTAAATAATCTATATCCATAACCAGTTGAGGATGCGCAAGCTTTGCCAGAGGAACTAGCTCGTCAATTATATAACAATATATATATTTTTTAATTTGTCGGCTATTTTAACCATGTTCCTTAAGAGATAGGAACGGTGTTCCTAAACATTCCTATTCTACTTTTTTATGCTGAATCCGAATCTGAAGTCAAAATTCGAATATTTGAAAAAAAATGCCAGACAAACATATAGATTTCATATAGGGACGGTGTTCCTGAAAATGCGATCATGCAGATCGTGTTAAATGCTAATGCTACGAGTATCTATTCGGCGTTATAATCATCTGTCTTATAAGGCCACATAGGTCCCCAGTTCGAACCCCACTGACAGCACTCTCTCTTTTGCATATTGCTTTAAAAGGGCAATTCTTGTAAAGAAAATAAAAAGCTCAAGTCGCCTAAAAAAAATATTTGTACTTAAAGATGATAATTTTTCTTGTAAGTTGTAGAATGAATTCTCTGCCGAGGATTTTCCAAAGGACACGGTACGAGGTTCTTCATAAAAACATGACTAAGGTTTTACAGAGTGAAAGGAGGGGAAGAATTGATATTGCGAGTGTCCATAGGCTTTTTAACTTATACGATTACCATCGAACAAGCCGTACGTTTGTTTTCCGCCATATACACATAAAAGGTTACATTGTGTCACATTTACGTATTCTTCCAATGTTATTCAAGCAGGTGTTTCAAGTTACAAATTATTCATGTTTATGCGTTAACCCCTTCCTTCCCTTCCTGCTGAAAATACATGACGCGAAGACGTTTCGTTTCACGCAATGACAAAGAGTGAAATGCCTCGGCACAATCTAATTTCCAGCCGAGATAAAAGAAAGAATGTTTATGATGCCACAGTGTGATTATTTACAGGAAAGCAACAGAGAGTGAAACTGGCTCATCATCATCAATGACTTTTAATGGCAAGATAGTTCCTAAATCACCAAAAAAACATACATAGAGCTGATTCACTTCATCGATTTTGGGCTCTATTGGCTTAAAAGTATTGGATAAATTGCGGTTACAAAGTTACCGAAAAATCTACCACGCTCGCACAGAGGGTTTAGAGGGTCGCCAACGCATGAGTGACACCCCTGGTGTTGCCAATGTCCATAGGCTACGGTAACTGTTTACCATCAGGCGGGCCGTATGCTTGATTGCCACCTTAGTGGTATAAAACAAACAGTGCCTCACTCCTCCTCATTGGAAAGTCAGTTGCGTATCTCATTGTGGTGTAATTAACTCACCATCACCTTTAGAACGGAAACCAACCTTACTACACCAATAAACACACTCTACAACACACTCATGCACTCACTTATGCACACCCTAGAGCATTTGCGTCTTGTATAACGTATCTTTATAAAACTGCAGTTCCGTTTATACTTTCTAAACTTTCACTAAACGATCGCGATAAAATTTGAAACAATCTCGTATTCCTCATAATAAACGACACAAGTCAATCAAATATTTTGTATTCATAGAAATTTATATTTACGTCTCTGGTGGTGTTCAGAAGGTAGTAGTGTCGCTCCATTGGGTACTGACAGACTAAATCTCCCTCGGAGCTGATCTACACAACATACATATCCAAGCACACGCTGCAATGCCTTTGAGTATATACTTACAAATAATCTGTCCCGAGTCAGATTCACATTATTAGGGTTTCGTATTGTGCAGTTTCAACGGTACTTATTATTCAAGACTACGATATGTGATAGTGGGATGGACGCTTCAGAGATGCAAAAACCCTATAACAAACTTGTTGAGCAAATGTTACTTTTTCTTATTTTGAAATATAAATAAACAATTTTTGCTAAAATATTTTTACGAAGCTCTCTGTGCGCGAGTTAGTCTCGCACTTGACGGCTTTTTTTTATATTATAACATGTCAAATAAGCAGACATCAGATGGTAAACGTTTTGAAATCTTGTAATAATATTTACCGTTAGTACCGCGAAAACCTCTCCTCGATTATATTTATTACTGGCTGTGCCCGCGACTTCGTCCGCGTGGAATATTATTTATTTATATTAATAAAAATAAATAAAATTTCTAAAATAAAAGTACCCTGATTACTCCTTATTACATCAGCTGTCTGCCAGTGAAAGTCCCGTCAAAATCGGTCCAGCCCTTTCAGAGATTAGCCGGAACAAACAGACAGACAGACAGACAAAAACTCTAAAAATATTCCTTTTGGTATATGTACCGTGTATATTTTTACTAAATGCATATGGATATATGCATTTAGTAAAAAAACGGTTATTTTAATATTACAAACAGACACTCCAATTTTATTTGTCTGTATAGATGATGAGATGTATAAGATGACATCCTAGAATCTTTTAGAAAATTTACGGCAAGGAATTCAGTTAGTCAATCTAAGTGTTTACGAAAAGGCTATTAAAAATTGAACATAAGCTATCTTTGTACCTACATGCACGTAAAACCGTTTGAATATGATCTTCTTGATACTCGTATGTTGCGAGAACTATGTCGTAGGAGTAGCTATTATTCTTTGTAAATAATATATATAAAACTGTTTAGTCAATTTTAACGATTAGAATATAATATGATATATAATAGTTTATATCGTAACAATCTAATTTAGATAATTTAGTATAATATTGATTGAGTGCACTGCATATTATTAAGCTGTGTTGCCAAAAATACGGAATGCGAGGTCTTGAAATTTGGAGAAATATTCACTGATTTTACTTGCAGATCCATGACTCCAGTTTTATTATTCTGCTCTTGTCACTTTCGGTTTCACGTGCGAATTACAAATCCCTTACTATAAGATTTTTTTTACACTGCTTCGGATGGCAAACAAGGATATACGTCCTAATCTGAAGTGGTTACCATTGCCTATTTCTTGTATATAATAACGGGAGCCAATACTTGCTTATATCAAGGCTTGCCTACCCACATGATATAAATTGGATGTCCTTGTTTTTCAGAGATTAGTGACATCCCTGGTGTACCAGCACCACAGTAACTGCTCACCATCAGGTAGGACGTATTTTTTGTCATCTTAGTCGTATACAAAATTAAGGTTTGCAAACTAAGAGGAATCGCTCCTGTATAACTACCTATATTTATATCATAGCAACTCTTCATACGTTTATTGGCAACTTCAATCGCAGGATCGCGACAGTGAGTTGTTATTTAGATTCGGTCTTCTGCGACGTGAGGGTACTTTTCTAACGAGTTGCTATGATGCACTCTATCTCTCCATCGCCAGAGCATCGTTTGTTATTTAGAACCTATCTATCTGTCTATAACTTTACGCCAAATCCCTTGCGGGGTAGGCAAAGAGAACCGAGCGCAATGTGACTTAGTCCTTGGACACTTCACTCGCTTTGTTAGCATTAATTGCTGTTCTCATGCACGCTCGTCGGTTTCTAAAGCTCCTGTCATCATCACCTTCTGATAAAATCGTTTGGCTTGCACTCATTTACCATACACCCAAAACGCAGAATAGTGTAAATCAGAATCATCTTTAGGCATTCATTTCACATATATAGTCATTAAAAGCCAAAGGCAGAACTATCATATCTCAGAAAGTTTATGTAAGAGTCATCTTTTGGCATACGTTTTATATTTCTTACTAATAATAAAATTGGTTGATACAAGCAGCATGCCAGCAAGCATGAGAGCTTATCGTCGCAGATGATTTTAACGCTCAGTTCAAAATCTCGAAAATTAAAATTTCGTTCTGGTGGATTTAAAATAAAATTATCCTTCAAAGTGCCCATGTCGGATCTGGGTGGACGTTTCCGCTAGCTCGCTTCGCTCGCTCGCTTTGACAGATTTTTTCGAACGAGTAAATATCCTTTATTTAGTTCGATTCTGGGTGGTTATAAAAATTCTGCCATCTTCATATTCGCGTAAATAAACGTTATGCTAAACGAAATTATGCAAAAAAATATTTGATGTTGATTTAATTAAATGATGAGTGAATTTCTGCCATCTTAAAATTAGGTCATAGTAAATTCAGACATGTAAACATTCGACGAAACAATAATTATATTAAATATTTTTTATGCAAATATTCGTTTAAAGAAGATAATGTCAAGTGTGTTATGCCAAATAAATATCGGAGCATCAAGATTCTGTCACATAGAGGGAATCCTCTGATAAAACACTATCAGTTTGGTCATGGTAAATAAGTCTAGGGCTCCTACATCCTTCTACTTTCACGTTGCATATCTGTTTCCTAATTCTTTCCTCCTGCATTCTTCCTACATTTCCAAACCAATGAATATGTCCCTTCTTATTTTAACACCGACACTCTCTTTCAGACCAACTCCGTTTCTATCACCATCATTGAGAATACGGTCCATAAGAGTTACGTCACAGATTGTTATTTAGAATATTAAAATTTTTGGATTATTTAGCAGATGGTAAATGAAAAGGTAGCGTTGATGGCTGACCGAGGCAAATGCGAGAGAAGAACTGGGATTGAGTAGCTCAATTATGTTGACTGCATTGAGTTAAGCTCATAGAATATCCTCGAGCTACAATCGAGAACCGTCAGTATACTTTAACATCCACGATCATACATTATGATGTTCAGAATCGTATTTTTACGAGTGACTTCATAAAAATCGTATTGCATTCATTCCCAATACCCGTTCATGCGAGAGAGACAAAAATAATCGATTCACTCACAAGGAACGACACGTATTTGACGGTTTACAACATTTTTTATGCGAATTCTCATATATTTGTGTTCACTGTTCAGTGAAGACGAGGATAGATAAGGAAGTTATGTTTTTGAAGTCACGCATATATAGGCACGGTAAGGTAAGGAACAGGTGAAAGGTGAAATTGTGGAGCTCGGTGGCGCAGTGGTCAGAAACGCTACTCTGAGATCATCGCTCGTTGGTTCGATTCCCATACAAGGCAAACATTTTGTGTGCATGAACATGTCTGTTTGTCTTGGCCTGGATGTTTTAAGAGAGGTAGGGCGCATCAAAACAGCTCATCTGGGGAAGAACCTTCACCTCACAGAATACCGCAGTCAAATAACAACTCCCTAAAGTTGTAGTATTCCTGCGTGTGAATGAGGTCACCAGTAAGCTCCCAAGTAGTTGCTGTGTAAGCAGCAGAGGAGGCATCGCGCGAATGATACTTAATATATCGCAAGCGCTAATAGTATGTATGCCTCCCGAAGTAGTATAAAAAAAAAAAAATAGAGGAGCTCAGTGGCGCAGTGGTTAATTACGCTACTTTGAGACCAACGCTTGAGGGTTCGATTTCCATGTAGAACAAACGTTTTTGTATATGAATATGTTCATTCACAGCTATATAAATATAGCTACTTGGCGGTAGAATAGGTGAGACAGAGGTACCCCGAGTCAAGTTCATGCGCCGCTTTTCAGTTTAGAAATCAGGCGTTCAATAAAAAAATGAATACACCTTCCCAATTGTGATATTCTGTGATTTATCCGAACCCTTTTTCGAGTGTCACGTGATTAATGAAGGTTCCCTTCATCATAAATCAGAAACTATCCAAAAAACTGTCTTGGACCACGTAATCTCATATCATCCAAACTATCTTCAGTTTTAAAAGTGTGATTTAAAGTTATAAACGGCAAAGTAAAGTTAACTCGTTAGGCACATACGAACAGGCAGATTGAGCGTGAAACTCTACAATTTGAGGCCTCTAAACATATAGCAGTTGTTAGTGTGAGGTTCTTAAATGGGGAAAGTTTTAGAAACAATTAATATACACATGAACATGCTTAGGATATTCCATTTAATTATGGCAACAGATGGGGTGAAAATTAAATGGTCCAGTAACGTATCTCTCTACTCTAATCATCCCACTGCTGGGATGTTCATTTATATTACTTTGAACTCCGGGTGGTAAACAAACATGTTTGTCGAATTCAACATTAAACATTATCATTTGACGAGCTCGGTGACGCAGTGGTTAAAAATGGTACTTTGACACCATCGCTATAGGATTCGATTCCCACACAGAAGAAACATTTGTGTGCATGAACACGTCTGTTATGATCTGGGTGTTTTAAAAGAGGTAGGGCACATCAACCACCTCACAGAAAACCGCAGCCAAATAATTCTTTGGAGGGTTGTTGTGTTCCTGCATATGAATGAGATCGTCAGTGAGTTGCTGTGTTAGAAGCGGAGCTGGCATCGCGCGAGTGATGCTTAATGAGTCACAACTTCACAAACGTTAATAGGCTACGGTAACCGCGTTACATCATTCTATGCGTCCTGACGTTGTATAAAAAAATCGGCCAAGTGCGAGTCGGACTCGCGCACGAAGGGTTCCGTACCATTATCTCTAAAAATCGGTCAAGTGCGAGTCGGACTCGCGCACGAAGGGTTCCGTACCATTATCTATAAAAACGGCAAAATCACGTTTGTTGTATGGGAGCCCCCTTAAATATTTATTTTATTCTATTTTTTAGTATTTGTTGTTATAGCGGCAACAGAAATACATCATCTGTGAAAATTTCAACTGTCTAACTATCACGGTTCATGAGATACAGCCTGGTGACAGACGGACGGACGGACGGACGGACGGACGGACGGACGGACGGACGGACGGACGGACAGCGGAGCCTCAGTAATAGGGTTCCGTTTTACCCTTTGGGTACGGAACCCTAAAAACGGCAAAAAAATCACGTTTGTTGTATGGGAGCCCCCTTAAATATTTATTTTATTCTATTTTTTAGTATTTGTTGTTATAGCGGCAATAGAAATACATCATCTGTGAAAATTTCAACTGTCTAACTATCACGGTTCATGAGATACAGCCTGGTGACAGACGGACGGACGGACGGACGGACGGACGGATAGCGGAGCCTCAGTAATAGGGTTTCGTTTTACCCTTTGGGTACGGAACCCTAAAAAGGAGAAGTAGGTCGCGCCGAAGCAGTCTGATTGAAGAAGTACGTCCACTTGTGCGGAGGTGCTCGATGCAATGCTCGAGCAATACCTCTTGTATTCAGTGTTCATCGGTCATGGTAACCACTTTACATGGGTGAGAGGTAAGTTTATATGCCTTGTATAAAACTTTTTATATAAAAAGATCGACTTTGTTGAAATGGACGCTAGCGCAAATATGACAACTATGTATATATGCATCGGCTTGTTCCACTTTTATATTTAAGTTTTTTTTTTCATAACTTTTGTGTTTATGATCAAATTATCACTAAAAAGAATCATGAAAATCAATTCACAATTGACGAAGGTATCAGGTGAAAAGTACGTTAATACACACATGTGAATTGGGTTTTACAACAGTTTCTGAAAAACTGTACACGCAACATTACTGAAATATTTGTGAGACTACTCTAGATGTATGACCTATACAATGATAGAACAATCATCAAACTCGCAGTGGTCAGAAACGCTACTCTGAGATCATCGCTCGTTGGTTCGATTCCCACACAAGGCAAACATTTTGTGTGCATGAACATGTCTGTTTGTCTTGGTCTGGATGTTTTAAGAGAGGTAGGGCGCATCAAAACAGCTCATCTGGGGAAGAACCTCCACCTCACAGAATACCGCAGTCAAATAACAACTCCCTAAAGTTGTAGTATTCCTGCGTGTGAATGAGGTCACCAGTAAGCTCCCAAGTAGTTGCTGTGTAAGCAGCAGAGGAGGCATCGCGCGAATGATACTTAATATATCGCAAGCGCTAATAGGCTACGGTACCCGCTTTATATCAGGTGCGCCGTATGCTTGTATGCCTCCCGAAGTAGTATAAAAAAATAATAATAGAGGAGCTCAGTGGCGCAGTGGTTAATTACGCTACTTTGAGACCAGCGCTTGAGGGTTCGATTTCCATGTAGAACAAACGTTTTTGTACATGAATATGTTCATTTGTCTTAGCCTACCTACCTATAGGCCTATACAATGATAGAACAATCATCAAACTCGGTTCACAATTTGCGAAGATATCGCGTAATAAACATACAAAAAATTAAGAACCTCCTTTTTTAATTCGGTTAATAAAAAAGTTATAACTGTTGAACTGACCTAATTGATTAATCGAAAAAGCGCCTGCCAGTGCCAGCTCTGATTTTAAAGATGGTCCTGTGACCCACTAACATCGATTTCAATATTTATTATTTATAATATTGATATCTGCTTATGCGGTAGGATCCCGAGGGCTTTACTGACCCTAAAACCTAAGCTTAATTCAAAGGGTTATGTAGCACCTTTATAAATTCATATCTCTCCGTACTTAAGTCACACGCATAAAATTTGAAAATTATTCATATTATATTTAAGTGCACGGGCGATCGAGCTTGGCTCGGCTTTTCTATATATTTTTGCCATAAATACGTCTTCAAATTTAATCGTTTACGTTGAGTAAGGACAGTGGGGCGGGAAAACGACGCCATTTTGAGATTATTTCTGCTAAACATAGGCCTCCCTTAATTTTCTTTTCTGAAAGAAAACGAGTAAAATCGCGTTTTGTAAATTAATATGAAGACACCTATCGATAAATTATTCGTAAATTATGTACATAGGCGATCGCGCTTCGCCCGGCTTTTGATATAGGTATATTTTATTTCTGTGTATAATCTATAACTTCACGTCAAATCCCTTGCCCTCGTCAAATCCCTCGAGTCACGTGACGCTCGGTTCTCTGTGCCGGGTAAGCAGAGTGACTCGATCCTTACACACCTCACTCGCTTAACATAGTTTTTCTTATGCATGGTCACCGGTTTCGAAAGCTCCTGACATTACCTTCTGATAAAACACGATCACTTTGATCATGGTAGGTAAAGACTTACCTACCATGAACAAATTGATCGACGTCTTTCAATTTTCGTTGAATTTTAAATTCAATTCAACTTTATATTACAGAAATAAGTTTTATATTAAAAAACAGTTGTTCATTCGTATACGAATTTCACCGAAACATCAACGCAGCACAAACAACATACATTATCAACGATATATAAGGAGAAGCTAATGCAAATGAACGCGAGCATTTGATAGACTAGTAATTTTACTACCAACGCTGAAATTCGACAGCGATGACTTTAAAAGCCAAAAGTAGATTCATCTTAAACGGTCGGAATTAGTAGCCGTCGATGTGAGTGTTAAAATGATACCAACTTGTTTACGTCAAACCGGAAATATAAAAATGCTGTAAAAGCGGATATCGGAAAATAAGGGCTCAATCAACAACAACAATAAAATTGCGTCGAAGCTTATTATCCATTACTTATCGGAGAATTCAGATAAATAATTGGGATCAGTTGAATTCGTTTAGATATTTTTTACAGAGGAAAAATCTTCAAAGGCACCGAACGAATCAATGAAAGACACCTTTTAAGAATTCAGTTTTCAGGATTTCCATAACAGAGACATCAAAAAATTTACATTCTAGAATAGCAAATAACTCATGGATAAAGACTTTTTCGATCAAGGATAAAGTTGTTTTTTTTTTTTAATATTAAACGGCAATTTTGGCTAACTATACAACGATTGTGTAGTCGATAAGTAATTAATTTGGGTTAAATTGGGCTACTAGGCTGAACTTAGGTGCGGCTCAGGCAGTTTAGATCCGCATTAGGCCTTGTTGAGGTTGAACTTTGGTCAGATAAGATTCAGCTTTGATCCAAAAATCCAATGGTTTCAGTCTGATTTAAGTTCGACTAAGGTCAGGTTTTATATAGTTTTAGGTCCAGTTTGGTATGGATTACGTTCAGTTAAGTTTCGGTCAGCGGGCTGCTCTGTTTTTGACTGTAGTTTTGTATCCCTTTTGATGCTTTGTGTTACCGATCTTTTGGTTTGTCCAATGTATGAGCTTCCACAAATTCAATTAATTTTATGGACTCCAGATTTTTCAAAATATCTTTCGGTGACCGCATGTATTCCGTATATCGTCCTAGCTTGTGTAGATTTAGTCCCAATGGAATACTTTGTCAGCAGCTTTCCGGTTTTATTGGTCACTCATTTCATGTACGGAAGAAATGCTGGCTGTCTGTCATGTTGTCCCAACTCCTTGTGGTGCAAGTCGTTTGAGATCACTCAAATAATATCCATTGCATTTTAAAAACTGTCGTTCATGCCCCAACTCTCTTTCCAAGAGATCCTGATCAGAAAGATCTTCTGCGTCCTGTTCTGCGTGCGTTTCTGATCAGAAGGCTCTTCGCGTGAGGGATTGAGCGACTGAGCGGAGATGGCTAGGATGATAATAAGAACTAGGTACCTGCCAATGTGAGTAGATTGTCTATATACCATGTGGCTCGACGTACCGTCCGAGTGAACTGACACCATCCAGATTACAGACTTCTATCTTTTTCGCGTTAAGTCACGTACCTACAATAGTGCCATAAACAACTGTCATAGTTTAAAATTATAGTATATATCTGGTAAAATGCATACATGGGTATTTTACAGTTCAAATTTTTAATTAATCAAATCCAATCAAGTACAATAACAAATATAATGAAAAAAACGGCCAAGTGCGAGTCGGACTCGCGCACGAAGGGTTCCGTACCATTATCTATAAAAACGGCAAAAAAATCACGTTTGTTGTATAGGAGCCCCCTTAAATATTTATTTTATTCTATTTTTTAGTATTTGTTGTTATAGCGGCAACAGAAAAACATCTTCTGTGAAAATTTCAACTGTCTAACTATCACGGTTCATGAGATACAGCCTAGTGACAGACGGACGGACGGACGGATGGACGGACAGCGGAGCCTCAGTAATAGGGTTCCGTTTTACCCTTTGGGTACGGAGCCCTAATAAAAAAGAGATGCTCCGTTAGTTTTGACATGTAGAAGAATGCAGGAAGAAAGAATTACGCAACACAATACAACATGAAAATAGAAGGATGTAGGAGCCAAGGAAGACTAAAAGACTACCCTACCATGACAGGAGCCCTAGAAATCGGCGACAGTACATGAGAAGACAACTGATTTTTAAAGAAGCTAGTGACTGTAAAGACCTAGCCTTGTAGGCGTTCGGTTCTCTCTGCCTACTTGAATGGCTTGAAGATAGATTATAATTCAAGAGTCGTCAGGTATGAACAATTAGGGTCAATAACTTCCAAAATCATTCAAATTATTTTGCGTTGTAAGCTATCTCTGAAGTTCACAACCCAAAATAATTTGATTGACTTGCCGGCTGCGGGGCGAAGATCAAATATACATTAACATTTGTGCAAATGAGTACCAGGGAACCTATTAAAATAAAAGAAAAAGTGTGTAACGTAAGAATTTGTACTTCTTTCGCGTAACAAAACAAAATAACTGCAAAAATTTCATCCCACGTTTGTAAAACAAAACAATAATATAATAGTTTATCCATAAATATCATTCAATATTAAATATATTTCAGCTTTACTGATATAAAACACGGGTTTTAGTCATAAATAAGTATTTAAATTAAAACCTTAAATATAAATACGAACAAAACTTTTTTCGACAACTCAAGATTTAACAACTAACTTCATGGTGTCGATTTTAGATGTCGGTATCGTAAAAAATCACTGTGAGAATTTTTCACTGACGAGCCAAAAGAACTACTTTAAAAATGCGCATATAGAACATTTTCGTGCAGTAATTATGACTTATTTCTAAGAAAATGTTTGAAATATTAAACATTGAAACATGTAGAGTGCGGAACTCTCTAACATAATTATGTCAAACTTGGTGCACCTCATGATTTCGTTCGCATTTACCTCGTAGGAACCCAATTTTCTAGTTTCTTTCTTTTTCCTCGGCTTCTAAGGGTCATATCGTGATGTTAAATAGCCTATAACCTTCCTCAATAAAATGCAAAAACATTTTTTCAAATTCGTCGGGTAATTGAGAAAAGCATTCAAACAAACGAACTTTATATATTAGTATAGATTACACGCTGTACCCTGCGTATTACTAGCTGTACCCTGCGTCTTCGTCCGCGCGAATCCCGGTATCTTTTAAGTAGGGTTCCCTGAAAAATGTACGCTGTTGATGATTCTCTTTGCAAAATCAGATCAGATCTGATTTATAACACACATCTGGCCACGTTCACGTTGTTTGCGCACCGGATCCAGTTAATTGAAGCATGTTGTTACGAAGGCCAATGCAAACGTGATTGACGATTGGCGTACAATATTTCGTATTGAGTAGGTTTGATTGTACGTACTGACCGGTGTAATTCTATAGCTAAGAGAGGTAACGAATACTGATAGTTCCGTACAGATTAAGGTCGCATTATAAAATTTAAGATAATTGCTAATAACTCTTCTCTCTTCTTAGCGTTATCCCGTTTTCTAATACATAAGCTTAAGGATTTGGCAAAGATACAGTTTTTTATATAGAATGGCTGCCGTCGCACGTCCACAACCCAGAGGGTGAACCAGTCCTTTCGAAATATAATTTCTTGAACGTGCGGGATGTTTTCCTTCATCGCCGAGCAAGTGATAATTACGAGATAAATATATACATAAATCCGGAAACACGAATTTAGTTGTACATGCCGGTTTCGAACCGGGTACCATTTGCTCAATAAGGCAATTATTTGTACATTGGGCCATCACATTGGGTCACTGATCATTTGATTACTAATAACTGTGCTAGTTAAAATCATACTGTTTATTTTTTGACCAGACCCAACCCAAATTATACAAATACAATATAATCCAAACGTGAAACTAAAACCAAACCTAAGCCTGGAGCAGATCTAATCCTAAATCTGACCCAAACATGAATTAAGTCTGACCAAACATTAGATGCAAACCTCACCCAAAGCCCTCCTTGAATTAACCTGGATCTCAAGATCCTTGCCCTAGAGGCGGTGTCGGGCTCGAGCACGCTTCTTGACCCACGTAACTATGTTGATTGTGAATCTACATTCTTTTTAATCAAAGAGATATGAGTTTAGGAAATTTTGATATTTTTTAGGAAAATACACTGGTTATATAAATCAGCACCTAATTATCTTAAAGAAAAATGTTTGTACGTAGAAAATTGTCCAAATTACGATAAAAATTCAGTTGGAGCAAGGTCTGGCGAGTACGGAGGATGACGTATGGTTTCTGACTGCAGCTCCTGCAGAGTTACAACGGTTTCTCGTGCAGTGTGAGGTCTTGCGTTATCATGGAGCAATAATGGTGAAGATCGATTCACGAGTCGGGGCTGTTACACTGCCAGTTTCGCCATCATTGTTCGAAGTTCGACACAGTAAACATCTGCTGTTATTGCTTGACCAGACCTGAGAAAGCTATAGTGAAGAACGCCATGAAGAGACCACCAAACAGTTACCATTACCTTTTTATTGGTAAGCTTTGCTTTAGGGCACTGTTGCGGCGTTTGATCTGGAGTCAGCCATTGCATTTTTCGCTTACGGTTATCGTAACGAAAACTTTACGTCACATGTCACAATTCGATCGAATATTCCTTCATTTCTGAACTGATTCAACAACGCAACACAAGTTTCAACATGCGCATCTTTCTGCATATCAGTCAAATCATGAGGCACCGATTTTTCATATTTTTTATTTTATTGATTTGATGCAAATGAGTCAATATTGTACGTAAGGTAACGTTAAACCATGCCGCTAATTCCTGGGTAGTTTGACTTGGATCGGCTTCCACCATCTCCTTCAATTCAGCGTTATTCAGTTGTGTGGGCGGTCTTCCATGTGGTTCGTTCTTCACGTCGAAGTTTCCATTATGAAAACGTTTAAACCAAAAACACACGGTACGTTCATTAGCAGTCTCCTCTTCAACCGCAGTATTGATATTGCGAGCCGTTTCTGCCGCGTTAGTTCCGCGTTGGAACTCGTATTCAAAAATTACTCCGATTTTCGAAATATCCGTCTTTCTCGTCCAAATGAATAAAAAACAATTGAAAATCGAAAATCATATGTTGCACATTTTTTAAAAGAAAAACCTCATAGGTTTCATGTGGAAAAAGTTTCACTCGCAAATCTCTCGCCATGAAGGTATAATGTCAATTCAAATTATCAACAGATTATTAATTGCCGTTTTATAGTAACAACTATAAAACTGCAATTTCGTACTTTAATTTCCATTATTTATTAACAACGTCATTGTACCAATATTTGAAGCAAATAATTTTTCCTTCTTTCTATAGGTAAATGTGAAAAGCAAAACCAAAACATAATTCAATTGTTAGAACCATTTCCAAAATATAATTATATAATTGCTCGTTCGAAGTAATGCGATATTTTCAAATTTCCTCGGGATCTGTTTCCAAAATTGTTCGAATCGAATTTAATATGATGTACTTGTTCGAAACGAATTTAAAATGATGTACAAACCATTTTCTACTTTAATATAGATTGCGGAAAACGGCCGATACGTCCGTAATTGTAACTAGATCTGATTAGTATGTCACGACGTGTGCAATGTGCAAGGTATTGAGCATTTCATTCCTACCGGAAACCGCTCATTTCCTCCCAAATTCGTGATTTGTCACAGAACATAGACGGAGTGTGAATTTAAACGGAAATAGTTTTCCCGTATTTTCCATTACAGATTACAAATACGCCAGCGTGGTGTCTATCTGCATCTTTGCGCCAGATCCCTTGCAGTGTGGGCATTGAGATCGAGCGCCATAAGACGTGGTCTATACACACGTCGCTCAATGTTTTATCATTTATAGCTCTTTTCACGCATGCATGCATGCATGGTTCCTAGGGCTCTTGACTTCTTCTGATTGAACTCGACTAATGTGGTCATGAGCCTTGGCGTTGCAATGTATATCTAATTCTTCATTCTTTCAACCTACATGCTTTCTACACGCCCGAGCCCAAGGAGCATTCGTTTTCTTACTTTCTCATTTTAACTTAGTGATGTGCAATATCGAAATCATCTGGAGGAGAAGGTCAAGCTGGCGTCCAAAAAACTTGGTGTGCTCAACAGGGATATGCAGTACTTCAGTGCGGGGCAAATACTTATATTATATAAGTCTCAAGTCAGACCGCACTTGGAGCAATACAGTCACCTTTGGGCGGGAGCACCTGGATACCAGCTTGGACCGTGTAATTCGATTCAGAGACGAGCTGTGAGAATTGTCGACAATTCTAAGCTTAGACACGGTATTGAACCCTTAAGTTAAGGAGACATTTTGCCTCCCTTTGTATGTTCTACCGATTGTACAAGAGTTGTTTGAAATGATGCCGCCAGCTACTTTTTATAACCACACCGCTCGCCGACGGCGGGGAGTTCACCCTCATACGCTGGAACCGCAATGATCGCGTACTGTGTGGTTCCTGAGAAGTTTTCTTCCGAGAACTCTCAAGCTGTGAAATGAACTCCCAGCCGAGGTTTTTCCAAGGGACTACAGCATGGAGTTTTTCAAGAAATGCGTGAAGAGGTTTTTGGAGGGTCGGCAACGCATGAGTAACACCCCTGGTGTTGCAAATGTCAATAGGCTGCGATGACTGTTTAACATCAAACAGCCCGTATGCTTGATTGCCACCTTAGTGGTATAAACAAAAAAAAAACACTGACACTCTCTTTCTTGCGTCATCGTTGCGAACACGGTTAGCAAGCGTTCAGGCATACGGATTACCCGATATAAAATATTTATAGTAGCCTATGAACGATTGCACTCTACTGGTAAACTCGGAGAAATGCACAGGGAATTATTTGGCTGTGATTTTTTGCGAGGTGGAGGTACTTTCCCAGTCGGGTTGCTTTGAAGTACTCTAATTCTCTTCAAAATACTCAGACCAAGACAAACAGGCATGTTCATGCACACAAATGGTTTTCTTATGTGGGTCAAATTCTCGAGCCAGCTACTCGAACACGGGGCTTGTCAAAATGCTTGGTTTGCAGTTTACTCAGGTAAAAAACCGGACTAGTAGTACTACTACTAGACTAGTCTGTCGAACACTTCATGAATCTAAGAAGTGATGAATGTAGTAGTATATAGTAATGTAGTAGTATATAGTAATGTAGTAGTAGTATAGTAGGCATTTTTATCAACCTTCTTTCTAGGCGTTATCCCGTTTTCTACTCCATTAGGATTGGCAGTTGGCTTGGCTTGGATTGGCTGCCTAATCCCAAGGATTTGGCGAGGATACTGATTTCTATATAGAGCGACTACGGTCAGGTCACACGGCTATCGTAATATAATTTCTTGGACGTGCAGGTTTCCTCACTATGTTTTCCATCACCGCCGAGCATGCATACATGTACATAAATCCGAAAACACGAATTTAGTACATGCCAGGATTCGAACTAGAGACCTCTATCTCAATAGGACGGTTTATAGTAATAGTTTGGGATAGACAAGAGGCAGAGATGATCCTTGAACACAAAATAGAATTAAGAAACATCCACAAATTAAATACAAATAAATAAAATATTGTCGGACAAATTACACAGCGCCACCTAGCCGCAAAGTAAGCGAAGCTTGTGTTATGGGTACTAGACAACTGATAAACATACGTAAATACATTTTTTTTTTTGTAAATACATACTTATTATATATAGAAAATACCCAGACCAAGACAAACAGACATGTTCATGCACACAAATGTTTGTCTTGTGTGGGAATCGAACCCACGAGCGTTGGTGTCAAAGTAGCGTAACAGCGCGTTTCACCACTGCGCCACTGAGCTCGTCTAACAAATTGATAGAAGATAAAATGAGAGGAAGACAATTTTTAATGTACTGTAAAAAGATAGCTACAAAAACAATAAATAGAAACAATTAAGATGAATATGGACGTACTGATATATATATATATATATATATATACCCAGTGCCCATATAAATTCAATATATATTTATATATAAATAGATAACATACTGTACACATAGATACAAATAGATGGATACACAAGCTCTCGGAAACACGAATAATAAATAATAATAAAAATAAAAAAAATAGGGCGATAAATTCTTATCCACTGGGCTATAACTGCTCTTAATAAATGTGTGTGGTTATGATTTCTATCAACCAGATAACATTTAACGAGACAATTGAAACAATTGACGAGCTCGGTGGCTCAGTCGTGAAAGACGCGACTTTGACACCAACGCTCGTGGGTTCGATTCCCACACAAGACAAACATTTGTGCATGAACATGTCTGTTTGTCTTGGTCTGGATGTTTTAAGAGAGGTAGGGCGCATCAAAGCAGCCCGTCTGGGGAAGTACCTCCACCTCACAGAAAACCGCAGCCAAATAACAACTCCCTAGAGGGTTGTTGTGTTCCTGTGTGTGAGTGAGATCACCAGTAAGCTCCTAAGGAGTTGCTGCTTTACATCAGGTGGATCGTGTGCTTGCATGACCCCCGACGTTGTATAAAAAAAGAAAAACCTAAAAAATATAACAAAGTACCTATTCAATCCACTACCACTAAACTACGGCTCGGTTTTTTAATGGCTGGCATCCCGAACGCAGCCATGTTTGCCATTTTGCTGCAGTGTGTCCCACTGGCTCAAATTGTCCGGAAAATCGGTGCTGGGCGCTCTCAGCCGTGAACTGGTGTCACAGGGCACCGTTTCACTTTTTCACATTCTTTCTTTTTTCTGATACGAGTAATTATATTTACTGTAACACTTATATCTATACTGGTATGTATATCTATAACTTCACGCCAAATGCCTGGTACCGCGCGCCACATTACCTCACTCGGCACATTGGTTGTAAGTCTTCACCTATTGGTCAGTAGGCTCGAAACGCTGAGATATTTGGTGCCTACGTTTTCATGAGTGAGGTGAATTCATTCATGTGACGTCGAATGGTTTATTGGTTTGTGAAAGAAACCCAAGTAAATGTCAAACGAGTTGTTTGACATTTACTTGGGTTTCTTTCACATTCGGTGTTTTTAAATGGCAAACTATACTTCATTTTTCCTATGACATATTTGTGCATTGTCTGCAACTTACGTTATAGTACAAAATTAACGTACGTATATGTATATAGAGGTATACTCTTTGAAAAAGAAATCTCAAAATTATATCATAGTGTAAATAATCAATGTTCAAACTTAAAAATATGGTCGACTTTCGACTATTAGGCAGCCTCTGGTAAGTATTTGTTTGATGTTGTTTTGGCTAATCGTAAATCTATATTTATAAAAATGGAGTTCCTGACTAATTCACTGACTCATCAACACCGAGGCCAAACCCTTGAACGCAGAAAGCTAAAATTTTGCAAAGACCTTACTTTTGTAACTCTCACGAGAAATAAGAAAGAATTTTTTGAAATTCAACCCTTAAGGGGGTGAAAAGGGGATTAACAGTTTGTATGGAGCAGAAATATTTTTTGAAGTTAGTGACTTGAAACTTTGTACAGATACTCTCTATTAGAATCCAAAAAAAGTAATTTCAGCGTTTTCAAAAATTCCACCCCTTAAAGGGTGTAATGGGAGTCAAAATTATTTATTGAACTAAAAGTTGAATTGAAAATAAGAAATTGTTTTTTTTTTAAGTGAGCTGCTTTAGACTTTGTAAATATACTCTCAATTAAGACTACAAAAAAGTAATTTCAGCGTTTTTCAAAATTCCAAAGTTTGTATGGAACAGAAATATTTTTTGAAGTTAGTGACTTGAAACTTTTGTACAGACACTCTCTTGGTCCGACACTATTTATTTAATTATTTACATGGCGCTCGATCCTGTCTGCCTACCTTGCATTAAAATGTAGATATGTTGATAGAATTCCATGTAAGTAACATAGTAACTAACATAGGCTGGAAGAGATCTCTTACAGAGATAAGTCCGCCTTTGTACATGCTAAAGATTTGTAACTGTATATGTTAAGTATATTTGTACAATAAAGAGAATACAACAACAACTTTACAAGTTTACAAGTTTACAAGTGATGTAAATAATGCAATTGATCCTTTCGATAAATAATAGATTTTATATGTATTATATTATTTTTAGTATTAGTATATGCAAAAACCATATTTTAACCAATCAAATTCTTAATTAACTTATTCAAACCAAAAATAAAATTGCCTTTAATATGAGTATGATTCCTCAATCATGTTTGTTTTCCTTGAAAACATTGTATACAATACCCAATTTTACATACTGTACATTCACTTGATACCATTTTAGCTTTATTTCCAACTTCTTTTGCCGTCAAATTTTCGTCGCGTTTCTTTAAGTTGTTCTTGAAATATAACCTTCAAAAAAAAAAAAATATCTGCTTCGTCATTCTTTCATCCTGCATTCTTTCTACATGTCCGAACTAACTGAGCATGCCTCTTCTTTTTTTAACACCGACGATTACTATAGATAGAATAAACACGTAAGTAAACATTTCATTTCCTTTAGAAGTTATCGATATAATAAATTTCAATCATTGTGATATGAGACAAAAGGAATCATAAATACTTAAAGGCAATAACGACCTAATCAATACGAATCTTCATGAGTGTTAAATGTCATTATTGCTAAGGGAAAGTGTCGAAAGAAGGTTTCAAATTGCTTCGGGACTGCGAACCTGTTAAATCACGGGGGTCTAACGTATTGTTAACAGGACATAAAAAAATTAGGTTCTGTACACTAAATCCATTTTGTGAACATAATTACTAACCCTTGCTGAAACATGTTTGGGTTTGTATACGTTTTGTTTTACATTTTTCTTCTTAGGCATATGTCAACACAGGTGTAAAATATTGTATTGACTTCAAATAACCCTACATACATAAATGCTTATGCATTAATGGCGACTCATGTCAGGGCAGACATCAGAAATTCATATTTATCTAGTGTTTGTGAGTATAGAAAGGAGAACTGACATAATTTGACCTTTTTAGACCTTCGACATGGAATTATTTATCATACTATGAGGTAATTCAAATTTTAGAATATATAACTTTATATTTCGTATGTACGTATATCGAGCGTTATTGCGCATGCCATTCTAATTGAACACGTAGATTAAACAACGTCTACCCCAGTCTGTCTATGGATGGGTTTATCTAACACTAGTTTCTCCGAACTTCAGAGAGGACGTTAACTCGTCGATCTCGGCTGTTTTCGATAGATGATAGTCGTCATTTACCAGAGGGAGACTTTGTACAAAAGTCGTCTGCGTGGGTACCTCTGTCTCACCTATTTCTATCGCCAAGCAGATACATTTATATAGCTGTGTTCCGGTTTGAAGGGTGAGATATGGCAAAGAAATTACTGGCTACTGGGAAGAAACATCCTTAGGTCACAAGATTAGCAGCGCGCGAGTAACTGCCCCGTGGTGTTGCGAGCGTCAATAGGCCGCATGCTTGTTTGCCAATCTAGTTGTACATAAAGAGAAAGTCTTGAAAACACTGGAATCCGCCAATCCGCAGTTAAGTAGCATACCTTGCAATATTTGTTGTCAATCGGTCTGTCTGCCAAGGTATTTTTCTCCAATACGGCTATAACCAACCTTTATTGCTATACCAGTCTCTAGTTAGAGTCAGTACACGGAGTACTGTAGTCACCTATGGGCGGAAGCGCCTGAATACCTTTCGGAATTCAATGCAAATGCAAAGACGAGCTGTGAGAATTGCCGATAGCCTAATACGAGGCATTGAGCCTTTAAGTTTAATGGGCGATTTTGCCTCCCTTTGTTTATTCTATCGATTATAGAACGGAATATAGTCCGATTCTATATGATGTCGACGACCTCGTTTTACAATCGCATCGCTCGCCTACGGCTGTGAATTCATCCTCATACACTGAAACCGTAAAGTAACCTTAAGCAGTGATAGCCCAGTGGATAAGGAACAGACCTAATGTCTATTGGCTTGGTCCACGATTCAAATTCTAGCCTGTACTACTAAATTGGTGTTTTCAGATTTATGTACATATTTGTAATTATCACTTGCTGTGCGGCGATGTAAAACATCGTGACGAAGCCTAGCTAGTCCGAGAAATTATACATCGAAAGACATGTGTGACCTAAACGAATAAATAAATAAATAAATAATAAATATTGTCGGACAAATTACACAGCGCCATCTAGCCCCAAAGTAAGCGAAGCTTGTGTTATGGGTACTAGACAACTGTTAAACATACGTAAATACATTTTTTTTGTAAATGCATACTTATTATACATAGAAAATACCCAGACCAAGACAAACAGACATGTTCATGCACACAAATGTTTGTACTGTGTGGGAATCGAACCCACAAGCGTTGGTGTCAAAGTAGCGTAACAGCGCGTTCCACCACTGCGCCACCGAGCTCGTCAAATGTCTCGTTTTGAGTTGTGGAGGTCTGACCGCAGCAATCGCTCAATGTAAGAACTAACTGTGCCCGCGACTTCGTGCACGGGGAATATTATTTATTTATATTAATAAAAATATATAAAAGTAGTCTAAGTTACTCCTTATTACATCAGCTATCTGCCAGTGAAAGTCCTGTCCAAATCGGTTCCAGCCGTTTCAGAGATTAGCCGGAACAAACAGACAGACAGACAAAAAATGTAAAAATATTCATTTTGGTAAATGTACCATGTATACATCCATATGCATTTAGTAAAAAGCGGTTATTTTAATATTACAAACAGACACTCCAATTTTATATATCTGTATAGAATAGATTAGTTGGCGAAGATGCCAAATCTTTAGGCTTAAGTTGCGGACGCTACCAGTCATAATGGATTAATAAACCGGGACAACGCCAAGAAGAAGAAATCACTGTAACCGTAATGGTCCTGTACTGTGCGGTTCCAAAGAAGTTTTCCAACGAAAACCCTTAAGTCGTGACATGAAATTCCTGCTGGGGCCCTAAACATAAGGTTGTTCATAGAAGGCTTTTAAAGGGTTGGAAATGCACGAGTGTCGCATCTGATATATTGCAAATTTCCGTAAGCTCAGGTAAATGCTTACCATGAAGCAGGCCAAATAAAGAGAGGTAGGAAGCGTCAAAACAGCCCGTCTGAGGAAGTACTGCCACCTCACATAAATTTGCAACTAATTAACATCTCCCTGAAGGGTTGTTGTGTTCCTGCGAGTGAGTGAGGTCACCAGTAAGCTCCTATGAGTCGGTGTGATAGCAGCAGAGGTGGCTTCGTGCGAGCGACACCTAATGCAAGCGTTTATCAGGTGAGTCGTATGGTTGTATGCCTTCCGACGTCGTATAATATCTTATAGCAGAAATAAAGGGAAACCAGACATAAAATTGTTGTTACTAAATATCACATTATGGCACAGAACCATCAGTGTACGAAATCTACCAGTACGTTTTTTTATTATTAATACTCGGGTGTCAAACAAGCATGTAACCCGCCTAATGTTACGCCTAGGACCACAATAACTCTCCAGTGAATTATTGGATGGCGTGTTTTGAAAGATGGAGGCACTTTCTTGCATTTATTTATTAAATACTAGCTGCGGAGTCAAATAACGTAGCCTATGTGTTAATCCAGATCATAATCTATCGACGTGTCAAATTTCATTCAAATCCGTTCAGCCGTTTGAGCAGTCAGAACCCGTTATATACGTTTTCCCATACATTTCACGGTCGTATACGACCACCCGGGTTTCGAAGGGTTAAACGTGAAAGAGCAACAAACATCCATCCATACATACAAACTTTCGCATTTATAATATTAGTAGGATTATAAATTATATTATATAGAGATAGCAGACGCATTTAAAGTTATGGGCATTCCATATTAGTCCACCTTTACTTCGGCGTAGATCGAATGTGAGATATGAGAGGTAAGGCCCATCAAAGCACCCCGTCTGGGGAAATTTCCCACATCACAGAAAACCGTAGCCAAGTAACAACTCTCTGGAAGATTTATGTGTTCCTGCGTGTGAGTGAGGTCACCAGTATGCTCCTAAGGAGTTGCTGTGTTAGCAGCAGAGGTGGCATCGCGTTTGTAATACCTAATATATTGCAAGCAGTTTACAGGCTGCGGTAACCGCTTTACAACATATGGATAGAAGACCCGTTTAAAGCTAAGTACATTCCATATTAGTACACCTTTCCTTTGTACAGATCTAATGCCCAGAGTGGAATGGAATGCGGGGAAAAGTCATCTCGACACACTCTCAATTGCACTCACACATAAATAGAGAGATCCACACACACACATACACAAATAGTTACTCTCAAAAAAAATACCTGAAAAAGTACAAATTGATGTTCAGGAACACCGTTCCTATATAAAATCTATATGTTTGTCTGTCGCTTTTTTTCGAATATTCGAATTTTGACTTCAGATTCGGATTCAGCATAAAACAGTAGAATAGGAATGTTCAGGAACACCGTTCCTATCTCTTAAGGAACATGGTCAAAATGGCCGATAAATTAAAAAAATAAATTGAATTGTTATATAATTGACGAGCCAGGTGTTCCTCTGGCAATGCAAGCTTGCGCATTCTCAACATTAAGTTCTCAAGTTGAATCATACAGTCAGAGATATTGATGATAATCAATCTCAAACATGGTCAAAATGGCCGACAAATAAAACAAAAAAATATTGAATTGTTATATAATTGACGAGCCAGGTGCTCCTCTGGCAATGCAAGCTTGCGCATTCTCAACTGGTTTATTATTTGATTTTGAAAGGTGAACTAATAGAGAAACGATAGTACTCGAGACTCTTAAACGTTCCAACAAAATTTGAATTTTCCTTTTGGAACAATTAATGTTACTTCATCTGTAACGGGAAGTGTAATGCTTACGCGGATTTCTTCCTAACAACTACACTGTAGGGAGAGAATAATTCAATAGGTATACTTATTTCTCTCCCTAGAGTAGACGGTTACTTGACCAGCTCACTGGCGCAGTGGTAAGTAACATTACTTTGACACTAACGCCCGAGGGTTCGATTACAAATTTTGTGTATATGACATTCCTATTTGTATCGATCTGGGTGTTTGAGAGGTAGGACACATCAAATCAATCCGTCTGGGGAAGTACCTTCACCTAACAGAAAACCGCAGCCAAATATCAACTTCCAGGAGGGTTTTGTGTTTCGGCGTGTGTTACTTAATACATTACAAGGGCCGTATAGTTGTTTGTATCCCGACCATGAAGGAAATAACCAATGGAGTACTCATGAAACGACTTTGCTTTGTAACTCAACTCACGCGCAACCCTCATTGGCTAATTCACGGATCAATATCGCGTCGCTTATCGGCTTATTGGTTAAAATATCCTCCCAATGGACCGTGGGTTCGAATTCTAATCGCTGAGATATTTAGACACTAAAACATTACGTTTTGGTGAGTAGGTGGTGCCTTTATGCGTCATCAAGTGGTTTATTGGTTTATTTTTCATCGTTGTATTAAAAATAGACGCTTTACCGTCTTCTACACAAGCAAAAGGTCACACATCTCACACTCACACGTACGAGTGTAAGATGTTCATACACACAAAGATAAACTCATATATACATGTCTTGTATTTAAATTAATTAAATTAATTGTTTGTAAATTAAATACAACGAATTTGTATTTAAATTAAATAATATTAAAATTAAAAATAAATTATGTTACAACAAGAACTAGACAACAATACTTAGGTACATAAGGTAACGAAAAAGAGACTAATAACTACTTCTTCAACGGACAGAGTCTTGTTTACTAATTGTCGAGGTGTATCACGTGTAGATAAGGTTGATTTTCGAACACTAAATTAAAAACCAAGTACTCGGTTCGTACTTTAGTTGAGAGAGCTCCGTTCTTGTTTGTATGTTACAGCTGAAATCAGATAAAGATTTCCGATATAGACTTACCATAAAATTCCTATCTATTTACCATTCGAAATGGTCTTAATCTATAAACTACAATGCTTCGAATCGAGGCCATTCGGGGTTCCTGTTAAAATGACCGTTTAACTGCTAAGCACGTTGTGCAGTGCATAGATAACTTAGTCATGGACAGTACAAATAAAACAGTAATATTAGTGATAGTCCATGGGATAAAGAACCGCCATATTCACCAGCTGGTCTCATGTTCCAATCCTGGCATGTATCACTAAATTCGTGTCTTCGGATTTATGTACATATTTGTAATGATCACTTGCTCGCCGGTGAAGGAAAGCATCGTGAGGAAACCCGCAAGTTCAAGAAATTTCGAAAGATGTGTGACCTAGTCTAGGCAAGGCCTAGTTTTTCCCCTGGATTGTGGCAATTTGACGGCAGTCACTCAATGTCAAAATTAGTTTCTTCGGCAAATCCTTAGGCTTAGGTAGCAGATCCCACCAGTCCTAATGGATTAGGAAACGGGATAACACCACATTCGTTACAAGCAAGGTATGGTTAAGACCGCTGAAATATATCCTCTCTCTGTAGCAAATAGTGTAAAAGTAAAAATTTCATTTTTACACGCTACTAGGATCTTTTTCTATGAAGTTATCATCATTTATTACTACGGCTAGTGTGAAGGTCGATTACTTTCATTCTACGTGGAATTCTAAATTTAAATTATTATTTTTACATACTAACGTTTCAAGTTAAAAAATAAGTTGCATATTGTTTTCCCGTCGTTCGAATTCTCTTTGATGTAACTGTTATGGAAACCACAGCAAAACAATTACCGCTTAAAACAAATTTCGATTAGCGATGCTAACGCATAAACGGTATACGTGGTTGACAGTAATGACATGTATGTGCCAGATACCGCAAGTTAATGCATGGTACGTTTTTGGTTTAATCGCTTCTTTTCTGGAAATTTCGATCTCAACAATGAATTGATGAATTAAAAGCTATTATGTAATATAGCTCTTTTTCAGAAACCGGCGAGCGTGCATAAGAAGAGCAATAAATGTTAACGAAGCGGGTGAGATTTGTAAGGATCGAGTCATGTGGCGCAGGGTTCTCTCTGCTTACCCCGCAATTGATTTGGCGTGAAGTTATAGATAGAGAGAGATGTAATACAGCCAGTCCAGTAAGCGTTTATAGTGGCCTGTTTAGCATTATTAACCCTGTCAATATCTCTTTACGTCACTTTTTTTTTAAACTGACGCTGTAGTCTCTCGGGAAAACCTCGACATGTACTTTATACCAAAATCTATTTAAGTTTTCGGAAGAAAACCCCGCTGGAATCGTACGTTTTTATTAGATTTAAGTTTAAATATGAAAATTCCTCTTTGGGGTCTTTGGTATGTATTCAAAATAAGGAAATTTACATCTAATACTCGCAGTACCCAAGAACTTTTCTAATGCGCAGTCTATCGTGTCATGATCTATGGCAACTACGTTCTATTATCACAAACGAGTTATTTGATGTTATCGTGACTACGTCTAGAAGGGAGTCATTACATTGATAACTATGTTAAATGGTGAACGTATTGTAACGTAATGGATTGTAAATATTTTATAGATGTATGTCTACTTAAGGCACAGCTGGCTATACACAATGCAATGCTGGTTCCAACGCTTATTTATGGAAGCGAGGGCTGGGTATTGCAGAGAGAGCATGAAAGTAGGATAAACGCGGTTGAAATGCGATCGTTGCGCAAAATTTGTGGCGTAACGCTTGTAGACCGTATTCGCAATGATGAGGTTAGAAGCAGAGTTGGTCTGAAAGAGAGCGTCGGTGTTAAAATAAGAAGAGGCACGCACCGTTGGTTCGGACATGTAGAAAGAATACAGGATGAAAGAATGATGAAGCAGATATACAATGCAAAAGTGAAAGGATGTAGGAGCCAAGGAAGGCCACGACTTACCTACCCATAATCAAATTGGTCGTGTTCTATCAGAAGGTGATTTCAGGAGCCCTAGAAACCGGCAAGCGTGCATCAAAAGAGCAATGAATGTTAAAGAAGCGAGTATGGTATGTAAGGATCGAGTCACATGGTGCTCGGTTCTCTCTGCCTACCCCGCAAGGGATTTGGCGTGAAGTTGTAGATAAATAAATAGAGGTATGTCTACTTTAGCTTTTCGACCCATATATCCATGACTATTTGTTAATTTCCTGCGCTATAACTACATGTGTATATATTTGCGGTTATGTTTTTTAATTTACTGCCCAACATATTATACAGGGTTACGTATTCCCTAGGTACCGGCGAGCGCGCATTTATATACCTTTGAATGAATATTTCATAACATTTTAATTTATCATTACAATTTCCGCATCCATATTAACCCTTACTCATCCCACTGCAGGGTATCCCTTTAACCGAAGGGGTTTAGAGTATACTCCGCCATACTGCTCAAATACGGATTGGCGGAGGCCAGTATTTTCAAGCCGCCCGAGGGCCACTGACTTAGCTGAGCTTAGCTAACGACTGTCATCTATCGGCAACAGCCGGGACCGACGGCTTAACGTGCCCTCCGAGGCACGGAGAAACTTGAGATAGATAAACCCATCCATACACAGGCTGCGGTCGATGTTTAACCATTAAAAAACTTTTCTAATAATGTTTTTTTTTAGAAAAACAATAAAATGTGTGCGACAATTAAATTAGAAAATGATAGACTTACTTCGTTTTATTCGTACCTTGCTTAATCAAAGACAAAAGATAAAAGAGAAAGCACCATTCTTAGTCATTCATAGCATAGTGCTATCTTTTTCACACAGTATCTATTTCCTAATGTGACAGAGAGATAGAGTTTTTTAACCTTTGGATTCCATCAGCTGATGGGCTCTTCACCCGCGGCGGCCATTACGTAGTAATAACAAGTCTGTTCACAGTAAAAGGGATGTGCATAATGGTGCAACTTGCAAATTTTAATTTCTATATAATGATTTTTGAAAATCTGTAATATTAATTGTTTAATGTTTTATATTATAATAGGCACAACATATACATAATCCCTGCTAAGTTTGTCGGGTTGAATATGTTAGACCTTATATATAAGTAGTTACGATAATAGAACTTTACGGAATGAAACATGATGTAGTGGCAAAATGTATAGGGGTATGCTGAGATGGTTTGTTCATTTAGAAAGATTGAGTGACAGAAGAGTTACGAAACAACTGTATCAGGCAAGAGTGAATGGAGATATCGGCAGGGGTCGCCCTAGACGCACACATATAGTGATGTCTAGAAAAAAGGCCAAATCAAAAGCACCCAAACCGAAGAGCATGCATGAAGAGGCTGATGAGTGCGGAAGAAGCGAGAAGGGTTTGTATGGATTGATGCAGCTGGCGTCTGCCTACCCCCAATGGAAGACAAGTGTGATGATATGTATGTGTGATCTATGTGTCAATATGTTATCAAGAATCATGAAAATCGGTTCACAATTGACGAAGATATCAGGTGAAAAGTCGGTTAATTCATATAGATAAATTTGGTTTCTTAAGAGTTTCTGAAAAATTATACGCTACATCACTGAAACTAATGTGGAACCACCCTCACTCTCATACCCAATTGAAAAAGAAGCATCAAAATTGGTCCTCAATTAGCGAAGATGTCTAGCAAGATATGAGCAATAAAAACAGTTATGAAATAAGATAAGATAATTTATTTGCGAAAATAAGGTACGAAAGATGTTATATATTTAGATAATCCAATTTCTCGCAGGAGCGTGGAAATATATATACCTACGGGTTGTTTCGGTGCACCATACCTCTCGTAAAATACTTTTAATACGATGCTGATGTTAAACAATCATATTCCTTAAGTTTCAGTCAAAAAACACATTACTTACATCGATATCGTCGAAAAGTTAAATTGGAAATCCAGAAAGCGTAACGTTCCGCCATTGATGTTAATATGAAAGCATGGTTCCGAAGAAGTTAAAAAGAAATTACACAAGTAATGTTTTTTTTTTCGACGTTGTTTATAATCAAGCAAACCTACTTACAATTTGTCGCTGACATCTATCTGTGGATCAGTGATAACCCAGTGGACAAAGAACATGTACCAATAAATTTTTGTTTTCGGTTTGATGGTGATATTTTAATTACACTAGACGGTGAAGGAAAACATCGTGAGGAAATCCGTAAGTCCAAGAAATTATATTTCGAATGACCTAACCTAAGAATCGTCTGGTTTTCCCTCTGGTTTGTGGAAGTCTGACGGTTGTCGCTCCATGTAAAATATCGGTGTCTTCGCCAAATCCTTAGGCTAAGTTAGTAGGGTAGGTAGGATCCTAATGGATTAGGAGACGGAATAATGCTAAGAAGACGAGCTGGAGTTTATTTGCAGTGACTTCTTACTTGGCCTCAAAAAAGTAAGTTCTTAATTATTCCAGAATTAAAAAACGAAATTGTGCCTATATGTTTGACCGTTTATGTTGGCCATCTTTATTTTATGTAGATGCCGCATGTCACTTCTGGTATAGAGAAGAATTAACGAAAGCTGTTTCGAAGTCACGATGAGCATGGTGGCGGAGTGGGTAACTATGCTACTTTAACACCGTAGCTCGCGGGTTCTATTCCTTCACAAGACTTCACATTTGTGTGCATCGGTTGTTTCGCTCACTCGCTTCTTTAACATTCATAGCTCTTTTCATGCACGCTCGCCGGTTCCTAGGTCTCCTGACATCACCTTCTGATAGAACAAGACGTATTTGGTCTTGGTAGGTTAATCTTGGTCTTCCTCGGCTCCTACATCTTTCCACTTTTGCATTGTATAAAGGAAGTACGTTTTACCATGCATTTTAATCTTCAACGTAGCATACGCTTTGCTTCTTTGGCTGTCAAGTGGTGTAGTTAATTTTTGGATGTAAACGATATATATGTAACAACAACACTAAACCGCATCCCCTGATTTTGTTACCATCAGTTTTCTGAAATGCCTTCCATTACGGAAGGAATTTTTTTTATACAAGGTCGGGAGTCATGCAAGCATACGGTCCACCTGATGTAAAGCAGTTACCGTAGCTTATTAACGCGTATAGTATATTGAGTATCACTCGCACGATGCCTCCTCTGCTGCTTAAATGGCAGGAACTACAGAGCAAGTTCACAGGAACACAACAACCCTCTAGGGAGTTGTTATTTGGCTGCGGTTTTCTGTGAGGTGGAGGTACTTCCCCAGACGAGCTGCTTTGGATGCGCCCTACCTCTCTTAAAACATCCAGACCAAGACAAACAGACATATTCATTCACACAAATGTTTGTCTTGTGTGGGAATCGAACAACCACCGAGGTCGTCAAGAGAACTTTAATCTCGTGAAATGAGTATTTCCCATTCTCCTCACAAATCTCATTCCCTTCTAAATGCCATGCCCAATTCTGAACTCAGTTAGTGGCTTTCAGTAAATGTAGCGAAACAAATGTTTAACCGACTGCGGGTGCTACGTGATTCCATGTACAAATCTGCATTCGACGAAACTTGTAAAACGAGTATTTAGTAACTCAGGTTCCAACTGGATATTTAGGTTTCGTTTAACTCGAATTGGGTGAAGTTATTTAGATTTCGAATAGAATATTCAGGCAATATTTTGCGAAAGTCAAATTAATGGGAGAGTTCGATGGCAACACTGCGCGTTTCATTGTGATCGAGCACGATTAAGCAACGTCAAACGCAGCCTACCTATATATGGATTTCTCAGGAGCTTCTCAAAAATTTTGAGGGCACGTTAAGCCATTGTTTCCGGCTGTGGCCTTTGGGCGGCTTGAAAACACTGACCTCCACCAATCCGTAGTTTAGCAGCGTGGTAGAGTGTGCTCTAAACCCTTCGGTTGAAGGGACACTCGTTTATCTGCAGTGGGATGAGTAAGGGGTGGTGTACTAAATTTATAGGCCACTTAATCCAAAGTACGTTATACTTCCGTTTATTCTAAGTGTTATACCTTTACCTAATCTATTAGGATTGGCGGGGCCCTTATCTAACCCCAAGGATTTTGCTAGATACTGATTTTATCACACCAAATCGTAGTATATGATGAAAAGAATAAAAATATCGATGGTCTATCCCATACGCTGATTGTAACTTATCAGTACCATCAGCGTAATATTCCTACATTGAAATAATACTCGAAATGTTGGTTTTACTCACAATAGGCAAATCTTCAACAACGTTGTTGTATTCCTGCGTGTGAGTGAGGTCACCAGTAAGCTCCTAAGGAGTTGCTATGTTAGCAGCAGAGGAGGCGTCACGTGAGTGATACTACATTAGCAGCGTTCATAGAGTACAGTAACCACTTCATATTAGGTTAATCGTATGTTTGCATGCCTCCCGATGTCGTATAAAAAAAACTAACAAATTGTCATTTTTGGGAATAGTCTTGGATAAAACATTCATTCATTCTTTCATCTTTCCACATTTAAGGACTTAAAACTTCAAAGCAAACAGGCGTTTTCACATGTGGTCAATATTATGACGAGTCCTAATATACTTTGACACCAAGGCACAGGATTTCGATTCTTAAACAGTACAAACATGTGCGTGCCTGAACATGTCTTGTCTTGTACATTTTTTTAAAAAGAGGTACGTGTCAGTCCACCGCGAAGGGTAAGTGCGTTGACCTTACAGAAAACCGCAATCGAATCCCTGAAGGATTGCTATGTTCCCGCGAGTGGGTGAGGTTATCAGTAAGGTCTGGAATTCATGTTGAAGTAGCGGGGGTTGCAACGCGCGAGCGACACTTCCTGTATTAAATTAAATTAAATTAAAACTATTTATTTCGGACAACAAAAATCCATTTTGGTTAGTGAACACTTAAAAACTATGTTAGTAGCTTATTTCTAGTAGAGATTTTGTCTTAGCCAACATCTTGCCGATTAGTGGACAATCCCCACTCTCGGCTACCGCCTTCACCACGCTGTTGCCGCTGTCGCGCACTCTGCGTACCAGTGAGCCGGTTTTTTTGCGTAGGATAGCCTCAAAACTATCCACGTCCGCCAACGCAAACATTGCAGACGCGCTACAGCAGCGCGGCAGCCGCATCAGCGCCCTAAACGCGTTATTCTATTGAACACGTAGGACACTGTAGGACTTTTTGGTGTGGTTGACCCATAAACTACTGGAGTAGAAGGACGTGCAGTAAGCTTTAAACAATGTAATTTTAACTGCGTCTGAACAGCAACCAAATCTATGGGCTAGCATGTTCGTCTTGACCGACAGTGCCCTACGTTCCCTTTCCATATCGTCATCATCTTTCAGACTACCTATCAGTAATTACGTGCCCAAGATATTTAAATTGGAACACTATCCAGTGGTTCGTTATATAACATTACGGGGGGTATAACTTTGGGACATTTAGTACCAGCCTTAAAAACCATATATAGTGACTTCTTGACATTGTAACACAAACCATGTGAGACGGCATAGTTTTCACAAGCACCTAGTAAGGGTCTAAGTGCACTGATCGAGGGAGCCAGCAGCACCATGTCATCCGCGAAGCTGATGCTATTGACGCATACGTTACCAATATGGCAACCGACCTTCATGCTGCTCAGCTCCCTAACCAGCGCGTCAACGTATAAATTGAAGAGTTTAGGCGAGGTCAGGCCCCTCTGCCTCACCCCGCACCCCATCCTGTATGGCTCGGAGTACTCGTCCGCCCATCTCACATAGTTCACTTGGTTACCATACCAAAATTTAAGCACATCGAGTAGCCATCCGGTAGACCAAGACCATCCAGCTTACGCCACAAGATGTCATACGAAACCAGGTCGAACGCTTTAGACAGGTCTAGGAAACAGGCGTACACCGGTGTACGCCTGTCCGTGTAATGCTTGACAGTATGCTTTAAACTTAGTATCGCAGTTTCTGTCGATAGACCACGCGTGAAACCATGCTGGCCATCGTGTAGCGTAAGATGATTTTCTAACATCATGTATTGCGAAATTTATAGGCTACGGTCCGTAATTTATAGGCTACGGTCACTAGGTTAGCTGTATGCCTTCCGATGTTGCATATAAAATATGCACAGCCTTGTAAACCTAAGCAAAGTACGAAAAACAAAATAATAAAAGACAATTTCTTAGAGTACCTCCGTTCTTAAGCTTCATGACCTTTGTTCGTGATAAATTTATAATTTCTAGGATAACCTGAGCAAATGTTTAAAATTTTAAACGGTTTGTAGACGATACGACTTCTATGCTATAATACTTTAAGTTTGGCTGGAAAAGATCACTAAGAGAGATAAGTCAGCCTTTGTACTTCTTAATACTTTCTTTTTTGTGTAAGCTCTTGTTATTTTGTTCAATAAATATATTACATACATACATGCTGTGGAAAAGATAAGGTTAAGCATAGCTATCAGCCCAAGCGAGGAAGTGACTTACAGAAGACTTCTTAGCTTTATTTGCCGAGCTCGGTGGCGCAGTGGTGAAACGCGTTGTTACACTATTTTGACACCAACGCTCGTGAGTTCGATTCCCACACAGTACAAACATTTGTATGCATGAACATGACTGTTTGTCTTGGTCTGGGTATTTTCTATGTATGATAAAAATGTATTTACAAAAAAAAAATGTATTTATGTATGTTTATCAGTTGTCTAGTACCCATAACACAAGCTTCGCTTACTTTGGGGCTAGATGGCGCTGTGTAATTTGTCCGACAATATTTATTTATATTATTATTATTTATACCGTTTCCTAATACATTAGAATTGGCGGGATCCGTACCTAAGCCTAAGAAATTGGCGAAGACACCGATTTTTACATGGAACAACTGCCGGCAGACCACCAGAACGCAGAGGTAAAACCAGACCTTTCTTAGGCAAAGTACAAATTTAACTAATTACTACTTCCTAATCACCGAGTTACATACGTCAATTACTTACTTGATATATGACTACTGACTTAGCATGATCCATTAAGCAGACCACATTAAACTTAGCAGTTGATAATTACTTTGAAGTAAGTTCCACATAGTAGACCAAGTAACTTACTAACATGTTAACGTGAACTAAATTATTTACGGCATATACCTTCTACCTGCGTTTTCCATCAAACTTAACTTCGAGGAGAGATTTTGCCTGTGTGTGTTCTACGGGTATTGTTCTAAAGAATTGTTCGAAATGATGCCGACAGCTTGTTTTGATCATTCATCCATTCATATGGATGAATGTTTTTCGACGAGCTCGGTGGCTCAGTCGTGAATGACGTGACTTTGACACCAATGCTGGTTTGGTTCGATTCCCACACAAGGCAAACATTTGTGTGCATGAACATGTCTGTTTGTCTTGGTTTGGATGTTTTAAGAGAGGTAGGACGCATCACAGCTGCCCGCCTGCGGAAGTACCTCCACCTCACAGAAAACCGCAGCCAAATAACAACTCCCTAGAGGGTTGTTGTATTCCTGCGTGTGAGTGAGTTCACCAGTAAGCTCCTAAGGAGTTGCTGTGTAAGCAGCAGAGGAGGCATCGCGCAAGTGATATATGTTACAAGCGTTAAAAGGCTATGGTAACTGCTTTACATCAGGTGGACCGTATGCTTGTATGCCTCCCGACGTTGTATAAAAAAAAAGAATGTTTATTTCCTTAAAGGTGTACCAATTCTGGCTTGTACCACTTAATTCATTTTCATGCCCGCGTGGAGTCAAATAACGTAGCCTATGTGTCAATCCAGATCATAATCTATCTACGTGCCAAATTTCATTCAAATCCGTTCAGCCGTTTAAGTGTAAAAGAGCAACAAACATCCATCCATACATACAAACTTTCGCATTTATAATATTGGTAGGATTATCACTAGCTCGGCGGAAATTACGTCTCGAGAGATGTGAGAGGTTTTCCCTGTCGGTTGTGCAGTTCTGTCGGCAGTCGCTCCACGTAAAAACCGGTATCTTCACCAAATCTTTAGGCTTATGTAGCGGGCCCCGCCTATCCTAATGAATTAGGAAACGGGATAACGCGAAGTAGAAGAAGTTGTGCAAAGGTGTTAATTATAGGAATACTAGGGATCTGTAGTGTCACCATTTAGGCTAAGCTGGCACTACGAATTTTCAAGAACACGGTTCCTATATGAAATCTATATGTTTGTCTGTGCGTTTGTCCGTGTGTTCGTCTGTCGCTTTTTTTCGAATAAACGAATTTTAACTTCAGATTCGGTTTCAGCATAAAAAAGTAGAATAGGAATGTTCAGGAACACCGCTCCTATCTCTTAAGGAACATGGTCAAAATGGCCGGGCAAGTGTTCCCAGGTGTTCCTCTGGCAATACAAGCTTGCGCATTCTCAACTGGTTATCGTTGCGATTTTTAAACTGCGAAATCATATCGCAAATGACTATAATAAGTGCTACAATTATTTTTTTCCCAGTGCAGAATCTCCTAGATGTTGGTATTGTTTATAGATTAATGATTATTATTCGCAACGATTAAAATTCGTATTGGGCGCTTAGCCTTAGTCATCGCTGTCATGCAACAGACAACCGGACGAGCTCGGCGCAGTGGTTAGTAAATCTGCTTTGATACCTCGGGGGTACGATTCCTATAACTTCACGCCAAATCCCTTGCGGGGTAGGCAGAGAGATCCGAGCGCCACGTGACTCGATCCTTACATATCTCACTCGCTTCTTTAACATTCATTGCTCTTCTCATGCACGCACGCCGGTTTCTAGGGCTCCTGACATCACCTTCTGATAGAACATGACCAATTTGGTCATGGTAGGTAAGTCTTGGCCTTCCCCGGCTCCTACATCCTTCCACTTTTGCATTGTATATCTGCTTCGTCATTCTTTCATCTTGCATTCTTTCTACATGCCCGAACCATCGGAGCATGCCTCTTCTTATTTTAACACCGACGCTCTCTTTCAGACCAACTCTATTTCTAACATCATCATTGCGAATACGGTCTACGAGCCTTACGCCACAAATTTTGCGCAGCGCTCGCATTTCAACCGCGTTTATTCTACTTTCATGCTCTTTCTGCCATACCCAACTCTCGCTTCCATAAGTTAGCGTTGGGACCAACACTGCATTGTGTATAGCGAGTTGTGCCTTCTGGCTCAGGATTTTACTGCCAAGAAGTTTTGCCAACGCTCCATTCACACTATTCCCAGCACTCACTCGTCTTTCCACATCTGCGGTGTACCTTCCATCCCTGCTGAAAGCGCATCCAAGATATACAAACTCATCCACTTATTCCAACACTTCATCATCAATCGTAATCCTTACATTAGTTCTGGATTCTTCTCTTTCAAATACCATTATCTTTGTTTTCTTCGCATTCAGTAGTAAGCCTTTCTCCATACAGTCGTCTTTCATCGCTGTGACCAGTGTTTGCAGTTTAGATGGTGTATCTGCTAATAGCACGGCATCGTCTGCATACAGCAGACAGTTCACCACTTGATCACCCATGCGCAATCCCACATTCGTTGACCTTATTCTCTGCAGACAAGTATCGAGATACAGGATAAACAGCCTAGCAGATAGCATGCAACCCTGTTTGACACCAATTTTGACATCAAACCAGGGTGACATGCCACCGTCTATCCGCACACATGCTGAGCAATCCTTGTAAGTGGACTGCACAGCACGGAGCAGTGAACCGTCAATCCCATATCTCGGCAATATGTCCCACAGTTCCTTTCGCACAACCCTATCAAAGGCTTTCTCAAGATCCACAAAACCGCAGAAAACCTTCCGGTCTATGGCCAGATGCTTCTCTACGATATTGCGGAGCGAGAAAACTTGATCCGTACATCCCCTTCCATTTCGGAAACCTCCTTGTGCGTCCCACAGCATTTCATCGGATTTCACCCTCATTCTCCTTTCAATCACCTTTCCATATACTTTTGCTGCTAAGCTGATCAAACTGATGGCCCTATAGTTGGCGCAGTCCATGCGTGATCCCTTGCCTTTATACAAGGGCACGATGACTGCGCGTCTCCAGTCCATTGGGACCCTTCCAGTTCTCCAGCATAGGTTGCATAGGTACCAGAAGGCGTCCCGGACGTAAGTGCCACCTAATTTGATCATCTCAGCTGTGATCAGATCAATTCCCGCTGATTTTCCATTTTTCAAGCTTCGTATCGACCATTCGATCTCATCCATAGTTATGCCTTCGTCGGACGCCGTCAACGTGGAGTAAGCATCCGACTCACTCTCATTGCCAGCGTCCGAGGCATACTCATACATTTCCTCAAAATATTCACTCCACCGTTCTAACACTTCCTGAGTGTTGGCAAGAATGACACCAGCTTTAGACTTTATCTTATCCATTCTGGATGCCGACGAACCACTCCGAGACTTCTTTACATCCCTCCAAAAGAGTTTGGTATTTGCCTCGAAGTTTTTCGTCAGCCTCTCTTCCTCATTCATAATTTGTCTTTCACGCTTCTCTTTCACTAAAGCCTTGGTTTCATTCTTGCATAGACGGTACATTTCTTTCTTCTTTTCTCTCATATTTTCATTTAAAGGCAAAGATGATACGTAATCCAGCCACGCTTTCCTCTTTCTTGCTACGGAGGATTCAACCTCCGCATCCCACCAGGCATCTCCTTTCGCTGTTTTACGTCTCTTTGCGCATCCACAAGCTTCTTTTGCACTATTCACCATACTTTCTTTCAAAACTTTCCAACAATCATCCACATCTGAGTCGGAGAGGCTTGCATTTGCAAGTCTCTCACTTACCAGATGCACATACATTCTCCTTACACTTTCATCTTGCAATTTTTCGCTCATTATCCTTTCATGATCTCCGAAAGGGATACGCACTCGCCAGTGCCTCCACTTCCTAAAAAGGCCCACAAACCGGCTTACCACCAGGTAGTGGTCCGTCTCAAGAGTGGGGCCTCTAAAGGCTCTTGTATCCATTAAAACATTTCGGAGACGTCTATCTATTAAAATCAAATCAATCACACTTTTTTGATCATTCCTTCTCCATGTATACGTGTGAATATCCTTATGATGAAATAAAGTATTCGACACGAGGAGGCCTCGTTCCATACATAAATCTACTATAGACTTACCTGCTTCGTTCACTCTCTTATCTCCATACGGACAGGACAAGAACAGCTTCATAGCTGTATCGCTTGGTCCCAACCCATCCATTCAAGTCTCCACACATAATCACTCTTTCGTTCCCTTCAACTAAGTCCAGAACATCGCTCACAGACTCCCAAAACTTCTCCAGTTCTTGAGCACACGCTGAGCTTACGGGAGCGTATGCTGCAACCAAAAATACTCGCGTGATGCCCAGTTTAATACGAACCCAGAGAAGTCTAGGCCCTACCAAACAGTAATCTCTTACACCAGTGGCTAAGCGAGAGGAGAGTACGACACCTACACCAGCACTGGCATGATCGTCACGGTCTACCCCAGACCATAGGGCCATCATACCACCGGGCAGATCATCGGTGTCGCTCCCCTTGCGCTTAGTCTCTGTCACACATAAAGCATCCAAACGTCTATCATTCATTACGTCTATCAGTTCATTCGTCTTATCTTTCAATCCACCTCTCACATTCCACGTGCCTATGCGGCACTCGGCTCCCCTCGTCCCGCCGGAATTGGCGCTGCGTGGTGGGTGGCGGCCCCCACCGCCGCATGCAGCTGTATTCACACCGACGGGGGCGGATCGGTGCGCGTCGCCTACGGGGGACGCCCTAATCCGCACGTCGGTGCGCTCTTGGTCCAGAATTGCAATCGACTGATTGGCAGGGGTCGCGAACGAGCACGCTTCTGGCACATGACCCCCTATACGATTACGATTAGTACGATTCCCACACAGAATAAACATTTGTGTACATGAACATAACTGTTGGTGTTGGTCTGGGTATTTTAAGAGAGGTGGGACGCATCAAAGCTGCCCGTCTGGGGAAATATCTCCACCTCACAGAAGACGGCAGCCAAATAAAAACTCTCTAGAGGGTTTTTGTGTGCATGAATATGTCTATTTGTCTTGTAGTGAGTGTTTTCTATGTATCATAAGTACATATCCACAAAAAAATTGTTGTATTTATGTATGTTTATCAGTTGTCTAGTACCCGTAACACAAGCTTCGCTTACTTTGGGGCTAGGTGGCGCTGTGTAATTTGTTCGATAATATTTAAAAAAAAAAAACTAAGTTACGTATATGTCAGTGTCACCATATCCACATTTACAAAAATTAAGTATTACGAATTTAAATAATGATTAAGTATATGTAGCGAGTGAAATTATATTTAATAAAAAAAAATGCCATTCATTGAACAAGAATATTAACATCAATATGTGTTGAAGTGGAATAAATAAAAATAATATAATATAATTTACGAAGTGTTAGATAAAACAATAGATTTTTTTTGTTTATAATTATTCACTTATATCCGCAGTTTCAGAGAAGCTTTTTTCTTTAAGAAAGGTGTGAAGAGATTTTTAGAGGGTCGGCAATGCATGAGTTTCACCCTAATGTTGCAAACGTCCGAAGGCTACGGTGACTGCTTACTATCAGGTGGGCCGTATATTTGTTTGCCTTAGTGGTAAAAAAGTGTTTATTTTAGTAGCCAACCTACCCCGTCTTCACCTGGGCAGATGTTACGAATATATCTCTTATATGTATGGACTGATAGGAGTGTGCTAGAACTGGAACTACAAAGATTGTGTTAAGTGTAGGAGTGGCATAGTCCCTGTCTGGTAAATATTTGCTGTAAAAATGGTAATTATAAATATATATGGTTTACAATATTTTAGCGGATCTGCCAGTCGATGGTCTGCCCAAAACTAAAAAAAAAATTCCTAAATCGCGGTTGCAGCACCATTTATTGACTCCATTAGTGAATCTATACCATCCTGAGACCATTCAAAAGCATATAAAAAATACAACATAATCGGTCCAGCCGTTTAGAGTTAAGTTAACCGTTAAGAGCCGTTAAGAAGAACCCGGATAGATACAGGGATAATTATGTTCGCGCACGTAACATCTGTAACAGAATGTGTAGGGATGCTCAAAGACACCACATTCATGAAACTGTTGAGAATGGAGATCCAGTTAAGGTATGGAAATTTATTAAGGCAGTTGGAAAAAAATCAATAATAGTCGACTCTTCTTACCTCGATCCTACTGAAGAACAATTGAATAAACTTGAGCGTTTCCAAAATCTTTGCATCCGGTTCACATTTGGACTGACCATGTTTCCCAATTCCGCTGGCAGCTCAAGTGGCTTCCTATTAGACTTCGCCGTAACGGGCACATCCCGTCTCTTCTATACGCCATCTTGTTAAATGCTTCTCCTACTACTAAAGGAGCGCTTCTCATTTCACATTGGAGTACAAGGTCGTAGCATGCGATATACCCTTCGGCTGTCCACGCCATCACACTCTACCAATTATTACCCGAAATCTTTTTCGGTACAATCTGTACGCCTCTGGAATGCTCTGCCATTATACGAGTATATCTAACGTGCTCAAATCTTGTCTACATTCAAAAATCTTGTAAAAGCTCACTATCTGCCATCCTACCTGTCGATAATCTTTCTCTATTCATTTCTGTTATGACGCCTGATTACGTAATAACTTTTGTGATGCTTAGAAACATACTTTTATATATTTGCACATGTTTATATATGTATGTATATATTCATACATGTGTAGTGAATATGTAAGTAATTTATGCACCTCCTACCAGTTCTGTGTCATTAGAGTTTCCTCTACGTGAAGGTTTTTTTGAAGAGATCACTTTGCGATAAGACTGCCTTTTGTGTTTTAATGTTACTACGTATATTTGTTTTATTTGGTGCAATAAAGTGTATTATATTGTATCATAGTTGAAAAAATGTTCGAAATATTAGGACGGCGAAAAAGACCCCGACAAATTTAAGACAATTTTTTTATTGTTTATTTACATTTGATTATGTATGTGCCATTTTGTATTTTGTATTGCAGAAACATTGGACCTTCTAATCAAAATCCTACGTCAAGTAATTCTGACAGTTCTCTCATGATAACATGTTCTCATGTTAACCTAACACTCCCTAAAGAATTCTGAAGAGACACAAACAGGTGAAAATCTGAGAGTGAAGGTCGGCATGGTGAATGTATTAACACTTCCCAACCAAGATCTCTCTATATTTTTCGAGTTAAGGTAAAGATGTGTAATCTAGCGTTATCACGATGAAAAACCGCTTCCTCTTTGTTATTTTGTCTCTATATCTTGCTTGAGTCTCATTACCTTTTTTTTTATATTGGCTCAGTATAGCGGCTCCTCTTCGCCTGTTGGTAAGCGAAAAGAGGAGCCCAAATTGCAGCGGCAAATGACAAAGGACTACAGTGTCCAGTCAGATGACGCTACCATGCTGCACGCAAGGTGTTTCTTCACGCTTCGTTTGAAGGATCCCAAGTTGTAGGAAGGAGGAAACATGTGCAGGCAAGGCGTTCCACTTTTTAATATTTCGACAGAGATAGGAGTTGCCGAACTTTTTAGTACGAGAACAAATGTCCTCAACTGTGGAATGATGACATCGCAAGCCTGCACGTGTGGTTCTATGACGGAAGGCAGAGGGTGGGATAAGGGAAAATAGTTCTTCAGAGCACTCACCATGGTACAGGCGGTAAAATGTACTTAGGGAGCCTATGTCCCTACGAAGTTGCAGAGGTTCTAGGTATTGGCAGTAGAGATCCCACTCGATGGTTCTGCTCGGAAGTAAAAGCGCTGAATGAACGATCACCTTCCAGCCACTATACAAATCACCTTCTTACGAGTTAATCCAGGTTACGCTGTAGTCTGTAGAGCTTAACTGACGTTTGACCATTATCTTTTTCGTAAGTACTTGTCGCTGGTAATCCACTTTTCATCGCCAGTGATCAATCTTTTCAAAAATGGTTCGGTTTTATTACGCAATATAGAGACTCGCAAATGAGTTCACGATTAATTAGGTGAGTTCATGTGGTACCCAAATATTAAGCTATTTTGTATGTCTTTTTCAAATGGATCAAGACTATTTTGTCGTCAACCCTAGCTCTTCAGCTATGTCGTGACTAAGAATACCTATTTTGCTACACTTTTTTATTTTATTATTTTTTTATTTGACGCGCTGTTACTTTACTTTGACAGCAACGCTCGTGGGTTCGATTTCTACACACGACAAACATTTGTGTGCATGAACATATCTGTTTGTCTTGGTCTGGGTATTTTAGGATAGCTAGGCGATATCAAAACAGCCCGTCTGGGGAAATACCTCCACCTCACAGGAAACGGCAGCCAAATAACAACCCCCTAGAGGGTTGTCGTGTTCCTGCGTGTGACTGAGGTCAACCAGTAAGCTCCTATGAAGGAAAATATCGTGGGGTCCAAGAAATTATATATCGAAAGACGTGACCTAACCTAAGAAAGATCGGATTGTAGAGGTATGACGGCAGTCGCTCCATGTAAAAATCAGTGTCTTCGCCAAATTCTTAGGCTTAGGTAACGGACCCCGCCAATCCTAATAGATTAGGAAACCGTATAACGCGAAGAAGAAGAAGAAAAATCCATGCGAACCTTAAATCTTTTTTTTTACATAGATAATTATTTATTCGTAGTAGATATTGTAAAAAAGTTTCAAAACTGAAAATACAGGAGCACCTGGTTACCAGCTTAGCTCGTGTGATTCAATTCAGAGGCGAGCTGTGAGAATTGTCGACAAGCCTAAGCTTACACACGGTATTGAACCCTTAAGTTTAAAGAGAGATTTTGCCTCCCTTTGTGTGTTCTACCGATTGTACAACGGGTTGTGTTCTGAAGAGTTGTTCGAAATGTTGCCGACAGCTACTTTTTATAACCGCACCGCTCGCCGACGGCGGGGAGTTCACTCTCACACGCTGGAACCGCAATGGTCGCGTACTGTGCGGTTCCAGAGAAGTTTTCTTCCGAGAATTGTCAAGCTGTGAAATGAACTCCCAGCCGAGGTTTTTCCAATGGACTACAGCATGGAGTTCTTCAAAAAAGGTGTGAAGAGGTTTTTAGAGGGTCGGCAACGCATGAGTGACACCCCTGATGTTGCAAATGTCCATAGGCTACGGTGACTGTTTACCATTAGGCAGGCCGATTGCTTGAGTGCCATCTTTGTGGTATAAAAAAAAACGTATTGATAAAAACGTCTGAGAAACTTCTATATAAGTAATTTTAAACGTATTACATTCTATTTACGAGTAACATTAAATATTTTAATTATTTCAAGATTGCGTATTATAGTGCCAATAGTTGGCTTTCCGTACCTTCATGCATAACTTTGTTTCATTCCCATAATTATAAACAACCCTAATTGAGATCATTATTGACATTATTATACTGTTTATATCTCGAATATCGTAAGTCATTTCCGCGTAGTAACTAACTTAAAGGTCGTGACGTGACACGTGGGCAGGGAAAGTCAAATGTAAGCAAATATTGAATCTTAACCTCAGAATCTACTACTACTACACTAACCCTAACTTGTCCCACTGTAGGTATACGGGTATACTTTCAACCGAAGGTATTTAGAGAATACTCTGCTGCGCTGTTTTAACTGCGGATTGGCGTAAGCCAGTATTTTCAAGGCCACTGACTAACTTAACAACTGTCATCTATCAACAACAGCCGGGACCTTATCGTGCTCTCCAAACACGGAGAAGCTCGAAAAATACCCATTCGTAGACAGGCTGCGGTCGAAGTTACTTAACCTCGACGCTATCGAACCTCAAACCCTAATTTAATAGAACAAGACCGAAAGTTACTTCTCTTCATACAATTTCTTTGTCCTCGATACTAACACTATTATAGCAAAAACGCCAGCTATAATTTTCCCAAGTTTCCACCCAAAGCCATTGGGAAGGAAGATATTGTATTTTGCCCGCTCTCATTAAGCCCATTATTGTTTCAAAGTCCATTTATTGTGGCCAAGGATGTTTATTCGATTGTTTGTTTACTGTTTCTCATAAAAAAGAGAAAGATCTAGACAAGAAATGTATTAGAAGGTACAAACGTTCATTTCTAAATAGAAATAGTAAAATTTAATTATTTTAGGCTTAACCGTAAATTTATATATAACAACATTATGAACCTTTTATATATATATATATATATATATATATATATATATATATATATATATATATATAACTACTAGCTATCCGCCCCGGCTTCGCACGGGTGATATGATCGCTACCAAACTTCACAGGATCACCTGCTGGGCAAACCTGAAGTTTCTCTGAAAATTTCATCAAAATCTGCCCAGCCGTTTTTGAGTCCATAGAGGACATACAGACAAACATTCATTTTTATATATATAGATTGGGGTAGGTAGAGACTGTGGAACATCAGGTGCACCGATCCAAACATACCTCTCTCTTCTCTTTCACACTCATTAACCTCTTCATGTTTGCTCTTCGGTTTTCAATGCTTTTTAATTTGACCCTTTTTCATCACATCACCAATTTGATCCCGAATTTCGTCCCTGCCAATATCTCCATTCACTCTTTCATAATCATGTACCTATAATTTTTACACTATGTACTACCCTTATGGTTAGTTATGATCATTCTTTCAAAAAATCTCTTCTAGTTTCTATTGTTTGCGAGTTGATGAACGGAGCGCTGATAGGTTGTGGAGAAATAAGATAAAAGATAGAAAAATATTGGGAATATAAAATAAACAAAACATCACTTGAAATCGAAACAAATAACAATACATACATTGTATAATATATATATGTATATACTAGCATATATATGCGGCGCTAATCTCAATACTTGCTTATGTAAGTGAAAGCTGTATATGGTAGAGAGAGCATGAACAAGAGAATAAATGTGGTCGAGATGCGCGCATGCATTGCGCAAAATTTGTGGCGTAACGCTTGCTGAACGCATTCGCAATGATGATATGAGAGAGTGTTAGTCTGAAAGAGAATGGCGATGTTAAGATAAGAAAGGGCATGCTCCGTTGGTTCGGACATGTGGAAAGAATGCAGGATAAAGACGAAACAGATATACAATGTGAAAGTGGAAGGATGTAGAAGCCGAGGCAGACCAATGCTCACCTACCATGACATGCCAGATTGGACGTGTTTTATGAGAAGTGGATGCCAGGAGCCCTAGAAACCAGCGACCGTGCGAGAGATATGTAAGGACCTCATCTTATGACGCTCGGTTCTCTCTGTATTTTTTTCATACTACGTTGGGAGGCATACGGCCTACCTGATGTAAAACGGTTACCGCGCGACGCTACCTCTGCTGCTAGCACAGCAACTCCTTTTAGGAGCTTACTGGTGACCTCACTCACACGCAGGAACACAACAACCTTCCAGAGAGTTGCTGCTGTTTTATTAATTTTATTATTAATTACGGTACCTAATTAGGGTAGGGCAGTCTGTGACCTTTTAAAGAATCTTTCCACACACGTGCGTGCGTGTATTCTGTTTGTTTTTAACTTCGCGCTGAGTTCAACGTTACGAAAGGTAACAAAAACTTGTAGAAACTTTAATACGATTATAATTAACTAAAGTTTGCTACTTTTGGCACAATTTCTTTTCGTAGTTTTATACAGGAAGCTTAAACATTTTGATCCGATTTCTCTAGTTTTGTAGATAAATTACACTCTACGTACAATCTGCAGAACTTTGCTTACATACATACATACATATCATCACGCCTGTCTCCTGTTGGGGCGGCAGAAACTATAGAAACGCCAAGTGCAGCACAGATCCAAACATACGCTTCTCGCTTCTTCCACACTCTTCAACCTCTTCATGCATGCTTTTCAGATGTCGATGCTTTTGATTCTTGAAACTTTGAACTTGGAACTTTGCTTTTTTATGATTTTTTTAAGACTTTTTTAAGATTGGTGCGCATACTGTTTGTGTTTGCAGCATTGATAGCCCAGTAGATAAGGGCGCGGCCTATTGGTTAACAGCCATGCAATTCTCTAAGCGACTCGTAATTACTGTGTGCGTCGGCCTTGGATGCAGTAGCCTTCGCCAATCCGCAGTTGAGCGGGCGTGGTGGAGTATACTCTACACCCCTTCGGTTGAAGGGAGACGTGGCCCTGCAGTGGGATAAGTTACAGTTGGTGTAGTAAATAGTAGAGTACACTTTGTATACGCTTACTCAGACCTCATGCTTTGAACGAATGTTAGTGAATGTTTTTCATAATTCGATATTCGACCTTACGTACAAATTCGGGTACGTTCTAATTACCATTTCCATTACAAAACTTCTCGAGGAAACTCTTATTATAAAGGTCGATAAATTCAAAGAATATTATTTGTTTTTAGTAAACAAAATGCGCAAAGGAACAATTTAAAGCTTGTTTATTTCTTCAAAGACAGCTTTTGAAATGGCATAATAAAGCGACAGTCAATTAGCCTTTGAGCTTAGCTCTGAACTTGCAGTTAGTTACATATTATAACGGTGTGTGATTTTAATGTTTATGAAGTAGGTATCTAATTATGTCTGTGCCCCTCAAGCACCCCCGAGTGACTGATGTCAATCATGCGCGTAACGGCAGAAAGCATGTTTTGTTTGTTTTATACAACGTCGGGAGTCATGCATGCAGTTACCGTAGCCTATTAACGCGTGTAATATATTGAGTATCACTCGCGCGATGCCTCCTCTGCTCCTTACACAGCAACTCCTTAGGAGCTTACTGGTGACCTCACTCTCACACAGGAACACAACAACCCTCTAGGGAGTTGTTATTTGGCTGCGGTGAGGTGGAGGTACATCTCCAGACGGGCTGCTTTGATGCGCCCGACCTCTCTTAAAACATCCAGACCAAGACAAACAGACATGTTCATGTACACAAATGTTTGTCTTGTGTGGGAATCGAACACACGAGCGTTGGTGTCAAAGTTGCGTCTTTCACGGCTGAGCCACCGAGCTCGTCAAAATATAACGGGATCTGAGTGGTCAAGGAACTTAACGACTACAACACTTCAACCACAATTTAAGGTAGGTAGGGCGATCAAAGCAGCTCGTGCTCCATGCGTGGAAGGCACGTCAAGCCGTCGGTCTCGACCTGTTGGCGATAGATGGCAGTCGTTAAGCTAAGTCAGTGGCCCTCGGGCGGCTTGAAAACACTGGCCTCCGCCAATCCGCATTTGAGCAGCGTGGTGGAATATGCTCTAAACCCCTTCGATTGCAGGGAGACCCGTATCACTGCAGTGCTATGAGTAAGGGTTGATGTGACGATGTTGTTGGTGTCAAAACAGCAATTCTATCCAATCCATAACCGGATTTGTAAATATTTATCCTCCCAGATTCATTCCCTATCTTATTCCTTAAAGTGGCATAGTAGTACTGCACCAAAGAAGATGGTTGGCAAGTACCACCTGCTTGGGATCCAGTTCTAAAAATAATCAAGTCACAAACCCAAAGAGCTACTAACACACGTTCGGACACTGTGAGCGATTTTTGTGTGAATCGGAACATAAATAATTAATCCATCCATGTCGGTAGATGTAATAAATGAATAACTAATGTAAGACAAATACCATCTAAGTCTTCCTACGACCATGGACGCTGCAAAGCGTTCGAAACGTCAGGTTCAACAAAATAAATAAAACACGCGATACTTCCGTTAAAAATTGTTTAGTACAATACTGCACCAAAATTAAATATTACACAGGGTTTCTGCTAAAACCTACTTTTATTCTTGTATAATCCGTGTCAAACTCATCCACCCTTAAGTCCCTAAGGATTATTTAAATATAAAAGATACTTAGATGTGCTTTCGTTACAAGCCATATTCTTTTTGCGATGATTTTCCACAAGCTGTATATTTAATAATAGCGCGGTTCAGTTATCTAACGCTCAGTATAAATCATCCCTTAGGATTTTCGCGACTTGAGCGTCGCTTAGGGCTGCCCCTTGGGAGTTACAAAAACAAATGTAAATAGATAAGGTTTTTTACAATTACACAGGGGATTCATCCTTATACAATGAAATTATAAATAAAAAAGGGGTAATCGAGAAGCCGCCGTGAGTAGGCGTTGTTTTAAAATTTAAAATGGTACAGCTACATTTTTAAAATAAATTTTTATCTATCTATATACATCTGGAAGCTAGTTTCATAGTAGACAGAGTGCCTCACAAAATACATCTCACTCTCTTCTTTAAGAGTTTTCATTTAAAGTATATCTATACTAATATACTCGTAGATAGCAAAAGAGTTTCTTTGTTTGAACGCGCTAATCTCTGCAACTGTCAGTAGGATTTCAAAAAATCCCATTGAATTTGATAGCCTAATCCATGAGGAAGGTTATTATATAGGCTATTCAACAAGAAATAATTATTGTTTAAAAAATGATCTGAAAATGATTTATCTAGATTAAGAATGTCTAGATTATCTATGAGACGATCCTGTTCTTAATATATACATATAAATATCTTATGTATTTCTCTCAAATCTATACCATTATCGCATTACTATCAATATTAAGTTAAATAGGGTAATAAATAGATGGCTCCATTTAGTTTTCGTATAATTTTTAATATGTTTCCGATAAGTGGCAACCCTATTACTACAAATAATAGGGCTTAGCCTATTATTTCGTGCAATATTTTCCTCAATGATCTTTCTGTTCCATTTGTTTGACTGACACCTACTAGATATGACAATCGCGTAAAAGAATGAAGAAAAAGGAAATTATATTATGAAAATAATGTTTAGTACAAATCTAGTGAAAACTGGTTGCTGTGTTTTTTTATACTACGTCGGGAGGCATACAAGCATACGGCCCACCTGATGTAAAGCGGGTACCGTAGCGTATTAACGCTTGCGATATATTAAGTATCACTCGCGCGATGCCTCCTCTGTTGCTTACCCATCAACTCCTTGAGAGCTTACTGGTGACTTCACTCATACGCAGGAACACTACGACCCTGTAGGGAGTTGTTATTTGGCTACGGTTTTCTGTGAGGTTGGAGGTCTCTTAAAAACACCCAGTCCAAGAAAAACAGATATATTCATGCACATGTTTGTCCTGCCGAACCCACGAGCGTCAGTGACAAAGTCGTGTTATTAACGTCTGTGCCACCGAGCTTTTAGACTATTGTGATAATATTTTTGCTATGCTATATAAAAGAGCTATGATCAGGTAGAAGATTTTTTTTATACAACGAGATTGGCAAATAAGCATGCGGCCCGCACTAGATGGTAAGCGGTCACTGCAGCCTATTGACGCTCGTAACACCACGGGGATGTTACTCGCGCGCTGCCAATCTAGTGACCTAAGGCTCTTTCGTCACAGTAACCAGTAATTTCTCTGCCATATCTCGACCTTCAAACTGGAACACAGCTATATAAATATAGCTACTTGGCGATAGAAATATGTAAGACAGAAGACTTTCGTACAAAGTCTACCTCTGGTAAAAATAATGTATCTATCTTCACGTAAAATCCCTTGCGGGGTAGGCAGAGAGAACTGAGCGTCACATGACGCGATCCTTACACACTTAAATCTATTAATAATATAATATACTAACTAAATCATTTTAATCTTCTATACAGATAAATATAATTAGAGTGTCTGTTTGTAATATTAAAATAACCGTTTTTTACTAAATGCATATGGATGTATACACGGTACATATAACAAAATGAACATTTTTACAATTTTTGTCTGTCTGTCTGTTTGTTCCGGCTAATCTCTGAAACGGCTAGACCAATTTTGACGGGACTTTCACTGGCAGATAGCTGATGTAATAAGGAATAACTTAGGCTACATTTATTTAAGAAATTTTATTTATTTTTACTAATATAAATAAATAATATTCCACGCGGACGAAGTCGCGGGAACAGCTAGTTAAACAATATATATCGCAGTATAAAACAATTAAACACTACGCAACCCTTCTCCGTATAAAAAGAACCATTCACACAAATTACTGTAGCGACTTTCCACTTTGTAGTAGCAACCCTACTTGAGAGAACAATAGCAAAATCGTTTTTTTCTCGAAGCTTCCTGGATGACCTCAATTTGAGTGACACGTTCTCAATACGGGTTATGGGGTTTTTTCGCCATCGTTTCGAGGATTAAAGGAAATAGACGCTTATCTTTTATAGCGGTTCGTTGGCAGCCCTTAGGACGTTAACACTCTCGACGTTCTGGTTTCAGTGAGACAATATTAGAATGGACTTGCTGTTACTCAACACGAAAGCTTATAACAACCCACCCTACAATTATTTTTTTTGCAACATCGAGAGGCATACAAGCATACGACCTGTCTGATGTAAAGCGTTTATAACGCTTGCAATACATTAAGTATCACTCGCGCGATGCCCACCTGCTGCTTACAAAGCAACTCCTTAGGAGCTTATGAAGACCTAACTCATACGTAGGAACACAACAAACCTCTAGGCAGTTATTTGGCAACGGTTTTCTGTGACATGGAGGTACTTCCCCAGACAGGCTACTTTGATGTGCCCTACCTCTCTTATATATACTTAATTTAGTTATTCTTATAGTAAAACAGTATCCTCTGTCTGTACCACAAACCAATAAACCACTTGACTGCACATTAAGGCACCCTACGCTCAAAAACACGTTGTATTCTAGCGCGTAAATATTTCACTAATTCGAGTCTAATGAAATGGTAGAATATCGTATCGTATAGGTTGATCCGCGATAAGAGAGACTAACCAATAAGAGACCTACATACATATATATCATCACGCCTGTCTCCCATTGGGGGATGGCCTAAAATTCTCATTCACATCTTCCTTTCTATTTCTTTCATTTCTGCCTCGTTCAAATAGACTTTCAAAATATCTCTTCCATTCCTTTAAATTTTCTATAGTATCCTTAATTACATCTCCATTTGAATTCCTTATAATACCTACTCTCGAATGTCCAGATTAGCCTCGGGCTGTTTTGACTAAATGCCAGAAAACTTGACATTGGCCCGAAAATTACTAGAGATCTTTCTGTCATACATTTTGTTTCTTAGCATTCCTTTTTCATTTCTTTCACTATATGCTTATGTCTCCTTTTTAAATATCATATCTTTCACTGCCCTTTCAGTACTGTCACTTACATCACCTTGAACTCTTCTGTCAGGTTTCCTAGTTAACAGATCATACCACGTTTTCTTCTTTTATGCTATCATATCTCACACTTCAACATCGCACCGTTCGTTCCTGATCTTCCTACCATACTTTTTCTTACTTACTCCATATATTTTTGACGCAGTTTTGATAACACCATCAGAACTCCTCCCTGACTTTCTGTGCTTTGGACATGTACAGAGCGTGAACGTAAAGGACTAATATTTTTGTCAGGCCAAGTTTTAACCTCATCCAGAAGAGCCTGGGGCGCACGCATTCATAACCTTTCACGCAGTCGTTCGTTCTGTTTGATAATACAGCTCGTCCTTGACTATTCCACTCAGAGTTGGTAACTCCGTAACAGTATCCATAATATTGCCCATGAGCGGTTGTTATATAGCCGTTCTTCTTCGTTTCTGTCACACCTAATAAATCAATTTTTCTAACATCCATCATCTCGCAAATTTCCCCAATCTTACTATCCACACCTCCGCAAACATTTAAGGTTGCGAACTGGCATTCCTCAGCCCGCTGTTTGCCTGTGCTAGGCGGGGAAACCAGACGTGTCGTGCGGCAAAACGAGTCGGCGTCGGGAGTTTCGTCAAATATTTATTGAGTTACCCTTTATCCTTCCAAACTTACTGCACCCAACGATGTATTACCATATACCATTCTTCTTAACGAGAAGGAAACATGGGAGACTGATCGAAGACTGGACCGAATCGACAATAGAAAAAAAATATTTTTATTAACGTTAAACACTAATAAACATTAACTTGCAATCTGTTTTGTGTGCTTACGCCACCAGAGTTGGTGGTGAAAGCACACAAAGCAGTTTAGATCAAATTGCATGTAAATTTGACTTTAACAAAATACTCTCTCTTTCGAATCTCTAAATTTGTATGTAGACTTAGACTTTGCCAATTCCAAGATGTTTCTTTTTTAATGTTTATTGTGATATACATTGCCAAATACCGCTAGCTTTGCTTTTGAACTTTTTATTTGAATTATGTTTTTTCTTTGCTTGTTAACAGCATGTGGCTAAGACTAGAACAGCTAAAATATTCGCCCTTGTTCCTACTGTAAAGGCGCCTTCTGAGACAAGTGTGAAATCCGATGATAAAAATGAGATTGGTTCAAATCATAGATCGCTTTCTTCGCCAGACTGTTCATCTGCACCACTTTCTCGCTCGAATTAAATAACAACCTGAAAAGCAAATTTGTGATCCCGAAGATGTCCCCTTGACCCCAATTTTGCAAGAACTTTATCCTTCACTTACCACAGAACCAAACTACTTTGTCCTCCCCTCAATAACCTCTTTACCAATTTTGTCTTCTGTGACTGTAACTAGTAATAGGTGAAATGATGATCCCACTTAAAGGAAGAACGGCTGGAAGTCGGACACAATATATGAAAGACATGTCAAATAAATGGGGCTTCAAAAACTATGTCAGAGCTGGAATTTCAGAAATGATTTACGATTTTATCTTGTACGGGGGTGAAGATACCTTCAGATTTCATCAATTTACGGACCAGGAAGCTTCGATAGATTTCGGTGCCATAATAGTACTTGCCTTGTGCCAAAGCATTGCAAAAAAGCAGCGACTAAGACTACCACTTCTCGGAGGATGGCCTTCGTTTACGTCTGGCGAAAAAACAAAAAAAAACTATGGGGAAGGTTATTATTCTGATCGCTGCACGCGGCACAGCGGCATGGTCCGTTCCACATGGTGGCGAAATCACTTTAATCGCATCTGGGAAGAAAAATCTCGCGAGTGTAGTATGAATCTAAGGTTTATTAATAATGTATGAGTGTATGTATGTATGTATACATAACATATTTTAATATGCTGTTGCTATTTGACGATCTCGGCGACCGTTGTTGTTTCGACGCTCGTTGTTTCGACTCCCATACAAGACAAACATTTGCGTGCTGTTTGTCTCGGTGTGGGTGTTTTAAGAGAGGAAGGGCGCAGGAAGCAGTCTGGCGAAGTACCTACACCTCATAGAAAACCGTAGCCAAATAACAACTGAATGGACGGTTGCTGTGTTCCTGCTGTGAGTGAGGTCTCCAGTAAGCTACTAAGGAGTTGCTGTGTTAGCAGCAAAAGTGGCATCACATCAGTGATACGTAATGTAATGCAAGCGTACATACGCTACGGTAACCGCTTTACATCAAGTGGACCGTATGCCTTCCGACGTTGTATAAAAACAGTTGCTCCCTTAGAAAGGTATACGGGATTTCAATTATGAACGTATATTATCATAATGCCATTGATGCGTGTATCACTCTAATGGAACACGCATATTAAGCAGTATCGAGCCTGCATCAAACCTACCTTAGCAACCCTCTAGAGAGTTGTTATTTGACTGCAGTTTTCCTGTGAGGTGGCGGTACTTCACCAGGCTTTGATGCGCCCTACCTCTCATAATAACATTATACCAAGACAAATAGACATGTTCATGCACACAAATGTTAGTCATGTATGGGAATCGAACCCACGAGCGTTGGTGTCAAAGTAACTTAACAGTGCGTTTCACCATTGCGCCACCGAGCTCATCAAAGCACTGAAAAACTTCTAGCTTTAAATTGACCTTCTCTTTCTATTATTCCCTCATTTATGTACGTTTTATTTTCTATTTTAACTAGTTACTTTCGATTTTATTATTCCTATTAACGTTTGTAACTATTTATATTTGTTTCTTATGGCAATAATAATAAACTACGAATTTGCCGTTTTATAGCTAAAGATATTTTAAATTGACATTAAACCTTCATGGCGTGAGATTTTCGAGTGAAACTTTTTTCACATGATACTTATGAGATTTTATTTTAAACAAAGTGCAATTTTTGATTTTCGAATTTCAATTGTTTTTTTTTATTCAGCTTAGACAGAATCCGATTAATTTATGAATACAAATTCCAAAGTGGAACTAACGCAGCAGAAACGGCTTGCAATATCAATGCTGCGTTTGGAGAGAAGACTAATGAATGCATTATGCGTTTTTGGGATAAACGCTTTCGTAATGGAAACTTCGACTTGAAGAACGAACTACATGGAAGACCGACCACACAGGTGAATAACGTTGAATTTAATGAAGGAGATAGTGGAAGCCGATCCGAGTCAAACTACCCAGGAATTAGCGCCATGGTTTAAAGTTACCTTACCTACAATATTGATCATTTGCGTCAAATTAATTAGATAAAAAAAATATGAAAAATTAACGAAAGAAAGAAACACGTGTTGAAACTTGTGTGGCCTTGTTGAATCGGTATAGAAATGAAGGAATATTGGATCGAATTGTGACATGTGACGAAAAGTGGATTCTTTAGATAACCGTAAGCGAAAAATGCAATGGCTGACCCCAGGTCAAACACCGCGACAGTGCTCTAAAGCAAAGCTTACCAACAAAAAGGTAATGGTAACTATTTGATGGTCCCTTTCTCTTCTTAACTTTCTCACCTCTCGTCAAGCAATAACAGCAGATGTTTAGTGTGCCGAACTTCAAACAATGATGGAGAAACTGGCAGTGAAACAGCCCGACTCGTGAATCGATCTTCACCATTATTGCTCCATGATAACGGAAGATCTCACACTGTACGAGAAACTATTGTAACTCTAACGTAACGTAAAATCATACGTCATCCTCCGTGCTCGCCAGGCCTTGCTCCAACTGACTACCATTTTTTTCGTGATTTGGACAATTTTCTACGTGGTAAATTATTTTCTTCCCAGGAGGCAGTCCAAATTGCGTTCACGCAGTTTGTCGAATCTAGATCCCCAGATTTCTATCGCAAAGGCATAAATAAACTTCCGATTAGATGACAGCAACGATAACGACGGTAAATATTTTGATTAAATAAATATGTTACATATTAGAAAATTTTTCAGTACAAATCGGCAATTTTATACTTTAACCCCTAATATGTTCCGCTTATGGTGACCTTGCCACTCCTACATGGTTCTAATTAGACACACAAAGATTGAGTTCAAGAGACTCCTTATAAATATGTCCACCATTCTACGATTAGACAGTGGAAAACCATGGGCGATATTTTTCCCAAAGAAACTATATTTTTATTACTAGCCGTTTTCCAGTTACAGCTTATCAAACTTTTTCATATATAAGAGAAATGCCCAACCCTATGTCAGGTAGCGTCAAGCGTCAATTACGCGTCGGAAATGTGTCAATGACTGGGTAGCTGGGCACTTCTTTGATTAGTTCCTTGAACTCACTCGATTTCCGGTACTTAAATATCGTAATACGTACACTTAAAACAGATAATACCTTTCGTAGTGTCAAAACCTAAATCCAAAATAAATGTTTTTCAAATTACTGTTGAGTTCCAGTATTTTATTAATACTAATGAAAAAAATCGGCCAAGTGCGAGTCGGACTCGCGCACGAAGGGTTCCGTACCACTATATATAAAACGGAAAAAAAATCACGTTTGTTGTATGGGAGCCCCCCTTAAATATTTGTTTTATTTTAATTTAATTATTTATTCTTAAAGTGAATATATAACTAAATATTCTGTGAATATTTCAAGCATCTACCTGTTGCCGTTATCAATATTGAGCCAAAACGAGCAAAAAAATCACGTTTGTTGTATGGGAGCCCCCTTTAATATTTATGTTATTCTATTTTTTAGTATTTGTTGTTATAGCGGCAACAGAAATACATCATCTGTGAAAATTTCAACTGTCTAACTATCACGGCTCGTGAGATACAGCCTGGTGACAGACGGACGGACGGACGGACGGACGGACAGCGAAGTCTCAGTAATAGGGTTCCGTTTTACCCTTTGGGTACGTAACCCTAAAAAAAGGGATTAAAAAAGAGAGATCAAAGCAGTCCGTGGCGCCTCGACGCGGTAGCTTGTCATTCGTCCGCGCGACCATACTCGAAACTGCAAAGAAACACCCCTAGCTCCAGTCGTAGTTTTTAGGGTTCCGTACCCAAAGGGTGAAACGGAACCCTATTACCGAGGCTCCGCTGTCCGTCCGTCCGTCCGTCCGTCTGTCACCAGGCTGTATCTCATGAACCGTGATAGTTAGATAGTTGAAATTTTCACAGATGATGTATTTCTGTTGCCGCTATAACAATAAATACTAAAAAATGAAATAAAATAAATGTTTAAGGGGGCTCCCATACAACAAACGTGATTTTTTTGCTTGATATTGATAACGGCAACAGGTAGACGCTTGAAATATTCAAAAATTATTTAGTTATATATTCACTTTAAGAATAAATAATTAAAATAAAACATATATTTAAGGGCGGCTCCCATACAACAAACGTGTTATTTTTTGCCGCTTTTATAGATAATGGTACGGAACCCATAGTGCGCGAGTCCGACTCGCACTTGGCCGATTTTTTTATTAGTAAGTTCAGTGGTAATCAGTATAATTTAGTTCTGTAATCTGTGGCTAATCGTAAGATATAGTAATCACAGTGATTTATGTGAAGGTGCGCGTGAATGTGGATTTGATGTTAGTGTATGTACTAACCTATAGCATTGTACCGCGTATCGGATTTTATTGGTGTAGAAAGGTATATATTCAAAACGCCACTAAGTGCTGTGTAAGTTTAGAACTGTTAATGTCGAAACATGTATCCTGTATCTATCTTTTTCCGTTAATTCCACACCACCATAGATAATAAAGAATACGGGACGAAAGAATGACGAAACAGATATACAATGCAAAAGTGGAAGGATGTAGGAGCCGAGGAAGGCCGAGACTAACCTACCATGACCAAATTGGTCGTGTTTTATCAGAAGGTGATGTCAGAAGCCCCAGGAACCGGCGAGCGTGCATGAAAAGAGCTATGAATGTCACAGAAGCGAGTGAAGTATGCAAGGACCGCGTCTTATGGCGCTCGGTTCTCTCTGCCTACCCCGCAAGGGACTTGGCGTGAAGATATACATACATACATACACCATAGATACTCGTAGATATTATAAACTAATATAAATATAGACGAGCTCGGTGGCTCAATGGTGGAACGCGCTGTTACGCTACTTTGACACCAACGCTCGTGGGTTCGATTCCCACACAGTACATACATTTGTGCGCATGAACATGTCTGTTTGTATTGGTCTGGGTATTTTCTATGTATAATAAGTATGTATTTACAAAAAAAAAATGTATTTACGTATGTTTATCAGTTGTCTAGTACCCATAACACAAGCTTCGCTTACTTTGGGGCTAGGTGGCGCTGAGTAATTTGTCCGACAATATTTCTAAAAAAATAAAAAATATAAGTTCGGCTCGCGGGCGCTCTTGCGCTACGCGTACGCGCGTGTTCTTTATGCGATGTAACTTAGGGTTGCCGGAGGAGAGAAAATGATTTATTTTGAAGTCGAAAATAAACAACGAAATACATGTGTCTAACTATCACAAATTGATTATAAAACTTTAATATAATACCATATTTTCAGGAATGTGGCTGGTAATTTTCCTACCTTATATAGCATATCCGTATTGCATTTAATGTTTTACATTGTTATTTTATGTACAATAAAGATATAACAAACAAACATATTTCTTTACATTTCGGTTTTACAAGCGACCCCCTACTAGCCGAAATGAAATATATTTCACGCTAAAAAATCTTTACTAATTTTAATTTTTAAAATTTTTGCACTTCTTACTTTATTATCTCATAGAAATTTAATAATATCTTATAAAACTTCTCTTTCACTGAACAATATTTCATCTTATCACACAGAGCAGCTATTTCAATATATTTGTGGAAAATATTAGATAAAACACAAGGGAGTAACAATCTAGCAGCATCTATCGACTTGTGTATAATAACTTATTTTGCAAGGAACCCCTTTGGGACTAGTTCCAATCACGCCAGTAATCTAAAGTATTTTGGGCGAATATTCCCATCAAACAGTATTTTATCCATTCAATCTCTAGGAGGGTTGGTGACAGTCACGGAGTAAGGCACTGTGATTTTTACGTGGGACAAGATAAGATTTGACTTTTATTGAGATTTGCGTGACTAACAAGGGTACTGAATGAGAATGGGTCACGTGAATTTGTGGCTACGGAACAACTTTGTTTGCGATAACGTGGAATATTCCTGTTACTTTGTTTTTATACTTAACGTACTAGGAGGTTATACGTAATGTAAAAAATACCACGCAAGTGCTCGAGCAGCTAGAGAGAGAGACGTGATTACTCGACGACTCGTTTTAACTTCAGCGGAACATATTTGTATCCACATGGAATGCGTTAAACTGCATTACCATGACCTACCTAATGGTAAGCATGTGTTTGGAACATTTTGGTGTTAGAGTTATATATAGCCAACCTTAAGAAGCATTTCTTTTGGCTACGAGGAGCATTTCTCTCGACAGTCTCTTGCGGACAGTCAACTAACTGTTCGTCTAAAATATTAAAATACATATCAGATTATTCATTTCAGTATTTTTAGATGAGAACATAGTATTTTCGTATGTTAGGTTAGGTTTAGTATGTTGACCAATTAAATACAATCTAATTTACACTCCAAAGAGGTACAATCCAGAGAGGTTTTATTTTCAAATAGTATAGTTAAGTGTCATACACGTAATACACTTTACACGTAATAAGAGTTATAATCGCATTACAATTGTCAATCGTGATCTTCTGTTAGCTGTACGAGATGTGATACGAGTAGTGTTGTATACATCAAAACAAATAAATGTCAAACATAGCGAACCACAGAAATATAACTGAAGGAACTTATATTTCTATGTAGCGAACGCTGTTGTTTTAGTTTTTGTCACGTCATCCTGCCAGCCTGCCAGTCACTGCTGCCAACCCAATAATATGAGCTAAATCGATTTTGTGATTAATCGATATGTTTTGCTATCTGTTCCTCGGTTCCCACCGCACTCGCTTATTTCAGAAATGTTACCGATTTAATTATTTTTTATCTGAATTTTAATAATAGAGCAAAAAATAAAAAAAAAAATAGATTAAGTAATCATTACTCTATTTTTATTTAATTTTTTGCGTATAGCTGATTCTAGAGTTAGATAGTGTTTTGTTCATTTTACTAAAACACAACCCTTTTTATTTGAACTAGTTAATTTATGGGACTAAATATAATCTCCGTTGACAGGGGAAGTATTGAGTATTAAAAAAATACAATATTAATCGAAACGATAATGGAATTAAATTAGGCAATACATTGTGTCAGATAATATCAAAATATAAGTCATTAAAATTATGTATCTATCTACGAGTATAACTTCACGCCAAATCCCTTGCGGGATAAGCAAGGAGAACCGAGTACCACATGTCTCGATACTTACAGACCTCACTTGCTTCTTTAATATTCATGCCCGCTCGCCGGTTGATGCTCTTGAATAATATTTATTCTGTAAGTTAAAAAATAATTAGATTTGTGTAAAATAAAAAGAAAACCTTTCAATGGCTCGTCATTGGGTTCACATTTGAATTTCGAAAATTAATACACGTACATGAACAATTATACGTTATAATGCGTTACATTTAGTATTCTTATAGCGACATTTCTTTGTAGATAATTTTAGAAATTTTACACGTTATTCATGTGCGTCTATTCATTTTCGAAATTCAAATATGTATCCATAACAAACTATTTGAGAGAGGTCTTTTTATTCAGTTAGGCTAGTTAGGTCAAAGTGAATTTGTTAAGTTGTTTTAGAGCCTTTAGTTTTAAATACACGTATTCAACTGAGATGTTCTAAATGAAGATTTTTATATCATTTCATATTTCAAGGTCTTGTTTTAATGGGAGACATTTTAGATTTAGGTATAACAATTTTAGGCGTTTTAAAACTGACACTATTTTTCGTTTCGATGTCTTGAATATTGAGCCTTTAGCTATAGTTCAGTGCATAAAGGACCAACCTACGACCCCTGGTTCGAATCTTGGAATGTCCACTAAATTCGTGTTTTCAGATTTAAGTAGGTACCTACCTACGTAGGTGTAATTATTACTTGCTCTTCGGTGAAAGAATATAATCATGAGAAAAGCCGCACGTCCGAGAAATTATATTTTATAAAGATGTGTAATCTGATCTAAGAAAGGTTTGCCCAGTGGGTTGTCGAGATCTGACGCCAGTCGCTATATCTTCGCCAAATATTTAAACTTACGTAGCGGACCCCGTCCACCCTAATGAATTAGGAAACGGGTTAACATTAGGAAGAAAAAGTCTTGACTATTGATTTTTTAATCAGAGAAAATTATTTGATGTTGGGAGCCCTAAGAATATAGTAAACCTAGGAAAGGGGCGAGAGAGATTTATAAGGAACGAATCGTATGGCGCTCAGTTCTCTCTACCTACCCCGCATGGGGCCTGGCGTGAAGATATAAATATTTTAATTGCGGATGTATTAATTTTCTAACCAGTGACCAATAGATCACCGGTTTGAATCCTGCCATGTACGACTAAATTTGTATTTTCGGATGTATGTACATATTTGTAATTATCACTTGCACGGCGGTGAAGGAAAACATCGTGAGGACACACGCACGTCTAAGAAATTATATTTTGTAAGAATTGTGTGACCTTACTTTTTTTTTTATACAACGTCGGGAGGCATTCAAGCATACGGCCTACCTGATGTAAAGCTAAAGCAGTTACCGTAGCCTATTAACACTTGGAATATATTAAGTATCACTCGCGCGATGCCTCCTCTGCTGCATACACAGCAACTCCTTAGGAGCTTACTGGTGACCTCACTCACACACAGGAACACAGCAACCCTCTAGGGAGTTGTTATTTTGCTGCGGTTTTCTATGAGGTAGGGGTACTTCTCCAGACGGGCTGCTTTGATGCGCCCTACCTCTCTTAAAACATCCAGACCAAGACAAACAGACATGTTCATGCACACAAATGTTTGCCTTGTGTGGGAATCGAACCCACGAGCGTTGGTGTCAAAGTCGAGTCATTCACGACTGAGACACCGAGCTCGTCAAATTACCTACGAATAATCTGGTTTTGCCTCTGTGTTGCGGAGATCTGACGACAGTCGCTCCATGTAAAATCAGTATCTTCGCCAGTTCTTTCGAGTTGGGCAGCGGACCCCGCCAATACTAGTGGATTAGAAAACGAGACATCACCAAGAAGAAAAAGAGACGTATTAATTTTCTAAATTCAGATGCGTACCCTTGTTATGCCATTAAGTCTACTTTATACCTTTAAATTTTCCTTACTCAAATTACAGGGCGAGTGTTGATATAATTCTGCCTTTCAAGTACCCACGCAATATACGCATAAATGGGTGTAATATGTCTTTTAAGCTCAACATATGTGTTCTTCAAGTCTTTATACACTTCATATTATAATGACAACGTAATCTTATTATTTCCAAGAAATAGCTAAAGTAGGTCACCCTTATTTTGCTTAATTGTATACTTTATTGTATAGAAATAAGTTCGATAATGCCTTGGTATTAGATATCTGTGAAGTTTAATGAGAAAAATTGTTCGCTTCATTGCTAATTTTACGTAAAAAGTAACTTTCAAAATCTACATTTGAGTATTTTATTATGACTTCTTCCCGCGCTTTTGACGAGTGACACTGTTGCTATAGGTAAATGAATACAATTTTAATGTAATTGCTAGTGAACTTATACAGTACCTAAAGAAATACTCAAATATAACACGTCTACGCCCTTTTTGGAAGACGTGATTAAGTCCAAGAAACCTTGTAAAATTCACTGTCGTTGGTGTTAACGGTAACAGCTTAACGGGTGGTGGAATGAAACTTACGATATACAAAAATATGGTTTAAAGGACTTAGTTACCAGGCCATAATCTACAAGAAAACTGTATTTGATTAATATAGGATATTTTTGACAGATATTGAGATTTAAAAAGAGGTTGCGTTCATGTTGTGAAAAGGTTTTTGTCTTAATGTATTTTGTACTAACGCCAAATGCATTATATATACGTGTATATCAATATCTTCTTCCTTCTTCGCGGGATCCGCTACCTAAGCCAAGATTTGGCGAAAATACTGATTTAGATTTTTTTTCTTTCGTTCGGAGATATAAAATCATACGGCTCACCTGATGTAAAACGATTAACGTAGCCTATGAATTCTTGAAATAATGTAAATATCACTCGCGCCATGCCTGCGCCACGCGAACACAGCAACTCCTTAGTAGCAAACCTCGCCAATCTAAATGGACTAGGAAATGGTATAACTGTAGGAAGAAGAAGATTTCGTGGGTAAATTCACTGAGGTTTCGCTTCCTCTAAGCAAACATAAATAAGTCTTGGTTATACAAAACAAATGGTAGAAAACACGTCGTCTAATGCCGGGAACATCCACGCTGTCACGACGAGATGTTTGTTTTCTCGCATTGGTGTTAGGGCCCTCATACACTAGCACGTACAAGTGACTTTTTTAACATAATGAGGTAAAATAGATTAGAACAGTGATGGCCCAGTGGATAAGGAACCGACCTGGTGACCAACAGGTCCCCGGTTCGAATCCTGGCACGTACAACTAAATTCAATTTATGTACGTATCTGTCATTATCACTTGAAATCGTGAGGAAACCCGCACGTCCAAGAAATTACATTTCGAAAGACGTGGGACCTAATCTAAGAAAGGTCTGGTTTACCCTTTGGGTTGTGGAGGTCTGACAGCAGTGGGTCCATGTAAAAATCTGTATCTACGCCAAATCTTTAGGCTTAGGTAGCGGATGTCGGCCAATCTCAATGGATTAGGAAACGAGATAACGCCAAGAACAATGAAGAAAAGTAGCTTTCTCCTTTACACCAGCTCTAATAGTACTATTTTCACCTCTCCTGACCTAATAGTTATTGCTTGATAGATTCTGTCATGTATTCCAAATCGCCCCAGTCAAGGTACGGCTTGAAGAAATATGATCAGTAATTAATTAATTTAGCGTGAACTAGACTACTGTTCTGACAGCTGATGGCTTCGTTGCGCGTGTCATTCTAACCAGACAGGAATGTCGACCGCAGCGCGTCTATGGATGGGTTTACCTGTCTAGAGTTTTTCCGTGCTTCGGAGGGCACGTTAAGCCGTCGATCCCGGCTGTTCTCGATAGATAACAGTCGTTAAGCTAAAACAGTGCCCTTAGGGCTTGAAAACACTGGCCTCTACCAATCCGCATTTGAGCAGCGTGGTGGAGTAAGCTCTAAATCCCTTCGGCTGATGGGAAACCCGTATCCCTGCAGTGGGATTAGTGAGGGTTGATGGGGTGGAATTAGACTACAATAGAAGCCAGATATTCTCATTATACTATTGATACATTATTAAAGCAATTTTTTTTCGTTTTTTTATAAAATGTCGGGAGGCATGACCAAATTAATCGTGTTCTGTCAAGAGCCGTACAAACTAGTGAGCGTGCATGAGAAGAACAATGAATGTTAAAGAAGCGAGAGAGGTGTGTCAGGATCGAGTCATGTGGCGCTCGCCCTATCTGCCTACCCCGCAAGGGATTTGGTGTGAAGTTGTACATAGAAGATTTGAGAAATCAAGACAATAAAAGAACAAATTCAATTAAGTCACCGTCAAAAATATTAATATAACGCAATGCGTAAACAATAATCGATTATTTTAATCAACAAGTGTACCACAGCCTTTGTAGTAATCTCGGCAACATTGGCCGAGATCAGTTCACAGCGTGTTTGCAATTGCGGGAATGCTTGCAAAATGCATTTATTGAAGCTGCAAATGCAATTTAAAGACGACTGTTTATTTGTACTAGTGAGAAAGAAGTCTCTAAGAAATTCCGAGAACGACAGGAATTCTCGTTCACGCCGACAGGAGAACTACATATTCTACCCTAAAATGGGATTTTTTTTTGTCCCCTTTTAAGTGAAATATGAGTATGTCATAGGTGTTTTGTCACGGTTAGATACTTTGGGGAAAATCTGTTGACGTGGAAAGGGTTTTTATAGACCAAATAAGTGCATTTGTGTTATACCTATAATAGTACGGCCATAAGTTCTGTTCCAAATGAATATGCATTTATTTTTTTATGAAGTAATGTAATCTTAATAAAACTTATATGTACATAGTTATGGAAGTCTCAGTAAAAAATAAAAAAATGATTCTATTCGAAATAGCCACCTTTGGCTTTGATACAAGCCTTTAATCTGTCTGGTCATGAAGCTATGGATTTACGCACACGGACAAAATAATTATATATATAAAGTTATATATAAAACTTTATCACGGTATAGGTCACACATAAGCGAAGGAAGGATAAAAGCATATGAAAAAAACAATGCGCAGGGTAATATCTAGTATATTATATAAAGCTAAGCTTTAACAGACGTTGTTCTGTCCTAAAATAAATTAAAAAAACTTAGAATCTGATTGCAGAACTACCTGCTTACTTATCAATCTAAATCAGAGATTTCCAATATTTTTTTCTCGGTGGACCTCTATCTATGTATAACTTCACACCGAATCCCTTGCGGGACAGGCAGAGAGAAGAGAGCGCCACATGATTCGATCTTTACACACCTCACTCGCTTCGTTAACATTAATTGTTCTTCTCATGTACGCTCGCCGGTTTCTAGGGCTCCTAACATCACCTTCTGATAGTACACGACCAATTTGATCATGGTAGGTAAGTCTTGGCCTTCCTCAGCTCCTACATCCTTCCACTTTTGCATTGTATATCTGCTTCGTCATTCTTTCATCCTGCATTGTATAATTTAATGTATAATTTAATCGGTTTAAAGTGTTAGTTACATCTACAAGTCATGTTAGACACTTGCAACACCTTTCTTATTGCGTGAGCCATAAGAGCTGTCGCTGTGTGGCAATTAATTTCAAAAGGGAAAAACGAGATTCTTCAACCATATAAACCACCCGTTTCTCTCGCCGCTTGTGTACGGAATTAATTTAATACGAGTATCTATGATTCTCGTAATTTGATCAAAATTTGACACATAATTCTCTTATGTTTAGCTGTACACACAAGTAGATACGTACGGCACCCCGTTTATATTTGTCAGGGTTGTGTATTCAGGTCCAAAATTCTACATAACTCAATGTGTTTGTTTTGCCGCCGGGATCTCATACTATGTACTGTGAGAATACCATATTATAATCCCTTGATATTTAGTTACTATGGAAGTTCTTGGTAAATCTATACGAATGAATAAATTTGAAGTGTCTGTTTGTAATGTCCAAATAACAGCTTTTTACTAAATGTATCTATTAAAAAAAATGTGTCTCTGTTTGACCCGGTCAATCATCAAAACGGTTAGATCGATCTTAACGGGAGTTTCGCTGGCAGATAGCTGATGTCATAAGGAGTAACTTAGAATACTTTAATTTTGGAAAAAGTTGTAGAGTTCCGCGGGAAAAAAGAAATCAATGAAATTGTGAATAAATTCCGATTCCACGCGAACAAAGAAGCGAGGGGGCGCTAGTAATTTAAAAATGTCCAATGTTTGATATTTGGCGGACAAGCGGCAAGTCAAGCAACCTTGACCGCAGCCAGTCTATAGATGGTTGCCCCCAGTTCCTTTATTTAAGGAGGATTAAGCCGTCAATCTCGGCTGTCTTCGACAGCTCACGATCATTGCTTATTTAAGAGAGATAGACTTCTAAGAGATAGGTTCAGTTTGTCATTTGGCTGTATTCTTCTAAATGGAGGGATGTGTTTACAAATGAGTAAGGGTTACCTTCTGAGGAAGTGCTGTATCAGCTAAGTAAATAGCTTCTGAACAGATGCTGATGATGATGAACGTTGAAAATTCCGAAAGAATCTGATTGTTTTTTTTTTCGGGGAAAGAAACAAAAGCAAGCCAGCAGCAAGCGTTCCGGTCAGCGATATTCAAATGCTATAGTATCACTGTACAATACTTTCTTTTTACTACTATATTTACTTTATTTACTGTAAGTTCCTTGCGGGGCAGGCCGTGAGGATCGAGTGTAAGGATTGAGTCAAATGGCATGACTTGATCCTTACACATCTCACTTACTTCAATAAAATACAGCCCAGCAGCAATTATAGCTCTTGCCTTACACACGCATCGGTTTCTATTTTCGATTTCACCATCTGATAAAACACGATGAATTTAGTATTGGCCTACCAAGGCTTCTAGATCATTCTACTTTTGCGTTGTATATATCAGTTTTATTCTCTCCTCTTGCATTCTTTCTATATGTTCGAATCGACGGAGCATGTTTCTTCTTATTTTAACACCGATACCCTTTAGACTTGAGCAGTCAGTGGATGAAGAAACGGCCTATTATCCGAAGGTCGGTATTACCTTTCGGGGGATTCGAATTCTGGAGTGGGCATGTACCATAATATTCATCTTTCTGGATTTATGTAAATATTTGTTATCACTTGCTCGGCGGTGAAGGAAAACATCGTAAGGAAACACACACGTCAAGAAAATTATATTTCGAAAAATATGAAAGTGTGATCTGACCTGAGAAAGGTCGAGTTTTCCCTCTGGGTTGTGGAAGACAGCTATCGCTCTATGTAAAAATCAGTATCTTCGTGAAATCCTAATGGATTAGTAAACGGAATAACGCTAAGAAAGACTTTATTGGTATCACTCCTGTCCATTTTCACCAAAAACTGCCATTTACAGGGAATGAAAGATGAGATTTGAAATATTTGTTGGTTGAAGATTAATCCATATATTCGCATGCAAAAAGTGCATATTTGCAATATCTTGCGAGCCCGCGGGTAATATGATGAATTTGAGCGATTCCATCTCTCATATTCTCGCTGATCCAAACTATTTTCACCGCAGATGCGTTGTAAATTTTATTATTTATATAGAACTTTTGATTCTCTCTTACACTGGCGTTGGTACATACATATCATCACGCCTGTCTTCCATTGGCGTAGGTAGAGACTATGCCAGGTGTACTGATCCAAACATACCTCTCTCCCCTCTTCCACACTGATCAACCTCTTCTCGCATGCTCTTCGGTTTCGGGTGCTTTTGATGTTTGATGTGGACCTTTTTCAGCACATCAGCTATTTGATCCAAATCTGTGCGTCTAGGTTGGTCCCTGTCACTATATATATCACCACTCACTCTTGCTCAATATACTTCTTTCATAACTTTATTCTCATCCATTCTTTCTAAATGTCCGAACCATCTCATAATACCCTTTTTAGTTTTTGTCACTACATCATGTTTCATTCCACATTGTTATTTGGCGTTGGTAATTATGTCCAAAAAGATCTAAGTGCATCAGTTAACATTCTGCTCAATACATTTACTACATTATGTTGCTTTGAACCAAATTGATAGGATCTTAGTTACGTTTGTGCAAATTATTATAAGCATCCGATCCGGATCCCACTTAGTACGGTTCGATTGAATCTGCCAATTTGATGACTATAGATAGCATTCATTTAGAATTCAATTTAGTTTGACCCGTTTAATTTAATTTTGTGTCAATATCAATCGTCTGTATTGAACTATGTGCTAGTTCATATCATTGCAGACAATGTAGTTCACATTACGAGAACTTCACTTTAAGAGAGGTATATTTTATCAGAAACCGGCGAGCGAAGCCCTAGACATCGGCGAAAGTGCATGAGAAGAGCAATGGGTGTTAAAGAAGCGAGTGAGGTGTGTAAGGAACGAGTTATGTGGGGCTTGGTTTCCTCTGACTACCCGACAAGAGATTTGGCGTGAACTTATAGAAGATTTATAAATTAACGATAGGGGAATCTTAAGGCGTAAGTTCCACTCGCGTTTGTCTAGTTTTCATATTTTTTTTTTCACAAGTACTAGCTCTATCAAGTTATTTTATTACTACACCCAGAAAATGGTTCGATATGAAAGGTTAAAATAAACAAACGAGGGCAAACGTAATTTCACAAAGTGACCAGCCTGTAACTTTTTTGACATTACAACCACGACTCAACCAGGCTGCGTAACTCCTATTATGTCATCTCCACAATAGAGGTAAATGTGTTGTTCCAAAGTTCAACCTATGTAGTATCATAAAGCTTAACTTTAAAATGTTTTGACTTGAATACTTTTTTAAATTTGCCCCCATAGTGGGTGGCAACTCAGAAAACTGACGGTAACTAAATCGGGGGATACAGTTTGGTGTTGTAGATTTGTGTAATTATCATTTGCTCGACGGTAAAGCAAAAACATCGTGAGGAAACCCACACGTCAAGAAAATTATATTTCGTAAGATATGAAAGTGTGATCTGACCTGAGAAAGGTCTAGTTTTCCCTCTGGATTGTGGAAGACAGTTATCGCTCTATGTAAAAATCAGTATGTTCGTGAAATGCTAATGGATTAGTAAACGGAATAACGCTAAGAAAGACTTTATTGATATCACTCCTGTCCATTTTGACCAAAAACTGCCATTTACAGGCAATGAAAGATGAGATATGAAATATTTGTTGGTTGAAGATTAATCCATATGTTCGCATGCAAAAAGTGCATATTTGCAATATCTTGCGAGCCCGCGGGACGCACGTCCAAGAAATTATATTTCGAAAGACGTGTGACCTGGTTGAAGAATGATCTGGTTTACCCTCTGGGTTGCGGAGGTCTGACAGTAATCGCCAGCCATATCAAAATCAGTATATTCGCCAAATCCTTAGGCACAAGTAGCGGAGCCCATCAAATAGGCTATGTTTTAGTATGGTAACAATTTAGAGCTACATAACCTTGTACGTTTCTGAATCACAGTTACCAATTCAACTCGTGAATGGACATACGCGGTCAGTCCCAACTCAATTTTAAATGTAAATAACTTCGAATGCTGAAGTTAAGTGACCGGCCAGTCCTATGTAAACAGTCAAAATATTAAATTGTTGATTGTACTGTTGACCTCCAAGAACTTGTGTGAATATTCGGTGACCTTTGTGATCATCAACAACCTGTATTTTTCCACTGCTGGATAGGTATTCCATAATGGTCTTCATTAAAATTTACATTATTACTAACGACCACTCATATTAAAATCACCATAAATCATCCTGTTATTACGTTTTACTGAAAAATATATATACTTATTCATAACTAAAAACGTTGGTATAAAGCTAGGGCATATTATCCAACAGGCGTAAGGCAAAATGCCCTACAAGCTAACAAACATATACAATGATTAGTTCTTGTGATATTATGAAACTTTATTCATGCCAGTTTGTTCCGAAAATGTGAAAAAGTATTGTATTTATATTTTCAAGCCATTTGCCTTGTAGGGTAGGCAGAGAGAACCTAGTTCCTATGGCCCCTGACATCGCCGTCTGATAAAACACTTTATTGAAATATAACTTTTTTAATTCATGATTAAAGTAAAATGGGTTACCACTTTTATTACCTCATTTAATGTAAAGAAGTTACCATATCTATTGCTATAGTCGAGATGTGGTATTTACCGCTTGTGTACTCTGCTTCACAACTCTTGCTGACGTATTAACATGACCATCCAAAAAGAAACCATTATTAGGCTTTCTGCTCACTGCTACTTAAATTATACTGTATTACCCTACCTCTCTTTCGTCAGAGCTCCGTTTGCTACTTGGCAAGGTAATTGACGTGCCAACCTCGATACTTCAATCAGAGGCTATAGACGTATTCACATTGCCTCGAAACACCATATTTGATTTGGAATCGAATATTTATACTCAAAATGTATAAAATCTATGTGAAAACTTGCCGGCAGACCTACACAACCTAAAGGGGGAAAAAATACCTCTTTCATGTGAACTTGCGGGATTCCTTACGATGTTTCCCTTCACCGCCGGGTAAGTGAACATTACAAATGAGTAGATAAATCCGAAAATTCGAATTTAACCACCACCACATCAACCCTTACTCATCCCACTGCGGGGATACGGGTCTCCCTTCAACCGAAAGAGTTTAAAAGGTACTCCACCACGCTGCTCAAATGCGGATTGGCGGAGGCCAGTGTTTTCAAGCCGCCCGAGGGCCACTGACTTAGCTTTAACGACTGTCATCTTTCGACAACAGCCGGCACCGACGGCTTAACGTGCCCTCCGAAGCACGGAGAAACTGGAGATAAATAAACACATCCACAGACAGGCTGCGATCGACGTTGCTTAACCTACGTGTTTGGTTAGAATGACACACGCAACAATGCCATCGAGCTCTCATTTAACGGTACACGCCATTTTTAGGGTTCCGTACAAAAAGGGTAAAACGGACCCTATTCTCATGAACCGTGATAGTTAGACAGTTGAAATTATCAAAGATGATGTATTTCTATTGCCGCTATAACAACAAATACTAAAACATTTTATAAAATAAATATTTAAGGGGGCTCCAATACAACGAACGTGATTTTTTTGCTCGATATTGATAACGGCAACAGGTAGACGCTTGAAATATTCACAGAATATTTAGTTATATATTCACTTTAAGAATAAATAATTAAATTAAAATAAAACAAATATTTAAAGGCCATATTCCATACAACAAACTTGGTTTTTTTTTGCCGTTTTTATAGATAATGGTACGTGCACGAGTCCGACTCGCACTTGGCCAATTTTTTTTTTTAATCTATCTATCACTGCTCATTTTGCATCAAAAACCTTCTATAAATATATCAGAATTTCAGATCTATAATACCACAGTATAATAACTGCAGGGGTCTGAGTGAACGCGCTATCAGTGCATGTTGTATGCACGAGCTTTCAGAGCATGGCACATGACAGACAATGGTTGACAGACAAAGGGACGCGGTATGTCGTCTCCACTAAGCCGGCCTTTGGCGGTTACGGAAGCGAATCCCTAACTAGCAAACCTGCGTTTTAAAGTCTTAACTTGACCTTAATCTTACGTTTACAGTTTGATTATTTTCTTGTATTTAGGTTCGAAACTTTGTATATATAGGTATAAGCTATATATAACTATAATTCAAGGCAGAAGGAATCTGATTTCTTCTGCCTTGAACTATTTGTAACTTGAACTATGTGTAAAATATGCTTGGAACGTATTAAGTTTATATAATGAAATTTCAGAAAATTACGCAAAACTATTGTATAGAAAACTAGATTGTACCTGGCGCCCACCAATTAAATATATAAAAATAGATGGAATCTATGACCAAACACAATATGTCGTGTTTTATCAGTAGGTGACGTCAGGAGCCCTAGGAACCGGCGAGCGTGCATGAAAAGGGCTTTGAATGTTAAAGAGCCGTGGAAGGTGTGTAAGGACCGCGTCTTATGAAGCTCGGTTCACTCTACATACGCCGCAAGGGACCTGGCGTGAAGATATATATATATATCCTTGGGAGCTTACTGGTGACCTGTTTTTTGTGAGGTGGAGGTACTTCCTCTGACGGGCTGCTTTGTTGCGCCCTACTTCTCTTAAAACATCCAGATCAAGACAAACAGACATGTTCATGTATACAACTGTTTGCCTTGTGTGTGAATCGAACCCACGAGCGTTGGTGTCAAAGTCGCGTCATTCACGACTGAGCCACCGAGCTCGTCAAAAAGGATTTGGTAAAAATAGATTTTGGCATATGGTGACTGTCGTCAGATCTACACAATCTTGCCAAATGTAATTCCATAGATTTGCGGTTTTCTCACGATGTTTTTCCGATAAGTCCGAAAACACAAACTTAGCAATACATACCCACTCCAGAATTCGAACCAAGGACCTGTTGGTTGAGCAGTCAGAACCCGTCATATACGTTTTCCCATACATTTCGCGGTCGTATACGACCACCCGGGTTTCGAAGGGTTAATAGTTCGTTATCCACTTGCTCTTGAACAAACAAACTTTACATAATATAACATTTGTATCGATATGTGGACGATGATGTCTTACTTGGAGAACCGGATGGACGATGATGTTTTGGAGTAAAATTAAAAGCGTCGTTCAAGTAGGAGCTGCCATGTTTTTGTGGGAATTTATTACAGACAAGTCAAATGTATAATTTTGTCTCCTCAAATATAGCGCCATCTACCGGCAATACCGTGAGACATTTAATTTCATGTCAATGTGTAACTAATGTTTTATTTGGATACAAATTAAGGCAAAGAACGCTGAAGTGGATTGTGTCCGATATGTATCATATACAATAGCTAAAAAATTCCAAGTAAAGTGAAGTGTCTTTATATAACACTAACTTTTATGCTTCGTATGATGGATATCAGTAAAAATCCTTCAATTTAAACAGTAAGGATTTTCCGAACCATAAAACCTTTATTTAAACCCAGTTTCCCGAAATAATACCACCAAAATCCGACTAGAGTTGACATAAAACTAGATTTTATCCACCAACCTACATGGACGCTTCCTATCAGAAATTAACATTAAACCTAGTATAGATCCAACGACTATGACTTGCTCTGGTAACCCCACAGGGTAACTCCCATAAGACTTTCTAACATCAGCCCAATAAAACCTTTAAGCCGATAGTGTGGTCCAAGTCATGGCAATAGCGTAGCGTTTGTTATGCTGCCTAATTTGTAGAAATCAATTATTCCGTGGTGCATCGCGGTACTAAAAACGAAAATGTACTCGTAGCGTCCCATACATTTGAAACTTACCCGTTAAGAAATATCCAGTTTTCTAGTTGGTTCGAATGAATGTATGTGACGTATTACATATCTTAATAGTAGTCGATAAATGGCCTACACACTACACAACCTATATAAATACTACGTCACTTACTTGATAATTTCAATATAATTGCGTTGTCTAAAAACGTTGTTATATTTTCCGCATAGTCAACTTTTCGTTCCAAATTGCACTGAACATATAGCCATTACACACTTACTTTCTCATGAAACTAATAATTCTCCTTCAATTTTGCGTAAACACTATTATCATAATGTATTATACTACACACAACGCTGCGTGACAACGATTTATTGTTGTCAATCTTGGCTATAATTAATTATTGATTGATGAATAAAAACCGTAAGTCTAATGCGATCCCTCAGAGGCACCAAGCATCCTTTCCGTAGATGAATAATTACTATCTTGGGAACTATCTTCCCACTGCTCGATCGATCTTGTGTAGAATTGTATAGAAACCTAATCACAAGGCACTTTGCAGAACATTCATTAGTATGACGAGTAATTCTTGACTCGCACTTTTTTTAATCTATTTCTACATATCCCTGTTGAAGCATTCTCTCCTTTCTTGGCCTGCTATATCTGTATAGCCTTCGTCGCTGTCCCAAAGCGGCCTTATCCCATTCAACGTTTTCGTTACCTTCATTGTCATTTTTAGCGCTCCTTAGCTCTTCTTCCGTGCCACGTATAAGCGTCTTGCGCAAAGTTACAACTATTTGAAAGTAAGCAAAGCCCGCTGCCCACAATACCAGATTTGCTTAGATCTTGTGGCTCAATCTTAATGTCAATATCTGAATCTCAGTACCACAAGACGTACGGTAGTCATGAACAAGGTACGCCGGTTCTTCGCACCGGACCAGCTTTGTCTGTTTTATAAGACTTAGGTTCGGGCCTACGTGGAGTATTGTTCGCATCTTTGAACAGGTTCCGCACAATATCTTCTCGAGACTCTCGATAGGTTCCAGCAACCAGCTATCCGCATAATCGACGACGAAGAGGTCACCAAAAGCCTAGAACCTCTTCAACTTCATAGGAACATTGGCTTGCTAAGCGTATTCTACCACCTTTACCATGGTGAGCGCTCCGAAGAACTGTTTTTCCTTATCCCACCCTCTCCCTTCCATCATATAACCACACGTGCAAGCTTGCGATGTCATTATTCCACTGTTGAGAACATTTCTTGGGATACTAAAAAGTTTAGTAACTCCTATCGTCGTACCATTTAAAAGTGGATCGCCTTGCGGCACGTGTGTTTCCTCCTTCCTACAACATAGGATACTTCAAACGAAGCGTGAAGAAGCACCTTGCGGGCCACCAAAGCGGTGTCAACTGACAGGACACTGTAATCTTTTGTCAGTTACCGCTACGATTTGAGTTTCTCTTTTCGTTCACTATCCGGCGAAGCGGAGCCACTGTGCTAGCTAATAATTATACTGATCGAATGCTTTTTATACAAAAACTTCTCAAATGTTATCCACCTCAGCTGTATTGTACACGTCCCGCAAAAAAATAATTTGTATATTTGCTTTTGTTTCAGATTGCCTGTGTAGAGAAGTTTGAAAGAAATTGTCGTCTTTTTATTTGAATACAAGTAAGTGAATTTCATAATTATATGGTGAAATATTGACCACCTGTGCTGGAATAGAATGACTGTTGAACTGGTAAGGCTGCATATAAACATTAGTATTAAACCATAGATACTCGTATATTTAGAGGAAGTATCCTAAGTATTTCAAATAAGAGCTAGTTTAGTAATACCTAGTTCGCGGTAGGCCCCTTGCGGAGTGGGCAGAGGTAACCGGCTACAAGAAAATTATAAAGTTAACTTAATTTAATTAGTAATAGTCAAATATAATTCCAAAATAATAATCGAAACATTGTGAAGTTTTGAATAGGGTTAGCTGACAGGGTATTAATTTACTTGGAGATATATTATAGGTTGTAGGATAGGTTGTCGCGCAAGGCACTGTACGCCATTTTTTAATCCCCGTGTCTTTGACCTTTGAGTGATAAACTTTTTTTTTTCTAATGTCACCGCTTATGAATTGGACCACCACTAAAACTAGCGTTTTATGACTACCCTCACATCAGCGGCGAGATAAAGAACCTATCCAAAGACCGTTTTCTGTATATCTATCTAACTTGCCGTTTGCCAACAGTTGTCTAATTTTGTACACGTATACTTACAGTCACATCCAGAACTACCCGACCTTCTCGACAATATTAATTTCAACTCACTCGTCTCTACAAATCAATAAACCACATGGCTTGATAAAAACGTTGTGTTTTAGCGCCTAAATATCTGCCGCGTGACGCGATGTTGATCGTTTTTTTTATACCACTTAGGTAGCAAACAAGCTTACGACCTGCCTGATTGTAAGCAGTTACCATAGCCTATGGACATTTGCAACACTTGCAATTTAGCATATTGGCACTGTTATGATGTAATGACGTCCAATGGTAGAATTAAAGATTATTAAGAAAAGGTTGTCTATGCTGAATTATTTCCAAACATCTTTATCAGTTACATATTCACTAATTCTATAATGAATTACAAAAAGTATTTTTGATGTGCTCTTTAAACATATTGTCAGGCATAGACAAAACTATTTCAGGCAATTTATTGACAGTTTTCAATAAAAAAAGCCAAAACAAATATTCAGACCCCACATGGGTACGTTAATGTTTAACTAGTATCTAGCCCAATTGGGAAAGTATCCACTAGTTTTTGTATAAAAAAGTATCCACCTTGCTGAAAATCACAACCAAATATCAAACATTTCATGTTTCACATTTCTATTACTTACTCGGAAATGTATTTATACTAGCCTGGCGCTTGCGCAGTGTTCAGAATTCAAGTTAAATCAACTTCTAATTTTCATACATTCATCTCAATAGTGATATTTAATATTTATCATAATTCCGAAAGCAGAAGGTTCTCAATTCGATTCGTTTTTTTATGTATGTTACGCCATATATAAAAATATTTTTTATCGGGACACATATGACGCCTGATTTGTGTTATGTGAATATGTTGAAGTTAGGAGTTCATTGAAATCGAGTATCAGGATTTTAAACATTAATTTGGATTTTTTTTATTAGGATTTTGTTTTTTATTATGATGAATCCTGACTTACTACGTAGATTGTCTAAAATAAATTATCAGCAGCTAGGTGATCGAGCCTCGCTCGGTGTTTTTTATGTATTATTTGGTGTTAAGTCGTGTTTTCCCACGAGGAACATCTACACACATAAACTCAAAAAGGCAAAACTTTCTTTACCTAGTTTTAGAATATATTACAATCATCATGTTCATGCGAATACTATAAGTGAGTGTGTTTTTGTGTATGTGAGTAATGTGTGTGGAGTATATAATATAAGAATGCGTGTATTTCTCTGTGTGTGTGCGTTCATATAAATAAATAAATATTGTCTGACAAATTACACAACGCCACCTAGCCCCAAAGTAAACGAAGGTTGTGTTATGGGTACTAGACAACTGATAAACATACGTAAATATATACATATATTTTTTGTAAATACATACTTATTATAGATAGAAAATACCCAGACCAAGACAAACAGACATGTTCATGCACACAAATGTTTGTACCGTGTGGGAATCGAACCCACGAGCGTTGGTGTCAAAGTAGCGTAACAACGTGTTTCACCACTGCGCCACCGAGCTCATCAAAATATCGTATGTTATAAATTATTATATGTAACGTAAAATTTTGAATATATTTCGAATTGTGTTAATATTTTATTAATGTACATGTTATTTGGTTTTTACATTCAAGAATTCGCGTTGGTAGCAAATACAAAACTATAGACTTTTAGCAGCGAGAGCCCAGTGAATAAATAAACGACCTGCGACGGCATCTGGTCCGAATCTTGTATTTTTTTCATTTATGTACATACTTTTAATTATCACAATTTGTTTTCCTTCTCTGCCGAGGAACGGCAGTGAAGGAAAACATGTTGAGGAAACCCGCACGGTCAAGAAATTATATTTCGAAAGACGAGTGACATAACCTATGATTACGACTGGTTTTCTCTTTGGGTTGTGGAGGTTTAACAGCAGCTGCTCTATGCAAATATCAGTATCTTTTCCAAATCCTTAGGCTTAGCAAAATCCGCCAACCCTAATGGATTAGGAAACCGGATAACTTTACGAAGAAATAAAACGAATAGAAAACTATAGGTAGTTTACAATAGGTTTTGCTTTAAAAACCTCCTTTGAGAGTAGTTCTCGACTAGACGTGATATAATTAATTCAGTATGTTAAGAGCTAATCGCACCTGGCCACGGCAGTTTGCATCTTAATCACCGTTTTGCATATTCAGTGTTCTGGTTTGCAACGAGCAAACATTTCTGTATAAGCTAGATTCTGAGAGTTAACCTCTGGTATTGATTTGACAAATATTCTAGCTTAAATCTATCGTTATACTTAGTCTGGCCATAAATACTGTTACAATTAAAAATAAACAAAATATTATATTCGAATTTCGAATTTGTCACTTTTATATGATTGTTCATTGAGTTTTCTCATTTTGGCGCCAATACATTGTACAATATTTTGCGATATTAAAATGGAGTGGGGTGATAAAGAGAACCGAACCGCTGTGATTGCATTACACAAAATAGGTATGGAGCCAAATGCAATTTCTCCATACGCTTGGTATAAGTAAATTGTTAGTGTACCGGGCTATTAATAGGTACAGTGAGACCTCCTCTGTATGTGACAGAAAAAGATCTGGCCGTCCACGTAGTGTTCGTACGAAAAAGGTGGTCCAAGCAGTATGGGAAAGAATTCGAAGAAATCCTGTCCGAAAGCAAAGGATTTTATCTCGGGAGATGAAGATAGCACCTAGAACCATGTCGCGTATTTTAAAAGATGACTTAGGACTTGCAGCCTATAAGAGACGTACTTACTGGTCATTTCTTAACTGATAATTTAAAAAAGAATAGGGTGGTAAAATGAAACAACTACTGAAGCGGTACGCAAAGGAAGGTCACAGAAAAAAATTGTTTACGGATGAGAAAATTTTTACTATCGAAGAAAGTTTGTTTGTTGTAACAAAATGATAAGGTGTATGCCCACAGTTGTGAAGAAGCAAGCGCGCGTATTCCGAGGGTCCAGCGAGGGCATTATCCTTCATCAATCATGATTTGGCGTGGAGTCTCGTATTCAGGCTTAACTGAGGTGTTTTTCTGTGAAAAAGTTGTGAAAACCAGTGCCGTGGTTTATCAAAATACCGTCCTAACAAACATAGTAGAACCACTTTCTCAAAGAATATTCAAAAACAGATACTGGATATTCCAACAGGACTCTGCACCAGCTAATAAGGCACGAAGCACTCAAAACTGGTTGACCGCCCGTGGAATTGACTTCATCGGGCATGAAAACTGGCCCCTTCTAGTCCAGATTTAAACCCACTGGACTACAAAATATGGCAACATTTGGAAGAGGAAGTCTGCGCTAAACCTCATCAGAATTTGGAGTCTCTCCGAGCATCTCTGGCTAAAGCAGCGGCAGAAATAGATATAAATGTGGTGCGTGCTGCGATCCATGACTGGCACCGTCGATTAAGGGCATATATTCAAAATGGAGTAGGGCATTTCGAATAATGTAAATAAAATTTTATTCTACATTTAATTACCTTTCATTTCATATATATAACTTTTACATAATTGTCTTTTACAACATGTCTGTTTGTATTGGTCTGGGTATTTTCTATGTATAATAAGTATGTATTTACAAAAAAAAAATGTATTTACGTATGTTTATCAGTTGTCTAGTACCCATAACACAAGCTTCGCTTACTTTGGGGCTAGATGGCGCTGTGTAATTTGTCCGACAATATTTATTTATTTATTTATTTATTATTTATTATTATAATTATCAAAAAGTGTATTATTAATTACATCAAAAGTTTTTCACAGAACTTATGACCTGACTAGGTATATCTTGGTTAAGGATGATCATGCCTCTTCTTGTCTTAATATGATGGTTTCTTTCGCTCTTCTTCTTCCTAGCGTTATCCCGTTTACCAATCCATTAAGATTGGCGGGGTTTGCTACCCCCTCAGACTAGCCTTAAAGATTTGGTGAAGATACTGATTTGGTCATGGGGCTACTGCCGTCAGACCTCCAGAACCCATATGGAAAAACAGATCTACCTGTTATCCAATAGGCGAGTTCTTTATCCACTGGGCTGTCACTGCCCTTTTATGATGGTTTCTTTTGTTAATAATCTTTTATACCGTTGCGAACATATTTGCAACGCTTGCATTTCAACCGCGTTTATTCTACTTACATACCTCTGACATATGGAGCGATCAGTTCTACGCGTATAGCATCGGGGTAGACAGTGATTTGTATATGGCCAGTATTCTAGCGTCACCTTTAGTGAAACAAGGGCTCAATTAAAACTTTTCCGATTTTACAGGAGAACCTTTTACTTTTGCATTTAATACCGTCATGACCTGTTAACATTGCTCTAAAATTACTCTCCTTTGTATGAAATAAACTTTAATTATCTGAGAATTGTTCAGTAAATGAGTTAAAAAGATTTCCTTTTTTGTTTGTTAAGGCGGGGTACAATTGTGCCCTTGTTCCACTGAAGTTGCCATATGTATAGTTGCCTAGAAGTTGTACCAACATTCCATTCACACAAATACTTGGTTTTGTGACAGCCGGCAATATGGCACAAAAGGTATATATTAAAGTACGTAAAGACGATGTAAGTGCAGTTTGACAGCCGTACACCATGATAAATACCCGTATTTCATCTTATTAGTGTTTGCCGTATGGTTAAATTTGGACCACAAACATTGTTGAGAGGGATTTATTTTTCTACTCTTGTAAATTCGTTCATTGTATATGTCAGGCCATTGACACACTACACATCCTCTATATTGTATAAATATTGTGTATATCAAGGGGTCTATATTTATATTATACAGCTATTGTCTCGATCGACGCGAATGGGTGACCTAGTGGTGACCTGTCTGCTTTATACAGACGATGTCAAGTTGTTGGCAGAAACACCAGCTGAACTGCAAACAACTGAAAGATGATTGTATTGAGGGATACTACTGAATGCGAAGATAAGAATGATAATGGTAATTGTAAGGGATGAAACCAGAATCAATGTAAGGATTACGGTTGATATGATGGGGAAAAACAAGTGAGGGCGTAGGGAAAACTTTTTGAAGGTAATAGCTTAATCTAGAAGGCATAGCTCCCTATCCGCAATTGCGTGCTGTATAACTTTTGGAAGCGGGAGCTGGGTATGGCAGAGAGAGTATGAAAGTAAAATAAACGTGGTCGAAATGCAAGCGTTACGCAGAATTTGTGTAGCTTGTGGTACCGCGTTCGCAATGATGATGATGTAAGAAATGAAACTGGTTTGAAAGAGAGTATCGGTGTTAAGATAAGAATTGGCATGCTTCGTTGGTTCTGACATCTGACAGAAAGAGCGTAGAAAGAAACATCTACTAAAAATATATATACAACGCGAAAGTAGAAAGATTTAGGAGCCAAGAGAGGCCAAGACTTATCAACCATGACCAAATTGATTCACACGTGTTTTATTAGAAGCATCACCTTCTAGAAGATTCAAAAACAAGGAGCCGAGGAAGGCTAAGACTTACCTACCATGACCAAATTGATCGTGTTTTAACTGAAGGTAATGTAAGGAGCCCTAGAAACAGGCGAACGTGCGTGTGAAGAGCTATAAAAGTTATAGAAGCGAGTGAAGTGTGTAAGGACCGAGTCAAGTGGCATTCAGTGTTCTCTGCCTACTCCGCACAGGGTTTAGCGGTAGCGTTACAGATAGCGATAGACACCTATTGCATAGCTATTGAGCTGTAGAAAGCCTACTAATGCAGCTTGCGTACTAGTTGGGCTACTTATATATAGATATCTAAATTACGGGAAGTCTATGTTACTCTTGAGCTGCAAGTTACTTACGTAAGACATGTTGATTTGACATATAGATTGTAGAAAGACCAAAATACTAGGCATTCTCTAGTAGAATCAAGATCTGAATAATATGCTACATGAGTTTTAATATTCAAGGAATTCTGAATTTCGTAGCCGTCATGAATTTCATAACTTCCCAAGCAGAAGGCTACTTTCTTACAAAAAAAACATGGCGAACTGCTTTTACTTTGTGATTTATGGTAGTTTGCTAAGTTTAAACGAAAACGAAATTGAACAGTGATGGCATAGTGGTTAAAGAATCTGTTAACCGACGGTCCCGGGGTCGAATCCCAGTGTGGTGCACTGCTAATCGTATATCCGGATTTATGTACGTATTTGTAATTATCAATTGTTCGACGGTGAAGGAAAACATCGTGAGGAAACCCCCACGCGCATGAAATAATATTTCGAAAGTCGTGTGACATAACCTAAGAAAGGTCTGATATTCTCATTGAGTTGCTGCTGCCGCGGGCTGCCTGACGGCAATCGCTCCATGTCAAAATCAGTATCTTCGCCAATTCCCTAGACTCAGGTAGCGGACCCCGCTAATACTAATGAATAAGGTAACGGTGTAACACTAGAAGTGATAAGAAGCATACGTTTAATTTAACCGAAAAAAGTTTAAGAGTGATTTTATAGTAGGTATTTTTGTGGCACAGCTTTACTATTCAGTTCGGTGTCATTAAAAAGCAGCTCTTATCTGTAACAATAGACGACTAATTAATACATAATCTTGTTGGTAGATTGCGTCACGATTTTACACCGATGTAATATTCATAATGGAAAAATTGACGACCACAAACATTCTTGGTGGGAGACCTCTAGGCTAGGCACTTGACTACACAACTTTGTGTTTTAGCGCCTAAATTATTCAGTGATTGGAGTCTACTGACCAATGCGAGAATATTTAAACCAATAAGCCGATAAATGTCGCGATGTTGATCCGCCAATTAGCCAATAAGCTGCGCATTCCACTTTACCCCCCGACCTGTAGGTGTAGGTGTGAAAATTGAGTTGCTATGTAAAATATATATTATTGGTTGTCCATAGGTAATCTTTCATGGTTCGTACCCTACCTAAAAGACTTTTTCCATTCTTAAATATATAGAAAATAGTTTAAGTAAAGTTGCCAAAAGTAAGTCATTGACGTGATTCTATTCAATGTACGAGTATTTATTACTGAGTGAAATAATGGATAGCAATCGCGTCTCTTTGTTGAAAGTTCCCGTCTTTCCTGCCATTCCGATAGCAATGTTTCAAGTACCTCGTCAATGGAGTTGAATAGTCGAGTGATTTATCACGATCGCGATGTTTCAAGAAGTTAAGGACCATATTGTTTGATGTCTAATAAGGTTGGTATTGTATTTCTAATTACCGTAATACTCTTGCCTCCTTCTGAGTTCAGTATTTTCAAGGGGGCTATGACGTAACTAAAAATGAAAACCAGACGCACGATTTAACATCATCAGCACGGAGGAGCTTTACATAACCATACCTATTCTTTGATCAGAGAGCCATTCACTCTTTTAATTATGATGACTAACAAGTTAAGCTAATTAATGTAAATATAAATATAAAACTTTCGCTTACCTATATTTTTAGATTTTCGTACTCAGAGGATTACGGAAGCAGCTAGTGGCGTAGTAGTGGTGCTGCATAGAGGAGCCAGTCTTCTCAAGCAGGGTGCTAAAGTTTATCTCTCAGAAAAATCAACTTTCATCCATAATTTCAACTTCTCACCATCATCATTACCAGCATCATTATTGCCAATCTCTAAAACTCAAACACACACGCACACTCGCGCAAGCGCCTTGCGCCGCTTAAACCAAACAGCGATGTTGATAAACTACGTTGGACGAAACGCGTAAACGCCAACAATTTTACGGCGTTTACAACGTTTTGATCGCGAGAAAATAATGCCCCATGAACGATCTAGCGCTTCATGTTTTAATTGTTTAATTAGAGGGACCTATGTTTTAGCGCTGCAGCGAACTTAAGTTCTAATTCTCATCAAAATCTTACATCAGGGTCACGTGTCCTGACGCGAGTTTATCATTTTTTACTCATCCCAAAAAGTGCACAACGCCGCTAAAGAAGTTTTCACTTCAAAAATATAACCATTGGATTGCAATTTCATCTAACTTGTATATGTTAGTCGTTGTTATTCTAACGACTAACATCTACAGCGCCAGAGGATGCCTTGTCGTAGTGACGACCAGGGCAGGCAGCAGCGGTGGCGGGTGCATGTGGTTTCTGTTCCAGATAGCGGGTAATCGCAACGATGACCGCAGCAGCCGAGACAGAGACTACCGGAACAGCGATAGCAGCGACGGCATGTTGCATCTACTAACGGTAGTGGGTGAGTTCCTACCGGTGCTAGTCCACATATACTAATTTGTGGTGGAAACATACTCAGCAGATTAGATCAAATTGCATGTAAATTTGACTTTCGCAAAATGACGCCTGAATCAACTAACTAAACCATTGGATTGTATGGTCGATGGTATGAGAGTTCAACCTCACACTTGATTTCTTTTGTACTCGTACATTGATTTAGTAAACTTGAAACGTTCAAAATCAGATTTCATTATTTAAAATCACAAAAAATTTAACAAATTTAAACACTTCAAAGACAAATAATGTTTGAGTAGCACTGCCCTGATTACACTAACTTTTTACGATCAAGGAGACGAAAATCTAGTTAGTACGTTAGAAGATGCAACAAACAAGGTGCCGACGAAGGCCAAGACGTACCTACCATGACCAAATTGATCATATTTTATCAGAAGGTGATGTCAGGACCCTTAGATACCGGCCAGCGCGCATGAGAAAAGCAATGAAGGTGAGGTGTGTAAGGATCAAGTTTTGTGGCGCTCGGTTCTCCCTGCTTACTCCGCAAGGGCAAATCCCTGGTGTGAAGTTATGTATAGAAGATTCAACAAGTGAAGTCGACTAGGAAAGATTGTGTGAAACAAATTGCATAGATCAATATGGAGTATATTAAACAAGTTATATTTATAAGAAAGGAACATAAAAGAGATATCCTGATATATCCAGGGTGAATAGTTTCCAATCGTCTCACGATGAACTACGTGGATCAGACAAATTGCTTCCTCAAGTGTTTTATGGGGGCAATATATCTGGAACCAATCGCGCCATACAGAACATGAGACTATTTTTTCAATGCCAGTGTAAAAAATTCTTCATAGACGCGTATTCAGTTTCCTGGCGACGAAGTACATTTAGGTACTTTATTTTTTATTCGCAGGAATTTAGGGAGCTGTGATGATAGCCTAGTGTATATATATATATCTTCACGCCAGGTCCCTTGCGGGGTAGGCAGGGAGGAACGAGCGCATAAGACGCGGTCCTTACACACTTTACTCGCTTCTTTCACATTCATAGCTCTTTTCATGCACGCTCGCCGGTTCCTAAGGCTCCTGACATCGGCTTCTGATAAAACACGACCAATTTGGTCATGGTAGGTTAGTATTGGTCTTCCTCGGCTCCTACATCCTTCCACTTTCGCATAAAGTCTATTAACGAACTGATCCTTAGTTCGAATCCTGCGGTGGGCACTTACTACTAAAATGTTGTTTCGGAATTTATGTAAATTATTATAATTGTTCACCGGTGAAGGAAACCATCATGAGGAAACCTCCGTGTTCTAGAAATTAGATTTTGATAGATGTACGATTAAATCTAAGAGAGGTCTTCTTTTCCATCTGGGCTTGTAGAGGTCCGACAGCAGTCGCTCCATATAATAATCAGTGTCAAATCCTTAAGCTGACGTAGCGAACTCCGCCACTACGTAAGTATGACATACCTATGTTATTCCCAACAACTAACCACTTGAGCCCTGTTGTTTTTATGCGGGTCTATAACATCTGTAATAAACGGGTAGCTTAGTTGCCACGCGATTATTCCCGTTAGTGAAGAAACTTTTATACCACCAAAGTAGCAAACAAGTCACCGTAGCCTATTTGCAATACCAGGGATGTCACTCATGCGTTGCCGACCCTAAGAACCCAATATTGTCCCTGGTGAAATTATGACACAATTTTAGGAGAGATAACACAACTAACAAATAACAACTCCCTAGAGGAGTGTCACCAGTAAATAATAAATAATAAATAAATATTGTCGGACAAATTACACAGCGCCACCTAGCCCCAAAGTAAGCGAAGCTTGTGTTATGGGTACTAGACAACTGATAAACTGATAAATAAAGTAAGCTCCCAAGGAGTTGCTGTGTAAGCAGCAGAGGAGGTATCGCGCGAGTGATACTTAATATATCACAAGCGTTAATAGGGTACGGTACCCGCTTTACATCAGGTAGGACGTATGCTTGTATGCCCCCGACGTAGTATAAAAAAAAATCTCAAATACACAACCCTCTCAAGCAACGTTGTCGGATAAAAATAACGCGATGAAGGGAGTTCATTATAATATTGAAGTTTTCAGAACTCAATCCGATTCCAAGTTTCCTATAAGCAGAAAAAGTATGTTCATAATGAGGGTTCGATTCAAAGACCCAGTACCATTGATATTTCGGATTTCTAATACGGATATTTCTGTGCTACGTTATTCCCAGTTTTAGGATTCTTTGTCCAAAGGGTGCCAACAAAAACTCTATTAGTAATGGTCTTGTATGGCTTATGTTGATTACATATGGTATATATATACATATAGTAAATTTTGCACCCTCACTGTTCACCAATTGGTCTGAAATATGGTATATACCTTTAGTTTTGATGACTATACAATTATGTGTATCCAACATCATTGTAAATCCAAGATGGCCACCGTCACAAAACGGTGGATAAAATATTTTCTTTTACAACTTCCTCATAATGAGTATCAAATCAAAGAGCTTGAACGAATAGAATACACCATGAAAAGAATTCAAATAGTATATGGCGTCCGAAACAAAATGACGGGGTCATATACTTTAGACAGTGAATTCATAAAACGGAAATCTAGATATTTAATCAAAACAAAGGATTCAATTCTCAATATACCTAGACCTAGCCAGGGCATTTGACACGGTCCAGATCCCGCTCTTGATAGCAAAACTTGAGGCAATGGGGGTTCGAGGCCTTCCATTAAAATTATTGGAAAACTTGATGAGCGGTAGACAGCAACGAGACAAGATCGAAAACAGGATAGTAATGAACTTATCATCAAAATTGGCCTACCATAAGGTAGCATAGTCTCACCGACACTGTTCTTGGTTTATATAAACGAGCTCTGCAACCTACAGCTCAAACAAGGGAAAGTGCTCGCGTTTGCTGACGACATGGCCCTATTCTTCAAGGGCGAAAGTTGGGGGGACGTGTTCAGGATGGCACAAGATGGCTTGAAGATAGTTAGTGATTGGCTACGGAGCAACGTGCTCACTCTGAACGTCGCCAAAACCAAATATATCACGTTTGCTCTCAGAACCAACCAGATGCCCCCACTTGCATCATCCATCATGCACCACTCTTGTACAATAAGCACCATCGCTACTTGCACATAACCCGCTCTTCAAAAAACCGACAGCATTAAATACCTAGGTATTATCATTGACCAGACTTTTACATTCAAGGCTCATATTGAGTCCCTTGTTGCTAGGTTGCGGAAACTTATATATATTTTCAAAACCATAAGACACATAGCCAACCAACGTGTAATAAAGTTAGTGTACGACGCCCTAACTCATTAACTATTGTATCACTATATGGGGTGGTTGTGAGAAATCTCATATCATGGAGGCTGAAAAGGCGCAGCGAGAAATTCTGAAGGTAGCCGCGAGACTTCCATTCAGATTTCCCACGGCGGAGCTGTATGCAAAGTGGAATATTCTCACAGTACGACAGACTTTCATATTATACACTGTCCTCAACAAACACACCCAGTTATTGTACGAACCGAGCTTAGTCAAAGACAAACGGAGAAAAGGTACAGTGTGTCACCAAGAACGTCCCTTTGATACCGCTACCGCCCACAACTTTTTCTGATTTTTTTTGGGTACTTTCCTCTATAATAAATTAAATAAACTGCAAAATATTTATTCTTTTACCAAATTTCACAGCAAAAATATAATATCTGATTATCTCAAGTCATTAGATTATCAAAAACAGAAGACACATTAAGTCCACAGAAATAAAGTAATCTGCCTAAACCATACTTACCAACAGAGCCACAGCTAATTATCCGCAACACTATTATACTCATCCACAATTACACACTTATCACCAATATTTCACCCTCAATATTAAGACTTACATATATACATGTATATATATATATATTTGTCTTTTGAACTACACAACTACATCATTTCTTTTTCTATATCCTTCATACATAAGCTCACGTATAATATTCGTGGTCATTGAAAACACACACGCACACATGTATAAAAGACATCTTCAACTACAATGTACAATCACTCGGCCCACACTCCAAGCACTTATCCTCTATTTCGTTCGATCGCTTATAGTATTGTTATAACTTTCTTTGTTTTCTTTTTGGCTGTTAATCAAATCACACATTAACACAAAATTACCTAGTAATAGTTTCCTTTTCACATTAATATAGTACTTATGTCAGATGCTTAGCACCACTGTGTCCTATACGGGGAGGGCCTGTTGACCTGTAATTCAGGTTTTCTACGAACCTACTCCAGGCACCAGCCACTCACTACATGGGTCTACAAAGTCATGACACTAATTAATGTAAATATTATAAAATTAAGTACCTATAATAAAGAAAAATAAAAATATTATTATTATTCTGAACCTCACAGAAAGACGCATCCAAATAACGGCTCCCTGGAGGGTTTTTGTGTTTCTGCATGCATGCATGCGTTCTTAGGCTATGGTAATCGTATGCCTGCATAACTCCCGACGTTGAGAAAAAAAAAACATGTTTAGTTAATATGTTTTTACGTCAAAATCTATCTTAAGATAGTCACAGATACTTTATAATTTATAGTACCTCCCACGGGATCGCGATCCGCGCTTTAGAAGCGCTGCTCCAATGTAACGAACCGGTAAGGTTTCCTATAGTAAATGTGATCAACAATCTTCCCTTTGCTAGCGTTTTAAAGGTATTGCATTTTTTTATTTCACTTCCCCAGCGACGATCAAAGGCAGTTTCAAGTCACAACAAGTATAAAATCGAGTTTATAATGAGGATCGGCAAACGAATACCATAAGGATGGAGATAAAGGCCGCGGATTTAGTAAGGCCGCTGATTTCGTAAGGCCGGGGATATTGGCGGTCTGTGAGATATTTAAATCTTACGACTTTATTTTTATGACCGACTGAATGCCGGGTATTTTTAGTCGATAAGAGTGATATATAAAGATACGTGAAATGTAGCTTTTAGAGTTCCGTGAGACATTGGCAAAATGCAACCCTTTTTTAACGCGAATACGTTTTGGGCGTTTTAAAGGTATTGCATTTTTTTATTTCACTTCCCCAGCGACGATCAAAGGCAGTTTCAAGTCACAACAAGTATAAAATCGAGTTTATAATGAGGATCGGCAAACGAATACCATAAGGATGGAGATAAAGGCCGCGGATTTAGTAAGGCCGCTGATTTCGTAAGGCCGGGGATATTGGCGGTCTGTGAGATATTTAAATCTTACGACTTTATTTTTATGACCGACTGAATGCCGGGTATTTTTAGTCGATAAGAGTGATATATAAAGATACGTGAAATGTAGCTTTTAGAGTTCCGTGAGACATTGGCAAAATGCAACCCTTTTTTAACGCGAATACGTTTTGGGCGAAGTTGTATTACACGGAGTATGTTGAATATAAAGGGTTTTTGAAGTTAAATTAAATACGTCATTCAAGTAGTACCAGCCATGTTTATGGCATGTATTACAGACAAGTGACATATTAAAAACAGCATCCAACTGTCCATAAACACATCAAATGTTGTATATTTTTAAATATGGCGCCCTCCACCGGCAATACCGTGAAACATTTAACATCATGTCAATATGCAATGTAGACGGAAACCAACATTTTACTTGGCTACAAAATATTAAGACAGAGAGCGCTAATGAATTTTTTAGACGTTTTTAAATTTGTTTCCTTAACTGCAATTCAGAAAACTGACGATTACAAAATCGGGAGATGCAGTTTGGTGTTGTATCTGCATTTGATAGCTACCATTTGATAGCTAAAGAATCAAAGAATTCGTTACGTTGTATGAGGACTGAGGATTTTGAGATAATTTAGCTGCATCATATAATTTACTATTAGTATATTTTACTTCCGTTTACTAGTTACGAAGTCGTATTCACGTAATACTCACGGTCGTGTCTATGACTGATAACTGTACTGTACCCTTACCCTTAGGCAGGTCGTTCCACACATTGCTTTGAGAATGTATGGCAGCGTTGAATTATTATCTTTACTGTAATTCTCCGATATTGTTACAAATTACGGATCAATTAATAATTTCCAATATGCATATGTGTACACTGGTCTCCTACTACTTCGAACCTGACAAATCCATGGAGCCATACCTGGAGCAGCTTAGACGGGTTGAGCGTGAAACCGGACCTGGAAGGTTGGTCATAGGCGGGGACGCCAACGCGAAGAGTTTCTGGTGGGGCAGCTCCCAAGAGGACTCCAGGGGGGAGATGATGACTGGAGCCTTAGGGGAGCTGGGCCTCCAGATACTTAATACGGGGGACGTCCCGACATTCGATACCGTTCGAGGCGGGAAGAGGTACAGCAGCCATGTCGACGTGACGGCCTGCTCTGAGGATATGCTGAGCCTGGTGGATGGCTGGCGCGTCTCCGAGGCCCTAACGTCCTCTGACCACAACGGCATTCTATTTGAAATCAACTTGGCACGGGCGAAAGGGGTATCCGTGGCGAGGACCACCAGGATCTTCAACACCAGGAAAGCGGATTGGTGTCAGTTTCGTGAGAAACTGACAGCAATCATGCGGAGGGACCGCCTGAACGTGGAGAGCGTTGAGGCGGTCCAGGTGTGGGAGGACCTGGAGGTATCGTGGACGGATATACCCGAGCCATAGCCGAGGCCTGCCAGGCAGCGATGCCCAAAATCAAAGGCGGGGTTTCATTTAGATTGCCGTGGTGGTCGGAGGAACTCGAGGAGCTGAAGAGGCAAACCAACACCAAGCGACGCAGAATTCGAAACGCAGCGCCGGACCGGAGACAAATGGTGGTCAGTTCGTACCTCGAATAGAAGGGCAAATACGAGGCCGCAGTGCGGGATGCCCAGACTGACAGCTGGAGGAAATTTTGCGGGAGGCAAGACAGAGAAGGCGTCTGGGAAGGTATCTATCGGGTCATTGGGAGGGCAACCGAGCGCAAGGAGGATGTACTCCTCCAGGAGGGCGGGAGGCCGTTGGATCACAGGGAGTCTCTCGAGCTGTTGGCAGATACGTTCTATCCTGCCGATAGCGAGTTGGACGACGATACAGATCACCGCGAAATGAGAAAGAAGGCCCGCGAGGTAAATGAGCGGGTCGATGATGATCATGACCCTCGTAATTGTCCTTCGAAAACCAGGCAAGGACTCGTATACCTTGCCCAAATCGTACAGGCCGATTGGGCTTTTGCCTGTCTTGGGCAAGGTATACGAGAAAATGTTGATCGCTCGCCTCAAGCACCACATTCTACCGAGGATTAGTACTCGCCAGTACGGGTTTATGCCACAAAGAGGCACCGAAGACTCCCTCTATAACCTGGTGCAGCACATCCGCGCCAAGCTTGACGAGAGGAGAATGCTCACTCTCGTCTCGCTGGATATAGAGGGAGCCTTCGACAACGCCTGGTGGCCGGCAATAAAACTACGACTGGCTGAGGAAAATTGTCCTCTGGGCTTGAGGAGAGTGATCGACAGCTATCTCAGCGATAGGACGGTCAGAGTTAGGTACGCCGGGGGGGAAACCTTGCGGTCCACCACCAAAGGGTGCGTCCAAGGGTCCATAGGAGGACCGATTTTGTGGAACCTCCTATTGGACCCTCTTCTGCAGCAACTCGACCTTGCGGGGGTGCACTGTCAGGCCTTCGCCGATGACGTCGTGCTGATGTTCGACGGCAACACTGCGCTGGATATAGAGAGACAGGCCAATGCCGCTCTCGAGCATGTGAGGGCGTGGGGTGTCAAAAACCGGTTGAAGTTTGCGCCGCATAAGACCAGCGCTATGCTGGTCACGCGCAAACTTAGGTATGACACTCCGCGCCTTACCATGGGCGGGATAGACATTGGCATGTCTCGGCAGATCAAACTGCTGGGGTTGACGATTGACGCGGGTCTGACGTTCAACGCGCACGTGGCTACTGTCTGTAAAAGGGCAGTGGCCATATACGGGCGCCTTGCGCGTACGGCCCGCGTCAGTTGGGGTCTCAACCCTGAAGTAGTGAAGATCATATATTCAGCCGTAGTGGAACCTACGATATTGTACGCTGCCGCCGCATGGGCTCCAGCGGTCAATAAGCTGGGCATCCAGAAACAGCTCAACAGCGTACAGCGGGGCTTCGCGCAGAAGATCTGCAGAGCCTACCGTACGGTCTCACTGAACTCCGCACTGCTGCTGGCCGGGGTGCTGCCTCTTGACCTCAGAGTGCGCGAGGTCGCCTCTTTGTACGAGGCCAAGAGGGGGCTACCCCATCCGCTGCTCGGGGACAGGGAGATCGAGCGGATGGCCTCGAAGATCGAGGCCCCGCATCCCGCGGAGCTAGATAGCTTGGAGTTCGGCAGCCTGGTGGACGAGGAACAATGCAGGGCACACTCCAACTTTGCCCTGCGAATTTACACGGACGGCAGCAAGATTGAGGGCCGGGTTGGCGCCGCTGTATCCATATGGAACGGCGGCGCGGAAACCAAGGCCGTCAAGCTTGCTTTGTCGTCCTACTGTACCGTCTACCAGGCGGAACTCCTGGCTATCTGCACGGCGGCCGAGTACGCTTTGAGCTGCGATGGACCCAGTATTGGCATCTTCAGCGACTCCATGGCGGCGCTCCAGGCGGTGGCGAACGTCGAGTCCCCCCATCCCCTGGCGGTGCAAACACGGGGCGCTCTTAAACTGTGCAAAAGCCAGGGTAAGAGCGTCTCGTTGTTTTAGATTAAGGCACACGCGGGGTTGAAGGGGAACGAACGTGCCGATGAACTCGCCAGGAGCGCCGCACTGGGGTTGAGGAGGCGGCCAGATTATGACCGCTGCCCTGTCTCATTCGTCAAAGGTATGATCCGCAAGGGGACCATTGACGAATGGGACAGGAGATACACATCGGGAACAACAGCTTCGACAACGAAGATGTTCTTCCCGAGTGCGGCGGAGGCGTACGGCATCGTGGGTAAAATGGTGCCGTCGAGCATCACTACGCAGGTCTTCTCGGGGCATGGTGGGTTCTCCGCGTACTTGCACAGATTCAAGTGCGCGGATGACCCATCGTGCTTTTGCGAGCCCGACGTGGACCAGACAGTGCAGCACATATTGTTTCGGTGTCCCGCATTCTCCAAACAGAGGTACGATATGGAGCAGGAGTTGGGAATGCGGGTCACCGAAACCACAGTCTCCGAATTAGTGGTGGGCAAAACGCGAACAAAATTTTTAAAATACTGCGTCAGTCTAGCCGTGGTTGTCATTGACCGTAACAAGCAGAGCGGCTCCACCTAGGACTAATGTTGTATACCTCGGCTATACTCTGTATAGCCGATGGGATCGCGGTGGCTAGGTGGAGCTGTGAAGCTCTCTGTCGCCCGTGGCTGGACTGACGCAGTATGGGGAGGGAAGTTTGGAAACAGATAGGATAGCTTCACCGGCGTTGAAAAATGGGCAAAATTAAAATTTTAGACAATAAAAGATGATGTATGAAAGAATAAACTGAGGAATAAAAGAGTATGATGTATGAATGTGTATTTATATTTTATTTTGAAAATTAATAACAACTTAGCCATAAAAAGAGCCTTGCCCATGGCAGGGGTGCAAGAAATTAAAATAAAAAAAAATAAAAAATATGCATATGTGCTGTTGCCGCCATGTTCGCGCTGCAGCAATATTTGGCTGCATTGCAAATATACCCTACCAATTAGCAACTTTTTTTTACCGCGGCCATATTGTAACTAAACTATTCCTTACACAAACAATTTATATATTTATTTTCAAGAGATTAATGTGATATAAATATGTCATTTCTCAGACATACGAGTACATAAGTAAATCTTGAGAAAATTCCGTTTAACATTGTAACAAGTGACAAGAACACTTTCGCCACAGTGTCTCCTTAGTATTTAATATAGAGCTAAAGTTGATATCTTATCGTATCGTGTTTCCAACTGTGCACAGAGATACTGATCTTGCAGAGTGTGAAGCACCTCTTATATCCGCTGGCTTCCCTGACTTCAACGGAAGCAGTAAAACTTGATATGCCTTTGTTTTCCAACTGTTTTATTTCACTTGCGTGGATGTAGTTTCGAGATACATTAATTTTTTTATACAACGTTAGTAGTAAAATAAAATTGCTCAGATTATGTATGGTTTTAAATAACCGGCCTGCCTGATGGTAATCAGATACCTAGCCTTGTGATGGTTACATCACCAAGGGTGAAATTCATGTGTCAACGACCCAGATAGTTGGGACGAGCTATGGGACTCGAGAAAATGCAAAGAGAGTATTTTAGGGAATTATTAATAATTGCCAACAACGTGGAAAGAAGAGAGATTATGCTGATACGGCCGTATTTTGAGATGCGGAGAAGGCATTTCTTTTAATATGCCATAAAGCCCGGGGCGGAAAAGCGGCAGCTATCCGGGACGGATAACATTTGGGTTTGTTAACATTCATATAAACATTATAATTTTTATAATTTGTCGGATTACAATCTTTCTGAAAGACAAGTAATCGGTGCGAGCAATCTATTGTCCGACATCGTAGATAATCCGTCACCAACTGCAAAATGACTTTCGGATTACCATGGGCCCTCTGTATTTATATTATCTATACTAATATGGTAAAAGCGGAATAGTTTGTTTGTCTGTTTGCTTGAACGCGCTAATCTCTAGAACTTCCAGTCGGATTTGAAAAATATTTTTACATCAGATAGGCAATTTTTTTTTTATACAACGTCGGGAGGCATTCAAGCACACGGCTCATCTGATATAAAGCGGTTACCGTAGCCTATGAACTCTTGTAATACATTAAGTATCACTCGCGCGATGCCACCTCTGCTGCTAATATAACTCCTTAGGAGCTTACCGGTGACCTCACCCTAACGCAGCAACACAACAATCTAGATAATTGTTATTTGCCAACGGTTTTATGTGAGGTCGAGGTACTTCCCAAGACGGGCTGCTTTGATGTGCCCTACCTCTGTCAAAAACTCGAGGAAGAGTATTCAACATCCTGATACGATACCACGATCATCGCGGAAGAAGTTGCGGGTCGCAGCTAGTTTCTTGTATCGACGATTTGAAATCTTACTTCTTACCAGATTTCGCTATATAACGCCAATTATAGTTAATTTAAAATATTTATTTACGGCGAAAACTGTTATGTCATGAGCCTTTGAAACCGGGGAGCGTGCATAAGAAGAGCAATGAATGTTAAAGAAGCGAGTGAGGTTTATAAGGATCGAGTCATGTGGCGCTCGGTTCACTCTGTCTACTCCGCAAGGGATTTGCCGTGAAGTTATGGATTTTAAGAGACGTAGAATCCAGCGAGGGATCGTGCCGTACTCCGCACCCCCTCAGATCTTTCTAAAGTGGTGAGGCATGTCAGGGTCTCTTGCTCTAATTGTCCATCTGGGGAAGTACCTCCACCTTACAGAAGACCGCAGCTAAATATCTATTCCTGGGGAATTTTGTGTTCCTGTGCGTGAGTAAGGTATCTAGCTATTCGAGAAGTGGCTGTGCGGGTAGCGGGAGGACCGGTGGATGTCGTACCCCCACGAGTATGTGGGCGCGGTAGGTTGGCGCGGTGGTCAGGGAGACCCGGTGAAACGGTTGACCGCTGGCTGCCCGCAGGTCAGTAGGATTCCCGAACCCAGGGATCACTTAATTTCCATCCCGGGAGGCTACCGCCAACTTTCGCAAAATGTGTAGTGGTCGTGCCGGAGACAGAGACCTGAGCAGAGAGGACCGGTCACCCTTCCGCCCGCCGTGGCAACAAATCATAAAACTTGCACTGTCCAGTGGTGGAAGACACCGCGCTTTTGTCCTCTACTCCGGCCAATCAGCGACTTCTCTATTTCAAAACCTCCACAACACAGCAAACATGGCTAGGCGAAAAGGGAAACGTATAATTACAGCGGCCACCCCTTCCACGATAAATTTGAATTTTTGCAACATTAGGGGACTTCATTCCAACGTCAATATGGCCCACCATCATCTGCATACTGCGCGGTGACCATTCTTTTCCTCACGTAGAGACAAATATCCTGATCGGCCGACACATCCTACTTACATTATCCCGAGTACAAACTCGAGCTCATATTTATGCGCCATGCCGTGGTATGCATGTTCGTGCGGGAGGATATTTGTTGTCGCCGTCTTCATAGCCTTGAGGACCTGTCGTTATTATAGATGCGCGTGGATCATGGTGGCCACACCCGGCTCTACGTCTGCCTTTACAGGTCTTATAGCGGTGATACGGACACAGCTCGTTTATCGAGCACCTGCAAATGTCCACTGACAAAGTCATCAAGCACTATCCCTCTGTGGAATTTGTGATTTTGGGAGAATTTAATGCCCATCATACCGAGTGGCTTGGCTCTCGGTGCACTGATTACGTGATAAGATCTGCTCAAGTCTCAAGTCAGACCGCATATGGAGTACTGTCACCTTTGGGCGGGCAATACCAGTTAGAATCTTGTGACTCGGTCCAAAGACGAGCTGCGAGGATCGTTGATGATCCTAAACTCACACACAGTATTGAACCCTTGAGTTTAAGGAGCGATTTTGCCTCCGTTTGCGTGTTCGACCTATTGTACAATGGGTTGTATTTCGAGTGTAAAATGAGGCTGTTGGCATCATGTGAAACAACTCGTTCGACATGATGCCAACAGCCTAATTTTACAATCACACCTCTCGCCGACGACTGGGAGTTCATCTTCACACATAGAGAACACTAGAGTTGTGGAATGAGCTCCCTGCAGAGGTTTTTCCTAAGGACTACAGCATGGGGTTATTTAAGAAAGGCGTGAGGAGGTTTTTAACAGGGTCGGTAACGCAATAGGGACAACCTACGTGTTGCAAATGCTCATACATTTATATATATATACATATTTGTAATCATCACTTGCTCGGCGGTGAAGGAAAACATCGTGAGGGAACCCGCACGTACAAAAAAATATATTTCGTAATTCATCGACGCGTGACCTTCCCTAATAAAGGCGTGGTTTTCCCTCTGAGTTTTAGAGGTCTAACGATTCCGTGTGTATTCAGTGTTTTATGCGTGCCTAGCGGATACAGCCAATCCTAATAGATTATGAAACGGGATAAGAAGAAGATACTTTTTCTGAGCTCTGTAAAATAAAAATGCTCTGGACTAGAACATATGTATGTATATCTTCACGCCAAGTCCCTTGCGGGGTAGGCAGTGAGAACCGAGCGCATAAAACGCGGTCCTTACATACTTCACTCGCTTCTGTGACATTCATAGCTCTTTTCATGCACGCTCGCCAGTTCCTGGGGCTCCTGACATCACCTTCTGATAAAACACGATCAATTTGGTCATGGTAGGTTAGTCTCGGTCTTCCTCGGCTCCTAAATCCTTCCACTTTTGCATTGTATATCTATTTCGTCATTCTTTCGTCCTGCATTCTTTCTACATGTCCGAACCAACGGAGCATGCCCTTTCTTATCTTAACACCGACACTTTCTTTCAGACCAACTCTTTCTCTCACGTCTTTATTACGAACGCGGTCAGCGAGCGTTATGCCACAAATTTTGCGCACTGCTCTCATCTCGACCGGATTTATTCTACTATCATGCTCTCTCTACCATACCAGCTCTCACTTCCATAAGTTAGCGTTGGGATTAGCACCGTGTTGTGTACAGCGAGCTATGCCTTCTGGCTTAGATTTCGGCTGCCTAGAAGTTTACCCAACGCTCCATTCACCCTATTCCCGGCACTCGTCTCTCCACGTCAGCGGTGTACCTTCCATTGCTGCTAAAAGCTCCAAGATATACAATCTCATTCACTTGCTCCAACACTACATCATCAACCATAATCCTAGAACATAAACTCTTTATTTACGCGATCAGGGGCTAAAACCAAACCACTTGCAGTCGAAAAAACATATAAATCTACACTGCATTCTTCCAGAAGCGTACTACAAAATAAAGCACCGCTGTGTTGCCAGTGCACGCGTTTATTTGCTAATGAAACTCAAAAGAACTAAGATCAAACCAACCCAGAAATAATATCAAAATATTTTTGTACTGTGATCTGAAGATTTAGTGGGAAACGTAAAGTAAACTAAACTATCACTAAACAAACGGTGTTTAGTTAACACCAGATGCTACATCACTGGCTCATAAACCAGTCAATATGGCTGGTAAAATAGTGCGCGGGTAGAGAATTTTCTGAAGCTAATATTTTGCAATATCCCAACTAAATAACAATTTGAATGACTGCTGAAGTCAGGAACTAGAATCTATCAGGTATTCTAAATGTCTAGACTTACTTAAAGTATCTAACTACGAGTATGTCAAGTCTTAGCTAAAGTAAAAAGTTTAAAAGACTTTTACAAGCGGTTTTCATCTGTTTTGTGGAATGAGGTCTACTTATTAAGACGACTTTTTTTATATATGTACATTGTATGACAAATTACACAGCGCCACCTAGCCAAGTAAGCGAAGCTTGTGTTATGGGTACTAGACAACTGATAAACATATGTAAATACATTTTTTTTTTGTAAATACATACTTATTATACATAGAAAACACCCAGACCAAGACAAATAGACATGTTCATGCACACAAATGTTTGTACTGTGTGGGAATCGAACCCACGAGCTTGATGTTAAAGTAGCGTAACAACGCGTTTCACCACTGTGCCACCGAGCTCATTAACCGACTCGGAGTTTAGCACCGGCTACTTTCACAGATTGATTTCAAGTCAAACACTTATGTCCATGAACAAATCTGTTTTTCTTGATCTGAGTGATTTCTGTGTTCTTTTTATACAACATCAAATCGAGCATATCAATTTTGACGAGCTCGGTGGCTCAGTCGTAAATGACGCGACTTTGAAACCAAAGCTCGTGGGTTCGATTCCCACACAAGGTAAAGATTTGTGTGCATGAACAATGTCTGTTTGTCTTGGTCTGGATGTTTTAAGAGAGGTAGGGCGCATCAAAGCGTCTGGGGACGTACCGCCACCGCACAGAAAACCGCAGCCAAATAACAGCACCCTAGAGGGTTTTTGTGTTCTTGCGTGTGAGTGAGGTCACCAGTAACAAGCTGGCGTCCAAAAAACTTGGTGTGCTCATCAGGGCTAAGCAGTACTTCAGTGCGGGGCAAAGACTTATATTATATAAGTCTCAAGTCAGACCGCACTTGGAGTACTGCAGTCACCTTTGGGCGGGAGCACCTGGATACCAGCTTGGACCGTGAGATTCGATTCAGAGACGAGCTGTGAGAATTGTCGACAATCCTAAGCTTACACACGGTATTAAACCCTTAGTTTAAGGAGAGATTTTGCCTCGCTTTCTGTGTTCTACCGATTGTACAACGGGGTGTGTTCTGAAGAGTTGTTCGAAATGATGCCGACAGTTACTTTTTATTATCGCACCGCTCGCCGACGGCAGGGAGTTCACCCTCACACGTTGGAACCGCAATGGTCGCGTACTGTGCGGTTCCAGAGAAGTTTTCTTCCGAGAACTCTCAAGCTGTGGAATGAGCTGCCAGCCGAGGTGTTTCCAAGGTACTACAGCATGGAGTTCTTCAAGAAATGCGTGTAGAGGTTTTTAGAGGGTCGGCAACGCGTGAGTGACACTCCTGGTGTTGCAAATGTCCATAGGCTACGGTGACTTTTTACCATCAGGCAGGCCGTATGCTTGATTGCCACCTTAGTGGTATAAAAAAAGTAAGCTCCCAATGAGCTGCTGTGTAAGCAGCAGAGGAGTGGTACATCGTACATCAAGTGAGCCGTATGCTTGTATGCCTCCCGACGTAGTATAAAAAAAAACAAGGGAGGAACACGAGCATACGGCCACATGCCAATAAACCGCTTGACTGGGAATGAAAGCAGCTCGCGCTCATAAAAACGTTGCGTTTTTGCGCCTAAATATGCCAATAAGTGCCGCGATGTCGATCCGCGAACTACCCAATAAGAGCTGCGCGTTCTACATAATGAGAGCTCGATGGCGTCGTTGCGCGTGTCATCATCAAACACGCAGGTTAAGCAACGTCTGCCGCAACTTTTCTATGGATGGGTTTATCTATCTTGAGTTTCTCCGTGCTTCGGAGGGCACGTTAAGCCGTCGGTCCCGGCCGTTGTCGATAGATAACAGTCGTTAAGCTAAGTCAGTGGCCCTCGGGCGGCTCGAAAACACTGCCCTCCGCCAATCCGCATTTGAGCAGCGTGCTGGAGTATTCTCTAAACCCCTTCGGTTGAAGATAGACCCGTATCCCTGCAGTGGGATGAGTAAGGGATGATGTGGTATGTGGTGGTTCTACATAACCCCCTGGCCGCTAGCAGTGAATTGAGTTACTACGTAATATCGGTCTCATAGTTCCTTCATAGGTTCTTTCCTCCATGATACGACTCACTGGGTGTGAAATGGGTCAATGTATGAGAAAGAACTTCTTGCAGATGTGGAATGTTATTTTAGAAGCTGGTATCAATTCACCATCAATTTGTTTTTATACTACGTCGGGAGGCATATAAACATACGGCCTACCTTATGTAAAGCGGGCACCGTAGCCTATTAACGCTAAAGATATATTAAGTATTACTCGCGCGATGCCTTCTCTGCTGCTTACACAGCAACTCCTTGGGGGCTTACTGGTGACCGCACTCACACGCAGGTACACAACAACCCTCTAGGGAGTTGTTATTTGGCTGCGGTTTTATGTGAACAAACCGCGGTGTAATCGTTAAAACGCACAAAGTCTATCGCCTCGCCTAGTAATATCTCTATTAATATTAAAGAATATATTCAGTTTTTAAATTCAGACTTGTCCGAAATTATTCTAGAAGAAATATTGACGAACAATGCGAAAGTGGAAGGATTTAAGAGCTGAGGAAGGTCAAGATGTACTACCATAATTGGTCGTGTTTTATCTGAAGGATAGAGTCCTAGGAACCAACGAGCGTGCATCAAAATGATTGTGAACGTTAAAGAAGCGAGCTAGTAGTGCTCGGTTCTCTGTTATCTTCTACACCACAATGGACGTAGACTAAGATATGAACAGATACTATAACACGGTTCTATTTTTTGTCCCACCATATGATCGCACTGGTGATACTCACTACTATACAATGCGAAAGTGGAAGGATATAAAAGCCAAGGAAGACAAAGAAATTTTGCGAAATTATGTGGGATGAAAGAATGACGAAACAGATATAGGTCTGTTTCGTTAACCTTTTATCCCGTATAACTTTAACAAGCTCGAACCAATGGAGATAGATTTTTTTTATCTTAACAACGACATTCTCTTTCAGACCAACTGCTTTCTAATATCATCACTACAAACGCGGTCGGTAAGCGTTATGCCAAAAATTTTTGCGCAATACTCGCATCTCGACCGCATTTATTCTACTTTTACTCTCTCTCTGCCATACCCATCTTTCACTTCCATAAGTAACCGTTGTGTACAGCGAGATGTGCCTCCTAACTTAGATTTCGGCTGCCTAAAAGTTCACCCAAAGCTCCATTCACGCTGTTCACTGCACTCACGCTTCTTAGATATACAATCTCATCCACTTGTTCTAACACTACATTGTCAACCGTAATCCTCGTGTTCGGTCTGGTTGTCCGTCTTTTTAACCCTCGACGGAAAAGAGGGGTGTTATAAGTTTGACGTGTGTATCTGTCTGTGGCATCGTAGCTTCGAAATAGATGAACCTATTTTGATTTGGTTTTTTTTATTTAACAGGGGACTTAATCGGGTGTGTTTTTGTGTATATCGTTATTAAGAATTAATGATAATAATTGAATAATAATTAATGATAATAAATTTTGTTACTTTTAATAGGTTAAAACGTCGGTGGTTTTTTAAAGTTTTAATTTAATCTTTACTTGTAAATACCATTATCTTGGTTTTCTTCATTATTCTGTTATAGAGTATAAAATATGGGTACAAAATTATCTCTCAAATAGGGTTTCAAATAACTATGAGTGATCGCCGGTGACCCGTCCTGATCTGTCCGCCGCACATCGCCCGAAATAACTATAACCTCATTTATTTACTAACCTTTGGGTTCACGGTGTGTACCGCAAAATAAACCAACGACTGATCGTTTGAATGGCGGATTACGAAATTCAATAGTAATAAAAAAAACCGGCCAATTGCGAGTCGGACTCGCGCACGAATGGTTCCGTACCATTATCTATAAAAACGGCAAAAAAATCACGTTTCTTGTATGGGAGCCCCCGTAAATATTTGTTTTATTTTAATTTACTTATTTATTTTTAAAGTGAATATATAACTAAATATTCTGTGAATATTTTGAGCGCCTACCTGTTGCTGTTATCAATATCGAGCAAAAACGAGCAAAAAAATCTCGTTTGTTGTATGGGAGCCCCTTTAAATTAAAAAATGTATTTACGTATGTTTATCAGTTGTCTAGTACCCATAACACAAGCTTCGCTTACTTTGTGGCTAGATGGCGCTGTGTAATTTGACCGCCGAGCAAGTGATAATAACAAATACTTGCATAAATCCGAAAACACGTATTTAGTGGTACATGCCAGGATTCGAATCGGGTACCTGTTGGCTCAATAGGTCGGTTCCTTATCCCCTGGGCTATCACTGCTGTAGAATCATTTTATTAAAACATTCCACATAAATATAGGGAAACGGCGACTCTTTTGGAAAATAACTTGAAATTGCAACCTTTGAGCTTTGACTCTGTCTCGTAATTAGACAAGCGAGCTTTGTGAGACCGTCTCAAAGTCACTTTCAGATGTAACCATTCTACATGTTGCTATACGTTCATGCATTTTTACTCGACTGGAACGGAGTTATTTTGTTACAGCATTGTTTGCCTCCCTACCTTGTAAATAATAGGCCAAGTACAGACAGCGACAAGTCATGTTTTTTCTTTTTAGGGTTCCGTACCCGAAGGGTAAAAGGGAACCCTATTACTGAGGCTCCGCTGTCCGTCCGTCCGTCTGTCCATCTGTCACCCGGCTGTATCTCATGAACCGTGATAGTTAGACTGTTGAAATTTTCACAGATGATGTATTTCTGTTGCCGCTATAACAACAATTACTAAAAAATAGAATAAAATAAATATTTAAGGCGGCTCCCATACAACAAACGTGATTTTTTTGCACATTTTTGATCGATATTGATAACGGCAACAGGTAAAAGCTTGAAATATTCACAGAATATTTAGTTATATATTCACTGTAAGAATAAATAATTAAATTAAAATAAAACAAATATTTAAGGGTGGCTCCCATACAACAAACGTGGTTTTTTTTTTGCCGTTTTTATAGATAATGGTACGGAACCCTTGGTGTGCGATTCCAACTCGCACTTGGCCGATTTTTTTTATTTTATGTACAAAGTCGGGAAGCACCTGATGTAAAGCGGTTACCGTAGCCTATTAACGATTGAGATATATTAAGTATCACTCGCGCGATGCCTCCTCTGCTGCTTACATTGCAACTCCTTGGGAGCTTACTGGTGACCTCACTCGCACGCAGGAACACAACAACAACAGCAGTTGTTATTTGGCTGTGGTTTTCTGTGAGGTGGAGGTGCTTACCCAGACTTTGATTTTTCTATTTGGTTTTACCAGTGCTTTAATCCGCCCTACCTCTCTTAAAAAAGATTAAATGTATTTTCTCAACTAAAAGTTGTCTACTTTTCATACCACTAAGGTAGCAAGCAAGCGTAGCGGCTTGTCTAATGGTAAGCAGTTACCGCAGCCTATAGACATGAGTAACAACAGGGGTGTCACTCTTGCGTTGCCGACCCTGTAAGAAACTTTTCACGCAATTTCTGAAGAACCCCATGCTGTAGTTGTAACACATTTGTTAAAGATGCCACGCAACGGTTTTGCTTGGTGGCGCAGTGGCAAAACGCGTTGTTAATTATGTTGATACTGTTGATTGCAGGCGCTTGGTGGAATTTTGAAGACATCTCGTTAATGTTAATACTTGCACTTGTACAGATTCCACTTCACAATTTTATTTTATAATTATTGTTACCGACCGGTTTCGCCTTTACGGCATTATCAAGGTATTTTATACAACATATGGCGGTACCGTGCCATTGATTGCATAAAATAATCTATACTCTATACAGATAAATAAAATTGGAGTGTCTGTTTGTAATATTAAAATAACCGCTTTTTACTAAATGCATATGGATATATACACGGTACATATACCAAAATGAATATTTTTTAAATTTTTGTCTGTCTGTCTGTTTGTTCGGCTAATCTCTGAAACGGCGGGACCGATTTTGACGGGACTTTCACTGGTAGGTAGACGACTGTTCAGAGCACAAAATAGGGTACTTTTTGTTCCGTAAATATTTAAGGTTCCTGCGTAAAATATGAAAAACTGTTAAAATTAGGGGGAAATATCTTCCCCTTCGGGGGTGCGATTCACAAAATAGAAGAATTTCATTAAAATTAGCATAGGTATTTCTATACGCGAAATACAGAATTAATAAGTTATAGTAAACTCTGCGAACTGAACAATAACTTTTTTGTTAAATTCCACGCGGACGAAGTCGCGGGCACAGCTAGTTATAAAATAAAATTATGAAGTGGAATCTGTACAAGTGCAAGTATTAACATTAACGCGACGCGTTGTTAAGTTACTTCGGCTCGTGGGTTAGCAGCTGCTGTACATATCTGGCTCTGTGTGCCCCCGGGCGTCCCATTGGCCGACAGGGCCTATTTTTGTAGGAGGCTGCATTCAGAAGTGATTGATCTCCGGATCCATCCGCCTGAATGCAGCCTACACTCTGTCCAGCGACTACGACTACGTGTTTGTTCTGCGTGTCATCGTTGTCCTGCGTGTTATATTGTACTCCCCATATCTTCTTTCACATTACTGTGTGATTAATTGTCCATCTCTTATTGTCCCTACTATTGCGAAGTGTCAGGCACGGCAAAAAATTCACTCTTCTTGTCCACTCCCAGTTTTTCGCGGGAAAATAATACTCGGCAGCGGTATGCTGCCGAAGACTGCCTGGGCAAAGAGCCATAGGCTAGAGGCCCATTCGCGCCCGTCCCGCGGGCGCAAGACCACAAGAAGAAGAAAAGAAGAAGAAGTTACTTTCCTCACTCACTAGCACGAACACAATAACCTTTCAGGGACTTGTTATTTAGCTGCGGTTTTCTATTAGGTGGAGGTATTTCCCGAGACGAGCTGCTTTGATACGCCCTGCGTCTCTTAAAAACACCCCGAGCAAAACTAAGATGCTACTACACCAACGCATATGGGTTCGATTCCCACACAGGGCAAACATTTGTATGCATGAACATGTCTGTTTGTTTTAGTCTAGGTGTTTTAAGGGAGGTAGGGTGCTTCGGCCTGTCTGAGAAAGTACCTACACCTCACAGAAAACCATAGCCAAATAACAACTCACTGAGGGTTGTTGTGTTCCTGCGTGTGAGTGAGGTCACAAGTAAGAATCCTATAAAAATGCTTGCTAGTAGTAGGGGTGGCATCACGCAACTGATAATATACTGTGAGCGCAAAATTCTTGAGGGTATTGCTTATATTGTAAGCATTCATCGGCTACAGTAGCAATTTCACATCAGGTCGGCCATATGTTTATTACCCCTATGACATTGTATTTGGTCATATTCTTTGATAAAGTGCAGGAATTCCCCAGTCACCAGAAAACTTACGTTTAAACATCGCTGTGCCATGTTCATTTTGCCAGAACTATACTTTTGTTTTTTTTTTTTTTATATTATTTTTTTATTTTTTACCACATGCTCTAAAGTGATAAATATTCGTATTCTTACTTCTAATACAAGTCATTTCAAAGTAATCACTATATAAAAACATTTCGTAGAAATAAAGGACAACATAGCGTCCCTTTTGGAAAATAATTTCAAATTGCAACCTTTGTACTCTGACCGATTTATCTGGCACTCATTCTCTCTGCCTGCTCCCTAAGGAACTTGGCGTAAGGATATAAATATATAGATTGCGTACACTTATAGTTAACTCAAAAATATAATCATTTTAGTTAATAGATTCAGGCGTTATTTTGCGAAAGTCAAATTTACATGCAATTTGATCTAACCTGCTTTGTGTGCTTCCGCCACCAATTAGTTCACAAAGCAGGTTAGATCAAATTGCATATAATCATTTTATTAAAACATTCCACAGAAATAAAGAGAAATAAAGGAAAACAGCGACTCTTTTGGAAAATAACTCGAAATTGCAACCTTTGAGCTTTGACTCTGTCCCTTAATTAGACGAGCGAGCTTTGTGAGTCCGTCTCAAAGTCACTTTCAGATGTTACCATTCTACATGTTATATGTTGCGTTCGTACATTTTTACTGCAACGGTGTTGTCTTGTTTGAGCATAATGATATAATTTTTTCCTTATCAGCACCAAATTTTTGAAATCAATCATAAAATCCTAGAGGAGAGATAGGGTACATCAAAGCAGCCCGTCTGGAGAAGTACCTCCACCTACAGAAAACCGCAGCTACATAACAACTCCCTAGAGAGTTGTTGTGTTTCTGCGTGTGAGTGAGGTCACCAGTAAGCTCTCAAGGAGTTGCTGTGTCGGCAGCAGAGGAGGCATCGCGCGAGTGATAATTAATATGTCGCAATGTTAATAGGCTACAGCCCGAAACTTCGTCCCCGCGTACCCTGGTATCCTCTGGTAAGAGCATTTCAACTTTTGTTCATTTCCTCGACTTTTAGGTGACGTATGTTAAATAGCCTAAATCTTCGATATGAAATCACTCGTGCGATGCCACGTCTGATGTGACCTCACTCACTAGCAGGATCACAACAACCTTTCAGGGAGTTGTTATTTGGCTGCGGGTTTCTATTAGGTGGAGGTATTTACCGAGACGAGCTGCTTTGATACGCCCTGCGTCTCTTAAAAACACCGCGAGCAAAACTAAGATGCTACTACATAACCGCTCGTGGGTTCGATTCTCATACAGGGCCAACATATGTGTGCAAAATAACATGTCTGTTTGTCTTGGTTTGGTGTTTAGGTAGGGCGCAGCCCGTCTGTGAAAGTACCTCCTCTTCATAAAAACTGCAGCCAAATAACATTTCTCTGCTGGGTTGAGGATTCAAGCGTGTGAGTGAGGTCACCGGTAAGCTCCTAAGGAGATGCTGTGTTAGGGCACATGAATTATGATATATTAGATAGCAGGAGCAGTAAAGCAGCATGTAAAGTAGCTACTGCAGCCTATGACGGCTTGCAATACATTATATATAACTCGCGCGGTGTCACTTCTACCGCTAATACAGCTACCCTTTAGAAGCTTACTGGTGACCTCACTCAGTCGCGCGAACACAACAACCCTCCAGGACGTTGTGACTTGGCTGCGGTTTTGAGGTGGAGGTACTTCCCCAGATGGGATGCTTTGATGCGCCCTACCTCGCCTACCTAAAGGCTGTTGTGTTCCTACTAGCGAGTGACCTTACTAGCAAGCTTTGATTTGCTAACAGCGGGTAAACGACACTTCCTGCACTGCGAGTGTTTATTGGCTAGGTTAGTCACTACATTAGGTGGATAGCTATTCCTCAGGAGTTTACGGGTAAACTTACTCACTCGCAGGAGAAACTATTCGGTGGCATTTTTCTGAGAGATGGAAGTGCCCAAGTCGGGTACCTGCATCTTACCTCGCTATAAATAGCACTGGAAAAAAAGGGTTGCAATCCGGGAGTGCCAGCAGAAGTGAAAACTTAAACATGCGGACCAAACAGCGATGTTGATAAACTACGTTGAACGTAACGCGTAAGCGCCGAGAATTTCATGGCGCTTACAACGTTTTGGTCGCGAGAAAATAATGCCCTATGAACAATCTAGCGCTTCATGTTTTAATTGTTTAATTAGAGGTAACTAATGTTTTAGCGCTGCAGCGAACTTAAGTTCTAATTCTCACCAAAATCTTATATCAGGGTCACGTGTCCTGACGCGAGTTTAACATTTTTTTCAACACACTTGCTCATAAAGTGGCTCTAATTTCACCGCAATTAGGCACATAATGACACCTGTAATCAAACTGTGACTTTTTCATTGCTATTATTTACAAGTGAGTTATAGATTTTTTTATTTTTTTATTGGTTGAGTTGCTTTGTTCTTAAATAAGTTTCGATACAAAAAAGATCGTGTTCAATAGTACAAATAATGTATCTATTGCTTGCTCATTTCATGCAACTTCGTATTTAAATAGATAATTTCAACTTGTACGTGTTTAAATAATAAAACTTTCACTCAAATATAACTTTTGTTTTCTCTGTAATAAAAAAAAGTATAAATTCCCCATTTTGTACTTGGCTAAAACGCTATCCGCGAAAAGCCAAAAAAAAGAAACCTCATTCTTTTAGTCTATGGCCGATCCCTTTTTTAGATGCGCGCGCATATGAAAACTGATTTTTCCCGCCATTGCGAAAAATATTTCACAACTCGTTTTCACTCACTGTTGAAATTATAGTTATTTATTAATCAAAATGTCTACAAGTACTAGTTATGAAGAAAATGATTTATGTTGTATGCCGCCCGATATAAAATGTGAAGCCCTTAACGTTATGGAAAGTTTACTACCTGAAAACTCCAAGGAAAAATATCTATTAGTGTACAAACATTTCATACAATGGCACAACAACAAGAATACGCATTCTTTTTCAGAAAATGTGTTCATGGCGTACTTTAAACATACAAAAAGTTACAGAAGAACTTCAGCTACATTGCTGGCTAATTCAGGAGCTGATATAATGACTTTGTGTCATGGTGGGTGGCGTTCTAGCAATGTAGCAGAATCATAAGTAGAAGATTCCATACAAAACAAGAAGAAATTTTATGCAAAAATCACAAAAAGTATTAGACCTGATTCTGAGGCGCGTCCTACTGGCGAAACACCAAGTACATCCAATGATTGGATTTCACCTACATCTACACGAATAATGAACCATCTCAAATAACAATAGAACATGAAAGTATTTCAGTAAATAATCTATCTTATTTTCTTCACAAGTGTGTTGAAAAACGTCGTATGATACACGTGTGTATTGATGATTACCGTCCTCGGCCCTCTTAAGACCCTCACCTAACGGCTCGGGTCTCAATGGCGCCTCAGCGGTAATTACCAACATTACACACTTGTACCATAATGTACTATTACTCATCCCAAAAAGTGCAAAACGCCGCTAAAGAAGTTTTCACTTCAAAAATATCTCTCAATTTGATGTCCATTTGTCGACAACACTTATTTCCTCTTCCCGAAAATTGTACATACGTAAATCAATTGAATCAAATTCCATTTTCAATACGTAAATTAATTGGATTTTATTTGAAATGTTTACAAATGTCCAATTTAATATAAACCATGTATTACTTACAGTAACGAGAAAGTGGGATAATTAATTTTCGAAACAGATGTTAACAAATGGCCGTGTGTTTTACATGATCATGAATATGGAACTAGTACAGCACGACGAGACAATTTTCAAATTGATAAACATTTTTGTAATTAAGCGAGCTTTATAGACTGAGAGCCAGCGATCGGCAAACTTACTGTATTTTAGCTCACTATCCCTGGCGATGGTTCTATTGGGCGTGTCCGGAAGTACAAGAACATCATCAACTGACTTTTAAAACATGATCGCAGGTTGTCTGCCATTTTAATATCTTAAGTATGTAATTTTCAGGAACACCGTTCCTATATGAAATCTATATGTTTGCCTGTGCGTTTGTCTGTGCATGCGTTTTTTCGAATATTCGAATTTTGAGTTCAGATTCGGATTCAGCATAAAAAAGTAGAATAGTAATGTTCAGGAACATCGTTCCTATCTCTTAAGGAACATGGTCAAAACGGTCGACAAATAAAATAAAAAAAAAATAATTGTTATATAATTGACGAGCCAGGTGTTCCTCTGGCAATGGACGCTTATTGTGGTTCCAAGTTGTTTTATAAAACTTCAAAAGTTCAATAATTTGATTATACGCATATATTTGAAGAATCAGACATAATAGGTTAAGTACTCGTAATTCCAACATGCGGACAGACGATATAATGCTCTCTCTCTGTCGTACTATTAAAAGTGTGCGATATTGACTCGCTCACTCTCACGGGGAATGAGAGCGAATCAGTACTCATACATTGTTGTAAATAATTTTAATAAATGTTATAAAATTTTTTAGGCAGCAGATTACCACCGCGCAAGAGTGAGCTGTGGCAAAAGTTTTAAGAGTTATATATATTATATCAAATATTTGGGATAATGCCGATAATGCCGATAATGGTCATAAACAATGCGCGCCAACTTTACAGCCGCAGGAGTATCGGTGGATTAAATCCTAAATATGGCACGTGGACTCGACCATAATTGTTGTTATATCAGCTGCTCATATCACAATCATATTTTTTTGATATTACATTAATAAAATTCATACGTTTGCTTCCAATTTGCACTAAAGGTTATGGTCAAGATGGAATAAGGTAAGTTCTTTTTGTGACGCGTGTACAAGGACAGACAGACAAAAAGAATTAAAAAAAATGTAATGTTTTCGCTTATGTATAAAAGAGTAGCAGTCACAAAGTAGGTTATATCAAAACAGCCCGAATGAGGATGTATCATAACTTAACAGAAAAGTGCAGATCTACTTTGTAATAATATACACCTTTCAGTTCGTAATGTAATAACAAACATTTTAATTTATTTCTACTACTCTTGTTATTTTATGCCACATTGCTGTTCTTTTATATATTTATTATTAGTAGTTTCTGTCACTGCACTGAAATGATGGTCATTGTAACACACTTGTGTTGTTTCTCATAATAGTTCAGCAGGAGTGTTACAATGACTATTTCTAATGCAGTGAAATACATTACTTTTTCAACGACTATAATTATAGCTTAATAAAACAAAAGTGTTTTTGGGAAGTAATGATTTTGCTGTTTCTATAGCAGCGTCGGTTATTTCGGATGGCGTTAAATTTTCAATATCTCATCACTACTTGTTTCACTCATTTTTAATAAAATAATTCCAAGTTACGAGAACAAACTGAAAATTTCGAAATAAAATATAGCAAGAATTAGGTTTTTGAAGTGAAAACTTCTTTAGCGGCGTTGTGCACTTTTTGGGATGAGTAAAAAATGCTAAACTCGCGTCAGAGTCACGTGACCTTGACCGTAAGATTTTGGTGAGAATTAGAACTTAAGTTCGCTGCAGCGCTAAAACATTAGTTACCTTTAATTAAACAATTTAAACATGAAGCGCTAGATCGTTCATAGGGCATTATTTTCTCACGACTAAAACGTTGTAAGCGCCATGAAATTGTTGGCGTTTACGCGTTTCGTTCAACGTAGTTTGTCAACATCGATGTTGGTTTAAACGGCGCAGGGCGCATGCGCGAGTGTGCGTGTGTGAGTTTTAGAGATTGGCGATGATGATGCTAGTAATGATGATGGTGAAAGAGTCGTTGAAATTATGGATGAAAGTTGATTTTTCTGAGAGATAAACTTTTTAATGTAAAATAATTGTAATAGTTCTGAAGTGTTAAATTTTTTATGTAATATAAATTGTCATGTTTGTGTACGATAGCGCAATAAATTAATATTGTATTTTACCACATACATGATAGTACTTTTATACTGATAAATAAAGCAATTCGTGCGAAATTATTCCCTAATCATGCCAAAAAAATTAAAAATGCACAACGTTAATGTTCATGTTTTCACTTCTGCCGGCACTTCCTGAGTGCAACCTGTTTTTTTTTTATTAGTATTCAGATGCCGTCAAAAGTTTTAGGCAATTTTTTATACGACGCTTTCAGGTACCAAATTTAAAATTAATGATATTTGCATTACAAAACTTGTCTCGGTAAAATTGTAAAGTTGTATGGATTTTCATTACGCAACTGCTGTTTTTAAAATGACGTTCCTTGTGATACTGATTACAGTTTTTAAATTGGAACATTTCAAAATTTCACAGATGATGTATTTCTGTTGCCGCTATAACAACAAATACTAAAAAATAGAATAAAATAAATATTTAAGGGGGCTCCCATACAACAAACGTGATTTTTTTGCCGTTTTTATAGATAATGGTACGGAACCCTTCGTGTGCGAGTCCGACTCGCACTGAGCCGGTTTTTAACTGTAGTAACCTTACAACCACAATTGCCTGGAGGTTTGTTGTGTTTCTGCGAGTGAGTAAGATTACCAGTAAATAAGTACATGAGGATTGATGTGAGCAGTGAGGGTGGCAACGCGTGAGCATTCACAGACTACGATAAAATGCTTATGTGATGTCCAACTCCACTCGCAACAATATGAATAATTTTTTGTCTGTGTTTTATGGGTATAATATGAGGTACTCAGATCGAGCTTTGCCCCACCAATCTTTCCCTCAATTTAATTTCAATTTATCAATAACGGTTACTTAGTATTTGTGAAAGATACATTTTCAATACGCAAATTAATTGGATTCCATTTACAATGCGTAAATTAATTGGATATTATTTGATTTTACAAATGTTCAACTGAATGTTAACAATGAATTACGAGTACTTACAGCTAGCGGTAACGAGAAAGCGGGGAAATTAATTTTCGAAACGGATGTTAGCGATTGCACGAATGTTTTACATGATCATGAATATGGAGATAGTACATTGCGACGAGATAACTTTCAAGTTGATAAAACTTTTTGAAATCAATGGTAAAGCCCCCTTGATTTCAAAAAGTTTTATCAACTTGAAAGTTATCTCGTAACTTGACGAGTTCGGTAGCGCAGTCGTGAATGACACGACTCTGACACCAACGCTCGTGGGCTCGATTACCACAGGTAAATGACAACTCGCTAGAGGGTTGTTGTATTCCTGTGTGTGAGTGAGGTCACCAGTAAGCTCCTGAGGAGTTGCTGTGTTAACAGCAGAGGTGTCATCACGCCAGTGATATTCAATGTATTACAAGCGTTCATAGGCTATGGATGGATATGGACTGCTTTACATCAGGTGGGCCGTATGGTTGTATGCCTCCCGACTTGGTAAAAAAAAAGTGAAGCGGAAGAGTTGTTTGTTTGAAAGACCTTTGGATCTACCCGTTGGACTTGAAAAACTTTTTTAGCATTTGATATCAAAATTCTTGAGGAAGATCGACTATTAAAAACCCTGCTACGGGCTGGGCGAAGCCATGTGCAGCACTAATATAATTGTGTCTACCACGACATGCATTCTTGTTTTTGAGAGATATCTACTTCCGCTGACAACCATAGCTTCCTTTCTACCTTAAACTTTGTTATTATTAGAGAGTAGCGTTAAGTTAAGAGGAGAATATAAGGCATGCTCCATTGGTTTGGGCATGTGGAAAAAATGCAAGAGTAAAGAATGACGTCTACTTGCACGTAGAAGAATTTAAGAGCCGAGGAAGGCCAAAACTCACCTTCCACGACCAAATTGATCGTGGGTTGGAAGGTAGTGCCGGTTAGCGTTCGTCAAAAGAGCTTTGAATATTAAAGAAGTGAGTGAGTCACGTGGCGCTCTGTTCTCTCCGCTTAAGCCGCAAGGACTTGGCGTGAAAATATAGATAGATTAATTTTTTTCGGCTCAAGCGATTACTGTAGCATATGAACGCTTGCAATAAGTTAGGTGTCACTCGCGCGATGCCACCTCAGCTAACACAGCAAATCCTTCTGTGAGGTCAGTGAGGTGAGTACTTCCGAGAACGGATTGCTTTTATGCCCTCTATTAAAATCACCCAGATCAAGACAAACATACATGTTCACACGAATGTTTCGGGGAATCGAACCCACGTCCTTTGGTGTCAACGTAGTGTTACTAACTACTGTGCCACCGAGCTCGTCAAAATGGTACATAGGTAGATAGAGACTTAATTTGTCGCCATATATGTTGATAATGTTACATATGTAGATAGAGACTTAATTTGTCGCCATATATGTTGATAATGTTACATATATAGATAAAGACTTAATTTGTCGCCATTATGTTGATAATGTTACAATGTAGATAGAGACTTAATTTGTCACCATATATGTTGATAATGTTACATATGTAGATAAAGACTTAATTTGTCGCCATTATGTTGATAATGTTACAATGTAGATAGAGACTTAATTTGTCACCATATATGTTGACAATGTTACATATGTAGATAGAGACTTAATTTGTCGCCATATATGTTGATAATGTTACATATGTAGATAGAGACTTAATTTGTCGCCATATATGTTGATAATGTTACATATGTAGATAAAGACTTAATTTGTCGCCATATATGTTGATAAGATTACATATCATTTTAATGTTAGGAGAAAATCCATGCTAAAACAAAGGGCACTTCGAGACTTCCGAGAAGTCTAAAAGTTCTCTTTGCGAGTTCGAAAGCGCCGAGCCGGAAATCGGCAAGTCGACAGAAATCAGCGTGCAAGTCATGGTTAATCTCGGACTCGGAACTTTCAGACCCGCCTTTAAAGCCTTGTCTTTTATTGTTTCTTTTGTTTCGTTACATTTTCTTTGCACATTTACTCATCATTATCACTGTCCTTGCACGTGAATCGTGATAGACCAATGGATACAAACTGACCTATTGACCATCTGGTCTCAGATTCGAATCCTAGAATGTACCACTAAATTCGTATGTATATCTTCACGCCAGGTCCCTTGCGGGGTAGGCAGAGAGAACCAAGTGCCATAAGACACGGTCATCATCATCACTGTCCTTGCACGTGAGCCGTGATAGACCAATGGATAAAAACCGGTCCATTGACTATCTGGTCTCAGATTCGAATCCTGGAATGTACCACTAAATTCGTATGTATGTATATCTTCACGCCAGGTCCCTTGCGGGGTAGGCAGAGAGATCCAAGCGCCATAAAACACACACTTCACTCGCTTCTTTCACATTCATAGCTCTTTTCATGCACGCTCGTGCCAGGAGTTAAACCGGAAACCAGTTGATCAACCGGCCGATTTCTTATTCACTCATCTATCACTGCTTCTGTTTATTGCATCTGTAGTTCAAACTCATAAAAGCGGCACGAAAAACCTTCCAATCTTAGATTTCAAAGTACAAAAACGTGTAACATGCGATTTTCCACTCACCACGTTCAGAAAGTCACAAGTATGCAAAATTACTTTCCAACTCACAGGACGCCAATTGGCATCACTCTTATCGAGATTGAAAGGTCATAATTTAACAGGAAATCAAATAAATTCTCCAACAAAAACGCTCAAATTCCAAGTATAACGCACGTGCTTAGTACGCCGCCCATTTCAGAAGATCCTTCGTCTTCAATGCAAATTCATACTGAAATCCCCGCACGCACAGGCTCTCTGTATTTGGTCAGATATAAAATGCTCGTTTAGAGTTCGTTATTTTTTTGTCGTTCAAATGTTTGTTTTTTTATTTAAATAATGTATATATATCTTCACGCCAGGTCCCTTGCGGGGTAGACAAGAGAACCGAGCGCCACGTGACTCGTTCCTTACATACCTCACACGCTTCTTTCACATTCATTGCTCTTCTCATGCACGCTCGCCGGTTCCTAAGGCTCCTGACATCACCTTCTGATAAAACATGAACAATTTGGTCATGGTAGGTTAGTCTTGGTCTTCCTCGGCCCCTACATCCTTCCGCTTTCGCATTGTATATCTGTTTCGTCATTCTTTCATCTTGCATGCTTTCTACATGTCCGAACCAACGGAACATGTCCTTTCTTATCTTAACACCGACACTCTCTTTCAGTCCAACTCTCTTTCGTACGTCATCATTACGAACGCGGTCAGCAAGCGTTATGCCACAAATTTTTCGCAGTGCTCGCATCTCGACCGCATTTATTCTACTTTCATGCTCTCTATGCCATACCCAGCTCTCACTTCTATAAGTTAGCGTTGGGATTAGCACCGCGTTGTGTACAGCGAGCGTATATACCAAGACAAATAGATATGTTCCTGCATACAAATGTTTGTCCTGTGTGAGTATCGAATCTACATGCCAAATCCCTTGCCTCAAGAGGTATTGAATCCACGAGCGTTGGCATCTGTTTGTCTTGGTCTGGGTGTTTTTAAGAGAGGTAGGGCTCATCAAAAAAGCCCGTCTGTGGAAGTACCTCCACCTCACAGAAAACCGAAACCAATTAACAACTCGCTAGAGGGTTGTTGTGTTCCTGTGTGCATGTGATTCTATCCAGAGACGAGCTGCGAGAATTGTCGACAATCCTAAGCTTACACACGGTATTGAACCCTTAAGTTTAAGGAAAGATTTTGCCTCCCTTTGTGTGTTCTACCGATTGTATAACGGGTTATGTTCTGAAGAGTTGTTCGAAATGATGTCGACAGCTACCTTTTATAACCGCACCGCTCGCCGACGGCGGGTTTCGACAATGTTTTCTATGTATCATAAGTATGTATTTACAAGAAAAAACGTATTTACGTACTAGACAATCGATATGCATTATCGGCTGTCTAAGTACCCATACCCATAAGACGTTTCTTGTTTTGTTTCTACCTCTTACCTGGTGGAGGCGGCTTGGCTATATATTTGAATCCCAAATTCGACTTACTGTCTAATAGTACGAGTAACTACTGTGGATAAATTATGACAAATTTGAGTAATCTTTTTAATATATGTATATATATATATATATATATATATATATATATATGGAGCGTGTGCCATCAAACCCTCACAAGACTCCCAGAGGGTATACCAGAGTTTTCTTAGGATAACACGTATTTCGAAGTATAATTTCTTGGATGTGCCAATATCCTCACAATGTTTTCTTTCATCGTCGAGCAATGATTATTTTTTGTGGGATTACATAAATATGAAGTTCGTATCATCAGCTTGCTCTAAAATCAACGACATGGTTCCTCAGAGCATATTACTCAAACTGTTTTTAGAGTTCCTTATATTGTCCATTCTCAATTAGGCTCTCTAAGCGTATTTTATCGCCTTTAGCATGGCGAGTGCTCTGAAGAACTGTTTTTCCTTATCCCACCCTCTCCATTCCGTCATAGAACCACACGTGCGGGCTTGCGGTGTCAACGTTCCACTGTTGAGAATATCTCTTCGCGTAACAAAAAGTTCGGCAACTCCTATCTTTGTCGTACCATTAAAAAGTAGAACACCTTGCCTGCACATGTGTGCTTGTGTGTGTCCTTCCTACAATATGGGATCCTTCAAACGAAGCGTGAAGAAGCATCTTGCGGGTCAGCATGGCAGCGTCAACTGACGGAATAGGATAGGAAAAAAAATATATACAACCTGCATAATTGACGCTGCCAATGAAAAATTATAATGAAGAAAAAAACTGTAGTTTCCATTGGCAGAATTGTTTAAAATGGAATTATTTAAATTGAAATTATGGATTTGGATATCATATATAAATAAATGGCGACCGTGATGTTAGAAACAGAGTTGGTCTGAAAGAGAGTGTCGGTGTTAAAATAAGGAAATAATTACGAAACAGATATACAACGCGATAGTAGAAGAATAATAATAGAAGAGCCGAGGAAGTCCAAAACTTATCATGTTTTATCAGAAGGTGATATCAGGAGCCTATGAGACCGGCAAGCGTGCACGAGAAGAGCATTTATTGTTAAAGAAGCCAGTGGGTGTGTAATGATCGTGTTATGTGGCACTCGGTCCTCCCTGCCTACCCGGCAAGAGATTTGGCGTTAAGTTATAGATAGATATAAATAAATAAATAGCCTTTAGATGAAACAAAACACTATTTGAATTATTGTGAATTACGAACTGAGAAATTTATTTGACTATAAACATATAGTATGTATGTATGTATGTATATCTTCACGTCAAGTCCCTTGCGGGGTAGGCAGAGAGAACCGAGCGCCATAAGACGCGGTCCTTACATACTTCGCTCTCTTCTGTGACATTCATAGCTCATTTCATGCACGCTCGCGGGTTCCTGGGGCTCCTGACATCACCTTGTGATGAAACACGACCAATTTGGTCAAGGTAGGTTAGTCTCGGTCTTCCTCGGCTCCTACATTTTCCACTTTTGCATTGTATATCTGTTTCGTCATTCTTTCGTCCCGCATTAAATATATAGTAAATCAACATTTTGAATTGGGAAGGGTGTAGCCAGCAATTTATGGTAGCTATTCTGTATGAAATACTATGAAATCTATTCCGTACCTCCCTTAGGTTTTTCTGCATACTATTTCCCTAAAAGCCATCGATCTTACACGTGCCTACGAATATTGGAGGGATATATGAAATTCTTAGCATGTTCGATGTCAAATAACACCTCAATCATTCATGTCCGTTAGAATGTATGATCCTTTTCATGTTGAGGATACTATTGTACGTATTTGTTATCCATTGAATAAGCAGTTAGTGTATTTAAAAGGACATCTTGTTAATGTTAACACTTGTACAGATTCCACTTCACAATATTGCTTATTAATTATTAGCGGTACCGTTAAATCAGTGACAGTCAATATTGTGGGTAATCCGTAGGCGTTGCCACTAGGCAGTGCTACCACTTTATAATTTTATACTTAGTTGTGGGTGAATTTATCAGTTAGGACTAGGACTATTTAGAAGAACGTTAAATAGTACATGATTATGTACATTTCTGTACAGCTACGAAGTATTGTTATTGAAGATGAAAAGATTCTTTTTTTTCTTTTTTTTGTATAAAAGGATGTAGGAGCCGAGAAAGGCTTAGACTTACCTACCACGATCAAATTGCTTATATATTTATTATATGAGAGTAGATAGAATCAAAACAGCCCGTCTGGAGTCTGGGACCTTCACCTCACAGAAAACCGCAGCTAAATAACAACTCCTAAGAGGGTTATTGTGTGTGTCGCGTCAGTGAGGTCTCCAGTAAGCTCCTAATGAGTTGCTGTGTTAACAGCAGAGGTGGCGTCGCGCTTGTAATACTTAAAGTATTGCAAACGTTTAAAGGCTACGGTAATCGCTTTATATTAGGTGGGCCGTATGCTTGTATGCTTGCTGACATTGCATAAAATAAAAAGTAGACATGTGGGGAGTTCTAGTTACCTGCCAGTATGCATAAGAGGCACGAATTACAAATAAGCGAGTGAAGTATGTAAAGATCGAGTCATGTTGTTTTCTCTTTGCCTACACCGCAAAGGACTTAATGTGAAGATATAAATGATCCACCCAAATATAACTATGACCAAATGAATAGTACTAAAAGGTATCTAATCGTTTCTTAATTAAATAAGAAGATCAGAATGACCTGCCCCCTTTTTAAAATAATTTACAAATATTCATTTCATCAATTTAAATTTCTACCAAAACTTTTAATTAAAAATTTATTACCAATTTGTAGTTGTAAATGACTTCTAATTCATTATATGTATCAGCCTATTCAATCAAATCAATTCGGTCAATTAAACCTTGTATTATAAAGTATGAAATTGCCGATTTGTACTGTATGTATATATATCTTCACACCAGGTCCCTTGCGGGATAGGCATAGGGAACCGAGTGCCATAAGACGCGGTCCTTACATACTTCACTCCGGTTCCTGCGGTTCCTGATATCACCTTCTGATAAAACACGACCAAATTGTCCATGGTAGGTTAGTCTCGGTCTTCCTCGGCACCTGCATACTTCCACTTTTACATTGTATATCTGTTTCCTCATTCTTTCCTCCTGAATTCTTTCTATGTGTCCGAAATAATGGAGCATGCCTTTTCTTATCTCAACACCGACACTCTCTTTCAGACCAACTCTTTCTCTCACGTCATCATTATGAACGCAGTCAGCAAGTGTTATGTCATAAATTTTGCGCAATGCTCTCATCTCGATTTGTACTGAAAAATTAAAACTCGTTTTTTTCTAAGATGTAACATATTTATCCAATCAAAATATTTACACTCATTATCTATACATTGCTGCCATCTAATCAGAAGTTTATTTTATTAAACTTTGAAGTCGACTGTACCTACGAATACATCATTGGACCACAAAGAGTTACGTGACAATGGAATCGTTGAACGACCATTTGTAAAATCAGTCAGCCGGAGCATCGTAAAACCCGATCCACCTTTTGTATAAGTACCTACTACTTGTCAAACGAAGGGGAAAAGGTTTCTTTGATATATATTAAATGGATTTTTGTCATAGAGCATTTGAATAAGCTGTTAGAAAAGCATTAGTACACGATTGATAGGAGAATTGTAATCGCTATTACTAATATATTGCAATCTGATGAAGTGGGAACGTCCACGCAAATGCGTGATTAAAATTTGTCGAAGTAATGGCTTTTTTAACACCAAGCCTCGTGCGTTCGATTCCTATACATCGCCTATTTGTGCGCATGAACATATTTGTTTGTATTAGTTGGGGTTTTCTTAAGGGGTATGTGGTCCAGTCTATAGTAGCATTATTATAGTATTTATTATTATTCTCTCTAAAATCACGGCATTTACCCCGGTCATGATAGGCGTGCACGGGGATATGAATCCAACGCGTAGAGGCCCTCTTGAAAAGACTGTATGTAATGTTGTACACCCGCTGAGACCCGCTTCAAGGTATATCAATGGAACAATATACCAACGGCAGGTATTGGGACTATTGGAAATATGTCGGAAAAAAGTGGGCTATTAAAATGAGATTTGGAGGAATAGAACTGGGCTATTGCAGAAGAGGGACGGATTATTATTATTATTATAGTGAAGGGCAGTGAGTAGTAAAATTCCAATGCAAAACGCAATTTGCCTAGGACGACTCTTTATTTGCCAGCGCATACTGAACTTGGGTGAGCGGACTGCTGTTCGCGGCGCTAGGAGAACGGGATTAGAAACAAGCACGAACATATTAGAAACTCGTATAGTAATCGTAACGAGTCCTTGATATTATTACGCAGCATCACGCTAGTACGTAGCACGAAGCACCTTCGTCGTCCTATCGTATCCTCGATAGCATTTCGATACTACGTAAACCGGAGAACGAACGAATTGAGTGAACGATTCGTTCTGAAATTAGATGAAGTTGTTCTTGTAATTTTTATCTTATGTATTCTATGAAATATACGAGTGAATTATGTACAAAAACTTTGAAATATGAATATTCCTTTTGTAGTAATATTTTAAATTGTATTAATATTTGAAAAAAATATAAATTATGTTTTAATTTGAAAAACATAAACACCTGCATTACTTTTATTTCTGAACGGCTTCTTGACATTCTGTCTCGGAGACTCGACAAAGGAGAACTGTCGCAAGCTTTTTTTATTTATATAACGTTGTTTATTTAAATAATCAAAGGTCGCAAGGTATGCATTTAATAGTCTCAAGAATTTCAAGTGCACGTCCTAAGTTATAATATATAAAAAGTCATCAATCTATTTCGTTCATGTCGCACATACCTTATCAGTGATTTTTGATTGTTTTTGTGACGTTTTTGTTTTAATTTATTTCGTTTTATTGGGTCAAGGTTGGAACTCCTTTAAAACAACACGATATGCATTAGGCAAATATCTATAGGGCTGCTATTGGCACTGGTTAGGGTTTATAGGAGAGCTAGTCTTTGAAGGCAAAACTATTTTTAAATTCAGTTTCTATCAGATCTAGCAGTTTTGTTGATTTTTTTGTTAGCCCTGCGACTTACTTCTGTGTAAAAAATCAATAAATAGTTAATAGATTCAGGCGTTACTTTGCGAAAGTCAAATCTATATGCAATTTGATCTAACCTGCTTTGCGTGCTTCCGCCACCAATTAGTTCATGCGGCCTAGCACCGGCCGGCACCCACCCACTACTGTTAGTACTTGGTACATGCCGACGCTGCCATGGCTGCTCCGGTAGTCCGGTAACTTGTAGCATGTTATTCTTACGATTAACGTCTACAACGCCTGATAATGCCTCGTGGAGAGGCGAAACACGTGTCGCAGCGACGACCAGGCCAGTCGTGGCAGCGACGGTGGTGGTGGGGGCATGCGGATTCTGTTCCAGATGACGGACGACCGCAGCAGCTGAGGCAGAGACTACCGGAGCAGCCATGGCAGCGTCGGCATGTACCAAGTACTAACAGTAGTGGGTGGGTGCCGGCCGGCGCTAGGCCGCATGAACTAATTGGTGGCGGAAGCACGCAAAGCAGGTTAGATCAAATTGCATAAAAATCAATAAATAAAAATAACGGTGGGTACTTTAGTACACATACATATTTTTTTCAATTATGTATTAGTGGAATGAAATATAAACTATATATTATTTAATATATAAATTTATTATTTACAATTTTTTATTTCATCCTACTAATCATTGAAAAAATAGGTTTAATTTTCTATATTATTAGTGTAGGTTTTCTATATTATTGTTCATTTACTGGGTGTTCAATAAGCATTGTAGTAAGATAATAAAATAACACAATAAACTACTTTAAACTCTAGGTAAATCTTGCATTTGGTGTAAAATATTAGTATATTATTCATATAGTATATGTATTCAAGCGAAATACTACCAAAAACACTGAAAATAATGGTCAAATGCTATGTGTTCATAATTACGCAAGTTGTTTCATCCACAATTTTTACGTGAATAAATATTCGTAAGTTTCGATAGGCAGCCTTCGAGATTCTCGATACCGTCCTTCAAAACAAAGTTCGTGCTACCAAATTTAATACAAATAATGTCAAGATACGTACACGTTACGATACGAACTCGATACGACAGTACTCGTGCTTCAAAATTTAGTTACTTTTACGTCCGATATAGGCGCTGCTCAATTCTCATGCAAATTGTATACGATGACGAATGTTTTTTCGCAAAGGATTCGTGTTTGCCCTACTGGTGGTGTGAGCCTTTTTAGGTCGAATGCGCTTCACAAGTAGCATAGGTATTGGTATGCTTCACTTTTTTCTTGTTTCTCTTTCATATGCGCAACGCAGAATAGGCTACACCGGCCGGGGTTTCACAGCCGCTGTACCTGTGCACCTCTTGTAATAAAGCACAAAAATAATATTAACCTACCATCAGTGGGATCCCCGAGTGAGGCACAACGGAGGTCGCTTAGACTAACTGTGAATCCATGTGGGCATGACCCTGGTGGCCAAGCATTAACCCTCAACCACAGGCATCCACCACCGAGTCTCGAACACTATTAACCTAGTAAGAGTAAGCCCATTGAGCAGAACCCGCCAGACAAAGGCACCCGCCGGTCCAATCATTGACCGCAATGCGCAGTGACCTGTCTTTGTGGATCCCCACCGTCGTCATGAATGCTCGTCGGATCCTAGATCTCCTGATATCATCTTCTGATTACCAATTTGGTCGTAGTAGGTGACAAAAAGCAAGAGCAGAACTAGTTTTGCAGGCATCTGGCCTATTGTAACTGCTTCAGGTAAGTCGCATGCTCGTTTGCCAGGCGCAGTTGTAAAAAGAAGTTTAACTGTGTGTATGTATGTATATCTTCACGCCAGGTCCCTTGCGGGGTAGGCAGGTAGCACCGAGCGCCGCAAGACGCGGCCCTTATATACCTCGCTTCTTAATATTTGCAGCTCTTTTCATTCAGGCTCGCCGGTTCCTAGAGCTCCTGACCTCACCTTCTGATAAAACGCGACCAATTTGGTCATGGTAGGTTAGTCTTGGTCTTCTCCGGCTCCTACATCCTTCAACTTTTGCATTGTACATCTGTTGATATTCTTTCATCCTGCAAAAAGTGCAACAATCTATTCAAACTCCTCTAAACATAAATTTGCACTAATCTGTAGATTCGCTCTCATAACACAATCAATTCAGCTCACCTAGTGCTAGCACTAACTACAATTAGTACAACTATTAATAACTTCTGACTCAACCACCGCTCCATCTCAAAGTTAGCCCCCAACAAATCTCCAAATGCAAATATACGAGAATTAAACAGGTTTACACTCCGCTGCCAAGTTTATAGCTAGGGTTGCCAAAGCATGCATATTGCAATATTCATAGCAAATAGCAATAAAATCGTAACGGGGTTGTAATGATTTAACGCGCTTTTATTTTATTTAGGTACTCATTAATATTTGTATACGTTCTTCTTTCTAAAAATATCCCGTTTCCTAAACAGTTAGGACTGGCGTAGTTCGCTACGTAAGCTCAAGGATTCGGCGAAGTACTGAGTAACAAACAATGTAACTGATGATAAAATTCTAAACCGAAGTAATGTGGTGCTCAGTTCTCTCTGTCTTCCAAGGCAAGGGATTTGGCATGAAGTTATAGATAGATATATAATACCTTTTTTATACAACATTGAGAAAAAACATAATACATACTTGATGCATAGTGATAAGTACTCTGAGTAAGTAGTTCAAATAGAATCGCTTGCGCCTTGCCTCCCTTACTGATGCAACCACACCTGAGGTGTTGCTGTGTTAGCAGCGTGACATACTCTCTAATAACCTTAGTTTCTCACAAGATAATAACAACTCTTGTTATTTGGCTGCACTCTTTGTAACATGAAAGCACCCATTCCGTCTTTGATGCGTCTTGCTCGCTTTCGCCAGAGTCTCGTTTGTTAATTAGTACGATGTACCATAACCTGGTGAGACTGACATTGACTTTAAAATTTTAATGAGACTTACGCCCTTAGAGTATACGTAAGGTCCTGCGTATCTCTCCTTTCGGTTGTGCCGATCGTAAGTATTTTTTATAGATTTGAATCTATGGTATGGTTTTTTGATCCAACGTCAGAAAGCGTACGAGCGTCCATCACACCTGATGTAAAGCGGTTACCGTAGCCTATGAATACTTGCTATACATTGAGTACTCGCGAGATATTAATTATGCTGGTAACACATGATTCTCCTAAGGGTTGATCCATGTTTATAGTCACACAATGAGAAATAGAGAAAACTACGCATCCCTGCTAGTTGTAATTTTATATATGTTCGTCTCGCAATCGTTAAAAATAAAGTAAATCCTTAGGCGGCGGTTGGTAGCGGATTCCGTCAATCTTAATGGATTAGGAAACGGGATAACGCTAAGAAGTCTAGCCTGGCCTTTGATAAAAGACATAAAAATTAGGAAAAAAATACGCTTAATATAAAAAAATTAAACCTATTCATATCATTTTGATATTTCATGACGTTGATTTCAAAATCCATTCATATGTTTCGCTGTTCAAAGGGCCAGTGAAGGGCGAGAAGAAGAAATGAGCATTAAAGTCATATCTTTACAGTCTGCTTATTCTGTTTCCACGTGAAAGAATAAAAAAAAAAATTTGAAATTTTCGACAACCCTATTTAATGCTTTCGAGAAATCTGTCAGCCCTTTCCATCCTTTGTTACATTTTGACATGAAAATTGAAAATTCTTGGTATTTCACAGCTATTGTACGAATTTATTGTATTCACAAATTCATTGTATTTATTGTTACTTGAAATATCTATATTAATAAAAATGGAGTTCCTGACTAATTCACTGACTCATCAACGCCGAGGCCAAACTCATGAACCTAGAAAGCTCAAATTTTGCATAGAGGTTACTTTTGTAATGCTCACGGGAAATAAGAAAGGATTTTTTGAAATTCATCACCTAAGGGTGTGAAAATGGAATTGACAGTTTGTATGGAGCAGAAATATTTTTTGAAGTTAGTGACTTGAAACGTTGTACAGCTATTCTCTATTAGAATCCAAAAAACTGCATTTTTAAAAAAATCTCTTAAATTGTGCAACGGGGGTCAAAAGTATTTCTTGAAATGTTAAGAAGTTATTTTTTTTAAGTGAGATAAGACTGTAAATACCTATACTCTCAATCAAGACGTCAAAAATGTAATTTCAGAAGTTTTGTAAATTCCACCTTCAGGGGGCTGAAAAGGGGGTTGACACGTTGTATGGAGTAGAAATATTTTTGGAAGTTAGTGACTTGAAACTTTGTACTCTATACTATAATTCAAAAAAGAGATTTCACCGTTTTCAATAATTCCACCCCTTAAAGGGTGTAACAGGGGTCAAAATATTTCTTGAATTAAAAGTTGAACTGTTAAGATTTTTTTAACTAGTGAGCTACTTTAAAATTTGTACTACTATATACAATATACTCTCAATCAAGACGTCAGAATAGTAATTTCAGGTTTTTTTTTTTCAAAATTCCACCCTTAGGGGGCTGAAAAGGGCGTTGACAGTCTGTATGGAGTAGAAATATTTTTGAAGTTAATGACTTAAAACTCTGTAGATATACTTTCTATTAGAATATAAAAATAAACGGTTTTAGGGTTTTCAAAAATTTCACCCTTAGGCGGGTGAAAAGGGGGTTCAAAGTGTGTATGGATGAGACGCTATTTTATATTAATAAATCTAGAAATGGAGTTTCTGACTAATTCATTGACTCATCAAGAGGTTCCTTTTGTAATGCTTGAGAGATAAGAAAGGATTTTTTTTGAAATTCAACTCCTAAGGGGGGTTGACAGATATTTTTTGAAGTTAGTGATTTGAAACTTTTATGTTTTTGAAATAGGCTTTAGTTTAAAAATGTACATGCGTTTAGGGCAAGAAAAAAAATCTATTAAAATAAAGTAAGCAATGAACTCAAAAAACCCGTCGGAGGCTAACATTCTCTGTACCTACTTGAAATTACGTCTGATATGTGGATGAGTGTCTGTAATTGACATAAAATGCATCACGGGTTAAAAAGAGTAAAAAAAAAATTGATGCTTCACCTTAGTGACCGTCACCAAATACAAAGGTTATTTATTTATGTTACATGCCAGTATTTGTGGTACCGATATTTATATGTACATACAAACATTCAACTCGTGACGTTTTAAAAAAAAATAACGTATTGTATCACACGTATCGTTACACAAAGGAATCAAGAGTATATTTAGTGTGGCTCCAGAAATTTATAATAAATTGCCAAAAATGATTACTGAAAGTGAGACTATAAATAATTTCAAAAAAAGATTGTTTGAGATGTTGGCGGAAAAAGCATACTACAGTGTAAAAGAATTTCTCGATGATAGATTCTAAATTGTATGGTTTTCATCAGAATTTAGTAATGATTGCAAATTGACATTTATAAATATTAATCAAGTTGACATTATATAGATGTAGTAGTAAGAATAATGTAATTATGTTGCATGCCGCAAGGCAGTTTATGGTCTAAGATCTGAACTTTGTTTGTTGTGACTTTTATAACCCATAGACGCAATAAAGATATTGATTGATTGATTGATTGATTGATTGAATCAATTAAAAATGAATTTGGAATGCCTCAATTATATATTTTTTCAATCCCCTTATTTCTGACAGAATCGATCGCGTCGCTTCCCGGTCAGTATATAAACCGCGCGCGAAGGCGAGGCTGCTTTGCGCTTTGCGCCCCCGATGAAGCTTTTAAAGTCTTCCCGGCTAAAGGCATTCCTTAGGCGGTGTTTAGTCAGTAGGAATTTGACATAACTCGTTCGGCCGTCTAAAACGGTACTCATGAGAGTTCACCGCCTCCCTCCCATCGGGTCCCGGAGGGTGCCCCTCACGGAAGAATGACTAATGCATGCCCGGGTGTGGGTTAGTCTTTTTTTTGTGGGTCCACATGTTCCTGGGTGAATATCAAAAAAAAAAATAGGGGCTGCTCATTATAAATGTTCCTTGTCTCGGTAATACGCGTGGTTAATGTATGCGCTATAAAATTAAAGAATCTAAGACGTGTCTAAGTGCCTGTGAGGACCTAACGGCAAATATTTTTTTTTATCTTTTTAACAATCTAAAACTATTCTAAAATTATCTATCTATAATTTCACACCAAATCCGTTGCGGGGGAGCCCCAGGAACCGGCGAGCGTGCATGAAAAGAGCTATGAATGTTAGAGAAGCGAGTGAAGTATGTAAGGACCGCGTCTTATGGTGTTCGGTTCTTTCTGCCCCACAAGGGATGTGGCGTGAAGATATACATACATATTCAGTGTAGCTGAGAGCAGATCACGTTTGACACTTTTACGATTGCAACTGTTATTAAGAACTACTTATAAGAACGGAGCGCTAATCTAGGTGTCAGACCGGATATGCATTTAACTGTACAATAATCACCGCCTTTATCGACGCTATGTTGCGAATATTTCTCAACGAATATGTACAATGTGTGGTAAACGGTGTTGGTGTCAAAATTGTTATTATTCCTAGTCTAAGCTACTTTATCTATTCTCATTTTGTCACTCTTTGTTTACCCAATAAATAGAAAAAATCGGCCAAGTGCTAGTGCGCGCACGAAGGGTTCCGTAAAATTATCTATAAAAACGGCAAAATAATCACGTTTGTTATATGGGAGCCCCCCTTAAATATTTGTTTTATTTTAATTTAATTATTTATTCTTAAAATGAATATATAAATAAATATTCTGTGAATATTTCAAGCGTCTACCTGTTGCCGTTATCAATATCGAGCAAAAAATCACGTTTGTTGTATGGGAGCCCCCTTAAATATTTACTTTATTTTATTTTTTAGTATTAGTTGTTATAGCGGCAACAGAAATACATCATCTGTGAAAATTTCAACTGTCTATCACGGTTCATGAGATACAGCCTGGTGACAGACAGACGGACGGACGGACGGACAGCGGAGTCTTAGTAATAGGGTTCCGTTTTACCCTTTGGGTACGGAACCCTAAAAAGCGTTTTCTTTTTCTTTTTATTGATAAATCTAATATTCATCTCCTGTAACAGTACTGTTAATACAGGCAAAACGAGTCTGCTTCAAAAAATTTGCGATCACGTCACGTCACCATACAATGCGGGTCTGCTATAATGTTTAGAAAAACATTATTGAGGTAGTACGGCACGCAAAGCGAAACTACCTTCTTACGTGAACATGTAAAATGAGAATGAACACTTTCTGATCCAAGCCGATAGCGAAGCGATTCATATGTAACATCCGCTTTAGCACGTTTCTTTCCACAACAGCCATCGTCAGACAATCAATTCTTTCAAAGTTAGGGACATATAACTTTAAATAAAAACTCCATTTAAGGTCTAGCAAAGGATTTGTCTGTTCACAAGCAACATTAGAAATTACACAAACCATTACATGAAATTCTATCATCTATTTCTTATGCATTTTTAAACGACCGTAATTTCAATTTAGATAATTAAAAAATGTGACGGAAAATTTGAAATAACAATGTTCATATTGCATCTGACGAGTGTTTCATTTTTTTGTATCTGTCTATCTATCTATAACTTCACACCAAATAAATCCCTTGCGGGGTAGGCAGAGAGAACCGAGCGCCACGTGACTCGATTCTTACATATCTCACTCGCTTCTTTAACATTCATTGCTCTTCTCATGCACGCTCGCCGGTTTCTCGGTCTCCTGACATCACCTTCTGATAGAACACGACCAATTTGGTCATGGTAGGTAAGTCTTGGCCTTCCTCGGCTCCTACATCCTTCCACTTTTGCATTGTATATCTGCTTCGTCATTCTTTCATCCTGCATTCTTTCTACATGTCCGAAACAACGGAGCATGCCTCTTCTTATTTCAACACCGACGCTCTCTTTCAGACCAACTCTGTTTTTAACATCATCATTGCGAATACGGTCTACAAGCCTTATGCCACAAAGTTTGCGCAGCGCTGGTATTTCGACCGCGTTTACTCTACTGTCATGCTCTTTCTGCCATACCCAGCTCTCGCTTTCATAAGTCAGCGTTGGGACTGCATTGTGTATAGCGAGTTGCGCCTTCTGGCTCAGGTTTTTACTGCCACTGTTCTACTCTATGGCTTGGTGAAGGCACGCCACGCTCACAAAAAACGTTTTAGCACCTAAATATCTCAGATATACCAGCCTACTGACCAGTGGGATGATATTGTAACCAATAAGCCGTTAAGTGCCGCGATGTTACTCTGCGAACTAGCCAATGAGAGCAACGCGTTTTACTTTACACCCTACCCGTAGCCCTTCATAGGTTAGTTCCTTCATGGCTAAGTATTATGAGAAGGAGGCACTTCTCTAGTCAGACTGTTTATTAATATCCTCCGCTATTCAAATCCACGAATTTCACAATTTGAGCCAAGCAAGAACTATTTCACATTTGGACGAAATATACCTTTCCATTAACAGTACATGCATACGCCATGAGGGATCAATATTTATGATGTATAGCGGTCCTTTCTTCACTCGTGCGAAAAATTTTGCAAAAAGCTACATGAACCTTTTAGTACTTTACCGTTCAGGTCGGTATTAGAAAATGTTTTTAGACAGTGTTTTTTCTAAATTTGCAAAAAGATGGATATTTTTAACAATTTGATGTAGGTGGGTAAATTTCAAACATTCTATGCATCAGGCAAGGCGTGTGCTCGTATCTATTCTGAGCTTATGTAAAAAAAACAGTTTATCCACAAAAAAGAGTAGTAGTGGAAGGTTGTAGGAGCCGAGGAAGGCCAAGACTTACCTACCATGACTTAACTGGTCGTGTTCTATCAGAAGGTGATGTCAGGAGCCCTAGAAACCGGCTAGCGTGTATAAAAAGAGCAATGAATGTTAATGAAGCGAGTGAGGTATGTAAGAATCGAATCAATTGGCGCTCGGTTCTCTCTGCCTACCCCGCAAGGGATTTAGCGTGAAGTTATAGATAGATCCACAAAAAATGTTACGTAAAACCTTTGAAATATATCCCTTGTAACAACTAACTGAAAATTATTCTTCTTCGTTCCGATTGGCGGGGCCCGCTACCTAAATCTAAGGATTTAGCATAGATTCTGATTTTGACATGGAGTGACTGTCATCGTACCTGATAATTCTTAGGTAACGTCATACCTTTTTCGAAATATAATTTCTTGGACGTGCGGGTTACCTCACGATGTTTTCCTTCACCGCCGAGCAAGTGACAATTACAAATATGTACATAAAACCGAAAACACGAATTAAGTGGTACATTTATTTCATTAGTTTATGTACATTTGTTTTATTAGACGTATTTGGTCCCAAAAAATGTTGCGTGAAACCTTTGAAACATGTTCCAACTAACTGAAAATTATTATTTGTTCGCAATCAATAGCAGTGACTGCCTTTATCAAACTTTATGGTACCTATAAATCCTGCCAGTAGAGACAGTGTTCGAGAGAATGACCATAAATCACAATAAATTTTGACTTACTTACTTTTCTACCTTTGGGAAGTAGAGGTTTTAGTTTATGAAAAATGAATGGAAACTAAGGTAATATGTTTTCATTTGCGACTGCAGTGTGCAAAGTAGCGAGGATTATTTATACCCTTACCATATCATCCTCTGTTTGTTATTAAGCATACTTAATACGAGTATACGCAGTATCATTTGTCATTAAGTGTACAGCAATGAAATTAAACTAGACCCATTTTTACCAAGGGTAAACAAAATTTTTGTTTTTCACATTTTGTTTTATCGAGTCTGTTCACATACATCTTTTTATTATTTATGGATCATGTCTAAACAAAACATTCTTCTTCTTAACGTTGGTCCGTTTCCTAATCCATTTGGATTAGAGGGGATTAGCTACCTAAGCATAAGGATTTGGTGAAGATTATTTTACTTGGAGCGACTGCCTTTCTTAGGTTAGATCATACGTCCTTTGTATTATAACTTCTTGGATTTACGGGTTACCTTACGATGTTTTCCTACACCGCCGAGCTATTGATAATTATTAATATGTACCTACATAAATCAGAAAATACTAATTTAATGGTACATGCCTGGATTCGAACCGGGAATAAGTCAGTGGTCAATAGGGCGATTTTTATCCAGTTGGTTATCACTGATCTAAATGAAACATTATAAATAAGTCAAAGTAAACAATGATAAAAATAACGAACAAACAAGTGAAAATAACAAACCTCGCTACTAAAATAAGGAAAATTACACAACAATTCTATCATTAAAAATTTACGCAGCGTGCAAGAATTTATTTTATCTTTGGTGTTGTTTTTAATTCTCAAAACTCTCGAAAATATTGGATCAACCCTAGGTTTGTATTAATTTAAGTTATCTAATTTTGTTTGTTTTGAGTGTTAGAGTTTCGATTAGGTTTGAGTTTTGAATTTGAAATTGAGTTTTTGGATAAATTTAAGTTTAATTAAAGTTTAACATTTCGATTAATGAAAATTCCCCAAAAAACACGACACATTATTAAGTACGAATTCTTCTGAAATTTATTCTGCTATGTGACCGAGTAATAATGTCGAAAAATAAAAAAATATATAATTATATATACACGTGTACATATAATTATATTTTTTCTCTCTCCTCTGATCCGTGTCTCAAAATACTTTTACTAATAGAATATTATATTATCTCTAACTGTTATAAGCTGATTTTCATTTAGGTCAAATTGCCATAAACAGAAACATTCAATATAATTAGAATGTACCATGTACTCGTATGAAATCTCGTATGAAATACAGCATCTATAAATTTTGGTATGCGCATGTACTTAATCATATTCATATGTTTATTCAATCACAATAGACATTTCTGAAGATGTGGTTGTACCCAGAAGCCGGGGTACACCAATACTGGGAAGGTACTAAGGAAAATCAGATATGGAATTTCTACGTTCCCTTGGTACAAGGCATATTCATTAACTCAATCCAACATTCAAATACCTCAATTTAACTCGTCTAACATAGCTCCAGTTTGCACAACAGGCAATAAATATTAATATACGGCAAACGCACAAATAGTTGTGGTGACATTGGATGTCTGGGTAACGTGAGACTGCTTACATATAATAAATATATATCACATTGCGTCACATGTTGGATTTATGAGGCAGATGATGGCTAAGGCAGTTAAATACACAGGGCCATATTCAAATCACTAGGTGGACTTTAATAGGTGATAGCTACCAAATGTTTAGGATTTTTTTTTCCAAATTAAAATAATTTCTATCTATAACTTCACGCCAAATCCCTTGCGGGGTAGGCAGAGAGAACCGAGCGCCACGTGACTCGATCCTTACATACCTCACTCGCTTAACATAGTTGTTCTCATGCACGGTCACCGGTTTCGAAGGCTCCTGACATCACCTTCTGATAAAACACAATCAATTTGATCATGGTAGGTAAGCCTTGGCATTGAGCAGAGTCACTCGCTTCTTTAACGTGCATTGCTCTTCTCATGCACACTTGTCGGTTTCTAGGCCTCCGACATCACCTTCTGATAAAACATGATCAATTTGGTCATTGCCTTCCTCGGCTCCTACACCCTTCTACTTTCGCGTTGTATATCTATTTCGTAGTTCTTTCCTCCTCCATTCGTTCTACATGTCGGAACCAAAGGAGCATACCTATCTTGTAAAAGCGACACTCTTTTTCAAAAATAAATGTATGTATATCTTCACGTCAGGTCCCTTGCAGGGTAGGCAGAGAAAACCGAGCGCCATAAGACGCGGTCCTTATACACTTCACTCGCTTCTTTGACATACATAGCTCTTTTCATGCACGCTCGCCGGTTCCTAAGGCTCCTGACGTCACCTTCTGATAAAACACGACCAATTTGGTCATGGTAGGTTAATCTTGGTCTTCCTCGGCTCCTACATTCTTCCACTTTCGCATTGTATATCTGTTTCGTCATTCTTTCATCTTCCATTCTTTCTACATGTCCGAACCAACGGAGCATGCCCTTTCTTATCTTAACACCGACACTCTCTTTCGTACGTCATCATTTCGAACGCGGTCAGCAAGCGTTATGCCACAAATTTTTCGCAATGCTCTCATCTCGACCGCATTTATTCTACTTTCATGCTCTCACTTCCATAAGTTAGCGTTGGGATTAGCACCGCGTTGTGTACAGCGAGCTGTGCCTTCTGGCTTAGATTTCGGCTGCCAAACAGTTTACCCAACGCTCCATTCACGCTATTCCCTGCACTCACTCGTCTCTCCACAGTCCCTCACTCTCACTGTCACTCTCTCACTCTCACCGTCAAAAATAAATAATTATGAATTACAGGTATAACAATATGGAACCCAGTGATATCCCAATGGATAAAAAACCGGCCTATTGACCACCTGGTCCCCGGATCGATTTATGTATATATTTGCTCGTCAGTGAATGATAACATCATGAGAAAACCCAAGTTAAGCACGTCCAACAAATTATACTTCGAAAGACGTGTTACCTTACAGCCTTCAGAACCCGTTATATACCTTTTCCCATACATTTCGCGGTCATATATGACCACACGGGTTTCGAAGGGTTAAGAGAGACTCATTTTGTAAAAAGAGTGATACTCATAACATAAATACTAGATATAAGCATAATCTTGTGTTACATCCAAGCCGTCTCCACAAAATAAGTAATTCTTTTATGGGGCAATGTATACGGTTCTATAACAAACTTCCCAGCAATATAAGAGAATTGTCAATAAACAAATTTAAAACTACTATTAAAGCCAAATTGTGTAGCAGGGCATATTATAAAGTATCTGACTATATTAATGATAAAAATGCCTGGGATTGAGTCGATCCAATTATAATGTAATTAATAAATTATGTAAATTTGTTTGGATACCAAAAGAGGGATGCCTGAGTTTTTTTGGCAGTATTTTTATCAGTACTCACCTAGTTATGAACTGCACGGTAGGGAAAAAAATTGTGACGTTTCCAAACAAATGTAGCCATTTTTACGGAATAAAAAGATTTTGATTTTGACTTTGAAAGAAAAGTCTAGTTTTCCCTCTGTATAGTCAAGGACTGAAGGCAGTCGCTTCATGTAAAAATCAGTATCATCGCTAAATACTTAGGCTTAGGCGACGGACCCCGTCAATCCTAATGGATTTGGAAACGGGAAAACCCTAAGCAAAAGAAGAAAGCTTAACAATATTGAAAAGTAAAACAGTGCAACTGTGCTCTGTCGGAAGAAATACAATACATTAAAACATGCATAGATAATAAAAAATAAAAAAAAATAATAATAATGTCGGACAAATTACACAGCGCCATCTAGCCCTAAAGTATGCGAAGCTTGTGTTATGGGTACCAGACAACTGATAAACATACGTAAACTCATTTTTGTTTGTAAATACATTGATACTTATATACTATACATAGAAAACACCCAGACATGTTCGAAAGACAAACAGACATGTTCGTGCGCTCAAAAATTGGTCCTGTGAGAGAATTGATCCTACGAGCGTTGGTGTCAACGTTAGTCACCACTGCGCTACCGAGCACTTTTTCTTGTTAATAAATCGAACTCGCGTTATATTTCATAATATCCATTTTATCAGTGTCAAAATCTTTTAGCGTTTATAACATTTAACTAGCAGATCATGGAGTTTCTTTTTGAAGTTGTTTATTTCAACTGTAGCCCGTAATAGATTTTGGGACTTTATTGTAGATTCGAGAAACATTACGGAAAAAAAAAAACTTCTCTTTGGGAGTAACTTTGAAATTGGTAAACTTTTTGGCTTACCATACAATATACTAGACGATTGAAATTTGTGCGGAAAGCCCAAAAAATATATCCATTTCCAAGTTACTGACATAGAAGGCGTATTTAGGTATAGAGTAATATGTACAACCTTTGTGAGAAGTGAATAAACTATATATAGCTTCACGTCGAATCCCTCGTTAGGTAGGCAGAGAGAACCGAGCGCTACATGACTCGGTCCTTGCAAACCTCACTGGCTTCTTTAACATTCATTGCTCTTGTCATTGCACGGTCGTCTGTTTCTAAGGCTCCTGACATCACCTTCTGTTAAAACACGATTTCGTCACAGTAGGTAAGTGAATAAACATATATTTTTTTACTTTTTTATTTATTAAAACTAAATTCTAGTGACAAATTTTTGTACATAATAAACTAAATATTTTAGCGGGGATGATAAAATAAACCCTGTTCCTGAGAGACGTATGAGTGCTTGGAATAATAGCAGAATGGAGTTGTTAATACAAGCGTTTATATGCTACCGTAACCGCTTGACATCAGGTGGGCCGTATGCTTGTATACCTTCAGACGTTGTATAAAAAAAATTACCTCCCGATATTGTAAAAAAGTGGAACAATTTTGTCGAAAACAGATTTACAAGTCAGAAAGTTTTATAAACCTATCGATACTAACTCCGTGAACAAGTGTTTACGTGCTTGGAAAATTTAGTATGAAACAAAGCTCTGACCAATATTCCTTGACCTTTGTAAGTTACAAATATATTTTTCGTGTGAAATATTGACTACGCAGTGTCATACGTATGTAGCGCTATGCGACATCGCGCTATGTATAATATATATAAAACGACTTCAAAACAAAGAGTTCAATTTTTGTTATCGCGCATAGGCATGATTTTTGACAACTATGGTGATAAACGACCTGACGGTAAGCCGTTACCGTAGTCTGTGACGACTAACAACACCGTCGCCGATCCTATAAAAATGTCTTCACGCCTTTTTTTGTAGAACTTCATGTTGTAGTCCCTAGGAAGGAACCTCGAATTTCATTTCACAACTCAAAAGTTCTCGGTAGAAAATTTATCTGAAACCACACAGTACCCAAGATTGCGGCTACAGCGAGAATGAATTCCTAGGCATCGGCAAGCGGGGCGGTTAATAATCAAGGCTTCTTCTTCTCCTTGACTTCGAGAACTCAATAACGTGTGAGAGCTGAGGATGATCGATAATTCTCATAACTCATATCTGAACCGAATCCAAAGGTTTTTTCTGTGAGACTGGTAGGGGGACTTATGATTAGTAAATGATGTTCTTCGGATGGAATATTTATGATTATTATTCTAATCGTATAAATAACATATTGACTTAGCAAGTAACGCAATATATTCTAATCGCTTCTGCACGATAAACGCTGTTCGACATTAATTTATTCAAGGCGATACGTTGCTATTCGCTGCCCATCTAGGACATGGATTTAAGGCTGAGAAGGGTGCCCTAGATCTCGTTATATTGGTCATTTATTGAATATAGGATGTTGATATAAGATTTCATTTTGTAATAGGTAGATTTGTAATAGAATAAAAAACTTTCACTTATATATTTAGGCGAGCAATGTTTTTATATACAAATACATTTCATATATTTCGAAAACGCCTCTAGCAATATGGATTATTTTTTGTATTAAGATAATGCTAGACTTTGTTTTTTAAGTTCATCTATATACGAGTATAATGTTCATCTATGTGCGGATCCTTACACTATAACACTAATACCAGCTGTTTCTCATTATGGTTATTACGCATTTAACCCTAGTGTATGTACATATACTCTATCTTATATAAAGGTTCCTAGTTCGAAGCGCTCTAACAGCCCTGCCCTCTTGCACATTTTTACTATTACTTTAAACGAATAAATCTTATACACACACACACAGCGACACGTCATGTTAGGCTCTTGCAGCACCATTTTACCTTTATTGTGTGCGCCATAAGATCAGTACAATGGTCAAATAGTCCAGCATTAGATGTCGCTGTGTGTACATATAGAAATATTTCGTGTTTATCATAAACGGCTCAATCGATTTGGATGAAAATTTTATTTAGATAAGGTTTCCTGAGGACAATCTATTATATACAAAATACATTCTATGAATGTCACAGAAGCGAGTGAAGAGGATCGCATCTTATGGCGCTCGGTTCTCTCTGCCTACCCCGCAAGGGACCTGGCGTGAAGATATACATACATAAAATCACCTAGGTACTAGGTATATAATTCGAATATTGTGCATCTTGTTTAAAATTCTAATGTATTAGCTAAACTTAAGCGTAGTACAATTTTTCTTGGCTATGTAATATCTGGCAAGATATATTACAAACCAATAAATATTGTATAATTTATGAGGAATGCTTCTCAGTAACCATTAAATCTTCACTAAGAAAAGGTTGGTCGTTATTCTAAATTATATACCTCATTGTGATTCTAGTATAGGAGACGCAAACTTCGAACACTCCTTTGAAAAGTTTGAATAAAACATATATTATTCCTTACTGCCAATAATTAAGGCGATATTAAGGCGAGCTCGGTGGCGCAGTGGTGAAACGCGTTGTTACGCTACTTTGACACCAACGCTCGTGGGTTCGATTCCCACACTTCCCACACAGTACAAACATTTGTGTGCATGAACATGTCTGTTTGTATTGGTCTCGGTATTTTCTATGTATAATAAGTATGTATTTACAAAAAAAAAATGTATTTACGTATGTTTATCAGTTGTCTAGTACCCATAACACAAGCTTCGCTTACTTTGGGGCTAGATGGCGCTGTGTAATTTGTCCGACAATATTTATTATTTATTATTCACATGACATCGTTTCGTAATATTAATGGATTTAATGGCCAACGTATCGCAATGAAATTTAAAAATTATATTTAATGCATTCATCATCATCAGCCGAGCGTAAATCCCGGTCTCATCCTACGCTTTCGTTTCGGAGCCCAGGATCCGCTTTCCGACTTTTACGTCTTCATTTCGCAAGGTCTTCGGCATCCGTCATAGTGAGACCAACAGAATGAGCGATGGCACGCATGTCATCCCCCACGGCGTCAAGCCAACACTTCTTGGGTCTGGCCCTTCTGCCGGGACCCGACGGAGGTGGCGTGGCTAGACATTTGTTCCCCACTTAACTTGTCGGTTTTTGTAAGATGTGGATGTAGGTACCAACGTAGGCGACACTCTTGCAGTTTTTCTGATGTGTCAGGGACACAAAGGCTACCGCAAATGCGGTAATTCTTTACGCGATCATTTCTCGTCACTCCGCACATCCAGCGCAATGCAATATCATCTCCATGAAACGCATCTCCTGCTTGTGCCGGTCACTAAAGTGGTTCACCTCCAAGATATCGCCACGAAACTCCTCAGAGAGCGCTATGGCTACCCTATCCTCTCCACCAGTGCACCGGTGTAGATCACCTTGTAGCTAGCCATTCCCAATAAGCCGGTATCTGCTGCCTTTCTACCGAGTCTCCTGAAGAAACGCCATGTCCACTTTTCGCCTGGAGAGCACATCGGCCAGCTCACTTGCGCATCCAGTCAGCTTGGCAATCTTCCAGATCGCGAAAAGGATTTTCCTTTTGGCTCGCGTCTTGGACTCCATGGATGTTGGTAGGGTCCCATGCACCCTCATTCATCACGGCAAACTTCAATGATAATCCTTCGAAATTACTTTATTGATATTATGGCAGAGACAACCAGCGATTGTTGTGTGACTATAGTCGTTTTTTAACTAGTCCATAGCTGTTTTATTTATAAACGAATTTCTACTTTCTTTTATAATTAAGTTAAGAAAACTGGCCATGTGTTTATTTTACTCGTTCACCGAGGGTACAAACGCAAAATGTAATTTGTAGTTTAATAAATCCGTAAAGAAATTTAATTGTGAAAGTTTTTTTTGATGATACTTAAACAACCGTGCTAGTTACAAGTACTCTTTAATTTTTTCTGTTATGTATACATATAAAATTAAATGTTAAAATAAGAAAAGGCATGCTCCATTGATTCGGACATGTATAAAGAATACAGGAAAAAGAATTACGAAACAGATATACAACGCGAAAGTGAAACGACGTAGAAGCCGAAGAAGGCCAAAACTTACTTGCCATGACCAAACTGATCGCGTTTTATCAGAAGGTGATGGAGCTCTAGAAACTGGCGAACGGTATGAGAAGAGCAATGAATGCCAAGTAAACAAGTGAGTTGTGTAAGGATCGTGATATGGCTCTGGGTTCTCTCTGCCTACCCCGCCAGGAATTTGGCGTGAAGTTAGATACAAATAGATATGCCTAGTCCGGCCATAAGTTCTGTTACAAATGAATATCATTTATTTTTTTATGAAGTAATGTAATCTTAATGAAACTTATATATGTACATATTACAGAAGTCTCAGCAAAAAACAAAAAAAAATGATTCTATTCGAAATGGCCACCTTTGGCTTTGATACGGGTCTTTAATCTGTCTGGTCACGAATCTATCGATTTACGCACAGTTTCCATGAGAAATTTAGCTACTGCTTGCTCCAGAGATTTCTTAAGAGACACAATGTCGGCGTATCCTTTCGAGCAGGCCCATGTTCTCTGACCTAAACTGACCTGACTAAACTGACCCTAATTTGTAGTATAAGGTGTCCAGATACATGCGACGTCAGTAGACAGAGTCCTAGCGGCATCTTTATTTCTCATGATAATATGTTTTGCTTCCTAAGGGGGTTTCCGCGAATTCTCGCTGTAACAGCATTAAGAACCTTTGTAGTTCTATCAGCACGCAATCGCCCCGATCTTTTATGTTCTTCAACAGAGGAAGTGCTGCTATATGTGTCGATGACTATTTCCTTTGACACCTCATTCCATATTGTAATTTAATAATAAACACGAAAAAATATGTAAAACGGGTGTGAAATAGAAAGAACTTTTGAACGACAGAAGTTTTTCAAAATAATTAAAGAGTTGAAAAAAAGAAAAGTTTCGATACTATATCATTCAGGTGCAGAGGCGTATTCTTCGTCCTATTCGTCTCCACGACGATCCTTAGAGCAGAAACGAGGTCCATGGTCCCATGAAGCCCGGAAGCTATAGTGACACTTTGAGACAATGCACTCCTGTCGGATCCGGGAGCTCGAAGAGCTTCATAGTGTGAGACATGACCTTTATACCGCGATAACTACGAGTACCACACTCCTGCACTGATCCCTTTTATTTGAAAACTGGAGTGACGATACTCAGTCTCCATTGAGTGAGATTTTTTCCGGTGACGAGTATGCGGCTACATAGAAATGATTTGAGATTAGAAATTGCAGAGATAAAATTATATTTTTTGAAACTTTTTGTCATCCGAGAACTATACAGCATGAAAGAAAACTTGTTTGGTATGTACACGGGTGTTTGTATGATACATACCTCACTTGAACTTGTAACCGCACTTTAAATTACTACCATCCATTTCAATCCCTTTTGCGAAAGTTTCTTTTGCAATAAAGCTACGTATACAAAACTTTAACCATTCAGAATTTCAAATCGATGAAATATAACCACCAACATAAACGAACAGGTAAATGGACGTTTAAATATTTATGTTGTGGTATTGTAAGGCTGTGGGAGGCTTTCAGTTTCCCAAATTGATCATGTTTTATCAGAAGGTGATGTCAGGAGCCTTAGAAACCGGCAACGTACATAATAAGAGCAATGAATGTTAAAGAAGCGAGTGAGGTGTGTAAGGATCGAGTCACGTGGCGCTCGGTTCTCTCTGCCTACTCCGCACGGGATTTGGCGTGAAGTTATAGATAGATAGATAGTATCCTTCGAAAATATTTTTATAAAAGGTCAGGTCTGGTGACCTGTGTGACCTTACAAGTCTGCGGCAGACATTTAACTTTTTTTGTCTTTTCTACTTTTCATAATCGTGTTTCATATTTTTAACTGCATTGTACTGGTTTCAAAATTAAAAAATCTACATAAATATTTACCTAGTAAAAATATATTCTTTTAATATTCACGGCCGAACCATTAATTTATTAGAAAAATGCGTAAAGGAACCTTGTATTGAATATAAAATCCAAATTAAAAATTCTTTTAAACGATGTATCACAAAATATTTTTTTCTTTTTTGTATGTAAGTATATCTTCATGGCACGTCCCTGGCGGGGTAGACAGAGAGCATCGAGCACCATTAGAAGCGGTCCTTGCATACCTCACTCGGTTCTTCAGTATTTATAGCTCTCTTCATGCACGGTCGCCGGTTCCTAGGGCTCCTGACATCATTTGAGAAGGCGTATCGAAGCGGTCCGTCTGGGAAAATACCTTCACCTCACAGAAAACCGTAGCCAAATAACAATCTCTCTGGCGGGTTGAAGTGTTCCTGCGTGTGAGAGAGGTCACCAGTAAGCGCTAATAAAGCTTGTAAATATGTGAGACGACACAGAGCCACAACTATTTCTCGTCTAAATTTCGATAGCTACGCCTAGTTCATTAGTTTTAAGACGGAGCAATATTTCTTTTAGACTACGGAAACGACTTCACATGAGGTGGGCCGCTTGATTGTTTGACTCCCGATGCTGTAAATAAAATACAAACCTATCGAAATTCAGTTACCAAGGTAGTCAAGTCGTTTCATAGACGTGCAAAATTTCAAGTTTGAAACTTGTAACTCAATTTATTAAAAAGTTATGGCTCATCAAATCCATTTCCATAGTAATTGGCTTGCGATCAAATTCTATGAGATACTCCGTGTACTGAAATTCAGACTAAAGGTAGATCCTAAATTTCAAGTTAAGGAATTCACATATGATTTTTTTTTTTACCTTTTAAATTTTCGCTTAAAATATATTAAGGTCATTCTTAGAATAAGAAACTAAATTAAAAGGAAAATTGAAATTATTTCTCTATTATTCATTAAATTTTGATTTTGAAGTTATATTTCTTTTGACGCGTTAATATATATTAAGATCATTCTAGTAACGGCACTCATATTCCCTGATCGGCTTATCAATAACGCTCTCCGCTTTATCTTTTATCTTCGCAAATTCGATCACATCTCTTCATCTATCGGTCTCATCTCAAATATCGTCAGTGTAAGCTAAAGCGGCTGGTTTGTTCACTTCACTCTATTCTCTATAATCATCTCTTTCCTGAACACTTGAAGTGCAAATTTCAGTATCTCTGCAACTCCCATGATCGGCAACTCCGATCTGAGAATTCTCTAACGCTCTCTACGCCTATTTACCATTCTGGCCTTATGTCGAACTCCTTTATGTTACAAACTGCGCGTCTGGTTTGCCCGGCCTGATTCTCTTAGAGGTGTCGCCAACAAATTCGATTTCATGAAGCAAATTCATGCCTACTTACTGGACAATTTGTCAAAACCATGATCCATTAATCATCGTTAAATTGATATTATGTTTATGAATGTGTATGTATGTATACTACCATATGTATTATAAAGTTATTATTTATGTAATAGTTGTGTATGTATATTTACTGTGTATAGTAATTTTAATTAAGTGTATCTGACTAATTTGCTTTCCTACTTTGTGTACCGATTCCCTGTATACTCTTCCATAAGGTTGTGTGGTAAAGAATGCTATTAGCATTAAGTCCGCCTTTTGTACCCTAGATATGTGGTAAATAAAGTTTTAAATAATTAATTATATTAATAAATACGAATTATTACGTTATTTTTATGCTCATGTGGACCGCCCACGCAACAATAATATTTTATGTAAAAATGTTGGCAGGCTTACAGGCATAAACACTTGCAACACATTAAGTATCACTCGCGTGTTGCCATTTGTGCTGCTAACTACTCCTCAGGAGTTAAAAAAATCTGATATGTCTCAAACATAATACTTTTCTACTACATAAGATTACTTAATAACTATTACATTCCTCTCTAAACGTAGTTACGTAATTTTCAACATTGTGTTTTGTTTATTAATTATCTTAATTAAATATTTTCTTTCTTCTTTCTTAATTAAATATTTTTATTTAACATCTACTTAATGTCAGACAATAAAAAGCCCCGGGCTTAATTAACTTAATTAAAAAACCTTTACATAAAGCCACGAACACACCTGTAATAAACGACCTAAAAATTAAATGTTCTCTTAATTACATCTGGGAAGATAACTGGACAATTAAGTGTGGGATTCTTGAATTTTGTTGAGAAAAAGAAACTAAATTAAAAGGAAAATCGATTTTGAAGTTATATTTCTTTTGGCGCGTTAGAGAAAAATCATGACAACAATTTTTATGACACCGACTTAAAATCGACACCACGAAGTTGGTTGGTATATATTTCTAAAATTTTGTTTGTTACTATATTCAAGGTAGTTATTCAAACACGTGTTTTATATCACTACAGATAAAATTAATATGTAAATATACACGTGTGTGCATGTCTTTAAATCTTATACTTCTTTTTCTTAGCGTTATCCCGCTTCCTAATCCATTTGGTTTGGCGGGGTCCCCTACCTAAGCCTAAGGATTTTGCGAAGATATTAATTATTACATGGAGCGAATACTATCAGACCTCCACAACCCAGAGGGTAAACCAGACCTATCTTAGGTAAAATCACACATCTTTCGAAATATAATTTCTTGGACGAGCGGGTTTCCTCACGATGTTTTCCTTCACCGCCGAGCAAGTGACAACCACAAATATGTACGTAAATCCGAAAACTGTTACACGCCAGTAGGCCAATTCTGCTAAATAACTGCAACTGCACTGCTGCGCGGCGTGTGTCAAAATGTGCACATTTTGACTTTATTCTGTTAAGCGATCTGACAGCAGCGGCGTTGCAGTAACGCTGCAGTAAATGCATCGCTATTCTGTTAAAAAACCTGCACTGCAATCGTATTCTGTTAAATTGTTTTGACATTTGTATAGCGATGACAGAAGTTTTGAAGGAGTTTATCTGCAGTTTGCTAACGTTAGTCTCAAGCAACTTTTGCGAAGGGAAATAAATATTCTGAAGCTGTGATTTATATGGCAAAATATTTGTTTTGCTTTGGGAAATGTTTGTAGGAATATTTGATTAAGTAAAGCTTCTTTTCACTTAGAAATTTCTCCACACCGGCAACCAAGGGCAATCGTGTGTGAAACTGTAGGAGTCAACATTAAGTAAAAATCCAATTTATTACTTTTAAATATGGTAACTTGACGTAAGGAGTAAAGTAGTTTATTTGCAGGATATGCACAGTTGCAGCGTAGTTGCAGTGCAGGAAATTTTAATAGAATACACTGGCACTGCACTATTCATGCATATATATATATATATATATATAGAAACCCTAGACTCCGAAGCGATAGGGTAGGATGCGATCAGGATTAACGCTCGGATTATGATAATGATGACATATAACGAAACTATAACAACAGGCAATTTGATCTAATCTAGCTTGTGTGCTTCCGCTACCGAACACTTTCACACAAAGTAGTTAAGATCAAATTGCCTATCTATTACCGATAACAATATTAAATTATTAATAAATATCATATACCATAAGATAAGAAATAGTGAGATAAGGAAACGTTGTGGTCTGAAAGAAGATGTAGTGACAAATATTGAGAAAGGTATGCTGAGATGGTTTGGCCATGTCGAGAGAATGGAAGAACGATTGACGAAAAAAGTGTATAAGGCGAGTGTGAATGAAATTGTTGGAAGGGGTAGACCTAGGCGGACGTTTCGAGATCAAATCAGGGACGTCCTGAAAAAAGGCCAGGTCAAGAGTACCCTAAACCGAAGAGCATGTATGAAGGGAATAATGAGAGTGGACGAAGCGAAACAAGTATGTAAGGATCGTAGCAAGTGGAAAGAAGTGGTCTCTGCCTACCCCTACGGGATAGAGGCGTGATTATATATATATGTATATACCATAGTATAGCATTTAAAGATATTTTAAAATTTTTGTAGGCATTTTTGTTTTACGTTACGCGAAAGAAGTATAACTTCATACGTACATAAATACACACTTTTTTACGAATTGGTAATCAGATATGCACCTTTCGTGCTTCATATTATATCGTTCCGTCACAAGTAACATACAATGTGGGTTTTTTACGTATAACACTAGATTTTACTGAAGTAACACTGCTTTATGTAGACAATGCTGTGATATTAGCAGGAACACCAGCTGAACTGCAAACTTTATTGACAATAATGAAAGACGGTTGTATCGAGAAGGGCTTACATACTTACTGAATGCGAAGAAAATAAGGTTTGAAAGAGGAGAAACCAGAACCGTTTCGATCAATGATAATATACCAATGAACAAGTCACGGCACATGGGACTATTGCTAATGTGTCGGAAATTATTGGGCTATTGAAATGAGATTTTGAGGGATAATTAGAACTGGACTATTACAGAAGAGGGACGGAGGCCTGCCATAACTATCATATGGTATCATTATTTGGCAGGCGGTGGCTCGCTACTCACTGGATGGACTCCCGATATGCCAGAGAAAGTCGGCCAGAGGCAACACTGGTGTGAGTGACTCAGGGGTGTCGAGAGGTATGCTTCGCTTTCTCCGAAGTTACTCGCGGCATTATGCCCTTTAATACTTCTACCCCTGGAGCATATCACCTGATAGAGCAATATGCTCCTCCTATCGACTCCTCTCTGGACGCCAATGAAGGCAAGCCAGAGCTGAGAGTCCTGCAAGCAACCAGAACCGTTACGTTTGATGATGAAGTGTTGGAACAACTGGTGATTGTCTTTGATCTTGTTTGCGCTTTCAGCATGGATAGAAGGTACACCCCTAGTATCGAAAGACGGAATAGTGCTGGGAAAAGTGTGAATGAAGCGTTGGGAAACTTGGTAGTAAAATCTTAAGCCAGAAGGCACAGCTCGTTATACGCAACGGAGTGCTGATCTTAATGGTAACTAATGGAAGCGAGAGCTGTACAAATAGTAGGCTAAACGCGGTCGAAATACGAACGTTGTACAAAATTTGTGGCGTAACGGTTGTAGATCGCGATCGAAATGACGATGTTAGTAACAGAGTTGATTTGAAACCTTGGTCTTGAATGTCTTTTTCTCTTTCAATGTCAACATAAGAAGAGCCATGCTCCGTTGGTTCAGACACAGAAAAAATGTAGAAAGAAAGAGTTACCAAACAGATGTACAACGCGGAATTAGAAGGATCTAGGTGCAGAGGATATGGCCAAGGAAACCCAAAATTTATCTGCCATGACCAAATAGTTGGTGGTAGGTTGGTAGGTAGGTGGTAAAAGGATGTAGGAGCCAAGGATATGGCCAAGGAATGCCAAAATTTACCTACCATGACCAGGAGTCCTAGGAAACAGGCGTAAAAAGAGCTATGAATGTTAAAAAAGCTAGCGTAAGAATTGACCTCAAGACAACAAACTACTATAAATAGACAACAAACTACTATTTTTATTAAGCTGAATTTCTATTCAGTGCTATGTTACATAAAATATATAGCCATTGTATAAGAAAAAGCATCAGCAGTTTGGTAGTAAAATAATTATGAGAAATTTATTTACGTCAATATACACACACACAGTCACAAACATCATCTAAAATCATTTTCCAAAAAAGATATGAAACACCTTAGCTGACCTTCAAATATAAACATAATTTCGGCTTTGGAGAGAATTACAACAACATAGCTTAAAATAAATGAGACATTTAGCTGTACATACGTAGTCAAATTGTTTCAACACAACCAAATTAATGTTTTATAATGCAAACACTTTTCAGTGTTGCCTCTGTATAACATCCTGTTTATATTTACTTTTGGTAGAAAGTCCCAAAGAACGAATGCGGTTACTATGTAGTACATTAGTCAAGGAGAGATTTATAGGTTTACACTGGACGCCGTGAAACTGTGCACACGGTGGAAATAAAATACTATTTTTAAAAATTTACCGGGTATTGTGCGCGTTTATTTCAGATTATCTTCTGAAATGTGTTTCGTGAAATTTTATATGAATAGAATAGAAAATATAAAACGCTGCTTTCCTTATTATGAAATGATCTTCTTCTTAGGGCTATAGGGTAGGTATAGGGTAAGCCTAAGGGTTTGACGAAGGTACTGATTTTGACATGGAGCGACTGCAGTCAGACCTCCACGACCCAGAGGGAAAACCAGACCTTTCTTAGGTTAGGTCACACGTATTTCGAAATATATATTTTTTTAACAACTGGACGTCCGGGTTGTTTTTCATCACCGCCAAGCAAGTGATAATTACAAATATGTACATTAATCCGAAAGCACGAGTTTAATGATACATGCCGGGATTTGTATCGTGTAACAGTAGATTTTATTTACACTACGTCGGGAGGCATACAAGCATATGGCCCACCTGATGTAAAGCGGGTACCGTAGCCTATTAACGCTTGCGATATATTAAGTATCACTCGCGCCATGCCTCCTCTGCTGCTTACACAGCAACTTCTTGGGAGCTTAATGGTGACCTCACTCACACGGAAGAACACAACAACCCTCTAGGGAGTTGTTATTTGGCTGCGGTTTTCTGTAAGTTGGAGGTACTTACGGACGGGCTGCTTTGATGCGCCCTACCTCTCTTAAAATATCCAAACCAAGGCAAACAGACATGTTCATGCACACAAATGTTTGCCTTGTGTGGCAATCGAACCACGAGCGTTGGTGTCAAAGTCGCGTCATTCACGACTGAGCCACCGAGGCCGTCATAATCATTGCTCCTCTTATGCACGCTCGCCGGTTTGTAAGGCTCCTGACGTCACCTTCTGATAAAACACGACCAATTTGATCATGGTATGCAAGTCTTAGCCTTCTTCGGCTCCTGCATCCTTCTACTTTCGTGTCGTGTATCGGTTTCGTAATTCATTCTTGATGCACACTGTCTACATGTCCGGCGGATCCTGCCTCTTCTTATTTTAACACCGACCCTCTCTTTCAGACCAGCTCTATTTCTAACAATATCATTGCGAATACGATCTACAAGCGTTACGCCACAAATTTTGCGCAACGCTCGTATTTCGACTGCGTTTATTCTACTTTCTTGCTCTCTCGACCATACCCAGCTCTCACTTCCATAACTTAGTGTTGGGATTAGCACCGCGTTGTGTACAGCGAGCTGTGCGCTCTGGCTTAAGCTTTTACTGCCAAGTTTTCCCAACGCTCCATTCACTCTATTCCCAGCACTCACACATCTTTCCACTTTCGTTCTGGTTGTCTCTTTTTCAAACACCATTATCTTGGTTTTCTTCTCATTCAATTGTAAGCCTTTCATCATACGAGTACAATCATCTTTCATTGTTGTAACTAGTGTTTGCAGTTCGGATGGAGACTCTACTATTAATATCGCGTCATCTGCATAAAGCAGGCAGTTGACCACTGAGTTACCCATTCGCATTCCCACATTGCGTTCGTTCTGGTTTCCTTCAAATACTATTATTTTCGTTTTCATTGCAATCAGTTGTAAGCTTTTCTACATATGAGCGCCTTTCATCATTGTGACTAGTATTTGCAGTTCAGATTGTATTTTTGCAATTAGCATGTCATCATCAGAGAAGACAATTGACCACTTGGCCACCTATGCGTAATCTTCATTCGTAGATGTTACTTACTGTAAACAACTATCAAAATACAGAACAGATGATAGCTCACAACCCTGTTTGACACCAATATTGACGTCAATCCAAGGCGACTAGCCGGCGCCCACCCGCACACGCGCTCTACCTACAACCCTTGCAACATTTGATTATTTTAATATAGTATCATTGTGATTAGTAGTAATTCTAACTACAAAAATCTTACCTAGTTAGATTTTTGTAGTTAGAATTACTACTAATCTTACCTAGTTAGATTTTTGTAGTTAGAATTACTACTAATCACAATGATACTATATTAAAATAATCAAATGTTGCAAGGGTTGTAGGTAGAGCGCGTGTGCGGGTGGGCGCCGGCTAGTCGCCTTGGATTGTTTAGTTTTAGTTATAAACCACAAAAAAAAAAACTGTTTTTATTTTTATACTACGCCGGGGATCATACAAGCATACGGCTCACCTGATGTAAAGCGGGTACCGTAGCCTATTAACGCTTACGATATATTAAGTATCACTCGCGCGATGCCTCCTCTGCTGTTTACACAACAACTCCTTAGGAGCGCACTGGTGACCTCACTCACACGCAGGAACACAACAACCCTCTCGGAAGTTGTTATTTGGCTGCAGTTTTCTCTGAGGTGGAGGTACTTCCCCAGACGGGCTGCTTTGATGCGCCCTACCTCCCTTAAAACATCCAGACCAAGCCAAATAGACATAGTTTAGTGTTAGTTATAAACCATAAAAAAACTGTTTTATTTTTTATACTACGTCGGGGGGCATACAAGCATACGGTTCACCTGATGTAAAGCGGGTACCGTAGCCTATTACCGCTTGCGATATATTAAGTATCACTCGCGTGATGCCTCCTCTGCTGCTTACACAGCAACACCGAGCTTACTGGTGACCTCACTCACACGCAGGAACACAACAACCCTCTCGGAAGTTGTTATTTGGCTGCGGTATTCTGTGTGGTGGAGGTACTTCCCCAGACAGGCTGCTTTGATGCGCCCTACCTCTCTTAAAACATCCAGACCAAGACAAACAGACATAGTTTAGTGTTAGTTATAAACCACAAAAAAATATCTGATGTAAAGCGGGTACCGTAGCCTATTAACGCTTACGATATATTAAGTATCACTAGCGCGATGCCTCCTCTGCTGCTTAAACAGCAACACCGAGCTTACTGGTGACCTCATTCACACACAGGAACACAACCCTCCAGAGAGTTGTTGTCTTCCTGCGACCACGGACGCTGCAAATCATTCGAAACGTCAGGCTCAACAAAATAAAACTCGCGATACTTCCGTTAAAAATTGTTTAATTCAATGTGTAACAATCGCGAAAACTTGACAACTCTTTAGGAGCTTCCTGCTAACCTCATTCATAAGCAGGAACACAACAACCCTACAGTGAATTGGTATTTAGCTGCGGTATTCTGTGAGGTGGAGGTAATTCTCCAAACGGGCTGCTTTGATGTACCCTACCTCTCTTTCGTTTATATGCTTCAATGTTTACGATAATTGCTTGAAGATTTAGTCAAGCTTATACGTGTTTAATGTGCTTTCTATTTTATCGCTTGATTGGATCGTTAGAAGCGTTTGACAGTGTCTGCGAGAGGCTTCATCAAACAGTTCCATCGTCACGCGACACGATTTTTTTTTTACATGAACATGATGAACAACAAACATGCATATGGTCTGTCGCTAGCACAAGCCCCCGCTGTTAACAATGCAACTACTCATCTTCTGGTGACCTCACTCACTCGTAGGAACACAAAAACCCTCCAGGGAGTTGTTTATTGGATCCCGTCTTCTATGAGGTAGATGTATTACCCCTGTCGTGCCCTATCTCTCTTTCGCCAGCTGGCTCTGGTTTCGTCTGTCGTTAAGCAGGGTGCACAACGTGCAGATGAGGTCGGCTTTGGCTCTAAAGGTGACATTGATCCACTTACACCCCAAATTTTTGCGTAAGCAAATATGTCATCATCATATCAGCCGAAAGACGTCCACTGCTGAACATAAGTCTCCCCCTTAGACTTCCACAGGAATCGGCTTTGTGCTGCTTGCATCCAACGACTTCCAGTGATCTTTACAAGATCGTCTGTCCATCGCGTGGGGGGTCGTCCTACGCTGCGTTTTCCGGTTCGTGGTCGCCTATCGAGAACCTTTTTGCAAATATGTGGCCAAAATAGAGTTATGTGCTTGCCATAAAATCGCTTGACCGGGTCGGAATCTTGTAATGTAGCATCGATAGGAGTGTACTTCAGTCAAGAGCTCATATAAGTACCAGGAGGGTGCAGGGTACGAAACGATAATCGGGCACGGTCATACTTGTCCATTTTCTAAGTACCTTATCTCTCGTAGTTCACGAGGAAAAGATATCTTACTTATACTACATTTATGAAATTTTAAAATTGAATTAGTTCATAATCACCTGTTTCTCTTCCTCCAGTCATAATTTTTTTTATTCTTGTCATTTCATACTCTTCCTAGGCATTGTACGCAATAACGGACAGGACATGAAACACGTTGGAAATTATTGGCTTGTTTTCATTGAGTTTCAAAGTAGCTGATCTATATATTTAAATTAAAAAAACCACAAATCTTGAGTTTTGTGGTTTTTTTAATTTATAATTTAATAAAAGTTGATATGGAGTAAAAAAAATTGTTTATATTATACATGCTTGGGTACTGTACCTATCAAATTTTTGGTTCCGTTTCCTAATCCCATAGGATCAGCGGGGCCACTGTCTAAGCCTAAAGATTTGGCGAAAATGCCATCACACTTCCACTACTCAGAGCGGACAACCTCGACAAAAAAAGTGTCTAAGCGTGTTCTTAGACACTTTTTTTATACCACTAAGGTGGGAAACAACCGTACGGCCTACCTGATGGTAAACAGTTACCGTACCGATATTTTCAACACAAGGTGTCACTCTTGCGTTGCCGTCCCTGTAAGAACCTCTTCACTTTGCTTGCTTTAACTACAAACAATATATAGTAGAAAGGTACAGAGAGCAGTGATAGCCCAGTGGATAAAGAACCGGTCTATTTAATAACTGGTCATCGGTTCGAATCCTGGCATGTACCACTAAATTCGTGTTTTTGGATTTATGTACATATTAGCAATTATTACTAGCTCGTCGGCGGAGGAAAACATCGTGAGGAAACCAGCACGTTCAAGTAATTATACTTCAAATGACGTGTGATCTAACCTAAGAAAGGTTATGGCTTTCCCTCAGGGTTGTAAGGTCTTACGGCATCTTCGCCAAATCTTTAGGCTTAAATATATAAATATAAATATTGGCGGACAAATTACACAGCGCCATCTAGCCCCAAAGTAAGCGAAGCTTGTGTTATGGGTACTAGACAACTGATAAACATACGTAAATACATTTTTTTTTTGTAAATACATACTTATTATACATAGAAAATAGTGAACCCCGCCTAATGGATTAGGACACGGGGTAACGCGAAGAATAATGGATCGGGGGGTTATACTAGATAGGCAGCTACATTTAAATACTCACGTAGATAATATCATTAACAAAGCACATGTTTGGATTTATCATGCGCTCGAGTATTGAATTTAAGCGACCATCAACCTTTCTTAACTTATATTAATTCGTCCCCAATTGGAATATGCTCTGCCTATACGGAATCCATTTATGATAAATATATAAATGCTCTCGAGAAAGTAGAAAAAACCAGTTGAGAACACGTAATCTTGCATTGCCAGAGGAACACCTGGCTCGTCAATTATATAACAATTCATTTTTTAGGGTTCCGTACCCAAAGGGTAAAACGGAACCCTATTACTGAGGCTCCGCTGTCCGTCCGTCCGTCCGTCCGTCCGTCCGTCCGTCCGTCCGTCTGTCACCAGGCTGTATCTCATGAACCGTGATAGTTAGACAGTTGAAATTTTCACAGATGATGTATTTCTGTTGCCGCTATAACAACAAATACTAAAAAATAAAATAAAATAAATATTTAAGGGGGCTCCCATACAACAAACGTGATTTTTTTACTGTTTTTATAGATAGTGGTACGGAACCCTTCGTGCGCGAGTCCGACTCGCACTTGGCCGATTTTTTTTTTAATAATTTCGGCCTTTTGATCATGTTCCTTAAGAGATAGGAACGGTGTTCCTGAACATTCCTATTCTAATTTTTAGGGTTCCGTACCCAAAGGGTAAAACGGAACCCTATCACTGAGACTTCGCTGTCCGTCCGTCCGTCCGTCCGTCTGTCACTAGGCTGTATCTCACGAACCGTGATAGTTAGACAGTTGAAATCTTCACAGATGATGTATTTCTGTTGCCGCTATAACAACAAATACTAAAAAATAGAATAACATAAATATTTAAAGGGGCTCCCATACAACAAACGTGATTTTTTGCTCGTTTTTGCTCGATATTGATAACGGCAACAGGTAGACACTTGAAATCTTCGCAGAATATTTAGTTATATATTCACTTTAAGAATAAATAATTAAATTAAAATAAAATAAATACATATTTAATATTTATTTAATTCCCATACAACAAACGTGATTTTTTGCCGTTTTTATAGATAGTCGTACGGAACCCTTCGTACGCGAGTCCGACTCGCACTTGGCCGATTTTTTATTCTGAATCCGAATCTGAAGGCAAAAAATAAACAAACACATAGAATTCATATAGGAACGGTGTTCCTGAAAAGTTCCTACGAACTATGCACTGTAGATGTTTTTCTAATCGGTTATGGTATGATGAGCTATTAATGAAGTACGACTTACTCACATTAAAAAATAGGAGACTTAAGCTTGAATCCTTGTTCCTGCAGGATATATGCCATTGTAGGTACGATTGTATTCAGCTTAATAATAAATTATGTTATAGGGTGCCTTCAAGAGTACATTGTCGGAAACTCATTCAACTATTTGCAATGTCTTTTTGCCGCACAAATGCAGGATCACGTTCTCCAATGTATAGAATTGTCCACTCTTATAATACATACTTTAACACCATGGAGATCTTGGCCACACGTGTAAGTATATTTAAGAAAAATATAACAGATGCGTTAAAGCAAACACCATAACAGACGCCTTCCATCAGGCGTTTCTAAAATTCATATGATGTTATCCTCATTGTGTTGAAAATATTTACTTATGTTTTTTATTTTTTCTCTCTTTTTATTTATGCCACAATTTCTCAAGTTTTTAAGTAAGTAGTTGTTAACAGTGTGGATGGCACGATGATGTTGTATGTTTATAATGAATATTTTGTAATACATATTGTGTTTACTGTTTGTTAACCCAAATAAAAAACGACGTGCTTAGTACAGAAAATATGACCAGTTGCTTGGATAGTCCAGTTTTTCATTGATTTGAAGATATCCTTATTTTGTCTCTCTACTGCCTACTCAGCTTATTCGTTAATAATGCGCCGTAGAATTGAAACAATTTCATGCATTATGTGCGTCATGAATCAAAAAAATGTTTTCGTAAAAACGTAGGTGTCATAACTTGCTTTTAGGGTTGTGTAATGAAGTTAAATAATCCTTTACTATATTTTAGGCGTGCAAGAAAAATATGGTACGCAGTAACAGGGTTGATAATGGATGTTGCTATTTTTCAAGGAAATGAACGTAATTTAAAAGGTCTTGTTTTTGGGTTCCTTGCCTAAAGTGCAAACCCTGTTTAATGAACTTGGTTGTGTGTCTGTCTATCACGAATCACTAGCTCGTAAGTTAAATATTTTTTACATCTGAGAATATTTTTTTACATAAATATTGGCCCAAAATTAATTATTATTTCGTTTCGTAACCCAACACTAATTTTTTATGTTCACATGTGTTGTTTGTGCGACATCGGGAGGCATACGAGCATACAGCCCACCTGATGTGAAGCGGTTGTTGTAGCCTATGAACGCTTGTAATGTACGAGTATTAAGGATCACTATCACGATGCCACCTTCCTGCTAACACAGCAACTACTTACGAGCTTACTGGTGACCTCAATAACGTTTGAGTTGTTATTTAGCTGCAGTTTTCTGTGAGGACCCGTCTGGAGAAGTACCTCCAGTACTTCTCCAGACGGGTTGCTTTGCCTTTGTATACTTACATATATTGATGAGCTCGTTAGCGTAGTTAAAGCAAAAAAGGTAAAGCAAAGTGAACCTCAGTCTATCTATGGTTGGTTTTTCCTATCTCGAGCTTCAGAGGACACACTGTGTACCTAGGGCGGCTTGAAAATTCTTATTATTTGTTTACACTTTAAGATTGGGATGCTTACACAATCTCTACACTCTTAATTGAATATCGATTTATCTATCTTTCATTAGAATCTCATGGGCTATATTCAGCGAGATATACCACGTGTAGAAGAGGACTTTGACTCTAATCATAATGCTGAGTCACTTACACTTATTTCCAGAAAATATAAAGTAACATGAGGTACGTTCCAGCACCGTTCTGATCTTTTCCATGTAGTAAAATGGAGCAAGACTTTTACTTAGGATAGCCCCTCCAGTGCATAATAACTCAATGCCCATGAACGAGGCATAAATAACCGCATCTTTTGACTTAGAAGTTTGATTTTCTCACTGCTCGAAGGGATAGACCTGAGTATTTGATATTAATTTCAGCTTGATAGCTCTATCCGTCGGGAATACTAAAAACGTATGACTATTCTAAAAGAGGTCTGAAACAATTCCCACATTTCACACAACACTTCAAATTAACTTGTAACTAATTTGAATTGATTACATTACTGGACCCGGCAGACGTCGAAAGCAGCGCCTCATTAAATTCAATCTCAAGATTTGGTGACATACAGATATCAACGCCATTTGGCTTCAATTGTGTTTTCAAACCATCAAGGAACCCATTGAAATACACACACAACATTTTATCCAAATCGGTCCAGCCGTTTAGGAAAAGTTAGGTGACATGACATATTGTAATTTGGTAATAAACCCGAAAAAAATATATAAAACGGCGGGAAATCGAAAGAAGTTTTTAACATAATAAACGCGTTCAAAATTCAAAGTAATTAAAGAGTTGAAAAAAAGAAAAGTTTCTATGTATTTATGGCCAGACTAGTTGTATAAATTATAATTTACCATAGATATACAACGTAAAAGTAGAAAGAAGGCCAGGCCGAGCAAGGCCAAGACTTACCTACCATGGCCAAATTGATCGTGTCCTATCCTAGGGTGATATCAGGAGCCTTAGAAATCAGTGAGCGTACATGAGGAAAGCAATGACTGTCAGAGAAGCAAGTGAGGTTCATAAGGTTCGAGTCATGTGACGCTCATGCCTCTCTGCCTACCTCGCAAGGGATTTGGCGTGAAGTTATAGATATATAGATATTTACCACAGGGAGACTTTGTACAAAAGTCTGCGTGCTTTGTACAAAACCTCTGTCTTACCTATTTCTATCACCAAGCAATTTATATATCTGTGTTCCGGTTCGAAGGGTGAGATATGGCAGAGAAATGACTGGGTACTGTGATGAAACAGCCTTAGGTCACAAGATTGGCAGCGCGCGAGTAGTGTTGTGAGCGTCAATAGGCTGCGATCACCGCTTACCATCTAATGCGGGTCGCATGCTTGTTTTCGAATCTAGTTGTATAAAAAAGTATATAGATAATTTATCATAGTATTCCAAAAATATTGTGTCAATCTGTAATCGGTATTTATGTACGAATGTGACAATTATGTTATGACTAGTTTTTATGTAAATGCTGCTGATTGACCAATAAATAAATATAAATAAATATTGTCGGACAAATTACACAGCGCCACCTAGCCCCAAAGTAAGCGAAGCTTGTGTTATGGGTACTAGACAACTGATAAACATACGTAAATATTTTTTTTTGTAAATACATACTTATTAATACATAGAAAATACCCAGACCAAGAAAAACAGACATGTTCATGCACACAAATGTTTGTACTGTGTGGGAATCAACCCCACGAGCGTTAGTGTCAAAGTAGCGTAACAGCGCGTATCACCACTGCGCCACCGAGCTCGTCATGAAATAAATATGAAAACCACCAATGAAAAAAAAAGAAATAAATTTAAAAAATAAATTCTAAAGTTTAGAGGAATTTTGCTTTCACAAACGGTAATGTTAATTGCCTGCAATCTTCTTTGGTTGATTTCCCAATTGGGCTATTTAAAACTAAAGACATTTATCACGGCAACCAACTTCTCGATCGTCTTTATAAATTTGAACAACGTGCAGATGAGGTTTCGTTCATTACATTTGTTGGACCAGACGTCGATCCAATTCAATTTAAGCACACTTATTATAGAAAATTGCATGATTGTCACTTCCTCGTCGGCAGAAAGAAAATATATTTTGAAAGACTTGACCAAAGAAACATCTGGTTTTCCCCTTTGGTCTATGGAAATCTGATGGTAGTCGCTTCATCTAAATATCAGCATCTTCACTAAATAACTATGCTTAGGTAGGTAGGTGGAAGATACGGACCAATTATTTTGTTAATAGCTACTTGTATCTATCTACAACTTTGGATGTATGGGATCCAGCTGTGGGGTAGCTGCAGCAATTCAAACATCTCAGTATTGCAACGGAAGCAAAACATTATTCTCCGAACAATATCACAAACCCCAATGCTTGTCACCAATGACGAGATCCACACAAACCTCCAGATAGCCACTGTCAAGGAAGAAATCCAAATCACTGCCCTAAAGTACCAGAGACGTTTGGAAAATCACCAATGCGCTTGCTGCCAGACTAACATGCCAGAGCTACACGAAAAGGCTTAAACGAAAGGACATACTCAAATTGCATATTCCATCTAGCTGACCTGCACAACCAAATGAGTAGATGTCTCCACTGGGAGATACATTCTGTACAAAGTACTCGGCCATCAACAAATCTGTTTATAGTCAAGAGACTGATGATCGCAGATAAACAAACAAAAAAAAATCTACAACTTCACGCCAAATTATTTGCTGGGTAGACAGAGTGAACAGCAACACACTCCCACACTCTGCTACCACGTGACTCGGTGCTTACACATCTCGCACGCTTCTTTAATATTCCTAGCTTTTCTCATGCATTCACGCCCGATTTTACGACTCTGACATCACCTTCTGATAAAACACGACTCATTTGATCATAGTAGGTAAGTCTTGTCCTTCCTCGGCTTTTACATCTTTCTACTTTTGTGTTGTATAGCCGTATTGTATTTTTCCTTCCTGCATTCTTTCTGCATGCTCGAAGCAATGGACACACTCTTTCAGCTACGAAACATAATAAAATCGGTTGACTAATGGAGGAGAAAAAGGTACGCTGATATGAACCCGGACCCCGAGCCAATAGTTGCTTTTGTACGAAGCGTGTTCATTCTCGGTAAGTCTTACCAATAAGCCTGTTGCCCGGGTGCATCGTGGTCGATGAATACAAAAGATAAGATAGCAGTTAGTCCACTATATGAAGTGTTGAAATTCAATGTATAGATTGTAATGTGTAGTCTACTTTCGATAATGTATAATTTTAATCTTTCATGGCTGTTTATATTACTGTTGTAGCTAGGATGTTGCAGAAGCCTTTATCGGGAAAGTATAAAAACAAATCACGGTAAGTCCCATATCTACAAAAGTAATACTTTCAATAAAGTTATTTTGTAGTTTAAAATGTACCTTTGTCACCGTGAAACAAGAACTACTTAAAGTTGTGTACTTGTATATTTATATATTGGAAAATGCGTGAATGATCGCAATTCGACCATAATCCTTATTGAATATTCAAAGAAAACGTATACACATTTGCATGTTTTCTACTTTTTTTCCTACCGTTTCCGTAATGTCTTATAAATAATACGAACTAACTACTAAACAGAATCTCGTTAATGTTAATTCTTTTACTTGTACAGATTCCACCGTACAATCAGTGATTGCACGGTACCGCCATATGTTGTATAAAATATTTTGATAATGCCGTAAAGGCGAAACCGGTCGGTAACAATAATCTATATAGATAAATAAAATTAGAGTGTCTGTTTGTACGAGTAATATTAAAACAACCGCTTTTTACTAAATGCATATGGATGTATATACGGTACTTATACCAAAATTAATATTTTTACAATTGTTGTCTGTCTGTTTGTTCCGGCTAATCTCTGAAGCGGCTGGACCGATTTTGACGGGACTTTCACTGGCAGATAGCTGATGTAATAAGGAGTAACTTAGGCTACTTTTATTTTAGAAATGTTATTTATTTTTATTAATATAAATAAATAATATACCATGCGGACGTAGTCGCGGGCACAGCTAGTTAATAAATAAAATTGTGAAGTGGAGTCTGTGCAAGTGCAAGAATTAACATTAACGAGATGTCTTCAAAATTCCACCGAGCGCCTACAATCAACAGTATCAACATAACTAAACACAATGACTGAAAAGCAAAATCGATTTACAAAACAATCGCATAGTTGTCGAAATTCAATCGTAAATTATTATTTTAATCAATTTCATGTTAAATTGACTTCGCATATCTTATATTTATTTTACATAAACATATTATACATATATTTTATCTTTTTGTACACCTTCTCCATATGAACTTTAACTATGTCAAATCTCATACTCATCGGTGAGCGTAATGTACTCGTATTTAAAAAGGGTACAATTTTTTTTCTTCACGTGTTAATGCATAGAAATTACTCGGTATTTATTGCTCAGTAATCACATGATACGGAACCTTCAAGTAGTCCTTAATTGTCAAACATTACATTAATGTTACAAACACAACAACTGAATCTATCCGTAGAACTTTATAAAATTTAACCACATACAGGCGATTTCTATTTGTTATAATATACAAGAGTAAGTGTTCTAGTCATTTGATGGAAAACGCAAATGAAAATTTCTTGTGGGGACCGCCATCACAGCAACGAGTTGTGCTGATTATACCCATCCCGTCGGATGGTATAAGTGCCTTTCCACGCCCCGCTTAAAGACCCAGGGTTAATTGAAGTGGAGAACACGTGCGCTGGGTGCGAATTACATGTCCCTATAGTTCAACAAAAATAACCTGTTTACTTTGGCGTAAAGGTGAGCGCCGTCCACTTACACACCGGATGCCTAAAGCACTAAAAAAGTACTAAAAGTTTTAGTATTAATCAAATTCGAACATTCTTTTAATTTTATTGTTAGAACCCATGTTCAGGGTCAACAAAGAGCTAGCTTAAGCGTCTCGATTCGACTTTAAAATCAAAGTTAGGCCCATTTTTCATCGGCAACTTTATAATGGTTTTTCCTCGAACTCCTTTTACAAGAAAGTAACTAACTCGATCCATAGAGAATACTCTATAGTCCACAGATAATTAAAAGTCAGACTTTGAGTTAAGTATACTCACAGACGCCGGCCAAGGGACAGATTTCCAACTATCAAGCGATAGCGAGTATGGCATCAAATTCTTATACATTTTCTGTTTCCATGAGTTGAATTATTAAATAAGTAATTTAACTGAACAATAAGCAAGCTCAAATCCGCCGCATATGCAGTTAGGAAAATCAGACAATTGACTGATGCGCGCTTAGTCTATTTCAGTTACTTTCACAGGATTATGTCGTATGGTATACTATTGTGGGGAAAAGTGGCTGATATTGAAATATTTTTTATATTACAAAAGAGAGCCATCTGCTCTATTTATAACTTGAGCTCCAGGGAATCACTTTGACAATTGTTTAAAGAAATAAATGTTCTGACGGTTAGGTACGTCTCAGAATATTTAAGAAAAGATAATGTAAAATATAAAGGCGTTTCCAAATTCAGTGAAAATATTGGAAGCAGGAATTGACTGCGTATAACGGTACATGGGTTTGCTAAGACCGGGCGGTATTTTGTAGTAAATTGTATTTGATTCTAAAATAAATTGGCTCAAACAGTTCTATCGATTACTGACAATATATGTCGAGAGGTTCAAAGAGCATTTCAAATATACTCTTTGTACGAAAGATAATTACAGAATTGATGTATATTTGGTAGTCTAGAAATGAATAAGAACATATTAATATATCTTTAATTTTACTACTTGTCAATATTACATACTGACATAAATTTATTGTAACAAAAATTGACGTGTAAAAACACGTAGTGAAAATTTCTTAGTTTCCATTTTGTATATACAATTTATATAATATCTATTACGTTATTATATTCTTCAAAGTTTCAACTTTGATAAAACCTACTTGAATAAAGTTGGGCAAACAGTGACATCATGTGACATGCTGGAGTAAAAGTGCGTCAATGCAACCCAACTGGATAAATACCTCCACGTAAACCGCAGCCAAATAATAACTTACCAGTGAGTGAAGTGGTCAGTAAGCTTCTGAAGAGTTGTTCTGCAACTATAAATTGAAGGTTACGGTAACCACTTTACATATCAGATGGGAAACTTTTGATTAAAGAGACTAAAAGGCTATTCTATTCATTATAGTATTGTAATCAAAACTACACTCGATTGACAATTTTCGTTTTATTATTCCCAACTAGCATACAAGCTGTCAGTCCCGGCTGTTTAAACAGCTGCTGAATGGCTTAAAAATAACAATACAGCAGAACAGCTAATATAGAGCTATTGACTTGTTATTTATTCTCGATGAGAAAATGCTCATGCATACCATATCGCTGTGGTTATGTCGGAATCCTACTACGGTCAAAAGAGTCTACTGTTCTGGACAGATCTACCGACTAAAAACTTATCGGTGTTTCTTCTCGGCGCTTGAAACTCTGCCAGTTTCGGGAACGATTTTGGTGTCACCTCCGAAACTGACTTGTCGAAAGCCTACTTATGAAATTTGTGCTAGTTGGGTTAGACCTACGTAGAATTTCGTTCTTATATTTCACTATCGACTCATCTCGGCTTCGCATGTATAGATAGATAAATTAATACTTTATTTGTCCACATTGGTGTTAAACTATTTACGTAGTCGGGTAATATCTATCTATCTATATGAAAATTAAATGATAAAATATTTATTTTTCACCATTAGTTTACATAATGAGTAGCTTGTTACAAAGAACTCCATAGATTGGGTGGACTGAAGCCTAAACTAGAAAAAAAACCAGTATTCCAGGACTCCAGGACACTCTATAACTTCACACAGAGAGAGATCCAAGCGCCACATGACTCGATCCGTACACACTTCACTCCATGCATTACCATTCATAACTCTTCTCATGGGCGCTCGCCGGTTCAAAGGCTCCTGACATCACCTTCTGATAAAACACGATCAATTTGGTAATGGTAGGTAAGTCTTGGTCTTACCTACCATTCCTGTAGTGGACGAATACTGAAATGATGATGATGGTTTGCCTATATACGCTACTTCTTATGACTAACACCCAACTTAATCAAAGAGTGCGCCCACTCTTAAACTTTAAAAATAGGTAAATGTAAAAGTCTTCGATTTGTCGTGTTTTCTTTGACTTCTTCAATATGCGCTCATTGTCGCATATTTTAAGTGAACTACTTTTAGATTATAAGGCAAGTCTTTGGTATGATTGGATTTTTTTTTTGATTGGTAGATGGCTGGATGGAAAAAGATTTGAATTCTAACATAACTTGCGCTAGCATGCGCTTTTTTTGCATGACAGAAAACTTTCTGGGTGTCGGTTTTTTATAAGTGAAAACTTCTTTAGCGTCGTTGTGATTTTAAACTCGATGATACCAAAAAAGCGACAATAAAAAGAAACAACCACATACATCTGTAGGATTTAACGTGCGAGAGAATGAGATAGAAAGCATTATCAGTGTTTATTACAGTGTCCGAGCGTTGTACGTGTGTTCTACTGTGTGCGCCTCTGTATTACGAATCTAGGGATAAGGCGTCATAATAACCGTGGTGTGTGTGTGATGTACACGTGTATTGTATACATATTTCATTATTTTAATAAAATCATTTTTCAAGTATGCCGAAAACGAATGCTGAATATTGTCGTGATTATTAAGGTCACATTTTGAAGGTTTCACTTCTATTGCATGTGAACTGCACATATACATTTTAATCCTAATCGTATTAGCGGGGTCCGCTGCCTAAGCCTAAAGATTCGGCGATGATACTGATTTTGACATGGAGCGACTGCCGTCAGACCTCTACAACCCACAGGGAAAACCACATCTTTCTTAGGTAAAGTTATACGTCTTACGAAATATATTTTTTTTGGACGTGTGAACATCGGGAGGAAACCCTCCTGATGTTTTCCTTCACCGCCGACCCAGTGATAATTACAAATATGTACGTAAATCTGAATACACGAATATAGTGGTATATATCACTACTCGAGCCGAACAACAATAAGAGAAGATATATAGAACAAATATTTATGTGAAACAATTGTTTGTTTCAGGTACTATCATCTGTGAACATCTGAAAGTAAGTACTTTTGCATGTATTTATGTATGTATATTTTCACAAGGTAGGCAGAGATTACACAAGTTTGTACTTTTGCTGTAACCAAATCTGAATTTTGGAATCATCGCAAATACACGACTGAGCTAAAAATGGCTTGAGTATCTGTTAGAAATGTGACTGAAGCTGGTCTAATGACTAAGAGGGCGTAAAAAGCTATGTGGCGTCCTCATTTTGTTTTTATTAATAACGCTGAATTTAAGACCAATTTATGTAGAATTAGTCATAATTTTTATTATTGCTGTAAGTGGTCACAATAAGCAATAAGGAAAATTTTGGTTACTTGTACATAGATAATAAATACAAGATATGTTTCAAAAAAACATAAATATTGTTCTTCGGTGCCTGTATTGAGCGTTTTTTGGAATTGGTCTTAAATTGAGGGCGCCACTTTGTGCGCCCTCTTAACCCGAATAGCAGTCATTGGGGCATGTGAGTTGAATATCTTCGTTTCCGGCCGTATGAGAAAGCTCAAGATCGCTCAGCGTGCTATAGAAAGAGCTATGCTCGGGGTTTCTCTGCGTGATAGAATCAGAAATCCACAGTAGAACTAAGAAATTAACCGACATAGCTCAATAGACAAGCAAGCTAAGGGCTAGTAGGCCGGTTACATAGTTCGTAGAACCGACAACCGCTGGGGAAAAAAGGTCCCCGAATGGCGTCCCCGTACTGGTATACGTAGTATGGGACGAATCCCCACTAGATGGAGCGACGACCTCGACAGGTTTATAGGGAATCGATGGATGCAGCTGATACAGGATCGAGGCGAATGGCATTCTAGAGGGGAGGCCTATGTACAGCAGTAGACAAATACGATCTGAAATGATGATGATAATGAAAGTCTTCGTTGTTTTGTGGTACTGAAAATTTGAGTTACCTTTTCCAATTCCCATTGCCATTTTTTTTATTCCTACTATTCGATTTTGATTCCTACCCTCCGTATTTTATTCAAATCGACCTTTTTCGATGGAAAAATACGCTATTGGACATATTTGGTTTAGAATAGATGAAGTCTGTCTGGAAGGGCTTGTAAATAGCGAATAGTTAATAGTTGATTTCTAAATACAAACTCCCAAAGCTGGAGCCGATTTGATGAAATATTTTGAGAAAAATCACAGTTACATTCGGTAGATGGCATTGTAATCGATTTTTAGAATTTTTAAATATAATCAGGCAGGTTAACATCTGGAGTGTAGTAACACTAGACAACTTATAATTCTGTCAGGTACCTACGGATTTCATTTATGAAGTGAAATATCATCATATTTCAACTTAGAAATGTTTCACAATGCAAATCCTTGCACAAAAGTACGCTACTATATTATTTTCTCAAACAATAAAACTCAGACCCTAATGCTTCCTCGAGATTTATACACGAATGTATAAGAAATACAAAAAATGCACACTTCCGAAAATCCTTCAAGATTAGAAGAAAAGGACCTTTGTATACCAGTCATGTACTCTGCGAGGTCGCTTGATTAATACCTAGGGACCAGCCAAGACGAACTACTCAACGAGATACGGTTACATTGAGTAGTTTGTGCTCGTAAAATGGTAGATGCGGTATCTTGTCCGAATTGATGGCAGAGAGAATTTGGGGTACAAGTGATAGATATCAAGGTTCAAGTTGAAGGTTGAAGGGGCGAGAAAGAGTAGCGACCCTTGACGAAACGTGGACGTCGGCGTCATCAGTCTTGCGAGCCCCTCTCATTGTCGAGTCAGAAAAAATGTAAAATTCATGACCTGGATTATGCACTAATAATAATTTATAATAAATAATTATACGCCTATTTTATTTTATAAGTATTATTGCTTATTAAATAATGACAAAAATTCAAAAAAATTGTTTGCTGCCGTCACGGGACGCCTGGCAGATGTGAAACATTTTAGTGAATATTCAAATTTTTTTAATAAACCAACCATCTGATAGATACGGTAAACAGTTCATGCAGAAAAACAATGGAATGTTCTAGTATGCACACGCACACAAGCAAAGGAGTCGAGAGTGGCGGCGTAGAGGAGGTATGACGGCATGTGAGAGCATCATGCCATTTGCCGTCACGGCATATGGTTCGATTTTACTGCCAAGGCACGGCAATAGATGTTTCACATCAAAAACTTTATTGCGAGGTTCCTACAGGTGCCGCCGAGAAAAGTCAATATTCACCTATCTAAAAATATAAATAGAAATATATTTATTCAAATGTTACTCGAAAGTCATACATCTAAAGGAAAAAAAAAACAATAGACTAGTAACATATAGATACAATTACATATGCGAACTAAACCGAATCAGGTAATGCGCATGAATAGAACTATAAGTACCATTATATAGTAAATTAATAAGTGAAGTGTGTAAAAGAAGATTACGTGCTGCTCGATACTTTCTGCTAATCGGAAAGAGCGTGGAAGATAGATTAGTAGGTAAATTTTGTAAATTCATTTATTTCAGTAATTATTTTAAATTACAGTGTGTGGTTGCTGTTTTGAAACCCCTTATCCACCATCAGATATCGATTCTGGAAGTAACATGAATAGGGATGTATATTCACTTTCGTGTATTTTTACTAATAATGGTGATTACTAAGAAGCTCCAAAAGAAAAGTGTGCTAATGAAATAAACATATACGAATAGACACTAATTGACGTCGTCGTTGAGATCTACGAGTATAATTTAACGTAGTACAAACTATCGAGCGAAGTCGACATCGCATTATTTCATAGATCGATGACATTGACCAACTGATGTAATAAAGAAATCCTTGTTTGAATGCTACGAGTATTAACATTTTAGCCCCCCGTTGACATTTAGAGATATTTTACATATTTAAAGATCTGGTGTATCTTATTCATTTATCGCATTTTTTTTTAATATTAAAATGTGTATAAATGCAGATAAAATTAAGTCTATGACGTGTTAAAAATATATGACGTAAAAATGACGGCATTAACTAATAAAAATAAAACGAGACATGTAAAATTTTGAATTTAAGCGCTCTCATACATTTTCTATGACATTAGTAGAGATTTAGTCTCCTTATTTTAAAATGAAACAATGAATATAACCACTTATATGATTGTTTTATGTGGTTAATATCACGTTCATTAAATATAATCTTAACGCTTGCTGACCGCGTTCGAAATGATGACGTACGAAAGAGAGTTGGACTGAAAGAGAGTGTCGGTGTTAAGATAAGAAAGGGCATGCTCCGTTGGTTCGGACATGTAGAAAGAATGCAAGATGAAAGAATGACGAAACAGATATACAATGCGAAAGTGGAAGGATGTAGGAGCCGAGGAAGACCAAGACTAACCTACCATGACCAAATTGGTCGTGTTTTATCAGAAGGTGATGTCAGGAGCCTTAGGAACCGGCGAGCGTGCATGAAAAGAGCTATGAATGTGAAAGAAGCGAGTGAAGTGTGTAAGGACCGCGTCTTATGGCGCTCGGTTCTCTCTGCCTACCCCGCAAGGGACCTGGCGTGAAGATATACATATATACATTAAATATACACATATACATCTTCACGACAAGTCTCTTGGAGGGTAGGCAGAGAGAACTGATCGGAGCCACTGAACTACATGTTCGCTTATTAAAAAAGGTATTAGTTCTTTTCATGCTCGCTCGTCGGTTCCTTGGACTTCTGACACTTCTATCTAATAAAACACAACCAATTTGCTCGTAGTAAGTCAGTTTTGAATATCAGTTCCATCAATTTTTCCTCTTGCGTTCTTTTTCCATACCCAACAGAACACAGCATGCCGTGAACATTGTATAATATTAGATTAATTAGTTAAATTGATGGTAATTCTAATGAAAAACATATCCCAAGGTCGTAAGTTTGAATAGTATTTCGTACTCTCGATTATAATTGAGTTTGTATCTCGTTAATAGTAGCAATCAACCACCAATATTAAGCCAATCTGGCTTTACAATGGTGGTTTATGAGTTTAAATCCATACACATATACTCCAATTCCGATGTATCTATGATGTGCTTAGTAGTTCTTAACAATTTTGTTTTTGATTCAGAATACCACATCCAAACATTATCGTGGCTCCATGTAGTTTAACGCCAGCTCGTCCGTCCCTAGCGCATCTAAACTAGCCAGACTTTATTGACCCCGCCTTTTATTGTAGCATAAAATATAATACGTGGAGATAGTTTTATAAGGTTTATACGATACCATTCAATTTTCTTCGTGTTTACTTAAGAAAGTATGTATTCGGCTTCATTGTTTTTTGTTCGGATTTTGTATTCAAAATATGTTAATGAAAATCTATTATTAGGTTTGGGTCTATTCTCAGTCATCTATCGTTATATGTAACAGTCAAATATTACTGAATACAGAGCCAAGATGCAATAACTTTTTTTTTTTTGCTATTTATCTTTTCTACCTTTTATCAATGATGTGTAATAATTTAAATCACATTATCCTACTAATATTATAAATGCGAAAGTTTGTATGTGGATGGATGTTTGTTGCTCTTTCACGTTTAAACGGCTGAACGGATTTGAATGAAATTTGGCACGTAGATACGCGGGCCGCAGCTAGTATAGAATAGTTTCTTAAGGAAGGAACAAAAATGTATGGTATGTCAATTGTCTTTTAACATTCGAAGAAGTTTGTGGTCCATAGTGAAAATTAATTAATGAGCAAGCATTGAATCTGACAATTTTTATATTTTTAAAAGTGCTCTGTCTCCACAGTATTACTCTGTTCATCTTCAAAATCCTATTGAGTGAGGGCCACTTCATCAAAGTATCTTGAGACGTCGCTACGCAGAATTTGAGCGTGGTCATATTTTTGTAAACGACGACTTTTCTGAATGTCGGCCTTCAACTATGCCCTCCGAAGAAAACGCAGTAACCACGTTTAAACTGGGTTCTTGATTAGAAGACACTCAGGAAAATTCATTCAAATAAATTTTTTCATGAATGTTTAAAAGTAGAAAATTAGATTGCTCACGAACGAACGCCGAACAGAAACGAGATCGTATTGGTTAGCGCACAAACATGTTGCTCAAGTACATTCCGTTGCTGTTTACGACATTGTCACAGAAGACATAACACGAATTTATTGTTTCGATCCAAAGTAGAAACAGCAGTCTTGTAAATGGTTGTCTATAAAAATGACGAAAACGAAAACAGGTCAACAAAATTAAGTCAAGCAAAAATCGCGAGTACTTAAAATTATTGCGGTTTTGACTTAAATCATCTTTCATTTCGGTCAGTAGCGGGGCAGTTATGACAAACTTTAAGTGTACCCTTCGAAGTTCTAAATTTAAACTATATATCTTTTAGCAATAAGTAGGCAGTACTGTTGGTATGACAATAGTATAATAATAAATAAATAAATATTGCCGGACAAATCCCACAGCGCCACCTAGCCCCAAAGTAAGCTAAGCTTGTGTTATGGGTACTAGACAATACATACTTAGTATACATAGAAAAAACCCAGACCAATACAAACAGACATGTTCATGCACACAAATGTTTGTCCTGTGCGGGAATCGAACCCTCGAGCGTTGGTGTCAAAGTAGCGTAACAGCGCGTTTCACCACTGCCACCGAGCTCGTCATATCATACGAGTATAACTACTGATATACTCGCAGACCCAATAGACGTTTGTATGAAATAAAATTTTACCCACTCAAACACACACTAAACGAACTCAGAGACATACACACCTACAGAATGAATTATATAAAAAGATATGCACGTGTTTCGGAAATGTTAATTAAGTGAAATGGAAATGTGCAACATGCGAAACTAGAAACACAAAATAGGAATTGCAAATAATTGGCGCCCCGGACAACTGCTAGTCATTTAACGTGCTCAACGGAAAAATTGCAATTTTTTTTCTGGTCAACGTCTCTTTAATTGAATAAATATTTTTATTCTAATATACTTATAAAGCGGAAAAGCTGATTGTTTGTTTGTTTGAACGCGTTATTCTCTGGAACTACCAGTCGGATTTGAAATATTCTTTTTGTATTTGATAGCCTAATTCTTGAGGAAGGCTATATGCTTTTCAACGTCGCGATACAACTACTAGAAACCGAGAAAAATGAAAAAAAAAAAAAAAATAGTTCCCACCGGATACATTTAATCAACTTCTAGGTGAATTATGTCTTGGGTTCGACAACGTGACTAATGGACACAGCGTCCCCTTTACCAAAGATTTATAAAATCACTATGTCCAATAAAAGTATATTGTTTTTGGAACCCCCAAAATACGAGTAGGTTAGGAACCGGCATCACGAAACAAATATCCTATTCGACTCTTAACGAATTACTCGACCTAATTCCTCAGTCGATTCATTCGATGACACATACTCGAGTAAAATCGATTCACTGACGTGGGCATCTAAGCGTCTTGAAATGGGTTCTGCTCAAAGTGATGGATGTATCGCTTAAATTTCAACTACGTTGCTAGATCAAATACTAGAATCAATTGAAACTAATGCTTATTGTTATTTACAGGTCAATATTTTGATTTGAATAGATTGTATTGATAACTGTGACATACTTTGATGGTTACAATACTTATGTTAGTTCCTACAGTCGGACCCTGTCAGGTATGCAACAATTTAAAAATAAAACTTTTGGTCAACACATAAAATAAAATTTAATTTAGTCAATTGCGGTATTAAAGTATTTCTTTACATTATAACATATATTTTAGACAAGTCTTTAATTTAAGTCTGAATAACCGAACTTCCAAGCTTTTGATTTCTCGTGGCAGATGATTAAATATTAAAATACCAGTAACATACGTAACTTTTTTTATATATAAGCTCAGCACAGTGGCTCCGCTTTGCCTGATGGTAAGCGAACGAGGAGCTATCGCACCTGCAACCGACAAAAAACTACACAGTATCCTGTCAATTAACACTACCATGCTAGCCCGCCTGATGCTTGTTCACGCTTTAAAGGATCGTATATTGTAGGAAGGAGGAAATACATGTGCAGGCAAGGCGTTCCACTTTTTAAAGTTACGACAGAGATAGAAGTTGCCGAACTTTTTGGTACACGAAGAAATGTTCTCAACAGTGGAACAATGACATCGCAAGCCTGCGCGTGTGGTTCTATGACGAAAGAGAGAGGGGTGGGATAAGAGAAAACAGTTCTTCAGAGCACTCGCCATGGTAAAGACGGTAAAGTAAGCTTAGCGAGCCAATGATCCTACTGTTATAATACATGTGATTAATAGTCGAGAGACACGAATTATACTTACATTTATCCCCTGGATTCTTCCGGTTATCTGATTTATTACTGAAGTATTCCATATGATTTTTAATAAATACATAAAATTCGAGAATGTTAATATTTATCAAAGTAAGCATCTATTATGAATAAATTTCTTAAACTATCATCACAGAACTTTTTATAGATTATACGAAGACATTAAGTGTCGCAAGCAAGAGTGAATGGTAATGTCGGGAGGGGCCGCCCTAGACGCACACATATAGATCAAATTGGTGATGTGTTGAAAAAGGGCCAAATCAAAAGTACCCAAAACCGAAGAGTATGCATGAAGAGGTTGATGAGTGTGGAAGAAGCGAGAGCGGTATGCTTGGATCGGTGCACCTGGCGTTCTATAGTCTCTGCCTACCCCAATGGAAGACAGGCGTGATGGTATGTATGTATGTACGCAGACATTTTATGATAGTTACTTAGTTTCATACAAAGTATACTTTTGCATATCTGTGACAAGTGCATAAATAATTGAACACATGAGTGGATGAATATTATGTAGAGTTATATCAATTTTTATAGACAAGTGTATCATATTCTTAGATCGAAGGTAAGACTACTACTACAACTTCACCCCCAGTCGCTTACGGAGTAGACAAAGATAATCATGTGCCACATCTCAGTCATTACACATCAAAGCAGATTGCATTCTTCTAAGTAGTCCAGAAACTCAAGGTAATGGTCTGGATCTTCAGTTTTTATATTTTATTGCATTATTATAAAGCGCCCATCATGTATTTTACACAATAGGTACCTATAACTAAGTTAATTCGAAAACTTCCTACTCTTTCAAATTTCTTCTGATTAAATTCGTTGTGAGTTCCAAGGCAGCTTGAGAGAGTTGTTTAACCTCCGGGACAGTAATGGACTTCACTGTTCATTGCCTTTTTGGTCGCAGCTATTAATTCTGGCTAGACAGGAGATACAGTGGTGGGAATGAGTGGTGGTCCTGTCCCATAAAAAAAAATAGGTACCTATCGGGTCTATGTACACTCAAAACTCGCCTTCTTAATGGAAGTAAGCGTTAAGGACACTTAACTAAGTTAAGGCTTTAATCACAAGAATGGAAGAACACTTTCACTCGTACAGCATTATACCTCTAATGACTCCTCTTCCTCTTCTTATTACACAAGGAACTTAACGTTAATAGATTCCTCTAATGAAGGCAAGCCAATCAATTACCAGAAAGTTCCGCGGACCTTGTATTTCCAAGCCAATTGTTGAAGCCACGACGGGGACCTAGATATCGGTACCTTTTCACCAACAGCCAACCTGCAAGCTGGACAGTGAGCTTATTACAAATACCTAAGCTGTTAGTAGTTAGGACTTGAGGAGGTTGAGGTCACCGCTTTCTGAATCTGGTTCTTAACCCAACTGTCAAGCAGGAAGATCTCCGCTTAATAGTCGGCTCAAGAACCAGGAAGAGGTATCAAAGAAACGATCGATTCTGCGCGATTTAGCAATCAGGAATACAAATAATTACATTAAATATTATACAATCCTAACTGTTTCTTGTATGTGTGTAAATAATCTATATTTCCTTTATTATTATTACGTATTTTGGTCTTTGTTTATCTATGATATGAATTAAACGACCGATTTTTGTACATTTTGAAATATTTATTAATATATTTCGAAAACGGATCTAAAAATATGGATCAAATTATTTATTTAGATAAGGTTTTACTTTTTCTATTTATATTCTATACATCTTTCCAGAAAAGACGTAATTTACATAAAATAATAGAGACAATTGCAATTATATCGTTCAAATATAGGTTATTATATAATATTTGTATTTTATTTTTTTGTAAGAGTATTATAAATTCTATACCACTATTCATGCACATATTAGATCCTTACAACAATTTTACTATTATTAGCCGTCTAGTAACGTTATTAAAAAAATGTATCTCATAAGTTTTCTGCATATTTCATCTATCAATTATTTAATCTCTCAGCAACTTTTTTGCATATTAAACCTCTCAATTAAGTCGCCAATCGATTAACGGTCGAACTAAATCGATTGACGGTTCGATTAGCAAACCGACACGCATCGCATCACTAGATTGCATAAACAAATTCTCCATTTTATTTTCGGCATATTCGTGTACGTTGGTATTACCGCTGTTTACTCTACGGGTATATGACGTGCGCTTTGATTAGAGTTATTTTAGACGTCAATATTATGGTGATTTGGTATAAAACAGTGTCGGGTTATGAAGCAAGTTACATCAGCCAATAAGATGGCTAATAAACTTACATATAGAATATTACCAAAGAGCAGTGATTACGCTTGCTCTGTGTATTAAGGCGATTAAGCTATTATTATTTGCTCGACGGTAAAGGAAAACCTCGTGAGGAAACTGGCATATCCTAACAAAGGGACGACTTTCCGTCTGGGTCGTGGAAGTCTGACAGCTGTTGCTCTTAGGTAGCGAATTCCGCCAATCCTCATGGATTAAGAAATGGCATAACGCTTGGAAGAAGATGATAGGATAATAAGGAAGGCGTTCCCATATTGGCGTACAGTGCTAAGGCCTGATTCTCACCACTTTTGATCCAAGTTAAAAGTCACACGAAGAACAATAGTGAAAACTTGTAATTTTATATGAGTAATATATCTACGTCCCGCAATCGGTAATAATAATGTCAGTTAAGTGCAACTCGGCCTCGCGCATGATAGGATTCATCATCAGGTCCGGCCTCACATGGATACTGTTCACATCGATGGGCCGGCGCGCCACAATATTTGCTTACTCCATTTGATCGCATACAACGTAGAACAGTTCGTATCGTCGGCGACCCAGTGAGCTCCGCTCGGCTGGACTCGCTTTGTACACGAAGCGACGTTGATGTTCTCTTTGTGTACTGTACAAATTGTATCATGGGGAGTGTTCGGAGGAGCTGCTCAACTTAATGCCAGCCGCTGAGTTCCACTATCGTACCACTCGCCACAAACTTAAATTTCACCCTCACTGTCTTGATGAGAAGCATTCCACGACAGTACGCTTTTGAGGCATTTTCTACCACGTACGGTGAAATTGTGGAATAAATTACCCTCAGCGGTGTTTGCGAACAAATACGATATGGGTGCCTTCAAGGAAAGAGACTATATTTGCCTAAAAAGGCTGGCAACGGATCAGTGACCCTTTGGTGTTGCTGATGTCCATGGGCGGTGGTGACCACTTACCATCAGGTGACACACATGCTCATGTGCCCCGCTTTAATATAAAATAAATCCCACTGTATAAAAAACCCCGAAAAAAAAATTCTATTTTATGCCTTATACAAATTACGCTTTATTTTCTTACAGGGACAATAAATATACACATATTTTTCAACTGTCTGAGCTTTACGGTTTGTAAAGTACTACCTGCAGACTGACACACGGACGGATGGACTGAATGGAATGAATCTTAGTAATAGGGTCCCGTACCCAAAAGTCGAAATCCTACGAATTGAATTATAGGATCAATTCGTTGCCCGTCTATCTGTTTGGCAAAGTCCGTTTTCTCAGGAACTAACTTTTTCCATTGAAGCAAAAAATCAACGTTCTAAGTCAACGAAATCTCCTATTTATGCCTAAATTTTTAAAATATTGAATTAGCATTAGCGTTATCCCATTTCTTAATGCAATAGGATTGGCGGGATCCTATAATATATATATATATATATTATACAGTCTCACACGTCTTTTGAAATATAATTTCATAGACGTACAAAAGAAATTTGGTGGTACATGCCAGGGTTCGAACCGGTTATCAGTTGCTCAATAGGCCGATTCTATAACCAATGGGCTGTCACTGGTCTAAATAAACGCACCTGAAATATGTGTTTAAATTCTCATGAAACATAGAGAGATATAACGTCGACATCAATAAAAAATCTTTTTCCAGTAGAATATTTTCTGGTCGCATTTATTTGTGATATATATCGTCGAGATAGGCAATAAATAATAGGAGACGAGACATCTGCTCGCGAACGTTCGATTCACACACGTTAACAAAAAAGAAGAGTTCTTAATGCATTGTTGTATAGCCATTTACAGAAGAATTGGATAATAAATCAATGTAAAGTGATACATACATCAGCATTCCCATTAATGTGATCTTTATTATGTATATTTATGTTTACCTTCACGCCAAGTGCCTTGCGGGGTAGGCGCAGAGAACCGAGCGCCATAAGACGCGGTCCTTACACTTTTCACTCGCTTATCTAACATTTATAGCTCTTTTCATGCACGCTCGCCAGTTCCTGGGGCCCCAGACACCTTCTGATAAAACACAACCAATTTGGTCGTGGTAGGTTAGTCTTGGTCTCCCTCGGCCCTTTTTTGGTATTTTCAACACGTTAAGATTTAGAAAGAAAAAAAAATGCCGATGAAGTCGCCGATATCAACTTGTTTTATATATATGCAATTTGATCTAACCTGCTTTGTGTGCTTCCGCCATGAATTTGCCTAGCGCCGGCCGGCATCCACCCACTACCGTTAGTAGATGTAACATGCCGACGCTGCCATGGCTGCTCCGGTAGTCTAGCCTCGGCTGCTGTGGTCGTCCACCATCTGGAACAGAAACCACATGCCCCCCCACCACCGTCGCTGCCACGACTGGCCTGGTCGTCGTTGCGACACGGGTTTCGCCTCTCCACGAGGTTAACACAAAGCAGGTTAGATCAAATTGCATGTAAATTTGAATCTATTAACTGATTTGTATACTATAAAATAAAGATGTTTTTATTTGTATTTTATACGCTGCCATACCATTCATCCGATTGCGATAAAATTTTCTCAACTTATTGCTCACACTTGCGTGAAGGTTATAGGATAAAAAAGATAAGAAAAAATAGGGCAGCAAAGGGTTAGCCGTTTTTTGTAACGCTGCTTTGATGCGCCCTACCTCTCTTAAAACATCTAGACCTAATGTAAAATAACCTATTCCATATAACCCGGAAAAATATATAAAAAAAACACAAATAAATAAATAAATGCAAATGGCCATTAACATATAATAGCGGTGAAAATTACATTATCTTGATTAAAAAATAAGATAAAAATTATTTATTTGCCTTTAGACCCTCACGGGCACTTAGACACTGTGTTGATGATTGACTGAGTATTTATATAAAATACAGATAAATAATTTAAACGTAATGAACATATTTATAGTAAAAAAAAACTAAATGCTTCTAGATAAGTAGAAGCAATGAAGTACACGTTGAATATAACTTGTAGAATATATGAAATCCTTTTGTGAAACTTCAGACGTATCGATAAAGACCGTTCTAAATGTACGTTATGGGGGGTGTCCGCAAACGAAATTGCTTTTTTATTACGATACGTTTTTCCCCATTGGTAGAAAACGGTATAAAATATATTTTCTAATAAAGGACTCTTTTGGGATGCGTTCGCGTGTTTATAATAAAATTCCTGGGCAAATGACTTGTTCATAGGTAATATTATTATGAGGTACATATGTCATTATATAATAAAATCTTAGAAATTGAATTTCAAGTATTTATTACGATTGAATGGTGATAGAAGTTGATTATTTGATGTCTATGTCAAATGGCATACAAACATACGGTCCACCTGATGCGGTTAAATATCGTTCGCGCGTTGCCACCCCTGCTGTTAATACAGCAACTGCTTATTAGCTTATTGTTAATCTCACTCACTTGCAACACACAACAACCCGCCTTGGAATTGTTGTTTGCTATGGTCATGATATGGAGGATCTTCCCCAGTCGATCTGATATCATATGCTCTCAAACTAATCTATCTATAACTTCACGCCAAATCCCTTGCAGGGTAGGCAGAGAGAACCGAGCGCCACGTGACTCGATCCTTACATATCTCACTCGCTTCTTTAACATTCATTGCTCTTCTCATGCACGCTCGCCGGTTTCTAGGGCTCCTGACATCACCTTCTGATAGAACACGACCAATTTGGTCATGGTAGGTAAGTCTTGGCCTTCCCCGGCTCCTACATCCTTCCACTTTTGCATTGTATATCTGCTTCGTCATTCTTTCATCTTGCATTCTTTCTACATGTCCGAACCATCGGAGCATGCCTCTTCTTATTTTAACACCGACGCTCTCTTTCAGACCAACTCTGTTTCTAACATCATCATTGCGAATACGGTCTACAAGCCTTACGCCACAAACTTTGCGCAGCGCTCGCATTTCGACCGCGTTTATTCTACTTTCATGCTCTTTCTGCCATACCCAGCTCTCGCTTCCATAAGTTAGCGTTGGGACCAACACTGCATTGTGTATAGCGAGTTGTGCCTTCTGGCTCAGGATTTTACTGCTAAGAAGTTTTCCCAACGCTCCATTCACACTATTCCCAGCACTCACTCGTCTTTCCACATCTGCGGTGTACCTTCCATCCCTGCTGAAAGCGCATCCAAGATATACAAACTCATCCACTTGTTCCAACACTTCATCATCAATCGTAATCCTTACATTAGTTCTGGATTCTTCTCTTTCAAATACCATTATCTTTGTTTTCTTCGCATTCAAACTAAGACAAACAAATATGTTTATGCAATAGAAATATTTGTCTTACGTAAAAATCGAATCCACGAACCTTGGTGTAGAAGTAGCTTTGCTAACACACAGAGAGCGCTACAAAATTACATATTTGTTTTTGGTATGGGGTAATATGACTTATTTTTTGAAGCGAACACTTCATTACGCACTTTGAGAACTTTTGGGATGGGGAAAAGGCATTGCACTCGCGTGACGGGAAACATATATAGAAATAGATGTGTGTGAAAAATTGCTATATATTTATAAATTCGTTTGTATTATATAAAATGTGACTTAAAACAATTCAATAAATAAAATTGTATTGCTGTATTAATACGTGGCTAATAGTAGAGTGTCGCATCGAGTGCAAAGTGAGTAATTACTCACTTTAGCAATCTACTTTTCTTTCAACTATCAATCTATCTATCATGATAAAATATACCTACTCAAAATAAAAACTCAATGAAAACAAAGTTTAATTCATCTTACCCTCAAATGTTTAAAACTTACAATTATTATTTGTGACTAATAATGATTATTATCAGAATCAGACGATACAGGTAGACGCGGGCTCAATTTAAAATCATTTCCATGAGAAGTAGACGGACGTGGTGATGTTAATCGGTGCAAATGAATTGATTCCGTTATGTTTTGAATGATTTTACTTTTATTTTGTACCAATTCCTCTATGTAACCTTCTGCTACTTGGTCCGATTGAAGTATGAAAGTTTTACAATGGTACAAAATGCGCGCCATTAGTTTTTTTTTTTTCACCAAGTCGGTTTTATTCAGCCGATTTTTATTTTCAGCCAGTATCATTTTGATCTTTTGCATACATTTTATATTAGCAGAATCACCATTTGAACTGAAAACACTAGTTACAACAATGAAAGATGATTGTATGAAGAAAGGCTTACAATTGAATGCGAAGAAAACCAAGATAATGGTATTTGAAAGAGAGACAACCAGAACGAACACTAGGATTATGGTTGATGATGTAGTGTTGGAGCAAGTGAATGAGATTGTATATCTTGGAAGTGCTTTTAGCAGCAATGGAAGGTACACCGCTGATGTGGAGAGACGAGTGAGTGCCGGGAATAGGGTGAATGGAGCGTTGGGTAAACTTCTAGGCAGCCGAAATCTAAGCCAGAAGGCACAGCTCGCTGTACACAACGCGGTGCTAATTCCAACGCTAACTTATGGAAGTGAGAGCTGGGTATGGCAGAGAGAGCATGAAAGTAGAATAAATGCGGTCGAGATGCGAGCATTGCGCAAAATTTGTGGCATAACGCTTGCTGACCGCGTTCGTAATGAAGACATGAGAGAAAGAGTTGGTCTAAAAGAGAGTGTCGGTGTTAAGATAAGAAAGGGCATGCTCCGTTGGTTCGGACATGTAGAAAGAATGCGGGGCGAAAGAATGACGAAACAGATATACAATGCAAAAGTGGAAGGATGTAGGAGCCGAGGAAGGCCGAGACTAACCTACCATGACCAAATTGGTCGTGTTTTATCAGAAGGTGATGTCAGAAGCCCCAGGAACCGGCGGGCGTGCATGAAAAGAGCTATGAATGTCACAGAAGCGAGTGAAGTATGCAAGGACCGCGTCTTATGGCGCTCGGTTCTCTCTGCCTACCCCGCAAGGGACTTGGCGTGAAGATATACATATATATACATACATTTATATTAAACTTAATGGGAGACATTAAACTTCTGTGTTAAATTTATATCTAAATAAAAAACAGTTGCATTAATGAAAAACTGTGCAACCATGAGATTTCATATAACATTTCTGCACTGTTTTGGTTCTAAGCAAATAATACGACTTTTGTGATCGGTTTTGTAGTGATTAATGATGACATTAGTACGTAGTTGAAAGAAAAACTAATTTCTTGATAACCCAAAAATAATGTTTAGGTACAAGTTTGTGAAGCTAAGTAATTTTCAATTCTGACATGTAGTCCTAAGACTGACAGTATTTTTTACTATAATAGTTTTGTTTCAACAAAAGATTTATGGTAATTTTTCTCGTCCCGTACATTTTCTCCATCCCGTGTAGTTTCTCCGTAGTGTTGCTAATGTAAACATTATGTATTAGGGTCCGAGAGTAATTTGTAAGCCCATAAGTCACAGGTACAAGGGTCGATCCCCACTAATCACGAACCCGGGCCGTTTTAATCTTTGGCTAAGCTAGCACGTACTACACTAATAGTTTTCTGGGCTATTATCAGTTGTTTTAAACGTATGGGAAAGCTCAAGGTCGCTCAGCGTGCTATGGGAAGAGCTATGCTCGGGGCTTCACTGCGTGATAGAATCAGAAATGAGGATATCCGCAGTAGAACTAAGATAACTGCCATAGCCCAAAGGATAAGTAAGCTGAAGTGGGTCGGCCACATAGTTCGTAGAACCGGCAACAGTTGGGAAAGAAAGATTTTCGAATAGAGTCCCCGTACTGATACCCGCAGTTTGGGATGATCCCCACTACATGGAGCGACGACCTCAATTGGTTCATAAGGAGTCGATGGATGCAGGTGGTGTTTACGTTTTCCTCTCTTTCACCATTTCAGAAAGGTTGTCGTTGTATCACTAGGCGATGCTCATATGCTCCACGCGCCACGGAAATAGACCAGAGTGTAGAGGAGAACAGCCCAGAGTTTAGAGAGAGGCGGTGTCAGTGACATGTAACGCGTATGTTGTCTGTATAAACTGAGATATTTCAGTGCAACATTACCGGGCACTATGTTTCTCCACTAGCGAAACAAGAATACAAATCACACCTGCCTTTTGCCATCAAAAATTGACACTAATAGAGAGACGAGAATTGCTTTGTAACATTTCCGCGGCAAACAAGATCCCAGTCTGCCTGGTGGTAACCAATTACCGCAGTCAGTGGATACTTGTTACACAGGGGCATCAGCCGTGCGTTCTCGACCCCGTAAAAAGCTCTTTCAACGTTTTTCAAGAACCTCACGCTGCGTACATTGGGGAAATGTCGGCAGAAAGTTTATTCATCGAGTTATGAGTACCAATGGCCATTTTCAAAATGCTGGTAGATTTAAAAAGGAAAATTGAAGTAAAAAAAAAACTAAATCTATAAAAATGTATAACATTTATGAAAAATGTAAAACTTGTTTAATCTCCGCGACTAATGGCAAATAAAGAATGGCAAAGAAGAACCTTTCAAGATAAAGATAAATTGTCTTTATCTTGGTAGATAAATTCTTTAAAAATAATTGTTGGTGAATAATTAAATTTAAAAGAGAACTCAATGGCGTCGTTGTTCACGACGTCGACGTCAGCCTGTCTATGGATTTGTTTATCTACCTCGACCTTCTCCGTGGTATGATGGTACGTTAAGCTGTCAGTCCCGACTGTTGTTGATGATTGATGGTGACAGATGATAGTCAAATCAGTAGCTTGAAAACACTGGCCTCTGCCAATCCGCAGTTGAGCAGCGAGGGACAGTATGTTCTAAATCCTTTCGATTGAAGAGAGACCCGTATCCCTGCAGTGGGTTGAGTATGGGTTGGTGACGAAATAATTAAATCCCAGATCAATGCAATCGTCGATGAATACTTCAGTTTTGTCTCGTACATTCGTGATCCAAACCATTTTCGCTGCGCATACGCGGCAAATCTCACTTCGCCTAGACCCGTCTCTCTGTTTGAAAAACACCCAAAAATGAGAAGGCTCTTTTACCCCAAAATATAAGTAACATTGAGTAATAATAATAGTTTAATAATACCACCTACCTAAGATAGATAGTATCTTTGAACTCTACATACATACATACGTATCATCACGCCCGTCTCCAATTGGGGTAGGCAGAGACTATGGAACGCCAGGTGCACCGATCCAAACATACCCTCTCGGTTCTTCCACACTCATCAACCTCTTCATGCATGCTCTTCGGATTTGAGTTCTTTTCAACATATAGCCAAATTGATCTACAGCTCCTGTCGATATGTCCATTCACTCTTGCCCGATACACTTCAGAACCTCTCCAAAACTATGTAACAAAATATTTGTAACATAATATTTTTTATACAACGTCGGAAGGCATGCAGGCATGATGTCCACCTGTTGTAAACCCATCACCATAGCCAATGGAACGTTTGCAACACATTAAGGATTATATACGCGGTGCCACCTCCGCTGTTAATGCAGCAATTCCTTAGGAGCTAACTGGTGACCTCAAACACACGCAAGAACACAACAACACTTTGACTACAGGTTGGCTACGCTTTTCTGTGAAGTGGAGGTACTTCCCCAGATATACTGCTCTGTTGCGCCCTACCTCTCTCAAAAACAGCCAGGCCAAGACAAATAAACATGTTCATGTACACAAATGTTTGTCCTGTGTGGGGGTCGAAACGACGAGTGTTGGAGTCAGAATAGCGCTCCTAACCACTGCGCCACCGAGCTCGTCAATAAATACGTTTTTAACAAAAACTGTCACATCTAATATAGTGAAATTATTCTATTATCATAGTTTATGACCCGTGACGAATCCGTGTGGATATCTATTATAGGGATGGAAATATATGACAGAAATTTCCGGGAACGAATTACTTATGCAAGCAAAAGCGTAGAGCATTCTGAGATTAATATATTATAGGTATGACGTTTTATGTTTTTTTTTGTACAACATCGGGAGGCATACAACCATACGGCCCACCTGATGTAAAGTAGTTACCGTAGCCTATTAACGATTGTAATATATTAAGTATCACTTGCGCGATGCCTTCCCTGCTGCTTACACAGCAACTCCTTAGGGGCTTACTGGTGACCTCACTCACACGCAGGAATACAACAACCCTCTAGGGAGTTGTTATTTGGCTGTGATTTTCTGTGAGGTGGAGGTACTTATCAAGGCAAACAGAGATGTTCATGCACTCAAATGTTTGTCTTGTATGGCAATCGAACCTACGAGTGTCGGTGTCAAAGTCGCGTCATTCACGACTGAGCCTCCGAGCTCGCCACTCTGAGCTGATAATAGAGCTTTTCCGAGTGTTTTTTTTATTAGTTAGTGACTCACTAACATTTTTGAAGGGAAAATTTAATATCCAAACGAATGTCTAAATAAATTACTACTGCCACTTATTATATTTGAATGCGAAGAAAACCAAGATAATGGTATTTGAAAGAGATTCAAACAGAACGAACACGAGGATTACAGTTGATGATGTAGTGTTGAACCAAGTGGATGAGACTGTATATCTTAGAAGCGCTTTTAGCAGCGATGGAAGGTACACGGTGATGTGGAGAGACGAGTGCAGGGAAGAGCGTGAATGTAGCGTTGGGTAACCTTCTAGGTAGCTGAAACGTAAGCCAATAGGCACAGCTCGCTGTACACGAGGTGCTAATCCCAACGCTAACTTAAGGAAGTGAAAGCTGGGTATTGCAGAGAGAGTATGAAAATAGAATAAAAGCGATCATGTTGCGAGCATTGCGTAAAATTTGTAGCATAACATTATGTATGATATTATAAATATGGAAGTAATTTTGCCTGTCAGTTTGTTTGTTATGTTTTCACGGCTAAATCACGGGAACAATTTTGATGGACTTTGATGTAAGGATAAATTGGAATCTTAGAAAGACATAGGCTAGGTATTGTGGCTAAAATAAAACTTTAAAGGGGCGATAATAGGAGATGAAAGTTTGTATGGACAAAATGTCAAGTAAATGAATTCGCGGATAACATCTAGTATATGTTTTACTGAACTTTAGAGGTTGATGCACTCACATAGACTGCAGACATCACAATCGTAATAATCATGATCATAAATTAAGTACGTAAGTTCAGTAATTAAGTAACTTAGCTTACACAGTAAGCTCCTATGGATTTGCTGTGTAAGCAGAAGAGGAGGCATCACGCGAGTGATACTTAATTATATTACAAGCGTTGAAGAATTATATATTAAACAAATTGTATTTTATGCAAAAACAGTAAAAAAGTTGTATTTAATTATATTAAAAAAAACACAATCGTCATAGCGCGTTTGTGTCAAGCGTGATCTGCCTTTAGCTGTACAATTGGTAGAACAAACAAGGTGAGGCAAAGCATGTAGGGAAAATTATGTAATAACATTCGAGATCGTGACATCACTCTTACATACTTGTAATTCAATTCAATTTGTCACGATTATGTCACGCTGGGATCGTAACGGGAACGTTGTACTGTCAGACGGAAAAGTCCGATAAGACTTTTTATATAATGTCAGAAGACATAAGTATTATTATACAATGTTGGCCGTAGCGTAACTTAGATAAGTGCCTAGAGCCATGAACTTGGATTTCAACGGATATAGAACTTGGATCTCCACGAACTTGGTGTTTGGAATTACTTCTTGATACTCGTTCACGGCACACAAAGCTTCTGCTGTGTTATTAGGCTTTATGGCAACGTATAACTAAGTGTAAGCCGTCAGCATAATTGTGGTACTCCTACGAAATAATCACATTGAGAAGATTCGCAGTGTATATAATAAATAAATATACATCATAGGCATAGGCCATACTTGGCATTACTACAGTAAAATAGTAAAGGGTCAAGTATAGATCCCTGAGGAACTCCTCGTATAAAGGTTTTGGGTTTGATAATGAGCATGTGTCATCTTCTTTTAGGAGTTTAAGGTACCGAAGCTGATTATTTGAAGAGCTGCTGAAGATCTGGTGAAATTCTGTTCAAATCAATAATAGGAAAGCTTGGTGAGCAGCAGCGGTTATTGAGACAATCAAAGGCGGGGTAAAAGTCTAGGAACGACATTTACCATATTTTGATCCGCGATGGTGTTATCTGTTAAGTCGAGTAAGGAGGCGATATGATTGTACGCAGTTTTCTCTAATATTCTAGATAAAAAGAGTACTGTAGAATACTATAAATGACACAAGAGCACATCAACCCTTCAGGGAGTTGTTATTTGGCCGCAATATTCCATGAGGTGGAGATACTTCCCTAGTCGCGCTGCTTTTAGCGCCCTACCTCTCTTAAAAACATCCAGACTAGGACAAATACACATGTTCATGCACACAAAATATTTGTCCTGTATGGGAAACGGACCCACGAGTGTTCATGTTAAACTAACCGCAGCACTAACAACCTCGTCGTTGTGATATCATTGTCATCATCATCTCAGCCCATATTCGTCCACAACTGAACATAGCCTCCCGTCTAGAGTGTCATTCGTCTCGATCCTTCGCCACCTACATCCATCGACTCCCTATAAACCGCTTGAGGTCGTCCATGTAGTGGCGTCATTCCATACTACGTGTACGGTGACGCCGTTCGCGAAACTTTTTTCCCCAGCGATTGGCCAGCACACTGCAGCTTGCTTTTCTTTTGGGCTATATGAGCCACTTCAGTTCTACTGTGGATATCCACATTTATGACTACATCAAGCAGCGTAACTGCATACATAGCCCTTTTCATAACACGCTAAGCTACCTTCTTCACCATACGACCCGCAGTGAAAAACTACGTCTCAGATCCGTATGTCATCATTGACAGCACACGCTATTCGATAACTTATATTTTGGATGAGAAAATGTATCTAAAGTTCCCGAACACTACCCAGCTTAGCGAGCTTAGTGCTCGCAAGGCCGATTTTACGATACTTTGATAGGTAAACTATGTAGTAAGTATGCTCTTCGCTCAAATTTCAAAAAGTGCACATTACTAATTTTTGTTTGACGACGACACTTTATTTTTTATAGAAGACTGATATAAGATAGGCAATCCTCTGGAATTCCTAATGTGTAGTCGTGGCGATCAGTAACCATTATGTGATCTACAAATTGATCCATAGAAAACAATTGACAATGAACTGTCTTATCAGAGTTATACTTTATTCTTAGCTTTGTATGTATGTCGAGCTCGTGATTCATAGGTATCTAATGACGATTCATATACTAAATCCATCCAGACGTTATGATGATATGAAGGAATCAAGAAATAAAGAATCCACATTAAGATAGGGGGAATTAATAATCTGGGCTTTGATGTCGCACGGTTGGAAATTTGTAAGTGATTATGTGCCTACCTTGCTACGCTTTATATTCGTGTGGCGATAAGATCGTCTCATATATTTATTAGTATTATTAGTTTTTTATTACTGCATGATATTAATAAATTCTGTATATGAAGATTTTTGGATCTAATCTAATTGGTTATTTGGATTTACACGGTACCATTTGGTCCTTAACTAAGCAAAGCTTGAACTTTAGGTTCGGCGTGCACTAGTGACATCCATAGCGGTGCAAGTTCTCATTAGTAACTGCTTATCAGCAGGTAAAACGTATGATTGTTAGCCGCCTTAGTGGTATAAAAAAACTATGGCCGCTAAATCAACTGATAAGTATGGAGGGAGTTGTCATTTGCCTGCGGTTTTCTGTGAGGTAGAGTTACTTCCCCAATTGAGCTGCTTCGATGCACTCTACCTCACTTAAAAATACGCATGCAAGACAAACAGACATGTTCATTCACTCAAATGTTTGTCTTGTGTGAGAATCGAATCCACGAGGGTGTTAAAGTAGCCACACTGAATTTCAACGAGAAAGTATAAAATTCAAGACTTTGCCCACTATTATTCTACATTGACGTTAAAAAGTGATAAAAGGCCAATGTTTCCCAAACATTGCTCACACCCAATTCCAATATATTGTAACATCAATAAACGCACAAGGAGAGCGCGTTTGATAAATAACAAACATTCGTCCTCTAGGGAAATATAAGACGTACCTACCTCTATAAGACGATAACAGTAGAACAGAATATTTTATGAAGAAATCGATGATGAAAACCGTCATCGATTTGCCCTATTCGTAGCTATTGTTGGCAGCTTGCCACAAGGTAGGTTTATTTTTTACTGGCAACGCCCAAATATTGTAGAGACAATAGAATGCAATTTGATCTAATCTGCTTTGTGTGTTTGCATCACCAATTAGTTCATGCGAACTAGCGCCTGCCGCCATCTGAAACAGGAATCACATGCACCCGCCACCGTTGCTGCCAATGAATAACTTGTAGCATGTAATTGTAACGACTAACATTTATAGCGCTTTAGAATCCCTCGTCGTAGAAACACGCGTCGCAGTGAGGACCAGGGCAGCCATGGTGGCAACGACGGCGGGTGCATGCGGTTCTTTTTCCAGGTGGGTGGGGGAGGGGGGGTCCCGGGGACGACTGCAGCAGCTGAGGCAGAGGCGATCGGAATAACCTTGGCAGCGACATGTTTCTTCAACAGTGCTAAGCGATTGCCATGGCTACATCTGATTAACCTTATTATTCCTTCAGTCATAAAGTTTTCATGAAAATGATCAGCTTCGTCCAAATTCTGCCCGTTGTTGTCACTGTCGTCGCCCATTATAATTAATTATGAACATCAATTAAGGTTGTGTTACATTAATTATCTTCATCACGGAGTTTTCTATTACATTTGGTTCTTACTCACGAATGTGCTCGTTTTTATACTGATTTATATTATAGTATCGATATCGTTTATCGATAATAGTGAAGAATGAATCACGGAATCATCGTCGTCCATGGAAGAAATAACCTTTTGACGAGCTCTTTGGCTCAGTTGTGAATGACGCGACTTTGACACCAACGCTCGTGGGTTCGATTCCCACACAAGGCAAACAATTGAGTGCATGAACATGTATGTTTGTCTTGGTCTGGATGTTTTAAGAGAGGTAGGGTGCATCAAAGCAGCCCGTCTGGGGAAGCACCTCCTCCTCACAGAAAACCGCGGCCAAATAACAACTCCCTAGAGGATTGTTGTGTTCCTGCATGTGAGTGAGGTCACCAGTAAGCTCCCTACGAGTTGCTGTTTAAGCAGCAGAGGAGGCGTCGCGCGAGTGATACTTATTGTATTACAAGCGTTAATAGGCTACGGTAACCGCTTAACATCATGTGGGGCGTATGCTTGTATGCCTTCCGACGTTGTATAAAAAAGCCTAAAGAAGTATAACTTCAAAAATAAGTAACGGTAGTGGGTAGGTGCCGGCCGGCGCTAGTTGTCATGAACTAATTGGTGGCGCAAGCAGACATTCAGAGAGATTTTCGCAAAATAAAGTCTGAACATATTAACGAGATACAAGGAAGCCTAAACCTTAGGTTCTAATTTGAGATATTTTCATATACACTGTATGTAGCCAAAAATTTCAAATAAAAGAGGTATGTCATGAGAGCAGTCGCAGTGGGAAAGTATGGAGCTACTTCCCCACTCCGGCTGCTTTGATTGATGGTGATGGTGGTGGTGATGATTATTAATACGAACACAGGAAGGTATATTGCCATACGGTAAAATGTCTTTGTAACTAAGAGAGATAGGGCACATCAAAGCAGCCCGTCTGGGGAAGTACCTTCACCTCACAGAAGACTGGAGCCAAATATGAAGATACATTTTATGTTTTTTGAAACAAACATATTTAGAACACACACTGTAGAACCATATTTGTTTTTTTCAGACGGAGGCGCTAGTTTTTTTAGAATTGGTCTTAAAATCAGCGTTGTGTCGATGTGCCCTACCTCTCTTAAAAACACCCAGGCCAAGACGGACATGTTCATGCACACAAATGTATGTTTCGTGCGTGAATCGAACCCAATAGCGTTGGTGTCAAAGTAGCATTACGAACCACTACGCCACCGAGCTCCTCAATATTCGTCGATTTTCATCATTTTATTATACTGGACCGTGCTCTGAAACATTTTTCTTTACGTTTGTACTGCCATCGCCCATATATGTTATTTTATTAATAGCAATTTGTCGCCTTCGGCTCTGTTAACCGGGTAGTTTCATTTTCTGTATTGGTGTCACGTGGTTGATATCAAGCGACCTGACTATAGAAGCTATCTGCAATATCTATATCTAAGGCAATATATATATATATATCAGCATCGGCTTGCTAGGACTGGTAGATCTTTTCTTGTAAATTGTATTCGATTTTATAATAAGTTGCCTGAAACAGTTCTGTCCTTTCCTGACAACCAATATGCTTATGTATTTTTTGTTTTTGTAATATCTAATTGTCAATTTTAATAGAGACCTATATTGGCAAGTTTCTTTCGGCATTTCTTCTTAGCCAATGGTCATTTCCGAAATGCTAGTAGATAAAAAAAAGGAAGAAAGTAAAAAGAGAATTAAATAAGATACAATAAGATTATTTTTCAAAAACTGTAAGACGTGTCTAAGTGCCCGCGAGGGCCCAATGGCAAATAAATAATTTTTATCTTATCTTATCTTATACTTAAGCCTACTTAGCAAGCGCAAAGGCAGATAGTACCAAAAGCCACGTGATTCGGTCAAATATATCTTGCGCTTCTTAAACATGCTGAGTACTTGGCATTAAGGCGACACATCGAAAAATTAGACCAACTTTCATCGAATAGTATAGGCTAATGACTAAACTGACGGATCTAAGATTTTAATATAAATAACTTCATTTCTTTATCTTGAATTTGCTTGCTCAAATACGCGATTGCGTAAAATTGATTCGATAATAATTACTTTCGAAAACACCTCCTGAAATTCATTATTTTTGAAATTACAACGAAGTTGTTCTGTTTATACGCTTCAAAATTACTTAAATCTATTAGTAATATCTATGTTTATAATATGGTTGCTGCATATTTTGATAAGTGAAACATGAAATTTTTTAAAAATATTTTAAGTTTCTGACAATTTCTAAGCGATCACATTCGTCTTGGGTGCTACGTGTTTTCGACCTTATTGTGCGGTAATGAGGATTATAAACGCGTTGACTAACTACATCCAGCCAGTCCGGCTGCAGCCCGCTTCGAGGTGAGACCTATGTCGACTGTCTGCTCGAGCTCGCTCCATTTACATCGCGACACCGAAGTTTTTATAATTAATAGTTGTAAATATTCAATATTATAGTATTTAGCGTAAGTGTATTATTATTAGATATAAGTAGTAAATAATATTATAGGTTTATATATATTTATTATACTGTTGTAATAATGGGGAACACTAAAAAGAAAATATATAGAATAAAAATACAAAGAAAATGTTCGTAGAATGGCGGAGGCGAACAAGCCAAGGTATTTTTTTTTTTAATTATTATATTCATTAAACATATTATAATAACATTGTGTAGACATATTTCTAGTTTTTAGAACAGTTCCTAGGTATGGTTGGCCCAAGCTATTTAATTCCTCTTCAAACTTTTTTTTAATTTTGCTTACTTAATAACTCTATATAAAACTGCATTAATTAAATAAGAGTTATTTTTTGCAGGAATAAACAGTAACATTTGATAAGTATACATTATCCACAGGCTGACCGCGTACCTATATAGGACGTCAAACTCCTATAATGTCCATTATAATCTGACCGAACTCCGACTTAGAAGTTGTACGTCGGTGGAGGTCAGGTTACGTTGGAAATTTATACCAATAAGGTTCGCGCTCTCAGCACATAGCAACCAGTGGAGACTCTTTATTTCTTTGTATTAAAATAAAAACTTATAAAATAGAATATTTTTGCTGTTTTGTTTTTTAGCAGAAACTTACTAAATAAACATATTCCACTAGAAGAATCACTACTCGATTTATATGCTACTTTAACGTAAGTGTCATACGGGACGACAAACTCATAGTAACCATTATAAGCTCACCGAACTCCGACTTAGACATTGTACGTAGGTGAAGGTTAGTTTACGTTGGAAATTTATCCAATCAGAAGATAGAAAACCAGTGGAGGTTTTTTTTTTTTTTTTTTGTATTAAAATAATTACTAGTAAAATAGTATATTTTGATAGTTTTTAAAAAAACTCGGTATGTTTCATGTTAATGAAGCGAGCGAGGTGTGTAAGTACCGAGTCATGTGGCGCTCACGAGGGATTTAGCGTGAAGATATAGATAGATAGTATACTTATACCCATGGTACTCGTGAAAACAAATAATATTTACTATGAACCAACACTGAAAACACAAAAAAATCATCTATTCTATACATTGTGGTTAGTATTGAACTATTGTACGGATTAGATTTATTTTGCAACATCAGAGATGGTCCTGGTTCTTTCTTCTTGAGAGTTTAATAAATAACAAGGAAACGTACAACAATACAAAACACAGAGTATACATAAGTAAAATACAATAAATGTCATTATACTGAAGTTAAAGTTATGAAACAGCAAGAAAATCATTTGTCACATGTTTTTTTTAAATATGAATAGATTATAAAATCTATTTGTATATATGTATATTAGGGTGTCCCTTATTTTTCAAAGTTTTTATTTTCTAACGCATATGTCTTAGTTTTGTTCATTTGCTTTTAAAACACTCGGAAATTAATTTATAACTTATTTGGATTACGATAATCCGTGCTGAATTACATCGAAAGATGTTCATACAAGTTGCGCGGCAGTGCCGCACGTACTCGCGGTATTCATTTGTTCAAATTCAAAGTCAAAATCTTTTTATTCCGTAAAAATGGCTACATTTGTTTGGAATCGTCACATTTTTTTTCCCTACCGTGCAGTTTATGACTAGGTGAGCACTGATAAAAATACTGCCAAAAAACTCAGGCATCCCTCTTTTGGTATCCAAACAAATTTACATATTTTGTTAATTACATTATAATTGGATCGACTCACTCCCAGGCATTTTTATCATTAATATAGTCAGATACTTTATAATATGCCCTGCTACACAATTTGGCTTTAATAGTAGTTTTAAATTTGTTTATTGACAAATCTCTTATATTGCTGGGAAGTTTGTTATAGAACCGTATACATTGCCCCATAAAATAATTACTTGTTTTGTGGAGACGGCTTGCATATAACACAAGATTATGCTTATATCTAGTATTTATGCCATGAGTATCACTCTTTTTACAAAATGAGTCTATGTTTTTATGGACATACAAAAGATTTTCATAGATATATTGCGATGCGACTGTTAAAATATTTATTTCTTTGAATTTTTCTCTAAGGCTCTCCCGGGGACCAAGTTTGTAGATAGCTCTTATGGCTCTCTTTTGCAATAAAAAGATGGTGTTAATATCCGCGGAGTTACCCCAAAGAAGAATTCCATATGACATAATACTATGAAAGTAGCTGAAATAAACTATTCTAGCCGTATCAATATCAGTGAGCCGTCTAATAGTTTTCACTGCATAAGCTGCAGAACTTAGTTTTCCTGATAATTTTTCAATTTGTGGGCCCCTTTGTAGTCTGGAGTCAATTGTTATACCCAAGAACACAGTTGTCTCCACAGAGGCTAAATTAGTTCCATTAACATGTACGTTGGTAGCCACCTGCCTTACATTAGGTGTTGAGAACTTAATTACTTTAGTCTTTTTATCATTTAAAAGCAGATTATTAACACTAAACCAATGAATAACTTTAGAGAGAGCATCGTTAACTTCGTCATAATTACGTAACCGTCTATTAATTTTGAATGTCAGTTATTCTCGTGATTAATATCTAATGTTTTAACTTTTATAAGATGGCAGTGGAATTGAGAAGCAATAAATCAAGTATTTTCTTAGTTGGAGACGTAAATTATCAAATAATAGGCGCAAAATTACCGTCTAACCGTCAAGTTCTTCCTGTACTTTTTTATAAAATTCGCGAAGTTAAATTGACGGTTAGTGAAAGCGCATACCTAGTCATTCGAGAGTGTATTATATTTAGGGAAAAAGCTAGGATCCCTACCAGAGCTATACCTAACTGTGTAAAATAACTTGTGAATCTTCACCAGGAGGGAGTTGCAAAAAAATTCCAATTTTCTATTTCAATTTCAATCTAATTCAATCTGATAATTTTATTTCTCTTATTTATTCGAAATAAAAAAATCCTGTGTTTACTCGGCGCTATCAGTCATTATGACACTCGAACATCTATAACTTCAAGCCAAATCCCTTGCGGGGTAGGCAGAGAGAGCCGAGCGCCACGTGACTCGATCCTTACATATCTCACTCGCTTCTTTAACATTCATTGCTCTTCTCATGCACGCACGCCGGTTTCTAGGGCTCCTGACATCACCTTCTGATAGAACATGACCAATTTGGTCATGGTAGGTAAGTCTTGGCCTTCCCCGGCTCCTACATCCTTCCACTTTTGCATTGTATATCTGCTTCGTCATTCTTTCATCTTGCATTCTTTCTACATGCCCGAACCATCGGAGCATGCCTCTTCTTATTTTAACACCGACGCTCTTTTTCAGACCAACTCTATTTCTAACATCATCATTACGAATACGGTCTACAAGCCTTACGCCACAAATTTTGCGCAGCGCTCGCATTTCAACCGCGTTTATTCTACTTTCATGCTCTTTCTGCCATACCCAACTCTCGCTTCCATAAGTTAGCGTTGGGACCAACACTGCATTGTGTATAGCGAGTTGTGCCTTCTGGCTCAGGATTTTACTGCCAAGAAGTTTTCCCAACGCTCCATTCACACTATTCCCAGCACTCACTCGTCTTTCCACATCTGCGGTGTACCTTCCATCCCTGCTGAAAGCGCATCCAAGATATACAAACTCATCCACTTGTTCCAACACTTCATCATCAATCGTAATCCTTACATTAGTTCTGGATTCTTCTCTTTCAAATACCATTATCTTTGTTTTCTTCGCATTCAGTAGTAAGCCTTTCTCCATACAGTCGTCTTTCATCGCTGTGACCAGTGTTTGCAGTTTAGATGGTGTATCTGCTAACTAAACATATGTGTCCGAATCAACAAATGGCCCGCTTTAGCCTCTCGATAAACAATGTTGTATTATGTAGCTGGTGTTTCATTCTTCTTAAGGGGGATACATGCCGTCCAGTGGCGCCTCAAGGAATAAAATATCGTATCTTAGCGTGGAAGATAAACATTATAAAGTCATGTGTTGCGTGTGTTACAAATACAATAACGTACTTTTACGTCATTAAACCAACAATTGAAATGTTTTGCTTTCGTTGTTATAGGCATAATTGCCAAAAAACGGCCTCTTTTAGCACTTTTGCTTATAACAACGATAGTGGAATATTTTGAGTGTTGGTTTAATGACGTAAAAATACTTTACTATCTTCGTAATAAATGCAACATAAGATTTCATAATGTTTATCTTCTATGCTATAATATGTTTTTTTATTCAATGAGGGCGCCACTGGACGAGACCTAAGTAAGAACAACATAGATACCAAGACATGTTAACTTGTAGAGATATAAACATAAAACGATGTCATTGATTTCTCTTTCAATAAACTTTTAAAAGTGAATACGTTTCTGTAGTTTTTTATTACTATTATTACTATTGTTTTCCGTCTAGCTTAAATAAATATGTTTGGTTCAGTATGTATAAAGCTAAATAATAATTAAATCAATAATTTTTATTAAATATTGATATTATAAATTTTATTTAAGTGTGACGCGACTCTGTAGCTTTTCTGTTCGTTTGCATTGACTATACGTTGACCCCAGGTTACCTATTAGGCGCTAATTTCAAATTTTACAAATCGAGCGTCGAGTGTCAATTGAGGGGCGCGGGGTGATTGGGCGGAGCCATTTTAAAGCTTCACGATCGAGGTGTCGCCTTAACTTTTTATTACGTGACAATAAATTCTAACGGGCATAAATGATTATTAAAAAAATGTAGATAAAATGGAGAACATACATATCATGGTAAATTTGAGCTCTTTGTCTAAGAGGGCGTTGAAAGCTATTTTTAGGGTTCCGTACCCAAAGGGTAAAACGGAACCCTATTACTGAGGCTCCGCTGTCCGTCCGTCCGTCCGTCCGTCCGTCCGTCTGTCACCAGGCTGTATCTCTTGAACCATGATAGTTAGACAGTTGAAATTTTCACAGATGATGTATTTCTGTTGCCGCTATAACAACAAATACTAAAAAATAGAATAAAATAAATATTTAAGGGGGCTCCCATACAACAAACGTGATTTTTTTTTTGCCGTTTTTATAGATAATGGTACGGAACCCTTCATGTGCGAGTCCGACTCGTACTTGGCCGATTTTTTTATTAAGCCAAGCAGCTATATTTATATAGCTGTGTTCCGGTTTGAAGGGTGAGATACGGCAGAAAAAGTACTGGGTACTGTGACGAAACATCCTTAGGTCACAATCGCAACGCGCGAGTAACATCCCCGTGTGGTTGTGAGGGTCAATAGGCTGCGGTGACCGTTTACCATCTAATGCGAGCCGTATGCTTGTTTGCCAATCTAGTTGTATATATATAAAAACAGCTTCACAAGATTTAGCCTTTTTCTTCGTAATGCCACAACTTGATCAATAAAGTCCAGTAGTCGACGAAACTATAAAGATCACAGAAAAGACCGGTAGCATCATGTTATCTCATCCACGTATGAAGAATATGGATGACTAATGTGACTCCTGCAGGTGTCTTGATATCCATATTATGGTATAGTATATCGGTATCATGCTAAACAGATGCGCTGTAAACCTCATCAAAGCAGGCCGTCTGGGGAAGTACCTCCACCTCACATAAAACCGCAGCCGATTAACAACTCTCTAGAGGATTGTTGAGTTCCTGCGTGTGAGTGAGGTCACCAGTAAGCTCCTATGGAGTTGCTGTGCTAGCAGCAGAGGTGGCATTGCGCGAGTGATATTATATGTGTTGCGAGCGTTAATAAGCAACGGTAACCGCTTTCCATCAGGTGGGCCGTATGCTTGTATTCCGCCCGACGTAGTATAAAAAAAGTTCTGGAGATATAACCTCGTATCTGTCTATTTATAACTTCAAGTCAAATCCCTTGCGGGATAGGCAGAGAGATCCTTGCGCCACATGACTCGATTCTTACAAACCTCACTCGCTTCTTTAGCATTCATTGCTCTTCATATGCACACTCACTGGTTTCTAAGGCTCCTGACATCATCTTCTGATAAAACACGTCCAATTTGGTCGAGGTAAGTCTTGACCTTCCTCGGCTCCTAAATAATAATACAAGCTCGTAAATACAATAAAATAGCTATCATTGACATTTACCAATCATCCTCTGATGTTTAATGTTCGACTGTTAAGTAAAAGTTATTATTATTTCATTTGATTGAAAATATAGAAGTAAATTGAGGAAGTTCTCCGCCAGGAATTCACTTTTAATTACTCAGTAGCAACAGGCGGAAACAAGGAAAGGGCGACAGTGCTAATAGAGGAGGATATTGGTGAGGTCGACTTCAAATATATTACCTATTTGCACAATGTGCATTATAACTTGCTTATTTGATTGTATTTACTTACTTCTTTAATAAGAATATTCCATATATTTCATATGTTTACCATACGAGTCTTTATACATATAAATCAAATGCCTCATAACAGGATTATGATCAACTGTATCAATGAGAAACAGTGAGATTCTGTGTCTAATTGTATGGTAACCTTTGACAAGATTAGGAATATCATAGTCAAACTATGACATGAAGGAAAGGTGTGTGTGTCAGTTCCAACGCACAACTAGAGTTTACTCCTTACGAACGAATCGAAAAGCATGGTAAATGAACGCATCTTCTAAAAGAAAAATAATAAAATTTATATCTCTACATAGTATAAAAGAAAGTTGCTTCCCACCGTCTGTACGCGTAGATCTTTTAAACCACGCAACTGATTTTAATGCGGTTTTCATCAACAGACAGAGTGATTAAAGAGGAAGGTTTGTATGTATAATACATGCATATTATAGTAGAGAACAGCAGAGAATTTGAAAGATTCGTTATGTGATGTGGTAAAAGACATCAGGGGGCACGGCAGTGCCCCCGCCAAGTCGAGCGCGAAGCAAACACTGCCGTACCATCCTTTACTGGAACCATTTCGCCGCATTTTCAGGCCCCTATTTGAGAACCTCTGGATAAGACCAGAACGCAGAAATTTTCGTCATCCAGTAAGCTATAATCACATACTTAAAATCCAAAATTTCAAGTCTGTAGGTCATTTAGTTCCGAAGTTAAGCGAAAGCAAAGTTTCGCATTTATGACACTCACTCACTCATGATCATCAAAATAGAACTAGTACTTTCCATAAACTCCGAGAGCTGAAATTTGGTACAGAGTTAGGGTTTAATGGCCACATAAAGGAAAAACTATAAAAACTAGGATAATCGAAGATCTGGAGTACCTGGTGACCCTGATTAGAAAACACAAGAGCCCAACCAAACTATTAGAGATAGCGACATACTGCCTTTACAAAAAATGTTCAACTTGGTGGGCCGCTTCATTTGATGTCAAAAATCGAAGGTCTGAAGTATCTAATGAAGAACCCTCAGCTGGTCTCAGCTGTATTAGAGATATGGTAATGCCCCCTTCTACTATGAGAAAAAAACTGTGTCAAATAAGAAAATCTAATAAAATAAATCAATATGTCCACGTTTCTACAAAAAGAAGTGAAATCCCACCAAAAACATTCTGTAAAAAACTAGCCAAGTCTCGACGGAGCTGCTTGTTTATCTCTAAAAAGTAATGAAATCTAGACAAAGTCGTGCCACGTCTAAGGTTCCTTACTGCGATTTCTTTATTATTATAGTTAATGTTGTGTGACTTGGCCGTTGAAGGGTACAAAACCAGGTGCTCCATGACACCATTGCACCAATCTGTCGCCAGAACCGCTACCCATTGACGATGGAAAATTGCCACTTGGAAAACGTTGATTCAATAACCAGTCAATTGTAGGCTTGATAAAGCTGCGGATTTCAATAATAATACTTACGTATAGGCGAGCCTGAAACAAACAATATAAAAAAATATTTCCAGTACAGACGGACTTCTAATCATTGATAGAAGTCCGTCTGTACGTCTATTTTATGTTGGATCGGTGGTCGATTTGACGCTCCAAAAAGAAGAGAGCAGAAGTCAGCATTGTCAATGCTGAATGCATGTGTTACACAATCAACAACATCCTAAAATGAGACACTAGCGTCCAATTACCAATACCAGTATGGGCTATTATCTCGCTTAATAAACATAGGTAGTTACAACAGATATAACATTACGTGTAAACAAAATTGACTTGTACCCACTAACGTATAAAGAATTTTCAACGGCCAAGTCACACAACATTAACTATAATAATAAAGAAATCGCAGTAAGGAACCTTAGACGTGGCACGACTTTGTCTAGATTTCATTACCTTTTAGAGATAAACAAGCAGCTCCGTCGAACTTGGCTAGTTTTTTACAGAATGTTTTTGGTGGGATATTTTTGTTCGCTTACGTTACAAACGCTGGCTAAACCTTACGAGATAGATCATAATAATGTACTACGGAATATTATATCTTAAAAAGATCTACAAAAAAGTCTGCGATGGAATATGTCTATGCCCTAAGGATAACCAGTAACAGTTTTTATCATCATCATCATTTATTTTATTGTATGTCACATGTGTGAAGTACAGTACAGGTTTAAATTTTTAAACTTAAGTAGGAACTTACAGACATATGATACCCTGTAAGAGTGTAGCAAAAAAAATACATTTATTGTTGTTATAGATACATACATAGTTTTAAGTATATGGAGACATTCGTTACATACATTAATTATCAGACAGATTTAATTATTTTTATCCTCAAAAAAATCCGATACACTGTAATAGCTTTTTTTAATAAGAAATTCCTTTAATCGACTTTCGAAAACCATATTATTTTCCAATTCTTTGATAGATATGGGGATATGATTATATATTTTTATTGACATTGGATGTGGGGCTGATGAAAATAGTTTGAAGGCCGAGAAGGGGACCGCGAGTTTGTTTTGGTAACGATTATTACGTCTGATTAATTTGAGTGGGGAATATAAATCAGGATGCTTTTTAATGAATTTACAGGATTCGAAGATATATACGCATATATGGCAGTACGTGAAGTTTTTTAAAATGAGGTTTACAAGATTTCGTTTGTCGTATTAGTTAATACTCTAATACATTTTTTCTGAAGAATAAAAATCCTAAATGTTTGAGCAATTTCCCCAAAGTATAATTCCGTAGAGCATACGTGAGTGAGCGTACGTATAGTAAGTTAAGGGGGCAGTTTGTATGTTAGTAACACGCTTTAATTGCCTAAGAGCGTATATGAAAGAACATAAGCGGTTTGATAATTTTTGAATATGGGATTTCCAGTTTATATGCGTATCTATATCTATACCAAGCATGGTTGCCGATTCTATAGTTTCTAATTTATTTATATATAAACCGGTTATAGGAACGAAAAAATATGAAAAATTGTGTTTTGGAGATTATGACTGAAACCATTCAAAAGCTAGACCCCTATTCCAACCCCATAGAGCTTACCCAGCAGAATTTTATGACTGACTCTATCATACGCCTTACTCATATAGAGTAGCAGACCAACCGCATATTCCTTTCTATTTATTATTTCGAATATTTGTTGTATATTTCTAAAATTGTCGTTCTATTTTTTCGAAAACCGTTTTGCTTATCATAAACAACTTTAAATTTTTCAAAAAATGCTATTAATCTTTTTTGTCATTGCAGATTCTAATATTTTAGCTGATGTTGGTAGTAATGCAATGGGACGGTAATTGGTTTTGTCGGTTTTTTTCTCCTATTTTATGGCCAGATTTAACCAATAATACTTTCAGAGGATCAGGAAAGCGACCCTCACGGAGAGATTGATTTGTCAGCAATGTAAGTGGCAGCGTGAGTTCGTCTGCGCATTTCTTAATTAGGCATGGAGGAAGTTCGTCAATACCAAAGCTAGTTTTATTTTTTAGATCGTTTATTATTTTACGAATTTCGCTAAGTTCAGCTGAATGTAAATAAAAGGAGTTAGAGACGGTATTCATTATATTTATATCATAATCGCATGTTGAGTTCTGTGTGTTACATATTGACGTAAAATATTCATTGAAACAATTTGCAACCGTTTTAGGATCCTTATTTAATTTTCGATTATTTTTTAATATTATATTTTGTGTAATATTTTACGTATTATAAAAAAAAATGGGTTATTTACGAAGCTATTTTAAACAATACATTATTATTCCTTATCCAAATAAATACGTTAGATACGTTGTACATTTAAAATCACTCCTTACTGAAAACAAATTATTATCTACATTGCACCCGGGCGAAGCCATAAATTAACTATAGGCTTACCAATTAACCATATCCACTTTTTTTTCGGATTCTTCGTCATAACCACTGGAATCTTCAGGTCTTGTTTTATACGACAAAAACCTAGCGGGAATCTTCATTCTCGCGATAAGATTTTTTGTTTCCTAATGGGGTTTCGGCGAATTCTGGCTTTAACAGCATTAACAGCCTTTGTAGTTCTAACAGCACGCGGTCGCGTCGATCTTTTATGGTCTTCAACAGAGGAAGTGTTGGCATATCCGTTGATAGTACGATATACGAACATACGGCTGATACCAAGCTTTTGAATTGTCTTGACTATGACCGACTGCACCATACCCACTTTGTGCAAGGCAATTATTGCAATTCTATTTTTTTTAACACCCCATTCGATATTGCATTCCATATTCCAAATTGCTTATAAATATGCCTATATAATTTCACCGATTCAATTACCGTCTGTAGTGGTCACAATGTAATTTGATAATAAACACGAAAAAAATATGTAAAACGGCGGGAAATCGGAAGAAGTTTTTAACGTAATAAACGCGTTCCAAATTCAAAATAATGAAAGACTTGAAAAAAAGAAAAGTTTCTGTGTAACAGTATTTATGGCCAGACTAGTTATATTTAATCTACCAGCAGTTCCTAAATGACCACTGGCGAATAAAAAATTCTGAAAGAAACTAAAAGGTTTGATTTAATTACAATAATTTATATTGGACTTAGCGTGCTGTTGCTATGACATTATATGATGACAAATTTCATATACTTGACATAAATATATTTAATAATAAACATTATAATTTGACAGAAGATAAATTTTATCTTAGCAATTTTTATAAAAGACAAATAGCAGATTCGCTATCATATTGTTTTAAGAAACCAGCCAAAAGTTTGGCTAACAACCCTGCTTCTTTTGAGCAGTTCGATAATTTGACATTATGTAATGGTACCTTGGAAGGTATTCCAAATTCTTTAAATTAGCTTACAAGACAATAGAGTTTTACTCTGGCAATGTAAATAGTAATAATAGCAGTATTCAAAATGAAACTAAAAGTAATAATAATACAATATCCCCATCAATTGTAAATTGTCAAGAATATAGAAATAATAATAATTGTATCAACCTGGTGCACCAAAACATTCAGGGGATGATAGGAAAGGAGTTAGAATTGGAGTTGTTTATGAATTGTAGCAATATTGATATTTTATGTCTAACTGAGCACTGGCTAAAACACCATCAATTCATTTTCAGCTTCAATAACCACCAGGTTGCAAGCTCATTCATCAGAGAGAAATATATACATGGTGGCTCTTTAATATTATTAAATAAGTTGCTTAAATTTAAAGAAAGGTGTGACATTGTGAGCCTCTCTGTTGAGCGAGTTGTAGAGATTTCATGCATTGAATTGGAACGATTCATTGTTATGAACCTGTATAAACCTCCTAGCACGCCCTTTGAAACATTTTCAAATATCATGGAGGATGCCTTAAATAAATTATCTAATAGCCATAAAACTGTTATAATTTGTGGAGACTTTAATATAAATATCTTGGAGAAAAATACTGTTACCTACAACTTTTTAAATTTATTTAAATCAAACAATTTGCATCATATTTTTACAGAGCCAACAAGAGTAACTGCTACAAGTGCTACATGTATTGATAATATATTTAGTAATGTAAAACCTTCGTATCAATCTATAATTAATAAAGTTCAGTCAGACCATTCAGGTCAGTTGGTTTCATTTCCAAATTCTTCAAAAATACAAAGAAAGCAAATAAATTATATACCATTTAGTAAAAGCCGCTTAGAAAGATTTAAGTCTAATATAGCAGAAAAAATTGTATTGTTGCCCTATCACGGTACTCCGGACCACTTGTACTGTTCATTATTTAGCTTAATCACTAGTGAATTTAATGCAATCTTTACTCCAAAACAACTGTCTGTAAGTGACCGTATGACATTCAGTGATTGGGCAACTCCTGGTATTTATAAAAGTCGGAATAAATTGTATGAACTTTATGAAGAAAGGACCTGTAATCACAATCCGACTTTTCAAGAACTTGTAAAAAATTATGCTAAAATATTTAAACGAGCCTGTTCCAATGCTAAATCTATATATTTAAGAAATAAAATCACTGGTTCAACAAATATTATTAAATCTGTTTGGAATATGATAAATAATGAGACGGGTAGAGCGAAAGTACGTAGTCGCGACTTTCAGTTAACGATAAATGATATAGATATCAAAAATGATGTAGAAATTGCAACTGAATTTGAAAAATATTTTTCTAACATTCCTCTTATTACTACGAGAAATCTTAGGTCTTCTTCTATAGCTGCTGAACTGGTTCTCAAACAGAGCGTGGTAGAATGCGACACAATATTTGAATTTTCAGCTGTAAGCCCAAAAGATGTTTTGAACGCTTTTAAATCAATAAATATGAAAAACACTAAAGATCTGTGGGGTCTATCTGTCAAAACCATATCTTCTATTATTATTTCAATCGCTCCACATTTAGCTACAATTTTCAATTGTTGTGTGGCATCTGGTGTATTTCCTGACTTGATGAAACATAGTAAAATCATTCCATTATTTAAATCTGGTGATAGTTCGGACCCTTCGAATTTTCGACCTGTTTCCATACTGCCCATTCTCAGTAAAATTTTTGAAAAACTAATGCTTAGCCAGTTGCTCAGACATTTCAATACACATAATTTGCTTCATAGGAGACAGTTCGGATTTACGAGAGGTTGTTCAACTATAGACGCAGGGATTCATTTGCTTAAAAGTATATTCGCGGCATGGGAAGGTTCGCAAGATGCCTTGGGAATTTTCTGTGATCTGTCTAAAGCGTTTGACTGCGTGCACCATGACACTCTTGTCAGAAAATTACACCACTACGGTATCAGGAACAAGGCTCTCGAACTTCTGTCTTCTTATCTGGGCAATAGGATACAGAAGGTCGATGTTAATGGTAAGAGATCTTCGGGGTCCCCTGTAGTTATGGGAGTCCCACAGGGGTCAATTCTAGGTCCATTCTTATTTTTAGTATATATAAATGACTTACCTTATTATGTAAAGGATAAACATGAGATTGTATTGTTTGCGGATGATACCTCTTTGACATTCAAAATTAATAGACAGTTAGATAATTATGACGAAGTTAACGATGCTCTCTCTAAAGTTATGCATTGGTTTAATGTTAATAATCTGCTTTTAAATGATAAAAAGACAAAAGTAATTAAGTTCTCAACACCTAATGTAAGACAGGTGACTACCAATGTCAATGTTAATGGAACTAATTTAGCCCCTGTGGAGACAACTGTGTTCTTGGGTATAACAATTGACTCCAAACTACAATGGGGCCCACAAATTGAAAAATTATCAGGAAAACTAAGTTCTGCAGCCTATGCAGTGAAAACTATTAGACGGCTCACTGATGTTGATACGGCTAGAATAGTTTATTTCAGCTACTTTCATAGTATTATGTCATATGGAATTCTTCTTTGGGGTAACTCCGCGGACATTAACACCATCTTTTTATTGCAAAAGAGAGCCATAAGAGCTATCTACAAACTTGGTCCCCGGGAGAGCCTTAAAGAAAAATTCAAAGAAATAAATATTTTAACAGTCGCATCGCAATATATATATGAAAATCTTTTGTATGTCCATAAAAACATAGACTCATTTTGTAAAAAGAGTGATACTCATAATATAAATACTAGATATAAGCATAATCTTGTGTTACATGCAAGCCGTCTCCACAAAATAAGTAATTCTTTTATGGGGCAATGTATACGGTTCTATAACAAACTTCCCAGCAATATAAGAGAATTGTCAATAAACAAATTTAAAACTACTATTAAAGCCAAAATGTGTAGCAGGGCATATTATAAAGTATCTGACTATATTAATGATAAAAATGCCTGGGATTGAGTCGATCCAATTGTAATGTAATTAATAAATTATGTAAATTTGTTTGGATACCAAAAGAGGGATGCCTGAGTTTTTTGGCAGTATTTTTATCAGTGCTCACCTAGTCATGAACTGCACGGTAGGGAAAAAAATTGTGACGATTCCAAACAAATGTAGCCATTTTTACGGAATAAAAAGATTTTGACTTTGACTTTGACTTATGTTCGTATTGACATTTGTCTCTGATTCTCCTTTGTCCATAGGCGGCGAAGCGGAGCTTACTTGCAGGTTTATTCAATTTTGAGTCTACAAATAAATTCCAATGTATTTTTTTGAATTATTATTATATTATTAGTCAATGAGAACCTCTGTATTCGCAGAATTCACATTTGGGGCAAGCCTTCAGAACCCGTTATATACCTTTTCCCATACATTTCGCGGTCATATATGACCACACGGGTTTCGAAGGGTTAAAATTTAAATACACGGATTTAGTTCAGTTTTTCGGCAATTTTCTGTAACATGTAGGGTAGATCACTCAAATACATTGAAAATTTATAGATATATGTTACCCAAAAATAGATTTTTGATGGCTGAATGGATGGATGAAATTATGATTGGTTGCCCAATCATTTTTAGTAAATTGATTTGAAATGTTACGGTCCTAGTTTGAATTTAGTTTGGTACTCACTGGATAGCATATAAATGTGGGTCTCCTCGCGATGTTTACAGAAATTTTAAAATACGAATTGAGTAGATCATGCCCACGATTCGAACCAGGGAATAGCCAGTTAACAAGAAGATGTCTTTATACTGGTTATCATTGCTCTTCATTCATCAATTAAGCTTTAAACTCATACTACAAAAGAGACGACGTTTCCTCGCAATGGAATCTTTTCCATTTGCCATGAGTAGGTTACTTTTAGAATTTTCAACAGGAACACGTTAACGACATTTTACAGCATTAGATAAATGATAAAGATAAAAATCATTTATTTGCCATTAGGCCCTTACGGGGACTTAGACACGTCTTACATTCTTTAAATTAGATCATATTGTATCTTAATAACTTTCGATTTTTATTTAGTTTTAATATCTCTTTTTTAATATACCAGCATTTCGAAAATGACCATTGGCGAAAAAGAAATGCCAAAAGAAATTTGCCAATATGGGTCTTTTTTTCATCGTTAATATAATATATTGCAATAAATATATGCAAGTCTAAATATATGCAAGTCTAAATATATCCAAGTCTAAATATATGCAAGTCTAAATATATGCGAGTCTAAATATATGCCAGTCATTTATACACAGATGGAAAGCTACAATTGAGGAATGGGAAAAGCGGGAAAGCGGCAGCGACTACTTGCCATTGCGTTACACAATTTATAGCTTTAGAAATATGTGAATGAACAGGTTCATTTCAGCAATAAAATATACAGTGAATTTGTCAGACACTTTTTTTTTATAATGTCGCAAGGCAAAGAAGCATACGGACCACCTGATGTAAAGCTTTTACCATAGCCTATGTAGCGATGCCATCTCTCTTGCTAACACAGCAACTCCTTAGGAGCTTAATGGTGACCTCACTCACACGAGGAAACACAACAACCCTCGAGAGATTTGTTGTTTACTTGCGGTTTTCTGTGAGGTGGAGGTACTTCACCAGACGGGTTGCTTGATACGCCCTATATCTCTTAAAAAATATCCAGACCAAAACAAATAGATATGTTCATGCACACATAGATTTGTCCTGTGTGGGAATCGAACCCGCGAGCGTCGCGTCGCATCGGTGTCAAAGTCGCGTTATTAACCGCCGCGCCACCGAGCAAAGAGATGATAGATAAAGATTGATTTGTACCAGGACACACATGTTTCCAATAAACAAACAGGTTTTACAGACGTGCAGGCAGACATCTCGCTAATGTAAAAAGAAAAGTGCTTATTTGTAGTGTGCCATGCACTTCACACTTCACAGACCCGCCCTCCACACTATCGATAAAAATATCACCATAATTCTATAAACATCAATTAATAACAGCTTGAACTGCAACTGATTGTATTGGTCAGGATGGATAGGTTTGTTTTTTTTCATGCTTTAAATTGACAAGCATGCGGCCCGCATTAGATGGTAAGCGATCACCGTAGTCAACTGACGCTCGCAACACCACGGCAATGTTACATGCGCGCTGCCAATTTTGTGACCTTTCAAACCGGAACACAGCTATATAAATATAGCTGCTTGGCGTTAGAAATAGGTGAGACAGAGGTACCCACGCAGACGACTTTTGTACAAAGTCTCCCTCTGGTGAAATTGATTGTATTGGTCGGGCTGTTACTGGGCGCACACTCCCTGCTACAAAACTACTCACAATAAATACAGGCAGGGGCATGTTACTCCAAGGACAGAACAATGAGTGGGCATTAAGTTATTCAGGGTTGTGTAAAGCCGCTCCTAGGTATACTCGCACGTGTTTATTATTAGGTTCCATAAATTTATTGTTCAAATGAGCTCACCAATGGGCTTCGTTAAACAGTAAGTTTATAGTTATTAAAATAAATAGGAAATTATTATTGCTACTTTGATAAGGACGCGTTTATACTCCACGACAGGATTATCTAATTAGCGTTGTGATAATTATATACCTAGGTATGAGAAATACTACCTCTATATTATTCACGAATCTATGGCTAACATTTTTTGTCAAAATGAGATATGTATGTATAGTAATATATTTTTTTTAATATTTACGGCCGAACCATTAATTTATTAGAAAAATGCGTAAAGGAACCTTGTGTTGAATATAAAATCAAAATTAAAAATTCTTTTAAACGATGTATCACGAAATAATTGCAACTAATGATTTTTTCTTTTTTGTATGTATGTATATCTTCACGCCAGGCCCCTTGCGGGGTAGGCAGAGAGAACCGAGCGCCATAAGACGCGGTCTTTACACACTTCACTCGCTTCTCTCTCATTCATTGCTCTTCTCATGCTCTTCACGCCGAGCAAGTGATAATTAAAAATATATACTCGTACATAAATCCGAAAACATGAATTTAGTCGTTACATGCCAGGTTTCGAACCGGGGACCTGTTGGTCAATAGGCCAGTAAAGGTTAAGATAAAAAAAAGATAAAAAAAAGATAAAAAATATTTTTTGTGGGACGCACAAGGAGGTTTCCGAAATGGAAGGGGATGTACGGATCAAGTTTTCTCGCTCCGCAATATCGTAGAGAAGCATCTGGCCATAGACCGGAAGGTTTTCTGCGGTTTTGTGGATCTTGAGAAAGCCTTTGATAGGGTTGTGCGAAAGGAACTGTGGGACATATTGCGGACGAGCTATTTAAGATTTTGAACAAATACACATTTTATGTTAATTTTAATGTGTTATTAATAATTCAATATAATACCGTGTTATTTAACGTAAAATTTCCGTAATTAAATGAAATTAAATATGAATGGAGGAGCTTGATGGCGTCGTTGCAAATCGAACACGCAGGTTAAACAATGTCGACCCCAGCCTGTCTGTGGGTGGGTTTATCTACCTCGAGCTTATGCTCGCTTATTATGAAGTATGCTTCGGTTGAAGGAAGACCCGTGTACATTAGGATGAGTAATGCTTGATGAAGTAAGTAAAAATGTAAATCATAGCCCCTGACTTGGCATGAAAAGTCAACTGAGAAAGGCTTGACCCGTTATCGGTTACACCAAAAGCTTGGATGTATTCCAACCCAGTGGGCCGAACTGGAAAAGCCTCGCTGCGAAATTTTTAATTGACCTGGATGCCAGTACAGTCCGTGTGAAATATTTGACACACCAATATGTGTACTCCAGGGCCGGACTCGATAAATTTTGCTGTCGTGATTTAAAATTTTAAAATAGAAATGAATCTTCTTCTTAGTGTTATCCTATTTTCTTACCTATCAGGATTAGCGGGCTCCGCTACTTAAGCTTAAGGATTTGGCGAAGACACACATTTTTACATGGAGCGACTGTCGACAGACGTCTACATCCCAGAGGGAAAAACACTAATTTAGTTATACATTCCACGATTCGAACCCGAAAGGTGTTGATTTATAGGACGGTTCTTTTTCTACTGAGCTATCACCGCTCTAATATTCCCCTTTATTGTGTTGTACGGATTATCATTTTCCTGTGGTGGTAGCAGAGGTAGCATCGCGCGAGTGATGCTTAATGTGTTGCTAGCGTTCATAGGCTACGGTAACCGCTTCACATCAGGTGAGCCGCATGCTTTTATGCCTCCCAACTCCATAATAATAATAACTTCCTCCTTCCTTCGACACAAATTTTGCGTAATGCTCTCATCTCGACCGCATTTATTCTACTTGCATGCCTTCTCTGCCATATCCAGCTTTCACTTCCATAAATTAGCATTGGGATTAGCACCGCGTTGTGTACAGCGAGCTGTGCCTTCTGGCTTAGATTTCGGCTGTCTAGAAGTTTACCCTCCATTCACGCTGTTCCCTGCACTCACTCGTCTCTCCACATCAGCGGTGTACCTTCCATCGCTGCTAAAATCGCTTCCAAGATATACAATCTCATCCACCTGCTCCAACACTACATTATGAACCGTAATCCTACTGTACGTTCTGGTTTTCTCTCGTTCAAATACCATTATCTTGATTTTCTTTGCATTCAATTGTAAGCCTTTCTTCATAAAATTAAAAGCGTCGTTCTAGTAGTAGCAGCCATGTTTTTTATGTGAATGTAATTACATAAGTCTAATGTCAAGTACAAACACTACACATTTTCAACTATAGCGACATCTATCGGCAATCCGTGAGACATTTAATGTCAATGTGCAACTAACATTTTCAATCATCCTTCATTACCGTAACTAGGGTGCTTCCCGACGTTGTATAAAAAAACTTATGGGGTTTTTTTGGTTAAAATATCTCCCCATTAGTCAGTACGTTCGAATCGCTGGGATAGCCACGATAACACTACATTTTGTTGTACATTTACATTTACATTTTGTTTTGTTGAGTGTGGGGGCTTTCATGCCAAGCAATACGATTATTGGTTTATGATTGAAACCCCGTAGATTAAATCAGGTGGGCCGTATGCATGTATGCCTCCCGACGTCGTATAAAAAACAAATACATAAATTGTTTGCGCTTCTACTTGAAGCAGAGGCTTGATTGATGTATTAAAAGACTTGATTGTGCTATTTCTTATAATTTTACAAGATTTTCAACGTTACATGGTACAGAGCAAAAAAAGTAGTATCTTAAAAGGTAAAACGTGTAAGCGGATGCACACCACAGACACTTCTAGTGTTGCCACAGCAAAACTATATCGATATTTGTCTATGCCCCAACATGCCCCCGGCCTTGGAAGCACTGGCTTTCAATGTAGTTCACTGCAAATGCTGGAGCTAATCTTCGAGGAGAGGGCAGATCTTGGCATAGGTGCGTCTCACGATTCCTGACGCTGTCCTAATATCAGCGACTCTGGCGATGCCGTCCGTTCCAGGAATGATTCTGATTATACGTCCCAGTTGCCACTTGAGAGGAGGCAAATGATCATCTTTAATGACGACGAGCATATGAGGCAGCAGTAGAGGGGCTGCCTTCCATCCTTTAGTTCTAGCTTGGAGCTCAGATACATACTCCTTTGCCCAACGGGACCAGAAATGCTGGCGGATCTGTTCTACTCGTTGGTAGCGATTGAGGCGATGTGCAGGCGTTTCGGCGAAGTTCTCACAAGCAGGTGCAGTAAGCGGACGGCCAACCAGGAAGTGAGCTGGAGTTAGCGGGGCAAGATCGTTCGGATCTGCGGACATAGGACTTAAAGGACGGGAGTTCAGGACAGCCTCAATTTGTGTTAACACCGTGCTGAACTCCTCGTAGGTTAAATGTGTGTTCCCTATGACACGTCGTAAGTGGTGTTTGCAGGATTTCACCGCTGCCTCCCACAATCCACCAAAATTGGGCGCGTATGGCGGTATGAAAGTAAATTTAATATTTTGATTCGTAGCATAAGCTATGATTTCTGGTGAACAGTTAGCTAAGAAACGTTTGAAGTCATTCATCAACCCGACAAAATTGCGACCATTGTCGGAGAATATTTCTAGAGGTTTGCCACGTCTAGAAATAAAACGCTTTAAGGCTAGTAAATAGGCATCTGTAGACAGGTCACTGACAAGTTCCAAGTGAACCGCTCGTGTCACGAAACAAACGAAAATGCAAACGTAGCATTTTGTCGTCCTAGCCCCCTTACCCTTGCGATTGAGGATGACCATGGGACCTCCATAGTCCACCCCGCAGCGTATAAATGCAAAGCCGGGACTCAGGCGCTCTTTAGGTAAATTTCCCATCACAGGACTTGGTGTTCTACCCCTCAAACGCCTACAAACAAGGCAGTCGTGCACCACCTTTCTCGCGAGATTTCTACCGCCGATGGGCCACCATGTTTCTCGCAAGTTGTATAAAAGCGCCTGTGGGGGCGCATGCAGTAGCTGTTTATGCTCATATCGAAAGAGCAACAATGAAAAGGTATGCTTAGAAGAAATAAGAATCGGATGCTTTTTATCGAAAGTGAAGTCGGGAGAATTTACGATGCGACCACCAACACGAATGATTTTATTTTCATCAATAAACAAATTTAATTTAGATAAATTATGCTTATTGACTATGGGTCCATTATTTGTGAGTGACATGTACTCATCTGGAAAAGATTCTAGCTGAGACAGTCTAGCTAACGTTATAACAGATTCTCTCAACTCATCAATGCCAAGACTGCCAGAACGCCGACTGTTGACTTTTCCCTTATTGCGTACATTATAAATAAACCTACACACGTATGCAACAGTCCGTCTCATGCGATTAAACTGAGAGAATCTGCTAAACGGAAATAATGAACAGTCGCGTACTTGATCCGTTGCAAAAGAAAGCGATACTCCAGACTTCAACTCCGGCAAGCTATCGTGTGCGTCGTACGATTCTGCAGGAACATCATTACAGCTAAAATCTACTTGGCGAAGGAAATATGGGCCCTCCCACCATAAGACTGAGGAAGAAAGATCCTCCAACTGAACACCGCGTGAAATTAAGTCGGCAGGGTTTTCTTTCCCGCTCACATGGCGCCATGGGAGTTCTTTTGTCAACTCGTGTATTTCCGCCGTCCTGTTTTGCACAAATGTTTTTTGTAAATTAGGTGACATGTGTAACCAGCCTAGTACTATGGTCGAGTCAGTCCAAAACACAACACTGTCGAAGTGATGACGAAGCGATTTGTGTACTCTGTCGTATAATCTAGCGCCTAGTAAAGCCCCGCATAATTCTAGCCGCGGAATACTAACGGGTTTTAAAGGGGCGACCCTACTTTTGGAGCATAACAATCTCACCGATACAGTATGATTATTTGAAACGGTGCGCACATAGATACATGTACCGTATGCGACTTGGCTGGCGTCAGTAAAAATGTGAAGTTCTATACGTGTAGGATAGGTAGCTATAACATGACGCGGTACCCGGAGGTTAGTAAGCGTTGACAAGCCATTAATGAATTGTGACCACGCGCGCAACACGTCGCGTGGCACCTCATCGTCCCAGTCTAATTGTAGTAACCATAAGCGTTGTAAAAGAATCTTAGCTATTATTGTTGTTGCCCCGAGTAAGCCGAGCGGGTCGAATAGTTGAGACACATGCGACAAAATTGTGCGTTTCGTAACCTTGCAAGTATCTCCTTTAAATTGAGTATTAAAATAAAATTCATCGGATGAATTATGCCATCCCAAACCTAGCATTTTACAATGAACGTTCTCTCCTAATGTCAGCTCCTTCGAAGAGCAAAACGGAGCCGATGATTCATTGCAGTCAAAGTTAAAAATCCATTTTCGTAATGAAAAGCAACCCGACTTTAAAACCTGTGTAGTTTTGTTACATAATTCGAGCAAATGGGGTTTGTCGTCCGAACCTGTAATCATGTCGTCCACGTAAAAATCCTCCATGATTACCTTTCGGACGTCCGGATCTGTACAGTCGAGTGCTAGCTGTTTTAGGCACCTAACACTAAGATATGGGGCGGATGCGGTCCCATATGTCACCGTATTCAGCCGGTAAATACCTAACGGCTCAGCTGGATCGTCCCGCCAGAGGATCAACTGCAGGTCGCGTTGGGACTCATCTAATAAGCACTGCCTGTACATCTTTTCGATGTCGGCGCAAGCTATGTATCTATGTTCCCTGAAGCGTAGTAAGATGTCGAGTAAATCGCTCTGCAGAGGAGGGCCTACACGCTGGATATCGTTTAGTGATACCCCTGTGCTCGTGATTGCGCTGGCGTCGAACACGACCCGAAGAGCGGTCGTAATGCTATGCTCGTTAAATACACCGTGGTGCGGCAAAAAGTAGTGTGGTGTTCCGTACGAATTAACCTTCAACATATGACCTAGACGTATATATTCATGTATAAAATCGGTATATCGTTTTTTGTAACTCAGGTTACGGTATAGACGGTTCTCTAGTGCTATAAAGCGACGTTCAGCTTGGGAGAATGATTCCCCGAGGGTGTCTGGCGAGTCCTTGAGTGGCAAACGCACACAAAACCTTCCTTCACTATTGCGCGTAGTAGTGTTAACGAAATGGTCCTCACAAGCATGCTCCTCGTCAGTGTACATGACCCCTGCCTTCGGCAATTCTTCAAGTTCCCAAAACTGTCGCAACTGCGTGTCAATAGAACGAGTGAAGTTACATTGGATAGGCCTATTATTATTATGCGTGTGATTGCGAATAGGTCCTGACACTATAAAGCCTAATTTTGTGTTTTGTAAAAAGGGCCCATTGGGCAGCTTCATTTTACCTTCACACAATAAATCCCAAAATATATCTGCACCAATTAAAATATCAATATTTTGAGACTCGTAAAACCACGGATCAGCGAGCTGTACATTGTCAGGAATCATAGGCTGCGCGCCTTGTTTATATACAACCGCTGGTATCGTGGAAGTAATATATGGCAATACAAAACATCGTATTTGGGTAGTGTAGGTACAGACGCGTGATTTAATCTCAATGTCACAGATTTCTTTTGACTGTGTGATTGAGTTACCTACCCCTCGAATTTCATAAGTGGACTGTATTAACTTAATATCTAATAGATCACATAGTGACTTAGAAATAAAACAATGTTGGCTACCACAGTCGAGGAGCGCGCGGGCGAGGTGAACATTATTGTATCTGTCGGCTATCTCGACCACAGCGGTAGATAATAAAACCGGGTGCATGAGCATATTTGATTGATTGTGTAATGTGTGTGTATTATGTATGTGTGCACTGTTTACCTGAGACAAAGGAATTTGCACGGGGTTGGAGTCCGCGGGCGGCGCGGGGGCCGGGGAGCAAGCCCGATTCTCGCGCAGAGCACCGGTGTCAGCCGAGTGAAGCGATAACACTTGCCTGTGATCAGGCGTGTCCCTATGAATTAGCGTGTTATGTTTTTTATTGCACTTTCGACATGAGCCAAACTTACACGTATCTATCGAATGCCCGGAGCGTAAACAGTTCTCACAAAGTTTATGTGCGGTTATGAATTGCAGTTTAGTGTCTAAATTTGAGTCTAAAAACCTTCGGCATGCATACAGCGAATGATCGGCTTTACACATCAAGCACATTTTTTTTGCATTAGTGTTACGACTCTGCTCCGGCTTATTGGTAGAAACATTGCAATGGATTTTATTATGTGACGTGTTATGTGAAGTACGCGGGTTATGTGCTGTCGCCGTATTTTTAACATCGTAGTTAACCTTACTGTGCGAAACTAGCAACGTTTCCAGCATGTCGGCCCGGTCTCTTAGGAACCCGAGAATATCGTCAACCTTTAGAGATGATTTCAAATCACGATTTTTACGTATAATGCACTTATGCTGCTCCCATTCGCGTTCTGTTATTTCATCTAACTTTGATGTGACAATATAAACAATCAACGTATCCCAGTGCTCAGTCGGCTCGCCTAAGATTTTTAAAGCGCGTAGATTTTTTAATATGATGTCAATAAGCCGTCTGAGAAGGTGTGGTGATTCTTTAGTCAGTTTTTGAATAGTAAATAAGGCCTTGACGTGATTATGTATCAATAGACTGCTATTGTTATATCTATTAAGAAGTAGTTCCCATGCCACAGTATAGTTACTAGCCGAAAACTCCAGGGAATCAATAACTAACTCTGCACTACCTTTGAGTGATGATTTTAAATAGTGAAATTTTTGTATGTCACTTATATCTTTGGAATTATGTACAAGAGATAGATAAACATCACGATATTCGATCCACTGGCCGAATTCGCCGTTAAATACAGGGAGGGATATGACTGGCAATTTTATCGATTGTAGCCTATTGTTACACATATTAGAACTGTGAGTAACCTCAGACGAATTAAGCACACACTCAGCCTGAGCCAGCAAACCGTAATAGCTGTCTTCAAACAATTCTCGTTGTGTTAACTGTGCGTCTAAGTCACATTCGCGTACGGTTTTCTCGATTTTTGTTTGAAGATCGCTAAATTCTGTAAACAAGCTGGTGGCACCTTGTATACGTAACCTTAAATCGATGCGTTTTTGATTAGTTAACTGTTCACTAGTAATATAATTAACATAGTTAGATAGTTTAGTTAGTCTGCCTTTTATAATACCTCGCGTTTTAATGAAATCTTTTAATAATTCAACATCTTTTTCGTTAGAAGGCAGTAGCCTATACGGAGATTTGTCACGGGTCTTAGAGGTTTCTTCAACGCTCATTTTGGTGGGTTGTGAATGTACTCACGGTTACTCCTGTGAGGTCAGCGGATGCTAGCTGCGACACAAAGCTGACTCCAAAGCCAAGCACAAGCACTGTAACGTTAATAAAGCACGGTGTTACACAATACAAATGGACGGGATAAGGTTAGGGAGGATGGCTGACCGTACCGAAATGCGCGTTTTGGTATTATGTTGGCCTGCTGCAGTCACTCCAACGTCTTAACCATAATCCTGGCGTCGCTTGAGCCTCTGCATGCGTTTCATAGGCTGGAACACGCTTGCGATGTCTTCGCCCACGTTGCGTCCATAGATCGCTGCGTCGTATTTTGTATAATGCGGCAACGAAGGTCCACACGACGTATGTTTGCGCTTCTACTTGAAGCAGAGGCTTGATTGATGTATTAAAAGACTTGATTGTGCTATTTCTTATAATTTTACAAGATTTTCAACGTTACATGGTACAGAGCAAAAAAAGTAGTATCTTAAAAGGTAAAACGTGTAAGCGGATGCACACCACAGACACTTCTAGTGTTGCCACAGCAAAACTATATCGATATTTGTCTATGCCCCAACATAAATATTTGTATGTACGACTGCAAATAAGGAAAATATTTCAGAAAGGCAAACATAACAACCCTCCGGAGAATTGTTATTTGGCTACTTTTCTGTGAGTTTAAGGTTCCACGCGGACTGATTTCAAGAGCATATTGGCTGGAAGCTTGTGTTCTATTTATAGGAGAACACCTACTGCTGCACCAACCACAACTCATCCCACTGAAGGGATACGGGTCTCCTTTAAACCGAAGGAGTTTAGAGCATACTCCACCACGCTGCTCCACTGCGGATTGGCGGAGGTCAGTGTTTTCGAGCCGCCTGGATACCACTTACTTAGCTTAACGATGCTCATCTATTGACAACCGCCGGGACCGCCGGCTTATCTATATCTATATATCATGCCTGTCTCCCACTGGGGTAGGCAGAAACTATGGAACGCCTGGTGCACCGAACTAAAAATACCTCTCGCTCCTCTTTTTTTTTATTTTTTTATTTTTTATACCACTAAGGTGGCAATCAAGCATACGGCCTGCCTGATGGTAAACAGTCACAGTAGCCTATGGACATTTGCAACACCAGGGGTGTCACTCATGCGTTGCCGACCCTATAAACCTCTTCCACACACATCAAACTCTTCTGGCATGCTCTTCGGTTTCAGGTGCTTTATATTTAGCCATTGAATTATTATGTACTAATTGGATTTAGCCCATTTTTAACACATCAGCTATTTGATCTACGGACAATAATATGGAAAACCCATCCATTGACTGGCTGCGGTTGACGCTGCTTAACCGTCGTGCTTGGTTAAAAGACACACGCAACGATGCCATCGAGCTCTCTCTCAGGAGAATACCTATGACGATAATAAATAAATATGTTATCTCCCGGACTTTGTACAAATATTTGCAGAGTGAACAAATATTACATACATAGTCGATGCGAGAATCAAATTCGCACTGAAATAGCCGTAGTATCCGACTGCATAAAGTGAGAGATGGAAACTTGATATTGATTTGTCCATATTGGAATTACTATATCGAGTGAACAAACATGGCGATTGAAAGCAGCCATCTTTTTCTTCTTAGCATTATTTCTAATGCAATAGGATTGGCGGAGTCCGCTATCTAAGGCTAAGGTTTGGCGAAGATACTGATAATAACATAGAGCGACTAACGTTAGACATTTACAATCCAGAGGTGCAACCAGAACTTTCTTAGGTTTGGTTAAGTTACACGTTTTCCGAAATACGATTTCTTGGAAGTGCGGATATCCTCGCGATGTTTTCTTTTACTTTTATGTGATCGTCAGCGGCCATGTTTATTTGCAAAAAAAACACCCGTTCAATAATTCAGATATAATTGTAACTTTCCTCCATAGATAACAGAAACAATGGGAGATGTAACATACCACGCGAGTTTACACAGGGACGGTTGTCGCCGAGTTTCACCCCACCATAAAACACTCACACACTTAAATAAATAAAAAATATTATTCTACGCACACAAGTAAAACGACACACATTTGTTAAGACGCTGTCATTGGATGTTTATTTAAACAACACCCAAGTAAGCACGCACTACTACATTTATAAAGCGGCAGAAACAAGCGGCCGTATCTCGAAACTGTACACACAGTGAACGAATAATATTACTCACTTTACATTGCGTGTTGGTAAACTAGCGGTGGCGACTGCGTAATGGTAGAAAAGCAATGTATGATTAAGAATGAGAAATTTGATATTTATAATTTGTATCGTGGTAAGGCCCTGGTAGAAATGGCGTCAGAGAATTTTTGAAATGAATTCTGTATTTATGCTTATAAAACGTAATATTATTTGTACTTATAGGTGATAAGTGATTCCATTTGATTTAAAGTTAACCACTGCACTTCTATTTTTGCAAAAAGGCAACAGCACAACTTGGCATTTTGCTAAAACAAGGAGCAACGTATCTCAATCGAACTTGATTGCAACTAACTAACTGTTCTTGGCAATGTTCTCGTTTTGAGCATATTGCGGCGACACCAACCACGCCCCCTCGTCACATCTCCCATTGTTTCTGTTATCTATGCTTTCCTCATTCCAAAATGAAATTTGAAGACATCTTTTTCTTGGTCATATGATACACATTTTTAGGGTTCTGTAGTAAACACGGAAGCCTCATAGTTTCTCCATCTCCGTCTCTCTGTCCACAAAGTCTGACAAAGTGGTAGAATAAAATCTTAAAAAAAAATTTTGATCCGACGTATAGGGGATACACGTAAAGTGTTTTTTTAAAAACATTGAGGGTATGGGAAGATCATTTTTCGATATATTGATCCGTTGCTAAATATTTATATTAAATAATAGGTACGACAACGAGCGAAGCGAGGATAAGTGTTAGGACCCCACAGCGCGCGAGCGAAGCGAGCGTGCCGCGGCAGTGGCCGGCCAAGCGCCAGAACTGAACATTGTCTGTTATGAAGGAAACTGTTCAAAAGAAAAGATATTGCGATATTATTTTATATTATATGTTCCGAACGATATGGTTACTCCGTGTCGTTCGGAACAAAAAAAAAAAGCACGATGCGGGAACTTTGTTGAATGAAAAATGATGTAGTGACAAAAACTAAAAAGCGTATGCTGAGTTGATTCGTTCATTTAGAAAGAATGAACGACAAAATAGTTACGAAAGTAGTGCATCAGGCAAGACTGAATAGAGATTTCAGGGGACGCCGCCTTAGACGCACCAAATAGAAACCATCTAAAACCGAAGAGCAAGCATGAAAAGGTTGATGAGTGGAAAGATGCGAGAGGGGTATGTTAGTCTCTGCCTACCCCAATGGGAGGCAGGCGTGATGATATGTAGATATGGAGTAAGTTTAACTCAAACTCGTACTTCCTTTCCCTCTAAAACAAACCCAATTATGTAAGTAACTCACTTACTTCTTACTTCTTACCACATCCTTTAAAGCGAGATTTACACGGACGTAGCGAGTTTGTGTTAGTACTTGTAGAACTACTGTTTCTATGGGTTATTTGATTAAAATATGAAGTTTTAGTTGAGTTAGGTCGTTTCGTCGGCGTTTGTGAATGAATGTGAATGTGAAATGTGAATAATTATGGTAGATTTATCAGTCGGATGAAAGCATACTAAAGTATGGATATTTGCCTTTTGTGAACATTTCTATTATACTCGTACAACGCCGATGGTTGAGCCGCAACAGCTGTTTCAAGAAGGGATTTCGAGTTCCATCGAATGCAATCTCTACGTATACTATTTTTGACGAGGTCTGTGGCGCCGCGGGTAACTCGACTTTGACTCCAACGCTCGTGGGTTCGATACCCAAACACAAGACAAACGTTTGTGTGCATGAACATGTCTGTTAGTCTTGGTCTGGGTGTTTTTGAGAGATATAGGGCGCACCAAAGCAGCTCGACTGGGTAAGTATCTCCACCTCACAGCAAACCGCTGCCAAATTACAACTCCCACAGCACATATTGTTTCGGTGTCCCGCATTCTCCAAACAGAGGTACGATTTGGAGCAGGAGTTGGGAATGCGGGTCACCGAAACCACAGTCTCCGAAATAGTTTTGGGGGGAAATAGATCTAAATTTATAAAATACTGCGTCAGTCTAGCTACGGTTGTCATTGATCGCAACAAGCAGAGCAGCTCCACCTAGGACTAATGCTGTATACCTCGGCTATACTCCGTATAGCCGATGGGATCGCGGTGGCTAGGTGGAGCTGTGAAGCCTGTCGCCCGTAGATGGACTGACGCAGTATGGGGAGGGAAGTTCGAAAACAGATAAAATAATTTCACCGGCGTTCTAAAATGGGCAAAATCAAATTTTTCAGAAAATAAAACTGCAAGATGATTAATGGAAGAATGAATTGCGGAATGGAAGAGAGTATGATGTATGAATGTGTTATTTATTTATATTTAATGATTTTTTAAAAAGGTGTGTATAACATATACACATTGTTGTATAAATCGCCTTGCCGACGGCAGGGGTGTACGTTTAAATTAAAAAAAAAAAAAATTACAACTCCCTGGAGGGTTCTTTTGTGCCTACGTGTGAGTAAGGTCACTAGTAAGTCCCGAGGAGTTGCTGTATTAGCAGCAGAGGTGGCATCGCGCAAGTGATACTTTATGTAACAGCAGCATTCATAGGACGCGGTAACCACATTAAATCAGGTGGACCGTATGCTTGTATGCCACGCAACGTTGTATAAAAAAAATATGGATATGTATATTGCAACACGTTTTGTGCTGCAAGTTTCTAACATGACTTCTCTCTGTATGTATATTTAAACTCCATGAACTTGTTTCTATACTATACAAGGTGGCCTTATTGTTAAAGATATTATTATTTATGTACATATACAAACATATATACACACTCTATTTGAAATAAATACTTTTTATAGCACTAAGGTCGCAAACAAACATACGGCCTACCTGATAGTAAACAGTCGCCGTAGCCTACGGACATTTGCGAGCGGTCCGGTTATCACTTTATTCATATACGTAGTCATATTTGTGGAGACCGAAAATGAATCGAATGCAGATATTCCAAAGTCTTTCTAATTTATTTATTAGATCTACATAGCGGTTAGGTTAAGACATATCAGCGTAATCCAGGATCGGAAGAAGTAAGGAGTATGTCATAACAACTTTCACGGTAGTGGGGAAAAAATCTATTACCACGGAGAGGCGCCAATGCAGCAAACAAGCCTGCTGAGCTCTGCCCTGCGGCCTCTAGAATAACGTATTCTCGAAAGTAACCCTAAATGTTTTGCCATTCCACTGAAAGTAATGCAAATGCTATCAAACACAACCACAGGTATTTGAGAGATATTAAGGCTCTCTAAGCGTATTTTACCGCCTTTACCATGGCGAGTGCTCTGAAGAACTGTTTTCCCTTATATAACCGTTCTCCACCCTCTCCCTTCCGTCATAGAACCACACGTGCGGGCTTGCGATCTCATCGTTCCACTGTTGAGAATATTTCTTCACGTACCAAAAAGTTCGGCAACTCCTATCTTTGCCGTACCATTAAAAAGTGTTACGCCTTGCCTGTACATGTGTTCCCTCCTTCCTACAATATGGGATCCTTCAAATGAAGCATGAAGAAGCGTCTTGCGGGTCAGCATGGCAGCGTCAACTGACAGGATACTGGGTAGTCTTTTGTCGGTTGCAGTTGCAATTTGGGCTCCTCTTTCGCTTACCATCAGGCAAAGAGAAGCCACTATGCTGAACTAATATAAAAAGAAGCCTAGAAATAAACGTTAAACTGCGTACAATAAATGCGTTAAATAATGCTTTGAAATTTACGTGAATTTACTTTTAGTCCGAAGCGTTTACTCCCACATAAAATCCGATTTAAGTCAACATTAGTCTGATAATCTGGCCTGTGAGATGTTACTAAGTGAGGCCTGAGAATAGTTAAGAAAAACATCCGATAAAAGACGGTAGTATAAAGAGATATTGCGAGTTATTAAACTAATGCAAAACGCACATAGCAGCGGAGCCAACGCACACCTCTGTGATACGCCGGCAGTTGTATATTTCACACCAGGTGAAATTGCAGTGATAAATTTTGACATTATTACCGGCGCCCGTACAGGTAATTATGAAACTAACTAATCACTGTATTAATATGGTAAGAGAAGAAAGCACTCCTAGTGGTATATCAAAGTCAACATTTTAAATGCATTACTGAAGTTCAGTAATGTTAATACTGTAAATTTTCGTTTCACCATGCCACATGTACTATCATTAGAAATGTTGATCAATGCTGTAGCCATATAATGAAATGAATCAGATTGTAAAGGTTTACCAAGATTATTGGAAGATAAATCCTTTTTACCACCTCGTAAGGCAAATAACCCTTGGTAAAAAGAACAAATGCTCGCAATAATAAGCGGTCAACTTACTCTGTAGATACATGCAAGATAAAATTTCACTAAGATATTATCAACCCTGCTGCATACGCCGCACCACAAGATATAATATTTTTTTGGCGGCGGTGTTCTGTGAATTAGAAGTAATATTTGGCCTGTCTTTCTCTGTCCCCTACCACTAATTTACCAGAACTTCCGTTTGATAGTTGGCAAGTTGCATCACTGGCAGGTTGAGTTATTGGTTCTTGGGTGATGAAAATCTTAAGCAACCTGCTTCTTTGACAGCAAAATGTTAGAAAAAACTCCTCTCATAACCTGAATAATCCCCTAAGTTCGTCCCTGGACAGTGTTTGTATATGTTTCTTTTGTAATTTCAAATAGTCACAGATTTTTCGAAAAAGTTATTTAGTGTGATTTACTTGCCTAACTTTATTAACCCTTTATTTCCTTTACCTAACTTTGAAAAAAAAAATACACTTCTGGACAGTTTCTCAACAAAATTTAATTTTGGTCAACCTCATGGGTATGTATTGATATAAAATCAATACATACCCATGAGGTTGACGTACTTAACCAAGGCTCGTAGGTTCGATTCTCATACAGGACAAATATTAGTGTGCATGAACATGTCTGTTTATCTTGGTCTACCTTTCTTACCTCTCTTAAAGAGACCCTTAAGATAGGTAGGGTGCATCAAAATAGCCCAACTAAGTCAATGCCTCCATGTCACAAAAACCCCAGCTAAATAACAACTTCTTGGAGGGTTGTTGTGTACCTGCGTGTAGAGCACCAAAAAGCTCCTAAGGATTTTATGCGTTAGCAACGGAAGTGACAACATTCCTGTATTGCAAGCGATCATAGCTACGGTATCCGCTTTACGTCAAATAGTCAACAAATTCAGGCGTTATTTTGAATTTCGTAAACTACTTTGTATACCTCCGCTACCGATTAGTTCATGCGAACTAGCGCCGTCTACTATCATTTGTAGAGGCATGCCGTCGTTGTTACGGATGCTTCGGTTGTCTCGACTGCTGCGATAGTCTCTGCGAATATCCGCCATGTGAAACATGAACTGCATACCCGCCACCGTTGCTGCCCTGGCTGCACACAAAGTAATTTAGATCACATTGCCTGCATTTTAAATCAGGTGGGCCGTCTGCTTGTACGCCTCCCGGCGTTATAAAAAAAAGGAAAATATTAATTACTTATCTATAGGAGTGTAAGGTACTATCATCCTTATCTCAGTTTAACCTCATTTGCAAGAGAAAGGAAAAGATACCTACGTTATTATAGTTTCGACGAGCTCGGTGGCGCAGCAGTGAATCGTGCTATTACGCTACTTTGACACCAACGCTCGTGCGTTCGATTCCCACAAAGTACAAACATATGTGTACATGAACATGTGTGTTTGTCTTGGTCTGGGTGTTTTTAAGAGAGGTAGGACGCATCAAAGCAGCCTGTCTGGGGAAGTACCTCCACCTCACAGAAAGCCGCAACCAAATAACGACTCCTTAGAGGGTTGTTGTGTTCCTGCGTGCGAGTGGTCTCCAGTAAGCTCCTAAGGAGTGTTGTGTGTTAGCAGTAGAGGTGGCATCGCACGAGTAATACTTAATGTACTGGTAACGTTTAGAGGCTACGGTAACACCCTTACATCGGGTGGGCCGTATGCTTGTACGCTTTTGTATAAAACAAATAGTTAGCCGATTCGGAAGCTATTGAGTTGACACAAGCATTTTGTATCAACTCAACAGCTTTACAACAGCCGCTATACGGCTTAAGCATAATAAAAGACATTTGAACAGCCATTGCCTGCAGAAAGCCTACTTATGCAGCTTGTGTGTTATTTGGGTAGTGTTTTTTTAGGCAACGTCGGGAGCCATACAAGCATACGGCCCACCTGATGTAAAGTGTTTATATTTTATTTAACTACATTGGCAAACAAGCATGCAGCCCGCGTATATGGTAAGCGGTCACCGCAGCACACACAGCACAACACGGAGATGTTACTCGCGCGCTGCTAACATTGTGACCTAAGGATGTTTCGTCATAGTACCCAGTAATTTCTCTGCCATATCTCACCCTTTTAACCGGAAGCTATATAAATCCTTAAACATCTGTTGGTACATGCCAGGATTCGAACAGAGGATCTGTTGGTCAATAGGCCGGATCTTCATGCACTGTACTATCACTGCTCTGACTTTTATCAGAGGTTACTTAAATATAAATAAATTCAAACAAAAAAGGAAGCAATAATAGTAAGAATATTATATGTAAAAATGGCGGAAACATTTACTAGACCGTGCCATAAAAGTGGCGTAAAACCTCTCGTTAAAATCGCGTAAAGCCAAAAGCAGTGAAAATGATCTTAAAATTGTGTTTGAAACGAAGTACTATGTAAGTAGGTGAAATGGTGTTGAATTAAAGAAAAATAATGAAAAGCCCCCGCTTGCACCTTCCCTTGCAGCAGTTAGCTGTGAAAAAAGTTTCAGCACAAACTTTCTCAGTAATTAATAATTTTATTGCTTTCATAATGTTTTAAAATTAAAAGCTACGAAATCTTGATCCTGTCGGGCGTTGCAATATAGTATTTTAGGACATATACTACCACTACTACACTAACCCTAAATCATTCCACTCCAGGGATACGGGTCTCCCTTCAACCGAAGGGGTTTAGAGCGTCTCCACAATGTTGCAAAACAGCAAATAAGTAAGAAGAGACATGTTGGTTCCGACATGTAGAAAGAATGCAGCAGGTCATTCCTTTACGGCGAAACAGATATCAAAACTAGGAGGAAGGTAAAGACTTACCTACTTACAACGGTCAAATTAGTTGTGTAATATTAGAATGTAGTGTATTCTATTATTTAAGTATTCTACCTTTATGTATTCTACCGATTGTGCAATGGGTTGTGTTCAGAGAAGTTGTTTGATGCTGGAACCAATATAATCGTAGTTAGCCGCTGAAGAATTAAATTTTAGGAGAGGTAGGGCGCATTAATCTCTCATTACCGAGACCGCTGACGCGGACCGCTTTTCCGCCAAGAAATGTATGGGAAAACGTATATAACGGGGTCTGACAGGTTAAAGCAAGCCGACTAGGGAAGTATCTTCATCTCACAGAAAAGTAACAGCTCCCTGAAGAAATATTGTGTTCTGGTAAAAGATTGATGTTGTCGGACTCCTAAGGAGTCGATGTTAGCAGTTTTTTCTTTTATTGTAGCCTGTCAAAATGTCCCAACCGCGCGTGATGTAAAACGTCCATGAGAACCAGATGTGAGAACAGCCATCACAGTGATTAGCGTTGTGCTGGCTGTCCCCCCTTGACGGCCCGCTAAGGTGCCTCTTCACACCTCGTCTAAACGACCCGGGATCATAGGAAGTGGGGAACACATGCACCGGAGGCGAATTCCACATTTTGATAGTCCGACAAAGAGATGAGTTTACAGCAAGTGTGCTTAGATACTCTCTCTACGATATATAATGAACAAAGTCTCTCGTGAGACTTAAGTACATCCCACACTGTGTAAACTTGGATATACCACCCCACCCTAACTGCCTTCAAAATTCGTATATTCTTTAATCGAACTCGGTCCGCACCCTCGACAAACTTCTATGCAAAATATTTATCTGGATATCGAGTGACAGGAACAGGTACCGCGTGATTTAGGTAAAGCAGCGGTTTTCTTGACGCGGAAAGGTTTACCACAAGAGTTAATTGTTCACACGTGAAAGTATTAGTTTGGAATTAATGAATATTTCTCAAGACATTGTAAACAAGGTTTTACAATGTATTTGTGTAACGCAGACATATCTAGCTGTTTTTTTTATATATATACATGGCAATAGTGTTGCTACTTTATGCCAGTGTCAAAGTCTTCAGTTTAGAACCATTTGAAAATCTTAATTCTATGTTCCAGCTTCAGGAACTGTGCTGAAAAAATACTTGGGAAGGGTACCTAGACCCAATCGACCCAGTTTAAATACCACCCGTAAAACGATAGTGATTTTACGAGGTTTTCTTGATGAACTTATTCACGTCTTCCAAAAAGTGCATAAACGTGTTATATTTGAGTATTTTCATTACTGTATAATTTCACTAGCGCTTAAGTTACAAAATACTATCGAAATTGTTACATAAAACTAATTTTATACTGAATTGTAAAAATTTCAAGTAAAACAACAATGTCACTCGTCAAAAGCGCGGGAAGAAGTCCGTCTAGCTGATTTAATCGGCGCCACGGCGTAAAAACGTTGGAAGATTTCGTTTAATGACTCTAAATTCATTAAGTTGAATTAGAAATGTCAATTATACATTACTAGTTGGAACTTGGTCCGCGCGTATCCTAGTGTACCATGAGAATTTCCGCTTTTTTTACTTTCTTTCTTTATCCTTGGCTTCTAAGGCCCTTGTCGTGATGCCACGTAGCCTGTAACCTTCCGTAAGAATTGCGCTATCAAATGCAAAAACAATTTTGAAAATCCGACCGTTAGTTCCAGAGATTATTGCGTTCAAACATACAAACTCTTCCGCTTTGTATATAAGTACAGTATATTTTTTGAATGTAAAGTGGTTACCGTAGCCTATGAACGCTTGTAATACAGGAAGTATCACTGGCACGTTGCCAACTCTGTTGCTAACACAGCAACTCCTTAGAAGCTTACTGGTAATTCACCAGAGAGTTGTTAGTTGGCTATGGTTTTCTGTGAGATGTAGTAATTTCCTCAGGCTGCTTTGATGCGACTAACCTGCTAAAAACATCCACACTAACAAACAGACATGTTCATACATACAAATGTTTGTTCTTCGTGGGAATCAAATCGAGCCTTGGTATTAAAATAGTTAACGACTCCACCATCGAACTCTTCATTAATAAATATAAGAAAACAGTTGTATAGCATGAGCATAGTCGTTTCTGAATGAATTTAAATATTGATCTATAAAAACTTTTCTATAATACTGCCATGTTGTGTACAGATTGTAGGCAATTGTTAAGTTTAACGCGCTCGGTGGCTCAGTCGTGAACGACGCGACTTTGACATTAACGCTCTGGGGTTCGATTCCCACACAAGGCAAACATTTGTGTGCATGAACATGGGTGTTTGTCTTGCCCTGGATGTTTTAAGAGAGGTAAGGCGCATCATAGCAGACCTTTGTCTCACAGAAAACCGCAGCCAAATAACAACTGCCTAGAGCGTTGTTGTGTTCCTGCGTGTGAGTGCGGTCACCAGTAAGCTCCCAAGGAGTTGCTGTGTAGGCAGCAGAGGAGGCATCGCGCGAGTGATACTTAATATATTACAAGCGTATGCATGAATGCCCCCCGGCGTAGTATAAAAAAAAAGTTTAGTTCTTTCTAGTATTATCCTGTTTCTTAATTCGTTACGATTAGCGGGGTCCGCTACCTAAGCTGAAGACGTTTTCACAGAACAATAACTTTTTCGTTAAATTCCGCGCGTTAAAAACATATTATTTTACTAGCTGTGCCCAGCACATAGCTAGTAAAATAATATGTTTTTAACACAAGAATATTTCATACACTCATAAATCGCTTACAACTCGCTGCAAGTAAAACCTCAGCCTGTATATTACAAAGTTTAGTATACATGGTGTTAAAACTTATCGATGGAAATGTAGATATAGCAAATGGATGTTTGTTTGTATTGTAGCTCGGAGTTGGAAATGCCAAATTTTATGATTTATGACAAACTTGCAAACGCAAGCGAATTTCATTCAAGTAATTACGCTTAGCTTTGACGAGCTAGGTGGCGCAGTGGTGGAACACGCTGTTACGCTACTTTGACACCAACGCTCGTGGGTTTGATTCCCACACAGTACAAACATTTGTGTGCATGAACATGTCTGTTTGTCTTCGTCTGGGTATTTTCTATGTATAATAAGTATGTTTCTATGTATAATAAGTATGTATTTACAAAAAAAAATAATGTATTTACGTATGTTTATCAGTTGTCTAGTACCCATAACACAAGCTTCGCTTACTTTGGGGCTAGATGGTGCTGTGTAATTTGTCCGGCAATATTTATTTATTTATTATATAGTTCACATAACTAGATTAATGATACCCGACTTCTAAAGAAACCAATAGTACCTGACACCACTTTCTTCTTAGTGTTATCCCGTCTCCTAATTTGGCGGGGTGCGCTACCTGAGTCTAAAGATTTGGCGAAGATACTGTTTACAAGGAACGACTGCCGTCAGGCCTTTCTTAGCTTAGATCATAAGTCTTTCGAAATTTAATTTCCTGTGCTTGCGGATTTCCTCACGACGTTTTATTTCACCGCTGAACTAGTGATAATTAGAAATATGTACATAAATGTGATATTATGAATTTAGTGATTCATATCAGGATTCGAACCGGGGACCAATTGATCAATAGGGTGGTATCTTTAACTATTGAACTATCAGCGCCTGATAGCGCCGTCTGATAAAATACGGCCAATTTGATCATGGCTGGCGAGACTTGGCCCAAACGGACTCCGAACTCCGAAGCGAAAGCTAAGGATGCAACCACTCGGATGATAATGACGTGAGTCTTGGTCTTCTTCGGCTCCTGCATCTTTCCACTATCACATTGTATATCTCGTTAATGTTAATACTCGTACTTGCACTCGTACAGATTCTAAATTTTTTTTTTTTTTTTTTTTTACCGACCGATTTCGCCTTTACGGCATTATCAAGGTATTTTATATCTATTTCGTCATTTTTTCATTCCACATTTTACCTACACGTCCGTACCAACAAACATGCCTTTTCTCATCTTAACATCGCCGCTATATTTCAACTTCTTTCTTACCAACGATGATCGTTGGTCAAAATGTTAATGAATCTGGTTTGTCATGTAAATATTCTAGGCTATTCAAACATATTCGGAAAAGTTTGGGAATAAATTTCAGAAAAGGAACGAAGAAGTTAGGAATTTGTTGTTCAGACATCCACTTTCCAGCTGAGGCCGGAAAGTATACCAACGAATGGCGCGAATTGAATAACCGACAAGAAAATCCATCACACTGGCTAATTAATGGCATAAGTGCAATGGCGACCGATATTTTATTATATTTTTGACAAAATTTCATTTTTTCAGGAAAGATACTATATCCATAGTTATCTTTTGAAATATACTATATATGTACTACACGCCAAATGCCTTACGTGATAGGCAGAGACAGAGGGAACCGAGCGCCACATGACAAGGCCCTTGCACCCTCACTCGCTTCTTTAACTTTACTAGCTCTTCTCGCACGGCGGTTTCTAGGGCTCCTGATGTCACCTGTTAAAACATTGAGATATGCGGAATATATTCATGTATATACACAAATTGCTCATACAGAAATAGAAAAACTGTACAATAAGGCAATGTTAGTGTGCTACGAAACAGCACCCTTTGTGGCTGTATAAGACAGACGTATTGTATTCATTTATAAGTACGAGTATCAGGGTGATTCGCTTAACGTTTATTATTATGTTTTTTTGTGTAATATTTATATTTGCGTTTTTTCAGGAGTGACGCAAAATGCAAAATTTGATCGAAATCGTCAGAGCTGTTTCTGAGATCTATCTATCTATAACTTCACGCCATGTCCCTTCCTGGGTAAGCAGGGAGAGCTGAGCGCCTCATGACTCGGTCCTTACATCACTCACTCGCGTAAATAGCTCTTCTCGCTTGCTAGCTGGTTTCTAGGCAGCATCGTGCCATACAGTTATGCTCACAACATATACATAATCAAAGTACACTAATAGTGCACATTACACACATGTGCACTATTAGTCATTTTTAGTGTTCCATAGTAACCAAGGAACACTTATAGTTTCTCCATGGCAGTCTGTCTGTCTGTCCATCCGTCCGCGGCTCAGAGACGCCTGATACTAGAAAGCTGTAATTTGGCACGTAAAATCTAGAAAAAAATGTTTATAAACCATTATAGCAATACCCTCCTGCTTCCTCTTCTCGACTACGCCGATGTATGTTACCTGGACGCGAGTGAGAAGCTTGTGGATAAGCTGGAACGGTTACAAAATCTTGCCATTAGGTTTATTTTCAATCTTAAAAAATATGACCACGTCACTGAATATCGCAACCAACTCAAATGACTCCCTATCCGCTCTCGCCGCAATTTCCATGTTCTTACTTTCCTCTTCAAGATCCTTCATAATCCCACTGCTCCCGCTTACCTTCGTTGCCGATTCAACCTCCGCCCTTTTCCTCCGACCGTTCTTTCCCGTCGTTCTTGCCATGCCAAGACGCTGCTGCTCCCAGTTGCGCAAACTAAATTTTTCTATAATTCCTTTACCTACCGTGCTGCTCAACTGTGGAATAAATTACCAACACACATTCGGAAAAGCCCATCAATCCACTCCTTTAAAAAAATATTGAAAGAGCATTATTTATCAGATCGAAAGTAAGTATATATATGTATGTATATAAGTGTATCTGTATTTATGTTATATGTGTAGTATATTTATGGTATATATGTGTGTATTCGGTATGTATGTATTTATTTAATTTATTTAGGCACGTACCGCTGTCCGCAACTGACGAGATATCCCACTGCTGAGGGTTGGCTGGAAGAGATCTCTTTTAGAGATAAGCTCGCCTCTGTACTATCTTTACTATACACATGTAACTGTTTGTATTTATATGTGCAATAAAGAATTATAATCATTATAATAAAAAAATTCATCCCCGCTTTACATATAGTGAATTTAAAAAGAAAACTATCAGGGTTAATCAAGGTTTACAGGTTAACGAGTAATAGCCGACGAATTTATAAAATGTATTTTCTTTTATGTGTCACCAGGCTGTATCTCATGAACCGTGATAGTTAGACAGTTGAAATTTTCACAGATGATGTATTTCTGTTGCCGCTATAACAACAAATACAAAAAAATAGAATAAAATAAATATTTAAGGGGGCTCCCATACAACAAACGTGATTTTTAGGGTTCCGTACCCAAAGGGTAAAACGGAACCCTATTACTGAGGCTCCGCTGTCCGTCCGTCCGTCCGTCCGTCCGTCCGTCTGTCACCAGGCTGTATCTCTTGAACCGTAATAGTTAGACAGTTGAAATTTTCACAGATGATGTATTTCTGTTGCCGCTATAACAACAAATACTAAAAAATAGAATAAAATAAATATTTAAGGGGGCTCCCATACAACAAACGTGATTTTATTGCCTTTTTTATAGATAATGGTACGGAACCCTTCGTGCGCGAGTCCGACTCGCACTTGGCCGATTTTTTTGCTCATTTTTGCTCGATATTGATAACAACAACAGGTAGATTCACAGAATATTTAGTTATATATTCACTTTAAGAATAAATAATTAAATTAAAATAAAACAAATATTTAAGGGGGGCTCCCATACAAAAAACGTGTTTTTTTTTGCCGTTTTATAGATAATGGTACGGAACCCTTCGTGTGCGAGTCCGACTCGCACTTGGGCGATTTTTTCTAACAGTGTTTTGGATTCACAATTTATGCGAATGGTAGTGAACGATGTAGAGTGAATGACTATTTTCTATTTATTTATGCGTAAAATGTAAAATTGAACTGGAAGGGAGTGTGTTTGTGTACGTGTATATTGGCCCGGAGACAAGTGGCGCGTGTTGGTGTTTTAATGAGCGCTTTTATTAAAATGCATATATTAAATGAGGGTCGGTAAAGCACCAGTTACGCCCATGATATTGCAAGATCACATAGGTTACCTCGTTCACAGACCTGATTGCCTACACTTTTTTGTCACTTTAGTTAACATATACTAACAGTATGAAATAACTACGGCAATTGCGAATTCATATCGCGCACGAACGACTCTGCACCGCCGTAAAAAAGCAATTTCTTGTTTTTTTTAGGGTTCCCTACCCAAAGGGTAAAACGGAACCCTATTACTGAGACTACGCTGTCCGTCCGTCCGTCCGTCCGTCTGTCACCAGGCTGTATCTCACGAACCGTGATAGTTAGACAGTTGAAATTTTCACAGATGATGTATTTCTGTTGCGGCTATAACAACAAATACTAAAAATGGAATAATATAAATATTAAAGGGGGCTCCCATACAACAAACGTGATTTTTTTTTGCTCATTTTTGCTCGATATTGATAACGGCAGCAGGTAGACGCTTGAAATATTCACTTATAGTTATATACGTATAATATTTAGTTATATATTCACTTTAAGAATAAATAATTAAATTAAAATTTTATAGATAGTGGTACGGAACCCTTCGTGCGCGAGTCCGACTCGCGCTTGGCCGATTTTTTTTGTTATACAACGTCGGGAGGCATGCGAGCATATAGCCCACCTGTCGTTAAGCTGTTAGGGCTGAGGAATGCTGTGAGGAATGAGATAAAAGTGGTGCTACTGATGACCTCACTCAAAGCACACTCTGGGAAGTTCCCTCTACCATAGAACACCGCAGCAAAATAAAAACTTCCTTGGGGGTTGTTGTGTTCTTGTGTGTGAGTGTGGTAATATATAGCTAATGTTCATAACCGCTTTATATCAGCTGTGCCATAGTCTTATATAAATAAATATTGTCGGACAAATTACACAGCGCTACCTAGCCCCAAAGTAAGCGAAGCTTGTGTTATGGGTACTAGACTACTGATAAACATACATAATTACATTTTTTTTTGTAAATGGATACTTATTATACATAGAAAATACCCAGACCAATTCAAACAGTTCATGCACACAAATGTTTGTACTGTGTGGGAATCGAACCCACGAGCGATGGTCTCAAAGTAGCGTAACAGCGCGTTTCACCACTGCGCCACCGAGCTCGTCTAATATTTATTGTTATCGTTATATGGCCACAGATATTAATTAAAAAAAAACGTCACATAAGGGAGAGGGTGGGATAAGGGAAAAGAGTATAAAAAAAGATTTTTTATATTTTCGTATTTATTTACAAAAGTATGAACTATTTGGAACTTTTCAGGAGAGTAAATAAAGATAAATCCTATGTACACCAACTTTCATTTCTGAGTGTTCGATTGTAAGTACCAAACTAACCTGCTGTGAGCAAATTAGGGTTGATTGAATTTCTATTTCTGGCGGGAGGTTTCGCACCCACCCCTCCTGAATGGTGGGTACCCGATTTAAGCTTGTATATAACCATCGTGGTGGTATTATTATGTCAATTTGTTTTCGCATTTTATCACTCTACATTTAGTGTTGTTAATGGGTTTGTGGAGCTTTCTAGTAATATTTAATAAGGTTATGTTATATATTTTTTTGGCTAGCCAAATATTTTTTTTTATACTACGTCGGGAGGCATACAATCATACGGCCCACCTGATGTAAGGCGGCTACATTAACGCTAGCGATATATTAGGCATCACTCGCGCGATGCCTCCTCTGCTGCTTACACAGCAACTCCTTGGGAGCTTACTGGTGACCTTACTCACACGCAGGAACACAACAACCCTCTAGGGAGTTGTTATTTGGCAGCGGTTTTCTGTGAGATGGAGGTACTTTCCCGTACGGGCTGCTTTGATGCGCCCTACCTCTCTTAAAACATCCAGACCAAGACAAACAGACATGTTCATGCACAGAAATGTTTGCCTTGTGTGGGAATCGAACCCACGAGCGTTGGTGTCAGTCGCGTCTCAAATATTATGCATCAAATATTATGCGTATTTACGAGTATGTTACGCTAGATTTCTTATGTGTATTTTAATACGATAATTAATATTCTTTTAATTCTTCGCGTCGTCCCGTTTCCTAATCCATTAGGATTGGCAGAGACCGCTACTTAACTTTAAAGGTTTGGCGAAGATATATTGACGCTCGAAACACCGCGGGGATGTTACTCGCGCTTGGCGCTGCCAATCTTGTGACGTAAGGATGTTTCGTCACAGTACTCAGTAATTTCTCTGCCATATCTCACCCTTCAAACCGGAACACAGCTATATAAATACAGCTGCTTGGCGGTAGAAATAGGTGAGACAGAGGTACCCACGCAGATGACATATCGTGCTTAGCACTGGCAGAATCGATAATAAAATATGGACTCAGCAGTTATGGGGGGGGGGGGGGGAGTCGAATAAAACTAATCTAAACAATATTTACAATCTACAAAATAGGGTACTTAAAAACATCGTACCTACCTAAAAACATTAAAACGAAATACCGAGACAATTATTCCCAATTATTTAAATTTTGTAATGTGTTTCCCGTGCAAACCATGATCAATTTGTCCATTCTAAAAGAAGAATTTTCGACCACTGTCCATTTATAAAAGAAAAGTCGTGATAGTCACCTAAGACCATTGCCTAACATGAACACTTTTGATGTACCTAAATGCAATAACAAATATGGTATAAGAACATACCAACGTATGTTACCAAAATTGTAAATAGTCTGCCAAAAGATATACAAGAAAAGTACCTCTCCGGCCAAAAATCCACTTAAGAGAACAAAAAGATGTGTAATATCCATTAATGATTTCGATTACGTGTTGTGAGACACAATGTATATTGTAGCATTTTGCATGCATGCACTAATATAAGTACAAGGTGTGTCATGTGTCAAATGTGGTTTATCTATGAAATAAATTGCATTCTCTCGAAAAAAATGGTATATAATCATTATTAATTTCTCCTTATATCCGCCAATATTTCATCCAAGACTTGATAAAAACAATCATATATACGGAATAAATGAAATAGAAGGTCATAAAAATTGAATCACATTTAATCTTGCTTATCCCGGACATATTCTTTGTACCCTTGTCGAGTTCAGATAGAATTGGTACCTATATATAAGAATATCTGCGTCTGACATCGCCATAAGACAGATACTTTTGCGACAGACAATATAGCTCGCGGCTACGTAATTAATTTTACCTGAAGAATACTCTGAACTAATATTATTAATGAATGTTTTCTTCTCTTTTTCTGATGTCATAGTACAGTCGTTAACACAATGTTTTTACTTTTGCTATAGATTCTCAATGTTAATGAAATATCTGCAATACTGAATACTTTTAATTAATTAATTAATAATATTAATAATCATTTATTTCAGACAACAGGTTTTACAACACGGGTCCATAGATAAATACCTTAAATTAAAATATATACGACAATATAAACTAATATCTAATGCCATACTTTAAGCTAGATTACACATCCACTTAAATTTAGCTACTGCATTAGGCCTATGCAGATGCACAAAGTAGCATACTTTATAAAAAAAGGTGTTCATTTGTACAGATGTAATTAAAATAGACCTTTGGAGTGCATTATCGGGGCAAGACGTTCATCTTTTAGAATTATTGACATTTTATAGAAAATTTAGCGGCCTGCGAATTAGCACCGAACCTTGGTCTGCAATAAAAAGGAAACCATTATATCCTTGATATGAAATTACAGAGATTGAAAACATCCTCTGCTTTACAAATGCAAATTATTCAAACATATTTACTCGGTATAGAGTTCGAAAGTCAAAACTAGTTTTGTGAGTGATTTATTGTATTTCATATTAGATTAACCTTATGTAAACTTATTAGTTTAAAAGCCATATTGGATGGCTAAATCTATTACAAAACGAGGCGTCTCCGTAGCCGAAAATCTATCTGTCAAACAAAATCTGCTATATTGACGGCTACGTGCTTGTAATTATGATGAATTAATCGCAGATGGCGTTTATGTACCAGGCAAGATTTTTCTCAAAATTCCGTCCTACAATTTTCTACAATAAAGGATATTTGTGGAAAAAATAATTAGTTAAGTTAGTTTTTTGGAAAACAAAGAAAATAATTAAATTTTCTTTGTTTTCCAAAAAATTTGGAACTGCTGCAACAACAAGAAAAATCAAATAATGAAAAATATCTCAGCTACACTCGACTAGAGGGCGGCACTTAGCGACACTGAAACCAATCGATTAATATATTTACGGGTTAACAGATGACGCTGGTAGTAACGAAATTTACATTAGCATGCAAGTGTACATTTGCACCGTAACAGCTTCTACTCCCATTAGTTGACTGTGGTGATATTGCCTTCTTGGACCCAACTGAGGAGTTGCTAGACAAATTGGAGCGCCAACAAAATTTATGCATAAGGTATGTGTATGGCCTGAAAAAGTTTGATCATGTGTCTATGTTCCGTAGACAGCTTGGCTAGTATCCGGTAAGAGATAGAAGAAACTTCCACATACTCACGTTATTATACAATGTCTTATACAACCCATCGACACCGGGATATTTGAGGGAAAGGTTTCATTTTCGTGATGTTGATGACCCTCTGCGATCGTGTAAACAACTTTCTTTGGATGTTTCCTATTATAACCATCACTCTTGTCTCACATATTACTCTTCTCTTTCACAATTTTTGCTGCTAAGCTTTGGAACTCTTTACCACTGGACATAAAAAAAAGTTAAAAAAAAAAGTGTTGAAAAAGGGCCAAATTAAAAGTACCTACTCAAAACCGAAGAGCACGCATGAAGAGGTTGACGAGTGTGGAAGAAGTTGTTTGGATCGGTGCACCTGGCGGTCCATAGTCTCTGCCTACCCCAATGGGCGACAGGCGTGATGATATATACATACAAAAAAAACGGGATTGCACTCCGGGAGTGCTGGCAGAAGAAAAAACTTGAACATTAACGTTGTGCATTTTTTAATATTTTGGAATGGTTAGGGAATAATTTCGCACGAATTGCTTTATTTATCAGTATTAAAGTACTATCATGTATGTGGTAAAATACAATATTCATTTATTGCGTTATCGTACATAAACATGACAATTCATATTACATTAAATATTTAACACTTCAGAACTATTACAATTATTTTACATTAAAAAGTTTATCTCTCAGAATAATCAACTTTCATCCATAATTTCAACGACTCACCATCATCACTATCACCAATCTCTAAAACTCAAACACACACGCACACTCGCGCAAGCGCCCGGCGAACGAAACGCCAACAAATTCATGGCGCTTCCAACGTTTTGGTCGCGAGTAAATAATACCCTATGAACGATCTAGCGCTTCATATATTAATTGTTTAATTAGAGGGAACTAATGTTTCAGCGCTGCAGCGAACTTAAGTTCTAATTCTCACCAAAATCTTACGGTCAGGGTCACGTGTCCTGACGGCCTGACGGCCTGACGCGAGTTTAGCATTTTTTACTCATCCCAAAGAGTGCACAACGCAGCTAAAGAAGTTTTCACTTTAAAAATACGTAACTAGTTTTTACTGAACCTTTGGTGCGCGAGTCGAACTGGCACTTGACAGCTTCTTTTTCACCATACATTGACACCTTGTAGGTACAGTCGTTCATTATTGAATTGACATGAATTAGATTGTATTGAGTAGATATCGGTCCCAACAAAATGAACTGTATTGGAATTCATTCAACATGACAAGACATAATTTATGATGAGTTGTTTATTACTTTTATTTGAATATATTTCTGACTTATTTTTTGAAATATACTTTTATATGTTGATTGTTGGCGCTTGGTGGACTTTTGAAGACATCTTGTTAATACAAACATTGTACAGGTTCCACTTAACAAAATGAAGTGAAATGGTGAAATGAAATAAGTATATTTGTAATTATATGTACATATTTGCATGATATCCAATAAAAATGGATTGAAATGGTATTTACTATTAAATATACAAATTTTGAGGAGATTAGTAGCGCCAATGTGCGCGTCAGTTTAATCGAATAAATAATAAAATATTGTCTGACAAATTACACAGCGCTACCTAGACCCAAATTAAGCGAAGCTTGTATTATGGGTACTAGACAAATGATAAACGTAAATACTTTTTTTTTTTGTAAATACATACTTATTACAAATAGAAAATACCCAGACCAATACAAACAGACATGTTCATGCACACAAATGTTTGTACTGTGTGGGAATCAAACCCACGAGCGTTGATGTCAAAGTAGCGTTACAGCGCGTTTCACCACTGCGCCACTGAGCTCGTCTTTATACGAATAAGTAAGTTAAGCAACTTATTTAAATACTTTAATTAAAGGATGTCCTCCAACTAGATGGCTCGGTAACATGAAGAAAGTAACCCATGGACAACCATTGAGTCCGAATTTGCCTAGTAATTCAATTCACCGCTACGGATACATATATATATATATATATATATATGATAAGAAAACGCTGCTCTTATTGGCTAGTTCATGGATCAACATCGTGGCAATGAAATGAAATACTGTTTATTTGCCAGAATATATCGTACATCGATAGATAATTTTATATGGAGTAGTTCAGCATGCTCCGCCAATATTACAAATGGCATGCAAAAGCTTAGTCTGTAGATGATTACATAAATTATATTAATTAATTAAATAAAAAAAAAAAAAAACAGTTAACAGCATATTGATAATTAATTCGTCGCATTTTACATTATACACAATTAAATACAATGATAAATGCAATAAAATATAATATGAACTTAAACGAGATGTCTATAGAATCCTTACTTTTATTACAAAAATTCTTTTATTTCATAAAAACATTTTTCTGATAGCCATTTTGTCAACAATGCTTTAAAGCGTTTACAATCGAGCATTTTAATATCTAGGGTTAATTTATTATATATTTTAATCATCATGCTGTAACAATTTTTGTCAAATATTGTATTTTTACACATCGGTAGTAACAATCGCGTTGGATCTCTTGGTCTTAGTTTTGGATTAACAGGCTTTAGAGTAAAAAAATCTGAATGCGTTTTAATTTATGCGTTTTTCTTGTCGGTTTATTAGTTGATATATATTCTCATTGGTCAGTACGCTCAATTCGTTGAGATATTTAGGTGCTCAAACAGGACGCTTTTGTGAGCACGGGGTGCTTTTATGCGCAATTATGTGGTTTATTGATTTGTGGTCCATAACGTCATACTGGTAAGCGGAAGTGACTGGAAGATATTATGATGAAAACATTAGGAAACGCCTACATATCCAGCAGTGGGCAGATAAGCTACGATGATGATGATAAAATGACAATATTTCATTTGTTTTCATGGCATCTTACGGATCTATGAAAAATTTTTTGGAAAATATATTCATGTGTTATTTTATGTAGGTATTTAGTACCTTATTTTTTTTAAACATATTTCGTTCTTCATCGTCCGTGTGTGAAGTAATTTAAGTGAAATAATTTAGAAGCCAAGGAAGATCAAGATAACTTACCACGACTAAATTGGCATGAGTTGTCAGAAGGTGATGTTAGAAGCCCAAGACGGCTAAGCGTAATTACAAAAAGTTATGTTGCCTCTGCCTATCTTACATTATCTTAATGACATGTGAAATATTCTGCCAATGTTTGTTCACACGTGTCAATATTTATTGACAGTGGCTTTACTTGCTACGAACATTCTAACACAATTTTTAAACTTGTTAGATGAAAAAAGTATAGCATATAATCAAGGATTTTATTATACATCTATAAGCTCTGATGCATGAAAGTCTTGCCAACTTTCCTCAGCATATTTAGGAATAGTCATTTTATTTATAATAAATAAAAGGATAATTACTGTTGTATTTCTCGAATATCATCAACATAAAATCAATTATAAAATCTTATTTTATAACAAAAAGCTTGCTAAGTCTGACACTTGAAGATTATATCTTTAAACATTACTGTTGTAATTCTTGATTCTAAAACATATAAGCAATTATAAAATCATAATTCATAACAAAGAGGTTGCTAAGTCTAAAACTTGAAAATAATATCTTTCAGCATCTTGAAAATAATAGATGAAACCAAGCATGAATTAATTTAAAACTGTATTTTATCGAGACGAGACGAACTCGAATTCTGAAGTCTAAAACTTACAAATCGTGTTACGTAAGTACACATCTTTGATCTCAATGTCTTGAGAGTTCGTTGTGGTATATTTAACTAATTTGTGAGTGTCTGTCTGTACTACGTCGACAAAAACGAGTTATAATGGCGAGCTAATGACGAAGTTTCAGTAAACAGAAGTTGAAAGGCCTTTGAAATAATTTCTGCACCAAATTTATTTAAGATGGCTTATACCGTGTTTGGCTTATTACAAGCTTTTATTTAACTTAATTTTGTTTATTTGCTCCTAATTGGGATTTGTTTATATAACGTCATTGAATACACGAGCATACGGCCTTTTTTGCAAAACATAAAGTATCGCTCGCGTGATGCCAGTTCTGCTGCTAACACAGCAAGTCCATAGGAGCTTACTGGTAGCCTCACTCACACGCGGGAACACGACATCCTTCGTGGGTGTCTTTATTTGGCTATTTTCTGTGTGATGGAGATATTTCCCCAGAAGGACTGTTGGAAGCGTCCTACCTTTCTTAAAAAATACTCAGACCAAGACAAAGAGACATGTATGTTCCTGCGTTGGTGTCAAAGTCGCGTCATTCACGACCGAGCCACCGAGTTCGTCATTCGCAGCAGTGGTGGCAAATGGCAAGCATTTATTTATAACCTAGTTACCCATGTTACATCAGGTGGTACGCGTCTATGCCCCCCGTAGTTGTATAAAAATATTAGAATAATATTAAATTGAATAATATTAAATATGAGTATATAAAAAATAAAATAAGATGAAGTAAAAGCCGATTTAGGCAAAGAAGAAAGTAAGATCAATCTAAGTTGGCTACCACTTACGAAATGTTCCAAATGGATTGTACGTAAAACTGTGTTTGAAACAAAACTTTATCGTGCGCCATTTTGACGTACGTAAATATGTTAATATAAAACAACCAGACAATAAATCATACTATACATGCATACTGACTCCGCTTCGGCTGATGGTAAGCGAAAGAGGAGCCCAAATCGCAAGGGCAACTGACAAAAGACTACAGTGTCCCGTCAGCGGGCGCTGCCATGCTGGCTCGCAAAATGCTTCTTCACGCTTCGTTTGCAGAATCCCATATTGTAGGAAGGAGGAAACACATGTGTAGGCAAGGCGTTCCACTTTTTAATGACTAGAGATAGGAGTTGCGAAACTTTTTGATACGCGAAGGAATGTTCTCAAGAGTGGAACAATGTCATCGCAAGCCTACACGTGTGGTTCTATGACAGAAGTGAGAGGGACGTACGTACATACGGTTTTAAAAATTTGAAAACTACATCTACCGACGGCTTAACCTCCGAAGAATGGAAAAGCTCGATATAGATAAACCCATCCATAGATAGGCTGCGGTCGATGTTGTTCGACCTGGGTGTTTGGTTTAAATTACACGCGCAACGACGCCATTAAACTTATATGAGCCACCTACCGCCACATAATTAATTTGTGGGGCCCACTCCCATTGCAGCGACCTTCAGGGTCCTTGATTCTTACTTTATATTTGAAACAAAAACATATGTATACAATATATAAAAGATGTAATAAACGCATACAACAATATATATGTATATTTTTTTTATACAACGTCGGATGGCATACTTATCAAATCACATGAGCGATGCCTCCTCTGCTGCTTAAACAGCTACTCCTTAGCTTAGGAGCTTACTTGTGACCTCAATCACACGCAGGAACACAACAACCCTCTAGGGAATTGTTATTTGGCTGCGGTTTTCTGTGATGTGGGGGTACTTCCCTAGACGGGCTGCTTTGATGCGCCCTACCTCTCTTAAAACATCCAGACCAATACAAACATACATGTTCATGCACACAAATGTTTATCCTGCGTGCGAATCGAACCCACGAGCGTTGGTGTAAAAGTCGCGTCATTCACGACTGCGTTACAGAGCTCGTCGAAATACTTTTCATGTTTTAATGTGTTGCTCCACAGTGATTAATATTGAAATTTAAAAACATTAAAAAAATTTAAAAATTGAAAATTAATATTGAAATACGATGCCGTCTTATAACGTAGAATGATTGAATATCATGCTGCATTGTTATTATTATCACAAAGGATATATTAGGGTAACTGAGCACGGTCCATAATAGTGTTTAGTTAATAATAATTAAGCGGTTGTTTATACAGAGTGGGTGGATGTCGGTTACAATCAACTTAGTTAATTAATCGTGAATGGAATATACCTCGGGGTTATAGTTATATGTGTTTGGTTATTTGATCGTGAGTTCTGGCATTTGACTATTTGCTAACGGATTGTTTATTAGACGTTTACGTACCTATTTAGACATTTTGCTACTTTACTCGTACATAGAACATAATAGAATGCTTTTATTCTGACTTCACTTCAATATTTTCATAACAATTTTACATTTTTAAATACATACTTCATAACCATGATGTTTTTATATTTATAGATACGTCGTACACGCTCTAGAATGGCAATACGAAAATAAGGTAATTGCCCAACTCGCATTCAGTTGGCCACGCTTTCGCATCGCGCGCGGCTATTGCACTTCGCCACAAAGCATAAATGTCTTAAGATATATATTCATCTCTTTCTAATGACAGGTATGCCCTATCATTTGTTTCTTTGTTAGAGCAAGGTGTCACAATAAATAACTGTACGTAGATATGTATGTACGCATGTAGTGCTATGCGCCATTTTAAAATACAATAATGTTCATGTATAACGTGTCTACCTTTTGATATGTCGCTGCTTTATACACATATAAATGCAAGTGAAGTCAAAATAGGGAATATGCATCTAATTCAAATAAGGGTCGATATCTTACATATTATATTTATATATATTATAAACGATAGACAGTGACAATTCAGTTTATAAAAACCGGCATATTTACCAACTAGTCCTTGGTTAGAATCCTGGTATGTAGTGCTTACTACCAAATTCGTGTTTTCGAAATTGTTTAAATTTTTGTAATTATTACTTGCTCGGCGGTGAAGGAAAACGTCGTAGGAAACCCGCACGTCCAAGAAATTATATTTCGAAATACGTGTGACTTAACCTAGGAAAGGTCTGGTCTTTCCTCTGGGTTGAGGAAGTCTGACGGCAATCGTTCCATGCCATAATACTTCATTATCAGACATATTCACGTCAAAGAAGGAAACAAGCTCCCAAGGAGTTGCTGTGTAAGCAGCAGAGATATCGCAAGCCTTAATAGGCTACGGTACGTTTTACATCAGGTAGGCCGTATGCTTGTATGTCCCCGACGTAGTATATAAAAAAATACAATAATAACAAAAAAGTCGAAAACTAATCATTGAATTTCCCCATCCCATTGTTGAATTTCCCCAAAGTCGCTACTAAAATATATTTTCTACGCAGAAAAGGTACTAATTATGATGAAATCACTTAAAATAATCTCAGATAATCCAAGTGGATATTGTGTTCATAAATTTTCATTAAGTTAATCTTGTTTGGGGTGTGAAATAATCCCTTTTTCATGGGGTAAAAAATAACTGCGCTTTGGGAAACAAATAGACCTTTGTCGTTTTTTAAACGACCTACCTACGAAAAGGTTTATTTGTTTGTAACAACTAATTTATATTTTTATGTCACAACCCCTCAATTTCAAGCTATATTCTTCAACTGTGCTACCAGGAAGGAAGTAATGGCGATGGACGGCCCACCTGATGTCAAGTGGTTGCCGTAGCCTTTGAACGTTTGAGATAGTTTCGCAAGATACCACCACTACTACAGCAACTCTGTAGGAACTTGGTAACTTCATTCGTAGGAATACAACCTCCAGAGAGTTGTTATTTTGCTACAGTCTCACCAATTTCCACCGCCAAGCAGCTATATTTATATAGCTGCGTTCCGGTTTGAAGGGTCAGATATGGCAGAGAAATTACTGGGTACTGTGACATGAAACATCACACATGACAAGCGTCAACAGGCTACGGGCCGCATGCTTGTTTGCCAATCTAATTGTATAAAAAAAAATTGTAATTAAAACTTTATAGTACAAAGCTATACATCTAAATAGTCAAGTGACAAGAACTCCTTTTTGTTCAAATTAGTTAATCAAAACAACTGTAATAATAAATTCTTTATTCAGTACCTGTCTTAAATTAAATAATAACAATTTGTTGGGGACCCCTTTTAAGTATATTATATACTTGTGTTAGGGGAGACCGCTATTCATAACAAAAGTAAATTGACAGTAGGTCAAAACGAAGAAAAATAATAACCTTGTCTATTATATTTTTTGTAAACTAGGAACAACGGATGATAGTTGTTTACTTACAAATGACTTCGCACGTCCGTGGTCAATGTGCCATTTTCAAATAAATAGTTTTGGGCCATGTAAAGGTTTATGTATTAAAAAAAATGTTACATATTGTAATTTGATAATATACACGAGAAAAACATGTAAATCGGCGAAAAATCGAAAGAAGTTTTTATCATAATAAACGCGTTCCAAATTCAAAATAATTAAATAGTTGAAAAAGAGAAAAGCTTCTATGTTACAGTCGGCCAGACTAGTTATATTATTTCAAATGCCCTGTAAAATAAGGATTTTTTTGTACGGAAAAGTTTTTGTATAGGAAAAGAAACAAGCGAGTGAAGTGTTTTAGGACCCCAGCTTGTACCATTCGATTCCTTCTACCTACCCTGCAAGGAAACTGATATAACTATACAGATAGATATAATATAATATATACCTACTATCTATAACTATAACTTCTCGCCAAATCCCTTGCGGGGTAGGGAGAGAGAACCGCGCGCCACGTGACTCGATCCTTACGTATCTCACTCGCTTCTTTAACATTCATTGCTCTTCTCATGCACGCTCGCCGGTTTCTAGGGCTCCTGACATCTCCTTCTGATGGAACACGACCAATTTGGTCATGGTAGGTAAGTATTGGCCTTCTTCTTCGGCTCCTACATCCTTCCATTTTAGCATTGTATATCTACTAACTGTATATGTATGTATGTATATATTATATTGTCCAAAATTGCTCTATAATGTTAATAAAACATCCAGCGCTGCCAAATTTAACATTTCTCAAAGCATTGTTAATCCATGCTAATACATTCGTTGATGTTCAAAAGGTACGAGTAGTAACACGTTACTGAAAATCGAGGCATCTTTGTAATAAGTTATTTCTCGAAGATCTTCAAAATAAAGCTTACCCTATTATATACATAACATGGATTTACAATACTTTGAGAAACGCAGAGGTTTTGCTCTTACCTTTGAAGGGGAGTACAATCAAGGTGTTTAAAGTACTAAGCTTCTGAAACAAAAAAACCTAAACATATTTTGGTACAATTATCTGTAATTTGCGGCTGGATGCGGAAAGGGGAGGACCGCATATGGCGGAAGGCATTGGTGAAGGCCTATATCCAACAGTGGGTAGATTTGACGAGCTCGGTGGCTCAGTCGTGAATGACGCGACTTTGACACTAACGCTCGCCCACACAAGGCAAACATTTGTGTGCATGAACTTGTCTGTTTGTCTTGGTCTGGATGTTTTAAGAGAGGTAGGGCGCATCAAAGCAGCCCGTCTGGGGAAGTACCTCCAGAAAACCGCAGCCAAATAACAATTCCCTAAAGGGTTGTTGTGTTCCTGCGTGTGAGTGAGGTCACCAGTAAGTTAATGTATTGCAAGCGTTTATACGCTACGGTAACTGCTTTATATCAGATGGGCCGTATGCTTGTATGCCTCCTGACTTTGTATAAAAAAACGAAACATATGCTTATACTCTGTAACTAACGATATACATAAATGAATAGAAAAAAATATTTATTTTTCCCTCTCCGGTACATGATACATATTTAAAGGCTAGGCCATTGCGAGACTGGTGTCTGTGTAGGTTTAATAAAAAAACCTGTTATACAGACCGCACTTATAATATTTCTTATTTATAAGGAATGCGGCAAATTCTACGCTCCATCCGAAGGGGCCTGGCGACCTTTATCACAGATTTTTTTATTATACCTACACAGACACCAGTTACAATTGTAAGTTATAATTATAATTATAGCCAATGTAGCTTACTACATACGAGCTATCTACAAACTTGGTCCCCGGGAGAGCCTTAGAGAAAAATTCAAAGAAATAAATATTCTAACAGTCGCATCGCAATATATCTATGAAAATGTTTTGTATGTCCATAAAAACATAGACTTATTTTATAAAAAGAGTGATTGATACCCGTAATATAAATACTAGATTAAGCATAATCTTGTGTTACATGCAAGCCGTCTTCACAAAATAAGTAATTCTTTTATGGGGCAATGTATACGGTTCTATAACAAAGTTCCCAGCAATATAAGAGAATTGTCAATAAACACATTTAAAACACTATTAAAGCCAAATTGTGTAGCAGGGCATATTAATGATAAAAATGCCGCGGATTGAGTCGATCCAATTATAATGTAATTAATAAATTATGTAAATTTGTTTGGATACCAAAAGAGGGATGCCTGAGTTTTTTGGCAGTATTTTTATCAGTGCTCACCTAGTCATGAACTGCACGGTAGGGAAAAAAAATTGTGACGATTCCAAACAATTGTAGCCATTTTTACGGAATAAAAACATTTTGACTTTGACTTTGGCTACTGTGTAAAGAATGACACTATGACAAAATGTATATGTTTTATTAAATCTAGTAGATAATAATAAACCATTTATTTAAACAGAAAAAGGAAAATGATATGGTATATTGGATACCATGTTGTTTGTAAAACAACATACTGAATATTTCTGTGGGTAATGTAAACAAGTAAACGTACTGTTAGTGGGGTCCAATAAGTTGTTATAAAAAATCGGCCAAGTGCGAGTGGGACTCGCGCACGAAGTGTTCCGTACCATTATCTATAAAAAATACAAAAAAATCACGTTTGTTGTATGGGAGCCCCCTAAAATATTTATTTTATTATATTTTTTAGTATTTGTTGTTATAGCGGCAATAGAAATACATCATCTGTGAAAATTTCAACTGTCTAACTATCACGGTTCATGAGATACAGCCTGGTGACAGACGGACGGATGGACGGACGGACGGACGGACAGCGGAGCCTCAGTAATAGGGTTCCGTTTTACCCTTTGGGTACGGAACCCTAAAAAACAACTTTATTTAGACACCCAAGTTATTCAATTTTCACAGATTACTACACGCTATTTTTACAGGTTTTAGACTTGGAGTATATCGCACTATTTCGCGACTCCAACTCAAGGAATTAGGGAGGTCCGAGCAAATGGCTTTATTCTGTTAGCTTAGCTACTGTCCAGACCGGTAGGCAGAAACCAGGTCCGTAGCTGGATAGCTGTTTCGCTAGTCAGAATAACGACTAACTTGTATTCGAAATTCTATCGATTATATGTATGCATATAGGTATATATATAGGCATATAGGTATGCATAATATTACTGATCTCTTATTTCCAACATTGTATTTATATTGAAGATAGCAACCTAAGCCAAATATATATTGCTTATACAGGGATGTAACAGTACGCAGAATAAACATGGCGGACTTTGTGAAAAAAACTCTAGTTGTACACTTATCAAAATACTTATATATCAAGTGAGATCGGAGAAGCGTTAGCCCAGTGGATAAATATTTAACCTATTGACCAACTAGTATCCGATACGAATACTGACGTGGGCATGTACCATTAAATTCTTGTTTTCGGATTTAGGAACATATTTGTAGTTAACACTCGCTCGGCGATGAAGGAAAACATCGTGAGGAAACCCGCACTTCCAAGAAATTATATTTCGATAGACGTGTGATCTAACCTTAGAAAGGTCTAGTTTTCCCTCTGAGTTGTGAAGTTCTGGCAGCAGCATGTTTTGTACATTAATTATCACCGTTAAAACGGTGTTTTGTCATTATTATTTTTTATACGTCGGGAGGCATACAAGCATACAGCCGACCTGATGAAAAACGGTTACCTTAACCTATGCATGCTTGCGACATCTGCTGCTAATACAGAAACTCCTTAGGAACTTATTGGTGAACTCACTAACTCACATAACAAACGTCCAGGGAGTTGTTATTCGTCTGCGGTTTTCTGTGGCGTAGAGGCACTTCCCTAGACGGGCTTCTTTGATGCGCCCTACTTCTCTTAAAAAACTACTGGTGATCTCACTCAATAGTACCTACCTTACAGTGTTTTTAGCTAGACCAAGACTATTACTGTACACCAGGAGGGCCGTATGGTAGCCTTTTATAATTATTCAACATCGAGAGGAATACAATCATGCGCTCCACCCGATGACCTGAACACTTGCAATAAATACATTTAGGGTGACTCGTGCGATGGCAATCTGCTGTTAACACAGCAACTCTTCAGAAGCTTACTGGTTAACTCTTCGCAGAAACTCAACAACCTTCCAGGGAGTTGTTATTTAGCTGCGATTTTCTGTATGGTGGAGATACTTTATAAGAATATACATAAAGCTGAAAGGATATGGATCTCCGTTCAATCGAAGTTTAGAGCTTACTCCACCGCGCTGCACAACTGCGGATAGCCGGAGAGCAGTGCATTCAAGCCGCCCGAAGGCCGCTGATTAGCTTAACGACTGTCACCATCAACAGCCGGTACGGACGGCTTAACTTGCCCTCCGAAGCCCGAGATAGATAACCATCCATTGACAGGCTGCGGTCGACGTTGCTAAACGTGCGTGTTTTGTTAGAATGACACGCTCAATGATGTCATCGAGCATTGCACACTTTTTATAATGATGTCTTGCTGGAATTAAGAAGTAAAACAAAATGGACTACCAATTCAGTAGAAAAAAGCAGACCAATCCATCTACGTTATTATCAAACATTGTCTTAATCCATTTAAGCCTTCCAATCGTCCAATAGTATTCGTGAACGAGAAAACTTCCAATTTACTTGATGTATATTTGTTTATGCAAGCGCGAGTAATGTTTTAGGGAAATGAGATAAGGATTGAAGAATGTTGCAGTCGAAGTGGTCGTTTGTTCTGTTTATATTCTAGGACGAATGGAAGTCATTCCATTTCGAGTGACAGCCGGTGAAGTTGACAATGCTATTTTAAACACCAAAGCTCGTCAGTTCGATTGTCAAAGCAGCCCATCTGGAGAAGTACCTCCATCTCACAGAAAACCCCAGCCTAATAACAACTCCCTGGAGGAGGATTCAACGTCGGGAGGCATATAAGTATACGGCCCACCTGATGTAAAGTGGTTATCGTAGACTATGAATGCGTGCAATACAATAAGTATCGCTCACGCGATGTCACCTCTTCTAGCACAGCAACTCCTGGAGCTAGCGATCTAGTAGTTGTGGCATCACACTAAAGAATACACTCCCTTATGTATGATGAATGAATGTGTTTATTTATTTGTAATATTTAAAATATTGATTAATTAATAATTATGCAATAAAAAGAGCCTTGCCCGTGGCAGGGGTGCAACTAAAAAAAAAAAAACACAGCAACTCCTTAGGAGCTTAATGGTGACCTACAGGAATACAAAACCCCTTCAAGTACATTTGTTAATGCAATCACGAGTAATATTATATCAAGACTCGTGGGTTCAATTTCTACACACGACAAGTATTTGTGTGCATAAACATGTCTATTTATATTGGTCTGAGTGGTTTTAAGATAGGTAGGGTGTATCAAAATCACCCTGCTGGGGAATACCTTAAAGGAAAACGCAGCCAAATAGCTCCCTAGAGAGCTGTTGGACTCCTGCTAATGAGTGAGGTTACTGCATTTGTTTACACAACGCCGGGAGGCATACAGGCATATGGCACAATTGACGTATAGCGATCGCCGCAGCCTATAAGCGCTTCCAACAAATTAAGTATCGCGCGATGGCACCTCCGCTGTTAACACAACTACTCCTCAGGAGCATACTGTTGATCTCACTCACTAGTAATATATAGTATAAAGCGACTAATATTTTCTTTATTTCAAACATTCTTAGGCTGCGATAATCACTTTACGTCACTTGGGCCGTAAGCTTGTAATCTTCCTGACGTTGTTAAATAAAATTCTTTTCACTTTAAGAGGAAACTCAAGCGTCGTGTTTCTGATTAAAAAGTATCTTAAAGAAGTTAGTTCTATTTTAACGAACGAAAATTTATACGGTTTAGAGAAAGTCATCATAAATCTACGACAGCAGAAAAGCATGGCCTATATTATTTATAGCTGTCTTAAAAGAACTTCGCTGAATTATTTATCATCAGAATTTGTGTGATAATTTTCATTTCTGACAAGTTTAACAATTTGTGTAATTTGAAGTTGCTAACTAACCGGACACGCAGGTTAAGCAACATTAACCGTATCCTGTCTATGACTTTATCTATCTTCAGCTTCCGGAGGGCCTGGTCCCGGCCCATCGGACCCGGCTGTTGTCGATAGATGACAGTCGTTAGCTAATCAATGGCCACGGGGTTTGAAAACACTGACCTCCGCCAATCTGCAGTTTTTATTTATACTACTTCGGGAGGCATACAAGCATACGGCCCACCTGATGTAAAGCGGGTACCGTAGCCTATTAACGCTTGCGATAAGTTAAGTATCACTCGCGCGATGCCTCCTCTGCTGCTTCCGCAGCAACTCCTTGGGAGCTTACTGGTGACCTCACTCACACGCAGGAACACAACAACCCTCTAGAGAGTTGTTGATATTTGGCTGCAGTTTTCTGTGAGGTGGAGGTACTTCCCCAGACGGGCTGCTTTCATGCGCCCTACCTCTCTTAAAACATCCAGACCAAGACAAACAGACATGTTCATGCACATAAATGTTTACCATGTGGGGAAATCGAACCCACGAGCGTTGGTGTCAAAGTCGCGTCATTCACGACTGAGCCACCGACCTCGTCAAAATTGGTGAGCAATTTGTAATCTACTTTGCGAGAGAGGAGCAGTGACAAAAGCCGGCCTGTTGACGAATTGGTCCTAGTTCGAATCGTGGTCACTAAATTCGTGTTTTCAAACTTATGTACATATTTGTTATTATCACTTGCTCGGCGGTGAAGGAAATCATCGCATTGTGAGGAAACCCACATGTCCAAGAAATTATGTTTCGTAAGACCTCTGGGTACAAATCGCCACCAATTACCAATACTGCAACCTACGAACGATTGCAATACAACATACAAAAGTTTGTGAAAACTTGCGCCTGTCTGTATTATACTGCTTCCTTATTGCTCTAAAAATGAATTTTGATGCCATTTCAAATCTTTCCAATTGTTCGATTAATATACTCTTAATCCAAAATACAGATAATAACCCTTCCTGTTTCGAGCAAGAGACAATAGATCAGTAAAGTTTGGGAAACGCTGGAGTTTTGACAGGCTTCGATGTTTGGGCGAAATGATGTTATCAATTAATTATAGATACGGGTTACGAGGTCATACCAACCTACTTACAGGTTTTGGGGTTCCGTGCTCGTAAGACAAAATGGTAAAACTTAGACACTTTTGAAGTCTGCCCGTCAATATGTCACATGTCTTGAAATCGGAATCCGAACGAATCAGCAATACAAAAGTACAAGTCATTGTAGTCTATGAACGCATCCAATACCGAAAGTATCACTTACGCGTTGCTAGTCACTGCTAACACCACAATTTCTCTGGAACTTACTGGTAACCTCATTCCCAGGAGCCCAACAACACTTCAGGTAAACTTCTGCTGCGGTCTTCTGTGAGTTGGAGATACTTCCCCATTCGAGCAATCAAATACTTTGAATCGCCGTATCTCTCTTAGTTTTGTCTTATATACAACGTCGGAGACATACAAGCATACGGCCCACCTGATGTAAAGCGGTTATCGTAGCCTATTAACGCTTATAATATATTACGCATCATTCGCGTGATGCCACCTCTGCTGCTGACACAGCAACGCTTTAGGAGCTTACTGGTGACCTCATTCACACAACAACCATCCAGAGAGTTGTTATTTGGCTGCGGTTCTCTGTGAGGTGTAGGTACTTCCCCAGACGGGCTGCTTCGATGTGCGCTACCTCTCTTAAAAACACCCAGACCATGACAAACATACATGCTCATGCATACAAACGTTTGTCCTGTGCGGGAGTTGAATCCATGACCGTGGGTGTCAAAGTCACGTTATTAACCGCTGCGCCACGGTGCACGTCAAAAAGTTTTTGCTCTCATCTATCGATCAGCCAGCACCGACGGCTTAACGTGACTTCCGAAACCTCTCCATAAACGAACTGCAGTTAACACTGCCTGAACGTGAGTATTCAATTATTAGATACCATGTATGTAGTAAAATTGAAATCAGCTTTTCATTTGACGTAGCAAACTTTCTTTCAGGACAATTCTACGAGAATTAGCATATCTGTACATAACCTTACCTTTTTATAGCCCTCGTTCTATACACCCAAAGTGTTTCCATCCTAAAAGATTTCCCTTTCTATGTGCGTACGAAAATGACCGCAAAGGCAACACGGCGTGATAAATGGCGTCCTGAAAGGCCTGGGAATTTTATAGCCATTCCAGAACTACCGCCGAATTCTTGTACCTTGCTACAGACTGTATAATATTGCAGTTCATTATGGGTTGACTTTAAGCTAAAACTCTTGAATGAGATCGTGGATTGCTCTTACTGAATCCATTAGGGCATCAAAATCTAATTCTTTGTTTTGTACTTCTGCCTCGCTTACGATAAACGCATCAAAAAAGGTCTATCTTTAACTATTTATAACTTCACGCCAAATCCCTATCGATCTTTATGTTTGTATGTATATCTTCACGCCAGGTCCCTTGCGGGGTAGTCAGAGAGAACCGAGCGCCATAGGACGCGGTCCTTACACACTTCACTCCCTTCTTTCACATTCATAGCTCTTTTCATGCACGCTCGCCGGTTCCTAAGGTTCGATCTTTATAATATCTACAATTCTACAGTCATTATCACAGTTTGCTTGATTGCCGAAATGATGAAAACATAAAACCTAAACAGGACTTTTCATTAATTTACGATTTCTACCTACCTATATCTTCCACTAATGACGAGCTCGGTGGCTCAATCGTGAATGACGCGACTTTCACACAAACGCTCGTGGGTTCGATTCCCACACAAGACAAACATTTGTGTGCATGAACATGTCTGTTTATCTTGGTCTGGATGTTTTAAGAGAGGTAGGGCGCATCAAAGCAACCCGTCTGGGCAAGTACCTCCACCTCACAGGAAACCGCAGCCAAATAACAATTCCCTAGAGGGTTGTTGTGTTCCTGCGTGTGAGTGAGGTCACCAGTAAGCATACGGCCTACCTAATGTAACCTTTACATCAGGTGGGCCGTATCCATGTATGCCTCCCGACGTAATATAAAAAAAAATTAAGTCCTTGCGGGTCAGACGGAGAGAACCGGAAGCCGCCTGATTCGATCTTTACATACATTACTAGTTTCATTGTGTTGTGTATGAGTATAACTACCATAATGATAAAATAGGTTTTTTATATTTACACAACGGTGGGAGGCCTACAACCATACGTCCCACCTGATGTAAAGCAGTTAACGTAGCCCATTAACGGTTGTGATAAGTTAAGTATCACTCGCGCGATGCCATCTCTGCTGCTAACACAGCAACTCCTTAGAAGCTTACTGGTGACCTCATTCACACACAGGAAGACAACAACCCTCCAGAGAGTTGTTATTCAGCTGCGGGTTTCCATGAGTCGAGCTGCTTGGATGCCCCCTACCTCTTTTAAAAAACCAATACCGCGACTTCATGCACACAAAGGATTGTCTTGTGTGGGAATCGAAGCGAGCGTCGGTGATAAAGTTTTGTTATAAACCGCCTGCACCAGCGAGCTCGTCAAGTAACTTGGTAAAGCTAATTGTTTTGTTCTTCACGGCCACAGCGTCCGTGCCGACATGAGTGTCCCCACTGAAAACCAGTGATGTGTCATAATTTAATTAGTTGCAGCATTCGCTGAGTGGCCGCCACGTTAGAGTAAAAAATACATTTATTAGTTAGGTTAGGTACACCTAAGAGCAGAGCGCGGTTAACACTCGAACTTCCATCGTAACTCTTAATACATGCGAAATAACAGTACAAAGTGTACATTTTGACGTGCACTTAACTGTACCTAATAATTAGAATATATATATATATATTTATACTATAAAGGATAGCAAACAAGCGTACGGTCCGCCTGATGTAAAGCGGTTACCGTAACATTAGCAAGAAAAAGGATATCGCTAGCGCGTTGCCACCCCCGCTGTCAACACAGCAACTCTTCATCTTCTGGGTGACCTCACTCGCAGGAATTGCATTCTTTCCGTCCGAATCAACGGTGCGTGTATTTTTTTATCTTAACACTGACATTATCTTACAGACCGGCTATATTAATTAAATAAATACCACTTTAATTTCATACTGAAAGCGAAACGACGCTAAAACCTCGTAAGATCGTAATATTTGTATAATACTATTCTGTTATCATAAGTAGCCGAGTGGAGTAAATTGCTTTTCTAAAATTGCATTAAATGGAGATATAACTTAAATTTTAAGAGATGTAGGGCGCATTAAACCTTCTTGGCAAGTGCCTCCACCTCACAGAAAACCGGGGACAAATAACCTTGGTTTTTTTTATATATGCAACGTCGGGAGACATACAAGCGAAGACATACGGCGAAGACACTGATTTTGCGTAGAGCGACTGCTGTCATACCTCCATTATCCAGAGATAAAACCAGATCTTCCAAAGATAACACGTCTTTAGAAATATAATTTCTTGAACGTGCGGATTTCCTTACAATGTTTTCCTTTACCGCCGAGCAAGTGATATGTATGTACATTAATCCGAAAACACGAATTTAGTGGTACATACCACCAGGATTCGAACCGAGGACCAGGTGGTCAATAAGTCGGTTCCTTATCCACTGGGCTATCACTGCTCTTGCCTATCACAACTAAATTGATCAAGATTAATTAGAAGGTGATGTCAGCCTACACTGTAAGGGAAATTGCGTGAAGATGTACATATAGATAGCTGATTTTGAAGTGAAAACTTCTTTAGCATCGTTGTGATTTGTAACTCGATGAAACGAAAAAGAGACAACCACATACATCTGTAGTACGAGAGAATAAGATAGAGATGTATCTATAGGATTTAACGTGTTAGAGAATGAGATAGAAGGCATTACATTACAGTATTTATTACAGGGTCTGAGCGCCTGAGTATTACGAAGCTTAGGATAAGGCGGCATAACAACCGTGGTACACATGTATTATTTACATAAATATTTAATTACTTTAATGAAAACATTTTTCAAGTGTGATCAATATCATCAAAAATAAACCCTATTATTATCATACTCCTGAAATTCTACATTCGTCTCATTGCGCGTAAACTGCACACATATTTTTTTTGGTATATGCTCCCAAACCTTATATTCAATCGGCTTTTTTAGCATTTATCATTAAAAATTACAAATACCTACAGGATCGTGCTCCTCCGAGTGAGTAGGGTTACCAGTAAACTCTTAAGGAGTTGCTGTATTTTCAGCAGGTGTGGAAACAGGCGAATGATATTTCATTGCAAGATATATTACGACACAATTGAGCATTGTCCCACCTTCATCCCATGACTCCACCGACATCATGGTCATATGAGCCGAATCGCGGAAGTTGCGCACGACACTTGCTGCTCTGGGGCTCTGTTCTGTGCCGTGGGCAATGCTTAGCACCCTACAAGATTTTTAGTTCTTATCCGCAATGTCTGGTTATGCTTTCTCCCCCTTCTGGGGCTGCGACATTCACAATAATGCCTTCAGTGCCATCCATTGGTCGGCATTCTCCTCATGTACTCTTCTGCCCGCTCAACTAGCTCCTCTGCGCTTCTACGTGCCTACCAGGCGAGGACGAACCCACGTAAGGCCGCGAAGTTCGCCACCGACAACACAAGGTCCACAAAGTACACCGGTCCTGGTTCAGACTCGTCGCGCCGAATCCCGTCCATTATCTTCCTTCGCAGATCGTCGCCACACCTGCTGGTAACACAGTAACTCCTTAAGACTTGTTACCCTAATCACTCACAAGTGCTCATCAACCCTCCAGGAAGTTGTTATTGGTCTGCTTTCTGTCCATGCCGACACCAGGATAACAGGGACCAGTCTATCACACGATCACTTCTTAAAATTCCCTACCTGAGAATCAATCTTGTGTAAGTAGTAATAAGTGTTTGCATGCTAAAACCGACAATCGCAGGGGGAGGAAGGTTCTCGAATGGCGCCCCCTACTGGCACACGCAGCGTGGGACGACGCCCCACTAGACGGAGCGACGGCCTCAAGAGTCTATAAACTCTTGAGGCCGACTCTCGATGGACAGGCGACAGAGGATCCAAACGAATGGCGCTTTAGAGGTGAACGAGAATACAGACTGACATGATATTTCAATTGCTATGTCCAAAGCTATCAAACAATACCTTCATGTGATATAACTTGATAGGAAGCAGTGATAGTCTAGTGGTCCGAAATGGACCGGCCTGGTGACCAAGAGGTCCCGGTTCGAATGCAGGCATGTACCAGTAAATTCGTGTTTTCTGATTTATGTACATTTTTTTATATATAGGTACTACATCGGGAGGCATACAAGCATACGGCCCACCTGATGTAAAGCGGGTACCGTAGCCTATTAACGCTTGAGATATATTAAGTATCACTCGCGCTATGCCTCCTCTGCTGCCTACACAGCAACTCCTTGGGAGCTTACTGGTGACCTCACTCACACGCAGGAACACAACAACCCTCTATGGAGTTGTTATTTGGTTGCGGTTTTCTGTGAGGTGGAGGTACCCAGACGGGCTGCCGTGATGCGCCCTACCTCTCTTACATTATATTTGCAGTCTTCCTGCGACCACGGACGCTGCAAAGCGTTCGAAACGTCAGGTTCAACAAAATAAATAAAATACGCGATACTTCCGTTAAAAATTGTTTAATTCAATGTGTAACAATCGCGAAAACCTAAGACAATACTATTATATTTGTAATTATCGCTTGCTCAGTGGAGAAATTACATTTTGAAAAACGTGTGACCTTACTAAGAATTATCTGGTTTAGCATCTGGGATAAAAGTCAGTATGTACGCTAAATCCTTAGGTTTAGGCAACGGACCTAACTTATCTAATAACTAACTAACTAATGGATTAAGAAACGAAATAACGCCAAGAAGATCCCAATAGCAGGCGTAGTTATGAATAAAAGGCAGTACACAAACCGTCGTTTGCCAAACAAAAATACATCCTGTGTATTTAATTAAATCGGAGTAAACCTCGGTATTACGGTCAGCGGCCATGCGACGTATTCGTATATTTGTCTAACCCCATATGGATCTAATTTAGTACGAGCGCGTGTCTGCGGTACCCTAATTGGCTAATAAAGCTGCGGTAACTATTAGTAAAGTGGGAGAGAGTGTAGAAGCATCGTATAACGTTTCGTAATACGTTTCGTAATAAGCGGCTCAATATAATCCTTGACACTCACTCATAATTAATATTTTTTCGACATCTTGATGAGGTTGATAGCGCAGTGGTTAGTAATACTGTTATGACACCAACGTGGGTTCGATTCCCACACAGGATAAACATTTGTATGCGTGCACATATCTGTTCTGCCATGCAATTCTCTAAGCGACTCGTAATGGCTGTGTGCGTCGCTGTGATCACAGATGTCACAGCTTTGACATTGTCTACTGCGATCACGGCTAAATTATTTGATATTCTATAAGGCTGTAAGCGTACGCGAGGCTGTTTGCCTTGTAGAATTCCAATTCCAAACGCAGCCTTGCGGCGCTAGTGTCGCACAACCATGAAAAGCGACACCAAAGAATTGCAATTTTGTGTTCAAGGCTGTAACAGCCGATGTTTCCGAGGATGTAAGGACGTTTGCTCTTACAGAATTGCATGGCTGGTCTGGGTGTTTTCTATATACCACAAGTATGTGTCTACAAAAAAATGTATTTATATATTTGTTTGTCTAGTAACCTTTCAGTTATTTAAGTTCCTTTACAGTTCGCTTACTTTGGGTCTACATGATGTTGTGTAATTTTACCACCAATATATATATATATATATATATATATATATATATATATATATATATATATATATATATATATATATATATATATATATATAACAATAGCTTCCTGGATGGTTGCTGTGTTCCTTCGTATGAGTGAAGCCACCATCAAGCTAAGGAGTAGCTGTGTTAGCAGCAGACGTGACATGGCGCGAGTAATACTTAATTTATTGCAAGCGTTCATAGGCTACGGTAACCACTTTACATCAATCAGTTGGGATATTATACATGTACATACGGCCATTAATTATGCCTCCGGATATTGTACAAAAAAAAATCTTGTATTATATTACATACTTAATAAAAATAACATCTCTTTTACAAATTATTCATTAAATATTAGGGAAAGTTTGACATTTATATTTAAAAAACACCATCTATGTTGTTTTGGGCATGTAGAAAGCATGCAGTATGAAAGATTGAGGAAATAGATATGCAATGCGAAAGTAGATGTATGTAGGACCCGATGAAAGTCTAGGACTTATCTACTGCGACCAAATTGGTCATGTTTTAACAGAAGGAGACATCAGAAGCCCTGGGTACCGGCATGATAAATGTTAAACAAGCTACTGAACCGTAAAAATTGCATCTTATGCTGCTCTCTGCCTACCCTACCCAAGTGACGTAATGTGAATATAGATAGATAGATAAATAAGGAACTTTAAGGGCAGAAAGTGCTTCCAAATACATCCAAAAGTATATTAGGATAACAGAAATCAATATGTAGTAATAGTAATATGTTAGAATTATTCATAGATCTAAAAAATATACAAGAAATTCATATCACAAGCACGTTTTTTATACAACTAGATTGGCGAACAAGCATGCGGCCCATGGTTTATTTATTTATGGTGAACGGTCACCGCAGCCTATTGACGCTCGCAACACTACAGGGATGTTACTCACGCGCTGCCAACCTGGTGACCTAAGGATGTTTCGTCACAGTACCCAGTAATTTCACTGCCATATCTCACCCTTCAAACCGGAACACAGCTATATAAATATAGCTACTTGGCGGTAGAAATAGGTTTTTATTAATAGAAATTCTGTTAAACTAGTCCTTTGATATTATTTAGGAACATTTTAGTCTGAATGATTGTATCTTTTAAAAAAAGAGTAGGTTGTATTGCCTTATTACTATAGTTAATAGATTCAGGCGTTATTTTGCGAAAGTCAAATTTACATGCAATTTGATCCAACCTGCTTTGTGTGCTTCCGCCACCAATTAGTTCATGCGGCCTAGCGCCGGCCGGCACCCACCCACTACTGTTAGTGCGTGCAACATGCCGACGCTGCCATGGCCATGACGTAAACCATTCCCCACTATTAAATATCTTTTCGCTCACACCATCCACCCCCACCCTCAATTCAATATAAGGGACGGCACTGCGATGGATTTGTCACTTGTAGCATGTTATTCTTACGATTAACGTCTACAACGCCTGATGATGCCTCGTGGAGAGGCGAAACACGTGTCGCAACGACGACCAGGCCAGTCCTGGCAGCGACGGTGGTGGTGGGGGCATGCGGATTCTGTTCCAGATGGCGGACGACCGCAGCAGCCGAGGCAGAGACTACCGGAGCAGCCATGGCAGCGTCGGCATGTTGCACGCACTAACAGTAGTGGGTGGGTGCCGGCCGGCGCTAGGCCGCATGAACTAATTGGTGGCGGAAGCACACAAAGCAGGTTGGATCAAATTGCATGCCTTATTACTAAGCGAAGGAGACTATAACAAGGCATAAGTGGAACATTATTAGCATAAATGGAAGGACGCAGTTGAGGGTACACGTTTTTTTGGCTGCAGTTCGAAATTGATTTTCTGTACTTGGCATCTATGTTGGCCATGTTAGAGCTTAACAGTCATCTGCAGTTCAGTGTCTGTGTTAGATTGCCTTACGCTCTTGCTTATTAAAGCGAAAACCCACAAAGCGGGAGCGATTCGGAATGCAGTTTTTTTGTAACATTCATGTTTGTACGCACGCTACCACAGAAAAAGCGGACGCGGAACGGTGCTATCGCTTTTTATGTGACAAGTTTTACACAAACACGAGCGTTGTATAAAAATTCCGTGCCGGATCGCTTTTCCCGTTCCAGTGAGTTATGGCTTTTTAATGTCAATACGTTGGCTCCCGGAGCTGAGGTTCCTTTGGAACTGTGTCAGGCGTAAGCATCAGCGTCTGATAAATTTAAACACTTTCAAGCAATTTTCATAGGCATAAACCCAATGTATTTCACACCAACGTGCGGTCTGATACGCAGTTTTTGCATATGTCAATTCCTTACTATTTCATATAACTAACCATGGATAGTAAAGAGATAGCCTGGTGGATGAAGAACAGATTTTTAATCTGACAGTCCCTGGTTCAAATTGTGTGGGTATGTACCACCATATTCATGTTTTCGGATGTATGTACATTTTCCCTTTGGGTGGCGGCGGTCTGACGGCACTCCATGTCAAAATCAGTATCTTCGTCAACTCCTCCGGCTTAGACCCCACCTTTAATGAATTATTGAGCCGGATATCTCTAAATATATGAGCAGATTTCCATATATTGGACAGAAACATAGCAAACAAAGCCTGGTGGAGCTTCGTTCTAAATTTTTATTCAACTACAAAACTCCAAATTGTGTATACATTAGATGTATGAGCACGTTCTCGAAATTGGAAATGTCGGTTAGGTGTCGATATAGGCCCTTTAGATAGAAATTCAATTCCAATATATTTGCAAATCAGCAAAGCCCTCCACGCAAGTGCAAATAGTTTTCATATTAATGCGGGGGATGAGTGCGGAAGCTTTTTTAAGTGTTGTACTTGAACGGTTTTGCAGGAGTGTAGTGATGGTAGGTCACCGATTTATTTGGTCACTGAGATTGAGTGGGATAGTCCACTTCTTCTTAGTTCGTTAACTTGTTGTGATATTTCTTTTTTTCATACCACGTCGGGAAGCTTACAAGCAAACGGCTCACCTGATGTCAAGCGGTTATCGTAGCCTATCGCTTACAATACATTAAGTTCACTCGCGCAATGCCACCTCTGCTGCTAACACAGCAACTCCTTAGGAGCTTACTGTTGACCTTACTCACACGCAGGAACACAACAACCGTCTAGGGCGTTGTTATATGGCTACGGTTTTCTGCGAGGCAAAGACTTATGTTATATAAGTCCCAAGGCAGACCGCACATGGTGTAGTGCAGTCACCTTTGGGCGGGAGAACATAGATACCAGCTTGGATAGTGTGATTCTGATCAGAGACGAGCTGTGACGGTATTGAGCCCTTAAGTTTAAGGAGAGACTTTGCCTCCCTTTGTATGTTCTACCGATTGTACAACGGGTTGTATTCTAAAGAATTGTTCGATATGATGCCGACAGTATTGTTTTATAACCGCACCGCTCACCGACGGCGCGGAGTTCATCCTCACACGCTGGAACCGCAAGGTTTGCGTACTGTGCTGTTCCAGAGAAGTTCTTTGGAGAAGTCTGAAGTTGAGGAATGAACTCCCCGTTCCTTCCACTCGACACCACCAGAACGACACCACCGGTGGTGCCGTTTGGATTCACTATTCCGTTCGACACTACCGACTATTAGTGATGTCCTGCAAATTATCATAGGTGTATTTTATATACATGTGATGAATATCTCTACACAAACCGAGCAGTCGAGTACCACTATTATCATGGATACAGCGAAATTGTTGGCCAGACATTATTTTCCCAGACAATCAATTGAAAAAGAAAAATCCATATAAGCATATTTTAAGTCCGTGACAACAATTATAGACTTGTTAGACAAATAGTTAAAAGACTTTTCATTAAATAATAACATCAAATTGTCTTCTTTGTTTTCGGAAGTATGAGGCATTTTTTACGCGCGGTGTTACTATGTAAGTAGCTCGCTATTCAAGACATCACTAGGATAGTGTCGTACGGAATAGTGATTCCAAACGACACCACCGGTGGTGTCGTGTGGAATGAATGGAACTCCCAGCAGAGGTTTTTCCAAGGGACTGCAGCATGGGGTGTAGAAAGGCGTGAAGAGGATTTTAGAGCATTGGCAACGCATGCGTGACACCCCTGGTGTTGCAAATATCCGTAGGCCATGGTGACTGTTTACCATCAGGCAGACCGTATGCTTGTTTACCACCTTAGTGGTATAAAATAAAAGGCGGAGGTAGTTCCCCAGACGGGCTGCTTTGATGCACCGCTCCTCTTTACGTCTCCATAGTCTACGTCTACGAGCTCGGTGGCACAGTTTGGGTGTTTCAAGAGCGGTAGGTCGCATCATAGTAGCGTATCTGGGTAAGTACATACATCCACTTCACAGAAAACCGCAGCTACATAGCAACTTAGAGGAGCAGCAGTAGAGGCGGGATCGCGCGAATGATATTCAGTGTGTTGCAAGCATTTACAAGCTACGGTAACCACTTTACATCACGGGTGGGTGCAGGCTGGCGGTAGTTCGCATGAACTAATCGGTAGCTGCAAAAAGGTAGAAGCAAAAAAGTAGCTTACATCAAACTGCCTGTAAATTTCACCTTTGCAAAACAACTTCTGTATGTATTAACTTTTCATGATTAATTAATCGCAATTATTTTTGTTACAGAATGTCCTGACTGAACGGCAGATTTCATTTTGTAAGTATTGTTAATTCCCTTTTTCCATTCCGATCAACTAAACCGATCAACTGAAAATTATCAACTGTTTTATTATTAACGGTCCAGCGATTTGGTTGACCGGGTAGGAAATTAAATGAATCAACTATTTATGTTCCTAGCGGGACAACTGTATACTACATAGTAATAGAAATATATAGAATAGTCCATTAGTAAGCCCTTCTAATTATTATACTGTTCCTCGCAAAAACTAACTGTTAAAAACTTTAATCTATGTATAAGACCCAATAGTTCAGTATCTTTATCTCCCCTCTTGTAAACCAATTTCCATTTTTTGGAGCTGTTGATGAACTTCGGTGTTTTAGTATTTAGGTATTCATAAGAAAGACTTCTAATTTAAAATTTTATACAATGTCGGCATTAAGTACGTAATGCATTAAGTATCACTCGCGCGATGTCACCTCTGCTGCTAACACAGTAATTCCTCAGGAGGTCACTGGTGACCCTTACTCTCAGTAACATAACAACCCTCCAGGGAGTTGTTATTTGACTACGGTCTGTGAGGTGGAGTTACTTCTCCTGAAGGGCTGCTTTAATGCGCCCCGCCTCTCTTAAAAATATCCATACGAAAACAAACACACATGTTCATACACACAAATTTGTCTTGTGAGGTAATCGAACCCACGAGCGTTGATGTCGAAATCCACTGCGCCTCCGAGCTCGTCAAATTTTCTTTTGTATGTCAACAACTATTCAGTTACCTTAATGTTTGATACCACACCATACCGTTGTGTAACTAAACGTGAAATATACACGCATGTGCCTTAACAATGTGTACAATCTCTTAGTATGTATGTATGTATATCTTCACGGCAGGTCCCTTGCAGGGTAGGCAGAGAGCACCGAGCGCCATAAGACGCGGTCCTTACACACTTCACTCGCTTCTTTCACATTCATAGCTCTTTTCATGCACGCTCGCCGGTTCCTAAGGCTCCTGACATCACCTTCTGATAAAACACGACCAATTTGGTCATGGTAGGTTAGTCTTGGTCTTCCTAGGCTCCTACATCCTTCCACTTTCACATTGTATATCTGTTTCGTCATTCTTTCATCTTGCAATCTTTCTACATGTCCTAACCAACGGAGCATGCCCTTTCTTATCTTAACACCGACACTCTCTTTCAGTCCAACTCTCTCTCGTACGTCATCATTTCGAATGCGGTCAGCAAGCGTTATGCCACAAATTTTTCGCAGTGCTCGCATCTCGACCGCATTTATTCTACTTTCATGCTCTGTCTGCCATACCCAGCTCTCACTTCCATAAGTAAGCGTTGGGATTAGCACAGCGTTGTGTACGTGCGTTGTGTAAATATATTATATCTATAATCTTTTATAATTTCTATTTATCTATATTTTCACGCCAAATATCTGGCGGGGTAGGGAGAGAGAACCGAGCGCCACATGACTCGACCCCTATACACCTCACCTGCTTCTTTAACATACATTGATCTTCTCTTCGCTCGCCGGTTTCTAAGGCTCCCGATATCTCCTTCTGCAAGCAAGTCTTGGCCTTCCTCGGCGCCTACAACCTTCTACTTTCGCGTTTCGTGGATCGTAATTCTTTCTTACGACATTTCTTCTACAGGTCCGACCGAACGGATGCCTCTTCTTATTTTAACACCAACAGTCTTTTTCAGACCAACTCTGTTTCTAACATCATCACTGCGAATACGGTCTACAAGCGTTATGCGACAAATTTTACGCACCGCTCGCGATTCAACCGCGTTTATCCTACATTCATGCACTCTCTGCCACACTCAGCTCTCGCTTCCATAAGTAAGCGTTGTGCCTTCTGACTAAAACTTTTGCTGCCAAGAAGTTTTCTCAACGCTCCATTCACACTATTCCCAGCACTCACTCGTTTTTCCACATCACCGATATACTCGTACCTTCCATCCCTGCTGAAAGTATAGTAACTCCTAAATACTCTCAGGAGTATCTCTAAACTACTACTCTAGTTTTCCTTTTGGACAGAACAGATTTTTTTTATATTGTCGGACAAATTACACAGCGTCCTCTAGCCCCAAAGTAAGCGAAGCTTGTGTTATGAGTACTAGACAACTGATAAACATACGTAAATACATTTTTTTTTTATAAATACATACTTATTATACATAGAAAATACCCCAGACCAAGACAAACAGACATGTTCATGCACACAAATGTTTGTACTGTGTGGGAATCAAACCCACGAGCGTTGGTGTCAATTACAGCGCGTTCCACCACTGCACCACCCAGCTCGTCAAAAGATTTGCTTTATCTAATGATATTATTTAATCGTAGGTCTCCTACCTACCATCGCGGGCAGTCGAGAATAAATGGCTGTCTAGCTATACACGTATTTCATTGTGCTTCCTAAACTTCAGTATATTACAGTTTTCGACAGTTTTCTGTACATTTTCTACAAATAACAGCTATCATATTTTATAAGAGATGAACAAAGTTGTTTATCATCATTTGGTACATACTCTAAGTGATTCTTTAAGAGATGTAGGGCGCATCAAAGCCCATCTGGGGAAGGACCTCCACGTCACAGAAAATCGCAGTCAAATAACAAACTCTGTGGAGGGTTGTTGTGTTCCTGCGTGTGAGGTCACCAGTTAACTCTTAATTGCTGTGTTAACAGCAGAGTTGGCATTACGCAAGTGATACTTAATTTATTACCAGCATTCATAGGCAACTGTAACGTCTTTACAACAGGTGGATCGTTTGTATTCTTCTTCTATCTTTATCCCGGTTCCTAATCCATAGGCGGGATCCACTACCTAAGCCTAAAGATTTGTCTATGATACTGTTTTTTACATAGAGCGTCTGCCGACAGAGGTAGTCCACAATCCAAAAAGGGAACCAGACCATAGGTACTTAACCTACAAACATAGGTACTTAAACACACGTGTATCGAAATATAATTTCTTGGCCAAGCGGGCTTCCTCACGATGTTTTACTTCACCGCCGAGCAAGTGATATTAAAAAATATGTACATAAATCCAAAAACACGCAATTAGTGGTACATTCCATACCATGATTCGAACCCGGGACCGTCTAATAATACACTGAAAAAAATGTTTAGTTGGATTTCCCAGATTCCTAATAGAATTCACCAAAGTCGACGGTTGAACTGGGTCCTACCTTTGATTTAAGTTGATTTTACCAATCAAAAAAGGTTAATGAAGTACCAGTAAAAATAATAAAATTTATTATTTAGTATGATAAACTGTACCATATTATATGTACAATCCATTTATTAGCGGTAAATTATACATTTAAAATAGTGATAGCTACAAAATACTTTGTATGAAGACCAACCGTAATATATTTGTAAATTTAACTACAAATTTTTGCATTAATTAACAAAGTTTACTAGTATAATAAATAAGCCTACCTTTGCTTCTTTGGTAAATTTAACTAATCTTTTTTTTCAGCGTAGGTAGGTTCTTTATCCACTGAGCTATCACTGCTCTTAGGTAGAAATCGGCATAATATTAAAATAGTTAATAGATTCAGGCGTTATTTTGCGAAAGTCAAATCCTCGGCTGCTGCGGTCGTCCGCCATCTGGAACAGAATCCGCATGCCCCCTCCACCACCGTCGCTGCCACGACTGGCCTGGTCGTCGCTGCGACACGTGTCTACCGACTACCGGAGCAGCCATGGCAGCGTCGGCATGATGCACGCACTAACAGTAGTGGGTGGGTGCCGGCCGGCGCTAGGCCGCATGAACTAATTGGTGGCGGAAGCACACAAAGCAGGTTGGATCGAATTGCATAATATTAAAATCACTTACTTTCATTCGATTCTGAGTAGAAATATACTAAAATATATATACGAAAGTAGTTACACTTCTGCGAAAGTTTCTCAAATAAAGTTATTTATTGAAATACAATACTCTTACTGCTGCACATTGCGCCGTCATTAGACAAATGTAAAGAGCATTGTTACCCTCTGAGCTTCCGTTTGCATAATTTCCACATCTATTACTACACTAGACCAAGAACCATTGCACAGGCATACGTAGGTACCAAGGAATGCGAATCTATGCTGCTTCACATTCAAACAAATGAATTCTCCCTTTGAACCGACCACGAAAAGGAATTAAGTCCTTATTTGGCTGTGTGTTTCTTTTTTATACGATAAATTGCGAACTTTACACCAACGCTAACAAGTCAAACATTTGTGTGCATGAACATGTCTGTTTGTCTTGGTCTGGATGTTTTAAGAAAGGTAGGGCGCATCAAAGCAGCCCGTCTGGGGAAGTAACTCCACCTCACAGAAAACCGCAGCCAAATAACAACTCCCTAGAGGGTTGTTGTGTTCCTGCGTGTGAGTGAGGTCACCAGTAACCTCCCAAGGAGTTTCTGTGCAACAGAGGAGGCATCGCACGAGTTAATAGGCTACAGTAACCGCTTTACATCAGGTGAGCCATATGCCTCCCGACGTAATATAAAAAAAAGAACTGATTTCACTTTTTTTTTTTTTTGGAAGGCGTAGGCCTTGCTGCCAGTCAGTTCGAGTTTTTTGGACCCGCTTTTTGTCTTGAAAGTTACAATGCTGTCCGGTACTGCAGGCTGTAAAAAGGCAATTAATATTACATAACTACGCTACGGTCCACTAAATATTTAATCACTGAATAGTTAATTTTCTTTCTTTATTCTCTTTACGACCGTCTGATAGAATTTTACGAGCAAAAGTACGAATATAAAGATTAGTATAACTAAAATCATCAAAAAAATTATTTTAGAGTTTTTATTGAAAAAGTATACTTTTATAAAATAATTTCAGCAGGAAATAAATAATTAGAGTAGAGTAATAGAGAGGTAAGGCGCATCAAAGCAGCCCGTCTTAGGAAGTACCCCCACCTCACAGAAAACCGCAGCCAAATAACAACTCCCTAGAGTGTTGTTGTGTTCCTGCGTGTGAGTGAGGTCACCAGTAAGCTCCCAAGGAGTTGCTATGTAAGCAGCAGAGGAGGCATCGCGCGAGTGATACTTAATATATCGCAAGCGTTAATAGGCTACGGTACCCGCTACATCAGGTGGGCCGCATGCTTGTATGACGTAGTATAAAAATAAAAACCATCTTGAATTTGGAATTAGACAATTGTTAAGGGGGTAAGTAGACAGGCTCCAATTATGTGCGCACGGCCCACCTGGTGTAAAGTATGTGTCGTAGCCTCTCCTGCTGCTAACACAGCAACTCCTTACGAGCCATGACTTTACTCTCCTGCAGCTGCCTCCTTATAACGAACCTCCAGGGAGTTGTTGTTTGGCTACGGTTTTCTGCAAAGAGGAGGTACTTCCTCAGTCGGGCTGCTTTATTACGTCTTACCGCTCACCCAAACGAACACAAACAGACATGTTCGTGCAAATGTTCTGTCTTGTATAGGGATCGAACCTGCGAGTGTCTTAAAGTAGCCGTTGGTGACCACTCGATCTCAGATATTGTATCACATTGCTGTCTCATACATTGGCTAAGACAGGAAGAAGATGTTAGACTGTCAACTAATTTCTTCTGATTAAAAACTTTGTGAGTTCGAAGGCAGCAATATTTTTGTCCCTGGGACTGCTTTATGCATCACACATTTCAATTTGCAATTGAGTCGGTTACGCCAGTTAATCAGACTATACACAAGAGGCAAGTGGTAAGATTGGATGCTCGTTTCTTGTGTCTATATAAAATCATAGTAAGAGAATACCGTCACACTCTGGAACCGCAATGGTCGCGTACTGTGTGGTTCCTGAGAAGTTTTCTTCCGAGAACACCCAGCCGAGTATTCCCAAGTGACTACCGCATGGGGTACTTCAAGAATGGCGTGAAGAGATGTTTAGAGGGCCGGCAACGCATAAGTGGCACTGGTGTTGCAAATGTCTGTAGGCTATGGTGACTGTTTAGCATCAGGCAAACCGTGTTTACCACCGTCGTGCTATATAAAAAAATACTTTGTTTAACACAAAAATGCAGATGCCTAACTTCCATATTCATGTACACTAACACTTAAAACTACCTAAAAATAAACTCCTAATCATAAAGGTATACATCTCACACGCATACACAAGTCACCCACATACACACACATAAGTAGTTATAGGTAGGTACTATATATTCGACGCACACTATTGACATGACTATCCTGTATTGGAAAATATAAGTAAATATTGTAATAAATATACGAACGTTAGAGCGTGCGTCTCCTAACACATTCTTTTAACACAATAAGAGACCCCCAATGCCTTAAACCTGTACTTATGATGAAATAAAGAAATTCACAATAGTCTTTCGAATAAGTTTACATTTTTTTGTCTAAATTTAATGGAAAGACAACATTTTATTTGCCATTGGGCTCTCGCGGACACTGACACCTCTTACATTTTTAATAAAATCTTATTATATTTTATTCATTTCTTATTGCTTTTGTTCTTTCTGTAAATCCGTATTGTGAATAATGAAAAATTTTATTGGTCTTAAAATGGTGTTGCAATTGATCAAGCATTATCCTTTCAAATACTTTACTACTGGCAAAATAGATATGGGTCTGTAATTCCCCAGACCACTTTTTTCACCGGCCTTGATTAAAGGAATTAATTTAATAAATTTCATAATGTCTTGGAACATATATCTAAACATTGATTAAAAATAAGTGCCAAGTGTGGAGCTATTGACTCAATAATACAATAAAATACTTTTATGGACATTTCCCAACGATCCTCTGAGTTTTTAATGATTAATTGTTTAAAAGTTTTAATTATTTCGCTTGACTGAATATGTGTAAATTGAAAAAGCTCTACCCTTGGTTGTACATTCTCGTTTGATAACTCAGAAGCTACATGTGGAGATGAGTTAAGGGAGGATTGTATTACGATAGTAAATATATCGTAATATAATGGTGAATGGTCATGCTTCGGATATCTAGAAATTATGCAAGAGAAAGGAATGGCGAAAGGATGAAATGATAACTAAGAAAGGTCGGGTTATCCCCCTAGGCTGTGAAGGTCTGACAGCCCTCGCTCTATGTAAACATCAGTATCTTCGCCAAATCCTCGTCTTAGGTAACGGAGCCTGCCAATCCTAATGGATTAGGAAATGGGATAACGCCAGTAAGACGAAGTTTTTATTTCATAACTACACATACAACATATATTTGTTCACCATCAAATCTATAACTACATCGTGTTATAAAATAATTACATGTTAGAAAAAATAAAAAAATATCGTATTCACAATAAAAGTATGATAAAATTTATTTGAGACTAAACAGGGATTATACTTAAGTTGAGGCGTTCCCGAGTAAACTGGTGAACGTACATTAAAAATTAAGATATTGTGGTGTGTACTGAGTCCTGTCGCCTTCACTGTCTACCCCGCAAGGGACTTGACGTGAAGCTATATTAGGAAGAAATATACACGACGAGCATAAAATCTTGTGTCTGAGTTTAAAGCAGCAGTGCCATTGACTGAGAGAACGAAGAGCTCTGTTTGTCAGGGCAAATATGATTACTGGCAGGTTTGGCAGAATTTCCAGGAAAGTGAAGCTTATATTATTCTGTGCGAATTAGTCCTTATACTGCCTACGGTGAGTGTAGACCCTTCCTTGGCTTTTAAAACTCAATGTAACGATACAGTCGAAAGATACAAGCAGTAGTAAAACTTCAGAGAAACGTTGCAAATCCTCGGGTTCACAAAAGTGCACGCCTCTATACGATACTGACTGAATTTTGCAGTGAAATTGGGATGAATCCCTGTCGTTTTCTGAGGCTCAGCTGTACGATGCGCCATACTGACTAGCATACTTAACTCTGGTTTAAGAGGTGTAGTGATATTTAATAAGTAGCTCCGTGCAACAACTTCCTTGCAGAAGATCGCAATCAAATAACAAGTTTCAATGAACAAAGCTAATAATAAATCTAATTACGTTCGTACAACCACGCAGAGTTACCAATAAGTTTAAGACAAGTTGCAACTGTAATGGCGGGATTGCAAAGACGCAATCAATAGTTCCTGTCTTTCAACCATTTTATCATACAGTCCGTGCGCTCATTTTTATAATAATTTGATGTTGAGTTGACTGACGACCCTAAAGCGAACAGAGATAATTATGTCAAAAAAGGCCTAAGTGCATTAATTGACAGACTGCTCTTATCTCTATTATGAAACGAGATTCTATAAATATAATATATAATTTGATAGGTATGTACTTGAACGCTATTAAACAAACATAATTACTCCTGTACGAATTGATACAACGATCAAACCACAGTCATAGGGAATAAACCAGTTATTTGTTTTATATCGCGCCACCGCTTATGTGTAGTGGAAAAAGTTACCGGGTCAGCAAAATATTGAGGTATTAGCAGAACGTTAAAGAGCATTGGGCAATCACTAGACTGGATTTATCAAATTTTACATTTTTTGTAGCTTACTCGTCGCAACAATCCCTGGGATATTAGATTGCGAACTTCGCTTGGAATCGTATAGAGGCGTGTGAGCGACGAATTTACATATACATAAATATAAACAGCGCTATTTGCCGATGATACCTCTTGAGAAAGTGAAAGTATACTGCGATGTGTGGGATCAAACAATATTGCGCTCTGTCGATTATTATCATTTTTTTTATTTATGCGTGACTCACATTATGATAAACAATTGAAGAACACGTGTTGAAATCAGTGTGCTCCAGGGATGAATTTTGGGCTCATTCCGGATTTTAATAGACATAAGTGAACTCTGCAATTTACGAGTGTGTATTGAATTCCTCGCACTTAGTCAATTTAGCACCAAAAACTTATTTCTTATGATATACATTTATAGAAAATAGTCGCCGATATGGAGTTATTTCTTTATTCTTTTCCAAACTGATGTTATTCACTCCTTTTATAACACGGTTTTCAGGGAATCTATACGGGGTTTATTTAAAGAAATGACAATCCTTGCTGTAGAATAGTTTCCAGTATTTTTATGCAAACATATTGTGCTATTAAAAATATCATCATCAATTTCAACCCTTATTAGTCCACAGCTGAAAATAGACTAGAGAGCCATTCGTCTCAATCCTGAGCCACCTGCATCCATTGACTCCCTACAAACCTTTTTAGATCGTCACTCCATCTAGTAGGTGGTCGTCCCACTCTGCGTGTACCGGTACGCCATTCACGAATTTTTTTTCCACAGCGGTTGTCGGTTCTACGAGCAATGCGGCTGGACCACCGCCATTTCAGTTTGCATATCCTTTGAACTATGTCAGTTACTTTAGTTCTACTGTGGATATCTTCATTTCTGATTTTATTACGCAGCGAAATCCCGAGCACAGTGCTTTCCTTACGTGCTGACCGACCTTAAGCATACCCATCCCCACACAGCCCGCATCCACATAACATTACCATGAATGGTCGTTGTATTCATGCGGGTGATTGAAGTTTCCATTACGCTCGTCAGGACTTACCGTACTAGCAGTGGGAATGACAATATACTCGTACTTCCTAGTCTTTCGTGTTTCAACCAAAAAACCTAACCACATTCCACCGGTGGCGTTGGGAGGCGAGGCTCTGAGTCGAGTGTCTGAATTTAAGTATCTCGGGCATATTGTGACTGAGGACTTGAAGGACGATGTAATATGTTGGCCCGCAGGTTTGCACGATGTACTCCAGCAGTAAAATTGACACTCTTTAAAGCTTTTTGTCAATGCCTGTACACGTGCTCCCTGTGGGTTCGGTATACGCAGAGGGCATACAACGCTCTTCGAGTTCAGTACAATAATGCCTTCAGGATGTTGATGGGGTTCCCTCGCTTCTGCAGTGCGTCGGGTATGTTTACCGAGATGCACACCGATGGCTTTACAACTGTCATTCGGAAACGTACTGCATCGCTGATGCACAGGATCCGGGGGAGTGCCAGCAGCATCCTGCGGGTTATTGGTGAGAAAGTTGAGTGCGCTGTCATGGGACACTGGGTGCATTTACATGTAAATGTACCCAGTGTCTCTGACAGGCGCAGTAGGTATCTAAATTAAATTAAAATTTAATTACGATAAATAAGTACTAACATAGCTGTAAGGTTTCTTTAATATTTGTTGTTTACTAACTGAATATGGACTAAGGTCTGAAATAAAATATTTATTATTATTAGATCTTTCTTATTTCACGGGCTTTAATCCCGGTCATTTGATAGGCGTGCACGGGGATATGAATCCAACGCGTAGAGGCCTCTTCGAAAAGAATGATGTAAGGTATTATACCCGCTGTGACCTGCTCCAAGGGATCAATGGGAGGATATACCCACGAACAGGTCACGGCATTATTATTATTATTTCTTCTTATTTCACGGGTTTTAATCCCGGTCATTTGATAGGCGTGCGCGGGGATATGAATCCAACGCGTAGAGGCCTCTTCTAAAATAATGATGTAATGTATTATACCAGCTGTGATCTGCTCTGAGGGATATCAATGGGAGGATATATCAACGAACAGGTCACAGCAGATATTGGGACTATTGCAAATGTGTCGGAAATAATTGAGCTATTGAAATGAGAACTGGAGTATTATAATAATATTTATACTACACCTGGTCGGAAAGTAGGTTGTTACTTGCGTAAGAATGTGTCAGAAAGTTCGTCTTTGTAGCCCTACAAATATGCGGGCGGCAAAACTGTATGAAAATCCATTGTTAACGTGCTAAGCGGGAAGAAAAAGTATATGAAAATTCATTGTTAACCTGTTGTTTTTTTTTTTAATTTTAACAGTATTAAAATTTAAAAAAATATGTTATTTTAATTCAACCACATAAAAGAATAAACAAAAGTCAATAACCATACAGCCTTATCTTGTCATTCTGGTTATTATTAAAATAGTGAAAATGCGAAAATTCAAGATCACTAATCGAAATTAGAACGATAGTGGCGGCTTAATTTAGCATTTATTGCATTTTAAATTTAGAACAGTTTGGTTGAATTTTGCATTCATATAATTTACGTGAATATATTTTGACGTGGCTGCATGGAGGATTCCTTTGCTTCTCTCTATATGAGAAATAAAAAAAACAAAGTGAAAACGCGCGCGCGCGGATTTCATTCTTTCTTTATGAATTTTCAATTTGTGTTTTGTTTCACGATATTCTTCTCGAAATGTCCTCTAGTAGTGAAAGCGAAAATTTATCGATGCCGCCAGAATTGAAAGAAACTGCTCAAGCAGTTACTGAAAATCTATTGCCAGAAAAATCTAGGAACAAATATAACAAGGCATATGAAGATTTTTTGTCGTTCGCAAGATTAAATTTCAATAACTGTAGTCATTTTAATATAAACTTCCATTAATAGAGATTTTGTTTTATACTTTACTCGCAGGTGTAGTACTCGTATAAAGCACTATGTATCACTCGGGGAGAAAGTGCGATTCCCAACTTGGGCGAATTCAGGCCCTCCGCTACGCGTCGGGCCTAAAACTTCGTCCTCGTTGGTAATCGGTCACTTTCTCCCCTCGGTGAACAATGTACTATTATAATTTTATAATATTTACATTAAATATTATTAATGTAAATCCGAGTAAATAGGTAATACAGGTTTATAAACGACGGAAATCCCTATACAATCCCTGAGCCGTCGACTTCTGTGCCTCTCGATGTTGTATAAAAAAAGCTTTATTACATACATCTATTGTATTATATAGAGGTAATGTGAAAAAAGGCCTATATAGCTAAGTTTCTTGGGTCATTTTCCTCACTAATAATCATTTTCGAAATGTGCGAGTGAGGTGTAAAGATCGTGTCATGATGACGCTCGGATCTCTCTGTTACCCCGCAACGAATTTAGCGTGAAGTTATAAATTTTGTTTATGCTAATAACATTAAAATAAAAGTGTGTATGTCTCCGTGTGTATATGTGTTTTTAAATTTATTACATAATTTTGCTTAACACTCAAACTGGTCACTTTGACATTGGCATATTTCTTATGTCATAAGTGTTACAATCGAACTTCTAGTGTCAAACGTGATCTGACTGTTAGCTTTACATCTGCGTAGTAAACTGATATTTATCAATACGTAGATGATACATAATTTTCAATTTATCTACCGCACCATAATCATTATGAAATTTTATTAACACATACTCGGATGAATCTCGACCTCATTATCGACGGATTTGTGGTAATATGGTGAATCATCTGTCGGTTATATTTAGCTTGTCGGAAATTTATATGTAAACTATATAATGTGACTGTGTAAACTTCAACAAACGATTGGTATTTACTGAAATCTGTCTATATTGCCATCATCAGAAAATCATCACGAAACTTATAAAATATATAACGAGTGGATCACATTTGTAGATAAAATCATTAAACTTCGGTGAAACCATTGAGTTATTATATACTAGAGGAGCTTTTAAAACTAATGTCCGCTGCAGCGCTGAAATAATTTAGATGTCCATCCCAAAGATGCGAAGATATAGCACTAAATCGCTTTTAAATACGCACTTTTCTCGCGACCAAAAGGTCAAAAGTGCCGTGATTTTCATGACTCTTACGTGTTTCGTTCAACGTTATACAGCAATGAGTTGTTGCCGATCGGCAACGCAACGAAGCATGGCGCAGACACTTGGTTCACGGTGTCGGTTCTAGTAAACTAGTACATAATAATTCAATGGGTGAAACTGAAAAATTACTCACACCTATTATTTAAATTATGTAGTTAATAGCAATTTTGTGTGCTTCCACCACCAATTAGTTTATACGGACTAGTGCCGGCCGGCACTAGTTGGCGGCAAAGTACTTTAGACTAAGAAAGAAAGAAAGTTTATTTGCTTCAAATATTGTTTTTTTTTTATGAAACTAGATTGGCAAACAAGTCAGCGGTCACCGCAGCCTATTGACGCTCGCAACACCGCGGAACTCACTCACACGCAGGAACACAACAATCCTCCAAGGAGTTGTGCTGCTGCGGCTGCGGTTTTTTATACAACTATATATCTATACAAGCATGCGGCCCGCATTAGATGGTAAGCGGTCACCGCAGCCTATTGACGCTCGCAACACCGCGGGGATGTTACTCGCGCGCTGCCAATCATGTGACCTAAGGATGTTTCGTCACAGTACCCAGTAATTTCTCTGCCATATCTCACCCTTCAAACCGGAACACAGCTATATAAATATGCTTGGCGGTAGAAATAGGTGAGACCGAGGTGCCCACGCAGACGACTTGTGTACATAGTCTCCCTCTGGTGGTACAATGACGTTGTTAATAACTACTAGTCTCGCAATATTTGGCCTGAATCAGACATGCAAATTTATTTAAACCTATCAAATTACAATATTACATTTAATTACTTAGACAATCAGCATGCCCATAATTATAATTTATCCTGTGACTCTGATGTTCGCATAATAATGAATCTATTAGCACACAAATAAATAAATAAATAAATATTGTCTAACAAATTACACAGCGCCATCTAGCCCCAAGGTAAGCGAAGCTTGTGTTATGGGTACTAGACAACTGATAAACATACGTAAATACATTTTTTTTTTTTGTAAATACATACTTATTATACATAGAAAATACCCAGACCAAGACAAACAGACATGTTCATGCACACAAATGTTTGTACTGTGTGGGAATCGAACCCACGAGCGTCGGTGTCAAAGTAGCGTAACAACGCGTTTCACCACTGCGCCACCGAGCTCGTCAGATCACACACAAAGAAGGTAAGATCAAATTGCATTAAAATTATGGACGCTACGTAGAGTAGAGAAGTCACAAACCCAGAGATCTACTCAAAAACATTCGAACACCGTGAGCGATTTTTGTAAGAATCGAAACATATATAATTAATCCAGCCATGTCGGTAGATGTAATAATTGAATAACTAATGTAAGACAAATGTCACCTTAGTCTTCCTGCGACCACGGACGCTGCGAAGCATTCGAAACGTCAGCTTCAACAAAATAAATAAAACACGCGATACTTCCATTAAAAGTTTGTTTAATTCAATTGTTGTGTTATTGCGTGTGTGAGGTCACCAGTGAGCTCCTAAGGAGTTGCTGCACTTGCAGCAGAGGTGCAGCGCGCGAGTGGTACTTAATGTATTGCGAGCGTTCATTGATCTCGATAGCCGCTTTCCAGGTGCGGTTGCATAAAAAAATAGGTTTCATCAAAAATAGAAAAGACGATATCCACACATTATTATACTGACGACTTGTTTAAGTGAATAAACGATTCTAACACAACATAAAAACAACCCATTGTTACAACCCATCAACCCTTACTCAACCCACTGTAAAGATACGGGTCTCCCTTCGTGAATAATAGATATTTTTTGTTTATACATACCGGGAGGTTTACAAGCATGCGACCCGCCTAATGTAAAGCGGTTACTGTAACTTATGAACGCTTCGAATACTCATCACTCGTGCGATGCGGATGGATGGATGGATTACGGTGACCTTGCTTACTCGCAGCAACAAAACAACTAATCTTTAATATTGGTACTTTGCCTTAGTTAGTTCTATTATAGTTAATATTAGGGGTTAAAGTATGAAATTTTCAATTTGTACTGAAAAATTAATACTCGTTTTTTTTCTAAGATGTAACATATTTTTTAATCATAATATTTACCCTCATTATGTATACATTGCTGCCATCTAATACGAAGTTTATTTATGCCTTTACGATAGAACTCTGGTGATCTAGATTCGACAAACTGTGTGAAAGCATCTTGTACTGCCTCCTGGGAAGAAAATTGTTTACCACGTATAAAATTGTACAAATCAGAAAAAAAGTGGTAGTCACTCGGAGCAAGGTCTGGCGAGTACGGGGGATGACGTATGGTTTCTAACTACAGCTCCTGAAGAGTTACATCGGTTTCTCTTGCAGTGTAAGGTTTTGCGTTATCATGGAGCAATAATGGTGAAGATCGATTCACGAGTCGGGGCTGTTTCACTGCCAGTTTCGCCATCATTGTTCGAAGTTCGGCACAGTAAACATATGCTGTAATTGCTTGACCAGACATGAGAAAGCTATAATGATGAAAAGACCACTAAACAGTTACCATTACCTTTTCATTGGTAAGCTTTGCTTTAGGGCACTGTTGCGGCATTTGACCTGTGGTCAGCCATTGCATGTTTCGTTAACGGTTATTAAAGAATCCACTTTTCGTCACATGTCACAATTCGATCCAATATTCCTTCATTTCTGTACCAATTCAACAAGGCAATACAAGTTACAACACGTGTTTCTTTCTGCAGATCGGTCAAATCCTGATTTTTCATATTTTTTTTATCTTATTGTATTGATGCAAATGAGTCAATATTGTAGGTAAGGTAACGTTAAATGCTAATTCCTGACTAATTTGTCTCGGATCGGCTTCCACCATCTCCTTCAATTCAACGTTATTCACCTGTGCGACTTGAAGTTTCCATTACGAAAGCGTTTAAACCAAAAACGCAATCCTCTCCTAACGCAGAATTGATATTGCGAGCCGTTTCTGCGACGTTAGTTCCGTGTCGGAACTCGTGTTCAAAAATTATTCGGATTTTCGAATTATTCATCTTTACCGTCTAAGCATTTTTTAAATGAAAGAAGCTTCATGTGAAAAAAAAATCCCTCGAAAATCTCACACCATGAAGGTTTAATGTCAATTCAAAGTACCAATTACTATAAAACGGCAATTTCATACTTTAACCCCTAATTATTTATGATAGCACACTGTGTACTTCATTCAGCATAATCTTTATTTTACCAGCAAATTAATCCTCATTTGTCACAATATAAGGTCACTGGTCTTCCTTTATCCAAAGCAGTTTACAGCATGCGCTGCCCAACTGCGGATTAACGGAAGCTGGTGTTATCTCGAGAACTCGAACACGTAGGTAGGTTAGACAACGTCGACCGTAGCATTACATGATAAAGTAAGCTCCTAAGGAGTTGCTGTGTTAGCAGCAGAGGTAGCATCGCGTGAGTGATACCCTAATGTATTGAAATTGTTTATAGGCTACGGTAACCGCTTTACATCATTTGGACCGTATGCTTGTATGCCATTCAACGTTGTATAAAAAAAAGCACGTCCATTTTTATTCTTAGAAGTTTACTGGTGGCCTCACTCACTCGACTGAGCAACACAACAACCCCCTTGTATGCCGTTCGACGTTATATAAAAAAAATGAATAATAATATTTAAAACAAAAAGAATGGTCAAGAGAGTCAAATTTATAGCTATGTGAAATTATATTAAGGGTCTACAATTTAACAAACGATTGATTGATATTTATTAGATTCCGTCCGGATTGATTAGTCATTATTGGATTTGACTATGGATTTCTCGAAGGTGGAGATACTTCTCCGGTCTGGATGCCTTAACGCGACCTTACCTCTATTAAAATCTAAAATATGACACCAGTGTCTAAACAGCTGGCGATCTTCTGGTACACTCGACCCACCTGGGCGGAGTCAGTAGAAAGCAATGGCGAGGTTTTTGCTGTTAGTATGGACATAGCAAAGCTTCGATCAGGTGTGGCACAAAGCACTTCGCTGGAAGCTTCCTTCTTTTGGGCTACCCGAAAAATTTTGTGCCTGGGTTGCCAATTTTCTCATTAGGCGGAGTATCAAGGTCGTAGGTGCGTGCTCGGATCCACTGCCCCTGAACGCTGGCATCCCACGAGGCTGTGTGTTGTCGCACTCTGTTCCTTCTGCATATTAATGCTTGTTGCACGTGCGCTAACATTTATTGCTATGCTGATGACCGTACGGTAGACGCAAGATACACTGGTCAAGCCAATATCTCTCGGGATTGCATCAATGAGCGCCGATGACAGCTTGTGTCTAAAATTGAGACATCACTAGAACAGGTCTCGGATTGGGGTCGACTAAATTTAGTTCAATTAATCCCCTAAAGACACAAGCATGCGCATTTACCCCGAAAAAGTCCTTATTTTTCGTAGCTCCTCGATTAGAAGGTATCCCCTTCAGTGTTACGCCTAGTATCGGAATCCTGGGTGGCGTCATATTGGCGTCCAAGAAGATTGGTGTGATCAATAGAGCTAAACAATATTTTACACCTCAACATCACCTTCATCTTTATAAGGCCCAGGTACCACCTCACATCTAATACTGTTCACATCTTTAGGCCGGCGCACCACAATATTTGGTTACTCCATTTGATCACATACAACGTAGAGCAGTTCGAATCGTCGGCGACCCAGTGATCTCCGCTCGGCTGGACTCGCTTTGTACACGAAGAGACGTTGCTTCTCTTTGTGTACTGTACAAATTGTGTCATGGGGAGAGTTCGGAGGAACTACTCTCACTCAATTTAATACCAGCCGCTGAATTCCATTATGGTACCACTCGCCATAAACTTAAATTTTACCCTCACCATCTTGATGAGAGGCAATCCACTACAGTACGATTTTTGAGGCATTTTCTACCACGTACGGTGAAATTGTGGAATGAATTACCCTCAGCAGTGTTCCCGAACAAATACGATATGGGTGCCTTCAAGAAAAGAGCCTATGTTTTCCTAAAAAGCTGGCAACGGATCAGTGATCAGTGACGTTTGCCCCCCTCTAATATAAAAAAAACGTCAACCAACGATTGATTAGTAATTATTGATTTATATGACGCGAAGGACTTTTCCAGTGCATAGGCTACGATAACCACTTTACATCAGGTGTCTCGTATGCTTGAATGCCTTCGGACAATGTATACATAAATAGACAGTCTGCGGTCGACGTTGCTTAACACTGTCGAGCTCTCGAGAAAACACTGGGTTTACATCAGCTGGGCCATATTATTGTATGCCTCCCGACGACATATACCTTAGCCATGTAAAAGAAGGTACCTACAAATGATGAATGAATACATGGGCTCAGTATTGGGGATACAGGAGATTGGATCCTAAGGTAGGTAGAAAAAATATCCTCGATTATTTTAGTGCCAGTACTGCTGTCACATAAAATTTCGTGATAATTATTATATTGGTATAAAAAAACTATCATGTAATACAATTTTTATACCACTAAGGTGGCAATCAAGCGTGCAGCCTGCCTGATGGTAAGCAGTTACTGCAGCTTGTGGTCGTTTGCAACACCAGGATTGTCACTATTGCGTTGCCGACCCTGTGAAAACCACCTCACGACTTTCTTGAAGAGCTCCATGCTATAGTAAAAACCATGAAACCTCGACTCATTCCACTTCTTTATAGTTTTCGGTAGAAAACTTCTTTCGAACGGCACAGTACGTGACCATTGCGATTCCAGTGTATGAGGATGAGTTCCCAGCCGTCGGTGAGAGGTGTGATTGTAAAATGAAGCTGTTGCCATGCCATGTTACAGTTGAGCATGTAGTGTTGGAACAAGTGAACGCGATTGTATAAACTGGATGTACTTTTAGACTTTTAGCAGGAATGAAAGGTACTCCGTTGTGCAGAGGCGAGTCAATGTAGGGAATAATGTAAATCCCAACGCTTCATGTTGGAAAAAGTTCTTGGCAGTAAAAACCTGAGCCAGAAGGCACAGCTCGCTATATACAACGTGGTACTGATCCGCAAGAACTGGGTTTGGCAGCCGAGCCGATCAAAACTATGTTCGCAATGAAGGTTGAGTAAAAAGAGAGTTGGTGTAAAAAAGAGTATCGGCGTTAATATAGGAAGAGGCATGCTCCGTTAGTTCGAACATATATGAAAACTAGAAGGATGTAGGAGCCGAGGAAGATGAATACTCACCGACCATAACCAAATTGATCGTGTGTTATCATATGGTGGTGTCAAAAGCCTTAGAAATCGACGAGCGTGCATGAAAAAGCTATGAATGTTAAAGACGCGAGTTGGGTGTGTAAGGACCGAGTCATCTGGCGTTCTCTCTATCGGCCCCACATGGCACTGCACGCAAATATATCGAGAGATATAAGGATTATTCGACCCTTACCCTAACCTAAGAATGCTTCGAGCATCAGTACGCAGATCCTCTCGGGGCATGGTGGGTTCTCCGCGTACTTGTATAAATTCAAGTGCGCGGATGACCCATCGTGCTTCTGCGAGCTCGGCGTGGACCAAACATATTGTTTCAGTGTTCCGCATTCTTCAAACAGAGGTTTGACTTGGAGCAGGAATTGGGAATGCGGGTCACCGAAGAATCAGTCTCCAAAATAGATATGGGGAGGAATAGATCTAAAATTATAAAATACTGCGTCAGTCTAGCCACGGCTGTCATAGATCGCAACAAGCAGAGCAGCTCTACCTAGGACTAATGCTGTATACCTCGGCTATAGTTTGTATAGCCGATGGGATCGCGGTGGCTAAGTGGGGCTGTGAAGCTCGCTGTCGTCCGTGGCTGGACTGACGCAGTATGGGGAGTTTAGAACAGTTAAAATCGTTTCGCTGGCGTTCAAAAATGGGCAAAGACGAAAGATGATGAATGAATGAATGAGTTATGGAATAAAAGGGAGTATTGTGTATGAATGTGTTGTAATATTTATTTGGCTAATAACTAAATGGCATTAAAATAGCCTTGCCCATGTCAGGGGTGCAAGACATAAAAAAATAAGAAAAAACCTAAGAATGCTCTGATTACTTCTGGGTTATGGACGTCAGATGGCAGTCGCTCCATGTCAAAATTAGTATTTTCACCAAATCCTTAGGCTTTAGTAGTGAACCCCGCCAATCCTAATGGATTAGGAGATTGGACAACACTAGGAAAAAGAGAGAGATATAGGGATCACCTTTTAATGCCTGTGATATTTAGTTACTGTTTGTAAGAAATTGACATACTACTGATGCAAATAACTTGATCACAACTATAATATCAAGCCTATTAGTTGGAGCAAGTTATTTAGCAGTTTCTTGTGGCTAAACTATTTGATAGATTACTTGAAGTTACTAAAGCTTACTTAACCACAGGGCTTACTCAACAATTTTGCGATTGGAACGCGTATCCAAAATTGATTTCTAATATTAGATCGGCCAACTTCTGAGGATATTACGCGAAAGATAGTATTTACAGTTTGATTTTGATGAGCTCTGTGGCGTTGCGGTTAATAACGCAATTTTGGTACCAACGCTCTTGGGTTCGATTTCCACACAGAACAAACATTTGTGGACATGAACATGTCTGTTTGTCTTGGTCTGGGTGTTTTTAAGAGAGGTAGGGCGCATCAAAGCAACCCGTCTGGGGAAGTACCTACACCTCATAGATAACCGCAGCCAATAACAACTCTCTGGAGGGTTGTTGTGTTCGTGCGTGTGACAGAAGTCACCAGTAAGCTCCTATGATGTTGTTGTGTTAGCGGCAGAGGCGGCACCGCGCGAGTGATACTTAATACTACTACTAGCGTTCATCGGCGATGATAACCGCCCTGCATTAGGAGGGGCGTATGCTTGTATGCCTCCCGACGTAGGATAAAAAAAACGGGTTGCACTCCGGGAGTGCCGGCAGAAGTGAAAACTTGAACACGCGGACCAAACAGCGATGTTGATAAACTACGTTGAACGAAACGCGTAAGCGCCAAGAATTTCATGGCGCTTACAACGTTTTGGTCGCGAGAAAATAATGCCCTATGAACGATCTAGCGTTTCATGTTTTAATTGTTTAATTAGAGGTAACTAATGTTTTAGCGCTGCAGCGAACTTAAGTTATAATTCTAACCAAAATCTTACGGTCAGGGTCACGTGTCCTGACGCGAGTTTAGCATTTTTTACTCATCCCAAAAAGTGCACAACGCCGCTAAAGAAGTTTTCACTTCAAAAATTGATAGTATACAGCAGTGATACCTCAGTGGATAAGGAAACAATCTATTCACCTGCAGTCCCTTATTTGAATCCCGGCGTGTGTTCCTGGTTCGAATTTTCTTATTTATGAACTTATTTATAAATATCACTCGCACGGCGGTGGAGGAAATCATCGTGAGGAAACCCGCGAGACCAAGATATTATATTTCAAGAGACGGGTGATCTAACCTAAGGAAGGTCTTATTTTCCCTGTGTGTTGTGGAGGGCAGAATCAGTATCTTCGCCAAATCTTTAGAATTATAGGCTAATGGATTAGTTTCCTAATCCATTAGGACTGGCGGGAGCGGAGATGACGCTAGGACAAAGAAAGATATTACGGTATAAGATACCAGTATATATTTTTAAGAGAGGGAAATACGTCTGCGGAAATACCTCCACCACACAAAAATCTGCAGCCAAATAACAACAGGTCACCAGTAAGCTCCTAAGAAGTTGCTGTGTTAGCAGCAAAGGTATCGAATATTACTTAAGGTGTTACAACCGTTCATAGGCTACGCGAATAGTGTTCCGCGTATGTGACACGAGAGGGGGAGACTAATATCTTTTTGCGTATATCTTCACGGCAGGTCCCTTACGGGGTAGGCAGAGAGAACCGAGCCGGTAAGACGCGGTCCTTACAAACTTCGCTCGCTTCTTTAACATTCATACCTCTTTTCTTTTTAATGTGATTTAAAAGTTGGTCTTCCAAAGAATAAATAAACTCGAAGAAGCTCGAGATGGGTAAAGGCATCGATAGACAGGCTGCGGTCGTCGTTGCTTAACTTGCGTTTTCGCTTAGACACCCGTAACGAAGCCTTCGAGCTCTCTGTTGCTATGAAATGTTGTATAAAATAATAACTTACGATATTTTTGAAGTTATACTTATTTAGGCGCGTTATGAAAAAATGATGAGAGAGAAATTTTAAGATGCGCGCGCATCACTGTAACACAAAAGTAACAGGTTGAAGCAGCCCGCTAAACCGCTCATTAAGTCACGAAGGTAGTAACGTCATTCACTCGCATGAACACATCATCTGTCCAGCGAATTGTTATTTCGCTGCAGTTGCCTGTGAGGTGGTAACGTCACTCACTCGCATGAACACAACAACCCTCCAGGGTTTTGTTATTTAATGATGCCAAAGAAGTATAACTTCTCACGCGCGTACATAAGTACACGCACCCATATTTCTTGTTATCTTTCTTGGTCGCTAGATATAAAAATGAATATTTTTCATTATACCGGAATATAGGTTTTTGAATGAAAGTTCGTCGAGAATGCTTTTAGCAAGATTAGACGGCGATCGAAGTGATAGATAGGTCGCTGTATTTTTTTGTGACTGCAATTTTTTAGTGTCATGCAAAATGTAGTCCCTTAGATACTGAATACTTTTAAGTGCTCGGTGGCGCAGTGGTTTGGTAACGCTACTTTGACACTAACGCCCGTGGGTTCGATTCCCACACAAGGCAAACATTTGTGTGCATAAACATGTATGTTTGTCTTGGTCTGGATGTTTTAAGAGAGGTAGGGCGCATCAAAGCAGCCCGTCTAGGAAAGTACCTCCATCTCACAGAAAACCGCTGCCAAATAACAACTCCCTAGACCTAGAGGATTGTTGTGTTCCTGCGTGTGAGTGAGGTCACCAGTAAGCTCCTATGTAGTTGTTGTGTTGGCAGCAGAGGTGGCATCGTGCGAGTGATATATAATGTATTACAAGCGTTCATGGGCTACGGTGACCACTTTACATCTGGTGGGTAAAGCAGTTAACGTAGCCTATTAACACTTGTAACATATATCACTCGCGTGATGCTGCTTACATAGCAACTCCTTAGGAGCTTACTGGTAACCTCACTTACACGCAGGAACACAACAACCCTCCAGGGAATTGTTATTTGGCTGCGATTTTCTGTGAGGTAGAGGTACTTCCCCAGCTTTGATGCGCCCTAAAATGCACTTTGAGCAGGGATGGTAGGTACACCGCAGATGTGGAAAGACGAGTGAGTGTTGGGAATAGTGTGAATGGAGAGCGTTGGGAAAACATCTTGGCAGTAAAAACTTGAGCCAGAAGGCACAGCTCGCTATACACAATGCAGTGCTGGTTCCAACGCTTGCTTATGGAAGCGGTAGCTGGGTATGGCAGAGAGAGCATGAAATTAGAATAAACGCGTCGAAATACGAGCGTTGCGCAAAATATATAGCGTAACGCTTGTAGACCGTATTCACAATGATGATGTTAGAAACAGAGTGGGTCTGAAAGAGAGCGTCGCTGTTAAAATAAGAAGAGGCATGCTGCGTTGGTTCGGATATATAGAAAGAATGCAAGATGAAAGAATGACGAAGCAGATATACAATGCAAACGTGGAAGGATGTAGGAGCCGGGGAAGGCCAAGACTTACCTACCATGACCAAATTGGTCGTGTTCTATCAGAAGGTGATGTCAGGAGCCCTAGAAACCGGCGAGCGTGCATGAGAAGAGCAATGAATGTTAAAGAAGCCAGTGAGGTATGTAAGGGTCGAGTCACGTGGCGCTCGGTTCTCTCTGCCTAACCCGCAAGGGATTTGGCGTGAAGTTTTGAGATTGATAGATATTTTGTTCTTACGATGCCAATAAAATAAACAGTCCAGCCATAGAAATAATTCTCATGATAAACGTGTTATATGAGAAAGAAAAGAAGAACGACACCGTTCATATACAAATCGTTAACGCTCCTACCGCTACGATGACAGGTTAATTTGGGGTTGCCAGTTGACAAAGTATTTCCTAGTTTAAAGGAGTAATTTCAATTGTACAGCTAAGTGCCTGTCAAACTTAACAGTTTAACTTTTGCATCGTTCTGACATCGTTCGTAATAAGAGTTACAATCAAACTTCTAGTGTTAATGATCTGCACTTAACTGTACAATATTATTTTGACAAATTTAACTAGAGATTACATAATGAACAAAATTATTTTTATGCAATGGTCCCTGAGGATCATACGGCCAACCTGATGTTACCGCCTATGAACGCTTGCAACAGTTGCATTGCAATACATTATATATCACTCGCGCGATACGCTCCTGCTAACACAGCAACTCCTTAGGAGATTAATGGTAGCCTCACTCAAACGCAAGAACACAACAACTCTAGGGCGTTATTATTTGTCTGCGGTTTTCTGTGATATCTGATGGGCTGCTTTAATGCTCCGTAGCTCCTCAGACCACCCAGACCAAGACACACATACATGTTCATGCACACAAATGTTTGTCCTGTCCTGTGGGAATCGATCCCACGAGCATTGGTGTGAAAGTAGCTTTATTAATCACTGTGCCATCGACCTCCTCAAATGGTTTGACTATCTCCTTTCGTCATGCAGTATAGACATAGATCTTATCTTATCTCATCATATAGTCTTGGCCTTAATAAACAAATAAACATGCTTACCATTATTTGTATTGTTCAAGCGTAGTGAATAAAGAGCCAGCTTTATAACCGGCGATCCTTGATTCGAACCCTGGCATCGGAATGCATCACTAAATTCAATGATTTACGTACATATTTGTAATTGCCACTTGCTCGTGGTGAAAGAAAACATCTTAAAGGGAATTTGCACATCCAATAAATTAGATTTGGAAAAACATGTGACCTAACCTAGCCAAAATCCGTATCCCTACTAAATCCCCCAATACCGATGAACAGAAACGGAATACCGCTATGAAGGAGAAGACAAATATTTGTGCTGTGCGAGAATCTAATCGACAACCCGCGGCTTTAAAGAAGCTACTGTAACCACTACACCACCGACTCCGCTCCGGGCGTCGGATTTATGTACATATTTGTAGTTATCACTTGCTCGGCGGTGAAGAAAAGTATCGAAACCCACACGTCCAAGAAATTATATTTCGAGAGAAGAATTTTGAAGAAACTCATGCTATAGTCCCTAGGGAAACCTTAGCAGAGAATTCATTCCCCAACATAAGATTTTTTTTATACAACGTTGGAAAGCATACAAGCATACGGTCCACCTGATGTAAAGCAGTTGCCGTAGCCTATTAACGCTTGTAACATATACCACTCGCTTCCTCTGCTGCTTACACAGCAACTCCTTAGGAGCTTACTGGTGACCTCATTCACACGCAGAAACACAACAACCCTCTAGGGAGTTGTTATTTGGCTGCGGTTGTCTGTGAGGTGGAGGTACTTCCACAGGCGGGATGCTTTGATGCGCTCTACCTCTCTTAAAATATTCACAAAACACACATAAACACAGACGAGCTACTCCATGCTTGTCTTGAGTAAATCTATTTTTTTTATAAAATTAAAACTATTGTCTATATTTTTAATATAAGTCTCAGCTGACAGATGGCACTATGAAAAGAAATAAAAAATACTTTGCATAGCAAGCAGTTACTGCAGTATCTCTGTTCATTTCACTGAATATTGCTCAATAAACGCAGCTTCTATCAGATGCGGTGTCAGCCTTAGTGGCTGAGTACGTAATGTCGCGATGGAGCAATTTTCTCGGTCCTTCAGGTGTGAAAACATAGTTCTACTGGATGTGACATGAGCGTAGATACTCCCACTGGCGGTGGCGATTAGCAATTTTTAAGAGAGGAAGAGTACATCAAAACAGCCCGTCTTAGGAAGTATCTCCACCTCACAGAAAAACCGCAGCGAAATATCAATTCCCTGGAGGGTTGTTGTATTCCTGCGTGTATGTGAGGTCTCCAGTAAGCTCCTATGGAGTTGCTGTGTTAGCAGCAGTGGTAGCATCGCGCGAGTAATACTTCATGTATTGCAATCGTTTTTACGCTACGATAACCGCTTTACATCAGGTGGGCCGTACGCTTGTATATGGCTACCGACGTAGTATAAAAAAAGCAATGCTACTTCAAAACCAAAGCTTGGGACTATCATATAGGACCCATTTATGCATGGACGTATCTGTTTCTTGATCTGGGTGTTTATAAAAATGGTAGTGCACATCAAAGTTGTACTGGGGAAATACCTCCACCTCTTAAAAATACGGCTCCCCATAACAATTCCCGGGAGGATTTCTATAGGGTATGGGGACCGGCGACTTTACGTGCCCGATGAAGCACACAGAAGCTCGAGATAGATAAACTGTGAGAATTCAAAATTTGTTGAATTCAGTGCCCAACGCTTGCGGTTTTGATTCCCACATAGGACAATTTCTGTGCATGAACATGTCTGTTTATCTTGGTCTGGATATTATTAAAAGAGATAGGGTGCATCAAAACATCTCATCTGGGAAAGCACCTCCATCTCACAAAACGCGGCAGCCAATAACAACTCCCCGGGGAGTTATTGCGTTCGTTATTGCGCGTGAGGTCACCAAATAAGTTCCTATACATGACAAACAGACATGTTCATGCACACAAATGTTTGTCTTGTATGGGAATCGAACCCACCATATAACCACCATAGTGAATTGATGCCAAACAACGAGGCGGTGCTGTATGGATGCTGGGAGACTTTAGCAACCTACAACCTTAAATATGACGGTGAGAAACTTACTTCTTTTTCTTCTTCGCGTAATCCCGTTTTCTAATCCATTCGGATTGGCGGGATCTGCTACGTGGAGGTCTGACTGCTTTCAGACCTCAACAACCCAGAGGAATAACCAGATTATTCAGAGGTTAGTTCACACGTCTTTCGAAATATAATTTCCTGAACGTGTCTGTTTCCTCACAATGTTAAAAAAAAAATTAAAAATACGAATTTAGTGGTACATGCCTCCACCAAGATTCTAACCGGGGATCAGTTGGTCAATAGGGCGGTTTCTTATCCACTAGGCTATCACTCCTATGAGATGACGTGAGAAACTTACATCGCCGATATATTACAAGGCACATCCAGTATCAAATAATCCATGTAATGAAGCCCTTGGGACGTCTTCGATCATTTCTCTTGTACGAAAAGCCAGAGCCATCTACAGCGTATAGACATGTTAATATTGCCCTAGGGAAGAATATTGTTGTGTTATTGCATTTTTATGTTGGCAGAATTGGGGCTGAATGATTTAAACTTCAAGTACTATGGACGTTTTGTTAATGATACTTCTCTTGTATCTAAAGGAAATTGATGTAATTATATTGAATATTATAATGTCATTTAAGATCAGTGATAGCCTAGTGGATAAGGAACTGTACCACAGGCGGGGGCCTTTGGTACAGTTCCTTATCCACTAGGCTTTATGTCCATATTTGCAATTATCACTTACTCGGCGGTGATGGAAAACATCGTTAGGAAACGCGCACGACCAAGAATTGATATTTCGAAAGACGTGTGACCTAACCTAAAATAGATCTGGTTTTACCTCAGGGTTGCGGAGGTCTGACGGCAGTCGCTCCATGTCAAAATCTGTGTCTTCGCCAAATCTCCGATAGCGGACCCCGCAAATCCTAACGGATTAGGAAACGGCACAACGCAATGAAGAAGAAGATAATTTAATTTCTGCTACAGATGCAAGGAACTCGATGGCACCGTTTCAGTTAATCAGCAATTGCTGTAGCTTTTTTATGATTCTGTTAGTTTCTGCGTGTACGGAAAAGCACGCTACAATCTCGGACCTAAGCATAGAGGGTGAATAACATTCTTTAAGTCTTTGAAGCGAAGACTTCTTTAGCATAGTATCGTTGTGATTTGAAACTAAGAGCGACAGTAACCAGTTGAGAATGCGCAAGCTTGCATTGAGTGAACACCTGGCTCGTTAATTATATAATACATTATTTTTTTTTAATTTGTCGGCCATTTTGACCGTGTTCCTTAAGACATAGCAACGGTGTTCCTGAACATTCCTATTCTACTTTTTTATGCTGAATGCGAATCTGAAGTCACAATTCGAATATTGGAAAAAAAGCCACGACAAACACAGACAAACGCGCAGACAATTATAGATTATATATAGGAACATATAGATTTTATATAGGAACTGTGTTCCTGAAAAGAGACAACCACATATATAGCTTTTAACGTGCGAGAGAAACATAAGTATTTATAGGATTTAATGTGCGAGAGAATGAGATAGAAGGTATTTACAGTGTTTATTACAGGGTCTGAGTGTTGTATGTGTGTTAGGATGTATGTGTCGCCGCCTGCGTATTACGAAGCTTGAGGTAAGACGTCATAACAACCGTGGTGTATTGTACACGTGTACGGTTTACATACATTTTTCATTATTTTAATAAAAACATGTTTCAAGTATGCCGAAAACGAATTCAGAATACTGTCGTGATTATTAAGTTCACATTTTTGAAGGTTTCATGTCTATCGCGAGTGAACTACATACATATTATTTTTATACAAAGTCGGAAGTCATACAAGCATATTATCCACCTGATGTAAAGTGATTACCGTCGCCTATGAACGTTTGCAATACATTAAGTATATGCCATGGCTGCTCCGGTAGTCGAGCCGAGGCAGAGACTACCGGAGCAGCCATGGCAGCGTCGGCATGTTTCATTTACTACGGGTGAGTGCCGGCCCGCGCTAGGCCGCATGAAGTAATTGATGGCGGAAGCACACAAAGCAGGTTAGATCAAATTGCATGTAAATTTGACTTTCGCAAAATAACGCCTGAATCTATTAACATTAAGTATCACTCGTACGATGCCACCTCTGCTGCTAACACGGTAATTCCTTTGAAGTTGGTGAACTCACTCACACGTAGGCACACAATAACACTCCAGGAAGTTGTTATTTAGCTGCAGCTTTCTATGTGGTGGAGGTACTTCCTCATACGAACTGATTTGATACGACCTACCTCTCTCCCAGACCAAGACCAAGACAAACAGACATGTTCATGCACTGAAACTGTCCTGTGTGGAAATCGAACCCGTAGGCGTTGGCATCAAAGTAACGTTGCTAACCACTGTGCCATCTATCTTGTCAAAAGTTTAAAGCCCCTTTCACGGTTAATCTGTAGCTTTTCTATGTTTCATAGGTCACGGAAAATCGTCTGTCTTAACTGTTATCGATAGATGACAGTCGCTGAACTAAGTCAGTGGGCTTTGGGCGACTTGAAAACACTGGCTTTCTCCAATACATAATAGAGTAGCGTGGCGGAGTATGCTCTAAACCCGTTCGATTGAAGAAAGAAGGTTTTCTTTCAACCGACCATCCATACAGTGACATATAAGCATGCTATCATATACACTAACTAAAACAGAACTAGTAAAGGTATAAAGATATATATATATATATATATATATATATACGTATATATGTGATATATATGAGTATGAAGATTCACAACTTAACAAAGGATCAAAGATGCATTACGAGATTTCAATCTCGCGACATAACTTGAGAAAGAAGCAATCTTTAATCGTTGAAGAAGTTTTTAACGGGGTCCCGGAGAAAGTTTTTAAATCTCCAATTTATATTCTGTAGTAGCTGGGGTCGTAAAGTTGTCTAGACGTTTTCGATAGAATGCATTGCTTCATCGGAGCAACCATCACGTTGACATCTCAGCTCCTCAATTGCTGGAGTGTTTGACTAAATTTACGTGTTCTTATTTTAGATACCTCTGAGGGAGTTGATAAAGTAATTCTGAATCAACTATTGTTAATTCGAATCCTGGTCGAATACTAAGTTTTCATATTTATGTACATATTTGTTATTATCAATTGTTCGGCGATTTTTTTATTTTTTGATGCTACGTCGGGAGGCATACAAGTATACGGCCCACCTGATGTACAGCGGGTACCGTAGCCTATTAACGCTTGTGATATTGCCTCCTCTGCTGCTTACACAGCAACTCCTTAGGAGCTTACTAGTGACCTTACTCACACCCAGGAGCACAACGACCCTCTAGGGAGTTGTTATTTGGCTGCGGTTTTCTGTGAAGTGGAGGTACTTCCCCAGACGGGCCAGTTTTGATGCGCCCTACATCCTCTCTTAAAACATCCAGACCAAGACAAACAAACATGTTCATGCACACAAATGTTTGCCTTGTGCGGGTATCGAACCCACGAGCGTTGGTGTCAAAGTTGCGTCATTCACGACTGAGCCACCGAGCTCGTCAGGTAGTCGCTCTATGTCAAAATCAGTATCTTCGCGAAATTCCTCCGGGAAGTTGTTATTTGACTGCGGATTTCTGTGAGGTGGAGTTACTTCCCCAGTCGGTCTACTTTGATTTGCCTCGCCTCACTTAAAATACCAGAGTAACAGACACACAAATGTTTGTCTTGTTTGGAAATCGAACCCTCGAACCATTGTGTATTTGAGCCAATACCATAAGTTATTTTATGTTTACGATACTAATTATATTCCTTACAACTGTAATAAAGTTCATATTAGATTTAATTCCGTCATTAGCCCTCATTTCAACATACTATGTCAGGAAACTTAATGTTTGTTTAACGTTTTATATCAATATAACTTTTACACGCGCTTACATTGTTACTACGGCGAAGCCAATATTGGTTACAAGCTATATGACGTCCTAGAAAATCCAATATGGCGGATTGAGCCGGACATAAAGTACTTCAAAACAAACCATTTGAGAATGCGCAAGCTTGCATTGCCAGAGGAACACCTGGCTCGTCAATTATATAACAATTTTTTTTTTTAATTTGTCGGTCATTTTGACCATGTTCCTTAAGAGATAGGAACGGTGCTCCTGAACGTTCCTATTCTACTTTTGTATGCTGAATCCGAATCTGAAGTCAAAATTAATATATTCGAAAAAGCGACAGACAAACACACAGACAAACGCACAGACAAACATATAGATTACATATAGGAACGGTGTTCCTGAAAATGTTAATGATAATTTGATCTAAATTACAGTGTGTGGTTTCACCGCCAGTTAGCTCATGCGAACTAGCGCTGCCCGGCGTACGTTTACTACTGTTATTAAATGAACGCTTTCGTTTTCACTTTGCCGTCGTCTGTGGAATTATCCACTATCTGGAACAGGAACGGCATGCACTATGCTGTTTTGGCCATTTCTGCGACACTCCATCATATCGTGATATGGAAAATTCTTGTACTGTCGGGCTGAAGGAAGTATTTTAAGAAATTATCTTTTTTTAGAGTTCCGTACCCAAATGGTAAAACGGAACCCTATTACTGAGACTCCGCTGTCCGTCCGTCCGTCTGTCACCAGGCTGTATCTCATGAACCGTGATAGTTAGACAGTTGAAATTTTCACAGATGATGTATTTCTGTTGCCGCTATAAACTACTAAAAAATAGAATAATACAATAAAATACATACAATAAACGTGATTTTTTTGCTCATTTTTGCTCGATATTGATAACGACAACAGGTAGACGCTTGAAATATTCACAGAATATTTAGTTATATATTTACTTTAAGAATAAATAATTAAATTAAAATAAGACAAATATTTAAGGGGGGCTCCCATACAACAAACGTGATTTTTCTTACCGACAAATTAACAAAAAAGAATTGAATTGGTATATAATTGACGAGCCAGGTGTTCCTCTGGCAATGCAAGCTTGCGCATTTTCAACTGGTTATTTATCAAATTTTCGTTTTCGCTGTGAGCAAGGATATTCATTAAATTTCAAAAGTATTGAATCAGATTAATCGCAAATAATTTATTATTCGTTTAAAATTAGTTCAATTCGACTTCATCGTAAATTGTTGACGTCGCCACTATCTACCTTTGTCTATGGCCGCCCTCTGATCCGACACTCTCTCTATATTCCTTTCTTCGACACTTCGAGATTATACTTTATCCTACGCTATTTTATTCTTCAATTCGTTTTCTTTACGTGCTTGTACTTATCCCAGTGCAGACTTAGAGACACTTACATAATCGGATCTTTTGCTAAGTATCTTGTATTTTTATTTGTTTGAATTTATATAGCTTTAACGATTGACTAGATAACACGGCTTCCAGCCTCAATATCCACTGACTTGAAGCAAAGCTGCCGCCACTTGGCGATATATAGTATTCACGCAATCCATTCCAGTCTGCAGAATTTCCTAGTAACTAGGAAAAAAAGAATAGTTGCTATATAACAGTATTTATGGTCATACTAGCTATATATATATATATATATATATATATATATATATAACATATAGGGTAGACTGGGTACAGTTGTGACAATTTTCAATTGATCGCCATAATTTTGTCAGTATGTCAGTTAGCTTCACGGAAAGTGTTTTTATAGTGTACATGTACATTTGTTTACGTATAATTACTACAATTTTATCTCCAAGTGCAATGGATAACGCGTAGGAGCAAATTAAAAAAAAAAGAAATTTTGTCACAACGGACCACAGGCCAGGGGCGGTTGTGACAGTGTGTGGGATCGGTAGTGACAGGTTCAAAATAAAACACCAAAAGGGTCCAAATTCACGTTTATTGCAAATAATATCAAATTAATACAATACTACATTCTTCTGAAAGAAATAATAATTACGTAACAATAGAAATAGAATTTATTTACGCATTACGGTAAATATTAAAATATAACATAAATTTTAATAAATGTTATAACAAAATCCCCTTGATACACCTATCCCTATTAAGATACCCTACTGGTAGGGATAAGTGGAAAAAATAGAACTAAAAGTTAAATGACATTTAGTGCTGCAAGAAGCTAATAATATCTTCTTAAGGAATATAAATATTTATGTAAGTATTATCATACAACGTCAAGAACCAATAAAAATCTAAATTTGAGTCTAGTTGTCTATAAACTGAAAAAAAAACTACCAAGGTCTAGTCAGAGTCATGACAAATATAATGGCGAGTACCACCTGGTCACTCTGTGTGGGACCAGAGCTCACATTTTCCTTGGCATTTGATCCATTTTTCACCAGGCCTACTTTCAGAATATGCGCCTACACAAACCAGACAGAAATACTCTTCTTCATCCGATGATGGTGGCGATGATATCTTTAGTTTCTTAATTTTGTTTTCCCTTTTCCTGTGTCTTTTTGCTTAATTATTAAATTTCATCGTTAGATCCAGTATTATTTTTTCCAGTGTCAAGGTTTGGTATGTCTGCAACAAGTGATGGTTCTGTAGGATTAGTCTCTCCAGTGTCTTTGGTCTATCCATTACAAATGATGACCCTGCAGGATCTGTCCGTTACAAAATACGGTGCAAAGTCAATTTCTTGGCATAGGTTACGATTATACGGATAAATTCCAGTCTTCCTCGTGCGTGTTCTGGGCATCTAAAAGCAAAAAAAAAATTTACTTTTGTCACAATTGTACCCAGAAAATGTGGCACAACTGTACCCAATGCACTCATTTGTAAAAAAAGAATTGTCATGACAATACCCAATAATCTACGTACAAAGTAATCACTGCTATTTGACACCAAATATTTAACTTATAACGAGGGAAAACACTCATTACTCTATCTGTAGACATATAACAACAATTATTAAAAGAAATCGAATAAAAATACTTACTTTTGACTGTTACAATGTAATATAGGCCTCTGCAAGCGTTAACGTCGCGCGATGGCTGACGCAATACTGTGAAACACGTTCAGGTGGGCACACTGCTCCTCTTTGCCTTTGCAGCCTACCCGGTATTCCTTATACTTTCGCTGATATGACGACTGTCACAACCGTACCCTGGCACAATCGTACCCAGTCTACCCTACTCATATATGCGTGGTATTTTAACATTGAAGCGTTAATTTTCGTACTGAAGCCCTTCCAGATGGAAAGACGTTCGTAGGGAGTTGATGAATACAGAGGACCAATCACCTCACAGAAAACCGCGGGCAAATGACAACTATCTAGAGGGTTGTTGTATTTCTGCGTGCAAGTGAGGTCACCAGTAAGCTCCTAAGGAGTTGCTGTGTTAGCAGCAGAGGCGGCATCGCGCGAGTAATATTTAATGTACTACCAGCGTTCATAGACTACAATAACCACTTTCCATCAGGTGGACCGTATGCTTGTATGCCTCCGGACGTTGCATAAAAAAAGCGGTATTAAGGTAGGAATACATAGGTGCCGTATGAGTAGGTGAGCATTGAGTATTCATAGTCATTACCCCCAAGATTACGTAAAACGAAGCAAGGTACTAATTTCCTGTCAAGTGCCAGTCACGCCATTCTCCATTATTAAGTCCATTATGTCCTCATAAAGAATTCCTACGATGTTTACCAACAAATTCCACTCCCTGAACTTGTCACTTGTTTGAACGGCGATGTTGCATATTTTATGTGCCTTAAGCCCTACTATTGCAAAAGTGGAAGGATGTATAATAATTAAATTAAAATAAAACAAATATTTAAGGGGGGCTACCATACAACAAACGTGATTTTTAGGGTTACCCACCCGTACCCAAAGGGTAAAACGGAACCCTATTACTGAGGCTCCGCTGTCCGTCCGTCCGTCCGTCTGTCACCAGGCTGTATCTCTTGAACCGTGATAGTTAGACAGTTGAAATTTTCACAGATGATGTATTTCTGTTGCCGCTATAACAAAAAATACTAAAAAATAGAATAAAATAAATATTTAAGGGGGCTCCCATACAACAAACGTGATTTTTTTGCTCATTTTTGCTTGATATTGATAACGGCAACAGGTAGATGCTTGAAATATTCACAGAATATTTAGTTATATATTCACTTTAAGAATAAACAATTAAATTAAAATAAAATTAACATTTAAGGGGGGCCCATACAACAAACGTGTTTTTTTTTTGCTGTTTTTATAGATAATGGTACGGAACCCTTCGTGCGCGAGTCCGACTCGCACTAGGCCGATTTTTTTTGCCGTTTTTATAGATAATGGTACGGAACCCTTCATGCGCGAGTCCGACTCGCACTTGGCCGATTTTTACCATGAAACGACTGCCGTCAGACCTCCAGAACCCACAAGAAAAACCAGATCATTCTTAGGTTAGGTCACACGCCTTTCGAAATATAATTTCTTGGACGTGTTGGGTTTCCTCACGATGTTTTCCTTCAGCGCCGAACTGGTGATACTTACAAATTATAAATATGTACATAAATTAGAAAACACAAATTTAATGTGTACCACTAAATGCCGGGATTCGAACCTCTTAAACTGATTTTGAAACTGATTTTAGGGTTCCGTACCCAAGAATAAAACGTACCCTATTACTGAGACTCCGCTGTCCGTCCGTCCGTCCGTCTGTCTGTCACCAGGTTGTATCTCATGAACCGTAATAGATATTTGAAAGTTTCACAGATGATGTATTTCTATTGCCGCTATAACAACAAATACCAAAAAATAGAATAAATAAATATTTAAGGGGGCTCCCATACAACAAACGTGATTTTTTTTGCCGTTTTTATAGATAATGGTGCGCGAGTCTGACTCGCACTTGGCCGCTTTTTTTGTAATAAATTACATTAAACTTTAGTTAACTTAAAAATTTGGTTTAATTTCAGTTAATGTTTTCTATGTAACTAATTTTCGACATAAAATTACTCAGATTCAATAGGAAAGACTTACATATAAAGACAATTAATAAGATATATTAATTAATGAAACAACGGATAAGATACTAATAACCGGCGTTTTTCAAAATGGGTAATAACACTTAATTGTGAACGGTGGAAGCTTTCAAGAAGGAGGCAGAAGAGTTCAGATATGGGGCCTTAACGAGACATTACATATAGCAGATGATAGATTAATATACAAAAAATAAGAAAAGGCATGCTCATTTTGACGAGTTCGGTGGCTCAGATCTGAATGACGCGACTCTGACACCAACGCTCGTGGATTCGATTCCCACGCAAGGCAAACATTTGTGTGCATGAACATGTCTGTTTGTATTGTCTTAGGTTTTCGCGATTGTTATACATTGAATTAAACAAATTTTATTGAAAGTATCGCGTGTTTTATTTATTTTGTTGAACCTGACGTTTCGAATGCTTTGCACGGTCCGTGGTCGTCGTGGTCTTCCTGCGAGCACGGACGCTGCAAAACATTCGTCAACGTCATCTCCCGATGTAGTATAAAAAAAATGCGCGGTTGGTTCGGACATGTAGAAAAAATGCAGGAAGAAAGGATTATGAAACAAATATACAACGCGAAAGTAGAAGGATGTAGGAGCCGAGGAAGACCAAGACATACCCACCATGACCAAATTGGTCTGGAACCTTAGAAACCGGCGAGCATGCATAAGAAGAGCAATGAATGTTAAAGAAACGAGAGAAGTTTGTACGGATCGAGTCATGTGGCGCTCGGTTGTTTATGCCTACCTCGCCAGGGATTTCTCGTGAAGTTACAGACAGATGATAGATTAAAAAGATCTCGAAGGAGCAGTGGTAAATCCCAGTGGAGAAAGAACCGGCCTGTTGACAGTCCCAGGTTCGAATCCGGGCATATACCACTGAATTCGTGTTTTTTTGGATTTATGTGCATGTTTTTAATTATCACTTACTTGGAAGGAAAACATCGTGAGCTCGGTGGCGCAGTGGTGAAACGCGCTGTTACGCTACTTTGACACCAACGCTTGTGGGTTCGATTCCCACACAGAACAAACATTTGTGTGCATGAACATGTCTGCTTGTCTTGGTCTGGGTATTTACTTTGTATAATAAGTATGTATTTACAAGAAAAAATGTATTTACGTATGTTTATCAGTTGTCTAGTACCCATAACACAAGCTTCGCTTACTTTGGGGCTAAATGGCGCTGTGTAATTTGTCCGAGAATATTTATTTATTTATAAACCTAACCTAATAAAGATCTGGTTCTCCTTCTGGGTTGTGGAGGTGTGACAGAATGTTCGTCAAATCCCTTAGGCTTAGGTTGTGGTCACCGTCATTTCTAATAGAGTAGGGAACGGGATTTTCTGATACTTCAATGTAAACCATCATCAGCGTATAGAAGTATACGGCCCACCTAATGTAAAGCGGTTACTATATCCCATGAACGCTTGAAATACACTGATACTACCTCAGCAACTCCTTAGGAGCTTACTGGTGATGGTAAGAGAGTTGTTATTTTGCTGAGGTCCCCAGACGGGCTGCTTTGATGCACCCTACCTCTCTTAAAATAGGCAGACTAAGACAAACAGACATGTTTATGCACAAAAAAAGACTGAAACATAATGTTTGTCCTGTGTGGGAGGCGAACCTACGAACGTTGATGTCCAAGTCGCATTATTAACCAAAACCACCTAGCTCGTCAAATCATAATCTTATAAGTGCCTAGATGTATATATATATTATATGTATATACACACAAACTATAGCTCTTAAAAGCGGTACGGATACTTGGCTCGATAACTCAGGCATGACTCGTTCCACTCCAAACTAACTGAAACACTGAAATAAAAAGAAGTTCAGTGAAATACGAGGTCTTCGAAAAACTTTTTTTTCTGTCTTGTACTAAAAAGTTTACTACTATCTTTCCTTTGCCTTTATGTACTTGCTTTGGCTATGTATTTGCTTAAAACACTTTCCAATACTAATTAATTATGGTCGGTGGAACTGAAATGTGCGTTTTAAGGTTCTGTATCTTAAAAGTTAAGACAGATTTTAGATATATGTCTTTACTTTTAAGATACAGTGTAGATTATCTGTCCATAACTTCACGCCAAATCCCTTGCGGGATAGGCAAAGGTAACCGATCCAAGTTACTCGATCCTTACAAACCTTACTCGTTTCTTCAACATTAATTGCTCTTCTTACGCATGCTCGCCAATTTCTAAGGCTCGGGACATCACCTTCTGCTAAAACACGATCAATTTGGTCACGGTCGGTAAGTCTTGGTCTTCCTCGGCTCCTACATTATTCTACTTTCCGTTGTATATCTGTTTCGTAATTAATAAAAAAAATTAATTAAAAATTAATTAAAAAATCCAACGGAGCATGCCTCTTCTTATTTTTTTATATTAATCTATCATCGGCTATATATTATGTCTCATTATGGTCATATACAAGATCATTCAGTCTTGGCCTTCCTCGGCCCCTACATCCTTCTAATTTCACGTTGTATTTCTATTTCGTAATTCTTTCTTCCTGCATTTTTTCAACGATCAATAATCAACGAAGCATGCCTTTAATATTCATTTTAATTTTATACTTTAATCATTGCCATATTTTTTTAACATCATCACGCTACGACACTGTTTCCTTTATTTTTTTTTTTTTTATAATTCGCTTCCATTCTGCATGCATCATTCGCCTAATCTAGGTAATTGATTCTGGTACTTGTATACAATTGGATTCACCTATTTAACACGTTCACAGTCCAGTGTACGCTATCCTGTACACGCGGATGGGTTCCGGCAAGTCCATTTGCTCTATATTGTACACTGATTTACTTTTATGCCAAGTAAATTTATATATGTAATTTACGGATATTATTTCCAAAAAACAACGAAACTAGTCATTGAGATATAGAACTACAATAAAACGAGTGAACGTGCCATACAAACATATTAATATTTAATAAAATAAACATAGGTATTCCTCTAATGAATTCTTATTAACAAAAAGATTTTCTTATACTTAGTTTGTATAGGTAATAAAAAATAATGTAAGGGACGATCCAATAAACATAAATTTACGAACGACACGTCCGTGTACTGCATTGTGTACATGGACAAAGTCGCGGTATGGATCTTGATATACTAATAGATAGATAATTTATATTATATTTTACATGTCTTGACAATATTCTGTCGAAATTCATCGAAAACCTTCTTGAACGTACGGGTGATTTAAACCATTAGTATAGGGGACTGTGAACGTGTTAAACCAAGTCTAACTCCTGCTCTACAGTTAAGTATAAAACAGAATTCGTTACCGTGATCACTGATACTTGGGTCTGTGGTCTCTGATAGCCGATCAATCAGTGATCGCAGGATCGCCGGAACACGCTCGCTTTTTGTGGGACAAGTTGCATACGAACACAAATGCTACAAATAATCGTATCCGAATCATCAAGGATCGTTTCCGCTTCCCCGCTTTTCCCACCCTTGTGGGTTTTGGCTTAAAAATCCTAAATGTGTCCTAAATCTTTCCATATATAAATTTATATATAAATGATTATATATATAAAACATTGACTTGACAAACAGTGACTTGACTATTTAAAGGATGCATTGACATGAAATTGACATTGTAAGTACTCTTATTTTGTTTGGTGGTATAAGTGACGATTTAAAAATGCTTATTGATTTTATAAAATTCATCTTTATATAAAATACTTGAATTTGAAACTTTTTAATTGTAGTCGTTAAAACATCTTTTAAGTTAGTATTTTGCATCGTGTTCATCTTTATTCTGAATGGCACTGAGAATTCTACGAAGTTCAGATTCCTTTACTTAGTCTATTATTACACAAATTTTATCTTTATTTGTAATATTTATTTTTATTTTATTTAATACTTTATTGACCACAATACAATTGATTCAAACGGCGGACTTAATGCTGATTGCATTCTCTACCAGTCACCCATCGGGAGTGACCTGTAGCGTTCACTCTTGCGTTTTACTTCTGGTTATGACAGCTGTAAGCTTCCCTGTCAAATTAAAATATAATTAACTTGAAGAAATATATCCACAGTTTGTTCTTTGTCTTTTCCTGTTTATTTTGCACTGATTCGCTAATTCGATATCAATTAACACTGTCTGATGAGTTCTTTGAAGAGGAGTAGGGCCGCGTTTACACTGACTTATTGCCTGGGACCTGTTAACAAACAGTAATTAAAATTAAATTATTTATAGATTCAAGTATTATATACAATCGCTGCTCACGGATTTGCCTGAAAACCGCAGCTAAATAGCAATTACCTGATGGGTTATTGTGTTCCTGCGCGTGAGTGAGGTCATAAGGAGCTGCTCAGTTGCCAGCAGAAGTAGCATCGCGTGAATGATGCTTGTTTTGCAAGTATTCAAAGGCTACTGTAACCGTTTTACATCAGGTGGACGCTTGTATACCTCTCACTATATATAAAAAAAATCCGTGATAAAAAATGCCTACGGCGAATAGCCGCTTATACAAAGTCTAATCCTGCGAAGAATACAGAATGTTGTCTTCGATTCAAGGTCTTTATGGCACTCACTGCCACGGTACAATCAGTACGTAGTTTGTTTATAGTTTTACAATTTCTCTCTCCTTTCATAAGCAACCGTATGAAGAGATAGCTTGTTATCGTGGGCCGCATTGAGAAGCTTAAAATCGCTATGCGTGCTTTGGAAAGAGCTAAGCTCAGGGTTTACTTTTTTTATATAACTAGATTGGCAAACAAGCATGCGGCTCGCATTAGATGATAAGCGGTCACCGCAGCCTATTGACGCTCGCAACACCACGGGGATGTTGCTCGCGCGCTGCCAATCTTGTGCAGATGACTTTTGTACAAAGTCTGGTAACATAACATGTCTCTTTGTCCTGGTCTGGGTATTTTATACCTACACCTCACTGAAAACCGCAGCTAAATAACAACTCCCTGAAGGATTGTTGTGTTCATGCGTGTGAGTAAGGCCAGTAAGCTACTAGGGAGTTGTTTCCTGTGAGGTGGAGGTACTTCCCCATACGGGCTGCTTTGATGCGCCCTATCTATCTATAACTTCACGCCAAATCCCTTGGGGGGTAGGCAGAGAGAACCGACCGCCACGTGACTCGATCCTTACCTATCTCATTTGCTTCTTTAATATTCATTGCTCTTCTCATGTACGCTCGCTGGTTTCTAGGGCTCCTGACATCACCTTCTGATAGAACACGACCAATTTGGTCATGGTAGGTAAGTCTTGGCCTTCCCCGGCTCCTACATCCTTCCACTTTTGAATTGTATATCTGCTTCGTCATTCTTTCATCTTGCATTCTTTCTACATGTCCGGAGCATGACTCTTCTAATTTTAACACCGATGCTCTCTTTCAGACCAACTCTGTTTCTAACATCATCATTGCGAATGTGGTATACAAGCCTTACGCCACAAATTTTGCGCAGCGCTCGCATTTCGACCGCGTTTATTCTACTTTCATGCTCTTTCTGCCATACCCAGCTCTCGCTTCCATAAGTTAGCGTTGGGACCAACACTGCATTGTGCCTTCTGGCTCAGGATTTTACTACCAAGAAGTTTTCCTAACGCTCCATTCACACTATTCCCAGCACTCACTCGTCTTTCCACATCTGCGATGTACCTTCCATCCCTGCTGAAAGCGCATCCAAGATATACAAACTCATCCACTTGTTCCAACACTTCATCATCAATCGTAATCCTTACATTAGTTCTGGATTCTTCTCTTTCAAATACCATCTTTTTATTGCAAAAGAGAGCCATAAGAGCTATCTACAAACTTGGTCCCCGGGAGAGCCTTCGAGAAAAATTCAAAGAAATAAATATTCTAACAGTCGCATCGCAATATATCTATGAAAATCTTTTGTATGTCCATAAAAACATAGACTCATTTTGTAAAAAGAGTGATACTCATAACATAAATACCAGATATAAGCATAATCTTGTGTTACATCCAAGCCGTTTCCACAAAATAAGTAATTCTTTTATGGGGCAATGTATACGGTTCTATAACAAACTTCCCAGCAATATAAGAGCATTGTCAATAAACAAATTTAAAACTACTATTAAAGCCAAATTGTGTAACAGGGCATATTATAAAATATCTGACTATATTAATGATAAAAATTCCTGGGATTGAGTGGATCCAATTATAATGTAAATAATTAATTATGTAAATTTGTTTGGATACCAAAAGAGGGATGCCTGAGTTTTTTGGCAGTATTTTTATCAGTGCTCACCTAGTCATGAACTGCACGGTAGGGAAAAAAATTGTGACGATTCCAAACAAATGTAGCCATTTTTACGGAATAAAAAGATTTTGACTTTGACTTTGAGCACGGCATCGTCTGCATACAGCAGACAGTTCACCACTAGGTCACCCATTCGCAATCCCACATTCGTTGACCTTATTCTCTGCAGAGAACTATTGAGATACAGGATAAACAGCCTAGCAGATAGCATGCAACCCTGTTTGACACCAACTTTGACATCAAACCAGGGTGACATGCCACCATCTATCCGCACACATGCTGAGCAATCCTTGTAAGTGGACTGCACAGCACGGAACAGTGAACCGTCAATCCCATATCTCGGCAATATGTCCCACAGTTCCTTTAGCACAACTTCTATCAAAGGCTTTCTCAAGATCCACAAAACCGCAGAAAACCTTCTGGTCTATGGCCAGATGCTTCTCCACGATATTGCGGAGCGAGAAAACTTGATCCGTACATCCCCTTCCATTTCGGAAACCTCCTTGTGTGTCCCACAGCATTTCATCGGATTTCACCCTCATTCTCCTTTCAATCACCTTTCCATATACTTTTGCTGCTAAGCTGATCAAACTGATGGCCCTATAGCTGATGCGCCCTACCTCTCTTAAAACATCCAGACCAAGACAAATAGTCATGTTCATGCACACAAATGTTTGCCTTGTGTGGGCATCGAACCTACGAGCGTTAGTGTCAAAGTTGCGTCATTCACGACTGCGCCACCGAGCTCATTCTTTGTCTCAGCTGGATCTGAATCACCGTACCAACGTGGATGCCTTAGATATTAGTGGTATCAATCTCAAAAAATAAATATTTAATGGTACTAGTTTATCTTCATCTCCATATATCTTTCTTCTTCTACATATAGTTATCCATATATTATATCGTTATATATATTTCCTAATCCATTCAGATTGGCTGGGCCCGCTACCGGAGCCTAAGGTTTTGCGAAGTTGCAGATTTTTACACCGCGAGCGACCAGATCGTCAGACCTCCACCACCCAGACGAAAAGCGAGACCTTTCTTAAATTAGGGCACGCGGCTTCTGAAATATATTTTTTTAAATATGCGCAGTTCCTAACGATGTTTCACCTCGCACGTTTTGAAGAATTATTCCAATAACAAAATGTTTAAAATGTAGAGTAGTATAAGTACGTTATTTGGCTATTTTGTTTATGAGTTACCCAAAACTTTCGGTGCGATGTAAGTTACAACCATATTTAAGTTTGTTGGTAATCAGCATTCAGCTCCACTAACTCATAGTGAAAACGTGAGATGGCATTAAGGCATAAGTATATAATGCTTTAAACCTAATAAGATTTTAAATACAGAATATCTTATACTCTTAGACTTTAATTCTTTATCTTCCTAACGTTACCCATTTCGTAATCCATAAGGATTGGAGGGGACCGCTTTCTAATCCTAAGCCTAACACTGGACATGGAGCGACTACCGTCAGACCTCTACAACCTACAGAGAAAACCAAAACGGTTTTAGGTTAAGTCACACGACTTTCGAAATATAATTTCTTGGACTTGGTTTTTTCTCACCATGTTTTCCTTCACCGCCGAGCAAGTGATGATTACAAATGCTTAAAAAACGATAACACAATAGGATTCGAACCAGAGACCAGTTGCTTGATAGGCTAGTTGTTTATCCATTAGGCAGTCACTACTATCATCACAATAAAAATGGTGCACACAAAATCTCTACGATACTCAACTCTATGATTTTATAAATTGTATATACGGATGTCATATTTTTCACAAGTTTCTTTCTGTCTACCCCGTCATATATATGATACAATAAGTGTTCAAAGCGCCATCTACATTATGTCGGCTTTTCATCACTGCTACGCCAAACACTCAGCCTACAGCTCACATGATCAGGACTGTAAACGAGATCCACCATAAATAATAATAATTAATAAAATCTTTATTTTCTCCACAATCTAAGTAAACATTAACATAATATGTAATGGTTGTGACAAGTAGAAGATTGTAAGAAACTGATGACTGAACTACGCAGGGGCCTGTGGCTCAGAGCACCAGCACTCTGCCTGCGAGATGTACATATATAAGAGATATAACAGTGATTAAAACTTGATAACTAAATGTAGAGAAATGTGAATAAGAATGTGTTAAAAGTGTCCAAATATCAACGTATTCGTTGATAGAATCTCGAAATTTCTGAGTTCTGTACCGTCAGCAAATATATTTTAATTGTATTTGTTCTTGAAGAATTTCATGCTATGGTCTCTTGGAAAAGCTCTGCTGGAACTTCATTCCACAACTTGAGAGTTGTCGTAAGAAAACTTCCACGGAACCGCACCATTGCGTTTCCAGCACGTAAAGGTGAACTCGCCGCCGTCGGCGAGTGGTACGGTTACAAAAAAGGTTTTCTTCATTGGGGTGGAGGTCTCAAACGGGCTATTTACATGCTTCTCTGAATATCTTTTTCAACTTTATCAAGATTTCCGCCATGTGGAGTAGCGATATCTGAAATTACTGCTTATTGTTTTCATTATTATTGCAAGCTAAGCTCTAAGTCCATCAACTCATTTCTAAGATATGTTTTGATTTCTCTAAATTGCTATTCTTTGAAGCCGAACACACAAACACAAAGGTTTCTAAAGTATGGTAATTTACTAGAAGCGATGGAAATAAATCTTTTTTGACCTCATTAGCCATCCTTCATTTCACTCCTATATGGATTTATGGTCTACCCACACAGAAAGCGTAGGATTTCATTCGACTTGTTTTATAAATTTATTATTTAGCTTTTCTCAATTCAGATAAAACAAAAAATGTTTGCACTAATGCAAAAGACGGCGACATCGAGCTCGGTGGCGCAGTGATTAATAACGCTACTTTGACGCCAACACCTCTGGGTTCGATTTCCACAAAGGACAAGCATTTGTGCATGTACAGACTTGTTTGACTTGGTCTAAATATGATATTCGCAAAATGATGTCTAAATATATTTACTATTGGTCTGAGAGTTTTTAAGGGAGGTAGAGCGTCAAAGCAAGTCTGGGAAAGTCATTACTCGTGCGTACATAATAATGCTAGGAAGAAGAAGAAGACAAACGTACATAACTTACGATAAATTGACGAGCTCGGTGGCGCAGTGGTGAAACGCGTTATTACGTTACATTGACACCGATGCTCGTGGGTTCGATTCCCACACAGTACAAACATTTGTGTGCATGAACATGTCTATTTGTCTTGGTGTGGGTATTTATATATATCTATCTATAACTTCACGCCAAATCCCTTGCGGGGTAGGCAGAGAGAACCGAGCGCCACGTGACTCGATCCTTACATATCTCACTCGCTTCTTTAACATTCATTGCTCTTCTCATGCACGCACGCCGGTTTCTAGGGCTCCTGACATCACCTTCTGATAGAACATGACCAATTTGGTCATGGTAGGTAAGTCTTGGCCTTCCCCGGCTCCTACATCCTTCCACTTTTGCATTGTATATCTGCTTCGTCATTCTTTCATCTTGCATTCTTTCTACATGCCCGAACCATCGGAGCATGGGTATTTATATTACAAAAAAAAATGTATTTACGTATGTTTATCAGTTGTCTAGTACCCATAACACAAGCTTCGCTTACTTTGGGGCTAGGTGGCGCTGTGTAATTTGTCCGACAATATTTTTTTATTTATTTATAAACAGTTATCTACTCGGTGCTTAAACGCTGACCGTAAAAGGCCAAACAGAAAAGCAAATAAAAGCACAATGAAGCTTTGTCACGCCAAAGTTTAACAAGACATTACCGCGCCCCTTACGACTCCATTATCCTAACTTTCCCCCATAATCGATCCCATAACACCATTTTCTTACTAACTAATGACAATAGAATGAATAAATATATCAAGTAAGAGCCGTCTGACAGTACGAGGGTGTGGTACTGGAATTTAATGTTTTAGACTGGGATGTAACCCCACCACACAGAAAACGGTAGCTAATTACAACTCACTAGAGGGTTACTGTGTTCCGGCGAATGAATGGGAGGTTGCTATGTTAGCAGCAACGGTGGCATTGCTCGAGTAATACTTAATACATTGGAAGCGTTCATAGACTACAGTACCCGTTTTACATCAGGAGGCCCGTATACTTGTATACCTCCCGACATTGTACAAAAAAAGTGCAAATGTAAGTTTGACACATATATTGACAGATTTAATATGTTTATATATATATATATATATAGCAATAGTGTTGCTACTTTATGCCAGTGTCAAAGTTTTCAGTTTAGAACCATTTGAAAATTTTAATTCTGTGTTCCAGCTTCAGGAACTGTGCTAAAAAAATACTTGGGATGGGTACCTCGACCCAATCAACGCAGGTTAAATACCACCCGTAAAACGATAGTGATTTTTAGAAGGTTTTCTTGATGACCTTATTCACGTCTTCCAAAAAGTACATAAACGTGTTATATTTGAGTTTTTCATTACTGTATAATTTCACTAGTACTTATGTTACAAAATACTATCAAAATTGTCGCATAATACTAATTTTATACTGAATCGTAAAAAATTCAAGTAATACTTAATACATACAAACATACAACAATGTCACTCCTCAAAAGCGCGGGAAGAAAAAAGAATATGTTAACTTAATATGTTAACTACAGGCGTCTTATAGATTTCCCGGTAAACTCTGCTTTCTGGGCTTTGTTTAAAATTTTCGACTCTGTAGTTTCGAAGACAAAGGAGGAGAAAATTCAATTTTGATCAGGGTATAATTCGCGAAACTTATAATGTTTAATTTTATAATTCTATCCGTTCCGTCATTTTAGACGTCAAATATTTCTTTCTCAAAAAATCGCCTATTTGTAAATAGGCAAAGGAAAAACAGTTTAGCATCTTGACAAGATGTACGCGCTAGAGGACATTTTTAAAATACAATTTCATTTGAAGTTTAAAGTAAAAGTATCTTTATTCTAGGACAGTTTATTCTACAAAAAGGCATTTAACAGGCTAAGGACCAGAGCTGTCCCTGTGGGTGGTTACTGGAACTTTGCCAAACCAAAACCAGCGGTCCCATGGGACCGCCACGTCTTATCTGCCTACAATGATTCGGCCTGCCTGTTCCTTATGGAATATGTAAGAAACGCGGACCGCTATTATTCACATAAGCAAGTACCAACACTAAAATATCAAAAGACTTGGATAATTAAACAATTTTTTTTAACGGAAGTATCCGTGATCGCAGGAAGACTTCCTGACGCTGCAAAGCGTTCGAAACGTCAGGTTCAACAAAATAAATAAAATACGCGATACTTCCGTTAAAAAAAATTGTTTAATTTAATTCAATCGCGAAAACCTAAGACAATACTACTTGGATAATTACTTTGATTTTACCCGAACATAAACGTTTCATAAAAAGTCGATTTTGTTAAGTATTAACTTTTAATTATTTTGTTAGCATAAATGTTCTGTAATAAGGAAACAAAATTATGTGTTCCTTCTTATAATAACATATAAAAAGAAAAGAGAAATGTTTTCTTAAGTCAATAAATTTTACTTAGGACGTGAATATTGTAACACTCCAAGAAAAAGTGAGTTTGTCCTTCACATGTAACGCAATAAGTCACCAACTTTCTCATATTATTTTAAGGAATCAATTTATGTTGTTTCTTTTCGTAACAACCCTTACAATATTTTCTTACTTTATATGCGGGCCCTCTTTTTTATCCAATCCATGTTACTCCTACCCTTCTAGATGTAGTGACTTCGTCGTTTGTTGGTGGTTCCGTCAGGTTTTCTATTTTAAGCAAATGCTCAATTAAGTCTTCTCTAAATTCTGTTATTGATTTTTTACTTCCTGTAATCTTTGCGGCAGTGGTGAAACATGCTGTTATGCTACTTTTGAGTTTGTGGGTTCGATTCCCATACAGGACAAACATTTGTGTGCGTCTGTTTGTCTTGGTCTGGGTGTTTTATACTCGTATGTATAATAACTATTTACAAAAAAATGTATGTTACGTACATACATTTTTTTGTAAATACATAGTTATGTTATGTAATAAGTGAAATGAACCGAAACGCTGCATTCACCGCAAATTTAGATCAGGGAGGAACTGCACGCTTTCATTTGTCGCTCTTTACGAGGATCGCCGAATTAGGACCACTACCATCGTGGCTACTTAAAAGTCAAACATTAATAACTGGCGGTCAATGGAAGGCTAGTAATTTTTTTTTTTATTAATTTTATTATTCAATCTAAAAACTGACTGCAGCAAAAGCTTATTAAAACTTTATCAGTACACAGACAATGTATTCTGGCAAAAACGAACTGGCAAAAACTGGTTAAAAATGCATTAAGTATTATTCGCAACCTATGCTGCTAACACACCAACTCATTAAGAGCTTATTGGTGACCTCTCTTTTTTTTTTTTTTTTTTTATACCACTAAGGTGGCAAACAAGCGTACGGCCTGCCTGATGGTAAGCAGTTACCGTAGCCTATGGGCATTTGCAACACCAGGGGTGTCACTCTTGCGTTGCCGACCCTGTAAGAACCTCTTCACGCCTTTCTTGAAGAACCCCATACTGTAGTCCCTTGGGAAAATCTCGGCAGGGAGCTCATTCCACAACATAATAGTTCTCGGTAGAAAACTTCTCGTGTAGCGCACAGTGCGCGACCATTGCGGTTCCAGTGTGTGCGGATGAACTCCCAGCCGCCGGCGAGCTGTGCGATTGTAAAACGAGGCTGTTGGTATAATGTTGAACAACTCCTCAGAACACAACCCATTATACAGCCGGTAGAATACGCAAAGGGAAGCAAAATCTCTTCTCAAACTCAAGGGCTCAATGCCGTGTGTGAGTCCAGGATCATCGATAATCCTCACAGCTCGTCTCTGTATCGAGTCACAAGGTCCTAGCTGGTATCCAGGTGCTCCCGCCCAAAGGTGGCTACAGTACTCCATATGCGGTCTGACTTGGGACTTATATAACATAAGCCTTTGCCCCGCGCTGAAGTACTGTTTAGCTCTGTTGAGCACACCGAGTTTCTTGGACGCCAGCTTAACCTTTTCCTCCAGGTGACCTCGATACTGAACATCGCTGGAGATCTCGATACCGAGAATCCTAATGCTCTTAGAAATTGTGAGCGGCGTGTTCTCGAATTGGGGAACCACAGCAAATGGGGTTTTCTTAGCGGTGAACGCGCAAACTTGTGTCTTGGCAGGGTTGAATTGGACTAGGTTCAATCGCCCCCAGTCAGATACTTTAGACAATGTACCCTCCATTTCAGACACAAGCTTATCGCGGCTTTCCTCTACAAGGGAACGAGGGATGTTAGCACGGCCTGTATAATAAGTGTCCCCGGTGCTGTCGTCCGCATAACAATGAATGCTGTCGATTGACAACATGTCATTAATGTACAGCAGAAACAGCGTCGGGGACAATACAGAGCCCTGTGGGACGCCAGCATTAATATCCATGCTATCGGAGCAACTACCGTCTATCACGGCTTTTATACGTCTGCTGGATAAGAAGCTGGCAATCCATTTGCACAAACCCTCGGGCAGCCCGTACGATGGTAACTTCGATAGAAGACTCCGATGCCAGACCCGATCGAACGCCTTTGCCATATCTAGGCTAACAGCCAATGCTTCACCTTGACTCTCAATCGCCGAAGCCCAGCGGTGTGTAAGATACACTAGAAGATCACCAGTCGAACGACCGTGGCGAAAGCCGTATTGACGGTCGCTGATTAGGTCGTGATCTTCTAGGTATGCTAGGAGTCGTGTGTTTATCACACGCTCCATCATCTTGGAGAGAAGGGAGGTTATGGCAATAGGCCTGTAATTCGACGGATCTGATCTATCGCCCTTTTTGGGCACCGGGTGCACATTGGCGGTCTTCCACGAAGATGGGACTTGCCGAGTGGAGTAGGAAAGCACGAAAAGGCGCGTTAGCACAGAACACAACTCAGGAGCACACTGCTTTAGCACCACTGCTGGTATGCCATCTGGCCCACTCGACTTATGAATGTCGAGGGAGAGCAACGCCCGCCGGACATCTCGCTGGGTAATTGAGATTTCCGGCATTGAGCTACTGCACCTCGGGATGGTAGGTGGCACAGCTCCCCCGTCATTCAAAGTCGAGTTAGAGGCAAAGAGATTACCCAGTAAGTCGGCTTTCTCTTTAGCACTGTAGGCCAGACTGCCATCCGGTTTTTGCAGTGGTGGCATAGACGCTTGACAAAAGTTTCCCTCGGCAGCTTTAGCCAGCGACCAGAAAGCACGGCTGCCAGACGGAAGGCTTGCAAGCCGCTCGCCAACTCTACCGACGAAATCAAACTTTGCTCTGGCAATTACCCTCTTACTGGACCTTGAGGCAGCGTTGAGTTTACGTTTCAAAACAGAGACATCAGGATTTCCATTAGCATGCGCCGTGGTCCAAGCCTCGAAAGCAGCCTGTTTGAGAAGTCTGGCTTCTCTACAAGGCCGATTAAACCACGGTCGCTTTTTAGCTCCCGCAGCAGCCACTAAGCGACTGGGAATGTAGCATTCCATGCCATCCAATATCGCCGTAGCTACCGCAGTCGCGCAGGATTCGATATCGTCTGTTTTGAAACAAAGCTGTCTCCACGGGTACGACGCGTAGAACTCACGCAGTCCGTCCCAGTCTGCCGACTTATAGTGCCAAACACGCCGCCATCCGGTAGGCCGAGGTGGGTCACGCCTGGCACAAGGCGCTTGGGTTCGGATGAGACAGTGGTCCGATGAGCCAAGCGGCGCATCCACTGAGATGTTGTACTCATCCGGACGTGTTGTCAGCAGAAGGTCCAGTAAGGAGCTTGTATGGTCCTCTACATCTGGTATTCTCGTGGGAGAATGCACCAGTTGGGAGAAACCATAGGCCATAGGGCAAAGTCATGAGCAGATCTCCCCGCGGAATCAGTGCACCGAGAGCCAAGCCATTCGGTGTGATGGGCATTAAAGTCTCCCAAAATCACTAATTCCGCGGAGGGATACTGCTCGATAACTCTGTCAGTCGTCATTTGCAGGTGCTCAAATAAACGAGCTGTGTCTGCATCACCGCTATAGGACCTGTAAAGGCAGGCGTAGATTCGGGTGTGGCCGCCATGATCCACGTAATAATACTCTGTCGCGTGTCCATCAATGTTTTACGGCAAATAACTTAGCACTAAATGCTAATAAAACTACTGTTGCTGAAATAAAAAAAAAATGGAAATTACCAAAACTACAGTAAAATTACTGTGTAGTCGCATTCCCACATCGAAATATTGAATAGAAAACTGAGCGCCGCCGCATATGCTGTAAAGATAATTAGTCAGTTCTCTGATGTTCAAACGGCCAGATTGGTTGATTTTAGCTATTTTCATGGTATACTCTCCTATGGAATTCTCTTATGGGGCAATACTGCAGATATCGGATGAATTTTTGTTTTGCAGAAACGAGCAGTACGTTTTATTTATAACTTGGCTATCGAGACTCTCTTCGAAATACTTTTAAAATCGTTAATATTCTCACCTTGGCTTAGCAGTATATCTATGAAAACATTATGTTTGTACACAAGAATCTTCGTTTATTTAAAAAGATTAGTGATTATAATCGTGTATTACGATTATAATCCATGCAACAAAAATATATTAGCTCTCCCTAAATACAGACTGAGGAACGTTGGCAACTCCTTTATGTGTCAGAGCTTGCAGATGTACAATAAATCCCTGTTTATATGCTACATTTTACAAGTAACAAATTCAATAATTATTTCTAAATATTTTTTGTAAGTAAATCTTATTATTATGTCAATGAATAATTAAAGGAAAAATCCGCATGGCCCTCATGTGAACAAACATTGACAGAAATAGTATATAACACAAAAAAAAATTTGATGTTATATGTGTAAATTTTTGTAAAATAAGTATCATGCAAGTATGTTGCGTATACTCGTACTTTTATTGTCTATCGACTTGAGAAAGCGTCTGCGAAGGCCTAGTCTCAGAAACAAAGAATTTGAAAACTACCGGAACGACCACTAGGACTACGGTTGATGATGTAGTGTTGGAGCAAGTGGAGGGGATTGTATATCTTGGAAACACTTTTAGCAACGATGGAAGGACACCGCTGATGTAGACAGACGAGTGAGTGCAGGGAACAGCGTGAATGGAGCGTTGGGTGAACTTCTAGGCAACCGAAATCTGAACCAGAAGGTACAGCTCTCTGTACACAACGCGGTTCTAATCCCAGCGCTTATTTTTGAAAGTGAAAGCTGGGTATGGCAGAGAGCATGTAAGTAGGATAAATGCGGTCGAGATTAGAGCATTGCGCAAAACTTATGGCATAACACTTGCTGATCGCATTCGCAATGATGACGCGAGAAAGGGAGCTGGTGTGAAAAAGAATTTCGTTGTAAGATAAGAAAAGGCATACTCCGTTGGTTCGTACATGTAGAAAGAATGCAGGATAAAAGAATGACGAAACAGATATACAATGCAAAAGTGGAAGGATGTAGGAGCCGAGGAAGACCAAGACTAACCTATCATGCCCAAATTGGTCGCTGTAGGTTAATATCAGGAGTTAATCAGAAGGATATCACCTTCTTAGGAGCCCTCGGAATCGGCGAGCGCGCTTGAAAAGAGCTATGAATAATAAAGAAGCGAATGAAGTGTATAAGGAACGCGTCTTATGGCGCTCGGTTCTCTCTGCCTACCCCGCAAGGGACCTGGCATGAAGATCTACAAATATATATTGAAAATATTAACTTAAAGTGTCTCTATTGTCAGGAATAAAGGTGGATTCTCGGAAATTGGTCCTTAAAGTAAGTCCAATTTAGCTGTGAAATTTGTATAAATATTGCGTGGGTTGATTGAAACGAAACTTGGTGTAATTTTCTACAAAATAAATAACTTATCACCTGTTTCAGTTATTTTATTAGTCTTTCCCTGAAGGCGTGAAATGGGAATGAAAAGTGTAAAATAATTTTAAATTCGTAACTACCAGAGATAACAGGATGAAATAGAGAAATGAAATAGGGAAATAACAACTCACTTACTTTGATCTTTTCAAAACTTACCCTTGCACTCACTTAATAAGAGTAACTGCGTCAAAGATTCTAACCGACGAAGATGGCGAAAAATATTTTTTACGAACATAACCTACAAAAGAAACTCATTTAACGAGGTTGCGAAGTTAATCTTACCTCAATAATTAGTTTTGTTGAGTTAATTATCGAGTTTCATTTTTAAGACTGCGGACTTCTTTGTAAAAGATTTTAAGGTATTTTAATAAATATAAATGGAAATAAAAATCTTTTGTCATTTTTGAAGGGAAAAGGCTTTCATTACAAGGTCTTCAGGCCAGAATTAACATTGAAATTGTATGTTGTTATCGGATTATAAATTACGAACCTTTTGCTTCTTAGTTTAGTGTTTCTTTAGCACGTCCGGAGGCAAACGAATATATGATCCGCCTGATGTAATGTGGCTAGCCTATAAACACTTATAATGCAGTAAGGCTCAGGCGTTGCCATTCTGTTGCTGATAAAACAACTCTTCAAGAGCTTACAGGTCCCATACCTGGGTACGTACCATTCTCATTGAGTTTTTCAGCGGCGTAGCATTGCACTAGCCAGTACTCTTTGTGTTACAATAAGTCTATAAGCTACATTAACTGTTTCCCATCAAGCGGTTGTTTACCAAGTATACTCCTTTTTTCTTTAGCAACATACGATAATAATTAAAACAGTCTATTATTTCAATTATTCGTTTTTTTAATTAAGACTTTTACTCTTTATGACCTGAGGTGAATAAATATTCTAATAATGTCTATGTGAGGATTCCAGTAATGTGTAATATTTCCCTTTTTACACAACGTTAGGAGACATGCATGCAGCCGGCGCACCTGTTGCAAAGCTGTTGTCAACTCCTTAGGAACTTACTGGCTACCCTATTCACACACGCAGGAAAATGACAATCCTCCGGGGAGTTATTATTTGGCTGTGATAGGTACTTCACTAGACGGGCTGCTTTGATGCGCTCTAACTTTCTTAAAAACACACACACTAAAACAAATAGACATGTTCATGCACTCAAATATTTGGCCTGTGAGGGAATCGAAGCCACGAGCACTCGTGTCAAAGTAGCGTTTCTAACCACTGCGCCACCGAGCTCGTCGTCATCTAATTCAGTTAATGAATTTAGAAGTTTTGATGGTATAAATCAATTTCCGAATAGATATGAATTCTGAGAACGTTATACACTTCTTTCCGGCAGTAGTATAGAAAGATGAAGGTATCCTCCCTTTACCGCAACAATTAGTTCCAATTAGTATTAAGAAAGGGGGATTAATTTATTACATTCATTAATTTAATAAATCATGCAAATGTTCATTAAGACCATTTGTTCATTGAATAAAAAACGCTTATAAAATAAATCAGACGAGTTTAAAAGTTCACCATCCTTGAAAGCTAAGTCATAAATTATAGAATAAAACTCAAATTAAATGAGTACGTAGTTGTTAATTACTTTGTAAGCCGCTCTACGAGAATTTTGGGAGAAATTGATATAAATGAATTTGTGCAATTTTAAAAATAGGGTGATTAAGTTTGAAAGCTCCGACTCTGTGGCATCGTATCTTCGATGCCGGTGGACAGACTATTTTCAAACGACTTTCGACACAACTGAATATCTTCAGATTTCATACCACAAATGGTAAAAAAAAGTTTGTTCTTAGGTATATACGCACGTAAGAAGTTATACTTCTTTCGCTTAACAAAACAAAAATAACTTAAAATATTTGTCCCGCGTACCTGTACTATACGTTTGAAAAACAAAACGATGAGATAATAAATTATCTATGAATGTCATAATTTAAAGGCACACACGTATATATGTTACGTATTATAAAAATATATGTTATTATATGTAAGTAAGAGACATTCATCAACCAAATGCGTGGTGTCGTTTTTAGATGTCGTTGTCGGATAGACATACTCGTATTATATATAATATATGCAAAAGTGGAAGGATGTAGGAGCCGAGGAAGGCCAAGACTTACCTACCATGATCAAATTGGTCGTGTTCTATCCGAAGGTGATGTCAACCCTTGAAACCGGAGAGCGTGCATGAAAAGAGCAATGAATGTTAAAGAAGCGAGTGAGGTAAGTAAGGATCGTGTCACGTGGCGCTCGATTGTATCTGCCGACCCCGCAAGGGATTTGGCGTGAAGTTATAGATAGATAGATAGATAGACAGTTGTCGTAAAAATTCACTCTTCTCATTTTTGCCTAATGCGACAAAAGAAGTATAACCTCAAAAATACCCAAAGTACTTGTAATAACAAACCTTTTTTTCATCATCCTGTGTCAATATCGACTATCGCATACAGTTTGTACTGAAAAATGTTTATAACAGTCATCTATTATAAAAAATACATACATACATATCACCACGCCTGTATCCCATTGGGGTAGACAGAGATAGTCTCTGTCTACCAGGAACGCCAGGTGCACCGACCCAAACATTCCTCACTCGCCTTTTCCACACTCATCAACCTCTTCTAGCATGCTCTTCGGTTTCAGGTGCATTTGATTTGGGCCCTTTTTCAGCACATCAGCTATTTCATCCATATGTATACGTCACTCACTCTTGTTCTATACAAAACAATGGATGACAAAAAGTTACGAAAGAATGGTAACTTTTTGTCATCCATCCTTTTCAAATGTCCGAACCATCTCAGCATACCCTTTAAATTTTTTGTCATTTCATGATCTTTCATTCTTCATTGTTCTCGTATCGTGCTATTTCTAACTCTATCAATCATTCAAACTCCACACATACTCCGCAGCGGTCTCATTTCAACAGCGTTAGCGCTATTTTCATGCTTCTTCTGCAATACCCATGATTAACTACCATACGTCAATGTTGGCATTAATAGACCCTGAATAATACTCGTAGCCAGGCGAGCTTTGCTCGATATATTTCCGTCCGTCAGAACCGAGCATAACACACAATATCTCCCTCATATTTCTCGTCTCTCGTTTACTAATATATAAAAAAATATATTCAATTTGATCTAACCTACTTTGTGTGCTTCCGCCACCAATTAGTTAGTTAGTCACTACGTTAGTATGTTAGTAAGTGCAACATGCCGACGCTGCCGTGGCTACTCCGGTAGTCTCTGCCTCGGCTGCTGCGGTCGTCCGCAATCTGGAACAGAATCCGCATGCACCCACCAACACCGTCAAAAGTAGCTTGTAGCATGTTACTCTTACGATTAACGTCTACAACGCCTGATGATGCCTCGTGGAGAGGCGAAACACGCGTCGCAGCGACGATCAGGCCAGTCGTGGCAGCGGTATAAAGTGAGATCTGGAGGGATTATTAGTACGGGGCTATTACATAAAAGTGACGGCTGCCTGCCACAACTATCATATCTGATATTACTACCGGCAGGCGATGGCTCGCCACTCACTGGATGGACCCCCGAAAAGCCATAGAAATTCGGCCGGGGGCAACACCGGTGTGAGTGACTCAGGGGTGTCGAGAGGTTTGCTGCGCTTTCTTCGAGGTTACTCGCGGCGTTATGCCCTTTAACACTTCCACCCCTGGAGCATATCACCTGATAAAGCAATATGCTCTATCGACTCCTCTCTGGACGGCCAATGAAGGTAAGCCAGAGCTGAGAGTTCTGCGTGCGTCTTTCGTGCGTGAGTTGTAATTTTAGTGCCAATTATTTAAATATTTTTAGTTACCATTTTCTTTCCTTTTTCCCTTCGCAACCCTACATATTTTATTTCCAAAGTTTGCCGCTTGCCCTATCACCGATGCCTCGCTTATCTCGCGTCGAATATTTTTCCCGCATATCCTACTAGCTCTAGCCTAAACCACGTAGCTTTAAATGCAATGAAATGGATTTCGTGGCTTAGCTTTTACTTCGCTCATCGCTTAGCTTCCTCGCACAGCTAGGGTGGAAAGCTAGCTTTTGTAGCTAACTTTTTACTCTAATAAAATCCTGACACTATGCCAGACACAATATAACATTTGATTGTTATAACGTCTACCCGCGATTGCTTGTGAACGCATCATATTATTCCATAAACTGTCTCCACAACGGTTGAGCAAAATATCAAACAGACTGTTAACATAAATATTTATTATGTTTGCAGCAACCCACGACAGCTTAAGCGGCGATTATCTTCGGATGTTGGTTTTTAAATGACATCAAAAAAGATAATGTTTTTGTGTGTATTACACAGTATCCTATGCAATTGTAACTCTATTTTCTCTCTATCTACTAATACCTATTTACGGGCCAGCTCCTTTGCGAGGTAGGCAAAAAGACATATGAGCCATGGCTCTGTCTTTGCACTCCTCACACTCTATGTTAACATTCACAGCTCTTTTCAAGCACACTCGCCGGTTCATAGGTCTCCTGTCACCGCTTTCTAATAACACATGACCAATTTAGTCGAAACTCGGCGATCTACGGATTCTACATCCTTCTACTATTGTTCCGTCATTCTTTCCTCTTGTATTTGTCTTTATTGTCTTTACTAATTATATTTAAAATGAGTTGCAACCCGCGCCTTCGTCCGGCCGTAAGTGCTTTGGAAGCCGCTTTATCTGATTTTCTTTGTCCCTTTCAAATAGTCACGCATAAGTTTAATGAAGCTATTAATTCAATGAAATCTGCTTTTACAGTTAGAAAACTTAGTAATTTTAGCAAGCTTTCATTACACTGCGCTGTAAGTTACGCGGTCCCGCTTTCAAAATAGGGAAAGCTGGCTACTGCATAGATAGTCTTCTTCTTCTTAATATTCCATATAATCATCTTAATATTCCGATTCCCAATCCATTAGGCCTGGCGGGGTCCGCTACCTAAGCCTAAAGATTTGGCAAAGATACAGATATTTACATGGAACGACTGCCGTATGACATCCGCAATTCAGTGGGGGGGGGGGGGGGGGGGGACCTGTACGTTCTTAGGTAATATCATAGGTCTTTCGAAATGTGATTTCTAGAATGTTATCCTTAACCGCCGAGCAAGTGATAATTACAAATACGAACATAAACCGAATTTAGAGGTAGATACCAGGATTGGAACCGGGTGGCTAGTCGGCCTATAGATAGATAGATAAAAGTTTATTTGCATCAAGGAACACAAATGTAAAACAATGAGATTAAGTTTTTACAGTATAAGCGCCTAGATTACAAAAAAAAACCATACAAATACTATTATCAAATGGACGAAATACGTACAGTACAATGTACAGAGATATTCAAGCATGTGTGTCGCAGTGATACAAACAGCCAGCAGCTCAGTGGGTTGTCTACTGGAGGAGCAAACACTGGTTTTCAGCTGCGACTGAACGATACACGCGGGAACGATACACAATACTCGTTCAACCATAAGACTTGTCGGTAACGTTTAATGACTTATAAGATAATTCAATTACTTTTAGTGAATTACAATTACGTAAACTGTAATCAATTACAATTCGCCGGCGTTGTCAAAGAGGAACTGAGCATGTTTTCCTGTTGGAGTAAGATATTTTGCCGTGGTAAAAAGTAGCCTATGTCGCTGTCGGACCCTCCATACATAATAAATCTTTATACAAAAAAAAATTCTTCAACCGGGCGTTCCGTTTTGATTTGAAAAAATACAAACCGACAAATAAATACACTTTTACATTCATAATAGTTCGAAACCCTCTAAGAAGTTTATACTCTATAACTCTATGAAGTCCATAATTCTCTACGCTTTATATCTATTCCACAGGGGCCGTGCATTTGCCCGGAATAAAATTGACACATATTTTAACCAATGTATGCGTCACATAAACAATCTCTACACAAAAATAGCTATCCTACAGGAGCTTCCGGAATAAAAAGTCAAATCCGTTCAGACGTTAATAAGATAATCGTAGTTGATATCATAATCCAATGTAACTTCACATTTACAATTGCAATATGCTTCTGTAAACTATATACAGGACAGGACGGATTACTTTCGGCGAGCACACGCAAATTTTGGGCACACGGAACTTGGGAGCAACCCACATAAAGTTTATCATGCGAGAAGCATGAGGTGCCTAAAAGCATCCCTGCCACTTTTAAGGTTTATCCTTGGGAACTATTTATCGTCTAGAGAAAGGTGCTTTTAACGGAAATTGTAGCCTTTTAAATTGAAATGGCAAATTGTTGGGAATTATAGGTACGAGGAATCAAAACTTCCTCCCCTTTGGCTGTACCGGTCAGTATACTGGATTTAATCACATTTCTTCCCAGCTCCACAACACGTAGTCTAGTGCCATTGCATACGCATCAGCAATACTGAGACGACAACCATGATCTCCAGTATATGGGACGGTACACCCGACAACTTAAAAGAGTTTTAAAACTCCACAGGATAGGATAGGTACTCTCGTCGCAGGGCGTCAAATAACGCCATCTATTGACAATTTACAGTTAACAACCGCTGATACGTGAAAGCGAAACTATCCCACAGGAACATGATGTGTTCCTAGTGCCTTTTCATCCCGGTGATGTGTTCCTGTGGAATATTAGTCGATGAAAAGCTGCTGAGACGTGAAAGAGAAATAAAACATCCATATTTAGTAAGATTTAAACATATAACTATCCAAACTATCCCGCGGGAACATATCACCGGAATAAAAAGCAGTCTTTGTGGTTAATCCAATACCTCATTTCTCTACCTACCAAACATCCAAATTCGTTCAGCCGTTGAGGGGTGAAAATGGTTCAAACATCCAAACCTCCATACTTTCACATTTATAATGTTAGTAGGATAACTACTAAGTCCGTATCAGATGAAATAGATCTAAGGGTATTAAATTTCATACACGAATCAGGAGAGAGTCGAGACTCAAGTTGTTAAACACTTTTAGTCGTATAAATCTTAGTCGCTTAAGTCCATGATTTAAAAACATTTAAAAATCCGTTTTTTGGTAAACTTAAGGCTGCAAAGTTTTACTTTCGCATTCATCTTTAGTCTTAACTAATTAAAATATACACAATTTCGTGAACTCTCTGTGAAAAACATATTCTCCTACAATCGAAATGATTTATCACTAAAAACATTTAATCATCCATCAATTAAAATTTTGTAATTGATATTTTATTCTCCAAACCAAAACTGATACGGACCAAATTAATTTTCCACGTTCACAAATATTTATGAAGCTATTTTGTTGTGGACCCTATTATTTCTCTTCTGTGTGGAACCAATAGAATTTTATTGTTTAATGCTTATTTACAGCAACTTTTTCTCATTTATTTTGGCAAATGTTGAGTAAACAATACCTTTTTTCTTATTGCTTTTAGTATAAGGTTGGAAATTAATTGACTCTTGTTAGGGAATTGTTTTGTATATTTGTTTTGTGTAACGAGTACATATTGGTTGAGAGATGGCGTAGGTAATTTCATTATTTGTACCTTCAACGAATATTCCTTATTCAGAAGTTTAGAAATTGAAAAAGAGAGCCATCCGCTCTATTTATAACATGGGCGCCAGGGAATCTCTTAGAGAACTATTTAAAGAAATAAATATCCTCACGGTTACCTCTCAGTATATTTATGAGAACATAATGTATGTATATCTTCACGCCAAGTCCCTTGCGGGGTAGGCAGAGAGAACCGAGCGCCATAAAACGTGGTCCTTGCATACTTCACTCGCTTCTGTGACATTCATAGCTCTTTTCATGCACGCTCGCCGGTTCCTGGGGCTCCTGACATCTAATTGATAGAGATGTTTGGAAATGATTCAGCACATATATTAATATATCATTAATTGTACCACTTGATTTCACTATATGTACACTTACATATATTTATTGTGATATATTTTAACGATGAAAAAAAGACCCATATTGGCAAGTTTCTTTTGGCATTTCTTCTTCGCCAATGGTCATTTCCAAAATGCTGGTAGATTAAAAAAGAGAGATTAAAAGTAAAAACAAAAACTGCAAAATTATTAAAATACAATATGATTTAATTTAAATAATGTAAGACGTGTCTAAGTGCCCTTAAGGGTCTAATGGCTAATAAATTATTTTTATCTTTATCTTTAGAGACGCTTTGCGATGTGATGGCATTCAATTACAATAATAGTTTTTGTTTGATTAAGTGCAATTAGTGTTATTTCAGTGAGTTTGAAAATTGTCTCTATTTTTCATGTTTTTGAGATTTATGGCTTAACAAGTTAGTAGTCCATTTTACAAATAGTTTACTTTGTGTGCTTTCGCTACCAATTCATAATTAACGATAATGAGAGGGTGCCAGCAGATACTAGTACGCATAAGTGAACAGGTAACAAATGAAGTGAAAGCACGCAAAGAATTTTAGAGCATCTAGGCTGTAATTGTAAATTTTGACGAGCTCGGTGGCGCTGTGGAGAAACGCGCTGTTACGCTACTTTGACACCAACGCTCGTGGGTTCGATTCCCACACAATACAAACATTTGTGTGCATGAACATGTTTGTTTCTCTTGGTCTGGGTATTTTCTATGTATATATAATAAGTATGTATTTGCAAAAATGCATTCACGTATGTTTATCAGTTGTCTAGTACCCATTACACAAGCTTCGCTTACTGTCGGGCCAGATGGCGCTGTGTAATTTGTCCGACAATACTTATTGTACACAATTTAAGGCATTAAGAGTCTCTACCCTTTGAATCGAATAAAATTTCAGAATACTCGCGTGCGCAAGAGCTATTGTAGACTCTTGAGCAGTCAGAACCCGTTATATACGTTTTCCCATACATTTCGCGGTCGTATCGAAGGGTTTCGAAGGGTTAAAGGAAAATCTTAGAGTGCAGTGAGAAAAAGTAATCATTAGTGTTGAATCAAATATCATAGAGTTCAAGTCATAGATGAAATAGACATATGAAAGAACACCAAGGCAGCGTTCTATGTCCGTGGTGAGAATGAAAGTATCCCAGTTTTCAACGTTGTTATCAGCAATAATAAGTCTGTACTCAGCATATACACTGAATTGATAATAACTTTTTTTTTTATCGTTCAAAATTATGTCGTATGTTTGACTCTAAAGTTACAGAAATTTTAATAGAATATACCGCGACCAAAAAAAAGAGTGCTATGTAAATATACGTTTAGAAATTAATTCTCAAGTCATCAAGATTTCCTAAATTTCATGCTCTCGCTATAAATGGCGTTTAGTTTTTATTTATTTATAGAAAGAAAGATATTAGTTGAGATTTAGTTTACTGTATAACTTGATTATTTTATTAGAAATGATCAACAAATGAAATTCAATAACCTCAATAGCAAAAACGTCAAAGTAAAAAAGTCATAGAAGGCAAAACGCTGCCACCCATAGTGGGATCAGGTCATACAAAATTGTATAAAAGAAGAAAACCTTTGCATCACATTGAGTTTTAAAGAGTACTTAGGGTCTGTCACCGTAGCGTTACTATGTGTCTACCATATTTTCTGATATTTATATTTCCTCCACTTTCAATCTTCCACTATAAATTGGTAGTAAACAAAAATTAAATTACATTGATTCACCGAACGCTTCCCTCGGCAACGTAAACACAGTTTAAAACCTCAATTAATTTCATTGTAATGTTTGCTCCAATAAAACTTTCCTGTTTGATTGGAGCCATTTGAATATTCGTTTAAAAACCCATTTTAAGTATAATGACGCAAATAAAATTGAAAAAAAGACTGAGTGTAATGAAATTTGTATTTTTAACAAAGATGTAAAAAGGATTCTGATTTTATGCAGTCCAACATTTTGGGATCCAACGATGAGGATCTTGTTATCTCCTTTTTCTCTAATATATCATTATATTATATTGTATTTATTCTGTCTATCATATTCTTGTACAGAAGCTAAGGTTTTTTTTTTCATATCAGTATTTAGATAATAAGTGCGAACCTGATAGATAATGATTAAGCTAGCTAATAGTTTTATTTTTTGAAATTTGCGGAATTTGTAATGATATCTAAATATTTTCTTCTTATTCAGTCACTCTTGGCAGAGTGGTCGTGGTTGATAAGATGGTTGAGGTACACTGGTGGTCTAGAACATCCTTAGACCTCTCTGCGGCTAACACTGCTCTAGCAATGCTTCTCCATTTGGACTGCGAGCACATTCTTTTTGAACTGAAGCCTTGGTAGCCGTCTTAATCACATCAGTCCATCATGTAGGAGATCTGTCTCGACCTCTCTTTCCTGCTATTTGGCTTTGAACCATCAGTCTTTCCATTGAGTCCTTGTTTCTGAAGATATGCCCAAAGAACTTGACTATTACGATATCGATAGCCTATTCTCGATTTTTAGATCATTCAGTACAAAGTCATTGAGTGCGGAATGCGGTCAATGGGATTTTAAGGAGGCGCCAATACCACATCTCCAGGGCGTCAATTTTACGGCGGTCACGAGGACCGGGTTTCGGCTCCATAGGAAAATATTGGAAATACAAGAGGTTTCATGAGTCGAGTGTTTTTGGTTATCCTTCTGCCTTCCATACCTTCCCCAGCCTTGCCACGGCAGATCTGGTTATTGCACATCGTCTCTTAATTTCGTCCTCACTGCCTCCTTCATTTAATATATTAGAACCGAGGTAAATGTAGTTCCGCGCTATATCGCAGTTCGCTATATTAATCAGGTCTGGTCTGTTGTCAGCAGCTGAGTCCACAATCATTATTTTCGTCATGTCCCTGTTTACTGCTAGGCCGAATTCAAGACTGGTTGCTTCTAGACGACTTAAAAGACAATCCATATCTTCTTTCGTTTGGGCTAGAAGAGTAGTATTATTAGCGTAACGTAAGTTATTTATCAATCGACCACCTATTGAGATGCCTTCATTCCATATTTCAAGGACAACCCGCATTATGTACTCCTTATGGATGTTAAAGAGTAGCGGCGACAGAAAACATCCTTGCCGAACACCCGTCTCAGCGTGAAACTTGTCTGAAAGAACATCATCCAGACGAACAGTTGTTGTCCCTTTATCATAGAGTTGCTATCATCAGGTAAAAGCTTTAGAAGATTCTGTCGGAAATAAATTTCCGACAGAATCTTCTAAAGCTTTCTCGTATGACTGTGTCAAAGGCCTTTCGAAAATCCACGAAGCATGTCATCAGTGGGGTATGAAATTCTCTGGTATTCTCTATTATTTGTCGCAGAATGAGTATTTGTTCGCATGCACCTCTCCCTTTCACGAAACCTGCTTGTCCAGGTGCAATCTGCCGCGACAAGTACACCTGGAGTCGATTATTTAAAATACGCAGCATGACTTTACCAGCGTGCGAAATGAGGAAAACCAGTCTGCAATTATTTCACTTGTTTGTCGGGCCTTTTTTGTGTAACGGAATGAAAACGGAGCGCATCCAATCCTTTGGCCGCATTTGGATACAGATGGTATGCAGAACATCAATTCTAGACTCGTACGGCATACAGCGAACGCGATAATCCAGTAGGTATGGATCGCATTTTGGTAGGTGAGCGGTAAAGTAGTGCAACAAGTAAATCTGGTGTTAAATGGAACAGGCCTTCCACATACATCCCGTGATAATACTTTTAAAATATAAAGAAAGAGGCAACGTTTATTCGTGTAGATAGTGAGACCAAGTGAGCGGAGGTTGCCGTAGATCGACACCGTAGTCGATCTGCCCAAATCAAAAGGAGTATGAAAACATTGTGGCGCAATAGCCGAGAGATAAACATGAGCCTTATAGTTCAAAACTATGCTGGGGATAGAATACAATCTTGTTTTACCTAGCATACAAATCTCCCTGGAATCTAACCTTTTACATCACAAATAGCCACGAAACTGTAAATCACTTGATATGTCGGCTCCAAGGCGAAGGCTGCTTTAGGTTTTAGAATAAGAATAAGAATAAATTTATTTCACAGAAAGAACATTACATTTTACAGATTTGCTGGCGGTCCCCACACTAGGTCAAGCCTGTCTCGTGGGGGCCTTCGGACCATTAACATTTAAAATAGTCACATTTATGGGTATAAAACAAACAAACTTGGCTACAGTGATGAGGCCAGCTAGAAAAATGAAACAGTAGCTAAGTCGCACTGTCCGTGGTTATAAGTTACAAAATTAAAACAATTCCTACATCATAAAAGCTTACAAGTTCAATTCAGATCTTAAGAATAAGAATATTTCTATACAAATACGAAATAATTTTTAAAAGATTAAGCAACTTATACAATTGTGGCAGATACCACAAGTTACCTGATTACCTACGTAAACTTATCTCAACATAGAATAAGCAAAACACAGTGGTTTAATATACTCAATGAGTGAGTGCAGGGAGTTGTCAGGGATTTGTTATGATAATACTCTTTATTGTACATAATTCATCATTCCTCAACAAAACGTAGAGTAGTTACCTTAACCTAAGAACGCTTGCAATACAGAAGGTGTCGCTCTCGCGTTTCACCACTGCTGCTAATACAGAAACTCCTCAGCTCCTTTACTCACTCACTTGCAGGAACACAACAACTGGGAGTCGTTTTTTGGCTGCGGTTTTCTGTATGAAAGCACTTCCCCAATCGCGTTGTTGCGCGATGCGACATACCTCTCTCAAACACCCAGACCAAGACAAACAGACATGTTCGTGCACAGAAATGTTTATCCTGTATGGAAATCGAACCCACGAGTGGGTGTCAAAGTAAATAATAATAAATGTTATCGGACAAACTACACAGCGCCATCTAACACCAAAGTAAGCGAAGATTGTGTTATGGGTACGAGACAACTGATAAACATACGTAAATACATTTTCAGGAACACCGTTCCTATATGAAATCTATATGTTTGTCTGTGCGTTTATCTATGCGTTTCGAATATTCGAATTTTGACTTCAGATTTAGATTCAGCATAAAAAAGTAGAATAGGAATGTTCAGGAACACCGTTCCTATCTCTCAAGGAACAAGGTCAAAATGGTCGACAAATTCTGGCAATGAAAGCTTGCGCATTCTCAACTGGTTTGTATTGTATGGGAATCGAACCCTCGAGCGTTGGTGTCAAAATAGCGTATCAGCGTGTTTCACCACTGTGCCACCGAGCTCGTTAAAATTTAATACTGCTTTAGTCGTGAGGCTGGGGCTATCCAAAGTCGTTTAAATCTTGCCTTTACCACAACGACCGCGTTGGTAATGATGAAATAAGAAGGGCAGTCGGTCTGAAAGATAGTGTCGGTAAGATAAGAAAAGATATGTACCGTTGGTTCGGACATGTAAAAATAATGCACAATAAAAGAATGACAAAACAGATATACACTGCGAAAGTGGAAGGATCTAGGAGCCGTATAAACCATGACCAAATTGGTCGTGTTTTATCAGAAGGTGATGCCAGGAGCCGTAGGAACCGGCGAGTGTGCATGAAAAGAGCTATGAATGTTAAAGAAACGAGTGAAGTGTGTAAGGAGTGCATCTTATGGCGCTCGGTTCTCTGTGTCTACACCGCAAGGGACCTGGCGTGTGAAGACATACATACATTCCACAACGACATAAGATGTTTAGGGGTACAGCTCAATATGGCGTTGTGTGTATTATTGTACAATGAAATCGTCATAACTAGCTCGCTAATCGTCGAGATTGCAGCGGTCAATGATTACGTCTACCTCGGATAAGCAATACAGCTTGGCCGAGGTAAATTCGACAAAGGGATCGATAGATGCATTGGTCTAGAATTTGAACGGATTGGGCAGCATTCCATTAGAGAAACTTTGCGGCACGGCATACCCATACTTTGCAAATCGTGCTATGCCGCCTCTGCTGCTAACACAGTTACTACTAGTTACTCAGCCTTAGGAGCTTACTGATGAGTCAATGCAAGAACACGAAAACTCTACAGGGAGTTATTTGGCTACGGTTTTCTGTGAGGTGCAGGCCTACCTTAAAATCGGAAGGCAAACAAACCATACGACCTACCTGTAAAGTTATTTATCCAAGGGTTCCCAAACTTTTTCATTTTGCGGCGCATTTACATGTTTAATATTTTGTCTTGACGCCCCGTAGTCGTTAGTACTCAAAAGGAGATATAACAAGGATACTGGGTAGATAAGTACAAAAATTAAAACATCCGCAATTTAAATCTGTTTCTACGTTTTCATTGATACACAAGAAATATTTATAATATATAAAAAAATATATATATGAAATCAATGTGACGTGCTTGGTGATCTCACCAAGCACGTCACATTTTTTCAAAGCGCGGGATAAGGCTTGATACCGCCACTCTCATTTCTTGCTCCACATTTATCTTTGACCGATATTTCCTTTTTATTATAGTTACAGTTGAAAATTTGGCCTTCACATGAATAAAATGTTGCAAAGTGAATGAGAATTGTTAATGATTTTGGACTTAATTTGTTTAGTTGGGTATTCATTTTGAATCGATATCAAAAACTCGACTAAATTGGAACACGTGAATCTTGTCTTCAGGCTATTGTCGCAAGAGAGTTGAATAAGACTCTCTTCTTCTTGCGAAGAGAATTCTGGTGAAGCTTTTGCATGAAAAGGTTCTTGGATCCACGCATATTTTTCTTATTAGATTTGATTCGATTCAAATTGTTTATTTTGTTGGCGCGAATAACTAAATTTCATTCTCTGGTAATAAATAGTACACATGAGCGTCTCACGGCGCCCCTCTGTACTCGCACACTTTGGGAACCCCTGTAACTAATTCATGATCGCTTGCAATCTACCGACCATCTTACGAAATTTTGTTGAAGGCTTAATTGACAAACAAAATGTATTTATAAAAATAAATGTGGTATTATTTAGTATTTTCTTATTTCCTTCGTATATTGTTTCACGCTTTTTACTTGTCTGAATCCAGTTTTCCAGAGAGCGCATTAGCATAGTTTTTCAACATTTCCTCAACAAATAGCCCTAGTTAGCGGTCGAGCCCACGATTTACACCACAGCTGTCGAATTAAGTCATTTACTCTAATCCATTTCTCGTTAACCGCGGTAGACTCATATTGGCGCCGAAACGAAAGCCAACAGCAATTTCCCTGCCTAACCATTATAATTCGTAAGATTGGAAAGGTGGGCTGCGGTCTCGTTGAGTGAGCAAAATGCCCGGTCGGAGATACTTCTGAAGTGCAAAGTAGATGAACGTAAATGTGACCAAAATTAGCTGCACCTCGCAACTTCATCCGCGTGAATCCCGACATCTAATAGGAACCGCTTTTTCCACTTTCTTTTTCCTTATTCCACATAACGAGCTCGGTGGCACAGTGGCGAAACATGCTGTTACGTTTTTTTGACACCACGCTGGGCTCGATTCCTATACAGAGCAAACGTTTGTGTGTATGAACATATCTAGGTGAAGAGTGGTAGGGCGTATCAAAGCAGCTCGTCTGGGTACGTACCTACACCTCACAGAAAACCGCAGGTAAATAACAACTTTGTGGTTGTGTTCTTGCGTGTGAGTGAGGTCACCAGTAAACTCCTAAAGAGTTGCTGTGCTACCAACAAAGGTGGCATCGCGCGAGTGATACTTAATGTATTTCGAGCGTTCACATGCTACGGCAATCGCTTTCCATCAGGTGGGCCGTATCAAGTATATTATGCCTCCCGACGACATATCTCGATAAATGCTATAGCATTCATACTGACAGTTTATAATTTCGACGTGCAGTAGGTCAACAGTAGACTAAACGGACACGGTTTATCTCAACTAAACGCTTCAAGTCACTGAGACTGAGAGCTCGATGACGTCGTTGCGCATGTCATTCTAACCGAACAGGCAGGTTAAGCAACGTTGACCGCAACCTGTCTATGAATGGGTTCACATATCTCGAGTTTCTCCGTGCTTCGGAGGGCACGTTAAGCCGTCGGTCCCGGCTGTTGTCCATAGATGGCAGTCGTTAAGCTGAGACAGTGGCCCTCGGGCGGCTTGAAAACACTGGCCTCCGCCAATCCGCATTTGAACAGCGTGGTGGATGCTCTAAACCCCTTCGGTTGAAGGGAGACCCGTGCCCCTGCAGTGGGATGAGTAAGGGTTGATGTGAAACACTATCACGACTGTCATTGAGGCCGACAAAACGCTACACCGACACACTGCTCGATGATTAATAACATACAGTGGATCTTCAGAACTAAAAGTTTATCATAGCACTATCACTCTGAGACTTTCTTATGATACAACGCCGGGAGGCATACAAGCATATGGCCCGCTTGTTATATAGCAGTTACTGTAGCCTAAACAAACTTTCATGGAGTTGTTATTTGGGAGCGGTTTTCTGTGAGGTGGAGGTACTTCCCTAGACGGGCTGCCTTGTTGCGCTCTCATCATCATCATCATCCTAGCGTAAATCCCGGTCGCATTCTATGCTTTCGCTTCGGAGCCCAGGGTTTGCTTTCCAGCCTTTACTTCTCCATTTCGCGCGGTCTTCGGCATCCCTTATGATGAGACCATTGGCACGCATGTCATCCCGCACGACATCAAGCAAGCACTTCTTGGGTCTACCCCGTCTACTGCGGAGATGGCATGACAATGACTCTTGCAGTTTATCTGCTGTGTCACGGACACGAAGGCTACCGCGAATGCGGGAGTTCCTTACACGAGCCTTTAGCGTCACTCTGCACATCCAGCGCAGCATATCCATCTCCGTGACACGCAGCTCCCGCTGGTGCCGCTCCAGTACATGCCACACTTCACTGTTATATAAAAGGTCCTGTCCTGTCCTAGGTATGACGATCTGCAGTGTGAGATGATAAACGGGATTTGGCGCTATAGTGCGACAATGGGTCCTGTGTTCCACGCTGATCTCGTGTCGTCGGCGGCAAACTTCGCGGTTTTCCTCAGGTTCGCCCATGCGTGGCACAAGCGCAGATCTGCAGAAGAACGAGCAGAGAAGGCTGGGGAGGATGGAGGGCTGTAATCGAATACAGTACACTTACGGACGGCGACGAAGGCGTAAGTGTGCTTGTTGCTGCCCCAGAAAGGGGATAAAAGCAAATATAGAGACAAAGACAGATAAGTAAATAATTTGTAGGGAGCGAAGAATTACCCAGGGTACGAAGAGAGCCTTAGAGCAGCATGTACCGTGCGCATCTCCCGCGATTCGGCTCAAATGACCAAGAGGTCGGTGGAGCCATGGGCGGTGCTGGGTTGTCATATAAAAGGACATGGATGTATAAATATGTCCCATTAGCTTAACCGGCGTTCTAGACTCGCAAACGATACCGGCCATCTCACGCCACTTAGTCTAATGCGTGCCTTGACGTCGTAATCGATGTCTCCGGACGCGTGGCGGGCAGATCCCAAATACCTACACCGGTCCGTGCGCTCGACCTTGTCTTCACCAATATGAACGGGTGTAGGATCTGAGATATTTCAGGCCAAATACTCGGTCTTCGCCACATTTAGTTTCAGACCGCCGTTCACAAGCGACTCTCTTGAAGCATTCAATACTCAATACTCAATCATTTATTGCATCCTTAATGTGTACAAAGGTGTTAGCTTATGAGTTAAGTAACAATCAAGGACCCCGAGGGGCGCTGCAATGGGAGAGGGGCTTTATAATATTGTAAATCAATGTAGTATTATTCATAATGATTTGTCTATCAATCTCAATTTTAAATGTGTGTGTATTATAAAGTAGACTATATGTGCATTGTATTTATATAGGTGTGTATAATATTTTGTGCAATTTCAATTAATTAAAATTTTAGTAATATATATTTTTTAATGTTATTACTGGTTGTATATTATTGTTTTTACTCGTATTATGTCAGAACTTTTAGCATGTCATTAATTATCATATAAATTTATATACATTTTTATTTTATACATTAGATTAGATTAGCAAATTCCATTAATTATATCTTATTGCATTATTTTAAATTGAAATATTGAATTGTGTAGCCTATATTATTATTTTTAAGTTTTATCATTTAAATATTCAATTATAGAGTAATATGCTTTTCCTACTAGTAGTTTCCTTATCTCCTTCAGAAACAGGTTTTCATTTTTCATACTTTTTATAGATTCAGGGAGTTTATTATATATTTTACAGACATTGCTAATGGGCTAGATGAATGTGTAGTCTGAAGGTGAGATTCGCATTCGTGTCCGCAAGCGTAATATCTCCAGCCTACATGAGCAACCACGAGGGCTGCTCGGTGTCGCCCATTGCGCGGTAGCCACAGATCACAGAAATAAGTTTTGTGTGTTTTGTTGTTTGCTGTGATCTGAGGCGGTAGCCCTTGTCCACTTATCACAAGGGGCAGGCGAGGCTCTGGCGGCCGTTTTGCGGCGGCGCCCTCTCCGTGGCACAAGATCTTTTCCCACTTTTGGGAGCGACCTCCCAACTCCGAAGGGAAAGCCCGCGCCAGAGCCTCATCTGTCGATCAGCAGGTGCACCGACTTGCAGGTGAGGTTGGCTTGGACACCGAAGATGTTGGTTGGGTCCCATGCACCCCATTCTGTGAGGTAGAGGTACTTCCTCAGACGGGCTACTTTAATGCGCTCTGTGTATGTTATGTACCTAACAAATATTCAGTGGCTTCTGCCACCTCCACAACAAATCAGTGCCACTTTCTAAACAAACGAGTATGCATAGCAATGACACTACAAAGAGCCAACATGTACAATGAGGTGCGGCTTGTTTTCCATTACTCTGACACACGCATATCATGTATGTGACCTTTAGTAGGCAAGTTCAAATCGATAAATCACTTGGCTACGCATGAAGGCGCCCCGCGCTCATAAAATCATTGTCTTTTAGCACCTATATATCTCAGCGATTCGAGCCTATTGGCCAATGGAAGAATATTTTAACCAATACGCGGATAAGTACCGCGATGTTGTTCCGTTAACTAGCCAACAATAGCTGCGCGTTCTACAATACTGGGCGAATCTACTAAAAAACTGCAACTGCACTGCAGCGCGGCGTGTGTCAAAATGCGTACATTTTGACGTTTCGTTAAACGTCGTTGCTGTCAGATCGCCTAATCGGCCTACAGAACCGTAGAATTGAGTTACTACATAAAACCAATTGTACTTACGTGTGTTTTGATAATGCAAATTATCAATTTATCTATCTATCTACCTCATGTATTTGATCCGTTGAGGCGTTTTGTAGTTATGATGAACAAAGTAAAGATGAAACGTTAGCTGATTTGCACGGGCAATCTTTTGGCTAAGCCTACTTGTAAAAGAAACAAATAAATATTTTATTTTTTTATTCAGATGTGCGATTCAGACAAACTTGTAAACGAAAACATTACACTCTTTTTTGGTGCAGTCGTGTAAAAACGCATTAACAGTTCAACTGTTTGAGGATTACAATACTACGGATATATACACCTCCCCAAATGCTTTGATCTTATACCACCCCACTGTCATTTCCCATATTAACCCCTAAAGGGTTAAAAGGAAGCACAATGGGTCTACGCGACTTCGTTGCTAGGTATCAACTGATGTCGTTAAATTCCAAACCGAATAAAGGCCTTAATATTTTAATTGATAACAAACATTTAATATCACATTGCATTAACCCTGTCTCGACATACTAATGGGATACGGGTCTTGATTGAATCCATGATTTCTTTTATTTTATGTATATTGTCTTTAACCGAGTTCAAATGTGAACTATTCAAGGTCGAAAGCAAACGTATGGCCCTCCTACTTTAAAATGCCAGATCTTTAATTGTACTACTTTAAAATGCCAGATTGGCAGGGTCCGCAACCTAGCGCCCTGTTGCTGACAGATGCGGGGCACCACACCAACGCGGCCGATGGCAATTCGCAGGGTTGTTTAGTGGGTAGGGTAGACTGGGTACAGTTGTGACAATTTTCAATTGATCGCCCATAATTTTGTCAGTTTGTCAGTTAGCTTCACGGAAAGTGTTTTTATAGTGTACATGTACATTTGTTGACGTATAATTACTACAATTTTGTCTCCAAGTGCAATGGATAACGCATAGGAGCAAATTAAAAAAAAAAGAAATTTTGTCACAACGGGCCACAGGCCAGGGGCGGAAGAAGGCGGTTGTGACAGTGTGTGGGGTCGGTAGTGACAGGTTCAAAATAAAATACCAAAAGGGCCTAAATTCACGTTTATTACAATTAATATCAAATTAATACAATATGACATTCTTCTGAAAGAAATAATAATTACGTAACAATAGAAATAGAATTTGGGAACATTTGAATCGCTTATAACAATAAAGCACTACAGCACATATAGTTATTATAACATTCTTCATGTTCATCAGTCAAGAAAGTAAATATCAAAATATATAATAAATTTTAATAAATGTTATATTATTTTATAACAAAATCCCCTTGATACACCTATCCCTATTAAGATACCCTACTGGTAGGGATAAGTGGAAAAATTAGAACTAAAAATTAAATGACATTTAGTGCTGCAAGAAGCTAATAATATCTTCTTAAGGAATATAAATATTTATGTAAGTATTATCATACAACGTCAAAAACCAATAAAAATCTAAGTTTGAGTCTAGTTGTCTATAAACTGAAAAAAATCTACCAAGATTTAGTCAGAGTCATGACAAATATAATGGCGAGTACCACAGGTGGTACCAGAGCTTACATTCTCCTTGGCATTTGATCTATTTTTCGCCAGGCCTACTTTCAGAATATGCGCCTACACAAACCAGACAGAAATACTCTTCTTCGTCCGATGACGGTGGCGATGATATCTTCATTTTCTTAATTTTGTTTTTTCCGTTTCCTGTGTCTTTTTGCTTAACGTTCTATCGCTTTTCTTTTTCTTCAAATTCCAGCAAGACTGCTTCTTTTTCAGGCATATCTGTATAAATGATCGACTTATTTGTTCTGGAACATCTTATTTTTCTTTGGCAAACCTTCGGAAAAGTCGAACAACTTCAGGCGAAAAAGAGGTTGATGCGGATGACACACTTGGCTAAATATTGCTTTATTTTCGAACTAAAGATTCACCCAATTAGTTATAAGTTAGTTAGGAATCTGGCGGCATTTCATCGTTAGATCCAGTATTATTTTTTCCAGTGTCAAGGTTTGGTATGTCTGCAACAAGTGATGGTTCTGTAGGATTAGTCTCTCCAGTGTCTTTGGTCTATCCATTACAAATGATGACCCTGCAGGATCTGTTCGTTACAAAATACGGTACAAAGTCAATTTCTTGGAATAGGTTACGATTATACGGATAAATTCCAGTCTTCCTCGTGCGTGTTCTGGGCATCTAAAAGCAAAAAAATTTTTACTTGTGTCACAATTGTACCCAGAACATGTAGCACAACTGTACCCAATGCACTCATTCGTAAAAAAACAATTGTCATGACAATACCCAATAATCTACGTACAAAGTAATCACTGCTATTTGACACCAAATATTTAACTTATAACGAGGGAAAACACTCATTACTCTACCTGTAGACACATAACAACAATTTTTAAAAGAAATCGAATAAAAATACTTACTTTTCCCCGCGTCACAAAAAAAAACTACCAAAGCGTAAGATTTGGCGAAGGTTTTGGATTCAGCAAATCCCTTTAGACCATGCACGTAGAAACAGGATATTATTGCTATTACATTCATGATAATAATTCGAAATGTTTCATTTAATATAGAGACTACCCGATGTGTCGTCCTTTAGTTTTTCGAACTTAGCTGATACGCTGCCAAGTGTCTGTATTCTATACTTGCCAATCTTTAGGTTTTGAATGAAAGCTTTGTAAGATGAGATATATTCTGAAATCACGGATCATTTGATAAATAATTGTCAAATAAAAATAACACATGGATCCTCCATGATCAATGGAACATGCCCATGAGCAGGTCTGAGCACGTATTGAGACTATTGCGAAGTTTGTCGAATTAGAATTAAAAGAATAATAAATTAAAAATTGGAAGATGAACGTGTGAGGAGTACGTATGTACGTCTAGTAGAAAGACTTGCGAACGCGAGTCTTTCCGACTCAGATGTAGACGAATGTTGGAAAGTTCTGAAAGAAAGTATGGTGGACAATGCAAAAGGAACATATGAATACGTAAAGAGATGTAGAATACTGTCAGGAGAAGCCTGGTGGGATGCGAACATTGAATCCTTATACAGGATACTAAGCTTATACTGGAACACTTCTAATCGCCATAGCAAGAAGATGAAATTTTCCATACTTCTTGATGATACTAAAATAGGAAATAATCGAAATTCGTTTCCTTAAATTTCATTACACAACTAAATTAAAGGTAACATAAAAGCGCGTGAAAGGTATATTATATCAAAAGGACCCTACATACATGCTTATTGTGTACCTCAATCATGCTTGAAACCGGTTGAAGGTCTACAAAGGGAAACTGAATGCACGAGTAAATTAAATTATTTCAAAGTTTACTTAAGTTTAATTAAGTTTTCTTGTACCGTCTTGTAATTCGGATTGGATTGCCCTTTGAACCCTTTATTCAGACATCTGTCTAAATAGGCATAATTGGGAATTCAAATGTTTTTAGGATAGCAACTGACCTGACAGTTATACATATATCTAACTGACGAGTTCTCTGAACTATATTTTAATTAAGAGGAAAGTTAGGTTACTTTCGTGTTGTCAAGAACCCTAACAATCTGGCTAATGGCGAATGAGCAATTACTACAAATTTTAAAGAAAAAAGCGAATATAATCGGCAAAAACCTCACGAGGAAATGCTAAATAGATTACATGTTCAAAATTATTCATATTACAAGCGTTTATACTCTGCTACACATCAAACGTTTGATCACAGAGCCCAAAAGAGGCAAGATAATACAGGACAAGGTTGAGTCGAAGTATGTGGATGAGATTGAATATCTTGGATGCGCTTTCAGCAGGGATAGACGGTACATCGTTGATGTGGAAAGGCGAGTGACTACTGAAAATGGCGTAAATGGGAATTGGGAAAACTTCTTAGCAGTAAAAACCACAGCATGCGAGGTTCAACTTTAATTTGGTAAGGGTCTGTTTTTAGCGAATGAAGAAGCATTTTGATCGCAATAAGCTTTTAGACCGTTTTTACCGCAATAGACATTTTCATCGCAGTGTCAAAGAACCCGAATGAAAATCTAGTTGTTGTTTAAAACTTGCTTCCAGTGTGTATCACAATAACTCCGGAAGGCGATAAGAACTTTGTTTCACCGCATACTTTAGACAAATTTCCCTCACATCCGGGCCCTTTGTGTGCAGTGCTGCGGCCAACAAACTGACTTTAATCTATGCATGTTATAAACATTGTCTAGCATGATTTGTATTCATAATAGAGTGAATGTATAAATAAATAAATATTGTCTGACAAATTACACAGCGCCTTCTAGCCCCTAAGCGAAGCTAATGTAATGTGGGTACTTGACAACTGATACGTTGATAGACTTTTTTTTTGGAAATACATATTGTTAATACACAGAAAACACCCACATAAGACGTGTTCATGCACATAAATGTTTGTCATGTGTGAGAATCGAATCCACGAGCGTTGATGTCAAAGTAGCGTTATTAGCCACTGCGCCACCTTGATCGTCAAAATGTCAAGGTATAGTGAGAAATATTGTGCATTACAACATTCATCCATGATTAAATTGACCGTATTTTATCAGAAGGTGATGTCAGGAGCCCCAGGAACCGGCGAGCGTGCATGAAAAGAGCTATGAATTTTAAAGAAGTGAGCGAATTGTGGAAGAACCGCGTTTTATGGCGCTCGGTTCTCTCTGCCTACCCCAAGGGACCTGACGTGAAAATATACACACATACATACATTTAAACATCCGAGACAACATAATGTAATCAGTAGTTTATAAATTTGTTTCTTGTGTAACTTTTACTTGTGTTTCTAAGGGTGAAATGTTGTACAACGGTTACCGTAGCCTATGAACGCTTGTAATAAATTAAGTATCAATCGCGCGACGCCACCACTGCTGCTAACACAGCAATTGCTTAGATGCTAAAACCTACCTAAGGTTTACATGCTTAAGAGTTACATGTTTACATGCTAAAACCTACCTAAGGTTAAAACCTTTAGCATGTAAACACTAACACTGCTTTTGTGTATTCTACCGATTGTATAATGGGTTGTGTTCTGAGGAGTTGTTCGATATGATGCCAACAGCCTTGTTTTACAATCGCACAGCTCGCCGACGGCTGGGAGTTCATCCTCATACACTGTAACGCGCACTGTGCAGTTTCAGAGAATTTTTCTACCGAGAACTATTACGTTGTGGAATGAGCTCCCTGCCGAGGTTTTCCCAAGGGATTACAGTTTGGGGGGTCTTCAAGAAAGGTGTGACGGTGTTCGTACATGGTCGGCAACGCAAGGTGTTGCAAATGTCCATAGGCTACGGTAACTGCTTGTCATCAGGCAAGCCGTAGGCTTGTTTGCCACCTTAGTGGTATAAAAAAAAATGGCTGCGTGTACTTATGTACGCGCGTGAAAATATATACTTTTTGACATCATTAAATAAATATTTAACATTAATAATTTAATAATATTTAGTATTAATTATGTTAAATAATAATATTTTAATTTATAAATAGGGTTATTGGAGTAAAATTGAAAAACGTCTTTCAAGTAGTAACGGCGATGTTTACGGAATGTATTACATTACAAGTCAAATGTCAAGTACAAATGTTATAAATTTTTAACTATAGCGCTATCTACCGATAGTACCGTGAAACATTTAGCAGCTTCAACCTGTTACTTTTGCGTTACAGTGATTGCGTTACAGTGATCTTAAAATTTTACTCTCATCATTTTTTCATAACGCCCCTAAAGAAGTATAACTTCAAAAAGTATTAAGGTGTGGTACACAAAACGAGCCTACAGCGTCCTGCATGTTCAATAATGCTTTCAGAATGCTGTTGGTACTACCTTTTCTTACCTCGAAGATATAGTGCATTGGAAATGTTCACTGCGCTACGTGTCTATAGTTTTCACGCTATAATGCGTAAAAAGTAGTCTACAATTTGATCCAACCTGCTGGCTTGATGCTCCAGTTGTCTCTGCCTCGGCTGCTGCGGTTGTTCTCGCGATTGCCTGCCATCTGGAACAGAAACCGCACGCACCCGCCGCCGTTGCTACCACGACTGGCCTGCCATGCAATTCTGTAAGAGCAAACATCCTTACATCCTCGGAAACATCGTCTGTTATAACCTTGAACACAAAATTGCAATTCCTTAGTGTCGCTTTTCATGGTTGTGCGATACTAGCGCCGCAAGGCTGCGTTTGGAATTTGAATTCTACAAGGCAAACAGCCTCGCGTACGCTTACAGCCTTATAGAATACCAAATAATTTAGCCGTGATCGCAGTAGAGGATGTCAAAGCTGTGACATCTGTGATCACAGCGACGCACACAGCCATTACGAGTCGCTTAGAGAATTGCATGGCTGGTCGTCGCTGCGACACGTGTTTCGCCTCTCCACGAGGCATCCCCAGGCGTTGCGTTAGTCGTTAAAATAACATGCTACAACTCTACAAGTCTTACTAACGGTAGTGGGTAAGTGCTGGCCAGCGCTAGTTCTTATAAACTAATTGGTGGCGGAAGCACACAATGCAGGTTAGATGAATTTACATGTAAATTTGACTTTCGCAAAATAACGTGTGAATCTAATAACTATCTATCTATAACTTCACGTCATATCCCTTGCGAGGCAGGCAAAGAGAACCGAGCTCCACGTGACTCGATCCTTACATACCTCATTTGCTTCTTTAACATTCATTGCTCTTTTCATGCACGCTCGCCGGTTTCTAGGGCTCCTGACATCACCTTCTGATAGAACACGACCAATTTGATCATGGTAGGTAAGTCTTGGCCTTCCTCGGCTTCTCATTCTTTCATCCTGCATTCTTTCTACATGTCCGAACCAACGGAGCATGCCGCTTCTTATTTTAACACCGACGCTCTCATTCAGACCAACTCTGCTTCCAACATCATCAATGCGAATACGGTCTACAAGCCTTACGCCACAAATTTTTCGCAATGCTCGCATTTCAACCGCGTTTATCGTACTTGCATGCTCTTTCTGCCATACCCAGCTCTCGCTTCCATAAGTAAGCGTTGGGACCAACTATTAACTACACATTAAATATCACACGTGCGATGCCATCTCTGCTGCTAAGGCAGCAACTCCTTAGGAGCTTACTGGTAATTCATTCACTCATAGGAATACAATAATTCTTCAGACATTTGTTGTTACTGCGGTTTTCTGTGAGGCGGAAGTACCGTCGCTGCTTCCGGTAGTCTCTGCCTTGGCTGCTGCGGTCGTCCTTGCGATTACCCACCATCTGGCAGCGACGGCATGTTGCATCAACTGACCGTAGAGGCTATGTGCCGGCCGGCGCTAGTTCGCATGAACTAATTGGTGGCGGCGCTCACAACATTTACCGTGTTGTAGGCTACAGTACCGATTCCCATTACGTGAGCCGTATTCTATAAATGAATAAATCTAATTAATAGAGAAATATAGATAATTAAGCTACTCTATGTTTTAGACACTTAAGCCCTATAAACCTCGTATATAAAATTTATGAATTCTATTCTGTTAAATAATGGCGCTGTTAATGTATTATATGACGTGTATAGCTTTTCATGAGACATACACCCATTTACTTGAGATATAACGTAATTATGTAATGTCATCAAACCGTTTATGCCCTATATATCTGGTGGGAAATGGCAGTATGAAGCGAGCGGTGCTAACTAAAAGGCATAGCAGGCGTTATAATGTCAATAGGACATGAAGACAGTAACCCCCAAAGCAATAAACTACTTGACTGCGCAGCGCGAAGATAGCTCGATGGCGTCCGTGCGCGTGTCATTCTAACTAAACACGCAGGGTAAGCAACGTCGACCGCAGCCAGTCTACGGATGGAGTAACAATTCGCTAGAGAGTTTGACGAGCTTAGTGACGTAGTGGCGAGACACGCTGTTACTTTGACACCAACCAACTCGTGGTTTCGATTCCCACTCAGGACAAAAAATCGTGTGCATGAACATGTCTGTTTATCTTGGTCTGGGTGCTTTTAAGAGAGGTAGGGCGCATCAAAGCAGCCCGTCCGGGGAAGTACCTTCACGTCACAGAAAATCGCAGCCAAATAAGAACTTCTTAGAAGGTTGTTGTTGTTGTTGTGTTCCTGCGTGTGAGTGAGGTGACCAGTGAGCTCCTATGGAGTTGCTGTGTTAGCAGCAGAGGTGGCATCGCGCGAGTGATACTTAATGTATTGCAAGCGTTTATAGGCTACGGTAACCGCTTTTATATATTAGAGGGGGCAAACGAGCATGTGGGTCACCTGATTGTAAGTGGCCACCATCACCCATAGAACACCAAACGGTCACTGATCGGTTACCAGCCTTTTTAAGGAAACATAGGCATTTCTCGAAGGCACCTATATCGTATTTGTTCGGGGATCACGGCTGAGGGTAATTTATTCCACACCCTCACCATACGTGGTAGAAAGTGCCTCAAAAAGCGTACTGTAGTGGATAGCCTCTCATCAAGATGGTGAGGGTGAAATTTAAGTCTGTGGCGAGTGGTACGATAGTGGAACTCAGCGGCTGGTATTAAGTTGAACAGCTCCTCTGAACACTCCCTCCCATCTGTACAGTACACAAAGGGAAACAACCTCTCTTCGTGTACAAAGCGAGTCCAGCCGATCGGAGAGCACTGGGACCACTTCGCTGTACATCAGGTGAACCATGTGCTTGTATGCCTCACGACATTGTATAAAATAGAGTTGTTTTGTTTCTACGAGTGACTGAGAATGCCAGTAAGTAGGAGGTGCTCTGTAATCAGTAGGGGTGGCAACGCGTGAGTGATACCTTATGTGATGTGAGCGTTCATAGGCTACGGAAAACGTTTTATATCGCATATCTGCTGTTGTTAATGTATTGTAATGTCAAATTGACGGTTTGAAAAGTGACGTATATTGGCCGGTTTATTTGGCATTTCTTCAACACCAATCATTTTCGTCGAAGCTAGTAGATTGAAACAGAAAAAGAATAACAAAGACAAAATGAATAACTAGTTGAAAAAGAAAAACTTCGTTTTATAATGTAGGACAGCCATTAGCAAAAGTGTTATAATATGCAAAATAAATGGGCTACGCGTGTCATGTTTTAATCAGTGCAGTAATATAAATATTTTAATTCTTATGATGTTGTGTTAAAGCTGAGACTTATTAACTATGTAGCGAAAAAAAGATACTTTCTACCGTATTTACTTGGGCGTGGAAAAAAATGGAAAGAAATCGTAAAAAAAGTTAGTACTCTTTTTATCACGAAATTAACTTTTATCAAACACAAATAAGTTTATAAAAAAGTTTTAAGTTACTTTGACGTAAATAAATGTTTTAAAGTTGAAGTTGTGGAAAGGCGATGAATGCTGGGAATAGTGTGAACGGAGTATTGGGAAAACTTATTGGCAGTAAAAAGCTTGTGCCCAGCTTAAATGTCGTCAAGCACGATCCTCAATACCAGGCAGTAAAATGTTTCAACTTACTGCCAGTGAAATTTAGAGAAAATATTGCTTTCCATTCAAAAATAAATTAAAAAGGTTATTGTTAGAAAAGAATGTGTACAAAATTGAGAACTTTGTCTGTTCTGTCTTTTTCTTCTGCCTCATAGTCCTTGCATGTACCTATCGTCATAAATTTCTTGTCACCTTGTATTTAAATTTATATAAAACTTGACTAGATTACCTGAGCTGCTTCGTGATTATAATCTAATGTAATGACGTATTAATTAATTATTTTAGGAATATATATATTATTACTATCAATTTCAGACACAATTGTACATTTATGAATAAATTCATTGAATTGAATTGCTAAAAGGCACAGCTTCATATACACAGCGCAGTACTGCTCCCAACGCCAGCTTACGGAAGAGAGAGTGGGATATGGCAGAGAGAGTATTAAATTAGGATAAACGCGAGGAAATTAGAGCGTTGTGCAAAATTTAGAACGTAACATTTGTAGACCGCGCTGGCATTGGTGATGTAAGAAACAGGGTAACAACTTCTACGAAGTTGTTAGTTGTTCTGTGAGGTGGAGGCACTTCCCCAGAAGGGCTGCTTTGGTGCATCCTACCTATCTTAAAACACCCAGACCAAGGTAAACATACATGTTCATGCACACAAATATTTATCCTGTGTGGAAATCGAACCCACGAGCGTTGGTGTCGAAGTAGTGTAACAAAGCGTCACCACTGCGCTGAATAAAATTCCTGAGAGTGAGTGTGTTCACCAGTAAGCTCCTAAGCAGTAGCTGTATTAACAACAGATGGCATCGAACGTGTGATACTTAATATGTTCGTAGATTACGGAAACTGCTTCACATTAGTTGAGCCATTTGCTTGTATGCCTCTTGCCTTTGAAAAAAAAAATTGACACGTAGAAATAAATCTACCATTAATGTTGTTTTTCTACATTCTAAGGAAATTTATAAATAAATCATCTATGTTCATACTAAACCAATACCTTTATGGCAAATTGTATGCTTTAATGTAAGATTTCCGCGTTACATATGCTTTTTAACAGTAATCAATATTTCCGAGTGACGTCTTTGATGGGTACAATAAAAATACGAGATGTTATCCTTTGACATACGTATATTTTCGATACTTTAACAAGGCAAATGTCCTTTCCAGAATCATTTTAATGCTGTACTTTGAAGTATAATATAAATATTTGACGAGCTCGGTGGCGACGCGGTTAATAACGCGACTTTGACACCAACGCTCTCGGGTTTGAATACCACACAGGACAAATATTTGTGTGCATGAACATGTCCGTTTGTCTTGGCCTGGGTGTTTTAAGAGAGGTAGAACGCATCAAAGCAACCCGTCTGGGGAAATAACTCCACCTCACAGTAAACCGCGGCCAAATAACAACTCCATGGATGGTTTTTATGTTCCTGCGTGTGAGTGAGGTCACCAGTAAGCTCCTAAGGAGTAACTGTGTTAGCAGCCAGAGATAGCATCGCGGAAGTTATACTCAATGTATTAGCAGTGTTCATAGACTACGGTAACGACTTAGTATTAGGTAGACCGTATGCTTGAATGCCTACCAATGTTGTGTAAAAAAATGAAAATATATGAAAGGGAAATATTTCTTTATTCAATAAGTGCTATCTTTAATTTTACAGTACCTACTGTTTTTTCTTTTCTGAATTTACTCGCTTAATCGACTTAATATTCCATACATCGACAGAGCAGTGGTCGCAGTGGATAAGAAACCGGCCTATTGACCAACTGGTCCCCGGTTTGAATCCTGGCTGGGACATACACCACTAAGTTCGTGTTTTCTGATTTCTGTACATATTTGTAATTACCACTTGCTCGGCGGTGAAGGAAACCCATACATCCAAGAAATTATATTTCTAAAGATGTGTGATGTAACTGGTTGTGGAGGTCTCACGGCAGTCGCTCCATGTGAAAATCAGTGTCTTCGCCTGATGGATTAGGAAACGCGTTAATGCGAAATAGAAGACTCGCTTAATCGACTTATATTTAGCATTTATTATAATTCTAGAGGTAAATATACATACGCAGCACCTGATGTAACGCAGTTACTTGGAGATGCAGGGAGTTTTATTTGGCTGCGATTTACTGTGGGGTGGAGGTGCTTCTCCAAACGGACTGCTTTGATGCGTCTTACCTCTCTTACACGGCGCGTCACTTTCTTCATATCAGACGTATTTATACACCCGATGTAGTATAAAAAACCCAGTTTATTATTGTAAAAGTAATGTCTCTTCATAAAACCATAAATAATAAACAAGAGCGCCCATTAAAAAGCATTTATGGAACAAGTCTTAAATTTCAAAGTTGGTCCTGAATTTTGTGGAGGTAACAAGTTCTTTATGAATATTGCGACGAACAAAGGACCAGCTGCGCTTGTAAACACAACTTTATTGCGGTACCGATCGACGAATCAGTTGATACGGTAAAATTATAATTTACTTGGACAGCAACGCTCGTGGGTTCGATTCCCACACAGGACAAACATGATCATGAACATTTTTGTCTTGGTCTCGTTGTTTTTAACAAAGGTATTGTATCAAACAGCCCGTCTAGGGAAGTATCTCTACCTCACAGAAAGCCAATACAACAACTCCGTGGAGATTCTGAGATCAGACAGTGGATTCGTCCTTGTGAGTGAGGTCACCACCAGCACCACCACCAGTAAACTCCTAAGGAGTTGATGTTAGCATCAGAGGTGGCATCGCACGAGTGATACTTAATTAATTCCAAACGTGCATAGACTGCGGTAGCCGCTTTATGTCAGGTGAGCCAAATACTTATACGTCACCCGACGTTGTATAAAAACTGGCCAAGTGCGAGTCGGACTCGCGCACGAAGGGTTCCGTAAAAAATCAGGTCTGTTGTATCCCTTAAATATTTGTTTTATTTTAATTAAATTATTTATTTTTAAAGTGAATATATGACTAAATATTCTGTGAATATTTCAAGCGTCTACCTGTTGCCGTTATCAATATCGAGCAAAACAAAATCACGTTTGGGAGCCCCTTTAAATATTTATTTTATTCTGTTTTTTAGTTATTTGTTGTTATAGCGGCAACAGAAATACATCATCTGTGAAAATTTCAACTGTCTAACTATCACGGTTCATGGGATACAGCCTAGTGACAGACGGACGGACGGACAGCGGAGCCTCAGTAATAGGGTTCCGTTTTACCCTTTGGGTACGGAACCCTAAAAAGCGTGTATGCGAGTGCAGTGATAGTCTAATCAATAAATAATCGGCTTATTAACAGAATAATCCCGGTTCGAATTCAGATGATTCGAACCAGGAATCCAAGTATGTATACATCTGAAACAATTTAGTGGTAAGCTGTTTCGGATTTGTATACATATTTGTAATTATTATGTACTTGCCCCAGAAATTATATTTTTGGACGACGTGTGACCTGCCCTAAAAAAGGTCAGGTTTTACCAGGGTTACCTCCGTAGAGGTTTGGCGGTAGTCCCTCCATGTCAAATGGGTATATTTGCCAATTTTGTCTTAGATAGGGGAAATCGCCAATTGTAATGAATTAGCAGTGGGATAACCACTACCAAACTAGCCATCAGGTATAAATTAATTTGTTGTTAGGGTTCCGTACCCAAAGGGTAAAACGGAACCCCATTACTGAGGCTCCGCTGTCCGTCCGTCCGCCCGTTCGTCCGTCCGTCTGTCACCAGGCTGTATCTCATGAACCGTGATAGTTAGACAGCTGAAATTTTCACAGATGATGTATTTCTGTTGCCGCTATAACAACAAATACAAAAAATAGAATAAAATAAATATTTAAGGGGGCTCCCATACAACAAACGTGATTTTATTGCCTTTTTAGGGTTCCGTACCCAAAGGGTAAAACGGAACCCTATTACTGAGACTTCGCTGTCTGTCCGTCCGTCCGTCCGTCTGTCACCAGGCTGTATCTCACGAACCGTGATAGTTAGACAGTTGAAATTTTCACAGATGATGTATTGCTGTTGCCGCTATAACAACCAATACTAAAAAATAGAATAACATAAATATTTAAGGGGGCTCCCATACAACAAACGTGAATTTTTTGCTCGTTTTTGCTCGATATTGATAACGGCAACAGGTAGACGCTTGAAATATTCACAGAATATTTAGTTATATATTCACTTTAAGAAAAAATAAGTAAATTAAAATAAAACAAATATTTAAGGGGGGCTCCGATACAACAAACGTGATTTTTTTGCCGTTTTAGTAGACAATGGTACGGAACCCTTGGTGCGCGAGTCCCACTCGCACTTGGCCGATTTTTTTTTTCATACGTATGTTACATCCTCATCGTATTACATAAAATCAATAAACCAAGTAAAAAACAAAACCTAAGTAAACGTAAAAATCGGGGTTTGGCTATGTCGTGCACACGGCCGTGAGTTTTCCGTGAATACTGTCCCACTACCTTCCAATGGCTCCGCCGACATATCGGTCATATGAACCGAGTCGCGGGAGTTAACCTGAATCCGTCTTCGTAACGGGTAAACGGAAGTACACACGAAAAGGAAACTATTATGATACAACGAAATTATCTCAAAATAACGAATTTTGTGATTCTTTAGCTACCAAATGGTGTAATTAAATTTTGAATGGAAACTAAAAAATAATACTAATGTTTTGTCTGCAATTTAATCCTACTAATATTATAAATGCGAAAGTTTGTATGTATGGATGTTTGTTTCTCTTTCATGCCTAAACGGTTGAACGGATTTGAATGAAATTTCGCACGTAGATAGATTATGATCTGGATTAACACATAGGCTACGTTATTTGACTCCACGCGGGCGGAGCCGCGGGCAGCAGCTAGTTTAAAATAAATCATTTTAAATTACCATTTAGTCTTTTAGCTTTTGCACTAGTTCCACCGGAACACTGTCGGTGGTCCTGAGTCTCTTTGGAGGTGTAGGTTCGTATCCCACCGCCGCCACCATGTTGTGACAATGAAACATGAGTATCAAAATAAATAAATAAATATAAAAATAAATATTGTCGGACAAATTACACAGCGCCATCTAGCCCCAAAGTAAGCGAAGCTTGTGTTATGGGTACTGATAAACATACGTAAATATATATATATATATTTTTTTGTAAATACATACTTATTATACATAGAAAATACCCAGACCAAGACAAACAAACATGTTCATGCACACAAATGTTTGTACTGTGTGGGAATCGAACCCACGAGCGTTGGTGTCAAAGTAGCGTAACAACGTGTTTCACCACTGCGCCACCGAGCTCGTCTCAAAAGACAACCAACTTTTATAATATGCGTGAAGGGTACATGAATATTTTAAATACTACAATCCACAACACTGTAAAAGTGAATTTAAAAACGTATTCACATTAAAAAAAGAGAAGAGAAGAGATCAGACAGCTCTTGGTGCTGAAACAAACATACATAATGACACCACACGACGAAGGTACATATGCTAGATAATTATTACGGTCCTTCAAAGTCTATTAGGCTCTAACGATACTTCACTAAGCTTTATTGCTATAGCAATAGAGGTCACAGCAATATCAATTCCCACTAATGAGCGTTTCAAATTGACACAGAAAATTGTCTGTGCTTTATATAAAACAGCTTGTCGTATATATATAGTGGCCATACACGATATATTCTAGTAAAATAAACTAGAAGTAAACACTGTCTATATAAAGTGCAAGACAACAAGACAAAACCTAACTTTGAACTGAGCGAACGCTATCTCTTTATATTGTCCGCAACTTTGTGTGCCCAGTGGACTTTATAAGTCACGGAACGTAGAAACTACGGAAGATGTGGCAACAAAATATTATATTTTCTAGAAAAATCCAGTTTAGAATGCGCAAGCTTGCATTGCCAGAGGAACATCTGGCTCGTCAATTATAACAATTAATTTTTTTTTAGGGTTCCGTACCTAAAGTGTAAAACGGAACCCTATTACTGAGACTTCGCTGTCCGTCCGTCCGTCCGTCCGTCTGTCACCAGGCTGTATCTCACGAACCGTGATAGTTAGCCAGTTGAAATTTTCACAGATGATGTATTGCTGTTGCCGCTATAACAACAAATACTAAAAAATAGAATAACATAAATATTTAAGGGGGCTCCCATACAACAAACGTGATTTTTTTGCTCGTTTTTGCTCGATATTGATAACGGCAACAGGTAGACGCTTGAAATATTCACAGAATATTTAGTTATATATTCACTTTAAGAATAAATAAATAAATTAAAATAAAACAAATATTTAAGGGGGGCTCCCATGCAACAAACGTGATTTTTTTGCCGTTTTTATAGATAGTGGTACGGAACCCTTCGTGCGCGAGTCCGACTTGCACTTGGCTGATTTTTTTAATTTGACCATTTTGACCATGTTCCTTAAAAGATAGGAACGGTGTTCCTGAACATTCCTACTGTATTTTTTTATGCTGAATCCGAATCTGAAGTCAAAATTCGAATATTCGAAAAAAAACGCACACACAGACAACCATATAGATTTCACGGTAGGGAAAAAAATTGTGACGATTCCAAACAAATGTAGCCATTTTTACGGAATAAAAAGATTTTGACTTTGACTTTGACTATAGGAACTGTGTTCCTGAAAATGGATACTGCAAGTTGGCAATAAGAACGGTTTGCATTCCAACAAAACTCCGCGCAAATCAAAATCTCCGCACATCGCCCGCTCAGTCCCTCATCGACCATCACTACGAGCGGACTTAGCGTCGTATACCTAGTCTTGCCATAAATACTGAAACAAAGAAAAAGAAAATTTTCTATTGCAAATAACATTTATTACTTTTACAGTGAGTTAGTTTAATACATAAATATAAAACAATTTAAAATATAAACAGCTTATTCGAAGTGGTCTCCATTGGCTGCCATACAGTCCTTTAAACGTTGAGGCCAGTTATCAATAGAAGCACGCACTCTTTCCATGGGAAAATTCTTCACTGCCAATCGTACGGATTGTTTTAGGGACTCCAAATTATCATGGCGTTTAGAGCAAGCCGTACTCTCTAAAACTAACCATAAATCATAATCCAGCGGATTAAGATCGGGACTAGACGACGGCCAATCTTCAGCTCTGATGAAGTCCGAAACGTTCGTTTCCAACCAAGACTGCGTAGACCGAGCTTTATGACCCGGTGCAGAGTCTTGCTGGAAGGACCATTCTTTGTTATTGAACATGGTGTTGTTAAGGGGCTTCACTATCTTCTCAAGAATGGTATCTTGATACACTTGTGCCGATGTTTTGATGCCTTTTTCACAAAAGTATGGCTCAGTCACTCCTTCATAGCTAATACCCCACCAAACCATTACTGAAGTCGGATAGTGACCACGTTGCACTCTGTCGATTAATTGGGAAGCTTCCTGAGAGCTTTGAAAATACGGTCATTTTGTTTGTTAAAATGTAGCTCAATTGTAAAAATTTTCTCATCCGTAAACAAAATTTTTCTGTGACCTCCCTTTGCGTACCGCTTCAGTAGTTGTTTCGATTTTACCACCCTATTCTTTTTTAAATTATCAGTTAAGAAATGAGCAGTACGTCTCTTATAGGCTGTAAGTCCTAAGTCATCTTTTAAAATACGCTACATGGTTCTAGGTGCTATGTTCGTCTCCTGAGATAAAATCTTTTGCTTTCGGACAGGATTTCTTCGAATTCTATCCCTTACTGCTTTGATCACCTTTTTCGTACGAACACTATGTGGACGGTCAGACCTTTTTCTGTCACAAACAGAGGAGGTCTCATTGTACCTACGAGTACCTCGTATTAATAGCCCGGTACACAAACATTTTACTAATACCAAGCGTATGGAGAGTTTTAAAAATTGCATTTGGCTCCATACCTACTTTGTGTAATGCAATCACAGCGATTCATTTCTCTTTATCACCCCACTCCATTTTAATATCGCAAAATATTGTACAATGTATTGGCGCCAAAATGAGAAAACCCAATGAACAATCATATAAAAATGACAGATTCCAAATTCAAATGTAATATTTTGTTTATTTTTAATTGTAACCGTATTTATGGCCAGACTAAGTATATTGTTGAAATGTCGACTTGGCTCATTAAATACTTACTAGAGTTACACTTGGTACATACTCGTACATTAAAGCGAATAATGGGATTACTATTGATGGGTATAATATTATTATTTGTAGCACAATAGTTTGTAAGAAAAAGTAAACATACTGTTTTAATTTTATACATGCATAACTTTCGAGCCTGGCATCACACCTATGAGCATGTACATCAACTTAAACACACATTCAATTCAAGACACAAACAAGACAACAGCACACCGCATCAAAGAATCGAGTGAGGACCGCATTTTATGGCGCTCGGTGCACTCTTCCTTTTTTTTATACCACTATGGTGTCAATAAAGCGTACGGTCTGCCGGGTGGTAAGCAGTTACCGTAGCCTATGGGCATTTGCAACACCAGGTGTCATTCGTGTGTTGCCGACACTTTAAAAACCTCTTCACGCCTTTCTTGAAGAACATCATGCTGGAGTCCCTTGGGACAACCTCAGCTGGGAGTTGATTCCACAACTTCAGTGTTGTCGGAAGAAAACTTCGCTGGAACCGCACAATACGCAACCATTGCGGTTCCAGTGTGTGAGGGTGAACTCCCCGCCGTCCGCGAGCGGTGCGGTGTAAAAAGAAGCTGTCGGCATCATATCGAATAATTCTTCAGGACACAACCCGTTGTACAATCGGTAGAACACAGAAAGGGAGGCAAAATCTCGCCTTAAAGTTAAGGGCTTAATACTGTCTGTAAGCTTGGGATCGCCGACAATTCTCATAGCTCGTCTCTGCACCGAATCACAAAGCCCTAGCTGGTATCCAGGTACCGCCCAAAGGTGACTACAGTACTCCATGTGCGGTCTGACTTGAGACTTGTATAATGTAAGTCTTTGTTCCGCACTGAAGTACTGCTTTGCTCTGTTGAGCACACCGAGTTTCTTAGACGCCAGTTTCTCCTTCTCCTCCAGGTGACTTCGGTATTGGACATCGCAATATGACCACATCGCAAGGGACCTGGCGAGAATATATACACACAGTTATAATAACCAGAACTGGCTAAGCATAAATAATATATAGAAACGTCAACCACAATCATTATATTCAGATATCTCATAATACTCAGGGGATACGAACGTATAGATAGAGATACCTCGCACAACAAAATAGGTCTAGCTGTAGGTCGACGGATGGACATAAATACATATGCCAGATAAATATTACAACCGTTTAAGGTCGATCAGATAATTAGTGATACATCACTAAGCCTTATCGCAGAAGCAATAGAGATCCCATCAACATTAATTCCCAAATACTAACTGGCGGTATTTCAAATTGACACAGAAAATTGGCCGTACGTTTGTATATCTTCACGCTAGGTATCTTGCTGGGTAGGCAGAGGAAACCAAGCGTTATAAGATGCAGACAGCTCAGCGTCTCAACTGGTTTGTTAACCACTTGACTTCGCATGAAGGCACCCCGCGATCACAAAAACGTCGAGCTCGGTGGCTCAGTCGTAAATAACGCGTCTATGACACCAAGTCGTCGTGAGTTCGATTCCCACACAAGGCAAACATTGTGTGCATGAACATGTCTGTTTGTCTTGGCCTGAATATTTTAAGAGAGGTAGGGCGCATCAAAGCAGCCTGCCTGTGATAGTACCTCCACCTCATAGAAAATCGCAGCCAAATAACAACTCCCTAAACGGTTGTTGTGTTACTGCGTGTGAGTGAGGTCACCAGTAAGCTCCCAAGGAGTTGTTGTGTAAGCAGTAGAGGAGACATCGCGCGATAATTAATGTATCACAAGCGTTAATAGGCTACGGTACCCGCTTTACATCAGGGGGCTTGCTTGTATGACTCCCGACGGAGTATAAAAAGTTGTGTTTTAATATCTATATAGATATTAAAACACAACCTTTTTTTATACTATTAGCGATTCAAACCTACTGACTAATGTGAAAATATTTTAACCAATAAACCGATAAGTGCCGCCATATTGATCGGCGAACATGCCAATAAAAACTGCGCGATCTACTTTTCCCCCCGACCCGTAGCGATGAATTGAGACACTATATAATTTCCGGCTCATCAAATCTCCATAGGTTATTTTCGTTCGTGGCCAGTGTAAAGATATATCAATAAACAATACCAATTCACAATAAGATTCTCCAGTTGAAATAAAAATGGAGCAGAACACACCCCACCCGTTAGTAATGGTACCTACCTTGTAAAGTAGCAATCATCTAATATTGCTTCCTTTTATTGCATTACTTCCCCGCCCGCCTACCAATTTCTTTTCAATTAGTCACGCAAATATTGTCTGGTAGAAATTCCATTGAGCATGTTTTTGTTCCTCTATTATTTTATGCACAATATAACCTAGACATGTATGTATGTGTATCTTCACGCCAGGTCCCTTGCGGGGTAGGCAGAGAGAACCGAGCGCCTTAAGGCGCGGTCCTTACACACTCTACTCGCTTCTTTAACATTAATATCTAACCTAATCATAATTCATTAATATATTATGTCAGCCGTAGAAATCGTTGAGTGTGCATGAGAAGAGTAATGAATGTTACAGAAGCGACTGAAATGTGTAAGGATCGAATCATGACGTGCTCGGCTCTGGCTGCCTATAGTGCAGTCAATCTATATATATAAAAATGAGTGTTTGTCTGTATGTCCTCTATGGACTCAAAAACGGCGGGGCAGATTTTGATGAACTTTTCAGTGACTCTTCTGGTTAGCCCAGCAGATGATCCTCTGAAGTTTGGTAGCGATCAAATCACCCGTGCGAAACCGGGGCGGATAACTAGTATGGTATAAAAATAGGTCGATCTTTAAAAATTTTTGAATAACAACCGATCAGGCTGAAACAGGATGCATTCGATGGGGAAAAATGTAATGTAGACAAAAGGACCCCAAATTATTTTTGTACACACCGTATTCCCCCCCCCCCCCCCCATAAAAAAATACATCATAATTGGATGAAACGGTGGACTCGGGGGTTTTTGGGATCGCTGATTACGATCCCGACAAAAAAGCTGGATGAACAGCATGTGGGGTTAATTAGAGGAGGGCGGGTGGAGTATTTATGGAATTCGGGATCGTAATCAGCGACCCCAAAAACCGTTTCCCCAAGTCCAAGTGATGGATTTTTTCAAAAATGCTGGATGAACACATGGGGGTTAATTAGAAGAGGGTGGATGAGGAATTTGGGAAATCGGACGACGGGATCGTGATCAGCGACCCTGAAAACTCCCGAGTTGACGTTTTTAGGCCTATTCGGCAGTATTATTCAATTATTTTCTCAATTTTTATTTATTGGGGTGGGGGGGTGGGGGATATGTTGTAGACAAAAAAATTTTGGGGTCCTTTTGACTATATATTTTTCCCCATGAATGCATCCTGTTTCAGCCTGATCGGTTGTTATTAAAAAATAATGAAGTAAATAACACCGTATTGACTCCACTATTACCCCGCAAGGGATTTGGCGTGAAGTTATAGATAAATAGATGTATGTATATCTTCACACCAGGTCCCTTGCGGGGTAGACAGAGGGGACCGAGCGCCATAAGACTCGGTCCTTACACACTTCACTCGCGTCTGTAACATTCATAGCTTCATTTTCATGCACGCTCGCCGATTCCTAGGGCTCCTGGCAAAACATAAACCACAACCAATTTGGTCATGGTTAGTCTTGGTCTTTCTCGGCTCCTACATACTTTCGCTTTCGCATTGTATTATTATGTGTTTCATCATTCTTTCATCCTGTATTCTTACTGCATGTCCGAACCAACGGAGCATGTATTTTCTTATCTTAACACGGACACTCTCTTTCAGACCAACTCTCCTTCTTGCGTCATCATTACGAACGCGATCAGCAAGCATTGTGTCACAAAATTTGTGCAATCCTCGCATCTCGACCGCATTGATATGTATTAAAAACCAGTTGAGAATGCGCAAGCTTGCAGTGCCAGAGGAACACCTGGCTCGTCAATTATATAACAATTTTTTTTTTTTATTTGTCGGCCATTTTGAACATGTTCCTTAAGAGATAGGAACGGTGTTCCTGAACGTTCCTATTCTACTTTTTTATGCTGAATCCGAATCTGAAGTCAACATTCGAATATTCGAAAAAAAAGCGACAGACAAACACACAGACAAGCATATAGATTTCATATAGGAACGGTATTCCTGAAAATATGTATCCTGAACTATCACAGATGTCTGTTATACGACCTGTCCATGAGCTGGGATCGGATAGTGAATACTCTGAACCCTCCACTACACTACTCGCGAAGTTGTTTCGATGCGCTGCTTCGATGAAGTACTGGTCGAAATTGCCCGAGGACGGAAGTAGGGGACCATACACTCCTGCAAACTCGCGAGATGTTCAGTCGGCCCGCGCCCGCACACTATACAACGTGAACATCGTACAAGTGCAGCCACTGTTGCATGTGCACACTCGCGTATCATAACTACGTACGTTTATCACTCGACAAAAATTAAGAAAAATTAATAAAAATAATGACAAATGAGTTCTGTGAAATGCAGGCACGTGCGCTTACGACAACGTTTAGATGCAAATGAAGCGAGTCGAGTAGCGTAGTAGGATGCTTCTTGTTAGAACTCCGGGCCGCTTCGTGTAACAACTCCGGGACGCTTCGTGTTACAACTCCGGGACGCTTCGAGTCCTTTGACTCGGGCACAAACTCGTTGTCGGTCAACGAGCGGAAGTAGCTCGAGGCGAGACGAGATTGCACCAAACGCACCGAAGTGCCTCTACACTCTGTTATTCGTTTAATTTCGATCAACTTCGCGAGTAGTGCAGTGGGCTTTGGAGCAAGATCCCAGGGCTCCAGACGTCACTTATTTTCTGATGAACGACAGGTGTAAGATTGAGTTGTGTTAGTATACCCTATGATCGTATACCTGCTAGTTTGGCCAGGCAGCCATTTTCCAGATATCATATTTTGTACTAGCTCGGTGGCGCAGTGGTTAATAACGCGACTTTGACACCAAAGCTCGTGGGTTCGATTTCCACCCAGGAAAAACTTTTGTGTGCATGAACATGTCTTTTTGTCTTGGTCTGGGTGTTTTAAAGAGAGGTAGGGTGCATTAAAGCCGTCCGTCTGGGGAAGTACCTCCACTTCCCAGAAAACTGAAGCCAAATAGCAACTCTCTGGAGGGTTGTTGTGTTGCTGCATGTGAGTGAGGTCACCAGGAAGCTCCTAATGTATTGCTGTGTTGTATTACAAGTGTTCGTAGGCTACGGTAACAGCTTTACATCAGGTGCCTTCAGGTTCATCAGGGCCGGGTGCTTGTATGTCGCCCGACGTTGTATAAAAAAAATAATCAAAGTACGTAAAAATGCTACTCAACTTAACTCACTTAAATTCAGACAGCTGTTTTTTACGTATGTGTTACACTTTTTTTTTACACAACGTCGGTAGGCATACAAACATACCGTGCACCTGATGTAAAGCGTTATTGTGTAATATGTTGAGACACTGTAAAACATACAAGACAGTTTGTGACATCCTCTTTTTTTCATTTAAGTACAAATATTTGGGAACCACTGTGTGCAGGCTGTGACACGCGGCCGTATGTTAAAGGGAATGATTATGTCGATAAAATATCGGAATGTGACAGTGACACTTATCAAGTGTGGCATGTTACCGCTATATGTAAATAAAATATATGTTGATGTAGGGCGTTTCAAATCAGCCTGTCTGAGGAAGTATCTTCACCTCACGGAAAACCACAGGCAAATAACAACTCCTTGGAAAGTTGTTGCATTCCAGAGTGTGAGTGTGTTTGACCTAAGCTCCAAAGAAGTAGCAGAGGTGGAATCACGCAAGTGAAATTTATGTATTGCAAGCGTTCATAGGCTACGAAACCCGCTTTACACCAGTGGGCCGTATGTTTGAATGTCCCTGATGTTGTATAAGAAAACGGTTTTCCGTCTTCTTTTTCTTCTTCCAAGCGTCATTTTCGTTTCAGCCCATATTCGTCCACTGCTGAACACAGGCCTTCAGTCTAGAGAGCCATTCCTTTCCATCATGTGCCACCAGCATCGACTCCCTAAAAACCTGTTGAGGTCGTCGCTCCATCTAGTGCGGGTCGTCCCACACTGCGTGTACCAGGAGGCCAATTCTACTAAAAACCTGCAACTGCACGTTTACGCTTGTCATTTGAGTTGTGCAGGAGTAGTGCAGTGCCACTACGTTTATTCTATTAAATTTTCTGCACTGCATCTACGCTGCAACTGAATGTGTATCCTGCAAATGAACTACTTAACTCCTGTCATGTTACCATATTTCAATCTAATAAATTGGATTTTTACTTAATGTTGACTTCTATAGTTTCACACCCGATTGCCCTTGGTTGCCGTGGAGGTATTTATAACTGAAAAGAAGCTTTACTTCATCATATATTTCCACAAATATCTCCCAAAACAAAACAATAATATTAATCACCGCTTCAAAATATTAATTTTTCTTCGCAGAAGTTGCTTGAAACTAACGTTAGCAAAACTGCAGATGAACTCCTTCAAAACTTCTGTCATCGGTATACAAATGTAAAAACAAAAATAACAGAATACGATTATATTGCAGGAAAAGTGCAGGTGTAGTGCAGGTTTTTAATAGAATAGCGAGTTGCTGCAACACCACTACGGTACGGGGACGTCATTCCAGAACCTTTCTTCCCCAGCGGTTGTCGGTTCTGTGAACTATGTGGCAAGCCCATCGGCAATTCAGCTTACTTATCCTTCGAGTTATGTCGGACATCTAGCGTTACCCCTTTTCATAATCTATTGTATTAACAGAAGAGGTGATGATAAATGGTGTCTGTGCTGAGTAGCGCTGAGGGCCCGCGGCTGGTCGGAGGCGTCGCCAAATGATGCCACTAGTAGATACCTTTATTATTATTTTTTATACCACTCAGGTGGCAATCAAGCATATGGCGTGCCTGATGGTAAACAGTCACCATCACATTTGCAACACCAGGGGCGTCACTTATGCGTTGCCGACCCTATAAAAACTGTCTCAGTATATAATATAATGCTAGGATTGCCTCTGATCAAGCAATACGCGTTATGTCGCAGTAATGTATTCAGTTGCTGTTAAACACTCTAATCAGCCAATATGCTACATAAGATTGACGGGGTTCGCTACCTAAGCCTAAGTATTTGACAGAGATACTGATACTTTACATGGAACGACTGCCCAGATCTCGACAATTCAGAGGGAAACCAGGCCTTTCTTTGGTGAGGTTGGTCTCTTGAATACAATTTCTTGGACGCGCGGGTTTCCTCACGATGTTTTCCTTAACGCTGAGCAAGTGATAATTACAAGTAGTAAATCTGAAAACATTGAATTGTACATCCCCACGCCAAGATTCTAACCGGGTACCAGTCGGTTAAGAGGCCGGTTTTTTATCCACTGAGCTACCACAGCTCTTCAACCAACTGTTTTTTCGTATTGTATCATAGTGTGACTATGTATTGTGGTACAAATGAACAATAAATGAATATTACTGGACAAATTACACAGCGCCATCTAGCCCCAAAGTAAGCGAAGCTTATGTTGTGGGTACTAGATAACTTGAGACTTTGTACAAAAGTCGCCTGCGTGGGTGCCTCTGTTTCACCTATTTCTACCGCCAAGCAGCTACGAGATATTTATATAGCTGTGTTCCGGTTTGAAGAGTGAGATATGGCAGAAAAAATACTGGGTACTGTGATGAAACATCCTTAGGTCACAAGATGCGGGCTTGTTTGCGAATCTAGTGGTATAGAAAAAAACTGATAAACATACTCGTACATTTTTTTGTATACAATACTTACAATAGATAGAAATCACCCAGACCAAGACAAATAGACATGTTAATGCAAATAAATGTTTGTCTTGTGTGGGAATCGAACCCACGAACGTTGGTTTCAAAGTAGCATTACTAACTACTGTGCCACCCAGTTCGTCTTTTCGAACTCGTCATAAACGGTTTTAGTAGAATATTTATATATATTTTCAAAATACACCTACCGTAATACAGTAAATTGATCGTGTTTTATCAGAAGGTTGTGTCCGAAACCCTAGGAACCGGCGAGCGTACATCAAAAGAGCCATACATGTTAATGAAGGGCGTGAGGTATGTAAGCGTCTGTTAGCATTTAGTTCTTTCCGCCTACCCCGTAAGGGACCAGCCGTGAAGATATTCATACAAACATTTATATAAAAATTACGAAAGTATTTTGTGTTAGTTATTCAAAGAGTATTTACAGATATCGCACCATTGTAGGTACTTATCGGATTTACTCGAAGAAATGGAATATCGAGAAACTTTTCGTAGTATTTTTAGAGAGCCTATAATGGCGTATTATTAGATTTTGCTTCTTTGTTTTTAAAAGTATTTATTTAATTTCCTCACCGCAATGAAGAAAGAAATATTTATTGGCAGAAACCACTAAAGCAATACAAATAATAAAAAAAAAGTGGTGCACAAAGAAAAATGGGTGAAAATACATATAAAAATATGTGTATTACAATGGCTGCCAACAAGGTGCCTTCTCAGCATCATGTCGGAATACTCGGTATGTACTAATAGTGGTAGTATAAAAGGTTGTTATTTAAATAATTGAATAATTGTCCTTTATTGTAAACGTACTTTTGGAATTTTAATTTAATTCTTAGAAATCCTAACTGACGACAGACTTTTTACCGTCATATATTTTATTTTTAATGTCATATAAGATCCGCTTTGCACCATAAGGGACAATCCGATTCAGTATCCTCTCATTGGTCTGTTTATTCAACAAGCTAAAGACAGCTGCGGTGTGATTTTGGTATTGTTGTTTAATGAGGGATAATAATACCAGTGGTAGACTATGTACAAAAGTCATCTGCGTGGGTCAGAGGTACTAGATCACTTGAGACTTTGTACAAAAGTCGTCTGCGTGGGTACCTCTGTCTCACCTATTTCTACCGCCAAGCAGATATATTTATATAGCTGTGTTTCGGTTTGAAGGGGAGATATGGCAGAGAAATTAACAAACATGACGAAACAGCCTTAGGTCACAAGATTGGCAGCGCGCGAGGAACATCCCCGTGGTGTTGCGAGCGTCATTGGGCTACGCTAACCGTTTCCCATATAATGCAGGTCGCATGCTCGTTTGCCAATCTTCTCCTATAAAAAATGAGTATGAACGGTACCTAATTTAGAGCATTTTGATGTAAGACCAATTTGACGTAAATAAAACAGTATTGTCTCATCAGTTACGTTGAAGGCTGTTCCTAATTCTCCCGTAGTTTGAAAGGTACCTGCTTCCATTATTACTGTCAATTCATTAACTTTCATCTCGAATCAGCCACGGTGCTCATTAATGAAAATTAATGAAAGAAAAAGAATTAAAATTTTCAGAATTGAAGCAATCTAATCAAAAATACACAGTGGGCTCACTTACGGTAGGTACCTTGTCCATACATGTCGTTGATATTGGATGCCGTCTGTATCGCGTTAGTGCTCCGACGGTCCTCTTATTCATTAATAACGAAAAATTTCGATTTTTCCACATCATAGGTCAACAAACACAAGTCATAGAAAAATCGAATACAGAAATAAATGAATAACAGAGTTAAAAAAAACATATCTATGTTATGAACACGTACATAATAAAAATATTTTTGTATTTCGAAATCTAAATACAACGGAAAATATCACCTGAACTGATAGAAATGAAGAAAATATATGATTGAGTTGGACTCTACGTTAGTTGTATCCAGGACCGTTAATCAATTTAAAAACGTGTTTCAAGCAGTTATTTGGTTTTTCCTAGCGTTCATTTTCTACGCTCCAAAGTCCGTTCGACGTACAATGGAAGTTTACACAATGAGATAAAGCGTTTGTTGGAAACCCGCTGGTCGCATTAACTTTCGCGGCGAAACTGTGCACTATTGTTTGATAAGTGAAGATAACATACGAAGTTTCCTTGAGAGTTGAGTTTCACGTGTTTTTTGACTATCGGCGTAAAATATTTCTTTAGTTTTTGAAGTGATAACTTCTTATGGGGGCGTAAACCACTTCGTTACGTAATGCGTTACGGCGCCAGTCTGTCTGGTTTCCCTTTCTCTCACGCATAAGGTAGCTTGGGAGCAATGGGAGCTTATTATACATAGGTAGCTTAAAGGATATAATCTATTGTTTTAATCATCGACTTTAAGTATTTTTTTATTAATCGATTGTAAATACCTCTTCAACTCCTAAGTCCGAAATAATAAAGTATGTTTTCAAGTGACATCACTTTTAGAGCTAAATAACAACTCGCTAGACAGTTGTTGCATTCCTTCGTGTGAGTGAGATCACCAGTAAGCTCCTAAGGAGTAGTTGCTGTGTTAGCAGCAGACAAGGCATCGCTCGAGTCACACTTAATGTATTACAAGCATTCATAGGCTACGATAACTGCTTTCAACTCGGTGTGCTCAACAGAGCTAAACAGTACTTCAGCGCGGGGCAAAGGCTTATGTTATATAAGTCCCAAGTCAGACCGCATATGGAGTACTGTAGCCACCTTTGGGCGGGAGCACCTGGATACCAGCTAGGACCTTGTGACTCGATACAGAGACGAGCTGTGAGGATTATCGATGATCCTGGACTCACACACGGCATTGAGCCCTTGAGTTTGAGAAGAGATTTTGCTTCCCTTTGCGTGTTCTACCGGCTGTATAATGGGTTGTGTTCTGAGGAGTTGTTCAACATTATACCAACAGCCTCGTTTTACAATCGCACAGCTCGCCGGCGGCTGGGAGTTCATCCGCACACACTGGAACCGCAATGGTCGCGCACTGTGCGCTACACGAGAAGTTTTCTACCGAGAACTATTATGTTGTGGAATGAGCTCCCTGCCGAGATTTTCCCAAGGGACTACAGTATGGGGTTCTTCAAGAAAGGCGTGAAGAGGTTCTTACAGGGTCGGCAACGCAAGAGTGACACCCCTGGTGTTGCAAATGCCCATAGGCTACGGTAACTGCTTACCATCAGGCAGGCCGTACGCTTGTTTGCCACCTTAGTGGTATAAAAAAAAAAAAAAAAAATTTCATCAGGTGGGCCGTATGCTTGTATGCCTTCCTTCAACACCTGGTGTATTCTTCCGATTAACAAACGAGAGTCTATCTAAGGAGACATATGATATATCAAAAAATTACGGGTTTGTCGTCCTTCGAGGCAAAAATGTGCCCGTGGCGGGGGAAGATCCGCTTCTCCATTACAAAAGTTGATCACTGTACACGTGTCCATAAGTATTGTCATCGAAAGAAGCAGACAGGCGCATTTAGGTTTTTAAAATTAGTATTTAACTAGATTACCAGTACATTCGCCCATTCGCGTCCGTCGCTGACCGCACCTAGCCCAAAAGATAATAAATATAAGAGATAAGTATAACCTACTTACATAATATTATACACAAATATATATTTGTTTTTTATACAACGTCGGAAGACATACAAGCATACGTATCACCTGATGTAAAGCGGTCACCGTAGCCTATTAACGCTTGTAACATATTAAATATCGGGATGCCGCCTCTGCTGCGTACACAGCTACTCCTTAGGAGCTTACTGGTGACCTCACTCACATGCAGGAACACAACAACCCTGTAGGGAATTGTTATTTGCGGATTTCTGCGAGGTCCTTTCCCAGACGGGCTGCTTTGATGCGCCCTACATATATATATATACATACACTCGTATATTTTAAGGTTAAAATTCTTTAGTTTTATTGTGACGAGCTCGGTGGCGCAGTGGTGAAACGCGCTGTTACGCTACTTTGACACCAACGCTCGTGGGTTCGATTCCCACACAGTACAAACATTTGTGCGCATGAACATGTCTGTTTGTATTGGAGTGGGTATTTTCTATGTATAATAAGTATGTATTTACAAAAAAAAAAATGTATTTACGTATGTTTATCAGTTGTCTAGTACACATAACACAAGCTTCGCTTACTTTAGGGCTAGGTGGCGCTGTGTAATTTGTCCGACAATATTTATTTATTTATTATATTGAAGTAATTATATTCTATTTACAATACTACTTTATTATTGACCTAGCAGATTTCACTTTCCAGTACAGATATGGTCGGCATCTGAAGCAGATGTTTGATTTACGCGATTCTTCTAGACTTAGTAGATATGAGTATTTAAATTGTTAATCTCACGCATCTGCTTTTAAGTTCTAATATCATTATTTATTAAGAAGAACCCTAATGCTTACTTTAATCTTCATGGGGACCACAGCAACAACTTCTATCTCAGGTTGTGTTCCTGCTAGTAAATAAGTCCACGAAATATTACAATAATTAAATTCGAGATAATCAACATCATCGGAAGGTAACGTCTGGCGCTATACAGCAAGCGTGCATGAGAAGAGCTATGAATGTTAAAGAAGCGAGTGAGCCGCCATGACTCTGTCTTTACACATATCACTCGCTTCAACCATCGTAGCTTTTTTCAAGCACGCTCGCCGATTTCTATGGCTCCAGACATTACCTTGTGATAAAACACCACTAATTTGGTCATAGTATTATTGGCCTTCCTCGGTCAATAATACTATGACCAAATACTATGGCCTTCCTTCTTCTTTCGCGTTGTATATCTGTTTCGTAATTCTTTCATGCATTATTTCTTTTATTATTATATTCTACGTCGGAAGCCATACAAACATACGGCTCACCTGATGTAAAGCGGTTAGCGTAGCCTATGAACGCTTGCAATGCATTAAGCTCGCGCGCGATGCCACGTCAGCTGCTATCACAGCAACTCTTAGGAGCTCACTGGTGACTTCGTACTCACACGCAGAACCACAACCGTCTAGGGGGTTGTTATTTGGCTGCGGTTTTCTGTGAGGTGGAGGTACTTATCCCAGACGGGCTGCTTTGTTGCGCGCTACCAGTTTAAAAAACTAGACCAAGGCAAACACGCATGTTCATGCACATGAGCGTTGATGTCAAAAAGAAAAAAAAAGTAAAGTAACAGCGCGTTTCGCCACTGCGCCACCGAACTCGTCGTGTTTCCATGTGTGCGAACTCACCAATTATATACCTAGTCTTGCCATAAATACTGAAACAAAGAAAAAAAAAATCTATAACAAATAACATTAATTACTTTTACAGTGTGTTAGTTTAATACATAAATATAAAACATTTTAAAATATAAAAAGCTTAAGCGAAATGGTCTCCATTGGCTGCCATACAGTCCTTTAAACTTTGAGGCCAGTTATCAATAGAAGCACGCACTCTTACCATGGGAAAATTCTTCACTGCCAATCGCACGGATTGTTTTAGGGACTCCAAATTATCATGGCGTTTAGAGCAAGCCGTACTCTCTAAAACTGACCATAAATTATAATCCAGCGGATTAAGATCGGGACTAGACGACGGCCAGCTCTGATGAAGTCTGAAACGTTCGTTTCCAACCAAGACTGCGTAGACCGCGCTTTATGACCCGGCGCCGAGTCTTGCTGGGGGGACCATTCTTGGTTATTGAACATAATGTTGCTAAAGGGCTTCACTACCTTCTCAAGAATGGTATCTTGATAGACTTGTGCCGATGTTTTGATACCTTTTTCACGAAAGTATGGCTCAGTCACTCCATCATAGCTAATACCTCACCAAACCATCACTGAAGTCGGATAGTGCTCACGTTGCACTCTGTCGACTAATTGGGAAGCTTCCTTAGAGGTTTGAGCATAAGTACGGTCATTTTGTTTGTTAAAATGTTGCTCTCAAGGAACAAAATTTTTCTGTGTCCTCCCTTTGCGTACCGCTTCAGTAGTTGTTTCGATTTTACCACCCTATTCTTTTTTAAATTATCAGTTAAGAAATGAACAGTACGTCTCTTATAGGCTGCAAGTCCTAAGTCATCTTTTAAAATACGCGACATGGTTTTAGGTACTATCTGAAGATATCTGTGCTATCTGAAGAAAGCAAAAGATTTTGCTTTCGGACAGGATTTCTTCGAATTCTTTCCACCTTTTTCGTACGAACACTACATGGACGGCCAGATCTTTTTCTGTCACAAACAGAGGAAGTCTCATTGTACCTATTAATAGCCCGGTACACAAATATTTTACTAATACCAAGCGTATGGAGAGTTTTAAAATATGCATTTGGCTCCATACCTACTTTGTGTAATGCAATCACAGCGATTCGGTTCTCTTTATCACCCCACTCCGTTTTAATATCGCAAAACATTGTAAAATGTATTAGCGCCAAAATGAGAAAACACAATGAACAATCATATAAAAATGACAGATTCCAAATTCAAATGTAATATTTTGTTTATATTTAATTGTAACCGTATTTATGGCCAGACTAAGTATATGTCGCATGCGATCATGACTATGAATGTTTTAAAACGAAACAAAAGCGCGCGAACAGTGACGCGCTTTGGCAGAATCACACTCGACACTGAGAGAAAAGAAGTGTCAGTGCAAACGGCGCGGCTAGTGACTACGTCTTGGGACTGTCCTCTCGTTTCATATTTTCCTGAACATTGATTATAAGTGTTGATTTAAATTTATATTGCATTGGATTTCTCGCTGCACGTCTATCCACCATATATCGGATAGATCAAAAAAATCATACGAATACGATATATATAATACCAAAAATGTCTTCTCTTATCATAATCATCGATTGATTTGAGACTGCGTGAAGGTGCCAGTAGCCGTAACACGAATGTGTGCGTGTGTAACAAGAAATGACGTACTTTGTGCCGCCGCCCGCCCCGCTCATCGCGGTCCGCATCGCTTTCCGCCGATATCGTGAAATACGCATCACGTTCCCATTATGTTTATTTCGCTAATCAATACAAGATGTAAGGTTTCCACAGAAATAAGAAGCCATTTTAATATAGCAACGTCCCCTATAATTACATGCCGCAGGCGAAAAGATGTTTTGGTAAGCTTGACGAATCAAACTGAATATTTTCTTCGTATTTCAATGCTTCAGCAATCATATCATATCAATGGAAATGGATAATTGAAAAAATAAGATTTGCTTTTGTAATTTAATAACTTGTTATGACTGTGAAAATTGTTTGGTTGATATGGAAACTTTAATGATTTGAGCACTGTTACTCCAATGGATAAGTACCACCTATTAAACGACTCGTCGCTGGTTCGAATCCCGGTACCACAAAAGTCGTGTTTTCAATTTTATGTTATAACTACTCGTAGCTGTGCCCGCGACTTCGTCCGCGTGGAATATTATTTGTTTATATTAATAAAAATAAATAAAATTTCTAAAATAAAAGTCGCCCAAATTACTCCTTATTACATCAGCTATGTGCCAGTGAAAGTCCCGTCAAAATCGGTCCAGCCCTTTCAGAGATTAGCCGGAACAAACAGACAGACAGCCAAAAATTGTAAAAATATTAATTTCGGTACATGTACCGTGTATATATCCATATGCATTTAGTAAAAAGCGGTTATTTTAATATTACAAACAGACAATCCAATTTTATTTATCTGTATAGATGTATAGATTATCACTAGCGGTGAAAGGTAACATCGCGAGGAAAGAAGATCTAATTTTGCCTCGGGGTTGTGGAGGTCTGACAGCAATCATCAAGGATCGTCATCGAATGCTCGGAGTATGTCAACATTTACAGCAACTGTATGGTGCCCCACATTGATTCTGGGTTCTTGAGAGATTAGTTTGCCCGTTTCCCGTAATTGCCGGAGGGTATTCTAAAGTATTGTAGAATAGACTCCGAAATTGAAACAATTTTTTCATTTAACTTTACAAAGGGCGGCTTGCACCATATCACTAAATAATACTTTAATGCAAATTAAATTTCACGTTTAAGTCATTGCAACGCCTTGCACCACGCTAATTAGATTTCTAAACCGATTTAGGGAACTGTCGGAATTAAACACCCCATAACGGCTATTTAGCAGAGCTAAATACGTTTCGCGCCATATAAACTTAAGATTTGACATTTATTTTGAGAGGTTATGTTTGTTGTATGACTGGTGTACCTATTGTTTTGAATTTATTACAATTATGTATATTAGAGGTTTTTATTCGGATGATAATGAAGAAATAATAGAGTTTATATTAAAATGAATTAATACAAGAACCAATTGTTTCGAGACCCTGAGTGATAAAAAATCATAAGAAAGTTGCGACTAAAGAAAGAAACTGTACATAGTTAATAGATTCAGGCGTTACTTTGCGAAAGTCAAATTTACAGGCAATTTGATCCAAACTACTTTGTGTGCTTCCGCTCCCGATTAGTTCATGCGAACTACTGCCGGCCGGCACCCACCCACTACCGAATACGTAGCATGTTATTCTAACGACTAACATCTACAGCGCCTGAGGATGCCTCGTGGAGAGGCGAAACACGTGTCGCGGAGACGACCGGAGCAGCCAGGGCAACAACGTTGGCGGGTGCATGCGGTTCACATTTCAGATGGCGAACACTCGCAGAGACGACCGGAGCAGCCATGGCAGCGGCGGCATGCATCTACTAACGGTGGTGGGTGGGTGCCGGCCGGCAGTAGTTCGCATGAACTAATCGGGAGCGGAAGCACACAAAGTAGTTTGGATCAAATTACCAGAAACTGTACAAACTTATGTACCCACGTATGTCTCTTTGTATCAAAAAATGACAGGCTGGTTCCTATTTTTGCGTACTTGTGCCGTAGAAAAGAAATATTTTTGACAAGCTCGATGGCGCAGTGGTGAAACACGCTGTTACGCTACTTTGACACCAATGCTCGTGCGTTCGATTCCCACACAGTACAAACATTTGTGTGCATGAACATGTCTGTTTGTCTTGGTCTGGGTATTTTCTATGTATAATAAGTATGTATTTACAAAAAAAATGTATTTACGTATGTTTATCAGTTGTCTAGTACCCATAACACAAGCTTCACTTACTTTGGGGCTAGACGGCGCTGTGTAATTTGTCAGACAATATTTATTTATTTATTTTGTTCAAAATTGGCGTCAATCGCGGTACTTACAATAAACACGTTTAGGTAAATGATCTTCAAAACAGCTTCGTTCAAGTTTACTAATCGCAATCATGTTAAACACATTTAACGATTTAAACGTATTTGGGTAAATTTATTTGGGTTATAGAGGTTTTTGGGGAGTCGATGGATGCGGGTGGCATAGAATCGGGACGAATCGCACTCTAGAGGAGAGACCTTCAGCAGTGGACGAATACGGCCTGAAATGATGGTAATGAGTAACAAACACTACAAAAACTTAACAATAACCACAACTGGTGAAATTCGTATTCATATAATCATTTTAAAATGGGGTAGTTTAATTAAAACTTGCAATTATCTCGAACTATCCTGTGAATTTCAATAAATTAATATTTATGCATTAGCTTTTATTTTAACGCCCTAAAAATAAAAAATGAACTTTCAAAATCTAATTAAAATTTTTATTACATTATACACCACTAGTCATAATTAAAATAAATACTAATGCCAATATAATAGCGTTTTTACTAAATATATAATATAAATATAATATGATATATATGATACTTGTACCAAAAAAGCATTTTTTTTCGTCTGTCTGTTTGTTGCGGATAATTTTTGAAATCGATTTTGACGGAACTTTTACTGGCAGACGTTAGAACTAGTAACTTAAGATACTTTTAATTTATAAAAACCAGTTCGTCGAATAAACTTCCATGAAATTGTAAACAAATAACAATTTCACGCAGGCGAAATCGCGGGGGCCGCTAGTATACAATAAAATGTCATTTGCTGTTACGCAATTTTCAGATTCCGTGAATATTTTTCCTTTTTTTATACTATCTACCTACGTCGGAAGGCATGCAAGCATATGGTCCACCTGATGTAAAGCGGTTACCATAGCCTATAAATGCTTGCAATACTTATAGTAATACTAGCGCAATGCCACCACTACTGCTAACACAGCAATTCCTTACGAACTTACTAGAGACCTCTCACACACGCAGGAATACAACAACCCTATAGGGAGTTATTATTTGGCTGCGGTTTTTCTGAGAGAAGAAGGTCCTTCCCCAGACGGGCTGCTTCGACGTACCGTACCTCTCTTAAAAACACCCAGACCAAGACAAACAGTCATGTTCATTCACAACATGTTTGTGATGTATGGGAATCAAACCCACGAGGGTTGGCGTCAAAGTAACGTAACAACGCCTTTCACCACTATGCCACCGAGATCGTCATAGTTATCACTTGCTTGTCGGTGACAGAAAACATCGTGAGGAAACCCACACTTCCAAGAAATTATATTTTGCGGTTATTCTGTGAGGTGGGGTGGAGGTACTTCTTCTGGCGGGCTGCTTTAATGCGCCCTACATCTCAAACACATAGATCAAGGCAAACAGACATGTTGATGCTCACAAATATTTGTCCTGTGCGAAAATCGAATCCACGAGCGTTGGTGTCAAAGCTCGTTCAGTTCTGAAATAAAACATTAAAAGACATTTACAAGATGGCCTTAAAAAGGAATTGAATTGAATATCTATGTATGCATTAGTGTCGTATGTACCGCGCGGGCCTTATAAAATTCAGCGGAGCGCCGTGTCGAGACTTTATAACTTATTCAGTGTCTGTCGCCTTTAGGCGGCAACAAACTGATTCAATTTGCGGAGGTGACAGCGCTAAACTGGTTAAGTGTAAGTACCTATACGTAATGTGTTAGGGTTGGCACTTTAATGTCGATAATATTTCGAAACTGGTCTGAAAGAAAGTGTCGATGTCAAGTTGAGAACAACATGCTCCGTTAATTCAGATATGTAGAAAATAAGAGGAAAGATACAAACAGATACACGACGCGAACGTAGAAAGTGCATAAAAAAAAGTGCTATGAATGTTAGAAGCGGATGAGGTTTGTAAGATAATAAATAAATAATAAATAAATATTGTCGGACAAATTACACAGCGCCATCTAGCCCCAAAGTAAGCGGTGCTTGTGTTATGGGTACTAGACAACAGATAAACATACGTAAATACATTTTTTTTTTGTAAATACATACTTATTATACATAGAAAATACCCAGACCAAGACAAACAGACATGTTCATGCACACAAATGATTGTAATGTGTGGGAATCGAACCCACGAGCGTTGGTGTCAAAGTAGCGTAACAGCGCGTTTCACCACTGCGCCACCGAGCTCGTCATGATCCTGATCATATGGCGCTAGAGCATCTCTACCTACCCCGTAAGGGACTTGATGCAAAGATATGGATGGATTTTTAAAGCGCTAAACTTATTAATAATTATTACGCAGCACATACAACATCTATATATTTTTTAAGAAATCGCATATCATACTTCAATCAATAGTCAAATCCGAAGCAGCGCAGTGTGCACATTGTTGAGAGCTTACTGATACTGCCATTCTTTTTCAGCGATCAGATACTCTGTAGTATTTGCCCTTTTTCTCAAGCCATACCCTTACGTACTACCTAACAGACGACTGCCACTACAAAGTAGCTGTGTAATGTTTTTTTCTTCAATCTACACATTTTTTTATAATCAGCCATATTGTTTTTTATTATGATATCAAATATCATATGTTACCCGGGATAACATAAGGATTCAAACAATACCTAATACATCTGAATCGGTTAAGATGTTTATTAATTACTAGCTATCCGCCCCGGCTTCGCACGGGTGATATGATCGCTACCAAACTTCACAGGATCACCTGCTGGGCTAACCTGAAGATTCACTGAAAATTTCATCAAAATCTGCCCAGCCGTTTTTGAGTCCACAGAGGACATACAGACAAACATTTATTTTTATATATATAGATAGGGGAAAGAAATTCTCACAAACGTACATACATGAATCATGACATTTTCATTTTAATCAACATTACCGTAACTTTTTTGAGGCAGTCATGTAACTAACGATTGCGCTGGTGATTATGTCAAAAGGGCCTAAGTGCGATACTTTTGACGCAGTGGCGAAATGCGCTGTTATGTTACTTTGACACCAACGCTCGTGGGTTGGATTCCCACACAGGGCAAACATTTGTGTGCATGAACATGTCTGTTTGTCTTGGTCAGGGTGTTTTTAAGAGAGGTAGGGCGCAATCAGCCCGTCTGTGGAAGTACCTCCACCTCACAGAAAACAGCAGCCAAATAACAACTTGTTGTTACGTTCCTGCCTGTGAGTGAGGTCACTAGTAAGCTCCTAAGGGGTTGCTGTGTCAGCAGCACAGGTGGCATCACGCGAGTGATAGTTGAATGTATTGCAAGCGTTCATAGGCTACAGTAACCGCTTTACATCAGGTGGGCCGTATGCATGTATTCCTTGCGACGTTGTATAAGAAAAAATAGTCGAACTACTGTTATATCTATATACTGCGGTATACTGTATTCTCGCACAAAAAGTACATAAAACATTTGCAAGCCTAACCGTGACAGCGCACTTTATACTGGTCCCCTAGGAAAAACCCACGTAGTAATAAGGCATACGCTCCAACTCAGCAAATGTGAATTTTACACTGTTTGTCGAGAAGTTATCCTAAGGGCCTTAACCCCACTACGTTTAGCGGAATATGGGATTCTTCGGCAGTCACCATCACCTTTCAATCTTCGAATAGCAATCTGATTTTGACTTGACATTAGTAAATGCGATATATTTCTTCACGCTTCACGCGTACCTTGTTCTCAGCGTGTATTGTCCCAGATATATGTTGGATATATGCCTGTGATATATGTTCTTTTCCAACGCTTATCTTTAATGTTCAAGGTCTCCAAAGTACTACACTTTTATGTTCCTTGAGTTTTGCGACCCACAGGTCTTCTTCTTAATAATATTCTAATTCCCAATCCATTAGGATTGGCGTGATCCTGACACAACTCAGAGGGAAAACCAGACCTGTAACATTAATCCATAATATTCATAAGGTCACATGTCTTTCGAAACATACGAGTAATTTACTGAACGTGCGAGTTTCCTTACGATGTTATTCCTTCAGGGTCGAGCAAGTGATAATTACATATATGTACATACAACCGAAAACAATTTCAAATATTGCAGTATTAAAGATCGGCAATTTCACAAGTAATATGATAATAAATACGTAAAATAATCACGCTTGTTTATACAAAACTTTCTGAGTTAGCGATACATCTAAACTACAATGGATGCAGAAGCCTAAAACAATCGTTTTCGAAATTGTTATCTATCCTGTGTTAACACAAGGAGCCTGAATAGATATGCTAATTCTCTAATAGCGTAGATAGGTTTACCCAGTACAATTAACGCTTATGTATCTTCCTATATTTCTCCAAATTACAATATAGCAAAACCCTAAATACCTAGAATAGGGCACAGATAGGGGGATGTACGTACGTGTCAAGATGAATTAGAAAATGAACAGGCACGCCGGCTGAACAGAGAATGGGCGAAGCAGCATTATATATCTAGAAACGGTGTCTTTACACCAGAGCCGAAAACAATTCCAATAGAAAACTTTTGACTAATAAAATACAACCTTTTGTCCTTTGTTCATTAACCTTTGTTTCGATGTATATTGATCAATTGCAGTACAAATTAAATCGATGTTTTATGAACGCCAACTTGTATATGAACAGTCGGATATACTCGTATATTTTTGTTAATACATTTGTTTAATAACTTATTTCAACTTCTAAGCAGTAGTACATTGGCTCAAAAAGTGTCATGAAACCAAAAGTCTCGTGAAAATATACTTGAAACATAAAGCGGAAGCGTTTGCTTGACTGAGCGCTAATCTCTGGAGATACCAGTTGGATTTTAAATATTTGTACAGGATTTGAAAAATCAAATGATAAGTCATTTCTTGACGAATGTTATAGGTAATTCAACACCACTATACAACCCTATAGAAGTTTAGGAAAAAGAAAAAGTAAATAAGCGGTTCCCACTGGATGCCGGGATACGCACGAAATCGCCGGTTGCAGCTAGTATATATATATATATATATATATATAATATATTAATATTAAGCAGTCAGAACCCGTTATATACGTTTTCCCATACATTTCGCGGTCATATATGACCACCCGGGTTTCGAAGGGAACGTGAATAAAAATCATTGTCCCCCATTATAAGCATATATCGCTACACTGTAGACAAACACGCAGGTTAAGCAATGTCGACCGTAGCCTGTCCATGGACGGGTTTATCTATCTCGAGTGTCTCCGTGGTACGGAGGGCACGTTAAGCCGTCGGCCCCAGCCGTTGTTGATAGATAACAGTCGTTAAGCTAAGTCAGTGGCCCTCGGGCGGCTTGAAAACACTGGCCTCCGCCTATCCGCATTTGAGCAGCGTGGTGAAATATGCTCTAAACCCCTTCGGTTGAAGGGAGACCCGTATCCCTGCAGTGGGATGAGTAAGGGCTGTTGTGGTGGTGGTGGTGTAGAAACCTTTTTTTCTTACTTACTTTCCTTTAATACAGATTAGTATAAAGGTATTAAAGATATATATATTTGAGGTACTCACAACAAGTCCTTTCATATACGTATGGACGATTTCTTTTTTTTTCTAATCAGTTCTCCAAAAAAGATTGTTGAATATTCATTTATTTTCTTTTTTTCGACTTAACTCTAAAAACAAAAAAAAATGCCCTCAGCGTTAATTTTACCTTTTACCCGTCATGATTTTCTTAATAAAGTGTTAAAGAAATTAATAAAGTTATGCTTGACTTTATTATAGAATTAGAGACCTCCACCCTGCAGGAAACAAGTTTAAACTTGTCAACTCGAGGCCATTTATAAGAATGTCCCCAGAAAAATTGTTAGGGACTGTAGCAAATTTTTCCTTCTTTGTCACTTTTGTACATTTTTAAAATAAACACGTTAAGTACTCGCAGGCAGATAAAATTTATACGCCGGCGCCGTTCTGTTTTTAAAGTTTCGTACCAAAATGGTTAAAAAGGAACGCATATAGTAAAACTCGGTCTGTCTGTTCGTCTGTCACAGTGAAATTCAGCAATATATATCATCGATTTAACATTTGGAATAGTTTTGTATATTGCTCATTCTTTGAATTAAACATTTTTTAACGGATGTACGCGTGTTTTATTTATTTTGTTGAATCTGACGTTTCGAATGCTTTAAAATCGCTCACGGTGTCCGAATGTTTTTGAGTGAATCGGAACGTATATAATTAATTCATCCATGTCGGTAGATGTAATAATTGAATAACCAATGTAAGGCAAATGTCACCTTAGTCTTCCTGCGACCACGGACGCTGCAAAGCATTCAAAACGTCAGGTTCAACAAAATAAATAAAACACGCGATACTTCCGTTAAAAATTGTTTAATTCAATGTATAATAATCGCGAAAACCTAAGACTATACTATTGCTCATTCTTATCTATATATATATATAAAAATGAATGTTTGTCTGTATGTCCTCTATGGACTCAAAAACGGCTGGGCAGATTTTGATGAAATTTTCAGTGAATCTTCAGGTTAGCCCAGCAGGTGATCCTGTGAAGTTTGGTAGCGATCATATCACCCATGCGAAGCCGGGGCGGATAACTAGTTGCGAATGAATAAGTATATATTTTTCAAAAGGGGTGAAAATGAAGGGTAGAAATTTCTACCCTTCATTAAAAGAAGGGAGAAGAAGGGTAGAAAATTAAAAGAACTCCCCTTACACATTCCAATACAGGTTTTCTTTTTCTGCCGTGTCATCTTCTTCTTCGTGTTATCCAGTTTCCTAATCCAGGATTGGCGGGGTCCGCTACCAAAGCCAAAGGATTTGGCAAAGACAATGATTGTTACATGAAGCAAACTGTCGTTAGATCTTCACAATCCAGAGGGAAAACCAGATCTTTCCTATATTAGGTAACACGCTTTTCGAAATATAATTTATTGGACGTGTGGGTTACCACACGATGTTTTCTTTCACCGCCCAGCAAGTGATAAATATGTACACAAACCTGTAAAGACGAATTTAGTGGTACACGCCCCCGCCAATAGGCCGGTTCCTTATTGGTTAATATATCTTCAGATTGATCAATAAGCTGAATCGTCGAAATATGCAGGTTAGTATCTACGTATTTAGCAACTTCTAGCAGCATTTACGTTTTGGGGAGAGATTTTGCTTTGTCAAATGGTTTATTGGCTTGGGGGTAGCTTTGTCAAATGATTTATTGGCTTGGGGGTAGAAAGAATCGAGCGCCGTCTGACTCTATCCCTACATACCTCAGTCGCTTATTTGACATTCTTTACAAAAAATATACTGACACTTTGTTAACTATTCAAGTAACATAAACCATGGCAGATATATATGATGAAGAAGTACAAAAGACATCGAACAATCTCCGTCTTTTTGAACTTGATTAATAAAAGTATTCATGCGTGTTCACGTACCATAACAAATATACCCAGGCAGAAATATTATTTATATTTCGTTCAAAGGCAGGGGCGGTCACAACGGCACAATATCTCGGAGGGTTTCCAATACGTTTGACATAAGTGGCCATTGCAATGCTTCATATCTCTCTTTCACAATGGAAACTTTCGTGATCGTAATAAGGAAAACTTCCCATAACATATAATATATTGTATTATCGTTACAATATGGTGCTATTTCACTACAAAACTGTAGCTTTGAAGGTTTTTACAAGATTGTCGCAATATAGGAGAATAATGTTTTCATGATTCATTTATATATATTTGAAAATTTATTTATTCTACCATAGCTACTAAACTACATAAATCCTAACTCATCCCACCGCAGGGATACGGATCTCCTTTCAAGAAAAGGGTTTAGAGCATACTCCACCACGCTGCTCAACTGCGAATTGGCGATAAACGAATTGGGCAGACCAGTTGGGCAGGGTTGACTTGCCCTCCGAAGCTCGAGATAGACAAACCAATCCATAGACAGACTACGGTCGACGTTGCTTAACCTGCGTGCTCGTTTAGAATGACAGGCACAACGTTGTAATCGAGCTCTCAACTACTGAACGCATTACCTTATTACGATGTACGAGGTATCGTACAAATTGTTACATTATTCTGGCTCACATGCGCTATGTGAAGTCATAACAAAAACGACATAGCTAGATTACGTACTCTATATTGTGTAGAAAAAAATGAAAAAAAAAACTTCCAAACCTACCGACTTAAGTATTAAAATAAAGGGTTTTGAGAGATAATCTCAAAATATAACAACGTTAAAAGTTCTAAAGCTACTATTTAATCAATAAAATATAATATAATTAATCGTTAATCCTGTATAATATATATATTATATATATGGTTCGGGCATGTAGAAAGAATGCAAGATGAAAGAATGACGAAGCAGATATACAATGCAAAAGTGGAAGGATGTAGGAGCCGGGGAAGGCCAAGACTTACCTACCATGACCAAATTGGTCATGTTCTATCAGAAGGTGATGTCAGGAGCCCTAGAAACCGGCGTGCGTGCATGAGAAGAGCAATGAATGTTAAAGAAGCGAGTGAGATATGTAAGGATCGAGTCACGTGGCGCTCGGTTCTCTCTGCCTACCCCGCAAGGGATTTGGCGTGAAGTTATAGATAGTTAATCCTGTACTGTATACTTATTAGTTTTATTTTTTTATTAGAAATAACGGCGTGTTTCTTAAACAAATTGGTTTGTTACATATTAATTTAGCAACAATTTCTACACAGTAACATAGAGAAATACATAGTTTTTAAAGGTACATAAATGCCGATAATATTACATAAGAGGATAACGTTGGGATACGTAAAACTATCGTTTTAAGTAAACAAACACCTCCCACTAAATTTAATTTAATAAATTTTATTCCCCAACCTCCTTTATCTGTTTAATTTAACGTAAAATGATTCAGTAGTTTTGTGAGTTAATTGTACTCGAAGGCTTCTATATAAAGCTAGTTAATACTTTAAATCAGGGCTGTCCAAAGCACAGCCCGCGGGCCGCATGTAGCCCGCGCCTAATATTGATGCGGCATGCGACAATTTTATAAATTTTAAATATAGGTCTTCATTAGGTAATGATTGATTAGGTAATGAAGAATTAATAAAACTAAATATAACATTATTGCCGTTTTTTGATTTTCTTCAAATAAATAAATTAACGCTAGGTATTTGTTTTTGCGACCCGCCAATATATACAGTGATTTGTATTAGCCCGCGATCATATCTAGTCTGGATAGCCCTGCTATAAATAGTAGATTTAACTGTGACTATACAGTAAGTTCGCCTACTCTTTAGACCTACGTATTGAACGCCGCCAATGCTAATGGACTTGACGAGCTCGGTGGCGCAGTGGTGAAACGCGATGTTACGCTACTTTGACACCGACGCTTATACTACTTTGTAACCGCAGCCAAAATAACAACGCCTATCCAGTTTTTATTTAAGCTGCAGTTAAGTTTTCCTTGAGGTGGAGGTACTTTCCCAGACGCTTTGATGCGCCCTACCGCTCTTAAAAACTCCCAGGTTTAGTCAAACAGACATGTTCGTGCACGCATGTTTGTCCTGTGCGGGAATCGGACCCACGAGCATTGGCATCACCGAGCTCGCCAAAGCATAAATTGAATTTCATAAAAAGTACCGATACATTATAGAAGCTTTACTTCCTACGTTGATACACGCACTCTCACTTATTTTTCTACATGTTCCTGAAAAATCATTTGATACAAAACGACAAAAACGCCGAGCTCTGTCGCCCATAAAATGTCATGTTTTAATCAAAATTATTTTAGGCCTCGCGATCTCTCCGAACCGTCTCTCAAAAATATGTTATGTCAACAATTTTTATACCCGTGTATTTTTACTTGTCCATAACAATTTGTTCACGACTGAATCGCTTCGTGCGACATTTTAGTCATCTCCCTCTACTCCGTTTACCTTCGAAAGGCGGTTCGTAAATAGTCCACCATGTTTTTTTTTTAACTCCGATGTCAGTAGCAGAGACTTTCTTTTTTATCTGTCGACGGCTACGCGAGGTTTATTGTTTGAAATTCTGTATATTGTATTTTTGCTAGTCGGCAGCAATGGCGGGGTATTTATATTTTCGCGCGTTTTAATTTTTTTTTATACTTCGTCTGGAAGCACACAAGCACACGGCTCAGCCGATGTATAGCGGGTACCGTAGCCTATTAACGCTTGCGATATATTAAGTATCTCTCGCGCGATGCCTCCTCTGCTCTGCCTGACCTCACTCACACGCAGGAACACAAGAACCCTCTAAGGAGTTGTTATGTGGCTGCGGTTTTCTGGGAGGCCGAGGTACTTCCCCAGATGGGGTGCTTTGATGCGCCCTACCTCTCTTAAGCTTACTCGTAAACACAACAACAGTTGTTATTTGGCTGCGGTTTTCTGTGACGTGAGGGTACTTCCACAGTCGGGCTGCTTGGATGCGCACTACCTCTCTTAAAAACACCCAGACCTAAACAAACATGTAAATACACACAAACATTTGTCTTGTGTGGGAATCGAACAGTCTTGGTTTAAAGCGTCTTCTTGGCGTTATCCCGTTTCAGAAACCATTAGGGGCCGCTACCTAAACCTAAGGATTTGGCGAAGAAACTCATTATTTACATGGGGCGACTGCCGTCAGACCTCCGCAATCCAGAAGGAATATCAGGTCATTCTTAAGTAAGGTCATACGTCTTTCAAAATATTATTTCTTTGACGTCCGGGTTACCTTACGATGTTTTTCCTTCACCGCCGAGCAAGTGATAATTACAAATATGTACATAAATCCAAAAACATAAACTTAAACTGAGGCATACAAGCATACGGTCCACCTGATGTAAAGCAGTTACCGTAGCCTATTAACGCTGTAAGATATATCATTCGCGCGATGCCTCCTCTGCTACTTACACAGCAACTCCTTAGGAGCTTACTGGTGATCTCACTCACACACAGGAATACAACAACCCTCTAGGGAGTTGTTATTTTGCTGCGGTTTTCTGTGAGGTGGAGGTACTTCCCCAAATGGGCTGTTTTGATGCGCCCTATCTCTCTTAAAACATCCAGACCAAGACAAACAGACATGTTCAAGCACACAAATGTTTGTCTTTCATTTTTAGTTAGCTACATTTATTATTTGACTAGCTCGGTGGCTCAGTCGTGAAAGACGCGACTTTGACCCCAACGCTCGCGGGCTCGATTCCCACACAAAACAAAAATTTGTGTGTATAAACATGTCTCTTGGTCTTGTCTGGATGTTTTTAAGAGAGGTAGGTTGCGTCAAAGCAGCTCGTCTGGGGAAATGCCTCCACCTCACAGAAAATCGCAGCCAAATAACAACTCCCTAGAGGGTTGTTCTGTTCATGCGTGTGAGGTCACCAGTAAGCTCCTAAGGAGTAGCTGTGTTAACAGGAGAGAAGGCATCGCGCGAGCGATACTTAATGTATTATAAGCGTTTATAGGCTACGGTAACCGCTTTACATCAGGTGGGCTGTATGCTTATATTCCTATCGACGTTGTATAAAAACAAATTGCAGACAGCTGCAGGCGGTAGGCTGGACCGAATGAGAATTTCATCAATCACGCATAAATTCGTTATAACAGCGGTACAACAAGCACTCTCATAAAAACCTGAAAGGAAAATTGCAACTGAAAAGAGCGTATTTTTTCTCCTTCACTAACTCGGAAATTACTTCGTCAGTTCAAAAAATAAATCTGCTATCGTTTTTTCGGTACTCAATCAAATAACAGGCCCGCAATTTCATATACAACAGAAATTGCTGAGCAGTTTTTAAACGAAAATAACGACCTTCCGACAGAAAGGCAGCGTTTGCTCGCTGGATCCCAACGCTGATTATTTTGAGCATTAGAAAAACCTGTATAGCGCAACCAGCTTCAAAGAGATTTCTGAAGGAAACATTTTCGCATGTAGGCCCCGTGGACCAAGCATCTCAACATCTATACGTATAAATATGTATCCTTTAGGAAGATATTAATATTTACGATATTTGTTATATTCCGCCGTGTCAGCTAATATACGCGTCTTTCCAGCGCCGAGAATATCCTCATAAGTTGCATCCTACATAGCGGAGAAAATTCACCAGCGGCCTCTGTCTTTATAATTTGTAACTTTCATTGACATGGTGTTAAATATTGCATGCCATTGCCGTTAGATGGCGCTATGATTGAAAGTTTATAATTTTTGTACTTGTTATTTAACTGTATGTTGCATACATTCTTGTTTCACGTTGTTGTATACATTCCAATAAAAAACACGGCAGCTCCTAATTGAACGATACTATATAATATTCACATCATATTTTCAACCGTACGCTTGATTACCACCTTAGCGGTATAAAAAAATCGGCCAAGTGCGAGTCGGACCACTATCTATAAAAACGACAAAAAAATCATGTTTGTTGTATGGGAGCCCCCCTTAAATATTTGTTTTATTTTAATTTAATTATTTATTCTTAAAGTGAATATATAACTAAATATTCTGTGAATATTTCAAGCGTCTACCTGTTGCCGTTATCAATATCGAGCAAAAATGAGCAAAAAAATCACGTTTGTTGTATGGGAGCCCCCTTAAATATTTATGTTATTCTATTTTTTAGTATTTGTTGTTATAGCGGCAACAGACATCAGACAGCGGATACATCATCTGTGAAAATTTCAACTGTCTAACTATCACGGTTCGTGAGATACAGCCTGGTGACAGACGGACGGACGGACGGACGGACAGCGAAATAATAGGGTTCCGTTTTACCCTTTGGGTACGGAACCCTAAAAGGTAGGCCGTATGCCTCCCGACGACCCTCTTTCTGATGTAAATTAATACTGATATATTGGGAAACTCGTGTTCATAATATTATTTAATGCAATGCAAGCTATCAGTCTGTACAAACACATAAATGTTAAGATAGAAATAATGCTCCGTCGTTTTCCCACCATCAATCATGAAAGTTGCCGTCGGAAACTCACTTTAACACGGCTGAGATTACAGGCATTCATAAGACTTGTGTTTCAGCTTCTTGATAAAGCCACACTTTATTATATCAAATGACATTATCTCCTGGGGAGTAAATGGCTCATTATCACATCGACCCGAAACTAACCTCATTGGCAAGTGTGCTTTGCTAATCTAAAGTATATTACCTCCATACAAATTTCACAACATTATCTAATCCCAAACTAAGCAAAACTTGAACTGTATAGTCACGTCTGCAGTGTAAGTGTCACAACCGTACGTGTCTCTCTATGGATGTGTTTATCAAATAAATTATAAATATTTTCAATCAAATTACACAGCACCATCTTGTTCCACAGTAAGTGAAGTTTCTGTTATGAGTACTAGACAATTGATAAACTTACGTAAAGACATTTTTGAAGTTATACTTCTTTAGGCGCGTTATGAAAAAATGATGAGTATGTGGGAATCGAAGCCACGAGCGTCGGCGGTGTCAAAGTCGCATTACTCACCACTCTGCCACCAAGCTCGTCATGATTATGCAGACTAAGATAATGGTCTGGTTTTATATTATCTAGTACTCCCTAGTCCTCCAAGCTATGTACAAACGCTCATAAACAAGCATCAGCGTAATATATAAGCCAAGACTTTGTGCAAACAAATGAACAACAGTTCTCAGAACCTCTTTAGTGTAACTTGTCCATGTTGCCATTTATAAACACGCGTTCAATTCAGAAATGGTTACTGTAGATCTTTTTTTTATATATAAAATGTCAGGAGACATACAAGCATACGGCCCGCCTGATGCAAAGCGGTTACCGTAGCTTATAAATGCTTGAAACACATTAAGTATCTGCCGCACACAGCAAGCAAGTCCTTACGAGCTTAAGGGTTTGATTCCCACACAGGACAAACATTTGTGTGCATGAATATATGTTATTATTTTGACCTGGATGATTTTAAGAGAGGTAGAGTGCATCAAAGCCCGTCTGGGGAAGTACCTCCAGCTAACAGAAAACCGCAGCCAAATAATAAGATAGATAGATAGATAAAAGCTTTATTTGCGCACTGAGACACATGATACAAAACTACGTTAGATATTACGAGTATATATGCTAAAAAACAAAGGGAGACAACAACAACTTACAAATAACCAATTAGATAACAGTTTTCAATGTATGTGTCAACACCTTGTTTGTTGGAGCGTGTGTCGCAGTGATACAAATGGGCAATAGCTCAGTGTTGGATTTGGTCAAAGAACAAAACACTGATTTTTAGTTATTGCCTGTAAATAGGTGCTGGGCGCATTCGAACGATACAGATGTGATAACTTGCTAGAGGCTTGTTGTGTTCCTGGGTGTGAGATCTAACTCACTGGAGGTACTACCCCAGATGGGCTGGGAATCGTACCGAACTGATGGGAACCGACCCCACCAGGGTTGGTGGCAAAGTGTCATTACTAACCACTGCTCCACCGAGCTCGCCAAAGGTTCTTCTACTTCTTGGGCAGGCTTTTTTTTTATATAACTAGATTGGCAAACAACCATGCGGCCCGCAACCTATTGACGCTCGCAATACCACGGGGATTTACTCACGCGCTGCTCTAGTGACCTTTTGTACAAAGTCTCCCTGTGGTGACTCTGGCTTTAAGCTTTTTCGATACACTTCAACCCCTCTTTTATACATAACAGGTATTTTTAAATAAATTTATTCTATCCTTATGGTTACTAAATTCATACATACGTTTCGGTAAATGAAATTCGGCGAGCGTGCATGAAAAGAGCAATGAATGTTAAGGAAGCGAGTGAGGTATGTAAGGATCGAGTCGCGTGGCGCTCGGTTCTCTCTGCCTACCCCGTAAAGGATTTGGCGTGAAGTTATAGTAGTAGTAGTAGTTTCGGTAAATGGACACATCGCGAGGAAACCTAAAAAAGGTCTGATTTCCCTCTAGGTCGTGGAAGTCTTATGGCGGTCGCTTCATTTTAAAAATAGCATCTTCGCTATATTCTTAGACTTAGGTAGCGAACCTCGCCAGTCCTAATGGATTTGGAGACGGGAAAAGAAGAAGAGCAAGCTCTAGGTACATATATATATTTACTGTTTCTTCTCTGCGATGTGTTTCTTCTCCGCCGAGCAAGTGATGATTACAAATATGTACATCTATAACTTCACGCCAAATCCCTTGCGGAGTAGGCAGAGACGACCGAGCGCCACGTGACTCGATCCTTACATATCTCACTTGCTTCTTTAACATTCATTGCTCTTCTCATGCACGCTCGCCGGTTTCTAGGGCTCCTGACATCACCTTCTGATAGAACACGACCAATTTGGTCATGGTAGGTAAGTCTTGGCCTTCCTCGGCTCCCACATCCTTCCACTTTTGTATTGTATGTTATCTGCTTCGTCATTCTTTCATCCTGCATTCTTTCTACATGTCCGAACCAATGGAGCTCTTTTTATTTTAACACCGACGCTCTCTTTAAGACCAACTCTGTTTCTAACATCATCATTGCGAAAACGATCTACAAGCCTTACGCCACAAATTTTGCGCAGCGCTCGCATTTCGACCGCGTTTATTCTACTTTCATGCTCTTTCTGCCATACCCAGCTCTCGCTTCCATAAGTTAGCGTTGGGACCAGCACTGCATTGTGTATACAAATATGTAGATTAATTCGCCAGGATTCGAACAAGGGGGCGTTGGTTAATGGGCTGGCTGTAGTATCATATAGTATTCCGTATATTTACTGAATGGCTGTCATAAAGAGGAAATTGTCTACATTATATACATTATTTCTGCGTCATATAGCAATATATTCATTGGTTTGAATTCCAATAGTCAGAATATATCATTTGGTCGACAAATATCTTTATAAATCATTTTTCTCCTCCAATGTTTTGACGAGCGCGTTGACGCAGTGATTAATGACGCTACTTTGACACTAACGCCCGTGGGCTCGATTCCCATACAGTATAATAATTTGTGGGCATAAATATGTTTGTTTGTCTTGGTCTGGGTATTTTTAAGACAGATGGGGCGCATCAAAGCATCCGATGTGGTTAAAGTATCTCCACATCGCATAAAACCGCAGCCACATAACAACACCCTGGAGGGTTGTTGTATTCCTTGCTGTGAGTGAGTTCACCAGTTAGCTCCTAAGGAGTTGCTGTGTAAGCAGCAGATGTAGTCGATACTTAATATATTGCAAGCGTTCATAAACTATGGTAACCAATTTACGTCGATAGGCCGTATGCTTTTATGCCTCCCGACGTCATATAATTTTTATTTTTTAACTATATAGGGTGGTAGTAATATATACCATCTAAGATCAGCTCTATAGCGTCTTTGGATGCGTCAGTCTAATCGATAAAGCAAGTTAAATAGCGACGACCGCAGCCTGTACGTGGATGAATTTAGTAGTATCGAGTTCCTCCAGAGGGCACGTTCAAACGTCAGTGCTAGATGGCTGGCTTTTGATAGACGATGTCTGTCTGTCTGTCGTTAAACAAAGTTAAAAGAGGTAGGGCATATATACGAGTAGATGGAAGTTTTGCTTATTAAGTTTATCTATACAAGTGTATGTACTGAAAAAACGTACCTAAAAACAAAGAGAATAGAATTCGCGGTGTCCGCTACCTAATCCTAACGATGCGGCGAAGATACTGACTTTTACATAGAGCGACTGCGTCATACCTCCACAACCCAGAGGGGAAATCAGCCCTTTTTTAGGTTCGTGCAGCTTTCCTCACGATGTTTTCTTTTACAGCAGAACAAGTGATAATCTACGCTAATATAAAAAACGAAAAAACGGAAGAGTTTGTTTGATTATTTGTTTGTTTGTTTTTTGAACGCTTTAATCTAGAGCGTCGTATTTAAAAAATCATTATTGCATTTGATAGCAATTCTCTGGGGGAGTTTATAGGCAATTCAACATTAGGATATGACCCTTACTTGAGAAAAATGTAAGAAAGTTTCTTCTTTCTTACATTTTTCTCGAGTAATGGTAATCAATTCCTGCGGGATTACGCGCGGACGAAGTTGGGGTGCGCAGCTAGTTAAAAATATGTACATAAGCCAGACTAGTCTCAGGTTAAGTTTCAGAAACAAGTAAAGTTTGAGAACTTTTAACAGATCACTTTGTTATAGGTCGTACGTTTAACTCCATTAGCTGCCTCTTTGATCAACGTCTCAGAGCAAATTACATCGGTTAAATGTGTACACGTGACCTGTCGCTTGGGCGGATATTCATGAGGAGGTGTAGCGTCGAGGGTAAGGCTTTCGATTTTGTATCTTGTATGTATGTATGTATATCTTCACGCCAGGTCCCTTGCGGGGTAGGCAGAGAGAACCGAGCGCCTTAAGACGCGGTCCTTACACACTTCACTCGCTTCTGTAACATCCATAGTTGGATATATTTGCACGCTCGCCGGTTCTTAGGGCTCCTGACATCACCTTCTGATAAAACACGACCAATTTAGTCATGGTAGGTTAGTCTTAGTCTTCATCATCTACATCCTCTACTTTCGCATTGTCTATCTCTTTTGTCATTCTTTCACCCTACATTATTTCTACATGTACGTACCAACCAAGCATGCCTTTTCTTATCTTGACACCGACACTCTCTTTTAGACCAAGTCTCTTTTAGGTTAGTCTTAGTCTTCTTTGGCTCCTACATCTTTCCATTTCGCTTTTTTATGTGTTTCGTCATTCTGTTCTAACTTTGTATCTTAAAAGAAAATAAACTTTTAAATAAAAAGTTCATTCTATCATTTCAATCAACACCTATTCACATCGTTGCTTTAATTATATTGTAGTTGACTTCACTGACGTCTGTACTTTATATTCAAAATTTTTTAGTTTGTCATCAAAATGTAAATAAATCTGCATTATATCTTCAAAATTAATACAAATAATACGCATGAAGTATAATACTTTAGAAATGTACACTTCTTGTTTGTTTGTTTGTTTGTAATATCTTTAATGTACATTAAGAAATACACAATAACAATAAGCATAAAAAGAGACAATGGTACATAGGCGGACTTATCCCATAAGGGATCTCTACCAGCCAACCTTAGAGTCATTGATAGAAAAATTTACAGTGTCGTAAAAGCACATGTACTAGTACATTATAAACTGTACCTACCTCAATAATTGAGGAGAATACATAATTAACAACATAACTACATCTATACATAAACTATGCAATAAAAAGGAAATAGTGATAACACGATTAATAATAAATAATAAAATAATATTACACAAGAATATAGGAAAATGGTATCCAAATTACGAATAAATTTAATAACAGTAAATAAATTGATCGACTACACATAGAAATATAAAAATTGAGCTCAATTGTCGCCAATGTAACTTCTTTATCATAGCGTTATCCTGCTTCCTAATCCATTAGGATTCACTACCTAAGATTAAGGATTTGGCAAACATACTGATTTTTACAACACTGCAACTGCCATCAGACCTCCGCAATCCAGAGGGAAGACCAGATCTAATCGAAGTCACGTGGCTTTCCAAATATAATTTCTTGTACTTACAGGTTTCCTCAGGATGTTTTCCTCACCGCCGAGCAAGTGATAATTACAAATATGTACATAAATCCGAATACACGCATAAATCCGAATACACGCATTTATGGTACATGCCAAAATTCGAACCCGGGACGAGTTGTTCACTAGGCTGGTTCTCATCTACCAGACTATCACTGCTCTTGTTCATGGACTCATAAAATATACTTCAACAATTAATTAAGAATAGATCATAAGTAAAACCTACCCTATCATATGGCTAGGGTTGATGTAGAAGGGTTACCCTTCTAACTGTAGCATTAATATAAGTTATGCATGTTTAGTATACATGAGTATCGCAAGCAAACTTTCATTAAGTAACTTGTATACCTTTATGACCGATCATAAAACCCAAACTATAGCCGGAATTAGTATTCCTGCCGAATACCCGCAAGAATAACCAAGTTATTCGATAATAAAGTTATGAAAGTGCGGTCTGACATGAAATTTGGGCTTAGACCTTAGAAATAATCATTAAGTTATATTCACTTGCAAATAACGGATAATATGGATTTGCCACTTATACTTAGTTTCTTGATGTATTTTTGTATGCATATCTTCACGCCAGGTCCCTTGCGGGGTACCAGCCACCCTATAGCAACCCTAAAGAATGGATCTCGGTACGTTAAACTTAAAATATCAATCTCTCAAGCAAAATTAAAATTTTCGTAGCTATTCTACGCCGTATCGTAGCTGTTCTACGAATGGCGTAGAGGTTGCTGTGTTGAGTTAGTGACGGTTTACGGTATAAACTTTATTGATATTAAAACGAGAGATTTCAGTTACTAGGCAAAGTCACTTTTAGGAGTCTAAGACAACGAATTAATACACATTATTTGAGTTTGGATTTTCGGATTTATGTACCTACATATTTTCAATTATCACTTGTGATGGAAAACATCATGAGGAAACTCCACACACACAAGAGAGTATATAATATTTGTGACCTACCTAAGAAAGGTTTGATTATCCGTCTGGGTTGTCGCTGTCTGAGGGCAGTCGCTCCATGTCAAAATCAGTATCTCTGCCAAATCCTTAGACTTAGGTACCGGACGCAGTCCTCCTGATGCATTAGGAAACGGAATAATGCTAAGAAGAAAAGATATGAGTTTGTGTTTACATGGAATAACTCCCTGCCTTCTTTCATCCTGCTGTTTAGAAGATGAATGGATGGACTAACTCACTACTACTAAACCAACCCTATCTCATCTCACTGCAGGGATAGGAGCAACTCTTCAACCGAAAGGTTTAGGAAAGCCAGTGGCCGGTGGCCAGCGTTTTAAGCCGCCCGAAGGCCACTGACTTTACTTAACGACAATTTCTATCGACAACCATGCCAGGACAAATACCCAGGACAAATGCCATAATACCCTCCAAGCACGGAGAAGCTCAAGATAGATAAATCTATCAGGGATATAGACGGGCTGCGGTCGACGTTGCTTAACCTACATAGTCAATTAGAATAACATGCGCAATGCTATCGAGGTCTGAAGTAACTCACTACCATCTTTTTTTTAAACGGTTTTATTTAGCTTGCCCTGTTTGTTTATATGTTTGGTTCAAATCTAGTAATTGAACGGCCTGCCTGATAGTAAACAGGCACCGTAGCCTATGGACATTTGCAACACCAGGGGTGTCGCTCATGCGTTGCCGACCTTCTGCAAAACCTCTTCATTCAACCTTTAAATCCAAAACTAACCGCATATGCTAGTGACATCCTGTTAATGAACAAACGAGGCTCTGGCAAAAGGGTGGTTGGGGTCAACCAAGCAGTCTAATTGGGGAAGTATTTTCACCCCACAGGACACAACAACCAAATAACTCCTGGGAATGGTTCGGAGTAGTCGCTGTATGATCATCACGCAGGCGACAGTCTCTGTTTTGCAAGTGTTCACTGGCTACGATAATTACTTCACATTTGGTGGGCCGTATGCTTGTTTATCTCCCGCCGTTGCATAAGAAAAGTGCAGATAAGGTTAAGGAAGATTGTATGTAGCAGAGATAATTATTACGAAAATGCATATAAAAAGTCATGGGATGATCATACGACTACCTACTCTTTTGGAGTTCATTAAAAATATTATAAGACAGGAAATCTATGTCATTTTTAGGGATCTGTACCCAAAGGGTAAAACGGAACCCTATTACTGAGGCTCCGCTGTCCGTCCGTCCGTCCGTCTGTCACCAGGCTGTATCTCATGAACCGTGATAGTTAGACAGTTGAAATTTTCACAGATGATGTATTTCTGTTGCCGCTATAACAACAAATACTAAAAAATAGAATAAAATAAATATTTAAGGGGGCTCCCATACAACAAACGTGATTTTTAGGGTTCCGTACCCAAAGGGTAAAACGGAACCCTATTACTGAGGCTCCGCTGTCCGTCCGTCCGTCCGTCCGTCCGTCCGTCCGTCCGTCTGTCACCAGGCTGTATCACATGAACCGTGATAGTTAGACAGTTGAAATTTTCACAGATGATGTATTTCTGTTGCCGCTATAACAACAAATACTAAAAAATAGAATAAAATAAATATTTAAGGGGGCTCCCATACAACAAACGTGATTTTTTTGCCGTTTTTATAGATAATGGTACGGAACCCTTCATGCGCGAGTCCGACTCGCACTTGGCCGATTTTTTTGCTCATTTTTGCTCGATATTGATAACGGCAACAGGTAGACGCTTGAAATATTCACAGAATATTTAGTTATGTATTCACTTTAAGAATAATTAATTAAATTAAAATAAAACAAATATTTAAGGGGGTTCCCATACAACAAACGTGTTTTTGTGCCTTTTTAGGGTTCCGTACCCAAAGGGTAAAACGGAACCCTATTACTGAGACTCCGCTGTCCGTCCGCCCATCCGTTCGTCTGGCACCAGGCTGTATCTCACGAACCGTGATAGGTAGATAGTTGAAATTTTCACAGATGATATATTTCTGTTGCCGCTATAGTAACAAATACTAAAAAATGGAATAAAATAAATATTTAAGGGGGCTCGCATACAACAAACGTGAATTTTTTGCTCGATAATGATAACGGCAATAGGTAGACGCTTGAAATATTCACAGAATATTTAGTTATATATTCACTTTAAAAATAAATAATTAAATTAAAATAAAACAAATATTTTAGGGGGGGGCTCCCATACAACAAACGTGATTTTCTTGCCATTTTTATAGATAATGGTACAGAACCCTTCGTGCGCGAATCCGACTCGCACTTGGCAGGTTTTTATAGATAATGGTACGGAACCCTTCGTGTGCGAGTCCGACTCGCACTTGGCCGATTTTTTTTATACAACGTCGAGTAACCAAGCATTAAGAACACCTGACTAAGAGAAGTAGGCCGCATCAGAGCAAGTCTGGGGAAGTACCTCCACCTCACAGAAAACCGCAGCCAAATAACAACTCCCTAGAGAGTTGTTGTGTTCCGTCGTGTGAGTGAAGTCACCACTAAGCTCCCAAGGAGTTGCTGTGTAAGCAGCAAAGGAGGCATCGCGCGAGTGATAATTAATATATCGCAAGCATTAATAGGCTACGGTACCCGCTTTACATCAAGTGCGCCGTATGCATGTATGCCTCCCGACGTAGTATAAAAACAAACTAATTTTCATTAGCATGGCCTATATCAATGCTTGTATTACAGAAAGTATTGCTCGCACGTTGCCATCCCTGCTACTAACCTCACTCGCACGACCACAACAACGCTCTCGGAAGTTATTTGGCTGCAGTTTTCTATGAGATTGAGGTCCTTACCCAGGTAGGCTTTGATGCGTCCAACCTCTCTTAAAATGTCTGCTATGTTTTGTGTAGATTATATAGGCAAATTTCTTTCTAAGTTTTCGTAACATAATATTTAGACCACACTGTCCAAGTAGGAAAATATTATTACGATAGCGACATGAGCGAAGCTACTCATAAATGTACCTTCCCTTTGCTACGTTGAGCGAAGCTAAATGTACCTTCCCTTCACCAGGCTGAGCGAAACTTAATGTAGCTACCCTTGACTATGCAAGCGAAGCTAAATGTACCTAGCTCGCCTTCTGGAACTACACTCCCGTTGTGGAATGCGCTGAACTGTGCTGTAAATACGTTGAAATGACTGATCCATTGAAAATTCAAAACCTATTCGACAGAAATGTATTAACTTACTCAGTTAATGAATACAGTCAACATATGAGTTACGGAGTTTACGCTGCGCAAATAATTAACGCGAATCTGAGGGTGAAAATACAAACTTGGGCAACGAATGGATTTTCCAACGTTTTCAGAAATAAATTGAATTAATTTTCGAATCAATGATTTCATGAACTTCGCGACTGACAATCAATATACTAATTATAATTGGAGAATTGGGTAATGAATTAGTTAATTTAATATTAGTTAAATTAATATCACATATCCATGATATACCTTTCCCCTGAATACATAATTTAAAATTTTGCCTATTGCCACCTTTTAAATCTGAGATGTAAACCAGCGTTGGGCAAACCCGTTCGCCTTTTTTCCCAGTATAAAAATTTAAGCAGAGTAAGCTCACATAGGCCTTGTATTAAAGCATTACTCTGTGCTCTTATAACGGTCGTTGTGGGTTCGATTCCCACACAGAATAAAACATTTGTGTACACGAACATAGTAGTATGTCTTGGTCTGGGTGTTTTTAAGAGAGATATGGCGCATCAAAGTAGCCCATCTGGGGAAGTACCATCACCTCACAAAAAACCGCAGCCAAATAACTACTCACCGATATGCTCCTAAGGAGTGGCTGTGTTAACTGCGGCGGTGACATCGTGCGAGTGATACTTGTGTTGCAAGCATTTATAGGCTGCGATAACAGCTTTACATCAGGTGGGCCGTTCACTTGCACGCCTTTCGACATTGTATAAAAAAATATGGTAAACCAGCATAAGATCCGAAACCTACATAATAGCACTTCTCAATCTGTGTCTTCATGCCACATATTGAGAAGCGCTTGCACGTGATTGTTACTCGACGTACAATAACTCCTTAAATATCGGAAGTCGCTTACTGAATTTTTTTTCACTCCCGACCGATGAAAGGGGATGAAAATGCATACCGCCATCACCATTAATTGAGATACCCTGGGACAGATTACGAAATACAATTTATGGCCGTCCATTTATCATCCCAAGTTTCGGGAACATTGTGGGTTGTTAGCAATGATTCAGTCTTTCTAACCAGATTTTTTTGTGGTGTACTTCATTTGTATTATTAACGGAACTCTAATGGAGAGATTAAATTCTATCTGTAAAACTAGTCTGGCCATAAATACTGTTATATAGAAACTTTTCTTTTTTTTTAACTCTTTAATTATTTTGAATTTGGAACGCGTTTATTATGTTAAAATCTTCTTTTCCCGCCTTTTACATATTTTTTTGTGTTTATTATATAATTACAATATGGAATGGAGTATTAAAGAAAATAGTATTGCAGTGATTGCCTTGCACAAAGTGGATATGGAGCCGTCGCCATATTCAAGACACTGCAAAAGCTTGGTACAGATTTCCCAACACTTCCTCTGTTGAAGACCATAAAAGATTAGGGCGACCGCGTGCTATTAGAACAACAAAAGCTATTAATGTTGTTAAAGTAAGCATTCGCCGAAACCCCATTAGGAAACATATAATCTTATCGCGACAAATTGAAGTAGAACTCTGTCGCGTATAACAAAACGAGACCTGAAGCTCGGCGCTTATCGTCGATATATACGACATGCCCAAAATCAATCCCTACAGTTAATAGAGTGGATCGATCAAAACGCCTTCTGTCCCCATACGCAGGCAAAAGGCACAGAATTATCCTCTTTACTGACGAAAAAATTTTTACAATTCAAGAGCACTACACACATATTTCTAAAGAAACCGCCCAAGTGGTCGGAAAGGTACAACGTAGTAATCATCCTGCGTCTGTCTTTGCAAGGAGTCACAAAGCTTCATTTTTGTAAAAAAGGTGTGAAGACTTCAGCCAAAGTGTATCAGGAGACTGTCTTGGAACATGTTATGAAACCCGTCAGCAATACACTTTTTAAAAATGTACCGTGGACTTTCTAGCAGGACTGCACCTGATCACACGGCACGAACTACCTAAGCCTGGCTCAAAACAACGTTCTGGACTTTATAAGAACTGAAGACTGGCCCTCGTCTAGACCAGATCTGAACCCTTAGACTGCAAATTATGGTCAGTTTTAGAGGATATGGCCTGCTCAAAAGGACATTGTGTCTCTTAAGAAATCAAACAAAAGAGTGAGTGACTAAGTAGAAGCATATGGCACTACAAATATCTAGGTGTTTCGTGAATTCCCAAGACCCTTAACAAAAGCAAAATAATTTTATAAAATAAAAAGTAGGCCGTAATTAAAATAAATTATTCAATTATTTCGTCGTCAGTGAATCTGATAACAACTGATAAAGCTCCAACGTCCAGATAAGGTGTAATTTTTCAGACTGAATGCTGGAGATTTTCGTAATTTTCCCAATATAAATCTTGTGTAGCCCTAGAAAAGAATTGGCAAATATTTTCCAGTTATTAAGCTACTCAGTCTATACTATTTTACGACAGCCGGGTATGGCAAAGAGAGCATGAAAGTAAGATAAACGCGGCCGAAACGCGAGCGATGCGCAAAATTTGTTGCGTAATATTCTCAATAAAGATTTTAGAAACAGCGTTGGTTTGAAAGAGAGTGTCGGTGTTAGCAAGAAGAACAAGCATGCTCCGTTGGTTCGGACATGTAGAAAGAAAGCAGGAAGAAAGGCTTACAAAACAAATATACAACGCGAAATTAGAAGTACGAGAAGTAGGAGGCATAGAAGGCCAGAAGTTACCTACCATGACCCAATTGATTGTGTTTTATCAGAAGGTAATATCAGGAGCCTTAGAAACCGGCGAGCGTGCATAAGAAGAGCAATGAATACCCCCCACGTTTGGGGAAGTATACCTCCACGTCTGGGGAAGTACCTCCACCTTACAGCCAAATAACAATTCCCTAGAGGGTTGTTGTGTTCGTGCATGTGAATGAGGTCACCAGTAAGCTCCTAAGGAGTTGCTGTGTAAGCAGCAGAGGAGGCAACACGTGAGTGATACTTAATATATTACAACAACTATCTCACCACTGACTATAAAATGAAATTCTATCCATGCCATGTTATTGGCATTCAGCACAGATACTAAATCAACTTCCATCAACGGTCTACTTCTTCTTAGCTTTTTCCCGTTTCCTAACCCGTTAGGATTGGCTGTATACATTATCTAAGGATCAGATATACACAACCCAGAGGGAAGACCAGATATTTCTTAGGTTAAATCTCACTCAATTTCGAAATATAATTTCTCAGACGTACAGGATTCCTCGCGATGTTTTCTTTCACTGCCAAATAAATGATAATTATACATATGTATGTACATAAATACGAATTTAGTGATATGACCGCACCAGGATTGGGAACCAGAGACAGTCTATTAATGGGCTGGTTCTGTATCCACTAAACTATCAATGCTCTAATCTGCCACAAATCCCGTCAACGGTTCCATAATAAATATGATATAGGCATTGAAGGATAAAAGTCTATATATCCCTTAAAAGTCTGGCAACGCATCTGTCCAATATTGCTAATGTTAGCGACATTGATCACTTACTGTTCGATGACTGACATGCTTATTTGCCCCCTTTAATATAAAAAAACGCGCCACTATATATAGTTTAAAAAATCGGCCAAGTGCGAGTCGGACTCGCGCACGAAGGGTTCCGTACCATTATCTATAAAAACGGCAAAAAAATCACGTTTGTTGTGTGAAAGCCCCCCTTAAATATTTGTTTTAAATTGTTTTAATTATTTCTTCTTATAGTGAATATATAACTAAATATTCTGTGAATATTTCAAGCGTCTAACTATTGCCGTTATCAATATCGAGCAAAAATGAGCAAAAAAAAATCGGCCAAGTGCGAGTCGGACTCGCGCACGAAGGGTTCCGTACTATTATCTATAAAAACGGCAAAAAATCTCGTCTGTTGTATGGGAGCCCCCCTTATATGTTTGTTTTATTTTAATTTAATTATTTATTCTTAAAGTGAATATATAACTAAATATTCTGTGAATATTTCAAGCGTCTACCTGTTGCCGTTATCAATATCGAGCAAAAATTAGCAAAAAAATCACGTTTGTTGTATGGGAGTCCCCTTAAATATTTATGTTATTCTATTTTTTAGTATTGTTTGTTATAGCGGCAATAGAAATACATCATCTGTGAAAATTTCAACTGTCTAACAATCACGGTTCATGAGACACAGCCTGATGACAGACGGACTGACGGACGAACGGACAGCGGAGCCTCAGTAATAGGGTTCCATTTTACCCTTTGGGTACGGAACCCTAAAAAGTACATTCGCGTCAAAAGAACACCCGTCTTTCACTCCTGTGTTTAAAAATACGAACAGACATACGTACCTCCGATATTTGAAGCCGGTAAAACATGTTTCTCTAACAGTGCTAAGCGATTGCCATGGCTACATCTGATTAACCTTAATATTCCTTCAGTCATAAAGTTTTCATGAAAATGATATCAGCCTCATCCAAATTCTGCCCGTTGTTGTCACTGTCGTCGCCCATTATAATTAATTATGAACATCAATTAAGGTTGTGTTACATTAATTATCTTCATCACGGAGTTTTCTATTACATTTGGTTCTTACTAACGAATGTGCTCGTTTTTATACTGATTTATATTATAATATCGATATCGTTTATCGATAATAGTGAAGAATGAATCACGGAATCATCGTCGTCCATGGAGGAAATAACCTTTTGACGAGCTCTTTGGCTCAGTCGTGAATGACGCGACTTTGACACCAACGCTCGTGGGTTCGATTCCCACACAAGGCAAACATTTGAGCGCATGAACATGTATGTTTGTCTTGGTCTGGATGTTTTAAGAGAGGTAGGGCGCATCAAAGCAGCCCGTCTGGGGAAGTACCTCCACCGCACAGAAAACAGCAGCCAAATAACAACTCCCTAGAGGGTCGTTGTGTTCCTGCGTGTGAGTGAGGTTACCAGTAAGCTCCCAAGGAGTTGCTGTGTAAGCAGCAGAGGAGGCATCGCACGAGTGATACTTAATATATCGCAAGCGCTAATTGGCTACGGTACTCGCTTTACATCAGATGGGCCGTACCCTTGTATGCATCTCGACGTAGTATAAAAACATATTTATCATTTGTTTTCCCGCCTTTTAATTTTTGTTACAAATTACTGTTTCTATCAGCATGAAAAAAAATAATTTTCGAAAACAAGTTCTACGGTATCACTAACATAACAGACAGCTCAGAATATCGACTACGTTTTTGGTTTTGAACATTTTGACCGCTTTTTGTGTGACAGGTTGCATACAAACTCTAAAAAATGCATCCGGGATCGCTGCCGCTTTTCCGCTTTGCCCTTGTGGGTTTTGGCTTAAGCCGATATCATGGTAATCGTCGTGCGTTGCTTTAGGGCGGCCAGTATTGTACCGTGTACTCCGCGACAGTACTATATGAAGACACGAAACACCAAGAACATTGCGAAGCTTCTCTTCACTTATAGAATGACACACAAATAATCTGTGATAGCCCAGTGGATAAATTTATAAAGAACCGGCGTCAAGACCAACCCGTCCCCGGTTTGAATCTTTGCGTTATGACACAAAATAGTCTATCTCATCCCTAGGGATGTACATTTTTTTACGAAATGCCATACATTTACTTCGACTCGGGCATTTAGAAATCATTGTAGTATAAACTCACATATATACATGAACTCTCAAAACCATACACTCCCTTGTTGAAGCAGTTGTGTAAAAAATAATGACGAGAGACAACTACAGTCAGATATAAAAGTCGAAATGTTCCTCATGCTGTACTCTGTACTACAATGTGTCCATTTACTCCTTTATAGGGCACATACTCGTATGTGTTTCTTCCTGTCAATTACTTTCACCCGTATATTCCCCAAGAAAGTCTGAGTTTTATCACAATAAAGTTAGTACGATACCGTCTTCATACGCCATTAAGTTAACGTCACTTTGTGTAAGAATAATAAAGTTGGATAAATATGGAGACTGTAAAATGAACACAGGTCATAGTCAAACGTTCCACAATGACTTCTAAAGTTCTATACATAATAGAAAAATAAAATATTGGAATATTTATTTATTTTTTTAAGCTTATAAGGTAAATTACGGGCGCTTCCTTTTAGGCATGTATTGCCCTGTCAGGAGATTCCGCTCTTCCTAAACTATAGGTGAAGATGTAAAAAAATAGAATAGACACCAAGAAAATCTTACTATTATTATGTAAATTACATTTTATATAGATCTGCAAAGGTATGTTATAAATAAAAACGTACATACTTAATATTTTCAATTTTTGTACAAAACATATATACATCATTTCACACTAAGTAAAAATTTCTCAGTTTCATCGTAATCAAGAGTTTTTGCCCACTTAGTCAGTTCTGCTTTACATTAATGGAAAGATTTACACTATATTTCTAGTCAGGAACACCGTTCCTATATGAATTCTATATGTTTGTCCGTGCGTTTGTCTGTCACTTTTTTTCGAATATTCGAATTTTGACTTCAGATTGGGATTCAGCATAAAAAAGTTGAATAGGAATGTTCAGGAACACCGTTCCTATCTCTAAGGAACATGGCCAAAATGGCCGACAAATTAAAAAAAAAATCGAATGGTTATATAATTGACGAGCCAGGTGTTCCTTTGGCAATGCAAGCTTGCGCATTCTCAACTGATTTTATATTGATTTTATTATATAACTGATTAGAGCGTGTTTTATATTGCACGCCAGCAAACTCAGTTTTACATAAAGTTTTAGGTATTGAAAATAGTTTGCGCGGTTTATTTTATTTCCATTACAATTCAGATTTTTATATTTTTAAGAGCTGTAAGAAAGATATAGTGTTTACGTATAGTCAATAGGTCTCAATATCTAATATAGAATATCAGTAGAAAATCGCTTTTTTAATGCATAACTTACAGTCGATCAGGGTAACTTAAGCCTTCAATATAAAATTGGCCCAAAATTTCAAATGCATATTATAGATTTTTTTTGCTATGATTTTATGTATTTCAAACTAGATTTGTAAACATAGATTCTAATATATCTTCGTAAATGCTCAGATTCTGCCAAATAATTGACATCTACCATTGTTGAGACGTCAGTTGCTTTTTTCTGTGGTGTGAATAGAGCGGTTTGTTACGAAAGCGCCCAAAAAGTTGTCTGCTGTGTTGTCATTTGAATACTTAAGGAGGCAAGTGTTATTTTAAAGTGTCTCATATGTGTCTGTCTATCATTTCTTTCAAAAATTATGAGAGTTAATTAGCTAATTCCCATGATATTGCCATAAATATTGAACAGGTAAATTATTACCGGTGAATAAGGGTAACTTGAGCCCGGGCCAAAGTTCAAAATTCTCAAAATATTGGGAGGAGATATATTCGATAAGTGTGAAGAAAGGGCAGAGGAAGGAGATGAAGACACATGAAGAAGAATGTGGTTTGGATAAACAAATTAGAAGTCGCAGATAAGGAAATAGAAAATTTATTGTCAGAGAACTATATTTTAAAAGAAAAAATAGCAAAATATGACACCAAAAAAATTTTTTTAAAAAGCTTGAGTAAATCGACACCTAAGAAAACACATACACAAAGAAAAGCAGTGAGACAACAAAGGTTGGATCTTGATACGAGTTGCATTATTAATCCTATTCAAGCAGACAGTTCATTACATTCTCATACATTAGTATCACCACCTGATACGGGACTGATAAGGACCAATACGAGCCAAGACAAAATAAGAGCGACACAAGTTCCAAAGAATAAACTTTGCATTATAAGCAGCAATAATATAAACAATATTACATCACAAGCGGAAGTTAGCTTTGGCGACAAATTCAATATATGCCACCACATATACACAAATGGAAACATTGAAATTTTACTTAAATATATCAGACAAAATTTAAGTGCATATACTAAAAAAGATATTTGCGTATTAATGATTGGTGAAGCTGACTTTTTAAGAACTCGAAACTATTGTGACCTTATCATACGTATTAGAAAGACATTACAGGAATTATGTCATACAAATATCATTATTTGTCTGCCGACATATAAATGCACTGACTATCAATCTCTATTTAATTGGCGAATGGAAACCTTTAATAACTTACTGTATCTTGACTTGCAAACCCACCAGTATGCACACCTGTTAGATTCAAACTTAGAACTATGCTACAACTACGAAATGTTTTCAACGCGTTATGGGACTATAAATAATAAAGGGATGAAGAATATTTTTCAAAATTTACTATTACTAATTTATGACATGCAGATTTCTCTTACCAATGTAAATCCGGACTCTCAAAATGAAAACATTAAGACTCAATTAGACAACACTTTGCATTCTGCTAATGCTAGTTCCTTTCGACCTCTTCAGTAATAATTATGTGACAGTATTGCATCAAAATATTGCCGGATTGTTATGTAAGGCGGATATGCTTTCTGTGGCTATAAGTGACTTATCGCAAAGAGAATCACCCATCGATATACTATGTATTACCGAACATTTTATGAACATTGGAAGTGAAGCAAATCTTCGAATACCTAATTTTAACTTAGCAACTGTTTATACTAGAAAAAACAAACGGGGAGGATCATGTATATTGGTTCGTAAAGGTATTCAATATAAGGAATTATGTAACGTTAAAAATATGTCAATAAACTGTGTAATCGAATGTTGTGCTGTGGAACTAGTTGACTGCAAAATCACTATTGTATGTTTATATAGAGTTCCTAACACCAATTATGACATTTTCTTTGATATGTTAGATTCAATTTTAGCAGCAGTATGTACAAATCCGAAAAAAAAAGTAATACTATGTGGTGATTTTAATATTAATATTTTAAATAAGAATAATGTATCAATTGATTTTATTAATATGCTTTTGACTTACAATATGAAATTGCTCATTTCACAGCCGACAAGACTCGGTAGTGGATCATGTCTTGACAACATTGCGGTCAACGTAAGGGGGTGTAAAAGTGAGGTGATCGAACTTGCTTTGTCGGATCACTCTGCTCAAATTGTAAAACATCCAGTAACACGGAGATTCCAGCTTAAGTTTTGGAGAGTACGTACACGTGATTACAGTAAATGTAACCTACATAAGTTTAATGAGTGTCTAAAAAGCTTAACCTTTTCTGAGGTATATAATACCAATGATCCCAATGAAGCCTATGATAACTTTGCTAAATTATTGTCATTATTCTATGATTTATGCTTTCCGTTTAGAATCATAACTGTCAGACAAAATAAGCCACAAAAATGGATATCACGAGGAATTAAATTATGTAGCAAAAAGAAAAGAGAGCTTCTATGGAAATACAGGACAATACCAACATCTAAAAATAAAAATACACTGAAAACTTATACGAAAAAGTTTAAACAAATCATTAATTTGACAAAAAAGTCACAGAACAATCATTACATTAAAAATGCCCCAAATAAATCAAAGGCTACTTGGAACGTAATAAATAATACAAAAACTAACTGTCCTAAAATATCTGTAGAACAGCTCAAAGAAAATGATCAAACAATAACTGACCCTGTAAAAATTGCAAATTTATTTAATGATTATTTTATTGACCAAATACTTGACATGCCAACAACATTGACAAATAGCACTATACCTAAATCTGACATCACCCATTCATTATTTTTAGCCCCTGTTACAGAAAATGAATTGATAAAAGTTATCACAGGATTAAAAAACACTAAAAGTGTCGGATATGATGGCATTAGTACGCTAGTACTAAAGCTAAATGCAAAACAAATAGCAGCACCTTTGGTACATGCTATAAATTTAACACTTAGCACAGGTTTTTTTCCAGAATCCTTAAAATTTACTATTATAAAACCAGCACACAAAAAAGGTGATCGTAATGATAAAACGAACTATAGGCCTATAGCATTATTACCAATTGCAGCGAAAATTTATGAAAGAACAATATATGACAGACTTTACGAATTTCTAATAAAAAACAAACTACTAATAGACGAACAGAAGGGATTTCGTAAAAATTGCTGTACAAATCTAGCAATTTATGATCTATTGAAGAAGGTTACATATGCTATGGACAAAAAAACAGCAATATGTGCTGTCTTTATGGACATGTCAAGGGCATTTGACTACACAAATCATGACATATTAATTAGGAAGCTCGAGTCTTATGGGGTTCGAGGAATAGCACTAAATTTATTTAAATCTTACCTTAAAAATAGAATGCAATGCACACAGATAACTCATTTTGATAAACGACTGAAATGCGAACAAAGTTATAGCTCTAAATACAGAAATAATCCCTGTGGTGTGCCTCAGGGCTCAATACTAGGACCCCTCCTGTTTTTAATATATATTAATGATTTGCCAAAAGCTGTAACACAGCCTATGGTATTATATGCAGATGACAGTACAGTAATTATTGAATGTAATGACCCTATGACATATGAAAATGACATTAATAATTCTATTAAATACATTATACAATGGCTGGACGCGAACAATTTATTAATTAATTTAAATAAAACAAAAATAGTGCATTTTAGGCAAAGAATAAACAGGCCCATACAAATTAAAGCGAATTACATGGACACAGAAATCGCGCAGGTGAATGAAACTAAGTTCCTGGGACTTACGTTGGATAACTCACTTAATTGGAAACCACATACTATAGCTCTGTGTAATAAAATAAGTCAATATATATATGTACTTAAAACCCTTCCCAAAATATCAAGTATAGATACAGCACTTACTGCATATAATGGTTACATTGCATCTATTCTCCGCTATGGAATTATTTTCTGGGGTAATTCTACCAACACAAAAATGGTGTTCAAGGCGCAGAAACGATGTGTTAGAGCGATATGTGGATTGCGTAAGACTGACTCCTGTGAACCTTACTTTAAATCTCTTAAATTGCTTACTCTTCCGTGTATTTATATATATGAAGTAGCAGTCTTTGTTAAAACTAATTTAAATCTATATACATTATCGTCACAAATGCAAGCGCGTAGTCTGAGGAATCCGACAAAGCTATGTCTGGGACAGTCTCACACAGCGCTTTTTAATAAAAGCGTGTTCCAAATGTCTGTAATTATTTTTAACCACATACCAAGTTACGTAAAGGAGCTACCGTTATTAATGTTTAAAAAACGATTGAAAGGAATGTTAATTGATAGGGTCTACTATCGTGTCGATGACTTTTTGAAGGATAAAGATTTTTGACATTAGATTATTATTTGTACAGATTATTTATTCACTGACATCATAGATTTGTAATTAGACAAAATATTAATTAAATTTAGAAATGACATGACTCAATGAATTGATTATAATTTAATGCATGTTTCATAAGTTGAGAGAGTTATTTACTATTTATGTCTCTCTCTATTGTAAGCCTAGTGGCAGGTCATAGCCGATCATAAATTGTCCATCTGTAAGAACATTTAAATACCTATGTACCACAATAAAGTATTATTATTATTATTATTATTAAAAATGATATAGCACAGGAAGATTTTTTTTCTATAGAGACATACAAAGTACATGACGGTAGACTGGACCTTCAGATGATTGGCTATAATGTGGTAAAGGCCGTGGCTCAGTTTTGTATAATGAATGATACAAATATCATACGAATGCTGAATGACACTAATATTCAAAGAAAGAAAGGTATTTTATCATATAAGACGGCTTCCTGGCCATGGAATGGAATGGAAATTTTTCAAAGTTTAACCCCATGATATGTAGGATTAAATAAAGTTTTAATTATTTTGATACTTTTTTCATTATCTTAGTTATATGGTAAGTCAGTAAATAAGTTAAAAACGCATTGTTGACCAAAAAAATAAGATTGAATAAAAACTGTTTTGATTTTCCTATGGCAACAATTTATTTACCCATTTTAATACTAATAAATGAAAACGAATGTATACATTATTATTGGCTATGGCTCTCAGCTGTAGTTTTTATGGTAAATATGCAGGCCAATGTTAGCAAAATGCTTTAAATACAATAAAATAAGCAAAAACAACCTACAATTGGGACCTGGGCCAATCCAAGCCCAACTCACAATCTAACATTGGCCCAGTGGTTAAATGGAATTTTGAAACTATTTTCCTAGAGATTATTGGTAAATGAGTAAATTTTTAGGAAGTAGGCTACATAAAGCCACCATAATAAGTGTATCTTTTTGAGTAACGTATTATTTTAAACATTGGTCTAACTTTTTATGTGCAAACTGGGCCAAAGATAGCCTGATTGACTGTAACATAAAGTTTTAGGTATTGAAAATAGTTTGCTCCATTTATTTTATTTCCATTACAATTTAGATTTTTATATTTTTAAGAAATGTAAGAAAGATATAGTGTTTACGTATAGTCAATAGGTCTCAATATCTAATATAGAATATCAATAGAAAATCGCTTTTTAATGCATAACTTTAAAAAGTACACGTTGCGCTCATCCTAATCTCGGAAAACGTGTTTCAACACACACATATAATGATACCAACGGAATCCCGCGACTAAACCTACGTTGCCCATGCTGCCTGAAAATGTGTTTTTTATGATAAATCATAAAACATATAAACAATTGACTGATCCCTAGTTTTAATCCTGGTGTGACCATGTAGGTATTGCTAAATTCTTGTTTTCGGATTTATGTTATATATTTCTAATTATGACTTGCTCAGCGGTAAAGGAAAACATCGTGAAAAAACTACTGCATCCAGAGACTTATATTCGGAAAGTCATGTGATTTTACCTGTAATATAGTTTCTTTTCTTCTTTCTCCATGTCAAATCAGTGTCTTAGCCAAATCCAAAGGCTTTGGTAGCGAACCCCGCAATTGTAATGGATTAGAACATGGGGTAACAATAATTAGAAGATTGTGTAGCAGTACAATCCTCGGTGCCCGAGTCCAACTCACGACTTGACGGAAATGAATTCAGAGAATGTTTTTTGATTTGTTTAATGTTTCGAAATTATACCTTAGGCCAGCCATTCCTAACCAGTCATCCGCAGACCACCAATGGTCTGCAAAGGCAAAAAAATGACATCCGCGACGGATTTAATATTTCAACTATTATTAGTTGTAAACATTGTTTAAAATATTACATTATACACTATTTTTATCCAAACCGAATTTGCTTTCCTTCTAAAAATGAAGAAGGAGAATAGTAAGTTTAAGGATCCATAAAAATCATATATTTTATTTTTAAGATGAAGGAATTTATTTGTCGAAGTTTGTAGTCCCCTCTAATTTCTAAAAAATCAAAGTAATCCCTAGTCAATAAATGGAACCACTGCATAAGGGTGTAAGAGTGTCACTGTAGTCTTTAGACTTATAAGTCTCCTCGCCTACAAGTAGTACACCCTGCTATAAACAATGGCTTAAAAAATAAATTGATGCACCCTACCTCGGGGGCATCTATTTATTTTTACGTTGCACTGATAATTTAAAGAAAATGTTAAAGAAGCGAGTGAAGTGTGTAAGGACCGCGTTACGGTGTTCGGTACTCTCTGTCTACACCTCAAGGGGTTTCGCGTGAAGTTACAGATAGATAGATAGACTGGTAATTTAATCAAGGTATAAGCATCTTGGCATGATAAAAAAACAAGAACTTGAGTGGTGTGGGCTTAAATTTTACACACATGCAAACGCTCGCGATACACATAAACGAATAGACATATAAACACCTACACACATACAACTCATATAGGTGCTTAACTGGGTCCTAGATTGTCTCCTTGCGAAGCACTAGTCGTCTCGAGCTGAAATTTCAGATACGTGTCGTTTGAACGACAATAAATGATAATAATACCATTGAGCTTATCTAAAGAGAACTGTAATGCGGGCACTGAAACTTCTTAATGGTAAATGGCGGCTTCTTCACTCATTTCTATGTTGACAGAAAGTTCTCGCTTGGTTTTTTTAAGCCATGATCAAACAGTTAGTATCACGTAGGTTTTGTGGCGAGCTTTTGAAACATATTTTTATAGTAATATTTGTTATAATAGGACGAACATTTTAATGTCTATGAAATAACATGCGATACAATTTTCAAATTAATGGAGGGGAGTTGTGTACGGCCCACTTGATATAAAGCGATTACCGCAGCCTATGAATGCTTGCGACACATTAAGTAGCACTTGTGTGATGCCACATCTGTTGTTAACACAGATACTCCTTAGGAGATTAGATGACACTACTGAATGAATACTACTACCTTTCAGGGAGTTGTTATTTTTTTATTTATTTTACTTATGATACTTACTTATGATAGGTACATGTTTTCATAATACAGTATTATGGCAAACTGTAAAACAGTTTGTTGGCATGGTATGCGCTCTTAACATTGGTTTATTTATACCTACCTAGCTCTTACACGTACAAAATATTTTTCGGTGGGCACACCAACGCCGGTGTTGCAGGCACCGTTGTAGAAACATATACCTGCAACACCCGCGCTGTCTCGCCAAAAAGAGACATTATAACCAATAATTAAAAATAATAATAATAAAAACCAAAAATTAAACTATACTAACCTACCACGGTCAAATTAGTCGCGTTTCATCAGAGGGTGATATTACCCTAAGAAATTGGCAAGAGTACATGTAAAGAGCTATTCGAATGCGTTTTTCTGTAAGGTGGAGCTACTTCCCCAGACGGGCTGCTTTGATGCGCCTTACCTCTCTTAAAACACCTGGGCCAAGACAAACAGATAATTTTCCGCACATAAATGCTTGTCCTGTATATGAATCGAACCTACGAGCGTATGTGCCAAAGTAGTGTCACTAACAACTGCACCACCGAGCTCATTAAAATTTATAGCGTATTTAGAGTTAAAGCCAAACACACTCAGCTAAACAACAAATGAGGCTCTAGCGAAAGAGACGTAGGGACATCAAAGTAGTCCAACTGACGAAGTACCTCACAGAAAACCACATATCAACTCCGTGAAGGGTTGTTGTATTCCTGAGAATGAGTAAGGTTACCGGTAAGTATCCTCAGAGGCGAGGCTATATTAGCAGCGAAGGTGGCTAATGTATGCGTCCATAGCCTATGGTAACTTTACATCAGATACGTAAGCTTGATTGCCTCTCGATGTTGTATAAAAAATCCCCAAATAAGTATTAGTAGTAAGTTGTTTATAAAGCTTATCCCAAAACCCACACTCATATTTTAGTATCCACATTACGGATGACTAAAATCAATCAAAACTTATTAATCGCTGTAAAAACATGTAACCGTTTAGACAGGCGTTTAAAATTCCCATTATAATACGTGATAGTCCATTAAAATAACAAAATTAATTACGAACCAAACAATAAAGATTTAATGCTCCCGAATTAAAATCTCTATATTGGCGAAGTTCCCAGTAAAACGAGTACCTACCATTTATAACATTCATGAATATTCATAAGGCAGGCTCAGTTCTGTGGGGAGAAAGCAAACAACATTCTGGTTTCGTTAGTTAAAATTTCCAAATGTTTGATTCCTCAGAGATTTGCCCTGTGTATAATAGAATTCATCACACGACACGAGTTGAACTTTGATGACATAATATCATAGAGTGTAAGAAACCCAATATCTCCTCCATTATACTTAATGGGCCCGTAAGTCTCATTAGCGATGAAACACAAGTTGAAATACATTATCTTTAGGAGGTGCACATTAATATCATGTTTCGATTCGAACAATGTGAACAATGTGAGATTACAAGTTCGTTACGTTGAAAGTGGGTTTTACGTGAGACACTCAGAAAGTTTTACGTGGGACACTCAGAAAGTTTTACGTGGGACACTCAGAAAGTTTTGCGAAAATAGAAAGTGTTCTATAGGTAAATATTTTTTTAATACATCTTTTCAAAGTACTCTATGCCTGTATACAAAGTTTCATGCGTCTGAACCTGTTTTCGAAACACTTTTTCCAGTCCGTCGCAGACACCTCATTTACGGCCTGCTCGAACGCTGACAGCGCATCTTCCGGTGACGAAAATTGTATCTCTTTGAGCAGTTTTTTTCTATTTTCGGGAATAAAAAGAACACACCGTGCCAGGTCAGGGCTGTACGGAGGGTGACGCAGGAGTTTGACCAGCGTTGTCCAGGAAGTCCCTCGTTTTGAGGGCGGTATGCGCAGGCGCGTTGTCGTAGTGGAGGAGTAGCCCGCGAGGCCCTGTATTTAGTCGCTTGTTCCTCACAACAGAGAAAACTTCTGCCAAGCATTTCGAGTATAACATTCGGTGTGATGCTTTATGTAAAGGAATTGACACCAGGTAGCCAGTCAAATTGAAAAAGGTCGCGATTAAAATTTTCCCCCCGCTTCTAGATCGTTTTTCTTTTGTAGGCGTTGATTCGTTTTGAAACACCCAAACCGTCGACTGGCGCTTCGTTTCTATATCGTATCGTATCCAGGCCTCATCACGTGTAATGATTCGTAAACACGTCGAGATGAGCCCGCTTCAAATTAGTTTATCATATCACGGCACCATTCCACCCGGGTCTGCTTCTGAGCAACAGTGAGGATGTGCGGCACCCAGCGTGAAACTATCCTCCTCACGGCAAGATGCAACTGTAGAATCTCGTGAAAACTTCCCGATCCAATCTGCAGTATGTACTGAATCTTCTGATACATAACTCGCCGCCTATTGTCTTGGATTAAATTTTTCACTGCTAGCACGTTTTCTTCCGTAACAGCCGTCAAAGGGTGACCACTTCTTTCTTCTTCTCCCAAAGTTAGTCGACCACGCTTGTATTCGTTATACCAACGATACACGGTTGCCTTGGAAGGGCCTGCCATTTGAAGTCAAGTCACAATTCATCCGGTTTCAGGCGACGCTTGAAATCGTAAAAAATCATAGCGCGAAAATGTTCCTGGCGCAGATCCACTTTTCAATGAGACACGATAATTTAAATTAGCTCTAAAAAAATTTTACTTGTAAATAATCATATTTCTTTAACTTCTTTAACATTCATTGCTCTTCTCACGCGACACAAATTGATCGTGTTCTATATGATGTCAAGAGCCCTAGAATCCGGCGAGCGTGCATGAAAAGAGCTATGAATGTTAAAGAAGCGAGTGAAGTTTAAGGACCGCGTCTTATGGCGCTCGGTTCTCTCTGCCTACCCCGAAAGGGACCTGACATGAAGATATACATACACACATACATAAATAGAATATAACACTGCGAGCGTACATAACTCGGACAAGCCCGATGGCTGACTGGTTAGCAATAGCAATTTTATTGTTAAGGCTCGTAGCTTCGATTCCCATATAGGATAAACATTTGTGTGCAAGGGCATGTCAGTTTATCTTAGTCTGGATATTTTAGGAATATGTGTAAAAAGAAGTGTACTTTTTTATACAATGTCGAGAAGCTATAAACCTTACGTATATATGTATGTATGTATATCTTCACGCTAGGTCCCTTGCGGGGTAGGCAGAGAGAACCGAGCGCCATAAGCCATAAACCTTACGTACTGTGATGTAAAGTGGTCACCATAGCCTATGAATGCATGATATAGAATGAGCACGCTTACACGTTGCCGCCATCGCTGCTAACACGTTAATTGCTCAGGAGGTACTTACTGGTAACCGCACTCGCTAGCAGGAGAACATCAACCACGGAGTTGTCATTTGGCTGCAATTTTACTGTATTCGGACTATTTTGATGCGTCCTCTCTTCGCCAGAGCCTCACTTGTCAACTAGCAGGGCGCACCAAGTACAGCTAAGGTGGGATTTGGCTCTAAAGATGATAATAAGCCACTTGTGCTCTGAGTTTATAGAACACAACCTCCGCCATTCAATGGAACATTGTATCGTATTTTACTGCGTAGTCATTAAAAGCGCCAGAGCTTTATAGTGTTACTTAAAACTTTTAAGTTAAAACCCACATACTCCATTTTAAACGGTGGCGGAATTTCATAAACAAATCAATTTAAACCCTAAAATCTTACCCGTGCGATGTATTTTCGATTGTAGTTCTCGATAGATAAATAAACTAAAAATTTTTTTATTAGAAATATACTTTTTTTTTAATAAGTGAAATTTGGTTAAGCTTCATTAGGAGTGCTTTTTCCCTTGAAATTTGAAATAACTCCATCTTCTAAAAATAACAGTTTAATAATTTTAACTAACAGCACAATAATAATGTTAACTAACAGCTTGCTTTAATTTGTTTTTTGTTGATATCGTAATGGAGTTGTATTTTAATGGCAGGTGCGACTTAATTATTATTATTGCGGCGTGAATTACTGATGTCCAATTATCGCCTAGACCATTGGAACCTATTAATACTCGTACATACTTGAGAATGACGCGTTTGACAGTTTGAACGAATGTGTGAATGAATGAAAGGGAGTCGTTTAAATAGATGGAAATCGGTCTAATTTTGATATGAAGTGTTGCCATAATCTTATTTGTTCTACAACCAATTTTATACTGTTATTTGTATTTATTTATTTAGGTACACAATACAAATTACAGTTAAATCTAGCTTAAATTATAAATAGTTGTTATTACATCTGAACTGTAATCTATTGACACGTGCACATAACATGATCAATAATTTTAGTGCTCATAGTCATATAAATACACACACACATACACACATGTATACATGCATATACACACATGCACACTTGCATACATATACACATGTGCATAACGCTTACTATGCATTTCCACTACCCATATCTACTATGAAACAAAAATCACAAACAGAAATTTTTTTAGATTCGTATTTTTGTTTGTAATGGATAACCCCAAAAGATACTGAACCGATTTAAAATTAAAAATATTTAGCCTTCAGAAAGCCGCATGATCAGCGTGCATGCGTCACAGGCCATATGGCGTGGCTATGGCATACGTGCAAAACCGGGCCGGATCGTTAGTATCCATTAAAAACAAAGCACAATTTAAAGAAATGTATTAAAACATTGCGTACTCGGACACTATAAAATACGCACAAAAGGTAAAAGGTAAACTGCAGCGCCTCACTGAGTCAGATCAGAATGCTTGAGAAAGATGTCTTTTAAGCAGTTCTGGAATTTTCGAAGGCTCAAATGGAATATGTCGAGATTGGGTGTCGTGCTCGACATGCTGTATTGTAGTAACTTTGTTTGTAATATTATAGTCCTGCATATGTCATTACCTAAATTTGTATATTTGTCCAGTCTGTGTCTGTGGTTTCTCCCGCTGGTTTTCAGAGGGGATTTGTCTAGTGACAGGAAAACCAGCGCCAGCTCATAAAGCTGGCAATATGCTGAGATTGTACCTTTTTGTTACATCACACGAGACCACTTTGTTTGTTTTTTTTTAATGTTTTATTGTACTGTTTTCTGTTTCGATTTTTGTATTTGTATGGTCGTCGCTGTTTAATTAGTACTCTGTATGGTGTTGTGTTATATCCAAATAAACGTTTTTCTTTCATTCTTTGTTACTTGGTCCAGTGTTGGGGAGACTGGTAATACAGGTCCTCCTAGTACAGAGAGCAGTCTCTCATATAGATTGAATTTCATGTAATGTATGTACATCTTAGATTTATCTCAAATTGTATATAACCTATGTGAGAGAACAAATAAATATTTTTTTATTGTATTGTGTATTGTATTGGAACGGTTAGTGTAGTGATCTCCAGCGAAGTTTTGAAGTATTGCAAGTTGCCATCCGGCAAAGTTTTGAAGTATTGCAAGTTGCAATCCAGCAAAGTTTTTAAGTATTGCGTTACTTTTTTTTCCATATACAAAAGACGGATCTTATGGTGAATTACAGAAGGTATCACTTGATCTTTTCAGGCGTAACCCATATTATAATAAAATAGAATTATTCTATCTATTTTCAATATAAAAATAAACATAAATATTCTTGTATTGTATAAATACATTTTTTTACTTAATTCTTCGACTTTTTGTAAACTTAGTCTTTGAAATTGTCTGATAATTGATTGTACTTTTTAATGACATAATGAAGGTATTATTGTTAAGAAGAACCGGCCCAAGGAAACCCGCGTGACATGTGACCTATCCTATGAACATCTGCTTTCCCCACTGGGTTGTGGAGGTCTAATGCCAGTGGCTCCATGCAAAAATCAGTGTCTTTGCCAAATCCTTAGACTTAGATAGCGGACCCCGCTAATCTATCTATCTATAACTTCACGCCAAATACCTTACGGAGTAGGCAGAGAGAATAACCCCGGGAGTCCTATCGGATTTTTCTATCTATATGTTTGTTTGTGTATATTTCTACTTAATATCTAAAATTTTTGTAAATATATTTTTAATTGATGGACAAATAAACAAATATGAAAAATCTAGAAATGAGGCAGTGTAAGCCATTTATAAATTAGAGTCGGCAAGAGTCAGTTTGCTCTAAAAAATGGTTCATATGCCATCTTGTTTAAACTAAGTCTCCCCACTTCCCTCGGGCAGTAAGTAACCGACTTCGCGGCCTCTTAACAAAACCACTCACCACAACGATATTAAATTTCAAGTTATCGCCGCTTCCAATTATGCCCCGCGCGCTGCAAATGATGCTGACTTTTAATTTTCCGTTCACAATCCCGAACTGCCTTGTGGAAAATTTAATTATAAGACATTTTGTAATCTTTTGAAAGGTTTTCGAAATCGAAATTCGTTCGATCTCTCAAGTAATCAAGTACTATTAAAAGATTTCAAGTAATAAAAAGTTGACGATGGTTCCAAGCTTACATACGATATTGAGCCCTAAGTTTAGGGAGAGACTTTTGGGCCTCCTGTTGGTTGTTCTATCGATTGTACAATGGGTTGTGTACAAATTGTTTAAAGTGATGTCTTGCATCCTACTCATGACGATGACGTGTGACGAACTCGACGGTTCAGTGATTAGTAGCGTAACTTTGACACCAACGCTCGTGGTTTCAATTCCCACACAGTACAGAAATTTATGTGCATGTACTCGTACATGACTGTTTGTCTCGGTATGGGGGGGGGGGGGGGGGGGGACAGCAATACCTATCTAACGACTCCCCACACCAAAATCATTTTTTTTAAGATTTCATTCCACCACTTTGTCGGCAACAACTTTCTAGTATCAAGCATCTCTGACCTAGGCCGCGGACAGACGAAAAGACGGACATAGCGAAACTACAAGGATCCTTGTTTGCTATGGAACCATAAATTTTAATTTCAATAGCAAAAGCTTTGTATACGTTTTCATTTACATTCTTATTCCGTTTTTATAATATAATAAAATACAGACTTAACCGTTTTGGAGAAACACGTATACTGTAAGGTTAAAACTTCGCCAAGAACATGTCTAGGAGTGGCTTCACGCTCAGAAAATACAGAAAACCTTTTCAAAATCGGCCTAGCCGTACATACATATCATCACGCTTTTCTCCCATTGGGGTAGGCAGAGACTATAGAACGCAAAGTGCACCAATCCAAATATAGTTCTCTCGCCTCTTCCACAGCCATCAACCTCTTCAAGCATGCTCGTCGGTTTTGGGTGTTGTGATTTGGATTTAAATGAGTGCGTTTAGGGCGGCCTCTACCGATATCTCCATTCACACTTGCCTTATATATCTCTCGTAACTCTTTTGTCATTCATTATTTCTTAATGACCAAACCATCTTAGCATACCTTATATATCTATACTTTAAAATTTTTTTTTACTACATATTTCATTCCACATAGTTCTCGTATTACAGACGCAAGACACAAACGGTAAAAATCTCTTACGTTTTTTTGGCCATCGCGGGTAAAAAGCAAACCCACCGCGGCTCGATTCTAGTTCAGCCGAAGATGTATATGGAATCAATGGAATCCAAACCCACGCAGAAGTCCGCCTTAGTCTTCACTCACATTGCTAATCGATCTAATTGAGAATTCTCAGTTAATTACCTGTTGTCAGTCACGGTGGTAGTCAATACTAAGTCGTAAGTTTAAGTTAACAAAGTCGATTATTCAACGGATAAATTTACTCAATGCCTTAATGCGACTTAGGGCTGTCAGAACATTCACATCCACATTTTTTTTTATAAGATTTAAAACGGTTACCGTAGTCTATGAACGCTTATGGTGCATTAATTATTACTCGCGCGATGCCACCTCTGCTGCTAACACAGCAATTCCTCAGGAGCTTTCTGGCGACTTTACTCACACGCAGAAATACAACAACCCTCCAGGAAGCTATTTATCTCCGGTTCACTGTGCGGTGGAGTTCTGCTCCAAACAGGCTGCTTTAATGCCCTACCTTTTTTAAAAACACTCAGACCAAAACAAACAAATATTTTCATGCACGCAAATGTTTGTCCAGTGTGGGAATCTAACCCACGAGCGTTGGTGTCAAAGTTGCATTATTAACCGCTACACCACCGAGCTCATCATACTAAGGTTTTATATTTTGTTTGTGAATATTTCCCAAAGCAGGGCATAATTTTCAAAAACGGTTTAATATTTTTTCTAATAAGTATATAGGTACTTTTCACTCGTTAGGCAAAACTATATATTTTTAATGTGAAAAATCCGGTAATGACCTTTGATAATTCATAGTTAATTGAAATTAGTAGAGCATCGTTTGCCGGGTCAAATCTCCTTAGAAGACACTTCGCCAATATTTGAATGTTTCTTAATTTTGCTCTCAGCTCAAGTGGCTTCCAATAACGCAGGCCTTCCCTTCTTTATTCTGTTAAACCCTACCACCTCCGCCTATTACAAGGAACGTTTTGTCTTTCACAGTGATTCGCAGGTAATTTCGCAGTGAGCCTTGGGAATGCTTTGCCATTCGACATCCCAAATACTCAATCACTTTGCTCCTTCAATCACCTTACCAAACCTCACCTTATTCTATTAACTTCGTCTTCTTAGCACTAGTTCGTTTTTAAGGTTCTGTATCCAAAGGGTAAAACGGACCCTATTACTGAGATTTCGCTGTCCGTCCGTCCGTCTGTCACCAGGCTGTATCTCATGAACCGTGATAGTTAGACAGTTGAAATTTTCACATTTGATGTATTTCTATTGCTGCTATAACAACAAATACTAAAAAATAGGATAAAATAGATATTTAAGGGGGCTCCCAAATCCAGATTTTTTTGTTGTTTTATAGATAATGTTACGGAACCCTTCGTGCGCGAGTCCGACTTGCACTTGGCCGGTTTTTTAAACTATATATAGTGGCGCAGTGCAAATCTTGAAGAACAATATTTATGTATTGACAAATATATACACAAACAGTTCTTTAAGCTTACCACTCTACCTTGGTTACTTTACTTCTCCTGTACCTTAAGTCTATCTAGAAAATAATGCCGCACTGGTATTTTCTGCTTTTCAGGAACACTGTTCCTATATGAATTCTATATGTTTGTCTGTGCGTTTGTCTGTCGCTTTTTTTCGAATATTCGAATTTTGACTTCAGATACGGATTCAGCATAAAAAAGTAGAATAAGAATGTTCAGGAACGCCGTTCCTATCTCTTAAGGAACATGGTCAAAATGGCCGACAAAATAAAATAAAATAAATTGAATTGTTATATATGTAATTGACGAGCCAGGTGTTCCTCTGGCAATGCAAGCTTGCGCATTCTCAACTGGTTGTATTTGTATTGTGAAACTTGTGGGTCATCACGAAAAATTTTGGATCTCAAGCCGCATTGAATCTTATAAAATCCGACTAGCGGGTGGCAGCCCTGATAAATCGGCATAAGCTAATATTACATTTAGTTACATACCTCGCCTCCATTACTCTAACAAGCCAATTATCGTGTATCCTGTTGACATGTTTAATGCCACTAATTGTACACGTGGGCGTGATTGTAATTTCTTCTATCTATGTATATATAACTTCACGCCAAATCCCTTGCGGGGTAGGCAGAGAGAACCGAGCGCCATATGACGCGATCCTCGCTCGCTTCTTTAACATTCATAGCTCATTTACATGCACTCTTGCCAATTTCTTAGGCTTAGGTAGCGAACCTTGCCAATCCAGTAGACAACGGAATATCGCTATAAAAAAATATAATTGTATAATGTAATTGTATACAATTGGTGCGGGTTTCCTCACGATGTTTTCCTTCACCGCCGAGCAAGTGACAATTACAAACATGAATATAAATCCGAAAACAAGAATTTAGTGGTACATTCGAACCGGGGATCTGTTGCAAAAATCTTCTAGATTATACATTTATCATGTCTTGTATGTCATAAAAATCTCAATTTTACATATCAACCAATAAATAAAGTTTACATTTTAAGATTTCAATATTTTTAATTAACATTAGCGAACCTGAAAAATTTCCATTAATTATTTACGGCAATCAAATGAACGTCACAAAGTGAATTAATTAATAAACTGTGTTTGTAGAATTTGGAGCAGCTCCAAAATCAGTAATGTCGCTATAACTTTAATACCTTAACTCATATTTAATATAAATTTGGCGTAACTACGCGTGGGCAACCCGCTAAAGCGTAATTACGCCTTTTGATGGATTTGTAATATAAATTCCGCCATATATTTCGTATCGACCTAAATAAATAAATTAGAATTGGCATTTCATGAAGGTCCGAGATAAACTTGCCACAATAAATATATCAAATAAGTAAAGTTACTTTAATTACTAGCACATTCGTCGTCACAGGTCAAAGATAGACTTTATGTGCAGTGTATGCTTGACTTCAATAAATATAAAAAAATACCACAATAAAAGATATTTTTTTATGCTCGTATGCCCCTGACTTATATCTGATATTAAGCGGTTACCGTAGCCTATGAGCACTCACAACATTTTAAGAATCACTCGCATCTAAACGGTTGGACCGATTTTGATGAAATTTCGTGTGTGCTAGTGAGTTGGTGGTTTAGATTCATAAGTGGACCCGGTAGGTGACGCTGCAATCGGGTTCTAGGAAAAAAATAGCAGGCAAGCCAACGGCAACGTTCAGGCAGAACAACGTCTGTCGGGTCGGGTGTAATGGATTATCATAATATGCATGAAATGCTTAAGGTAACTAACGTACTTAAGTTGATAAGGATTGATACTGTATATCCGTATAATATCCGATGAAAGCTCGCAGGCGGTTTGACTTTTTCTGTCATTTTCCACAAAGTTTTGTGTAAATCTATTGAAATATGACGATTATCATCAAAACCTTAATAAATTATACACCTAAACCTTCCTCAATAATCACTGTATCTATTGGCGAGGCCGCATAAAATCCGTTCAGTATTTTTTGAGTTTATAGTGAACGTACATACAGACGCGGCGTGGGACTTTGTTTTACATATGATCAAAATCTGATACATCATTTAATATGGGACTGAGCAAACAAAGGACTGCTAACACATAAGTTTTCTGTATGTAGTACTTACATATATCATCTTCTTCATAAATGTCACCCATTTCCTAATCCATTAGGATTGGCGGACACCGCTACCTAAGCCAATAGATTCGGCGACAACTCTGATTTTTACATAGAGCGATACATACACATACATCAAACCTCCACAACCCTGAGTGAAAATCAGTCGGTAAGACCCCACGTATTTCGAAATACAATTTCTGGGACGTGCGGATTTCCTCACTATGCCTGCCTTCAAGAGCGGGTGATATCTACAAATATGTACATAAATAAAACACAATTTTAATGGTCTACGCTAGGATTAGAACCGGGAACTAGCCGGTGGCTATTTATATACATGACGAGCTCGGTGGCGCAGTGGTGAAACGCGCTGTTAATCTACTTTGAAACAAACGCTTGTGGGTTCGATTCCCACACAGTACAAACATTTGTGTGCATGAACATGTCTGTTTGTATTGGTCTGGGTATTTTCTATTTATAATAAATATGTATTTACAAAAAAAATATGTATCTACGTATGTTTATCAGTTGTCTAGTACCCATAACACAAGCTTCGCTTACTTTGGGGCTAGGTGGCGATGTGTAATTTGTCCGACAATATTTATTTATTATTATGTTTATGTAGCTATCTATGTATACAAACTCAATTTGCCATTTCAATAAATGCGATACTGCCAGCTGGCTACACTGTGTTTTTATATTACATACATAATCATTCGGTTGAATCGTCAAAGCTGGCATCGCCATACAAAATATTCCGACAAAACGTTAATGTATCTCCCGTAAAATACTGTGTTAATTGGAATACACAGCGGGATCGTCGTTAAACGAGTAATGACACAGGTTCATAACATTTCGTTTGAATTAACATATTTTTAATCGTAAACAAGGTCCCTTTACTAAGGGCAAACACACATAGGTTTTTGGAGCTGACAAGACACACAAACAAAGCTTTAGCATTCGCCTAAATATTAAAACAATGTTCCGTAAGTGAAGCTGTGATAGCTCAGTGGACAAAGAACCGATTGACTGGGATTTGGTTCGAATTTTGACATGTATCTCTAACTTCGTGTTTTCGGATTTACATATTCAAAATAGTCACTTGTTCGGCAGTGAAGGAAAACATCGTAAGGAAACCCGCACGTCAAAAATTATATTTCGATAGAAATGTGAGCTTACCTAAGAAAGTCTGGTTTCCCCTATAGGTTGTGGTGATCTGACGGCAGTCGTTCCATGTAAAGACCTGTATCTTCTCCAAATCCTTAGACTTAGGTAGCTGATCCCGCCAATCCTAATGCATCGGCAAACGGGATAACTCGAAGAAAAAGAAAGAAGTCAGTGTTCCACAAAGCGTGTGCCGCGGCACAGTAGTGTACCGTGGTCGTTAGCTGGTGTGCCTCGGAAAACGACCAGTTTGCTAGAAAGTTAAGATGATAATACCTACACATAGATGATAGTTATGCGAGCAAATCAATGATTGCTGCGAGAAGATGAGCCCTATGGGTAAGTGATTAATAACGTCACTTCGACACCAAAACCAGTGACTGAGATTACCACATACAACAAACAATTGTATGCATAAACATGTCTATTTCCCTTGCTCTGGGTATTCTAACATGAATATATCCTTAAATTTGCTACCATAATGGGAGGCAATGCAGAAAACTGATGGTAATAAAATCAGGGGATACAGTTTGGTGTTGTCGCTACATTTGCATCGTTTACATCCAAATTAACTAATGTAACTGACACATAATATGTCTAGAAATAATTCAGCATAGAAAACTTTTTCTTTCAAACCTTTAATTCTACCATTTGGCATCATTATTGTATCAATATGCTGACATGGATTTATTGTAAAATATAATTGCCAATAGAATAGACGTGATAAAAACTCTGCAGTATGTGAACATACACTGGACCAGCCAAACCATTACATACAGTTCGATAAACCACAAATCTTTACCAAGGAGAATCGCTACATGCCTAGAAAACTACGCGCGGCTATTGAAGTAAGAAAACACCCCAATTTCAATAGAGAAGATAGTTAGCAAGTACCACCTGCTTGGGATCCAGTTCTAAAAATAATCAAGTCACAAACCCAGAGATGTACTCAAAAACATTCGGACACCGTGAGCGATTTTGTGTGAATCGGAACGTATATAATTAATCCATCCATATCGGTAGATGTAATAATTGAATAACCAATGTAAGGAAGACTTCTTCCCGCGCTTTTGACGAGTGACATTGTTGTTATACTTGAAAATTTTACAATTCAGTATAAAATTAGTTTTATGTGACAATTTCGATAGTGTTTTGTAACATAAGTGCTAGTGCAATTATACAGTAATGAAAAAACTCAAATATAACACGTTTATGCACTTTTTGGAAGACGTGAATAAGTTCATCAAGAAAACTTTGTAAAAATCACTATCGTTTTACGGGTGGTATTTAAACTGGGTTGATTAGGTCGAGGTACCCTTCTCAAGTATTTTTTCAGCACAGTTCCTGTAGCTGGAACGTAGAATTAAGATTTTCAACTGGTTCTAAACTGATGACTTGGCTGTATGGGATAGATCCCTTTGCCTTTCCCCTCGGGGATAAATAGAACCAATAAAAAAACCAATGTAAGACAAATGTTACCTTAGTCTTCCTGCGAACACGGATTCGAAACGTCAGGTTCAATAAAATAAATAAAACACGTGATACTTCCGTTAAAAATTGTTTAGTTCAATATAATTGCCAATTTGAAGAGACCTATATTGGCAAGGTTTTTCGGCATTCCTTCTACGCCAATCATCATTTCAGGTCAGACATTTATTTTCACATCAGCCATATACCGTATGCTTATTATATGTATGTTTCCATTGTTCACAGGTAAAATAAGAACTGATTCAAACAAAAAAAACATGACAAAGACCAGAAGGTAGTCAAGATGGAGCAAGACACAGACTGGGGGGACTACTTCGGCGAGTACAACCGCACCAGTTCGGGGCCACCCAAACTGAACTACACATACGATTTCAATCAAACATTCATCCCGCCTTATACGAACTTTACGTCCGACGATTATTGCAGTTCAAATAACTCGCACGTCTACTTGAACGTCACTTGTGAATTCCCTATCAAATATGCTGAGCCTATGTATGGGTAAGTTTTTTTATACATGTATTTTACGTAAGTTAAGAGAGAGAGAGTAGTACATAGTATTGTCTTAGGTTTCCGCGATTGTTATACATTGAATTAAACAATCTTTAACGGAAGTATCGTGTAGCGTGTTTTATAACATAAATAAAGCACGCGATACTTCCGTTAAAAATTGTTTAATTCAATGTATAACAATGGCGAAAACCTAAGACAATACTATGTGACGGTGTACGGGTCGGAAACAGCTACGAGTAATAAAACACGCGATACTTCCGTTGAAAATTGTTTAAGAGAGGGTAGTATGAAGAGCTCGATGGCGTAGTGGTTAGAAACGCTACTTTGATACCAACGCTAGTGGGTTCTATTCCAACATAGGACAAAATTTGTGTGCATGAACATGTCTGTCTGTCATGTTCCGGTATGTCCGACATAATAGGGTGTATTGAAGCAGCCCGTCTAGAGTAGTACCTCCACCTCACAAAAACCGCAGCTATATAGTTACTCTCGATAAGGATTGTTATATACTGCGCGTGAGTGAGGTCGCCAGTAAGCTCCTAAGGAGCCGCTGTGTTAGCAGCAGAGGTAGCATCTCGCGAGTGATACTTAATGTATTGCAAACGTTCATAGGCCATGATAACCGCTTTACATCAGGTGGACCGTATGCTTGTATGCCTCCCAACCTATTATCCTATTATCCCTTGGGAACCGCTTTTTACTACTTTCTTCCTTTTTTTTTGGCTTCTAAATGTTGTACTGTGAAGCTGAATAGCGTTACTTAAGGATTGTGCTATCGAATACTAAAAGATTTTTCCGTAGTTTCAGAGATTAGCGATAACATACATACAAATAAACTTTATGTCTTCCACTTCACATATTAGTATACACATAGAAAAGTGCTCGTTTAAAGAATTAGGATAGAAGAAAGAGATGAAGTAACTCTTGGCCGGAACATAGGTATAGATCTTGCGTATTCTCAGAGACATCAATCGTATGATTTACTGTTTTCTCGTCACGGTCGTACAAGCATTTCTTTAAGAGAGGTAGGGTGCGACAAAGAAACCCGTCTGGGTAAGTACCTCCCAGAAAACCGCTATCAATTAACAACTCCCTAGAAAGTTGTTGTGTTCCTGCGTGTGAGTAAGGTCACCAGTAGGCTCCTAACGAGTTGATGTGTTAGCAGCATAGGTGGCATCGCGCATGATATAACAAGTATCACTCGCGTGATGCTACTGATGTGTTGCAAGCGTTCATAGGCTTTGTTAACCGCTTTAATGCTTGTTCTCCCGACGTTGTATAAAAACAAACAAGCACAAGTGACGCCGAATACCTAAGATGTCCTATTGAAGTCACGACATCAGAGGAGATAGCCAAAAACCATAATGCTATCATGGCTTCTGCAGCTTAAATGACCGAATCAAGAAAGTGGGTACCGCGTTTACTCACTTCTTCTTCCTCCTAGCGGCCGGGAGGATGTGGCGCAGATACTGATTTTGTCGTTTTTTATACCACTAAGGTTGCAAGCAAACGTACGGCCTGCCTGATATAAGGTAAGAAGTCACCATAGCCTATGAACATTCACAACTCCACGGGTGTCACATATGCGTTCCCGACCCTGTAAAACCCACTCCCTCTTGACGAACCCTCTTGACACCTTCCTTAAAAAACCTATGATGTAGTCCCTTAGGAAAACCTCGGCTGACAGTTCATTCCACAACTTGAGAGTTCTCAGAAGAATACTTCGCTGGAACCGCACAGTACTTAACTACTGCGGTTGCTGTGGAACGACTGCCGTGAGACCTTCACAACCCACAGACCTAACTTAATCGTGAGGATTTCCACACAAGGTTGACTTCACCACCGAGCAAGCGTTAAAGCGTTGAGAGGTAGGGCGCATCAAAGCAGCCCGTCTGGGGAAGTACCTCCACCTCACAGAAAACCGCAGCCAAATAACAACTCCTTAGAGGGTTGTTGTTTCCTGCGTGTGAGTGAGGTTGCCAGTAAGCTGCCAAGGAGTTGCTGTGTAAACAGCAAAGGAAGTATCGCGCGAGTTATACCCAATGTATTGCAAGCGTTAATAGGCTACGGTACCCGCTTAACATCAGGTGGGCCGTATGCTTGTATGCCTCCCGACGTAGTATAAAAAAATATTACAAATATGTGCATTTAAGTCCTTAAACATGAACTAATTAATACATAACATCACCAGGATTCGAACCAAGAATCAATCGGTTAATGAAAAGTGGATAAGAAACTAGCCCGTCTTCCACTACACTATCACTCTGCCGCACTTTTTTTTTATTTTGCCGTTGTTGTAAGCTGCTGAAGGTGTGTCGCATCCTGAGAAGGAAAGGCAGAAATAAACCAAAAAAAAGTTATAACGACCTAAAGAAAATTTGTTCCCAAATTTTTATATATTTTCGTTAATAACTTTTATTTTTGATTCTACAACTAGAAGTTAAGGAACCAAAATTTAGAGTATTTACGATAAATAATGTCGTTACACATTTTCTGTTCAACGAATAGTTTGCTCGAAATTGCGTAAAATCCATTCGCAGTCCTTTTTGATTTTAAGATGGCAGCCGCGGGACAAGGGTTGCGACCCCACAAACATGGATTTAACTTTACACTAACCCTCTCTTGACATCCAATAAATAATAATGCGTGCTCTGACTTTTGCACGCTAAGCCCAAAAACTTGTAACATTTCAATGGACTATAACTAAAACTTTGATTGCAGTTTTATTTACAATATACTTAACTCGTTTTCAAACTTCAGCGAATAACTTAAAAGTTGAAGTAAGCTGTGTATGCCGGTACCTGTATCATATACTATTTCGTCTCAATTTAATGTAATTCTGAAATCCTCTTTTCAATCACAGCCTTTATTACTAATATATCATTCTAAATAAATTTTAAAAACATAATTTATATATGGCCACTTTGAAAGTATTACGAAAAAAGTTTTTATGTATAAGAGACTGGCCAGTTATAATCTATTTTGAAAATATGATTATTTATAAGTAAATTTATTTGCGAGCTAATTTAAATATTCGTATCTCATTGAAAAATGGATCTGCGCCGGGAATATTTTCGCGCTATGATTTTTTACGATTTCAAGTGTAGCCTGAAACCGGACGAATTGTACGATAGACTTCAACAATCATGGATGAAGGCCCTTCCAAGGCAACCGTGAATCGTTGGTATAACGAATTCAAGCGCGGTCGACTAACTTTGGGGGATGAAGAAAGAAGTGGTCGCCCTTTCACGGCTGTTACGGAAGAAAACGTGCTAGCAGTGAAAAATTTAATACAAGACAATAGGCAAGTTACGTATCAGGAGATTCAACACATACTGTAGATTGAATCGGGAAGCCTTCACGAGATTCTACATGATTCACGTGAGGTGACGGGATAAATTTTGACAGGGCATTCCGAATAACCAAAATTTTAAAACTTTCTACTCTTACAAATTTCTTCTGATTAAATTCGTTGCGAGTTCCAAGGCAGCTGTAGTTTAACCCGCGGAACAGCAATGGACTTCACTGTTCATTGCCTTTTTGGTGGTCGCCGCAGTTAATTCTGGCTACACAGGAGACACAGTGGTGAGAATGAGTGGTGGGCCTGTCCCGATAAAAAGATGACATTCCAAATGAAGGAGCGCTATCAACAAAATTATATTAAATTTATGTGTTAAAAAGTTCCTATATGTATTATGTTATATTTTTGTTATTTTTGAAGACCCTTTTTTTAATTACTAACCTTACTACATAGATTACCAACACAAATTAGCAATATCTTAGTTATCCAAACCCATAGTAGTTTAGCTAATATTAGATAATAACATATATTGCTCACATAAATATTTACTGTGGGATAAAATACCTCAAATTACACAGTAGAATTATGTATTAAGTAAATTGAGGTCCAACCTTAATATATGTCTAAGTTGCCATACTGGAGCCGGGTGCCTCAGTTGCTTATATCAAAATTGAGGTAAGTTAAATTTATTACATTTTATTAGTAAAACGCCTTAGAGTATTTGTGATCGACGTAAATTTGATCCTTATATTTTTTAAGTTTGCTCATTAGTTAGATCTTTCTCAATGGTGCCGCTAGTTAGGTGTCATAATCGCCGACCTTCGAGGCCGAAATCCGTTCATAATCATTCCCTCTTCCCCCATTCCCTCTTGTAGGCGTCCAAATTGGAGGCCCCATTAAATATCCAACCTTACTTAATTATTTTTAAGCAATTTATCATTCACGTCAGTAGCACGCGGGAGATGAGAGCGAGGTTTTTCTGATTTAAAAAGATATTTTATTTTTAATAGTACAAATGTCGGCAACTTTATTTAAAAATCCTCTTTTTTATACTACACTCGTCGGATGGAATATAAGTGTCTCGAGAAAGGTTCAACGAATTTGGATAATACAAACTGTGGTCTGTTAAGATAGATTCAGATTCAGTCATATGTGTATGGTAAATTTAAAATGTATAATATATACACGTTTTTCAATTATTTTTATTAGCACTATATATTTGGTATAATTTAAATGATTAGCTATAAATTAATATACAAAAATATACGTATTGGTTTATCATTTATTAACTAATACAATTAGCTAGCATTTACAATAAGTGTATTTGTAGATAATAGAAATAACCGCCATTTTTGTCATTAGAACTACATAACAATATGTTCTTCTTCTTAGTGTTATCTCGTTTCCTAATCCATTAGAATTGGTGGGGTTCACTACCTAAGTCTAAGGATTTGGCAAAGACTGACTGATTTCTGCATGGAGCGGTTGCCTGGGTTGTGGAGATGTAATCCTCCACAACCCAGAGGAAAAGCCAGACCTTTCTCACATGTATTTCTTGGACGTGCCGATTTCCACACGATGTTTTCCTTCACCTCCGAGCAACTGATAATTACAAATGTGTACATAAATCAGAAAACACGAATTTAGTGATACATAGCTGGATTCAAACCGTGGACCAGTTGGTCAATAAGCCGGTTCTATGTCATACTGGGCTATCACTGTTCTATAATAATACGAAAATATGTTCAACGTTGGCTAATTGACCAAATAATAAAAAAAAAAAAACAACTTCCTGACCTGGCCTAATAATGGACTAAGTTGTGTAGGTCTGACGGCAGTCACTCCATGTCAAAATCATCTTATTAGAAAAGCAATTATCGGCAAATCTTTACACTTAAGTAGCGGACCCTGCCAATCGAAATGAATTAAGAAACGGCATAACGCTAGTGTGCAAAACTCTTTAGTAAGCACATTCTTTTTATACTTTTTTACTTTTGAATATACTCGTACGTCTTGTTTTTATAAACGTCACTATTAATAAAATATTGTAATGGACACATCGAATCGAACTACTTTTTCTTTTCCCTTTTAGTTTGATCGCGTTCATTATTGGTCCTTCTGTGATTTTTAAAACCGGAGACGTAAAATGGTAAAGACGAGGAATCAAGCTCTGGTTGAGGCCTCGGCGCCCTCGACTGAGGACGTGCCTCCTGTCACCAGTGCTCAAGATCAGCCCCTACGTAGTGATGCACCCTGGGTAACGCCGCCGACTAATGTAGTGGGCCCTGCGGCGTCGTGTCTTTCACTCGCGGCTAGCACTTCGTCTCGTTCCACCGTTAGAGCCAGGTTAGAGCTCGAAAATTAGCTATTGAAGCAGAACATGCACGTCGTCTCGCAGAACTGGAATGTGCACAGGCTGCGGTACAGCATAAAATTTTGCTTGCGCAACGTGTAGCTGCCAATGCTGAGCTTAAAGCACAGCTTGCTGCTCTTGAGAGCGGCCAATCTAAAAAAAATAGTGATGTAGATTCATGGGTCGAAAAGTCACGTAACTTTAATTTTTGTTCTCAGGAAATTGATACTCCCTCACTACCCGGCCAGTTACCGAACCAAGGCCACGATGAACTTCCTGTCAACGATCCTGTCCGTGAATCCTACGCGATGGGTACTCAAAATATACCATCCACGCGTCCACTCCTAGACCGCCGGCCTTCCATGCAGGCGCCTACACGTACTTTATCTGGTCAGCTCCTTGATCCTACTTACACGACGGAGCGACTCCCTGCCAAGGGAGAATATTTGCCACAAAGAGTCGAACCACCACCTAGGTTTGATACGTATCAGGGCCAGTATTCAATCGTTCCTCTGCCTACTTTCGACGGTAAGTCCCACTTAGACTGGTTACACATATCTCGTGTTTTTACCGATACACAACATTCATTTTCGCCTTTAACAAACCTAGCTCGGATTAATTGTGCTCTAAAAGGTGAGGCTAGGGAGGCAGTTGCTGCGATTTTGATGAGTACTCGTGATCCTAATCTTGTTATGCGAGAATTAGAATTACGCTTTGGCAGGCCCGATCTAATAGTTACTCGCGAAGTCAACTCTATGCGAGCTCTTCCTAGAGTAGTCGGAGATGGGAAAGATTTGATCATTTTTACTTCACGAATAAGAAATTGTGTTGAAATTATTCGCTTACTTAACCAAAAAGAGTATTTGCATTCTCCAGATCTTTTTAATGCATTGTTGTATAAGTTATCGCCGTTAATCAAAACTAGATGGCTAGACTATGCGTCGCAATTTGAACGCGGTAATATTTCCAGGTTAGAAATGTTAGCAGATTTTCTATCTCGAGAGGTAGAGCTACGCACGAGGTTCGGTGGTACTAACGAATTTTCATATAATCGTGATAGAATTCACTCTGTTTCCGAGCAAGCATCAAGCGAAACTAAAAAATCGATAATTTCGCCAATCTGTCTGTGTTGTGAAAAGTCTCACAATCTACTTCAATGTGACAAGTTTGTGTCAATGACTGTTGACCAGAGATGGCAGTTTATAAAAGAAGCAAAAATTTGCCATAAATGTCTCAAAAAAGGTGGTCATAGATACAGTTCCTGTAAAGGTCGTATGAGTAAATTGCTTTTTAAGGCTGACAAACCTAAAATTGACACCGACAATAAACCTATACATATAGATGAAGAAATAGTAGCTCAGACAAGCACGTCATCTGCATCAATTTTTACACGTCGTCCTTTACTTAAAGTTATAGGGGCCACTGTCTCAGGTCCCGCCGGGAGCTTGGATACATACGCTTTATTAGACGATGGTTCGACAGCAACGTTTATAGATGCGAAGGTGGCCTCGAAGATTGGTTTGAGCGGCGTAGAAGGACGTGTCCAGTTAGACTGCGTAGGTGGTCTGTCACGCAACACTGAGACACGGTATGTAGATTTTAAAATAAAAGGTAGGCATTCTCCTACGACTTACACTATCCGTAACGCAAGGTCTATTAGTAGCCTAGGTATGGTTCACCAAACCGTTCTACCTAAAGACATATGTCACTATTCACATTTAACCAACTTGGTTGATGTTTTGTGTTATGAAAACGCAAAACCGACTATTATACTAGGGTCAGATAATTGGCACTTGACTATCTCAAAGTCTACTCTTAGAGACACTAAATCTGAACCAGTAGCGATTAATACTAATTTGGGTTGGGTTTTATTTGGATTTGTTACTAGTAAATCCAAACCAGTAGACTTCATGAATTACGTTAGAACTGACAGTGACATTAGCAATGATGAAATAAAGCCTTCTCTTGAAGCCCTTATTAAAGAACAATATCACCTGGATGCTATCGGGATCTCAAAACACATGGCACGCAGTAGTGCTGATGAACGCGCTGTAGATATCTTAAAACGTACTGCAAAACGTCTACCTTGCGGTCGTTTCGAAGTCGGTCTCTTATGGAAGGCAGACGATCTGATTATACCGAATAGCTACGGTTTAGCATTATCGCGATTTTTGAGTTTAGAGAAAAAGATGATTCGCGACCCAGAATATGCCGCACGGTAACGGAAAAATATTGGTGATATTTTACAAAAAGGATACGCGGAAGAGTGTCCTAAGAGTACAAATTCAATGCAATGCTGGTATCTGCCGCATTTTGGCGTCATTAATCCAAACAAACCTGATAAATTACGCATTGTTCATGACGCTGCAGCTAAATCGAATGGAGTTAGCTTGAATTCGTTATTATTAACTGGTCCTGATTTACTGCAACCGCTTCTACATATAATTTTTCGTTTTAGGGAAGAGAGAATAGCCATGACAGCTGATATTAAGGAAATGTTTCCTCAGCTTAAGATTCGTAGTCAAGATCGGGACGCTCAGAGATTTCTTTGGCGTGACAGCCCTAGCGAACCAATTAAGACTTATCGAATGTCATCCATGATATTCGGTGCAGCCTCTAGTCCTTTTACTGCACTTTATATCAAGGACAAAAACGCCAAAGATTTCGAGAAGCAGTACCCACATGCTGCTCATGCAATATTATTTGACCATTATATGGATGACTATATAGGTAGTGTTTCTACAGTAGAAAAGGCGGCTCGTCTTGCCGCAGATATTGTAAATATACATAGTCGCGCCGGGTTTGAGATGGGTGGCTGGATCTCGAACGATCCCGCAGCGCTGTCTCTTCTGCCAAATAATCTTTTGTATAAAGCACCTGTAGCTAGTCATACTGAAAATAGTTCGTCACTCTTAATGGTAAATAATACGCACTATATTAGTTTAGGTTCACTTACACCACCAATTCGCACGTTAGGCCTCATCTGGTATCCATCAACTGACGTGATTACGTTTAATGTCAATATTGAACACAGTTTGCCTGACTGCTTCACCAAACGCATTGTGCTCTCTCAAGTGATGCGCATATACGATCCTTTGGGTTTTTTAGCTCCTATAACAATGAGAGGACGCATTCTTTTTCAAAATGTTTGGCGACTAGGTCTTGGTTGGGATGAAGCACTACCTCAAGTAGACTGTGAATATTGGAAGTCATGGTATGAAGACTTAGTTTTAGTTTCAAAAATAAATGTTTCACGTTGTTATATCACACACGAGGAAGTATGTCGTCGTGAACTTCATGTATTTTGTGATGCAAGTGCTCAAGCTTATGTTGCTGTTGCTTATTGGCGCATTTTGTACGCAAACGGTAACGTGAAGCTTGCGCTAATTGCTAGCAAGTCACGAGTAGCACCATTATCACCAACATCGATTCCGCGTTTAGAGTTGCAAGCAGCTCTATTAGCTGCTCGGCTTGCCACCACTATTTGCGAAGCTCATCGCCATAAAGCTTTAAGTCGCACCTTTTGGAGCGACTCTAAAACTGTTTTAGAATGGCTTAGTAATGATCCGAGAAATTATAAGCCTTTTGTTTCTCACAGGGTTGGTGAAATATTGGAACTTACGAACGTGTGCGAGTGGCAATGGGTTTCTAGTAATCTAAATGTCGCTGATGATGCAACTGGAGATAATCGTATACCTCTTACTGTAGATTGTAGGTGGATTAGGGGTCCAGCGTTTCTTTAGACAATTTTAAACCGCGCCCTGTCTCATGTTGTTGTACATCACATGTAGATATTCATACATATTCATGTTTCATCCCTTTAGTAGCTGATTCCCGTCGATTTAGTTCTTGGACTCGACTATTGAGAGCTACAGCTACTGCCCATAGTTATTTAATTTTACTTCGCAAGCATTATCTGTTTAAGCGTGGGGTAATTGTTGACGAAATGAATTTGATTTCAGAATGCCTATTTTCATATGCTCCTCATGTACCCTCTGATGTAAGCGTCAAGCGTAGGCGCTCTTTACCATCTTGGACGGGACTAACTGCCGAAGATTTGAGGAGGTCTGAAATACACATATTATGCCAGAGCCAAATGGAGTCTTTTGAAAGTGATTATCATAGACTGAGAGACAATAAGCAATTAGCGCCACGCAGTCGGCTTAAAAATATTTCTCCAAAAGTCTGTACTGATCATCTGATACGGTTGTCAAGTCGAATTACTGCTGCACCTGATATAAGCACCAAGATGAAATGCCCTCCTATCCTTGATGGTAAACACCCTGCTGTCCGTTTATTGGTTCAACATATACACCAGAAGGCTGCTCACGCAAATTCAGAAATGGTTGTTAATGAGATACGCCAAGAGTATTGGATAATTTCACTTCGTAGTACAGTCAGATCCATTGTTAATACACACATCAAAAGTGTCTAGGGATCAACATATATTTTTGCAATAACTTTTCTCCTGATTGATATTAATTAAAATTTTCTTTAAGGATTCATCAAATAAAGTGTTTTCGTTTGTCTACAGTAACGATAAACCAAGTCACCTTTGCATTAATAAAGAAATTTGCCATTTTCATAATAAAGGGATTTTTGACATTTGAACCACTAACATTAAAGTTCGAAAAAAAGACTGAAATAACAGTTTTCTTTAAAATTTTATTGGGTAACTTAAACAATTAATAATCCGTGTTTCTACCGCGAACACTAACAACACAAGAACATCGGTTTGGCATACTCAAAATGAGTTCATCCAAATCACGCTGTGGAATGGCCGCCCATGTTCGTTGCAACAACAAAAAAAGGTCTTCTTGCGATTGGATACCCTCCATATTCGGCAGAGCTCTTCTCTGTAGCATATCCCATGCATGCTCAATCGGGTTCAAGTCTGGCGACTGAGCAGGCCAGGGCATGACATTGATGTTAGCTGCGGCGAGAGTCTGTCTTACAACTTTTGCGGTGTGCGGTCGTGCATTATCATGCATTAACTGAAATAAGGGACCGATTTGCACTTGTAGAGGAACGATGACGTCTGATACAATCGTCTCAGCATAAATTTGAGCGTTGAGGTTGCCTCTGATCCAAATCAACTCAGTTCTTCCGCCGATCCAAATACCCGCCCATACCATGATGGTTCCACCACTATAAGGATGGACTTCCTGGCAGGATTTTAATCGCTGTTGGCGTCCAGGGGTTCTCCAGTGTCGTATACGTTTATATATTTTATATATTTTTTTATTACAAAGCCACATCTCAATCTCAAGAAATCCGCATAAAAATGCTTGATCCCTAGACACTTTTGATGTGTGTAGTTGTCAGGTGTGCCGCATCAAAAGGGCGGTTCCTTTCCATCCCCCAATGGGAAATCTACCTGAAGCAAGACTATCTCATCACAGTCGCCCGTTTACATTTTCTGGTTTGGATTATTTAGGCCCGATCCAAGTCGCTGTTGGACGTCGACGAGAAAAGAAGTACGTAGCGCTATATACTTGTCTGGTTACACGAGCTTTACACCTAGAGATTGTCGACAGTCTATCAACAGATGCTGCCATGATGAGCTTAAGACGTTTCGTAGCACGTCGAGGTAGGCCGTCTCAAATTTATTCTGATAACGGCACAGCATTTGTTGGAGCAAACCGCCAACTAAGAGAGCTTTACGGAGAGGCTGTTGAAGACTACGCCGCTAATGAGAAGATTGAATGGCATTTCATACCACCTGCAGCCTCTTTCATGGGAGGAGCTTGGGAGCGTCTAGTAAAGTCAGTAAAGACTGCTCTACGTGTTACTATGAAGGAGAGAATCCCAACGTCGGAAGTTTTAGCGACCTTCTTATCTGAAGCTGAAGCAGTAATAAATTCTCACCCATTAACACACGTAGCCGTCGATCAGGAAAGTGAAGAGGCGTTAACCCCATTTCATTTCCTTATTGGCTCTTCGTCTGGACGAGCTGTTCCTGCAAGTTTGGAAGACGCCGACCTTACAGGGAGGACAGGCTGGCGTAAGGCAGCACGATTAGCCGATCACTTTTGGTCGCGTTGGATTAAAGAATACCTACCAACCTTACATCAGAGGCGTGGAGGTGGGATTGCTCCTGAGATTTGTTTGGGAGATCTAGTTCTTATAGCAGACGGCAATCTACCGCGTAATGTATGGCCAAGAGGTCGCATTGTTAACGTATATCCTGGGTCTGACGGTATTATTAGGGTTGCCGATGTTAAAACTTTAGCCGGGATCTTAAAAAGACCATGTAAGAAATTAGTAAAACTTATCGTATAGTACCTATATAAATTTTGTTTGTCGTTTGTTTCGGTATCTATTGGATTTTGTTATTTTTTACCAACTTGTTTAACATTTAGTTTTGTTCAGTTTTGCATACTTCTTCTGAATGATTATCTGAATGTACAGTCTGTCCACCATTTATTAATACCGTTTCATCAGGTACAGTCTGCCTACTAACTTCGATAGGTACTTTTCTCCTCCCGGGAGAGATGTGCAAAACTCTTTAGTAAGCACATTCTTTTTATACTTTTTTACTTTTGAATATACTCGTACGTCTTGTTTTTATAAACGTCACTATTAATAAAATATTGTAATGGACACATCGAATCGAACTACTTTTTCTTTTCCCTTTTAGTTTGATCGCGTTCAGCTAGAGAGATAGAAAAGTGACAGCCCAGTAGATAAGGAACGTGTATATTAAAAAGATAAAAATTATTTGCCTTTAGATCCTCATGGGCACTTAGACAAGTCTTACATTCTCAATATTATATCTTATTAATTTATTACAAATTATTCTCTTTTTTAAATCACCAGCATTTCAAATGATCATTGGCGAAGAAGAAATGCCAAAAGAAACTTGCCAATATAGGTCTTTTTTTTCAAATCATCTATACATATATAAATATAATTATATGAGTGTACATATAGTGATATCAAGTGGTACAATTAAAGTTATATTAATACATATGCTGATCATTTCCAAACATCTCTGTCAGTTAGATATTCATCGATTCTATAATAACCCTTCTTACATAGAGTATTTTTGATGTGCCTTTTGAACATATTATCAGGCAAGGACAGAACTGTTTCAGATAATTTATTATAGAATTGAATACAATTTACAAGAAAAATTCTTTTAGTCTTAGCAAGCCGATGTACTGGCATACGCAATATATTCCTGCTTCTAAGATTTTCACTACATTATGAAAATTACTTTATATTTTTACGAGCATACATTATGTTCTCATAAATGTACTGAGAGGTAACCGTGAGGATATTTATTTCTTTGAATAGTTCTTTAAGCGATTCCCTGGAGCCCATGTTATAAACAGAGCGGATGGCACTCTTTTGTAATATAAAAATAGTTTCAATATCAGCCGCTCTTCCCCATAACAGTACATCATATGACATAATGCTGTGAAAGTAGCTGAAATAGACTAAGCGAGCAGATAATTGTCTAATTCTCCTAACGGCATATGCGGCAGAGCTGAGCTTACTAGCCAGTTTATTTGTGTGCAATTTTGAGTCTATCGTAATTCCAAGAAATACAGTATCATTAATAAATTCTAGTATATTATTGTCAATGAAAACTTCTGTATTGGAAGAAGCCACATTTGGAAGACTAAATTTTATACATTTAGTTTTAGTTCAATTTAATAAAAGATTATTGCATGTGAACTAATATAACTAATATAGAATGGCAGATAGAACACTATTTACCTTGTCAATATTTTCGCACCGGCGAGCATTATAAATTAAAGAAGTGTCATCGGCAAACAGTAGTATATCCGCCGTTTTCTGCACTATGTAGGGCAGATCAGCCACATATACTAAAAATAAAAAGAGTCCCAATTTCGAGCCCCGGGGCACTCTTATATTAACATTACTGCCTTTAGATTTGACCCCATTTATGTCAACAGTTTTTATTCTATTATTTAAGTAGGTTGCGATCATCATCATCATCCTCTAACTCCATAATGCCACAGTTTGAGCAATGTCCGATGGTCGACACAATCAAAAGCTTTGGAGAGATCACAGAATACCCCAATAGCATCCTGGGATCTCTCCCATTACATGTTGACCACCTGGTCCCCGGTTCGAATCCTGGCAGCGACATGTATCACTAAATTTGTGTTTTTGGATGTGTGTGCATACTAGCTATTACCCGCGGCTTCACCCGCGTAGTTAAGGGGAAACAAAGAGTACAAGAGCCAATACAAAATAATCTTGGAAGTTTTTTCTGCATACTTACTTTACTGCAAAGTTGTTACGGTTATTAAATAATATTTTTCCTGACTAAAAAAAAATTGAAGTTAACCTTATAACGGGCGGCGGTTACAATTTATGTAACAAAAAAAAATACGTTACCTATGTTCTACTCTTCTATGTGGCTACCACTGCCCTATATTAATATGTAATGAAATATATATTTTATATTCAAACATTTTCGTCAAATTAGTTTTAAATACCTGAATAAGATATTAATTACTAACATTTTTGCACTCTAAAATTAATGTTTAATAAACACACTGCTTATGAAACTCGATCAAATAGCGTTTTTTAGTTGGATTTCTATGACGCAAGCCCTCCCTGTGCAAGGCTCGACGAACGTTAGATACCGAGGTATCAAACAAATTCGCAAATTCAGCAGTCGACGATAAGGCAATGTTATCCAATTTTCGACACATAAATCTCCTCTGTGACTCATTGATAAGACGGAGACGACCACTTCTCACCCGAGTCGAAGCAGTACCTTCCTCTTCGTGACGAGTCACCCAACGTTTTTTCGGAAATCCACAAAAACCAAATTAAAATAAACTTGTTATAGATTACTAATAAAAAAGGCTATACGTTAATCACTTCATTCCTACAAGTCCTAATTAATTATTGTTAATTATGTCTCGTACGATTATTAATTATGTTACGTATTGTTAATTATGTCTTGTTCTGCGTGTGTTCTGTATGTATTTGTTATTGGTGCAATAAAGAGTATTCTATTCTATTCTATTTTTTGTTTATTTAATATAAATTGTTATTATCCGTATATATTATATACACCAAAACAGTGACACAAACACGAAAATACATACAGCAAAACCCGTCTCATTACTAACTTGAGATCTATTATATCCCATATCACGCAAAGCAATATGGCGTATTCTATCTTGCATACTGATATTAGTCTGCATATTTGAAACAGAACGTAAAGAATTACAATCAAAGACACACAACCAGTCTCGCTAGCGAACTAGTAACGACAAATTTAAAATGTCTTCGTATAGTGACCTAACCTACTTACCTCTTCTTCGTATTTTTACTAACCCACTAAGAGAGAGTAACATTTCTTCTTACTATCCTACCTACGCAAGAGTACTGTAGCTATAATCAAGTCTCAGCTAACCTACTGTTGACTGCTCAACGACACGGTTTAGTTTTATATTAAATAATATGAGTAGATTATTCATTCAACGATTTCACAAAATAGAAAACAACAAAATCTTGTAATAATATTTGACTACTAAGCTGAGATTTGAAGCTACCTAGCGCGACTACCGAGCGTAACAATAAGTTTGAGTTGGTTTTTTGCCATTTAACCACTGTCGATTATTGATTGAAGCGGTGAAGTTATAGATGTTATTCATTCGTTGCTGTATAGATAGAATATAGCTATCTGTTGGTACTGTACCTTATTCGTTAATTTCTCGATTTACGAGTCCGAGTTGTTTCACTGCCAGTTTCGCCATCATTGTTCGAAATTCGGCACAGTAAACGTCTGCTGTTATTATTAGACAAGACCTGAGAAAGCTACAGTGAATAACGCCATGCACCAAACAGTTACCATTACCTTTTTATTGGTAAGCTTTGCTGTTGCAGCGTTTGACCTGGGGTCATCCATTGCATTTTTCGCTTACGGTTATCATAAAAAATCCACTTTTCGTCTAATGTCACAATTCGATCCAATATTCCTTCATTTCTGTACCAATTCAACAAGGTAACACAGGTTACAACGCGCTTTTCTTTCTGCAGATTAGTTCATTCATGAAGCACCCATTTTTCATATTTTTTTATCATATTGATTTGATGCAAAGGAGTCAATATTGTAGGTAAGGTAACGATAAACCATCCCGCTAATTCCTGGGCTCCTGGATCGGCTACTTCATCTTTTTCAATTCAGCGTATTCGCCTGTGTGGGCGGTCTTCCACGTGGTTTATTCTTCAAGTCGAAATTTCCATTACGAAAGCGTTTAAACTAAAAACGCACGGTGCGTTCATTAGCGTATGTTCCTCTCCAAACGCAGCATTGATATTGCCGCTTTACTCGGGTATTACTCGGATTTTCGAATTATCCAGCTTTCCCGTCTAAGCTGAATAAAAAAAACAATTGAAATTCGAAAATCAAATTTTGCACATTTTCTAAAAGAAAAATCTCACAGGTATAATCTGAATAAAGTTTCACTCGAAAATCTCACACCATGAAAGTCTAATGTCAATTCAAAGTATCTATTACTATAAAACGGCGATTTCATACTTTAACCCCTATTACATTAGCATGATAAATTTATGTATCTATCTACGATGTTTTACGTAACACAGTGGTAATAGTACAAATATGGTAGTAAGCTTTTCGTGTCATAACAAAAGAACCCAGGATTAAATCTAACCTAGTTTACATGATCCGCTAAACTAATATATATAGCCAACTTTTACACTATCAGATTTACTATTTTTCTACTTGTTGATAAAGCTTTTAATACAAATATAGCTTTTACGTGTGATGACAAATGAGAAACAAAGTTTGTATAAAAGACAGTGTTGGTATTGAAATAAGAAAAGGCATGCTTTGTTGGTTCGGACATGTAGGAAGAATGCTGGAAGAAAGAATTACAAAACAGATATTCAAAGCGAAAGTAGAAGAATGAAGGCGCCGATAATATTTTATTACAAGTCAATTCTATATCAATGATATAGTCGTTATTTAGCTGATGCGGTTTTCTGTGAGGTAGAGAATCTTCCCCGGACGGGCTGCTTTGATGCACTCTATCTCTCTTAAAAACACCCGGGCTAAGAAAAACACACAGGTTCTTGCGCACAAATGTTTGTCCTGTCTGGGAATAGAATCTACGAACCTTGGGGTCAAAGTAGCATTACTAACTACTCCGCCACAGAGTTTGTCAAGTCGGAATTTTTTTATCCAAATTAATTTTTTATTCTGATATTCCAGATACGTCGCCCCGTTCCTTCTTGCAACAACTACGGTAGCCAACACACTGATCGTGGTAGTCCTGTCCCGGCGTCATATGAGGACTCCAACAAACGTGGTCCTCATGGCGATGGCTCTTTGTGACATGTTCACGTTGCTGTTCCCGGCACCTTGGCTATTCTACATGTACACCTTCGGAAACCACTATAAGCCGCTGAGTCCTGTTAGAGCTTGCATGGCGTGGAATTACATGAATGAGGTTAGTAAAATTGTTGTAATTCATTCCCAATCAGTTTTGTAAAAAATACCCATGACGTCGTGTAAAAAACTTTAAATATTACTATTTTAAAATCCACGATAATAAAGTTATGATTATTATAGATAATATAATTTATTGCCGTTGTGCTTAACCTGTGTTGTAGAATGCATATTAATTAACAACAAAGCTACTGGCATTATACTACTTAATATGTACAGTCTACAACACAGGTTACGCACTACGGCTGTTAATAATATTCTGTATAATAATCATATGGTGCTTTAATGTCGTGGGATTTTGATTTTATTAGATATTTAAAGTTTTTTCATGACAAGATTCCGTCGTGAGTTTTAAAAGTTTTTAATTTATGTCTCCTTTGTTATCACAAATTTAATTATTTTTAATTGCAGAGCTGCGTTAGCCAGTGAAGCTATATAACCGAGAAAATTGTCTTTTTTGCAGTTTTACGGCTTTCGACTGTTACACGTAGTACTCCTTCAGTTTTGGAGCTAGAGAGCTGATTGTTCGACGTGATTGTACCTTAAGTATTGTAGATTCCCCTAAAATAGATTAAATTTCGATTAGCTCAATAAAGGATATCGAAAAGTGATGTTATCGCCCCAAAAACCGTTTCAATACAAAGTCAATTGGAGCGCGTATGGCGAGCACTGAAAAACAACAACACGATCACTATCGCCGGTTAGGGTTAGGGTTAGCAGCTCTGCTTACGCAGCTTGCTGTTATTTACTTATTGTGCAAAGCAGCTCTGCCAATGCGCCGCAGGCCCAGCTCCCCTAGTTAAAATTTTTGTAGGTATATCATTGTACACGTTTCCGTTTATATCCGTATGGTTTATAACACATAATATATATGTAAAATAAATTTCGTTTCATAGATTTAAACCCTTTTGGAGAAACATGTGTACGGTAGCGCCCCCTGGCGGTCTGTAACATTAAAACTTAGCTAAGAACATGCTCAGAAGCAAGACTTATACTCGTACAAAGCAGAAAATCGTTTAAATTCGGGCTAACAGTTTCCGAGAAAAATGTAACAGAAGCACATCCAATCACCTCTTACGCCAAATGCATATACCGTCTCCGTAGCCGTCGAGGGTAAAAAAGTCACTGTCACTTAACCTCCGCGCTTAATACAAAATGTCGACACATACACAATCTGTCAATTCGTTTCTTTTTTCACTATTTCTGCAACTATTTTATCCGATACAAACAAACACGCTATGTCACATCAAACCTACTTACTGCACTTACATGCGCTTGTATTCATTGTATTCATTAGTTACAGAAGCAGAGCGGGCAATTTTGTAGCTCATTAAATACAAAAGCGCCTCAATTCGAAAATACAGAAGCGTCGTAATTAAAAAATACAAAAGTGTTACAATTCGAAAATACAAAAGCGCCACAATTTGAAATTAGCATATTTAACAGGACGAGCAAAACCATATTTAAAACATGTATTCTTGAAGATTTTAAACATGTATATTTGATAAATATATAAATATTAATTGAGCAAAGAAAAGCAGATTTTTTTCACGATTAATAATTTGGAGCACATTTTCTCAATGATACTATTGCATGCTTTTTTGAATTGTGGCCCCTTTGTATTTAATGAGCGAAATGTATCCCACATGTGTGTGACTGTAGAAACAAATAAATAAAAAAGTGAGCCGTCGCGGGATGCCTGGCAGATGGGAAATGTCGATTTTTTTTTAATTTAATATGCATAAAAGGATAGTTTATGAAAGGAAATAAATATCGTATAATAAAGTATTCTAATTAAACCAGTTGAGAATGCGCAAGCTTGCATTGCCAGAGGAACACCTGGCTCGTCAATTATGTAACAATTCATTTTTTTTTAATTCGGCCATTTTGACCATGTTCCAAGAGATAGGAAGGGTATTCCTGAACATTTCTATTCTACTTTTTTATGCTGAATCCGAATCTGAAGTCAAAATTGGAATATTCGAAAAAAAGCGACAGACACACACAGAGACAAACATATAGATTTCAAGTAGGAACGGTATTCCTGAAAATATATATGATTGTATTTTTAATAAACATCTGTATTAATTTAGCTCGACGTTGAGCGTGTCGTTATAACCTAACATGCAGTTTGAGCCGTCCGTGTCCGTCATGCGTCGACCACAGCCTGTCTATGGATGGGTGTATATCTATCTCGAACTTCTCCGTACTACAGAGGGCATGTTAAGTCGTCGGTCGCGGCTGTTGTCAATAGATGACAGGCGTGAAGCTAAGTCAGTGGCCCTCAGGCGGCTTGAAAACGCAAGTCTCCGCCAATCCGCATTTGAGCAGCGTGGTGGAGTATGGTCGAAACCCTTTCGATTGAAGGGAGACGTTATACGGATAAGTTATGGTTGATGTAGTGGTAGATATGGTGTACTAATTTAATACAAAAAACCATTCAAAAATTTGTCACCACAAGAGTCTGTCACCGTATTAGATGTTTCATACTATCATAGATAGCGTGACGATACATAACGTGGCAATGCGTCACCACGCCAACAGTCAGTCTGACCCGCCGCATTTTTTTTCAGACGTTTCACATCAATAAATATCTATATTTAACTTCACGCCAAATCCCTTGCGGGCTATGTCTTTTCTTATCGTAACATCGGCACTCTCTTTTAGTCCAACTCTCTTTCTTACGTCATCATTACGAACGCTTGCCGACGGGCAAGCGTTACGACACAAATTTTACGCAATGCTCTCATCTCGACCGCATTTATTCTACTTTCATGCTCTCTCTGCTATACCCAGCTATGACTTCTATAAATTAGCGTAGGGATTAGCACCGCGCTGTGTACAGCGAGCTGTGCCTTCTGACTTAGATTTTGACTGCCTAGAAGTTTAGCCTACGCTCCAGAAGTTTAGCTCACGCTGTTCCCGGCACTCACTCGCCTCTCGACATCAGTGATGTACCTTCCATCGCTGTAAAAACGCTTCCAAAATAAACAATCTCATCCACTTGCTCCAACACTACATCATCAACTGCAATCCTAGTGCTCGTTCTAGTTGTCTCTCTTTCAAATACCATTATCTTGGGTATCTTCGCATTCAATTGTAAGCCTTTGTTCATACAATCATCTTTCATTACATCAATAAATAAATATGTAGTAAATGTTAAAGGGTAATTTAAACGTCATTATGTCACACCATACCAAGCCACTCTTATAGCAACCGGCGAAATCTTTGCACCGCGAGACTTTAAGAGATGTAGGGCACATCAAAGTAGCCCGACTAGGGAGGTATCTCCACCTCACAGAAAACCGTAGCCAAATGACCCCGCCCTGAAGGGTTGTTCTATTCCTGCAAGTGGGTAGAATTACCAGTGAGCTCCTTTGGCGTTGCTGTATTAGCAGCAGGGATGCGCGAATGCTTTCTGTATTGCATGTGTGCAAATACACAACGCGGCATTGTGATTTTTTTATACTACGAGTATGTCGAGGGATATACAAACACACTGCCCAACTTAACTAAAGTGTGATAGCCTAGCCTATGAACCTTTGCGACACTAGGAAAGTTCGGGAACTTGTTATTTGGCTGCGGTTTTCAGTGAAGTGCATGTAGTTCTCCAGTCGGACTCCTCTACTTATACTAATTGATGGAGGGATTGGTAGAGGCCAGTGTTTTCAAACCAAGCGAAACCCACTGACTTACCTTAAAGACCTTAAATATGTCGAAAATAGTCAATACCGATGATTTAACCTTTGGGTAACTGTAAGCCACTTAGTCCTACCTACCTATACCTACCTAAGATATGAAAGACGATACGTAGATATGTATGTATGTATATCTTTAGCCCATGTCCGTTGCGGGGTTAGCAGGGTGAACCGAGCGCCATAAGACGCGGTCCTTATACACCTCGTTCGCTTCTTTAACATTCATTGCCCTTTTCACGCTTGCGGTTTACGCTCTGCGGTTCCTAGAGCTGATATCATCTTCAGCTAAAACACGACCCATTTTGCTCATGATAGGTGACTCTTGGTCTTCCATGGCTCCTACATTCTTCCACTTTCGTATTGTATATCTGTTTCGTAATTGTTGTATCTTGTAGTGATGATGGTGTGCATGTATCCATAAGAATTAATGGAGCGTAATATTGAACTGCACTATGTTGTAGCAGTTATATAGACGAGCTCGGTGGCTCAGTCGTGAATGACGCGACTTTGTCACCGACGCTCGTGGGTTCGATTCCCACACAAGGCAAACATTTGTGTGCATGAACATGTCTGTTTATCTGGGTCTGGATGTTTTAAGAGAGGTAGGGCGCATCAAAGTCTGGGGAAGTACCTCCGACTCACAGAAAACCGTAGCCAAATAACAACTCCCTAGAGGATTGTTGTGTTCCTGCACGTGAGTGAGGTCACCAGTAAGTTCCCGGTGTAAGCAGCAGAGGAGGCATCGCGCGAGTGATACTTAATATATTACAAGCGTTAATAGGCTACGGTACCCGTTTTACATCAGGTGGGCCGTATGTTTGTATGCCTCCCGACGTATAAAAAAAAGCCCAGTCGATAAAGAACCGGCCTAGTGACCAACCGGTCCGCCGTTCGAATCCTGGCATGTATCACTAAATATGTGTCTTTGGATTTATATACACACATATAATTACAATTATCACTTGCTCGGCGGTGCAGAAAAACATCGTGTGGAAACCCACACATCACACAACAAACACAAATTATATTTCGACAGACGTGTAACCTTAGCTAAAAAAAAGGTCTTACCCTCAGGGTTATGGAGGTCTGACGGCAGTCGCAGTAAAAATCAGTATCTTCGCCAAATCCTTAAGCATAGGTAGCGGACTCCGCCAATCCTAATGGATTAGGAAAGGGGACAACGCGCTCAGAAGAAGACTTGAAAATATTAAGGAATGCAGTGCGCACCGCTGTAATTAAGTTTCATTATAAACAATTTAGGGTTTCCTTGGTACGCTTTACGTACGGAACCCTAAAAAAAACCGTAATGAAAAAAGAGTAGGATAATCAAGCGGAAAGTACCAATCTAGACGACCTTTTAAAAGTTCTCTCTGATGAAAGTACGAGTATATCTTGGTTTGAGATTTCGGTCAATTCCATACGGAAATATTGGAACAAAGCAGTTATTTTCTACGAAAAGATTGGTACGTCTGTGTAAATATTCAACAAAAGCTTGGTCCACAATAGACAATGGAAATGCGGTCAGCTTTGATACCCATTTCTATAGGAATACCGAGTTTGCTACTAATATACATTACGTGTATTTTTGATTTTGTTTTGTATGATTTTCATGAATCTATTCCTCTACCTTCTTCTTTTCTGCTACCTTCCTATCTAATAACCTACTTACGTACTTAACCTATGTCCCTCTTACGTACCTGTCCTATGACCTACTTATGTATCTAACCTATGTTTCCCTTACGTACCTGACTTATGACCTATTTATGTGTTTAACCTTAAGACCTACCTAGATAACCTAACTATCCTTAATCGCCTTTGGTTATCGTAATTAGATTTAATGACCTACCAAGATTATCGTATATTCGAACGAATCGTTTTTCAGCTCATTGCTGGGGGTCCATTGCAATGTCCGAACCAACGGAGCATGCCTCATCTTATTTTAACACCAACGCTCTCTTTCAGACCAACTCTGTTTCTAACATCATCATTGCGAATACGGTCTACAAGCCTTACGCCACAAATTTTGCGCAACGCTCGCATTTCGACCGCGTTTATCCTTTCATGCTCTCTCTGCCATACCCAGCTCTTGCTTCCATAAGTAAGCGTTGGGACTAGCACTGCATTGTGTATAGCGAGCTGTGCCTTCTGGCTCAAGTTTTTACTGCCAAGAAGTTTTCCCAACGCTTCATTCACACTATTCCCAGCACTCACTCGTCTTTCCAAATCTGCGGTGTACCTTCCATCCCTGCTGAAAGCGCATCTAAGATATACAATCTCATCCATTTATTCCAACACTTGTTTTTTATTATATATTATTTTTTATTTATTCCGATATTTGTTATTATCTCTTTGCACAATGGTTTTATCACACACCCATACATACACCGATATCCTACTAGTTTGTGGACAACTACTCAATTTTTTTGCATAAAATGAAAAATATTTCATTCAAAATTCACTGTACTTCTCATTTCCCTTGTAAATATTAATTGAATACTTTAAACTGAAGTTTATTAAAGTATACTGGCGAACGTGTGCCACGTCCAGATTATGATGGCATTGCCTCTCAAGATAATGAAGGGTCAATTACCTACAGTTAACAATGAGCGTAATATTTTCTTTCTACGTTCAGGTACAGCACTAAAAATTCCAACCGCTTTATGTTTGTACATTGCATTTCCTTTGAAATTCCGTTCCTTGCATATAAAAATATCCAGTCGTCGTTCCCTCCTGCATTCTTTCTACGTATTCAAACCAACGAGGCGTGCATTTCATGCAACTACTTAATTTTTTGCATAAAATGAGTACACTTGACTGTACTTCTCATTTTCCTTGTAAATATTAATTTAATACTTTCAATTGTAGTTAATTATGGTATACTGGTGAATGATGTACGGAGCACTATTAGCCTTGTGAATAAAAAACCGGACATAAACCGACTGCTCACTGGCTCGACTCCTACTGAGTGATATGCACCACTGAATTCGTGTTGTCGGTATCATGTTTTTTGGTAGGGCGCAATAAAGCAGCCCGTCTGGGGAAGTACCCTCCACTTTACAAAAAACCGCAGCCAAATAAGAATTCCCTAGAGGGTTGTTGCGTTCCTGCGTGTGAGTGAGGACACCGGTAAGCTCCTAAGGAGTTGCTGTGTAAGCAGCAGATGAGGCATCACGCGAGTGATATATGTTACAAGCGTTAATAGGCTACGGTAATTGCTTTACATCAGGTGGAGCGTATGGTTGTATGCCTCCCGACGTTGTATAAAAAAAATGTACATATTTGTAATTGCCGCTTATTCGGCAGTGAAGGAAAACAACGGGACGAACCCGCAAATCCAAGTAATTATATTTTGAAGGACGTGTAACATAAGAAAGGTCCTATTTTCCCTCTAGGTTGTAGATAGAGGCTGACGGCAGTTGTCCCATGTAAAAATCAGTATCATCACCAAATCCCTAGGCTCAGATATCGGCCGCATCCAATTATGATGGATTTACAAACGGGATAAAGCTCACAAGAAAAACAATAGAATTGAATTGAAGAGAGAAATGGACCTCCCTATTGCACTCGCCTTCACAGATGCAGGCGAACCTGACTTTTTTTTATACAAGTTCACAATAGGGGCTCCTCTTCGCCTGATGGTAAGCGAAAGAGGAGCCCAAATCGCAACTGCAACTAACAAAAAACTACACACTGTACTGTCAGTTAACGCTGCCATGCTGACCCGCAAGATGCTTCTTCACGCTTCGTTTGAAGGATTACATATTGTCGGAAGAAGGGAATACATGTCAGGCAAGGCGTTCCCCTTTTTAATGGTATGACAAAGATAGGAGTCGCCGAACTTTTTGGTACGCGAAGAACAATTCTTAACTGTGAAACAATGACATCGCAACGCGTATGCGATGCGAACGACTAGATCTCATCATAGCGGTGACGGCATCACGCGGAAACTACCCCTTGCATTGCAAGCATTTACACTATAACTGCTACATATTAAAGGAGCCGTAAGTTTTCACCCAAAGCTTGCTTAAAAATATTTAAAAAGTGTGTATAGCACGCCAAAACCACCACCTGTAAAAAATAAAAAGCATTAATGAAGAAAATGATTGGTTTACTTTGTCCATTAATGTATTTTTTTATATTCTCACGAACACTGCTAAAATTGCGTTATATGTGCATAATGGAAGTTCTGTAGCTGAATATTTTCAGTACTCATATATGCTATGAACGGAATTTCAAATGGAGGAAATGCTATGTACAAATTTACTGCGGTCGATCTCGGTGGTGGAGTGGTTAGTAACGCTACCTTGACACCAACGTTCGTGGATTCGATTCCCATACTGGGTAAATATTTGTGTGCATGAATATGTCTATTTGTGTTGGTCTCAGGGGGTCTTTTTGAGCGCTAGGGTAGGAGCGCTTCAATGTACTTCTTCTGGAGAAGTACCTCCACCTTACAGAAAACATAGACACACAAGATGAATATGTCTTTGTAACTCTTTGTCTTGGTCTAGATGTTTTTAAGAGAGGTAGGGCGCACCAACGTAGCCCGTCTGGGGAACTACCTCCACCACACAAAAAACCGTAGCCAAACAACAACTCCGTGGAAGGTTTGTTTGTGTATTTATTTATTTTGTGTATATGTTTCTGCGAGTGAGTGTGGTCACCAGTAAGATTAGGAGCTTACTCAGTAAGTTGATGTCAAAGTAGCCTCATAAACCACTGTTTATAATGGTGCTTTGTGACGCCAACCCCCGTGGGCTTGATTCTTACACGGGGCAAACATTTGTGTACAAGAACATGTCTGTTTGTCTCGATTTAGGTCTTTTTATGAGGGAGCGCATAAAAGTAGTCTGAGAAAGTACCTCTCCCTCGCAGAAAATCGCAGGCAAATAACAACTCCCTGAAGGATTTTTGTGCCCTGCAAGTGAGAGGTTACCTGTAAGCATAATGAGTTGCTGTATTAGCAGCAGAGGTGGCATGGCGCGTGTAATACTTAGTCTATTGCAAGCATTCATATGCTACGGTAACCGGTTTACATCAGATGAGTCGTATACTTGTATGCCTCCCGATGATGTATAAAAAAAATATGGGTCTACGAGTGAACGTGTACTTCGTAGAGCATCTACAATGGTCTACAACTGCTACGAACTAGTAGAACAGCTACGAATTTCTTACAACTTCTAGTAGATTCTATAATAGATAGTTTGGTTTTAACAGAGCGTAGTTATAAAAAGTTACGCTCATTTTTAATTGTGGGTAATTGACTATTAAAGTCGTGTGGTGCCGGCATTAAAATGCGCCACCCCCTCTCGTCCCGTGGGTGCCGTAGGAGCCGTGTAATTATGAATGTCCAATATATTCAGTGTACGTAAAAGCCCAAATGTAAAGGTAATAAGAGAGTATAACACCGCCCAAGTGCGACTCTGGCTTGCAGAGATAGTGGACCTCCCTCCCCAAGTCTGCTTTAATCCTTTCTTAGATGTTCTTAGATCTTCCTGCGACCACGGACGCTGCAAAGCGTTCGAAACGTCAGGTTCAACAAAATAAATAAAACACGCGATACTTCCGTTAAAAATTGTTTAATTCAATGTTCTTTCTCTTCTTTTGTTCTCATAAAGAAGAAAAATCATGGAATGAATGAATATTAAAATTATATATATTTTATGATCAGAATCCGAATTTGTTCATTTGATTCTGACTTCAATAAACAAGCAAATAATATTGAAAATTAAATTAGCGTCCCGCATACGTTTCACGTTGCACCGCAACCGCACCGGTTGCGGCGCAAAATTACAATTATTTTATGGGATATGGGATATTTTATTCAAACTATTTCACAAGTACAACTATCATTTATTTAAAACAATACGTGGGCTACCAATCTTCACTCCCATTTTATTTTTTTACAAAGTCGCGTTTCAATGCCAAATAACTTGTGGGGCAGGCAGAGAGGACCTATTTATATCATGGGCTCTATTTATAGCATGGCCGCCAGGGAATCATTTAGAGAATTTATTTAAAGACATAAATATCCTTACTTACCTCTTTGTATATTTATGAGAACATAATGTATGCTCGTAAAAATATAGAGTCATTATCAAAATTTAGTGAATATCTTAGAAGCAGGATTATATTGCGTATGCCTGTAAATCGGCTTGCTGAGACTAGTAGATATTTTATTGTAAATTGTATTCGATTCTATAATAAATTACCTGAAACAGTTCTGTCCTTGCCTGACAATATGTTCAAAAGGTATGTCAAAAATACTCTGTGCAAGGGTTAATACAGAATCGATGAATATCTAACTGACAGAGATGTTTGGAAATGATTCAGCACATGTATTAATATATCTTTAATTGTACCACTTGATTTCACTATATGTACACTCACATATATTTATTGTAATATATATTAACTTTCTTTTAAATTAAGTTTCTTTTGGCATTTCTTCTTCGCCAATGGTCATTTTAGAAATGTTGGTAGATTAAAAAAGAGAGATTAACACTAAAAAAACTATGGACAATTATTAAGATATAATATGATCTAATTTAAAGAAAGTAAGACGTGGCTAAGTGCCCGTAATGTGCCCTAATGGCAAATAAATGATTTTTATCTTTTTATCTTTAACCGAGCGTCACATTTTTTTTATACAACGTCTGGAGGCATACGGTCCACTTGAAGTAAAGTAGTTATCGTAGCTTATGAGCAAAAATACATTAAGTATCACTCGCGTCATGCCACCTCTGTTACTAATAAAGTAACTCCTTAGGATTACTGGGGACTTCACAGCAACACTGGCAGGAACACAACAACCCTCCGAGGAATTGTTATTTGGCTGCACTTTTCTGTAAGGTGGAAGTACTTTCCCAGATGGGCTGCTTTGATGCGCCCTTCCTCCCTCAAAAATAGATCAGAACAAACAAATATGTTCATGCACGCAAATGTTTGTCCTGTGTGGAAATCGAACCCACAAGCGTTGGTGTCATAGCCTCGTTGTTAACCGCGGCGCCACCGAGCGTGCACGCCCGCCGGTTTCTAAGGCGATTATAAATATGTACATAATACCGACAACACGAATTTAGTGGTACATGTCACTCAGTAGGATTCGAGCCAGTGAGCAATCGGTTAATGTCAGCTATTTTATTCACAAGGCTAATAGTGTTCCATACATCATTCACAAGAGTAGTGAGAAGTACAGTCAAGTGTCCTCATTTTATGCAAAAAATGAGGAGTAGTTGCGTGAGATGCACGCCTCGTTGGTTTGAATATGTAGAAAGAATGCAGGAGGGAACGACGACTGGATATTTTTATATGCAAGGAACGGAATTTCAAAGGAAATTCAATGTACAAACATAAAGCGGTTGGAATTTTTAGTATTGTACTTGAACGTAGAAAGTAAATATTACGCTCATTATTAACTGTAAATAATTGACTCTTTATTATCTTGAGAGGCAATGCCATCATAATCTGCGCGTGGCACACCCCGCTAACTTAGCTAACGTGGCTGTGACGAAAGACAATATCAAACATCGTCCAAAGCATTCTAAATTTGTCATTTTTATTACGTCATTACATTTTTGAAGTGAAAACTTCTTTAGCGGCGTTGTGCACTTTTTGGGATGAGTAAAAAATGTTAAACTCGCGTCAGGACACGTGACCCTAATCGAAAATTCGTAAGACTTTGGTGAGAATTAGAACTTAAGTTCGCTGCAGCGCTAAAACATTAGTTACCTCTAATTAAACAATTAAAACATGAACCGCTAGATCGTTCATAGGGCATTATTTTCTCGCGACCAAAACGTTGTAAGCGCCATGAAATTGTTGGCGCTTACGCGTTTCGTTCAACGTAGTTTATCAACATCGCTGTTTGGTTTAAGCGGCGCAGAGCGCTTGCGTGAGCGTGCGTGTGTGTTTGAGTTTTAGAGATTGGCGATAATGATGCTGGTGTAATGATGATGGTGAGAGTCGTTGAAATTATGGATGAAAGTTGATTTTTCTGAGAGATAAACTTTTTATTGTAAATAATGAATATTGTATTTTACTACATACGTGATAGTACTTTTATACTGATAAATAAAACAATTCGTGCCAAATTATTCTCTAACCATTCCAAAACATTCAAAAATGCACAACGTTAATGTTCAAGTTTTCAAAGTCAAAGTCAAAGTCAAAATCTTTTTATTCCGTAAAAATGGCTACATTTGTTTGGAATCGTCACAATTTTTTTCCCTACCGTGCAGTTCATGACTAGGTGAGCACTGATAAAAATACTGCCAAAAAACTCAGGCATCCCTCTTTTGGTATCCAAACAAATTTACATAATTTATTAATTACATTACAATTGGATCGACTCAATCCCAGGCATTTTTATCATTAATATAGTCAGATACTTTATAATATGCCCTGCTACACAATTTGGCTTTAATAGTAGTTTTAAACTTGTTTATTGACAATTCTCTTATATTGCTGGGAAGTTTGTTATAGAACCGTATACATTGCCCCATAAAAGAATTACTTATTTTGTGGAGACGGCTTGCATGTAACACAAGATTATGCTTATATCTAGTATTTATGTTATGAGTATCGCTCTTTTTACAAAATGAGTCTATGTTTTTATGGACATACAAAAGATTTTCATAGATATATTGCGATGCGACTGTTAGAATATTTATTTCTTTGAATTTTTCTCTAAGGCTCTCACGGGGAAGTCTCTCGGGGGGACAAGTTTGTAGATAGCTCTTATGGCTCTCTTTTGCAATAAAAAGATGGTGTTAATGTCCGCGGAGTTACCCCAAAGAAGAATTCCGTATGACATAATACTATGAAAGTAGCTGAAATAAACTATTCTAGCCGTATCAACATCAGTGAGCCGTCTAATAGTTTTCACTGCATAGGCTGCAGAACTTAGTTTTCCTGATAATTTTTCAATTTGTGGGCCCCATTGTAGTTTGGAGTCAATTGTTATACCCAAGAACACCGTTGTCTCCTCAGGGGCTAAATTAGTTCCATTAACATGTACATTGGTAGTCACCTGTCTTACATTAGGTGTTGAGAACTTAATTACTTTAGTCTTTTTATCATTTAAAAGCAGATTATTAACATTAAACCAATGCATAACTTTAGAGAGAGCATCGTTAACTTCGTCATAATTACCTAACTGTCTATTAATTTTGAATGTCAAAGAGGTATCATCCGCAAACAATACAATCTCATGTTTATCCTTTACATAATAAGGTAAGTCATTTATATATACTAAAAATAAGAATGGACCTAGAATTGACCCCTGTGGGACTCCCATGACTACAGGGGACCCCGAAGATATTTTACCATTAACATCGACCTTCTGTATCCTATTGCCCAGATAAGAAGACAGAAGTTCGAGAGCCTTGTTCCTGATACCGTAGTGGTGTAATTCACTTCTGCAGGCACTTCCGGAGTGCAACCCGTTTTTTTTTTTACATGTTTGTTGGAGATTTTATCTTTATTTTATTTATAAATGCCTTTTTATACTACACGGCACTCCTCAAGAACTGATTGGTAGCTTCACTCACTCCCAGAAGACCAGCAATACTCCCAGGAGATTTTACTGGGCTGCGGTCTGTGATATGAATGTGCTTCCCCAGTCGGGCTACTTAAATACGCGTTACCTCTCGTTCAGCAGGATGACCCACGTGTAGGAGAGGTGATAGTGATGATATTCAAGATGATACTCAAGATGATAGTGATCTACTTACATTCAATTTTATACACACACATGAATACACATACAAACGCACACACACAAAGTAATCCTATTAATTTGAATTTCTACTATCCGGGCAAGTACTCGTGCAGCTGGACGGCATTTGGTTCAAAGATTCCATTACATACACGGAATTAGGTTTTTTTATGCTACGTCGGGAGGCATACAAGCATACGGCCCACCTGATGTAAAGCGGGTACCATAGCCTATTAACGCTTGCGATATATTAAATATAAATCGCGCGACCCTCCTCTGCTGCTTACACAGCAACTCCTTGGGAGCTTACTGGTGACCTCACTTACACGCAGGAACACAACAACCCTCTAGGGAGTTGTTATTTGGCTGCTGTTTCCTGTGAGGTGGAGGTACTTCCCCAGACGGGCTGCTTTGATGCGCCCTTCCTCTCTTGTAATGTATGAATGCTTATTGCTTTAAATGTAGTACAAAGGTGATATTTCTAGCAATACTAGGGAATTACAGTTTTACACATTTAGTCATCGCTGTCATGCAACAGACAATATGTCGGTGTCACCTTATACACATTTCTATCTATATATCTATAACTTCACGCCAAATTCCTTGCGGTGTAGGCAGTGAGAACCGAGCGCCATAAGACGTGGTCGTTACACACTTCACTCGCTTCTTTAACATTCATAACTCTTTTTCCAGTTTCTAGGACTCTTGCCATCATTTAATGCTTTTAATTTGGCTGCGGTTTTCCGTGAGGTGGTGGTACTTCCTCAGACCGGCTGCTTAGATGCGTCTTACTTCTCTTAAAATATCCAGACCAAGACAAACAAACATGTTCATGCACACAAATGTTTGCCTTACGTGGGGATCGAACCCACGAGCGTTGGTGTCAAAGTCGCGTCATTCACGACTGAGCCACCAAGCTCACCAACTAATCCATTAGGATTGGCGAGGTCCGCTACCTAAGCCTAAGGATTTGGCGGAGATACTGAGTTTTACATGGAGCGACTGCCGTCAGACCTCCACAACCCCGAGGGAAAACCAGACCTTTCATAGCTTATGTCACACATATTTCGAAATATAATTTCTTGGACGTGCGGGTTTCCTCACGATGTTTTCCTTCACCGCCAAGCAAGTGATAATTACAAATATGTACATAAATCCGAAAATACGAATTTAGTGGTACATGCCAGAATTCAAACTGGGGACCTGATCGCCACAAAGCCGGTTCTTTATCCACTAGGCCATCACTGCTCCTAAACTATATACGTAGCATTGCTAACAGCCTCACTACAGATGTCATCAACATAAAATTGAAATCATTAATCACAAACCAATAAACTACGTGTCGTCGCACGAAGAGCTACCTCACTCACCGAAATGTAGCGTTTTAGCGCCTAAATATCTCTGTAAACGAGCCTACTGGCCAATGGGAGAATATTTTAACCAATAATCCGATAATTGACGCGATGTTGTTCCGTGAAATGACCAATAAGAGCTACGCGTTCTACTTTACACCCCGATTCGTATTGGTGAGCGTTTTATATGCAATAACTTGTCATTATGTGTCCTTCGTGTCATTAGTAACGAGATAATCAACAGCCAAGTTCATACCAATCTAGCGTTGCTGTATTGATTCACATGTCCGCTGTACTCCAATTCCGATGTATAGGAATCAGTTTCCCCACAGATCGACATAACGCGAATTAAAATATATCATATCTCCTCCCACGCTCAGCAATAATAATTTCGTAATGTTCTAAACTTTTCGAATGAAGTTTCAATTAGAATGAAATTTGCATGCCCATCATTATTCATAGAAGTGACAACGGCATTAACTTGGAGCACTGGTTGATAACGCTAACTTAGATCACAATTAGAATACTAAGAAGCAAATTTAATAAGTTATTCTCAAACTATGAAGTACTGACAATCTCGATTCCATGGAAGTTCGAAAATGGTTTAATCCGAAGCGGTTTGATCTGACCCGAATTGACATAAGTACATTTCAGTGCCGTATTTATATATACACAATATATTTTTACACGCACAAATACTCACAACTGCGTGCACTCACACGAACATAGACGCATGCATACAGTCATACACATACACTGTAAGTGATCAGACAGATTGTTAATATTTTAAACTAATAGAATCAGGCGTTCTTTCGCATAAGTCAATTTTACAGGCAGTTTGATCTTACCTGCTTTATATGTGTTGGTGGCAGAACCACACAAAGCTTTAACCTTTCTTGCTAAGAAATGTCGTATTTTCTAATTCATTTATATTTTGTCTATTGTATTTATGATGCATTTTTTATTTTGCTGTAGGATTATGAAAGCTAATTTAGTTTAGTTTCTGATAAAATTCGATAAATTTGATAGTGAGAGGTAATACTTGGCCTTACGTGTCTTCTACATCCTTCCACTTTCGGAAATACTGAACATATAATATATGTTGTATCAGACTGTGGTGTCAGGAGCCCCGTGTCAGCGAGCGTGCATGAAAAGAGCTGATGAATGAATGAATGTCCAAATAGCTAGTGAGGTATGTAAGAACCAAGACATGTGTCGTTCAGTTCTCTCCGCCTAGCCTACCCAAATCACCAAACTATTTCCGCTAAAGGTGATACAGGTCTACACGCCAACTTCGACACGACCTGATGATGGAGGGAATGTATGACGGTATCGCAAGCTAATTCTGCGCAAAAAAAAAGTACGCTCTATTTTCACATTAAAAAAAGAAAACATTATATTATTCAGGCTCGCTATTTTGATGGGTCCCATCCACATCTGCGTTCTGCATACGTGCCTAGAATACACATAGAATAATGATAAAAAAGCATTTAAGTTAAACAGTTTCATTTAACCAGATGCTGTATACACAAATCTAGAAAATAATAGGGATATCATGGTCACTTGAAGATCTTGCTTAATAGCAAGAAATGATGCGAGACAAATAGCAATGCTGTCTTCTCGAGTGGAGAATGATAAATTAGAACTTAATTTGAACGAATAAAACATAACAACAATTCCTTAATTTTTATGGGGCGTTTAAAGTTTTACCTTTTTAGGGTTCCGTACCCAAAGGGTAAAACGGAACCTTATTACTGAGGCTCCGCTGTCCGTCCGTCAGTCCGTCCGTCCGTCTGTCACCAGGCTGTATCTCATGAACCGTGATAGTTAGACAGTTGAAATTTTCACAGATGATGTATTTCTGTTGCCGCTATAACAACAAATACTAAAAAATAGAATAAAATAAATATTTAAGGGGGCTCCCATACAACAAACGTGATTTTATGCTCATTTTTGCTCGAAATTGATAACGGCAACAGGTAGACGCTTGAAATACGAGTATTCACAGAATATTTAGTTATATATTCACTTTAAGAATAAATAATTAAATTAAAATAAAACAAATATTTAAGGGGGGCTCCCATACAACAAACGTGATTTTTTTTGCCGTTGTTATAGATAATGGTACGGAACACTTCGTGTGCGAGTCCGACTCGCACTTGGGCGATTTTTTTTATTTATTGTTTTACACAATAATAGCAACAAAAAAACCACTGAGGTTTATACATCAGTCTACAATTTACACAATAATATAACTTCCACACATTTCGCTTTTACTTTTAGTTTGGCTTTGATATTTTTCTTAGTCATATCGTTATAATTTAACTACTACCGTATATAAATAATAAGATAAATAATAAGATAAACAATTATTTAACTATTTTACAAAAGATAAGCATTTAGACGAGCTCAGTAACGCTACTTTTATTTATATATCCGCCGTAACTTCTAAATAATTTAAAGAAAAAATTACATGTAGGTACATAAAAATCCTTGACTATGAAACTATTTAGATAAGAATAAATATCATGTTAAGAATGTCATCATCTTTTGATTCTATCCGTGCTTTAATTACCTAATTTGAACAATAAACGATACTACTCGTAGTTACTTAACTATAAACGAGTAGTGCAATATTTTATGTAATCAATTGCCTAGTACCCATAACACAAGCTTCACGTACTTTAAGGCTAGATCGCGCTGTGTAATTTTTCCGATGATATTTATTTATTCTCAATTAATTTTCATTCCTTTAACTCTACATCTGTCAAATTCGATATAATGTACTCGTATATATACCCAGAATAATATTCTCTAATTCTATTGGTATGTGTTGCAACTTTCTCCTAGCTTTATACCGTTTTCAAAGCCATTAGGATTGGTGAGATCCGCTCACTAAGTTTAAGGATTTGGCGAATGTAGACATAGAGCGACTGCCGTCAGATCTCCTTAATCCACAGAAGAGACCAGATCTTTCTTACGTCAGGTCACACGTCTTTGGATATATAAATTCTTGGTCGTGCGGGTTTTCTCGCGATGTTTCCCTTCACCGCCGAACTTTAATTACAAATATGTATATAAATCAGAAAACACACATACATATTTTTGTATACCGCTAAGGTGGAAATCGAGCGTACGGCATGCCTGATGGTAAGCAGTTACAGTAGCCTATGGACATTTGCAACACCAGGGCTATCACTCATGCGTTGTCGACCCTAAATACATACACACCGATATATTTTTGGGTACAGGCCCATACCGGGATTGGAGCCAGGAACACTCGATTAATAGACTGGTTCGTTATCTAGATCATCGTTAAATTTTGTCAAACTAATCTGAGACCAAAATTCCAAGACTAACTTCATATAAATAAATTGTAGGAAATAGCAATTCCTAAGAAAGATCTGAAGTACCGGCGTGTCGACAAACTTGTTCTTCGATTGAACAGCTAGCTTCCTCAAAGAAACTGAGAGGTAAATGTGTTTCCGAGTCTGCAAACTAAGCTTGGTGGTACATACCCGGTGCTGATTCAGCTGCCTTTAGAAACGACGGAAATTTTGTGAGGTTTACATAACTTTTCAACTTTTACTTCGTTTAATGTTTGTTTGGGGATAGTATATACTTGGTCTTTCGAATCTTATAAAAGACTAGCGTCCTCGTCCGCGTGCATTCTGTTATCCCGTAGGTACTGCTTTTTTACTTTTTCATTTTTTCTAGACTTCTAAGTGTTGTGTTGTGATAATGAATAGTCTATAACGAGCTCGGTGGCTCAGACGTGAATGACGCGACTTTGACACTAACGCTCGTGGGTTCGATTCCCACACAAGGCACACATTTGTGTGCATGAGCATGGCTGTTTGTCTTGGTCTGGATGTTTTAAATGAGGTAGGACGCATTAAAGCAGCCCGTCTGGGGAAATACCCTCCACCACACAGTAAACCGCAGCCAAATAACAACTCCCTAGAGGGTTATTGTGTTCCTGCGTGTGAGTGAGGTCACCAGTAAGCTCCCAAGGAGTTGCTGTGTAAGCGGCAGAGGAGGCATCGCGCGAGTGATACTTAATATAGGCACGGTACCTGGTTTACATCAGGCGGACCGTATGCTTGTACGCCTCCCGACGTAGTATAAAAAAAAAATTACCTTCCTCAAGAATTAGACTCTCAAATGCAAAAAGATTTTTTGAAATCCGGCTGACAGTTCCAGAGATTAGCATGTTCAAACAAACAAACTTTTACTTTATATATTAGTATAGATTTCATTTTCATTAATTCGCTTGAAATTTCACATTCCCCATCGCAAGTTCATATCGTAAGTTTAAAAAAGCTAACGTGTATAAGTAACCAGTTGTACATACATACTGGCATATATTGGAGTAGGCAGAGACTATGGAACACCAGGTGCACCGACCCAAACCTACTCCTCTCGCTTCTTCCATACTCATCAACCTCTTCACGCATGCTCTTCGGTTTTGGATGCTTTTGAGCAGTCAGAACCCGTTATATACGTTTTCCCATACATTTCGCGGTCGTATTCGACCACCCGGGTCTCGAAGGGTTAATTTGGCCCTTTTTAACACATCACCAATTTGATCTACACGTGTGCGTCTAGGGCGGCCCCTCCCGATATCTCCATTCACTCTTGCCTGATACACTTCCTTCGTAACTCTTTTGTCGTTCATTATTTCTAAATGACCAAACCATCTCAGCATACCCTTTTCAAGCAATTGTCGATAGTAAAATTCAAACTTTAAAAAACCTACACGTACCTGCTTTATACAAATATTTAAAAGGGCACGATGGCTTCGTTACTCGTATCGGTGTAGTCAGATACACAAGTTAAGCAGCAATATTTTTTTACCTGATGCAAAGCGGGTACCGTAGCCTATTAACGCTTGCGATATATTAAGTATCACTCGCGCGATGCCTCCTCTGCTGCTTACACAGCAACCCCTTGTGATCTTACTGGTGACCTCATTCACACGCAGGAACACAACAACCCTCTAGGGAGTTGTTATTTGGCTGCGGTTTTCTGTGAGGTGGAGGTACTTCCCCAGACGGGCAGCTTTGATGCACCTTACCTCTCTTAAATATTGACCATATTATGGAAGAGTTATTTATCTCGAGTTCCACGGTTCTCAGATGGCACGTAAACCTGTCGCTTTCAAACGTAGTCGATATATAACAGTCGTTAAATCAAGTCAATTGCCGCCAGGGCGGCAGCCGGAGGTGACTTCAAAACAATGGCTTTTGCTAACTTAATGGAACATCGCACCGGAGCATATCTCGACACACTACTACTTTATTTTTACTTTTTCTTTTTATACAACGACGAGAGCCATGCAAGCAGACGGCCCACCTGATGTAAAGCCATTATATTATATATTAGCCAGATTACCCAGCTTATGAAAGCGTGAAATACATTAAGCATCATTCACGCGATATCACGCTACTGCTAACACAGCAACTCTTTAAGTGACAAAGAAGACAACCATACTCCGGGAGATGTTATTTAACTGCGGTTTTCTGAAGAGGAAGTACTTCCCCAGTTAGGCTGCTTTGATACACCCTACCTCTCTTAAAAACACCCGAACCATGACAAACAGGCATGTTCATGCACACAAATATTTGCCCTGTGTGGGAATCGAACTCACGAGCGTTGGTGTCAAAGCAGCATTACTAACCACTGCGCCACCGAGCTCATCAACCGCTGCGCTACCTCTCTTAAAACTACCCAGGCTAACACAAACAGACATGTTTATACATACAAACCACCTACACCTTTACGCACTAAATCTCTTTCGGTTGAACAGAGAACGGAATTCCTGTCGTGGGCTTGACATGGATTGATGTGGCGTTTGGTATGTAGCCGAAAAATTTCCTTCGCCACTGCAAATGCAGATTTTCCGCAGTGCAAAGGTAAGTCTTCAACTGCAAGTGCACTGCAATTTCCTCCACAAACGTCGCGACCTTAATATAGAGGAAATTACAGACAACGTACACTCACTTCGGCAGTGCGGAAAGGTGCGGAACCTTCTCACGGGTGAAATAAAAATGGCAAAATATGAAATGACAAGAATTTAGTTACACGTTATATGTGAATTTGTCCACGCATATTCTTATACATATATATATATATATATATATATATATATATATATATATATATATATATATATATATATATATATATATAACAATATAAATATATAATCATATCCCAAATATTTTATAAATATTTAGTGTGAACCATAGAAATCGGCGAGCGTGTATGACAAGAGCTATGAATGCTAAAGAAGCAAGTGAGTTGCTGCGTATAAGGACAGAGTCATGTGGCGCTCAGTGCTCTCTGCCTACATCGCAAGGGACTTGTCTTATAGATAGAGAGATAAAAAGTGAAGTGGTACGATACTATCGTACCACTTTACTGTACCACTGTACACCCTCACCATCTTGATAGGCAATACACTATAGTACGCTTTTTGAGGCATTTTCGACCACGTACCGTGAAATTGTAGATAAATTACCCTCAGCGGTGTTGCCGAACAAATACGATATGGGTGCCTTCAAGAAAAGGTCCTATGTTTCCCTAAAAAGACTGGCAAAGTGACCCTTTGGTATTGCTGATGTCTATGGGCGGTGGTGACCACTTACCATCAGGTGATTATGTTGCAGATTTGGGGAAGATATAATGATAAAAGAAATTATGATATGAACAATAAAAAAATAAATAAACTGACCTCATAATTGCGATACCAGTAAAAATACAGCAGATATGTAAATAGTTGTCAATAAAGTTGATTTACCTTTTTTTGTTATTATTTTTTATTTAATCTTTAGAACTAAATGCATCTTGTACGCATCTAGGATTTTACATCAGCAAAAATTGAAAATTGTGTGAGTTGTGACAGAAATTCAGTGAAAGCCTTCAAAAATCCACTTTTCTCAAATTTCTTCAAAATTTTTTACCTAAACTGATTTGAATGCTTAATTATAAAAATCTCCCTGCAAATGTAATGTGTTAAGCTTCTATAAAAATCTTAATTTCAGTTATGGTAATTCTATCAGTTTTTATTTAATGACTTATCAGACTTTTTAATAAAGGGACCGTAGATTGAAGATCTTCAAAAAGGTATGAAGTCGGACACCCCTGTTTTTGCAATTGTTCATAGGTTCATAGATTATGCAGTATGACCAACGGGGGACAAGTCAGTCTGGGTTGAATGACATGTCACATGAGTTAGCAAGAAATTTGTATGGTGATAACAAGTTTTAAGATTATTTTCAACAGGCAGGGTCGTTAACGCAGTAGTACCTAAATAAAAGCAGTATTTCAAGTACCGCTTTATTACAGTTCGTTCTAAGATCTACTAATAAAAGTATTACGAAATTCTTAGCTGTTCTACAGTTCGTAGCCGTCGTAGACCATTGTAGATGCTCTACGATGTATACCTCTAGTCGTAAACCACTCATTCTCCGCCGAGTTAGATTAAAATGTAAGAGCAACAAACCTTTATTTAAAAAAAAACACCACAATTGTGGTAATTAAGAGCATGGTTTGGCTGATGGCTAGCAATGTACCAGGGCCTCAGCAAGTGAAGAAGAAGACGACAGCAGTTTTATTTAATAGATAAAGTTATATATGTAATACGCAAATATAATATGTACAATTTTGTAAATAAAAAGTATTATGATACAATTTAATGCGAAACATGTAGTATGCATATCTAATGATAAATTTCGATGACTACTGCATGGACAGGTTCTCTAGAAGATAGACAAGTAACTTCTTTTTTAAAAGCATCATTTGCTAGACAGCCAAACAACAACTCCCTGGAGAGTTGTTGTGTTGCTGCGAGTGACTGTGGTTACCAATAAGCTAGGAGCTTGCTGGAGTTACTGTGTTAGTAGCCCGGTGGCATTACGTGAACATTGCTTTTCTTTTAATACCATCAGGTGAGCCGTACGATTTATGCCTCATGACGTTGTATAAAAAAAATTGTAGAAAAATGAAGTTGCATAAAAAGCCAACTTATATGTTGTTTCCAATAATGACAATATGGTCTAATTTCAAGCATTGCATAGCAATCACTAGTCGTATTAATAATACTATTTCTATTATAAAATTCTAATAAAAAATAGTAGAAATATGAAGTTGCATAACAAAGCCAACTCATATGTTGTTTATAATAATGGCAATATGGTCCAATTCCAAGCTTTACATATCAATCAGTAGTCGTATTAATAATACTATTTCTATTATTAAATCAAAAGTACCCAAAACCGAAGAGCGTGAATGAAGAGGTTGATGAGTGTGGAAGAAGCGAGAGTCTCTGCATACCCCAATGAGAGACAGGCGTGATGATATGTGCGTATCTATTTCTATTAGTCACTGACAAACTGTAGTTATTAATACGACTAGTATTTGCTATGCAATGTTTGAAATTAATAATTATCTTCATATTAGTGCAATGTATAGAATTGGTGGTTGTTTGAAAAACTTTCTATCGAACCTAATAACCTTTATACCTAATTATTGGTTTTAAAAACCGCTTAAATAAAACTCTACTTGACTGTATATCTTATAACAGTATTACAATAAAGAACACTGTTACATGAAAAAAACCAACCGATACATCATATTTTCAAATTGTTTTAGCAGTTTGTTCAGTTATAATCGAACATCTATACGAACTTATGTAACCTTTCATGCTTAAAGCATCGCCCATTCTTGGCTGCATTATCCTCGAATAAAAAGAAGGCAAGGCAAAATCTGACAGACGTCTTTTTACGGCCAAAATGTTAAAAAGAATTATAAATTTAAAAAAGGCTTACGAAAGAAATTTGACTGGGTTTCCGTCGAATCTCTTCTTTCCTAGCCCTGAAGCTGGTTTCCCTATCTCATTACTTCCAGCAATTCTTGTAGTTATATAAATATATTATGTGTATCTCGAAAACGGCTCCAACGATTTAAATATTTTTTGGCATTTCTATAACGTTTTGCTTTTTAAGTTTGTCTTCATAAGTGTTTTTCTTGAAAAGAGCTGCGATTTTACAAAAAAAGGCAGCATTAGTAATGAAAAATATGTATTATATTGCAAAATGTCAGTTACAAGGAAGTTAAAAGAAGTAGGGCGCATCAAAGCAGCTTGTCTGGGGAAGTACCTCCTCCTCACAGAAAACCGCAGCGAAATAACAATTGGGGTTGTTGTGTTCCTTGCGTGTGAGTGAGGTCACCAGTAAGCTCCTAAGGAGTTGCTGTGTTAGCAGCAGAGGCATCGCGCTAGTGATACTTAATGTACGAGTATTACAAGCGTTCATAGGCTATGGTTACCGCTTTACAGCAGGTGGGCCGTATGCTTGTATGCCTTCTGACGTTGTATAAAAAAACAACTTACCTGGGAGAATAGAGGCAGATGACATCTGAGAAATAATACTCCTCCATTATATACAACGACGGAAGCTTAAGAATCTTATGATTTACAAGCAGTCATTTACAGCTGTCAGATCGTAGGCACCGGTTTTGAATAATAAATATGATATCTACATTACTTGAGTTACCCCAAAAAAATAATTCCGTATCTTAACGCAGATTGGTTTTGTTTGTCGACAGGTGATACCAGCGATGTTTCACACAGCCAGCATATGGCTGACCCTGGCGCTGGCTGTCCAGCGGTACATATACGTGTGCCATGCACCGGTCGCCAGGACATGGTAAGTACTTTACTTATTGTCTGATTTATTATATACTAGCTGTTACCCGCGGCTTCGCCCGCGTGGTCAAAGGGATACAAGTAAAGGGTGGGAGTAAAATATTTTGCCACGGTAAAAAGTAGTATACAAAATAAATCACCATACAAATGAAAACAAATCAATCCGTGCGTTTTGTTTTGAAAAAAGGACTAACCGACAAAGAGTGGTTCGTACTATTATGGGTAAGAAAGTGTATATAACTTTCTTACCCATAATAGTACGAACCACTCTAAGACATTTGGACTATGATTCTATGAATTGTATGACTCTCCACGCTCTAGATCTATTCCACGGGAGCCGTGCATTCGCCCGGAATAAAAGTGACGGCGTTCGAAACGTCAGGTTCAACAAAATACGAGTAAATAAAACACGCGATACTTCCGTTAAAAATTGTTTAATTCAATGAGACAGTCAAAAAATTTTCACACCTTTTTTAAGAACCCATTCAATAATCTTTAGTCAAATGTTCATTTAAATAATTTGTGTATTATAATTATGCATTTATAAAAAAACAAAATGTATTTTTGTATATTTATTAATTGTCTAGTTCGCATAACATACAAATAATATACACACATCAAAAGTGTCTAGGGATCAAGCATTTTTATGCGGATTTCTTGAGATTGAGATGTGGCTTTGTAATAAATTTATGATTTTATAAATTTATATGGATCCTTTTTGGTGCATTTCATAATTTGAAACAGGAACTGTCAATCAAATTCGAGTAAAAGATGAAAATCAGCTGTCAATATTTTCCCTATAAAAACATACAACGCATTGAAGACATTATTAGTGCTACTGTTTCCCTACTACTGATTAAAACCAACGTTATTATGGAGCGGCGACGTCATTTAAGCAGGGAAGAAATGCTCAGAGCCGTGGGAATGATAGAAGCTGGTTCCCGGCAACGTACTGTGGCTTTAGCTCTGAATACAAGTCAGAGTGTTATCAGTCGACTTTGGACACGTTACCGAAGCACTGGTACCGTGGCTGAGCGCCATGGAGGACGGTATCGCTGCACCACACGGAGACAAGACCGATACATTCAAATCACAACTCGAAGAGCTCCAACAATAACCGCCATGATGTTAGCCGTGACGCTTCATCACTCTTCAGGGAACTTAATTAGCGACCAAACAGTCAGAAACCGCTTGCATGAAGTGAACCTTCATTCCCGAAGACCGCTAAGGGTACCACCTATAGCAATGCACAATCGTAGGATTCGATATCAATGGGCTCTTGAACACAGAAATTGGGCAGAAGAACAATGGCGTTTCGTGTGCTTTTCTGATGAGTCTCGTTTTGGTATGAGACCGGATACAAGACGTATACGACACTGGAGAACCCCTGGACGCCAACAGCGATTAAAATCCTGCCAGGAAGTCCATCCTTATAGTGGTGGAACCATCATGGTATGGGCGGGTATTTGGATCGGCGGAAGAACTGAGTTGATTTGGATCAGAGGCAACCTCAACGCTCAAATTTATGCTGAGACGATTGTATCAGACGTCATCGTTCCTCTACAAGTGCAAATCGGTCCCTTATTTCAGTTAATGCATGATAATGCACGACCGCACACCGCAAGAGTTGTAAGACAGACTCTCGCCGCAGCTAACATCAATGTCATGCCCTGGCCTGCTCAGTCGCCAGACTTGAACCCGATTGAGCATGCATGGGATATGCTACAGAGAAGAGCTCTGCCGAATATGGAGGGTATCCAGTCGCAAGAAGACCTTTTTTTGTTGTTGCAACGAACATGGGCGGCCATTCCACAGCGTGATTTGGATGAACTCATTTTGAGTATGCCAAACCGATGTTCTTGTGTTGTTAGTGTTCGCGGTAGAAACACGGATTATTAATTGTTTAAGTTACCCAATAAAATTTTAAAGAAAACTGTTATTTCAGTCTTTTTTTCGAACTTTAATGTTAGTGGTTCAAATGTCAAAAATCCCTTTATTATGAAAATGGAAAATTTCTTTATTAATGCAAAGGTGACTTGGTTTATCGTTACTGTAGACAAACGAAAACACTTTATTTGATGAATCCTTAAAGAAAATTTTAATTAATATCAATCAGGAGAAAAGTTATTGCAAAAATATATGTTGATCCCTAGACACTATTGATGTGTGTATATATATCGTAATTTGTCTGACAATAAAAACCAGTTGAGATTGCGCAAGCTTCCATTGCCAGAGGAACACCTGGCTCGTCAATTATAACAATTGAATTTTAATTTTAATTTTTAATTTGTCTGCCATTTTAACGATGTTTATATTATGGAACACCGTTCCTATATGAAATCTATGTTTGTCTGTGTGTGCGTGTGTCTGTCGCTTTTTTTCGAATATTCGAATTTTGACTTCAGATTCGGATTCAGCATAAAAAAATAGAATAGGAATGTTCAGGAACCTATCTCTTAAGGAACATGGTCAAAATGGCCTACAAATTAAAAAAAAAATGTATTGTTATATAATTGACGAGCCAGGTGTTCCTCTGGCAATGCAAGCTTGCGCATTCTCAACTGGTTTTTATTGTCAGACAAATTACGATATATATATTATATGTTATGCGAACTAGACAATTAATAAATATACACAAATACATTTTGTTTTTTCATAAATGCATAATTATAATACACATAAATTATTTAAATGAACATTTAACTAAAGGTTATTGAATGGGTTCTTAAAAAAGGCGTGAATTTTTTTACAAGGTCGGCAATCACAAATCAATAAACCACTTGACTGCGCTTGAAGGCACCCGGCGCTCATAAAAACGTTGTATTTTAGCGTCTAAATAGCGCGGTTCGAGTCTACTGACCAATGAAAGAAACTTGTATGTATGTATATCTTCACGCCAGGTCCTTGCGGGGTAGGCAGAGAGAACCAAGTGCCATAAGACGCAGTCCTAACACACTTCACTCGCTTCTTTCACATTCATAGCTCTTTTCATGCACGCCCGCCGGTTCCTAAGGCTCCCGACATCATCCTCTGATAAAACACGACCAATTTGTTCATGGTAGAATTAGTCTTGGTCTTCCTCGGCTCCTACGTCCTTCCACTTTCGCATTGTATATCTGTTTCGTCATTCTTTCATCTTGCATTCTTTCTACATGTCTGAACCAACGGAGCATGCCCTTTCTTATCTTAACACTGGGAAGAAACTTTTAACCAATAATCTGATAAGCACCGCGATGTAGATCCGCGAATTAACCAATAAGAGCTACTCGTTCTACTTTACTCCCAAGTCCGTAACAGTGAATTGTGTTACTACATAATATCGGTCTCATTGGTTCTCTATGATAAGTACCGCGATGTAGATCTGCGAATTAACCAATAAGAGCTACTCGTTCTACTTTACTCCCAAGTCCGTAACAGTGAATTGTGTTACTACGTAATATCGGTCTCATTGGTTCTCTATAATAAGCACCGCGATGTAGATCCGCGAATTAACCAATAAGAGCTACTCGTTCTACTTTACTCCCAAGTCCGTAACAGTGAATTGTGTTACTACATAATATCGGTCTCATTGGTTCTCTATGATAAGTACCGCGATGTAGATCTGCGAATTAACCAATAAGAGCTACTCGTTCTACTTTACTCCCAAGTCCGTAACAGTGAATTGTGTTACTACATAATATCGGTCTCATTGGTTCTCTATGATAAGTACCGCGATGTAGATCTGCGAATTAACCAATAAGAGCTACTCGTTCTACTTTACTCCCAAGTCCGTAACAGTGAATTGTGTTACTACATAATATCGGTCTCATTGGTTCTCTATGATAAGTACCGCGATGTAGATCTGCGAATTAACCAATAAGAGCTACTCGTTCTACTTTACTCCCAAGTCCGTAACAGTGAATTGTGTTACTACATAATATCGGTCTCATTGGTTCTCTATGATAAGTACCGCGATGTAGATCTGCGAATTAACCAATAAGAGCTACTCGTTCTACTTTACTCCCAAGTCCGTAACAGTGAATTGTGTTACTACATAATATCGGTCTCATTGGTTCTCTATGATAAGTACCGCGATGTAGATCTGCGAATTAACCAATAAGAGCTACTCGTTCTACTTTACTCCCAAGTCCGTAACAGTGAATTGTGTTACTACATAATATCGGTCTCATTGGTTCTCTATAATAAGCACCGCGATGTAGATCCGCGAATTAACCAATAAGAGCTACTCGTTCTACTTTACTCCCAAGTCCGTAACAGTGAATTGTGTTACTACATAATATCGGTCTCATTGGTTCTCTATGATAAGTACCGCGATGTAGATCTGCGAATTAACCAATAAGAGCTACTCGTTCTACTTTACACCCAAGTCCGTAACAGTGAATTGTGTTACTACATAATATCGGTCTAATTGGTTCTCTATGGGTTATTTTATTCACGTCAGCAACCCACGAATGGTACACCGTCCCATCAAGCAGGCCGTATGCTTGTTTACCACCTTAGTTGTGTAAAAAAATAACAATAATTCGCGACAAGTACAAAATCTCCTCCTTTTTAAAGGTTAATGAGAAGACAATTTGATAACTTTTTCAAAGGTGAATTAGGCCTCTAATTTCCGTCAGGTAGGCTTACCAGCTCGTCCCTGGAGATCGCTCCTAGCGATTGATGAGAGCCGTCCTCCATTAGTGTTTCTAACATCATTTGTTATTCGGCACCTCCAACTGGAAATAGGGGCGTAAATGTTTCATTCATTTATATATCTCGATGCACTCGCTTAATGAGACAAAATATATTTTTCAAAAGCCTTACTATGATTATAGATTATATTAATAAAATAAAAAAAATAAAAAAAATATTTCGGATAATTGTATGATCCATAAATTGTACACTGCATTGTTAATGTTATTGATATTAAATACACCTGTCATTAATTTAAAAATAAAATTACATTAATAATAATAATCAAATGAAAAATCAAAATATCTAAAATCAAAAATGTTATATCGAAATCACCTGGAGAAGATCAAGGTGGCGTCAGAAAAACTTAGTGTGCTCAACAGAGCAAAGCAGTACTTCAGTGCGGGGCAAAGACTTATGTTATATGAGTCTCAAGTTAGACCGCACTTGGAGTACTGCGGTCTCATTCCGGCGGGGGCACCTGGATTCCAGGTTGGACCATGTGATTCGATTCAGAGACAAGATATGAGAATTGTCGACAATCCTAACCTTACACACGGTATTGAACCCTTCAATTTAAGGAGAGATTTTGCCTCCCTTTGTGGGTTCTACCGACTCTACAAAGGGTTGTGTTCTGAATAATTGTTCGAATTGATGCCGACAGCTACTTTTTATAACTGCACCGCTCGCCGACGGCGGCGAGTTCACCCTCACACGCCGGAATCGCAATGGTCGCGTACTGTGCGGTTCCAGAGAATTTTTTTACGAGAACTCTCAACCTGTGGAATGAGCTCCCAGCCGAGGTTTTGACAAGGGACTGCAGCATGGAATTTTTCAAAACGTCGTGAAGAGATTTTTACAGAGTTGGCAACGTGTGAATGACACTTCTTATAAAAAAATTGCCATTCAAATGATACGAAATAATAAATTTTACAAGGAAAGCTATAATGATAGAGAAATAATTAATTGGCTCTAATATATATTTATAATTGCGAAAAGAATCAATACGTCTGTCGTGTATAACCTTTTTTACAATGAAATATTTTGAACGAATTCTAATGATATATTTTTGTAAGCCACTAAGTTGCCAACCCTAAAGAGACAGTCTGGGAACTAGAGAAGGGCACACATTACTGTAAAAAATAGTATTAATCCCGGTCATTTGACGAGCGTGAGATTCGATCCAACACTTAAAAACCAGAAGATTGATGTACACGCTACGACTCGCTCCAATCGATATAAATCGATATAACAGGTCAGATAGGGCTAGTGTGAAATATTCCTAAAATTGTGGTCTTATGAATGTGAGATCTAAGAGAATTATTGGTATTGGGCTATTTAAAAACAGGAACGGCTGTCATAATTATCACTTTTGATCGCTACTACTGGCTCGCTAATCAATTGTTAGACCTCCGAAAGTCCAGAAAAAGACCTTGGGTGTCACCGCCTACCTAGGTATCAAATTCCATTGACATTTAGCACTCTAGTCATAGAATGTAACGAACAAATTGATACACTTACTTTCGCATTTATGATATTTAATGGGGACTTCTTTTTTCGAAGTGAAAACGTCTTTAACGTCGTTGTGAGTTGTACCTCGACGAAACGAAAAAGCGACAGTAAAAAGAGACAATCACATGAATCTATAGGATTTACGGTCCGAGATAATGAGATAGAAAGCATTATACGTGTTTATTACAGGGTCCGAGCGTTGTACGTCTGTTATTACGTGTGGCGCGCCCGCGTATTACGAAGCTTGGGATAAGGCGTCATAACAACCGTTGTGTATTGTACACGTATATTGTTTGATTAAATATTTCATTTCTTTAATAAAAACATTATTCAAGTACGCCGAAAATGAATGCAGAATTTTGTCGTGATTATTAAGTTCACATTATTGAAAGTTTCACTTCTATCGTATGTGAACTGCACATATATTATTTATTTATTTTTTCATTTTTAGTATACTTTTCTATTTTTTTTTTACCTTGGTTTAAGCGTGAATAATAATTTGGCATGGTTTTAACGTATTCGGATGAACGGTATGGCGGCATATAGAGTACGCTCAAACAATTTTTATGTATTTATAAGTTTGTACATAACTATGAACAATTGTACCCAATGACCATAGTTCACTATAGCCTTTGCCGTTCTAAGAAGACCCTTATCGCGATACTAAGTATCATGTGTCCTTCCCCAGGTCCTAGAATAACTTATTACGATGGTTTCAGCCTTTAGTCTTGAAAAGGCTATAAACAAACAGACAGACATTACTTTAGCATTCCACTTTTAATTTTGTGTTTCACAACCATATTAACCTGGTGTGGTTGTAAAGTTTATGAACGCTTGAAACAAGATTAATCACCGCAGCTATTACGGCAACTCCTCAGGACCTTACTCACTGGCTAGGAAGCAAGCACGGGATCACAAGAATCCTCCAGAGAATTGTTTGCATCGGTCTTCTATCCATCGACAAAGCCTCGTATGCTAATTGCTGATTGCCACCATGTGTAAGTGAGGCTGGCTTGGACTCTAAGACGTAATGACGTAATGACGTTACACTGGTCTGAAACAGAGTGTCGGTGGTAAGAGAAGAAAAGGCATTTGACGAGCTCGGTGGTGCAGTGGTGGAACGCGCTGTTACACTACTTTGACACCAACGCTCGTTGATTCGATTCCCTCACAGGATAAACATTTATTTGTCAAAGTCAAAGTCAAAATCGTTTTATTCCGTAAAAATGGCTACATTTGTTTGGAATCGTCACAATTTTTTTCCTTACCGTGCAGTTTATGACTAGGTGAGAACTGATAAAAATACTGCCAAAAAACTCAGGCATCCCTCTTTTGGTATCCAAACAAATTTACATAATTTATTAATTACATTATAATTGGATTGACTCACTCCCAGGCATTTTTATCATTAATATAGTCAGATACTTTATAATGCTACACAATTTGGCTTTAATAGTAGTTTTAAATTTGTTTATTGACAATTCTCTTATATTGCTGGGAAGTTTGTTATAGAACCGTATACATTGCCCCATAAAAGAATTACTTATTTTGTGTGTATTATCGTTTGCATGAGCATGTCTGTTTGTATTGGTCTGAGTGTTTTCAAGAGAGGTAGTACGTATCAAAGCAGCCCGTCTGTGGAAGTACCTCCACCTCACAGAAAACCGCAGCCAAATAGCAACTCCCAAGAGGGTTATTGTGCTCCTGCGTGTGAGTCAGGTCACCAGTAAGCTCCTAAGGAGTTGCTGCGTTAGCAGCAGAGTTGGCATCGCGCGAGTGATACTTAATGCAATTGCAAGCATCTATAGGCTATGGTAACCGCTTTACATCAGGTGGGCGTATGTTTGCATGCTCTCGATGTTACATAAAAAAAGGCATGCTCGATTTGTTCGGACATGTAGAAAGAATGCAATGCAATGCGAAAGTGGAAAGATTTTGTTTGAGGAAGACCGAGACTAACCAACCATGACTAAATTGGTCTGTTTTATCAGACGGTGATGTCAGGAACCCAAGAACCAGCGAGGGTCCATGAAAAGAGTTATGAATGTTAAAGAAGCAAGTGAAGTATGTAAGGACCGAATCATACGGCGCTCGGCTTTCTTTGCCTACCCTGCAAGAAGCGTGAAGACATATACAGGCAAGAGTTTTAATGAAGTGTCAAAGGTTATGAATGTGGACCTGTTCAACACTACTGACTCTAAATTTAAAAAATCGACCAAGTGCGAGTGGGACTCGCGCACAAAGGGTTCGGTACCATTATCTATAAAAAAATGCAAAAAAAATCGGCCAAGTGCGAGTTGGACTCGCGCACGAAGGGTTCCGTACCATTATCTATAAAAAAGGCAAAAATATCACGTTTGTTGTATGGGAGCCCCCTTAAATATTTATCTTATTCTATTTTTTAGTATTTGTTGTTATAGCGGCAACAGAAATACATCATCTGTGAAAATTTCAACTGTCTAGCTATCACGGTTAATGAGATACAGCCCGGTGACAGACGGACGGACGGACGGACAGCGGAGCCTCAGTAATAGGGTTCCGTTTTACCCTTTGGGTACGGAACCCTAAAAAGACATGGCTAAGTACTTCTTTTGTTAAGTGTCTAAGTGTTGTCATCTGTTAAGTGTTTGTGTCGTATTTATGTGGTACATTATATATTGCGTATGTCGTTATCAAATATTCATAGCATATTCTGTTTTGTTCCCCTCCGCTTACTTTTTTTTGCGAATATATTTTTGTACACTTGCGAAAATGGTATTTGAAAGAAAGACAACCAGAACGAACACTAGGATTATGGTTGATGATGTAGTGTTGGAGCAAGTGAATGAGATTGTATACCTTGGAAGTGCTTTTAGCAGCAATGGAAGGTACACCGCTGATGTGGAGAGACGAGTGAGTGCCGGGAATAGGGTGAATGGAGCGTTGGGTAAACTTCTAGGCAGCCGAAATCTAAGCCAGAAGGCACAGCTCGCTGTACACAACGCGGTGCTAATTCCAACGCTAACTTATGGAAGTGAGAGCTGGGTATGGCAGAGAGAGCATGAAAGTAGAATAAATGCGGTCGAGATGCGAACATTGCGCAAAATTTGTGGCATAACGCTTGCTGACCGCGTTCGTAATGAAGACGTGAGAGAAAGAGTTGGTCTAAAAGAGAGTGTCTTATGTGTTAAGATAAGAAAGGGCATGCTCCGTTGGTTGGGACATGTAGAAAGAATGCGGGACGAAAGAATGACGAAACAGATATACAATGCAAAAGTGGAAGGATGTAGGAGCCGAGGAAGGCCGAGACTAACCTACCATGACCAAATTGGTCGTGTTTTATCAGAAGGTGATGTCAGAAGCCCCAGGAACCGGCGAGCGTGCATGAAAAGAGCTATGAATGTCACAGAAGCCAGTGAAGTATGCAAGGACCGCGTCTTATGGCGCTCGGTTCTCTCTGCCTACCCCGCAAGGGACTTGGCGTGAAGATATACATACATATATGCATACACTTGCTAAAACTTATAATTGGCTTTCAGAGACCATACAACTACTATGCAGGATTTGTGTGATTAGCTGTAAGTTTTCCTTTGAAAAATAAAATAAAAAATAAAAATACATATATGTATCCTCATTAACATCCATATTTCCATAGTAATGTACATCAATTACTCGCCATCCGATTATAAACAAAATGGTTCGCTGTACAAACACTCTGAAGAGGATAGCTCCGACCTTCTAGATTCACTATAACGTCCTATTCCTACAGCGACCTTTTCACCTTCCATCGACCTCACTGAATATGGATGTTATCACAGGACCATTTCAATTAATTCTACTTGTGCACTTAATTAATCCTGCGCTTACAGAAAGACGCTGCTGTACTTAAGACATTTACTGATAATAAAAAAATCACAAGTTTTTCGACGAATCTATTATAATTTTTAATATACACCTACTGTATACTCGTACTAACCGTTAACCGTGGCTTCGCCCTCTATTAGAGGGATGTTATATAACCTATAACTTATCTCAATTGGGCTATCAAATGCAAAAAGATTGTTTCCAATCCGATTGGCAGTTTCAGAGATTAGGCTATTCAAACATTCTTTTCAGCTTTACTATTAGTATGGATGTAATCACAATGTTTTTTTAATACTACGTCGGGAGGCATACAAGCATACGGTCCACCTAATGTAAAGCACTTACCGTAACCTATTAACGCTTGTTACATATATCACTCGCCTCCTCTGCTGCTTACACAGCAACTCCTTAGGAGCTTACTGGTAACCTCACTCACACGCAGGAACACAACAACCCTCCAGGGAGTTGTTATTTGGCTGCGGTTTTCTGTGAGGTGGAAGTGCTTACCCACGCTGGCTGCTTGGATGCGCCCTACCTGTCTTCATTCGTCCGTGACCGTGACGTCGCCGAAATGTAGGGAAAATATAAAAACGAACCGCAGTAAGTTCCGTACCTTGTATTGTGTGTGTGTAAAGTCTATGTCATTCATAGATGTAGCCATACAAGACTGAATATTCCGAATAGCAAGAATTCCGGCCACAATTCCCGTAATGCTCGCCGTAGGTACGAGGCAATACTACCTATTATATATATTGCCAGATACCTACAAATGCAGTTGTCTACTATAGATACTAAAATGTAGGCATACTATAATAGGAAAATAACGAAATAGATATACATCGCGATTGTGGACGGACGTAGGAGCCAAGAAATGCTAAGATTACGACCAAATTGGTCATGTTTTATTGTAATTTTTTTTATACAACGTCTGGATGCATGCAAGCGGTTACCGTAGCCTATAAACGCTTGTAATACATTTAGTATCACTCGCGCGATGCCTCCTCTGCTGCTTACACAGCAACTCCTTGGGAGCTTACTGGTGACCTCACTCACACGCAGAAACACGACAACCCTCTAAGAGTTGTTATTTGGCTGCGGTTTTCTGTGAGGTGGAGGTACTTCCCCGGGGACGGGGACGGGGTACTTTGATACGCTCTACCTCTCTTATAAAACGATCCGTACCGACACGAATCGCTGAGTGATTGAGGCGCTAAAACACAGCGTTTTGTCAGCGCACGGTGTCTTTGCGCAGTTAATTGGTTTGCTGGTTTGTGGGCTGAAATGTAGTGTAAAATAAGAAAGCAAATAAGAAAGGTATACTCCGTTATTTCGGCAAGAAGAACACATAAGCCAATGCCAAAACAGATCCATCACAATCACATTAGACGCCTTTTATAGGAGGGTCATATTAAGAACCCCAATAAAACTTTTAAACAAAAACTTATTGCTTTATGTCTTCTGGCACTGACTTCGTAGAAGTCAATTTCACTTTCTATAACAGTGTATTCATTTTATAACTTTTCAGCGTGTAATCAATTCTATTTACCTCAATTGATGATGATTCACCAGAGGGAGACTTTGTACAAAATTAATTTACGTGGGTACCTCGGTCTCACCTATTTCTACCGCCAAGCAGCTATATTTATATAGCTGTGTTCCGGTTTGAAGGGTGAGATAAGGCAGAGAAGTTACTAGGTATTGTAACGAAACATTATTGGCCGCTTCAGTGACATCTCCGTGGTGTCGTGAGCATCAATAGGCTGCGGTGGCCGCTTACCATCTGATGCGGGCCGCATGCTTGTTTGCCAATCTAGTTGTATAAAAAAATTGTGTAAGTTTGTTGAACCGGATATTGAGCAACAGCTCCTCGGCTGAAGTGTGCCACTAAATTAGTGTTTTCGGTTTTATGTACATATTTGTAATGATCACTTGCTCGGCGGTGAAGGAAATCATCGTTGGAAAACCCGCACGTCTAAGAAATTATATTTCGAAAGAGGTGTGACCTGACCTAAGGTAGGTCTAGTTTTCCATCTGGGTTGTGAAGGTGTTTTTTTTTATTATTTACTACGTCGGGAAGTATATAAGCATACGGCCCACCTGATGTAAAGCAGTTACCGTAGCCTATTAACGCATGCGATATATTAAGTATCACTCGCGCGATGCCCCCTCTGCTGCTTGCACAGCAACTCCTTAGGAGCTTACTGATGACCTCACTCACACGCAGGAACACAACAACCCTTTATGGAGTTGTTATTTGGCTGCGGTTTCCTGTGAGGTGGAGGCACTTCCCCAGACGGGCTGCTTTGATGCGCCCTATCTCTCTTAAAACATCCAGCCCAAGCCAAACAGACATGTTCGTGCACACAAATGTTTGCCTTGTGTGGGAATCGATCTCACGAGCGTTGGTGTCAAAGTCGCGTCATTCACGACTGAGCCACCGAGCTCGTCAAAATAGTCATAGTTATAAACCTGTATATAAAGCATGAAAAAAATATTTATGAGTAATGAAGCAACTGAGATCTATAGGGACTTCTTGCCTACCCAGCAACCGAAAAGGAGTTGATAAAAAGATATTCATTGCTAGATAGTAACATTTCTACAATGATTAATGTAGACGAAATCTAAAAGTGATTATATCAACCCTGTGTAGCAACCAGAACTCGGAATATTTTATGGCTTTCCCTTGTACAAGCGCTGCGCCAAAATTTGTTTTTTATGTTCTACCCTAATGGCGATGTCACTTACTTATTATTTTTATATTAACACTGAATTTTCGAGTACAACATCTCTTGACCTGAAAATATTCTGTGTCAGATTATGTAACGTAAGTTGTTACGAAAAAATAATGACAGGTTACATTCATTTTGTATTTGATTACCTATATATAAATAAACAAAGGAAATAAGATCAGTACCTTTTTCTCCTCTGTTCAGAAGAACAAATTAAGGAAAATTTTGATCTATCGCTGTCCTTCTCAATTTTACGAACAAATGACGTGTCCATCTCTCTTCTTCTTCTTCTTCTTCAGACTCTTTCATCCGATGGTCGAGGTGCAATGGTGCATTTCAGCCAACCGAAATTCAGACCAGATTTTTCGCATAAGACTCTATATTATATCTCTATAGTGTTCGCAATTAAATTATCTGTAATTTGATATATTTAATGGAGAGGTATGGCGCATCAAAGCAGCCCGTCTGCGGAAGTACCTCCACCTCAGGGAAAACCGCAGCCAAATAACAACTCCCTAGAGGGTTGTTTTCTCTATCAATTCATCCTAACTCAAAAAGGAAATAATCTATGGAAAACCGCTGAAACTATTTTGCATAATAATTCCCCGCAGGGCAGCTTGTAGCAAGCTGTTGGTGCGTAATGACACCACGAGTCCCCGAGTGCCCCAGAGGATCTTCGCCTCCGGCGTGTCTTCGTCTGGCCGGAGAGTAAACTATAGAAGGCCCGCAAGACTCTCGGCTCTGGCTTACCTTCCAGAGAGGAGTCGATAGAGTATATTGCTTTATCAGGTGATATGCTCCAGGGGTGGAAGTGTTAAAGGGCATAACACCGCGAGTAACTTCGGAGAAAGCGCAGCACACCTCTCGACACCCCTGAGTCACTCACACCGGTGTTGCACCCGGCCGACTATCTGTGGCATTTCGGGGGTCCATCTAGTGAGTGGCGAGCCACCGCCTTCCGATAGTAACATCAGATTATGATAGTTATGGCAGGCGTCCGCCCCTCTTCTGCAATAGCCCAGTTCCAATAAAACCTCCAGATCTCATTTTTATAGCCCGCTTTTGCCGCCATATTTCTAATAGTCCCAATACCTGCCGTGACCTGTTCATGGGTATATTATCCCATCAATATCCCCTGAAGCCGGTCACGGAGGGTATAGTACATTACATCATTTTTTTCGAAGGGGCCTCTACACGTTGGATTCATATCCTACGCCTATCAAAGGAGTGCGCGGAGATTTATCGGAATCAAAGCCCGTGGATGAAAAGAAATAAATATTCTTTAGTATACAAATTTAGTAAAGAAATAATAATTCTTTAGTATACAAATTTGTTTTACAATGTAACGTGCAGGTGCCTCCTGTTTAGTATAACAATACCTGTAGGAGGAGGCGCCGCTCTTCACTGATTAACATTTGAGTATAAAGAATTAGAGAAAAATATAAGTCCTTGGGAGTTATTCATTACAGAAGGTACCACACAATTAAATGTATAAATAACAAATTTCATCAATACTTAGTGTTAATAGAAGGAAAAGGAAAGGGATACAAAATATGCAAGTTCAATAGTTTACTCGTGTATGTCTGTGAGTGAGAGCGTGCTCGTACGAGCTAATGTATAGTTGTGTATGTGTTGGCATAGTAACTCTACTCACCGCTACGTGTCGGGCAGGTAAAGTAGAAAGCGCAGCTTTTAATCTAGTTCACAGAACAACATCGTGGCACTTATTAGTCAAAAGATCCGCATAGTAGGATATAAGCAATTATATCTAAGCAATTCGTCCTTATCGACCAATATTTAGTCGATAAAACATTACGTTTTGGTGTCTTTATGTGCCGTTAAGTGGTTTATTGCTTTTTTGTTTTTAAGCCCGACGTAACACTACAACCCACAAAAGCAGGACTAACCGGGACCCGTTGCGGCGGAGGTGATGAACTCCCACGAGTACTCTTTCAGACGGCCGAACGAGTTATCTCAGACTCTTACTGACTAGACACCACCTAGGGACTGCCTTTAGACGGGAAGCCTTTAAAGGCTTCATCAGAGGCGATCGCCCCGGGAAAAGCGGGGCGATGCAAATTTATTAGTTTATGTTCTAACTCCACTTATATTTCTCAGCCGCTTAGTTGCCCAGCTTTAATACGTTCATGCTTCTTCTGCCATATACTTGTTTCACTACCATATATACACATACCATACCATATATATGTTCGGGATAATAATCCCTGACGAAAGCAAAACGAGCATAGCTCGATATGTTTTCGCTTCTCAAAATCGTAATAAGACACATTGAACTCATTAAGATACATGTTATGTGTGATAATGTGTAATAAAATAGAATGACGTTAATCAAACAATGTAATACATTCATTCTATTTTATTACTTTTTATTTTCATAAATTAATTAAACTAAAAAATAAAACATTGCAACAAGCGTGCAATGAGAGATATCCAACAATAGGACAACCCACCTAGCATCGGACTATGGGCTAAAAGGCATGTAACATTGAGAGTATTGAGATACATACATAGAATTCTATGTAAAAGAAAACATTTTTATGAAAAACATGATATAATAATATTTTTGTCTCGTTATTATTAATAACCGTTTCGTTTGTTCAATGTGCTTTATATTTTTTCATTCAATTGTACAAATATGGCCAAAATCGTCGATAAACAAACAAGGACTGGATTGTAATTCAATTCAAGCCAATACGGGGATTACAATCCAATTGTTTGTATTGTTTTAGATTTTGTAAAAAATAATTATTTTTATGTCAAATACGTCGCTTCACTTACTACCACCACTCTGCTAACAAATACAAAACAAAACAAACCTTCTGAAGATTGAAAATCCAGTCAAATGCTAATCGGACTTGCACACGAGTTCCTTATCACCGTGTAGAAAAAATGCCGAAATTTTAATTTAAACTCTTTTTTTCTATTTTTATCATTCGTCATTATAGCGGATATAATAATACAGACTCTTACAAAATTAGAATATAAAGTTACGGCTCAAAAAATATATCTTTGTGACCAACGGGCGAACATTGAAGAAAAATTGACTTATTAAAAGGGTTTGAAATCCTTAAGGTGTGAAGCCCTCAAAACCATACTTATGCATTAGAAAAAAACTGTTTTCGTCTCTCTTATTAATAAAAGAGACGAGACATTCTATGAATAAAGCTATATATACTAAGACGAGCTCGGTGGCTCAGCCGTGAACGACGCGACTTTGACACCAACGCTCGTGGGTTCGATTCCACAAGGCAAAAATTTGTGTTTGCCTTGTATGAGAAAACATGTCTGTTTGTCTTGGTCTGGATGTTTTAAGAGAGGTAGGGCGCATCAAAGTAGCCCGTCTGGGGAAGTATGTCCACCTCACAGAAAACCGCAGCCAAATAACAACTCCCTAGAGGGTTGTTATGTTCCTGCGTGTGAGTGAGGTCACCAGTAATCTCCCAAGGAGTTGCTGTGTAAGCAGCAGAGGAGGCATCACGCGAGTGATACTTAATATATCGCTAGCGTTAATAGACTACGGTTCCCGCTTTACATCAGGTGGGTCTTATGCTTGTATACCTCCCGACATAGTACAAAAAAATATGTATCTTATAAGAAGGAGATGTTGGAGCCTTAGTAATCACCTTCTAGTGAAATGCGATAGTTGAAAATTTTTCTTTTTTTTTTTGATTCTAATAGAGAGTATCTGTAGAAAGTTTCAAATCACTAACTTCAAAAAATATTTCTACTCCGTACAAAGTATCAACCTAAGGGTGGAATTTTGAAAAACCCTGAAATTACTTTTTTGGCGTCTTGATTAAGAGTATATTTACAAAGACTAAAGTAGCTAACTTTAAAAAATCTATTTGTTAACAGTTCAACTTTTAATTCAAAAAATACTTTTGACCTCCATTATACCCATTAACGGGTGGAATTTTTGAAAACGCTGAAATCGCTTTTTCTGGATTCTAGTAGAAAGTATCTGGATAAAATTTCAAGTCACTGACTTGAAATAATATTACTGTCAATCCCCTTTTTACCAAAATGTCAGCTTCCTAGGTTCAATTGTTTGGCCTGAGCGTAGATGAGTCAGTGAATTAGTCAGAAATTCCATTTTTATTAATAAAGATAAACTATTTCGTATCTGGAAAACGGATCTAACTACTTTGATAAAATTTTGTACTTAAATTCTACGAATAAAAATAAGTCAGGAAATGTAACTGCACTTAAAAAATTACCCAACGAAAATTGTGTACAAGTGGGCAGGGCGAAGTCGTGTACACGAGTCACTTAGTCGAACATTTTTCACGCAAGCGAGCACATGTCAAATCTTTGTGTACGTTTTCGTTTTTTGTCACTGTAAATCAACTAAAAATCATCATGCTAGGTTGTGTTATGAAGTGGTGCAGGAGTCATACAAGATATAAATGTCCTGGGATTACTTTTCACTAGTAATAGTTGCTCAAATATAAGTATAACCAAAAATGTTCAAATACGTTATGAAATCGAGATCGTCAATATTATGCCAAATAAAGTCAGTCAATTTTATACTTTAGTAGGATCTTCTTTTCCTCTTGATAAAATATTTAAAACGATAAAATTATCAAATATATTTTTATAACTAATACATTTTGCTTATTTTGTTTACTTTTATTTTTTCTACCAATTTAATTCGTCAAAATAACTGGATAGCTGCAGTTAGGCATAAAAAGACGTCAGACGTCATCTACAGAAGTCAGACCATAGATAACAGAAGAGTCAGACGGTATGTAACCCATTCCTGGGACTCCAGGCAACCACGATTTACCGCTTGATGAAGAAAGATATTTAAACTCATCGTTCAAATAACTACTCAGCCAGGAATCAAACCCAGGACCTATGCGCAGAAGGTAAGTACACTGCTAACTAGGCTATACGGGTTGTCAAAATAATATTGTCATAAATAATTATACGTAGTGGAATTCCTGTCAACTATGTTACGTTATGGCTGGAATGTAGGGAAATAAGTCCGCCATTGCATTTAAATTATATTGTTTAATTAGTTCTGTTTATTTTGTGCAATAAATTGAGTACATACATACATATTATGGCCTCATCATTTCACTTTTCTATTTAAATACCAATTTAGAATCCATTCGTATGTATAACAACTTAACAATAAATTGTAATTAAAACATTACATAAAAATCAATTTATTTTATAGCATGAAAAATATTATGTTGTGCCTTTTTTTATATATTTGTTCCTTTTCCCTTATAGCATAACATCGTCCACACCGCTATGACTTAACTGCTACCATTGGCATTACAGTCTGTGCGCGAATTAATCTGTGCTCTTGTTTTGAATTTAAACCAATCACTAGGCACGTGTATATACGTGTAACCTAATTGATTCGTAATTTGAACATACGTGGTTTTAGTTTCACGTAGCGCCACTTTTTCTGTGGAATTTGTTCTTAGTTAGAGTTCCCGACTTATTATTTATTCGTAGCTTAAATGAGATTTTTCTGTAAGTTTACTTATAACATAAAAAATGCCGAGTAAAGCTCAGTCGTCCAGGTACAGATAATGAAATTAAACAATGAACAGTTTTTTTCGAGACGTACAAGCTCATCCTAAGTAGTTTGGCAGTATTTTTATCAGTGCTCGCCTAGTCATAAACTGCACGGCAGGGAAAAAATTGTGACGATTCCAAACAAATGTAGCCATTTTTACGGAATAAAAAGATTTTGACTTTGACTTTGTAAGAATCAAGGGTATACGTTAATTTCAACTCAGATTTATGTAAGAAGAATATACGTACGTAAGTTCGCTTTACGTTAGGCATGCATGGATTGGTACATATTAGGTACTTTTATGATGAATACGTTTCATTCGAATAGGCCAGTATCCCAGCAACCTCATGCTCATAACTTCACTACGCGGCAGTCGACTGTACATAATTTAGTTTCTATAGTGAGGGCTGGCGTCTTTGAAAGCAGAAATCGTTTACGACGCCCATAAAAATTTAGCTGAATAAAATATCACGGTATATACTCTTTATGGCGCGTGTTTCGTTTTATGAGTGTTGGATGTTTGGCAATTGGGACAGTGCTATACGACCGGAATGGAACCGTGGCCGTATACGAAACAATTAATACAAAATGTAACGTTTGGCCATTTGTATGAAACTCATAACTTCGCTTCACGATGTCGCGAAACTGAATGCGGTTTGTTGGATTTCAAGGTTTCACTACAAAATAAGCATAAAACCTCGACTGTTTTTAAGTTATCTTCAATTCGAATTCAATTCCAAAAAAATGTTCGAAGTCAATTCCAAAACTTCCTACTCCAAAATTTCTTCTAATTAAATTCGTTGTGAGTTCCAAGGCAGCTGTAGTTTAATCCCCGGGACGGCAGTGAACTTCACTGTTCATTACCTTTTTGTTGGTTGCCGCTGTTAATTCTGGCTACACAGGAGACACAGTGGTGGATATGAGTGGTGGGCCTGTCGCGTAAAAAAAAGTTATCTTCAGTGTGGGCTTCGGATGGCGTCACAAATCTATAAATCACTTAACTACGCTTGAAGGTACCTCACGCTCACAAAAACGTTGTATTTTAGCGCCTAAATATCTCCGCGATATGAGCCTACTGACCAATGGGAGAATATTTTAACCAATAAGCCGATAAGCGCCGCCATGTTGATCCACGAACTGGTCAATAGCTGCGCGTTCTACTTTGGCCACCAACCCGTAGCAGTGAATTAAATTACTATGTAATATCAGTCTCATTGGGTCTCCATAAGTTATTCCCATCGTAATGGTCACACTTCGCGATGTTCATCTGCAGTGAACGTCCTCCCCACCTTAAACTCCTCGGCCCAGCGTGCAACTGCAGAATATGAAATGCAGAATTCACCAATGTTTCCACCATATCGCTGTGTATGTTTTTGGTAGACATTATTTTCAAACAAATACTTGACGACAGCTCTAATTTCCTATTCAAATGAATCTACCACCCATACAATCCACAATAAAAGGACGAAATTACTGAAAGCATACCATAGTCATTTTTGTGAACTCCGGAACCCTATAGGAGGAAGGAACTCTCATAAGTATCCTTACGAACTGCCTTACAGATTATTACTAAGTTATATCAGACGGTTACTAAACACCACCTAGAGCTTTTTTTTACGAACTAGATTGGCAAACAAGCATGCGGCCGGCATTGGATGGTAAGCGGTCACCGCAGCCAATTGACATTCGCAACATCACGGGGATGTTACTCGCACGCTGCCAATCTTGTGACCTAAGGATGTTTCGTCACAGTACCCAGTAATTTCTCTGTCATATCTCTACCCTTCAAATCTGAATACAGCTATATAAATATAGCTGCTAGGCGGTAGAAATAGGAGACAGAGGTACCCATTCAGACGACTATTGTACAAAGTCTCCCTCTGGTAGGTTGTCTGTAGCTTTAAAGGCTTCATCAGTCGCGATCGCCCCACGGGTAGCGGGGTGACGCAAATCTACCACCCAGAAATCGTGATTTATGCTATGATATGCTAACCCAGTGGGTATACACGCAAGCAATATATATTCATGAGGATTGGAAATAATCGATTACCAATGCATTTTTATCATCCCTAGTATCTTAAATGTCGTGGCGGTAAATTCAAAAGTAGGAAGACAATCATACATTAATGACTCCCATTCAGAGACCATTAAGGAGATACTTCGGAGCGTGAGCTGCTGCAGACATCCTGATGATCTGGTGAGCAAATTTACGAGATAGCTATGACTTATAATTTCCTGGCGCATATAGAGGAAGCAATTAAACTTGTTAAATATTTTTTGTAGCCCTTAAGCAGTTTGCAATACTCCAACATCGAGGTAATGCATCGTTCGTAATAAATACCTTGCAAGTAAGATGCAGCGCTTTTTTTCTTTCTTTCTTATTCCTCGGGTTCTAAGTATTCATCTTAGCGTTATACCGTTTCCTAATCCGTTAGGATTGGCGCGGTCCGCTACCTAAGTCTAAAGATTTGGCGAAGATACTAATTTCAGTATCAGACCTCCACAACCCAGACGGAAATCCAGATCTTTCTCAGGTAAGGTCACACGTCTCTCGAAATATAATTTTGAATGTGCGGGTTTCCTCGCGATGTTTTCCTTCGCCGTCGAGCAAGTGATAATTACAAGTTTAGTGGTACATGCCAGGATGAAGGAAATAACCTACGAAAAACCGATGAGACCGCTTTTACGTAGTAATTCACCGCTACGGTGCGGAGGGCAAATTAGAACGCGCAGCTGTTATTGGCTAATTTGCGGATCAACATGGCGGTGCTTATCGGTTTATTAGTCATAATATTCTCCCATTGGTTAGTAGTCTCGAATCGCTAGATAGAAGACACTTAAAGCGCGTTTTTGTGAGGTCATGATGGTCTTCATGATGTCGAGTAGTTTATTTGTTTGTGATTTTACCCCATACAATGATAAAGATAAAAGATTAATAATCTTTATTTGCCATTAGGCCCTCGCGGGCATTGAAATATAATCTTATTTAATTATCTTATTTTACTTTTTCCTTTTTTTATCTACTAGCATTTCGGAAATGACAATTGGCGAAGAAGAAATGCCGAAAGAAACTTGCCAATATAGGTCTCTTTTTAAATTGTCAATTATATATTGTATATTATATTTGTCAATGTTATAATAATTTGAAATATTACCTAACTGCACATACACAGAAGTCACAGTGCAAATCAATACAAAATGCGATTTGCATTTATAATATCCGAAATTAGTACCAACTTTAAACAACGCCACTTGCTACAGAAAAGCTATAATGACGTTTTCCACTCAAATTTCATATTTCAAACACTGCCAATACATAATATGCCCATTTAAATCCAAAACCGAACTTATGGTCCGATATTTTATATTTATACAAAAACCTCAAGAGATAATTAACCTATTCTGTTATTAAATGAACTTGACGAAACGTCTGGCGGAGTCAGCTGGAACGTTGTGTTGGTGGAGGATCCTGCCTTTTGCGCTGCTGGATTTTCCAGGACAACTGGTAAACAATGATTTACATACAAATCCGTGTAATAGTCCTTTTACTACACACACACACAGTTCACATTTGCACAAAAATCTTGAAAAGTAATGAATCAATTTTGAAAATTGCATTTGTTTCCTGCATACCTACAAATTTTTTGTCCAAATCGGTGCACTGCTTCGAGAGTTCATATTTATAAAAAAATAAAATGTAATAACTCAACTTTGATATTTAACGAACATGAAAAATGTATTTATGTTTCCTGCATACCTATAATCTCTCTCTCTCTCTCTCTCTCTCTCAATCGGTACACCGGATTGAAATTTATCAACAAACCCACAATATATATTTTTTTAATTCGATTTGAATATTTTGAAATAGCAACATTTATCACATTGGCATACACGCCTCACACCGCAGGAGCGTGTCGTGTGATCGGTTAATGGAAACCGCAAAATTCGATCATAATATCATTATAGAAAATTTTGCGGAACTCATTTATGAATTATTTATCATTGCATTTTTTTTCTACTGTTTCCACTTTATTTTATAAATGCAGTTCAACAAAAATAAAGAAAATCGGTTTCAAACAGGAGAAAGAGGTACAGATCTAAAGATCTTCTTCCTTTCATAGTCCCGTGTCCTAATTAATTAGGATTGGCGCAGTACCGCTACGGAGTATTCTACCGCTGTCAGACCTTCTTCTTAGCTTAGCTTTCTTAGGAAGTTACACGTGTTGCGAAATATTATTTCTGGGACATGAGTTTTCTCGCGATGTTTTCCTTCAACGCCGAGGAAAAGATAGTTACATGTATATAAATATAAAAACACGAATTTAGGAGTAGGGTTCGTACCAGGGGCCAATGGGGCGGATCTTTATGCTATCACTGTTCTATCACAAAACATTGTATGTATATCTTCACGCCAGGTCCCTTGCGGGGTAGGCAGAGAGAACCGAGCGCCATAAGACGCGGTCCTTACACACTTCACTCGCTTCTTTCACATTCATAGCTCTTTTCATGCACGCTCGCCGGTTCCTAAGGCTCCTGACATCACCTTCTGATAAAAAAAAATATAAATATAAATAAACATTGTCTTTACCTATTATGTATATTTATAGATATAACATCCGCCAACTAATCTAATAACTAGCCAAATAAAATTTAAACGTAAACTTATTTTTATATTCAAATAAAAACTCATATTGGTGTGAAATATAAGAAATACATAAATATAGAAATAGGCATATACTGTACAATATTACTTATATTCTATACTTTCTATTTTTAATTCAGTTATAGTTATTTTAAAGGTGCTTACCGTCAGGCAGGCCATATGCTTGTTATCATATCATATAACCATAGCAGTTAGTTTGTAGTAGTAGTAAAAAAATCTGGTTGAAAGGGAGTTGAGTACGGAACTCTACAGAGAGACACACGCGTCGAAAATAGAACACCCACTTTTTTGAAGTCCGTTCAAAAAGGAATAAATGTGAAGTACACATGTTGGTTCACATCATTATTCTTAACGGTAACGATGTTTTTTTTAATATGAATTGTCGAAGGGGATTCGATATTATTATCTTATATTATTAAAGGGAGTAATTCATCTCTATATACTTAATCTGGCCATAAATACTGTTACAGTTAAAAATAAACAAAATATTACATTTGAATTTGGAATCTGTCATTTTTATATGATTGTTCATTGAGTTTTCTCATTTTGGCGCCGATACATTGTACAATATTTTGATAATTTTTACAATTGAGCAACATTTTAACAAACAAAATGACCGTATTTATGCTCAAAGCTCTAAGGAAGCTTCCCAATTAGTCGACAGAGTGCAACGTGGGCACTATCCGACTTCAGTGATGGTTTGGTGGGGTATTAGCTATGAAGGAGTGACTGAGCCATACTTTTGTGAAAAAGGTATCAAAACATCAGCACAAGTGTATCAAGATACTATTCTTGAGAAGGTAGTGAAGCCCCTTAACAACACCATGTTCAATAACCAAGAATGGTCCTTCCAGCAAGACTCGGCGCCGGGTCATAAAGCTCGGTCTACGCAGTCTTGGTTGGAAACGAACGTTTCGGACTTCATCAGAGCTGAAGACTGGCCGTCGTCTAGTCCCGATCTTAATCCGCTGGATTATGATTTATGGTCAGTTTTAGAGAGTACGGCTTGCTCTAAACGCCATGATAATTTGGAGTCCCTAAAACAATCCTTACGATTGGCAGTGAAGAATTTTCCCATGGAAAGAGTGCATGCTTCTATTGATAACTGGCCTCAACGTTTAAAGGACTGTATGGCAGCCAATGGAGACCACTTCGAATAAGCTTTTTATATTTAAATTGTTTTATATTTATGTATTAAACTACGAGTAACACACTATAAAAGTAATAAATGTTATTTGCAATAGAAATTTTTTTTTCTTTGTTATATATACATATATTATAATAAATAATAATATTTTTTTATAATATTATATTATTATATTTCGTAGAAAACGACTCTAATGCTTTGCATTAAATTTTGTATTAAGATGAGGTAATGTAAATTTAAGTTTATCTATTTTTTGACGAGCTCGGTGGTGCAGTGGTTAGTAACGCTGCTTTGACACCAGAGCCTATGGGTTCGGTTCCCAAATAGGACAAGCATTAGTGGCCATGAACGTGTCTGTTTTGTCTTGATCTGGGTGTTTTTAAGAGAGGTAGCATCAAATCAGCACATCTAGGGAAACACTACCTCCTCACAGAAAACCGCAGCCAAATAACAACTCCCTGGAGGGTTGCTGTGTTCCTGCGAGTGCTTGCTGTGCTAGGAGGTAACATCGCGTGAGCGATACTTAATGTACTGCAAGCGTAACCTAGGCAAGGCTACGGTAACCGCTTTACATGAAGTGAGCTGTATGCTTGTAAACCTCCCGACTTTGTATAAAAAAAAGATATCTATATAGATATATTAAGTTTATCTATATAATAAACTTAAATAACAGCCCCTTATCTGAGTATAAAATTTGTTCTAAATTATTTAGCCGATCGTGTATAATAAAAATATGTGTATCTCTATCTATCTATAACTTCACGCCAAGTCCCGTACGGGGTAGGCAGAGAGAACCGAACGTCACGTGACTCGATCCTTACATACCTCATGTGTATCTCGAGTACACATATTTTTATTATACAAGAATTGTTTAAAGTAATGGGATAAAAACTAATACATTTTTTTATAATACTTATTATTGCATATCCTGTTTTGTTGAATAATTTTAAATACTAACAACGGCTGCCTTATCAAAATCCTTCCCGATTAAAATATCCATAAATTTCAGATGAACATTATAATGAGACCATAGATGTAAAGAAAGAAGATGTAGATAGGTTATGTAATGTGTAATGTTATATACAAGTACGCCATAATAGAACTTGCCGCAACTGAGAAAAAGTAACCAGTTTTCAATTACGACTACGTATACATATTTACATATCTATATATTAAATATTTACGTTTTCACGTACTGTGCTCCAGTGTGTTCCAGAGAAGTTTTCTGCCTAGAACTCAAATTCTGCAATGAATTCCCAGCCGAAGTTTTCTCACGGTACTACAGCATGCTGTAGTACATGTGGTCTGGGTGTTTTTAAGAGAGGCAGCATCAAATCAACTCATCTGGGGAAACACCACCACCTCACAGAAAACCGCAGCCAAATAACAATTCCCTGGAGGTTTGCTGTGTTCCTGCGAGTGAGTGAGGTTACCACTAAGCTAAGGAGTTGCTGTGCTAGCAGAGGATTTTAGAGGGTCGGACATGCATGAGTGCCACTCCTGCTGTTGCAAATGTCCGTAGGCTACGGTGACTGTTCACCATCAGGCAGGCCATATGCTTGTTTACCACATTAGTGGTATAAAAAAATCACTATCATTTGCCACATGCCAATCTACAAGTTTGTCAGCCACAAGACTGGCACACTGAATATGAATGACAAACGACATGATAAATCTTGGTTTCTACTAAATTACATTCGTTCGTTAATATTTACATCTATTTTAGTAATCAAGTTACCGATGTTCTTTGTATGAAGTACTATTATTATTGTATTTTATATTTTTATTTCTTACAGGTGTTTTTGTAGTATAAAATACACGCAAATACTCAAAAAATTACAAAATTAATTAGACAATGCCTATTAATGCATGAGATTATTTTGTAATTACGTGCAGTGGATACAATAATAGGTTTATGAATATTATTTTACTTTACCCATCAATTGTAGAGCAGAAGCGGAGTGCTTTATAAACCCTTAGATTAAAATAAGACAAATATCGCATTAGGAGAATGACTTCAAACCTTAGACAATTCTGTTAGTAAATAATTCTGGCATTTTTGACGGGCGACGAGTAACTACTACATAGAAACGATTACAACACGCGCAAAAACATTTTGTGTTGTCATAAACGCACACATGAAAAAATGTTTAACGCTAGGTCATAGTTGTAAATGGAGTATTCTTTTGCCAAGCAATATTAGATTTTAAATTCTCATAAAATTAAACGTATAATTGCAAAGTTAGTCTAGCTGTAACTTCGTTATGTACGTGGGCACGTGACCACTCGTCTCGTAAGTATTGAAACGATTAATTTATTTTGTTGTGGATTAGGCAATTGTCAGCCATTATTATACTATGCAATGTGGTTAAAAATTGCATGGAGTAGTCGCGGAATATGATTCGATTGCATCAGTACTCGATTACTGAATCGATTTCTCATGTTTTAATTGTTATCACACCATTTTAATTTCTTTTACATGAAAGCAAATAAAATAATACTTGTATGTGAAAGGTAACTCAATATTTTTGCAAACTAGAAGTATTCGACCTTTTATGCATGACATAACTGCACAGTTTGGCATTTTTAGTGTAACACTTTATTATGTTACCTGAGCGATAACGATTACAAGACTGTTAGAGAATCGATTACGCACGAAGTATTTATGCGCGCACAATGGATGAAGTGGATCACAATATATTGCACCATGACAGAGGGGAATGATCCTACGAGGCTGGTCCTTTAGTAACTAGTCTCTGCTTCGAACTCATAAATAACTTATCTACCCTTCTTCCTAGACGTCATCGCAAAGTATAATGTACAGTACACGCACTCTAATATAGGTCATTAACAAAGTGGAAAAGGCTGTTTGAGTCTGTAAAAGTTTTACAGCCAAATAAAAGTTAACTCGACTACACGCTTATCTAATACTTCCATCAAAATTTAACACCTACCCACAAAGTCGTCAAAAAGTTGTTAAATTTATTCCGCTCTGGCTGTTTTTAGTATTTTACTATCGGATTTGATCACGCCATTCATCTGTTTGTTATGAAAATATATCTACTTCTGTCTGTGTACGCACACAGTTACTACTGACAGAGACCAGTACAAAACAATAAATCATTTGACGGCGCAAAATGGCACCCCTTACTCACAACTAAAAGCCAAAAACGGTGACATATTTTCAGGTAGTTAGTTTGTATTACCTTAGTGGTATAAAAAAACGGGTTGCACTCCGGGAGTGCAGGCAGAAGTGAAAACTTGAACATTAATGTTGTGCTTTTTTGAATATTTTGGAATGGTTAGGGAATAATTTCGCACGAATTGCTTTATTTATCAGTATAAAAGTACTATCATGTATGTGGTAAAATACAATATTCCTTTATTGCGCTATCGTACACAAACGTGACAATTTATATTACATTAAAAATTTAACACTTCAGAAGTAATACAATTATTTTACATTAAAAAGTTTATCTCTCAGAAAAATCAACTTTAATCCATAATTTCAACGACTCACCATCATCATTACTTATGTTGTGTACATACACAGTTACTACTGACACGCTAACGCAGAGTATAAAACAATAAATCATTTGACGGCGCAAAAAGGCACCACTTACTCACAACTAAAAGCCAAAATCGGTGAGATATATTCAGGAACACTGAAAATATCTCACCGACATGAATTCTATATGATTGTCTGTGCGTTTGTCCGTGCGTTTGTCTGTGTGTTTGTCTGTCGCTTTTTTTCGAATATTGGAATTTTGACTTCAGATTCGGATTCAGTATAAAAAAGTTGAATAGGAATGTTCAGGAACACCGTTCCTATCTCTTAAGGAACATGATCAAAATGGCCGACAAATTAAAAAAAAATCTAATTGTTATATAATTGACGAGCCAGGTGTTCCTCTGGCAATGCAAGCTTGCGCATTCTCAACTGGTTTCTTTTTATACTACGACGGGAGGCATACAAGCATACGGCCCACCTGATGTTAAGCGGGTACCGTAGCATATCAACGCTTGTAATATATTAAGTATCACTCGCGCGATGCCTCCTCTGCTGCTTACACAGCACCTCCTTGAGAGCTTACTGGTGACCTCACTCACGCGCAGGAACACAACAACCCTCTAGGGAATTATTTCTGTGAGGTGGAGGCACTTCCCCAGACGGGCTGCTTTGATGCGCCCTAAGGATTTTTTTTTTCTTTACGCCGGGACGGCATTTTTTGTAACATTCAAGTATATACAACCTATCACAAAAAGCGGGCGCTTACCGGTGCGGTGCGATCGCTTTTTGTTTTCCATTCAAACACAAATGTGCCCGCTTTGCCTGTCCCTGTGGGTTTTGGCTTTTAGTTTTTTAGCATCTAATCGAGCCTTCGGTCCAATACGAGAATAGAGCGGTAATAGCCTAGTGGATAAGAACCGATCTTGTGACCAACATGTCCTCGGTTCGAATCATGGCATGTACCACTAAATTCGTGTTTTCGTATTTATGTACATATTTGTAATTATCACTTGCTCGGCGGTGAAGGAAAACATCGTGAGGAAACTGAACCCAAAAATGATCTGGTTTTCCCTCTCGGTTGTGGAGGTCTGACGGCTGTCGCTCCATGTAAAAATCAGTATCTTCGCCAAATCCTTAGGCTTAGTTAGCGAACCCCGCCAATCCTAATGGCTCAGGAAAACGGGGTAACGCAAAGAAGAAGAAAAAGAAGGCGAGGATGTTTTAACGAAGCAGATAAGTGATGTAACGTTGATATGTAAACCAACCAACCTTTGTGTGTTCTACCGATTGTACAACGGGTTGTGTTCTGAAGAGTTGTTCGAAATGATGCCGACGGCTACTTTTTATAACCGCACTGCTCGCCGACGGCGGGGAGTTCACCCTCACACGCTTGAACCGCTATGGTCGCGTACGGTGCGGTTCCAGAGAAGTTTTCTTCCGAGAACACTCAAGCTGTGGAATAAGCTCCCAGCCGAGGTTTTTCCAAGGAACTACAGCATGGAGTTCTTCAAGAAATGCGTGAAGAGGTTTTTAGAGGGTCGGCAACGCATGAGTGACGCCCCTGGTGTTACAAATGTCCATAGGCTACGGTGACTGTTTAACATCAGGCAGGCCGTATGCTTGATTGCCAACTTAGTAGTATAAAAAAAAAAAAAAAACAATAAAAGCTCGCGCGATCTACTTTAACCCCGACCCGAAGCGATGACTTTAATTTCTAAGCAAAATCATTCTATTGGTTCCAGGCTAATAATCGCTTCACATCATTGGAATCATACCCTGGTTTGTAACCGACGATGTATACAAAAAAATATATGCAAATTTTCTTTTCAATGGAGTTCCCTGAAGTTAATTAGGTCAAATTTAACTGGGACCTTTACAGTTTGTTACGGACAGCGATAAGAAAAGTTAATAAAAGGTTTTAATTACGTCGTTGTTACATTAACCATTTAATTTTTCTTTTAAAACTAATAACATTTAAAAATATATTTTAACGAGAGAGATAACTGAGCAATATAGTTTTCGTTATTTCCTTTTAAGTGTTTACTTCGCGAGATTTTTATATGTTTTTAAGCAACATCGGGAGCCAAACAAGCACGTAACCCACCTAACGTAAAGTTATTATCATGTTGGTCGAAAGAATGTTGAAACAGATATACAATGCGAAAGTGGAAGGATGTAGGAGCCGAGAAAGACCAAGACTAACCTATCATGACCAAATTGGTCGTGTTTTATCACAAGGCGATGTCAGGAGCTCCAGGAACCGGCGAGCGTACATGAAAAGAGCTATTAATGTTAGAGAAGCGAGTGAACTGTGTAAGGACCGCCTCTTATGGTGCGCAGTTCTCTCTGCCTACCCCGCTAGGGACCTGGCATCAAGATATACATGCATCTATTTATCTATAACTTCACGCCAAATCCCGTGCGGGGTAGGCAGAGAGAACCGAGCGCCTTATGATTCGATCCTTACTCACATAACTCTACGTCATCAAACACACAAATTATACGACATATTTACAAAATATCGAATAAAATGTCGTACCGGTATCGATTACATAGCTGTATTGAATGCTCGGAGTAATAAAATTTCGGATCAAATCAAACCATTTATTTGTTGAAGTAGGTACATACTATAGGTGTTATAATCAATAAAGTAGCTCAGACCACTTCTTGCCCTATAAACAGAGCATACAAATATTAATAATTATACATTCTATAATGTAATGTAACAATTTTTATATTACTTTGTCTAATTATTAATTTATTATAGTCAATGTCATATTATATTTAAGTACTCTAAAATATGTCTTTGTCATGTACATAATCTTTAATGTCATAATAGCATTTGTTTCTTAATATTTTTGTCAGTGTTCTTTTAAATTCTGCATAGCCCATTTTTTCCAGCTTGTCAGGTAACATACATATATATATGTATATATACATACATATATACTGCCATAAAGTGTACTGTTTCTGTATATCGTACATTTTGGAGTTGGCAGAACAAGCTTGTTTTTATAACGTAATTTTTGACCATAGGTAGTATCTTGTAACTGAAATCGATACAAATATTTTTTAACGAAAAAGCAAACATTCTAGAATATAGATCGATGGTACTGGTAGTATTTTATATTTTTCGAAGAACGGCCTACAACTATCCCTTGGTTTGATGTCAAATATAGCTCTAATGCATCTTTTTTGTCGTTTAAAAACATTTTTGGCGTTTGTTGAGTTCCTCCAAAAGATGATTCCATAGCGTATGACTGAGTTCACAAATCCGTAATATGCGGTTATAGCAGTCTCTATATTAGAAATCATAGCTAGTTTCCTTAAGAGATATACAAAACGATTCATTTTATTACATGCTGCATACATCATTAATTTAAATGATTAAATACAAAACTACCCACTGAAACTGCTTATACACTTATTATTCGCGTTATCCCGTCTCATAATCCATTAGGATTGGCTGAGTCCACTACCTGAGTGCCGTCAGACCTTCACAACCCAAAGGGAACATCAGATCTTTCTTAGGTTAGGTCACACGACTTTCGAAATACAATTTCTTGCACGTGTGGGTTTCCTCGCGATGTTTTCCATCACCTTCGAGCTAGTGATAATTACAAATATGTACATATATCCGAAAACACGAATTTATTAGTACCTACCCCCGCTAGGTTCGAACCGGGGACCAGGTAGTCAATAGGCCGGTCTCTTATCCACTGAGCTGATACCCTTAAATTATATGCCATGCGCAATCTAGGTTCAATACTCATCCCATCAAATGCAGGAATACGAATCTCCCTTCAACCGAAGGTGTTTAGAGCGTACTCCACCACGCTACTCAACTGCGGATTGGCGAAGGCCAGTTTTTTAAGTCGCCTATTTTCCACTGACAGCATAACCACCGTCTTCTATCGATAAGAGCCGGGACGGACGGCTTAACGTGCCCTCCGAGCATGGAGAAGCTCGAGATATGTCAATCTATATGTAGACAGGTTGCGGTATTGCTTAACCTGCGAGTCCGATTGGAAAATGACACGTGCAATGACGCCATCGAGCTCTCTGTTGTATCTCTATTCTAGGTTAATACAATTAAAATAACCACGAAATCTCAACTCAACTACCGAAACCTATACAGTTCGCTTTAAAAATATAACTTGACGTTTATTAGACTTCAATGATGTATTCAGTTCAGTTTATAAATCGGAGCAGCAGTGTAGTACGTTGTACTTACGAAAAGTACTACTATAATAGTTAAATAGTTAAACTCGCGATACTGGTTTACGAGTACAATCTTTTAGGGAAGTTACTGCAATTGCCCTGAATATGGTGTGGTGTGGTGAAAAGTTTAAAGAGAGGTAGAGCGCATCAAAGCAGCCAAAGTGGGGAAGTACCTCTACCTAACAGAAATAAATTACTTTACTAATAATTACTGAGTAACCAGGAAGTAATAATAAGGTCTTGAAGATTTATTTAGCAGCAAGGGTATGCCTGTGTCGTGGACGGTCGTGAGTTTTACTTGAATACGTCTTCGTGACGGGTAAACGGAAGTAAGTTATACTAAATGGAAATTATATGATGTAAGGAAATAATCTGGCTGTGGTAAATGCAATGCGTCACAGTTCTCCGTCAACTAAACGAATGCTTTGATTCTTTAGCTAACATGTGGTGTAATTAAATTTTGAATGTAAACGATAGATATGTAGCTACAACCCCAACCCCCGATTCTGTTATCATCAGTTTTGTGAATTGCCTCCCACTGCGAAAGTAAATTTAAAGACATATTCACGTCAAAAAATAACAATAAAGTGGAAATTGAGATTTTGGTATACGTTTAAGTTTTAAAAGTCAACTGAAACGTTAAATTATATACGAAATGACGTGAGCACGAAGGTCTTGTTTCATTGGTTCATACTCATCACTTGTTCCGTTCCCAGGTGTACGATGCCTCGTGTGATGAAATGCCTCATCTACATCGGCATAGCCGCCTTTCTGCATCAGCTGCCGAGGTTCTTCGATCGCCAGTACATCCCACACGTGACCGTCTGGCACGGGCATCTCGAGGAAGTTTGCAGGGTAATATTTTTGTTTTGATTTTAATCGCGGTCGAAATGCGACCATTGTGCAAAATTGTAGACCGCGTTCGCAACAATAATGTCAGAAATTCAATTGGTTTGAAAGGATACACCGGTGTTAAGAATGCAGGGGGAAAGATACACGCAATATGAACATGCCCTCCGAAAGCAGAGGAACCCGAAGACGAATAAACCCATCCATACACTGGGTGCGGCCGCGTTGCATAACCTGCATGTTAGATTAGACTGATAAGTCCAGAGATGTCATGCTCTCCTAAAATGTACGGATGGTTGTTTTTGTGTTTGGATGAATTCATAAGTATTTTACAACGGGAAAATCATCTCGGGCATCTACTTACTGAGTCGGCGTTTAACCCACTTAAATGGCCACTTATTTTGGATGAAGTTTAGCACGCAAACAACAAGTATGTTCCGAATTAGCGCATAGGCTACTTTTTATCCCAAAATTTTAGATTTCTGTTTAATATTCTAAATATTAAAGGTCGCATCAAAACAGCTGAACTGGGCGAATGCCTCCATATCACAGAAAACTGCAACCAAATAACAACCTGGAAGATTTGCTCCTGCGAGTCAATGAAGTTACCAGTAAGCTTCTGAGGAGTTGCTGTGTTAGTAACAGGGTTGACGTGAAGTGAACTGATACTTCCAACTACTTCCTCTTTATACTTCCTTAGTGTAATGAATGAATGTTTATTGCCTTAAAACTGTTACAAACGTAACATAAAATAATCCTAGGAATACTAGAGATTTACCGTTTCACACATTTAAATATTCAAAGACATAAATATCCTCACGGTTACCTCTCAGTATATTTATGAGAACATAATGTACGCTCGTAAAAATATAAATTCATTTTCAAAATGTAGTGAAAATCTTAGAAGCAGGAATAGATTGCGTATGCCAGTACATCGACTTGCTAATACTAATAGATCTTTTCTTCTAAATTGTATTCGATTCTGTAATAAATTATCTGAAACAGTTCAGTCCTTGCCTGACAATATGTTCAAAAGACACATCAAAAATACTCTATGTAAGAAGTGTTATTATAGAATCGATGAATATCTAACTGACAGAGATGTATGGAAATGATTCAGCACATGAATTAATATAACTTTAATTGTACCACTTGATATCACTCTGTGTACACTCAAATCATTATATTTATTGTAATGCCTATGTACAAAATGATTTGGAAAAAAAAGACCTATATTGGCAAGTTTCTTTTGGCATTTCTTCTTCGCCAATGGTCATTTAAAATGCTGGTAGATCAAAAAAGAGAAAAACTTAAAAAAATAATAAGATATAATATTGAAAATGAAAGACGTGTCTAAGTACCCGTAAGCGTCTACAGGCAAATAAAGATTTTTTATCTTTTTATCTTCATCTTTTTTTTAACCCGTTACAGACGTAGCTATAATATATCGTAAGACATCTTGTTGTCTCGCTTATATATATATATGAAACATGGTGAATCTGTATTTTTCCTGTTTCAACATGTTCCATATACATATAGTAAGACAGCATGGTATCTTTTTTTTCTTATATAACGGCGGAAGGCATACAAATATAAGGCCCAGTGAAGCGGCTACCATAGGTAGCCTATGAACGCTTGTAATACACTCATACATAAACTCGCACGATGCCTTCTCTACTGCTAATACAGCAACTACTCCTTAGGAGCTTACTGGTGACTTCACTTACACGCTGGAACACAACAACCGTCTAGGGTATTGTTATTTGGCTGCGGTTTTCAGTGGCGTGGCGGTACATCCCCAGACGGGCTGCTTTGCGCCCTATCTCTCTTAAAATCTTACTAATATTGTGGCTACATCTGTTACGGGCTTTACGGGACAGGCCCACCACTCATACCCACCACTGTGTCTCCTGTGTAGCCAGAATTAACAGCGGCGACCACAAAAAAGGCAATGAACAGTGAAGTCCATTGCCGTCCCGGGGGTTAAACTACAGCTGCCTTGGAACTCACAAACGAATTTAATCAGAAGAAATTTGTAGGAGTAGGAAGTTTAGAATTGACTTCCCCTCTTGGCAAAGTGAGAGACAGCAATATGACAAATAAGGCATTTAAAACCTCAAAGAGATGGCTAGTCAAGTGAAGCTCAACTGCCGTGCACCACAGGATAATCAAATATCTAACACTACTGGGACCTAACCTGTGAGTTGTTACCTAACACATCGATTCCAATAATATAGATTGCAGAACCGCCTAAACGCCTGGTAGTTCTCCCTTGTTGCCACCAAATCAGAATAGTATACTACCCCGGATGTGACACGCAAGGAATTTAACATATCGTCCCGCTCCCGTTGCCAGAGATCGCACTCCCAGAGAACATGATGTGCTGTTTGCTCGAATTCATGATTTGTCGTAGAACACTTACATAAAGGCAATGACACAAGTCTAAATGAAAAGAGCTTTGCCCTATAGTTTCCATGCCCTGTTAAAAATTGCGCAACAGGATGATCGACTTCTAACCACTCTTTACTTAATCTGTCTCGCACTGATTGAAAGAACAGATACAAGTGGCGTCCTTTAGTAGAAGTTTCCCATCTTTCTTGCCATTCAGACAGTAAAGTTTCAAATACCTCGTCAATTGGTTTGAACAATCTAAGAATTTTGTCAATATCGCGGCGTTTTAGAAAGTCAGGGTGTATGTTTTTAGAGGTGTAGTACATTGAAGCCCGGCGTTGAATTTCTCAGTCAACTGGTAATACGCCTGCCAGCACTGGTAGTGCCTCGGTACTCACAGTTCTATACGATTTACATAAGAATATTAAAGCGAGCCGCTGACTTTGCAGCAACTTGCGACGCGCAGCACCTATGGTAGCCCTATCAGCCCATGCAGGTGAACCGTACGTAATACATCCTAAATATGTGGCTGTGTAAATAATTTTTAGGGTTCCGTACCCAAAGGGTAAAACGGAACCCTATTGCTGAGGCTCCGCTGTCCGTCCGTCCGTCCGTCCGTCCGTCCGTCTGTCACCAGGCTGTATCTCACGAACCGTGATAGTTAGACAGTTCAAATTTTCACAGATGATGTATTTCTGTTGCCGCTATAACAACAAATACTAAAAAATAGAATAAAATAAATATTTAAGGGGGCTCCCATACAACAAACGTGATTTTTTTTGCTGTTTTTATAGATAATGGTACGGAACCCTTCGTGCGCGAGTCCGACTCGCACTTGGCCGATTTTTAACGTTTTAAAAGTTAAGCCCCACGTCGAGGTGGAAATTCGAGTTAACGCATAAAAGTTCTTTTTGGCTTTTTCTCCAACCTGCTTTATGTGTTCAATGTAATTAAAACCTTTGTCTAACAGTAATCCCAAGTAACAAACCGAGTTTTTATTTGCAACTGATACTCCATTGAAGTGGAATCGCGGCGGAACCTGCAAATTTCCCTTAAGCAAGAGCTGATATGTTTTGTGAGGTGCGAAATCGAGACGGTTACGATAACCCCAGTCTGAAATGAGGCCAAGGCAAGTAATGGCTAGTTTTTCTATACTTGATCTGGAATTAGCTTTTATTAATAAGAGGCCGTCATCGGCGTAGCCAGTTAACGAACACCCTTCCGGTAAGGGTAGGCTAAGAAAGTCATCAAAACCGATATTCCAAAGATACGGCCCTAACATCGAACCCTGAGGACAGCCCTGCGTAAGCACCTTCGAAGCAGCATAATGCCCAAATGTTAATTTAGTTGTACCATTAAAAAGTACGATCGAATAAGGGAGTATATGTTGCTATGGCAACCTCTCGCCTTTACGGTTACGGGCTTTAGTCGTCGCTCACCTTTCGCTAACATGCAACAGTTCTGATGTTAGTGTCAGCAAATTCACATGTAAAATGTTCATGGGCTACGGCGACCATTTAACACTTTACTTTATACCGAATCCTAATGCCTTAAAATTAGCGGGACCCGCTATCTAAACCTAAGGATTTGGAGAAGATACTGATTTTAATGTAGAGTGAATGCCGTCAGATCTTCAATCCAGAGAGAAAACCAGACCTTTCTTAGATATTCTTCACGAGCACGGATTTCGTCAAGATGTATTTGGAACGCGTTTATGTTAAAAACTTCTTTTGATTTCCCACTGGCTTAAATGTTTTTTTCGTGTTTATTATCAAATTACAATATGGAACGGGGTGTTAAAGAAAATAGGATTGCAGTGATTGCCTTGCATAAAGTGGGTATGAAGCCGTCGGTCATATTCAAGACACTTCAAAAGCTTGGTAGCCGTGTGTCCATATATCGTAATTAGATATGCTTAGATATGCTTTGCAGCATCCGTGGTCGTTACTTATATACCATGATACTTCCGTTAAAAATTGTTTAATTCAATGTGTAACAATCGCGAAAACCTAAGACAAGCATATTATAATTTGCTGCAAACATAAAGTCATATCTGGGTTATCAATCTGTTAACTGTAATTGTGGTATTTAGAATTAAATATTATGATCGACCGCAATGCTACGTGCTGTTCGAACCGCGCCCTACTTCTGAATGTGCCAAGTGTCAACCAATGAATCGTTCCGAAATGCATTGACAAATCGCCGTATAAAGCGCAATTCAACTATGCTGCTGCATTATTTATTTAAACTTTCACGTTTTTCTTTTTATACAACGTCGGGAGGCATACATACAGCCCAGCTGATGTAAAGCGGTTACCATGGCGTATGAACGCGTGCAATAGTAGACGCGCGATGCCACCTCTGCTGCTAACACAGGAGGAACAGCTCCTTAGGAGCTTACTGGTGACATCACTCACACACAGTAAAACAACAATCCTCTAGGAACTTGTTATTTGGCTGCGGTTTTCTATGAGGTAGAGGTACTTCCAGAGGGGCTACATAGATGCGTCCGACCTCTCTTTAAAAAAAAATTGTATTATTGTAAGAACAGGAGTTAACCAAGATTTCTTACATTTTTGTCTATTTATAACTTTACGCCAAACGGCAAAGAATATCGAACGCCACATAACTCGTTCCTTATACAACTCCTCGCTTCTTTAATATTCATAGCTTCTGTCACGCACGATTGCCGGTTCCTAGGGTTGCCGACATCACCTTCTGACAACGATCTATTTGATCGTCATTGCGCGTATCACCCTAACCGAACATGCAGGTTAAGTAACGTCGATCGTGATCGTGTCAATACATGGGTTTATCTATCTCCGTGCTCGGAGACTCGGATGCCGGCTGTTGTCGATAGATGACAGTCGTAAACTAAGTCAGTGGCCTTTAGATGCTTGAAGACACGTGGTGGAGTCTGCTCTTAACCCCTTGGGTTGAAGGAAGACCCGTATCCCTGCAGTGGGATGAGTAACAATTGATGTAGTAGAATGAACGTATGTCTTCACTCCAGTAGGGTTGATACTAATTCCAGTGTCAATAAAGTAAAAAGTTTTCGGTTATATTTCATAATTCCGACTGTAATTTGATCAACATGCGATTGCATCTTATTATTAGTCCCTAAAGAGACAATCGAGGATGAAGATTAAACTAATCTGGGGTTCTTGTCGTGGTTCAAGAACTTGATTCCAATATCGAGTAATCGGAATTGGTTTCCAGAGTAACCCTACAGGTCCCTTGAGAACCGAGTGCCACATGACTCCTTACACACCTCATTAGCTTCTTTAACATTCATAGCCCCTTTCATGCACGTTTGCCGGTTCCTAGGGCTCCTGACATCACCTTATGATAACACACGACCAATGTGGTCGTGGTAGGTCAATCTTGGCCTTGGCGTATTATATCTGTTTCGCCATTTTAGTGTTTATTTATTTTTATTTGAATGTCTCTATCAACGAAGACCGTCCCCAAGTGACGACTCCTTGGATCTATCTATCTATAACTTCCCTTGCGGGGTAAACAGTCGAAATCGTACGCCTTGCAACTATCGCTTATATTATGATGTTATAACTTATACGAGTATATTAATACTTGAAGAAAAAACTTTGAACTCCTTTCAAAGCAAATTCCGCACACCGTGGAGTATAAAATTTGGCATAATTATTCTTTTTTTTTTGTCGGGAGATATACAAGCATACGGCCCACCTGATGTAAAGTGGCTACCGTAGCCTATTAACGCTTGTAATACGTTAAGTATCACTCGCGCAATGCCTCCTCTGCTGCTTACTGGTGACCTCACTCACACGCAGGAACGCAACAACCCTCTAGGGAGTTGTTATTTGGCTGCGATTTTCTGTAAGGTGAAGGCACTTCCCCAGACGGGCCGCTTTGCCGCGCCCTACCTCTCTTATAAACGTCCAGACCATTGCAAACAGACATGTTCATGCACACAAATGTTTGCCTTGTGTGGGAATCGAACCCACGAGCGTCGGTGTCAAAACGTCATTCACGACTGAGCCACCGAGGTCGTCAAATCAAATAGACAAGGAGTAAAGAAAGGTAAAAATAATGTAGAATGTGCGTAACAAATATATTAATTTAAAGAAAATACACCTCCACCACACCACATCGGAGTGAATTCCAAAACAAGGAGAATTTAAATTAAATTAAAGATTTAAATCTTTCATTCATTTCATTTAAATCTGTCAATGTCAAATATATACTATATTTGACATTGACAGATTCAAATATAGTTCAAATATACCTAGTATATATTTGTCATTTATGCATATGTTCTATATTTGACATTGACAGACCTCAATTGACTTGATTAGTCTGTGGTCAAGCAGTTGCATTAAAAATGTATAATATATAATACTGGTAAACAAAATATGTACTTAAGTTTTGTTTACTATACAATCTATTTAAGATTGTATATTTTGTGTGTGAAATATTGTATATTGTATTTTTTATCTACAAGAATATCGGAAACGATCATTAGCGGAGATAAAAAGGGAAAAGAAACTTGCCAGTCAATTTGTGTTTCAATAAATTTATGACAGTAATAATAAACACGGAAACAGATTTATATTCGCATTATATGACTTGTCATAATCCACCTTATTGATAATTTTTCTGGGCAAATTTCAACTCTTTACAAGAATAGTTTATTTTAAAGTTAGAAAGGATAATGTGGACTTAGTAATAAAATTCGACCAACACTATTTGGGGGTAGAGAACCTTAAAATTTACGTCCAGTTTATGGCATTTGAGAACTTGCAGTATTCAGGCCGTGGTTGAGGGACATAAATTGATTAATCATAATCATAATCATCATTTATTTGCAATGAGTACATCAATACATATAATTTTACTTTCATTCATTTCATTTAAATCTGTCAATGTCAAATATAGTATATATTTGACATTGACAGATTCAAATATAGTTCAAATATACCTAGTATATATTTGTCATTTATGCATATGTTCTATATTTGACATTGACAGACCTCAATTGACTTGATTAGTCTGTGGTCAAGCAGTTGCATTAAAAATGTATAATATATAATACTGGTAAACAAAATATGTACTTAAGTTTTGTTTACTATACAATCTATTTAAGATTGTATATTTTGTGTGTGAAATATTGTATACGATTGAACTTGAATGTGAAATGACTTACTCTCACCTATTTACATTCGTGGTTACAAATAAGTGACGAAATAATATTTCATGTTAAGATACTGGTAGGTAAATTAACAGTGACCTTGGCGAAACACTGTGACCAGTATACTGTAGGGTAGGATAGAATAGCTAACGGGATAACGCTAAATTATAATGACAGAAATAGTTTTAGAGTGAGAGATGATAAAGCCAACGCTCATAAACAAAACTGAAACCAAAAATGAAGAAAACATTTCTATTTTGCAAGCTATTTATTTAGTTTCACCTGTGCCGGTGTCTGTTTGTGGGTAGGGAGAGTAATAAAATCTTGCAAGTTAAATGTGACCTACTTTTCTGTGTTTGAGTGAGATGAAATTTTGCATATACACGTATATCAGATGACCTTTGACAAACGAAAGGTAGGACGCACAAAGCAGTTCGTCTGGAAAAGTGCCTCCACCTCACAGAAAACCGCAGCCAAATAACAGCTCCATAGGGGGTTGTTGTGTTCCTGTGTGTGAGTGAGGTCACCAGTAAACTCCTAAGGAGTTGCTGTGTTAGCTGTAGTGGTGGCACCGGGCGAGTGATAATTAATGTAATGCAAGCGTTTATAGACTACCGTAACCGCTTTACATCAGGTGGGGCATGTGCTTGTATGCCTCTCGACGTTGTATAAAAAAAAAACTAGAAGTGCCTCCATTAGTTCGTCTGTAATATGTACGTTTGTGGTAAGATTACAGGCTGCGTAAATCTTGACTGTAATAATAGCATGATTGTAATAATGCAAATCTGACGAGCTCGGTGGCGCAGTGGTCACTGACGTTGCTTTGGCACGAACGCTTGTGGGTTCGATTCCCACACAGGACAAACGTTTGTGTGCATGAACATGTCGGTTTGTATTGTTCTGGGTGATTTTAAGACAGATAGTGCGCATCAAAGCAGCCCGTCTGGGGAAGTACCTCCACCTCACAGAAAACCACAGCCAAATAACAACTCAATTGAGGGTTGTTGTTTTCCTGCATGTGAATGTGGTCACCTCCTAAAGAGTTGCCGTGTTGCATACGGCCCGCCTGATGGAAAGCGGTTACCATAGCCTATGAACGCTCGTAATATATTAAGTCTGCTGCTGCGCGAGTGATACTTAACCTATTGCAATCGTTCATAAGCTACGGTAACATTTCATTAGGGGGTATGTTTGTATGCGAGCGTAATCAGCATGTTAATTGTATTTTTACTGCACATAAAAGTTAAAAAAATTAAAAGTTCTACTGGGACTCGCGTACTGAGGGTTCCGTACAAACTAGTGCGTATGTAAATACGTCTATCACGGGAATCAAGTATCGACGATATTTATTTTTCGATTACCTTGTAACTTTCCTCCCAAAATCAGTTCCCAAAACGCTAACTATATTAGTGCCCCTAAAGATAAAATTAAAAATTGCGAAGTAATTTATGATAGCACCGAACATTACTCTAACAAAAAACAAACTGGATTGAGGGAGAAACTTTAGTTTGCCGTCGAAAACTGTTGTCTCCATACATCGACATATGTCCTGGTTAGTTTACCAACTGCAAATCACAAACTGTTTGTAATGGCGCCTTTTTTTTGTGATGTAACTACAAATTACGGCTTTACAAAGTACGGTACAAGGAAAGGCAAAAGCAATGATAGCCAGTGGATACGGAACAGGCCAATTGACCAACTGGTTCCCGGTTCGAATTATACTTCCCCAAACGTGCTGCTGTAATGCTGTTGTAATAATATAATACCTCTCTTAAAAACACCCAGACCAAGACAAACAGACATGTTCATGCACACAATGTTTGACCTGTGTGGAAATCGAATCCACGAGCGTTGGTGTCAAAGTAACGTAACAGTCCATTTCTCTATTGCGCCACCGAGCTCGTCGTGGGTTCGTTAGTATTTTTATATTTATTGGTGCACATTTATTACATAAAATAGAATTCGTATGAAAAAGATTAAGTTTAAATGTAAACACTTGCTCCGTCCAAGCAAGCAATGTAACAGACAATTGCTAGTAAATAAAATAGGATATTGTATTGTAGTATAATTTAAGATTCTGAGGGCAAGCCCGATTTGCGCATGGCCCATTCATATTATTTATCGTTTTACATTATATACCCAAATGTTTACGACACATAGCAAAAACAAAAGACCATAATCATAAGAGATGAAGATAAAAAATCTTTATTTGCTATCGGGCTCTCGCGAGCACGTAGATTCTATATTATTCATTTCTCATATTTTCATGTGTATTTTTTATCTACAAGAATATCGGAAACGATCATTAGCGGAGATAAAAAGGGAAAAGAAACTTGCCAGTCAATTTGTGTTTCAATAAATTTATGACAGTAATAATAAACACGGAAACAGATTTATATTCGCATTATATGACTTGTCATAATCCACCTTATTGATAATTTTTCTGGGCAAATTTCAACTCTTTACAAGAATAGTTTATTTTAAAGTTAGAAAGGATAATGTGGACTTAGTAATAAAATTCGACCAACACTATTTGGGGGTAGAGAACCTTAAAATTTACGTCCAGTTTATGGCATTTGAGAATTTGCAGTGTTCAGGCCGTGGTTGAGGGACATAAATTGATTAATCATAATCATAATCATCATTTATTTGCAATGAGTACATCAATACATATATTTACTGTTTAATACAGTCGGCTATACAAGTTTACGTGCCAAATAGTGCCACTACTGCTTGATCTACATAATTAAATATTCTCCAAGGTTTATTCAAGCAGTTTGGATGCGTTTGATGAAAGTCAAGCAAGCATGAAACCAAATTACCAAAATTAATATGTTGGTGTGCTGATGATGAAATAACTATAATATGAGCAATGAGCAGCTCTAGTGATCAAGAGGAACGTGGGGAAAACATACATTCGTTTACATGTGTAACAGTGAGGGTAAAGGAAATATTTAAAAAATTCTAGACATCGAGCGTCGGAAACAACGTCGAGATTTGAGAAGTTAGTCAAGTGTCAATTAGTCCTCAGAGCAAATATACGAAATTGGAATTATTGAAAATGTTGCGTAACTACGGAACTATATTGGGAAAATGTTACCGAACCATATTGGAAATATTGAAAATGTTACCGGACGATATTGGGAATATTGAAAATGTTGCCGGACCATATTGGAAATATTGAAAATTTTACCGGACGATATTGGGAATATTGAAAATGTTGCTGGACTATATTGGGAATATTGAAAATGTTGCCGGACTATATTTGAAATATTGAAAATGTTACCGGACCATATTCGAAATATTGAAAATGTTACCGGACGATATTGGGAATATTGAAAATGTTGCTGGACTATATTGGGAATATTGAAAATGTTGCCGGTCTATATTGAAAATATTGAAAATGTTACCGGACCATATTCGAAATATTGAAAATGTTACCGGACGATATTGGGAATATTGAAAATGTTGCCGGACCATATTGGAAATATTGAAAATATTACCGGACGATATTGGAAATATTGAAAATGTTACCGGACGATATTGGGAATATTGAAAATGTTGCCGGACTATATTGGGAATATTGAATTGTCAGACAATATTGGAAATATTGCCGGCAATATTCAATGTGGGTACTTTACTGAATCTCTAGTTATAAATATTTTTTTACGCAACATCGGTGACAAACATACAGCCTCGCTACTTAAATCCGGTGGTAGAGTGGCTAGTAATGGCTACTTTTTTAATACTTTGGCATCAAGAGTTAAAGAGCCCACCTCATCTGGCCTTCGGTTGAAAAAATCACCTAAATACATAAATACCAAGATTTCCACTTACGGATCCAATAAATAAGTTTCTGAATTTAATGGCTTCGTTGTGTACGCCAGTATAGATAAGCACATCAGTCAAGCTAAATCCACAGTAGTGTATCTACGCATGAGTTTAATAGTCTCGAGCTTAGAATTAGAAGGTTCGAGCCGTTGGTGGGTCCCAACTTTTAGAGAGATGATATTCATTTAGCCATGAGACTGGTCTTCGGGCAGCTGGAAAATAATAGTCTCCGCCAATTACCAATGGAAAGTACATAATGCGCCATAACCTTCTGCGACCGAAGAGAGACGGTCCCAATATTTGTATAAAGTCAAGCAGGTGTGCTAAACCCTTTTGACATTTTACATATAATAAGACATAAAATAATCTGAAGCCATAGAAAATACATTATAGCTATATCCTACGAATAAATAATGCTATATCCTTAAAATATATCTCGTCGATAAAGACCAATGAATATTATTGGCTAAGTCATAACGGCACAGGCTTTGCCATGCCCGGTGCGTGGAAAGAATGGTTGAAAATCTAATTGTAAAGATTGGCTTAACATCCGGTGCGTGGAAGGAATAAGAATTTTGAAGATCTGATTATAAGATATATATATGATAATGGGTCGATACCCTGTGGATCCTGTCAAGTATAGCTAGCGGTATGTAGTGAGCATGACCTTAGCTAGCGTAAAGCCACCAACTGCACAGAATCGGGTAAAGCCACTGAGCGTATGGGAGGGGGATTATCACACACCCGTATTATATTATACATAAGTCTGTTAGTTAAAAACGAACTTGATTCCCACCGGTTATTGAACAAAATGTCGTGACTTACGGTTTTCTTCGCTATGAAAGTGGGAAAATCTTTATTGTGCCAATACCTTCTTTGTCATGTTTGTTACTTTTGTTCATATTGTGTACAGCAGATGTTGTTTTAGTATTTTTACCCAACTTGTTACCGGAAGAATTTCTGAATTGTACGTTTATTGCAATGGTACTAAGAATAGACTCCTGAATTATGTGTTTTGTACATTGTCGAAGAGAATGCTATTGGTGTCGTCTCATATAAAATTGGCTAGTACTGCGGATGCTAATCTAAGTACTTATTGGAAATTTGCTAACAGACGTATTTGTGGCTGTGTCTAAATCGTAAACAACACAACACTAACTTGCGCATCACTGTCGGTAAGTATTTCGTCGCAGCGCACTGATTAATGTTTGCGTCGCAGGACTCGCAGGGCACCGAGTTAGTTCATGTCTACCGTGCGAAATAATAATAAAAGGTTGGTCGGTTGTTTACGGTACGCGCATCGAGTACTTACGATTATTTGAAATCCCGAAAAGCTAGTTTCCATACGGAAAGTCGTAAATCCCGAAAAGCTAGTTGTTGTGTTCTGTGTGTATTTACTTCATGAGTATACCTTCTGGACTTTGTACAAAAGACTTAGAAGAATACAGGGAGATTTAAAAAATAGTGTATGTTAATTCATTAACCCAACATACGATTATATTCACCAGATGTGTAGACACTCTCACAAATAACTTAGAGTTGCTGTATATTTACAAATAGACAGATCTCGAAAAAAAATATATTTAAATATGCTAGCTATGTCATTTTAAATGAAGGCTAGAATACAACTATCCATTGTAATGGCATTTTATCGAAAATATATTTAAGGGTGTCATGCGTTACAAGATGAAAGCGGAACCCTTATTTATGGAACACTGTGTTTTCCGTATAACCGTCAAAACAAGTATATCTACAAATTTATGAGGATATCAAGCTAAAATTTATATTGTAGCTCTGCAAAAATATCAAGTCGGTGACGTAATTTAGACAAAGACGTTGTGGTAGTTCCACAGATAAATGCGTAAACACAATCTACTGAAATCTATAGTAAATTTAAGTACCTTAGTACATCTATGTGAGCATTTAGTTCTCGTCTGTAGAAATGGCAACCTTTTTATACTGTCTAGTGTGAAGATCGTTGATTGTTTTATCGTAACTAAAATTCGCCATTCAATTTAATTTTATGATATAGCTACACCCGCTGTTAGATTTTCCTTTAACTGTTTATGTTGACTATAGTATGTACACTACATATTAATCAGTGTCTTCAATATGTATATTTAAAGTTCGTTTAAGTCTTATTAATGTTCAAGTTGGTGGTCGTTTTTTATTCCATTAATATCTACTCTACTCATTACTGGCATACAGTGGCGTGCACAGAGATTTTTGACAGAGTAGGCAGAATTTTTTTAAAGCTATTAACTTACTAAAGAATACAGCATGTTGATTTTGGTTACCCAGTCTTGTGGAAATAATGATGTATGTGATTGGTTAGCCACCTCAAATATCTATAGATTGATTGATTTTATATACATGTCAGAGATTAAAATGCAAACGACCGTAAGGCGCCACTTATTCCGGCTGTTATTTATTCTAATGGCAACATCGTCTACTCAAGTCGCTGTCAGTCGTAAAGCGAAGTTGTCAGTGTCAATGTCATATCAGTCAGTAGTGCATTCTGACGTGTCGAGTTGAAGCTCGTTCACTTGGTTTCGAGACAGCGCCGGCGCCGGGTGTGCGAAATGCAAACGACCGTAAGGCGCCACTTATTCCGGCTGTTATTTATTCTAATGGCAACATCGTCTACTCAAGTCGCTGTCAGTCGTAAAGCGAAGTTGTCAGTGTCAATGTCATATCAGTCAGTAGTGCATTCTGACGTGTCGAGTTGAAGCTCGTTCACTTGGTTTCGAGACAGCGCCGGCGCCGGGTGTGCGCACTGACGATAAAATAACATGGCGGACACTAATAACGAACACATGGATTCTAATCCGTTTGAATCTGCGACATACATATCAATTTGCAAATATTCGAAACGGCCTTTCGGTTTTGCATTAAACTTACGATTAACTTTGCCTTTAGTTTGTATTAATTTCAAATCCGGTGTACAACGGCCTTTCTCAATCACTTGTTTTTTTCACCGAAAGATAGTTTTGAAAAAGCATCATTTTTTATTTTCCCTACACACACACCACCTGAACAACTTGAATAAACAAACAATGGCGGCCCAGTTTAAAAACAAAATAAAATTTAACATCAATTTTATACGAAAAAAAGAAATGGCAGTTCCTTTCACTGTAATTATATGGAGCAAACTACTCTTTAGAATAGTTACGTAGCAATATTCGCGACACCGGTAATTTACGTCATGGTTCGGTTGAAAAGACATTGTCTAAACTATGCGATTGTGTGCGTTATTTGTGTTATTGTGGGCAATGTATTTATAGGAATGCACACTACACTATTCGTATTACCACCGCGGCCAGGTGTTCCATTGGCAATGCAAGCTTGCGAATTCTCAACTGGTTTTTTTTTGCGTGAAATAACACATATTTATCCTTTTCTCACAATGTGTTCATAAATCACATTAAAAAACTCTCTGTAAATTGCGTGTAACTGACAAAGATGTCTGCAAAAATTCAACAACCATTTCCTAATTATCTTTAATTCTGCAATTTGGCATCATTAATGTACCAATATGCTGACATGAATTTATTGTAATATCTAATTGACATTTTGAAACCTATATTGTCTATAATAACAGAATTTAATAAGATGCAATATGATTATATTTAATAAAATGCAAGACCTGCCCGCGAGGACCAATGGCAATTTTTTGTCTTTATCTTCGTCTGTAGCCGGAGGAAAACTGTTATTGAATAATATATCAGCAATGGGGCAGTTCTCCACAGGCGATAAGAGTGTGCTTAGATCTATATGTCTTCACTAACTATTTTGTAGACATTCTTGTGTTTCTTGAGCTTGGATCCACTTAGATGCTCCGATAATTTATATAACTGTCTTAAAAGATATGATATCGAAGTCCTTAGATATAGATAAGATATAATAAAAACAATATCCCAAACCCGTCTAGAATTACTGAGAAAGACTACGAAGCGCAACTCCTCATTGCGTAAAGGTTTTAAATTCCCATAACTGAAGTTTATAACTTTTAATAAAATAGTATATAAAAACCTTTTTGTTGTATGATAGTGTCAATGGATAGAAATCGTCTACAATATGATCACCATGAAAATTATGAACATTCTGACTTTTATCTTATTTTGTTTCAGATGGAAATGGCACCATGGGTTCATGCGCTATCTTTGGATGCATACTTCATCACGTACTTCGGCTTCCGCGTATTATTCGTTAACCTGATTCCCTGCACCTCTCTCGTAGTCCTGAACGTCCTCCTTTTCAGAGCGATGAGGACAGCCCAAATCAACCGACAGAAACTGTTTAAAGAAAATCGAAAATCCGAATGCAAAAAACTTAGAGACTCGAATTGTACAACCCTAATGTTAATTGTCGTTGTCACTGTTTTTCTATTAGTGGAAATACCTGTCGCCGTTGTTACTATCCTACACATAATATCAAGTACGATAGTCGAGATATTAGACTACCATATCGCTAATATCCTTATTCTAGTTACAAATTTCTTCATTATTCTATCTTACCCTATAAATTTTGCCATATACTGTGGCATGTCTAGGCAATTTCGTGAAACATTCAAGGAATTATTTATTAGAGGGGCCGTTACTAGTAGGAAAAATGGCGGGTCTAGTAGATATTCATTGGTAAATGGTCCTAGAACGTGCACAAATGAAACTGTCCTTTAGATCTTTTCATTTTATTTTACTGTACCGTCTTATATTCGTGTATATTCGTTCGTGTATATGCACCATACTAATTTGGCCTGCAGTTTTACAGGCCACGTTCAAGAATAAGTGGTCTAGTAACAAAAATATAAACTTTAAATTGGACTGGTAGTTTCTGAGATTAGCGAGTTCTGAATAGATATATATGGCTTCATATAATAATTAATATAGAGTTGAAATATAGATTGTAAGTTAACTTTTGGAATAGATTGTCTATCTATATATTGTAGACATATCAATATATTTGATATTTACAACGCAAAGGCAATGTTTACATGATGCCGAAGCACAAATATTATTTTAAAAATAAGTGTGTTTTAAATTAATTAATTAGATTTGCTTTTGTTATTTTCTCTGTTATATATAATGGTACTTTTTGGTGGCTGTGAGATTACCTGATCATTACACGAATATGTAATAAGAATTCTTTGTAAAATTATATATGTTTTAATTGTAATATATAATATTTTATTATTGATTAGCTGATCACACGGCCTAAAAATGGTGAGCCCCCATTGAAGAAAAGTATCCAACTTTTGTATATTTCTATTTTTGTAGATACGTTCGTAATAAATAAACTAATTTATAGAATGTAATTTCTTTAATTGTACGTAGATGTAATATAAAATAAATCATGGTAAATGTGTTAATGTAAATAAAAAAATAATGATTTAAGTAGGTGTAATAAAAATAAGCTAGATCGATGTGTAAAAAAAATGTAGTTGAATTCATAATCAATGGTACTAATTTATACACATAGATATACAATTTGTTATAAGGTATAGTTGTGTATTTAGTGTTATTTATTCGAATTCTTCGAACTGTCGAAGTCATTTCACAAAAAAATATTATTTTATTTGACAGTGTAACATTACTTCGAATAAGTAAGACTGACTCGGAAGGCAATGAAGTGCTTTTTATTTTATTTATCCGCAAGTTATGTAGTGAATATTTACAACAAACAGTTTTGTAAAGTCAATCAGAAATTCTACGGACCATGGCGAATCGCATCAAATGATATGTTAGGTGCATATTATTACTTAATAAAAGATTTAAACTGTACTGTGTTTTATGTTGTCTCTACGGTACACTTATAACACATGATTACTATGCATACTGTGTTGTGTTCTTACTGTTACTACACTTTATGTTAGGTAACATGCATGTCGTGTCGCCTACTCACCAACCAATGAAATAATAATGAAAGATTTATCCTTGTCTCCCCTAACCCACACTTGCTCGTTGCATCTCTTTTGACGAGCACAACTATTTGAAAATGCTAATCTATTATTAAATAAATAAATATTGTCGGAAAAATTACACAACGCCATCTAGCCCCAAAGTAAGCGAAGCTACTGATAAAAATACGTAAATACATTATTTTTTTGTAAATGCATACTTATTATACATAGAAAATACCCAGACCAAGACAAACAGACATGTTTGTACTGTGTGGGAATCGAACCCACGAGCGTTGGTGTCAAAGTCGCGTCATTCACGAATATGCCACCGAGCTCGTCAAATTAGTAGTAATATTAGTATTAGCAATGAAACTAAATTGAATACAGTTGATTTAAAACGAGTTAAATAAAAGATTATTGCATGTAACCCAGTTTATAATGGTAGAAAGAATACCATTTAAAATTCAATCGAAATTTGATACCGGCGAGCAAGTTTAAAACTGAAAGCGGTATCATCAGCAAATAGTACTATGAAAATGTGGCAAATATCATAATATCCATTGTCTGCACCATGGAGGGTACTAACTAAAAGAGACCCAAAATAGTACCGATCTTAACATTACTGCCTTTTGATTTAACCCCATTTATGTCAACAGTCTGCATTCGTACTTACATAAGATGAAGTCAAATTTGGGGCTTTACCTCTAACTCCGTAATGGCACAGCTTGAATTTCCGATAGTCGATATTTTGAGCAATCACTTGAGATTTTTTATACAACGTCTCACCGAGCATACGGCTAACCTGCCGTAAGTGGTTACCATCGACAATGAACGCTTGTAATACAAAAAGTATATCTCGTACGTTGCCACCTCCGCTACTAACATAGCAACTCCTTAGAAGCTTACTGATGACGTCACTCACAGGAACTCTACAACCCTCCCAGGAGTTGTTATTTGGCCGTGGTTTTCTGAGAGGTGGAGGTATTTTCCCATTCGGGCTACATTAATGCGCATTACCTCTCTTGAAAACACCCCAGACCAATACTTATAGACATATTCATACATGCATACATATTCATACATGCACACAGATGTTTGTCTTGTGTGGGAATCGAACTCAGTATTAATTAATTAATTAATTAAAACAGCATTACTAACTACTACACCTCCAGGCTCATGTCAAACCTAGTCTAAGTTAACTATTAATAGTGGCTTATTTAGTTCACTCAGATTGGTCGCCTGAAAAAAATAAACACACGTCTGAAAATATCGTATCGCCAAGTTTCATATTTTCATTTCTAGAATATAATATTTACATAGAATTTAATCAAAAGGTTTACACATTTTTTTCAATTGCTAGTGTGGCAAACATGACGAACTCGGTGGCACAGTGACGAAACACGCTCGTAGGTTCGATTCCCACACAGGACAAACATTTGTATGATTGAACATGTCTTGGTCTGGGTATTTTTAAGAGAGGCACAGCGCATCTAAGCAGCCCGTCTGGGGAAGTACCTCCACCTCACAGAAAACCGCAGCCAATTGACAATTCCCTAGAGGGTTGTTGTGTTCCTGCGTGTGAGTGAGTGTCACCAGCAAGCTCCTAAGGAGTTCCTGTATTAGCAGCAGAGGTGACATCGCGCGAGTGATACTTATTGTATTGTAAGCGTTCATAAGATGCGGTGACAGCTTAACATCAGGTGGGCCGTATGTACGCCGACGTTGTATAAAAAAAAACTGCCTGGCTGACCGTAGTCTATGGATTGTTGTAACGCCAGGGCTGTCACTCGTGCGTTTCCTACCCTTATACAATAATTATTTGAATTGGTATCTTCTAGTTATTAGCGGTATCCCGTTTCCAAATTCATTATGGCTGGCGGGGTCTGCGAAGATGAAGATACTAATTTTGACATGGAGCGACTGCAGTCAGACCTCCACGATCCAGAGGGAAAACCAGACCTTTCTTAGGTTAGGTCACACGTCTTTCTAAATATATTTTCTTTCTTGACGTGCGGATTTCCTCACGATGATTTCCTTCACCGCCGAGCAAGTGATCATTACAAATATGTACATAAATTCTAAATCTCGATTTTATTGGTACATGCGCATGGGGGCCAGTCTGTTATTAGGTCAGTTTCTTAAGTACTGGGCTGTCACTCAAATTGATTAGTTGTATTGTGATCATATAACAGAAACAACAACCCTGCAGGGAGTTTTATTTGGCAGTACTTAAGGGGACCACGTAGAAGGTAATGACTATACATCTTTGTTCGACCCGTGTCCCCGGTTTGAATCCTGGCATATACCACTAAATTCGTTCCGAATTTATGTTCATATTTGTAATTATCATTTGTTTGGCGGTGAAGAAAATCATCAAATTTCCTCAGAAACCCGCATGTCCAAGAAATTATATTTCGAAAGACGTGTGACCTAACCTAAGAAAGGTCTGGTTTTCCCTCTGGATCGTGGAGGTTTGACGGTAGTCGCTCGTAGGATTAGGAAACGGGATAACGCTAAAAGAAGAAGAAGAAAATCTTTATTCGACCCATCTTTGGAAGACGGACAGCGTGGCGTCAACAGTGCAGCCTACTCCTATAATCTCTCCCTCCATTTGCCGACAAGTTCCCTCCAGTCATTGTCACTCCAACGAGCAGACTCTCGTCTCGACCCTTCCAGTCATTAGGGAAATAACCAAACGGAGAACCGATAGAATGCTTTTGCTTTGAAACTCAATTCACCATTACGAGCCGGAGGGTGAAATAAAACGCGCAGCTCTTATTGGCTAGTTCACGGACCAGCATGCCACCTTTATGCGCCGTCAACGGTTTTTGGTTTGTGCTTCCTGCACAGGTTTCATTCATTCATTCTTGGTCTTACACGCCGCTACCAACACTCCTGCCTCTAGATCCCAGGACTCGCTAGCATAACGGAAGGTTTTTTTTTTAAAAGATAGGGAGGGTACGTTAAAGCGTCACCTTACAGAAAACCGCGAGTGTATGACTAATCCTTTAGGAGAGTTGTTATATTCCTGTGAGTGAGCAAGGTTACCATTAAGCTACCGAGAAATCGCTATGTTAGCAACGGGGGCAACGCGCAAGCGATGCTTCCTGTAATCCGAGGATTCATAGGCTACGGTAACCACTTTACATTAGGTGGCTTGTATCTTTGCCAACCAAAATAATAAGATTTGAGGAGGGGCGCATGAAAGCAGCCCCACTGGGTATTTATTTTCACCATTATTTTATATACGCCAGTATTTTACTTTCATGAAACCAAAGCTAAAGATAACATGAAAGAGAAGCGTAAATGACAAATTATGAATGAGGAAGAGAGGCTGACGAAATCTTCGAGGCAAATACCAAACTCCTTTGGAGAGAGGTAAAGAAGTCTCGGAGTGGATCGTCTGCATCCATAATGGACAAAATAAAGTCTTAAGCTGGTGTCATTCTTGCGAATACACAGGAAGTGTTAGAATGGTGGAGTGAATATTTTGAGGAAATGAGAGTGAATCTTATGCTTTACTCCACGTTGACGGCTTCTGACGAAGGCATAACTATAGATGAGATCGAATGATCGATACGAAGATTGAAAAATGGAAAGTCAGCGGGAATAGGAACAATGGCACATATTGCCGAGATATGGGAATTGACGGTTCACTGCTCCGTGCTGTGCAGTCCACCTACAAATATTGTTCAGCATGTGTGGGGGTAGATGGTAGCATGCCACCCTGGTTTAGTGTCAAAATTGGTGTGAAACAGGGTGGTATGCTATCTCCTAGGCTATTCATTCTGTATCTCTATAGTTGTCTGCGAGTCTACGAATATAGGATTGCACATTGGTGATCTAGTGGTGAACTGTCTGCTGCATGTAGACGATGCCGTGATATTAGCAAAAACACCATCTGAACTGCAAACACTGATAGCAATAATGGAAGACGATTATATGTTGAAAGGCTTACTATTGAATGTGAAGAAAACAAAGATGAAAGTATTTGAAAGAGAAGAAACGAAAACCAATGTAAGGATTACTGTTGATCATGAAGTGTTTGAGCAAGTGGATGAAATTGTATATCTTGGATGCGCTTTCAGCAGGGATGGAAGTTACACCGCTGATGTGGAAATACGAATGGGTGGTGGGAATGGCGCGTTGGGAAAACTTCTTGGCAGTGAAAACTTGCTAGAAGGCAGAGCTCGCTCGCAAATAATCGCTCGCTATGCAGTGCTGGTCCCAACGCTTACTTATGGAAGCGAGACCGGGGTATGGCAGTCGAAATGCAAGCGTTGCGCAAAATTTGTGTACGGTTGCAATATAACGTATTCGCAATGATGATGTTAGAACCAGAGTTGGTCTTAAAGAGAGCGCCGGTATTAAAATAAGAAAAGACATGCTCCATAGGTCCAGACATATAGCAAGAATGCAGGATGCAATAACGTAAAAGTGGAGGGACGTAGAAGCCGAGGAAGGTCAAGACTTACCTGCCATGACCAAATTGGTCGTGTTCTATTAGAAGGTGATATCAGGAGCATTAGAAACCGGCGAGCGTGCATGAGAAGAGCAATGAATGTTAAAGAAGTGAGTGAGGTGTGTAATTATCGAGTCACGTGGCGCCCGGTTCTCTCTGCCTACCCCGCAAGGGAGTTGGCGTGAAATTATAGATAGATGGACAGACTGAGATAAGCTTCTGAAAAGTTGCTGTCTCACACATTAGCAAAAAAAAAATCATTTTTAGTGTTCCATACCTTAAAAGGAACAACGGAACCCTTATAGGCTTACTTTGTTGTCCGTCTGTCTGTCTGTCAAGACCCTTTTTCTCAGGAACGGGAAGGGAATCCTTTCGAGCAGTGAAATTTTATTTGATATTAATTAAAATTTGATATTAATTTCAGCTTGATACCCATCCCTGAAATAAAAGGTCTTGATGGACCGACAGACAGACGGACAACAAAGTGATCCTATAAGGGTTTCGTTTTTTCGATTGAAATACGGAACCCTAAAAAGAATCGAACCCACGTGCTTTAGTGTGAAAGTAACATTGCTAACCCCTCCATCGCAGGGCACGTCAAAGCCAGTCAATTGATAACGCAAAGTACGCATAATGTATGTAACTTGCTTGCTCATTCACTCAGCTTTTAAGACGTGGAAGGTAGAAAATAACATGACACAATCTCCACAATCGGTTAAATAAAGCCGCTCCTTAGTACGCCTCTCACACGCGCTCATTTCATTACGGGACATAAAATGGCCAAATGTACTTATGAACCAATCTTGTATGAGGGAAGTGACGTGAGATTGAATTTTGTTTATTTGTACAAGAGACGACAACGTCTGAAATAAACAGGCGTGGGGAAGTTACACTTTATGACTTTTGCGGTGTAAATCGCTCTCTTTATCTTTGGTACAAATGCTTATGGTGCACCCTGTCAAACAGCAAAAGCTTGTGAAAATGGTACATGACCTCTACTATAGTAGGCACTTTATCACTTTGGGTGGTTAGTCAATTCACGTATTCATTTACCGCCTAGTTCTGTGGCTTTAGCAAAATAATCAGTGTTTTGTTCAACAGGACAAAACAAGTAGCTATGCTGTAGCCATTTTGTGTTACTGCGGCACACACAATGATATTGTATTTAAAGATGACGTATATATATTCATACTGCGCGTCGTTTTGTTATTGTTCCACTACGACATTATAGTACTTACTTACTTAAGAAGGGGATAGATAATACGGAACGCATGATATAGAGAGAGATAGCTATCTGTCAAGAGTTGCGCTTGAAATACGTCAGCGCATAATAGAATAGCGCATATTAGACCAATTGGGTTAATTTCATTGCCTCAGTTTTTGCGCGCTAGTACGACATCTACCTCTTTTTAATACAATATCATTGGGCACACATATAATTTTTACCCCCTTCAGTGAACATGTTTCATTGCATTGCTTACATTTATAAGCATAATTGTTACTGGTAACAAATTGTTATGTGTGTGCTGGAGATAGAAATAAAAATTCTATCTATCTTTCACAAGTCTCGTTTAGAATAGAAATAGTACAGAAATATGCAGTCCGACTGAGGAAGTGTTACTATGTACAGAAGAACGCGGTCAAATAACAAACCCCTGGATGCGCTCTTGCAAGTAAATGTGGTTAGTAATTACTTAATTGACACCGACGCTCGTGGGTTCGATTCCTACACAGGGCAAACATTTGTGTGTATGAACATGTCTGTTTGTCTTGGTCTGGGTGTTTCTAAGAGAGATGCATTAAAGCAGCCCGTCTGAGGAAGTACTGCACTGCACCTCACAGAAAACCGCAGCCATAACAACTCCCTAAAAGGTTGTTGTGTTCGTATGAGGTTGCCAGTACGCTCCTTAACAATTGCTATGTTAGCAGCAAAGGTAGCATCGCGCAAGTGATATTTAATGTATTGGGAGCGCTCATAGGCTAAGGTCACCGCTTTACATCAGGTGGGGCGTTTGCTGGTAGATCTCCTGATATTGTATGAAACAAGTGGGATAAGTTGGTGAGAAACTGCTACGTAAGAACTGGTGTGTCAACGCATTACCCACTCGCGAAAGAGGGGTGAACCACACAAAATACCCTTTTTTTCTCAACTCGGAGAAGCCACTCTTCTGCAAATGTATACTGACTATTTAATATTGTATCTCCTCAAATTTTTTATTGTACAGAAACTATATATATATGTATATCTTCACGCCAGGTCCCTAGCGGGGTAAGCGGTGAGAACCGGGCGCCACAAGATGCGACACCTCGCTCGCTTCTTTAACATTTCTAGTGCTCCCGATATCACATTCTGATAAAACAGGTCTAATTTTGTCATGGTCGGAGAGTCCTGGCCTACCTCATCTCTTACATCCTTCTACTTTCGCATTGTATATCTGTTACGTCATTCTTTCATGGGGTCTACGTGTCCAGCATACCTTTTTTTATCTATAAGCGTCTATTAGCGTATATTATAAAAAATGAAAGGTGTCCCCAAACATGATACGTTAATTTTCAGCAGCTTTTTGATGGTACACCACCGTGTAGAAAAAGCTGCTATATCTATAGAACCCCGCCACTGGTTCTATAGATATACCAGCTTTTTCGCTGGCCGTCAGCGACGGCCTCGCATCTGTGAAAGCCCAGCATAATAATTTTTGTAATTTTTGTTATTATTTGACGAACAATTGTACTTGTTATATTTAATTTCATTAGTGCACTGATAATAAGTGTACACTCCTTTTATTACGAGTAAATTAGCGTACCCAGGCATAAGTTCTGTTACAAATGAATATGCATTTATTTTTTTGAAGTAATTAATCTGTCTGGCCACGAATCTATGGATTTGCGGAGTGTTTCCATGGGAAATTTAGCCACTGCCTAATCCAGAGATTTCTTAAGAGACCAAATGTCGGCGTGTCGTTTCGCACAGGTCGTGTCCTCTTAAGTTGACCATAATTTGTAGTCTAGAGGACTGGTCAGATCTGGGCTAGACGAGAACCAGTCTCCAGCTCTTATAAAGTCTTATAAAGTCCACGGTACATTTGTAAAAAGTGTATTGCTGAGAGCTTTCACAACACGATCCAATACAGTCTTTTGATACACTGGCTGAAGTCTTCACTCCTTTTTCACAATAATGAAGCTGTGTGACTCCTTGATAAGACTTTCCCCACCAAACCATTACGACGACGCAGGATGATGACCACGTTGTACCTTTCCGACCAGCGGCTTCTTTAGAATTGTGTGCGTACACTTTGTCATTTTGCTTGTAATAGTGCTCTTCAACCGTGAATTTTTTTTCATCAGTAAAGAGGATATTTCTGTGCCTCTCACCTGCGTATAGGGACAGAAGGCGTTTTGATCGATTTACTCTCTTCAACTATATGGATTGATTTAGAGCATGTCCTCTATATCGACGATAAGCGCCGACCTTCAGGTCTCGTTTCATTATACGCGACAGAGTCCTATCTTCATCATAGTTTATATAAATTCAACTTATTTAGTTTAACACCTTCTTCCTAACTAGAAAACGAGAAAGCAAGGCAGGCTAAAGATAAAAGATAAAAATTATTTATTTGCCAATGGGCTCTCGCGGGCACTTAGACACATGTTACATTTTCTGAAATATAGTCTTATTATATTGTCTCTTATGATACTATTTTTCATTTTTATCTACTAGCATTTCGGAAATGACCATTGGCGAAGAAGAAATGCCGAAAGAAACTTGCCAATATTGCACGTTTCGCCTAACTCCGCCACTGTAAACAGAACGGAACTCTGCGTGTGAAAATCCGGCAAGCACCTGCCGTATGTACGTATATCGTACTATCGACAGATATTCCAACCCTTCCTCTATTGAAGACCATAAAAGATCGAGGCGACCGCTTGATGTTAAAACTACAAATGCTGTTAAAGCCAGAATTCGCCGAAAGAATTGGCCAGAAACACAATAGATACGGATGTAATACGACACTATTACATCCGTATCTATTATGTTTCTGGCAAAGAAAGAGTTGTTAAATCACAACAATATGTTGGGCTATTGTTGAAATTTAAAGTGGATCTAGGATCACAGTAAAACTAGATCATATGAGTTTTAAAGTATACAATATTGGGATTGGCGGGTTTGCTACTTAACCTAACCTAAGTATTTGGCGAAGTTTAATATTTACATGGAGCGACTGCGGTCAGACTTCCACAACCGAAATGAAAAATTATATCTTTCTTAAGTCAGGTTAGACGTCTTTCGAAATATAATTTCTTGGACGTGTGGGTTTCCTCACGATGCTTTCCATCACCGCCGAGCAAGTGATAAATATAAACATAAATCCGAAAACTCGAATTTAGTGGTGACACAAGAAACATATCCTCGACGGGCTTCTAACCGGGGACCAGCTGGTCGATAGACCGGTTGTCCACCATCACCATCCACTGGGTGTATCAGCTCGGTGTATCAGTTTCTGGATTCTGTATAAACCAACAACAGATAATTATTTTATCAAATTAAGTAAATAATGAGTAGCAGGTTATATATTGTATTAATTAATTGAAGTTAATTGTTTGAGCCAATTTAAGGGTTAATCATATTTATAATTAAGTCTTAATTATTTAAAACCACCAACGTAATCAAAATCTTCTACTGTCGAGTTGTAACATGGCACTCTCTCTCTTACAACTTACAGTAATAATTTACTGCTATAATATGCTTTTCCCAATTTTGGTATATTTTCTGTTATTTTATATAATACACAGTTAAGCGAGGTAGGGCGCATCAAAACAACCCGACTGGCGAAGTACCTCCACCTCATGGAGAACCGCAGCCAAATAACAACTCCAGGGAAGGTTTATAATTTTAATCTATTACGGTTTTACGGTACATTACTATTGTAGGTACGGGACTTACCGTGATTTATTTTTATATTTTCCCAATATTTTCACGACGTTGCAGGCGCCATGGTTACGGGAGGAGGGGAGGTTGTTGTGTTCCTGGGAGTGAGTGAGCTTATCAGTATGCTCCTAAGGAGTTGCTGTGTTAGCAGTCGTAGCAAATAGCAAGCTGTGTAGCAAACGTTCATATACTGTGGTAATAACTTTACATTAGGTTAGCCTTCGGGTGCACGTGCCTCCCGACTTTATATCAAAAAATATTGATAACCTTTCTCTCATTCAATATTTTTTTTTAATGCTTATTATCACTTATATTGTCATCTAACAGCTTTTTGAAATAATAGTTACATATTTATCTAAGCATCAAAGAATATTTTTTTTATACGTCGGGAGGCATACAAGCATACGGCCTACCTGATGTAAAGTAGTTACCGTAACCTATTAATACTTGTAATATATTAAGTATCACTCGCACGATGCCTCCTTTGCTACATACACAGCAACTCCTTAGGAGTTTACTGGTGACCTCACTCATACACAGGAATGACAAGTATTATGAAAGGAAAAGTATTATGAATTTTTAGTCGTAGAAACAATTGTTTGATTATTGGAAATACAAATGATTATTATACAGTGGTATAATGATCCTGTTAGTAACGCTGCTTTGACACCAACGCTCGTGGATTCGATTCCAACACAGTACAAATATTAGTGAGCATGAGCATGTCTGTTTGTCTAGGTCTGGGTGCTTACAAGTGTGGTAGGGCGCATCAAAGCAGCCCGTCAGAGGAAGTACCTCCACCTCACAGAAAACCCCAACAAAATAACAACTCCCTGGAGGGTTGGTGTGTTCCTTGGCATCGCTCGGGTGATAACGTGTTGCCAACGTTTATAGTTACTATTGTTACTACGGTAATCGCGTTACATCAGGTGCGCTGTATGCTTATATGCTCTCGACGTCGTATAAAAAAATATGTAATGCAATCGACCTCTTTTTTACTCGTATTACCATTAAAACCGTTATTTTTTAAAGAATGCAGGAAGAAAGAATTCCGAAACAGACATACAACGCGAAAGTACAAGGATGTAGGAGCCGATGAAGGCAAAAACTAACCTTCCATGACCAAATTGATAGTGTTTAATCAGAAGCTCTAGGAATCGCCGAGGATTTTTGCACAAAAAGAAGCGAATAAGATCTGCAAATGCCGAGTCATGTAGCGTTTGAGTAGCGACAATAGGTATATATCAAAATTATATTTAATTATCTCGAAGCTCGGCGTGAAGTTATAGATATACTGTTAATTTTACCCCAAATCAAATCATTTATTTGCAGGCCCGAAATTCGGATTTCCCTAACTCTTTTAAATTAAATCGCCAAACAGAAATGTGCGCATGTAACCTTAACCCACATGATTCATCCCCAACAAATGTCACGAGAGAACGCAGGGTGTGACGAGTTGGTCGTATATCGTCAATACGCGGCTACGCAAGCGTTATGGCCAATAGTCAGCCGCGCCCAGTTTCATTAGACGTCGTAAACCGTGGTGTTTATTGGAGCCGACCTCGATATTAATGCGATTACTTTGTCTGGGATGAACTGGACACAACTCACGCACACCTAGTTTACAATGCTAATTAAATTATACAGCCTGGAGCATTGGCTAATGAAGAAGAGGGCTGAGTTTTTAAATCAGATGATCACAAAATTTGTGGCATAACGCTTGCTGACCGCGTTCGTAATGAAGACGTGAGAGAAAGAGTTGGTCTAAAAGAGAGTGTCGGTGTTAAGATAAGAAAGGTCATGCTCCGATGGTTCGGACATGTAGAAAGAATGCGGGATGAAAGAATGACGAAACAGATATACAATGCAAAAGTGAAAGGATATACGAGGAAGGCCGAGACTAACCTACCATGACCAAATTGGTCGTGTTTTATCAGAAGGTGATGTCAGAAGCCCCAGGAACCGGCGAGCGTGCATGAAAAGAGCTATGAATGTCACAGAAGCGAGTGAAGTATGCAAGGACCGCGTCTTATGGCGCTCGGTTCTCTCTGCCTACCCCGCAAGGGACTTGGCGTGAAGATATACATACATACATATACATACAAAATATAGTCTTCTTCCCGCGCTTTTGATGAGTGACATTGTTGTTATACTTGAAATGTTTACAATTCAGTATAAAATTAGTTTTGTGTGACAAATTAGTTTTGTGTGACAATTTTGAACATAATTAAATATTTTGTAACATAAGTGCTAGTGAAATTATACAGTAATGAAAAACTCAAATATAAAAATAACACATTTATGTACTTTTTGGAACACGGAGTAAGTTCATCAAGAACACCTTGTAAAAATCACTATCGTTTTACGGGTGGTATTTAAACTGGGTTGATTGGGTCGAGTTTCCCTAACTTTGACACTGGTATAAAGTAGCAAAACTATTGCCGTATAAAAAAAATATATTTACAAATATATGGGACATAAGTGGCTCAATGTCACCTTTAGAGCCACAGCCAACCTCATTTGTGTTGTATCAAGATTTGTGTCACGTGGTGGTGCTTATCAACAGACGAAAAGAGGTAGGGCACGACGTAAACCCGACTGAGGAAGTACCTCCACCTCACAGAAGACGGCAGCCAAATAACAACTCCCTGGAGGATTGTTGTGTACCTGCAAGTGAGTGAGATCACCGGGAAATGAGGAGTTGGTGTGTTGACAGCGGGGGTGGCAACGCTTTATATGCTACGGTCATCGCTTTGCATCAGGCGGACCGTATGCTTGTTTGCTGTCAGTGGTAGGGTAATTCATCCAATTATTGGCACTGTAAGAAGCAATCAGTAATATTGAATGTGAAACGGAATCTAATACTATTAAAATTACATTCATTCTTTCTAGACTTAGTACTTAGTTAATATGAAAAAAAAATGTATTCACTTGCTAAATCCCAACATTGGGACATTGTAAGTTTTTAAATTTTGGCGTTGCAATGCCGTTCAACGATAAATCCACGGCTAATAATTTCGGTGTACCAACATTTGGATGGATTACGGTATGTGCAAAAATATCTAAATACTATTGTCAACAAAGCAAAGATTCTATTTATAATGCCGACCCCCTCTCCACACTTAATAAGGGCTGCACTTAATAAGGGTTTATAATGTGTTCCGTATGTTTTTTGATTCCTTGAATTTATGAATTTATGCTTCAAGCTACAGAATATAGATACTGTGTGCATATATATATGTATGTATATCTTCACATCGGATCCCTTGCGCCACATGACTCGGTCCTTACACACCTCACTCACATCTTTAGCATTCATAGCTCTCCAAGTGAGGTGACTCACCTCACTTGGTTCTTTAATATGCACGCTCGCCGGTTCCTAGGACTCCTGACATCACATTCTGAAAAAACACGACCAATTTGGTCATGGTAGGTTAATCTTCCTCGGCTTCTACGTCCATTCACTTATGCATTGTATATCTGCTTCGTCATTCTTTCATTTGAATATAGATAAATATTGGAAAATGCTTAAAATTATAAATATTCCGAATCCTTGAACGCTCGTTGTGTTGTTCCCCTTTTTTTGTGACGTGGGGAAAAATGCGTTACGCGCACCACCGGTGCCTGGGTGGCCTCCGGTGGTAGTGTGGGACTCCCCGTCGGCTGCCCGACGGTATACCCACTAAACAACCCCGCGAATTGCCATCGGCCGCGTTGGTGTGGTGCCCCGGATCTGTCAGCAACAGGGCCCTGTGTTGTACCCCTACGAATGGATAAGGAGAAAAGAAATTTTGCCGAGGCACTGTATTGGCGGCGGGAGTGGTTAAGTAAGTAATGGCAAATGAAGCATACGGCTTACTTAGTGGTAAGTACCTAGTAGCTGTCGACACTTACAACACGAAAAGCATCAAGTTGCTTTGCGAAAACTATATAACATATTTAAATGGCGGTCGCAGCGGTGTAATAAAGCTGGATGCTCTGCGAAATACGGTTCAGTAACACTGTATTTTGAAAATGCTGACTTCATTGATATGAATTCTGATGACGCTACTTCTGCTTTATCTATAGTAAGTACTCTATACATACAGATAAATAAAATTGGAGTGTCTGTTTGTAATATTAAAATAACCGCTGTTTACTAAATGCATATGGATGTATACACGGTACATATTCCAAAATGATTATTTTTACAATTTTTGTCTGTGTGTCTGTCTGTTTGTTCCGGCTAATCTCTGAAACGGCTGGATCAATTTTGACGGGACTTTTACTGGCAGATAGCTGATGTAATAAGGAGTAACTTAGGCTATATTTATTATATATATCTGGCACTGAATATATATATATATATATATATGTACAACGTTGGACGAGCGTTGGTGTCAAAGTAGCGTAACAACGCGTTTCACCACTGCGCCACCGAGCTCTATGAATATATATATATATATATATATTCAGTATATATATATGCACAGCTAGTTAATATTATACATAAAGCATAACTAAAATGTTTGTAATTGTAAATTATAATCGACAAAGTAGTGTTGACGACGACAAATATCAATCAATCAATTAAAATTGTGTTCACGATGACAAATTTCAATCAATTTTTATTCATGAACAATTTTACAATTGTGTTTGAATCTGACTATAGAAATAACATACGATGGTAACAATAAAAGTCCTAAATCATATTAAAATAAATATAAAAAAATAAGAAAAGCAATTGAAATAAAAAAATATCATTAAATTATTATTATTAATGAATGAATTAAGAAACTGGATAATGTTAAAAGCGAAAAGGCTGAAATAAGAAAATGTTAATGCCATTGTGGCATTAAATGCGATATAAAACTTTTTAAAGTTACTTAACTATTCTTATAAAAATACGCGGAAGCGTAATTGACGGATTCAAAAAAGGATAAAACAAACTTACTTCCTTGGCAAACAGATTAGATACTTTTACGTGAAGTTTATGAGTTATGGTTAAGCTCAAATGTTGCAGAGAGTTTACCACATACCACTAAACTTAGCTACAACGGCTACAGTTAAGAGATAATATCGTGGTGTTATTATGAAGTTGGCAACTCTCCCGGCCGCGAGATGAACAAAGTTCTCGATATTTACCCGCCGAGATACCGGCTTAGTTAGTTGTCGATATTGCAAGTAGTTACTTGGAGGTAGCTCAATCAATAACCTGGCCTTAACAAATACCTACTTGGTAATCTTGCCAAGTTTGGTATACAAGCGGTCCATTTCGACATAACTGTGGTTCAATGAGGATCAGTAAAGTTATAGCAAATTCAATAGAACTAGTGTTCACGATATTCTTTATGTACTAAGAATGATATATCTTTTTGAATTATCCTAATCGGACCATTACTTACGAAGATATTAAGTAATAAACATATGCCATTCCTGTCGCTAAAAGTCAATGTACGCGGGTGCGTGTGACGTCACAGTGACGGAACCGAGCGCGGCCGGCCGGCCGCCGCCGCCTTTGATTACCTAGGTGATCATTCCAAGTTCACCAGCGCTGAAATCCGTGGTTGGAAACTACAAAGGTAAGGGTACTGCTTATTTATCTACGTATGTAGGTACTTATTAGTAATATTTAATCTGTTAGTGGTAGGAAGGTGTAAGAAAGAATGAATGTAAAGTGTAAGTACAGGGGACGTATTCATAACTTATGAATAGAGTTTATAATATCTTGATATACCGAATGTTGTTTTATTCATTCATATGAAGATCATTTCGCGTATGGCTGTTTAACGTACCTTGTTGCGCTTTATTTAGTGCATGGTCCTCTATACTTGCTGACCTATGTGTGTCAGAAACCTTAATATTGGTTGCCAATAGCTGTTTTTTTTTTGCTATGTCGCTTTTTGTTACAAATCATTAGTTCAATGTGTACTTAAGTAGGATGACTTGAATATAAAGCAAAAAATATATAATATTTTTTTATACATATATTTTAATGCCGTTTTATTTATTTATTACAGATCGGCACGTGAAAGCTATGGAGATGATGCTGTAGGTTTTGTCCAAGTCCAGAGGTCGGGACATGTTTGTACGGTAAAAGCAAAAATAACGCCTGAACATAGAATAAAAAGTAAAGCGTATTGCTACACATTTACATGTGATGAAAATGAGGGGACGGTTTTGAACGTGGATTGTCATGACTGTGCTGCTCAAAAGGGAGGCTAGCTATAGCGTAGCATTTTTGATGTAGCTGCATAGACGCAGCGAGGAGCCGTCTCCCACTGAAAAAAATGTTACTGGGCCAAACCAAAGCTGGCTACTATAGGTACAACTACAAAATTTATAAAAGCTAAAGATATAGTTCGCAGCTCAGTTACTATTGAAGATAAAAACACTGATAACACTAAAGGAGACCAGTTTTTCCTAGCGGTTGTGTAAAGCATAAAGGCAAATTCTATTCAAAATCAGTTATCAGCATACGTTACAAAGAATGAGTTGAAAAAATTTTCTTTGCATAATCTCGTTCAACAATACAAAAAGGAAGGCAATAATATAAATAGCGCAGATGATTTTATTGATTATTGCTCTACTAAAATCACCATAGAAGAATGTCACCAAGCAGAAGAAGCAACAGTTCGTCAAGCTAGTTCACCGTTATGGCACGAGTTAAGGTATTGTAGAATAACCGCATCTAAAGTTCTCGAAGCTGCACATTGCAAGACTCCTGATGGTGCTTTAGTTGAACAAATATTTGATGCCTCTGTACCAGAGACTGGCGATGAATAGAGGCAAACGATTGGAATCCGATGTCAGAGCAGAAGTAGTCAAAACAAGGAAAATAGCCGGTAGCCTGGGCAGAGGGTGTAGTTTTATCATCTCTTTTTACAACGGAATACCATTTTTTACGAAGTTTTGGGTCTTTCGGCACGTTAAAAAATAGTTTTTCTGGCGTTTTAATAGAAGTGTTTGTGCATTTCGGCACTATACAATATCTATACATAGTTAAAAAAGTGAATTAGACACAAATCGGACACTTAATTTGTTTTAAAGTCACAATTAAAGAAACAAAACACTGCGCGCCTTATCGTTGCCAACGGCTAAATGGCGGCGACCGTCACAGTGACGTCACAGCTACTTCGACGGCCACTCTGTGAACTTCGCTAGTAATTCAGTCATAACTTCGTCAATTTTTGTCGTAGAACAAAAATTTTTGTACTGTATGCTAAGAATTTCTTAGCTCTATAAATCTGTATTCTCAACTAAAAACCGTACGGATCCTCAACCAACGCTCGTCCAACGTTGTACATATATTGAAAACCAAACTACAGAGAATCGAGACTCTGAACACTACGCAGTATTTTTAGCTGGGTTCGAATGTGTAAAGAAAATCATTTCCTCCGTTTCGTATAAAGACAAATTTGCTTTTCACTATAGATATATCACTATATTTCATAAAACGTAGCTAAAAAAGTACTACGTTCTTTAATTAATCTATTCATTTTTTAAAACAAATTTTGTTATTTTTCTTGTTTTTTTATTTATTTAATCGAATATCGAAATCTTCGTGAGTTTTTTATCCATTAAAATGTTTCTAGAGTTGATGAATAGAGAAAAATACTTAGCCCAAGATCCTACGCGGCGGTGAAATAGAGGAATACGTTCCTTGTTCTCTTGCTCTCATTCGCATGCAGGCATCTGACTCTTGTTAGCAACTAGCGTTAGTTGGTGTGTTGTAGTGTAGTGAAGAAATAGTTTCTAACTTTGATCACAGGTTTGATTCATTGTAACATTCTTGTGATGATATTAATTAAAATTATTAGCTGTTTTGCTAATATTATCTCTCAAGTTAAAACAATATCCTTCGAAAGTGACGCAGTGGTTAATAACGCTACTTTGACAACAAGGCTCGTGGGTTCGATTTCCACACAGGACAAAAATTTGTGTGCATGTCTATTTGTTTTGGTCTAGAAGCAGCCCGTCTGTCTGTATGCCTCCCGACGATGTATTCAAAATAATGCTATATTTTTCTACGTGAATTACGAATATAACTCGTATGATATAGTAAAAAGTGCTACATTTCTAAATTCATTGATAGTGCAACAGAATAGATCAGTTCTTCTAGCTTCGGCGTTCAATGTGTTCAGTATTCAGTTGTGTATTCAATTCAATATCAATATCATGTTTCCCAGCATGCATGACATAATAAAACTTTTAGTATTGTGTATATTGTTGATAATCCCCAGACTAAGCTTGATTCCCAGCATCGTTGTCACTCAGTCACAAAATGACGGTATTGAAATAATAGTTCGAGATTATATTAGGTTTTGAGATTTGTTTCTTAATTACGAGTCACTTGCCATTAGGAAATACCTGTAAGATTCTCTCGCTAAACCTCCACAAACTTCTGTTAATCCTCCATATTGCCATTGCGAAAACCTGATGGCATTGTGATACATATAAAGCCGATTAAGTATTCGTGCTTCACTGAACAAATTCCGTCTTCGTGGAAGTCTACCAATATGCGCCTGATACTCAAAAAATCACCCGAGCCCATCGCATTACAGGCTTATCGCTTTTACCTCGCTTATCGATGGTTTACAGGCAATCCTTCTTATTCCATATTGATTAAATATACAACGCGAAAGTGGAATGATGTAAGAGCCGAGGAAGGCTAAAACTCATATCTACCACGGCCGAATTGGTCGTGTTTTATCTAAAAGTTATAATTCGTCGTCGGTTGCCATAAAAAAACTAGTGATCGTGCATGAAAAGAGCTATTTAAGCGAATATGTGTATTGTATGAATCAAGTCATGTGACGCGCGGTTTCCTGTTTATCCCGCAATGGAGCTGGAGTAAATATAGATATATAGTCAAATTTGCAATACATGTTACAAATTAACACTAAAATTAAATAACGCTTTTTATCACTACTCTACTACTCGTGGCTCTGCCCGCTTAGAGTTCGAGTTTTCCGTATCTCACATAGGAAGTCTCTGTGTGAAAATAAGACTGTAACGAATCTCTGTAGATAAAATACTTTAGAAAATGATAGTATTATTCTATTGAGACATTAGTTATTTGTTTTCCTGCCGGTCTATGTTAACACTACCGCAGCACAGACGAATGCACTACCAGCGACGTGTGAGGACTTCGTCCGCAAGTGAACGCACGCTGCTTTTTTGGTGGCTTTTGTTGTGGAAATATTTATTTTCACCCAATAAGAAAGTCTATAATGATGAATTAGAGGCCATAGTTGAAGCAGATTCATCTCTAACCACGATAAAATTAGCAGCTGGTTCCAACGTAAATGATAAAACAATACTCCTTCATTAATATCAAATTGGAAATACAAAAAAAGTGCTCGGTACCCACTTACCGAGTACAATCCCTGAATAACAATAACAAAATCGCATCGAAGCGTGCCTTAAGAGAAACCTAAATCAGATTATCACAAGTGATGAAAACTGGTCTCAGTATGAGTGTTTGTCAACGTTTGTTGCGATCCCCTGGGGATCGCGAAGTGAGTTGCATAGTTTCGCTAAGCCTCGATATAAAAAAAAGAATATATAGGCACTTGGTCCATGTCAGGAGTACCACTATCGTCCATTATATGTGAAGCAGGCGTAGGTAAACGGGCGAGGAGAAATAATTGCACAATACTGTAATTACAATGGTTGTCTTCTTTAATTTATGCGAATAATTACAGAAATCAGTTAGTATTATTAACCATGATACATTTATCCGAAATAAATCGACAACGTTCCGCAGAACCCGTGGTGCGCGCACCCGATGCAAAAGGATAATGAATCCCGCGCAACGGCCACATGCGTCCAGCGCTCTGCGTTACGTCAAGCGAATCGATACTGTCATTCGCTTTCTTGTCACTCGATTTGTTTCCCATAGTCGATCAAGTTATATCGATAATCGAAAATCATAGAAGCGCCGTCAAATAAAATAAAAAATATGGAATGAAAATAGAATTAAAAGATATTCATACAACAACACAATTGAACAAAGATACGTTCCTATGAGTCATGCTCACAATAATGTGAAGATTGCGCCTGTTTCTTGTTAACTTATTTATCATATCGCGGAACAATTTATTTAGAATTTTATTTAGAAATTCATTTAGAATTATATGATATTCTAAATTAAGGTGATTTCTTTGGTATTTTTATATTTGAGCTCTTTATGAATACGTTAATTCGCACAAATAGGAGGTTACTTCAAACCTTCTGGGTATTCTGATTTTCTTTCCTACCAAAATGTATCTAAATTGATAGATTTGAATTCCAATTTCAACATTCCATCGACAAATAATGAGAGTAGATTTGCTTTTATTTTTTTTCCCCCTAAATTTGCCTCTTCTACAGCTGACTTAAAATTTATTGATAACTGAACCATTGTTTATAGTACTTAACTTGAAAACACTGTAGTATGACAATCATAACAATATGGCATTGTATTATATTATATTACATTATACTATATTACCTATATTATTTTAGTTTATAACCTTTTAACTCATACCTATATAGAATTTGTGTCATGGGGTTAATTTTAATTCAAAATAAATAAATTAAATTAAGGCGACACATCGAAAAATTAGACCAACTTTCATCGAATAGTATAGGCTAATGACTAAACTGACGGATCTAAGATTTTAATATAAATAACTTCATTTCTTTATCTTGAATTTGCTTGCTCAAATACGCGATTGTGTAAAATTGATTCGATAATAATTACTTTCGAAAACACCTCCTGAAATTCATTATTTTTGAAATTACAACGAAATTGTTCTGTTTATACGCTTCAAAATTACTTAAATCTATTAGTAATATCTATGTTTATAATATGCTTGCTGCATATTTTGATAAGTGAAACATGAAATTTTTTAAAAATATTTTAAGTTTCTGACAATTTCTAAGCGATCACATTCGTCTTGGGTGCTACGTGTTTTCGACCTTATTGTGCGGTAATGAGGATTATAAACGCGTTGACTAACTACATCCAGCCAGTCCGGCTGCAGCCCGCTTCGAGGTGAGACCTATGTCGACTGTCTGCTCGAGCTCGCTCCATTTACATCGCGACACCGAAGTTTTTATAATTAATAGTTGTAAATATTCAATATTATAGTATTTAGCGTAAGTGTATTATTATTAGATATAAGTAGTAAATAATATTATAGGTTTATATATATTTATTATACTGTTGTAATAATGGGGAACACTAAAAAGAAAATATATAGAATAAAAATACAAAGAAAATGTTCGTAGAATGGGGGAGGCGAACAAGACAAGGTATTTATTTTTTTTAATTATTATATTCATTAAACATATTATAATAACATTGTGTAGACATATTTCTAGTTTTTAGAACAGTTCCTAGGTATGGTTGGCCCAAGCTATTTAATTCCTCTTCAAACTTTTTTTTAATTTTGATTACTTAATAACTCTATATAAAACTGCATTAATTAAATAAGAGTTATTTTTTGCAGGAATAAACAGTAACATTTGATAATTGGTATACATTATCCACAGGCTGACCGCGTACCTATATAGGACGTCAAACTCCTAATTTGTCCATTATAATCTGACCGAACTCCGACTTAGAAGTTGTACGTCGGTGGAGGTCAGGTTACGTTGGAAATTTATACCAATAAGGTTCGCGTTCTCAGCACATAGCAACCAGTGGAGACTCTTTATTTCTTTGTATTAAAATAAAAACTTATAAAATAGAATATTTTTGCTGTTTTGTTTTTTAGGAGAAACTTACTAAATAAACATATTCCACTAGAAGAATCACTACTCGATTTATATGCTACTTTAACGTAAGTGTCATACGGGACGACAAACTCATAGTAACCATTATAAGCTCACCGAACTCCGACTTAGACATTGTACGTAGGTGAAGGTTAGTTTACGTTGGAAATTTATCCAATTTTTTTTTTTTGTATTAAAATAATTACTGGTAAAATAGTATATTTTGATAGTTTTTAAAAAAACTCGGTATGTTTCATGTTAAAGAAGCGAGCGAGGTGTGTAAGTACCGAGTCATGTGGCGCTCACGAGGGATTTAGCGTGAAGATATAGATAGATAGTATACTTATACCTATGGTACTCGTGAAAACAAATAATATTTACTATGAACCAACACTGAAAACACAAAAAAATCATCTATTCTATACATTGTGGTTAGTATTGAACTATTGTACGGATTAGATTTATTTTGCAACATCAGAGATGGTCCTGGTTCTTTCTTCTTGAGAGTTTAATAAATAACAAGGAAACGTACAACAATACAAAACACAGAGTATACATAAGTAAAATACAATAAATGTCATTATACTGAAGTTAAAGTTATGAAACAGCAAGAAAATCATTTGTCACATGTTTTTTTTAAATATGAATAGATTATAAAATCTATTTGTATATATGTATATTAGGGTGTCCCTTATTTTTCAAAGTTTTTATTTTCTAACGCATATGTCTTAGTTTTGTTCATTTGCTTTTAAAACACTCGGAAATTAATTTTTAACTTATTTGGATTACGATAATCCGTGCCGAATTACATCGAAACATGTTCATACAAGTTGCGCGGCAGTGCCGCACGTACTCGCGGTATTCATTTGTTCAAATTCAAAGTCAAAATCTTTTTATTCCGTAAAAATGGCTACATTTGTTTGGAATCGTCACATTTTTTTCCCCTACCGTGCAGTTTATGACTAGGTGAGCACTGATAAAAATACTGCCAAAAAACTCAGGCATCCCTCTTTTGGTATCCAAACAAATTTACATATTTTGTTAATTACATTATAATTGGATCGACTCACTCCCAGGCATTTTTATCATTAATATAGTCAGATACTTTATAATATGCCCTGCTACACAATTTGGCTTTAATAGTAGTTTTAAATTTGTTTATTGACAAATCTCTTATATTGCTGGGAAGTTTGTTATAGAACCGTATAATTGCCCCATAAAATAATTACTTGTTTTGTGGAGACGGCTTGCATATAACACAAGATTATGCTTATATCTAGTATTTATGCTATGAATATCACTCTTTTTACAAAATGAGTCTATGTTTTTATGGACATACAAAAGATTTTCATAGATATATTGCGATGCGACTGTTAAAATATTTATTTCTTTGAATTTTTCTCTAAGGCTCTCACGGGGACCAAGTTTGTAGATAGCTCTTATGGCTCTCTTTTGCAATAAAAAGATGGTGTTAATATCCGCGGAGTTACCCCAAAGAAGAATTCCATATGACATAATACTATGAAAGTAGCTGAAATAAACTATTCTAGCCGTATCAATATCAGTGAGCCGTCTAATAGTTTTCACTGCATAAGCTGCAGAACTTAGTTTTCCTGATAATTTTTCAATTTGTGGGCCCCTTTGTAGTCTGGAGTCAATTGTTATACCCAAGAACACAGTTGTCTCCACAGAGGCTAAATTAGTTCCATTAACATGTACATTGGTAGCCACCTGCCTTACATTAGGTGTTGAGAACTTAATTACTTTAGTCTTTTTATCATTTAAAAGCAGATTATTAACACTAAACCAATGAATAACTTTAGAGAGAGCATCGTTAACTTCGTCATAATTACCTAACCGTCTATTAATTTTGAATGTCAGTTATTCTCGTGATTAATACGTAATGTTTTAACTTTTATAAGATGGCAGTGGAATTGAGAAGCAATAAATCAAGTATTTTCTTAGTTGGAGACGTAAATTATCAAATAATAGGCGCAAAATTACCGTCTAACCGTCAAGTTCTTCCTGTACTTTTTTATAAAATTCGCGAAGTTAAATTGACTGTTAGTGAAAGCGCATACCTAGTCATTCGAGAGTGTATTATATTTAGGGAAAAAGCTAGGATCCCTACCAGAGCTATACCTAGCTGTGTAAAATAACTTGTGAATCTTCACCAGGAGGGAGTTGCAAAAAAATTCCAATTTTCTATTTCAATTTCAATCTAATTCAATCTGATAATTTTATTTCTCTTATTTATTCGAAATAAAAAAATCCTGTGTTTACTCGGCGCTATCAGCCATTATGACACTCGAACATCTATAACTTCAAGCCAAATCCCTTGCGGGGTAGGCAGAGAGAGCCGAGCGCCACGTGACTCGATCCTTACATATCTCACTCGCTTCTTTAACATTCATTGCTCTTCTCATGCACGCACGCCGGTTTCTAGGGCTCCTGACATCACCTTCTGATAGAACATGGCCAATTTGGTCATGGTAGGTAAGTCTTGGCCTTCCCCGGCTCCTACATCCTTCCACTTTTGCATTGTATATCTGCTTCGTCATTCTTTCATCTTGCATTCTTTCTACATGCCCGAACCATCGGAGCATGCCTCTTCTTATTTTAACACCGACGCTCTCTTTCAGACCAACTCTATTTCTAACATCATCATTACGAATACGGTCTACAAGCCTTACGCCACAAATTTTGCGCAGCGCTCGCATTTCAACCGCGTTTATTCTACTTTCATGCTCTTTCTGCCATACCCAACTCTCGCTTCCATAAGTTAGCGTTGGGACCAACACTGCATTGTGTATAGCGAGTTGTGCCTTCTGGCTCAGGATTTTACTGCCAAGAAGTTTTCCCAACGCTCCATTCACACTATTCCCAGCACTCACTCGTCTTTCCACATCTGCGGTGTACCTTCCATCCCTGCTGAAAGCGCATCCAAGATATACAAACTCATCCACTTGTTCCAACACTTCATCATCAATCGTAATCCTTACATTAGTTCTGGATTCTTCTCTTTCAAATACCATTATCTTTGTTTTCTTTGCATTCAGTAGTAAGCCTTTCTCCATACAGTCGTCTTTCATCGCTGTGACCAGTGTTTGCAGTTTAGATGGTGTATCTGCTAACTAAACATATGTGTCCGAATCAACAAATGGCCCGCTTTAGCCTCTCGATAAACAATGTTGTATTATGTAGCTGGTGTTTCATTCTTCTTAAGGGGGATACATGCCGTCCAGTGGCGCCTCAAGGAATAAAATATCGTATCTTAGCGTGGAAGATAAACATTATAAAGTCATGTGTTGCGTGTGTTACAAATACAATAACGTACTTTTACGTCATTAAACCAACAATTGAAATGTTTTGCTTTCGTTGTTATAGGCATAATTGCCAAAAAACGGCCTCTTTTAGCACTTTTGCTTATAACAACGATAGTGGAATATTTTGAGTGTTGGTTTAATGACGTAAAAATACTTTACTATCTTCGTAATAAATGCAACATAAGATTTCATAATGTTTATCTTCTATGCTATAATATGTTTTTTTATTCAATGAGGGCGCCACTGGACGAGACCTAAGTAAGAACAACATAGATACCAAGACATGTTAACTTATAGAGATATAAACATAAAACGATGTCATTGATTTCTCTTTCAATAAACTTTTAAAAGTGAATACGTTTCTGTAGTTTTTTATTACTATTATTACTATTGTTTTCCGTCTAGCTTAAATAAATATGTTTGGTTTAGTATGTATAAAGCTAAATAATAATTAAATCAATAATTTTTATTAAATATTGATATTATAAATTTTATTTAAGTGTGACGCGACTCTGTAGCTTTTCTGTTCGTTTGCATTGACTATACGTTGACCCCAGGTTACCTATTAGGCGCTAATTTCAAATTTTACAAATCGAGCGTCGAGTGTCAATTGAGAGCGCGGGGTGATTGGGGGGAGCCATTTTAAAGCTTCACGATCGAGGTGTCGCCTTAAAACAAAACAAAAGGGGCGATAACGTATCGCCTTGAAAAATTCCACGTCAATGTAAACTGGGTCAGTAGTAATTGTGTTGTTTACTCCATAAGCTGGCATAATTACTTTCCGCAGAGGCATAATCTTCTCGAGAAAAATTTTGATAACTTTCAGACAGTTATACACCTGTCAACTTAGCAACTAGCATTTTGAGTAGGCATTTATACGAGATACTATTGAACGCCTTTTTGTACTCTATCTATCACATGCTAATGATCTCTTGTCATAGGTGAGCGTCTTCAAGTATAGCTTTGTTTAGCATAACATGGTCTTTACAAACTCTAGCATGGCGCCGACATCCTCTTTGTTCCGTGGCTATAATTTTATTTCTGTTACAATGTGCATGGAGTTTGTTAGCTATCGCTGATATTAGAAGTTTGTACATAGAAGACACGCTATTGTTCGCCAGTTTTAAAGGCTTAGTGTATTTTCGTTTTTAAGGAATAATATTATTCGACCGGTAATAAAAATCATATACATATTCTAATTCATGCAATATTCCATTAAACTCATGTGTTTTAATCATATATTTTATAATTTTGTATTTTGTCTATGCCTGGTGACTTTCAATTATGCGTTTTGATATTGCTCGCTTTAATTTTCTTAGATCTATTCCAGTAAACGGCCCCCAAAATTTCAATAGAATCCTTATCCAAACCTTTTGCGTGAGGTAATAGTAAAAATATTCGATTTGATTTGCAAAGAATATCAAAGCATCCAACCGAAGAAAAAGTACAAGAAATAAGTCAACTATATTATAAACATAATTATATTATATTAAATATATATTTTATATTTTTGATAGCGCATACTAGGTATACATCAATGACAAAAACCAACAGGCACTACTCTCCAAAGCCAGTATACCAATGCAACATTACCGTATGCTTAAAAGTTAGTTACTGCAGAATATATTTACGATGTTGTCGGTGGTGGTTCTGATAAAATATATTTCCCGAATTTCTTCACTGAACTTTGTATTGGAATTTGGCTCGGTAGGCCTTGCTTGGTATTTAACATCTATAAAATTTGGTTTTCTTAAAACTGTTTGTTATGGTCATTACTTTTGTTTTGCATCGTGAGTCTACCTGCCTTTGCTTTGATTGAGAATTTCGATAGTGTTGTTATGGTCTTGTTTAATGAAGATATTGTATTTACTATATCATTTTTTTCATTCCATGAATACTTTTTTTAAAACGATTTTAAGTTATAAGGTTCTTTACGTTACGCACGTCCGCTTAAAAAGGTATATAAAGGTATATCTCTAAAATTTAACGTCCGAAAGAAACTCTATCGATTTCGAATCAATTCTTTCTTTTTTATTATAAAGAGGAAAGATTTGTATGTATGTTATGAATAAACTCAAAAACTACTGGGCCGTATTCAAAAATTTATTCACCATTACAATGCTACAATTTTGAAAATAGTTAGGGATCCGTATATAAACTTCGATAATGTGTGAAAAAGATACCAAAAAATCCTTATACCGCGTACGCTGGTGAAACTATTGAATTTAGAGCAAAGTAATGTACTACAGTTTTATAGAGGACATCAATATCTACAAAAAAGTTCGCGATACCATATGTCTAACTATTACAGTTACGTCACAATAACTACTTTTTCATGTTAAAATATGCTATAGTAACGCCGGTACATACTAGGCCACATTATTCGTACCTTGGTATTAATCCTTATCCAAATAAATCATTTCGTATTCAAGACTGTTTCAATGCCTGTAGGTTACTCTTTGAATTAACGAAATAGGACATTCCATTCCAAAGATATTACGGATTTTGTTCTGTGTTTCAATCCCTTACTTGTGACACCGCCGGCCACGGCGCGTGGCAGCGGGCGGCGCGGCGCACATCTATGAGATACTCGTAGGTACCCGCGCGGCTCATTCGCGCGCTACCGACATTGAAAGTTTTGACTTTTTCATACCACATTTTTTCTGTTCCAGTTAAAAAGTTCTTTCCAGAAAAGCTTGCCAATATAATCAAATCAATCAAATCTTCACCTTTGTAGCAATCAATTGAAACTCTCAATTTGCGCACGAATATGAGAGCACGTTTAAGTAATGACGGCAACGACAATTTCTCACAAAAATTACTTAAACTTGGAAGCGGAAAATTATTAACTCCAAATGCACATAGCCTCCAAGTATTATTGGATAATGAATTGGCTCAAACTGTTCACAGTCTAGAAATCCTTATAGAGACAATCTATCCCGACATCGAACATCTTACAGAAAGAAATTTCGATTGGCTCTATTCGAGGGCGATCGTCTCACCGAAAAACAGCTCAGTAAATGAGATAAACAAAATGATAATTGAAAAAGTACCAGGTGATTTTAAATGTTACAAATCTATTGATAACGTGTGCAAAATCGAAGATACAGTGTACTATCTACAAGAATTTTTAAATTCTCTCTATCCCGCCGGCTTGCCACCACACGAACTGAAATTAAAAGTAGGTACTCCCATTATGCTGTTGAGAAATTTAAGCCCTCCCAATATGTGTAATGGCACAAGGCTTTTGATAAAAGAATTACGAGAAAATCTGATTATAGCAACAATCACTGGTGCCACGGCCGGACAGCTAGCTCACATTCCGCGGATCCCGATGATACCAACAGATTTGCTCATGTCTTTTAAAAGGTTATTAGATGTTTATATTATTAGATGTTTTGACATTGTCGTTGAACGTCAATGTCAAAACATCTGTTAGCGGTGTAAAATATTTATATTTACTCTTTTTACCTCGTAATATACTATAAAACATATTAAATAATAGCTATAGCATTCATATAGCTGCGTTGTCTATTTTACTATCGTTGTCACTTGGTACCGGATACCAATAACAAATTATTCTCTCACCGGTAATGACCATGGAATGCTCAGCATGTCAGCAACACATAAAGAGGGAAGAAAGCTTCATCGTGTGCTCCGATACCACATGTAAACAAACATTTCACGTACTTTGTACAATATCGGATCACCTGCGACCAGAAGAAGCGGACTCATGGACCTGTCCGGACTGCACTGCAAAAAAGAGGAAGAGGGGAGACAACACACATACTCCGGTACTCGGTTTAGCTTCTGATAATGTTACCTTTCGCAACAAAAGTCGAGTGCCACCAATATTAAATAGCTGCCCTGCTACCGGACAAGCCGATGTAATTAACTCCATTTCTTCAGATATTAGTATGCTGCGGCAAAATATTGGCGAAATGTGGGACTATATTAGATGTAGTTTTGATAACCTGAGTTCAAAATTAATGAACTTCGACTCTCGAATGAAGGCGCTTGAGGACCAAGCCTCCGAGAACGTTGCACTTAAGGCCAAGATTGTTAGTCTACAAATTCAAATTAACAACCAGGCACAATACTCTATGAGAAAGGAAGTAGAAATTTCTGGTTTATTTGAATCGCCAAATGAAAATCCCTATCATCTAGCGCTTACCACAGCATTGAAAATTGGAGTGGACTTAAAAGAAACTGACTTAGATTGCGTCTCTAGGGCTGGCCCTAAGCTGTTAAATAAGGAGAAGGGTTCAAGTAGCGATCAGGCATCTAGATCTCGTCCATTAGTGGTAGCTTTCACGCGGCAGGCCAAACGAGAAGAGTTTCTGAGGAAAGCAAAGGCACGACGTTTCCTGAAAAGTAAAGACATCGTCGAAAATGGAACTGATACGACGATATTTGTAAATGAGCGACTCTCTAATGACAACCGTCGTTTATTTCGAACTACTAGACAATTTGCCAAGAATTATAACTACAAACACTGCTGGGTTCGCAACGGTAACCTATTTCTTAGAAAAAAGGACTATAAAGAAGGGAGTCCTGCAATCCGAATTCAATCCGAAGATGATCTCGATCGACTTCTTGATGGATTCGTCCCCACATCAGGGAGCCCTGCAGCATCAAAGGTACCGACTGATTAGCCACAACAACGATGGTAGTATGCAACCTAGTATTTATAAATTTTACTGTCACTGTACTTTTTGTCAAATAATTCTATTCATTCTGTATTCTATATTCATTATCTTATGCGCACGTTACACTACTTCATTATTTTACATTACAGCTACTCATATGTTCCCATTATTCAATAACAATAATTACATCTATCAATCATCGGTACACGACCTCTCTCAATGCGACATATACCAGCTTTTCCTTCGTGCCTGTCTGTCAAAAGTAGCAATGGCATTTACTACTATATTGTTTAAAATAACTTATTTATTTACTGTTTTCCCATGGTTTCCGTAAACTTGTTGGATGAAATTGACAATTCTTTTAAGATAAAATGCCATAGTTTATCTACTCTGGAAAACTGTACTAAGATTTTGTCTAACTATAACTTAAAAGTTCTTAATTTAAATATCAGAAGTATCCAAAAGAACTTCGATAACTTCCTTGTCTTGCAGACTAGATTGAGATTAGATTTTGATGTGATTGTTTTCACGGAATGTTGGCTTAGCGATGGTTGTACAATCAGACAGATAGACGGTTATTCATCCTTTTGTTCCAAAAAGTATATTAATAAATCCGGTGGGGTCACAATTTATGTTAAAGATAAATGGCACGTGATCTTTTCTGAATTAGAAGTAGTTGAGGCAAATTGCATTCTTGCAGAGGTTCCTGGTAAGTTCTCTGTAATTAGTGTATATAGATCACCCAGTTTTCAAAATCCTGATAAATTTATTCACTCCATAGAATCAATCTTGAATTCAACCGCTCGTACTCCTTGTCTGATTTTCACGGGTGATATAAATATTGATATTTTGGGACAGGCAGCGGACAACCACTCCACCTCTGAATATCTAAATGTTTTGGCAGAACACGATCTTATTTCCACTTTCTACACACCCACGCATGGTAAGACCTGTATAGACCATATTTTCGTATCTGCTAAAAGCGAGGCTGAATCAATTGTCTGTTCCGCTGCCTTGACTGATCACGACATAACTATGGTTGGGATTATGTTAAAGTCTCCAAATCAATCTAATCCAGAGCGGTTCAGAACTACATTAGATTATGATTCAATTAGGACTGACCTTGAGATGGTGGACTGGTCGCCGATTGTCAATAGCACCGACCTCGAATATGCAGTGGACTCTTTCACTTCAATTGTGTCAAGCGCAGTGTCAAAACACACAAAAACCGTACGAATTAGCCGATCAAAATTAATTAGAAACCCTTGGATGACCCCCGGTCTGATCAGATGTTCGAAGCACCTCGACAGACTACACAATGATGTTCGTAGAGATCCCGAGAACGTTATCAAAAATTTAACCTATACCCGTTACAGAAATTTCTATAGAAATATACTTAGGAAACTTAAACGTGATTACTATAATGCTGAGTTAAGTCAGAACAATGGAGATCCTAGAAAGTTGTGGAATGCAATCAGGAGGATTACCCATAAAAGATCAACTACTTCTTCTTCCGAAGATCTAACAAAAATAAAATCTTCAGTTAAAGAGTCACTTAATCACTGCAACTCCTTTTTTGCATCAATAGGATATGAATTGGCAAGTTCTACTTCATCGAGATTAAAAGAAACTCAAGATTCGCTTGCCTCACAAATTACTCTTAACAATACCGTCCCTCTGAACTCCTTTTTCATGGAACCCACAGATGCACAAGAAGTTTTAAGTCTCATAAACTCACTAGATTCTAGCAGCTCCTCTGGAGCGGATGGTGTTAACAATAGATTGTTGCAAAATATCTCTCACATTATAGCAGATCCCCTCGCAGCAATATTTAACCTCAGCATTTCCTCGGGTTCCTTTCCGCAAACTTGGAAGACAGCTATAGTAATTCCCATATACAAAGAGGGTACAAAGGATAATCCTACTAATTACCGTCCTATATCGCTTCTAGTGACATACTCCAAACTTTTAGAGCGTATTGTTAATAAACGTTTTATCAAATTTCTTGAAAGTAACAATATGCTTTCCGAACGGCAATTTGGGTTTCGCCGGGGTAGGTCAACCGAGGATGCGGTAATGCTTCTTACCGAAACTGTAGTTGATCATCTTGATAAGGGCCGAAACTGTGTCGGCGTCTTTCTAGATTTAAAGAAGGCGTTCGATACGGTTTCAATTCCCATATTGCTAAAAAAACTAGAGGCTTTTGGGATCAGAGGTACGCCATTGAGCTGGTTCAGTAGTTATTTAATGAACCGTTTACAATGTGTCAGGATAGGTAGTCAGGTCAGTGACTCGAAGCATGTAGGCTTCGGGGTTCCTCAGGGAAGCATTCTAGGTCCCTCTCTTTTCATCGTCTATCTCAATAATATACTATCAACCTCCAAAGATTGTGAGATGATCTGTTATGCCGATGACACAGCAGTTATATTCCACGGGAGTTCCTGGCTAGAAGCTCAACAAAAGGCGGAGTCTGGGATGCGTATAATTTATAAGTGGTTAAATAAGAATCTTCTGACTTTGAATGCTTCAAAAACTAAATTTTTGTGTTTTCACAAAACATCACTCTCTGACCCTCCCACCATGTTATCAAATATTAAAGTTCATGGTTGTGACTATGCTCTTTCTTCTAATGGTTCAGATTGTGAATGCAACACTATTACTCGGGTGCATACGTTGCGGTATCTGGGAGTGGAAATCGACGAAAAACTGAATTTCAAGAGGCACATTTCAATAACCGCGTCAAGAACTCGTAAACTTATTCATACTTTCAAGTTGCTGAGGGAAGTCACCGAAGGCCCCCTGTTGAAAAAAGTGTACTTAGCTTTGTGTCAGTCTATCTTAAATTACTGTATTCTGGCCTGGGGTGGAATAGCAAAGTCGACCCTAATAGTACTGGAGAGAGCTCAGCGCGCTGTTCTAAAGGTGTCACTCAGGAAGCCACGTAGATTTTGTACATTTGACTTGTACAGGGAAGCAGATGTTCTAAGTGTTCGGAAGTTATTTCTGTTGCGCGCCACACTATACATGCATAAATGTGTCACAAGTTCATCTACATATAATGCAATGCTAGAAAAAAGAGTCTTTAAGATTCCTGTTACTGATACAAATACCACCTTTGCTCAACGATTTAAAGCATTTCTCTTTCCTCTAGTATACAACAGATTAGTGAATAAATGTGAAATAAAATGTTGTTGTAATTTCGAAGCAAGAAATCGTTTAAAATTATTTTTAATACAATTGGACTATGAGGAATCAGAAAATATAATTAGGATTATTTCTTAAAATTATAATAAATCGAACTTATAATACCAAATCTTCAGTAACTTGTAATTGAAATATGTTAGTTTTACTTTCCACAACATCACTCTATACAATATATATATATATATCTCACACACTCACACACACAAACTCATTTCATAAATGCACGTGCGCTTCAAATACTATTGGATAAAGATTACTTTATTTGAATTCATGTTACATGAATGCACTCTTGTGGATTGTAGCTTCTATATCTATATTTTTTCTTTGTATAACTTTAATGAATTAAATTCCCCTCTACTTTATTTATTTTATCATATATAAAATTTATATAATGTAACATTTTTCTCGCCGCAACGCAACATATTTTTTTAAGGTACTTTTTAAGAACTATAACTATGTATTCTACTGTACTCATTTGACGCCCACGACACAGGCCTAGCCTAGTGTGGGGTCAGTGCAACTCGGATCTGTTTTAAACCTATTTTTCGAAATAAAGTTATTATTATTATTATTATTATTTGTTACAGTTTCCTGTAAAGGTATCGTTTGCCCTTATAATAAATAAATCCCAGGGACAAACTTTCTCGATCTTTGGCATCGACCTAAGAGAAGAATGCTTTTCTCATAGCCAATTATATGTTGCACTTTCTCGAGTAGGATTCCTAAAAATCAATATATTTTGTTGCCATCTACGAATACCACAGCCAATATAGTATACAGCCTTAAGGTAGACATATTGGAAACTAAAAAGTAAAACCTATTAAATTAAATTAATATAAAGTCTCGAAATATATGTTATATATATTAAAATAAATGTAAAAAAGAAATGTAAAAATAAAACTAAAAACAATATAAATAAATAAAAAATAAACTTTCCGATTGTAATTAGGGTTATGGATAAAAACTAATAAAAAAATATATAAAATATATAAAAAATAATAAAAAAATTTGTCTGAATAAATGCTACTTAAGAAAAACTATTTAAAAAACTCTCTAAAGATACATTTACTCTTCATTTATCCCAAAATGTTTAAAAAATAAATGTCCACCCGTGCGAAGCCGGGGCAGGCCGCTATATAATATATATAGAAAGAATTGATTCGAGGTGATAGTGAAGAGTCCGAAAAACACGTGGATGCGGTTAATTCGTAAGACTTATAGTTCACATTTATTTATTTATTTTATAAGGAACGCCAACAGCATTAACAAATAAATAAATAATAAATATTGTTGGACAAATTACACAGCGCCATCTAGCCCCAAAGTAAGCGAAGCTTGTGTTATGGCTAGATACTAGAAAACTGATAAACATACGTAAATACATTTTTTTTTTTTGTAAATACATACTAAATACATAGAAAATACCCAGACCAAGACAAACAGACATGTTCATGCACACAAATGTTTGTCCTGTGTGGGAATCGAACCCACGAGCGTTGGTGTCAAAGTAGCGTAACAGCGCGTTTCACTACTGCGCCACCGTCCTCGTCAATACAATTTCATATCTATAATAATCAATATATCATAATATATAATCAATACATTAAATAAGTGCACATAAATTCAATTTCAGTTTAAATCAATTCTGATGTATATGCCAACGACAGGCGGACACAACATTCACAGATAAAGTAAAAAATTATTCAATTGTAAAATTATTGTCAATTCAAATTCAATCTTATCAAACAAAATATTTATGAATAATATAAATTTTGTTCTTATTATTTTGACGATTTTTACCTACTGTGAAATTAAAACTCGTTTTTTTCTATCATGTAACATATTTATTGAATTAAAATATTTACTCTCATTATCTATACATTGTTGACATCTAATCGGAAGTTTATTTATGTCTTTGCGATAGAACTGTGAGGATCTAGATCCGACAAACTCTGTGAAAGCATTTTATACTACCTCCTGGGAAGAAATATTTTTACCACGTAAAAAACTGCCCTAATCACGAAAAAAAAAGTCATCACGAAAAAAAAGTCATCACGAAAAAAAAATTCATCACGAAAAGGTAGTCAGTTGGAGCAAGGTCTGGCGAGTACGGAGGATGACCTATGGTTTCTAACTGCACCTTCTGTAGAGTTACAATGGTTTCTCGTGTAGTGTGTTATTGCTTGACTAGACCTAAGAAAGCTATAGTGAATAATATCATGAAGAGATCACCAAATTACCATTACCTATTTATTGATAAAACTTTAGGGCACTGTTGCAGCGTTTGACCTGGGGTCAGCCATTGCATTTTTCGCTTATGGTTATCGTAAAGAATCCGATTTTCGTCACATGTCACAATTCGATCCAATATTCCTTCATTTCTGTACCGATTCAACAAGACAACACAAGTTTCAACACGCGTTTCTTTCTACAGATCAGACAAATCATGAGGCACCCATTTTTCATATTTTTTTTATCTTATTGATTTAATGCAAATAAGTCAATATAGTAACTAACGTAACGTTAAACCACGCCGCTAATCTCTGGGTATTTTAACTCGGATCGGCTTCCACCATCTCCTCCAATTCAGCGTTATTCACCTGTGTGCCCACACAGGCGGTCTTCAAGTCAAAGTTTCCATTACGAAAGCGTTTAAACCAAAAACGCACGGTGTGTTCATTCGCAGTCTTCTCTCCAAACAGAACATTGATATTGCAAGTCGTTTCCGCCGCGTTAGTTCCGCGTTGGAACTCGCATTCAAAAATTACTCGGATTTCGAAGTATCCATCTTTTCCGTCTAAGCTGAATTAAAAAAAATCAATTGAAATTCGAAAATCAAATGTTGCACACTTTTTAAAAGAAACCCCTCATAGGTATCATGTGAAAAAGTTTCACTTAAAAATCTCACACCATGAAGGTTTAATGTCAATTTAATAGATCTATTACTATAAAACGGCAATTTCATACTTTAAACCCCTATTATTAATGTAGTGGCTGCCGCATATATTGTATCGTTGCATTGAGTTGTGTAGCTAATATCTGTGGTAGATATTCATTACTGTTAAGATTCTGATAAGATCTTTTTAAAAGTTTGTTTTAAGTAGATATTTACGTTATGATACCTCTATTTCTTCAGTTTTGTCCTGGTATCGTTAACTTCTATTGGTTGTGCTATCTATATCCTTAGTTTTTTATAATATTGCATCTTCAAAGTCACGGAATGCCGTTATGGGGCATATTATATTCTCAGATGACAATGAAAAAGAAAACGTAGCGTAAAACGGCGCCCATACGATGTACCCACGATCTAGCGAAGATCACGGGGATTCGATGGCTGCAACCAGCACATGACTGAAAATTGGAAAAACCACTTAACTTTTGATCCTAAACTATTTAAAAAATATAAATCTGTTTAATAGTCCTCTAATTCTCTCACAAGGTTTTCTTTTAATTTCATTGTGTATTTAGTACTTCTGTAATTTTGTTAAAACCTTTGTGAGAAGAATAAACGTTATTATATTATTATTTATTTTTTTTGTGTGCAAAATTGAATTTGCTATTGCAATATATCTGAATATTTAACGACAAATTATTGAAAATATATATTTTTTATACTTCTCATATAGTATACCTGCTATAGTCTAACGCTTGCAATACAGGAAGTATCGCTAGTACGTTGCCACTCTCGCTAGTTACTCCGTAGGAACTTACTGGTTCACTCACTCACAGCAACACAAGAACTCTACAGATAGTTGTTATTTGGCTGTGGTTTTATATGAGGTGAGAGTACTTCACCAGTAGGGTTACTCTGATCCACCCTGACTCTCTTAAAACATACAGAGCAAGACGAACAGACATGTAAATTGTAGGCACATGTTTACTCTATGTAAGAATCGAACCCACGAGCGTTTGTATCAATGGCATTACTAACACTGCGCCATGACGTTTATACTTTAAAGAAGTTTATACTTTTTAACTTTTATATACTTACTGCCGAAAAGCAAAAAGAAGTAAAGTAAGAAGTATTATCCTGTAATAGAAATTCTACTCTACTCGCACTCCACTACCAGGCTCGTCAAACAAATAACTTTATTTCTGTTTAATATGTGAATTACGAATTCTATCTACAACTTCACGCCCTTGCAGGGTAGGCAGAGAGAACCGAGCGCCACGTGACTCGATCCTTACAGACCTCACTCGCTTCTTTCACATTCATTGCTCTTCTCATGCACGCTCGCCGGTTTCTAGGCCACCTGACATCGCCTTCTGACAGAACACGACCAATTTGGTCATGGTAGATAAGTCTTACCCTTCCTCGCCTCTGAATCCTTCCACTTTGGCGTTGTATATCTGCTTCGTCATTCTTTCATACAGCATTCTTTCTACATGTCCGAACCAACGGAGCATGCCTCTTCTTATTTTAACATTAACATTTAATTAAGAATTCATTAGTAAAATAGTTGTCATTCTACTGCCGTGCCATTGACATTATTGTATTTTTGTGATTTACAATAAAAATCTTAAAAAATCCACGCATTTGAGATAATTTTAATATGATGTTTTTTGGATTGTTTTTTAGAATTTGTTGTAGAATTTTTCTTTCATCCACAAAACTATTTTAAAAGGAATTTTGTTATCAGAATATGTGTAAATAAGAAAAAGAAGTTTCTTAGCGTTATCCCGTTTTCCTATTCCATTAGGATTGGCGGGATTCGCTACCTAAGCCTACGAATTTGGCGAAGATACTTATTTTTAAATGAAACGACCGCTGTCAGGCCTCCACAACCCAAATGGGAAACCAGAGGTTTCTTAGGCAAGGTCACATATCTTATGATATACATGTAATTTCTCGAACATGCGGGTTTCCTAAGTTTTCCTTCATCGGCGAGGAAGTGATTACTACAAATATGTACTCCAAAATCCAAAAACACAAATTTAGTGGTAGATGCCAAAATTTGAACCGGGGTCCAGTTGGTCAACAGGACGGTTATTTATCCACTGGGCTATCACTCCACAATATGTTATTAGAAAATATTGTAACACATTTGTAAATTATGGATTACGTAGGTAATTTACAATCTAATCTAATTAGAGTCGAAAAGTTGTTAAACTATATGGGTGTTGTTTCCAATGAAATGTTTTCAATTTAATTCGCATTTACGCGGTAATCAATATACGTTACGAAATCGTTTTTTTTTTCAATACAATAATTCAAACTATTTGAATCCATGCAAATTACGATTTCGGGTCAGAACGGTTTCTTCTTCTCAATTCCTGAAATTACGCCATTTTGACTCGAAATATTCTCTAGAGCTTGTAGACTCGTGATTTTTTTTCCGACGTGTACATTTATTATATGTAAATTGCAAAAAATACGTAATTTTAACAATAGTAGATTTTATAGTGCGTGTATTTAATTTAAAATTTAAATAATGAAGAACGTGAAGATTAAATTGAAAAACACACTATCGCTTTACGGCTTGTATTGAAACTTTAGGATTTTGTCTGAGAACCCAGAATTTTTGAAAGTAGAATATAGAATTAAGAAACCTTTGATAGGCTTCTAAACTAAAAACTTGTGCTGTATGGGCATAGAGCCTTTGCCAGTACCCCTCCGGACTAAAAGTAACAAAAGAAATACGTATTCTGCTTCCGCGCAGGTCCTTTCGTATATGAATTAATATGAAATTTTCGCGCTTCGCGTTATCGTAACGCTAGGCGTAAGAGGGGACATTTGAAAAATTAAACGTTTGCGGCGTGGAGGGTTTTTTTTCTCCCGTCCCAGGTATAATCCAAGCCATCCTTTCCCATGTTGTATACTCATCAGCCCTGAAAAGGCAATTTCCAACGTAAAGTCAGTCAGTCTACAAATAACACCAACCCACAGCCGCGCAAGCGGGTCTTAGAATACTCAAGAGCTGTTTGCCCTCAAGTTCGATTCGAGTAAAGAACCACACTCGAAGTTCGCACGCATCCTCATCCTTTAATAGCGCAAGATACAATTGACTGACTGACTGAAGCTCATTGCCTGGTGAGAACAAATTTCAGATCATTTTTGACTTCAGTCGGTAGTCACCTTAAGTTGATCAAATTGTTATTTTATTTTAAAAGTATTTAAGTTTTACACATAAATGAAACCACAGAATACAAATAAAATATATAATGTACTCAAAAACCAAAATTGTAATTGTCATAAATTGCAAATAAAAAATGCATTAACATTGGAAACAAATTGCTCCATTTCACATAAATAATAAAATATATATTAGATATAAGGTAGAGATTACGTCGAGATTATCGTGACAAATAAGCTTTAAAGAAATTACAGCTAAATTCGCACAGTAACTAAATAGAAGATCTGGTGGGTCGACCTGTTGGCCTAAATGTTGGTCAATTTGCCTTAAGTGTTGGCTCAAATCAATAGGGCAGCTTAATCTTTGTTTTTTGTTGAATTATAATTAAATGCGATAATCGAAGGTGTTAACCTTGCCAATAAAAGCTAAATTATTGTTTATTTACAGATAAATTACGCTTTATTTGTAATTTGTAAAACAAACAAAAAATAATGTACCCTGATAAACAAAACGTGAGTAACAAAGATTCTTTGGAAAGCGATAGTAACGTTCCTCGATATTGCGAAAATTTTGGAAATAAATTGTACTTTATGTTATTTTTCTTACGAAGCTCAATGGTGTAAAACCTGAACGCTGGATTGGAAACTAACTTGGATGAACGTTTGATCATCATTGGTCATATTGATTATATCACTGGCAAACATTAATGCCCAAAAGTTGGAATGGGAAATCGGTGGATAAAAAAACTGTAAACAAAAAATGCACAGTCCGCAATACTGAAAAAAGGCTAATACAATTGATAATATAAATTAATATCAAAATATACCCTAATTTGTGACTTAGTTAGAAATTCTACATTTAAAGTAATTTTAAGATTTTAATTATTTTCATTTTAAGACTTTTATCCCAAAATTATGAACACAAATAAATGACATCGAATTTTCCAAATGTAATAATCACAATATAATGTGTAGTATAAATTAAGTAATACCCGTAGATGAGAAATTACGACATTTATAAGAATATAAATTATGGCTTACATTTAATAAAAGACGGACTTTATTCGCTGAAGGTTTTAGGTCCACATTCAAAAGATCAGGTATAACGACTTACATCTTATAAAACTGATTACATTTTTCGTAACTGGGCTTACATCATATAAAAAGGCTATATTTTCACTAATCTCTCAATTTACGTGTTGACAATTTTCAATATGAGCTGTATTTCAAATTACCAATTCAAATATACATGTATTCTAACAATTCTGATTATTCCTCGATTTTAAATCACAACCAGTTCCTTCAACTCGGAGATTACATTATATAAAATTCTATTAACAAGCTATTTTTATTTATTGTAAGAATTTAATATATTGCGTAAATTAAGAGACTGTTTCTGCTTTATTTACAACTGAGTATATTTTTGTTTAATAATATTTTATATCATTTGTCAGTTACGAGTCAGCCCTAGGCTAAATGAGTAAGGCATTATAGGCATATTCTAGTAAACTGTGCGATTTAGCCAATCGTCTAAGGAGAACGTGGCATAGCCTCCGCCCGACGATCTCGCCTGGAAGATATCTGAAATAGAAAAATATGAATTAACATTACGTCTGACATTGGCGCGAATGCAACAAGTTAGTAAGCTAGTGCTATGTTCGGGAGTTCTGCAGAAATATTTTGTTCATTTTAAATATGTTTTTCACTTAATTACTGTTTTTTTTTTCTTTTATATCAGATTCACAATTTATAACAATAACTTATTTCTTATAAATATTAAACAATGAAATACTGCAAAATACCCAAACACGAAGAAAAGTGTTATCCTTTGCAAACAGTTTTTATATTCAAAAACAAAATATCTCGAACTCATTTTTCTAAGTTTTTGAACACGAATCAATGTTCTTGTTTACGATGAATTTTTAAATTCAACACTGTTGCAAAAGATGTAAATTCAAACGCTATACCGAAGTCGCTCATATAAAAACGAGATTAAATTAATAAATAATGTCTAAATTAATTAATAACGTCATAATAGTCGTCGTGAAAAGTGTCTAAATAATAAAAAGCGTATGCGACTCCGGAGAAGCGTTAGTCAGTGCGATAATATCGCTGTACATTGACCATATACTTGAATAACGACGTCGCTTGTCGCTCGGCGTCTCCTCACTGGTTCCATTGCAGCTCACGCTCGAGATTTTCTGGCGGTTCGTTGTTCTCTGTTTAGTTTTGATTAATTATTATATGGTAGAACGTTTTGTTATTGACTGTACACCACTAATTCATACTGTCATTTATCTATGTATTTACATATTGACGCCAGGTACCTCGCCGATAGGCAGAGAACTGAGCGCCACAAGATGCGGTCCGTACACACCTTGCTAGCTTCTTTAACATTAACTAGCTCTTTTCAAGCTCATCAATTCCTAGACTCTGTCATTTCTACGTTGATTTTATAGGACTCTGAGAATAAAGTCGGGTACTACCTCGGATAAAGTCTTACTGTAGTTGTAAAAAAATCTTTATTCTTTAAGGCAGTGGTTCTTAACCGGTGGACCGCGGACCACTGGTGGTCCCTCGAAGCACAAAAAGTGGTCCACGATGCCATTCTTAAAATGAGATTAGATCGGGACTTGACTCGGATAAAACTAGTATTAATTAATAGCGTTTATCTTGAAAATTTTTGGAGCCTAAAAACATTTTCTTTCCCAATGATTTGAGAAATTGCTATACGTTACTCAACTTTGTTTTCATCAACATATCTATGCCGATATGAGTTCTCGGTGCTTCTAATAATTAAAATTGAATTAATTAATAATTATAAACAGTTAGTGGTCCATAGCAAGCCAGAAAAATTGTCAAATGGTCTCTCGCTACTGAAAGATTAAGAGCCACTGCTCTCGTCGAGTCCCGACTGCCATATATATGGCACTCGCTTACGACATATATATGGAGTAACGGAACCACCGGGCCTGAACGGGAATATATTAATAAAAAAAATAGAGAATTATCCCAATAAGACATCTTTTACAGTTAACATTAAGCTTACATGTTTATACCTGTATCTTTATATATATTATATGATACCTGTATCTGACATTTTTTATTCCTGTGTCAGTTGGTAACAATTTATATATTCATAGAACAAAAGTGAAGCCTTTCACACTGACCAACCTCATTTTACTTTACATACACCTGCATTAACTTACTTTGAAACTATACTTTTAAAGACTACCCACTAGCGTCCCTCAACAGACGTTGTCCTCCCTTACAAACAAAGTTCTAGAATCCAATTGTGAATCAAAACCATCAAAAATCTGTCGTTTAGGAGTTCAGGTGCACACGTACAAGAGAATTATATATTTATATATGTATATATATAACGGTATGTCCACTCACCTATCATGGTCTTAAGCCGCACAGAGCACATAATGAAGTCATCGAATTGGATGTAACCGTTCGAGGAGCCATACCTTAAAAAAAATTGGTTGTATTAACTAAACAATCAGTTACAAAAACCAACAAATTTGTCAAGGCCGGAGGCGAAATGATTAGTAATTTTTTTTTTATGCAACTTCGGAAAGCATAAGGCCTAAATGATGTAAAGCGGTTACCATAGCATATAAACGCTTGCAATACATAAAGTATCACTCGCGCGATGCCACCTATGCTGCTAACACAGCAACTCCTTGAGAGCTTACTGGTGACACTCACACGTAGAAATACAACAACCCTCAGGGGAGTTGTTATTTGGTTGCGGTTTTCTGTGAGATGGAGGTACTTCCGCAGACGAGCACCTTTGATGCGCCCTGCCTCTCTTAAAAAGTCTTTAACACTTTATAGTTATTCACATCACTAAACAAGTTATATTATTTGCACAGTCATCATCATCACCCTCGTTGAAGAGGAATATAATATTTGCGCTGCGGTTAACAGCGGCGACTTTGACACCAACGCTCGTGGGTTCGATTCCCACATAAGACAAACATTTGTGTGTTCCCGAAATGAATGAAACTAACGTTAGAACGCAACAAGTAATTAATTAAAATTAACATTAACTAGGATAACCATAATCTTCTTGTTCTTAGCGTTAACCCGTTTCCTAATCTATTAGGATTGGCGGGGTCCGCTACCCAAGGCCAAGGATTTGGCAATACGATTCAGAAACCAAGCGCCAGTCGCCGGTTTGAGTGTTTCAAAACGAATCAACGCCTACCAAAGTGAAGCGATCCAGAAGGGGGGAGAAGATTTTGATCGCGCGCTTTTTCTATTTGACTGGCAATTCCTTTACAGAGCCAAAGAAGCATCAACGCCGAATGGTATACTACCAAATGCTTGGCAGAAGTTTTCTCTGTTGTAAGCAACAAGCGACCAGCTCCGCGGGCTACTGTTCCATCACGACAACGCGACCGCGCACACCGCGCTCTAAACGAGGGACTTCCTGGACAGCACGCCAGTGACCCTCACAGCCCTGAACTAGCATCCACCGCGTGACTTCTTTTATACCCGAAAATAAAAAATCAGCTCATAGGGATACAATTTTCGTCGCCGGAAGATGTGCTGTCAGCGTTCGAGCAGGCTGTGAATGAGGTGTCTGCGGTAGACTGGAAAAGTGTTCGAAAACTGGTTCATATGCATGAACCTTTAGAGGCTAGTGGACAGTGCTTTAGTACTAGACGCCAACGCACGTAGGTTCAATTCCCACACGGCACAAACATTTGTGTGTATGAACAAGTCTGTTTGTCTTGGTCTGGGTATTTTTAAGAGAGGTACGGTGCATCAAAGTAGCCCGTCTTTCCACCTTTCTGGAAGGTTGTTGTGTTCCTGCGTGTGAGTGAGATCATCAGAAAGTACGGTAGCCGCTTTACATCAGGTGGGCCGCATTCTTGTATGACTTTAGACGTTGTATAAAAAAAAAATATTGACAGTTTGGGTCATTTATTGTGTCATTCGCGAACAAAGTCCCTCGTTGCGCAGGCCTTGAGCTTAATGGTATCTGTTACTTTTGTAAATAGCTAAGTATATTACAAACTTTAAAAGTTTGAACTGAAATGTTATTGCAATACTTTCTGTTATGGTAAAGCTGATTCACATAACTGCATTTTGAAATATAATGAGGATAATGGTGCTGATTGTGCAAACACCCAAATATTTATACACAATATTCTTAAGTAATCTCGTGTGCAATACTGAATAAAATAACTTGACGAGCTCGGTGGTTCAGTCGTCAATGACGCGACTTTGACACCAACGTTCGTGGGTTCGATTCCCGCACAAGGCAAACATCTGTGTGCATGAACATGGCTGTCTTGGTCTGGATGTTTTAAGAGAGGTAGGGTGCATCAAAGCAGGCCGTCTGGGGAAGTACCTCCACCTCACAGAAAACCGCTCCCGACGTTATATACCGTGTAGTTACCGTAGCGTATAGACCCTTGAAACACCAGTAACGTCACTGTTGTCGATAGTACGAAAACCTCTTCAAGTCTTTTTGGAATAACCTCATGCTGTGTTGGAAAAAGCTTAACTTTCATAGAACATACATGGTGTTGTTTTTTGTAATCCATGGGGTCCATGAAGGAAATAAGCTAGGGAGAACTAATGAGACCGATTTTGCTTAGTAACTCAATTCACCGCTAAGGGTCAGGGAGTAAAGTAGAACGCGCAGCTCTTATTGGCTAGTTCACGGATCAACATCGCGGCGCTTATCAGCTTATTGGTTAAAATGTCCTCCCAGTAAGCTCGAAACGCTGAGATATATAGGCGCTGAAACACTACATTTTTATAAGCGCGGAGTGCTTTCATGTGCAACCAGTGGCATATTGGTTTGTGATGGGGTCCCTAGTTTTTTGTGCAGGTAAATATGGATAGCCTGCACGTCACTGTGAGTGAGTAATAAAAGAGGTGACTCACCGATGAGCTAGGTTGTTGAGGATGTGAGCGTTGACAGTGTACCCGGCGGAGTGCAGCGCGTCGCGGAGGTGGTGGGCAGGGATGGCGCCCCGGCCTTCCGTGTCGTACAGGCGGAACACCTCCTGGAAAAATAAATAAAAAATAGAGACTAGAATTAAAACCAGTTGAGAATGCGCAAGCTTGCATTGCCAGAGGAACACCTGGCTCTAGCATATAATTTTTTTTTTTTTTTTAAACTTTGTCGGATATTTTGACCATGTTCCTTAAGAAATATGATATTGGTTTTTAAGACACTCCTATTCTACTTTTTAAGTTACTTTAGAAATCTGAAATAAAAATTCAAATTTTTTGACCAAGTTCCAGAGATAGGAAGTTGGTTTTCAAACATTCCTATTCTACTTTTTTATGCTGAATCCGAATCTGAAGTCAAAATTCGAATATTCGAAAAAAAGCGACAGACACACATAGACAAACATATAGATTTCATATAGGAACGGTGTTCCTGAATATGTAATATATGTATATCTTCACACCAGGTCCCTTGCGGGGTAGGCACTTCAGTCATCATTTTTTTTTCATCATTTCAGCCGAAGGACGTCCACTGCTGAACATAGGCTTCCCCCTTAGATTTCAACAGCGATCCTGCCGCTTGCATGCATTGGCTTCATGCGATCTTCACTGGATCGTCGGTTCATCGGGGCCGTCATACATCTGCATTTCGTGGTCACCATTTGGGAAACTTTCTGCCCCAACGGCAATCGGTTCTCCGTGCTATGAGGCCTACCGACTGCCACTTCAGCTTGCTGATCCTTAGAGCCACGATATTAACTCCAGTTCTGCTACAGATTTGCTCATTTCTAAATCTATCATGCAGAGAAACTCCGAGCATTTCTATGTCCATCTGTGCAACCTTGAGCTTCCGTATGAGGCATAGTAAGGGACCACGTTTCTGTGCCGTAAGTCATCGCTGGCAACCCACTGGTGGAAGACTTTCGGGAAATTCCAGATTTTTTTTATACGTCGGGAGGCATACAAGCATACGGCCCACCTGATGTAAAGCGGTTACCGTAGCCTATAAATATTTGCTATACTTTAAGCATTACTCGCGCGATGCCACCTCTGCTGCTAACACAGCAAATCCTTAGGAGCTTACTGGAGACCTCACACGAAGGAGCACAACAACCCCCTAGGGAGTTATTTGGCTGCGGTTTTCTGTAAGGTGGAGGAACTTCCCCAGACGGGCTGCTTTTATACGCCCTACCTCTCTTAAAAATCCCCAGACCAAGACAAACAGAAATGTACATGCACGCAAATGTTTGTCCTGTGTGGGAATCGAACCCACGAGCGCTGGTGTCAAAGTAGCGTAACACCGCGTTTCACCACTGCACCACCGAGCTCGTCATAATTAGGTATCGCGACACGTAAGAGAAACATGTCTGTTTTAAACTATTTGAAGATACTAACCCTCCACTTCCTCAGATCGATCCACAGAGCCTTGAATTCGTCGAAGCCCAGGCCGCCAGAGTTGTCCTTGTCCAACATTGTAATCATGTTTTTGCATATGTTTTCTGAGAAACCATTGCCTTTTAATTCTGTAAAATGATAACAACCGTTAAAGCCACTATAATTTAGGATTTATATGTCACAAAGTCGCTTGGCATCAGATATAATCATTATTTCGATATAAAAATTAATCAAATGTATAAGGCATTTTCATGAGTTTCAATTACATAGGCGGATGGTAACTGCTTTCCATTAGCCAGGCAGTACTTTTGGTTGTCACCGTAGAGGTATACAATAAACGCTATGTAGGTAATTTGTACTTTGGCTGTAATTAGAAACTCAATACCTTCACTTTTATACAACTAAGGCGACAAATAAGCTTACAGCCTGCCTAATGGTTTAAAACGAATTGAAACCCATAAAAATGCGTTTTATATTTGATTTAGTGAAGAGTTTTAGTTCATAAGTGCAAACATCACGATCCACCAAACTGAACAAATACGTCGAGGAACATTAGTCACAAATAAATAAATAAATAATCATCCTCTGATACAAACTGATCAAATGAATTGATAAAATTGTATCGAATGCATTTTTTTTTACTTCTACGACCCACATTTCTCTCGCAAATTTGTTCAGTTTCGTAGCGTTATGTCTTGAGAGGTTTGCACATATGTACTAAATAAATACACAATTAGGGGTCGAATTTTGACTTAGGGGGTGGTGTACATATTAACAGATACACCGCTAATAGGCAACATCTTACAATCGCTTTATTTAGTTGAATAATACGATAAAAACATATTTTTAAACACAAATATAAACGAAACTTGTCAATCAATCGATTTACCAAATTGAGAATAAATCCTTTTTACATCAATTAACCAAAATTTGACATTTTATACAGAAAAGGCTTTTATATAAGCCGTAGTGCAAGATTTCCGGTATTTTCGCTTAAAAGTGTCGCTATATAGTAGTAACATAGTTTATATACTTTATTTACATATATAAACATGTCTGTTTGTCTTGGTCTGGGTGTTTTAAAAGAGGTAGGGTGCATAAAAGGAGCTTGACTGGGGAAGTAAGTCCGCATAACAAAAAACCGCAGCTAAATAACAACACACTGAAGGGTTGTCATGTTCATACGAGTGAGTAAGGTGCTGTGCTAGCGCAAGCGATGCTTCCTGTATTGCAAGGGTTCATACTACGGTAATCACTTGTAACAAAAACAAAACACTTAAATAGAAACTTTATTACTCTTTGTACATAGAGACCCTTCATTCGGAATGTCATGTCAAAATTTATCACGTCACGAAAAATTAATGTACCTAAATTTTAAATACGTAATAAAATTTGTAGACTGTCCTTTCTTCTGCTCGGACGTCTATAAATTTATAATTGACTTCTTCCCGCACTTTTAACGCGTGACATTGTTGTTATACTTGAAATTTTTACAATTCAGTATAAAAATAGTTTTATGTGTCAATTTCGATAGTATTTTGTAACATAAGTGCAGTGAAATTATACAGTAATGAAAAAATTCAAATATAACACGTTTATGCACTTTTTGGAAGACGTGAATAAGAAAACCTTGTAAAAATCACTATCGTTTTACGGGTGGTATTTAAACTGGGTTGATTGGTTCTAGGTACCCTTCCCAAGTATTTTTTCAGCACAGTTCCTGACGCTGGAACATAGAATTAAAATAGTTCTAAACTGAAAACTTTGATGTATGGGCTAAATCCCTTTGCCTTTCCCCTCGGGGATACAAAAAAAACAAAAAAATATATAATTTAAAAAAATTAAGATACATTAATTTTTCGTGTCGTGATAAATTTTGACATGACATTCCGAATGAAGGGTATCTATGTACAAAGAGTAAAAAAGTTTCTATTAAGTGTTACACACTTTACATCAGTTGGCCCGTATGCTTGTATGCCTCCCGACTTTGTATAAAAAAACGAAATAAAAAGTTTGGAGAACATTATTAAATGTTGGATGTGATGTAAAAATACCTGCATACTGATAAATTCGTTTTTGATGAGGTATTTATTTATTGCTGTTCACGAATCTAATTATTTTACAGGTCTCGGTTCACGATTGTACAATAAAATACTTCAATTCAAATTGAATTCAAATTTTTTTTTGTCTTTTTTGTATGTGCGTATGCTTATTTTATCGGAAATAATCAAGCGGGTTTCCTCACGATGTTTTCTATCACCGCCGAGCAAGTGATAATTACAAATATGTACATAAATCCGAAAACACAAATTTAGGATTTGAAACGGGACCTGTTGCTCTACTGTTCTGTTATTGGAAAATATGACCTTGATTTGTTGATCTTAAATTTAATGACGAGATATATTTATTTTATAAACATCCCACTTACACGGCACTAAGCACCTTAATTAAATTTCATAAATGATAATAGAAAGCACTTGTAAAATGTTGCCTGTAAAATAAAAAATATAGTATTTTTTATCCAAAAACAGACTGAGATCGATTTTTATTTAGTATTTTTTCTGGTATGACAAAATTATTAAATATATATAATAACTTTGTCAAGTTTTCATAACAACTTAAAATATTTTATGGAAATGGAGGTGATATAATTTGTGTGTTTAATAATCTATATAATGAGAAAAACAAAAACATATTTTTAAATGCCCATTTTTGTATACAAAAAGTCGTATATAATTAAAACATGCAACAAAAAGCGGAAGAGAAATGCAAGCGCTCACCAAATGATGGATAACGCTTACATTTCTAGTGGTTAGAAGCTTATATTCACGTAAAATAATGCTCAATTACATTCTAAAAATTTACAAAAAAAAAAGTAAAATTACATTATTTTACATAAATACACAATAAAAACATAAAATTATTTATAAAAGTTTACAATTCTGGAAATGTCCTGAAAAAAAATGTGTAAAACATGAATCCAAAAACAGACATTTATCATTTAACATTATCCTCCATTTCTATAAAAAAGAAATCAAGATAAGTGTAGAACATGCACCCGCTTTCAGGAGTCCTGTAAAAACTAAAAAGACACATAAACAAAATATATTTTACAACCACTCTTATTGAAAAAATAATCATTTATTCTATCAACAAATCAGAGTTGATGAATCAGAGAATGTCTTCACATCAAATCCATTGCGCGGTAGACAGAGACAACCGAGTGGCTCGGTACTTATACACCTAACTCGCTTCTCTAACATTCTCAACACTTTTCGTGCATGCTCGCCTGTTCATAGCCTCATGACATCATCGTCTTATAAAATACGAGTAATTTAGTAGTGGTATGTAAGTAGAAGAATGTTTTCTACAAAAATATTTAACACCGATCATTTAATTGACTAGAAATAAACTTTATGATCATAAAATTTACATATAAATAACCTGTATGCGCATGGTTTTAAACCACCTCGATTAAAACAAAAAACCGCACTGACACATGTGCTACTGCTCGGCTAATATTAATATTACGAGTATAATGCATAACTCTTGTCACTGCGACTTCCTAGTATATATCTGAATATATTACGTTTTTTTCATAAAAATTCAATTCGTTTTAAAAAGATAGCGATTAGAGAACCATAAGTCTGTGATTCAGGAATAAATCGCGTATACCTAATCTTTGTATTGCATGTTTTTATTGTGTTCGCGTGAATTATTTCCAGCCATATTTTGCAGTTAAATATTCATCAATCAAGTCTTTATGACGACACCATTTTTGTCGCGGTTTTAGGACCTCTTTTCACGCAAGGTGCAATATCCAAACGTACTACTCGGTATTATAAATTATTGTATTGATATGTACTCTAAACGATTTCAGAAAAGGGCTATATTGGAAAGTTATCGCAGCATTTATATAGGCAATAGCGAAATGCTAATAAATTAAAATTACAGTATACAATCGGTAAAAAGGGAGGCTAAGTCTCTTCTTAGCCTAGCAGTCATCGCAGCACACATCGAATCGGCAGCTCTAAAGCCGGTATCATGGTGCTCCTGACCAAAGGCGGATAAGAGACCTATTTGGGCTCCAAACGTAGTACTTGGTACACGCCTTGAAAAGCAGAAACCTTTCCCTCGAGCTGTAACATGCTTCGCTCTATTGCGCACACCGATTTCTATTAAAAACAAGTTTCAACTCTTTAAGGTGATTGATTGTCAAACTGAACACTCATGAGTTCGATCCATCGAACTGACGCTCACAAGGATCTTATCGAAAAAATGGACCGTTTTACCGACATATACGATAGCAATCCTTTCGTTTTTAGCAGTGGATTGGACATTTATTATACCGGCGAATTTGATATTTATTTAGCGTTGCATTGGATGTTATTTTAGCGGGAAACTTGATGTTCATTTCAACACTGAACTTTGTAATTTGTTTACAATTTTTGGGACCTGCATTATTACACTTTTTGTTTATCATTATTTGTGGCCTAACAATGCGAATACAGGCGACATAATAATACCTTGCGAATTTGGTTGCGGCTGCGTCAAATGTACTTGCTCATTTCCCTGCTGTTGTTGGACTTGTTGCAAATCAATGCCGATTTCCTTGCAGATCGGCGCGCATAGAGCGCACAGCAGCTGTTCCAGGCAGTTCTGCTCCTGAGGGGGGGCAGACTGAGTCCCCCTACCGCCACCCCCTCCGCCGTCGTACGCACCCCCGTGACGCATGGCAAGTTCTGTCCGATTTACAGGAAATTTTAATTACCTACTCATGTCTTTTTTGATTATAGAAGTCATTTTGTAATCAGTAAAATTGATCCAAACAAAACGCAATCATGTGGTTTGCATTTTTTATGGAAAGACTATGTTTCGTAGGAATTGAATCGAACAGTGTAGTTTATCAACGTCTACATACATGCTAGTCGGTTTCTGGTTTTAGGTTATGGGCCAATTGCCCTTTTCAACACATTTCCCATTTCGATTAAATATACGAGTATGTGCGTCTAGGGCAGAGGAGGCAGAAGACGTCTCCACTCATTCTTGCTCGATACACTTCTTTCGTAACTCTTTTGTCATCCATTCTTTCTAAATGACCAAATCATCCCGGAATACCCTTTTCAATGTTTGTATTTTATCATCACAATAAACACAGAAAAGAAAGAAATAATAGAAAATCAACGTATGTTTATCAGAAACTGCAATGAAAAGCAATTTCAAAATACTATTTCTATAATTAAATTTGCTGTTATCCAAAAATAATTATTTCATGTAACTTTCTTTAGCTCTAACGCCATCTGTAATATACAGGATGAGTGATCCAAAGCAAAAATTTATATCTATATGTTTTTTTAAAACATGTTCCTATGCCAAAATATTTTATTAATCCGCATAAAACGTAATTTTAATATCGATATAAAACTGCATATTCTAAAATAAACATCGAATGAATATATAAATAATAGCTAAAACATAGAAAATCCATAAATATATATAATAAAATAAACTGGGGTGCTTTTTTTACACATAATATTATTAAATAATGACACCGAACACAAGCCAAAACGATTTTTTTAATTATAGTGTGTTTATATGTCAATTTCACTTTAGGTTTGTGTTTTTGACTTTCCAAACCAACTTTATTTTGTTTGTTAATATTATCATACTAAAGCCTATATCTTAGTAGACCTATCTTAGTGGCTACTAACGAAAATTAAGTTCATAGATAAAACTAAAACAATAATAAAGTACTAGACCAGGTGAGGTAAGAACCAACTGTACTATGTGACAAATAACGCCCTGATAACATAACCCCACCCCCTAAGAAAGATCTGGCATTCCCTGTTCGTTGTGGACGTCTGGAGACAGTCGCTACATGTTGAAATCAGAATCTTCGCCAAATCCTTAGGCTTAGGTAGCAGACCGAGCCAATCCGAATAGATTACGAAACGTGATAACGCTCCCAGCAGCCACATCCGATGAATTCTAAAGCGTATTGAGTGAGCGAACATTTGATAATTTGCGCCAAGGTGCCATAGTGCAATAAGTGCCTTTATATATTGTGTTGCGCTTATACTTATTAGGCTAGGACTACAATAATGGCAATACAATTAAGTGTATAAATATAAATTATTATTCGTGCACTTCAGTTGAGAAAGCAGACTAGTTCTGGTCGCATCTGGTTACAGTGATTCATCATCCCGACGAGCATCCCGACATGCGACAGAGAAACTAGTCGTTATCTACTTTCTAGACCAAAATACAATTTAATTATTATGCTGTTACTACTGTTTAATTATTGTGAGTATTGATGTTGCTATAATACTTAGTTTAATAAGTACAGTTACATTCAATTATATCATTATATTTGAATCATAACTCAAATATTATTGATTGATGAGAAGATTTCACATTTTTTTGAGTGCAACTGTACATTGATATAAAATAATATACTTACATAAAATATATCTTCGTACGGAGAGCGAACAAAATAACAAAAGCTGCTTTAAATCGACAAAAAAGCGTTACAACAGTGAAAGCTCAAAAATGGGCATTAAAAAAACAATATCACGTCTTTATAGTGAATGTAATTATTATTATAAAAATATATTTCAGTGAACACAAAAAATATTCACTCATTTTAAACAAAATTTGTCAGTTGTGAAAATAGTCAACATTGTTAAATTATAAAAATAAATAAATCAAAATTTATTAAAATCACCTTCATGTTAAATGAAATTAATTATTTTAGTACAATAACGTAATTTAAAATAATACATAAATAATGTATAACAAAAAAAGTTTTAAATAGCGGTAAAAAGCAAAAATTAACCTAGTCAAAGTTTAAACCGCCTGTAATTTAAGTAGCAATTAATAATAGCAAAAAAAGTTTTTTTTTAATCTTTGCTTTTTTTTTATACTACGTCGGGAGAATACAAGCATACGGCCCACCTGATGTAAAGCGGGTACCGTAGCCTATTAACGCTTGTAATATATTAAGTAGGTATCACTTGTGCGATGATGCTCTGCTGCTTACACAGCAACTCCTTGGGAGCTTACTGGTGACCTCATTCACACGCAGGAACACAACAACCTTCTAGGGAGTTGTTATTTGGCTGTGGTTTTCTGTGAGGTGGAGGTACTTCCCCAGAAGAGCTGCTTTGATGCGCCTTACCTCTCTTAAAAGTTCATTAAATCCAGTCAACTACACAAGTGTTTTGATTTACCTGAGCTAGATTTACATAAGTATTGCAAGTTATAAACATAGGTGTACTAAGATGTAGGTACATATATGTAGGTATACCTTCATGCCAAGTCCCTTAATTGGGGTAGTTAGAGGGAAATAGTTAAATAAACTTATAAAAATAGGTCTCTAAATGAATAGCACAGCCAAAACAGCGAATTTATACCCTATAATTATCCTATTGCGCCCAACGCGAATTGATAGGGGTAAATATTTTTAATAGTGTCTTTCTTAGCTACGATTAAAATGTTGAATTATATACCAATACTGTTATTTATTGTGAAAATAAATAATCTAAAAGAATAATAATTACGGCGGTGGGCGTTAACTCTTGCTATAAAATTAATAACAAATCACCGACCAGAAAGCTCATCCAATCTGGTTTCACAAAAACAAATTATGCACGTTCTTAGTCTAAGATCCTGTTGCAAAATTTTACTTTGTCTATAATGTGGACGCAAAAAAAAAATTGTAAAGATTAACACTTGAGCAGTTTGACAATTAATATCAGAATTAATCTTCACTCAAAAACTCGTAAACATACCTGGAAATTGTATAGTTAAGTGATTGCATACAAGTTTAAATAATACATGATTTTTCAATTAACGAATTGTTGAAAGATGTAATAACGCGTGAAATGGTTTCAATATTTTACAATGAGATCTCATACTATAACTTTTTATCAACTCACAGTGATGAAAACGTATTCGGATACTTAACATATCTGTGTATATTGCTGTATTCAGTATGATTGTTCATCGGAAATTCGAGTACAACCGTAGTAGTACAACTAAGTGCACATCAAGCTTGCCAGTTCTTGTATCGTTCTTATGTCATACGTAAAGAGTTATATTCTAATTATGAGTATTAAGTGTGATCTACAGCTAAGAAGCTGTACAAAACCCCAGATGTCCCTTTCAGAACCTTTTTCCTAGCGTTATCCCGTTTCCTAGTCCATTAGGATTGGCGGGGTGCGCCACCTAAGCCTAATGAATTGGCGAAGATACTGATTTTCACATGGATCGACTACCATCCCAGAGGGAAAACCAGCCGAATTAATTATAATTTCTTTGGGCAGAGGGTTTCCTCGCGATGTTTTCCGTCATCCATTTCAGAATATTCTTTTTGAAATGAAGTTTAAAAAAAGACACGCTACATAATTTAAAGTCGAAAATTCTAAATTAAACTAGTATTCATTTTTCTTATATAACGTCGGGGGGCATTTTTTATACCACTAAGGTGGAAACAAGCATGTAGCCTACCTGATGGTAAGCAAATCTCGTAGTGTATACACATTTGTAACACCAGGGGTGTCACTGGTGTGTTGCAGACCATGTAAACAATTCTGGGAAAGGATGCAAACATACAGCCCACCTGATGTAAAGTACCTTATGCTATAGTCCTATAGTGCCGTAGCCTATGAACGCTTGCAATACAGATAGTACCGCTCGGGTATTGCCAACACCTGCTAACCCAACTCCTTAGGAGCTTACTGATATCTACACTCACTCCCAAGAACACAATAACCCTCCAAGGAGTTGTAATTTGGCTGCGGTTTACTGTAGGATGTACTTCCCCAGCCGGGCGGCTTTGATGCGCCCTAATTTTGTGAGTATGAAAGACTTGTTCCTACCCTTTTTTTTACTGGGTGGAAGCTTGTTTTACCTCACATTCAAACGTAACTTTTATCCAGGGGGTAATCCAGAGGGTTTAGCTGCCCCTCCTTGTAACGGTACCTCTAAGGCTATACACGTATCCGAATTTCCGATTCCCAATCTTCTGCACCGACCAAAAGAAAATTCCTCCACCGAAAACATGAAAATGTGCCTTAAGAGTTGAGCATTAAAGTTTAATTTACCTTCTCTCATGGCGTAGTCGAGGATCTCCTTGAGTTCTCTCCAGTCCACTTCACCATCGGAGCCAGCGAGCCGGTTGAAGAACTCGCGGATTGGATCAGCCGGTTCTGGATTCGGAGGGAGTACGTCTTTCACCTATCGACAGATATGTACATAGCATGATTGCGTTACTCACGAAATTAATTCTCGTTAATCAGAATTGGACCATAATTAATAATAACAGAAAAGATAGATGTCACAAAAGGGGTCCTATCTTCTTCTCCTTATCGTTTACCTATATCTAAATCCATTAGGATGTGCGGGGTCTGATACCCAAGTCTAAGGATTTAGCAAATTTTTACCCAGAGCGACTGCCGTCAGGCCTCCACAAGCCAGAAAATCAGACCTTTCTCAGGTTAGGTCACAAGTCCTTCGAAATATAATTTCTGTAGCTTTACGGGATTCCTCACGATGTTTTTCTTCACCGCCGAGCCATTGATAATTACAAATATGTACTTACATCCCATAACACATGAATTTAGTAGTGCATGTCAGGATTAGAACTATGACCTACATGATTCATTCTATACTATATCTGACTTGCATCCCCCAACATTCTTGGCTATTTTCATGCATACTCACAGAATCTTAGTAAGTTCTTAGCGCCAAGTGATGTTATAGTACTATGGGCACAAGCACGCGAATTTTTTTATACAACGTCGGGAGACATACAAGCATACGGCACACCTAGTGTAAAGTGGTTATCGTAGCCTATGAACGCTTGCAATACAGGAAGTATCACTCGCGCTTTGCCCACCCCTGCTAACACAACAACTCCTTGGAAACAGGTAACTTCACACACTCCCAATAACCCAGCTGGTTACCATAGCATATGAACGCTTGCAAAACAGAAGTATCACTCGCGCTTTGCCCACTCCGGCTTACACAACAACTCCTCAAAAACTTCGCTTACAGACAAAATAAACCAGCTGGTTCCCAGGGCATCACAGGCACACATTGACAGGCACTCACGCTGTCAACACATCAGGCGGCATTACGACCATGGCCGTTATGAACGCCGCACGATCGTATGTCATAAGGGTAAATACCCTTAAGGGTTAAATATGAGAAAGTTAAATGAAGATATAATTAAATCCCTCACCCTGTCATCAACTTCACCCATACCGATATCTTCGTCATTTTCTCTGAAAAAAAAAATTAACAACATTAATAAATTAACCTAGGTAGGTATGCTCTCCACGACTGGCACTTATTAGCGACAGGCGAACGATGCGATAGGCCAGTAACAATAAATAAATATATATTCTCGAACAAATTACACAGCGCCATCTAGTCTCAAACTGAGCAGATTTTATGCTACGGATACTAGACAACTGATGAAAATACATGATTTTTTTTTTCTAAATACATTATAATACATAGAAAACTCCATGACAAAGACAATCGGACATGTTCGTGCACACAAATGTTTGCTTTGTGCGGGAATAGAACCCACCTGCCTTGGTGCTACAGTGGTCATCGCTAGCCTAGTCTCGTAAATTGGGAATATTGTAAAATGGTCTATTATAGAATAGATAAATATGTGATTACAAAGATGTCTCGAAATAATTCAGCACGTGGACTATTTTTTTTTTAATTTTACCATAACATCTATATAAATATCTATTATATAGATATAAATTTATTGTAATATCAATTCACAAAAGACTTCCATGGGCAAGTTTCTTTCGGCATTTTTTTTTTCTATAAATGCGGGTGAAAGTGGATACTTAATATAATTACGATAACTGCTCTACATAAAAAAAAAGTAAAAAAGGAAAAACAAAAACTATGACATATTCATAAAAAATATTTTTTTTTTATATACTACTAATGTGACAAACAAGCGTACGGCCTGCCTAATGATAAGCAATAAAAAAATTTAAGACATGTTTAAGAGCTAGCAAGGGGCCAATGACAAACAAACAATTTTATATTTATCTTTTAGGGAAGATTAAATATCTATTCATATAATAATATCACTCACTCCATATTGTTGCATTTTTCAGAGAACACTCTGACCAGAAACTCTCCTTCTTCATCAGGGTCGAAGGTGGAAGGCACTATGACATAGCTGCCGGGCTCCAACTTGAATCTGTTATAAACATACAAACATAAGATTAAACACAACAATATCTATGTTACCGCATTGGTTGAACGGAAACGGAATCATCTTTTTTCTTCTTTTTTTATACTACGTCGGGAGGCATACAAACATATGGACCACCTGATGTAAAGCACTTACCGTAGCCTACGAACGCTGGTAATACATTACCACTTCTAGCCACTTCTGTTGTTAACAGTAACTCTATAGTAGCTTATTGGTAACCTCACTCACACGCGGGTACACAACAACCCTCTAGGGAGTTGTTATTTGGCTGCGGTTTTCTGTGAGGTGAAGGTACTTCCCCAGACGGGCGGGCTGTTTTGATGCGCCCTACCTCTCTTAAATCTATCATCTATCTATATTCACGCCAGGTCCCTTACGGGGAAGGCAGGTAGAACCAAGCACCACAAGACACGGTCCTTACAAACCTCACATGCTCCTTTAACATTCATAGCTCTTCATACACGCTCTCCGCGCTCCGATTCTTAAGAGTTCCTGACAGCATATATTTTTTTACACAATGTAGGCAAGCATACCATAATACAACCAACCTGATGTAAGATGGTTACCGTAAACTATAAACGCTTGCAATACAATGGTAACGCTCGTCCCGCTGCTAGCACAGCTACTCCTCAAGAACTTTCTAGTGGTAACCTCACTCACTAGCGGGTGCACAACAACTCTCATTGTTATAATGTGATTGATTTTACATTCGTATAATAAATACATTTATTATTAAGTATTTAACAGCAAAATTTTTGTTTAAATGTTTTGTTTAAAATTTATTTGTGTAAAATGGCGTATTTTCAGGAAAGACTTAACATAGATAAACTTTGCTAACCTTGCATAAATACAAAATTTGATCTAATACGGTAGAGCCATTTCCGAAGCACAAAAAATATATTTATATATACGAGAATTAATCATTTAAATATTAAAATTGCATAAATATGCAAAAATATAATATTGAATCTATATATATGATGGCCTTTACATCTACAAGTCATATTATTTGGTAGAAACCCATCAAACTACTCAAGTACTCACCTACCTCGACCAAATTGATCATGTTTTATCAGAAGGTGATGTCAGGAGCACTACGAACCGGTGAACGTGCATGAGAAGAGTTATGAAAGGTAAAAGCCGAGCGAGATGCGTAAGGACCGCATCTTACGTCGCTCGATTCTCCCTGCCGACCGCTCAAGGGACCTGGCGTGAAGATTTACATGTAAAACCATCTTCAACATCGTTCAATATCATCCACGTACCTAGCGCTGACTTCTCTCAAGTTGATGAAGGCTTGAGAACGGCCAACGGAAGCGTTATATTTGAAGAAGTTGATGTCCAAGGGTTTCGGCACGTGGCCGTAGTCGGGCAGACGGTAAATCGCAAAGCCTATGGTCAGGCACTCGAGACCTTGGTGACGTTGGGACCGGCGGTTCTTCTGCATCAGGGCTACGATTATCTGGAAATGATAACAATAATTTATATTACTTGGGTTATAGAGCAGTGATGGAATAAGGAACCGGTCTACTGACCAACTGGTTCATGGTTCAAATCCTGGCATACCGCTAAAATTCGTCTTTTCGGATTTATGTACATATTTATAAATATCACTTGATCGGCGGTGAAGGAACACATCCAAGCAACATATACCTACATACATACTGATTTTGACATAAAATCAGCATCTTCGCCAAATCCATAACCTTGGGTAGCGGGCTCCACCGATCCTAATGCATTTAGAACGCTAGGAAGAAGAAGTTTGATTATGTCATACTGTCGGCACCGGGAAGCCGGGAACAATATATGTTTCAATTTTTATCTAATGATACTATATAAACTCATACAAATTAAAATAGATATTAAATGTGACATTTCCTTCCAATTTAGCTTCCTTCGCTTTAAGATAAAATAGTTTTAATTTTTTCTTGCGTGTAAGTCCTTGTATTTGATTTCATTTGATTTGTAATAGCAAATTTGACATTTTTATGTCTATTGCGGGAGACGAAAAAACAACCAAGCTGTATTTCATAGTAGCAATTGGTATGGTTACTAAATACGATATTATTTCCAACCTTACACAAACCATAATTAAAAAAAACGGTAGGGTCGGCAGCGCGCGAATTGCACCCCTGATATTACAAGTGTCCATAGACTACGGTAACTGCCAACCATAAAGCGGGCAGTGTGCTTGTTTGTCACCTTGGGGGTATAAAAAAATAACGGCCCGTGTAACGCAGATATAAAGGAGTATACTCACAGTACACTTGTTCTCGTCGTCCCCTTCGTCCACATCCTTCAAAGTCACCGTATACTGCGGGTTCTTCCAGAAGCTCTCGAGGTAGTTCCTGCAACCGCCAGCTGTCACACCTGCAATACGATTCCACTTTTTAAAATAGCTCTATGCGTAACCTTTTACGAACCATATGCCTCGCGACGTTGTAAAAAAAAAGATCAACAAATTTCAGATGTATATAGGAAAATCATTTTATTATTTAATATTTATTTATTCATAAATCAATAAGAAAGATGTTTAATATGAAAGGCGAACCCGCGTAACTCAGCATAGCATTCAAAATTTGGAGCAATTGTTGACAAGCTCGCATAACTCTCACCTATGTGTATCATCTAATTTTAGATGTATATAGGTGAATCGTTTTTTTATTTAATATTTATTTATTCATAAACCAATAAGAAAGATGTTTAATATGAAAGGCGAACCCGCGTAACTCAGCATAGCACTCAAAACTTAAATGTTGACAAACTCGCATAACTCTCACCTACGTCTATCATCTTCATAACTTTCTGACAATTCGCGGCACACCAGCTAACGACCGCGGTACACCAGTGTGCCGCGGCACTCACGTCGCTGAACACTGGGTTGAGCCATTCCCAAAACATGAGTAAACATCATCATCCAAACGTCAATATCGGTCGCGTCCTTTGAAGTCCAGGGATCGAACCCACCCACACGCACACCTCCAAGAAATTATATTTCGAAAGACGATGTAATCTTACCCACAAAAAATCTGGTTTTCCCTCTGGGATGTGGAGGTCGGACGGCAGTCGCTCCTTGTCAAAGTCAGTATCTTCGTCGAACCCTTAGACTACCCCGTCAAAACATCAGTAAACATATAACAAAAGCTTAAATGAAGATTTTTTATGTAGCGTGATAAATCCTACTAATATTATAAATGCGAAAGTTTGTATGTATGGATGGATGTTTGTTTCTCTTTCACGCTTAAACGGCTGAACGGATTTGAATGAAATTTGGCACGTAGATAGACTATGATCTGGATTGACAGGCCACGTTATTTGACTCCACGCGGGCGGAGCCGCGGGCAGTGGCTAGTTTTAGAATATAACATTCACCAGTATTCTTTCATCATCATACATCATACAAATAAATAAAATTGAAGTGTCTGTTTGCAATTTCAAATTAACAGCTTTTCACTAAATGCATATGAAAGTATATCCGGCACTTACATCAAAAAAATCAACTTTAAAAATTTTTGCCTGTCTGTTTGTTCCGGCGAATCTCTGGAAAGGCTGGAGCTATTTTGGCGGGACTTTCACTCGCAGATAGCTAATGTTATAAGGAGTAACTTAGGCTACTTTCATTTTATTTTTTTATTTTATTTTAATGAATTTTAATTAACAGAAAAAGAGCATTACGCGAAAACAAAGCATTGTGTAGTCCACGTGAATGAAGTCGCGGGCACATCTAGTCTAATCTAATATTACATAGAGAAAAGTTCTTTCGTATGTTTGTAATAGATAAACTCGAAAAATAATTAACAGATTTTAAAAATACTTTGACATATAGATAGCTACATCATCAGCAAGTAACATAGGCTATATTTTAATTAAAAAACGTTAGTGATCCCTACGAAAATTGCTATAACGTAACAATAGGTATCAAAAAATTTCCTGCAAAAGTTATTATTTGACGTGCGTTGCGAAAACTATTGATGATGTAAATGTACTATATGTTTTTAGTACTTACTATATGTTTAGTATAATCAATACCCACAAAAAAGTCCACGAAGCCATATGTCTAACAAATATAGTTAAGTCACAATTACCGCTATTTGTTCAAAAAAAGATGAATTCATATTATTATATTATTCCTTGTCCAACTAGTTTCATTTTTTTTTATACAACTTTGGGGGGCATAAAAACATACGGCCCACCTGATGTAAAGCTGTTACCGTAGCCTACGAACGCTTGTAATACATTAAGTATCACTCACGCGATGCCACCTATGCTATTAATACAGCAACTCCTTAGAGCTTACTGGTGACCTCACTCAAACGCAGGAACATAGCAACCCTCTAGCTAGAAGGTTGTTATTTGGCTGCGGTTTTTTGTGAGGTGAAGGTACTTCCACAGCCTTTGATTTGACTTTGATACGCCCTACCTCGCTTAAAATAAAGAATTGTTGTTATATCCTATATACCTCTGACCCATTCTCCCTCGAAGACGGACATCTCCCATTTCTTTGTGCAGCCTTCGGGACACTCCTCAGGATCCAGGGAGTCGGGGTTTAAATTGCAAATCTCCACTCTGAAAATTCAGAAAGTAACAATTATAAATTCAAATCGATTTCTGACCTTCGTTCATTCTACATGTTAGAAAACCCCCTCATGTGCGAGTCCGACTCGCGCACCGAGTAAAGTTCCGTAAAGTATATTCTCGGAATATATTCTCGCATTTTTTTTTTTTGGAGAGTTCCGTAAAGTAATATTCTCACAACTTATTCTCGCATTTTTTTTTTGGAGAGTTCCGTAAAGTATATTCTCACAACTTATTCTCGCATTTTTTTTTTGGAGAGTTCCGTAAAGTATATTCTCACAATTATTCTCGCATTTTTTTTTGGAGAGTTCCGTAAAGTATATTCTCACAACTTATTCTCGCATTTTTTTTTGTGATGTAACTACCAATTTGCAATTTTAGGATGTTTTCCTTTACTTGTGTTACATTACATTGCTTCATACCAAATTTCATGATTCTAAGTAAATGGGAAGTACCCTATAGGTTTTGATTCCCTCTCGAGTGTCAAAATATGCGCACAAACGAGGTATATTTTTCACTACTCTAAAAGGCACCTGAGTATTGATATTAATTTAAGCTTGATAACTCCATCAAAAAAAAAAGGATCTTGACAGGCGGATGGGCAGATGGACAACAAAGTTGAAAGTATTATCTATCAGGCGCGCAAATGTTTTTCCTGTGGAAATCGAACCCACACGCTATGGTGTTAAAGTAGTAATTGCTAACTTGGCTACCAAGCACGTCAAAATTATTATATTTTTTTGTATAATAATGTAATCGAAGCATTTTATGTATTTTTGCAGTTTTGTTTTACACCAAATACCTTGAGAAATGGTTGACGAAGTCCTTGAAAGACATCCAGAATTCTCCGTCATCGTCGAAGGTTAGCCCCAGCTCCTCTTTCTCCGACTCAGGAATGAACCGCCACTCGGGCGACCTGAAATCAAGTACAAAAATAATAAAAAAAAACTGCCACATAAAACCGGCGATCAAACAATCACACAGTATTGAGCCCGTAAGTTTGGGGTGAGATTTTGCCTCTCTTTCTGTGTTCTGTCGATTGTACAACGGGTTGTTATCTGAAGAATTGTTCGATATGATGACGACAGCTTCTTTATACAACCGCACCGCTCGCCGACGGCGAAGAGGTCATCCTCACACACTGGAACCGAACAGTGGTTGTGCGTTTCCAGAGAAATTTTCTTCCAAGAACTCTCAAGTTGTGGAAAGAACTCCCAGCTGAGGTTCAGCTGAAACCTCAGCTGGGCGTTCTTCAACAGAGGCGTGAAAAGGTTTTTCAGGGTCGGCAACGTATGAGTCACACCCCAGGTGTTGCAAATGTCCTTGTTTGCCAGCTTAGTTGTATAAAAATTAAAAAAAAAGAATAATAACACACACCATAGGCACGATGTCAAGCTGTTCCCGTGTACCTTTTTTACATACAACGGCGGGAGGCAAACAATACGTCGACTAGGGATATTCTCGGCACAGTTGGCTCACTTTATAGTACTTGTACTCAGCCGAGTAACTCGTTTTGAATGCCGAGTACTCGGTTAATGTAATTTATGATTAAAATATTGTTTTCTCCTTAGGGATTCAATAAATAAGTATGTATGCATGTATATCTTCACGCAAAGTCCCTTGAGGGGTAGGCAGAGAGAACCGAACGCCATAAGACGCGGTCTTTATATGCTTCATTCGCTTCTGTGACATTCATAGCTCTTTTCATGCACGCTCGCCGGTTCCTGGGGCTGCTGACATCACCTTCTGATAAAACACGACCAATTTGGTCATGGTAGATTAGTCTCGGCCTTCCTCGGCTCCTACATCCTTCCACTTTTGCATTGTATATCTGTTTCGTCATTCTTTCGTCACGCATAAATAAATAAGCATATTTTAATTTAGATAATTAACATATGATTATTTGGTTCACATAAAAGCAAATAAGAATACATTGGACAATGGTATGAATTCCATAAATTAATATTGGTAATGTAACAGAGGCAATGTATGACGCAGGAACACTAAGCACTCTGCTCTTTCTGGCTCCGGGACGTGACCAGGTGCGAGAGAGGCGCCGCTCGCTCACCCCCCTGCACTGCCTGAAGCTCGGCCAAGAGTTCGGTTCGGTAAAGATAAAATCGAGTAATACTCAGTTACTCGGTCAATTGTGTACTCGCCGCATCTCTAACTTCGACCATTGCACTTTGCCAGTTCAGTGGACGGAAAATTAGGAAAACAAATTCTGATTTGAATTTAAATATTAGTAAAGCGATAAGCTATAGCGTAGCTAAGCGTGTCAATGTCATTGAAAACAACGTTATGCAATATTGACAGGTGCATGTCTTTGGATTGGTTTAATTATTTACTAAAGTCAAACATTCGCTGCCCGCGGGGCAATAAAATGTGGAAACAGGACGCCGCCTGTTGCTCTCTCTGTCGCATTTACGGCAGGCATAGTGTCGCACCACTGTCGTGTCGGTGTTTATATTTATTAAAATAGGTATTTATACGTTAAATTACCCGCACTTATTAATAAACTACCGCGCGCTAGCTCACACTATTCTTCATCCTTCTAGGAATCGATTAACTGAAGTTATAGATAAGTGACGCACCGCACCCGTCTATACCTAGCGCGCCGATGATTTATGGCACCGCGGGTAACGGTTATTTGACTTTAGTATAGTTTCTTTTTTTATACCGCTAAGGTGAAAACAAGCGCGTGGTTAACTTAACTCGTAAGTTGTGGAATAATCTTCCTGCCGAGGGTTTCCCAAGGGCATTGGAACTGCAACGGTTGCGTACTGTGCAGTTCCAGATATATGTTTTTTCCGAAAACTTATAAGTTCGAAATGAATTCCCTGCCGAGGGTTACAAATGCAACATGAGGATCTTCAAAAAAAAGGCGTGAAGAGGTTTTTACATGGTTGGCAAAGCATGAGTGACGCTCATAGTGTTGCAAGTGTAAGAATACGGTAATTGCTTACCATCAGATAGGACATACGTTTGTGTGCCATCTTAGTAGTATAAAAATAATCAAATCAATTTTAAGCGAGGTAGGGAGCATCAAAACAACACAAACGGCGAAGTACCTTCACCACACAGAAAACCCGAGCCAAATAACAAAGGAGGGTTGTTGTGTTCCTGAGAGTGAGTGAGGGTTACCAGTAAAGTCCTAAAGGCATTACTGTGCAACACGCGAGCATTACTTTCCGTATTTCATGTATTCGTAGGCTACGGTAACCATTTTACATTAGGTAAGCCGTATGCTTGTATCTCTCTCGACGTTGTGTAAAGAAAAACAGTTTACAAAGTAATACTTACTTGTCACTCCAAGGTCCGTTCCACTCAGCTTCGTTGCCCCAAGGGTTCCTCAGCCTCAACAGCGGTATCTTGCCAGACCTCCCGGGCGTCTCGATGTCCACGTATTTGACCCTCGTGACCGAGTACGCGTGACCACGGATCAACCCCGCGGGTGTCTCCGCTTCAGTGATGTGGGGATCGGGCTGGAAACAAGAGACGAAGTTTAAGAGAGGTAGGGCGCATCAAAGCAGCCCGTCTGGGGAAGTATTATTCACTTTGGGCTTGAGATATAATGTAAACAAGCCATAAAAAAAGGTTAATTTTAGTATCGCTTTTACCATGAAATAATATTTTATCAAACATTATAAATTTAGTAAAATGTTTAATTTTACTTGCGTGTAAATAAAGATTATAAATACAGGATCGTTAATTTGAATACTCTATACCTTCTATGAAGATTTCATAATAGTGGCATTATAAAAGACCTATTATTGCAGTGAATTCATACGAACACACACATACGAAGTATGAAGAATTAGCAACTTTTGCATTTATCTGGATTATATCTGCCATTTTTATTTTTGAGTCAGAGATTAACGCGAGTGTTTTTGTCGCCGCTTATTGCCCTTATTTCAACATTTCTGTTTTTGTTTAATTTGTTGTTTTTGTAAGATTCAAAGTAGTGTTACGTTTTCATATTCTGTTATTGTTGAGGTTCTGTTATCAGGACATAGTTCTGGATCTGTTAACCAAGTAGTTATTGCGCATTAATTTGCATGAAGAAAAAGTGTTTCAAGCTCCAATGTGTTCCAACTAACAAGGAGACTGTCATTAACATATAGAAAAGATTTTGCCTCCGTGTACCGATTCGTAAGTTTGAAAACTTATGTTTTCTTCGTTTACACTTTGTCTCCTGGCATAATCAATAAACTATAGGTGACATTAACGCGCCACCCGCAAACACTGGTGAGTTATTTCGCTCAGAACTATTGAGTTTCTTTACTGAACCATCGTGGACTTATATCGATCAAGAACTTTTGCCGGAGGCTGATACGGTAGTAGGACGTAGTTAGATCATTAGTAACCAGAGCTGCGCGCAGCTCTAAATGCATAGTGCTAAGGTCCTGAATGATACATACTAGTTCTATCACATGTCATTACAATAAAAATGTAATTTACTGCTATTTAGACCAAAAGTACTCCGAGTGTACGAGTACGAGTAACTAAGCTAAACATCACAGACAAGAATATTACAGATAAAATAGTTTGAGATAATAGTGACGCTGCACAAATGAATAATACTTATATATTAATTAACGCTGAACTTAAAAACATTGAATTTCCGATTAAATTTACATGTACAAGACATGTACGAATAAAAATGATAAATTAATTTTAGATACATTTTATAAACAAGTTGTATTTATTTTGACAGCCGCAGCTGAACGTTCAGTGTAACAAATGTGTGTGTCAAATGTGTAACAGGCTTGGCACACGAAGTCTGTGGATGAACTACAAACAGGGAGCATACAATGCCCTGAGAGTTTAATATAATAACACTTACAGAGCGCTTTAGCATGTTTGGCGTGGCACGTATCGACGGCTTCCAAGCTATAATGCGAATGCAATGCGTTAGCATGCTTAGTCGTTACTTTTAATATTGGCTCCGCTTCGCCTGATGATAAGCTCAAAAAGAAGAGCCTAAATTGCAGCGGCAACTGACTAGTGTCCTGTCAGTTGACACTGCCATTCTGGCGCGCAAGGTATTTCTTCACGCTTCTTTTGACGCTTCATTGATGTTGTAGGAAGGAGCAAAAGCACATGAGCCGGCAAGGCGTTCCACTTTTTAATGGTACGACAAAGATAGGAGTTGTCGAACTGTTTAGTACGCGTAGAATGTTCTCCGTGGAACGGTTTACACGTTACAACCTATTTTCACAATATTGACAATGTAAACAAAACTAAATCATTACGCGTCTTGAAATCCTACAACTAACGCAATCACTACGGGTCGGGGGGCAAAGCAGAACGTACATTTTTTATTGACTAGTTGACGTATTAAAAGTTATCAGTTTATTGGTTAAAATATTCTCCCATATTTCATTTCTTTAGCTATTAGAGTCGTATCGCTGAGATACTTAGGCGCTAAAGGGCAACGTTTTGGTGAGCGCGGGGTGCAGGGTGCATCATGAGCAGTAAAGTGGTTTATTGAGTACGAGTATCACCTCTATGCTGCATCCCATCAATGAGTTTCTCTCGTACGCCTTCAGTAGGATGGTGTAGAAGTTGGGAGGCAGCTCCGCTATGTCGTACATCTCTGTGACGCCGCCCGTGAAGTCCTCCATGGCTTCACATGTCGACCCGCCTTTCAGGGCTTCATATGAACCGTGCAACCTAAAAAATATTACGACAATTTACATAACTCTATATTATATGACGAGCTCGGTGGCACAGTGGTTAGTAAGGTTACTTTGACACTAACGCTTGTGGGTTCGATTCCCACTCAGGACGTACGTTTGTGTCCATGTACATGTCTGTTTGTTTTGGTCTGAGTGTTTTCAGTGCATCATATATATATATATTAAGTTAAGTATCACTTGCGCGATGCCACCTCTGTTACTTGGTGACCTCACTCACACGCAGGAACACAACAACCCTCTAGGGAGTTGTTATTTGGCTGCGGTTTTCTGTGAGATGGTGGTAATGCCCAGACGGGTTGCTATAATGATATACCCTATCTTTCTTAAAATCACCCAGACCATAACACATGCAAAACAAATGTTTGCCCTGTGTGAGAATCGAACCCACGAGCGTTGGTGCCGAAACGACGTCACTGTACACCGCCGAGTTGTTAACGGGGTAGCCTCGCGAGCGATTCGTCTTGTATAAAATGCGTTAAAAGATGACCATGATAACAACTTTACATCAAGTGGGCCGCATGCTTGTTCACCTCTCGACGTTGTACAAAAGCAATAATGGATTTGTTCAAAATATATATATATATATTATTTATATTCACATATGTTCACGTATTGTAGATTCATAAATATGAATAACTACTAATATATACCTTGAATATAGTCACGAACAAAATGAGTGACATTTACCAACCAAATTCATGGTGTCGACTTTTTTTATACTACGTCGGGAGGCATACAAGCATACGGCCCACCTGATGTTATGCGGGTACCGTAGCCTATTAACACTTGTAATATATTAGTACTAACACTTGTAAGTATCACTCACGCGATGCCTCCTCTGCTGCTTGCACAGCAACCCCTTGGGAGCTTACTGGTGACCTCAATCACACGCAGGAACACAACAATTCTCTAGGGAGTTGTTATTTGGCTACGGTTTTCTGTGAGGTGGAGGTACTTCCCCAGATGAGCCGCTTTGATGCGCCCTACCTCTCTTTGAGAGACCTCACATGACATTTACCATCTAACTTCGTGGTGTCGATTTTAGATGTCGGTGTCGTAAAAGTTCATTGTCATCATTTTTCCTAATACGGCAAAAGAAGTATAACTCCCTAACTGCAGTCCATCGTAAAATGGATTTAAACAAAAATTACAAAACAGTCATTATTTTTATCTGTGAACAGTACCGCGCAACAGTGTCTTACTTGGCATACGCCTTCTCCAAGAGTGCACTCCAAAACTCGTTCCTCTCGGAGGAGTGCAGGAACACAAGTTTGCCGCGGCTCGTTGGCAACCGATCGTCTATCACTACATCCACCCAGCGGCCATACTGCCAGAACCTGAAAAAAAATTGATATTAAGAAAAAAAAAAAGGAAAAAACCGGTATCAACTTGGAGCATTCAAATAATTTTATTTGAGGGTCATAAATAATAACATAGGAGTAGTGATGCTGATAGCCCAGTAGATAAGGAACCGGCCGACCAACTGATCGCCGGTTCGAATGCTGGCGTATACCACAAAATTAATATTTTCGGATTTAACTACATACTTGTAATTATCACTGCTCAAATTGCAAAATTTAGGCTGTAATACTTTTTTGTTATTGTAGTCTAAATTTACATGTGCACAGTCTTAGCTTAATTTTCATTTTTTATATACAAAGTCAGAAGGCATACAGGCATACGGCCCACCTGATGTAAAGCGGTTACCGTGGCCTAAACGCTTGCAACACATAAAGTATCACCCGCGCGATGCCACCTCAGCTGTGTTTGCAGCAGAAGTGTCTCCTTAGGAGCTTACTGGAGACCTCACTCACACGCAGGAACACAACAACCCTCTAGGGAGTTGTGATTTGGCTGCGGTTTTCTGTGAGGTGGAGGTACTTCCCCAGATGGGCAAAACTTTTCATCGACTCGTTAGCAATAGGACAGTTTCTTAACCACAAAAATACAGTACTACATTCTTGACAGGCGGTAAGGGGCACCGGTTTTCTTTGGTGTCTCCGTTCATGGATCAATTTTCTGATTGATTCGTTCACTTACTATGAGCGTTACTTCGATGGGTGCAAAGTATGAAAACCCACTAACGAGTTTCTGTTTTTTAACCCCCGACGCAAAAGAGGGGTGTTATAAGTTTGACGTGTGTATCTGTCTGTGGCATGGTAGCTTCGAAATGGATGAACCGATTTTGTTTTTTTTTTTGTTTAAAAGGGGACTTAATAGAGAGTGTTTTTGTGTATATCATATAGGTTATTTTTGCGTCGGGGGTTTTTTAATTTAATTTTGCTAGTTGTATCATCACCTTATTTCTATTATTTTCCTCTTCGTCCCAGCGGTTTTCTAATCTATTAAGATTGGCGGGGTCCATCATCATCATATAATTTCTTCGATGTACGGGTTTCCTCAAGATGTTTCCCTTCACCGCTGAACGAGTGATCATTGAATTAAACAATTTTTAACGGAAGTATCGCGTTTTATTTATTTTGTTGAACCTGACGTTTCGAACGCTTTGCAGCGTCCGTGGTCGCAGGAAGACTAAGGTGACATTTCTCTTACATTGGTTATTAATTATTACATCTACCGACATGGATGGATTAATTATGTATGTTCCGATTCACACAAAAATCGCTCACGGTGTCCGAATATTTTTGAGTAGATCTCTGGGTTTGTGACTTGATTATTTTTAGAACTGGATCCCAAGCAGGTGGTACTTGCCAACCATCTTGTCTATTAAAATTGGGGTGTTTTCTTCGTGAGTGATCATTACAAATATGTACATCAATTCAAATACACGAATTTAGTTGTATATGCCTACTCTAGGATTTGAACCAGGAACCGCTGAATAATAGGTCGCGTCTTTATCTATTGGGCTATCACTGCTCTGTAATTCTATAGGTCTAAAAATTGATGTGATGGATTTCTAATAATTTGAAAAACAATATTTAGCTTTCCTAAAGTACGAAAATCTATTAATTTTCACGCATAAGAAAAGCGTACTACTTTATTACCGACTAGCTTTTACCCGTGCTTCGCTCGCATTTTTTTTAATAAAAAGTATCTTATGATACTTTTGATACCTCCAAGAATATGTGTACAAAGTTTCATGATGATCGGTTGAGTTGTTTTCGCGTGAAAGCGTAACAAATAAACGGACATTCACATTTATAATATTATTACAGATTACAGATTGCGCGAAGTTACAGCGACCAAGTAATTTTGGTGGTGTTGACGCAAGGGAGGGAGCATTGCCTCCCCGTTTAGACGCAAAACATCATCAAATTACAGACTAATTATTGAAAAAATACAACAAATATTCTAATATGCAAATCAAATATGCAAGTAATAAATATGCTAATCCCAACGCTAACTTATGGAAGTGAGAGCTGGGTATGGCAGAGAGAGCATGAAAGTAGAATAAATGCGGTCGAGATAAGAGCATTACGCAAAATTTGTGGCATAACCCTCGCTGACCGCGTTCGTAATGAAGACGTGAGAGAAAGAGTTGGTCTGAAAGAGAGTGTCGGCGTTAAGATAAGAAAAGGCATGCTCCGTTGGTTCGGACATGTAGAAAGAATGCGGGACGATGGAATGACGAAACAGATATACAATGCAAAAGTGGAAGGATGTAGGAGCCGAGGAAGACCGAGACTAACCTACCATGACCAGATTGGTCGTGTTTTATCAGAAGGTGATGTCAGAAGCCCCAGGAACCGGCGAGCGTGCATGAAAAGAGCTATGAATGTCACAGAAGCGAGTGAAGTATGTAAAGACCGCGTCTTATGGCGCCCAGTTCCCTCTGCCTACCCCACAAGGGACCTGGCGTGAAGATATACATACATACAAATATTCTATCCATGTGCTCTCCTGGAAACTATTTCACAGATAGCTTTTTTTATTTTGCACCCGTCGACTTTATAAGTAAACATTACAAATGTGAGTAGAGTATATTAACCGGAAATGGAAGACACCAGCGTAGTCCTCATCGAAGCTCTGGTCATCTGGCACCACTTGGAAGAACAATCTGAAAAAGAAACCACAGATTAGAACATTTCAGGTTATGTATATAAATGTATATATGCATATGTCATGTTTTCTAGTATGTTCAACACACTACCGGGTAAGCTTAAAAAAAACACGGTACAAAGTCGCGGTTATCAGCTGTTTTACAAAAAAACTAGCTATCCGCCCCGGCTTCGCACGGGTGATATAATCGCTACCAAACTTCACAGGATCACCTGCTGGGCTAACATGAAGATTCACTCAAAATTTCATATAAATCTGCCCAGCCGTTTTTGAATCCATAGAGGACATACAGACAAACATTAACTTTTATATATATAAATACTAGCTTTTACCCGCGGTTTCGCTCGCATTGATAAAATATATATATATATATATATATATAAATATATATATATTTAATAAAAAGTATCCTATTTTACTTCTGATATCTCCAAGAATATGTGTACAAAGTTTCATGATGATCGGTTCAGTAGTTTTCGCGTGAAAGCGTAACAAACAAACGGACATTCACATTTATAATATTAGTAGGATGTGTTGGTATTTGATTTAGTTCGCCCTTCGAATTATTTACACTGCCATTTTATCCTTATCAAAATTATGTCATACAGCCGGACAGTTACTAACGTTATTAAAAACAGTCAAGTGTGAGTCTTACTTGCGCAACGAGGGTACCGTATTAATAAAAGTATTTTTTTTAAACATGTTTCATTATCAGTGATTAATAGGACCTCTGAATTAACTTTCTTTTGCCAAAACTATTAGTTTTACCTATAGTAAAGGTTGCTCCAAAGATATCAATAGCTTCTTCCAATATTATGTGGCATTAAAATATAACTTTGTTTGCTGTTTTTCTCATCATAGTAAAACAGGTTTATGAAATATCCCAATGTAAATCTACCGCTGCTGCTAGTGTGACTGCTTGTAACATACGAAGCATGCGCATGCGGAACAATCATTCTAGTTGATAACCTTATTCACTCGCAGGAACACAACAACTTTCCAAGAGATTGTTATTTTTTTTATACTACGTCGGGAGGCATACAAGCAAGGTGACGTAGCCTATTAACGCTTAAGATATATTAAGTATCACTCGCGCGATGCCTCCTCTGCTGCTTACACAGCAGCTCCTTGGGAGTTTTCTGGTGACCTCACTCACACGCAGGAACACAACAACCATAGGGGGTTGTTATTTCGCTGCGGTTTCCTGTGAGGTGGAGGTACTTCCCCAAGCGGGCTGCTTTGTTGTGCCCTACCTCTCATTAACCTCTCTATTACTTGGCAAGTAAGATGTATGATTTTAGGATATTGAATGTGTGATTGTAAGGTGGATATATATTATAAAAAGTACATAGCGGGCCTCGACGGGTATATATATTTATATATTTTTTTCAGGCGGGCTGCATATTGAATACTAGCTGCAACCTGCGATCTAATGGTATGCCGAGACCCGCTTTTTCTTATGTTCTTTCCTTTTCCTCAGATGTTAATATTCGTAATATTGAATAGCCTAACCTTCCTCAAGAATTGGGCTATCAAATGCAAAAAAATTCAAATCCGACTTGTCTCATATATTAGCGCGTTCAAACAAACAAACTTCCGCTTTATAATTAGTATAGATTACTCTGTTGCCGTAGCATTAATTGGTAGCAATGTGAATGACAATCAAGTCTTACTTCCTGTGCAGCGTGAGGTTGGCCACAGCAGCCAGCAGCCAACAGTCGCCCAGCTCTCCCTGCTGCACATCGAACCGGCTGTACCCCTCCACGAACAACTGAGGATCCTCGCATATTTCCTGTAAACACCATATTACATCTATAAATTTTGCATCATCAGTATAAAGTGAAGTCTTCATCTTCTTGTCATTATCCCGTTTGTTAATCCATTAGGATCGTGGGGGGGGGGGGGGGGGGGGGGGGCGACGACGACGACGACACCTTACACACTTCACTCGCTTCTTCAACGTTCATGACTGCACCATCTAGCCTCAATAATTTTTATGGACTACATAACTGTTGTGCTGTTAAAAAAATTGGTCGGACTCGCACACAAAGAGTGCCATACCATACCATCATGAAGGAAAGAACCTACACAGTACCTATCAAACTAATTTTGTGTATATCATCTTGCATTCTTGTATTATGCTTATCTGTGACCGGAAGATAATGTATATAATTCTTTGGGAGACAAGCCTATGAATGCTTCTAATACAAGGAGTATCGTTAACACGTTGACCTAACGTTGGGAGGCATTTAAGCATACGGTCCACCCGATGTAAAGTGGTTACCGTAGCCTATGATCGCTGGTATACGTTAAGTATCACTTGCGTTATGCCACTACTGCTGCTAACACAGCAACTCCCTAGGAGCTTACTGGTGGAACATACGCAGGAACATAAAAACCCTCCAGGGACTTGTTTTTTGACTGCAGTTTTCTGTGAGTTGGAGGTACTTCTCCAATCGGGCTTTTAATACGCCCTACCTCTCTTAAAAATACTCAGACCAAGACGAGCAGACACGTTCATGCACACAAATGTTTGCCTTGTGTGGGAATCGAACCCGTTGGTGTCAAAGTAGCGTTATTAACCGCGGTGCCACCGAGCTCGTCAAATTTTATAACGTGAAAGTTTAAAACTAAGCACTCACTCCAGGTCTCAACCAAGTAATCGGTCTATCCAGTCGTTCTTTGTAGTACAAGCTGCGGTCTATAGCCGGGAACTCCGGATCTTCGAAGAGTCGCCCGTCAGATAGGCATCGAGACCTGATGTCTTTGAAGTCCTGGTAGGTTGCTGGTCCGAACGCTGATGGACGGCTCTCGCCTAGCTGTGGACATAGATAATATTGAAAAATTAATAATATTTATTATACTTTCTTACATTATCGTAAAATACAATGGTCGGATACTACTTTTCTATCTATCTATCTATAACTTCACGCCAAATCCCTTGCGGGGTAGGCAGAGAGAACCGAGCGCCACGTGACTCGATCCTTACGCACCTCACTCGCTTCTTTAACATTCATTGCTCTTCTCATGCACGCTCGCCGGTTTCTAAGGCTCATGACATCACCTTCTGTCAGAACACGACCAATTTGGTTATGGTAGGTAAGTCTCGGCCTTCCTCGGCTCCTATATACATCTTTTGAGCAAAACAAATGCTTGTGTTAGGAGTATGTATACCGTCACGCCGGATCCCTTGCGGGGTAGGCAGAGATAACCGAGCGCCATATGTCGCGGTCCTTACACACTTCACTCGCTTCTCTGACATTCATAGCTGTTTTCATGTGTTAGAAGTAACCGCGAATATTGATTGACATTATTGAAAAACTATTGATTGAATTTATTGTAAACAACAGAAATATCAAATAGGATGCAATACATCATACTATACTATATTTACATCTATACTCTATACAGATAAATAAAATTGGAGTGTCTGTTTGTAATATTAAAATAACCGCTTTTTACTAAATGCATATGGATGTATACACGGTACATATACCAAAATATTAATTTTACAATTTTTATCTGTCTGTCTGTTTGTTTCGGCTAATCTCTGAAACGGCTGGACCACTTTTGACGGGACTATCACTGGCAGATAGCTGATGTAATAAGGAGTAACTTAGGCCACTTTTATTTTAGAATATTTATTTATTTTTATTAATATAAATAAATAATAAAAAATAACTATTCCGCGCGGACGAAGTCGCAGGCACAGCTAGTATATACTATAACTTTAAATAAACATATATCCAGGGACTGAATCAAAATGAATATCAGTCGAAAGTTCCAACTTTAGCTACTACGAATTTCATTTTTATTATATACGATTCCGCTTCTTAGCGATATCCCGTTTCCTAATTCATTAGGTTTGGCGGGGTCCGCTACCTAAGCCTAAAGATTCGGCGAAGATACTGATTTTTACATGGAGCGACTGCCGTCAGACCTCCGCGACCCTGAGCGATAATCAGATTTATCTTAGGTCACACACACGTCTTTCGAAATATAATTTCTTGGACTTCTTGGGTTTCCTCACGATGTTTCATTCACCGTCGAGCAAGTGATGATTACAAATATGTACATAAATACGAAAACACTAATTTAGTCGTACATGCCAGGATTCCAACCGGGGACCTATTGGGTCATAAGGACAATTTTTTTATTTATACGACATCGCGACACAATCAAGCATGCCTTGTGTAAAATTTTTAATAAAAAGTGATTTTAATTAATTGTATCCTATGTATCAAAGTTTATTAAATAAAACAGTAATAAGGAAAATTAAAAAAAAAACGTATTTAATTTAATAAAGCGGTTATCGTATCCTGTGGTCGCTTGTAGTACAAGGAGCAGTAAGTACACATGTTAACTTACTTGTAATCTTATATTTACATACACACAGCATAGATAGATAAGCTTTTATGGATCGGCTTTACAATAACTTCCCCTTAGAACAGGATGTCAAAAAAAAACGAAATTTATATTGTATTCTAGAGAATGATTGTCGTTTCGATCCTTTGCTATATTTTTTTATATGTTTAGAAATAGAGACTACTCTTTACAAATATGTGGGGTGGCAACCATGTTGCCCGCCTAGTGAAGCGGTTACCGTAGCCTGTGAATGTTGACAATACAAAGGGTATCGCTCACGCGTTGCCGCCCCTTATGCATTTTTTTTTGTAGAGGCAGGGCGCATTGCATAATACAAAGATTAATATAATAAATACAATTAATATTAAAAAAGTACCAGAGAAGTACCTCCACCTCACAAACCACAGCCAAATAACAATCCCTGGAGGGTTATTGTGTTCCTGCGAATTAGTGGGGTTAACAGCAAGCTAAGTAGCGTGTTGTGTTAGCAGTAGAGGTGGCCACGTGCGAGCATTTCTTGTATTGCAAATCGCAAGCATTCACAGGAAACGGTAACCATTTTAGATCAGGTGCGTCACACGCTTGTATGCCTTCCGAGGTTATATAAAAAACGTTCATCATCCATCACTCATTTTAGGTAATTTACTAACTTGTTTTATCAGCAATTTTACTATGGTTCAGTTAAACATGGCTAAAGACAGATAACAGCAGTTAAACTGCGATTATTCACAAATTCAACTATTTAAACACTTCAATGTGTTTCTCAGAGTGAAATTACAAAAAAGCGAGCAAAGGATATAGAAAAGAGTCAAAAACTAGTAAAGGTATGTATGTATACATATAACCGAACATGCAAGTTCAACAGTGTCGATCGCCACCTATCTATGGATGGGTTTATATACCTCGAGCTTCTCCGTCACGGAGGGTATATTAACCCGTCTGTCCCGACTGATGTTGACAGATGACAGTCGTTACGCTAAGTAAAGCTAAGTCCGTGTCCTTCGGGCGGCTTGAAAACACTGGTCCCCACCAATCTGCAGCTGAGGAGCATGGTGGAGTATGCTCAAAACACCTTCGGTTGAAGGGAGACCCGTATTCTAGCAGTGGGATGACTTAGAGTCGGTAGTATGTATGTATATCCTCACGTCAGGTCCTTTTGCCAGGTAGACAGAGAGAAGCGAGTCCCATAAGACAAGGTCCTTACACACCTGACTAGCTTCTTTAACATTCATGGCTCTTTTCAAGTACGCTCGCCGGTTCATAGGACTCTTGACATCACCTGATAGAACACGACCAATTTGATCATGGCAGTGAGTGAGTTGAGTCTTGGTCTTCTTCGACTCCTACATCCTTCTACTTTCATACTGTATATCTGTTTTTTTATACAACTAGATTGGCAAAGAAGCATGCGGCCCGCATAAGATGGTAAGCGGTCACCGCAGCCTATTGACGCTCGCAACACCACGGGGATGTTACTCGCGCGTTGCCAATCTTGTGACCTAAGGATGTTTCGTCACAATACCCAGTAATTTCTCTGCCATATCTCACCCTTCAAACCGGCACACAGCTATATATATATATATATATATATAGCTGCTTGGCGGTAGAAATAGGTGAGATAGAGGTACCCATGCAGACGCCTTTTGTACAAAATCTCCCTCTGTTTAGTTATTCTTTCGTCCTGTATTCTTACTACATGTCCAACAGAGCATGCCTTTTCTTTTCTTAACACCGACACTCTCTTTCCACATCAGACCAACATCATTGCGAACGCGGTCAGCAAGCGCTACAATAAAAGTTTTGCGCAATGCTCGCATTTCTGACTACACTGCATTCATAAAGACTGCATTCATACTAATATTCATCATGCACTCTCTGTCATACCTACTACCTACCTAACTTTTACTTTCATAAATTAACGTTGGGATTAGCCGCGCTTCGTATACAGCGAGCTGTGCCCTCTGGCTTAGATTTCGGCTGCCTAGAAGTTTACCCAATGTTCCATTCACACTGTTCCCTGCACTCGCCCACTACGCACACACAACCTTAATATGCATCCTGTTACTGCAAAATGCACCTTTGTAATATTATATTATATAATTAAGTAAATAAATATAGTGTTGCTATGGAAGAGCGACTCCTTCTGGTACAGGTGTTTACACAATTAAAAGAAGGAGTCAGCCTCTATGTTTTGTAACAACTGTTTACAACGAAATAAACATTTTTCTATTTGTATTTGTATTAAAAGTTGCAATTAATAGATTCAGTCCTTCATTTGGGAAAGTCAAATTGCCTGTAAAATTGACTTTCGCAAACAACGCCCGAATCTATTTTTATTTACGATAATTTTTAATAGTTTTTATGTGCTAACTACTTTCGGTGTTGGCAAGTGATAACATATCGAGCAAAGCTCGCCTATCATTCAGGGTGTATTAACGCCAACATTGATATACGGCAGTGAAACATGGGTACGGCAGAAGTAACATGAAAATATGATGAACGCTGTAGAAATGGGAGCGCCGAGGAGTGTGCAATGAAGTTAAAATAATTGATAGAGTAAAAAACAGCACGATACGAGATCTATATGGAACAAAAGGTGATGTAGTGACAAAAATTGAAAAGAAATTGCTGAGATGGTTAGGAAACAAAAGAGTTACGAAAAAAGTGTATCAAGCAACAGTGGATATATCGGTAGGGACCACCCTATTCGCACACATATCAAGTAGATGATGTACTGAAAAAAAAAGAAAAAGCACCCAAAATCGAAGGGTATGCATGAAGAGGTTGATGAGTGTGAAGGAGGCGAGAGAGGTGTGTTTGGATCGATGCACCTGGCGTTCCATAGTTTCTGCCTAACCCAATGAGAAATAGGCATGATGATATGTATGAATATATGTACTTTGTGCGTTTCGTTGGCATAAGCAAATAACCTTTTAAAAGGTACACACAACAACCGCGTCCAATCTGCAATTTTACAATTGGCGCACACTCCGTAAGTATAAAATCTAAACAAGGCAAGGATTGTGTGTATGCACTGTTTGAGATCTATGGTGGACATATATAGATGAACCGAATAAAAGAAAAGCCTTTAACAAAAAGCAACGAACCCAAAACACTTGTTCGCCGGTCCTCAAAAACATCTTACTCCCTCTGTAATTAGGAGGCATTCGCAATTTGTACTCATTATTATAATAAACGTTTGAAACGATCTTCGGAGAAGGTTTTGGCACATTTTCAACAAGCGTCACATTTGGTGTTCTCATGATCTTCCCTGGAGAAGTCTTCGGGAGATTTTCAATCAACGTCACTTTAGGCCCTTTAACTTCTTTTTCAAAAACCAAAACCTTATTAGTAATAATATTATCTCCTTTCTTTACTATAAACGATTCTTGATATGTCGAAGTGTATGGTTTGCTATGTTCTTTGACATCAGCTTTTGGCGAAACCTTTTTACCCCAGAGCGCATTATTAATCTCATGTATGCGTTTATCTTGCGAGATTTTAGTATTATCAAATTCATCTAGCATTTTGGATAATGAATCTCTGGATTTAGTCTCTGGCGTTATCTTTCCTTTGTGTATGAATGTCAATTTTGGGGATTGGGTTATTACTTTTGGCACAGTATTTTGTTTGAATGCTTGCAATGCAGCAGAAAGTTTCGATGCTGCAATAAATGTATTAAGGTGGCCAACATCTTCCCTTCTCAATTTGAAAAATTCTTCTTTCACTTCACTTGCCATTTTGTCTCTTATTAAGTATAACTAGTAACATTTAGAACTGTTTTTTCTAACTGTAGTTAGAAGCAATTAAGACAATGTCCTTAACATAAAAACGTTCAAGTATCGGTTAAAAATCCATTACTGGTATATTCATGGAGTAGTTTATGAAATTAGGCGTTATTTTGTTTAGTATGAAAAACAATTTTACATTTAGCTTTTAAGTATTTTATTATTTGTTATTTGAAACAAGTAAATTATTTTTAGCCAACTTGTCAGAAAGTTATGGACCTCTTTGTATTGATTTTTCTGTTCATTTTTTAACTCTCTAAACCGTCTCTAACGCAAGATAACTTTTTTTTCGCTCTCTGGCAACACTGAAACTAGTTCTTCAAATTTACGACTCCCTATAATATAATTAAATTTTAATATTTATTTGCCCATTTTATCTATTTCGGAAGCACTTTAGATTAAGTAACACCGTAAAAGTGGAGGGGAGTGGGGAGGGGGGTGAGGGGGAGGGGAGAGGAACCCCCAGAGGAGGGAACTATAACACGGAAACGCATAGTTTTAAAGTTATTAACATTCTAATTTTTTGAGGTTATGTCACCTACAATCTTTCAAATTCGAACAATCACTTAATAATCATTTGCCAACTTTTCGTATAATTTTGTTTTATTTCCCGACCTCACAGTTGCCAACTGTATGTTTGGTCTACTTTTTATAATGACACTTTTCAAAATGGCAAAGATTCTCTTCTGGCACTTCGCCGGCCGCTGCCGCGGCACGCTCGCTTCGCTCGCTCGGCTCGTGCGTTGTTTGTCATACTCTAACCTAACCTAACCAACTGAGATTTCTGTTGCTATACTTATTACAAAATTTTTATTTGTTTGAAAGATTTGACAAATTATAATAATCATCTTAACAATAATTCTACCAAATGAAACAAAATGGCGGACGAGCGATATTGACTTGACAAATACGATGTTTATTTCCATTTCACTGTTTATTCTTGTATTTTCAGTTACAAATGCACTTGACATCTACATTGTTACGTTGAGTTTGAAGTTTCTAATGCTTATAATGAAACGTTTTGATAATTTATATCAAACATGGCGATTTTATTACGATTCTTTGAAAAAACATTGTAAATTTCAATAAATTCTAGCGTAAAAACTATGCATCTCCGTGCCTTAAAATTTTAGTGATTTAATCTTCTTTAGTAAAGCTATTCATAAAAAAAATATGGTGCCGATATCAGGTGTTACTTAATCTAAAGCTGAGCCTCTATTTCATTTATTTAATTGACTTCGTAAATAGTGATAAAATAGTGTACAAATGTTTTTGTAAAGAATAATCAGTATTTGAACATAATTTATCGAAATTGTGCGATCCAACTGTCATAAACTCAAACTTCATATCGTAACGTTTACTTTCGATTTTAGTTTTCTTGTGAAAGATTGTTTTTTACTGTTAATTCATGCGCATTGGTAAGTTTTAGTGATCTATTATTTCCTTCTTCTATATAGACAACAAAACAAACTACCGCGATTGCTTATATTATACAAACCTGTTACGTACTTAAGTCGTTCATAGCTCTCAATAAAATTATACCCTATAAAACAGAATATTATTATTGTTTTAATGTTAAACTATTAGTATAGAGAAAATACCTTAGAATAGTTCATACATTATAACTTAGTGCTTAAATTTTCATACAATAACAGCTGATCGTTGTGATAAGAGGTCAATGCTCACGAACAATATAAACAACATCAAACCTGAGGGTTGTTACTATAGCTTTGAGAACATATTTACACAGCCCAACATTACACTAGCTCACTGATTTAGTGAGCGACGTCCATACACACACAGGCCCTGCTTTTGTCTCTTTTCACTTAACAATTAGTTGAAGTGGAATTGTATGACAGGCATACAAATTTGCCACAGACAATAAACTCAACAAGTTACACATTTAACTGTACCTATAATTGAATTAGTTAGTTCCTGAGCAACTTCTTACGGGAGCTATAGTATAAACAGTATATTAAATAGTTAAATACTCCTTGTAAATAATTACTTGTTACTGCATAAAGTACATGGGTTTATATAGTTGCCATTAGTGAATTAGCCATAAAATATAGTATACAATAACCTAATCGGTATCATTCTAATTAGGTACACCTACCTTATTTATTTATTTATTTTTTAACTAAACGGTTTGAGGTGAAAATGATGCTGACTAGAAAGGCAATGGCTGAGGCACGCTATGAAGAGTTAAATGACAGGTATTTAAATGCTTTAAAAGATGTTAAAAATTCAGAGCTACGATACAAAGAATTAAATAATAAATTTTCATTAACTTTAAAAGACTTAAAGAAATATAAGGAATTGTCAGAGAAATTGCAAAATGAGCGAGATGACAATGAGTTGGAAGCACTGTCAATTATTAAAAGTAATACGATACTTAAGGAAAAGATAGTTAAAATTAATTTAGAGTTAGATAATGCTTTGCAAGAAAATAATACATTGCAGTCTTTGGTAGTTTTGATCAATGTAGGGTCGAGTTTGAGACCACTCTAGAACGGAATATTCAGCTAGAAACCAAACTGAAACAGGCACTAAGCACAATTGATCAGCTGGAATGTTCCCATCAGGAGTCAACAGTTGTTCATTCCCAGTCGTTATTTGATGAATTGCTAGATAGCGCTCCAAACTTAGTTACTGCTTCGGCCATCTCAAACACGAATGATCCACCGTCACTGACAATTGACTTAACCTGTGATGAGTGTGTAGTATCGAACACACAGGATAAACATGCTAGTGTATGTACAATAGAATTTAATAGTAATAATAGGGAATATAAAAACATCATTCAAGACCTACAATCTGAGATCCAAACCCTTAATATTTCTTTAGATTTAATGACTAAAAAATATGAGGATGCTCAAAGAGTTATTGAAGAATACTGTGTAGGTATGGATAGATTAGTAGCAGACTTGAGAGAAAATGAACAAAAATTATCGTCTCTTAGTAACTTGTACAATAGGAATGAATTAACCCGAACTCCGATGAAATGTTCACAGGTAACTCGATCCTCGAAACTATGTCAAGTACATAGCCACAATATGGATGAGGCCAATAATAGTAGTGCTTTTCAACAGATGTCATCATCATTAAATAATAATAGCAAAAATAATAACTCCAACATAATAATGTATAGTGATGAAATAGGTAAAACCATGGGCCAATTATTATTACAAAAATCAGGAAAACTGGTTACCAATTATTGTTTGCCTGGAGCCAGTTTCACTCAAATAGTAGATAGAATAGTTAAGAGGGATTACCACCCCAACACAACTTTAATTGTTTTTATTGGGAGGAGAGGAAATTTAAATAAACATATAATGATTAAATATTTTAATATGTTACAACAGATAAATGTGGGAAAAGTGTTTTTATTTACTTTCCCATACAGTCAATTGTTGCCCGAGGCGGAAAATGCATCTAGGTATAGATTAAATGATAAAATGCATACATTGACATTATATGATGACAAATTTCATATACTTGACATAAATATATTTAATAATAAATATTATAATTTGACAGAAGATAAATTTTATCTTAGCAATTTTTATAAAAGACAAATAGCAGATTCGCTATCATATTGTTTTATGAAACCAGCCAAAAGTTTGGCTAACAACCCTGCTTCTTTTGAGCAGTTAGATAATTTGACATTGAGTAATGGTACCTTGGAAGGTATTCCAAATTCTTTAAATTAGGTTACAAGACAATAGAGTTTTACTCTGGCAATGTAAATAGTAATAATAAAAATATTAAAAACGGAACTAAAAGTAATAATAATACTATATCCCCATCAATTGTAAAGTGTCAAGAATATAGAAAGAATAATAATTGTATCAACCTGGTGCACCAAAACATTCAGGGGATGATAGGAAAGGAGTTAGAATTGGAGTTGTTTATGAATTGTAGCAATATTGACATTTTATGTCTAACTGAGCACTGGCTAAAACCCCATCAATTCATTTTCAGCTTCAATAACCACCAGGTTGCAAGCTCATTCATCAGAGATAACTGTATACATGGTGGCTCCTTAATATTATTAAATAAGTTGCTTAAATTTAAAGAAAGGTGTGACATTGTGAGCCTCTCTGTTGAGCGAGTTGTAGAGATTTCATGCATTGAATTGGAACGATTCATTGTTATGAACCTGTATAAACCTCCAAGCACGCCCTTTGAAACATTTTCAAATATCATGGAGGATGCCTTAAATAAATTATCTAATAGCCATAAAACTGTTATAATTTGTGGAGACTTTAATATAAATATTTTGGAGAAAAATACTGTTACCTACAACTTTTTAAATTTATTTAAATCATACAATTTGCATCATATTTTTACAGAGCCAACACGAGTAACTGCTACAAGTGCTACATGTATTGATAACATATTTAGCACTGTAAAACCTTTGTATCAATCTATAATTAATAAAGTTCAGTCAGACTATTCAGGTCAGTTGGTTTCATTTCCAAATTCTTCAAAAATACAAAGAAAGCAAATAAATTATATACCATTTAGTAAAAGCCGCTTAGAAAGATTTAAGTCTAATATAGCAGAAAAAATTGTATTGTTGCCCTGTCACGGTACTCCGGACCACTTGTACAGCTCGTTATTTAGCTTAATCACTAGTGAATTTAATACAATCTTTACTCCAAAACGACTGTCTGTAAGTGACCGTATGACATTCAGTGATTGGGCAACTCCTGGTATTTACAAAAGTCGGAATAAATTGTATGAACTTTATGAAGAAAGGACCTGTAATCACAATCCGACTTTTCAAGAACTTGTAAAAAATTATGCCAAAATATTTAAACGAGCCTGTTCCAATGCTAAGTCTATATATTTAAAAAATAAAATTAATGGTTCAACAAATATTATTAAATCTGTTTGGGATATGATAAATAATGAGACGGGTAGAGCGAAAGTACGTAGTCGAGACTTTCGGTTAAAGATAAATGATATAGATATCAAAAATGATGTAGAAATTGCGACTGAGTTTGAAAAATATTTTTCTAACATTCCTCTTATTACTACGAGAAATCTTATGTCTTCTTCTATATCTGCTGAACTGGTTCTCAAACAGAGCGTGGTAGAATGCGACACAATATTTGAATTTTCAGCTGTAAGCCCAAAAGATGTTTTGAACGCTTTTAAATCAATAAATATGAAAAACACTAAAGATCTGTGGGGTCTATCTGTCAAAACCATTTCTTCTATTATTATTTCAATCGCTCCACATTTAGCTACAATTTTCAATTGTTGTGTGGCATCTGGTGTATTTCCTGACTTGATGAAACATAGTAAAATCATTCCATTATTTAAATCTGGTGATAGTTCGGACCCTTCGAATTTTCGACCTGTTTCCATACTGCCCATTCTCAGTAAAATTTTTGAAAAACTAATGCTTAGCCAGTTGCTCAGACATTTCAATGCACATAATTTGCTTCATAGGAAACAGTTCGGATCTACGAGAGGTTGTTCAACTATAGACGCAGGGATTCATTTGCTTAAAAGTATATTCGCGGCATGGGAGGGTTCGCAAGATGCCTTGGGAATTTTCTGTGATCTGTCTAAAGCGTTTGACTGCGTGCACCATGACACTCTTGTCAGAAAATTACACCACTACGGTATCAGGAACAAGGCTCTCGAACTTCTGTCTTCTTATCTAGGCAATAGGATACAGAAGGTCGATGTTAATGGTAAAAGATCTTCGGGGTCCCCTGTAGTTATGGGAGTCCCACAGGGGTCAATTCTAGGTCCATTCTTATTTTTAGTTTATATAAATGACTTACCTTATTATGTAAGGGATAAACATGAGATTGTATTGTTTGCGGATGATACCTCTTTGACATTCAAAATTAATAGACAGTTAGGTAATTATGACGAAGTTAACGATGCTCTCTCTAAAGTTATTCATTGGTTTAGTGTTAATAATCTGCTTTTAAACGATAAAAAGACTAAAGTAATTAAGTTCTCAACACCTAATGTAAGACAGGTGGCTACCAATGTACATGTTAATGGAACTAATTTAGCCCCTGTGGAGACAACTGTGTTCTTGGGTATAACAATTGACTCCAGACTACAATGGGGCCCACAAATAGAAAAATTATCAGGAAAACTAAGTTCTGCAGCCTATGCAGTGAAAACTATTAGACGGCTCACTGATATTGATACGGCTAGAATAGTTTATTTCAGCTACTTTCATAGTATTATGTCATATGGTATTCTTCTTTGGGGTAACTCCGCGGACATTAACACCATCTTTTTATTGCAAAAGAGAGCCATAAGAGCTATCTACAAACTTGGTCCCCGGGAGAGCCTTAGAGAAAAATTCAAAGAAATAAATATTTTAACAGTCGCATCGCAATATATCTATGAAAATCATTTATATGTCCATAAAAACATAGACTCATTTTGTAAAAAGAGTGATACTCATAGCATAAATACTAGATATAAGCATAATCTTGTGTTACATGCAAGCCGTCTCCACAAAATAAGTAATTTTTTTATGGGGCAATGTATACGGTTCTATAACAAACTTCCCAGCAATATAAGAGAATTGTCAATAAACAAATTTAAAACTACTATTAAAGCCAAATTGTGTAGCAGGGCATATTATAAAGTATCTGACTATATTAATGATAAAAATGCCTGGGAGTGAGTCGATCCAATTATAATGTAATTAATAAAATATGTAAATTTGTTTGGACACCAAAAGAGGGATGCCTGAGTTTTTTGGCAGTATTTTTATCAGTGCTCACCTAGTCATGAACTGCACGGTAGGGAAAAAAATTGTGACGATTCCAAACAAATGTAGCCATTTTTACGGAATAAAAAGATTTTGACTTTGACTTTGAACATTTTTTTTAAATAATATTATATAGAACAACGCTTAATAAAACAAAATTAATATGTAAATACGAATAAAATTTTCAGAAGAATCAAGTGACGACGACGCATGATTCTAATAAAAAATTACACAATATTTCCCAAACGGATCACTATATCGAAAAACGATCTTCCCACGTTTTAAATGTTTTTAAAAAACTATCTAAAAACGCGAATAAAAAAATTCATCCCCACTTTATGTGTAAAGAGATTTTTTTTTTTGAAGATTTTATTCTACCACTTTGTCAACATAGTTAATATGTATATATATGCCAAACTACAACTTTCTATTATCAAGCGTCTCTGAGCTAGACCGCGGGCAGGCGGAATTAGCGAAATGGTATGCATACCACAATTAACATGTGATAATTATAAACAATATACAGGAAAAATCCGTTAATTGCCTTGTATATGTTATATACCTATTATAAAAACTGTATCCTGCCCACTGACATACTATTTACTTTGTCATTTATGTTTATGTAAATAATTGTTTGCTATTATTAGTAATATCTATTTAAATAGGGCAGAGTTTGTTTGTTAGAAGACGATGATCTCTGCAACTACCCGGTCTTTGTGCATTTGATAGTCCAATTTTTTGAGGAAGGCTATAGACCATTCATCAGGATACGACCCTTAGAAGCCGAGGAATAAGGAAAAAGTAGAAAATTTTGTTGATCACAGCTTACAACATCCAATTATTATAGCAAAGACTGTGGTATATGTACATTGTCTAGAATTGACGATTCATTTTTACCCAACATAACACACGGTTTCAACCCTTTAATTATCTTTAGCAAATTTAATTCATAGTTTTTTTTTATACTACGTCGGGGGACATACGGCCCACCTGATGTAAAGCGGATACCGTAGTAGCCTATTAACACTTGCGATATATTAAGTATCACTCGCGCGATGCCTCCTCTGCTGCTTACACAGCAACTCCTTGGGAGCTTACTGGTGACCTCATTCACACGTTGGAACACAACAACCCTCTAGGGAGTTGTTATTTGGCTGCGGTTTTTCTGTGAGTTTTTAAGATTTTTTTCTAAATAACTTGATAATTGCTATTCTTCGGAAATTCATTGCACTCAAATAATGCTAATTCAGAACGAACGACACCTAGGAGCCCACGGGATATTGGATTACACGCGGAGGAAGTCACGAACAGCAGTTAGCATAATTCTATCATTGGTTATAATTGCATGACAATCTGTTATATTAGATATATGTAATCTATCTAAAATGTAATCTTCTTCACGCCAAATCCCTTACGGTGTAGTTAGAGAAAACCGGGCGCCACATGACTTTTATTTTTTATTATACAACGTCGGAAGGCATACGGCCCACCTGATGTAAAGCGGTTACCGTAGCCTATGAACATAGGAACACAATCCTCTAGGATCAGTAGCTGATCAAGAGCATAAATTACCGATAGTCAGACACCAGCGATGAAGACTAACATTGACGTCAGAAAAAATGCCTTCTGCATCTGCATCATTTCCTAACTCAACTGCAGGGCTAGTCTCTTTTAACGGCCACTCCCGGTTATTGTTTCATTTCGCTTGTTATTGAATTAAGTAGTCAAATAAAAACGAGGTTTTACACCTTGCATAAAACAAATCTACGACTTTCAGGGTTAAAACGTACAAATCGATCAATTCTCCCCTAACCATGTGTCCAAAGCTAAGTATAATCATTACACGTTACGATGTTGATATTGAAATAGTGTCGACCTTGAATTTATCGATTTGACCTTATATTTAGCATTCATGGAATATCGATATATCTAATAAATTTGTTACTAAACGGTCAGTGACGGTTCATTAGTTATTTAAAATATTTTATATTTCATTTTTAGTTTTAGTTATTGCTCATGTTTTAGTTCCATTTTTGAGTTAATTAATTCTAAGACGGCATTTTAGCTCATTTATTTATTCAATATATAAAAGTAATTTAAAATAGTTTATATATTATTTTTAGTTTAAATAATTTAATTCTTAATTTTCTATTGTGTTAACATTCTATTATTTCGTTTGATTTTAATTTCGTTGTCATTTATTTGTTAAAAAAATAATATATTTATATCATTAGAATTTATAATTAGTAAATTTAGTTCTGTTACATCAAATATAAATGCTATTTTATTTTTCAATCCTAACCTCCAGTCGATTTCAGGATATAATTATCACACATTACATATGTGTGATTTTAATACGCGTTACTACTGATTTACAGGCAATTGGAAAAACTTTTCTATTCAATTCATTAGAACTAAAACGTTTTATTGTTATTTTAATTATTAATTAGCATGTAATTGTAATTAATAAATATTTTATTTAATTTTACTGTTTACTTTTTAGTAATTTCCGACACTGAACACTACAATACAAACAACGAACACAATCGTCACTGAAATATCGAGTGACCACTCGGACTACATTAAAGCTATTGACTGAATAACTACTGATAAAATTTCCTGTTAAATGTACCCACTGTGGTATTTACGGGCATTACATACGCCATGAATTTGCGTGTGTGTGTGCACCATAGGGGATAACTGTGCGATAATACTGGTTCCACAGTAGAAGATATGATATGCTATTACTTTAAGGCGATTTCAAATATTATATGGGGGCAATATGTGACTCATATCGTTTTTGGAGTGTGACTCTTTAGAGTCAAAGCCAAACTCGCTTGCGTGTGGAGCATCTTGCTAATTAACAGAGGCTCTGGTGGTAAAAGAGACACGAGCATTGGTTTTTTTTATACAACGTCGGACGGAAGACGTGCAAGCATACAGTCATGAATCAAATTATCTATGAAGGACCGATAAGACAGATTTTACGTAAGTAGTAACTTCATTCACCGCTACGGGGCAAAGCAGAACGCGCAGTACATATTGGCTAGTTCATGGACCAACATTGCATCACTTATCGGCTTATTGGTTAAAATATTCTCTCATTCGTCTGTAGGCTAGAAACGATGAGATATTTAGCCTCTAAATCGCAACGTTTTTGTAAACGCCGTGCTTTCATGCGCAGTGGCGCCAGTTCTAGACATTGGCACATTCAAACAAACTCTTCTGTTTAATAATTTGGTCGTGGTATATGGATCTTGGATCGAGGAAGTCCAAGGTTCTCTTACATCGTTCCACTTGCACGTTGTATATCTGTTTCGTTATTACTTCCTCCCATATTCTTCTTATTTTTTATACAATATCGGCAGGCATACAAGCCGCATACTTGTATGACGCCCACCTGATATAAAGTAGTTACCGTAGCTTAGGAATGCTTGCAATAGTATTGTTCGCGTGTTGCCCCTGGTGATAACATAGCTACTTCTTAGAAGTTTACTAGTAACCTCACTCATTCGTAGGAACACAACAACTCTCCAGGGAGTTGTTATTTGTGGTTTTATGTGGGGTGGAGGTACTTCCTCCGTCGGAATGATTGTATGAGCCCTACCTTTATAAAAAACAAGTGAAGCATCTCTACGCAAGCGAGACACATTATGTAGTGTGTACTTGTCATTTGGCGCATAACCCAGCGTGGATAGCGCTGTGAGGGCAATCGCTCACCGACCGCCGTGAAAGCAAGACCAGATGGTAAATAAGAGATTATTGTTTTTTGTCACCATCCTGAATATTACAATATAAGAAACGAAATGTTTCCCCGTCAAAAATTAGACTTTGCTAACCTATTATACCTATCAACCTCGATGTCACAAAGAAATTTTTAAATGAAACTTTCAATAATTCCATACTTATCTATAACAAAATAACAAATAAGTTTAAATTGCTGAAGGGAAAAAAAACCTATCGACAGTATGTCAATATAGAAGATACATTGCGGACGAAGACCACAATGTGTTTAAAACTTTTATTCCTAGAAAAGGCAACCAACCCTTTACCCGGTAATGGCAACATACATGCTCGTCATACATTTTTAATTGTATAGAAATAAGTAACGCTTTTAAATGCACTTTTATTTATACATGACAAAGAATATCAACCTTCTAACAAAGAAAAAAGAAGCCAGCTTGTAAAATTTCACCTATAGTTAATAAACGCCTAATTTTGGTCGAGATATCAAGTATTAAGATCACACCCGTAAATGTACAAAATTGAAATTTCATAAATTGAAAGAAGATTTAGCATAATTCATCTCTCGTACTTGAACTTGTATATCAGAGATCAAGGTCACGTAATAAACTTGTGAAAAATCCTACATTTGTAGAAATTTACTAAGGCAATATACTTGCCTTTATCAGTATAGAGGTATTCGAAAGGTTGGTTGGGCAGTTAGGGAAAATTTTGACTATTTTATTCATTTTTTAGAGGTTTGTTCGTTGGTTTGAAATGAATTTGTGGCAGTAGTGCGTGAACATTACATTGCAGACATTATATTGCATAGACTGTGTAGATTATATATTCGATTTCTAAATAATTAAATCTATTTTTCAATTCTGTGTTTAAACATTTATAAATAGTATATCGAATTTAAAGTAGAATATGCATATTATTACATGTATTGTATAGTGTTCCCTTTATGGGGACAGAAATAGAATACCAAATGGTAATGTTTCAGAGGATGACGAAGAAATTGAAATAATAGATGATAATGAACACCTTGAACGAGTTTTATCAGATACTCCCGGAATCCGCGTTACTTTATCAGAACTAAATGTGGATGTAGAAAAACCAAGTGCTTGCGTTGATTCATTTCAAATATGTGAAACATCTGATACTAAATTGACAGTATTGTCAATGAGACAAATCTTTATGCATCACAATCGAGTGTTAAGGACTGGACCGACATTACTGCTATCCAACTAAAAGCCTATTTGGCCATTCTCATTCTAATGGGTATTCATAAATTACCTTTTATTTAGGACTATTGGTCAAGCGAACCTGCCCATCAAAATAATGCTATAAACACCAATTCACAATCAATAGACGAGTCTATGATTAGATTTAAAGGCAGATCAGGAATTAAGCAATATATGCCGATGTAACCTATTAAAAGGGGGTATAAAGTTTGGGCTAGGGCTAAAACAAAACTACAAAGGCCATATTGCCTTTGATAATTTTTTTTGAACATATGAACTTATTGAAAATTTATATGAAAAAGGCATATATTGTACTGCAACTGCTAGAAACAATAGACAAGACATGCCAATTTTAGTAAACAAACAAGTAGTGTCATGCCAAGGAGATAAAGAAGTTATCGCTGAACTTATGAAAAAACAAAATAGTAAACTAAAGAAATTAAATAGAGGAGATTATAAATGGAGGATCAATAAAAATGACGGATTTTGTGAAAACTAACCAAACGAGCTCAAACTCGGGGGTTTACTAATAATAAATAAAGAGTTTCACAAACTACCTTAAGGATGCATCATCAGACCAGCTCGATCGAACCAAATTATTTATTATTAATATCATTTTATTGTAATCGGATTTACGAATTCGGATTTACGATTTTGAATTCGTGAAGTTTGTAATTGATACGATAATTACAAGTTGGTTAAATTTGTCTTTCAAGATTTGTTCCCATACGCAGTTGCAAATGAAGATATTAAAAGTGTGTATAAATAGTGGCCCCTTGACCGCGAAATTCTGCTACCACTCCCCCTTTCCTTTTGTCATTTTCCCGCAGACATCTATCTAGAAGCTAATTTAACGGAACAGAATTATAAGTATATATATATATATATAAACCTTCTGATAAAACACGACCAATTTGGTCATGGTCAGAGTAAGTCTTTGCCTTCCTCGGCACCTACATCCTTCTACTTTCGCGTTGTATATTTGGTTCTTGTTTATTTTGTATAGTTCTTTCTTCCTGAATTCTTTCTACATAACCGAACCAACGAAGTATGTTTCTTCTTATTTTAACACCGACACTCTCTGTCAGGCATAAAATATATATTTACAAAAATGCCCCACAAATTTAAGACTTTCCATTGGAGGAAATTACTAGTACATTCAGGGCCCAAGAGAACAGCCTTGTGGAACGCCACGTCATCTTCAGGCGTGGTTATAGAACTGTACAGCAACTTTATCAGTTTTACTGCCAAAGAGGTGACATAAAAGATAATTGCCTTTGTTACGAGGATCGGAAACCTTTTAGGCTAATGCAATTAGTTAACTAAGGTGTAACTATGATGTCGAAGGCTGAACAGAACACACATATGTAACTAGCATATTATAAGGATACACGCACATTGTGTACAACTGATGTACATATTCAGCTATCAGACTGCAGTTGAACTAGTCCAATAGCTAAATATGTACACTGAAGGAAAATCAGCAGTGGAGTGAAGTAGTGAAAATAAATAACGTAAAATATCTGCGTAAATATGGCAAACATAACGCTTTAAATATATTCAGGCATATTGAGCGATTTGGTATTTAATAGAAAATTAACTTGTAGGTAAGTTATTATGTTGCACTGTTCTAGGATTTCCTGTAAAGTGCATGTACTGAATAAATATATTTATATATAAATTTGTCATATGTGTATATTTATATTATTTCGCTTCTTATGTTTTATATATAGTTAAGTTGATGATAGGATGCACCTCCACCCACACACAACTTCACAGAAAAAATAACAACTAGCAGCAGCGGTGCAAGAGTGTTAGCAGCAGAGGTGGCATCGCGCGAGTGACACATTTATCGCAAGCATTCATAGGCTACGATAACCGCTTTACATCACGGTGGGCAGTATGCTTGTATGCCAGCTAACGTAGTATAAAAAAACTACTAATATGCACTAAATATTAAAATTATACATATGGTATAGTTTTAATATTTAGTGTATTTAACCAAGGAAGTGAATAACAGATATTTGGCTTCCGGTGATAATAAGGGTACTATTTGCATTGGAGATAAGATTGCACAATTCATTTTGTCAATGTTAACATTGACGTAAATATGATATATTCAGGAACACCGTTCGTATATGAAATCTATATGTTTGTCTGTGTGTGCGTTTATTTTCGAATATTCAAATTTTGACTTCAGATTCGGATTCAGCATAAAAAAGTAGAATAGGAATGTTCAGGAACACCGTTCCTATCTCTTAAGGAACATGGTCGGAATGGCCGAAAAATTAAAAAACAAATTTAAATTGTTATATAATTGACGAGCCAGGTTTTCCTCTGGCAATGCAAGCTTGTGCATTCTCAACTGGTTTATACTAAACTGCCGTAGAAAATGTAAACATCTATGTAAAATTACACGCTCTCCTTCCCTCTTCCAAGGTAACGATCCGATAAATCCACAAACCTAAAAAATAAACCATTTGACTGCGCATGAAGACACCGCGCGCTCACAACTCTACAACTTGACGAGCTCGGTGGCACAGTGGTTAGTAACGCTACTTTGACACCAATTCCCACACATGGCAAACATTTGTGTGCTTGAACGTATCTGTTTGTCTGAGTGTTTACTATGTATCATAAGTCAAAGTCAAAATCTTTTTATTCCGTAAAAATGGCTACATTTGTTTGGAATCGTCACAATTTTTTTCCCTACCGTGCAGTTCATGACTAGGTGAGCACTGATAAAAATACTGCCAAAAAACTCAGGCATCCCTCTTTTGGTATCCAAACAAATTTACATAATTTATTAATTACATTACAATTGGATCGACTCAATCCCAGGCATTTTTATCATTAATATAGTCAGATACTTTATAATATGCCCTGCTACACAATTTGGCTTTAATAGTAGTTTTAAATTTGTTTATTGACAATTCTCTTATATTGCTGGGAAGTTTGTTATAGAACCGTATACATTGCCCCATAAAAGAATTACTTATTTTGTGGAGACGGCTTGCATGTAACACAAGATTATGCTTATATCTAGTATTTATATTATGAGTATCACTCTTTTTACAAAATGAGTCTATGTTTTTATGGACATACAAAAGATTTTCATATATATATTGCGATGCGACTGTTAAAATATTTATTTCTTTGAATTTTTCTTTAAGGCTCTCCCGGGGACCAAGTTTGTAGATAGCTCTTATGGCTCTCTTTTGCAATAAAAAGATGGTGTTAATGTCCGCGGAGTTACCCCAAAGAAGAATTCCATATGACATAATACTATGAAAGTAGCTGAAATAAACTATTCTAGCCGTATCAACATCAGTGAGCCGTCTAATAGTTTTCACTGCATAGGCTGCAGAACTTAGTTTTCCTGATAATTTTTCAATTTGTGGGCCCCATTGTAGTTTGGAGTCAATTGTTATACCCAAGAACACAGTTGTCTCCACAGGGGCTAAATTAGTTCCATTAACATTGACATTGGTAGTCACCTGTCTTACATTAGGTGTTGAGAACTTAATTACTTTTGTCTTTTTATCATTTAAAAGCAGATTATTAACATTAAACCAATGCATAACTTTAGAGAGAGCATCGTTAACTTCGTCATAATTATCTAACTGTCTATTAATTTTGAATGTCAAAGAGGTATCATCCGCAAACAATACAATCTCATGTTTATCCTTTACATAATAAGGTAAGTCATTTATATATACTAAAAATAAGAATGGACCTAGAATTGACCCCTGTGGGACTCCCATAACTACAGGGGACCCCGAAGATCTCTTACCATTAACATCGACCTTCTGTATCCTATTGCCCAGATAAGAAGACAGAAGTTCGAGAGCCTTGTTCCTGATACCGTAGTGGTGTAATTTTCTGACAAGAGTGTCATGGTGCACGCAGTCAAACGCTTTAGACAGATCACAGAAAATTCCCAAGGCATCTTGCGAACCTTCCCATGCCGCGAATATACTTTTAAGCAAATGAATCCCTGCGTCTATAGTTGAACAACCTCTCGTAAATCCGAACTGTCTCCTATGAAGCAAATTATGTGTATTGAAATGTCTGAGCAACTGGCTAAGCATTAGTTTTTCAAAAATTTTACTGAGAATGGGCAGTATGGAAACAGGTCGAAAATTCGAAGGGTCCGAACTATCACCAGATTTAAATAATGGAATGATTTTACTATGTTTCATCAAGTCAGGAAATACACCAGATGCCACACAACAATTGAAAATTGTAGCTAAATGTGGAGCGATTGAAATAATAATAGAAGATATGGTTTTGACAGATAGACCCCACAGATCTTTAGTGTTTTTCATATTTATTGATTTAAAAGCGTTCAAAACATCTTTTGGGCTTACAGCTGAAAATTCAAATATTGTGTCGCATTCTACCACGCTCTGTTTGAGAACCAGTTCAGCAGCTATAGAAGAAGACCTAAGATTTCTCGTAGTAATAAGAGGAATGTTAGAAAAATATTTTTCAAATTCAGTTGCAATTTCTACATCATTTTTGATATCTATATCATTTATCGTTAACTGAAAGTCGCGACTACGTACTTTCGCTCTACCCGTCTCATTATTTATCATATTCCAAACAGATTTAATAATATTTGTTGAACCAGTGATTTTATTTCTTAAATATATAGATTTAGCATTGGAACAGGCTCGTTTAAATATTTTAGCATAATTTTTTACAAGTTCTTAGTATTAAGTTATTATTATAAGTTCTTAGTATCAAGTATGTATTAATAAAAAAAAAGTGTATTTACGTATGTTTATCAGTTGTCTAGTACCCATAACAAAAGCTTCCCTTACTTTGGGGCCAGAAATAAAGCTATAAAATTTTGAGCCTTAATGTGTCGAAATGCGCTGCAAGTTGTTAAGTATGAAACAATTTGATTTAGAACAAAATAAATTTATTCTTATCTTTTCACGACCCTACTCGATCTTTTGCTGAATAGGCAGAGATAAGACGCGGTCCTTACAAACCTCGCTCGCTTCTTTAACATGCATAGCCTTTACGTGCACGTTCGCGGGTTTCTAGAGCACCCGACTTCACCTGCTGATAAAACACGACCGAATGGTCATAGTAGGTGGAGTTTTGGCCTTTCTCGACATCCTTCCACTTTGTGCTTTCGTCCCACATTATTTCTGATGCCTGAACCAACGGAGCATACATTTTGTTATCTTATCACCGACACTAATACATATGCGGAAATTATTATTATATTATGTACTAGAATTTATTAATGATACTGTATTTCTTGGAATTACAATAGACTCCAAATTGCAGAGGGGCCCCCACATAAAAAAACTGACCAGTAAGCTCAGCTCCGCCGCATATACGGTTTTTTTTCAGGAGAATTAGACAATTGACGGATGTGGCTACTGCGCGCTTAGTCTATTTCAGCTACTTTCATAGCATTATGTCGTATGGTATACTATTGTGGGAAAAATCGGCTGACATTGAAACTATTTTTATATTACGAAAGGGAGCTATCCGCTCTATTTATAACATGGGCGCCAGGGAATCTCTTAGAGAACTATTTATAGAAATAAATATCCTCACGGTTACCTCTCAGTATATTTATGAGAACATTATGTATGCTCGTAAAAATATAGTCATTTTCAAAATTTTGTGAAAATCTTAGAAGCAGGAATAGATTGCGTATGACTGTACATCGGCTTGCTAAGACTAGACGAATTACACAGCGCCATCTAGCCCCAAAGTAAGCGAAGCTTGTGTTATGGGTACTAGACAACTGATAAACATACGTAAATACATTTTTTTTTGTAAATACATACTTATTATACATAGAAAATACCCAGACCAAGACAAACAGACATGTTCATGTACACAAATGTTTCTATTGTGTGGGAATCGAACCCACGAGCGTCGGTGTCAAAGTAGCGGTACAGCGCGTTTCACCACTGCGCCTCCGAGCTCGTCAAATAGGATCGGTAGGATCGGATAGATAGACACCTAAAGAGAAATGTCTCACAATTACAATCGTGTAATTTCCGCAGCGGCGCAGATATTACTGCACTGTGAACTACGATATACATATAAGTAATTTTAAGTAATGTTTTTGACGAGCCCGGTGGCGTAGTGGTTATCAATGCTATTTTAATACACCAGGACACGTGGGCTCGACTCCTACATTCAAACATTTGTGTGCATGGCAATATCTATTTGACTTGGTCTGGGTGTTTTTTAAGGTATGGCGAATCAAAACATTCCGACCGGGGAATTACCTCTCAGAAAACCGTAAACAAATAAAGAGGCCCTCGAGTGTTCATGTGTTCTGCTTGGGAGTGGGTTTGCCAGTCCTAAAATAAAACCGGTGTTGTGTTAACAGCAGAGGTGGCAAACGCGCGAGCGATAGAGCCTGTGTTACTAGCCTTCATAGGCTACGGTAACCGCTTTACATCAAGTGGAGTACAGGGTTGTATGTTAAAAGATTCTTCTTCTTAGCGTTATCCCGTTTCCTAATCGTTTAGGGTTGGCGGGGTCCGCTACTTAAGCATAAGAATTTGGCGAAGATATTGATTTTTACATGGAGCAACTGCCATCAAACCTTCACAACCCTGCGGTGGCTAGGTGGAGCTGTGAAGCTGGCTGTCGCCCGTGGATGGACTGACGCAGTATGTGGAGGGAAGTTTGGAAATAGATATAAGCGTTTCATCTACGTTCGAAGATGGGCCAAGTCAAAAAAAAATCGATAATAAAACTGATAGATGATGAATGGAAGATGAATTGTGGAAAGAAAGAGAGTATGATGTATGAATGTGTTTTTTATATTGTATAATTTTAAAGACTTGTCTTGCCTTAGGTTTTCGCGATGTTATACATCGAATTAAACAATTTCTAACGGAAATAACGTTCGTGGTCGCAGGAAGACAAAGAAGTAAAGTAGACGGGGAAGCAAGAAGAAGAAGTGTTTTCCTGCGACCACGGATGCTACAAAGCGTTCAAAACGTCAGGTTCAACAAAATAAATAAAATACGCGATATTTCCGTTAAAAAATGTCTAATTCACTTGTAAAATAGTTAAATATGTTACAAACAGAGCCTTGCCCATGACAGGGGTGATCGAAAAAAGAGAGAAAAAAAAAACCATCACAACCTAGAGGAAAAACAGCCTATCTTAGGTAAGGAGACACCTCTTTCTAAATATAATTTCTTGTAGGTGCGAATTTCCTCACGACACGTTTTCCTTCACCGCCGAGCAAGAATCACAAATATGTCCATAAATCGGAAAACACGAATTTATTGGTACATGCCAGGATTCGAACTGGGGACCTGTTGGTCTCAAGGCTGCTTCTTTATCCACTAGGCAATCACTGCTTTCATAATAAAAGAAGATTATTGTAAAATAACTAATATTAATTGTCTCCCCCGAGCGTGGTAAATTATTAACGTGCTGTATACAACATTTAACAATCGATATCTAGTCTAGTCTGCTTTCAAAGGGCGTTAGTTGTCTAGACGGAGGGTGTTTCCAGACAAGTATCTATATCAAATGTTAAGTATACTTATATCTAACTAACTCTCAGCTGTTTCTCAGCTTATTTCTAATTATTCGTAATCATTCACTTACCGAACTAGAACAGTAGGGTTACTCTTGACACTAATTCCAATGTCAATCCAATTCCAATGTCAAAGTTTTCAGTAATCCTACTAATATTATAAATGCGAAAGTTTGTATGTATGGATGTTTGTTGCTCTTTCACGCTTAAATGGCTGGACGGATTTGAATGAAATTTGGCACGTAGATAGATTATGATCTGGATTAATACATAGGCTAAATTATTTGACTCCACGCGGGCGGAGCCGCGGGCAGCAGCTAGTCCTACTAATATTATAAATGCGAAAGTTTGTATGTATGGATGTTTGTTGCTCTTTCACGCTTAAATGGCTGGACGGATTCGAATGAAATTTGGCACGTAGATAGATTATGATCTGGATTAATACATAGGCTAAATTATTTGACTCCACGCGGGCGGAGCCGCGGGCAGCAGCTAGTCCTACTAATATTATAAATGCGAAAGTTTGTATGTATGGATGTTTGTTGCTCTTTCACGCTTAAATGGCTGGACGGATTTGAATGAAATTTGGCACGTAGATAGATTATGATCTGGATTAATACATAGGCTAAATTATTTGACTCCACGCGGGCGGAGCCGCGGGCAGCAGCTAGTCCTACTAATATTATAAATGCGAAAGTTTGTATGTATGGATGTTTGTTGCTCTTTCACGCTTAAACGGCTGGACGGATTTGAATGAAATTTGGCACGTAGATAGATTATGATCTGGATTAATACATAGGCTAAATTATTTGACTCCACGCGGGCGGAGCCGCGGGCAGCAGCTAGTCCTACTAATATTATAAATGCGAAAGTTTGTATGTATGGATGTTTGTTGATCTTTCACGCTTAAACGGCTGGACGGATTTGAATGAAATTTGGCACGTAGATTATGATCTGGATTAACACATAGGCTAAATTATTTGACTCCACGCGGGCGGAGCCGCGGGCAGCAGCTAGTATTTCATAATTCCGACTGTAATTTGGTCAACCTGCGATTGCATCTTATTATTATTGCCAAAGGAGACAATCGGATATGAAGATTAAACTAATCTGAGGTTCTTGTCGTGATTCAAGAACTTAATTCCAATAGCGAGTTATTGGAATTGGTTTCCAGAGTAACCCTACATGTCATAACATCTTTCGAAATATAATTTCTTGGACGTACGGGTTTCTACACGTTCTATCTATCTATAACTTCACGGCTCAGTCGTGAATGAAGCGACTTTGACACCAACGCTCGTGAGTTCGATTCCCACACAAGGCAAACATTTGTGTGCATGAACATGTCTGTTTGTCTTGGTATGGATGTTTTTAAGAGAGGTAGGGCGCATCAAAGCAGCTCGTCTGGGGAAGTAACTACCCTCCACCTCAAAGAAAACTGCAGCCAAAAATCAACTCCCATAGGGTTATTGTGTTCCTGCGTGTGAGTGAGGTCACCAGTAAGCTCCCAAGGAGTTGCTGTGTAACCAGCAGAGGAGGCATCGCGCGAGCGATACTTATTATATTACAAGCGTTAATAGGCTAAGGTATCCGCTTTTCATCAGGAGGGCCGTATGCTTGTATGCCTCCCGACGTTGTAATAAAAAAAATGTTAAACAAGCGAGTGAGGTGTGTAAGGACAGAGTCATGTAGCGCTCGGTTCTATCTGCCTACCTCACAATCACCAGCAAGGGATTTGGCGTCAAGTTATAAATAGATAGAATATTTTATCAGAAACATGAGCAGATTTCATCTGTAATCCAGTGTGTTTTGTAAAATTGCGAAGTCGTTAATTAGTACGCGGCGTACCATTTGGCGCCTCTAACTCAAACAAACGTGAACAAATCAGTAACAGACCCTGAGTTTACACCGTAGCCAATTATATGGTTTCAGTTAACCCGATCGGCCTCTCTTGGATTTGGCTAGAGGAATATACAGAAATCTAGGCAGACATATTATACTAAAAGACTTTTATTAAGTACTAGCTTTTACCCGCGGCTTCGCTCGCATTGATAAAAAATATATATTTTTTTAATAAAAAGTATCCAATTTTACTTCTGATATCTCCAAGAATATGTGTACAAAGTTTCATGATAATCAGTTCAGTAGTTTTCGCGTGAAAGCGTAACAAACAAACGGACATTCACATTTACAATATTAGTAGGATAGTGCATAAACCGAAAGCACGGATTTAGTGGTACCCGCCAGGATTTGAATCGAGGACCAGTTGGTCAATAGGGCGGATCCTTATGCACTGAGCTATCACTGCTCTACACCACAGCCTGTCCATGGATGGGTTTATCTCTCGAGCTTCTCCCTACTGGGACTCCTCAAGGTACGAGGACACCTTGAGGAGTAGATCCCGGATTTGTCGATGGTAGACGGTCATTATGCTAAGTCAGTGGGCTTCGGGCGGTTTGAAAACACTAACCTCCACCAATCGGCAGTTGAGCAGCATGGTAGAGTATGCTCTTAACCCTTTCGGTTGAAGGGAGAACCGTATCCCTGCAGCGGGATAAGTGAGGGTTGGTGTAGTAGTAGTAGTTATTTACGTTTTTGATATAGTATCCCAAAAATTGATTTTAATTTCAACAGAGATAGGGCGCATCGCACTGGGAATATACCTCCACCTCACAAAAAACCAGCCAAATAGCACTCCCAGGAGGATTGCTATTTGGCCGTGGTTTTTTCCTTTCCTTTTCCGCCTGCCTTCCTGGGGGGATTGTTGTGCTAATGTCACCTTTATGCTCCTAAGGAGTCGCTGTGGCATCGTGCGAGTGATACTTAATGTATCGAAGGGCGTTCAGGCTATAGCGTTCAGCGTACAAGCTACGGTAACCGGCAGGTGAGTCGTATGTTAATGCCTGTCGTATAAAAAAAAATACGTTTCCGCCCATTACGACGTCATAAAGTTTTAATACACTCGTCGAAGATGATCAATCACCCGGTGACAAATTTCAGATGGGTACATACCAGATAACATCACCGACGCACATTCTTTTGTCGAGTGTCTGGCAGCCGCTCAACTTTCGCCGATGATAATATGATAACCAGGTGTTGGCACAAAACACTCATTAGAAACTAGGGAGCGATGCTCTTGGACAGTTTCTTTTTATACAACGTCAGGAGGCATACAAGCATACGGTTCACCTGATGTAAAGTGGTCACCGTAGCCAATGAACGGTGGTGATTAACAGTGATTGACATTAAGTATCAATCGCGCGATGCCATCTCTGCTGCTAAGACAGCAACTCCTTAGGAGCTTACTGGTGACCTCACTCCCACGCAGAAACACAACAACCCTCTGGGGACTTGTTGTTTGGCTGTGGTCTGTGAGGCGGAGGTACCTCCCCAGACTTTGCTTTGATGCGCCTTCTTAAAAATACCCAGACCAAGACAAAACAGACATGTTCATGCACACATGTTTGTCCTGTGTGGAAATCAAAACCACGAGCGATGGTGTCAAAGTAACGTAACAGCGCGTTTCGCCACTGCGCCACCGAGCTCTTCAAATGATAATATGATAACCTAGTGTTGGCACTAAACACTAATTATCTGCTACGATGCTCTCGTGTATCATGGCACAAACCACCGGCACAAATTTGACCATTATGTACTATTCAGCCATTATGTACTATTCAGCTCATGAAGACTAATAATAATGACTAGCGGGGCCTAGTGGAAGAACTGATGAAACCAATTTCACTTAACTCAATCCACCACTACGAGTCAGGGAGGTAAAGTAGAACGCGTAGCTCTCATTGGCTAGTTCACGGAGCAACATCGCGTCACTTACCGGCTTATTGGTGAAAATATTCTCCCATTGGTCAATAGCCTCGAGTCGGTGAGATATGATAGCCGTCTACCACATTACAGAAAAGTTATATTTTTTACACTACCCTGCCTATATAATTACGAGGGTGCTATATTTGTAAGGAACAGTATGGATAAGTTCACAAAATTGCGTTGGTCCCTCGAGCCGGATTTACGAAGCAAATGGGCGATGATTGCTCGGAGGATGTTGAATATGAAGGATTTGGAATAATATAAAAGCGTCGTTTAAGTGTAGCCATGTTTATTGGAATATACCTAATTACATAAGTCAAATGTCAAGTGCAAACACTACACATTTTCAACCATAGCGACATCTACCGGAAATACCGTGAGACATTTAATGTCAATGTGCAACTAACATTTTATTTGGTTACAAATCGTAAAGACAGGTAGCGCTGGAATGCGGATTTTGTCCATATGGGAATATAATATCAGAGTTATTTTTGTTCCGAAAATAATGAGGTGCGGTCGCACTACGAAACTTTTTTTATACATCCGAAATGTACCATGCAATCAACATAAAGGTAAGTATTTTCAGGTCGATTTACTTACGAAAATAAAAAATATCGGTTCGTTGTAGATAATAAAGTGCCACAAGTTGATGGTTGATTCCCTCAGAATCACAATCTATAGGTCAATTTTGGGTTACAGTGGTAAATTTATCTATAACGTCAAATCCCTAGTTGACTAGGCAGAGAGAACCGAGCGCCACGTGACTCGATCCTTACACACCTCACTCGCTTCTTTAACATTCATTGCCCTTCTCAAGCAGGATCGCCGGTTTCTATGACTCCTGACGTCATCTTCTGATAAAACATGATCAATTTGGCCATGTGGTGGTAAAAAACACGTAATATAATAACATAAGTAATGAATAACGCCTCCGTTATAGTCCTTGTTTTAAGTTTAGTAGTTTCAATTTAGTACTTTGTAAATAGACTTGTCAAACAAAATTACGTTTGTAACAATTCTCATGTTCTTCGAGCGAAATTAAATATTTAGCCAAAAACCTACCCAATTATCCATATATGGATAATTGGATAATTACCTACACATTTGCAGCCCACTGTACTATTTCGAGCAGTGATAACTCAGTGGTAAAAATCAGTATCAATGCCAAATCCTTAGGCTTAGGTAGGGGACCCCGCCAATCCGAATAACGCTAAGATTTGCAGCCCACTGTTCATAGTAAGTTGGATTATAAGAATAAAAATAATTCGGATATAGCATTCCCAATACCCAACCTAAGGTGGGTTGGAAAATGGCACTTAAAATTCCCATAATCCTACCTATGTTAAGAGAGGTAGAGCGTATCAAAGCAGGCCGTTTGGGGAAGCACCCTCCACCACACAGAAAACCGCAGCCAAATAACAACTCCCTTGACGGTTGCTGAGTTCCGGCGTGTGAGTGAGGTCACCAGTAAGCTGCTGTTATCAAAGGCTACGATAACTGCTTTCCATCAGGTGGACCATACGCTTGTATGCCTACCGACGTAGCATAATAAAATAGGTTGGAAGCCATCCGGTGGGTTAGAAAAAGGGAAATGAATCAGTGCGACGATCAAAAGCTAAGGTTTACATCGAATGGCTAAAAGGATAATAATTTCTCAAGGCACATAAATTGCTTTTACGAAAGTTTTCCTTGTCCAAAACAACCCCCCGCAGGAATCACTTGATTTATGTATTATTCCCGTAGTGTTGTTAATGTTCTGTCTAGCTCAAATTATAGAATCTAACTTGGCAATTTGCAAATTGTTTTTTTTTTTTTTTTGTAAATTATGTAGCGCGATTTGTCAATTGAATTTATGCCTATTTTCTGTGTCTAAAATGGCCAAGTGAACATTATTTCTTTGTCATGCTAAACATAATAGGCAAATGCTTATTACTAGTAAGTATTAACTACGATTTACAACACAATAAAAATATTATTTTTACCATTGATACTCGAAAAAGGGCTCGTGGTTCTTCAAAAACAGTGAACATAACGCTCTTTATTTCACTGAGTGAATAAAAAAAATTGAATTTGGAACATGTGCGAGTATACGGATTATAGTAAGAAAAAAGGAAAACGTGCAAAGAGGTTGCACACTCTCGCTATAAAAACGCACTAAAAACCACCAAAACGTAATAACTGGCTGTATGGAATATGGCTCAGTTAAAATTTTAAATTAAAAGAAAAAAAATGCCGCTACTTTTCTGTGCAATTTTCCTTGTAAAAGTTTCGGTTTGTCTCTTAATCTTAAAATGAGTTCATCCTGTGATGAAAATGAGACTCTCGTTCCAGAGTCTTTTAGCGTTAAAGCGGCAGTTATTGTTGATAATTTGCTGCCGCAAAAATCTAGAGAAAAATAACTAAAAGTGTGTTATGTGAGTGGAAAACAGCGAATGGCGCCAATTCTTTTTCAGAGTCCGTTTTTCTAAATTATTTTGACGAGTTGTCTAAAACTGTTCTAATTTTACAATTATTTCTAGTTCTTTTGTTTTCTATTGTTCTTTTATGTATTACCCATAATAAAATTTGATTCATAATCACAGAGTAATTATTTTCTCGTAGCCAATGATAAAAAGTAGAGTACCTAAGACGTGAAAAAAAAATCATCTCGGCACTTGTATCCCTTGATCCGCTCAGGATTCTATTCTAGAATCTACTTTACTCTACTTTAGAAATCCTTCGCTCCCCTCGGGATACAACTTAGTGCCTCGAAAAGAATTCACCTTTTTTCACTTGTTGGGTAATCTACTATAATTGCACCAAATTAAATCTGAAAACAAATAATAGTTATTAAAAAAAGTGCAACAGGCGCTCACTAACCTATCTCTTCTGGACAACTTAAAGCTGAAAGAAAACTATTAAGTAACATGAAATATTACACATAGGTGGTGCAGAGCAAACGAAATTATTACATACACAGTTTAAAGCCAATGCCCACAGGGGCAGGAGAAGCGGGAAAGCGGCATCGATCAGGAACTGTATTATTTGTAACATTGGTGTTTGTATGTAAACTGTCACACAAAAAACAAAAAAAGTGATCGCACCGCGTCGGATCGCGCCGCTTTTTGTGTGACAGGTTGCATACCAACACGTGTGTTACAAAAAACCCGGATCGCTGCCGCTGACCCGCTGCCCCACTTTTCCCGCGCCTGTGAGTTTTGGCTTTAAAGCATTGACAGATGCTGTAGTTACAAGTACGGCAGTAATGATCAAGAAAGAGGAGAAAGAAAATGATCAACTATATTAATATGACAGAATGCATTGACTAGAGATTTAAAAATGGAAAGATTTAGTCCATATGCAACCCTCGAAACGAATTTGGGCTTTTATAGAAAGGGACATCCAAATTCATACCCTAATGGGGGTGGAATATGAACAGCGCCGTTTATAACCAGCTCCTGCGAGAAGTTATAGTTTAATTAAATAAACTATCATCCCCCTTTTTACCCCCATAGGGTATACATATTTCAAAAGAGAGTAGTACGGTAAACTTTCATCTTCAACCAATGGCAGCCAGTTTTAACCGACATCCGAAAAGGAAAATCTCATTCCACTGTACGTTTTTTAAAATGCGTATATGTTATCGAATATTTTCGATAACCATAAAATTTCATTTTTTTGTCAGCTCCTCCTACCGTCCGATTGGTCCCATTTAAATGATAAGTCTAATTTAAAACCTGGGATAAAACACAAGATTTTTAAACCTATCTAATAACTAATAACGCTCGTAATGAATCTTGAATAGATTCATTACGTACATTATTAGTCATTCCGTGTTCTCATTGTGAGCTGGCATCAAAAGATACATTCTCACGGTAAATTTGTTAAGGGGTTAACATAGCTCAAATTGCAAAAATACCATGGGTATTATTTAAGCTTTCATAAATCCATTCGTGACTTTAGTAATAACCCAATTTTTTAATTCATATATATAAATGTAACAGATATGGATGTCTTTTAGTTACATTACATCATAATTAAAATGTTTCACCAAAAAAGTAACACTGCTTTAACAATTTATTTTGTTCATTTTTTATCAGTACAAAAATGTCAACAACTATAAATAACGATATATGCCGGTGAGATGCATTTGTGGAAAAGGCGTTTGCAGAATAAGTCATTAGTAGAGTCAGGCGTTTACAAAATAGTAATTGTAGAATAGTAGAATGGGTAATTTCTAGACATTGTGGACATTTGTAGAATGAGTCATTCGTCAACTAAACGATCACGTACAACTGAGGCTCAATAACACTATATATCTCCTACATGCTACATTATATTAAAGAATGCGCCTACAATAGTCTTACTGGGGTTAATTTGAGGAACGTGAGGAAACACGCACATACAAGAAACTATTTCACAAAAGATGTGTGACATAACCTAAGAAAGGTCTAGTTTTCCCTCTGGGCTGTGGGAGCTTGCTTGACAGTCGCTTCATGTCAAAATTAGTATCTTCGGTAAATCCACAGGCTTAGGCAATGAACTAGGCAACGGGATAATGCTATGAAGAAGAGAGAAGACTGTTTATAACAATAAAAAATGGGACGTATCATCCTGAAGGTCAATACGGTTCTATTGTGGCAGTTAATTAAAAGAGTCGTGGTTAATAAATGCCGACTGTAGCATACAATCACGCATGCGTACGTAAGTGGTCATGCAAAATTTACTTGTGTACGTATTATTACTACACACCAGATAGGCATACAAATGATAGCTATTAAGAGCTAATAATAGCTTTTAAGAGAGGTAGGGCGCATCAAAGCAGCCCGTCTGGGGAATTACCTCCACCTTACAGAAAACCGCAGCCAAATAACAACTCCCTAGAGGGTTGTTGTGTTCCTGCGTGTGAGTGAGGTTACCAGTAAGCTCCCTAGGAGTAGCTGTGTAAGCAGCAGAGGAGGCAACGCGCGAGTGATAATTAATATATCGCAAGCGTTAATAGTCTACGGTACCCGCTTTACGTCAGGTGGGCCGTATGCCTCCCGACCCTACAAAAAAAAAGCTAGTTTTATGTGGAAAATTGTTGCCATTTGCGAGTGTCCTTCGAATTAATTTTAACGAGGTAACCCCTATTATTAGTGCCATAGAGCTCAGGGGATGTATCGCTTATTTTGAATCCTATGGCACTTCAATAACATTTTTTAAGCTTTCACCGTTAATAACGCTGATAAAAACAATCTCACAGCCTGTCCCTTTTTAGTAGTATATATCGAGCTCGGATACTGACCTTCACAGAAAACGCCAGCCAAAAACAACTCCCTGTAGGGTATCGGTTTATTGATTAAAATGTCCTCCCATTTGTCAGTAAGATCGAATCGCTGAGATATTTAGGCGCTAAAATACGTAATTGAGAGTGAGGAGCCTTCATTAGCAATCTAGTGGTTGGTTTGCGTAGTATGCCTTCCAACATTATATATAAAAAAAGTCGTCTCTCTTATATCGCATACAGATCAAGTTTTGGACATATCATCCCCTTAACAATTTACCATTTTCCTACTATTATTATAAAAGTGAAAGTTTGGAAGTTTGTTTCGTTTTCACGCCTCAACGCGTGAACGGATTTGGGTGAAATTTGGTAGGTAAATGAGGTACTGGATTATTGGTATCCCGGTGATATGTTCCCCTGGGATCGTTTGAATGTTGAGTTGAATCGAATTAAATATGGATGTTTTATTTCGCTTTTATTTTATCAGCGGCTTTTCTTCCACTACTATCCCCCAGGAACACACGACCGGAATAAAAAGGCTAAGTTTCATCCCCGTGATGTGTTCCGGTGCGATGTCCCCTTCGCGAAGACACTGCTTTACCCAGAGATTCCCTGCTATTAGTCAACTTTATGTGGGTTCCTCCAGAATTTCGAGTGCCCAAAATTTACACGTGCTCGCCGAAAGTAATCGGTCTAATAATATCGTCTACAGAAGCATATTGCAATTTGAAATGTGAAGTTGCTTAGGATTGTGATATCAATTACGATTATTGTATAATAACTCCTAGGATTGATATTCAGGAACACCGTTCCTATATGAATTCTATATGTTTGTCTGTGCGTTTGTCCGTGCGTTTCTCTGTGCGTTAGTCTGTCTCTTTTTTCGAATATTCGAATTTTGACTTCCGATTCGGATTCAGCATAAAAAAGTAGAATCGGAATGTTCAGGAACACCGTTCCTATCTCTTAAGGAACATCGTCACAATAGAAGACTTTTTTTTTAATTTTGAATTGTTATATAATTGTCGAGCCAGGTGTTCCTCTGGCAATGCAAGCTTGCGCATTCTCAACTGGTTGTATATAGATTCTTAATGTAACGCATAAATTGATAAGTTAATACATGTGTCACTTTTATTCCTGGCGAATACGCGACTCCCTTATTACTATAGAAGTATTCCTTCTAGACCGTAGAGAATCATAGAATTCATAGTCATAAAATCCCAAATGTATTAGAGGGGTACTCGTACTATTATGAATGTAAAGTGTATTTATATGGACGGATTAATGTGTTTTTTTTTTGTATGAAGATTTATTTTGTACTATCTGTGCCCGCGACTTCGGCCGCGCGCAAAGACTTCTAGTAGTATACATAGAAGTCTTTGTCCGCGCGTAATACTCATTTTTTTATTATTTATGTATATAAATAAAAATAAATAAAATTTCTAAAATAAAAGTAGCCTAAGTTACTCCTTATTACATCAGCTATCTGCCAGTGAAAGTCCCGTCAAAATCGGTCCAGCCTTTTCAGAGATTAGCCGGAACAAACAGACAGACAAACAAAAATTGTAAAAATATTCATTTTGGTATATGCACTTAGTAAAAACCGGTTATTTTAATATTACAAACAGACACTCCAATTTTATTTATCTATATGTATATATGTATAGCATAGATAACAGAAACAACGGGAGATGTGACGAGGGGGCGTGGTTGGTGTCGCCGCAATATGCTCAAAACGAGAACATTGCCAAGAACAGTTAGTTAGTTGCAATCAAGTTCGATTGAGATACGTTGCTCCTTGTTTTAGCAAAATGCCAAGTTATGCTGTTGCAATTTGCAAAAATAGAAGTGCAGTGGTTAACTTTAAATCAAATGGAATCACTTATCACCTGTAAGTACATATTAATATTACGTTTTATAAGCATAAATACAAAATTAATTTCAAAAATTCTCCGACGCCATTTCTACCCGAAACACGATGCAAATTTTAAATAATCAATATCTCATTCTTAAATCATACATTGCTTTTCTACTATTACGTAGTCGCCACCGCTCGTTTCCCAACACGCAATGTAAAGCGAGTGATATTATTCGTTCACTGTGTGTGCAGTTTCGAGATACGGCCGCTTGTTTCTGCCGTCGGTTAGGGGTGCGCTTTGACTTCACTTATCGATACGAAGTGTCAATAGACTGCTAGTATTAGATAAAAATTATAAGTCGTTACTGTAGTTATTATTTCATCTATATTCTCATCGTCACCCCCGCTGCCAATCCAGCAACTCAACTTCTTGTGACCTCACTAACTCGCATGAAATCAATCATTCTCCAGGGAATTGTTATATAGTATAGTGGGGTTGGCTTTGGCTCTAAGTTGACATTGATCCATTTACACCCTATAAATATTTTATTACAAACATTACACTTCTTGATAGATCATAGATCGATATAACGTTGTCAATATCAACAAAGTCATATCGACCCGCGTGTCCCAGCAAAGTCGCTTTATCAGTGTTTGTAGTAGTGCGTGCTTACTTGGGTATTGTATAAGTAAACGTCAAATGACAGCGTCTTAACAAAAGTGTGTCGTTGTACTTGTGTGCGTAGAATGACATCTTTTATTTATTTAAGTGTGTGAGTGTTTTATGGTAGGGGGAAACTAGGCGACAACCGTCCCGGTGTAAACATACGTAGTATGTCATATCTCCCGTTGTTTCTGTTATCTATGATGTATAGATTATTGTATCGTTTACATTTCATTATCTTTTCTTAGTATTCCTTATTTATGTTTCAAGAACTGGCTACCTTAGGGTTCGTTCGCGTGGGATTTTGTTTAGTCTCCAAAGTGCAAGGACACGGTCACATAACTTGACAAGCTTGGTGATGGAGTGGTTAGCACCGCTGCGCTACTTTAATAACCCATGGATTCAAGTTTAACACAAATATTTGTGTGCATGATTTGTGTGTCTGTTTGTGTCGGTCCGAGTATTTTTAAGAGAAGCACATACTCAAAGCAGCCGGACTTGGGAGTGCTGCCATCTCATAGATAACGCAACCAAATAATAACTCTCAGGAGCGTTGCTGTGTTCCTACGTGTTAGTGATGTTACCAGTAAGCTCCTAAGGAGGCAGATGATTTATGGGTTGCAAACGTTCGTAGGCTACGTAACCAATTCACATCAGGTGAACCATAATACAAGTTTCGTTACACTTTGAACATTTCTTTTTACATTTGATAGCCCAATTCTTAACGAAGGTTTATACGTTACACAACTTACACCTCAACTCACCTCTTCAACATTCATAGCTCATGTCGTGCACGCTCCCCAGTAGCTAGGACTCCCGATACCACTTTCTAATGCTAAGCAGATTTTTTATCCACTATACTATGCTGTATATTATATAGCACGTTATCATGTTATATGTTATAGCGATGTGTATGACGCACTTTATAAAGTCACCGTGAGTTTAAATATAAGTCATTGTACAATAACAGTTATAATAAACAAAGCAAATGTTGTAATTCCATTCATTATAATGCATCCACACCGGTGTTTTCAGGAACACCGTTCCTATATGAATTCTATATGTTTGTCTGTGCGTTTGTCCGTGCGTTTGTCTATGCGTTTGTCTGTCGCTTTTTTTCGAATATTCGAATTTTGACTTCAGATTTGGATTCAGCATAAAAAAGTAGAACAGGAATGTTCAGGAACACCGTTCCTATCTCTTAAGGAACATGGTCAAAATGGCCGACAAACTAAAAAATAAAATTGAATTGTTATATAATTGACAAGCCAGGTGTTACATACAAATAACTATTATTTTTTAATACGCGTAAATTTTCGAGATACAAAAAGAATAAATGAGTACAAAGTATAGATTCAATACATCAACAATGGCGGCACAGCCATTGAACTGCGCGGGTGTAAATTCGTATTTGAACATTTACTTAGCGCCTCCCACAATGGCTCATCTTGAGGTTGGTGTGAGGCAATATCAGATGCCTACCTCATTAACTACAGTCTTACATTATTTTAATTTAATGACGAAACTTTTGAATCAATTTTGGCAATGAGATCACGTTCGGAACTTTGCATTGCTTTTTTAGCGGGGTAGGCAGAGAGAACCGAGGACTATAAGAAGTGGTCCTTACACACTTCACGGGCTTCTTTAACATTCATTGCTCTTTTCATGCACGCTCGCCGGTTCCTAGGGCTCCCGTCATCACCATCTGATGAAACACGACCAATTTAGTTACGGTAGGTTAGTCTTGGCCTTCCTCGGCTCCTACATCCTTCCACTTTTGCATTGTATATCTGCTTCGTCAATCTTTCACACAAAGCAGATTAGATCAAATTGCATGTAAAGGATCACATTTAACTACTGATCGCCAGACTTTTACACGTGGTGTTAATTATACTTGTGCTTACGGTTCATGCTAAGTAAAGCGCGTTCTACATCTTGCATATGTATATTAAACCTAAAAACTACTACATAGACGCGTAGATAAACGTACTTAGCTAGTAAGCTAGCTTCAGAGGTCGTCCTACCTTCTACACACGACACGCCCATTCCGTGACAAAAAATAATTCACTTAATGCAATCATGTTATAACGGAGGTCAACTGAAAATTTACACACTTTACACAAAGGGAATTTACAAATGATAATTGAGCTTTTTTTTGGCTTTGTTTATTACACCCTAATTTCTGGATTTCCCAGTCGGATTTAAAAGATTCTTTTTGCATTTGATAGCCCAATTCTTGAAGAAGGTTGTAGGCTATTTAACATCACGATACGGGGCTGGCGAAGGCACGGGCAATAGCTGGTAATATAATTCACTTTCAAAAAAAACAATTTTAAGAAAGACAAAGTAACATAAGTTAACTAAAAATGATAAATGTTTTATCAACAATTTAATACTTCTCCGTTAACGTAATTAATAAATTATTGGTTATCAATTGTTAGTTATTTTATAATTATGACGGTGCCAAGTAAAATATAAAAATTATATACCTTTCTTCTTTGCCACTTATACTAACTAGTATATAATCCGCCAGTAACTCAAAATCAACTAAAAAGCTATCGTGAAAATAAAACAATAAGTCACACACAAAATTATAATGTTTATGTATTGACTAATTTATTTATTTAAAGGAAGCAATTTATTTGTCCGGGAATTTTGGCACCGACTGCAAAATTATAAAATATACAACATTAAATAATAAACAATAATTTATTAATTACATTAATCGGTATAACAAATAAGTAGAAAAATGTCGTATAAAACATTTATTTATTACTTTTTTGTTACTTTTGTGTTTCTTAGACGATTTTCTTTTTTTTTTTTAAGTGAAATATTTTATTACTTTTTGATGAGTAGACCTACTAACAATGCTGCTCGAATAAGGAAACGATGGCTAGTGGAAACGACTCATTAATACCTATTTTTTCAATGATTTTAGTATAGTGCATGTTCATCTTGAGACCTACCTAGTTGGAAGCACCATTGAGTTCATTGAGCACATCACTAACGTCCCCCGCGATATCGGCATGAACTAGAGAACTATACCATCGACAAATCGATGGTGAGTGATGTATTCCTGGATGTTTATACAGTATCCTTTTCAGTCCCAAACGTTTGAAGCGTGACCTCAATAGTGCTTCCAATGGTGTGGTAAAGAGGGATAAAACCTTGCCTGCCTTACATCTTTTGCACGTTGATTGGTTTCGTACTGTGATCCTGTATCGGATATAGTGGCCTTACTGTGCAAACACTTCAGTTCTTCGATGTACTTCGATGTTCGATGACTAGCATTGCCCATATCTCCACATAATCCACATACGCCAGACATAAGGTCAGATTATACTCCTCGACGGCCGACGGTAGTAATACCCTTTCGGAATCCGGCTTGTTCGGGAGACTGGAATTCATCAAGTCTACGTGCGAAAAGGTTTGTGATGTGATAACTCTTGAAAACAGTACATAACCTCGGCTCAGTAGTGATATCGACCTATAATTCTTCAATGGGGTATTATCACCCCTTTTTGAAGTACATCAGCTTCGGCTCCACGCTTCCGGTGTTTCACTGGAGTGTGTGAGGGAACGGAATAGTTTCTGAACAGCTACAAACATCGTTTTGCGCCCGTTTTCAGAAGTCCCGCCGTCTTCACTCGGTGCTTTCCCGTTTTTAATCTTCCGTATAGTGCCGGGTCAGTTTAACTCTTGGCTCGGTACTAGCACTGTTGCCCGGCTGTAACGATGTGTACAGCAGTTCAAATAAATTCTCCATCTCACTCAAAATGTCAACCTTTGCAGTCAGTTTTTTTTATACAACGTCGGAAAGCATACAAGCATACGGCCCACCTGATGTAAAGTGATTACCATAGCCTATGAATGTTTGTAATACATTGAGTATCACTCGCGAGATGCCACCCCTGCTGCTAACACTCCTCCTCCTTAGGAGTTTACTGGTGACCTCGCGCAGGAACACAACAACCCTCTAGAAAGGTTATACAGGGATTCTAAGAGAGGTAGGGCGCACGTAAAGTGCATACTTGTATTCCTGATACAGCCTGTATAATTAAAAAATGTTTAGAATATTTTTATTAAGCTTTATTATAGCCTAACACAATTTTATAAAAAAATGAGTTTCTTTTTCAACTTTTTTACACTTTATAAACCTATTATCAGTTATTACACATTTTATTGAAATGTTTATACGTATATCTTCACGCCAGATCCCTTGCAGGACAGGCACAGCACTGCGATATAAAATGAAACCTTCACTCGGTGCTTTTTTTTTTACTTGACTATGCCTATAGGCCTATAGGCAAGGATCTTATTATGAACTATAAAACACAAAATTTGACAACAGTATTAATTATAATATAACAATATACACAATTATTACGAAAAATAATTGTCAACAGGGGATCGGACAACATTCCAAAAAGCGATTCCAATTAATAAGTAATAATGATTTATCACCGTCAAAAATATCTTTTTAATAAATAAACCCTTAAATAACACAAACTATGCCTAAAGATTATTTATTTAAATGTTTTTTTATGATGATAAATATCCGTAATGATTAGTTTGAATAACTTTTTGTAATATTGTACGATCCCCTATTACGTACGCATAAAAACACATACCACTTTATAGTTCTTGATGCTAGGCAGATATCTCTTCTCTTCAACCTCCTTTTTCTGGAACACCTCGTGGATGATGTTACCTATGGCTTGGGCGCCATATTGCACCAAAGCCTGCCCGCCCTGTTGCAGCAGTTGTCTTCCAGCGCCTTGTAAAAGCGAGCCGAAATTCCCGCCGCCGCCATTTTGGACGGCCATAGCGAGGCCTTCACGCACTACTACACTACGCTGTCTTTCTCACACACCGCTAAGACATTTTCGGTTGACTATTACGAAAAATAAATTAGATACCTTGTGGTCTTTTTCATCCTGGCTGATTATACTATAGTGCTATGCGAACGACTGTATTCGATAAAAAAATAATTGCACAGGTGCTCTTCATACCACGCCTCAAATAAGTGTATCTTAATTGAACAATAAGGGTTGAGATAACCGCGATTTATAAAATCACTCAATAGTAATGGAATCGTAATGGAAGCAACCGCATTAAACCTTGCAAATATACAATTACGGGGATAAAGATGGTTTAGTTGTTCTTAATATGCCAAAATCCCATTCGACATATATTAAGAATGACTAAAACCAATTTTATCGTTGTAATTGTTCTGATTCGAATCTCGTAGATTATGCAAATTGTCGTAAGTTAAATAAATTCTACAATATAGGTAAAAAATTCATAAAATAATCGATATTAATCAAATACCGAAACAATTACACAGCACATCCCTAGTTACGTGACATTACATAAATGAGGTAGTCAATGAGAAACGTCGACTTTAAGTTATACACTGGTATATCTAGTTTCGCCTTTGGCCTTGCCGTATAAACAGGTTTTTTTTAATTTTAAACCACAAGCATCGCAGGGAGTGATGTGATCACAACACTAATCGAGACTAACTGAACTAGAGGCCACTGTCAAGCTTGAATCATTGTATACCGTGTGATACGAGGCACATGCTAAGATACATAAAACAGTATTTCAACTGCATTCAAACGCCAGTGCTACTGCATGTAGTAAGAGAATTTAGTAGCTTGGACAAAAATCCCGTAAACTATAACTGGTCAAAGTATTGGTTAGTTAAATAAGTGGTTGTAATAGATAAATCATTTTTTATTATTATTTAAAATTAATAAAGTAAATTTTTAATATATGAGCGCCACAAAAATAGATTTATATTAAGGTATACCATGATAAACAAAATAACTAAGTAGGATAGTATAATAGGAGTAAAAGTCCGTAGTAAAATTAGTAAATGTTGAAATATTTTAAGTTAATTACTTTTTGTATTTGTTTTGCAAATGATTTTTTTGGTAAAAAAGAAGCACAGTATTTTAAATATATATTTTCCGAGACCTACGAAGTGGTACGATGGAAGAGACTCCAAAATCGTATGCGAAACTTTAGCACACAAACGGCAAAAAGGATGTCGCCTATCCGATGGCAACATCCAAAAGGGAGGCGGAATTTAACATAACTATGTCACCATACCCTTAGTGAGGCTTAGTGGTTATACATGAACATTTTACAATCAAAAACAAAAAACAATATTTTGTTCCTAAAATTAACATATTATTTCTTAGTGGCTTTATAATAATGACTTTACTACTGGCAATAACAGTACTGATCATATACATCTATATTTACAATTTATAAAATCATTTGAATTCCCATTTTAATACAGTTTAGTTACTATTGCATTGTACATTGTGTCACATTGCAGTTACGTCACTACCCTCAGATGTACGTTAATTATATACCTACGCCTTGCATTCAAATTTTTGTAACGTTAGTCAAGGGCTGCTAATGTAATTTTTTTTTTAATTGTTAATTTTTTAATTTACCACATCGACAGGGAGAAATAAAAAGAAACTAGAAAAGAAAGAAAAATAAATAGAATTATTTTGTCGATCTAATTCGTATCTACTCACATTGTTCATAAAACTCTCGCCAAGATTATATCTCCTTTCAGGTTCTCTATGATTGACTGGAAGAGATACCTAATGGAATAAGTCCACCATTGTACAGTATTTTCCACAAAGCCATGTACTTACATATTGATATGTTAGTTATTGTACAATAAAGTTTTCTACAACAACAACAAGAAACTGCAAACAACTACAGGAATCCAAATATTTTATTCATTTGCAGGAAACAGCCTCGCCAGGCCCTTAGTAGGGAAGAAAAATCAAATTCATTTGATTGTGATATGTGAGCGTGTGTGTGTCTGGCTGTGGCACACTGTAGCTCTTAAATGGGTGAACCGATTTGGATGCGGTTTTATTTTATTTGAAAGCAGGTTTTCTACGTTGGTTCTTAGACAGAAGAATGGTAAGGATGAGATAGAAATTTGAAACACCCATATATGCTACATACAATGCAGAATTATAGAACTTGGTCTGAAGCTGAAGTCAGCACACTAGTACTCATTTGAAACAATAAAAGCAGATCTGTTGTGTTTGGATTCCTTTTTGATCAGTATTTTTGATTCTACATTCAATGCAATTGTGGCAACACAATGAGCTGATGCTGCAGCCAGGATATCCACCACACTGTACACATGTTTGAGAAGTTTAGCTTCTCTACAAGGCCGATTAAACCACGGTCACATTTTAGCTCCCGCAGCAGCCACAAAACGACTGGGAATCTAACATTCCATGCCACCCAATATCGCCGCAGCTACCGCAGTCGCACAGGATTCGACATCATCTGTTATGAAACAAAGCCTCTATGGGTACGACGCGTAGAATTCACGCAATCCGTCTCAGTCTGCCGACTTATAGAGCCATATGCGACGCCATCTGGTAGACAGAGGTGGTTCACGCCTGGCACAAGGCACTTGGATGAGACAGTGGTCCGATGAGCCAAACGGCGCATCCACTGAGATGAACTCATCCCGACGTGTGGTCAGCAGAAGCTCCAGTAAGGAGCTTGTATGGTCCTATATCTGGTATTTTCATGGGGAAAATGTACCGGTTGGGAGAAACCATCGGCCAGAGCAAAGTCAGGAGCATCTCCCCACAGAATCAGTGCACCGAGAGCACCATTTGCACCATTCGGTACGGTGGGCAATTAAATCACCCAAAATCACTATCTGCGCAGAGGGATACTACTCGATAACTTTGTCAGTCGCCATTTGCATGTACTCTAATTTTGAAATAGTTAACTAACCTACAACTAGAAATAAATCGGGAGGCATATATTTGTATGGCAAAATAGCTACTTTCATTCATTTTTATATGATAGATCATAGATGATGATACCATACCCACCTAATGTCAAGAGTTACCATAGACTATGAACGAATGCAACACAAGAAGCATCACTTGTGCATTATCAGGCCTGCTGCTAACATGGTGATTCCTTATCAAATAGCAAAAAATGGATGTGAGTAGCTGTTTTGCCATAATATTTACATAACAGAAGTAAAATTACCAACTACATTTATCAAACAGATATCCGAATAAAATACCTCTACAAATTGACACAGATATCTAGACACTTGTTCCCCGCATTCCCGCATTGGCAGTTTTCACAAAACATGACTGTATCTGAGTTCTTCACGCGATCCTTCTGCGTCACTCTGCACATCCAGCGCAGCATATTCATCTCCGTAACACGCAGCTCCTGCTTGTACCGCTAAAGTACCGGCTACGCCTTGCTGCCATATATTAGGACAAGTATAATGAAGGATTTATAAACCAGTCCCTTCTGCTTAACCGGCAGTTTTGGGTAACAGCTGACACCAGCCATCTCGCGCCATCTAGTCCAAGCCGCTGTGCCTCGATGCCGCAATCAACATCACCGGACGGGTGGATGACAGACCCAAAATATTTACACAGGTCTGTGCGCTCAACTATGTCATCGCCAATGTGGAAGGGTGTGGGATCGGTGCTATTACCAATCTTCACCACATTCAGTTTCAGACCACCATTCTTAAGCGACCCTATCTGAGTATTCACATACCGCACCAGGCACACCCTGTCCGTGTCCACTATCGCAATATCATCAGCATGAGTAACCATGAGTAGCCATGGGTGGTGGTCGGTTTGTGAGGTGCAGTTATTACCCCAGACGGACTGTATTTATGCATGCTACCTCTCTTAATAATTTCTTTAAATTCAAAATTTATTAAGTAGGTGTCTGAACAGAGACCCCTAAAAAGTGTTACAGATAATCTAAATGTTAAGATATAATAGGCATCAGTTTTTCACTTAAATAAATAGTTACTTTCACTAAGAAATTTATTTCATAAGGAATCTTTTTTGATCGATATATCCCTTACTAATAAACAGGGCTGGCATAAAACCACTTGGTAAATGTTTTTAAGTAAGCATCAAAAGTTTGCAGGATTTAGTAGACTTTGTAACATTCATGAACTTTAATTGTATATTTTGAAGTCCTAATTTTATAGCACAATACAAATTAAATCATACAATTTGTTGAGTGTGAGCAAAAACATCTGCTAGTAAATTGTTTATAATTTTCAACAAATGTCACAATTTCTGTTTCATACATTACATACTCTCTTTCTCATTGAATAATTTTAAAAGAACTTATTTATGAGGAATGACAATTTAAATTTTCATTAATCCATTTCAGAACAGTGGCCTATAAAGCAACAAAATGTGATATGTGTGTAAGCATTTAATTTTTGAAATAAATTAAAATCAGTCAGAAAGTCGCCTTAGGACAATCTAGCAAATGTAGTAAACTATATAATTTCAGAATATGGAATAAATAAGGTATATTGTAAAAGATATCTATTTAATGTTAGAGGTAGGCAAACATGCATGTAGGTCAATGTATGATAAGAGATCTTCAGGGCTGCCCATAGATAACAACAACAACACATGGTCACCAATACATTCATTGCCAGCGTTTTCAGGGAAATAGGTGACCAAGTAAGTCAATACTAAAGTATCTGCTTTGTACTAATGCTTATTTAAAATGAAGTTATAAGATTACAGAAGTAGGTTCATTGCTTGTTAAATATACTGCACATTGGATGAGGTAGTTCAAATATAGAACTTAGGGTTATTGCAATATCTTATATTTTAGTATAAATACCTTCGAATATTTTTAAAAGACACAAAAATCAAATAAGATTCTGCTTTCGAAATTTTAACAAATCTTTTAATGCTAATATCTAGATAAATATTGGTTAAAGATAAAAAGTCTTCACCTGACGTAGAGGTCTTAGTCTTACTTATCCAAATTTAAATATTATATATTTCTCAAATAATTAATATTATATATTTTCTCTTTTTTAGCCTTTTAGCATTTCGGAAATGTTATATTAGTAGAATGTAAGTTATGGTATTCTATGCCCTACACCTTTGGCGAAAAAGAAATGCCGAAAGAAACTAAACTGTAAATATTGAACTTAATCTTTGAAAGTAAAATAAAAATTCTGATCTATAGTGGTATGCAATTTCACAGTGAAGTAGATTAAACATCTCAACACGACTCAAGAACATTGAAAATAGTTTTACTTGCAATAAGACAGTTTCACAACCATACACACCATGCATATAGGTCAGCAGTTTATTAGCGTATGTCATCTGTGTTAAAACAACAATTTAATACATTATTCGCATACTAAATGCTAGTTAAATATACTAAAAACATTTCTCATAAATCCTGGGCGATGTACGTAGATGAGATCATCAATTATAGTCGAGAAACCTGCAGAAAAACTACTTAAAACTCAATGCAACCATCCTAAATACCAAGGCTGATCATCAGACAATTTTATCACGTATTCGTATTAGCACAGCACCACAATATAATCACCAGATAAAAACATAGTATATGAATGAATACGTATAATTTTCTTAACAATTTAGAACTTGAAACAAGAGCAAACGTACCCGCAAGAATGTTACAAAAATTGACAGACACACAACCAAACAAATTAAAAAGATGCGAGACGTTCAAACACTGTGTAAATAGGATGACCTACTGAGTTTAGTAGTGTTACTCGCAGATTATTGCCACAGCGGAGAGTGACGTCAGTTGCTCTAAACGTAACAGCGATTTTTCATTACTGTTGTAGCGATGAGTAATTTCATGTTATTTCATTGATAATATTAGATAGCTAGATTTCATTTTACTTAATAGTACACTGTATTCACAAGAACTTTATACGATTTATGTTAAATACCTAGTTAGAAAATGATACTTTTTTTGTTTTTACATCCAGCAGTTTATGGCAAGACCATTGTACTCTTGCGTACAAAAACCTTGAAATAAAGAAACTGGATCCGGATAGTTACCCATTAAAATTATGTCACAATTGGTCTGTCCCGCACTGGATTGGATTGTACAGTCGCATTTACATTAGTTATCATCTAAGTTGACCTTTATCTTTAAGATAGATAGATAACCGACCGATCAAGGTTAGGAAGGCATGTCCATCATTTCTATCATCAAATAGGTACACGTTTGTGTGTATTTATAAAGGAAAACAGGAATAACTAGACAATATACCAGTGGCGTTTGAAGGGGAAATTTTACTATAAGTGGAAATGTGCTTAATCTTCTCAAGTGGAAGTAGGTGTGTTTAGGTTCCCACGATGCGGTAATATTATTGAAATAATACAGGCAGACAGTAGATATGAATAAAATTGCAATATTGATGTTATGGAATTGTAATTTTTTTATATATATCTTTAGGCGAAGTCCCTTGCGGGGTAGGCAGAGAGGACCTAGCGCCAAATGAGTCGTACTTTACATATCTTATTGGCTTCTTTAATATCCCCCTCTTCATGTAGTCTAGCCATATCCTAGGGCTCCTACCACCACCTTCTGATAACATACGATCAATTTGATCGTGATAGACGTATTTTGTCTGTAGTAGTATTTTAGCCTTGACATTCCTCAAATAACCAATGTATATTATCATCGGTCTGTATACTATAACTACCTTCCTTCTTTTTAGAGACTGTATGTAGGTGGAGATTCTTCCTCAGGCGGTGTCATTTGATGTGCCCCACCTCTCTTAAAAACACGCAGGCCAAGACAACGGAATGTTTGTCATGTGTGGAATCGAACCTACGACCCTTGACGTTAAAGCATTGCTAACCACTTCACTACCAAGTTCAGTCGATTTTTGACCGGATTAATAAATTTGTTTACTTGGTAAAGTAGTTCAATGATAACTTGTTTGGTACAATGCAAGTGGAACTTCCAAAAAGTAACCTCGATGACCTTGATTAAAGGCGCCGCCCCGCCGGCAGTGACCTGACGCGAATGTAACTCAATTATCTGCGCGGCCCACGCCGTTCGAGGAGTGCCGTGTATGCAGACCATTAAAGAGGAGTGACTAACGGGACGGGTCGTTGTAATTTTGAAATTACATTTTATTCCTGAAATGGCAGCTGAAGGAATGTTCTCTTATAAATAATAATCGATGTCTGTATTATGTTCCTATGGACTCCAAAACGGCTGGGCCGATTTTGATGGAATTTTCGGATCTTCAGATTAGGCCAGCGAGCGTTCCTGTGAAGTTCCGTGCAAAGCCGGAGCGAGTCGCTAGTTTTTTATGCTCATGGAAAACAAGTATATGGCCCGAATATTATGAGCGGTGCTTTTTTTCTACCACTAGCATACGGCCTCTGTGATGATAGGCAGTTACCGTAGCGTATGGGCCTTTAGAACATAGGAATTTAACCAACTGGTTCCTTCGAATCCTGGCATGTACAATTAGATTCCTATTTTCGGATTTATGTACTTTGTAATTATCACTTGTTCAGCGGTGAAGTTTCCTAAGAAGTTTCTAAAGTATCGTGAGGAAATTTGCATGTCGAAAGAAATTATATTTCGAAAGACGAATTAACCTAAGAAAGGTCTGGTTTTCCCTCAGGGTTGTGGAAATCGGATGGCAGTCGCTCAATGTCAAAATCAGTATCTGTTCGATTTTCAGCTAAAAGGACCGACAGATTATATTATTATGATGTAATGATTGTGTTTCCACCCAAATACAATTGTATGTATATTTATATGCCACAAAAATGGAAAGTGGCAAACAAGAATATAGCCAACCTGATGGTTAGCATTTACAGTAGCCACAGACAGACAGTTGCGTGAGCACTTGACGAGCTTGGTGGCGTAGCGGTTAATAACGCGACTTTATCACCGACGCTCGTGGGTTCGATTCCAACAAAGGACATGTCTGTTTGTCTTGGTCTGAGTATTTTTAAGAGAGGTAGGGCGCATCAAAGCAGCAGGGAAGTACCTCCACGTCACAAAAACCGCAGCCAAGTAACAAACTCTCTGGAGGGTTGTTGTGTTCCTGCGTGTGAGTGAGGTCACCAATAAGGTCCTAAGAAGTTGCTGTGTCAGCAGCAGAGCTGGCATCGCGCGAGTGATACTTCCTGTAGTAGTATAATACGCTACGGTAACCTCTTTACATCAGGTGAGCCGTATGCTTGTATGCCTTCCGACATAGTAATAAAAAAAATAACCAGGGGTGTTACTCATGTGTTGCCAAATGTGTAAAAACCTTTTCACACCTTTTTTGAGAAACCTCATACTGTAGTCCCTGTAGGGAAACCTTTCATTCCGTGTCTTAAGATTTTATTTTCGACTAGCTGTGCCCGCGACTTCGTCCGCGCGCTATAGTTTTTTTATTTATTTATTTATATTAATAAAATTAAATAAAATATCTATAATAAAAATAGCCTAAATTACTCCTTATTACATCAGCTATCTGCCACTGAAAGTTTCAGAGATTAGCCGGAACGAACAAACATACAGACAGACAGACAAAAATTGTAAAAATATTCATTTTGGTATATGTACCGTGTATACATCCATATGCATTTAGTAAAAAGCGGTGACTATAAAAACATCTTAGGTATAGATGTATAGATTCGATATTTTTTTTTGTTGATTTTAGTAAATCTATAGTATTATTTTTATTCAAGAGTAAATTTATTACTTAAACTTTCTTCCTAATGTTATCCTATTTTCTAATCCATTAGGAACGCACGTAGGGCAGATCTACACAGATTGCAGAAAGGGCTGCGCTCTCGCTCAATTCCTCTGCAGTTTTCTTAGAATTTAAAACACACATTTGTCTAGCATATTGCCTGCACTGGTAGACATCTAACACTAGTATCGATGTCTCTGAATACTATTGACGTAATTCTTAACTTTGAACCTCTGTAATCACAGATTTCGTTAAGGCTACATAGCTAATTTATCTACATTTTCAAACAAATTTTATAACATTTAAATAAAAAACAAATACAAAAATGAAGACTGAAATAAAGAATACCTTTTTAACATATTTTTTATTGAAACAAAAACCAAGCAATAAGAAAAATGTTGCCTATTGAACTTGAGATACATATTTAATACGATAATTTTATTAATGATTCAAAACTTTGTAAACGATGTTCTTTGTAAAAAGATCTCATCCCTCATCGTTTTCTAAACGGCCGTTATATTCAGAAATATAAAATCTCAAACCATCGAATAATCGAACTCTACTTGCTGCGACGTAGAACTAATACAGACTATAACGTGTAACTAATAACTAGTAAATATAGCACAAATATCTATTAGACAAACAGACTATGAGTACGACATTATCATAATATGTTATGTTATGAGAACATAATGTATGCTCGTAAAAAAATAGTCATTTTCAAAATTTTGTGAAAATCTTAGAAGCAAGAATAGAGTGCGTATGTCTGTACATCGGCTTGCTAAGACTAGTAGATCTTTTATTGTAAATTGTATTCGATTCTATAATAAATTTACCTGAAACAGTTTTGTCCTTGCCTGGCAATATGTTAAAAAGGTACATCAAAAATACTCTGTGCGAGAACGGTTATTGCAGAATCGATGAATATCTAACTGATAGAGATGTTTGGAAATGATTCAGCACATGTATTTATATATCTTTAATAGTACCACTTGATTTCACTCTATATATGTACACTCACATATATTTATTATAATATATATTAACGATGAAAAAAATACCCATATTGGCAAGTTTCTATTGGCATTTCTTCTTCGCCAATGGTCATTTTCGAAATGCTGGTAGATTAAAAAAGAGATATTAAATCTAAAAAAAAACGAAAATTATTAAGATACAATATGATCTAATTTAAAAAATGCAAAACGTGTCTAAGGGCCTAATGGCAAATAAATGATTTTTATCTTTATCTTTTTTATCTTTATGATTATTTTTGACATCAGTAAAACTATAGACAAATAATAATATAGAACATAAAGACCAATAATATTAATCTCTTTTCAGTTTGACTACAGCCTTCAACCATAAATAAAAGTATTTTTGACATTCAGTAGATAAATAATATTATAAACCAATAAGTACGTACATAATATTAACTTCTTCTCAGTTTTACCACAAACTTTAACCATAAACAAAAGAGTAGATATTCCTTAGGGTACACGTGTTTGTGTGTCAAAAAGCATAGTAGTGGACTTCTTCCCGCGCTTTTGACGAGTGACATTGTTGTTTTACTGATTTTTTTACAATTTAGTATAAAATTAGTTTTGTGTGACAATTTCGATAGTATTTTGTAACATAAGTGCTAGTGAAATTATACAGTAATGAAAAATCAAATATAACACGTTTATGCACTTTTTGGAAGACGTGAAATAAGTTCTTCAAGAAAACCTTGTAAAAATCACTATCGTTTTACGGGTGGTATTTAAATTGAGTTGATTGGGTAGTACCTACCCTTCCCAAGTATTTTTTCAGCACAGTTCCTGAAGCTGGAACATAGGATTAAGATTTTCAAATGGTTCTAAAACTGAAGACTTTGAGACTGGCATAAAGTAGCAACACTATTGCCATTTATAAAAAAAAAGCATAGTAGTGTGTGTAATGTTTTATAATTATATATAACTTCTTCATATAAACTTTAACTGTGCCAAATTTAATACTAGTCGTCCGCGTAATTTCGTAAAAAGGGGTATAAAGTTTTTGTTGCACATATATAAATATATTGATGATAATATTTTACACGTACACTATAATGTTTTCACGGCGACACCAAGCAAGATAGAAAAACTGGCTGATGCGCGTATGAGATCCTCTTCTATAATCCGTTTTCAGATTTGAAATAAATTTTCTTGGTAAACGCTGTGGTGCTGTTAGAGACAGTCTTTCATGCAGAGAAAGAGTTACTTGTTCAAAGGTAGCTGATAACTAATAATGACATCTAAAACTGGGTAAAATTCGAAGATACGTATGAATATTAAAGTAGCGAGGAAGGTGTGTAAGACCCGCGTCTTATGGACCTCGGCGCTCTGCCTACCCCGCAAGGGACCTGACGTGAAGACATACGTACGTTATTCAAAAGTAATTTTATTACCTACTTCCTAGCGTCATACAGTTTTCTAATCCATTAAGTACGCAAGTAGGGCAGATCTACGCGGGTCGCAGAAAGGGCCACGCCCTAGCAGTTCCTCTGCAGTTTTCTTAGAATCTGGCACACACATATGTCTGGCATATCGCCAACACTTGTTAACGAATACGACTCGACTGAACTGGTGGACATCTAACACTGGTATTGATGTCTCTAAATTCTATTGACGTAATTCTCCCGCAGATTTTATAGATTTGAACATGTAGAAAGAATGCAGGATGAAAGAATGACGAAGCAGATATACAATGAAAAGTGGAAGGACGTAGGAGCCGGGGAAGGCCAAGACTTACCTACCATGACCAAATTGGTCGTGTTTTATCAGAAGGCGATGTCAGGAGCCCTAGAAACCGGCGAACGTGCATGAGAAGAGCAATGAATGTTAAAGAAGCGAGTAAGGTATGTAAGGGTCGAATCACGTGGCGCTCGGTTCTCTCTGCCTACCCCGTAAGGAATTTGGCGTGAAGTTATAGATAGATAGATTTTTGAGGAGCTCGGTGGTCGATATATTGCAAACATTCATAACCTACGGTAATCCCTTTACATCAGATGAACCGTATGCCTCACGACATTGTATACATAAAAAAAAGGTAAAAATCCATGAAATAAATCTCGTATAATTACTATTTATGCCACAACTAGCTGTTGCCCGCGCCATAGCGGAATATTAAATAACCTATAACCTTTCTAAATAATTAGGCTATGAAATGCAAAAAAATATTTTTCAAATCCGACGTGTTTACTTTACATATTTGTATACAATATAATATTGAACAAATATACAAAAATATTTATTTAGTCGTTAAGTATTTAAAGCGTTCAATTTTATTCGCAACTATCTATCTATAAGTTCACGCCAAACCCTTGTGGGGTAGGCAGAGCGAACCGAGCGCCATATGATTCGATCCTTACACACCTCACTCGCGTCTTTAACATGCATTGCTCTTCTCACGCACGCTCACCGGTTTCTAAGGCTCCTGACATCCCGACATTCGCCACGATGCCAATAAATCCCGTAAAAAGTTATATAACACAATTTTAGGAAACAGCAGAAAGATTGCAGCGAGATGTAACAGTAGGGTAAGTAGCGCAATTACGCCTTTTTTAACATTATTACCAACTTGTTTACTACTTTGTTCAATATCCCGTATCTAACAATTAGCTTTATTTTATTACTTTATAAGGATGTACACAAAGCGACCCGATGATCCAACGACCTGTGCCGGTGCCATAGTTGGAGTTTTGCTTTAGGGCATGGAGTATTTCATCCCGTAGTTTGTCTCGGCCGTGGTACAACTCAGTGATCTGGCGCCGAAGAACTTAAACAATCGGCTTACTTAGCATGGGTCAATGCGAGAGATTGCAAAGCACCGGATCTCAGAGCTAAGAAGAGGGTGTTAATAAAGCTGCCAAGTCCTGCAAGAAAGTGTTAATAAAGACTGCACTGCCACTGCAGAAACTAGATGGATCACTGGCTCATGTAGCGAGCGAGAAAGCAAATTTTTATGCATCTCTTTTTGCAAGCAACTCACGTCTCGACAAGAGCAGTCAGTTACCACCCAAGCTACCTCACTGCGATTCCGTATTGCCGGAGATCCGTATTTACGAAAAAGAGGTGCGTATTTGTCAAAACACTGCGTTGTCTAGACTTGAAAAAAGCCAGTAGAGCTGATGGTATACCTGCGATAGTCCTTGAGCAGTCAGAACCAGTTATATACGTTTTCCCATACATTTCGCGGTTGTATACGACCACCCGGGTTTCGAAGGGCTACCTAGAACAACGAACAACGGCGTGCCCGGCTGGCTCTGAGAAAAGATAAGTTCTCGAAACCACGGTCGGTATTCGTCGGCATCTTGCTTTTTCTTCTCACGTTAATACCGACCCTCCTTGCTCCAGGGGCTCTAACCCCTGCGACACCATCAGGTGAGATGGGACCAAGCGCAAATCCATACTATTTAAAAAAAATGGCGAGGTCCGCTACCTATGCCGAAAGATTTGGCGATGATACTGAACTTGACATGGAGCTACTGCCGTTAGACCACCACAACCCAAAGGGAAAACCAGACCTTTCTTAGATTAGGTCACACGTCTATCGAAATATAATTTTTTGGATGTGCAGGTTTCCTCACGATGTTTTCCTTCACCACCGAGCAAGTGATCATTACAAATATGTAATATATATAATATACGAATTTAGTGGTACAAGCCAGAATTCAAACAGAGGACCTGTTGCTTAATAGGCCGGTTTCTTATCCACTGGGCACCGCGCGAGTGATACTTAATGTATTGCAAGCGTACGTAGACTACCCGATGTCGTGTAAAAAACAATTGAGCTAAACGTAGCAGAAGAAGCTTCTTTAAAGGCTATGTCAAATAGCGGGCGAGGCGGCACGCGTCATTACCGCGACGCGATACCGTCGTGCTAATGTACTATGAAAGCATAAGTAAGTCATCTATTACAAAAGGTCTAAGATTACAACACATCACGTTCGCGCCAAGACGTCGCTTTGCGCCGATCTCGGTGTATCCAGCGTGACGACTTACACTTTAATAGAAAATCACCACGCCCATCGTTTGACAATGACCTAAAACGATACTAGCAAAAATTAAAAGAGAAGAAAAGATTTTGTCTTTGGACAAAGAAAGTGACTTTTGCCCGACGAATTCACTGCCGATGGTGCGATGTGGGACATTTTCTTTGAGGCATAAATCCAAGAATTCTTCTGAACGCGTTCGCAAACAGAACCGGACATACCGGGTGTGCGAGTTGTACATCCGGTATGTTTGCAAAAATAAAAAAGTATTCATAAACTTTTTCATAAAAAAATTGACTGATTTCATTTAAGTCGATAGAGTGTCTAATGACTAGTCTAGTCTCGTTTCACAAATATTTACTGATTACTTTCGACTTTGTGTGGAATCTCGAGATTTCGAAATATTCCGTTAGAAACGACTAAATTTCTCATACAAAATGTCGACGTCAATGTAAACGGAATAGAGAATACATTTATTTATCTCATACAAACTTTGAATTTAAAGACTACAGAAAACTTATACGCACCCAGTGGTTCGGCAATTTTTCATTCGTTTTTCTATTTGTAATTTCTTTGTAAATTTTGCTTTGACATTTCACAAAGAAACTTATCTGACAGTAGATGCTTTTTTTTATTATTTTAATTGATTTTGGTCTGCAAAACACAATTACTCTTGCATGTCTTTTGGATGGCTATTTAACGTTTTTGTAAAGACTTTTTATTTCATAACTTTTACGTCCACCATGATAGGGTTATTAATTCTTCATTAACATAACATAGCGCCATCGTCATAGGTGTGTTATTGAATTACTTTCAAACTATCAAAAAAATCACATCGAATATTCGAACTTCTCGTATTTTATAGTCGGTTAAATCAGTTGACTATTGTAATCTTGTTTGCATTCTCCCCCTGCTGGCGCCCGACGTAACGTCCCTACTTCGTTTATATTTAGTTTACTTTGTTAGTGGACCACATGTTATACACATGGGCGGACGATAATTCCAGCACTATGACGCTAGCGGTTTTTAACTCGTTACAAAAAAAAGGTAGAAAATCATACCCCTGTTATTTTGCTTTAACTGAACAAATCTTTTTTTTAACTGAATTAGGGTATACCACGTTCAGGATAATTAAAACGAGACTCTGGCGAAAGAGAGATAGGGCACATCAAAGCAGCCCGAATGAACAAGTAAGGAGATACTTGCAGGAGACTGCAGCTCAATCACTCATGTTATTTTCCTAAATAAGTGAGGTTATAAACATAGCCTGAGAAGGCAACACGTTTCAATTGCTACTTGTATTGCAAGCATACATGTTGCTATAACCACTTGCATCATATCATATGCTTGATTGCCTCCCGACTTTGTACAAAAACCCGGCCACCCGTGAAGTCATTAGTCCGTCTACAGCAAGATCTAAGACAAAGTAGAGTAGTACTCGTCCTAATTCGTGATTAATGGATAAAGCCCCACCCAAGAGGCTTGGAAGGCCATCCAGCAATAGGTAGACAGGTAGATGACTATGGATTGATTCACAACTATCTATGCAATAAGTATGTACATGTATAGGTACAATGACGTACAAAATGTCTATCATTATAATCACGGTCTTAACACAATCTCAAACTGAGTCACTATTAGGTACCAATGACTAAACTAGAATACTAAACGTATAATCAACAAAGGCTTGCACATCAAGACGTATGCATGCTACTGACGCATATGTAATTTGTGTACTGTACAAATGGCATCATGGGGAGTGTTCGGGGGAGCTGTTCAACTTAATACCACCCGCTGAGTTCCACTATCGTACTACTCGCCACAATCCAAAATTTCACCCTCACCATCTTGATGAGAGGCAGTCCACTACAGTACGCTTTTTGAGGCATTTTCTACCACTAGATACTATATGGGTGCATTCAAGAAAAGACCGTTTGTTTCCCTAAAAAGGCTGGCAACGGCCCTGTAACCCTTTGGTGTTGCTGATGTCTATGGGCGGTGGTTACCACTTACCATCAGGTGGCCCACAAGTTTCCCCCCTTCCCTCTAATATAAAAAAAAAATGTAAGTAAGTACTTCAGAAAATTCCTTATGTAATTGCTGCAAATAGCACACAAGCTGCTAAGTAGGCTGTCTCAGCTCCATAGCTGTATAACAGCTGCTGAACGGTGTAAGGATGAGTACAGCAATTGTAAAGTTATTGTAGCCTTCTTATGCACATTGTTTGCTAATTCCGATGTCAGACGGGTTATAAGTCAGAATCGTATTCGTTGCGAACACTACCAATGCAACGAATTCTGGACAATTAGAACATCGATCCGCCCCTGTTGATGCCATAAGTGCTGGGGGCTTTCGCCTACTCAGCGCTCAGTTTGGCGGATCGAAGAGAGCTGACTGCCATATATGCACGAATGTTACGGATGACAGAAAGGTAAAATTAATAAGTTGATAGATGTATAATCGTATTCGTTGCGAACATTACCAATGCAACGAATTCTGGACAATTCGAACATCGATCCGCCCCTGTTGATGCCATAAGTGCTGGGGGCTTTCGCCTACTCAGCGCTCAGTTTGGCGGATCGAAGAGAGCTGACTGCCATATATGCACGAATGTTACGGATGACAGAAAGGTAAAATTAAGAAGTTGATAGATGTATAATCGTATTCGTTGCGAACATTACCAATGCAACGAATTCTGGACAATTTGAACATCGATCTGCCCCTGTTGGTGCCATAAGTGCTGGGGGCTACTCAGCGCTCAGTTTGGCGGATCGAATAGAGCTGACTGCCATATATGCACGAATGTTAGGGATGACAGAAAGGTAAAATTGATAAGGTAAAATTGATAGATATAATTACGAAAGAAACGAGTGAGGTATGTAAAGATCGAGTCACATCGCGTTCCGTTCTCTCTGCTTACACCACAACGAATTGGCGTCAAGTAAATACCGATAGATAGAATGAATGAACACCCTGTTTGTACAGGCTGTCAATCACTCACCTGAAGTCACAATCAATCACCTGCAATACGTAAGTGAATATACTCATCATCATCATTAGGGATACGTAATTTTCGTTCTTACGAAAGAAATGCGATATATGCGAAGTTTACTCACAGACATACACACATCAACCCTTACTCATCCCACAGCAGGGATACGGGTCTCCCTTCAATTGAAGGGGTTTAGAGGATACTCCAACCACGCTACTCAAATGCGGTTTAGCAGAGGCCAGTGTTTTCAAGCCGCCCGAGGCCCACAGACTTAGCTTAACGACTGTTATCTATCGACAACAGCCGGAACCGACGCACGGTGGAACGAAACCGGCCGCTAATAGACTTAGCATAATTATAAAAAAATATATTTGTTTTAATTATTTTTTTTTTTTTTTTGGTTTGATCTATCAATTATAAGAAACTTTTACTATGGCGGTATTTCAGATAACTTAGTATTTTCGGAGTTATTAATTTCCAAATTTATTTTTGTATGGAGCAAAACATAAAAATATGAAAATCTCTGAATTCTCAAATTTTCTCAAAGAATTGACTTTACGTATGTATAGAAGGTATTTTTATTCTATTTTAGCGACTATACTCAGATCTCGACTTTTCTCGATTTGGTCGCAATTGTAATTTTTTGTTGTGTATTCCACACCACCCTAGAGGTTAAGAACTAGGCCCGTTTTTTTCTGTAGTGGTATCCCCTTTAGGCCTAATCCACTAAGTCATGACTATGCCCTAAAAAAATAGTTAAATATAGATAAAATAACAATGATAATAAAAAGTTAAAAAGTAATAAATTAAATAAGGTCGCAAAAACTGCTAATCAGTTTTAATTTAATCACTGTCAAGAGTATCCACGCATACGAATGCGAAATTTTCCTGTTCGTCATCATCAAATGCCTGTTCAATAATTAATAAACTTTGTGCTTCTTTTGTTAAAGTTTTATGTTTTCTGCAGAGTTTATGGCATTTTGTAGATAATAACGGATCAGAGCTGGTCAATAAATTGTTCAAAATATCTTCATTTGTAGCTTTTCTGCTGCATTTCCTTGAATTGTGTTGGCGGTACGTGCGGAAGTCTTTATTTCTGGCTTCGGCAGCTTCTTCAGATATCTGTCCAATTGGTATTAGATCAAAACTTTCAATTATAGCTGCGCCATGCATAAGTACTTTGTGAACACTTGAAGGCATACAATACCAGCTATATAAGTCCAAATAGAGTTTCATGGTGTCTTGAGCATATTCGTGAAATTTCACTGTGTCAATATTGTAGCCCGATGAAATAGCCTCTAAAATGGTTGCAAACCGCCTAATTAGATCCTCACTGATACCAGTTATCTCAGCAGTCATGTTTGGATTTGCAAAAAATCTTCTAGCGGTATTTCCGTCATTAGTTGTGCCGTGACTTTGTTTGACTACATCAATCAAAAGCCCCATTCTAGTTTTAAAAGCGTCTTGTAAATCTTTCTTTCTGGTTTCCATAATGCACCTGTTGTCTCACTTCACAGTCCATGTCCTAATGGTTAATCTGTAAGCTATGTGCAGAATGCATTCCATCATTCGTATCCAAATGTGCAATGATGATAATCCGTATCTACGTAGTCTGCATCAGCCGGTTTTGACGTAATTAGGGGTAAATTATATTGGTAAAATTGATATTGCTTTTCCATCTATCATAGTCTTTAATAAAGAGTGCGAATTCTTTATTTCTCCAACTTCTGTCTTTACTAAATTAGCAATCTCTTCCTCAATTGTACATTTTTCCCGTAATATGGTAACCTTGTTTTCTTTCACAAATTCGAAAAAGATTGGACGACACCAGTATGATAAATTTGGTGAATCATTTTGCCAGATTACTTGTTCGCCGCAACCAATTTGATTGGCACTAAGCTTCCCATGAATACGCTTGAATCATCAAGTTGACTTTCTAAAGATTCGTCGTCTGTTCGGAATTTTTGCTGGTAATTGGCTTGATTAGAAGCACCATCGAATCCCCACTTACTGATTGAGTGTTAATTCTTTACAATCACTATCGATGTCGAGTAACGTCATTATTCTTATTATCGTTATATCCAGTAGAGCTTGTAACTTTAATTTCACAGACGTTTCTGTCACTGTGATAGCGTCTTTTGGTGTATAGCATTCCTGTTTCGCGTGTAGCACTTGATAACAAAATGGAAATATATTGCTAGCTTTTTTATAACATTTTTAATCATAACTATTGAAAAAAGTATTGTAAAGTATTGTATTGACACTTGGTCAGCTTAAGTGATAAGAATAACCCCAAAGCCTCATCCGGAGAGTACGCAGGTGTTTTTTCTTCAACAGATATGCACTCTTTTACTTTTTTTACATCTTGTGGATTCTTAAGTAAATGTTCCAGTATTTCAGCAATTTCTTCATTGCCATCTGCTTTTAACTGCGCACAATAAGCATATTTTATTTCATCCGCAAACAAATGAAAGTTTTCAGCACGTCTTTTTTTCTGTTTAGGTGCTAATTCACAAAATGGCTTTCAAGGGCTTTGTTCGGTAGAGATACTGACAGAAACTTTTTCACGTGTCACAAACTGAGTTGATGTACTGGGTACTGAGTGATCTTCATTATTACCTAATAAACGTGTGATAAAGTCTGGCCATATGATATTTGCTTGTAACCATCCACTATTTTTAGTTTTGAATACATCCTCTTTACTATGAGCGTTTTGCCATCTTCTATTTAAATTATAACAATATTTTGCGCAAAACCATTGTAGGGTCTTTTTGTGTTCATCACTTAACTCGACTAAAATTTTGGACCTTATTTCGCTGTTTAAGTTATTATTATTTTTAATACTACCACTGGTTTTCAGAATAACGAAGAGATCAAGGTTTGTCACTAAATCATGTAACATTTTCACAAACGTAGTACTAACAAATAAATAATGAACTAATAACACAACAATAATAGAACAATAACAAACAATAGTAATAATGAACAATAGTAGATTAGTAGGAGTAGTGCGTCTATTATGGTGGTTAATAGAACACTGAAGTGGGTTGTAAATTGGAATGCAACGGTACACTGTCGATGCACCAATCACGTTACGATAAGTCATGACTTGTTGTTGCCGGGCGCGCTTATCACTGGTTTTCCGTAAATAAGTGTCAAAACAAATGACGTCATAGGGTGGTGGAAACATCGAACACTAATTTAAATTTTTTAAGGAAATATTTAAAAGTTTATTTTGCGGATAAAATAGATGTTAAGTACAGTTATATTTCGTCAAAATCTGCCAAATATATATTTTTTTGTTATTTAAATGCTTCAGTCACAGTTTTGTATAAATTATTTTCCGCTTCAGTTCATTTAAATACTCTGTTATCCTTTTTTATGGTTTATTAAACAAAAAAATTATGATTTTTTCATACAAAATTGAAATGGCTATATCTCCGAAACTACGAGTTTAATTTAAAAAAGTCAAAGAATAAAAACGTTTTATGCCTAGATACCAAAAATCAAATTTCAGCCCTTAAGTCCCAACTTTGCAATCTCAGCCCACTGTGCGACGTCATACAGATTTTAGTAGCAATAAAATGTAGCAACCCTAGATTGCAAATGCAGCTATACAAAGACTACCCAGGAAAGTCAACAATGTAGAAGCTGATTTTTTTTTTGTATGTACGATATTATCATAAATGATCGAAAACAAAGACCTAAACCAGAAAACGTAGTATCTAACGACTACAATGTTAGCTATTAAATATTTTTTTTCAATAGTTATGATTAATTATGCAAATAAATACGTGATTTCAAATTTTGGTTTTTTTTTGACGAATTTAAGCGAAATTTTACATTATGAATTTATATTTATGCGAAATTTAAATTGTTTTATTTGCGGAATGTACGTAACCCCAATCATCGTCCCGATCGCGGTTTAGCTTTCACTACGGAGTCCATAGTCTGCGACCAAAGTATAAGTTTCGTCTTTTTGCACCCAAAGAGTGCAGAACGAATGCGAGTGAGGGGATCATGAAATCATACAATGATTGCTTTATACATATTGATTTATATGCACTGTCGCCAGCATTGTTTAAGAAGAGTATTTTAGACTTCCTTTCTTACTGAGTAATGTGAGCCCAATTATCTGCAATTTGATTTAGTCTGCTTTGTGTGATTCCGAGACTAATGTTCCTACTTAAATAATTCTATACTAATTTCCGTAGTGGGTAAACTGACTTACACAACTGCTTATTGAAGTAAAATGAGGATAATGGTGATGATTGTGCAGCCACCCAAATATTAGTGTAATGTTAGTAAGTAATCTTCTGTACAATTGTTTGTTATCCCAAATAAAATAAAAATAAATAACAAGAATTTGGCGAAGATACTGATTTTGACAAGGAGCGACTGCCATCAGAACTTCACAATTCAGAGGAAAAAGACCTTTCTCAGGTAAGATCACAGATCTTTCGAAATATAATATCTTGGGCGTGCGGGTTTCCTTCACCGTCGAGCAAGTGTTAATTACAAATATGTACATAAATCCGAAAACACTAATTTAATTGCATATTCCACCAGAATTCAAACCAGGGCAGGGCAAACCGGTCGGTCAATGAGCTGATTCGTTACCCACAAGGCTATCACTGTTCACACAAGCGAATGAGATAATAAAGATAATTTTAAGAAAGGTAGGGTGCATCAAACAGCCCGTCTGGGCAAGTACCTCCACCTCACAGAAAACCGCAGCCAAATAACGACTCCCTGGAGGGTTGTTGTGTTTCTGCGTGTGCGGTGTGAGTGAGGTCACCAGTAAGCTCCTAAGGTGTTAAGAGTGCTGTGTTAGCAGCAGAGGTGGGATAGCGCGAGTGGTACTTAATATATTACCCACTTACCGCTTTACAACAGATGGACCGTATGCTTGAATGCCTCCCGACGTCGTATTAAAAATAATGTACTCACGTGTAGTAAAACTCCTTTGCTGTACCTATGACTAACTTCGAAATTGCAGATAAATCAACTCTCACATACAAACCGATCTTAGCAGGCAATTTGTATGGAGATCTTGATTTTCACGCTCCCGATGTTATTTTAATAAAACTTGTTGTTAGTGATGAGTGTATTCCCCTCCTATCATATTGCAGTGGATTTAATCTCCCAGATGCGATGAATACTTGGCAATTAAGAAACACGTACACAGGCCACTCCAAATGTTACATTATTTATTTTTAATGAGTTCAAAAATTAAATTTATGAAGAAATGTAAAAACCCTATTGATATTTCCAATAAAAATACGACTAAACTAAAATGTATAGAGAATTAATGAATAAATTCAGTTGATTGATTAAATTGTATTTTATTAATTAAAACGTATTTTTAAACATAAATAAATAAATATTGTCGGACAAATTACACAGCGCCACCTAGCCCCAAAGTAAGCGAAGCTTGTGTTATGGGTACTAGACAACTGATAAACATACGTAAATACATTTTTTTTTGTAAATACATACTTATTATACATAGAAAACACCCAGACCAATACAAACAGTCATGTTCATGCACACAAATGTTTGTACTGTGTGGGAATCGAACTCGCGAGCGTTGGTGTCAAAGTAGCGTAACAGCGCGTTTCACCACTGCGCCACCGAGCTCGCCAATAATAACAATAGGTATGCGGGGTATATATTTTTGATATCACCTTAGTTTGATATCGCATTTGATAGGTCTGGAAGATTTTTTCTTCAGTCTGCATAATATTAAGTGTATAATCCGCAATATTGTTTTTATTGGGACGTTACATATCAAGGAAGCGATTCTAACGATACCTCATACTTCTGAAGAGATTAAGGCGTTTAGTAGTTATGGTGAAATAAAACTCGCAAGCATACATACATGAGCCCAGAAAACCATATTCATTTAGAATTAGTACGTTGTATACGTTTTTTTATCGAAAATTACCGTATTTTATCGTAAATTACCGAATCTTATGTTAAATGTGTTTTTTACCGTATTTTACCAGGGTAATTTTACCGCTTTACATAGATATAAGTTGTATGCTACTTATATTCTTCTTCAATGAAGGAACAAATTTAACATTGCGGTTGAAACAAATGATCTCCTATACGTGGGCATGCTAATGTAAGTTTAACAAATGTAAGTTTGTAATATTTTTTCTTATAAAATGCCCATACAACATACTAGCTATGCCCATACAAACACGCATAGTATATATAGCTTATATATATATAGTATATATATGCTATGAAAAGAGCTATGAATGTCACAGAAGCGAGTGAAGTATGCAAGGACCGCGTCTTATGGCGCTCGGTTCTCTCTGCCTACCCCGCGGTCTAGGGACTTGGCGTGAAGATATACATATATATATACTACGCATATTTTTTTTTGCTTTTTTATATTTCTAAAATAAATCTTCTCGGTAATGTGTTGAATATAACCCAGAAGTTTCATGCCAATCGAATGAAATATTTCAAAGTTCGGACCTTCCTTCTCGATTCTAGTCATCGATGATTCTAGTTCAATGAGAAGAATCTTATCTATAGATTTTGATTTATATGCGATGTGTTAAAATTTAATGTAAGACACAAATGGTCGTATATTCTTATAATAATAATAATAAGACAGATAATAATAATAATAATAATTCTTTATTTATGGAACATAGGTAAAATAAAAATATGTTATAATTTATGCATCAATTTCACTATGCCCTGCTGTTAAGCGTACAAATAATTCATTAGTAATAAAAGCTAAATTTAAATTGAACTATATTCACTAAAAAGGGAATAATAAACGAATAAATCAATATCTCCTCTACATGTTTTTATCTTCTAGAAATTTCTGTATACTATAATATGCTTTGTTCAAGAGTAATTGTTTCAATTTTGTTTTAAAGTTATCACTTTCCTTTATCTTATATAGTACAGACTTTCATGTAGCTACGGAGCTGCAAAAATGCAAAAATCTTTATGTACGTATTAAACGCAAATCGTCTATCTATCAACGACCTACCTCAATGTTTTTTATATAACAATTCGATATTTTATCAGAAGTCAATAACCTGTAAGTTTGATAAAAGATATCGTACCTACAGATACTAGATAGATAAATAAATATTGTCGGACAAATTACACAGTGCCATGTCATGCATGCAAAGTAAGCGAAGCTTGTGTTATGGGTACTAGACAACGGATAGACATACTACATTTTCAGGAACACCGTTTCTATATGAATTCTATATGTTTGTATGTGCGTTTGTCTGTCGCTTTTTATCGAATATTCGAATTTTGACTTCAGATTCGGATTCAGCATAAAAAGTAGAATAGGAATGTTCAGGAACACCGTTCCTATCTGGAACATGGTCAAAACGGCCGACAAATTAAAAAAAAATGGTATTGTTATATAATTGACGAGCCAGGTGTTCCTATGGCAATGCAAGCTTGCGCATTCTCAACTGGTTTTTTTTTTGTAAATACTTACTTATTATACATAGACAACACACAGACCTAGATAAACAGACATGTGCATGCACACAAATGTTTGTACTGTGTGGGAATCAAAGCCACGAGCGTTGGTGTCAAAGTAGCGTAACAGCGCGTTTCACCACTACGCCACCGAGCTCGTCATCAGATATTAACAAAAATCTGTCCAGTCAGCACAGCAGAACGTTAATGAAATGCTTCACGATCTAATTGTAATCTATTAAAACAGTGTTTCTCAACGTTATAAAGCAGTGATAGTTCAGTGAATAAAAAACCAGCCCATTATTCAACGGTCCCGGATTCGACTCCTGGTGGGCGAACCACTAAATTCGTGTTTCCGGATTTATGTAACATTTGTAATTATCACTTAGTCGGCGGTGAAGGAAAACATCGTGCGGAAACTCACACATCTAAGAAATTATATTGGGAAAGACGTGTGACCAAACCTAAGAAAGATCTAGATAAACCCATCCATAGACAGGCTGCAGTCAACGTTGCTTAACCTGCGTGTTCGGTTAGAATGATACACGCAACGACGCCATCGAGCTCTCAATATTAATATTAAGTGTATTCGTAATAAATTAATTCAGAAAATTATTATACTTATAGCCATTAAAAAAAAAACACTATTTTAACTAAATAGTATAGCAATGTAACTATTGTATGTACTTATACTATTATATTGTATATACTATAGGGGGTCATGTGCCAGAAGCGTGCTCGTTCGCGACCCCTGCCAATCAGTCGATTGCAATTCTGGACCAAGAGCGCACCGACGTGCGGATTAGGGCGTCCCCCGTAGGCGACGCGCACCGATCCGCCCCCGTCGGTGCGAATATGGCGGTGGGGGCCGCCACCCACCACGCAGCGCCAATTCCGGCGGGACGAGGGGAGCCGAGTGCCGCATAGGCACGTGGAATGTGAGAGGAGGATTGAAAGATAAGACGAATGAACTGATAGACGTAATGAATGATAGACGTTTGGATGCTTTATGTGTGACAGAGACTAAGCGCAAGGGGAGCGACACCGATGATCTGCCCGGTGGTATGATGGCCCTATGGTCTGGGGTAGACCGGGACGATCATGCCAGTGCTGGTGTAGGTGTCGTACTCTCCTCTCGCTTAGCCACTGGTGTAAGAGATTACTGTTTGGTAGGGCCTAGACTTCTCTGGGTTCGTATTAAACTGGGCATCACGCGAGTATTTTTGGTTGCAGCATACGCTCCCGTAAGCTCAGCGTGTGCTCAAGAACTGGAGAAGTTTTGGGAGTCTGTGAGGGATGTTCTGGACTTAGCTGAAGGGAATGAAAGAGTGATTATGTGTGGAGACTTGAATGGATGGGTTGGGACCAAGCGATACAGCTATGAAGCTGTTCTTGGTCCGTATGGAGATAAGAGAGTGAACGAAGCAGGTAAGTCAATACTAGATTTATGTATGGAACGAGGCCTCCTCGTGTCGAATACTTTATTTCATCATAAGGATATTCACACGTATACATGGAGAAGGAATGATCAAAAAAGTGTGATTGATTTGATTTTAATAGATAGACGTCTCCGAAATGTTTTAATGGATACAAGAGCCTTTAGAGGCCCCACTCTTGAGACGGACCACTACCTGGTGGTAAGCCGGTTTGTGGGCCTTTTTAGGAAGTGGAGGCACTGGCGAGTGCGTATCCCTTTCGGAGTTCATGAAAGGATAATGAGCGAAAAATTGCAAGATGAAAGTGTAAGGAGAATGTATGTGCATCTGGTAAGTGAGAGACTTGCAAATGCAAGCCTCTCCGACTCAGATGTGGATGATTGTTGGAAAGTTTTGAAAGAAAGTATGGTGGATAGTGCAAAAGAAGCTTGTGGATGCGCAAAGAGACGTAAAACAGCGAAAGGAGATGCCTGGTGGGATGCGGAGGTTGAATCCTCCGTAGCAAGAAAGAGGAAAGCGTGGCTGGATTACGTATCATCTTTGCCTTTAAATGAAAATATGAGAGAAAAGAAGAAAGAAATGTACCGTCTATGCAAGAATGAAACCAAGGCTTTAGTGAAAGAGAAGCGTGAAAGACAAATTATGAATGAGGAAGAGAGGCTGACGAAAAACTTCGAGGCAAATACCAAACTCTTTTGGAGAGAGGTAAAGAAGTCTCGGAGTGGTTCGTCGGCATCCAGAATGGATAAGATAAAGTCTAAAGCTGGTGTCATTCTTGCGAACACTCAGGAAGTGTTAGAACGGTGGAGTGAATATTTTGAGGAAATGTATGAGTATGCCTCGGACGCTGGCAATGAGAGTGAGTCGGATGCTTACTCCACGTTGACGGCGTCCGACGAAGGCATAACTATGGATGAGATCGAATGGTCGATACGAAGTTTGAAAAATGGAAAATCAGCGGGAATTGATCTGATCACAGCTGAGATGACCAAATTAGGTGGCACTTACGTCCGGGACGCCTTCTGGTACCTATGCAACCTATGCTGGAGAACTGGAAGGGTCCCAATGGACTGGAGACGCGCAGTCATCGTGCCCTTGTATAAAGGCAAGGGAGCACGCATGGACTGCGCCAACTATAGGGCCATCAGTTTGATCAGCTTAGCAGCAAAAGTATATGGAAAGGTGATTGAAAGGAGAATGAGGGTGAAATCCGATGAAATGCTGTGGGACGCACAAGGAGGTTTCCGAAATGGAAGGGGATGTACGGATTAAGTTTTCTCGCTCCGCAATATCGTAGAGAAGCATCTGGCCATAGACCGGAAGGTTTTCTGCGGTTTTGTGGATCTTGAGAAAGCCTTTGATAGGGTTGTGCGAAAGGAACTGTGGGACATATTGCCGAGATATGGGATTGACGGTTCACTGCTCCGTGCTGTGCAGTCCACTTACAAGGATTGCTCAGCATGTGTGCGGATAGACGGTGGCATGTCACCCTGGTTTGATGTCAAAATTGGTGTCAAACAGGGTTGCATGCTATCTGCTAGGCTGTTTATCCTGTATCTCGATAGTTGTCTGCAGAGAATAAGGTCAACGAATGTGGGATTGCGCATGGGTGACCAAGTGGTGAACTGTCTGCTGTATGCAGACGATGCCGTGCTATTAGCAGATACACCATCTAAACTGCAAACACTGGTCACAGCGATGAAAGACGACTGTATGGAGAAAGGCTTACTACTGAATGCGAAGAAAACAAAGATAATGGTATTTGAAAGAGAAGAATCCAGAACTAATGTAAGGATTACGATTGATGATGAAGTGTTGGAACAAGTGGATGAGTTTGTATATCTTGGATGCGCTTTCAGCAGGGATGGAAGGTACACCGCAGATGTGGAAAGACGAGTGAGTGCTGGGAATAGTGTGAATGGAGTGTTGGGAAAACTTCTTGGCAATAAAATCCTGAGCCAGAAGGCACAACTCGCTATACACAATGCAGTGTTGGTCCCAACGCTAACTTATGGAAGCGAGAGTTGGGTATGGCAGAAAGAGCATGATAGTAGAATAAACGCGGTTGAAATGCGAGCGCTGCGCAAAATTTGTGGCGTAAAGCTCGTAGACCGTATTCGCAATGATGATGTTAGAAATAGAGTTGGTCTGAAAGAGAGCGTCGGTGTTAAAATAAGAAGAGGCATGCTCCGATGGTTCGGGCATGTAGAAAGAATGCAAGATGAAAGAATGACGAAGCAGATATACAATGCAAAAGTGGAAGGATGTAGGAGCCGGGGAAGGCCAAGACTTACCTACCATGACCAAATTGGTCATGTTCTATCAGAAGGTGATGTCAGGAGCCCTAGAAACCGGCGTGCGTGCATGAGAAGAGCAATGAATGTTAAAGAAGCGAGTGAGATATGTAAGGATCGAGTCACGTGGCGCTCGGTTCTCTCTGCCTACCCCGCAAGGGATTTGGCGTGAAGTTATAGATAGATAGATAGATAGATTGTATATACTTATATATTCAATGACATTATTATAAATTGACTTATTATTTGTCCCGCGTATATTACGACAAGGGAAAGTAACGTCTGTACAATAGAAATCACGCAATTTAGAGTTCAATAATGAAAATACAAGAGAGACATCCTTGAGACATCCTTGAAATGTTCTGAGAAGTCGTTGTGTTCATTTGGTATTCCGGTAGCCGGTAAGTTGTTATGTTATCAGCAGGTTGTGTGGAACGCATTAAATTCGCAACAACCATTAGTACCTGCGAGTTACATTACTATCATTATTGCATGTATGTATATCTTCACGCCAGGTCCCTTGCAGGGTAGGCAGAGAGAAATAAATAAATAAAAAGTACCATCATTAAAATTGAAAATTATTTGATATGCCTTTGATGACCCAGATGGCGGAGTGGTTGGCAGCGCTACTTGAAGACCAAGCCTCGTTCAGTTCTTATTTTTATACAAAGTCGGGAGATGTACAAACATACGGCCCACCTGATGTAAAGTGGGCATTTGCAACACCAGGGGTGTCACTCTTGCGTTGCCGAGCCTGTAAGAACCTCTTCACGCCTTTCTTGAAGAACCCCATACTGTCCCTTGGTAAAACCTCCGCAAGGAGCTCACTCCACAACTTAATAGTTCTCGGTAGAAAACTTCTTGTGAACCGCACAGTGCGCGACCATTACGATTCCAGTGTATGAGGATGAACTCCCAGCCGCCGGCGAGCTGTGCGATTGTAAAACGAGGATGTTGGCATGATGTCGAACAACTCCTCAGAACACAACCCATTATACAACCGGTAGAACACGCAAAGGGAGGCAAAATTTCTCCTTAAAAGGTGGCATAGGATCAAGACGAATGATAACGAATACTGGCTGAGATGATGACGATGAGGCTTACAAGTGAATGCGAAGAGGCCAAAGACAATGGTATTGGAAAGAGATGAACAGAACGCAAAAATTGCGTTTGAGGACCGTATTGTTGTGGGCTGAAATTAAGATGATGAAATTGACCTATTCTAAATACAAAAGATCTAAAACATTAGTTTCCGAGATACGATGAAATGTATTTAACTCGTATCTATGTATATACAACAATTGCTTGTTTAAATATGATAAGGACTTTCACAAACGACAGTACCTTCTCTTCTTCTTTTTAGCGTTATCCCGATTTCCTAATCCATTAGGATCGGCGGGGTGCTGATTTATACATAGTGCGACCGTCGTCAGACCTCCACAACCCAGGGGAAAAACCAGATCTTTCATAGATTAGGTCACACGCCAAATCCCTTGCTGGGTAGGCAGAGAGAACCGAGCGCCACGTGACTCGATCATTACATACCTCACTCGCTTCTTTAACATTCATTGCTCTTTTGCATGCACGCTCACCGGTTTCTAGGGCTCGTGACATCACCTTCTGATAGAACACGACCAATTTGATCATGGTAGGTAAGTCTTGGCCTTCCTCGGCTCCTACATCCTTCCACTTTTGTATATCTGCTTCATCATTCTTTCATCCTGCATTCTTTCCACATGTCCGAACCAACGGAGCAAGCCTTTTCTTATTTTATTTAGGTCACACGTCTTTCGAACATTTTGTTTTTCAATTCGCATTTTCCGGACGTGCGGGCTTCCTCACGATGTATTCCTTCACCGCCGAGCAACTGATAAATACGTATATAAATAGTGGTACATGCCCCCGCCAGGATTCGAACTGGTGACCAGTTGCTCAATAGACCGGTTCCCTATCCACCGGGCTATCACTGCTCAAATCGCAAACTACTGTACCGTCCGCTCTTAATTCTTTGTATTACTATTTTCCCCTTCGTTTTTTTCCCCTTTGTAATATTGTATTCCTTTTCGATCTAGACTAAAATGCGGCGATTCAGTTTATTGTGAAACTGTCTGCGTCCCGTCGGGTCGCTGAGGTCAACAGCTGATTGTTCACAGGTCAATCAAGGCCAAGTGTCAGTTAGCAATTTGTTAACTCTTTGTTATCAGTATCGACATATGTTTACATACGAGGAGATATTAAAATGTTCTTACTAGATTTTTCCCACGGCTTTTAACGCGTGGTTTATTTTATTTATGTGCTGCGACAACTGGCAAGTGAAGTGGTTACCATACACTAAGCACTGTGGCAGTGATAGATAGCCCATTGGCTAAGGATCCGGCCTATTGGGCAACAGATCCGGCCTATTGGTTCGAATGTTGGCATGCTTAAATTCATGTTTTCGGATTAAAAAAAAAAAATTCATATTGTCAGACAAATTACACAGCGCCATCTAGCCCCAATGTAAGCGAAGCTTGTGTTTTGGGTACTAGACAACTGATAAACATACGTAAATACATTTTTTTTTGTAAATACATGCTTATTATACATAGAAAATACCCAGACCAATACAAACAGAAATGTTCATGCACACAAATGTTTGTATTGTGTGGGAATCGAACCCACGAGCGTTGGTGTCAAAGTAGCGTAACAGCGCTTTTCACCACTGCGCCACCGAGCTTGTCGTACATATTTGTGATTTATGTACATATTTGTAATTATCACTTGCACGACGGCGAAGGAAACCCGCAAGATTTGATTTTCCCTCTGGGTTGTATGGTGGTCTGACAGCAGTTGCTTCATGTCAAAATCAGTATCTTCGCCAAATCTTTAGACTTAGGTAGCGCACCCCGCTAATTCCAACGGATTAGGAAACGGGATAACGCTAGGAAGAAGAAGATCATAAACTATAAACTAATCTGCTGCTAATACAATTGGACGAGCTCGGTGGCGCAGTGGTGAAACGCGCTGTTACTTTGACACCAACGCTCGAGGGTTCGATTCCACACAATACAAACTTTTGTGTGCATGAACATGTCTGTTTGTCATGGTCTGGGTATTTTCTATGTATAATAAGTATGTATTTACAAAAAAAATGTATTTACGTATATTTATCAGTTGTCTAGTACCCATAACACACGCTTCGCTTACTTTGGGGCTAGGTGGCGCTGTGTAATTTGTCCGACAATATTAATTATTTATTTATTATACAACTCATAAGGAACTTAGTGGCAAATCTAGTCGCAGTAACACAACAACCCTCTAGGGAGTTATTATTTGGTTTTCTGCGAGGTTGCCTCCTTATCGGTGACTTGACTCACACGCAGGAACACAACAACCCTTTAGAGAGTTGTAATTTGGCTGCGCTTTTCTGTGATGTGGAGGTACTTCCCCATACGGAATGCTTTGATGCGCCCTACGTCTCTTATAAACACTCAGACCAAAATAGACATATTCATACATACAATTTTTTATCCTGTGTGGGAATCGAACCCACGAACTTTTGTGATAAAGTATCATTGCTTACTCCGCCGCTGAACTAGTCAAATGTTATTATATTAGGTATATAGGTATTGTTAATAGACGACAGTCGTTAAGTCTAGTCAGTGACCTTTAGGCAGCTTGAGAACACTTAAGGGCCAGCGCAGACTGACGGTTTCATGAACGATAGTAATTCTCTAACATATTGTTTGTATATCTTCATGCCAGGTCCCTTGCGGGATAAGCCGAGGGTGTAATGTAATAAATTGTTAACGAGTTAGACGCTACACCGCTTTGTCAGTATGCGCTGACCTTAATCCGCAGTAGAAGAGTATGAAGGAGGTTTCTATCTATAACTTTACGCCGAATCTCTCACGGGATAGTCAGAGAGAACTGCGCGCCACACGACTCAGTTCTTACATACCTCTTTAATATTCATAGCTCTTTTTATGCACGCTCGCTGGTTTTTACGTCTCCTGACATCACCTTCTGATAAAACACGATAAATTTGGTCATGGTAGGTAAGTCTTGGCCTTCCCCGGCTACTATGTTCTACTAATTTCGCGTTGTATATTTGTTTCGTAATTCTTTCATCCTGTATTCTTTCTTTTTGTCCGAACCAACGACGAGCATGCCTCTTCTTATTTTAACACTGATACTCTCTTTCCGACTAAATCATTTTCTAATATCATCATTGCGAACGCGGTCTACAAACCATTATGTATAGCGAGTTAAGCCTTCTAGTTCAAGCTATTACTGCCAAGCAGTTTTTCCAACGCTCTATTTACACTATTCACACCAGCCCTAATTCATACGTTCAAATCTCTATACATAATCAATCACCCTTTTAATCACTTCAGCTAGCTCAAGCTCAAGGACTCCCAAAAATTCACTAGTTCTTGAGCACACGCTAAGCTTACGCAAGCGTATGCTGCCACCAGAAATACTCACGTGCTGCCCAGTTTAATACGAAGCCAGAGAAGTCTAGGCAAACAGTAATCTCTTACACCAGTCTAAGCGGGAGAGGAGTACGACACCAACACCGTCACTGGTATGATTATCCCGGTCTACCCCAGATAAAAGGACCATCATTCCACCCGGAAGATCATCAGTGTCGCTCCCTTGCGCTTAATCTCAGTCACACACAAAGCACCAAGGCGTCTCTCATTACGTCCATCAGCTCGTTTATCTTATCATTCAATTCACGTCTCTCCTCTCAGCGTACTGCTGTTCTCACCGACGACGGGGGCGGATCGGTGCGCTTTCGGGCTAGAATTGCATTCTGATTGATTGGAATGGGAAGCCACATGTACGCTTCTGACACATAACACCCTAAATAGACAAGAGTAGATTTCTAAATGAAGGAAATCCCATACACCAGCAGTGTGGGTTGATGCGGTGGGCATGGGTACACCATGATGAGTCAATTTTCCTTATCCATTTGCTCTACTCTAATGAGGAAGAATTTTTAATAAATCTTATCAATATTTTATGACAATCTCGTTGGCCCACGCAGGACAAACAATGTATGCATGAAGATGTCTTGGTCTGAATACTTAAAAAGAGGTTGGGCGCTTAAAACAGTATTGTTTCGGCAGGTGAGTGAGGTTACCAGGTAGCTCCTAAAGAGTTGTTATGTTAGCAGTGGAGGTGGCATCGAGCCATCGAGCGATACTTAATGTGTTGTTATGGTAGCTACTTTACATCAGGTGGGCCGTATGCATGTATGCCTCCCGACGTTTAAAAAAATACGGTAAATGCTCACTGCCAGGCGAACCTCATGATTGTTTGCCACCTTGCTAGGAAAAAAAACGACCACCAAAAAAAGGTCCTAAATTTTTTTATTGATCGCTTGCTTGAAGTATATATAGCTCTATATACTATAATTATAGAGCTTACTGGGAGTTGTTATTTGGCAGCGGTTTTCAGTGACGCGGAAGTACTTCCCCAATCGGGCTGCTTTGTTGAGCCGTACCTACTTCTCTCAAAACACCCCAACGTGTCTTTTAAATCATGAGATATGACCGGATTTTTTTTTGTTTTATACAACGTCGGAAGACATACAAGTATAAGGCCCACCTGATGAAAAATAACTACCATAGCAACAAATAGTATCGCTCGCGAGATCCCACCTCTGCTCCCAGGAACACAACGACCTTCCACTGTGATTATGAATCATTCACGCACACACTCTCTTTTTATTCATAGATATTTAAGAGAGGTAGGGCACGTCAAAATAGCCCGACTGGGGAATCTCCACCTCACAGAAAACCACAGCCAAATAACAACTCTCTAGAGAGTTGTTGTGTTCCTGCGTGTGAGTGTAGCTTGTAAGGAGTTCCTGTGTTACCAGAGGTGGCATCGTGCGAGTGATACTTAATGCTTTACTAGCGTTAATAGGCTACAGTAAGCGCTTTAAATTAGGTGGGCCGTATGCTTGTATGCATCCCGACGTTGTATAAAAAAAAATATGTTTAAGAAGCGAGTGAGGTGTGTAAGGTACCCAGTCATGCGACGCTCGGTTCCTTTTGCCTACCCCGCAAGGGATTTGGCGTGAAATTATAGATAGACATTTATTCAATACAGACCTTGAGTAAAAACGACTACGGCAATAGCAAAATTAATTTCTTATAGCATATCTATGATAGTATATATTTATGGAATGTATTGTTTATGAATAAGTCACGGTCATAAAAGGTTTTCGAAAACGTACAAGGGATGCCTCTGGTGTTGCAATTATCCATTGGCTACGGTAACTGCTTACAATCAGGCAAGCCGTACGCTTGTTTACCGTTTTACTGAAAAATATGAAAAAACATACACCCTAAGAACCACTTTCAAAAATACCGCTTAAAATTATTTAGCAAGAAACAAAAGAGCAAAGTTTAAAAAAACGAATTCGACTCACCGCCAAATTAACATGGACCGCGGCACAGTCTTCCTCTATCACCTCATCAACATCTCCGCCTTCATACTCCTCGACGGGAAGAGCCGGATACAGCTTCACACCAGAAAACCCCGAATCATCCTCACTCGGCAATTTCGGGTACAAGCCCCCAATTAAAGGCTCTCTACTACCCGAGCCCCCGCCACGTTCCCCATCCAGGAACCCTGACACTGCAGCTGCTCCACCAGCAGCTCTATGCCATCCCCAGCCATTGGCACGAAAGTTTTTCGGATACTGATTTGACCACATTTCACTGCACACGTGTAAACTCTACGGAGGTTGACTACCGAATGAATTTGTTTGAATCTGAAACAAAGATTTGGGAATAAAGATTATTTATGTACACAGTATGTAGTTCTCGAGATGAAATACTGAATGATTCACCATTCAGATGGGATTTCAGAGCGCTTAGTTGTGTATAATATGAAGTATAGATAAACAAACAACTCTACCGTTGTAAACATTTAGCGCAGTCTCTGTTGTAGGTAGACGAGATATTACTAGATTATAGGGTCTAGGCGAGACTATTTAGGGTTCCGTACTTAAGACTTAAAAAGAAAACATTACAGGGCCGGTCTGTTCTTCAATCTGTCTATCAATAAGTTTGTGTTTCACATACTCTCCTTTATTCTTGACATTTTGACATAATTATTTAATAATGGTTCCCGAATTTTTCATTCTACAGTTGTTTAGGTCTTCGTAAACCCCATACAAAAAATATATCATCCCCTCCGCAATTTACAAAACTAAAAATCAGAAAAAATCCTTTTTTTTAAACGAAAATTTGCTGGAGTATATGTGGCAAGCATTTATGTCAAGATAACTAGAAAGAAATACCAGACGCGGTGAGCCTTCACTACATTTTTTTACGCGGGAAGTAATGCAGTTGGTTATATAAAGCCAGGGAATTTGGTAAAGCACTACAAAAAGAAAATATCAAAATAAGGTAACGTGTTTAATGTCCAATGAAAGGGAAAAATTAAAAAAGAAACAAAAACAAATATATGATTACAAAATGAGTTTTTTTTATACAACGTCAGGAGGCATGAAAGCATACGGCCCGCCTGGTGTAAACAGATTACTGTAGCCTATAAACGCTTGCGATACATCGAGTGTCACTCGCGCGATGCCACCTCTGTTGCTAACACAGCAACTCCATAGGAGCTTACTGGTGACCTCACTCACACACAACAACCCTCTATGGAGTTGTACTTCCCCAGACGTGCTTCGATGCGCCCTACCTCTTTTAAAATATCCAGACTAAGGCAAACAGACATGTGCATGCACACAAATGTTGGCCCTGTGTGGGAATCGAACTCACGAGTTTGGTGTAACAGCTGCAAGTAGCAACACTGCGCCACCGAGCCTGTCAAATAGTAGTACACTGTGAATATATGTAGGTTACTTAAATCTTTATATACATAATTACCAAAGTAGTAAGGTAAAGAGCACTGATGGCCCAGTGGGTAAAGAATGAACGACGAGAAGAATACGACCTACCGGCGAGGACCCTTGGACAAATACTTCTGTGAGCATCTATCACTAAATACGTGTTTTCCAATTTATGTACACACAGCGACACCGCAAGCTAATCTGCTTGACCTTTGTACCGTTATTACAGCGCAGGCAATAAGAGCAAAAATCGTGCTGCAAGTGTGTTGCATCTAACTTGTCTCTATATATGTGTACATATTTGTTATTACCACTTGCTCGGCGTTGAAGGAAAACATCGTAAGGAAACCTGTACGTCCAAGATTATAATTCGAAAGACGTGTGAGCCGACCTAAGAAAGGTTTGCCCACTGGGTTGTGGAGGTCGTTCCATGTAAAAATTAGTATATTCACCAAATCCTTAGGCTTAGGTAGCGGACCCCGCCAATCCTTATGGATTAGGAAACGGAATAACGTTATGAAGATTAAGATCAAAAAATAAAGGTAAATTATACCCAAATCGTACGTAATGGCGCACTTATAAAAAGGGTCAGGGTCAGGGAGAAAGTGCAAACCTATAAGTAGTCTGTATAACAAATGCATCTTACTCATCTACCCCAAAAAAACTTGAAAAAAAAAAATGAAAGTAAACTAACCCTACAACTACAAAACAGCCATCTGAAAGACAAACCGACATTGTTTCATATTCGGGTTCTAGATTTTACTTTTTCAGGAACACCGTTCCTATATGAATTCTATATGTTTGTCTGTGCGTTTGTCTGTCGCTTTTTTTCGAATATTCGAATTTTGACTTCAGATTCGGATTCAACATAAAAAAGTAGAATAGGAATGTTCAGGAACACCGTTCCTATCTCTTAAGGAACATGGTCAAAATGGCCGACAAATTAAATAAAAAATGATAATTTTCTATCTATCTATCTATCTATAACTTCACGCCAAATCCCTTACGGGGTAGGCAGAGAAAACCGAGCGCCACGTGACTCGATCCTTACATACCTTACTCGCTTCTTTAACATTCATTGCTCTTTTCATGCACGCTCGCCGGTTTCTAGGGCTCCGGACCTGACCTGATCACCTTCTGATAGAACACGACCAATTTGATCATGGTAGGTAAGTCTTGGCCTTCCTCGGCTCCTACATCCTTCCACTTTTGCATTGTATATCTGCTTCGTCATTCTTTCATCCTGCATTATTTCTACATGTCTGAACCAACGGAGCATAGATAAATAGAATTTTTATGGTAAATATTTAGTTTTTAGCACAAACCAATAAACCGCTTGACTGCACATCAAGGCACCCCGCGCTCACATAATCGTTGTGCTTTAGCGCCTAAATTATCTCAGAGATTCGAGCCTACTGACCAACAGGAGAATATTTTAAACAATAAGCCGATAAATGCCGCGATTTTAATCCGTGAACTAGCCAATAAGAACTGCGTATACTTTACACCCCCAACCCGTAGCGATGAATTGAGTTACTACGCAAAATCGGTCTAGTCGGTTCTCCATAGCTTAGGGTTATATATCATATAAATTATTTATTTTATGTATGATAGGTTCCTTTATAGTTTTAAGTGAGCACAATATATCCAAATTCTGGTCTGAAACTCATTTCGTTTACATATAAACCTGTGATATACTGACAGATGGATGGATGGACGGAACACTGTTAATGTCATTCTGCTGTCTGTCCGTCCGTCCGTCTGCCCTTTAGGTACTGAACCGTAAAACATCTTACGGAAGCAAAACCAATGATTAAATTAATTTCTGGGTATTCCGAGCCAATTCATAAAGACCGGCACTGTGAGTCATGGCCGCCGTATAATAAGGAAAGTGGAATGACTTTAATCATGGCAAGGTTGCTAGATTACGTAGTCGTAGGACTTCTTCCCGCGCTTTTGACGAGTGACATTGTTCTTATACTTGAAATTTTTACAATTTAGTGTAAAATTAGTTTTATGTGACAATTTCGATAGTGTTTTGTAACATAAGTGCTAATGAAATTATACAGTAATGAAAAAACTCAAATATAATACGTTTATGCACTTTTTGGAAGACGTGAATAAGTTCATCAAGAAAACCTTGTAAAAATCACTATCGTTTTACGGGTGGTATTTAAATTGGGTTGATTGGGTCTAGGTACCCTTCCCAAATATTTTTTCAGCACAGTTCCTGAAGCTGGAATATAGAATTAAGATTTTCAAATGGTTCTAAACTGATGACTTGGCTGTATGGGCTAGATCCCTTTGCCTTTCCCCTCGGGGATAAAAAGAACAAGAGTACTAGACGTAGTCGTAGTGGTCTACGAGAGACTATAAAATAAAACTGCAGCAAGGAATCTTGACGCCAGCTGCAATAAACTTGGCGGCGACAACACTTTCTAGCATTACATTGAAGTACAACAATGTAATGCTAAAAAGTGTTGCCATATCTGGTTATACTTGTCCATTGGTTCCCAACCAATTGTTTGCAAGAGCTAAGATACGATTTAATATTTTAAACTATTGACGAGCTAGGTGGCGCGGCGGTAAACAACGCGACTTTGTCACCGACGATCGTGGGTGCGATTCCCGCACAGGGCAAACATTTGTGTGCATGAACATGTCTGCTTGTCTTGGTCTGGGTGTTTTTAAGGGAGGTAGGGTGCACCATAGTAGCCCGTCTGGAGAAGTACCTCCACAACTCTCTGGAGGGTCGATGTGTTACTGCGTGTGAGTGAGGTGACCGCTCCTAAGGAGTTGCAGTGTTAGCAGCAGAGGTGGCATCACGCGAGCTCAATGTATTACAAGCGTTCATAAGCTACGGTAGCCGCTTTAACTCAGGTGGGCCGTACACTTGTACATACCCGCCGTACAGAAGTTATTATGGTGTAAAATGTCAGTAAAATTCGTCCGTGTTTATGTGATACGTGCTACAGATAGACAAAAATATCAAAAGTTACCTTGTCGATAGTGGCCTGCCTGATGGTAAACATGCATCGTAGTCTATGGACATTTGCAACAACAGGGGTGTCACTCATGCGTTGCCGACCCTCTAAACATCTCTTCACGCATTTCTTGAACTGCACAGTACGCGACCATTGCGGTTCCAGCGTGTGAGGGTGAACTCCCTGAGTTTCCTTACAAAAAAACACGATTTTTTTTATTGTAAGGAACCTTAAATAGCAATCAAAAGGTTCACAGGAGTCACACCACGCCAATCTCGACTGCGGGAATACGGGTTTGAATCTAAGAGGTTTAGAGCTTACTACAAACATTTTGGAGGAGGCTAGTATTTCCAACCCACTGACTAAGCTTAACAATTATATAAATAACTTAAATTATGACCTTAATGTGCAAAAGCAGAATTATTTTTTACTTTGTTCTACGTGGGCAACACTGAAATTTAAAAAAAAGTCGCAGAACAATGTAGGAAGCTGTTAATATTAATAGTGCCGCGTTCGAAAGAGGAAAGGAGAAAACTTCTTGGAGAAATAAATAAAACTAGCAAGTTGCCGGTACTGTAAGGAGGATGATTCACTAATTTTAAACCCTCCCTAATATTCGATTGTCCGTCAACACATCAACTCTCCAGGTAGTTGTTATTTGGCTGCGGTTTCCTATCACCGACCTCGTACTACTATAATGTATCACAAAATTCATGTTTTCGCATTAATACTAATGGATTACTAAAACGGGATAATGCTAAGAGAAAGAAAAATAAAAATGCTTTCTTCCTCTATTTCCGGATTAAACTTGACGAGCTCAGTGGCGCAGATTCGAGTCCCGCACAGGACAAACATTTGTGTGCTTGAACATGACTGTTTGTTTTGGTCTGAGTATTTTAAGAAAGGTTGGGCACATCAAAGCGTCTGGATACCTCCACCTCGCAGAAAATAAAAGTGTGAGGTCAGCAGTAAGAACCTAACGAGTGGCTGTGTTAGCAGCAGAGGTGGCATCGCGTTAATGATACTTAATGTTACCGCTTTACATCAGACATTGTATAAGGGGTCGGTACCAGAAGCGTGCACGTCGCGACCCTGCCAGTCTGGATTGCAAAAATTTGTGGCATAACGCTTGCTGACCGCGTTCGAAATGATGACGTACGAAAGAGAGTTGGACTGAAAGAGAGTGTCGGTGTTAAGATAAGAAAGGACATGCTCCGTTGGTTCGGACATGTAGAAAGAATGCAAGATGAAAGAATGACGAAACAGATATACAATGCGAAAGTGGAAGGATGTAGGAGCCGAGGAAGACCAAGACTAACCTACCATGATCAAATTGGTCGTGTTCTATCAGAAGGTGATGTCAGGAGCCCTAGAAACCGGCGAGCGTGCATGAGAAGAGCAATAAATGTTAAAGAAACGAGTGAGATATGTAAGGATCGAGTCACGTGGCGCTCGGTTCTCTCTGCCTACCCCGCAAGGGATTTGGCGTGAAATTATAGATAGATAGTTGTATAAAAATAAAGAAAATGAACATAGTTATGCGGTCGCCTTTGTACCCTCGGCGAAGATAACTGCCCCTAAACCACTCTAGTTTAGACTCATTGGGTTTGGCATTGAGTCTTCTTCTAAGAGTTAATCCAATACCTCATCCTTTAGGTTAGTGGGTTCCGCTGCCTAAACCTAAGCAATTGGCGAAAGTACTGATTTTGACATGGAGCGACTGCCAGACCTTCACAACCCGGAAGGAAAAGCAAACCTATCTTAGGTAAGGTCGCAAGTCTTTCGAAATACACTTTCTTGGTTGTGCGGATTTCCTCACGATGTTTTCCTTCACCGCTGAGCAAGTGATAATTACAAATATATACCTACACGAATTTAGTGGTAAGTACATGCCAGAATTCGAACCGGGTATCTGTTGTTCAGAAGGCCGGTTCCTTATGTACTGGGCTATCACTACTACAACTGGATTTGTCAAGTGTTTTTATTATTTTTGGATATTATAGTATAAATTTAACCGCCCCTCCTTCAACGTAATGATTAAAAAGGTGGGTATATGTCCCTGGGGAGTATCGCTGCGTACAAAATTGGGTCGACACGAAGTAGCCCTTCCCTAACCTCGTCACGCAGTGACCTCATCCTTTAATTACTGTTGAACATATGTTTAAGTATAATTATAATAAGGTCTGTTATATTGGACACACATGATGTAAGACGACTTGTGAAGGTCGCAGGGAGTCAATGAATGCAAGTGGCACAGGACTGATCTCTTTGGAAGTCTAAGGAGGAGGCGTATGTTCAGCAGTGGACGTTCTTCAGCTACAATGATGATGATGATGATATGGTATCGGATGCTGTTAGAATGCTGTGTGGATTCTTGATATGATTATTGTTACTATAGTAGGTACCTTGATTTTAATAGTTCAAACATAATTATGCTTTATATTGTTAGATGCAAAGTTATATTTTATTGTTATTATATCTGTATAAGTACTATAGGATTGACATTCACACACATTGACAGTCACAAAGTATACAAAACTCCTTTAAGCTTATACTAGAAAAGATCCCAAACAAAAGTCTGAATGTTTTTTAATTGAGTTTCTTCACATTTAAGTAGTAGTATATTCATATTTTATGATAAAAAAAATGTTGAGCACTGGCAACACCTGATCAGTCAGTAGATCGCAAGATAGCGAAGCGTGCGCAATCGTCTAGTCTAGGACAGTCAAGGTAAAAATCAATTGGAATTCTATAATTTACCTTTAAAACCGTAAAAAAAATACTTAAAACTATACCTGTATATGTATTCTTTGGAATAAGTTATTTATTTCATAAATTCAAACTATTTCTCTGGGTCTAATTTTTCGTGTCAATTTGCATGTTTCTTTAAATGCACATTGCCAACTTATCAATAATCTTACCTGCGTTACCTGCGTTTGGTTCTGTGCATTTGTGGGTACATTGCCAGTTTTGAAAAAAATGTTTTGTGAAATAATATTCTAAATTTCATTGAAATCAGTTACTTGGTTTAGTCGTTTTTTTAAATTTTTTTTTTTCTTCTAGCCGTCCGCAAGAACTTCTACCATTTTGGCCTTGGTACCTAAATCAGAGAACAGTGCCTCCTCGGAAGATGAATTTTCTTATAAAATAATTCACGATATGGTGTTGGCCGATCGGAGATTGAAAGTGCGAGAGATTGTGGAAGCCATAGGCATCTCACATGGCTCAGTAGTTACAATTTTGAATGATCACTTGGGTAAGAGAAAGCTTTCCGCAAGATGGGTGCCGCGTTTGCTCACAATTGACCACAGTGTTTGTGGTCGTGTGACAACTTCACAGGAGTATTTGGCGTTGTTCAAGCGCAATATGGACGAGTTTTTGCGCCGTTTCGTAACCGCGGACGAAACTTGGATCCACCACAACACACCAGAGTCCAAACAGCAGTCAAAACAGTGGGTTTCTTGGGGTAAATCGGCCAATAAAATCATGGCGACCGTTATTTAGGATGTCTTCTTCCCAAACCTGAAGAAATTAATAGCTTGGCGGAAAGAGATTTGACTCCAACGATGAAATCTTCTCACAAACAAATACCTATTCTGACGATCTTGGCAAATCTTATTTTTTGGAAGGGTTAAAAAAATTGAGGAACACACCCTGTCCGGGTGTATAGAGCTCAAAAGAGACTACGTTGAAAAATAAAATATTATTTTATCCAAATGCCTGTGTTTCATTCAAGAAGTCACGCACTTATTGACCCGCCCTCGTATTTACACTTTATTGCCAATTTGAAAGATGATGGAGATAGGTACAATAAAGTGAGGCCTCTTTTTGAAACTATACGTCAAATTGCCTGAAATTTGAAGAGGAAACTCGTTTTAGCATAGACGAAATGATAATGACAAAGATACAAGAGCCGGTTCCCATACGCATTACATCAAAAACAAACCCCGTAAATGGAGCTACAAGTTCTTTGTTTGTACAGGAGTCTCCAGGACTTTTTGATTTTTTGACTTTATGACTTTTTAGCGTATGGTGGTGAGGAAACATTTCTTTACCATCAGTTTACTGAGAAAGAAAATGCTATGGGCTTAGGCGCAAATGTTTAAGTTTAAAGTGGCTTTATCTAAAACGATCAAACAACAACCTTGTTCGGTGCTGTACTGTGTCATTTTTTTTCACTTTCTTGGAATTGCTGGAGCATTTGACGATTGTTTATGGCATTTTTTGCTTTGGAGCAATCAAGCAAAATAGACTTCGAGTGGTGGCAACCAAATTGCCGACTTAAGAGGTCTTGGATCTTGTGCCCAAGTCGTTTCTAATGAATGCAATTTGGCGGCAGTAAAATGGTTTGACAATAAGTGCGTCACTGCGGCAATTACCTGTACTAACTCACAACGAGTGCAACATGTGTTACGACGAACATTATTAAGCATTATAATGCTAGTATCGGAGGAGTAGATCTCGCAAACATGCTTGTTGCACTTTACCGGACTGAAATGCAAACACATCGTTGGTTGCTGAAAATATACCTTTGTTCTCGAAGATTCTTGATATGTGTGTAAATAATGCATTACTTGCCGTGACGCCAACAATGATTCAAAGCATGAAACTCAACGATTTTCGATGTGCCATTAGTAAAGATCTCAACACATTTCGAAGAACAACGGTGATCACTAACACTTCCCGAGGTGCGCATTTTGTGGCACCCCAAACATGGCCATGGCCGCTTTGACCAAATAGGGCACATGCCTAGTTTTACAAGCATAGGTAGATGTAAGAAGTGCATAAAATTTCAGACTAAACTCATGTGTGTAAAATGTAATGTCCGCCATTGTATGGTAGAGCGTCGTAATTGTTTTTATGATTACCATACAAAGACAGACTGAAACAATTTTTTTACAAAACATTTCGTCATTAGTAGGTACTTTGTTTAAGTAACTGTATTTTTTTAGGTTATTATTTATCATCATAAAAAGGTATTTTGTCCTTTTTATTAGTCTGCCTTCACGTAAAAGGCCAAAATTGTAATCTCTTTGAAACTTAGGGCCTGTCCGCACAGCGATATTTCACCGCGAAGTTTTTTTTTCGCAATTCTGTAACATTGATCCTTATGGAAGTAGCCGCACCGGCGGTAAAAAACTAGCTCGATAAAAAAATCTGTGGTTTATGCAGATTGGACGCGATACGGGTGGGGATTTATTTACGCGCGAATGTTTTGTGCAGTATAAAGTAGTTACGGCTATGGCCGCACTGCGAAAAAAATTCGCGCGTTTCGCTCAGTCGTGCAATGGCGCTATTGACAGAATTAGAACCTTATGAGTTATCGAGAGTCTCTCTTCAGCTGAAATTGATTTTCTCTAATTCGTGTCTTGATAGGTTATCGCCGGACCAACTAGTTGTAGTAAATTATCGAATGATTTTTTAGTCATTCTGTAATATTATTACTGTATTTTCGTAGCTCTTGATGTTTTATGTAGAAAAATCCTTTCATGGGTCTTCAATGCTGTAAATAGGTGAATCCAATGTTCACGGCATCTTTTGATACGTCGATTACGCCGCTTATTGGATCGTCCCATAGGTATTTATCTCATTTTGGTGAGTGGGCCTTCCTGCGACATCACCACTTAATGTCGCAGGAAGGTTTGTATACATCGAATGTGCATCGCAAACGCAACTTTGGCAACTAAGAATTAATTTGGCAACTAAGAAAATATTTTTATACTATATCGGGTGATGAGGGCGGTAATATATGTCCCCCTGATGTGAAACGATTACCATTGTATACTGAAGTTTGCAACATGAGGAGTACCGCACGATACCGTTCTAATCTGTCTTTTGAATCCAATGCACCAGGGTTCGATTCCCACACAAAACAAACATATATGTGCAAGTTTTAGTTTATCTTTTTGTATCGGTCTGGACGTTTTTAAGGGAACTATGGCTCATCAAAGAAGCTCGACTGGAGAAGTACACAAGTACGTCACAGAAAATCACAGTCAAATAACAATTCCCTGTAGGTAGTGATCCTACGATGAAGTAGTTACCAGTAAGGTTTTAAGGAGTTGCTGTGTTAGAAGCAGAGTTGGCAATGCGCGATTGATCCTTTCTGTATTGCAAGCGTTCATAGGCTACGGTAACCATTTCACATCAGGTAGGCTGTATGCTTGTATACCACCCGACGTTGTATAAAAAACTTACTCTAGCGCTAAAAAATAGAAGTTTAAACAACCACTAAACCAATGGGTAGTGACCGCTTCACATCATGTGGGCCGTATGATTGTATTCTTCCGTCGTGTGGTATAAAAAAAATCTAGCGCTAAGAATAAGTATAAGAACTATAACAACCACTGAGCATATATTCGTTGAAACTTAGTAATCTCTAGTTTCCTATTCGCTGATAAGGTAATTTCAGTTTCTAACGTAAATGTAAACACCTACCTACCAAATATAGATTAGTGTGTTCATCAGTCACCGGTTAGGTTTTATTTTATACACAGCGTTCTCACGATTCAAGGGCGCTTCAAAACAGATGTTGGTTTAATAGGTATTTAACGTTTAGTTAATAAATATAGTTACGAACTTATTTAAAATCTCAATACCTAGAGCAAGCGTATAAGAAAAACTGAATAAATCCCTAAAAATAATTTACATATATCTTTCCATCAGTGACACAAAACAGGACGCGAGCAATGAGCACGTAATGAAGTATTAAATAAACTCACCTACGTTTCACGTTTCACTCTACAACCACGAGAATCGAGACGAGATCGAGATAAACACGAATGAAAAGAATGATTCACTTTGAACGAATGAAATTGAAGGTCAATGAGCAGAAATGCATTCCATTTTAGCATTTTATAGTTTTCCGCGCGATCTGAAAGTTTGAAGGTTCTGCTACTACAAACACTTTTTTTATTGTTATGATTAACGGCTTTGGAGACCTGCGGTAAGTATTCATAAAAGAGGTATTAAATTATTATTCGCACAAAAATACTTGGCACTAAAAAAGTAATTCTACATACACGTACAGTTGTTACGGTGTAAGTCTACACTTGCAAATTGATGCGAATTTCGGTGCTACCAGCGTCATCTGGTAACCTGTAAATACATTAAATCGATCGCATTCAGTCTAGCTAAGTGCCGCCCTCTAGTCGCTTCTAATCTTTTCTTTCTTTTTTTTTTTTTTTGACCTGACTATGTAGTTGGCCCCTGTGGGCCGTGACTACGTTACCGGATGGGAGAGGCGGGCGTGAAGCGTCACAGCCTGAAAAAGCAAGAAGCGACTGCCTAAGGGCCCCCGAGAGGGATCGAACCTCGGCTTACGGCGTCGCGGAGCTACAATAATCGAACTCGCGGGTTCGTGCCTTAAGGGCCTAAGATGAGAGGCGCCCAGGTACCTGGGCTACTCGGTACCTGGTGCATCGCGCAGAAGTCCTAACTCTCCACACTCGGACCCGCTAGTGCGGTGTGCATGTGGAGTGTTGGGGTCGGGGTCGGAGAGTTAGGGCATTCGCAAAAGTAATGCGATCATCGGGATCAAAAAGTGAATTACGCGGTCTGCGCCGGAAACCCCCGGCGTCGATCTGCGGGGTGTAATTGGCAGCCCCGGCTACCAATGGGTTGGGGTGTCGGTAGGCTGTTTCGAAGTAGCGCCTAGACGCTTCCTTCATGAAACTGATGATGGAAGGGAGTTCAAGGTCGAGATGGAGAACTGCGACCCTGAAATAATGAGGCTCTCAGAGGAGGTATATCTTAGGGATGATCGATATTCATCGATGGTGAATAAATAAATGTTTTGACAAAAATAATATCAAAGCGTCAATTATTCTCTTGGGTGCCTCTCATCAAGCGTGCATTAGGTGTACTAGCTTCAACTAAATGTTAGATAGTTATTACCACTCTCTTGGATCCTCGTTTCAAAAATATACATTTCCAAGATGCATTAGCCTGTTCCAGAGCCATTAGGAGTATCAAGGAGTTGATTTCGGATATTGAGACGAATAAACAAATTGAAAATGATCAATTGACAGAGACAACACAACACTAATGGAAGAAGCCAAACTGTAGATATATGGAAAGATCATTATAAACTTGTTAACGAAAAGAATAATATTATATCTGGTCAACGTGACATGAACATGCGTACGGAATTACAATTTTATTTAAAAAGCCCGGAAGCTGATTTAAATTAAGACCCATTACTTTTATGGAAAGTGCTAGAATCACAGGTTCAGAAAGGCTTTTTTTCCAGAGCTGGCCAACTCCTGTACCAGCAACGAAACAGACTAAAGAGAAAACACCTATCAAAGTTATTTTTTTACAGAGTGTGCCTAAAATTACTGGGAATGTTAATTTTTTTCTTTATCTTTTGTAATTTCGATAATAATAAACACATTTCATAAATATAATAGACAGTTTTGTTTGTTACCGAAAACATCGATGTTTTAGACATATTAATGTTTTCCAATCGATATTTATCGTATATCGATACTTTTGTTGTTAACATCGATGTCAACATCAATGTTTTTCTAATATCGATCATCCCTAGTATACCTAGAGTTGACAGGCGCGTATACCCGTATGGGAAGGTAACAGAGTACATTCAATAACATAATAGTAGGACTTCAGTGACATACACACGGAGAGAAGAATTATTATGACAATTTCGATAGTATTTTGTAACATAAGTGCTAGTGAAATTATACAGTAATGAAAAAAACTCAAATATGACACGTTTATGCACTTTTTGGAAGACGTGAATAAGTTCATTATGAAAACCTTGTAAAAATCACTATTGTTTTACGGGTGGTATTTAAACTGAGTTGATTGGGATACCCTTCCCATGTAGTTTTTCAGCCCAGTTCCTGAAGCTGGAACATAGAATTAAGATTTTCAAATGGTTCTAAACTGAAGACTTGGCTGTATGAGCTAGATCCCTTTGCCTTTCCCCTCGGGGATAAAAAAAAAACAAAAATTTAATCTGTGAACTGTCAATGTCATGTCAACTAAAACGTTTTTGTTTATTCCCGTTTCCGCACTTTTTTTAAATTGATCATTTTATGGAAACGGTAGGTAAACAAGTACATAATGAAAATCATTATGAAGATCTTATCCGAGGAACGAACAAGAATTCTATTTGAAAAACTAACGTTACAATATTGTTTATTGTTTGTTTATTGTTTGTCCAAAAACATCATATAATTATGTAACAAACTATATAAAATCTTTAACACTTGTGTCCTCTGTATACATTTATAAATGTTTACTAAAACAAGAAGTAAGACAGTATGATATTATGTTTAAAAATTACATAATTTTGTTTACTTTTGGTACCCACACTAGGTTTGAAAAAACCTGTCTCGTGGGAGCCAAATTCAGAAAATTTTCTAGGACAGACACAGCTTAAATAATTAAATGTTATTGTTTCATTCATAAAAATGATTGTATGTATGGTGAGGCAGGGTGTGTGTGAATGCGTTAAAGGGTGAATGCATATGTGTGTGAATGGATGTGCGGTTGTGTCAGCGGTGGTATGTATGCGAGTCTAAGAATAAGTTTTCCGGATATGATGGATGGATGGACCAATTCAGTACTTTAGTGGTTATTTATTCAAAGTTACAGTTAGGGAGTTATTTATTTAGAGATTATCAGTATGTTCTCCGTTTCCGTGAAAGACAAGGTAAGTAGCCATTTTGTGAGGAGTCGTTTAGCTGTTTTTGTCGTTTGATATTTTATTTCACAGGTTTTGCAAACTTTATTGTATATATAATTATGTAGGAATTTAGGGTGGCGTTGGGCAAATGCTGATCCAGTAGCAGTACAATCCAATTTGTATACCCGTTTTTTCAGCATTTCTAAGTGTTCACTCGAATTTATTGTATTTTTGTGTACAAGTAGTGTGCTTCTAAGAATAAAAAGTTGGCGAACACTTAGCATTCCTGCCTCGGAGTATAAGTCTTTAGTCGGATGTCTATAAGGTTTTCTAAGCATTATTTTCAGAACCGACCGTTGGGCTCGCTCAACCAGTATCATTGCAGACGCTCCAGCTCCCCCCCATACAGTGATGCAGTAGCTCAAAATGGATTCACACAAAGCAGCATAAACTAGGCGTAGTACTCTATTGTCAGCAGATCCACGCAAAAGTTTCATCAAATAAATTAACTTTCTCGTTCTTAGAGCTAGTTGTGTGATGTGAGCGTTGAAATTTAGGGCTTCATCCAGTTCTACTCCTAGGTATTTGATGTTTTTAACTCTTTCAATGTTATCACATTGAAAACATGATGTTCGACATTTTGCGTGAATTTTAAGTACTGGAAGATTTCTGGGATCAGATGCCTTTGTTTTACGGAAACAAAGAAATTTAGTCTTTTTAGTGTTCAATGTAAGTAGGTTGTCGTCAAGCCACTTCTGAATACCGCACATCCCAAGTTCCGCATTTTGCATAGCTTCTTTCCAAGAACCAGCATGAAAAATCGCCACCGTGTCGTCCGCATAGCAAATCAATTCTGTGTTTTTAAGAGTGGTTTTGTGTATATCATTCATGTAAGCGATAAAGAGAGTAGGGCCTAACACACTACCTTGCGGTACTCCAAAATTTGTCGATCGTTCATCGCTGATACAAGTGTCCACTCTTACATACTGTCGTCTTTCTGTGAGATAGCTTTTGAACCAGTTAAGTGGTAGGCCGCGAATTCCAAGGACCTCTAACTTTTTTAAGAGGATTGGCACTGAAACAGTGTCAAACGCTTTTGCGAGATCAAGAAATACGCTGATACATTTATGACCACTATCCACATGACCAGATATTAGATTTACAAGGGACTTCACTGCATCCTCAGTCGACTTTCCACGTCTGAAACCATACTGCCAATCAGAGATGAGCTTATTTTTTTCTAAGTAATCGACGAGTCGTTTATTTACAGTTTTTTCTAGAATTTTTGACAGTACTCCCAGTAAAGAGATCGGTCTGTAATTTTCCGTACGTAATAGTCAACTAGGGATTATAACCTCTTAGAATAAACACTGTCTTCTCAATAAACAACATGTTGCTTCCTTTTCAGCGATGCTTTTCAGTATTGGTGTGAATGTTAAGCTTCTAAAAGACAGACCTGACGGCACATACTGCTTTAGAGAGAAGAAGGACCGAGTGTATTACATATCTGAATGACTTTTGCAACTAGCGCAAACGGTCAGAGGGTGACCTTAGGGGCGGCCTGACCATTTGGTTTCGGTGGGCACTTGTTTTGGAAAATTTAATAACACAAATTAGGTTTACATGCAATGGTATTAACGTACATTGCACCGTACGCGTCATACAAGCTATGGGCCAAACCGTCAGCAGAGTAACAGTTCTTGTATGAACATTATGTAATTAAAAATGGTATGTATTTGATTAGATAGGTACCTATTTTTACTTTATAATACATTACTCCCAGTGGAAATATAGAAAACATCAACAATCATCATCATTAGGTAAGGTCACACATCTTTTAAAATATATTTTCTTGGACTTGCGATTTCATCCTAATGATTTACCTTGACCGCCAAGCAAGTTTTCAGATTTATTATACATATTTGTAATTTATCTTTGATTATTTATATGTCTAGATAGAATGTTGCGCCTATTACATGCTGAAACAAACGGGCCAACAAATTTATATTGGTTGTGTTGCAGCTACGTCATACACTCGCGCTGTGTCCTTTTAGATATCTAAAGTACGTTCATAATGATACCAGGGTAATGAATGATCCCATTTAAAGTGACGAAAAATGTACAAGTATCCAATGTGATGTTAGTCTTCACTTCTTATTGGAGACAAATTATTTATATTTGGATATTTAGTTTTATATTCCGGTTCTATATTCAGAGGTGGAGGTACTTACCCGGAAGAACTGCTACTGAAATACTCTGTACGATCCGAAACACACAAGTCATACATATCCCTGATGATGTAAACATTGCCTTTGAAATACAAAATTCTTTCCAAGTTTCCACATTTCTAAATACAAAATTTGTTTTCCAAAGACTGCAGGAACTACTTACCACTAGCCCGTTATACAATCAATTGCCATTCTAGTTGTAGTATTTGTTAAGAGAACTGACCCTCATTATTTATATAAATATCATGTGGGTACTTGGTGTGTGGTAACCGATGTATCAGTCGAGAATAAAACCTTGTTGCAACTGCTTGTGTTATTGCTCTTTGTTTACTAGTGGTAAACCTAAAGTACTGCGACTCCAAGAATAGAAGTGTAAACTTACCCATGCCATTGTGATACATACAAAGCTGCAATAAAGTAATTTATGACTATCGCTTCTAATTATATAGTTAAAAACAATTATACTGTTTTAATTAGGTGTAAGTATTATATATACCCTTTATTGCACACAACAAATAAAAAGTTACAATGGTTATTAAAATTCATAGTTCGCAAAGTATATTATAATTGTTACTGTTAAATAAAACCAAAGTACACAATATAATGTTTTCAGTATCACTGGTATCTAATGATATAGACTAGATTTCAAAAATCACACTAATTTGTTAAATCATGTGACTGAAGCACTTTGTAAATTTTTTTAAAACATTAAAAAAATAAAATACTGTTTTTATTGTCCTATATTGTATATCTTATAAAAAAAAAAGTTAGTAACTTATTTCTAATATGAACAAATCCCTGAACCTCTGTTCTTAATTGGCTTAATTGGCCTGACACACGTCTTGCTGTGTCTTGTCTTCTTACTCCTCTATATTTGGGATTACTATTTTTGTCTTTGTTTGTGATTATTGACGTACTAATAAATTTGCGAACCAATGTAGCTATATAATTTTTGAATTATAACTGAAGGGTACATAGATACATGGGTAATACATTAAGTATCATTCACACGATGCAACCTCTGTTGCTAACACAGCAACTCCTTAGGAGTTTAAACTGCGCAGAATTCAAAACTCTCACTTGTGCACACATACACGGTGCCCCATAATGTGCGTCCCGTTACCCGCGCATCCCCTGGCTCGTCTAGTGTATTTGTAGTCTGTAACGTTGATAGATGGGTATTATCTTAGAATTATTTTATTACGCATTTAAAATATTGAATTTAGATTATAATTAGGTTTTAGTTTCGATTTTTATATGTGATTAGTAAAAACAGTTCCCTACAGAGTGTTAATAATCAGTTTTTAAGTAAAATTTTGTTTGTTGCTTCTAAAATAGTCCTACATAGTGTTAGATTAGTTTTGATTAGATATTACAGTGATATTTGCATATTTCAAAGTTAACCTATTTATAATGTAATTACTTGATACTACAATGCCTATCTTATCTACGTTTGATGATGATGCGCTACTTACACCGTAACTTGTAAGAAGTGTAAGTAGCTCATCATCATCATCAGTCCAACGTCATCTGCACGAGGTGCACCAAGCTGATTAACAAAGCTCACAAATGGTTTCCTAGAGATCTAGAGCGTTGCTTTGTTCCTGCGAGTAAGTGGGATCGCCAGGAAGAAAAGAGTTATAGGTTACCTAAGATGTGTTTATAGATACGTCGTACACGCTCTAGAATGGCAATACGAAAGTACGGTAATTGCCCAACTCGCATTCAGTTGGCCACGCTCTCGCGTCGCTGCTATACGTACTTAGCGACAAAGCATAAATGTCTTAAAATACATATTCATCTCTTTCTAACGACAAGTATCCCTATCATTTGTCTCTTTGCTAGAGCAAAGTGTTATAATAAATAACTGTAATACAATAATGTTGGTGTATAACGTGTCTACCTTTTGATACGTCGCTGTAGGTTACGGTCAACGTTCCGTATCGTGCGGGCGTGCTGTGTTATATATACCATCTTACTGAATGTCAAAAATACTTTTGTTTTTCGCTGGATAGAAAACTAACTAATATCACTGGCAAAAATTATTGACCAAAAGTAGGAATGGGAAATCGGTGGATAAAAAACGGTAAACAAAAAAATACACAGTCCGCAATACTGAAAAAAGGCTAATACAGTACATATAGTATAGTACAATAATAATTTTGGTAAGGCGCATCAAAGCAAAGTCTGGAGAAGTACCTCCACCTCACAGAAAACCGCAACCAAATAACAACTTGGAGGGTTGTTGTGTTCCTGCGTGTGAGTGAGGTCACCAGTAAGCTACTAAGGAGTTGCTGTGTAATCAGCAGAGGAGGCATCGCGCGAGTGATATATGTTACAAGCGTTAATAGGCTACGCGTTAATAGGCTTAAGCGTTACTAACTGCTTTACATCAAGTGGACTGTATGCTTGTATGCCTCCCGACGTTGTGAAAAAAAAAAAACAATTGATAATATAAAAATATACCGTAATTTGTGATTTAGTTATAAAATCTACATTTAAAATAGGAGATATTGAGAAGACAAAATATTGAGATTTTTATTCCAAAATCATGAACACGAATAAATCGAACACGAATACATCGAAATTTTCCAAATATAATAATCACAATGTGTAGTATAAATTAAGTAATACCCGTAGATTAGAAATTACTACATTTATAAGAATATAAAATAATGGCTTACATTTAATAAAAGGCGGACTTTATTCGCTGAAGGTTTTAGGTCTTCGTTCAAAAGATCAGGTATAACAACTTACATCTTATAAAATAGGTTATATTTTCACTTATCTCTCAATTTACTTGCTTGTAGTAGGGTTGATAATTTCCAAAAGGCGCTGTTACCTTACATTGTATTCCGAATTACCTCTTCAAATATACATGTATCAAATCACAACCGTTCCTTCAAATCTGCGATAACATTGTATAAATTTCTATTAAAGCTATTTTTATTCTTTGTATAAGAATTTAATATATTGCGTAACTTAGAGACTGTTTGTACTTTTTAAAATCTAAAAAACTTTAATGACCATACCTATTTAAATAATGTGACTAAATATCCAAAATACAAAGCGGAATAAAATCTACGACTATTCAGATCCAGAAAGCATTAAACGCATAGGCATATGAATATTAAGTCCACACCCGGTTGATTTCTATATGGCGATGTAATTTTTCAACAGCGCCATCTAGTGCATAATATCGGAACTAAAATTACGTATGAAATTCAGGTGAACTATATAATACTATGAAATTACCTATGTATCCCCATGCTTGATGTGCACTTAGTTTTACTACTATAGTCACAATTGTGCCTGAATTTCCGATGAACAATCATACTGAATGCGGCATTATCCTATATACTTAGTCTGGCCATAAATACTGTTACAACTAAAAATAAACAAAATATTACATTTGAATTTGGAATCTGTCATTTTTATATAATTGTTCATTAAGTTTTCTCATTTTAGCGCCAATACATTGTACAATATTTTGCGATATTAAAATGGAGTGGTGTGATAAAGAGAACCGAATCGCTGTGATTGCATTACACAAAGTAGGTATGGAGCCAAATGCAATTTTTAAAACTCTCCATACGCTTGGTATTAGTAAAATGTTTCTGTACCGGGCTATTAATAGGTACAATGAGACCTCCTCTGTTTGTGACAGAAAAAGATCTGGCCGTCCACGTAGTGTTCGTACGAAAAAGGTGGTCAAAGCAGTAAGGGAAAGAATTCGAAGAAATCCTGTCCGAAAGCAAAAAATTTTATCTCGAGAGATGAAGATAGCACCTAGAACCATGTCGCGTATTTTAAAAGATGACTTAGAACTTGCAGCCTACAAGAGACGTACTGGTCATTTCTTAACTGATAATTTAAAAAAGAATAGGGTGGTAAAATTGAAACAACTACTGAAGCGGTACGTAAAGGGAGGTCACAGAAAAATTTTGTTTACGGATGAGAAAATTTTTACCATCGAAGAAAGTTACAACAAACAAAATGATAATAAATAAATAAATATTGTCGGACAAATTACACAGCGCCACCTAGCCCCAAAGTAAGCGAAGCTTGTGTTATGGGTACTAGACAACTGATAAACATACGTAAATACATTTTTTTTTGTACATACTTATTATACATAGAAAATACCCAGACCAATACAAACAGACATGTTCATGCACACAAATGTTTGTACTGTGTGGGAATCGAACCCACCAGCGTTGGTGTCAAAGTAGCGTAACAGCGCGTTTCACCACTGCGCCACCGAGCTCGTCTGATAAGGTGTATGCCCACAGTTGTGAAGAAGCGAGCGCGCGTATTCCGAGGGTCCAGTGAGGGCATTATCCTTCATCAATCATGATTTGGCTTGGAGTCTAATATTCAGGCTTAACTGAGGTGTTTTTCTGTGAAAAAGGTGTGAAAACCAGTGCCGTGGTTTACCAAAATACCGTCCTAACAAACATAGTAGAATCACTTTCTCAAACAATGTTCAAAAACAGACACTGGATATTCCAACATGACTCTGCACCAGCTCATAAGGCACGAAGTACTCAAAACTGGTTGACCGCCCATGAAATTGACTTCATCGGGCATGAAAACTGGCCCTCTTCTAGTCTAGATTTAAACCCACTAGACTACAAGATACGGCAACATTTGGAAGAGAAAGTCTGCGCTAAACCTCATCAGAATTTGGAGTCTCTCCGAGCATCTCTGGTTAAAGCAGCAGCAGAAATAGGTATAAATGTGGTGCGTGCTGTGATCCATGACTGGCCGCGTCGATTAAGGGCATGTATTCAAAATGGAGGAGGGCATTTCGAATAATGTAAATAAAATTTTATTGTACATTTAATTACCTTTCATTTCATATATAACTTTTAAATAATTATATCAAAAAGTGTATTATTAATTACATCAAAAGTTTTTCACAGAACTTATGACCTGACTAGGTATATATAAATGGAGTTCCTGACTAATTCACTGACTCATCAACGCCCAGGCCAAACCCTTGAACCTAGAAAGCTGAAATTTTGCACAAACGTTACTTTTGTAATTCTCACTAGAGATAAGAAAGGATTTTTTTGAAATTCAACTTCTAAGGGGGTGAAAAGGGGATTGACGGTTTGTATGGAGCAGAAATATTATTTAAAGTCGGTGATTGGAAACTTTGTACAGATACTCTTTATTAGAATCCAAAAAAGTGATTTCAGTGTTTTCAAAAATTCCACGCCTTAAGGGCGTAATGGGGGTCAAAAGTATTTCTTGAATTAAAAGTTTAACTGTTAACTGACATTGTTGTAATTCTCGTAACTAAATGTATCCAAATATTTTGCATGCCTACATTTTTAATTCAATAGACAGTTGCCAAACAATCTTCAGCCTTGGCCTTATATTTAAAAAGAAAAATGACTGTATATGTATAAATAAACAAACAATTTCATTTCATATAAAGTGAAGATTTAGAATGTCTTGATAAGTTGCAGTTGCCCCTTAAGATATGTTTCGCGATGACTATTAATAAATCACAGCGCGTCAGTCACTGAAAACAGCTGTAATAGACCTTAGAAGTGACTGCTTTTCTCATGAGCAGTTTTATGTAGCCTGTTCAAGAGTGAGCTAACCCACCAGCCTGGCTATCCTAGCACCTGAAGGTAGAACCTCAAATCTTGTGTATAAAGAGGTGCTTTGAGTGTATACAGTCAGTGTCAAGTAGTTAATGAAAACTCGTGCCATATCTTAATTATTACACAAATAAGGATATTTGGTAATTTTACTTAACTATATAATGTTGACTGTACTTAAAAATAAGTTAAACTGCCGAAATTTCAAAACCTACGCGTGCAAAGCCATGGGCAATAGCTAGTTGAGTATATTTTTGTAAAATAATATTTTATATATCATTTGTCAGTTACATGGTACCCTAGGCTAAGTGAATAAGGCATTATAGGCAAACTGTGCGATTTAGCCAATCATCTAAGGAGAACGATGCATAGCCTCTACCCGACGATCTCGCTTGGAAGAATCTGAAAAAGAAAAATATAAGTTAACCCTACGTCTTAAATTGGCGCAAATGCAATAATGCATGCAATTGCTATGTTCTGGAGTTCTGCCGAAATATCTTGTTTATTTTAAATATGTTTTTGAATTAATTACCTACTGTTGTTTTCGTTTATACGTTTGTTTATATTTTTTTTATAAATATTAAACAATCATATAACTACAAAATACCCAGACACGAAGAAAAGTGTCGTCTTTTGTACACAGTTTTAGTTTTATATTAAAAACAAAATATCTCGTAATATTTTTTCTTAAGTTTTCAAATACAAATCAACGTTTTCATGTACGACAAATCGTGCAATTCAACACTGTTGCTAAAGATGTGAATTCAAACGCTACACTGAAGTCACTCATCGCGATTAAATTAATTTAATAAATTTGTAAGAATTGTCTGAATTAATTAATAAAGTCATAATACAGTCGCCGCAAAAAGTGTCTAAATAATAAAAAGCGTTTGCGACTCCGTAGAAGTGTTAGTCAGTGCAACAATATCGCTGTACATTGACTATATACTTCAATGACGATGTCGCTTGTCGCTCGGCGTCTCCTCACTAGTGCCATTGAGTTTTTCCGGGCGGCGGCGGTTCGTTGTTCTGTTCAGTTTTGGTTTTTACACTAATTGTCTGTACAACACTAACTGTCATTTATCTATATGTATCTGTATAATCATGCCGGGTCCCTTGCCGGTAGGTACAGAAAACCGAGCGCCACAATAAGCGACCCTTACGCACCTAACTCCTTTAACATTCATCGCTCTCTTCATACACTCTCATAGATTCCTAGGCTCACTGTCATTTCTACGCTGATTTTAGAGGACTGGGAGAATAAAGCCGCGAATCATTGCCTGAGGTAAAGTCCTATTGTAGTTGTAAAAATCTTTATTAATAACAATACAAAAAAAAAAATAGAAACGGTTATCTGACAATTTTTATTCCTGTGTCAGTTGGTAAATTCTATATTCATAGAGCAAAGGTGAAATTGGTGTTATGACTACTTTGAAAGGCATTTCACTCTTATCGACCTCATTTTAGATTAGATTTATCTACTTTGACTTACTTTGAAACTAATTTTACATCCAGCAACCCTAACACACGTTGTCCTCCCTTAAAAACAAAATTCTAAAACGCAATTGCAGCACTACTACCTACCCGGTCCAATTCTAAATCAAAACCATCTAAGGACCCAAACATACAAAAATATTCATTTAAATCTAACCACTCCTTTAGTACTTCAGTTACATACATGCGTACTACATACATGCGTACACGAGAATTATATATATACAAAGATTTGTCCACTCACCTATCATGGTTTTAAGCAGCACAGAGCACATAATGAAGTCATCGAATTGGATGTACCCGTCCGAGGAGCCATAACTTAAAAAAAATATGTTGTCGTTGTAATCTCTTTATTGCACAAATGTACATATCTTATACAGTTACAAATGTTTAGTAGGTACAAAGGCGGACTTATCTCGTAAGAGATCTCTTACAGCCAACCTTTATAGGCTTGGTAGGAATATGTAATACATATATAGGCAGGTAAACTATTTGTATAACAGTAAAAACAGATACATAATTATAACAAAGAATATAAAAGTAAAAGAAAAAGCATACATACATAAGTACCTAAGCAAAAGCACATTAAAACTAGAGGAGAATGTAGTGGTAGAACCATAATGAGCATTTCTCAAAATCTTTGTACATTATTTTTTTAATGAGATGAAATATATTTATTTGCATATTAATTGCCAAATGACTGCAAATGTGAGATATGTCCTTCTAAAATCAAAATTTATTAAATGTTCAGATTTTAGCAGAGTTTTAGGTATTTTTATTTATTTAATTCATTGAAGGTCCACAAAAAGATCCTATTTTGTTACCGAAATTAAGAATTGAAAAGAAAATCTTAGGCATATCGAACCATTTTAATTTTATATTTTATACAATACAAAATACAACAAATGTGAAATTAACTTAAAATTGGGTTATAAAACTAAAAACTGAAACTGAAATAACAAGATTTTTCTCAGTTACGTTACCAATTGAACCAAATATTCGTTGAAAGTTTAAATTATTAATTATTCGGGCTACATTTCAACTTAATTTAATTTTAATAGTGTAATCTAATATAGACTAATTATTTATTAACCAAAGAATATTATTTTAATATCAGAAACATAAAAATAATTAAATTCTTTCGTAAATATTTAATGGGACAATAACATATCTTAGGAACATAAGTAACAATTTAGGAACTATAAAGATCCGTTTACACTTTGGTCAATCATCACAATTCTTAGAAGAAAAAAACCAACCATTAGTACCTACCTACAAGACGTAACTTTAATCTATAGGAGACACATAATTATTTTTTTAAATTTTAGTTCCACTCCTCGAAACGTAAACGATTTTTACTTGCAGCCAATAATTTCACACAAAACATAATACCTTACTAATTCTATATATACGAGTAGAAACTAAATCGAGTAGAACTAAACTTCTTTCTATATATACAGAGAAACCGCTACAAGTTGAGAAGGAATATGGACGAAAAATATTATTTCCCACACTATATTCCTTTTATGTATATTAAAGTATGTATATGTTAAAAACTATTTTGAAATATTAGACATAAAAGTACCTAGTAAAGGTACCTAGTTTAAAAAAAAAATTATGTCCACTTTTTCAAGTGCGAATACTCCTTTACGAATTCCTATTTTGTTACTACCATTCCCCTTATAAGTTACCATTTAGAAGTTTCAAAATTGGAAGTAACGAATGAGACATTATAAGTGAAAAAGGCTATGATACAAAAAAATGGCTTAAAATTGAAATAAAATTATATCATCTACTAGTTTCTTAATAATTGATTTTGTATATTCATTAAAATAACAATGAATTCATAAAATCTTACCTGATTTTTCGCAGTAACAAAATGATAAACAAAAGATGACCAAAGCAGGTAGTCTACTATCACGCAAGTTTTTATATTAACGTCGACTGTCGAACGCTGAATTAGAAAGAACGCCTTACTGATTTGGTGTTGCCATTGTATTGGTACAATAAGTATGTTCTCTATGAATTATGCGAAACTCGTATATGACGGTAACAAAAGAAGACTTCCAATTTGGAATTATTTGTGGACAATTTAAAAAAAATAATATAATCTTTATGATTTTATGCTTAAGATTTGTTTATCAATCTATTTAAAACTGAATTTAAGGACATTTTAAATATGTGTAATCTCCCAGTATCGAAAAATGCGTGTTTTAGAATCGATGTTTCAATGTCAACTTTCGCAATTGGGACAAGTCATTTTTCATACTGGAGTGTAAGTCAGCATTTGGCATTTATTTTTTATAATTAATTTTAATAATGCAAAACCATATTTTGATGTTGATTTAATTTAAAAAAGAGATATTAAGCACATATTAAAATTAATTTTCTTGGTTGTTAAGAAGTTCTATCATAAAAGTTTTCTTAAAGTTATGGGACACTAACATTTTGGCAATGTACAAAGATTTTGAGAAACACTCTAATATACTTAGAACATAAAAACATGTATTGTTTTGTTGTATTTAAAATATTGTATAGCGACTGCTTCGCTGACTTCCCGCGGGCATTTGATCCCATAGCATGTGCGTTGAGTTCATGGCAAGTCACTGGTGGACATTTTTTGACAGTGTAGAATTTTTATCCGCCTCGGACAAAAGTACCTCGTCTACGCAGGCCTTTTTATGTGGAATCAATGGTATTTATTACTTTTACTAGCTAAGTATAATACATTTAACCTTCAAATGTTTGAACTGAAGTGTTATTGCCATACTTTGTATTGGTAAAGCATATTCACATAACTGCATTTTGAAATATAACTAGGATAATGGTGCTGATTGTGCAAACACCCAAATATTTATATAACATTCTTAAGAAACTTTGATTAACATTGGCAGCGCGAGAGTAACATCCGCGTGGGGTTGCGAGCGTCAATAGGCTGCAGTGACCGCTTGCCATCTAATTCGGGCCGCATGCTTGTTTGCTAATGTTGTCTAGTTTCATAAAAAAAAGTACTGTTGTGTCCTGTGTTTGCAATCCTGAATAATAAAATAAAAAACACCAGGGCTCGTGGGTTCGATTCCCACATGAGACAAACATTTGTGCGAATGAGACATATCTGTTTATTTTATTCTGTGTCTTTTAAGAGAGGTAGGGGCATCAAATTTACCTTGCAGGAGAATTACCTCCACTTTACAGAAAACCGTGGCTAAATAACAACCCTTGGAGGGTTGTTGTATTCCGCGAGTGGGTGAGGTTATCAATAAATTCCCCATTGGTTGTTCAACAGGGGCGGCAACGCGTGAGCAATGCTTCCTGTATTGCAAGTTTTCATAAGCTACGGTAACCACTTTACATCAGGTGGGTCGTCTGCTTCTATGCTTTCTGACGTTGTATAAAAAAAATCTCAATGAAATCCTATAAATACTTCTCACTAATTCTCTCACACGTTAAATCCTACAGATGTATATGTTTGTCTCTTTTTAAGGCGACGAGCATAACGCCATCATTTTTGTTAACGAATTCATTTGATTTTACTCCTCATGAAATTTCCGTATCGTATAACTCAAACGGCCTTATAAATCAAAATCGGTTCAGGAGTAAAACTCCATAAATTTTTTTTTGCATTTGCGATTTTTTTTTTACGGAACGCTCGTTGCGCCATTCGGACTCGCACTTAACGGCTTTTTTTTTGTCCAAGGAAATATGTATAGCCTGCCTTGTTTCTGTTTTTGTACAATGAATGAGATGAGTGATGTGGATGAGTAATAAAAGAGGTGGCTCACCTATGAGCGAGGTTGTTGAGGCTGTGAGCGTTAACAGTGTACCCGGCAGAGTGCAACGCGTCGCGGAGGTGGTCGGCAGGGATGGCGCGCCGGCCTTCCGTGGCGTACAGGCGGAACACCTCCTGGAAAAATAAATGAAAATTAGAGACGAGAATTAAAAATAAATAATATATACATATCTTCCCGCCAGGTCCCTTGCGGGGTAGGCACATCAGTCATCATCTTTTTCATCTTTTTATTTATGAGGTTGAGTGTGTGTATTTTTGAGACTATTGTTTACAACATTTTCAATCATTTGGTTAGAACACTTAGCGCTATAATCGAGGTATAGGATATTCTACGACGAGGATATTCTATACCCATTATTTATTTAATTTATTATATCTAATATTTATTATCATTTTATAATATTATAAATGTGAAAGTGTGTTTGTTTGTGCTTCTTTCACGTCGAAAGGAACTAATGGATTGACATGATTTTTTACGGGGATAGTTTAAGGTCTGGAGAGTGACATAGGCTACTTTTTATTACGGGAAAACATCTTATTCCCACGGGGACAAAAGTTTTATTATCATTAGAAAAAAGATTGCTACTTATATGTTGAGGTTCCCCGCTATATGATATATACTATGTATAATATAAAGTATGGATTTGCCCGTCCCTATGGCGACCTAACGATTCAGCACTAGAGATGTAAAGCGGTAAAATTACCCCGGTAAAATACGATAATAAATTCTATGTAAGATTCGGTAATTTACAATAAAATATAGTAATTTTCGGTAAAAAACGTGTGCAACATACTAATTCCTACCAAGACTATAACTAGGGGTCCTGGGCCTGCGGCGCATTGGCAGAGCTGCTTTTGCACAATAAGTAAATAACAGCAAGCTGTGTAGGCAGAGCTGATATTTTTTAAATTTAAAAAATATTTAAATATTTTATTTTTAATTTTTTTAAAATATATGGAACCCTGTACGACATCTAGCGACGAGTGCTGTTACTTTTTCTGTTGATGGGAGTGCAGTGCAGACTCTGCACTGCAGAGTGGCCGGCCATACGTTTCTCACTATTACCGTCTAAACGCTAGCTGGATGACATCAGTCTACCCCAAACGGCAATTTTGAGGGTAATGTGGCTCCGCTGGCTATCGCAGCTCTGCCAAATATGAAAATTAATATATATACACATAATGTATGTTACTACTTTACGATTTTACAGATAAATGAATTTGTATAAAATTAAAAGAGTAGTCTGACCATAAATACTGTTACAATTAAAAATAAACAAAATATTACATTTGAATTTGGAATCTGTCATTTTTATATGATTGTTTATATATATATATATATGGCAATAGTGTTGCTACTTTATGCCAGTGTCAAAGTTTTCAGTTTAAAACCATTTGAAAATTTTAATTCTATGTTCCAGCTTTAGGAACTGTGCTGCAAAAATACTTGGGAAGGGTACCTAGCTAGACTAGAATACCACCCGTAAAATAATAGTGATTTTTACAAGGTTTTCTTGATGAACTCACGTCTTCCAAAAAGTGCATAAACGATATTTGGATATTTGAGTTTTTTCATTACTGTATAATTTCATTAGCACTTATGCTACAAAATACTATCTAAATTGTCGCACAAAAATAATTTTATACTGAATTGTAAAAATTTCAAGTAAAACAACAATGTCACTCGTCAAAAGCGCGGGAAGAAGCCTATATGATTGTTCATTGAGTTTTCTCATTTTGGCGCCAATACATTGAACAATATTTTGCGATATTAAAATGGAGTGGGGTGATAAAGAGAACCAAATCGCTGTGATTGCATTACACAAAGTAGGTATGGAGCCAAATGCAATTTTTAAAACTCTTCATACGCTTGGTATTAGTAAAATGTTTGTGTACCAGGCTATTAATAGGTACAATGAGACCTCCTCTGTTTGTGACAGAAAAAGATCTGGCCGTCCACGTAGTGTTCGTACGAAATGGTGGTCAAAGCAGTAAGGGAAAGAATTCGAAGAAATTCTGTCCGAAAGTAAAAGATTTTATCTCGGTAGATGAAGATAGCACCTAGAACCATGTCTCGTATTTTAAAAGATGACTTAGAACTTGCAGCCTATAAGAGACGTACTAGTCATTTCTTAACTGATAATTTAAAAAAGAATAGGGTGGTAAAATCGAAACTACTACTGAAGCGGTACGCAATGGGAGGTCACAGAAAAATTTTGTTTACGGATGAGAGATTTTTTACAATTGAGCAACATTTTAACAAACAAAATGACCGTATTTATGCTCAAAGCTCTAAGGAAGCTTCCCAATTAGTCGACAGAGTGCAACGTGGTCACTATCGGACTTCAGTGATGGTTTGGTGGGGTATTAGCTATGAAGGAGTGACTGAGCCATACTTATATGAAAAAGGTATCAAAACATCGGCACAAGTGTATCAAGATACCATTCTTGAGAAGGTAGTGAAGCCCCACAACAACACCATGTTCAATAATCAAGAATGGTCCTTCTAGCAAGACTCGGCGCCGGGTCATAAAGCTCGGTCTGCACAGTCTTGGTTGGAAACGAACGTTTCGGACTTCATCTGAGCTGAAGACTGGCCATCGTCTAGTCCCGATCTTAATCCACTGGATTATGATTTATGTTCAGTTTTAGAGAGTACGGCTTGCTCTAAACGCCATGATAATTTGGAGTCCCTAAAACAATCCATACGATTGGCAGTGAAGAATTTTCCCATGGAAAGAGTGCGTGCTTCTATTGATAACTGGCCTCAACGTTTAAAGGACAGTATGGCAGCCAATGGAGACCACTTCGAATAAGCTTTTTATATTTTAAATTGTTTCATATTTATGTATTAAACTAACACACTGTAAAAGTAATAAATGTTATTTACAATAGAATTTTTTTTTTCTTTGTTTCAGTATTTATGGCAAGACTAGGTATATGATCGACCATCGACTGTAATGGCAAGTCCCGTTGCAAAATTGATTTTTCTTCTGAATTTCTCTTTACACTAGCATATTCTGCATTTAATAGTGCATTACTTCGCGCATATCTGGATGGCGGTTCATAACCCGGTATCATAATGTGCAAAGCTTCTTTCCACACTTTGCAATCCAGCATACACAAAGATGAACCTGATATGTTTAGGCCGCGAGCGATAGCTGCATCCATCTTATCTTTATCATGATGGTAAATACTATGTTCTGTTAACTTTTGTGTAGTGCTTATAAGTTTTTTTTGTACTACGCCGGGTGGTGAAAAAGCATACGCCCCCTGATGGAAAGCGGGAACCGTAGCCTACAGATGCTTGCAGTACAAAAAGCACCGCTCGCGCGCCACCACCTCCGCTCGTTAACTGTCTGGTAACCTCACTCACTCGCAGGAACACAACAACCGCTGCAGGCATCGATCACTTATTTCTGTTAGTGTTCGATATCTCCAGGGAATGTTATTTGGCTGCGGTCTACTGTGAGGTGGAGGTACTTCCCCAGCCGGGCACTGTGCCACTGTGCCTGTGCAGGGTGGCTCTCAAGGTGATATCGATACACGGTGTAAGTAATAGTTCGATATTTGATAACGAAGTAGAGTAAGTTGGTCTCTCGAAAGTCTCGAGGCTGACGAATTGAGATAGTTCAGAGGTATCGTTGTTGAAGTTCGAACGTTTGGTGAACCGGCAGCTATGGTTTTTTTCTAAAGTTTTTGACATCATATATTTACACGTTTTTAAATGTTCTGCCGAGTAACATTTGCATTTTATACTCTGTATTACAATATAACAACACTAATATGCTTTCTTTTGTTATAAACACTACGGGCAGGTTTCAGATAAACAATCAAGCGACTCACGCGCGTTTAATCAGTCAGTCTAAACTGTTCGCCAATAGTCGCTCGCCAACAGCGGAAGCACAAAGTTGCAGTATTGTGTCCTTTTTAAAATTTTAATTTGTTTTAAATCTCACGTGGGTACGTGGGACTTGAAACAAATTAAAATTTAAAACGTAAATATCCAGCTATTTACCGAAATCAGGCTAAAGTATGGCATTATATTTAACTGTTACATAGACCAGTAGTCGCACATAAACAACGGAACGCCACGTTACATTTTCATTTCGCAACTTTACCAGCGTGGGATATAAAACAAATTAAAATTGTAAACGTAATTCGCCGATAACTTACCGTAATATATACGTATATGTATAAAACCCGTATTTTACCAGCGGTTTCGGTAAAATTACGTAATTTTGCATCCTTGTTCGGCACCCATCGATAGCGTTCCATTTTACGCAAAAATGCACATGATCAAACTTTTTTATACCAGAGATATCAAAGCATGCGAAATAAAGTATTTTCGCGTACTTTATTCTTCTCGTAAAGTATAATTACCAACACACACACTGACACTGGAGACTTTCGTCGTAAAATTTTTGAAATTATGACATATAAATGAAGTAAGTCTATTTGAAGATACTGACGCTCCACTTCTGCAGATCGATCCACAGCACCTTAAATTCGCCGAAGCCCAGCCCTTCAGAGTTGTCCTTGTCCAACATAGTAATCATGTTTTTGCATACGTTTTCTGAGAAACCATTGCCTTTTAATTCTGTAAAATGATAACAACCGTTAAAACCACTATAATTTAGGATTTATATGTCACAAACGCACTTGGCATCAGATATAATCATTATTTCGATATAAAAATTAATCAAATGCAGGTATAAGGTATTTTCATGAGTTTCAATTACATAGGTGACGGTAACTGTTTACCATTAGGCAGTCCTAATTGTTGGTTGACACTATAGTAGTATAAAATAGACTCTATGTAGGCAATTTGTACTTTGGATGTAATTTAAAACTCACTTTAATACCTTCACTTTTATAGGACTTAGGCGACAAATAAGCTTACAGCCTAATAGTTTAAAACTAAATGAAATAAAAATGCCTTTTATATTTGATTTAGTCCAGGGTTTTGAAACATACTAGGCCACTCAGAAACTATTGCTAAAAGAAGTTTTTATGTTTGAGAGACTAACCAGTTATAATCTATTTTGAAATTTTTATAAAATATTATTATTTATAAGTAAAAATAGGTACGTTCCAATTTCCAAATTACCCTCCACATTTTTTGCGAGCTAGTTTAAATTATCGTGTCACATTGAAAAATGTATCTGCGCCGGGAACATTTTCGTGCTTTGTTTTTTTACGATTTCAAGTGTCGTCTGTAACCGTACGAATCGTACGATTGACCTCAACATTCATGGATGAAGGCCCTTCCAAGGCAATCGTGTATCGTATAATGCACCCTTTAAGGGGTGGAATTTTTGGAAACGATGAAATCACTTTTATTGGATTCTAATATCTGTACAAAGTTCCAAATCGGTAACTTCAAAAAATATTTCTACTCTAAAAAAAATACAAAGTTTCAACCCCCTTTTCAGCACCCTAAGGGTGGAATTTTGAAAAACCCTGAAATTGCTTATTGATGTCTTGATTGAGAGTATATTTTTACAAAGTCTAAAAAAGCTCACTTTAAAAAAACAATTTGTTAACAGTTCAACTATTAATTCAAGAAATACTTTTAACCCCCAATACACCCTTTAAAGTGTGAAATTTTCGAAAACGCTGATATCCCTTTTTTTAATTCTAATATATAGTATTTGTACAAGGTTTCAAGTCACTAACTTCTAAAAATATTTCTACTCCATACAAACTGTCAACTCCCTTTTCAGCCCTCTAAGGGTGGAATTTTCAAAAACGCTGAAATTATTTTTTTGACGTCTTGATTGAGAGTACATATACAGTCTAAAATAGCTCACTTAAAAAAAAAACTATTTCTTAACACTTCAACTATAAGTTCAAGAAATACTTTTGACCCCCATTACACCCTTTAAGGGGTGGAATTTTTAAAAACGCTGAATTACTTTTTTTGGATTCTAATAAAGAGTATCTGTACAAAGTTTCAAGTCACCGACTTTAAATAATATTCCTGCTCCATACAAACTGTCAATCCCCTTTTCACCCTATTAGAAGTTGAATTTCAAAAAATCCTTTCTTATCTCTCGTGAGAATTACAAAAGTTACGTTTGTGCAAAATTTCAGCTTTCTAGGGGTTCAAGCGTTTGGCCTGGGTGTTGATGAGTCAGTGAAGTGAGTCAGTCAAGAACTCCATTTTTATATATATACAGGATAATGCTGCATTCAGTATGATTGTTCATCGGAAATTCGGGCGCAACCGTGACTATAGTAGTACAACTAAGTGCACATCAAGCTTGCCACTTCTTTTACCGTTCTTATGTCATACGTAAAGAGTTTTATTCTATTTATGAGTATGATCTAAGCTGTACAAAACCCCAGCCATTTCTTTTAAAATATTGACATGCGACATAATTTGCAGTTTAAATTGAACTAGTTTGTCTTATATAACGTCGGGAGGCATTTTTATACCACTAAGGTGGAAACTAGTGTACGGCCTACCTGATGGTAGGCAATTACCATAGTCTATGGACATTTGCAATACTAGAAGACACCGCACTGGTACGTTATCGACGCTGTAAAGGCATACAAGCATACGGCGCACTTGATATAAAGAGGTTACCGCAGCCTATGACGCTTACAATACAGGAAGTATCGCTCGCACATTGCCCACTCCTGCCTACCCAACTCCTTAGGAGCTTATTGATAACTTCACTCTCTCTCAAGAATACGATAACCTTCCACTGAGTTACAGTTTGGCTGCGGTTTTCTATATTAGGTACTTCCCCAGCCGAGCGGCTTTGATGCGCCCTAATTTATTAAGTATTGAACACTTTTGTATCTTTGCATTTTTTTAAGCTGGTTGTTTCCCGCTTTTTTTTCTTTTTAGCTTTTGCATTACACTAAAGCGTAACTTTTATCGACAACCATACATAGGTATGTAAAGTCCAGGGGCGTTAGCTGCCCCTCCTTGTAGCGGTATGCCCAAGCCTATAAGTATATAAATAAGATACAATAAGATTATATTTCAAAAAATGTAAGACGTGTCTAAGTGCCCGCGAGGGCCCAATGGCAAGTAAAGATTTTTTATCTTTATCTATACAAGTATCCGAATTTCAGATTCCTTCTGCACTGACCAATAGAAAATTGTTTCACCGAAGACATACGAAAATGTGCCTTATGTGTTGACTGTTATAGTTTTATTTACGTTCTCTCATGGCGTAGTCAAGGGTCTTCTTAAGTTCTCTCCAGTCTACTTCACCATTGGAGCCAGCGAGCCGGTTGAAGAACTCGCGGATTGGGTCAGCCGGTTCTGGGTTCGCAGGGAGTACCTTTTTCACCTATCGACAGATATGTACATAGCATGATCACGTTACTCTCGAAATTATTCTCATTAATCAGAATTGAACCATAATTATTATTAACAGAAAAAGATGGATGTAACAAGAGATTTCCTATCTTCTTCATCGTTTAGGACTGGCGGGGTCCGCTACGCAAGCGTAAGGATTTGCCGAAGATAAATTTTACTGCTCTCAGATCTGCACAACCCAGAAAACCAGACCTTTCTTTTAGGTTACAAGTCTTTCGAAGTATAATTTCTATGATTTGCTGCTTTCACGATATCTTCCTTCACCACCGAGCAATTGATAATTACAAATACATACACAATATGTAGGTACATAAATCGCACATACCCACGTCAGGACAAACTGATTCAAACCATGAACTGTCGGAATTTTTTATACACAAAAGAGGATGGAAGGATGGACTTCTATGGAATACTCTTACTTATCCATCTATCTACCTTTATCTTCACGCCACATCCTTTGGGGGGTAGGTAGAGAGAAATGAGCGCTACATGATTATGGAACGCATACACTTGACTTGCATCTTCCAACATTCTTGGCTATTTTCATACACACTCTCAGATTCTTACTGAGTTCTTAGCGCCGTGTGAGTCATGTTCTATGCACATAAGCGAGTGTTTTTTATACAACGGCAAACCTGATATAAAGTTACCGGAGCCTATGAACGCATGGCTTGCAGTATAGGATGTTAGGAAGCATCGCTTGAAGGGAGACCCGTATACCTGTAGTGGGATGAGTTAATGTTGGTGTGGTATATATAAGTATACTATTTACTAGAAAGTGGAATCAACACATAATCAGATCTCTTACCCTGCTATCGAGTTGACCCATACCGAGGTCTTCGTCATTTTCTCTGAAAAAAAAAATAAAGTTAACGACTTACTAATTAATTGTACGTTCAAAAATTAACGTTCAAAATTTCATATATTTTTAGAGGGTCGGCAACGCATGGGTGACACCCCTGGTGTTACAAATGTCCATAGGCTACGGGTAGGCCGTATGCTTGATTGCCACCTTAGTGGTAAAAAAATAATAAAATGGAGGGTCTACGACCGGTACCTATCGGCGACTGGCGAACGATGAAATTTGAAATTGCCAGTAAATAAATATAATAAATAAATAGATACTCGTATATCCCGGACAAATTACACATCCTCATCTAGTACTACTAAGTAGAGCTTGTACTATCGGTGTTCGACAACTGGTAAACGTACATGAATACATTTTTTTTGGTAAATACATATTTATTATACGTAGAAAACACAGAACAAGACGAATAGATATGTTCATGCATACAAATGTATTCCTTTACCGGAAACAGAACCCACGAACCCTGGTGCTAAAGAAGCCATTACTAACCATTCTAACGCCGGCTTATCTCACCTTGCAAATGGGAAAATATTCTTTGAATATACAAATATCAGACAGACAAGGATGCCTGGAAATGATGCAGCACATGGACTAATACATTTTTTTTAATTTTACCACTTGATCATCAATCATATTTTAAAACTTCAATATTTATGGACTGTTATACTACCACAAAATTGAATAAAGACTTCCTCGCAAGTTTCTTTCTTTTTTCTCAAATTGCTGGTAAATTAAAAAAATCGGCCAAGTGCGAGTCGGACTCGCGCACTAAGGGTTCCGTACCATTATCTATAAAAACGGCAAAAAATCACGTTTGTTGTATGGGTGCCCCCCTTAAATATTTATTTTATTTTAATTTAATCATTTATTTTTAAAATGAATATATAACTAAATATTCTGTGAATATTTCAAGCGTCTACCTGTTACCATTATCAATATCGAGCAAAAAAATCAGGATTGTTGTTCATGAGATACAGCCTGGTGACAGACGGACGGACGGACAGCGGAGTCTCGGTAATAGGGTTCCGTTTTACCTTTTGGGTACGGAACCCTAAAAATAGATCGCTATACACAATGTAGTGCTAGTCCCAACGCTAAGTTATGGAAGCGAGAGCTAGGTATGGCAGAAAGAGCATGAAAGTAGAATAAACGCGGTCGAAATGCGAACGCTGCGCAAAATTTGTGGCGTAAGGCTTGTAGACCGTATTCGCAATGATGATGTAAGAAACAGAGTTGGTCTGAAAGAGAGCGTTGGTGTTAAAATAAGAAAAGGCATGCTCCGTTGGTTCGGACATGTAGAAAGAATGCAGGATGAAAGAATGACGAAGCAGATATACAATGCAAAAGTGGAAGGATGTAGGAGCCGAGGAAGGCCAAGACTTACATACCATGACCAAATTGGTCGTGTTCTATCAGAAGGTGATGTCAGGAGCCCTAGAAACCGGCGAGCGTGCATGAGAAGAGCAATGAATGTTAAAGAAGCGAGTGAGTTATGTAAGGATTGAGTCACGTGGCGCTCGGCTCTCCCTGCCTACCCCGCAAGGGGTTTGTCGTGAAGTTATAGATAGATTAAAAAATGGAAAAACAGAAAGTACTAGAAATTAATAAAGTACAATAAAACATAATTTAAAAAGCACAAGACGTATCAAAGTGCCCGGGAAGGGCCAATGGCATATCAAGAATTTTATATTTATCTTTTAGGGATAATCCGATTGATTTGGAAAAATCCATTCATATAATAATATCACTCACTCCATATTGTTGCTTTTTTCAGAGAACACTCTGATCAGGAACTCTCCTTCTTCATCAGGGTCGTAGGTGGATGGCACTATGACATAGCTGCCGGGCTCCAACTTGAATCTGTTATAAACATACAAACCTTAGACCTTTCAACAAAAGGACGCGCCAAACGCGTGATTCTATTAGTAAATAATTCTGCCATTATTGACGGGGGACGAGGTAAATACTACGAGTACATATAAACAATTACAACACGCGCAAAAACACTCTGTGTTGTCATGAACGCACACCTGGAAAAATGTTCAACGCTAGGTCATTTTACGCACACTACTAAAGTATTTACGACAACATGCTAGAAAAAAATCACTATAATGTTATAAAATTTTAAAAAAAAAGTTTAAATTATAAAAAGTTTTCTTCCGAGAACTCTCAAACTGTGGAATGAGCTCCCAGCCGAGGTTTTTCCAAGGGACTACAGCATGGAGTTCTTCAAGAAATGCGTGAATAGATTTTTAGAGGGTCGGCAACGCATGAATGACACCCCTGGTGTTGCAAATGTCCATAGGCTACGGTGACCGTTTACCATCAGGCAGGCCGTATCCTTGATTGCCACCTTAAGGCGACACCTCGATCGTGAAGCTTTAAAATGGCTCCGCCCAATCACCCCGCGCCCCTCAATTGACACTCGACGCTCGATTTGTAAAATTTGAAATTAGCGCCTAATAGGTAACCTGGGGTCAACGTATAGTCAATGCAAACGAACAGAAAAGCTACGGAGTCGCGTCACACTTAAATAAAATTTATAATATCAATATTTAATAAAAATTATTGATTTAATTATTATTTAGCTTTATACATACTGAACCAAACATATTTATTTAAGCTAGACGGAAAACAATAGTAATAATAGTAATAAAAAACTACAGAAACGTATTCACTTTTAAAAGTTTATTGAAAGAGAAATCAATGATATCGTTTTATGTTTATATCTCTACAAGTTAACATGTCTTGGTATCTATGTTGTTCTTACTTAGGTCTCGTCCAGTGGCGCCCTCATTGAATAAAAAAACATATTATAGCATAGAAGATAAACATTATGAAATCTTATGTTGCATTTATTACGAAGATAGTAAAGTATTTTTACGTCATTAAACCAACACTCAAAATATTCCACTATCGTTGTTATAAGCAAAAGTGCTAAAAGAGGCCGTTTTTTGGCAATTATGCCTATAACAACGAAAGCAAAACATTTCAATTGTTGGTTTAATGACGTAAAAGTACGTTATTGTATTTGTAACACACGCAACACAGGACTTTATAATGTTTATCTTCCACGCTATGATACGATATTTTATTCCTTGAGGCGCCACTGGACGGCATGTATCCCCCTTAAGAAGAATGAAACACCAGCTACATAATACAACATTGTTTATCGAGAGGCTAAAGCGGGCCATTTGTTGACTCGGACACATATGTTTAGTTAGCAGATACACCATCTAAACTGCAAACACTGGTCACAGCGATGAAAGACGACTGTATGGAGAAAGGCTTACTACTGAATGCGAAGAAAACAAAGATAATGGTACTTGAAAGAGAAGAATCCAGAACTAATGTAAGGATTACGATTGATGATGAAGTGTTGGAACAAGTGGATGAGTTTGTATATCTTGGATGCGCTTTCAGCAGGGATGGAAGGTACACCGCAGATGTGGAAAGACGAGTGAGTGCTGGGAATAGTGTGAATGGAGCGTTGGGAAAACTTCTTGGCAGTAAAATCCTGAGCCAGAAGGCACAACTCGCTATATACAATGCAGTGTTGGTCCCAACGCTAACTTATGGAAGCGAGAGTTGGGTATGGCAGAAAGAGCATGAAAGTAGAATAAACGCGGTTGAAATGCGAGCGCTGCGCAAAATTTGTGGCGTAAGGCTTGTAGACCGTATTCGCAATGATGATGTTAGAAATAGAGTTGGTCTGAAAGAGAGCGTCGGTGTTAAAATAAGAAGAGGCATGCTCCGATGGTTCGGGCATGTAGAAAGAATGCAAGATGAAAGAATGACGAAGCAGATATACAATGCAAAAGTGGAAGGATGTAGGAGCCCGGGATGGCCAAGACTTACCTACCATGACCAAATTGGTCATGTTCTATCAGAAGGTGATGTCAGGAGCCCTAGAAACCGGCGTGTGTGCATGAGAAGAGCAATAAATGTTAAAGAAGCGAGTGAGATATGTAAGGATCGAGTCACGTGGCGCTCGGTTCTCTCTGCCTACCCCGCAAGGGATTTGGCTTGAAGTTATAGATGTTCAAGTGTCATAATGGCTGATAGCGCCGAGTAAACACAGGATTTTTTATTTCGAATAAATAAGAGAAATAAAATTATAAGTTTGAATTAGATTGAAATTGAAATAGAAAATTGGAATTTTTTTGCAACTCCCTCCTGGTGAAGATTCACAAGTTATTTTACACAGTTAGGTATAGCTCTGGTAGGGATCCTAGCTTTTTCCCTAAATATAATACACTCTCGAATGACTAGGTATGCGCTTTCACTAACAGTCAATTTAACTTCGCGAATTTTATAAAAAAGTACAGGAAGAACTTGACGGTTAGACGGTAATTTTGCGCCTATTATTTGATAATTTACGTCTCCAACTAAGAAAATACTTGATTTATTGCTTCTCAATTCCACTGCCATCTTATAAAAGTTAAAACATTACGTATTAATCACGAGAATAACTGACATTCAAAATTAATAGACGGTTAGGTAATTATGACGAAGTTAACGATGCTCTCTCTAAAGTTATTCATTGGTTTAGTGTTAATAATCTGCTTTTAAATGATAGAAAGTAATTAAGTTCTCAACACCTAATGTAAGGCAGGTGGCTACCAATGTACAATGGAACTAATTTAGCCTCTGTGGAGACAACTGTGTTCTTGGGTATAACAATTGACTCCAGACTACAAAGGGGCCCACAAATTGAAAAATTATCAGGAAAACTAAGTTCTGCAGCCTATGCAGTGAAACCTATTAGACGGCTCACTGATATTGATACGGCTAGAATAGTTTATTTCAGCTACTTTCATAGTATTATGTCATATGGAATTCTTCTTTGGGGTAACTCCGCGGATATAAACACCATCTTTTTATTGCAAAAGAGAGCCATAAGAGCTATCTACAAACTTGGTCCCCGGGAGAGCCTTAGAGAAAAATTCAAAGAAATAAATATTTTAACAGTCGCATCGCAATATATCTATGAAAATCTTTTGTATGTCCATAAAAACATAGACTCATTTTGTAAAAAGAGTGATACTCATAGCATAAATACTAGATATAAGCATAATCTTGTGTTATATGCAAGCCGTCTCCACAAAACAAGTAATTCTTTTATGGGGTAATGTATACGGTTCTATAACAAACTTCCCAGCAATATAAAAGAATTGTCAATAAACAAATTTAAAACTACTATTAAAGCCAAATTGTGTAGCAGAGCATATTATAAAGTATCTGACTATATTAATGATAAAAATGCCTGGGAGTGAGTCGATCCAATTATAATGTAATTAACAAAATATGTAAATTTGTTTGGATACCAAAAGAGGGATGCCTGAGTTTTTTGGCAGTATTTTTATCAGTGCTCACCTAGTCATAAACTGCACGGTAGGGAAAAAAATTGTGACGATTCCAAACAAATGTAGCCATTTTTACGGAATAAAAAGATTTTGACTTTGACTTTGAACAAAAGAATACCGCGAGTATGAACATGTTTCGATGTAATTCGGCACGGATTATCGTAATTCAAATAAGTTAAAAATTAATTTCCGATTGTTTTAAAAGCAAATGAACAAAACTAAGACCTATGCGTTAGAAAATAAAAACTTTGAAAAATAAGGGACACCCTAATATACATATATACAAATAGATTCTATAATCTATTCGTATTTAAAAAAAACATGTGACAAATGATTTTCTTGCTGTTTCATAACTTTAACTTTTGTATACTGACATTTATTGTATTTTACTTATGTATACTCTGTGTTTTGTATTGTTGTACGTTTCCTTGTTATTTACTAAACTCTCAAGAAGAAAGAACCAGGACCATCTCTGATGTTGCGAAATAAATCTAATCCGTACAATAGTTCAATACTAACCAAAATGTATAGAATAGATGAGATTTTTGTGATTTCAGTGTTGGTTCATTTTCTTTAAAAACTATCAAAATACACTATTTTACTAGTAATTATTTTAATACAAAAAAAAATAAACCTCCACTGGTTTTCTATCTTCTGATAGCGCGAACCGCATTGGATAAATTTCCAACGTAAACTAACCTTCACCTACGTACAATGTCTAAGTCGGAGTTCGGTGAGCTTATAATGGTTACTATGAGTTTGTCGTCCCGTATGACACTTACGTTAAAGTAGCATATAAATCGAGTAGTGATTCTTCTGGTGGAATATGTTTATTTAGTAAGTTTCTCCTAAAAAACAAAACAGCAAAAATATTCTATTTTATAAGTTTTTATTTTAATACAAAGAAATAAAGAGTCTCCACTGGTTGCTATGTGCTGAGAGCGCGAACCGTATTGGTATAAATTTCCAACGTAACCTGACCTCCACCGACGTACAACTTCTAAGTCGGAGTTCGGTCAGATTATAATAGATAAAATAGGAGTTTGACGTCCTTTATAGGTACACGGTCAGCCTGTGGATAATGTATACCAATTATCAAATGTTATTGTTTATTCCTGCAAAAAATAACTCTTATTTAATGCAGTTTTATATAGAGTTATTAAGTAAGCAGAATTAAAAAATAGTTTGAAGAGGAATTACATAGCTTGGGCCAACCATACCTAGGAACTGTTCTAAAAACTAGAAATATGTCTACACAATGTTACTATAATATGTTTAATGAATATAATAATTAAAAAAAATAAAATACCTTGTCTTGTTCGCCTCCGCCATTCTACGAACATTTTCTTTGTATTTTTATTCTATATATTTTCTTTTTAGTGTTCCCCATTATTACAACAGTATAATAAATATATATAAACCTATAATATTATTTACTACTAATATCTAATAATAATACACTTACGCTAAATACTATAATATTGAATATTTACAACTATTAATTATAAAAACTTCGGTGTCGCGATGTTAATGGAGCGAGCTCGAGCAGACAGTCGACATAGGTCTCACCTCGAAGCGGGCTGCAGCCGGACTGGCCCATGTAGTAAGTCAACGCGTTTATAATCCTCATTACCGCACAATAAGGTCGAAAACACGTAGCACCCAAGACGAATGTGATCGCTTAGAAATTGTCAGAAACTTAAAATATTTTAAAAAAAATTTATGTTTCACTTATCAAAATATGCAGCAACCATATTATAAACATAGATATTACTAATAGATTTAAGTAATTTTGAAGCGTATAAACAGAACAACTTCGTTGTAATTTCAAAAATAATGAATTTCAGGAGGTGTTTTCGAAAGTAATTATTATCGAATCAATTTTACACAATCGCGTATTTGAGCAAGCAAATTCAAGATAAAGAAATGAAGTTATTTATATTAAAATCTTAGATCCGTCAGTTTAGTAATTAGCCTATATTATTCGATGAAAGTTGGTCTAATTTTTCGATGTGTCGCCTTAATGGTATAACAAAAAATTATAGGAAGCGACAAATATAGATATTATAATTTCAAAATTTCGATATTTTCGCCGACGGTACGGTAAATGATAAAGATAAACATAATCATCATTTCAGCCTCTCTTCGACCACTGCTGAACACAGGCCTAGGCCCTCGAGGGCACATCATACATTTTTCAATAAAACCCTATTATATCTTATGCATTTCTCATGGTTTTAATTACTTTTGATCTACCAACTTTTCAAAAAATTGAGATGCCAACAAATTTAAAATTTATTTTAAATTTTCGCCTTTCTTTTACACATAACATGATAACATTTACACATTTTCTGCTAAAATATAAATAATAAATTTATGAACATTTAATAACAATAAAAAATGTTATTTAGACCGAAATAAAAAATCGAAAGAGGTGACGTCTATGCGGCCGACAAACTAATAATTTCGTCACTGTCTGTCACTCTATAATTTATAAACATAGCCTCCAAATCATTCAAAATTAAAACATATTTATTAAAACATAGTTTTAAAATTATTTCAATAATATTTGTCTGTAACAATTTAAGCAGCAGGAAATCATTAAGTGGCGACATGACCCACATCAACCATTCTTTGATCTCAAGATGATATTATCAACCAACATCGAAATGCAACAGTGCCACTGTGAATTGAACAGGTAGTAGTAATACATCCAATAAATTTTGCTTGTTGATATTGAAAGTGATTAACTAATTGTCATTTAGGTTGTTAGATAAAAACTTAACACGAAATTATTGCTTTCAGTGACTCATAATGCTACAAAGTCCATAAGCCCATACTGACAGTTTTTTTTTATAATGGCTTAGCATAGTGACTCCGCTTCGCCTGTTGGTAAGCGAAAAGAGGAGCCTAAATTGCAGTAGCAACTAACAAAGTACTACAGTGTCCTGTCAGTTGACGCTACCATGTTGGCCCGCAAGGTGCTTCTTCACGCTTCGTTTTTAGGATACCATATTGTAGGAAGGAGGAAACACATGTGCAGGCAAGGCGCTCCACTTTTTATTAGTACGACAGAGATAGGAGTTGCCGAACTTTTTAGTACGAGAAGAAATGTCCTCAGCAGTGGAATGATGACATCGCAAGCCTGTACGTGTGGTTCTATGACGGAAAGGAGAGGGTGGGATAAGGGAAAATAGTTATTCAGTGCACTCGCCATGGTACAGGCGGTAAAATATACTTAGTGAGCCCTACGAATATCCCTACGAAGTTGCAGAGGTTCTAGGTTTTTTGTGACCTCTTCGTCGTCAATTATGCGGATAGTGTGTCGCTGCAACATATCACGCTGCAATATATCGAGAGCCTCGAGAAGATACTGTGCGGAGCCCTCCCAGAGATGCAAGCAATACTCCACGCAGGCCCGAACTTGAGACTTATAAAGCAGACAAAGCTGGTACGGCGTGAAGTGCCGACGCACCCTGTTTTTGAAGCTGAGGATTTCGATGTAATTTCGTTGGTTTAGATCGCAACGAATATTCATGCCTAGCATATTCAGGATTTCTCGCATTTTGAGGGCAGCTCTCTGAAGACTGGAAGTGTGGTGAAATTGGGGCATTTTTGTTGTAAACGCCTTCCTGAGAAAACCTGAGTTTTCTTGGCATTAACCCTTCGAAACCCGGGTGGTCATATATGACCGCGAAATGTATGGGAAAACGTATATAACGGGTCCTGACTGGTCACACTCAACCAGGTTATTGGAACCCCATTTACTAATGTGATCCAAAACCCGATTAAGCTCAACGACAAGACTCCCGCGTTTGAGAGCTCAAGAGAAGAGCTAGCTCGCTGTTTACCATTATAAGATATATAATGGTAAACAGCGAGCGATGTGTGTAAGGACCGCGTCTTACGGAGTTCGGTTCTCTCTGCCTACACCACAAAAGACCTTCCGTGAAGATATGTATACATACAAAATCATCGTCACTCGATTCTCTTACATTAATAGCTCTTTTCACGCACGCTCGCCGGTTCCTGGGGCTCCTGACATCACCTTCTGATAAAACACGACCAATTCGGTCATGGTAGGTTAGTCTCAGTCTTCCTCGGCTGCTACATCCTTCCAATTTCGCATTGTTTATATGATTCGTCATTATTTCTGCATGTCCGAACCAACGTAGCATGCCTTTTCTTATCTTAGTGTGTAAGGATCGCGTCTTATGGTACTCGGTACTCTCTGCCTACCCCGCAAGGTACCTAGCCTGAAGATATACATATATCTTTGTCATCATCACAGTTATCATCTGCAGTCACCTTTGGGCGGGGGCACCTGGGTACCAGCTTGGACCACGTGATTCGATTCATAGACGAGCTGTGAGAACGGTCACAATCCTAAGCTTACACACGGTATTGAACCCTTAAGTTTAAAGAGAGATTTTGCCTCGCTTTGTGTGTTCTACCGATTGTACAACGGGTTGTGTTCTGAAGAATTGTTCGAAATGATGTCGACAGCTACATTTTATAAACGAACCGCTCGCCGACAGCCGGGAGTTCATCCTCACCCGCTGGAACCGCAATAGTCACGCACTGTGCGGTTCCAGAGAAGAACCTTCCGAGAACTCTCAAGCTGTGGAATGAGCTCCCAGCCAAGGTTTTTCCCAGGGACTAACTACAGTATGGTATTCTTCAAGAAATACGTGAAGAGGTTTTTAGAGATTTGGCAACGCATGAGTGACACCCCTGGTGTTGCAAATGTCCATAGGCTACGGTAACTGTTTACCATCAGGCAGGTCATATGCTTGATTTCCACCTTAGTGGTATAAAAAAAATCATCTTCGACGTACCTAGCGCTGACTTCTCTCGAACAGTTGTAGAAAGAACGGCCAACGTAAGCGTTATGTTTGAAGAAGTTGAGGTCCAGTGGCTTCGGCACGTGGCCGTGGTCGGGCAGACGGTAAATTACAAAGCCTATGGAGAGGCAGTCGAGACCTTGGTGACGTTGAGACCGGCGGTTCTTCTGCATCAGGGCTACGATTATCTGAAAATAATAACAATAATATTTATATTATTTGGCTTATAAAGCAATGATAGCCCAGTGGATAAGGAACTTGTCTATTGAACAACTGGTTCCCTGTTTAAATCCTGGCATGTACAGCTAAGAGCAGATCACGCTTAAATACACAAAGCACGATTTTATCTCGTATTACGTACAGCATAAGAACGGTACAAAGGTCAAAGTGTAAAGCTTGAGCTGCACTTAGCTGTACCTAAACTACAAATAAATTATCTTTTCGGATTTATGTACATAATTGTAATTATCACTGGCTCGGCGGTGATGGAAAACATCGTGAGGAAACCCTACGAAGAAATTAATAATACATACCTCCAAAACCTAGAGGGAAAACTAGACATGTTTAAGCCTTCAGAACCCGTTATATACCTTTTCCCATACATTTCGCGGTCTGTTACCACGTAGAATATTGTCCAAATCACGAAAGAAATGATAGTCAGTTGAAGCAAGGTCTGGGAAGTACGGATGATGACGTATAGCTTTTAACTGCAGCTCCTGTAGAGTTACAACGGTTTCTCGTGCAGTGTGAGGTCTTGCGTTATCATGGAGCAATAATGGCGATGATCGATTCACGAGTTGGGGCTGTTTCACTGCCAGTTTCGCCATCATTGTTCGAAGTTCGGCACGAGACGTGAGAAAGCTACAGTGAATAACGCCATTTAGAGACCACCAAACAGTTACCATTACCTTTTTATTGGTAAGCTTTGCTTTAGGGCACTGTTGAGGCGTTTGATCTGGGGTCAGCCATTGCATTTTTCGCTTACGGTTATCGTAAAGAATCCACTTTTCGTTACATGTCACAATTCGATCCAGTATTCCTTCATTTCTGTACTAATTCGACAAGCAACACAAGTTTCAACACCCGTTTCTTTCTGCAGATCAGTCAAATCATGAGGCACCCATTTCTCATATTTTTTTTAACTTATTGATTTGATGCAAATGAGTCAATATTGTAGGTAAGGTAACGTTAAACTATGCCGCTAATTCCTGGGTAGTTTGACTCGGATCGGCTTCCACCATCTCCTTCAACAGAGGAGAATTACCGGGCATTTAGGGGTTTCTGTTATCTATATTATTGGAATCGATGTGTTAGGTAACAACTCACAATTTAGGCCCCAATAGTATTAGATATCTGATAAACCGTGGTGCATGGCAGTTGAGCTTAACTTGATTAGCCATTTCTTTGAGGTTTTTTTAATGTCTTATTTGACATATTGCTGTCTCTTACTTTGCCAAGAGGGGAAGTCAATTCCAAAACTTCCTACAAATTTCGTCTGATTAAATTCGTTATGAGTTCCAAGGCAGCTGTAGTTTAAACCTCCAGGACAGCAATGAACTTCACTATTCGTTGCATTTTTGGTGGTCGCCGCTATTAATTCTGACTACACAGGACACAGTGGTGGGAATGAGTGGTGGGCCTGTCCCGTAAGTATCAATTCTGGGTTTGGAGAGGAGACTGCTAAAGAACGCACCGTATGTTTTTAGTTTAAACGCTTTCGTAATGGAAACTTCGACTTGAAGAACGAACCACGTGGAAGATCGCCCACACAGGTGAATAACGCTGAATTTTCACGTTCATTGCTGTCCCAGGGGTTAAACTACAGCTGCCTTGAACTCACAACGAATTTAATCAGAAGAAATTTGTAGGAGTAGGAAGTTTTGAAATTGTCTTCCCCTCTTGGCAAAGTGATAGCAATATGACAAATAAGGTATTAAAAAACCTGAAAGAGATGGCTAGTCAAGTGAAGCTAACTGCCGTGCACCACCGTTTATCAAATATCTAACACTGGGACCTAAACTGTGAGTTGTTACCTAACACATCGATTCCAATAATATAGATTGCGGAACCGCCTAAACGCCTGGTAATTCTCCCCTGTTGCCACCAAATCAGAATAGTATACTACCCCGGATGTGACACGCAAGGAATTTAACATATCGACCCGCTCCCGACGCCAGAGATCGCACTCCCAGAGAACATGATGTGCTGTTTGCTCGAATTCATGATTTGTCGTAGAACACTCACATAACGGAGATGACACAAGTTTAAACGAAAAGAGCTTCGCCCTAAAGTTTCCATGCCCTGTTAAAAATTGTGCAACGGGATTATCGACTTCTAACCACTCTTTACATAATCTGTCTCGCACTGATTGAAAGAACAAATACAAGTGGCGTCCTTTAGTAGAAGTTTCCCATCTTTCTTGCCATTCAGACAGTAAAGTTTAGTACCTCGTCAATTGGTTTGAACAGTCTAAGTATTTTATTATGATCGCGGTGTTTTAGAAAAACAGGGTGCATGTTTTTAGAGGTGTAGTACATTGAAGCGCGTTATTGTAACGAAGCTTTTGAAACGAAGATCGCTATCTTCATCGCGGTACGCTTAATAGTGGAACCTATGCTGATGGTTATAGGTATTACGAGCACGCTTACTAGTGGAGCATCTGCTCCACTGGTGTTAATTAATCGAGTCGACTTGATAATATGCGCATATTTAATGTTTTCTGATAACTATTGTTTGCGATTTAATGAAGGGATCTTGAATAAATACGTTAGAAGTTATTACTTGTGTTCGCTATAAATTTATTTTCACATATGCTAATTGTTGCTAATAAAAGTGTGTTTCAAGATATATGCTAATGGCAAAAAAAATATCTGATTTTATATGGCATTAAGATGACTCTGAACATTAGGAGATGGCCTTGGCTGCCGACGCTAGTTCGTCATCAACGCGTGACTCAGGGCGTGAGGATCCAGCAGAAGAACGTTTGGCTGCCCAATCTAGTCCGACATCAAGACTTGACGAGGACGTGAGGATGTCAGGAGAGGCTGTGTTAGATATCACCACCGAAGCCGACGTACACGCCTAACTACCCCACCGCGCTGGGCGCTATAAAAACGATCGACAAACGCCGGTTCGTTCTCTGCGTCTTTGGATACCGTGCGGAACAGATGTGATGCCTGCTTGATTCTAATTTACGTATTAATCTTTACTTTGGTTAATTTTGATTTTCGCTTAAGATAAATTTATTTTTGTGAAGTATAATTAAATTGTGTTTGGTATGTATATATTTTTTTAATTAAAACTGCTCCTGATACGTAATAATATATAAATCAAAGAACAAATGTAATGCGCCATGGAACTTGATAAAATGCAATAAGAACATAAATAATTACGTCAAAAAATTGAGCACAATAACAAAGTTGTTGATGAACCATTCGGTATTGCCTCTACTTTTAATGACTTTTTTATAATTTGACAAATGAAAATAACAATAAAAATAATTTCTACAATATTAATACAATTCAGACTATGACAAACACCATGTTCTTATTTCCAACAGACAGCTATGAATATCTGAAAATTTCTTCAAATTTAAAAATACTAACTCTGTGGGCTATGATAATATTCCACATTTATCATTAAATGTACTAAAGATATTATCGCGCCAATTCTCAGTTACTTGTTAACTTTATCCTATATTAAAGGCGAATTTCTAGGTAAATTAAAAACCACAGTTGTCAAGCCGTTACCAAAATTAGACAATACAGTAAGTCTTGATAACTAAAGACCTATCGCATTAGTGGGAGTATTTTCTAAGATTTTTGAAAAACCTATGCATGTCAGAATAGGTAACTTTATTAATGCACTCGACATTCTAGATACTAACTAAAACAGTTTTCAAAAAGGAAAGTCCACAGCTCTGACAAATTTCAACCTAATTAAAAAAATACAAAATTATACAGATAAATTTTTGTAGTTGTAATTATATTCATAGATATGAGTAAGACTTTTGATTTTGTAATGCTTCCAGATAATGTGAAAAGAATGGTCTCAGGGGTAAATAAATAAAACCCCTAAATAAAACAGCGTATAATTCCGAAGAAAGAGCAAAAAACACAGGCGTACCTCAAGGCAGCGTCTTGGGCCCTTTGCTCTTTCTTTTCTACATTAATGACCTTCCAAAAAGCACCAAATATTGCTATTCCTTATTCGCCGACGATCTCGCTGTAGTGATACCAAATACATTTAATACAAAATATGAATATAATTCTGAAATTAACACATGTTTATCTGACATTACTAATTGGCTAAATAACATTAATTTGAAATTAAATGTAAATAAAACAAAATAAATACAGTTTCATAATCAAAGAAATAATGAACAGGTGATTTGATAGTTCAGCACAATAGCCAAATTATTAACGAAAGTAATGAAATGTATTTCTGGGAATTACACTAGATAACCATTGTACCTGGAAACCACATATTAAAAAGTGTGTAAAAGGTTAACAACTTTTCTTACACTTTATGGCGACTAGCTAATACAGCAGATGAGAAAACGGCCTTGCTGGCTTACCAATGATATGTGATTTTAAATCTGAGATACGGCATCATAACATGGGGTAACTCAGTAGACACTACAAAAGTATTTATTGTCCAGAAGCAATTTATTCGAGCTATTTACAATCTGTCCCCACGACAAGTTGTAAAGGCTACTTAAAAAATTAAATGGTTAACTTTGTCATGCATATATGTTTATGAAATGTGCCTATTTGTAAAAACCCATTTATACCTTTTTGTAAAACGCTGTGATACCTAAAATTAAATGTATTTAAAATTAGATTCTTCCAGTTTTTATTAGAAAAATGTTATTATACAGTTACGGAGTACTTAACAGAAACAATATGAGCCTTGTATTTATATTTTTATTACTGAATAATGGTTGTGATTTGCATAATTTTATTTTTAATTATTGACATTAATTTTCATCTCTTTTATTTTTGACATCTTGTAATTTTAATTGTAATTTTTTGAAAAATATGCATGTGTAAAAATACTAAAAGTGTGATTCTTATTATTATTTTTTTATATATAAAAATGGAGTTCCTGACTAATTCACTGACTCATCAACGCCGAGGCGAAACCCTTGAACCTAGAAAGCTGAAATTTTGCAAAGACGTTACGTTTGTAATTTTCACGAAAGATAAGAAAGGATTTTTTGTAATTCAACCCCTAAGAGGGTGAAAAGGGGATGGACAGTTTGTATGGAGCGGAAATATTTGTACAAGTTAGTGACTTGAAACTTTGTACAGATACTCTCTATTAGAATCCAAAAAAAGTAATTTCCGCGTTTTCAATTCCACTCCTTAAAGGGAGTAATGGGGGGTCAAAAGTATTTCTTGAACTAAAAGTTGAATTGTTAAGAAATTGTTTTTATTAAGTGAGCTGCTTTACACTTTCTAAATATACTCTAAATCAAGACGTCAAAAAAGTAGTTTGAGCGTTTTTCAAAATTCCACCTTTAGGGGGCTGAAAAGGGGGTTGACAGTTTGTATAGAGCAGAAATATTTTTTGAAGTTAGTGACTTGAAACTTTGTACAGATACTCTCTATTAGAATCTAAATAAGGCAATTTCAGCGCTTTCAAAAATTCCACTCTTAACCCGTTGAGGCCCAGACGGTTGAATTCAGCCATGCGCGTTACGGCAACAAGTATAGTTAAAGTCAAAGTCAAAATCTTTTTATTCCGTAAAAATGGCTACATTAGTTTGGAATCGTCACAATTTTTTCCCCTACCGTGCAGTTCATGACTAGGTGAGCACTGATAAAAATACTGCCAAAAAACTCAGGCATCCCTGTTTTGGTATCCAAACAAATTTACATAATTTATTAATTACATTACAATTAGATCGATTCAATCCCAGGCATTTTTATCATTAATATAGTCAGATACTTTATACTGCCCTGCTACACAATTTGGCTTTAATAGTAGTTTTAAATTTGATTATTGACAATTTTCTTATATTGCTGGGAAGTTTGTTATAGAACCGTATACATTGCCCCATAAAAGAATTACTTATTTTGTGGAGACGGCTTGCATGTAACACAAGATTATGCTTATATCTAGTATTTATGTTATGAGTATCACTCTTTTTACAAAATGAGTCTTTCCGTCTAATAGTTTTCACTGCATAGGCTGCAGAACTTAGTTTTCCTGATAATTTTTCAATTTGTGGGCCCCATTGTAGTTTGGAGTCAATTGTTATAGCCAAGAACACAGTTGTCTCCACAGGGGCTAAATTAGTTCCATTAACATGTACATTGGTAGTCACCTGTCTTACATTAGGTGGTCTTTTTATCATTTAAAAGCAGATTATTAACATTAATACATTTTTATCAGTGCTCACCTAGTCATGAACTGCACGGTAGGGAAAAAAATTGTGACGATTCCAAACAAATGTAGCCATTTTTACGGAATAAAAAGATTTTGACTTTGACTTTGACTTTGACTTTGACTTAAACCAATGCATAACTTTAGAGAGAGCATTGTTAACTTCGTCATAATTACCTAACTGTCTATTAATTTTGAATGTCAAAGAGGTATCATCCGCAAACAATACAATCTCATGTTTATCCTTTACATAATAAGCTAAGACATTTATATATACTAAAAATAAGAATGGACCTAGAATTGACCCCTGTGGGACTCCCATAACTACAGGGGACCCCGAAGATCCTATTGCCCAGATAAGAAGACAGAAGTTCGAGAGCCTTGTTCCTGATACCGTAGTGGTGTAATTTTCTGACAAGAGTGTCATGGTGCACGCATAATGGGCCTCAATGAATTAAAGGGTGTAATGTGGATCTAAAGTATTTCTTGAACTAAAAGTTTAATTGTTAAGATTTTTTTTTTTAAGTGAGCTGCTTTAGACTTTGTAAATATACTGTCAATCAAGACGTCAGAAAAGTAATTTGAGCGTTTTTCAAAATTCCACCTTTAGGGGGCTGAAAAGGGGGTTGACAGTTTGCATGGAGCAGAAATATTTTTTGAAGTTAGTGTCTTGAAACTTTGTACAGAGACTCTCTATTAGAATCCAAAAGAGCGATTTCCGCGTTTTCGAAAATTCCACCCCTTAAAGGGTGTAACGGGGATCAAAAGTATTTCTTGAAATAAAAGTTGAACTGTTAAGGATTTTTTTTTAAAGTGAGCTACTTTAGACTTTGTAACTATACTTTCAATCAAGACATCAAAAAAGTAACTTCAGCGTTTTTCAAAATTCCATCCATAGGGGACTGAAAATGGGGTTAACGCTTTGTATAGAATAGAAATATTTTTTGAAGTTAGTAACTTGAAACTCTGTATAGATACTCACTATTAGAATTTAAAAAAATGGTTTCTGCGTTTTCAAAAATTCCACCCCTTAAAGTGTGTAATGGAAGTCAAAATTATTTCTTGAATTAAAAGTTGAACTGTTAAGAAATTGTTGTTTTAAAGTGAGCTATTTTAGACTTTGTAAATATACTTTCAATCAAGACGTCAAAAAAGTAATTTCAGCGATTTTCAAAATTCCACCCTTAGAAGGCTGAAAAGGGGGTTGACAGTTTGTATGGAGTAGAAATATGTTTTGAAGTTGATAACTTGAAACTTTGTACAGATACTCTCTATTAGAAACCAAAAAAGTGGTTTCAGCGTTTTTAAAAATTCCACGTCTGAAAGTATGTAATGGGGGTCAAAAGTATGTCTTGAATTAAAGAATAGAATAGAATATCCTAACAGTTGAACTGTTAAGGGATTGATTTTTTTCAAAATGAACTAAGTACTTTAGGCTTGGTAAACAAGCAAGACGTCAAAAAAGTAATTTCAGCGTTTTCAAACCCTTAGGTGGCTGAAAAGGGGGTTGATACTTTGTATGGAGTAGAAATATCTTTTAAAGTTAGTGACTTTATACAGTTATGTTTTTAAAATAGGCAATGTTGTGTATTTAATAAAGAGGTGCTTTGAGTGTTCAGTCAATATCAAATGGTTAATGAAAACCGAATAGATCGTGACATATCTTCATTACTACACAAATACTTGAAACTTTGTACAGATACTCTCTATTAGAAACCAAAAAAGTGGTTTCAGCGTTTTTAAAAATTCCACGTCTGAAAGTATATAATGGGGGTCAAAAGTATGTCTTGAATTAAAGAATAGAATAGAATATCCTAACAGTTGAACTGTTAAAGGATTGATTTTTTTCAAAATGAACTAAGTACTTTAGGCTTGGTAAACAAGCAAGACGTCAAAAAAGTAATTTAAGCGTTTTCAAACCCTTAGGTGACTGAAAAGGGGGTTGATACTTTGTATGGAGTAGAAATATCTTTTAAAGTTAGTGACTTTATACAGTTATGTTTTTAAAATAGGCAATGTTGTGTATTTAATAAAGAGGTGCTTTGAGTGTTCAGTCAATATCAAATGGTTAATGAAAACCGAATAGATCGTGACATATCTTCATTACTACACAAATAAGAATATTTGGTAGGTACTTTTACTAACTATATAATGCTGACTGTACCAAAAAATAAAAAGTAAAATAAAAATAAGTTGAACTGCCCAAATTCCAAAATCTACGCGTGCGAAGCCGCGGGCATAAGCTAGTTATTAATAATTCCACCGTATGTAACATTGTAACCACTTTTTAACGCAAATAAAATATATTCTATTCAGATATAAAGGAGTATTGTACTCACAGTACACTTGTTCTCGTCGTCCCCTTCGTCCATGTCCTTTAAGGTGACTGTGTACTGCGGGTTCTTCCAGAAGCTCTCGGGGAAATTCCTGCTACCGCCAGCTGTAACACCTACAATACGATTCCACTTATTAAAATGGCTCTATCCGTAGTGTTTTACGGACCGTATGATTGTATGCAGGAGCGACAACTCTGTGGGTGCTCGGGGCTTCCAGCATCCACGGGAGGTAAATAGTAGGTGCGGAGCACCCATGACGCTAAACCTCATAATATAACTAAAATAATCCCCATTTCATTATTTGTCATTTAGGTCGCGCTTGCTCGCTTACTAGAACGTGTGCGGCGCGTCCTAAAGTGTTTTCAGTTCCCATCAAATACTTTTGATGTAGAGCTGCTTTTTAACTTTTATTGCTTTTGGAATAATAAAACTATAACAGAACGACCGACTGTTAATCATAACTTTATAGTTAGTATACTAATTTCTTTAAATTATAAATACAGTTATTTAAATACATTATCTATTGTTTTCAGCTAACACGTGCACATTTTCTTTTGTAACTAAGTCAACCATCTCCGCCGCCTGCACGATCCCCGTCGCACTCGTACGGCACGCGGGCATGCACACAAACAGACGCACCCACTATTTAGCTAATATAGCAATAAATATTTTTTTGAACGCGTTGTGTGCCCGTTGCGTTCGTTTTGTTGTTACGATAAATTTATAGTTTCATTTCGATGGATAAAGTTGTTTGCATTCAATGAAATTGGTTTTTCATCATAAAGTAACGCTTTAGAAAGGTTTAAAAAGCATGAAATGGCAGACATTAGCCGATTTTATGTTTTTCATAAAGCCAATTTGTAACGTGACGTCGATGTACACACCATGTTATCAAAAAGTAAACTTGAAGATATGAAAACAGCTAGATCCGCTCTTTTAAAAATGATTTCTACTTTTCGCTTTTTAATGACAGGAGGCGTGACTATAAGGCGGCGAGCATTCAAATTACAGTCCGTTATTGAAGCTGCGATCAGAGGATGTTCCCGAGGTAAACTCGTGGCTCCAGCGTAGCAAATATAAATGGTTGTCACATGATGTTAGTAACATCGAACCTACATGAACATGGTACAATTTTAAGTAACGAAGTATTGAGTAAAAAATAAGGCTAAGGCTGATATTGCTAATCATGAATAAGTCACATTCTGCTTTCGTTATGTGGACTCGAAACTAATATGAATGAAACATTTTTCGGACTGTATGAAGCGACATCAACAACATCTGAAACTTTATTTAAAAAGTTAAATGACGTACGAAGAAGATTCGACATAAATATCAAGAAATGTAGCGGTATATGTACAGATGGCGCAGCTAATATTAGTGGAGCGCATACCTGCCTTAACCCTTCGAAACCCGGGTGGTCGAATACGACCGCGAAATGTATGGGAAAACGTATATAACGGGTTCTGACTGCTCAAGGCACTGGTTCAAGGGCGGTTCATGTGCATTGTATCGCTCATTCCTTAACCTGGTAGTTCGAGAGACAATGAAAGAAGTGTCTGCAATAAGAGATTTTTTAATATTAATGAGAGAGCTCATTGTCTTCGTACGCGGTTCACCTAAACGCCAAGCTTATTTTGAATCACTACAGGCAGCTGATGATGCACAAAATCGTTCACTGCCTCCATTTTGTTCAATAAGATGGTGTAGTCGAATATCTTCGTTAAAAACTATTCTTAACATTTAAATGGTGGAAGCCGATCCAAATCAAACAACCTAGGAGTCAGCGGCATGGTTTAACGTTACCTTGCCTACAATATTGACTCATTTGCATCAAATCAATAAGACAAAAATGGATGCCTCATGATGTGACTGAACTGCAGGAAGAAACGCTTGTTGAAACTTGTGTTGACTTGTTGAATCGGTACAGAAATGAAGAAATATTGGATCAAATTGTGACATGGGACAAAAAGTGGATTCTTTACGATAACTGTAAGCGACAAATGCAATGGCTGACCCCAGGTCAAACGCCGCAACAGTGCTCTAAAGCAAAGTTTACCAATAAATAGGTAATGGTAACTGTTTGGTGGTCTCTTCATGGCGTTTTTCACTATAGCTTTCTCAGGTCTGGTCAAGCAATAACAGCAGATGTTTACTGTGCTGAACTTCGAATAATGATGGCGAAACTGCATTTAGAAACCATACGTGATCATCCGTACTCGCCAGACCTTGCTCCAACGGACTACCATTTTTTTCGTGATTTGGACAATTTTCTACGAGGTAAAAAATTTCTTCCCACACAGTTTGTCGAATCCCCAGATCCCCAGAGTTCTATCTCAAATGCCTAAATAAACTTCCAATAAGATGGCAGCAATGTAAAGTAGTGAGAGTAAATATTTTGATTAAATAAATATACACACATCTTACATCTTAGAAACAAATGAGTTTTTAGTACAAATCGGCCATTTCATACTTTAACCCCTAATATTTTGGAATTACATGAACCTAGAACTCCAAAAATACGAAGAATACCTAAAAAGATAGACAACTCTTTAACTGAACTTCACGAATTTTCCACACCAGCTGACTTTTAACGAAAAATTTATTTTGAAGTGTTAGATAAAGTCGTAGAATGTATTTATTGAACGGCGCTTTACTAAAATGCTATTACACAATGATACAATCAGCAATATGTAAAAGTGTTTCTCTGCTTTACGGAGAATAAAAACTTATTTAAGGAGTACTATGACCCAGCATAGACTAAATAATCACATGGTTGTGCATGTAGATGATTTAGACCTAGAAAACATGAATATAGCTGAAGTTCGTCAAAATACGTTTGCTTTGAATAAATAATGTTGTAAATAGTTTTTAAAATGTTCTTCCTTAAAAAAGTTTATTATGTCTAGCTATAGGTACATATTAATATTATTAAAGTTTTTAGTTAATATAGTTAAGTCAGAGTTATTTTATTAGTTAATCACTAACGGCGAACTTTGTTATTGATAGTTTAATTCTATTGTAAAACAAAATTTATCTATAACTTTAGGAAACGTTTGATTGAATACCTTTAGCAACCCTGCAGATGCCACTGCTATTTAATGCAATAAATATGTTAATCGTTTCTGTTCTTTTATCCCAAATTATCTACATTAAATACCAACGTATTTAATGTAGATAAAAAAAACGGACGCTTATGTCCAGCAGTGAGCAGTGTCTTTCAGCTGAAATAATGATGATGTACCAAGTCATCAAAAGAGCATGAGCACCCACGACATTTTCTAGAAGTCGCCGCCCCTGCTTGTATGCCTCTCGACGTTGTGTAAAAAAAGCCATCAAGTGCGAGTTCGAATCGCGCACCGTGGGCCGCCACCGCAATATCAAATACTCAGGTCTGTAATCCCTTCGAGCAGTAAAAAAATCTAACTTCTTAGTCAACGTAATCAAAAGATACGGCCGTTTACGCCTCATTTATGTGCATATTTCGGCAATTGTAAAGGAATCAAAACCTATAGGGTACTTCTCGTTGACCCAGAACCATGAAATTTGGCAAGAAGGAATGTCATGTAGTAAAATAAAAGAAAAAAAAATCCGAAAGCCGTAAATTTGTATTTACATCACAAAAAAAAATTGTGAAAATAATTTGAGAAAATATTTTTTACGACACCCTCGGTGCGCAAGCCGGACTCGCACTTGACGGCTTTTTCACCAGTTAACAAGCCTGGTCACACGTCGCTGAACACTAGATTAAGCCATTCCCAAAACATCAGTAAACATCATCGTCCAAACGTTAATGCCGGTCGCGTCCTACGGAGTGCAGGGTACGGACCCACACACACGCGCACATCCATGAAATTACATTTCGAAAGACATGTGACCGAAGACCTTACCTAAGAAAGGCCTGATTTTGCCCCTGGTTTGTGAAGATCGGACGGCAGTCGCTCCATGTCAACATTAATATCTTCGCCAAATCCTTTAAGTAGCCGACCCCGCCAAAACATCAGTAAACATACGAGTATATAGCAAATGTTTTAAAAAGATGTTTTGTAGCGTGATGAAAATTAGAATAATATTTACTAGTATTTTTTTTTTATGTTTGTAATAAATAAAAATTTTATTGATTTAAAAAATTCTGTCATGCATAGATAGCTACATTATCAGCGAGTACCATACACTATATTTTAATTTAAAAATTAGAAGTCCCTACGTAAATTGCTATAACGTAACTCAGGGTATGGAAAAATTCATTTAAGTCATTATTTGGCGTGCGTTGCGAAAACTATTGGTACTCGTAAATACATAAAATAATGTACTACATGTTTATAGTACTCATCAATACTCACAAAAAAGTCCGCTAGGCCACTTGCCTAACTATTATAGTTAAGGCACTATAACCCTTTTTTGTTAGGGTTCCGTACCCAAAGGGTAAATCGGAACCCTATTACTGAGACTCCGCTATCCGTCCGTCCGTCCGTCTGTCACCAGGCTGTATCTCATGAACCGTGATAGTTAGACAGTTGAAATTTTCACAGATGATGTATTTCTGTTGCCGCTATAACAACAAATACTAAAAAATGAAATAAAATAAATATTTAAGGGGGCTCCCATACAACAAACGTGATTTTTTTTTGCTCGTTTTTGCTTGATATTGATAACGGCAACAGGTAGACGCTTGAAATATTCACAGAATATTTAGTTATATATTTACTTTGAGAATAAATAATTAAATTAAAATAAAACAAATATTTAAGAGGGGCTCCCATACAACAAACGTGATTTTTTGCCGTTTTTATAGATATTGGTACGGAACCCTTCGTGCGCGAGTCCGACTCGCACTTGACCGATTTTTTCATGTGGTCAATTAAAGTACGGGTAGAAACAAAAGATGACATTCACATCATGATATTAATCCTTATCCAACAAAATTGTTTGTATATCTTGTTACCTATATCCCATTTGTACAGTCTTTTCTAATTCGTCTATATAACTGTATACCATGCGAGGCCGGGCCGGTCCGCTAGTTATTATAAACCTTCCTAGTTATTAACCCTAGCCCCAATTTTTTTTTAACCAAATTTACATACCTTTGACCCACTCTCCCTCGAAGACCGACATCTCCCATTTCTTAAAGCAGCCTTCGGGACACTCCTCGGGGTCTAGGGAGTGGGGGTCTAAATTGCAAATCTCCACACTGAAATTTATAAAAATAACAATTATACGCAATTCGAGTGCTCAATTCCCTACATTCTCAAAAAAAAAAAATATAAGCGTATTATGCACTGCCTATTTTGCAATATCTGAATGCTATATGAACCGTTGCCCGCATTGCAGTTTTTTTTATACACTTTGGGAGGTATACAAGCATACGGCCCACATGATGGGTAACCGTAATTTATTAAAGCTTGCCATACAGGATGTATCGTTAACGTGTTGTCATCCCCGCTGTTAACATAGTAGAAACGCATATTTCGTTACAAATTTTCATTTTCAAAATAAATCATTTTCTCTATTCTGACAACCCTAACTCATAATTTAGATTTTACGAAAATAATTATCTGTTTTAAGTGTAGGTATTACATTATTTAAGTAGGTACCGGAAATCGAGCGAGGTCCAGAAACCAACGCACAAAGCGGACATTGACACATTTCGTACGCGTAATCATAGTACCCACAAACAAATTTGATTTTACTATGACGTAACTGATGCTCGACACGTAAACAGCTGACTTGTGGTTGAATATAAGACGTTTTCTATGAAACATTTTGATAAGCTGTAACTCGAAAACGGCTAATCTATATCTATACTATTATTATAAAGAGGAAAGATTTGTATGTATGTTATGAATAAACTCAAAAACTACTGGGCCGAATTCAAAAATTCTTTCGCCATTAGAATGCTACAATATAAATGATTAACATAGGCTATAAAATATTTTGAAAATAGTTAGGGATCCGTATGAAAACTTCGATAATGTGTAAAAAAGATACTAAAAAATCCTTATACCGCGTACGCTGCTGAAACTATTGACAATAGAGCAAAGTAATGTACTACAGTTTTATAGAGGACATCAATATCTACAAAAAAGTCCGCGATATCTTTTTCGTGGAGGAAAGCCGCGACAAACTTGTGTCTGAAATGGATGGTACTCTGGCTAAAGTATATATATTCTTTATTGCACACAAATAACATGGCAAAACCATGTTGACATGGTATGCCAGAGGATAAACAGGTTTGTGTTCGCTCTGTACCGACTAACTAAATTAGCCAGCTCTAAGACCGCTCTGATGGCATACCATGGGCATGTTGGATCTATACTGAGGTATGGACTGATTCTGTGGGGAAACTCGACACACATCAATCGTGTCTTCATTCTACAAAAGAGATGCATAAGATCTATTTGCGGTGTCGGACAGATGAAATCATGTAGACCCCTCTTTAAAGATTTAAAGATTCTTACACTGCCTTCCCTTTACATTTTTGAAATTTTAACGTTCACTAAGAAAAATGCTCAGCTATTCACAAAAAAACATGATGACTGTAATGGTGGGGGTGAAGTAAGGTACCCGTGTAAGCTATCTGTTCCCCCAGCAGCCACAACTTGTTTTATTAGAAACAGTTATAGTATGTGCGTTAAACTATTTAATTTACTTCCGAATCACATTCAAAATTTACAATTTAATGTTTTTAAAAGAATTATTCTTGGAATTTTAATTGACAACTGCTTTTACGAAGTGAATGAATTTATAAATTACTGCCGTGACGGTCACATAAAACGAATTGTAATTGAATTTTGACATGTTGAATTGAGTTACCAAAAATATCATTCAAATTGATTATTCATAATTATTTAAGTCGACATTATGACCATACTTGTATATATTTTTAATACTCAAATAATAGCATGACGACGAAATGTTTGCACATCGATAGAACGATAAAACATGCATGTTCACCAATTAAATACATAAGATCTGAAAATGTACCTACCATGTTTTATGCAAATAAATATTTATTATTATTATAATAAAACAAAATTATAAGTGTCACATATAGTGTACAAAGGCGAGCTTATCTCTCCAAGAGATTTCTTCCAGCCAACCGTAATCAACGTGGAAACATATTGTAAAAGGGTTACGACAATTATATGTGCAAATTAAAACCTGATACTTACAGTAAAAAAAAACAAAATTCTAAAATACAAATGTAAGAAAAACACGCCTTTGCGCCTGCGGCGCATCCACGCCTCCAGGACCGGGCGCAGCGCATCTGCAACGCGGACTCCATACCGCGGCTGCGCCAGGTCCTCCCCCCACCTCCGCATCATCTCTGAATGCCCTCGCCGGCGACACCGCCCCACCTCCTCCAACGTGGGGCGCTCGCCGAGGCTCCTCCTTTCCGCAACAAACACGTACACCTCGGCGAGCGCCACCGCCACTATCTCCCAGGGCGGGTCGCCAGCAAGGGCGGTCGCGGTCGTCCAAGCAACCGTCTGGTACCCCCTTATCGCTCTCTGCGCTATGACCCGCTGCGCTCTGCGCAGCTGAACCTTTCCGTTCCGAGCGCAGAGGGCGTCCGCCCATATGGGGGCACCGTACGTGGCCATACTCCGGCAGGTACCGGAGTACAGCCGCCTGCACGCGGCGCTGGGCCCGCCCAAATTGGGCAGGAGGCGACCCAGCGCCGCCGCAGCTCTGATGATCTTCGGTCCCAATCGCTCGAAGTGGGGGCCGAAGGTCCATCTCCCGTCAAGGGTGAGGCCCAGGTACATCATCTGGGCACTCACCCTGATCCTCTGTCCTCCTATTTGGAGGTGTGCTCCGGGGGGAGGGCCCCGTCTGCCGGTCCCGCGGAAGAGGAGGGCTTCGGTTTTCTCCAATCGGACCCGAAGCCCAAGCCTCTCTATACGGCTGATCACCAGTCCCACCCCGACTTCGGCCAGCCGCGCCGCCTCCACGAAGGTCTTACCCCGGGATGTGACAAGGGTGTCATCTGCGTAACAGATGTCACTCATCCCGGGGAGGAGACGGCCCCGCAGGACCCAGTCGTACGCGAGGTCCCACAGGATGGGGCCCAGAACGGACCCCTGTGGGACACCGCACCCGACGGGCCTCCTCACCATCTGGCCACTCGCGTCCTCGTAGCACACCTCCTTGTCCTCTAGGTATGCCTTCAAGAGTCTCCCCAAGTACGGAGGCACCCCAAAGTATTTGAGGGCCTCCAGGATGGTACTGTACGCTTACTTTGGGGCTAGATGGCGCTGTGTAATTTGTCCGACAATATTTATTATTATTATTATATTTTATTTTTATTCACGGGTATTATCCCGGTCATTTGATAGGCGTGCGCGGGGATATGGATCCAACGCGTAGAGGTCCTTTTAAGAAGATTCATGTTATGTTGTACACCCACCGAGACCCGCTCCTAAAAATATCGATAGAACCATATATCTATGAGCAGGTCACGGCAGGTATTGGGACTATTGCGAATGTGTAGGAAATGATTAGTCTATTGTAATGAGGTCTGGAGGGATTATTGGTAATGGGTTATTGCAGAAGTGGGACGGACACCTGCCATAACTATCATATCTGACTGTTATTTTTGGCAGGCGGTGGCTCGCCACTCACTAGATGGACCCCCGAAATGCCAGAGAAAGTCGGCCGGGGGCAACACCGGTGTGAGTGACTCAGGGGTGTTGAGAGGTGTGCTGCGCTTTCTCCGAAGTTACTCGCGGCGTTATGCCCTTTAACACTTCCACCCCTGGAGTATATCACCTGCTAGAGCAATATACTCTATCGACTCCTCTCTGGACGGCCAATGAAGGCAAGCCAGAGCTGAGAGTCCTGCGGGCCTTCTTGGATTTCCACTCCGACCGACGAAGACACGCCGGAGACGAAGGCCCTGATCGACTCTCTGGAGCACTCGGGTACCCGTGGTGTCGTTACGCACCAACAGCTCGCCACAAGCTGCCCTGCGGGGTTATTATTATTATTATTACTGTGGGGGAGGCTGTTGAAGGCATTGGCGATGTCCAGCGACACCGCCACCACCACGTCTCCCTCGCGCTCCGCATCCTCCGTCTCCGACCTTAGGCGCCTTATGGCGTCGACGGTCGACCGTCTGGCCCGGAACCCGAACTGGGCATCCGAGAGGCCCGGTCCCGGGCCATTCTCCAAATGCTGAGCGAGGCGGGAGGCAACAACCCTTTCCAGGGCTTTGCCCGCCTCGTTCAGCAGAACGACTGGTCGAACCGCCGACCCCGAGTCCGGGGGCCGATCTCCCTTCAACAGAAGGCAGAGCCGGCCCACCCTGAAGGGTCCCGGGCAGCACCCCGACCGCAAGCAGCAGTTAAGGAGCTCCCGGAACCTGTCTCCGAGGTACACGAGGGCTAGGGCTAGCACCCTTCCGTGCACCCCGTCCGTTCGAGCAGCTTCTTCGCTGCCGTCATAGGGCAGCGCATCAGGGCGGAACTGGAGTTCCGCCAGTCCGAGCGGATTTCGCCCACCCGGACCTGCTCGGGGGCGCAGCCCCCCTCGCGAGCGACCGCAACCTGTACCCGCTGTACTGTGGCGGCGTCGTCCAGCCCGGTGATCCGGAACTCCGCGCACTTCACCGGTCTGGATACCTCCACGACGCTGGACAAGGCAGCCGTCAACTTGGCTGCCAGGGCGTCTGCCTTCTCATGGCTGGAGGATCCGGGGACCTCGATGAGCCTCGCTCCGGTCGCAGACTTGCGAATCCGGATCGAGCCGATCCCCAGCTCCCCCAGATTGACCTCCTGCTCGGCCTTTAGCAGGGCCGAGGCATACGTTGCTCCCCCAGTGGCTGCCTCCGGTCGTAACTTTAAAATTACGGCCGTGGAGCCGGGGAGCACCACTTTAGCCTTACGGCCCTCCTCCCTGCCTGCAGGAGCAGGAGGTGCTGACGCCCTGGTAGGCGGCGCGGGTGCCGCGGTTTTCCGCGGCCTGCGACGGACACGACAGCTCCTTCTGGACCTCAGTGGTCCCTGCCGCTGCCGACGGGGTCACCGCGGCCGGTTTCCCCTTTGCACTGCGGGCGGGACCTGCTTTGGTGGCCGATCTTGTCTGAGGGCGCACCTCGAGCTCGGCCGGCGCCTTCTGCGGCTTAGGTGCCGGTCGTCGCGCGCCCTCAATGGCCGCCCTCGCGGCCTTAGCCACAGCGGAGCTGTCGCCCGCTAATGGCGGACGGGCGACAGCCGGAGGAGGCAGGCGCGACTCAAGCTCGGCGAGCCGCCCATCCACCAAGTTGCCGATGAGTCGTGCGATACTGCTCTCCAGAGCCTGAATATCGCCGGGGCTCATCGGCCCCTGCGTCCTCCTCTCGCTGCGGAGCTCCTGGAACTCCCGGCGGTGCGCTTTAACCTCCTTCCTCAGGGAGGCCACCTCCCGCTGGAGCCGGGCGTTATCGGCTCGGAGGCGGTGGGTCTCCTCCGCCTCCGTTCGCACCACCAGGGCCTCCAGGATCTCTCGGATCCCGCCTGCCGCCCTCGCAATCTTCGCGGCGTGGCCCCCCCTGAGGCTCGCCGACTTCCCCGTGAGGTCGAGGATGACTGACAGCATCTCCTCGCCCCTCATCATGAGGTCATCGGCGCCCCCCTCCGTTGGGTCCGCCGCTTTCCCCTCAGGGCTTCTCCCTTCGGGGCTCTCCTTCTCCGCCTCGGGGCTCACCCCCTCGGCGCTTCCGGCCACTGCCATGCTCTTCGTACCCTTAAGGGCCCGCTTCTCCAGGAGCGCCTGGAAGGCCGCCTGGAAGGCCGCCTCCTTGGCCTCCTCCTCCCGCTCCTTAAGCTGCCGGCGGGCCCTGGCAAGGCTGGGAGCGATGCCACCCCTCTTTAAGTAGGCACCTTCGCCCGCTCATCGGGCGTCTCGGTTTCTGAGCCGGAGAACAATCTCTTCCGGCCCAGCTCCGTTTCCGAGAGGGTGGTAACCGACATATTGTCGGTCTCCTCCCCTCCGCCACACTCGCTCTCCACTCTCACCGACTGTGGCTCCTCCGGGAGACCACTCTTACCGGGACCCTTCGGCCCCGACCTCTCGGCTCCCCCCGGTAGTATACCCAGATCGCGGCACAGATCGTCGCATCGCGACAGCGCCACATACGCCAATCTCTCTCCCCCGCTCTTCTTCTCCATTTCGTTTGAATTCAACGAATCGCCCACAAGTATAGTATATCCAGATTTAGTCACCACCCACCGGCCACTGCGTTACCGCGCACCAGGTGAGATGGGTCCAGGGCAGACGACGAGGACGTACTGGAAAACACTTGGGGCCTGCTAAAAACCTGGATAGCACATAGTTGGCGATTTATAGCCTTAATTGCTTCATCAGTTTCGATAGTTGAGAAATGACTGTAAATCTGTAAGTCGTCTGCATATAGGTGGAAGGGTGAAGAGAGAACTTTGGATATTTCATTTATAAAAATAGAAAATAGAAGTGAAGATAAGATACCGCCCTGCGGCACACCTGCAATAAGATCAATCCACTCCGACGATCTCTCATCGAGTTTGATGCATTGCTGGCGACCGCGAAGATAAAAGTCGAACCATGCCATCACAGAGGGAGAAAAGTTAATTGAGCGAAGTATACCTAAGAGAATATCAAAATCGACTGAATTGAATGCATTGCTAAAGTCTAATAATATAATTATGGAGAGTTTTTTATTGTCCATTGCGTAACGAATATCATCCGTGACATTTAGCAACGCAGTGACTGTACTGTGGTTGGGACGAAAGCCTGATTGGTAAGGGCTGAGAAGATTGTTACGAGAAAGATATGTGTGAAGTTGTTTATGGACAGCACTTTCGAGAACCTTTGACAGTAAAGGAAGTATAGAAATAGGACGATATTGAGAAAAAGACGACGGATTAGTCGTCTTAGGAAGAGGAATAACTTGAGCCATTTTCCATGCAGTCGGGAACACGTTGTGAGTAAGAGAAAAAATTATTATATGTGTGATCACCGGAACAACAAGGGCAATGATTGGTGTTAACATATCACGACTCAAGCCATCGCTGCCCACAGCTTTTGTAGAAATAGAGATAATGCTTTTTTTAATTTCTTCCTCTGTGACTTTGCGAAAAACAAATGAATCACTTGCGGGTGAAGAATGTTGTGAAAGAGTATGTAAAGTAGACAATTTTGTTGCCGTATCAATTAAAATTGGAGGAGTAGAAAAATGTTTATTTAAAGAGTTAAGATCAATATGACAAATATGTGGCGGAGGCATATTATCAATAGAGGAGTGAATATAGTGGCGTTTTGCATTCCTGCACATCCTATTGCAGACATTACGTAATTTTTTATATGTCTGAATATTAATTTCCGAAGGATCTTTTTTCAGTTTGGACTTTGCTTTGTCTCGTTTTGTCATAACCTTCTTAATCGATGAGGACAACCATGGTGCTGGCAAGTGTTTTACCCTAACAGGTCTCAAAGGGGCATGTTTATCGAAAAGCGATGTTAAGGTAGAATTTCACAAACATTCCACTTTATAATCTACGCATGCATGCACGCATAATACACTCAAGTCACTTTGTAACACTAAAGATAAAATCCCGCCCAATAAAAAATCCGGCGTCTATAAGCTGTTCTGCGATGAATGTGAACACGTTTATATCGGTCAAACGGGACGTAACTTTATAACAATCGCCCAGAAAGGTCACACTTCGCTGAGCATCTCATAGACAAAGGACATAACTTATCCCCCACTAATACATATCAAATTTTACACACCATAGACAAAGGTTTAAAACTAAATATTAGGGAACAATTAGAAATTAATAAACATAAAAATTCTAAAATTACTCTCATGAACAAACAGACTGACGTAAACCATTCCCCACTATTAAATATCTTTTCGCTCACACCATCCACCCCCACCCTCAATTCAATATAAGGGACGGCACTGCGATGGATTTGTCACTTGTAGCATGTTATTCTTACGATTAACGTCTACAACGCCTGATGATGAACGCGGACGACCGCAGCAGCCGAGGCAGAGACTACCGGAGCAGCCATGGCAGCGTCGGCATGATGCACGCACTAACAGTAGTGGGTGGGTGCCGGCCGGCGCTAGGCCGCATGAACTAATTGGTGGCGGAAGCACACAAAGCAGGTTGGATCAAATTGCATGTAAATCCTAAGCTTACACACGGTATTGAACCCTTAAGTTTAAGGAGAGACTTTGCCTCCCTTTGTGTGTTCTACCGATTCTACAACGGGTTGTGTTCTGAAGAGTTGTTCGAAATGATGCCGACAGCTAGTTTTTATAACCGCACCGCTCGCCGACGGCGGGGAGTTCACCCTCACACGCTTGAACCGCAATGGTCGCGTACGGTGCGGTTCCAGAGAAGTTTTCTTCCGAGAACACTGAAGCTGTGGAATGAGCTCCCAGCCGAGGTTTTTCCAAGGGACTACAGCAAGGAGTTCTTCAAGAAATGCGTGAAGAGGTTTTTAGAGGGTCGGCAACGTATGAGTGACGCCTCTGGTGTTGCAAATGACCATAGGCTACGGTGACTGTTTAACATCAGGCAGGCCGTATGCTTGATTGCCACCTTAGTGGTATAAAAAAACCATATGTCTAACTATTAAAATTACGTCACAATAACTACTTTTTCATGTTAAAATATGCTATAGTAACGCCGGTACAAACTAGGCCACATTATTCGTACCTTGGTATTAATCCTTATCCAAATAAATCATTTCGTAAAAAAGACAGTTTCAATGCCTTTAGGTTACTCTTTGAATTAACGAAATCGGACATTCCATTCCAAAGATATTACGGATTTTGTTCTGTGTTTCAATCCCTTGCTTGCGACACTGGCGGCCACGGCGCGTGGCAGCGGGCGCGCGGCAGCGGCTATGAGATAGGTACCCGCGCGGCTCATTTGCGCGCTACCGACATTGTATGTTTTGACTTTTTCATACCACATTTTTTCTGTTCCAGTTAAAAAGTTATTTTCAGAAAAGCGTGCCTCAAATCATCACCTTTGTGGCAATCAATTGAAACTCTCAATTTGCGCACGAATATGAGAGCACGTTTAAGTAATGACGGCAACGACAATTTCTCACAAAAATTACTTAAACTTGGAAGCGGAAAATTACCATCTCCAATTGCACATAGCCTCCAAGTATTATTGGATAATGAATTGGCTCAAACTGTTCACAGTCGAGAAATCCTTATGGAGACAATCTATCCCGACATCGAACGTCTTACAGAAAGAAATTTCGATTGGCTCTATTCGAGGGCGATCGTCTCACCGTAAAACAGCTCAGTAAATGAGATAAACAAAATGATCATTGAAAAAGTACCAGGTGATTTTAAATGGTACAAATCTATTGATAACGTGTGCAACATCGAAGATACAGTGCACTATCTACAAGAATTTTTAAATTCTCTCTATCCCGCCGGCTTGCCACCACACGAACTGAAATTAAAAGTAGTTACTCCCATTATGCTGTTGAGAAATTTAAGCCCTCCCAATATGTGTAATGGCACAAGGCTTTTGATAAACGAATTACGAGACAATCTGATTATAGCAACAATCATCACAGGTCCCACGGCCGGACAGCTAGCTCACATTCCGCGGATCCCGATGATACCAACAGATTTGCCCATGTCTTTTAAAAGGTTACAGTTTCCTGTAAAGGTATCATTTACCCTTATAATAAATAAATCCCAGGGACAAACTTTCTCGATCTTTGGCATCGACCTAAGAGAAAAATGCTTTTCTCATAGCCAATTATATGTTGCACTTTCTCGAGTAGGATTCCTAAAAATCAATATATTTTGTTGCCATCTACGAATACCACAGCCAATATACGTAGTATACAGCCTTAAGGTAGACATATTGGAAACTAAAAAAGTAAAACCTATTAAATTAAATTAATATAAAGTCTCGAAATATACGTAATATATATTAAAATAAATGTAAAAATAAAACTAAAAACAATATAAATAAATAAAAATAAACTTTCCGATTGTAATTATGGTTATGGATAAAAACTAATAAAAAATTAAATACCACTAAGTAAGTACCACTTAAAGTAATTTGTCTGAAAAAAAAGCTACTTAAGAAAAACTATTTAAAAAACTCTCTAAAGATACATTTACTTTTCGTTTATCCCAAAATGTTTAAAAAATAAATGTCCACCAGTGCGAAGCCGGGACGGGCCGCTAGTAAATATTAAAAGCATAGTTTTTTTGGGAAAAATGTCGTGTAACATATGCACAATCTGTCTTTTTCTTCGTGTCGTTCGTGAATTTCCACGGTGTTTATTATATACATTCTGTGTACTAAGTATCGGGAATTTGTCAATAAAACGAAAAATACAAATTATTCATCTAAATTTATTTTATCGCCTTCAAAGTAGGCCCCATCGCTTGCAATACAACATCTCCACCGCTTCACCCAGTCTTCCATACATTTTTCATAGGCTATTTGCGGTATGGCCTTTAGCTCATTCAGCGAATTTTCTTTTATGGCTTCTATCGACTCAAAACGTTTTCCTCGAAGTGGTAATTTTAACTTGGGAAATAAAAAAAAGTCAGACGGAGCCATATCAGGTGAATACGGTGCTTGGTCGAGAACTTTTGTTGAATTTTTCGCTAAAAACTCTTTCACTATAATGGCTGTGTGTGATGGTGCATTATCATGGTGCAGCATCCATGAGTTGTGTTGCCACAAATCTGGACGTTTTCGGCGGATACTCTCACGCAAACGCTTCATGACGCCTAAATAATATTCTTTATTCACTGTTTCTCCCTCTGGAAGGAATTCGGAGTGAACCACACCACGGTAGTCAAAAAAAACTGTCAGCATCACCTTGATTTTGGAGCGACTTTGCCGCGGTTTTTTGGGTTTCGGCTCGTTTTCGAGACGCCATTCTGAAGACTGTTGGCTTGTTTGCATGTCGTACTCATAAACCCATGTCTCGTCGCCAGTTATTATACGTTTCATAAAGGTCGGATCCGTAGAAGCTCGGGAAACCATGTCTTCAGCGACATGCTTTCGCTGCGCTTTTTGAACAAAATTGAGCTCTTTTGGAACTAGTCGAGCGGCGACGCGTTTCATGCCTAAAATGTCAATGAGAATGTTGTGGACGGACTTAAAAGATATGTTCACCTCACTAGCCAACTCTCTCAGACTCATACGTCGATTTTCGAGCACTAGCTTCTTGATTCTGTCGATGTTTTCTCTGGTCGTAGCGGTTGAAGGTCTACCAGAACGAGGCAAGTCTACTACTACTTCTCGGCCTTCTTTAAAAGCCTTATACCATTCATAAGCCCTTGTTTTCGATATACACGATTCGCCGTAGGTATTTCGCAACATTTTTAGTGATTCACCACATGAAATATCATTTGAAACACAAAATTTAAGGCACACTCTTTGTTCAACAATATTTTCCATTGTAAAAATCGCCGAGGACTCAAAACTATGACCAACAAAAAGTGTAGTTTAAAACAAATTAAATGACAGATCCCGCTCAAATTTTGCGCGCTAAATCAGTACAGTGCTACCAACATGCAGTAAAAAAATTAGAACGACCTCTTTTACGCGGGTCTTTTTATTGACATATTCCCGATACTTTTTACACAGAGTAGTATATACGAGTATTACAGTTTAATGTAATATAGTCAGTATCACAGTACAATAATAATGATGATGTCAAGGGATAAAATAAAATGTTCCTTCCAGACATCTTTATCAGTGAGATGTTCATGAATTCTATAATAAGCCTTTTAACAAAGAATATTTTAATGTGCCTTATGATAATTTCAGGCGCGCAAATGTTTGTCCTGGAACGAACCCACGAGCTATGATGTTAGATTGTAGCCGTTGCTAACTTGACCTTCTGGCTCTTCAAAAATATAATATATTTTTGTATAATAATGAAGTCGAAGCACTGCAAGTTATTTTGTAGTACTGTTTTAGATGAGAAATGGTTTATTTATTTTATTAGTTTGTTTATTTACGAGTCGGACTCGCGCACGAAGGGTTCCGTACCAATATCTATAAAAATTTTACCTACCATGAGAAATGGTCGACGAAGTCCTTGAAAGACATCCAGAATTCGCCGTCGTCGTCGTAGGTTAGCCCCAGCTCCTCTTTCAGCGACTCAGGAATGGACCGCCACTCGGGCGATCTGAAATCAAGTGCAAAAATAAAAAAAAACCTCGCAAACGCCCGGCGCCATTTTTCCATCACTAGCATACAATGCAAGACAATCAAAACACCATAAGCATAATCTCAAACTGTTATTGTGAACCTTATTTTACATACAACGTTGACAGACAAACAATAATTCGACTAGAGATGTGCCGAGTAGGTACTCGGTCACTGCTCGATACTCGGCGCGCTCGGTTCGTTTTCCAGTACCCGTACTCGGCCGGGTAACTCGCTTAAGGCGACACCTCGATCGTGAAGCTTTAAAATGGCTCCGCCCAATCACCCCGCGCCCCTCAAGTGACACTCTACGCTCGATTTGTAAAATTTGAAATTAGCGCCTAATAGGTAACCTGGGGTCAACGTATAGTCAATGCAAACGAACAGAAAAACTACGGAGTCGCGTCACACCTAAAAAAAATTATAATATCAATATTTAATAAAAAAATATTGATTTAATTATTATTTAGCTTTATACATACTGAACCAAACATATTTATTTAAGCTAGACGGAAAACAATAGTAATAATAGTAATAAAAAACTACAGAAACGTATTCACTTTTAAAAGTTTATTGAAAGAGAAATCAATGACATCGTTTTATGTTTATATCTCTACAAGTTAACATGTCTCGGTATCTATGTTGTTCTTACTTAGGTCTCGTTCAGTGGCGCCCTCATTGAATAAAAAATAGCATAGCATAGCATAGCATAGAAGATAAACATTATGAAATCCTATGTTGCATTTATTACGAAGATAGTAAAGTATTTTTACGTCATTAAACCAACACTCAAAATATTCCACTATCGTTGTTAAAGCAAAAGTGCTAAAAGAGGCCGTTTTTGGCAATTATGCCTATAACAACGAAAGCAAAACATTTCAATTGTTGGTTTAATGACGTAAAAGTACGTTATTGTATTTGTAACACACGCAACACAGGACTTTAAAATGTTTATCTTCCACGCTATGATACGATTTTTTATTCAATGAGGGCGCCACTGGATGGCATGTATCCCTCTTAAGAAGAATGAAACACCAGCTACATAATACAACATTGTTTATCGAGAGGCTAAAGCGGGCCATTTGTTGATTCGGGCACATATGTTCGAGTGTCATAGTGGCTGATAGTCAAAGTCAAAGTCAAAGTCAAAATCTTTTTATTCCGTAAAAATGGCTACATTTGTTTGGAATCGTCACAATTTTTTTCCCTACCGTGCAGTTCATGACTAGGTGAGCACTGATAAAAATACTGCCAAAAAACTCAGGCATCCCTCTTTTGGTATCCAAACAAATTTACATAATTTATTAATTACATTACAATTGGATCGACTCAATCCCAGGCATTTTTATCATTAATATAGTCAGATGCTTTATAATATGCCCTGCTACACAATTTGGCTTTAATAGTAGTTTTAAATTTGTTTATTGACAATTCTCTTATATTGCTGGGAAGTTTGTTATAGAACCGTATACATTGCCCCATAAAAGAATTACTTATTTTGTGGAGACGGCTTGCATGTAACACAAGATTATGCTTATATCTAGTATTTATATTATGAGTATCACTCTTTTTACAAAATGAGTCTATGTTTTTATGGACATACAAAAGATTTTCATATATATATTGCGATGCGACTGTTAAAATATTTATTTCTTTGAATTTTTCTTTAAGGCTCTCCCGGGGACCAAGTTTGTAGATAGCTCTTATGGCTCTCTTTTGCAATAAAAAGATGGTGTTAATGTCCGCGGAGTTACCCCAAAGAAGAATTCCATATGACATAATACTATGAAAGTAGCTGAAATAAACTATTCTAGCCGTATCAACATCAGTGAGCCGTCTAATAGTTTTCACTGCATAGGCTGCAGAACTTAGTTTTCCTGATAATTTTTCAATTTGTGGGCCCCATTGTAGTTTGGAGTCAATTGTTATACCCAAGAACACAGTTGTCTCCACAGGGGCTAAATTAGTTCCATTAACATTGACATTGGTAGTCACCTGTCTTACATTAGGTGTTGAGAACTTAATTACTTTTGTCTTTTTATCATTTAAAAGCAGATTATTAACATTAAACCAATGCATAACTTTAGAGAGAGCATCGTTAACTTCGTCATAATTATCTAACTGTCTATTAATTTTGAATGTCAAAGAGGTATCATCCGCAAACAATACAATCTCATGTTTATCCTTTACATAATAAGGTAAGTCATTTATATATACTAAAAATAAGAATGGACCTAGAATTGACCCCTGTGGGACTCCCATAACTACAGGGGACCCCGAAGATCTCTTACCATTAACATCGACCTTCTGTATCCTATTGCCCAGATAAGAAGACAGAAGTTCGAGAGCCTTGTTCCTGATACCGTAGTGGTGTAATTTTCTGACAAGAGTGTCATGGTGCACGCAGTCAAACGCTTTAGACAGATCACAGAAAATTCCCAAGGCATCTTGCGAACCTTCCCATGCCGCGAATATACTTTTAAGCAAATGAATCCCTGCGTCTATAGTTGAACAACCTCTCGTAAATCCGAACTGTCTCCTATGAAGCAAATTATGTGTATTGAAATGTCTGAGCAACTGGCTAAGCATTAGTTTTTCAAAAATTTTACTGAGAATGGGCAGTATGGAAACAGGTCGAAAATTCGAAGGGTCCGAACTATCACCAGATTTAAATAATGGAATGATTTTACTATGTTTCATCAAGTCAGGAAATACACCAGATGCCACACAACAATTGAAAATTGTAGCTAAATGTGGAGCGATTGAAATAATAATAGAAGATATGGTTTTGACAGATAGACCCCACAGATCTTTAGTGTTTTTCATATTTATTGATTTAAAAGCGTTCAAAACATCTTTTGGGCTTACAGCTGAAAATTCAAATATTGTGTCGCATTCTACCACGCTCTGTTTGAGAACCAGTTCAGCAGCTATAGAAGAAGACCTAAGATTTCTCGTAGTAATAAGAGGAATGTTAGAAAAATATTTTTCAAATTCAGTTGCAATTTCTACATCATTTTTGATATCTATATCATTTATCGTTAACTGAAAGTCGCGACTACGAACTTTCGCTCTCGATAGCGCCGAGTAAACACAGGATTTTTTTATTTCGAATAAATAAGAGAAATAAAATTATCAGATTGAATTAGAGAAAGTATTCCCGCTATTACTACTAGTTTTTATATAATTTTCGCAACACATTAACATAATGTGACCTCCCGGATTTTTTTTCTTTACAAAGAAGTTAAGGGCTATAACTTATAACACACACTTTAGCCCCTCTACGTTATACCTTTAATGCTATTTTTTTAGAGCACGAAGAGTAAACATTTTATTACAAGCTTTTAGCAACTTTTAGTGCATAAAATGGTATACGGCATCTACACAACTTTCACGCGTCATACCTAACATCGACGAATATATCATTCAGGTATCTACTGAAAGATTGCGTACCTAAATGATAAAGAAATTGTATATTTTGATCATTAAATGTAAATTTAACCTTTACCAAAAATTTATCAAGCACTTGGAATCCAATCAGCGAAATGTGAAAAAAACACAACCAATATTTTAGGGTATCCTTCGAAAGAATAAATTATAATGATTCATTTCATCTAATGATATAGATTTATAAATTTATGGAAAATATTTAGATTTAACATTCAATTATCACTAAGATTTTAAAAATTGCTGTTTTTGATCCTAACCGTTATGTAGCTAAATAAATTGATAAAATTATAATTTATAAAATTATTTTTTATTCCTTGAGCCTCTTTAATAAGCACAAATCTTGATTTGGTGCCTTCACCACCAGACTACATTCAAGCTATTTCACGTAATATATATAACCGCTATGAATAAACAAACGTCTTGAAGTACTCGTTTATCCTTGGCGCTAATTTTGGATTGGGATTGCAACAAACATATTTTTAAAGAGTAAATAGCTCTAGCCATCCACCTTGCTTGATGCATCGCCAGGATCCAGGAGGTCTGATTTTAATTTTTTCTTCATTATCTCCTCCTAGGAATATAATGGATAGTTCAATTACTTCCCGATAATCGTCACGTACAATGTTTTTTTGTAATTCTTGATTATAAAATATCAACAATTCTTTTATTATTGTATTACCAAAATGTTGTGTGACAATATCGGTGTACGATTGAATAGCAGCAGGATTAATAGTTTTCCAGTCGTCTCTAAATTTTTTGAACATTGGGATATCAGGGCTGCTTGTGACTTGGTGGATTTTTGATTCGATTTGACACAGCTTTACCTTGATCCTGGCCGGAAGAGCTCTCTAGTTTGGGTACAGCCAGAAGTTGTTCATTTTCTCTAAATGAAATTAAAATTGGCAGGCGTTCTTCTTTAGGGCTTCTCACGTCCAGACCAGGTAACAATTTCCCATTCCAGTAAACGGTCACCATTTTAGACATATTATTTTGAAAATCTGATTTTATAGATTCCGCTCTATCTTTTCTACTCTGAGTGCTAATGCGTTGATAGACGATTTGTTTATCGGTAAATCATCACAGCTAAAATCTAGTGCTTCTACTACAGCCCGGTGTATATAGACAGAATCCCTTATGCTTAATTGAGATCTATATAAATCTGCAACTAACATAGGCGTGATAAAGTCTTCCTTCCTCGTAACACATTTGGTCATGTCTTTTTTTCTCTTCTTTTAATTTTCTCTGTTTGGTCCTTTCTTCTTTTTCGGCTAACTTTTTTTTGTGCGCCTGCTAAACATCCTGAATTATTTATATAAATATTTTGTCTTCTTCTATTGTAATCCGTTCTAAAGCATCAGCGTGTGCTATATCGAATAAACTATCAAAATTATTTTGAAAGTCCTCACGGCGCTTGTAAACATCTTGTATTTTTTTGGAAATTTTTTGCAACTCCCTCCGGGTGAAGATTCACAAGTTATTTTACACAGTTAGGTATATCTCTGGTAGGGATCCTAGCTTTTTCCCTAAATATAATACACTCTCGAATGACTAGGTATGCGCTTTCACTAACAGTCAATTTACCTTCGCGAATTTTATAAAAAAGTACAGGAAGAACGTGACGGTTAGACTGTAATTTTGCGCCTATTATTTGATAATTTACGTCTCCAACTAAGAAAATACTTAATTTATTGCTTCTCAATTCCAGTGCCATCTTATAAAAGTTAAAACATTACGTATTAATCACGAGAATAACTGACATTCAAAATTAATAGACGGTTAGGTAATTATGACGAAGTTAACGATGCTCTCACTAAAGTTATTCCTTGGTTTAGTGTTAATAATCTGCTTTTAAATGATAAAAAGACTAAAGTAATTAAGTTCTCAACACCTAATGTAAGACAGGTGGCTACCAATGTACATGTTAATGGAACTAATTTAGCCTCTGTGGAGACAACTGTGTTCTTGGGTATAACAATTGACTCCAGACTACAAAGGGGCCCACAAATTGAAAAATTATCAGGAAAACTAAGTTCTGCAGCTTATGCAGTGAAAACTATTAGACGGCTCACTGATATTGCTACGGCTAGAATAGTTTATTTCAGCTACTTTCATAGTATTATGTCATATGGAATTCTTCTTTGGGGTAACTCCGCGGATATTAACACCATCTTTTTATTGCAAAAGAGAGCCATAAGAGCTATCTACAAACTTGGTCCCCGGGAGAGCCTTAGAGAAAAATTCAAAGAAATAAATATTTTAACAGTCGCATCGCAATATATCTATGAAAATCTTTTGTATGTCCATAAAAAACATAGACTCATTTTGTAAAAAGAGTGATACTCATAGCATAAATACTAGATATAAGCATAATCTTGTGTTATATGCAAGCCGTCTCCACAAAACAAGTAATTATTTTATGGGGCAATGTATACGGTTCTATAACAAACTTCCCAGCAATATAAGAGATTTGTCAATAAACAAATTTAAAACTACTATTAAAGCCAAATTGTGTAGCAGGGCATATTATAAAGTATCTGACTATATTAATGATAAAAATGCCTGGGAGTGAGTCGATCCAATTATAATGTAATTAACAAAATATGTAAATTTGTTTGGATACCAAAAGAGGGATGCCTGAGTTTTTTGGCAGTATTTTTATCAGTGCTCACCTACTCATAAACTGCACGGTAGGGAAAAAAATTGTGACGATTCCAAACAAATGTAGCCATTTTTACGGAATAAAAAGATTTTGACTTTGAATTTGAACAAATGAATACCGCGAGTACGTGCGGCACTGCCGCGCAACTTGTATGAACATGTTTCGATGTAATTCGGCACGGATTATCGTAATCCAAATAAGTTAAAAATTAATTTCCGAGTGTTTTAAAAGCAAATGAACAAAACTAAGACATATGCGTTAGAAAATAAAAACTTTGAAAAATAAGGGACATCCTAATATACATATATACAAATAGATTTTATAATCTATTCATATTTAAAAAAAACATGTGACAAATGATTTTCTTGCTGTTTCATAACTTTAACTTCAGTATAATGACATTTATTGTATTTTACTTATGTATACTCTGTGTTTTGTATTGTTGTACGTTTCCTTGTTATTTATTAAACTCTCAAGAAGAAAGAACCAGGACCATCTCTGATGTTGCAAAATAAATCTAATCCGTACAATAGTTCAATACTAACCACAATGTATAGAATAGATGATTTTTTTGTGTTTTCAGTGTTGGTTCATAGTAAATATTATTTGTTTTCACGAGTACCATGGGTATAAGTATACTATCTATCTATATCTTCACGCTAAATCCCTCGTGAGCGCCACATGACTCGGTACTTACACACCTCGCTCGCTTCTTTAACATGAAACATACCGAGTTTTTTTAAAAACTATCAAAATATACTATTTTACTAGTAATTATTTTAATACAAAAAAAAAAAAAAACCACTGGTTTTCTATCTTCTGATTGGATAAATTTCCAACGTAAACTAACCTTCACCTACGTACAATGTCTAAGTCGGAGTTCGGTGAGCTTATAATGGTTACTATGAGTTTGTCGTCCCGTATGACACTTACGTTAAAGTAGCATATAAATCGAGTAGTGATTCTTCTAGTGGAATATGTTTATTTAGTAAGTTTCTCCTAAAAAACAAAACAGCAAAAATATTCTATTTTATAAGTTTTTATTTTAATACAAAGAAATAAAGAGTCTCCACTGGTTGCTATGTGCTGAGAGCGCGAACCTTATTGGTATAAATTTCCAACGTAACCTGACCTCCACCGACGTACAACTTCTAAGTCGGAGTTCGGTCAGATTATAATGGACATAATAGGAGTTTGACGTCCTATATAGGTACGCGGTCAGCCTGTGGATAATGTATACCAATTATCAAATGTTACTGTTTATTCCTGCAAAAAATAACTCTTATTTAATGCAGTTTTATATAGAGTTATTAAGTAAGCAAAATGAAAAAAAAGTTTGAAGAGGAATTAAATAGCTTGGGCCAACCATACCTAGGAACTGTTCTAAAAACTAGAAATATGTCTACACAATGTTATTATAATATGTTTAATGAATATAATAATTAAAAAAAATAAATACCTTGTCTTGTTCGCCTCCGCCATTCTACGAACATTTTCTTTGTATTTTTATTCTATATATTTTCTTTTTAGTGTTCCCCATTATTACACACAGTACAACAGTATAATAAATATATATAAACCTATAATATTATTTACTACTTATATCTAATAATAATACACTTACGCTAAATACTATAATATTGAATATTTACAACTATTAATTATAAAAACTTCGGTGTCGCGATGTAAATGGAGCGAGCTCGAGCAGACAGTCGACATAGGTCTCACCTCGAAGCGGGCTGCAGCCGGACTGGCTGGATGTAGTTAGTCAACGCGTTTATAATCCTCATTACCGCACAATAAGGTCGAAAACACGTAGCACCCAAGACGAATGTGATCGCTTAGAAATTGTCAGAAACTTAAAATATTTTTAAAAAATTTCATGTTTCACTTATCAAAATATGCAGCAACCATATTATAAACATAGATATTACTAATAGATTTAAGTAATTTTGAAGCGTATAAACAGAACAACTTCGTTGTAATTTCAAAAATAATGAATTTCAGGAGGTGTTTTCGAAAGTAATTATTATCGAATCAATTTTACACAATCGCGTATTTGAGCAAGCAAATTCAAGATAAAGAAATGAAGTTATTTATATTAAAATCTTAGATCCGTCAGTTTAGTCATTAGCCTATACTATTCGATGAAAGTTGGTCTAATTTTTTCGATGTGTCGCCTTAAGCGCGAGTGTGCGTGTGTGTTTGAGTTTGAGTTTAAGAGCCTGCGCACACAGAGAGCGGTCAGAGTTCTGCGTTCTAGTGACCGTTGACCGCCCAAGAGTTCCAACGCACACAAGCGGCGTGCAAATTCTCGCGTTCTACATAGTTTCTTTTGGGTCTTTGCACATGCAACATGCCACTAGAAAGTTCGTCATCCGATGAAGAATTATTATGGAGCTCTTGTGGAGCTTAGCAGCTTCTAAAAAGAAAAGGAAGTATTGGGTGCACCCATTTAACACAACGCGAGAAGAACAAGGCGAATTCAGTAATATTTTTCAGGATTTACTTAAAGATGAACAACGATTCTATATTTATTTTCGAATGTCGATTAATAGTATGCGTATGCAATTCGGGACGAATATATCGCTTATTTTAATCAATAGGTAGGTGTATATATACCAGTTGTCAATATTAGACTGACATCAATGATTGAAATATAATTATTACAACTAGTGATGTTTTACTAAACTTTATAGTTTTTATTACGTAAATCGTATAATAAACTCCTTTCCCTAACCAATTCAATCAACTTTTCCGTGTTTGCTAACTCAGACATCCCGGCGTTCCGGCGTTCTCCGTCTCGGCGGGAAAAGAACTCTTGGAACGCGACGGTCCGCTTTGACCGCCGCGGTCAGACAGTCCGCTGTGTGCGTTGTTGTTATAGACTCGGTACATTCTAATGAACGCGGAACTCGGAACTCCTGACCGCTGCCTGTGTGCGCGGGCTCTTAGAGATTTTACCACATACATGATAGCACCTTTATACTGACAAATAAAGCAATTCGTGCTAAATTATTCCCTAACCATTCTAAAATATTAAAAAATGCACAACGTTAATGTTCAAGTTTTCACTTCTGCTGGCACTCCCGGAGTGCAACCCTTTTTTTGTAAATACTACGTCGGGAGGCATACGAGCATACGGCCCACCTGATGTACATCGGGTACCGTAGCTTATTAAGGCGACACCTCGATCGTGAAGCTTTAAAATGGCTCCGCCCAATCACCCCGCGCCCCTCAAGTGACACTCTACGCTCGATTTGTAAAATTTGAAATTAGCGCCTAATAGGTAACCTGGGGTCAACGTATAGTCAATGCAAACGAACAGAAAAGCTACGGAGTCGCGTCACACATAAAAAAAATTATAATATCAATATTTAATAAAAAATATTGATTTAATTATTATTTAGCTTTATACATACTGAACCAAACATATTTATTTAAGCTAGACGGAAAACAATAGTAATAATAGTAATATTTTTATATATATCTATCGATATTTTTAGGAGCGGGTCCCGGTGGGTGTACAACATAACATGAATCTTCTTAAAAGGGCCTCTACGTGTTGGATCTATATCCCCGCGCACGCCTATTAAATGACCGGGATAATACCCGTGAATAAAAATAAATAGTAATAAAAAACTACAGAAACGTATTCACTTTTAAAAGTTTATTGAAAGAGAAATCAATGACATCGTTTTATGTTTATATCTCTACAAGTTAACATGTCTCGGTATCTATGTTGTTCTTACTTAGGTCTCGTTCAGTGGCGCCCTCATTGAATAAAAAATCATATCATAGCATAGAAGATAAACATTATGAAATCCTATGTTTCATTTATTACGAAGATAGTAAAGTATTTTTACGTCATTAAACCAACACTCAAAATATTCCACTATCGTTGTTATAAGCAAAAGTGCTAAAAGAGGCCGTTTTTGGCAATTATGCCTATAACAACGAAAGCAAAACATTTCAATTGTTGGTTTAATGACGTAAAAGTACGTTATTGTATTTGTAACACACGCAACACAGGACTTTATAATGTTTATCTTCCACGCTATGATACGATATTTTATTCCTTGAGGCGCCACTGGATGGCATGTATCCCCCTTAAGAAGAATGAAACACCAGCTACATAATACAACATTGTTTATCGAGAGGCTAAAGCGGGCCATTTGTTGATTCGGGCACATATGTTCGAGTGTCATAATGGCTGATAGCGCCGAGTAAACACAGGATTTTTTTATTTCGAATAAATAAGAGAAATAAAATTATCAGATTGAATTAGAGAAAGTATTCCCGCTATTACTACTAGTTTTTATATAATTTTCGCAACACATTAACATAATGTGACCTCCAGGATTTTTTTTCTTTACAAAGAAGTTAAGGGCTATAACTTATAACACACACTTTAGCCCCTCTACGTTATACCTTTAATGCTATTTTTTAGAGCACGAAGAGTAAACATTTTATTACAAGCTTTTAGCAACTTTTAGTGCATAAAATGGTATACGGCATCTACACAACTTTCACGCGTCATACCTAACATCGACGAATATATCATTCAGGTATCTACTGAAAGATTGCGTACCTAAATGATAAAGAAATTGTATATTTTGATCATTAAATGTAAATTTAACCTTTACCAAAACTTTATCAAGCACTTGGAATCCAATCAGCGAAATGTGAAATAAACACAACCAATATTTTAGGGTATCCTTCGAAAGAATAAATTATAATGATTAATTTCATCTAATGATATAGATTTATAAATTTATGGAAAATATTTAGATTTAACATTCAATTATCACTAAGATTTTAAAAATTGCTGTTTTTGACCCTAACCGTTATGTAGCTAAATAAATTGATAAAATTATAATTTATAAAATTAATTTTTATTCCTTGAGCCTCTTTAATAAGCACACTCTTTAATAATCTTGATTTGGTGCCTTCACCACCAGACTACATTCAAGCTATTTCACGTAATATATATAACCGCTATGAATAAACAAACGTCTTGAAGTACTCGTTTATCCTTGGCGCTAATTTTGGATTGGGATTGCAACAAACATATTTTTAAAGAGTAAATAGCTCTAGCCATCCACCTTGCTTGATGCATCGCCAGGATCCAGGAGGTCTGATTTTAATTTTTTTCTCATTATCTCCTCCTAGGAATATAATGGATAGTTCAATTACTTCCCGATAATCGTCACGTACAATGTTTTTTTGTAATTCTTGATTATAAAATATCAACAATTCTTTTATTATTGTATTACCAAAATGTTGTGTGACAATATCGGTGTACGATTGAATAGCAGCAGGATTAATAGTTTTCCAGTCGTCTCTAAATTTTTTGAACATTGGGATATCAGGGCTGCTTGTGACTTGGTGGATTTTTGATTCGATTTGACACAGCTTTACCTTGATCCTGGCCGGAAGAGCTCTCTAGTTTGGGTACAGCCAGAAGTTGTTCATTTTCTCTAAATGAAATTAAAATTGGCAGGCGTTCTTCTTTAGGGCTTCTCACGTCCAGACCAGGTAACAATTTCCCATTCCAGTAAACGGTCACCATTTTAGACATATTATTTTGAAAATCTGATTTTATAGATTCCGCTCTATGTTTTCTACTCTGAGTGCTAATGCGTTGATAGACGATTTGTTTATCGGTAAATCATCACAGCTAAAATCTAGTGCTTCTACTACAGCCCGGTGTATATAGACAGAATCCCTTATGCTTAATTGAGATCTATCTAAATCTGCAACTAACATAGGCGTGATAAAGTCTTCCTTCCTCGTAACACATTTGGTCATGTCTTTTTTTCTCTTCTTTTAATTTTCTCTGTTTGGTCCTTTCTTCTTTTTCGGCTAACTTTTTTTTGTGCGCCTGCTAAACATCCTGAATAATTTATATAAATATTTTGTCTTCTATTGTAATCCGTTCTAAAGCATCAGCGTGTGCTATATCGAATAAACTATCTAAATTATTTTGAAAGTCCTCACGGCGCATGTAAACATCTTGTATTTTTTTGGAAATTTTTTGCAACTCCCTCCTGGTGAAGATTCACAAGTTATTTTACACAGTTAGGTATATCTCTGGTAGGGATCCTAGCTTTTTCCCTAAATATAATACACTCTCGAATGACTAGGTATGCGCTTTCACTAACAGTCAATTTAACTTCGCGAATTTTATAAAAAAGTACAGGAAGACATGACGGTTAGACTGTAATTTTGCGCCTATTATTTAATAATTTACGTCTCCAACTAAGAAAATACTTGATTTATTGCTTCTCAAATCCAGTGCCATCTTATAAAAGTTAAAACATTACGTATTAATCACGAGAATAACTGACATTCAAAATTAATAGACGGTTAGGTAATTATGCCGAAGTTAACGATGCTCTCACTAAAGTTATTATTTGGTTTAGTGTTAATAATCTGCTTTTAAATGATAAAAAGACTAAAGTAATTAAGTTCTCAACACCTAATGTAAGACAGGTGGCTACCAATGTACATGTTAATGGAACTAATTTAGCCTCTGTGGAGACAACTGTGTTCTTGGGTATAACAATTGACTCCAGACTACAAAGGGGCCCACAAATTGAAAAATTATCAGGAAAACTAAGTTCTGCAGCTTATGCAGTGAAAACTGTTAGACGGCTCACTGATATTGATACGGCTAGAATAGTTTATTTCAGCTACTTTCATAGTATTATGTCATATGGAATTCTTCTTTGGGGTAACTCCGCGGATATTAACACCATCTTTTTATTGCAAAAGAGAGCCATAAGAGCTATCTACAAACTTGGTCCCCGGGAGAGCCTTAGAGAAAAAATCAAAGAAATAAATATTTTAACAGTCGCATCGCAATATATCTATGAAAATCTTTTGTATGTCCATAAAAACATAGACTCATTTTGTAAAAAGAGTGATACTCATAGCATAAATACTAGATATAAGCATAATCTTGTGTTATATGCAAGCCGTCTCCACAAAACAAGTAATTATTTTATGGGGCAATGTATACGGTTCTATAACAAACTTCCCAGCAATATAAGAGATTTGTCAATAAACAAATTTAAAACTACTATTAAAGCCAAATTGTGTAGCAGGGCATATTATAAAGTATCTGACTTTATTAATGATAAAAATGCCTGGGAGTGAGTCGATCCAATTATAATGTAATTAACAAAATATGTAAATTTGTTTGGATACCAAAAGAGGGATGCCTGAGTTTTTTGGCAGTATTTTTATCAGTGCTCACCTACTCATAAACTGCACGGTAGGGAAAAAAATTGTGACGATTCCAAACAAATGTAGCCATTTTTACGGAATAAAAAGATTTTGACTTTGAATTTGAACAAATGAATACCGCGAGTACGTGCGGCACTGCCGCGCAACTTGTATGAACATGTTTCGATGTAATTCGGCACGGATTATCGTAATCCAAATAAGTTAAAAATTCATTTCCGAGTGTTTTAAAAGCAAATGAACAAAACTAAGACATATGCTTTAGAAAATAAAAACTTTGAAAAATAAGGGACACCCTAATATACATATATACAAATAGATTTTATAATCTATTCATATTTAAAAAAAACATGTGACAAATGATTTTCTTGCTGTTTCATAACTTTAACTTCAGTATAATGACATTTATTGTATTTTACTTATGTATACTCTGTGTTTTGTATTGTTGTACGTTTCCTTGTTATTTATTAAACTCTTAAGAAGAAAGAACCAGGACCATCTCTGATGTTGCAAAATAAATCTAATCCGTACAATAGTTCAATACTAACCACAATGTATAGAATAGATGATTTTTTTGTGTTTTCAGTGTTGGTTCATAGTAAATATTATTTGTTTTCACGAGTACCATGGGTATAAGTATACTATCTATCTATATCTTCACGCTAAATCCCTCGTGAGCGCCACATGACTCGGTACTTACACACCTCGCTCGCTTCTTTAACATGAAACATACCGAGTTTTTTTAAAAACTATCAAAATATACTATTTTACTAGTAATTATTTTAATACAAAAAAAAAAAAAACCACTGGTTTTCTATCTTCTGATTGGATAAATTTCCAACGTAAACTAACCTTCACCTACGTACAATGTCTAAGTCGGAGTTCGGTGAGCTTATAATGGTTACTATGAGTTTGTCGTCCCGTATGACACTTACGTTAAAGTAGCATATAAATCGAGTAGTGATTCTTCTAGTGGAATATGTTTATTTAGTAAGTTTCTCCTAAAAAACAAAACAGCAAAAATATTCTATTTTATAAGTTTTTATTTTAATACAAAGAAATAAAGAGTCTCCACTGGTTGCTATGTGCTGAGAGCGCGAACCTTATTGGTATAAATTTCCAACGTAACCTGACCTCCACCGACGTACAACTTCTAAGTCGGAGTTCGGTCAGATTATAATGGACATAATAGGAGTTTGACGTCCTATATAGGTACGCGGTCAGCCTGTGGATAATGTATACCAATTATCAAATGTTACTGTTTATTCCTGCAAAAAATAACTCTTATTTAATGCAGTTTTATATAGAGTTATTAAGTAAGCAAAATGAAAAAAAAGTTTGAAGAGGAATTAAATAGCTTGGGCCAACCATACCTAGGAACTGTTCTAAAAACTAGAAATATGTCTACACAATGTTATTATAATATGTTTAATGAATATAATAATTAAAAAAAATAAATACCTTGTCTTGTTCGCCTCCGCCATTCTACGAACATTTTCTTTGTATTTTTATTCTATATATTTTCTTTTTAGTGTTCCCCATTATTACACACAGTACAACAGTATAATAAATATATATAAACCTATAATATTATTTACTACTTATATCTAATAATAATACACTTACGCTAAATACTATAATATTGAATATTTACAACTATTAATTATAAAAACTTCGGTGTCGCGATGTAAATGGAGCGAGCTCGAGCAGACAGTCGACATAGGTCTCACCTCGAAGCGGGCTGCAGCCGGACTGGCTGGATGTAGTTAGTCAACGCGTTTATAATCCTCATTACCGCACAATAAGGTCGAAAACACGTAGCACCCAAGACGAATGTGATCGCTTAGAAATTGTCAGAAACTTAAAATATTTTTAAAAAATTTCATGTTTCACTTATCAAAATATGCAGCAACCATATTATAAACATAGATATTACTAATAGATTTAAGTAATTTTGAAGCGTATAAACAGAACAACTTCGTTGTAATTTCAAAAATAATGAATTTCAGGAGGTGTTTTCGAAAGTAACTATTATCGAATCAATTTTACACAATCGCGTATTTGAGCAAGCAAATTCAAGATAAAGAAATGAAGTTATTTATATTAAAATCTTAGATCCGTCAGTTTAGTCATTAACCTATACTATTCGATGAAAGTTGGTCTAATTTTTCGATGTGTCGCCTTAAATGTCGAGTACTCGGTTAATGTAACTTATGGTTGAAAATATTGTTTTCTCATTATGGATTCTATAAAAAACATATTTCATTTGGATACTTGACATTTAATTATTTGAATCATATAAAAAAGAATTAAGAATACACTGGAAAATAATATGAATTCCATAAATTAATATTGGAAATTTAACAGAGGCAAGATAATGCAAGAACACTAGGCACTCTTCTCTTTCTGGCTTCGGGATGTGATCAGGTTTGAGAAGCGAGAGAGGTACGCACGCTGCACTACCTGTACTGAACGTGTAACTTGGCCCAATGCTAGGTTCGGTAAAGATAAAATCGAGTAATACTCGGTTTCTCGGGCAATTGTGAACTCGGCGCATCTCTAACTTCGACTATTGTACTTGGCCAGTTCAGTGTTCAGTTCAACAAAATTTTAAATTGAGAATAATAAATAAAAGAAATCGTTTTTTTTTATTTAATCAGTTATTAATTGTTTTTATGTAATTGTAAAGTGATAAACTACAGCGTACCTATGCATGTCAGTGTCATCCAACACGTAAGTTAAGCCTCGTTAACAGCTGCTTGTCTTTGGATGCATTTATTTAGCTTCTTTTTTTACACCGCTTAGGTGAAATCAAGCATGCAGCTTGCTTCGCGGTATACAGTTATTGCAATATGCATTTTATACCGTCGGTTGAAGGAATAACCGCACCCCAGTAGAGAGATGCGTATATTAATTTTATTATTAGTAATTCTACTTTGACATCAACCCAAATGGGAGAGTAGAATTACCCCTTCATTTAGGAGGTGCAGTATCTGTTGTACCCCATTTTAAGAGAGGTAGGGCATTGTAGGCCAATGTTCATTCCAAACCATTCGAGCAAGTGATAATTGCAAATATGTACATAAACTCGAAACTCTGAATTTAGTGGTAGTGTACATGCCTGGTATGAAAGAGAGCGTCGGTGTTAAAATAAGAAGAGGCATGCTCCGTTGGTTCGGACATGTAGAAAGAATGCAAGATGAAGGAATGACGAAGCAGATATACAATACAAAAAAAGACGCCTAACATGATCCAATTGGTCGTGTTCTATCAGAAAGTGATGTCAGGAGCCCTAGAAACCGGCGAGCGTGCATGAGAAGAGCAATGAATGTTAAAGAAGCGAGTGAGATATGTAAGGATCGAGTCACGTGGCGCTCGGTTCTCTCTGCCTACCCCGCAAGGAATTTATCGTGAAGTTATAGTATTAGTTATATTATCCAAATAATACAGTACAACTCTTCCCCTTTACAATTATTAACGGTTTATAGATAAGATATTTGAAATACATGCGACATACATGAGAACTCTCAAGCTGTGGAATGAGCTCCCAGCGGAGGTTTTTCCAAGGGACTTCAGCATGGAATTCTTCAAGAAATGCGTGAAGAGGTTTTTAGAGGGTCGGCAACTCATGTGTTGCCGACGCCTATATCTACGGTGACTGTTTACCATCAGGTAGGCCGTAAGCTTGATTCCACCTTAGTGGTATAAAAAACAACTAGACGAATGTCCCGCGCGTTGTATGGGGACGTTCCGTAGTGCGTCGGCAGAAAATGTGTCACATGTTTGCGTACTGTTAATAATTACTTGTCACTCCAAGGTCCGTTCCACTCAGATTCATCGCCCCAAGGGTTCCTCAGCCTCAACAGCGGTATCTTGTCAGACTTCCCGGGCGTCGCGATGTCTACGTATTTGACCCTCGTGACCGAGTACGCGTGACCACGGATCAACCCCGCGGGGGTCTCCGCTTCAGTGATGTTTGGGTCGGACTGGAAACAAAAGAGGTAGTTTTAGAGAGGTACGGTGCATCAAAGGAGCCTGTCTGGGGAAGTACCTCCACCCCACGGAAAACCGCAGCAAAATAACAACTCCCTAGAGGGTTGTTGTGTTCCTGCGCGTCAGTGAGGTCCTCCAGTAAGCTCCTATGGAGTTTCTGTGTAGCAGCAGAGGTAGAATCGCGCGAATAATAGTTAATGTAATATAAGCATTTATAGGCTTAGGTATCCGCTTTACATCAGGTGGGCCGTATGCCTGTATGTAAAAAAAAACGGATTGCACTCCGGGAGTGCCGGCAGAAGTGAAAACTTGAACACTAACGATGTGCATTTTTGAATATTTTGGAATGGTTAGGGAATAATTTCGCACGAAATGCTTTATTTATCAGTATAAAAGTACTGCACTTTGTTCAATTTCCATATTTTAAACACTTTATATACACGAATTTTACAAGTATACAGACGGTCGAGCCATCAGCAGTCCACCGTTCGTGGATACGCGTAGCAGTAGCAGTAGTTTGATGGCATTCATTGTTACGCGGACGACAGCACCGGGGACACTTATTATACAGGCCGTGCAAACATCCCTCGTTCCCTTGTGGAGGAAAGCCGCGACAAACTTGTGTCTGAAATGGATGGTACTCTGGCTAAAGTATCCGACTGGGGGCGGCTTAACATGGTCGAATTCAACCCCAAGAAGACAAAAGTTTGCGCGTTTACCGCTAAGAAAACTCCATTTGCTGTGGTTCCTAAATTCCAGAACACACCTCTTACCGTCACCAAAAGTATTAGGATGCTTGGCGTTGAGATCTCCAGTGATGTGCAATATCGAAATCACCTGGAGGAGAAGATCAAGCTGGCGTCGAAAAAACTTGGTGTGCTCAACAGGGCTAAGCAGTACTTCAGTGCGGGGCAAAGACTTATATTATATAAGTCTCAAGTCAGACCGCACTTGGAGTACTGCAGTCACCTTTGGGCGGGAGCACCTGGATACCAGCTTGGACCGTGTGATTCGATTCAGAGACGAGCTGTGAGAATTGTCGACAATCCTAAGCTTACACACGGTATTGAAACCTTAAGTTTAAGGAGAGACTTTGCCTCCCTTTGTGTGTTCTACCGATTGTACAACGGGTTGTGTTCTGAAGAGTTGTTCGAAATGATGCCGACAGCTACTTTTTATAACCGCACCGCTCGCCGACGGCGGGGAGTTCACCCTCACACGCTTGAAACGCAATGGTCGCGTACGATGCGGTTCCAGAGAAGTTTTCTTCCGAGAACACTCAAGCTGTGGAATGAGCTCCCAGCCGAGGTTTTTCCGAGGGACTACAGCATGGAGTTCTTCAAGAAATGCGTGAAGAGGTTTTTAGAGGGTCGGCAACGCATGAGTGACGCCCCTGGTGTTGCAAATGTCCATAGGCTACGGTGACTATTTAACATCAGGCAGGCCGTATGCTTGATTGCCACCTTAGTAGTATGAAAAAAAAGGCTGTAGTACAAACACGCACGCACACTCGCGCAAGCGCCCTGCGCCGCTTAAACCAAACAGCGATATTGATAAACTACGTTGAACGAAACGCGTAAGCGCCAAGAATTTCATGGCGCTTACAACATTTTGGTCGCGAGTAAATAATGCCCTATGAACGATTTAGCGCTTCATGTTTTAATTATTTAATTAAAGGTAAGTAATGTTTTAGCGCTGCAGCGAACTTAAGCTCTCCCTCCGTCTTACGAATTTTCGATCAGGGTCACGTGTCCTGACGCGAGTTTAACATTTTTTACTCATCCCAAAAAGTGCACAATGCCGCTGAAGAAGTTTTCACTACTAAAATAAACAATAAGATATTCTCGGACAAATTACACACATCTATGTAGTTCCAAATTAAGCAAATATTGCGCTATGAGTACTAGACAACTGATAAACGTACATGAATACCTTGTCACGTAGAAAACGCCAAGATCAAGACAAAGATTGCCCTGTAGGCCAATTCTGCAACTAAATCACTACAACTGCACGTTTACGCTTGTCACTTGAGTCGTGCAGGAACAATGCAGTGCAACTACGTATATTCTATTAAAATTTCCTGCACTGCAACGGCACTGCAACTACACTGCAACTGTGCGTATCCTGCAAATAAAGTACTTAACTCCTGTCATGTTATCATATTTCAATCTAATAAATTGGATTTTTACTTAATGTTGAGGTATGCCCGCGTGGAGGTATTTCTAACTGAAAAGATGCTTTACTTAATCATATATTCCTAAAAACATTTCCCAAAACAAAACATATATTTTGCAATATAAATCACCGCTTCGTAATAATAATTTCTCTTCGCAAAAGTTGCTTGAGACTAACGTTAGCAAAACTGCAGATAAACTCCTTCAAAACTTCTGTCATCGCTATACAAATGTCAAAACAATTTAACAGAATTTAACAATTTAACGATTATATTGCAGGAAATGTGCAGATGCAGTGCAGGTTTTTTAACAGAATAGCGAGTCAATTACTGCAGCGTTGCTGCAACGCCGCTGCTGTCAGATCGCTTAACAGGATAACAAAACGTCAAAATGTACACATTTTAGCACACGCCGCGCAGCAGTTGCAGTTATTTAGCAGAATTGGCATACTGTGCGAGAATCGAACAGACGAGACTTAGAGCTAAAGTAATTATCGCTAGATATTTCACCATCGAACTCGTCTAATGTCATTACTGCACAGACCGGGAAGTTAGTACATAAAATATAAAATAATATATATAAAATAACATAAAAGCAACAAAAAGATTACAACTCCTACCAAATTCGTGTACTTAAATACAAAATAGCAGAGTTTTTGGTGTGTACCTTTGGCCAGACGGAATATCCTTCCATCGTTCTATTGAATTCCTTAGTATATAGAACAGATAGAGGAAACTCTGTAAGTGTGTGAAAAGGTTTATCGTGCAATACACATCCCACATGGCGGTAACCTCGTGAGCCAAGATCAAGTACTCAGAAAGTTTCTCTTTCTCAGTCTTCACGAGCTTTTCGTCAAGTGGAATAGTAGCGTCAACGAGAACTGCACGGCGTATCTCCCTGTCTATTACCACGACATCAGAACTATTGGCGGCAAGTGCTGTATGAGATGAACGACCGGTCCCAGTAGAGCGTAACACTATCGTTTCGGAGAACTGGCACTAGTGCATATTATTGTACCTCAGAACTAACAAGGCCGTATATAAGAGCAGGTTACTACTGAACAATCCTATCTACTTGATTATGTCTAGGTAAATAGTCGCTGGTAGCAATATGAGGAAAACCGAAACTATACGCATGAGTGACTCCCCGAGATGGTGGCATGCTCGACAAATATCAATCAATCATACTATCCTTCAATACATATTTCCGGTAATTGTTCGTTTTGATAACTTCGTTCATAAATACGCAGACGAAATCCTCGGTTTCCCTAAAGAGGTCACCGAAATATAGCCAGACTACTGACGAGAGAGTAGCCCCATTATGGATAGAATTTCCCGTGCTTGCTCTTTCATACTTCCTTGCGGTTATATGTAGTGAACACCGGAGATTTGCGCTAGTTCTCGTTCTCCAGGGATAGTCGCGTAAAGCCCTTATCGACTGCTACAACGTCGCGGTGCATCCCACTTTCATAATAGTGGAAATAGTCCCTGAGTTTGTCCCTGTGTCTTGGCATTTAAAAAGCCACGACCCACGTCCTTCCCTGGGATTCGCATGCGCTAGCTATTCTCGGAGTTTTCTATCCAGGGCGTCTAACTCAGTCTAAGTCCACCTTAGTATTAAATTAAAAGTGTACATTAACAATTGCATAACCCGACCGTTAAAGTCCCGAACTTTGTCGCCACCCGACAAGATTTTCTACTAACTTATTTAAAGCAATCAAAGAACCGTTCCGTCACCGATTATTTTATGCCCCAGTCAGCTATAGGTTACCTATGAAATCAAGCATACCGAGGTATTTTTATATTCCGACTTCAGAGAGGGATCTGAGGGACATGATCTCTAAGAGTTGTTGTCAAGTGATTTATTTGTTTGTGATAGTAAAGTATAAGTAACACCTCTACGCTGCATCCTATCAATGAGCATCTCTCGTAGGCCTTCAGTAGAATGGTGTAGAAGTTGGGTGGCAACTCTGCCATATGGTACGTCTCTGTCACGCCACCGGTGAAGTCCTCCATGGCTTCACATATCCACCCGCCATCCAGAGCTTCATATGAACCGTGCAACCTAAAAAAATATTCCAAAAATTTATATATTTCTATCTGTCTATCTATAACTTCACGTCACCCTTGCGGGGCAGGCAGAGAGAACCCAGCGTCACATGTCTCGATCCTTACACACCTCACTCGCTTTTTAAACATTCATTGCTCTTCTCATGCACGCTCGCCTGTTTCTTAGACTCCTGACATCACCTTCAGATAAAACGCGATCAATTTGGTCATGGTAGGTAATTGACCTTCCTCGGCTCCTACATCCTTCTACTTTCACGTTGTTTCGTAATTATATATCTTCATATATATAATGGTTCTGTCCATGTGCCACTAAACTCCTAAACGGCTGCACCGATTTCGATGATGTTATGAAATTTTTGTTATCAAGCAGATTCGGGAATGGTTAAGATTGACAATTGGGCCCCGTAGGTGGCGCGGCAGTCGGAGCATAGGAAACCTTTTATATTATCGGGCAGGACAATGTCTGACGGCTCCGCTGGTGCAATATATATAGCACTCGGTTCTCTCTGCCTACTCCGCTACCTCACTGACATGCATAAAAACATTTAGCCCCGAGGGAGTTGTTTTATCCAGCTGATTTATCTAATAAATTCATTAAACATTTTATAAATCTAACAAAAATTGTTCTTAATAATCTTACAACACACTATAAATAGCAAACAACATATAAATATCGACACAAACCCTCACACAATATTTAACCAGTGAACAAGAGGTCAATAAAAAAATATATATTTCTAAATAATAGTAAGGCTAGTGGATTTGACGGTATAATCACAAAACCTGAGGGAGACTTTGTACAAAAGTCGTCTGCGTGGGTAACTCTGTCTCACCTATTTCTATCGCCAAGCCGCTATATTTATATAGCTGTGATCCGGTTTGAAGGGTGAGATATGGCAGAGAACTTGGCAGGGTACTGTGATGAAACATCCTTAGGTCACATAGTTTGCGAGCGTTAATCGCTTCTGAGGGGAGGCAATTGATAAGCCAGTCAGCCTAGATATCGCCAAGACATTTGATCGGGTTTGAATTTTGGATCTCATTAGTAAATGGGGTTCCAATAACCTGGTTGAGTTTAATACCAAGAAAACACACGTGTGCACGTTTACAACAAAAATGTCCCCATTTCTTTCCACTCCCAGTCTTCAGGGCGCTTCCCTCAATATGCGAGATGGCCTGAATATGCTAGGCATGGATATTCGTTGCGACCTTAACCAACGTAACTACATCAAGAGCCTCATCTCAATAGCTTAAAAGAAACTAGAAGTCCTGTAAAGGGTGCACCAGTTCTTCACGCCGGACCAGCTTTGTCTGCTTTATAAGTCTCAAGTTCGGGTCTGCGTGGCATATTGCTCACATCTCTGAGATGGTTCCGCACAGTATCTTCTCGAGGCTCTCGATAGGTTGCAGCGATGGGCTATCCGCATAATTGACGACGAAGAGGTCACCAAAACCTGGAACCTCTTCATCTTCGTACGGATATTGGCGCGCTAAGCGTATTTTACCGCCTTTACCATGGTGAATACTCTGAAGAACTGTTTTCCCTTATCCTAACCTCGAACTTCCGTCATAGAATCATAGGCAGTGCAGGCTTGCGATGTCATCATTCCACTGTCTAGAACATTTCTTCTTGTACTAAAAAGTTCGGCAACTCCTATCTCTGTCATACTATTAAAAAGTTGATCGCCTTGCCGGCACATGTGTTTCCTCCTTCCTTCAATATAGGATCCTTCAAGCAAAGCGTGAAGAAGCACCTTACGGGCCAGCATGGCAGCGTCAACTGATAGAACACTGTAGTCTTTTGTCAGTTGCCGCCGCAATTTGGGCTCCTCTTTTCGCTTACCTGCAGGCGAAATGAAGCCACTATGCTGAGCTGAAATAAAAAAATCCCCAGACGGGTTGCTTAATGCGCGTAAAACGTATCAAAGCAACTCTCTTAAAATCACCCAGACCAGATGTTTGTCTTGTGTGGAAATCGAACCCACAAGCTTAGGTAACAATGCACCGTCACTGACTAAACGTTGTTACCGGCGTAGTCGCGCGCGAGCGACTCACTTTGAATAAAAAGCGTTAATAGACTATGGTAACCACTTAACATCAAGTGAACTACATGCTTGTTCGCCTCACGATGTTATAAAAAAGCAGTATTTGGGTTTCGTTGAAAACTAATTGTGTTAAGAAGTAAAAGTACTGAAATAAAACACGTGTTGTAGATTCATAAAAATGAGTAACTACTAATAAATATGTAGCTTAAATATAGTCACGAACAAAACTTGAGAGACATTTAACAACGAAATTCACTCTCATCATTTTTTCTTAACGCGTCAAATAAAGTATAACTTCCTAACTGCATCTATCATATAGTGGATTAAACCAAAAAATTACTAATAATGCTAGTATTTTTCTCCATGTACAGTATCGTGCAACAGTGTCTTACTTGGCATACGCCTTCTCCAAGAGTGCACTCCAGAACTCGTTCGTCTTGGAGGAGTGCAGGAACACAAGGTCGCCGTTGCTCGTTGGCAACCGATCGTCTATCACTACGTCCACCCAGCGCCCGTACCGCCAGAACCTAAGAAAAAACAATTGTAGTTAAAAACAACAGACTAATGAGACGATCTCACCCTTGAGACCTGGATGGAGGCCAATTCTACTAAAAATCTGTAGCTGTACGTTTACGCTTGTCATTTGAGTCTTGTCTTGAGTCAGGAATAGTGCATTGCCAATACATGTATACGTGTAAACTGGGTTTTGGACTCGGATTTTGTTTTATTATATCTTTCAACAGCATTTATTTGCGGTGTATACAAGGGAGTGTAATAGACGTTCGGGATATTATAAGTTAAACATAAATGTGCAATAGTGCTGTTAATGAATTAACTTCCATTATCCATTATGACTGTGCTAGGTATTCCATGAACAAGAAAACTATTTTCTTCTAAGATTTTAGAAATCATGACAGCAGTTGCGCGCCTAATAGGGAATAGTAAACAGTTGTTAGACAAACAACAAGTGACTACTAGCAAAGTGTTTTGTTTTCTAGTAACCGGCAACGGTCCTACTAAATCAATGTTTAACATTTGGACGTCCGCTAACAGTCTGTTGGACTACCTATTGTACCTGGAGTTGCGTGGTTGGGCTACTCGTAAGAAAGACAAGTGTAACAATTTGAAACAAAGTTGGATACGTCCCGGTGCATACCAGGCCAAAAGTATTTGAGAGATAAGCGTTAGTGAGTTTTGAAGATACCCAAATGTCCAGAAGTAGGCTCGGAATGGTTCAAGGAGATAATCTTCTGGTGGTCTTCTTTAGGTATCACTTCCTACCACTCGAATTCTCTAGTAAGAGGGTTAATAGATTTCATGTACTTGTAAAGTTTGCCACTAGTGACGCGATAATTTAAAAATGATGTTGCGGATTTAATACAGCCAGTAAAAGGCCCCACGTTGGACGCAAGTGTCACATCCCTAGCAGATGGATGAAAAACAAAACTAGTAGGTATGTATATCTTTACGCCAGGTACCTTGCGGGGTAGGCAGAGAGAACCGAGCGTCATAACATGCGGTCCTTACACACTTTACTCGCTTCTTTCACATTCATAGCTCTTTTCATGCACGCTCGCCGGTTTCTAAGGCTCCTGACATCACCTTCTGATAAAACACGACGAATTTGGTCATGGTAGGTTAGTCTTGTTCTTCCTCGGCTCCTACATCACACCACTTTCGCATTGTATATCTGTTTCGTCATTCTTTCATCTTGCATTCTTTCTACATGCCCAAACCAACGGAGCATACCCTTTCTTATCTTAACACTGACACTCTCTTTCAGTCCAACTCTCGTACGTCATCATTTCGAACGCGGTCAGCCAGCGTTATGCCACAAATTTTTCGCAGTGCTCGCATCTCGACCGCATTTATTCTACTTTCATGCTCTCTCTGCCATACCCAGCTCTCACTTCCATAAGTTAGCGTTGGGATTAGCACCGCGTTGTGTGCAGCGAGCTGTGCCTTCTGGCTTAGATTTCGGCTGCCAAACAGTTTACCCAACGCTCCATTCACGCTATTCCCTGCACTCACTCGTCTCTCCACTAGTAGGTATATATTTTAAAAATCTATATTATAACAAAATGTTGCAGCGGGTGTGGGTACTTGAAGTCGTAGACCGAAGGCTATCGAAGACCGAATAGTACAATACACAAATAAAACCACTGCCCTGTTTGGTTCACGTCGTTAAATGCTGTCCCGGCGGTAGGGGAGGCCTTGAAAAACCTTGCTTCGGGCGTGCTTCGCTTGTGATGGTATGCAAACAGGATGGCGTTCTTGGATACGGTGATATTGTAGCGCTTAGGATAATTGTTTTAGGGCTTAACACAATTTGAAATAATATATTTCGATTAAAGTTGCTGTAGTAGTAAGTTTATATATACGAGTATATACTTAGAAGCGAGATTTTTACCTACATTAACAAAAACATTGTTCACTACGTCAAGGGAAAAAGTCTGATCACCACGCAAAGAAAGCAACTCGCTAGATTTTGTCGCATTAATATTGAGATTTGAGAATCTTTTTATCAATTTCTAGGGTTTTTATGGTGTTGTTGGTATTCTGAACGTTCGTATTCTCGTTTTAATTTTTTTAGGTAACTTATTACACAAATTCCTATATCGTTTACAGGTAAGTAAGATAATTTCATTGCTTGGGTCGCGTTTGGATTTCCTACAGAGGTGGTCGCGGTGGCGGATACATCGTAATAAACCAGGTTATATAAAAGCTCGTAATATTTCTTATATTTTCATTAGTGGTTTCGCGCGCAATCGTAAAACAAGTACTTAAGTTCGAAACTTTAGTTACATATTTGTAAAAACAAAACCATGTCGGAAGCAATAAAGAAAAGACGGCAATACAGTGCAGAATATATTAAATATGGATTTATAGAAAATTCCACTAATCCATCGTTGCCTTTGTGCCTTCTTTTTTCAATAACACTTTCAAACGAAGCGATGAAGCCTTCAAGACTTCAAGATCATTTGAATAAAATGTATGCAGATAAAAAGGACAAAAATGTAGGCTATTTTCAAGACCTGGAGAAGAAGCATAGTGCTCAGCCAAGGGTATCAAAACTTTTTTCGGCGGCTGCTAAGCAAGGCGATGACGGACTTCGAGCGTCATACAATATACCCTTGTTACACCACATACCATCGGAGAAATGTTAATTTTGCCGACAATAAAAGAAGTTATAACTACTGTGCTCCATAAACCGGCGGCATATATTATCCGAAAAATTCCTTTGAGCAGTAGTTCTGTGCAAAGACGAATTGATGAAATGACTGAGTAAATAGTCAATATTCAATTCAGTTTGATGAGTCCACCTTGGCAACTAATGAAGCATTGTCGCCGTCTTACGTGAGGTTTCAAACCCTCAAGCCCCGAGTGACTGATATTAGTCATGCGCGTTACGGCGAAATGTATATAACGGGATCTGAGTGGTCAAAGATGAAAAAATATGTCAAAAACTATTATTTGCTAGAAATTGAGACTCAGACACAAAAGGAGCCCATATATAATACACTGGAAAAGTTTTGTGATGAGAAAGGAATTCCCTTGAAGAATATTATATCAGCTGCTACATACAGGTGTCAAAAAGTGCTCGTTGTACATTGCGTCATTCATCGACAACATTTGGTTGCTAGAAATTTAAATGAACGACTGTTTCTATCACTGCAACATGTCGTCAAAGCAGTCAATAAAATCCGAAACAACTCTTTAAATGTCAGATTATTTAATCAGCTTTGTGTTGCTAATGATGAAGATTTCAACCGATTGATCTTTCGCACAGAAGTGCGTTGACTATCAAAAGGAAATTGTTTGCCTTGATTTTACAATCTGTTTGACTCTGTCATAGAGTTCTTGGAAAACAAAGACACAGAATTGCGCGACAACCTCATCACATCAAATAAAAATATCGCGTACCTGACAGAATTTTATAAATTGCTTAATGATATGAATCTCCAACATCAAGGAGATGACTTGAACTTATTAAAAACAAAATATATCGTTGCTCTTGCCTAGCCAAGCTGCTCTTATACATGAAGAATATCGGCAGACTTGAGTTCCACAATTTTCCCAATTTATCAGGATCCTACAAGAACGACGACTTGCTTGTCTACTGCCAACATTTGGAAAACCTCCACAGTTATTTCCAAATTTATGCGCATGCACCGTTAGATCAAATTCCTAGTGCTATTTCTACAATAAATGACGATTTTACGCTTATAGCCCAGTGGAGTAAGTCTCACGGCCTTACTGTTAATCCGGCCAAAACACAATGTATTATAATTGGTAGCCCTCGTTTAATATCAACATTAACTGGAGTAGTTTTACTGAAGTACTAAGTGTTTGGTATTATCCTGTTTCCTTACACAGTAGGCAGAGAGAAACAATGTAGTATTCGATGGGATTGTAATACAATATAGTGAGAAAGTAAAGAGTCTCGGTGTGTACTTGGATCGAACTTTATCTTGGTCTGCACACATTACAAATATTAGCAGAAGGTTGTTTGCTGCCAATTGCTCTCTTAGAAGACTGCGTAACTTCCTACCGATGGACACCAAAATTGCGCTTGCACAATCCATTCTCCTTCCTATTCTTGATTATGCCGATTCCTGCTATCCTGACCTCACTGTACACCAATTAAATAAACTTGAGCGTCTTCGAAACCTTTGAATTCGATTCATATTTGGACTCCGCAAATATGACCATGTCTCCGAATTTCGTACTCAGCTCACGTGGCTCCCTATCTCACTTCGCCGCAACTTGCATTTGCTATATCTTCTCTAAAGCGATCAATTCGTTAACGCTCTCTTGTAAACTTACTATTCTGCAGATACCTCTTTTTACTTTGCACCCGTAAAGCAACACAAATATCCTTCTATGCACTCTACACACACACTAAACTTATTATTTTGTAGATATCTCTTTTTACTTTGCACCCGTAAAGAAATACAAGTATTCTTGTCATGCGCTTTCCTGTAAACGTACTATTTTGCAGATAGCTTTTTTTATTTTGCACCCGTCGACTTTATAACTAAACATTACAAATGTGAGTAGAGTATGAATGTACCGGAAATGGAAGACACCAGCGTAGTCCTTTTTGAAATTCTGATCATCTGGCACCACTTGTAAGAACAATCTGAGAAAGAAACCACAAATTAGAATTTATAATATACATGCATACGTCATGTATTTTGGTATGTTCAACACATTACTGGGATAAAAAGAAAAAAAAACCGGCCAAGTGCGAGTCGGACTCGCGCACGAAGCGCCCCCCTTAAATATTTGTTTTATTTTAATTTAATTATTTATTTTTAAATTGAATATATAACTAAATATTCAATATGCAGCAAAAAATCACGTTTGTTATATGGGAGCCCCCTTAAATATTTATTTTATTCTGTTTTCTAGTATTTATTATTATAGCGGCAACATAAATACATCATATGTGAAAATTTCAACTGTCTAGCTATCAAGGTTCATGAGATACAGCCTGGTGACGGACGGACGGACGGACAGCGAAGTCTCAGTAATAGGCTTCGTTTTACCCATTCGGTATGGAACCCTAAAAACGGGGACAAAGTCGCAGGTATCAGCAGATTTAAAAATATATGTGTATTTGATTAAATTCGTCCTTCAAAACATTTGCAATGCAATTTTATCCTTCACAATTATGTCATACAGCGAACGTTGTTAAGGCAAGTGTGAGATTTACTCGGGCACTGATGGTTCTGCACTAACAAAAAGAATTTATATTACTATTATTATTACTTTTTTCATTTTTCATCATCAGTATTTAATTGGACCTGTAAATTACCTTTTGCCAAAACCGCGTTTATTTGACAGTTTGGTAAGAAGCACCACGTGCCACTGCAATTAGTTTTAGCTGTGATAAAGATTGCTCCAATGATGTTGGTAATTGATTCCAATATTGTGTGACATTAACAAAAGACCTTTATGTGCTGATTTTCCCGACACAGCGGAACACGTTAACGCAATATCAGGAAGCAAACGACCCGCGTGATGTTAACCTACCGTAGCTTATGACTGCTTGCAGCATACGAAGCATGAGCGATACTTGCGTCTTCATTGTTGTGGTCGTTAATGAAGCAAGTTTTCTGACTTATAACCTTATTCACTCGCAGGAACACAACAACTTTCAAAGAGATTGTTATTGAGCTATGATTTTCTATGTATTTTTCAAGTCGTTCTGCATATACTAACTGCAGCCCGCGACTTCATTCGCACATTCGCCGGTATCCCGTGGGATCCGCTTTTTCTTACTTAATCTCTTTTTCCTCAGGATCTATGGTCGTGTCGTGATGTTAAATAGCCTATAACCTTCCTCAAGAATTGGGCTGTCAATAACAAAAATATTTTTTTTTAATTCGACTGGTAATCTCAGAGACTAGCGCGTTCAAACACACAAACTTGATGCTTTATATATTAGTATACATTACTGGCGCCCCTCTGTTGCCAGAGCTTTAATTGGTAGCTATAAATCACAATAGAGTCTTACTTCCTGTGTAGCGTGAGATTGGCCAAACCTGCCAGTAGCCAGCAGTCGCCAAGTTGTCCCTGCTGCACATCGAACCTGCTCTGCCCCTCGACGAACAACTGAGGACCCTCGCATATTTCCTGTAAACACCGTTTCACATCAATAAAATTAGTATCATCAGTATATAATAGAGAAAAGTCTTCCTCTTCTTCGTAGCGCTATCCCGTTTGATAATCTATTAGGAGTGGTGGAGTCCGCTACCTAAGACTGAGGGTTAGGCGAAGATACTGATTTTTACATGGAGGTATTGCTGTCAGACCTCCACAGCCCAGAGAGAAATCCAAACATTTCTTTTCATACGTCCTTCGAAATATATTTTCTTACTAGCTGTGCCCGCGGCTTCGTCCGCGCGGAATAGTTTTTTTTTGATATTATCCCCTAATTTTAACAGTTTTTCATATTTTACGCAGGAACCCTAAATATTTATTTTTAGGACCGCTCTTTGTACTTTCTCTATATTTAGCATATAGTTTTTAAAGGTTCCTCCCCAGCTAGTAATGCAGTATGTGATGATGGACTGACATAATGCGAGGTAAGTGGTCTTAAGTAATCTATTGTCGGCAGCAGACCTAAGGCGCTTGAATATATATATTAATTTGCGGATTTTTGCAGTGAGCATTTCCGTGTGTTTTTTCCAAGATAGTATGGAGTCAATATATACACCAAGATATTTAATAAATGTTACACGTTCAATAGGAGTACAAGAGCAAGATTTTGTTTCAGTCGAGGAGCACATATGTGCTTTTATCTCTAGTACGGCTGGTTTGAGGCAGTCTAGTTTTGTGAACGTCATGAATTTCGTTTTGTCGACGTTCAACGAAAGTAAGTTAATTTGTAGCCATTTCATCACGCGACCAAGTCCCCTGTCTGCTATCAAAGTTAAGCCGTCCCAAGAAGTATCATGGAAGACTAGGGCTGTATCGTCAGCAAATGCAAAGAGTTTACCATTTTCCAAATTTAGTTTGCACAGACTGTTTATGTATATTAAGAAAAGGCTGGGTCCAAGAATACTGCCCTGCGGCACCCCATATGAAATCGGTTGAATATCACTTATTGAATCTCCCACTTTTACTCTTTGGGTACGGTTTGTGAGATAGCTTCTAAACAATTTCAGTGGGTTTCCTCTAATGCCTATATTCTCCAATTTCCTCAAGAGTAGCGGGACAGAGACAGTATCAAATGCTTTAGCTATATCTAAAAACACAGCCACACATTTATTTTTTTGCTCCAGATGCGTTACTGTATACGAAATGAAATTGTTTACTGCATGTTCTGTTGACTTACCTCGAGTAAAACCGTATTGGTTGTTAGAAATAATATTATATTTAGATAAGTATTTTGTAAGTCTTTTGCTTATTAGGCGTTCCAAGATTTTTGACAATGATGGCAAAATAGATATTGGCCTGTAGTTATTGACACTGGCTCTGTCGCCAGTCTTATGAATGGACTATGGTTTCTTGACTTGCGGAAGCTAAGGAAATTGCATTTGTGCAATTGTTGATGAATGCATTTAGTTTTTTTCTGGAACCATCGTGTGGTTTAATATATTTTAATATAACATTAAGCGGAATTTCTGATAAAACTAGTTTTGGCAGATCACCTGTCAATTTGGAACCACTGGGAAACTCTGGTTCGGGAGTCTTAGGCATTGTGTTCAATAAAATAATATTAATATAGGTAGTAAATTACAGTACGGTGTAACAGGCGGACGCTTGCAGACAATTTGTTGAGTTCGCTTTACAGATAAGAATGGAGTTGGTTGAATGTAACAGGATATTATTGTTATGCAGTTATAAAACAGACATATGAAATTAGCGAAATAGTAATTAATTGGTATGGATTAAAATTATTGTTATTATTTTTTTCTTTTGTTGTCACACACTTTCACAGCACGGCACTTTATCCCAAATATGGAAATAGTAAGTACTCACAGTAGAACTACGACGACTTGTACGAACATCATTATTATCAGGATCGGTGTAGTGGGTTTAGCCTTAACACACCAGTGTAGATCTCGGAAACAGCGGGAATCAGCGAACACGTAGTTTTTGGGAAAAACCGTAGTATTTTCCGCAGGATACAGCGACGTGTTGAACATTAAACAGTGGAAACAGCGACGTGACGATCACGAGAAACAGTGGAAACAGCGTTGAGCGAGTTCCTTTTTCGGAAATTTTGACAGTGAGTAGTGTAACACTTTCACTTAGCACTTTTTACTTAGTTTTTCAGAGACGTTCCAGGATTTCTAAAAATCCCTTGAGCTGCCACCAATTGTTATAGGAGAAATCACAAAGTCTTTTTAAAAAAGAACTTTATTTTAAAACTAAAATATAACCCTTTAGTATATAATTAATTAGGGCTTGGATATAGGATGTATCGCGGTGAGTGGTTGGAACTCGACTAACTAATTGAGAGGTAATGAAAGGTCTAGTTGCAATGGTTGGACATAGGTTGCGCTGAGTCAGCTGAAAAGCATACAGGGTCATACATATAACAGCACGCTTCTCGCCAACTTTCCAGCATTACGGTCTACCACCTCGCTTATGAATCGCTTGCATCGCTGCTTTTCTCCATGAACGCAGCATACGAGTCCTTTGCGACGGCTTTTTGAAGTACAAATGGTGTTGACGCAAGGTGAGCCCACATTTGGTCATTCTCCTTTGTGGAAGTCTCATACAAACTTCCATCCTAGTTTAAGTGGTTGGGGAGTAAAAGTTCCAAGTTTTAGATTTTTTTTGTTGTTTGTGTACAAATACTAGCTTCCATACCAATTTTCAGCTTCAGTAAGTCAGTGACGAAATCGGGGGTTTTAGGTATCAATAAAATCTAAAGTATAAGAACTATGCAATTGAAACTTTGTATGTTCAATAAGTCCACTATCACATCCGAGAATGTTGTTTACCTGTTATAATCCAAACCCAAATTATAAGGATTCAAAAAAACGATGAAGCGCTTCGAGAAAAGGTTGATAGTGCCGTTGCGCTTCGCTTCGTTCGTCTTGGCGGGGGCACTGCCGTGCCCCCAGATGAACGCTTCTAATACCATATCGTTCACACGTTGCTATCTCTGCTGCTAATGCAGCTACGCACGATAACATGAAGTATAAACACTCACCCCAGGTCTCAACCAAGTAATTGGTATATCCAGTTTTTTTTTATAGTACAAACTGCGGTCTATAGCCGGGAACTCAGGATCTTCGAAGAGTCGTCCGTCGGACAGGCATCGGGACCTGATGGCTTTGAAGTCCTGGGAGGTCGCTGGTCCGGACGCACATAGACGGCTCTCGCCTTGCTGTGTACAGATATAATATTCATTTATTAATTTATTTAAAACAACAAAACGATCAAGTTATGTGTTGTATATGTTGCAGGGAAATGAGATTTCAGGGATTTGACGAAATCCTTAGAGATATCACGAAATTGCGGCAGATGTCAAATAATCTTTTCTCTTACGTCTTTTTACAAAAATATCTAGTGGTATAACAAAATATTGACATATTTGCAGTGATACGTCGTTTCACTAAACCGAATCTAGTAAAATGGGAAAAATATGGACCGATATAAAATAAAGATAAATTAAAAATTAACTAATGGAAAAAATAGAGGGTATTTTGTTTCGACCATCATTGATTCATGGCACCAGTTGATTCATGGCACTCTGCGAGAATACCATAGTCCATACCATAATTACAACAATTGGCTCTAATTCAAACAGTCAGAATCTAAACTTTTAGTTGTCCAATACTCATTACATTGTATTTAGTTCCATAGTAATATCCGAGTCTCTAACGAGATTTATTCAAGTTCGGTGCCGATTTATATTCATCAACGAACTTAAGTACATTTCTGATGTTATCTGTAGACCATAATTGCTTATCTCTTTCTCTATTTTTCCATTTAAATTTTTTATAATAATTTGACTAGTAAAATCGATTTGATCACAGTCACACGGTATCCCCAGCCCCAAGCGGGCTTTCGAGATAGATGACTAAATCGTATCTTATTCTATGATTTTTAATTTATAATTTAAATGTGATAAAACCAACACTGTAATTTTTTAAACTTCCTGCTAATGTTGTAAGGTAAAATATATATTCCTTTTTTAGTCTCTACCACATTTTTTTAATTCGCTTTCTTGGTTGTCTTTTCGGTATAAACGACGTCATTAATTTATGAGGAGTTAGGCTAAACATGTAATGAATATTTACATACATACATTTTAAAATTACTACGTAATGTATGTTTTTTCCTAAAAAGTTCAAAGATGTGTACAACATGCTTCAAAGTGTAAGTGTCAAAGTCAACCACACTGCACGTGGTGCGCCCTGCCGATTAGCAAATGCGGCTCTGGCGTAAGAGAGGTAGGGCACAGCGATAGTCCGACTGGGGAAGTACCTCCACCTCACAGAACACCGCAGCCAAATAAAAATTTCCTGGATGCCCAGGTGGATTGTTGTGTTCCTGCGAGTGAGTGAGATCACCAGGAAGTGAGAAAGGAGTTGCTATGTTAGCAGCGGGGTGGCAACGCGCGAGTAACACTCCTTGTGTTGCAAGCGTCAATAGGCTGCGGTAACCGCTTTACATCAGTCGAGCCGTATGCTTGTTTTCCATCCGACGTGGTACCTATAAAAAAAAAACAACTACCTACTACTATATTAATAATGTGTATTTCAATGTCGCTGAACGGATTTTGAAATTTGAAAAAAGAATTGAATAGTTTCATAGCTTGGTAGCTTGGGGTCTAACTTAAAACCTAAGCCATGTTTCAACAGGGCATTTAGAACTTGTCAATATTTTGTGATTTGTAAAATATAATGTACCTAATAAATAAATAATCATTCAATTAACGTATGTTTTAACCCTAAACAAAGAGCTGGTAGTTTTCTCGCTCAGCGCATTAGTATTGCGATTCAGCGCGGGAATGCTGCCAGCATCGTTGGTACGAGTACAATGCCGCGGGGGCACACTTTTTACATTTACTTTAGGTTATTATTATTATTTTAGATTTATTACATTTTAGATGTAATTTAGTTTTATTGTGTATTTATTAAATTTTGTTATCCTAAACCTACAAATAAAACGAAATATGGGTACAAATAAAAGTCTACAGACGCCTGCTTTTCTTTTTGTAGGCACAAACCCTAGCGATCCGCCCAGCCATAGGTATACTTTTCAAGGGCATGGCTGAGTTACGTTACTGCTTTAGCTTATAAGTCTACTGTGGAGGAAGAAGATGCCGAAGGTCGATACGTGTACAAGCATTGAGAACTGGACGAGAATATCATCGATCGACGCGCCTCGCCTCGGCTCATATTTTTATATCCACTGGGTGCAAGCGAGGCAGTCTGATTGTGTAGGCGAGAAAGTCAGCCAATCAGTAGTTTTCTTGCACCTTGAAAAGGCGCGTGCGAGCCTCGAGCTAATTGCTCTTTGCTCGAGCCGAGCTTCAAGGGTGAGCCACCCTTGAGTGATTTATATTTTCCGCTTACGCGGTTGTGGGGAAGTATATTACGTTATATTGGACTGACTGACTATGCAGTAATGTTTGCCTTCTGAGGGCTAACGATATACAATTACAATATATTAAATAAATTACACAACGGGGAAGGGATGGGCTGGGTTGACTGGGATGGGGTTTACCACGCCGGACAGTACAACGCAGAAAAAAAATAGGAAGTCAGGCATATGGTCGTGATGTGTTTCATTACGGCCTCATCCCTGACCCCTTTAAACGATAGCCCTGACGCCGCTAGGGATATACATGACTGGTGACCCCCAAATACGTACAGGAGTTCCACCCATGTATTACCCGCCGGCGTCAGGGTAGATAACGAGCCGAATTTGATAATGTATATATGTGTATATACCCATGAGGTATATTCACCCATTTACAATTCCTGAAAAGAATATAACATTAATATTATGATGGATGCATTTGCGAACACTACGCCACAAATTTTGCGCAATGCTCGCATCTTGACTACATCAGTTCTACTACATATTCGTGCTATCTGTGCCACACGCAACTTTCACTTTCATAAATTATTTTGATTAGCACCGCGTTGCGTACCCTCTGGCTTAAATTACAACTACCTAGAAGTTTAACCAATACTCCGTTCACACTGTTCCCGGCACTCACTCACTATTAAAAATTATAGATGCAGGCGTGCAGGCCAATTTACAGGCAATTTGACTTTCGCAAAACAACACCTGAATCTATGTTAATATATTTCGATTTTTTTAAAGTGAGCTGCTTTAGACTTTGTAAATTTACTCTCAATCAATACGTCAAAAAAGTAGTTTCAGCGTTTTTCAAAATTCCGCCTTTAGGGGGCTGAAAAGGGCGTTGACAGTTTGTATGGAGCAGAAATATTTTTTGAAGTTAGTGACTTGAAACTTGTACAGATACTCTCTATTAAAATCCCAAAAAAGGAATTTCAGCGTTTTCTAAAATTCCACCCCTTAAGGGGTGTAATGGGGGTCAATACTATTTTTTGAACTAAAAGTTGAATTGTTAAGAAATTGATTTTTTTTAAAGTGAAAGTACTGTAAAAGGGTACTCATGAGAGTTCACCACCTCCCTCCCATCGGGTCCCGGTGGGTGCCCCTCACGGAAGAATGAGTAACGCACACCCACACATACATAGTTGTTGGTGAGGCCTTCTTTTGAGGATCTACATGGGCGAAAACAAAAAAAAGCGAGGCTGCTCATTATAAATGCAACCTTTGTGTCGGTAATACGCGTGGTTTTAATGTATGTGCTGCGATCGTTTGCGACAAAATTATTATACTTAGATTAAAATACAATTTGATTGAATTTTTTTAAGCATACCTTGGTTGTATTAGGTAGCTATGTATCACAATGACTGTTGAATCATTGAAAGTTGGGAGACTATGGTGCCTCACACCTTAATACCCATTATACAGTCAGTATCAAATAGTTAATGAAATCCGAACAGTGGGCCGATTCTACTAAAAACTGCAACTGCACTGCAGCGCGGCGTGTGTCAAAATGCGTACATTTTGACGTTTCGGTATTCTGTTAAACGATCTGACAGCAGCGACGTTGCAGGAATGTTGCAGTAAATGAATCGCTATTCTGTTAAAAAACCTGCACTGCAACTGCACGTTTCCTGCAATATAATCGTATTCTGTTAAATTGTTTTGACATTTGTATACCGGTGACAGATGTTTTGAAGGAGTTTACTTGCAGTTTTGTTAACGTTACTCTTGAGCAACTTTTGCGAAGTGAAATTAATATTCTGAAGCGGTGAATTATATTTGCTTTGTCTTGGGAGATGTTTGTGGATAAATATAATTAAGTAAAGCTTCTTTTCGGTTAGAAATACCTCCACTCCGGCAACCAAGGTCAATAGTGAAACTATAGAAGTCAACATTAAATAAAAATTCAGTTGTATTAGATTGAAATATGGCAACATTTCAGGTTTTACGTAGTTTACTTGCAGGATACGCACAGTTGCAGCGTAGTTGCAGTGCCGTTGCAGTGCAGCATACGCGCAGTTGCAGTGCAGGAAATTTTAGTAGAATACACCTATCGGCACTGCACTATTCCTGCACGACTCAAGTGACAGGCGTAAACGTGCAGTTGCAGTTATTTAGCAGAATTGGCCCACAGATCGTGACATATCTTCATTACTACATAAATAAGAATATTGGGTACTTTTACTATTTAATGCTGACTGTAAAAATAAAAAGTAAAATATAAATAAATAAAACAGCCGAAATTGCAAAATCAACGCGAGCGAAGCCGCGGGCAAAAGCTAGTTAGAAATAATATTATCTCCTTTCTTTACTACAAACGATTCTTGATACTCGTATGTCGAAGTGTATAGTTTGCTATGTTCTTTGACATCAGCTTTAGGCGAAACATTTTTACCTTTGGCATAGCATGTCACGTTAACCGTACAAAATAAAAAAATCAAGCGTTAAGTGAAAATAATAATGTTATTTTAATTGGGTAATTTTTATTTGTGAGTGAAGTTGAGAAAGATAGTGGTGGCAACGTAAATTTTGTTTGAATGCTTGCAATGCAGCAGAAAGTTTCGATACTGCAATAAATGTATTAAGGTAGCCAACATCTTCCCTTCTCAATTTGAAAAATTCTTCTTTCACTTGCCATTTTGTTTGTTACAATAACTCACTTCTCAAACTGTAGTTAAAAGCCATTAAGACGATGTTCTTAACATAAAAACTTTCAAGTATCGGTTAAACAGGCCTTCATTTCATTCATGGCCTAGTTCTGAAACTATGCGTTATTTTGTTTAGTATAAAAACACTTTTGCCTTTAGCTTTTAAGTACATTGATTTCACGAATAAGGTGAGCTTAACATTTCCAACTATGTATTTCAGTGATATCAATGACTAAAATATAAAAAGCCATTCCCAGGTCCGTGGTTGAAATCCTGGTGTGGGTATGTACCACTAAATTCATGTTTTATGTACATATTTGTAATTATCACAAGTTCGAATGTGAATAAAAACATCGTGAGAAAATACGCACGCCCAAGAACTTATATTTCCAAAGACGTACTGCCTGGCCTATGAAAGGGCTGGTTTTCCGTCTGGGTTGTGGAGGTTCGAGTTTTAGTCGCTCCACGTCAAAATCAGTATCTTAGCAAAATCCTTAGACTAGCGGATCCCGCCAATCCTAATGGATTAGGAAACGGGATAACGCTAGGAAGAATAAGTGATATGAAATTCTCCATAACGTGCACCACAAAACAAAGGATTCATATCAATAAGGGGCCATCCATAAATTACGTCACACATATTTAATGATTTTTAACCTCAGAGGGATATGATATGATATAATGTTTGAAGATTTAGTCGGAAATATTTTTAAGTTTTTCGATAGAGATGTATTCGATTTTGAAATGTGACGTCACGAAATTTGACAACGAAATTAAATTAATAAAAAAACATTACACACACAACTATGCGTTTGACACTCACGAATGCTTACACAAATACATGTACACAATATAGGTACTCTTTCGTTCATGGTTAAAGTCTGTGGTTAAACTGAAAAGAGATTAATGGTATATAATATTATTCATTTATAGTCTTACTGAATGTCAAAAATACTGTATGTTTGTACTATATATACGTAGGTCACACTATAAGTTTTGCGTAACTTAAAAAAACAACATGTTATAACCAAAATATTATGTTTATTGCTTTTCAAAATACTCTCCTTTACATTTTAAACATTTTTTCATGCGATCGAACCATTTTTTAAAACAGGAGGACCACAGATCTGAAGGCATGTTTTCTACGTACTGATTGAACTACTACTACTCGTACTATGCAACAAGGCGGCCTTATTGCTAAAAGCAATCTTTTCAAGGCAACCTTAAGGTAACGAAACAGATTACAAGAAAAAGGTAGGGCTAGTCCGGAAGGAAACGAATCCTACTAATATTATAAATGGGAAAGTTTGTATGTATGGATGTTTGATGCTCTTTCACGCTTAAACGGCTGAACGGATTTGAATGAAATTTGGCACGTAGATAGATTATGATCTGGATTAACACATAGGCTACGTTATTTGACTCCACGCGGGCGGAGCCGCGGGCAGCAGCTAGTAATTAAATATAACTGATACTAATTTAAACTTATTGATATTAGTTTCAGGTATACAAATATAAACATAACTACACACATATAGACAAAAATGTATATATATATTACATATATACGCGTAAACATATCATTACATACACAATATACATACACTGTACATAAATACACAAACATGTATATGTTTCAAATGTTTAATTTTAATGAAACCACAAAAAAAAAGTTGTGCTGGAGATATTGTTCGGACGCCTGTTACGCAAATTAGATGTAAAATTCTACCCGCAAGAATAATAATATTATTGTGCGTGCGTGTAAGGAATAAACCTGTGGGCCAATTCTGCTAAATAACTGCAACTGCACGTTTACGCCTGTCACTTTAGTCGTGCAGGAATAGTGCAGTGCCGATAAGTGTATTCTACTAAAATTTCCTGCACTGCAACTGCGCGTACGCTGCACTGCAACGGCACTGCAACTACGCTGCAACTGTGCGTATCCTGCAAGTAAACTACTTAAAACCTGAAATGTTGCCATATTTCAATTTAATAAAACTGAATTTTTATTTAATGTTGACTCCTATAATTTCACTATTGACCTTGGTTGCCGGAGTGGAGGTATTTCTAACCGAAAAGAAGCTTTACTTAATTATATTTATCCACAAACATCTCCCAAAACAAAGCAAATATAATTCACCGCTTCAGAATATTAATTTCACTTCGCAAAAGTTGCTCAAGAGTAACGTTAACAAAACTGCAAGTAAACTCCTTCAAAACTTCTGTCACCGGTATACAAATGTCAAAACAATTTATCAGAATACGATTATATTGCAGGAAACGTGCAGTTGCAGTTAGTGATGGGTAATGGGTAAAAACCCAATTCACCCACTGTGGGTTTTAACCGGGTTATAACCCATATTTGGGTTATAACCCGGTTATAACCCATAATCACCCATTTTGTCGGGTGAAAATGATTTGATAATTGGCAATGAAAAATTAATTCGTATTTTCAAGTTTTCGACATACTGACGATGCATTTTATAAATGATTTAATACATTTTAGTGTAAAAAAGGAGAAACACGTTCTCAAAACACAAAACTATTAGCTATTTTCATGGTTTCTTGGCCGATTTCAATGACACATAGTTTAGTGTGTGTATTTTGACATGAAAGGACTCTAGAGACCGTGCAAGTTAGCTGTTCCTGCCCTTTTAATGTTGCCATACTAATAAAAATGCGAAACACCTTTTTATTGGGAAAATTATTATAATTGCTATAAGTAATATAAATGACAATTCTGATGTTATGCTTGCGTAAATTCGTTATCCTTTCACGATTAGATTATTGACACACTAATAGCGTTTTACCGATATTATAAAACAATTTTTCCCAAATTTCACCAAAAGCATGGTCGGTAGTTGCTCAATAATTTATATGTCAATGAAACAAGCGACATAACATCGATTTTTTTTTATTATCAAAAGGGAATTAGAATTATTTTCTTTTGTTTTTGTAATAAAACCAGAAACTATATGACGGCAATACGCCTGATAACTAAATATATAATTTAAGAATTTATTACTTAGTAATAATTATTTTTATTAAAAACAAATATTATTAAGTTTTTTCTTAGAAGAAAGTGGGTAATAAGAAGGTAAACTAGTCACCCTGGTATCAAGCCCTGACGTTTTTGCGATATAGCTGTCTGTTTTGGTCCAAATGTCACCGTGTACAAATGTGATCTGAACGGACTCTAGTTTGTAAATAAAACTGAATATTCCAGTGTGATTCAAGATTATTAATATATTTATATTTTACTTATTTTTACATATAAATTTAATTAATCTAATCTAAATCTTCATATCTTTAGTCCCAAAACCGATCGCAATCATGATAATTCGATCATACTTACTCCTGAAGTACCTTTTGTTGGCACGTTGGGGGCTATCAGTTGGTGACTTTGGTCTCACAATTGGTGATAGATCATATTCACGTTCGTGAATATTTTCACTTAAACTGTCTTCTTGTCTATTCAACAAGTTCCAGTTATACGTTATGAACGTCAATTTCGCTGCCCTCTCTGTAGTTAGTCAATTTCGTTCTCTATTATGAAATGGTACTATGCACACGCTCTTCTGCAGCAGAAGTGCACGGGGCGGTTAGAATCCATACAGCAATTTTACTTAATGCATTATATCCACATATACCTTTCCACCACGTTGTTGCGCTGATCTCTCTGATATTTGACCACACAAATCTTCAGCTCCAAAAACCATCTTTGGCCTTATAAGATGCCAAGTTTGGTAAAATACTCAAACACATATTACATCAGATTTGATGGGTATATTCCATGGCTTCAACATCTTTAATTTTCATCTGGCTCGTCTCCTTGGGTGGTAGAGTATAGTAAATGTGCTGCCAAATGTATTGGTTTCACACACATGTTAATCCTCTCATCAAAACAACCCTGGAGTTCATTTTTATTATTATTGTATATTATAGTGATATCAGGTAATCTGAATAAAAATTTGGATTTCATATCATTTAGCGTGATAAATACTTTTTGACTTATTTCCATTGTCGGACTCAAGTATAAAAATTGCTTCAGATATCGGTTCTAAAATCATGATGCACTACCTTATAAAACTCCAAAAAGTGTCATCCAACAGAGTTGCCTTGTCCTCTTTTGGCAAAAAGGTGGCTTTTTTATGAACCGCTAATGTCTGCAAAGCAACTTTAGTATTTGCCAAGCTTTTGATATTTGTACAGTAACTGTTCCACCGGGTATCACATGGAAGCTTTAAACTCAATGGTTTCTTAAACACCAATGGCTATGTCTTTTAAAGTATTTATAACATTCGTTTATATAATATCTTTGCAAATTCAATGTATGTGTAGTGCAGTTTAGGTACGTAATATGTGGGAACTTCTTTTTTATTAGGCGAAAAGCTCTTTGGATGTTGCTCGCATTGTTGTCAATGAGTGTCGCAAATTTATTTTCTCCGTACTCTGACTGTATGATATTTCTTGAGATTATACTCGCTTGTGTGTCGATTTTCTCTCGTTGTTAAGTTTTTCACAAATATTGGTTGTGGTTTTGATATAAGAAAATTCATTATTCCTTCATTTCTGCAGTTGCACCAAACATCAAGTTACAAATGCAAATAGTTTTTCGACAATATGTCATCTTTTAACACTCGTTGCATTTCAATATATATATTATCTAAAATGCTGGTGGAGAGAGATTTTCTGGTCCGAAATTTATACAGAGGCTGGAGTTGTTCGAAGAAGTTTATCCATAGAGGGTGTCAATTGTGGATAAAGGTGTTCCAGTCACATAAATAGCCTTCGTTAAAAGTGCGTTAAGATTTTGTTTAGCTCCATCGGACAGGGAAAAAGACGCAGAGCTTTCCATTGATGACAGTGGCTGGTCATATATTGCAGTAGCTGGTCTTATATTCTCATTGTTTGGAAGCGCTTGCAACACCGTGATAACGCTTGCAGGTTTAGTTGATCCTTGTTTGATGTTCCGGCCAATTCGGGCATTTAAAAAAATGTTTAGTCATCCTCTGTAGACTGGCAGGTTTGTATCGTTTCTCGGAATATCTGCATGTAGTGATTTGTTTTCAGTTTCCCGATAGTGTGCCCATATGCGTAGGGTTTTTCTTCTCACTATAACGACTTAAAATAAAGTTCATTAGCATACAACTATGACCTAAAATTCAATTATTTATTTATTCACAGGACTTTTGTCTTTTATCTAAGGTCGATGAATTATTTTGGCACTCTTTCTCTACCTGTCACTAATACTGAATGTCAAAGCGAGTTCGTCAATATACAGAGTACACGGTAGGCAAAAAAAAAATTGTTAACCGTATTGTGACCAATACGTTAAAAAAAAATATTGGTTACGACGATTATTTCGTATTTCGAGATTTTTTGACTCCATTATCTCCAAAGTACGCAGAAATCGTTAAGTGCAATACTAATAATCACTTGTTTTCTAACATGAGCGCCATCTTGACGACGGTGAGGGTATTGTATAATTAACAAACCAATCAAAAAGCAGGAAATCAAAGTCCGTATAACCAAAATCAAAGACAAAACTGATAATGGACGGCTCGGAAGAAAGAGACAGGTGGAGCCGATAGATCTCTTATCTCGATTTGACCCTCAGAATCACATGACTATTATTCTTATTATGCATAGTAACTTTATTTACATTTTTTAATACACATAGCCTAAGTAATTAAACTGTACATATACTTCTAAAACATGTTTTAAAAAAATACAGTTTAATTACTTAGGCTATATGTATATTTTTTACTAAATTATCTGAGTAATCTTCGGCTAATTCACATATTTTTAAAATAGGTAGTAATATTTTAAATGTTTATAAAATTCATTAGTTCATATTACATTAAACCTAATTATGTATCATAAGTATAAAACAGTAAATAATAAAGGTTTAATATTTTAAGTAGTTTTTTCCTTAACAGATAACACCAAGAATTTTGTAGATACTTTTTTACCAGTGCTCTTTTTATATCTAAATCGATTAAATTAATGTACAAATTAGCAAAATGGTTTTAATTTTTGATATTGTAAAGTCAAAAACGTGATAGTTGTCCTTTTTTGTCAAAGATTGCCAAGAAATCAACTAAGTTTGCAGTCCATTAGCTGCCATTTTGAATTTTCTGCTTAGTTTTACTCGTCAATCTATTTAAAATTGTCCAAAAACCATTTAAAATTAGTACAAGATAATAGATCTGTTCATATTCAATGATGAATCGTTTTCACCCGCGAGAATGGGTTAAAATTGGGTGATAACGGGTGGTAACTGGGTTTTAACCCACCCGCCGGTTTTAACCCGGGTGATTACCCATCTCTAGTTGCAGTGCAGGTTTTTTAACAGAATAGCGATTTATTTACTGCAACATTCCTGCAACGGCGCTGCTGTCAGATCGTTTAACAGAATACCGAAACGTCAAAATGTACGCATTTTGACACACGCCGCGCTGCAGTGCAGTTGCAGTTTTTAGTAGAATCGGCCCACTGAAGTTTATAGAAATAGAAAAAAATGCGTGACATAAATTCGAAACGAGAATTCGACCCCAATGTTTGTTTCGTTATCTTGATCACTGAAGGTTCTCTTCTATCGCGTGTAAACTGCAATTTTGTTTTTAATTTGTTTTTATATTAGGTTAGCGCCAAGGCTGTGTATATAAAGTAGTCAGTTACCGTAATTTATGAACCTATGCTGCTAACACAACAACTCTGTAGGAGCTTACTGGTAACTCTAGTCTTAGTAACACAACAACCCACTAGGAAGTTATTATTTGACTGTGGTTTTCTGTGAGGTGAAGGTACTTTTCCAATCGGGGTGAATTGATGCGCCAGTTTATTTTAAAAACTCAAGCCAAGACAAATAGACATTGTCATGTAAATTTTTTTGTCTTTTGTGGGAATGGAAACCATGAACCTTTGTGTTAAATTAGCTTTGCCAACCATTCCGTCGCCGCCGGACTCGTCAAATATGTTTTTTTTTATATTCTTACACCCCTGCCATGGACAAGGCTCTTAATTACAATATAAATAAACACATTCATACATCATATTCTTTTTCATTCCACAATTCATTCTTTAATTTATCATATTTCAGTTTTATGTCCATTTTTGAACGGTGAAATGATTATAGCTATTTCCAAACTTCCCTCCTCATACTGCGTCAGTCCAGCGACGGGCGACATTGATGAACGATAGTAATTCTCTAACAATGTAATATATTGTATGTATATCGCCAGATTCCTTGCGGGGTAGGCAGAGAAAGTAACGTACTATATTGTTTGCTACGCCACTTCGTAAGTATGCACTGACCTGAACCCGCAAAAAAAGAGCATAGTGCAGTAGATTTCTATCTATACCTTCATGACAAATCCCTAAAGGGGTAGGCAGAGAGAACAGCGCGCCATATGACTCGGTTCTTACACACTTCACTCGCTTCGTGTACGTTCGCCGGTTCCTAGGGGTCCTGACATCACTTTCTAATAAAACACGATCAATTTGGCTATGGTAGGTCAGTCATGGCCTTCCTCAGCTCCTATATCTTTCTACTTTCGCGTCGTGTACTGATTCGTAATAATTACATCGTACATTCTTTGTACTTGTCTAAACCAATGGAGCATGCCTCTTCTCATTTTAATACCGACACTCTCCTTTTTTATTTACTATGTTTCTAACATCATCATTACTAACGCGGTCTACAATCGTCACGCGACAAATCTTGCGCAACGCTCGCATTTCGACCGCGTTTATCCTACTTTTATACTCCTCTGCCATACCCAGCACTCGCTTTCATAAGATGTTTTATAAGAGTGTTGGAACCAGCAGTGTGTTGTGTATAGCGAATTGTGTCTTCTGGTTCAAGGTTTTACTGGCAAAAAGTTTTCCCAACGCTCTATTTACACTATTCACAGCACACACTCGTCTTTCCATCCTAAGCCATACATTTAAATCTCCATACATAATCACTATTTCATTCCCTTCAGCTAAATCCAGAATACCTCTCGTAGACTCCCAAAACGTCTCTAGTTCTTAAGCACACGCTTAGCTTACGGGAGCGTATACTGCAACCATTTTTGGTGATGACCAGTTTTATGCGAATGTAGAGAAGTCAAGGCAATACCAAACAGTAATCTTTTACACCAGAGGCTAAACGGGTGGACAGTACACCTACACCGGCACTGGCACGATCCTCCCGGTCTACCCCAGACAATAAGGCAATCATTCCATCGGGCAGATCATCAGGTCGCTCCCCCTGCGCTTAATATCTGTCACACACGAAGCATCTAACCGTCTCTCATTCATTACGTCCATCAGCTCGTTCATCTTATCAATCCACCTCTCACAATCCACGTGCTTATGCAACACTCAGTTCTCCTCGCAGCGACTTGTTGTGTGGTGGGTGGCTAGCCTCACCGCCGCATGCACCTTTATCCGCATCGACGGGGGTGGATTGGTGCGCTTTAGGTCCAGAATTGCACTCTGATTGATAGGCAGCGGTACCTGATGTTAAGGCGACACCTCGATCGTGAAGCTTTAAAATGGCTCCGCCCAATCACCCCGCGCCCCTCAATTGACACTCGACGCTCGATTTGTAAAATTTGAAATTAGCGCCTAATAGGTAACCTGGGGTCAACGTATAGTCAATGCAAACGAACAGAAAAGCTACAGAGTCGCGTCACACTTAAATAAAATTTATAATATCAATATTTAATAAAAATTATTGATTTAATTATTATTTAGCTTTATACATACTAAACCAAACATATTTATTTAAGCTAGACGGAAAACAATAGTAATAATAGTAATAAAAAACTACAGAAACGTATTCACTTTTAAAAGTTTATTGAAAGAGAAATCAATGACATCGTTTTATGTTTATATCTCTATAAGTTAACATGTCTTGGTATCTATGTTGTTCTTACTTAGGTCTCGTCCAGTGGCGCCCTCATTGAATAAAAAAACATATTATAGCATAGAAGATAAACATTATGAAATCTTATGTTGCATTTATTACGAAGATAGTAAAGTATTTTTACGTCATTAAACCAACACTCAAAATATTCCACTATCGTTGTTATAAGCAAAAGTGCTAAAAGAGGCCGTTTTTTGGCAATTATGCCTATAACAACGAAAGCAAAACATTTCAATTGTTGGTTTAATGACGTAAAAGTACGTTATTGTATTTGTAACACACGCAACACATGACTTTATAATGTTTATCTTCCACGCTAAGATACGATATTTTATTCCTTGAGGCGCCACTGGACGGCATGTATCCCCCTTAAGAAGAATGAAACACCAGCTACATAATACAACATTGTTTATCGAGAGGCTAAAGCGGGCCATTTGTTGATTCGGACACATATGTTTAGTTAGCAGATACACCATCTAAACTGCAAACACTGGTCACAGCGATGAAAGACGACTGTATGGAGAAAGGCTTACTACTGAATGCGAAGAAAACAAAGATAATGGTATTTGAAAGAGAAGAATCCAGAACTAATGTAAGGATTACGATTGATGATGAAGTGTTGGAACAAGTGGATGAGTTTGTATATCTTGGATGCGCTTTCAGCAGGGATGGAAGGTACACCGCAGATGTGGAAAGACGAGTGAGTGCTGGGAATAGTGTGAATGGAGCGTTGGGAAAACTTCTTGGCAGTAAAATCCTGAGCCAGAAGGCACAACTCGCTATACACAATGCAGTGTTGGTCCCAACGCTAACTTATGGAAGCGAGAGTTGGGTATGGCAGAAAGAGCATGAAAGTAGAATAAACGCGGTTGAAATGCGAGCGCTGCGCAAAATTTGTGGCGTAAGGCTTGTAGACCGTATTCGTAATGATGATGTTAGAAATAGAGTTGGTCTGAAAGAGAGCGTCGGTGTTAAAATAAGAAGAGGCATGCTCCGATGGTTCGGGCATGTAGAAAGAATGCAAGATGAAAGAATGACGAAGCAGATATACAATGCAAAAGTGGAAGGATGTAGGAGCCGGGGAAGGCCAAGACTTACCTACCATGACCAAATTGGTCATGTTCTATCAGAAGGTGATGTCAGGAGCCCTAGAAACCGGCGTGCGTGCATGAGAAGAGCAATGAATGTTAAAGAAGCGAGTGAGATATGTAAGGATCGAGTCACGTGGCGCTCGGCTCTCTCTGCCTACCCCGCAAGGGATTTGGCTTGAAGTTATAGATGTTCGAGTGTCATAATGGCTGATAGCGCCGAGTAAACACAGGATTTTTTTATTTCGAATAAATAAGAGAAATAAAATTATCAGATTGAATTAGATTGAAATTGAAATAGAAAATTGGAATTTTTTTGCAACTCCCTCCTGGTGAAGATTCACAAGTTATTTTACACAGTTAGGTATAGCTCTGGTAGGGATCCTAGCTTTTTCCCTAAATATAATACACTCTCGAATGACTAGGTATGCGCTTTCACTAACAGTCAATTTAACTTCGCGAATTTTATAAAAAAGTACAGGAAGAACTTGACGGTTAGACGGTAATTTTGCGCCTATTATTTGATAATTTACGTCTCCAACTAAGAAAATACTTGATTTATTGCTTCTCAATTCCACTGCCATCTTATAAAAGTTAAAACATTACGTATTAATCACGAGAATAACTGACATTCAAAATTAATAGACGGTTAGGTAATTATGACGAAGTTAACGATGCTCTCTCTAAAGTTATTCATTGGTTTAGTGTTAATAATCTGCTTTTAAATGATAAAAAGACTAAAGTAATTAAGTTCTCAACACCTAATGTAAGGCAGGTGGCTACCAATGTACATGTTAATGGAACTAATTTAGCCTCTGTGGAGACAACTGTGTTCTTGGGTATAACAATTGACTCCAGACTACAAAGGGGCCCACAGATTGAAAAATTATCAGGAAAACTAAGTTCTGCAGCTTATGCAGTGAAAACTATTAGACGGCTCACTGATATTGATACGGCTAGAATAGTTTATTTCAGCTACTTTCATAGTATTATGTCATATGGAATTCTTCTTTGGGGTAACTCCGCGGATATTAACACCATCTTTTTATTGCAAAAGAGAGCCATAAGAGCTATCTACAAACTTGGTCCCCGTGAGAGCCTTAGAGAAAAATTCAAAGAAATAAATATTTTAACAGTCGCATCGCAATATATCTATGAAAATCTTTTGTATGTCCATAAAAACATAGACTCATTTTGTAAAAAGAGTGATATTCATAGCATAAATACTAGATATAAGCATAATCTTGTGTTATATGCAAGCCGTCTCCACAAAACAAGTAATTATTTTATGGGGCAATTATACGGTTCTATAACAAACTTCCCAGCAATATAAGAGATTTGTCAATAAACAAATTTAAAACTACTATTAAAGCCAAATTGTGTAGCAGGGCATATTATAAAGTATCTGACTATATTAATGATAAAAATGCCTGGGAGTGAGTCGATCCAATTATAATGTAATTAACAAAATATGTAAATTTGTTTGGATACCAAAAGAGGGATGCCTGAGTTTTTTGGCAGTATTTTTATCAGTGCTCACCTAGTCATAAACTGCACGGTAGGGAAAAAAAATGTGACGATTCCAAACAAATGTAGCCATTTTTACGGAATAAAAAGATTTTGACTTTGAATTTGAACAAATGAATACCGCGAGTACGTGCGGCACTGCCGCGCAACTTGTATGAACATGTTTCGATGTAATTCGGCACGGATTATCGTAATCCAAATAAGTTAAAAATTAATTTCCGAGTGTTTTAAAAGCAAATGAACAAAACTAAGACATATGCGTTAGAAAATAAAAACTTTGAAAAATAAGGGACACCCTAATATACATATATACAAATAGATTTTATAATCTATTCATATTTAAAAAAAACATGTGACAAATGATTTTCTTGCTGTTTCATAACTTTAACTTCAGTATAATGACATTTATTGTATTTTACTTATGTATACTCTGTGTTTTGTATTGTTGTACGTTTCCTTGTTATTTATTAAACTCTCAAGAAGAAAGAACCAGGACCATCTCTGATGTTGCAAAATAAATCTAATCCGTACAATAGTTCAATACTAACCACAATGTATAGAATAGATGATTTTTTTGTGTTTTCAGTGTTGGTTCATAGTAAATATTATTTGTTTTCACGAGTACCATGGGTATAAGTATACTATCTATCTATATCTTCACGCTAAATCCCTCGTGAGCGCCACATGACTCGGTACTTACACACCTCGCTCGCTTCTTTAACATGAAACATACCGAGTTTTTTTAAAAACTATCAAAATATACTATTTTACCAGTAATTATTTTAATACAAAAAAAAAAAAACCTCCACTGGTTTTCTATCTTCTGATTGGATAAATTTCCAACGTAAACTAACCTTCACCTACGTACAATGTCTAAGTCGGAGTTCGGTGAGCTTATAATGGTTACTATGAGTTTGTCGTCCCGTATGACACTTACGTTAAAGTAGCATATAAATCGAGTAGTGATTCTTCTAGTGGAATATGTTTATTTAGTAAGTTTCTCCTAAAAAACAAAACAGCAAAAATATTCTATTTTATAAGTTTTTATTTTAATACAAAGAAATAAAGAGTCTCCACTGGTTGCTATGTGCTGAGAACGCGAACCTTATTGGTATAAATTTCCAACGTAACCTGACCTCCACCGACGTACAACTTCTAAGTCGGAGTTCGGTCAGATTATAATGGACAAAATAGGAGTTTGACGTCCTATATAGGTACGCGGTCAGCCTGTGGATAATGTATACCAATTATCAAATGTTACTGTTTATTCCTGCAAAAAATAACTCTTATTTAATTAATGCAGTTTTATATAGAGTTATTAAGTAATCAAAATTAAAAAAAAGTTTGAAGAGGAATTAAATAGCTTGGGCCAACCATACCTAGGAACTGTTCTAAAAACTAGAAATATGTCTACACAATGTTATTATAATATGTTTAATGAATATAATAATTAAAAAAAAAAAATACCTTGTCTTGTTCGCCTCCCCCATTCTACGAACATTTTCTTTGTATTTTTATTCTATATATTTTCTTTTTAGTGTTCCCCATTATTACAACAGTATAATAAATATATATAAACCTATAATATTATTTACTACTTATATCTAATAATAATACACTTACGCTAAATACTATAATATTGAATATTTACAACTATTAATTATAAAAACTTCGGTGTCGCGATGTAAATGGAGCGAGCTCGAGCAGACAGTCGACATAGGTCCTACCTCGAAGCGGGCTGCAGCCGGACTGGCTGGATGTAGTTAGTCAACGCGTTTATAATCCTCATTACCGCACAATAAGGTCGAAAACACGTAGCACCCAAGACGAATGTGATCGCTTAGAAATTGTCAGAAACTTAAAATATTTTTAAAAAATTTCATGTTTCACTTATCAAAATATGCAGCAAGCATATTATAAACATAGATATTACTAATAGATTTAAGTAATTTTGAAGCGTATAAACAGAACAACTTCGTTGTAATTTCAAAAATAATGAATTTCAGGTGGTGTTTTCGAAAGTAATTATTATCGAATCAATTTTACACAATCGCGTATTTGAGCAAGCAAATTCAAGATAAAGAAATGAAGTTATTTATATTAAAATCTTAGATCCGTCAGTTTAGTCATTAGCCTATACTATTCGATGAAAGTTGGTCTAATTTTTCGATGTGTCGCCTTAAGTGCAACCGTAGCATATTCCTGCCTTTTTTATGATACTAGATTGGCAAACAAGCATGCGTCCTGCATTAGATGGTAAGCGTTCACTGCGGTCTATTGATGCTCGCAACACCACGGGGATGTTACTCGCGCGCTGCCCTTCTTGTGACCTGAGGATGTTTCGTCACAGTCCCAAGTAATTTCTCTGCCATATTTCACTCTTCTAATCGGAACACAGTTATATAAATATAGCTGCTTGGCGGTAGAAATAGGTGAGACCGAGGTACCCACGCAGACGACTTTTGTATAAAATCTCCCTCTGGTACAAATCCTGCCTGCTTGCAATTCATTAAGTATCGCTCACGTAATGCCACCTCTACTGCTAACACATCAACTTCTTATGAGCTTACTGGTAACCTCACTCACATGTAGACATTTATGTTGGTAAACATGTCTGCTGTATTGTTCTATGTATTTTTAAGAGAGTTAGGGCGCATGAAAGCAGCCCGTCTGTGGCAGTACCTCCACCTTACAGAAAACCGCAGCCAAATAACAATTCTCTGGAGGGTTCCTGCGTAAGATCGTAAGGAGTTGCTGTGCTAGCAGCAGAGGTGGCAACGCACTAGTATACTTGATGTGTTGCAAGTGTTTATAGGCTACGGGAACCGCATTACATCAGGTGAGCCGAATGCGTGTATGCCTCTCGACGTTTTATAAAAAAATGTTATTGTTATTGCTTGTCTATGATAGTACATATTTATGGAATGTATTGTTTATGAATCAGTCCCGCTCATTAAAGGTTTTTACAGAGTCGAAAACGTACGAGGGATGCCTCTGGTGTTGCAATTATCCATAGGCTACGGTAACTGCTTACCATCAGGCAAGCCTTACACTTGTTTGCTTATTTACTGGAAAAATACCTGGATGACCGAGCTTAGCTCGGTTTTTATTACATTATCGTGTTCTTTTGCGAAATATATTAAAATATGAATTACATACCGATAGAATATTAATGTTTTTCGATCTGAGCGACATAATAATATGAACTGGTTGTTTAAATAAAAAACCAGGATTGCAATTAGTTTACATTTTATTAGAAGCAAGTACTTATTTTATACAGTTTTTCAATCAATTACGGACTGAAAAAACGTGACGTTAAAAACAATATAAGTAAGCTGCCATCGATCCGGTGTATTATGGATTCGAGACCGCCCGATATGCCAAGTGAGCTATTATAATTTTGTATACATATATTGACCTTCGTATTCTAATGATATTGTAGCATTTTTTCATTGCCTGAAAACAGGGAGTAAACGACGTTTTCTAAATATGAAACCTAGCTAGTTCGATGTATCGCCCCCGCAACCCCTTGCGTACTAAGTTTCATAAAAATCGTTGGAACCGTTTCCGAGATTCTGATTATATAGAAATATACAAGAACTGCTCGTTTAGAGATATTAGATACATATGAAGAAACATGCCCTAAACCACTTTCAAAAATGCCGCTTAAAATGACTTAGCCGAACGAAATAAAACAGCAAAGTATAAAAAACATATTCTACTTACCCCCAAATTGATACAGTCTTCCTCAACCACCTCATTAACGTCTCCGCCTTTATTCTTCTGTACGGGAAGAGCCGGAGACATCTTCACTCCTCCTACTGCAGCTGCTCCATCACCAGCTCTATGCCACCCCCAGCCATTGGCGCGACAGTTTTTCGGATTCTGTTTCAACAACATTTCACTGCACACGTGTAAACTCTACGCAAGTTGGCTACCGAATTAATTTGTTTGAATCTGAAACAACGATTTGGGCATAAAGATTATTTATGTTGGGGAGGGTGGTAAGACGGGGTGGCTAAGGGTCAAGGCATAATACATGAAAGAGTTTTTCATGCTCATAATTGTATTTATTCTTAACATTATCTTTTGTAATCAGACTCATTAATTTTAAAAAATAGGAGCATCAGACAGACTATTTAGTCACAATAAGGTTAAAAGTAAAAAGACAGATATCTCCCCGTCTTACATCATTAGAATAAATCGCGCGCATTGGCGCTGCACGTACTCACTACATCGTGCATTTAATTTTACATATCTCGGACATATTCACAGTAAAAAGTATTCTAATCAGGCATCTTTCTCAAAAGTGTAGTACGCAAGCGTTATCAAGACTTTTCTTGGACTATTTACAAGGATTAAGTGACCAGTGGTAGGGAATACCAAAATTTGTATTAAGTGCTAAGACATTCAAGTAATACTAAAACAACTTATCATAGTGTTTTGTAATAAGGCGTAGGCAGTTATCGATATTAATTGATTATTATATTAATTAACAGCGGCTATATTATGAACAATGCTTGAATTTTAGTTCAGTCCTTGTACAGTTAAAAAAATATTTTCAAACTGCCTTACTGTAGTGAAACACAAGCTTGGTTGAACACTGACTTTATTGCGTGTTAGTGGGTGGAATACAAACACATTATTTATGACTACTCACCTAGTTTGTTATAAAGCATTAATGAATATACTACACTTACAAATAAAATAAACAAAACAAATCGGTTTCATTAGATCGCTAATTTCGAAATTAATACTTAAATGAACGCTGGTCCAGTGGTCAAGGGATTCGCCCGTGGAGCCAAGAGCCGCATATCGAATCCCAGCGAGCTCCCATGATTTTTTTGTGGCACTGTAACAAATAGACTACACAAAATACATCGTTTAGTACTGTGGTAGCATAACTTTACTGCGTCAGTATGGAGAGGTGCCTCGCTTGTAATAAGAACTTAAAAGTGTATGAATCGCTATGTTGCAGCTACTGTCGCAGAGAATGTCACCCAAAACGTGTATACATGAATGGAAATACCTACGTAAACATTAAAAAATCCAATAATTGCATCTGTCCGGCATGCACCAATATCACCAAGCATCGAAGAGACAACACTGTCCCCATTCCTTTCCACTCCCAGTGTTCAGGGCGCTTCCCTCAGTATGCGAGATGGCCTGAATATGCTAGGTATGGATATTCGTTGCGACCTTAACCAGCGTATTACATCGAGAGCCTCATCTCAACAGCTTCATGAAAGTCCTGAACAGGGTGCGCCGGTTCTTCACGCCGGACCAGCTTTGTCTGCTTTATAAGACACAAGTTCGGGCCTGCGTGGTGTATTGCTCGCATCTCTGGGACGGCTCCGCACAGTATCTTCTCGAGGCTCTCGATAGGTTGAAGCGACGGGCTATCCGCATAATCGACAACGAAGAGGTCACCAAAAACCTAGAACCTCTTCAACTCCGTAGGGACATCTCTAAGCGTATTTTACCGCCTTTACCATGGCGAGTGTTCTGAAAAACTGTTTTCCCTTATCCCACCCTCTCCCTTCCGTCATAGAACCACACGTGCAGGCTTGCCATGTTGTTGTTCCACCGTTGAGAACATTTCTTCGCGTACCAAAAAGTTTGGCAACTCCTGTCGTTGTCGTACCATTAAAAAGTGGAACGCCTTGCCGGCACATGTGTTCCCTCCTTCCTACAATATGGGATCCTTCAAACGAAGCGTGAAGAAGCATCTTGCGGGTCAGCATGGCAGCGTCAACTGACAGGACACTGTGTAGTCTTTTGTCAGTTGCAGTTGCGATTTGGGCTCCTCTTTCGCTTACCATCAGGCAAAGAGGAGCCACTATGCTGAACTTATATAAAAAAAAACACTAATACACACGTCCGGCGCAATATGTCAAATGATTCCGTAATGTCATGTGACGAAGTACAGCCTGAGTGAGAACGAATGCTCAACTGCTCACAAACAGGAGGAGTCGTATCACTTTGCGTCAGTAGCGCACTGATGGACTTCAAATTAGAGAAATTTAAATCAGATATTTTTATTCAAATCAAAAGCACTACTAGAGGGCCAGGAACAAATTCATTCGGGTCTGAAGGCTACTGAGCCAAAAATTTCGCAACTGAAATCTGAATACAAACGAATATCCGCGATCTGGAACGTCGATTAAAACAACAGAACATTTATCACGAAATGGACCAAGAAATCTGAGCTGTTCCTGAAAAACGTAATGAGAACGTTGCTAGAATTTTTAAAAGTATATGCGAATCGGTGAAGTATAATATTGCTGAATCCGACATTTATGCGTACCGTCGCATTACAAAAATTAATGCATCCAAGCGTCCTCGTAGTATTTTTGACACGTTACCATCTCCTCCTCGTGACTGCGTGTTGTCGGCAAAACGGAAAATTTAACAAAGACAAAGCTACAGGCGGTCTGAATACATCGCTACTTGGCTTTTCCCGGCGAAACACGAAGAGGGTACGAGGTCGAGCACTTGTCCCCGGAATGCAAAGAACTGCACGCGCTAGCTAGAAAATTCTCTAAGGAAAAAATCCTATAAATTTCTTTGGGTCAAGTTCGGGCATGTATACAATACAAAAGATGAGAAAACGGATGCTATTTTAATGAAAAATGCTGAGCTATTCTAATGTATTTATTTGATTTATAGCTCCTATCAATATGTTAGTGTATTATCAAAATGTAAGCGGATTTCGTTCCAAAACTATAGATTTTTATCTCAATTTGTTAAACTCTGAATATGACATAATATGTTTGAATACTGAAACCGATTTGAATTCCGGTGTGAGTAGTGCGGAGCTGTTCGATGAGCGCTATGACGTGTTTCGTAGAGACAGAAGTGACAAAATCAGCCATAGGACAAAGGGAGGTGGTGCTGTCATGGCCACTAGAAAACATCTAGATATCACTCGAAGATTTGACTGGGAAACATCAGAGATCCTCCTCTGGCTTACTATTAGACTTCCGTCCAAACATTATAAAATTAAAATAAAATAAAACATACTAAATGTTTGTCTATGTTATTTACCACCTGACATGGCGCTTGATAGGGTTACATCTTTTTTTGAAAATTGCCAAAATATCATCTTAAACAGCAGCGATAAGAGCTACTTCCTTCATTGGTGACTTTAATATTCCGCACATATCCTGGCCACCTGATAGTAACGTAAATTTCTTGCATCCTTATGAGGCTACACACAGCCGATCGCCTATTCTGTTGCAGACTATGGCCGTTTGCAATCTTGCACAATATACCGCTATAGGCTACCGCATCCTATAAACACTTGCAATATACTAAGTGTTACTCGTGCGGAGCTTACTGGTGACCTCACTCACACGCAGGAACACATCAACACTCCAGGGAGTTGTTATTTGGCTGCGGTTTTTTGTGAGGTTGAGGCACTTCCCCAGACGGGCTGCTTTGATGCGCCCTACCTCTCTTAAAACATCCAGACCAAGACAAACAGAGATGTTCATGCACACAAATGTTTGCCTTGTGTGGGAAGCGAACCCACGAGCGTTGGTGCCAAAGTCACGTCATTCACGACCGAGCTCGTCAAACTAGCAAGTCGCCGGTACTGTAAGGAGGATGATTCATTCATTTTACACGTTCCTAATATTCGATTGTCCGTCAACACAGGAGTTGTTATTTGGCTGCGGTTTTCTGTAAAGTGGAGGTACTTTCCCAGTGATTCGATGCGCTCTCCCTCACTTGAAAACGTCCAGACCAAGACAAACATACATGCACATGAACAGAAATGATTGTCCTGCGTGGGAATCGAACTTGTACCACTTTTGTACACCAGGACAACGGAATAACGCTAAGAGGGAGAAATGATTTCTTTTTATCTTTTTCGATAAAAAAACAAACATTTCTCCCTCTATTACCGAAGATTGTAAAGTGAAAAATGATGAAATTTTTAGGAAAAATAGAACAATGCTTCTTACGTAGCACAGATGATATAAAATCATCAAAAACGATTAAACTTGACGAGCTCGGTGTCGCAGGTTCGTTTTCCACACAGGACAAACATTTGTGTATATTGATCATGAACAAGTCTGTTTGACTTGGTCTGCGCGTTTTAAGAGAGGTAGGACGCATCAAAGAATCCCGTCTGGATAAGTACCTCCAGCTCACAGAAAACCGCGGCCAAAATAATAACTCCCTGGAGGGATGTTGTGTTCCTCCGAGTGAGTGAGGTCACCAGTGAACTCCTAAGGAGTTGCAGTGTTAGCAGAGACGGTATCCCGCGAATGATACTGAATGTATTCCAAGGTCATCATGACCACTTTACATCAGTAAAGCTTGTATAGCGAAAGAAACATAGTTATGTGGTCGCCTTTGTACACTCGGCGAAGATAAGTCCTAAACCACTCTAGTTTAGGGTCATTGGATTTGGCATGCAGTCTTCTTCTTCTTCTGCTTAGCGTTATCCCGTTTCCTAATCTATTAGGATTTGCGGGGTCCGCTGCCTAAAACTTAGTCTTAAAGTCTTATTAAGATTTAGGCGAAAATACAAATCTTTACATGGCGCGACAGACGTCAGACCTACATAAGGTTAGGTGCCCGATGGGCGTGCACAACCCAGAGGTAACACCAGATCTGTCTTAGATAAGGATGCATTATATCTTTCTAAATACACTTTCTAGAATGCGAGTGTTTCCTCAAGATGTTTTCCTTCACCGCCGAGCAAGTGATAATTACAAATCCTACTATATAATATTATAAATGCGAAAGTTTGTATGTATGGATGTTTGTTGCTCTTTCACGCTTAAACGGCTGAACGGATTTGAATGAAATTTGGCACGTAAATAGATTATGAACTGGATTAACACATAGGCTACGTTATTTGACTCCACGTGGGCGGAGCCGCGGGCAGCAGCTAGTACATACATATATCCAAAAACACGAATTCAGCGGTACACGCCGGTATTCGAGCCGAGGACCTGTTGTTCAGAAGGCCGATTCCTCATTCACTGGGCTATCACTACTACAACTGGATTTGTGAGTAAGTGCTTTTTATTATTTTTGGAAATAATAGTAAATTATTTTATCGCCCCTCCATCAACAAAATAATTAAGGAAGTGTGGTAAATGTCCCTGGGGTGACCGCTGCGTACAAAACTGGGTCGACACGAAATCGCCACCCCCCTCTCCCTCCCAAACTCGTCACGCGATGACCTTGAACATATGTACAAGTATGATTGTAATAAGACGTAGTTATATAGGAGACAGACGATGGACTGACGACTTGTGAAGATTGCATGGAGCCGACGGATACAAGCAGCACAGGACCGATCGATAAGGAAGGCACACAAGCATACGGTCCACCTGATGTAAAGCGGTTACCGTAGCCTATCAACGCTTGTAATACATTGAGTATCACTCGCGCGATGCCTCCAATGCTGCTAACACAGCAACTCTTTAGGAGCTCACTGGTGACCCCACTCACACGCAGGAACACAACAACCCCCTAGGTAGTTGTTATTTGGCTGCGGTTTTTATGCGGTTTTCGCGGCAGTCTAAGGCGGAAGGTTACGTTTAGCAGTGATCTTTCGTCTAAATTGATGATAATGAATATATTTTCATGATTTTCGGGTGACGGCACACTATAATCTTTAAAAACCAAAGAGAACTTCCTCTGCATACATACTCTGCCAACTAGCAAAAAAGACTCTGGCGTAAACATGTAGAAAATAATCTATGGAGAAGCGATCGAACAGATATTGCATAGGAGCTAACTCAAAACGCGGTGGATTACGACGTGGGACGCGTGAAATTTATATCAGCAGTCAACAAGTCTTAAATGCTATTTACCTACATGTTTACATGTTCGCCGAGTTTACAAAGGCGACCACATAACCATGTTTCTTTCGCTATACAAGCTTTACTGATGCAAAGTGGTTATCATGACCTTGGAATACATTAAGTATCACTCGCGGGATACCATCTCTAACGCTGCAACTCCTTAGGCGCTCACTGGGGACCTCACTCACTCGGAGGAACACAACATCCCTCTATACTATAACTTCACGCCAAATCCCTTGCGGGGTAGGCAGAGAGAACCGAGCGCCACGTGACTCGATCCTTACATATCTCACTCGCTTCTTTAACATTCATTGCTCTTCTCATGCACGCTCGCCGGTTTCTAGGGCTCCTGACAGCACCTTCTGATAGAACACGACCAACTTGGTCATGGTAGGTAAGTCTTGGCCTTCCCCGGCTCCTACATCCTTCCACTTTTGCATTGTATATCTGCTTCGTCATTCTTTCATCTAGCATTCTTTCTACATGTCCGAACCAACGGAGCATGCCTCTTCTTATTTTAACACCAACGCTCTCTTTCAGACCAACTCTGTTTCTAACATCATCATTGCGAATACGGTCTACAAGCCTTACGCGACAAATTTTGCGCAGCGCTCGCTTTTCGACCGCGTTTATTCTACTTTCATGCTCTTTCTGCCATACCCAGCTCTCGCTTCCAAAAGTTAGCGTTGGCACCAACACTGCATTGTGTATAGCGAGTTGTGCCTTCTGGCTCAGGTTTTTACTGCCAAGAAGTTTTCCCAACGCTCCATTCATACTATTCCCAGCACTCACTCGTCCTTCCACTTCTGTGGTGTACCTTCCATCCCTGCTGAAAGCGCATCCAAGATATACAAACTCATCCACTTGTTCCAACACTTCATCATTGTTGACGAGCTCGGTGGCGCAGTAGTGAAACGCGTTGTTACGCTACTTTGACACCAACGCTCGTGGGTTCGATTCCCACACAGTACAAACATTTGTGTGCTGTATGAACATGTCTGTTTGTCTTGGTCTGGGTGTTTTCTATGTATAATAAGTATGTATTTACGGACCAGTTATAATCTATTTTGAAAATATGGTTAATAAATAAATAATAAATATTGTCGGACAAATTACACAGCGCCATCTAGCCCCAAAGTAAGCGAAGCCTGTGTTATGGGTACTAGACAACTGTTAAACATACGTAAATACATATTTTTTTTTTTATCTATAATACCTACTTATTATACATAGAAAATACCCAGGCCAATACAAACAGACATGTTCATGCACACAAATGTTTGTACTGTGTGGGAATCGAACCCACGAGCGTTGGTGTCGAAGTAGCGTAACAGCGCGTTTCACCACTGCGCCACCAAGCTCGTTGATTATTTATAAGTAAAAATAAGTACGTTCCAATTTCAAAATTTCACTCCACATTTTTTGCGAGCTAATTTGAATCCTTGCCTTCACGCGATTTTACACTTACATCTTCGCGTACGTATCAGGAGATTCAGCACATACCTACTGTAGATTGGATCGGGAAGCCTTCACCAGATTTTACACTTACATCTTCGCGTGAGGAAGATAGTTTCACGCAGGGTGCCGCACAACTTCACCGTTGCTCAAAAGCAGGCCCGGGTGGAATGGTGCCGTGATATGATAAACAAATTTGAAGCAGGTTCGTCTCGGCGTGTTTACGACATCATTACCGATAATGAGTACTGGATTTATCGATACGATCCAGAAACTACGCGCCAGTCGACGCTTTGGGTGTTTCAAAACGAATTAACGCTTACCAAAGTGAAACTATATAGAAAAGGGCTTTTTCAATTTAACCTGCTACCTGCTGTCAATTAAAGATAAAGATAAAAATCATTTACTTTCCATTAGGCCCTTACGGGCACTTAGACACGTCTTACATTCTATAAATTAAATCTATTGTACCTTAATAATTTCCCATAATTTTTTTTTTTTTTAGTTTTAATCTCTCTTTTTTAATCTACCAGCATTTCGAAAATGACCATTGGCGAAGAAGAAATGCCAAAATTAACTTGCCAATATGGGTCTTTTTTTCATCGTTAATACCTAGTCGGGTCATAAGTTCTGTCAAAACCTTATTATTTCAATTTTGGAATACTGGCCAGTACTGTGACTAATTTTAAAAATATAACGTCCCCGGTAGCCGAAAATAAGATGCAAGGAAGAATGATTGGGTACAAACCATAAGAGAGTCCAGAAAAGAAAGCGGCTTGATTCCATCTAGATCCAGCGTAATATGCAGTTTTCATTTTGAGGAGTGTGAGGAGTGGCTGCCGTCTTCTGTGAGGTGGAGGTACTTCCCCAGTCAGGCTAACGTGCCCTACCTCTCTTTCGCCAGAGCCTCGTCTGCTCATTAAAATTGGTGTATTTGTTTGAGTATTTTTTTTTTTTCAAATAAGTATGCATTTGTATGTCCTATATAATAAAAGGAATATGTAATGTTATATTTCATGTGTTTAATTTATTTTCATCAATACCTATTTTATACAACGCAAGTTACAAATCACCGGTCCATAAAATTCGAGTTTCGAAGACAGTAACGAAACATGTAATTCTTTTTAGTTAAAGAAATGGGAAATTTTCTTCCATCTGGCAACCCACTTGACACTCACACATAGTTGGACTTCTTCCCGCGCTTTTGACGAGTGACATTGTTGTTTTACTTGAAATTTTTACAATTCAGTATAAAATTAGTTTTGTGCGACAATTTCGATAGTATTTTGTAACATAAGTGCTAGTGAAATTATACAGTAATGAAAAAACTCAAATATAACACGTTTATGCACTTTTTGGAAGACGTGAATAAGTTCATCAAGAAGACCTTGTAAAAATCACTATCGTTTTACGGGTGGTATTTAAATTGGGTTGATTGGGTCTGGGTACCCTTCCCAAGTATTTTTTCAGCACAGTTCCTGAAGCTGGAACATAGAATTAAGATTTTCAAATGGTTCTAAACTGATGACTTGGCTGTATGGGCTAGATCCCTTTGCCTTTCCCCTCGGGGATAAAAATAACCAATAACCAATCACACATAGTTACATGCCGCCGTTGTGGTGCTTCAGTTGTTTCTCAGCGAGATTCCGTCTGACTTTTTTATTACGTCTATGGTAAAACGATATAGAATTCCCTAGCGCTCACTCTACTGGGATCATTTAGCGACTTCTAGCGACTTTTGATTTTTGTACATAGCTAGCGACATCTAGCGACTTTTCAAGTGTACGTTAACGGACTTCTTCCCGCGCTTTTGACGAGTGACATTGTTGTTTTACTTGAAATTTTTACAATTCAGTATAAAATTAGTTTTGTGTGACAATTTTGATAGTATTTTGTACCATAAGTGCTAGTGAATTTATACAGTAATGAAAAAACTCAAATATAACACGTTTATACACTTTTTGGAAGACGTGAATAAGTTCATCAAGAAAACCTTGTAAAATCACTATCGTTTTATGAGTGGTATTTAAAGTGGGTTGATTGGGTCTAGGTACCCTTCCCAAGTATTTTTTCAGCAGAGTTCCTGAAGCTGGAACATAGAATTAAGATTTTCAAATGGTTCTAAACTGATGACTTGGCTGTATGGGCTAGATCCCTTTGCCTTTCCCCTCGGGGATAAAAAGAACCAAAAAAAAAAAAAAACACTGGTCAACTGTCAATTTCAACAAAAACAACGTTTATTTATTCCCGTGCGTGCACGTTTTTTAAATTGATAATTTTATGAAAACAGTAAACAATTATTGGAAATCATTATGAAGGTCTTATCCGAGGAACGAACAAGAATTCTATTTGAGAAACTAACGAAATAGTAAGTAAACTAGGGATTATAACCTCTCAGAATAAATATTGTATTCTTTAATAAACAACATCATATTGCTTGCCTTTCAGTATTGGTGTGAATGTAAAGCTTCTAATAGACAGACCTGATGGCACATACTGCTTTAGAGAGAAGAAGGACCGAGTGTATTATATATCTGAACGACTTTTGCAACTAGCACAAACAGTCAAACCTGACCATTTGGTTTCGGCGGGCACTTGTTTTGGCAAATTTACTAAGACAAATAAATTCAGGTTACATATAACTGCATTGACGTACATTGCACCGTACGCGTCATACAAGCTGTGGGTCAAACCGTCGGCAGAACAACAGTTCTTGTATGGACATCATGTAATTAAAAGTGGTATGTATTTGAAATTATATACCTATTTTTACTTTATAACATGTAAAATGACTTGCTGCGTTTCCACCCCATTACTCCCAGTGGAAATATAAAAACATCAACAATCATTATTTTCGTGTTATCTTGTTTCCCAATCCTTTATGATAAACGGAGTCCACTACCTAAACCTAAGAATTTGGCAAAGATACTTGTTTTTTTTCATGGAGTGACTATGGTCAGACGTCTGCAATGCAGAGAGAAAACCAGATCATTTTAGGTAAGGCAGCACAGTCTTATGAAAAATATTTTTTTGGGTGTGCTGATTTCATCTCGATGTTTTTCCTTCGTAGCCAAGCAGGTTTTCGGATTTATGTACATATTTGTAATTATGATTACATCATCATTTATCATTACATTACATCTGATCAGATCATTACTTTTACTGAATTATATTCTATTTTCCATATTTATTTAATATTCATACAGTAAAAATATTAATTTGTTCTGTGCAAATATTGAGCTACAGTACAACACTAGCTGCATTTTGATGACCTAAACAGACTTGATTTGCAGTCATTGGCATATCGTCGCTTAAGTTCTTAATTCTAAACTCATAATGGTCGACTTTTCAGAAGAGAGCAACAAGTATGCACAGTTTAGTTTATTCACAGTAACTCATTGTTCGTTTACACGTGATACCGTAAGTCAAGTCAGAGCTAATTTTGAAAATGGATAAAATTGAACATCGTGCAGTGATAAAATACCTGAATTTGAAAGGTTTAACTCCAAAAGCTATACATGTCTGCTACTTTGGGTGAGTCCGCTCCTTCGTATGCGACTGTTAAAAACTGGGTGGCAGAGTTTAAATGTGGTCGTGAGACCATTCAAGATGAGCCCCGTAGTGGCCAGCCTTCGACTGCTTCCTCTGATCAAAACAAAGAAAAAGTCTGTGATTTAATTTTATCTGATCGAAGATTGACTGTCGAGGAGATAGCTAAGACTGTAGGCATCTCATCTGAGCGAACACATCATATAATTACTACTGAACTTGGATTCTCTAAGGTGTCTGCGCGGCGGGTACCGCGGCTGCTTTCAGTGGAACAAAAACGCAACCGATTCACAACTTCTCGCGACTGTTTAGAGTTATATGAAACTGACCCAATAGAATTTGTTGAAAGATTTATAACCATGGATGAAACCTGGGTTCACCACAATACACCCGAGACAAAAGAACAGTCGAAACAATGGAAAAGAGCAGGATCGCCCACCCCAAAGAAGGCAAAGGTGGTTTTATCGGCGGGCAAAGTCATGGCATCCGTTTTTTGGGATGCATGGTATAATTCTCGTGGATTATTTAAAAAAGGGTGAAACAATAAACTCCGATTACTATTGCTACCTGTTGCGTCGTTTGAGAGAAGAAATCAAAGAAAAACGTCCAGGTTTATTGAGAAGAAAAGTCTTGTTTCATCAGGACAATGCGCGCGTTCACACCTCTGTGCAATCCATGGCAGAAATCCATCAATGTGGCTTCGAATTGTTACCTCATCCCCCATATTCTCCGGATTTAGCACGTCCGACTTTTATCTGTTCCCAAAGCTGAAAAAATATTTAGGTGGTAAACATTTTTTTACAAATGAAGAGGTCATAGCCGCCGTGGACGCTTATTTTGAGGAGTTATACGAAGATTTTTTTAAAATGGGTATCGAAGCCTTACCGGGTCAATGGAAAAAGTGTTTTGAGCTCAGAGGAGAGTATGTTGAAAAATAAAAATAAACTCAAAATCGTGTGGTTTCATTAAGTATGTTAGGCTAAGAACTTTTCAAATGACCCTCGTACAAATGAGTCAATATTGTTGGTAAGGTAATGTTAAACCACCCCACTAATTCCTGTGTAGTTTGGTAGCTCGGATTGATTTCCACTATCTCCTTCAATTCAGCGTTATTCACCTGTGTTCCACGTGGTTTGTTCTTCAAGTCGAAGTTTCCATTACGAAAGCGTTTAAAACCAAAAACGCACGGTGCGTTAATTAGCAGTCTCTTCTCCAAATGCAGCATTGATATTGTGAGCCATTTTTGCCGCATTAGTTCCACGTTGGAACTCATATTCAAAACATACTCGGATTTTCGAAGTATTCATCTTTCCCATATAAGCTAAATAAAAAAACAATTCAAAAATCAAATGTTGCATGTTTTTTAAAAGAACAACCTCATAGACATGTGAAAAAGTTTCACTCGAAAATTTCACACCCTGAAGTTTTAATGGCAATTCAAAATATCATTACTATAAAACGGCAATTTCATACTTTAACCCCTATTATAATTAATTAATTAATAAAAAATGCAAGTTAATCATAATTATATATTTTTTATGATTTATGAACTTTATACAGCAAATTATTTATCTGGACTGATGGTTACCCTTGCATTATGCTGTGAATAGCTAAGTGCTGCGCCCTCTTATTTTAAAAACGGTTAATTGTATAAAAAAAATATTTGAAATAAAAGTTTTATTCTCTACAATATTCATAATAAATGCAAACAGCATTAACACCATAGGAAGCAAGATATTTGCAAAAAAACGATTTTTACGACTTTTGGTACCTTCAATATATTAAGATGTGAACACGAGATTTTATGAGACTTGTGAGACAACTTATATAGTGACAAAATAAAGGTTTATACAAGTTTACAGTTTATTATGTCTCATTCAGAGGTTGACCTTCTTTTTAGCTTAAATGACTGGACTATTGCTTTTTACATGTGTTAGTTGAATAGACAAAATTTAGAACTAAATAACCTCTTATGAATGTACCACAATATATATCATGTTTCTTCTAAGATCTGAAATGTACCCAAAGTTACTCATATAATCCACATACATAATTATGCTCCTATGCATATCCACCATGGTAAATATGCACACTGAAGTCTCTATGTCTTTGCATTACACTACAATGTGAACATACCCTAAAAAAATAATGCAAACAAATTCATTACCCATGTGCCAAACCATATTAGTGCAGTGTTACTTTAACATATGGAATGAACTGCGTACATCAAGGATATATCATTTAAAAGTAATGATTTGATTAATAATTTACTTTTTTATTCTAAGTAAAGTGGCAAACAAGCATATGGATCACTAAATGTAAAGCAGGACCAAATAACCATTCAAGTTGTATTTAGATGTGGTTTTCTTTAAATTAGAAGTACTTCCATATTAGTCTACTTATAAACACTGTAGTTATCACAACTTTTTTAACTTTGATAATTCAGAGGGTGCACCATGCGCCAGATAGGTTCTAAAGATGATAGTAAACTACTATATATCATTAACAACAATACAACCAATTGGATGTAGTTACACAAAAAGGATCTACCACACATCACTTTTGGGTTGGATCCTCTTTGTGTAACTATGTACATTTCTGGACCTATAGTCTCTGAATAACTAATTTCAGTAACTTTATAATTCAGTAGCCATTTAAAAAATTATCCTAAAAGATGGCTAACTTGGCGAAAACCCTCTAACGGTGGGAATGTGGCAGTGATCCAGGGTGGGATTTTTTGTAACATTGTGTTTGGATGCAACCTGTTACATAAAAAATGGACTCAATTTGACGCAAGGCGATCGTTTTTTATGTGACAGGTTGCATACAAACACATGTTACAATTAATCCCATCCCATATTGCCGGACCACTTTCGTGCCTCCGTGGGTTCCCGCTTTTCTCCTCTGATGTATTTCCACTACTCTATTAGGTTATTTGTATTATATCATACAATAATTGATTCCAGGTCTCGGCCGTATAACAGATAACACACCTAAACATCAAGGAGTAGTAATATATACAATGTCGGACATTCCTATCGGCTTTGGTGTGGCAGCTCGCTCTACAACAGAATGCAGGCACGCAGACCCATTAGCAACCATCGCTTTCCACCAGGCCGATGTCGGAGAATACATACGCTCTGAAGACACATTGACGTAGTTAATAAAGTTTTAGCATATTTGTTGTCTTTCATACTCCAATCTATCTTCTTCCTAACGTTATCCAGCTTCCTAATTCGGCTAGGCAGGGCCCGCTACCTAAGCACAAGGATTTGGTGAAGATATTGATTCAGACATGGCGTGACTGCCGTCAGATCTCCATAACCTACAGGGAAAACATGACTATTCTTACGTTGGATCACAAGTCATTCGAAATATAATTCCATGGACCTGCGGGTTTGCCCACAATATTTTCCTTCACCGCTTCATTCATTAGGCATATATATATATATATATATATAAATAAATATATATTGTCGGACAAATTACACAGCGCCATCTAGCCCCAAAGTAAGCAAAGCTTGTATTATGGGTACTAGACAACTGATAAACATACGTAAATACATTTGTTTTTTGTAAATACATACTTATTATACATAGAAAATACCCAGACCAAGACAAACAGACATGTTCGGGCACACAAATGTTTGTACTGTGTGGGAATCGAACCCACGAGCGTTGGTGTCAAAGTAGCGTAACAGCGCGTTTCACCACTGCGCCACCGAGCTCGTCAGATCTCCATAACCTACAGGGAAAACCAGACTATTCTTACATTATGTCACAAGTCTTCGAAATATAATTCCATGGACCTGCGGGTTTCCTTACGATGTTTTCCTTCACCGCTTCATTCATTACACATATGTACACGAAGCCCGAAAACACGAATTTAGTGGTACACTCCAACTGTAATCGAACAAGCAGGTACTAGTTGGTTAATAGGTGAATAATATTAAGGTAAGCAGTTACACCTGTAACACCAGGGATGACTCTCGTGCATTGCTTGACCCTGTAAAAAGCTCTTCGCCACTTTTTTTTTTAATAATCTCACGTTTCACGTTCAGTTTAACATATTTTTGGACTATTAGCACATTTATTGTTGTGCGGGAACATCTAGAAGTAGTCTTGTCACTCAGTTCAGAGATAGGTGAGAATTGTTGACAATCCCAAGCTTACACATAGTATTGAACTGCTAAGATTAAGGAAAGCTAGTTTCCCATTGTCTGTTCTACTGATAACAGGCTGAACTCTCATCTTCAGACCAATTGTTCAAGATAGTGTCTACTACTTCCTTGTACAATTGCACCACTCGCCATCGACAAAGAATTTAAGCGTACATATTGCTTGATCAGTGAATTGCCGCGCCTTCAATATTTATTTTATAATTTCATACCTCAGTTCACGATTTGTATTCCATTATGACAGACGTGTAACTCGTCATATTAGCAATCATTTACATCGATACTTAAATAAACATCTTAAAAATCTAAGCAGAACATTAATCAATTTATCATCAAAAGTTGCACGAGTGATCAGCCCGTACATCTTCATGGTCATTCGAGTCTACAGGAAGACGGGATCATTAGAAAAGTTGCTTTTTTTGTAAGCAAGCAGAACTCTTGCTCGCGAATTAGTAAATGATACCGTCAAATCAGGACAGCAATCTATAGTGTCAAGTTTGGTGCTCTGAATTAGTAAAGCAGCAGCCTTCATCGGTTCCATTAGCAGTTTGGCATAGCAGTCAGACCACAAGCAACAACTTGACACAGTTAAGCCGCAGACAGCAATTCAAGTAAGATCTTTCCTTTTTTTCGCTTGGGATAAAATTTGCGAAGAGTAAAGTATAGAAGATCTTGTTGGAAGTCAAATTCAAATCCTAGAAGCAATCAAAGCTCTACTTAGTAATGTTAAAAAAGATGGTAAAGATAGGAAAAACTCCGGATGCTTGAAAGTCCACCTTGAATAACTTTGGAAATTAATTAATTGGACCGAGTTCGTAAATAATCATAAAATATTAGCAAACTCTTGAGGATAAAACTTGAGTATTTTACAGCTGATTATTATCAAAAAGCCTTTAAATATTATGATGACGCAAAAACTTATATACAGAAATGTTTGATTCAGGAAGAAAACCTACGTCGCCATTAATTTTAAAGCCAGCTAGCTTTCAATTTACGGTTCAGGAGAATCAGCCTCCAACACCTAGCGCACGAGATAAACAAAGTCTTACAACTATCTCGTTCCCTACAACCACAGAGAAGGGTACCGATAGTAAGATAAGACGAAATGTGGCAAAAGAGTAATCTTAGAGCATTTCATCATACTATTTCTAGCATTGATCTTAACAAAATATCCGAGAAGTGGGAAATCGAAGATACATGAAAAAAATATTCAGTAGATATAGGTGGTTTGTTATAGATTCATTACATTGGGAAATCGACAGCGAAATAGTTATCACGAATTCAGAATATGGACGGTTTTAAAATACGAAACTCTGTCAACTCGACGAAAACGGATGTCAATATCAAAATGATCCCGACACCGGGAAAAGTCTACCCCACAGCTGGATTTTCTGTTTCCTGGGAAACTACTATAACTAGATTTCCTTTAAGGATCTCTTCAACGAGTATTCACGGTAATTGGTCATTAACTGATGCATAAAAAATGCAGTTCTTAAAGAGCAAACTCGACAGAAGCGGAAAAATCAGTCCAGCATTTACATAATACGTCGGATAACTATCAGACTTGTTGGAAAATCTTAAACCAGGGGAACAACAACATCAAATTAATAATTTCTTCACATGTCAATATTCTTATGAATGTACCAAACATTCAGCATCCGTCGGCGTCACATATCAAGAAAATACACGATACTACGAAAGAATGTTTATATGCCATCAAAAACTTGAACGTCGACATGTCAACCTGGCACCCACTGATTGTACATATCTTGGCCCAGAAGTCCAGAAGGCTCAGACTCCGAGACACAGCGAGTATATACAATCATTAGAAAATCCTAGGGATCTACCAACCTTGAAAGATTTCTTAGGATTTCTAGAAAGCAAATTTACTTCTCTGGAAGCATCGAAACCTGTTACACATATGACTGTGTTAATAGCGGAGGTGGCATCGCGTGAGTGCTGCTGCTTACACAGCAACTCCTTAGGAGTTTGCTAGCAACCTCACTCACTCGCAGAAACACAAGAACACCCAAGGCAGCAGTTCCCAACCAGGGGGGCACGCCCCCTAGGGAGACGAAGAGAGATGTCAAGGGGGGCGAAATACGTTTGTATTTTTGACAGAAAAGAATAATTTATAACTTTAATTTAACATCATAATATTATATGAATTAATTCAGCCGGGCACTGTTTAAAAATAATAATTTGGTCCAAAATTTGAAAGCTGACATAGAATGGCTGATTCGAACATAAAAGGTGACTTCCATCTCTTGACATTGGAGAAATTTTGGATCAAACGATTTCTTGTTAATTCGAATGTTGCCTCTCTTGTTTTGCGAATACTTGTCCCTTTTTCTTCAACTTACTTATGTAAGATAGGTTTCAGGTCTAGTTTTTAATTAAATCTAAGCAGCGAAATCGTCTTTCTGTCAATAGCTGTGGCAAAAACTGAACCTGGAATCCACCAACAGATATAGTGCATGCAAGCTCAAGTATCTCATTAGTACTCTAATTACAATTATTTATTTTAATCAAAAAACGTTTTAAATTTATTTGAAGTTTAATTTGCATAACTTAGAATTAAAATAAATAAAAGTTGTTAAAATAATGTGTTTTGTTTGTGATGAAAAAATTAAAGGGGGTCATGAAAATATTATTTGTAATCTAGGGAGGCTCAACGAAAGAAAGGTTGGGAAACTCTGCTCTACGGAGTTATTTAGCTGTGGTATTCTGTGAAGTGGAGGTACTTACCCAGACAAATTGCTTTGCTGTACCCTACCTCTCAAACACCCAAACCAAGACAAACAGACATGTTAATACGTACGTGTTTATCTTGTGTGCGAATCGAACCCACGAGCCTTGTGTTAAAACAGCATTGCTAACCACCACTCTACACCGGAATCGTCAAATTCAAATGTTGATTCTTCCGTAAACGAATGACTTTTTTAATTCAAAATGAACAAGCTTATATAATAATAGTTTTACTTACTTGTTTTAACCTTATACAAATATGTACAAGCATATTTCGGTGTCGTACTCATCATCGCAACAAGGATTTCCCACGGGTCTTCAGCATGTTGTACCTCAAAAAAGCCGTCAAGTGCAAGTCCGACTCGCGGATCGAGGGTTCCGTAAAAAAATATTTTCGCAATAAATACTTTTTTTATTGTGATGTAACTGCAAATTTACGGTTTTCGGATTTTAAAATCACGATTTTCACCAAATTTCATGATTTTAGGTCAACGGGAAGTACCCTATAGGTTTTGATTCCCTTACGAGTGTAAAAATATGCATAAACAGTAATAACTTTTGATTGTGTTAACTTAGAAGTTTGATTTTTCACTGCTCGAGATCTGTAGACTTGAGTATTTGATATTAATTTCAGCTTGATAGCTCCACCCGTCCCTTAGAAAAAGTTCTTGACAGACGGACAACAAAGGGTGTATATAAGGGTTCCGATTTTCGTTTTGAGGTAAGGAACCCTAAAAAGGGACGAAAAGGTTTTTGTGTAAAGTCGACAATGTGAAAGACTGGTCTGACGATACAATTATAATTAAAATGAAATTACATTATATTTAAATACGCTTATTCCCAAGATTCATTCCACTCGTCATCGTCAGGTAAGTCCATGTCTTCGTAGTGTTCTTCGGGCTCGGGCGGAGGCTGCGAGCTCGTCTGCTGCGCCTGGCCCTTGAATGTGGCCATCATTTGTGATGTGAAGGTCACTGGCACCTTGTACAAGGTCACTTCGGAGGGCCTGATTATCAACTTCGCTCCGCCTGAAAAATAAAGTGTAAAGCATTTGCAAAACTAAAATTGCACACCTGTATCATATCCACATCAACCCTTACTCATCTCACTGCAGGGATACGGGTCTCCCTTCAACCGAAGGGATTTAGAGCATACTCAACCACGCTGCTCAAATGCGGATTGGCGGAGGCCAGTATTTTCAAGCCGCCCGAGGGCCACTGACTTAGCTTCACGAATGTCATCTATTGACAACAGCCGGGACCGACGCCTTAACGTGCCCTCCGAAGCATGGAGAAACTCGATATAGATAAACCCATCTATAAACAGGCTGCGGTCGACGTTGCTTAACCTGCCTGTTCGAATAGAATAATCAAAATTATGATTAACTGTACATAAATAGTAAATACAGAACATGTCTCATAAAAACATGGATACAAATAAATATTGTCGGACAAATTACACAGAGCCACCTAGCCCCAAAGTAAGCGAAGCTTGTGTTATGGGTACTAGACAACTGATAAACATACGTAAATACATTTTTTTTTTGTAAATACATACTTATTATACATAGAAAATACCCAGACCAAGACAAACAGACATCTTCATGCACACAAATGTTTGTACTGTGTGGGAATCGAACCCACGAGCGTTGGTGTCAAAGTAGCGTAACAGCGCGTTTCACCACTGCGCCACCGACAACCTCAAAAAGAAAAGCGTCAATGTTTCTACAGTGCCTGAATTGAGCGTTTTTTTTCTTGAATTGGTTTTAAAATTAAATTCAGGGTTGCTAATAAAAACAAAATGAAAACTCTTTGCTTTATGCCCCCTCTAAAAGCAGCATTGGTAATCACCCCGCCACCGACCTCTTCGCCGAGTGGGAACGTGGGTGCTGTATGTATTTGGTGTAGTATAAATAACTGTTACCAAGTATGGTTCCGTCCATGGCCATTAGGCTCGCGTAGTGCGTGGTGGGCACGTAGAACCGCAGTATGTTGAACATGCGGTCCGACCTGAACGTCTTCACCGCTTTGTACTTCTTCAGGAAGGGAAACATCGTCCCCTGGGGCGGTATGAACGGCTCGCCGTATACCTACCAGTCATATTCATACATATTATATAATATATACCATGAAGGAAATACCCTACTGGTCGGGGAGTAAAGTAGAACGCGCAGCTCTTATTAGCTACAACGTCGAAAGGCATACATACATACGGCCCACCTGATGTAAAACGATAGCCGTAGCATATGAACGCTTGTAACACATTAAGTATAACTCGCGCGATGCCTTCTCTGCTGCTAACACAGCAACTCCTTAGGAGCCTACAGGTGACCTCGCTCACACGCAGGAACACAACTCTCTAGGTAGTTGTTATTTGGCTGCGGTTTTGTTGAGGTACCTCCCCCTCGCAGTAAAATAATTATTGGTTAATATATCCACGCATTGGACTACTGGCCAACGGAAGGATATTTTAATCAATAAACTCCAATGATATTGTATTAAAAAGAGGTAGATGTCGTACTAGCGCGCAAAAACTGAGGCAATGAAATTAACCCAATTGGTCTAATATGCGCTTTTCTATGATGCGCTGACGTATTTCAAGCGCAACTCTTGACAGATAGCTATCTCTCTCTATATCATGCGTTCCGTATTATCTATCCCCTTCTTAAGTAAGTAAGTACTATAATGTCGTAGTGGAACAATAACAAAACGACGCGCAGTATGAATATACGTCATCTTTAAATACAATATCATTGATAAACTCTATAAGTGCAGTGATGGTGATCCGTGAACTAGCGAATAAAAGGTGCGTGTTCTACTTTAATTATATTTTAATGTGTTCTGGCAAATGATTATAACTTTTATTGCTTTCAATAGTTGTTATTAACGTTGTATGATTACATTATGTCTGTTAATCACAAATGCTTCGTCTATGTTACCTCTCTAAGAGAAGTAGGGCGCATCAAAGCAGCCCGTCTGGGGAAGTACCTCCACCTCACAGAAAACCGCAGCCAAATGAGAACTCCCTAGAGAGTTGTTGTGTTCCTGCGTGTGAGTGAGGTCACCAGTAAGCTCCCAAGGAGTTACTGAGTAAGCAGCAGAGGAGGCATCGCGCGAGTGATACTTAATATATCGCAAGCGTTAATAGGCTACGGTAGCCGCTTTACATCAGGTGGGTCGTATGCTTGTATGCCTTCCGGCGTAGTATAAAAAATAATATGTAACTACAGAACTAGCGTTTTTATGTGTTTTAGATCATAAATTTAATAGTGATGAAGTTAACTTACTCTGAACTTAGTGTAAGAGGATTTCCCGGGCGGGTTGCTGTTGTCTAATATAATCTGTCTGACCATCTGAAAAATAAAATACAATAAAATATACTAAATATATGCAGAAATGTAAACGTATATAGAAACAGAGTTGAACTGAAAGACAGCGTCGATGTCAAAATAAGAAGAGGCATGCTCCGTTGATTCGGACATGTGGAAAGAATGCAGGAAGAATACGAAACAGATATACAACGCAAAAGTGGAAAAATGGCAGGAGCCGAGGAAGGCCAAGATGACCAAATTGATCGCGTTCTATCAGAAGGTGGTGTCCGGAGTCTTAGAAACCGGCGAGCGTGTATGAAAAGAGCAATAAATGTTAAAGAAGCGAGTGAGGTATGTAATGATCGAGTCACGTGGCGCTCGGTTCTATCTACCTATCCCGCAAGGGATTAAGCTTGAAGAAAACTAAATGTATAATATCACAATCACCACTCTTTGCTATGCATGTCGTAATGATGTAGCGTTGTAAATGTTACTGTTCGGTTAGATACGTTTTTTTTTAATGTATACAACGTCGGGAGGCATACAAGCACACGGCCCGCCAAATGTAAAGCGGTTACCGTAGCCTATGAACGCTTGCAACACATTAAGGATCACTCGCGCGATGCCACCTCTGTTGCTAACACAGCTACGCTCCTTAGAAGCTTAGAAGAACAGAAAAACCCTCCAGAGATTGCTTGTTCAAAGTATTAAAATTCAATTAATATCAGATGAAAAACCAGTAAGAGTTGGGACTCGGGCTCTAGTTTACTTTGATATTGATCATCAAATGATGACATGATCATTTATCACTTTCATATTGTGTACAACGTCGGAAGTCATACAAGCATATTCAGGATGGGCAACGCACGACCTAAATTAGGCTGAGTTAGCTGGGTGGGCCACCGTAAATTAGGTGTCGTATGTTGTTTGCCTGCCGGCTGAAACAGGATGCATTCGATGGTAAAAAATATGTAGACAAAAGGACCCCAAATTATTTTTGTCTGCAACTTACTCCCCCCCCCCCCCCCCCCCCCCCGCAATAAATAAAAATTGAGACGGGACGGGCCTATTCGGCAGTATTATTCAATTATTTCCTCAAAAACCGCAGCCAAAAAAACTCCCTAGAGGGTTGTTGTATTTCTACGCGTGAGTGAGTTCACCACTAAAGAGTTGCTGTTAGCAGCAGAGGTGGCATCGCGCGAGTGATATTTAATGTTAATATGCTACGGTAATACGCTTTTAATTTACATTAGGTGGGCCGTATGATTGTATACCTCCGCCGTTGTAAATAAAAAAGATTGAGCACTTTCTCAGTCGGTCTGATTTAATGCGTCAGAAAATCTGTACTTTCCTTAAACAGTGAATGTGAGAGCCGTGAAGGTATTGTAATTGCATCCTTACCGTGTACAGATAAGGTTCCATTTTCTTCAGCTCCGCCCGCACTTTCTTCCTCGCTATCTCTTCTTCATTGTCGGTATCAATTCTTATTTCATCATTCAGTCCGTTTATGTGCTGTGTTATCTGGAACAAATTATATACTGAATATAAAATCATTTCTTAAGATACTTTTATTTTATATTCTTAAGATTCATATTTATCATTTCTTAAGACTTGCCGAGCTAGGTGGCGCAGTAGTTAGTAACGCTACTTTGTCACCAACGCTAGTGGGTTCGATTCCCATACAAGACAAGCATTTGTATACATAAATATGTTTATTTGTCTTGGGCGGGGTATTTTCTATATAATATCATAAGCACGTATTTAAAAAAAATGTATTTCCTTCTTTCTTTCTTTCTAGTTATCCATAACACAAGCTTTGTTTTGGGGCTAGACGGCGCTGTGTAATTTGTGCGAAAAGCAAAAAAAAAAGAAATTTCTTAAGGTATAGGTAAGTTCTTCCCGAGGACTAGCCAGTAAGGAAGTACCTACCTCACAGAAAACCGCGGCCAAATGACAACCCCCTAGAGCATTATTGTGTTTCAGCGAGTCAGTGAGTTCTCCAGTAAGCTCATAAGGAGTTGCAGTGATAGCAGCAGAGGTGGCATCGCGCGAATGTTACTTAATGTATTGCAAGCGTTTATAGCCTATGATACCCGCTTTACATCAGGCGGGCCGTATGCTTGTGCGCCTCCCGACGTTGTATATATACTAGCTAACCTGGCAAACGTTGCTCTGTTTAGTTCTGAGATTTTTATATATTAGATATATATGTATATCTTTTACCTTATCTGTAATCAATCCTGTATATTTGCGGGTTGCACTCTGCACTTTAGCGAAAGGGATGTTGCCAACCACTGAAACAAAAACAATCAAATTAATCCATTGCACACGAATTTTAATGATCTGGTGACGCAGTTTACATGTTTACTTTAACTGTGGTAACAGCATTTTGCCACTTCCATGTCAAAAGTATAAAACCCCACCAATTAGTATTGTAAAAGACTCCAGTCTTATTGAATATAGAAGTCTTGTAATAATGGGACTTGAGTTCTCTTTGAAGACTGAATTCTTTTTAACGACTCGAATTCGAGTCCAAGCTCAAGTCCTTTTGAATTTTGAGTCATGTCTAAAAGAACTCATGACTGAATCTTGAGTCTATATATATTTATATATACTCAAGAAGCTAGAGCAAGCTGCTTGGCGGTAGAAATAGGTGAGACAGAGGTACCCATGCAGACGACATTTGTACAAAGTCTCCCTCTAGTAAACGTTATTATCGATATAAAAATAGATTTTGACGAGCTCGGTGGCTCAGTCGTGACTTTGACACCAACGCTCGTGGGTTCGATTCCCACACAAGACAAACATTTGTGTGCATGAACATGTCTGTTTGTCTTGGTTAGGATGTTTAAGAGAGGTAGGGCGCATCAAAGCACCCCGTCTGGGGAAGTACCTCCACCTCACAGAAAACCGCAGCCAAATAACAACTCCCTAGAGGGTTGTCATGTTCCTGCGTGTGAGTGAGGTCACCAGTAAGCTCCCAAGGAGTTACTGTGTAAGCAGCAGAGGAGGCATCGCGCGAGTGATAATTAATATATCGTTAGCGTTAATAGGCTATGGTATCCGCTTTACATGGTGGGCCGTATGCTTGCATGCCTCCCGACGTAGTATTAAAAAAAAAACATCAAATGTTAATAAATTAATGGTACGCATCCTTATTATTAAATGATTATCTCTTAACACTAAAAATAACAGAAAAAAAAACTCAAAGGACTTATAGGAAAATGAAAATGATTGCTTGTAGACCAGACTGCTCTATCCAACGGCATTGGATTGAGGTTGCGCTGGGCGAAACTAAGTAGGTATTATTTTAATTTTTATTTATTTTAATTTGTGAATACTAGCAGTACTTAATTTTAAGCAAAACATTTTACTAACTCACTAACAAAATGGACCATGTATTGTCTGAAATAAAGATTTATTTATTTATTTATAGGACTCATGACTCGCGAGACTACTAGCCTCGAGTCATGCAAAAGGGCTCATGTCTCAAATTTAAGAGAAATTAAAAGCTAAAATCTTTTACAAGTAGTTTCGACGAGCTCGGTGGCGGTGGCGGTGGAACCTGTGTGTTTGTCTCGGTCTGTGTATTTTCTATGTATAATTAGTATGTATTTACAAAAGTTTATCAGTCATCTAGTACCCGTAACACAAGCTACGCTTACTTTGGGGCACACTGGCGCTGTGTAATTTATCCTACAATATTACATTATTATTATTGTATTATATTAAATTTCCTCACTGTTAGGCTGGGTGCACACAACAGACAGTTCCTGTTCAGTAATCTGCGTCCTCGGGTCACCTGCGGCGTCTTGCAGGCGGTGCAGTATCGACAAAATCATCTGGAAATCGCCAAAATGCGGATGTTTCTTGCGATAGCTCTTGCTTAGGGCGAAGCCCTGGAGCGAAGTGTCCGCTTCCAAAATTAACGTAAGGCGTTTGCAGATCGTCTGAAAATAAGGTTTATGAAATCGCCACAAGCTGAGGAATGCTCCAGTCAGGAACGGATCCAGAATTTATTACAGGAGACAAAAAAAAATGGCGCGAAAAAACAAACTCCTATTTGACCGAGTTTCATAAGCAAAGTGCGTTTATTAAATATTACTGTTAGAGTGAAAAAATGATAGTAATGTTGAGAATACTATATAAAAAATATTTAGAACCTAAACGCATTTGTTAACAATATTGAACTAAATGTGTGTGTGTGTCTCATTAGCAGAATGATGCTTATTGTCGTTCACGCGATTTCAACCTGTAAGCTATGTAAGCATTTTTGACGTCGACCGTACATACTCCTGTGTTAGCAGTAGGGATGGCAGCGCGTGTGTAATTCTGCCTGTCTTACAAGCGTTCATAGGCTACGATAATCACTTTAAATCAAGTGAACCATATGCTTATTATTCTTAAGGTCTAAGCGATTCAAATCAATGTAGAAGTTTATTTTAAAATGTATATTATCTACTACGGGTTACAAGCAACCTGCGATACGTCCTATGAAAATCCACTAGGAAATATATTCTTCCTAGCGTCATCCCGTTACGTTAGGATTAGCGGGGTCTGCTGCCTAAGCCTAAAAATTTAGTAAAGATACTGATTTTTACATGGAGCGAGTGTCATCTCTACACACCAGCGGGAAAAACAGACCTTCCTTAGGTTAGGTCACACGTCTGCGAAATACAATTTCTTAGACGTGCGGGTTTCGTCACGATGTTTTTCCTTACCACCGAGCAAGAGATTACTACAAATATGTACATAAATCCGTACCTTCGCTATCGCATCCAACAACTTGTGTGAAGTTCCCTTACTCAACTTGAAAAGTCCAGTGTATTTGTATTGCATTTCGTTCAGTATCTCGCGATGGGTGCTCACCAATACCTTAAAAAAATATGGTATGATACATTAAATAAAATATTATGATATAAAGCGGACGATAGTGATAACCATACCTACACAGCAGATGGCAGCCAAATAACAATCCCCAAGAAGGTTTTTGTATTTCATTTCGGTGTTAAGATAAGAAAAAAAAATGCTCCATTGGTTCTGGCATTTTTTTATGACACTAGATTGGCAAACAAGCATGCGGCCCACATTTGATGGTAAGCGATCACTGCAGCCTATTGATGCTCGCAACACAACAGGGATATTACTCGCGCGCTGCTAATATTGTGACCTAAGGATGTTTCGTCACAGTACCCAGTAATTTCTCTGCCATATCTCACACTTAAAACCAGAACACAGCTATATTAATATATCTGTTTGGTGGTAGAAATAGGTGAGACAGAGGCACCCACGCAGACGACGTACATGTAGAAAGAATGACGAAACAGTAAAGAGCTCGAAAGTGAAATGATGTAGGAGCCGAGGAAGGCCAAGACTCACCTAACACAACCAATTTGGTCCTGTTTTATCAGAGCTCTGTTTTAAGCAAAACAGAGAATTTAAAAGATTTGTAATGGATGTAGTAAAAAGTGCCTTACATTGCAAACGCTTGCTAAACCTCACGAGATAGATAATAACAATGTACTGCGAAATTGTGTAACTAAAATCGATCTACAAAAAAATCCACGACGGTATATATCTATCTCCTTAGGATAACCCACAGTAACCATTTTTATCTTTTACAAGTTACAAAAAATAATGTGTTATTTACGAAGCTAATTTCTTTCGATATTACTTCTTCGCCAATGGTCATTTCAGAAATGCTAGTGGATTAAAGAAAAGAAAAAAGTTAAATAAGAGAATTGAATAAGATACAAGATTATATTTTTAAAAATATAAGACATGTCTAAGTGCCCGCGAGGGCGCAATGGCAAATAAAGAATTTTTATCTTTGTCAATACAGTATTATTCCTTATTCAATGAAATCCGTTAGATATGTTGTGCATTTAAAATCTCTTTACACTGAAAACAAATTAATATCTACATAATACGCGTGTGAAGCAGGGATGGGTCGCTCGCTAGTATGTTTTAACATAATAATAATATTTATTTGTCAGAATACGGGTATGATATAGATAGTCGTTTTAACAAATACAGAAACCAGACGTATTCGGCTGTGTTTCAGCGTACAAATGTTGCGTAAATGAAATGGCAAAATTCGGACAGTACGTCAAAATAAATAATAATTTATTATTTATTTTGACGTACTGTCCGAATTTTGCGTGTACTACAAAGTGTACTACAAATACTGAACCTACTTACAAGAATGCATAATTACACTGTAACTTCAATTCAACTTTTATATTACACACACAAAACTATATGTTCAATGTTCGCATCACTGACAATAATCATATTTCCCTCATTTTGTTTTTATTAATAACGCTGTATTTAAGACCAATTCCAAAAAAAACGCTCTATAGGGCACTGAAGAACCATATTTACGTTTTTTTTGAAACATATCTTGTATTTATTATCTATGACAAGTAACCAAAATTTTAATTATTGCTTATTGTGGCCACTTATAGCAATAATCAAAAGTATGACTAATTGTACATAAATAATAAAAACAGATTATGTCTCAAAAAACATAAATATGGTTCTTCAGTGCCCTATAGAATGTTTTTTTGGAATTGGTCTTAAATACAGCGTTATTAATAAAAACAAAATGAGGGCGCCACTTAGCTTTGTGCACCCTCTTAACTTCACCAATTTGGTTAATTGTTATATTCGTTTAAATATTCATGTATGGAATAATAACACTTTTCTAGAAGCCACGTAGCGATCTGCTTTTTAAATTGTTTCGCATTTAAATCCTTTAAAGTGATTCAGAAGCTTGTAACAAATCCTGATAGCCATGCAATGCACATTATTTGTGTATAGGGTGAATCTTAGCTTTGGTATTACAAGCCTATGTATATTTATTTGTTGTTTACTTAATGTGTTGCTTTTTTTGAATAAGTTAATGCGAGTATGGACGAAGATACATATTTCATAAATGTATAGCCCAGGAAGTGGAAGTAATTTCAATGTTTAAATAAATTTCTACTACTGTCTAATGGATCTGCACTGCAAATAGCTCGAATACATTTCTTTTGAGCTATAAAAGCAGTCCCTATATTTACAGAAACATAATATTATTTCAGTACAATTTACAACTACAGAAAAACTGAAAACTTTGAAGCGATAAATAATACTTACTTCACCCAGGGGGTATGTTTTTGGCTCCTTGAATGCTTGTTGTAGCTGCTTCGGAGCATTTTTAATTTTATGTACTGCAAGAGGTAACTGTAAAAAATATAAAGAGTAATAATAACAATCGATTCAAATTATCTTTAGTATCATACACTACTTCAATTAGTATTAAAAAACAATTATAAGAAAAAATGTACTGCATGGTACTATGTATTATACATTTGACAAGCTCAGTGGTGCAGTCATGAATGACGCAACATTGACACCAACCCTTATGGGTTCAATTCCCACACAAGGCAAACATTTGTGTGCATGAAGATGTCTGTTTGTCTTGGTCTGCAGATTTTAAGAGAGATAGGACACATCGAAGCAGCCTGTCTGGGGTAGTACCTCTACCTCACAGAAAACTAGAGTCAAATAACAACTACGTGTGAGTGTCATCAGCAAGCTTCTAAGGAGTTGTTGGCAGCAGAGGAGTTATATTTAATGTATTACAAGCATTCATAGGCTACAGTAATCGCTTTATATCAGGTGGGCCTTATGCCTTCTGATGTTGTATAAAAAAAACAATAGTATCATACATAATTGTACCAGTGATTGTATTATAACAATTAGCTTTGTTAATAGCACCACGTAATAGTGATGCTACTACTACTACTATAACTTCACGCCAAATCCCTTACGGGGTAGGCAGAGAGAACTGAATGCTCTCAAATGAATATGACTTCATATCATATACATATGAAATCAGATTCATTTGAGAGCATCACTTTCACACATTCATTCGCATATTCATTGACAAGCTCGGTAGCACAGTGGTTAGTATAGCTACTTTGACACCAACACTTTTGGATGCAATTACCACACAGGACAACTCGACTGCAGAAGTATTTACACCTCATAGAAAACCACTGCCACATAACAACTCCATGGAGGGTTGTCGAGTTCTTGCGACGTTATCAATAAGTTCACAAGGAGTTGCTGAGTTAGGAGCAAGGGAGCAATGCATTTGTTATGTACACAGTGACACATTTTATATATCACACTAAACTATACATGTGGAAGTTTATTGATTATCTAGGCCTTTCACGGCTTGACATGATGATCAGTATCTATCAGTTTCCCACAGTCAATTACAGGAGTTGCAGTCAAATTCAGAAAGTTGTCTTCAGCTATGCAATCCTTTTTGTCTTATACCCTATATAGGTTTGTTTTAATTAGTAATTATCGCTGTGATAAGGGTGGTGGGGTAATTGCAATTTATCTTTGTAGCAAATTAACCATAGTTCTGGCTTCCTCTCCATCTTAGTACTCTTGTTTGGTATTGTTCCTGATTTTGGAAATCTTCATTAACCCGTCGAGGCCCGTTATTTATTTATTTATTTATTTATTTATTAAAGGACCACAAACAAGTTCACAATATTTTATAATTATGAAATTATGTTAGTACTTATCTAATTATGAACCCAACACTGTTGGCCACAAATTTATTATATACATTAGTATACGTGTAGATCTTATAAAAAAGTAGTCTAAGTTACAATTCATTTGAGTGTGATGGTGGTATTACATTTACACGGAATTAAGTTATGTTAAGATTTACAGAGTTTGTGATTAGGAAAGTACGAGTAGTTTAGGTGTTTTACTATATTTTATAGGTAGTGAAAGATCACTGTAAAGGAACTTCTCCTTTCAAACAAAGAAGTGATTGAAATTTCATAACTACACCTCGACTAATCGAATCCACCCGAATGCCCTACGGCGTATACATCCTTGGGTTCGATTTATTATAATGATCACAATCGGGTGAATACGACCCGCCGAACTGTATACAAGTTACACATATTCTTCAACAATTTTTTTTCTTAAGTTTACCAATAACCAACCTCCTAAAGGCGCCACTAGTCAGTGCAAAGATATCAGCATCGCAGAAATTGCTGTTGTAAGTATTCATCAAACGAGTCATAGGATTCCGTATGCCAGCATTTGTCCTAACTATAGTAGTTGAGAAGGTTTGAAGGGGACGTGTTGATCTAAAATGGGAACGCAACGGTATTCGATAATATAATTTTGATGTAAGTTCCGAACAATCGTATCTATTATTACAAACATCATACAATAACATGCATTCTAATTGTTTCCGCCTAGATTTCAAATCAAGCAGATTGCTAACTTTAAGAAGTTGGCCATATGGTAGACGATTACGGTTACATTTGTACTGTATACATCTCAAATATTTCTTTTGTACCATTTCAAGTTTATTGGAATATTTCTCATATATCGGATTCCATATTGCTGCTGCATATTCAAGCTGTGAGCGAATTAATGATTGATAAATATAAATGTAAGTTAAGTAATTCTGGAACTTAGCACTCGATCTTATGACAAATCCATAGATTTTATATGCCTTATTGATAATGTTTTCTATGTGTATATTAAAGTGTAATTTACTATCTAAAGTAACTCCTAGGTCTTTAATAACGTCTACATTAACAAGAATGGAATTACACAGAGAGTAAGAATATTTGCTTATGTTCTTTTTCTTTGTAAATGTTATTGATTTACACTTATTAAGGTTAAGTTCAAGTTTGTTTTTACAACAGTAATCTGTAAGGCGATTTAGATCCTGTTGGAACTCAATATGGTCACTAATGGTGTTTATTATTCGGTAGATTTTTAAGTCATCAGCATATAATAGGAACCTACAATGTTGAAAACATTTGCCAATGTCATTGATAAAGAGTATAAATAGTAGGGGCCCAAGAATGGAACCCTGGGGAACTCCCGAGCTCACAGGAACACATAAGGATTCGTATCCTTTTATTACAACTTTTTGTGTTCTATTTGAGATATATGATTTAAACCATCTCCAAAGGTTTCCTCGTATGCCACAAAAAGCAATCTTCTCCAGTAATATTTTATGGTCTATCCTGTCGAAGGCTTTGCGAAAGTCTGTGTACACACTATCTGTCTGTTTGTTAGTATCAAGTGCATTGAATAAATCGGTAGTATAAACGAGCAAATTTGTAATAGTGGATCTTTGCTCAACAAAGCCGTGTTGTTGAAGTAAAATATTGCTATGTAGGCGAAGATAAATGGCTTTGTGGACCAGCCTTTCGCAAAGCCTCGCCAAGATTGGCAGGATCGAGATTGGCCGGTAATTCTCTACGTCCTCTCTCGAACCCCCTTTGTGAACAGGTACTATTCGAGCTGTTTTCCAAATAGTAGGGAAAACTCCATCTTGTAAACATTTATTAAACAAATAAGTTATCGGTTCACAAATAACATCAGCAGTTTCCCTCAAAAAGTATGCATGAATATTATCAACCCCAGCACCCTTGCTAACATCCAGAGCTTTCAAAGCATTAAGCACCTCAGACTTAGTTAATACTACATCATATATTATGGTATCAGGTGTCAGAAGCTCGTCCACCTGTATATTTTCAAATTCAAAATCACTAGAAATGTCAGACGGCTCAAATATTGAATGAAAAAATGTAGAAAAAGCTGCACATACTTCTTCTGGAGTACTGGCTTTGGCGCCTTTATAAAACACTTTGCCGGGTATGTCCGAACTACCCTTTCTGCTATTTACATACGTCCAGAAGAATTTAGTGTTAGTTTTTATGTTATCCTCTACGTGTTCCATATATTTTTTATAACACAGCTCCGACTTACATTTAAATTGTTTCCTATACATTGCAAAAATATTATAGTTAGATTCTGAGTTATATTTCTTAATTTTTTTCCAAGCCCGATTTTTTTTGTTATATAAATTTATTAATTCAGGAGTGAACCATTTAGGATACCTTGTAGATTTAATAACCTTTGTAGGTACATATGTTTTAATTATGCTATATATTTTTTCATAGAATATGTCAACTGCCGCTTCAACATCTTGATTATAAAACAGATTATTCCACTGAATGTTTGCAATTGCTTTTTTTATATCATCGTAATTAGCATGTTTATAGCAATATTTTATATAGGTTTTATTTTCAAGAGGTTTCAGTTTTATCTCAATAGGGAGTGTCACCTGAAAAGGCGGGTGATAGTCATCAGGTGTAATCAAGGAGAGCGGTGCAGCGGAAACGTTACAGCTTATATCATTAGTGATAAAGAGATCTAAGGTTTTGTTAAATCTATTTTTAAAAGAATTAAGTTGAAAACAGTTCATCAGTGACATAAAATTGATCAAACAAGCATGAGTTTGATTAAGGTCTACGTTAATTATTGGCTCCTGAATTAACCCTTTACTAACCCACTGTAGTTTAGGTAAGTTAAAATCACCTACCATATAAAATTTTGATTTTAGGTTGTATAACTTATTTTCCAATAAATTAAAGTACGCGGAGTATGTGTCGTTATTTTGCCCAGGGGGGATATAAACTGCACAAATAAAATACTTACAATGTGGTGAACATAAGTCAATCATCAGGTGATCAATAAGCGGGGGGAGCGGCGGCGGGGCAGCGGCGGAGGCGTGCGGCGCCAACGGCTGCGCTGCGCAGGCGACAGCTGTGGCACATAACGAGCGCAACACCGCTATCAGCACTCCGCCGCTATCCCGCCGACCGCTGGCCGCACGATCACGATCACTTCTAAACACCTGATACCTACTATCTATAAATTCATTGTCCGAGATTTCGCCGATTAACCAAGTTTCTGTTAAAATGATAATATCATATGTGTGGGATAAAACATTCATATATAACGTATGCAGCTTTGTTCTTAGTCCCCGGCAGTTCTGATAGTAAAGTGTCAGATCATTATAATTAGTCATGAGAGAAATCAATTTCTAAATGAATTATATAAAAGTAGATATAACCGATTCCCACTGGTATAACTATAAAACAAACCGCAGATGGCAGCTCATATATATTTAAAATTGTATTGAATAAAAATATAGCACAGTAACTTACGAGAAATTTCCTCAAGTACTCACTCCTTATTACATATTCTGTCAGCTCACTACAGCATATAATGTTATAAAGCGAATAATAAACAGGTAAACCCCTTACATAACACTCACTGTATAGGAAACACATAGCTAGTAGGGCGGTATTATATGTCACATGATATTTTTTTATATACTTATTAATAAAGTTCACAGTGATACTAAGATTTGATTTTATTAATATCGCTTTCGGTACGGATAGCAAGAACTGGCGATAGATCAGTCTGACGAGCCAATACAGTCCCATGCCTGACCCAAACATACTTGAAGCCATGTTTTTTTGCAGCCTCCCGACTCGCCCGAAATAATTGTTTGTTGTTAGGGGTTAAATGTTCATTTACATACACAACTCGCGCGACGCCACCGATTGCTAACTTATCAGACTTGATTCCCCTCGCCGCCCGCGCCGCTGTGACAACATTATCACGTCACCTTTGAAGTGAATTTAACTATCACATTTTTGGGATTCGCATTATTTCTGTCCATATGAGGCACACGATGAACGGAGACAATATCGGAGGAGCTGATAGGATGTTTGATGAGTGTGCCAAATTTATCTAATATATGCAACAAGTTTTCATCCCGACGCTCGGGTAGATTTGCAATTTCAATATTAAATTGCCGGGCTTGTTGCTCCATCAACTCAATCTTGAGCTCCAGAGCCTCAATTCTGTCAGATCCAGCACAGCACTGTGGGAGCACAGGACGCCAGACGATCCTCCACTGATTTTAAGCGTACGTCAAAATCATCCTGCCTATCACCTGAGTGGGTTAGTGATTTTTCAATATCCACCAATCGAGAGGATAAATCTTTTAACGAGTTGTTGATAGAGGACGATAACTTATGCAACTCATTCTCCAGGACTGCATTGACGGCATTTTTTATGATGGACGGTATGGTTTCATCCAACTGAGTCTTCCAGGAAGACAATTCCTGGTTTATTTTACGCTCAACCACTTCCACAACCGTGTCCATTATTTCGGATTCGGGCTGTTTGCGTTTACGTAAATTAATATAACATTCCTTGTCCAAACCTGGTGAAGATGCTTCCATTGATATATCAGGGTTGGATGGATATTTTGTATTTAGCACAGGAGGCGGTGTACGCGTCGTCATAGTGCACCGTACTCCTCAGGTAACAGGGCGTATATGGCACGGAAAAGAGATGCACACAATCGACTATAACCACGGACACTACACACAATTTAGATCTTTATTACAGATTACTTTAAATCGCAAATTGAATGCTCAGACTATTAAAAATATTGTAGAAACGAAGTACACGTCTGATACATTGAAGATCCACACGACGAATGATGTTATATACTGTTTTGCGGTAACGCGCATGGCTTGATCAAGCCACGTAGGTCTCGACACGTTAAGTGTGTTAAAACCATTGTCTGAGTCTACATTTTCCACCTAATGTTGATTATTTCTCTCATCTTGAGTCAGTTCTTGAACTCATTTGTTGACAAAAGCTTGTGAACTATTACATTGTTCAATAACTTGTATTCTACCAACATAATAAAGGTCCAGAGCATACAACGAGTTGCTGACATAACGACACATGAAACTGAGGTACACTTTGATTGTAATTAAAAACATACTTACGTCTGGCACACGTTCAGGAATGTACGCAGTCAATTTTTCCCCATAATAGCGGTCTGCATTGATGCTTTGAATGACATATTGTGGATCCAACTTCTCAGACAAACGTATGTATAGAATCTTCAACCTTGCAAATCGTTTGCCATAGGGAGCATTTTTGAAATTCAAAGCCTCAAATTGTCCATTGATCTTGAACCTTAAAAATTCTGCACATAGTTTCAGCGTCCACTGAAAGTAAAATTATATATGATGAATAACCTGGTAATATACAGAATCAGAATAAATTTATTGTGTAACTGTGTAGTAGTACATGAGCAGATGGTAAATGTGAATACAGTTTCTGTTTACAGTTTGCCCGTCCGGGCGTACAATAATATTTATAGACTTAACATTACTTCTGAAGTCAATTTATGATCACAAAAACATAGACGTTTGTTGTCATAGAATTATACATATATTAGGCTACCTCTCTTGTGATTCCTGACATACTAATACTAATACTAAAAATACTAATAATAGTATAGCTGTGACATAAGTACTTTTATAGTATAACATATTATTAATTCTGTTTGGCATACACAGGTTGTATTTGTATTTTAATCTTAAATTATCACGTGTCGTGGCCTTCAACTTGAAGTATTGCATGTTGTTTTTTACAAATAGACATAGATTAAGAATGTAGATGCCTGTCAAAGTGAGGAGCCCCTTGTCCCTGAAAACCTGCCTGAGAGACTCTGTACTATGAATTTTGTAAATAATACGTAAACATCTTTTTTGTAGAACAAATGTTGATGGGATGTCAGTGGAATTACCCCAGTAAATAATCCCGTACATCAACAGAGGGTAGACATATGCGAAATAAGCATTTCGAGTAATAGTTTCAGAGGTTACCTCAGATAGAACAGATAATGCATAACAGTGGCTGGATATTCCTATGAATTCAGTTGCTGGATATTCACATAAAATATCAACAATATTAAAAATTATCTTACTTTTAATGGTATTCCTTTTATAGCTATAACAGACATCGTTTGCGATTGGATCTAAGAGTCGCAGTGCGCCAGTATATTAGCAATTATTTATGAAGGTGTAAATGTTTCTAGAGAGACAAAACAGTAAAAACTTTATAAACTCCTGAACTACAATATACGCATACAGTGAGAACTCTCTCAGGACCGACCCGGTTACATAGTGTTTCTTTTTCTTTAGCCAAAACCGTAGATGGAGAAAAACTAAAAACACAAATTTTTCTTCTTCTTAATTTAGTTCATTTGCGACGCCAGTAGACAACAGCCAGTGTTGTAGTTACCTCACCAATAACAAAAAAGTAACAAATGACACATAAAAACAGCAAAAAACAAAATAACGTGGTGTGGCTATGTCATGGACGCGGCCTGAGTTTTACGTGAATACGGATAGACGGAAGTAAGGAACCATAAGGAAATTAAATTATGCTGTGAAATGATTTCAAAATGGTAGCGCCATCCCCCAGCCGCGCGCGATGTGACAGTCCTCACTCAACGTAACAAAATCTTCGTTTTTTTAGCCTTTAGAGCCTTGAGATTCGCCCAAACAGGCTTGTTCTTAGGACAAGCTTCATATTTGAATGAACAGCAATGTGCATGTGCTTTGACCTGGCTAACTGAGTTAATGCAATATGAACAAACGTTTTCGAAACGAGAAAGTAGATTGTTAAGACTGCGCTAGTCGGAAAACAGGTGTACGGCGTGCCCTATGGTAATCTGTTACCGCAGCCTACGAACATTTGCAATACCAGGAGAGGCAATTTTGCGTTGCTGACCTTGTAAAAACCTCTTCATAACTTGAAGATTCTCTTGAAGAAGATTGATAACTCTTGAAGATCTCCATGCTGTAGTCCCTTGGGAAAACATCCGCTTGGAGTTCGTTGCACATCTTACGATTTCTCGGATCCACGCCTTCCTTTTTGAAGTTATACTTCTTTAGGCCCGTTATGAAAAAAATATGAGGGTGAAATTTTATGATGCGCGGGCGTCACTGTAACACAAAAGTAACAGGTTGAAGCTGCTAAATGTTTCACGGTATTAACGGTAGATGGCGCTATAGTTAAATATGTATAACATTTGTACTTGACATTTGACTTGCATGTAATGTAATACATTCCATAAACATCGCCGCTACTACTTGAAAGACGTTTTTTAATTTTACTCCAATAACCCTTCTTATAAATTTAAATATTATTATTTTTAAGATAATTAATACTAAATATTATTAATGTTAAATATTTATTTAATGATGCCAAAGAAGTATAACTTCTCACGCGCGTACATAAGTACATGCACCCATTTTTTTTATACCATGTCCTACCTGATGGTAAGCAGTTACGGTAACCTTCGGACGTTTGCAACACCAGTAGTGGCATTGCATTGCCCATCCTCTAATAACCTAGTCACATCTTACTTGAAGGACACCATGCTGTAATCACTTGAGAAAATCTAAATAGGGAGCTCAATTTACAACTTAAGAGCTCTTGGTAGAACACTTCTCTGGAACCCCACAGTGCACGATCTTTGCACACGAAGGGAGACAAATCTCTCTTTAAACTTTATGTAAGCTTAGGGTCGTCGACAATTCATACAGCTCGTCTCTGAACCAAGTCACAAGATCCTAACTGGCATTCATCTTGGACGCCAGCTTGACCTTCACTTCCAGGTGACTTCAGTACTGAATATCGCTGGAAATCTCAACAATGAGACATCCAAGGTTTGGCAATAGTCAGAGGTGTGTTTTGTAATTGAGGAACCATTAGCAAATAGAATTTTATTAGCGGTGATCGCGCAGGCTTTGGTCTTTATGGGGGATGAATTGGACTTAGTACAGCCGTGTGTGATCGGATACTTTTGTCAAAGTGCCCTCAATTTACCAGAGGGACACTTTGTACTTGCGAGCGTCAATAGACTGCGCTGACCGCTTACCATCTAATAGGTACGGACCGCATGCTTGTTTGCCAATTTAGTTTCATAAAAAAAATCTGACACAAGTTTATCGCGGATTTCTTTGACTAGTGAACGAGGGATGCTCGACTTTGACTTTGACTTTGAAGTACGAATGCACACAGGTTCAGCACCATCGGCCCATTCGACTTGTGATTGTCAAGGGAGAGCAATGCGCACCGGATTTCTCACTGGGTAATTGAGATTTCAGACTCTTTAGAACTGTAGGTCTGCCATCCGGTTTTTGCAATGGTGGTACGGACGGTCAATAGAAATTTGGTTACTCCATTTGATTGCATATAACGTAGAGCAGTTCGAATCCTCGGCATCCCAGTGATCTCCGTTCGGCTGGACTCGCTTTGTACACGTAGAGATGTTGCTTCTCTTTGTGTACTGTACAAATTATATCACGGGGAGTGTTTGAAGGAAGTTCTGAAGAGTTTCGGGGGAAGTTGAACGGCAACTTAATACCAGCCGCTGAATTCCACTATCGTACCATTCGCACAAACTAAAATTTTAACCTCAACATCAACAAGTGGAAATCTACTACGCTTCTTGAGGTATTTTCTACCACGTACGGTGAAATAGTGGAACCAACTACCCTCAGCGGTGTTCCCGAACAAATACGATATGATATATAATATAATATATATAATAATCAAGAAAAGGGCCTATGTTTACCTAAAAAGGCTGGTAACGGATCAGTGACCCTTTCGTGTTGCTAATGTCTATGGCCGCTGGTGACCCCTTACCATTAGGTGACCCACATGCCCGTTTGCCTCCTCTAATATATATATACAAAAATCAATTTTCTCCCGGCAGCTTTAGCGAGCGATGGCCCGCAAGCCGTTAAGTTCCAGCCTACAAAGAACCGTACTTAAGTTAATTTTATGCACAATTTACACGTAAACAAATAATTCATTAATCAAAAGGGGAGTTGAGCTGTTCACGTCCGCAGCATTTGGAGCGGTATCTGTTAGCCAATTTGAATAGCCATCCTGTACGTGCCCCTTTGTGGTGTCATATGAACAGCAACGCCGAACAATGGGCGGTGGTTAACTAAACCATAGTTGATAACATCATTTCTGCTACAAGGAACCGTGAGAACTAAGTACTCTATAACAAATCTGGAGATGGCCATTGTTATGACCATCCTTCGTAATACTAAAATGTCGAAAATACGTGTGACTACTTAGCACTGTGATCCAGCTAACCTCCGGCGCTTCCAAGATCTCGGTACCGGAAGTAAGAAGTATGCTATAGATGTCTAATAAGAGGTGGATCACCAGGCTTCTCACTTGGACGTAAATACTACTGGCACGAACCCTACCACTGCTCAAACAGAACCTAAGAAGGTCAAATAACAACTCCCTAGAGGGTTATTGTGTCCCTGTGTGTGAGTGAGGTCACCAGTAAGCTCCTAAGGAGTTGCTGTGTAAACAGCAGAGTAGGCATCGCGCGAGTGACACTTAATATATTTACAAGTGTTAATAGGCTACGGTAACTACTTTACACCAGGTGGGCAGTATGCTTGAATGCCTCCCGACGTTGTATAAAAAAAAGGTCCAGCAGTATCTTCATAATAGTATGTGACATACTCGCCCCAGGTTTTCTGGGCGGCGTTTGTACGAAAACAAACCACCCCTCAATAATATAACAATAATTCACTTGAGAGCCGCTTGTAAAATGGTTATAAGAAATTATTGATTTTAGTATGTGAAATGGGTTTAATTGGTTACATATTCAGCAGGAAGGAAGACCGCTTTGACAGGATTGTTATTAAGAATGTAGGTATCATGCCTTCTATCCTTCACATTACAACAATAAAGGCTATAGAAGAAACAAGGAATACCGTTAAAGGGGAAATTGTAATTGCACGAACCAGGCCTGAAAATACCATCGACCACTTCTTTGATAAATCTAGAATCTAATTACAAAAATAAGGCAAAGACTATGTAGAAGCTCTGAGAAGTCAGCCACGGTATTCAGTTAATATCTAAACAACACAACTCCTTCAGGACTTGTACTAAAACAAACTAAAAAGTAAGATAACCTACTGCAACAAATAAGTACCCTGATAAGTAGTTGTTACGTTCGTCGAAAGGTTACAAAGAAACTTTGTGTAAACTTGCGATATGAAACATAAACGCCTTGGCTCTTAATAAGTTACAAGGGATTTAGGGAAGACACTAATTAATCAAAATAAGCTGGATATAATATAATTCATATCGTAAAGTGATCTGACTAGTAAAAACTCGATAAAAAATCCTAATTGTAATGTCTATTCAAGAAATCACTGAGACAACGTAGCTCACGACCTTCATCAAGCATTATGAACTACCTCAATTCCTTTCCGCCGGATTCCGTCGAGGACAAAAACAGCGATTGCAATATATCGCCATCTTGCATGCTTGAATATGCAAGTTTTTAAACGTAACAGTCGCTGAGCTTCTTACTGTTACAAACTCTTTGTAAATCAAATTTCATAGATTCTGACTTGTCACTATATATGTTTGTCATTATTAAAATTTTCTTACGTACTACTAAATATGTGTATATATTTATAACTTTCCTCAATACGTAAATATTCTTTATTGGCGACGAGGATGGACGCCGAACAATTTGCACAATTTTTTAGCGTTCAACAGGCGCAGCAAGAACAAATCACGAAAATACTTACAATGTTGGTCTCCACATTAACTACGACATCGACTACAACAACATCCGATACGTTACCTATGATGAGCAGCGTGACGAGCGCAGCCACATCTTCAACACAACCAACGAACAAGCTAGGTATAATCAAAAATTTTAATATGGATAAATTTAACCCTGACAGCTGTAGAGCTGAAGATTACATAGATTTCTTCGAAACAAAATGTGCTATATTAAACATTACCGACAATAGCCTTAAAAAAGACATACTCTTAAATTGCTTCACCCCGGACATACTCAGAGAGGTAAAAATAGGTTTGACACCTAACTTTGAATTGAGCACATTCGCAGATATAAGCAGAAAACTTTTAGATCTCTATCGCATTAAAAGAACTAGATATCGAGCTCTTACTGAGTTTTGGAAATGTATGAGAGATAACAACGAGTCAATGGAACATTACGCTAACCGCTTAAAAGAGATAAGCAAAGATTGCGGATACGATGATAGCTTGTTGGAACGTCAAATACGTGATCGTTTCGCGACTGGATTAAATCACACCGAGCTAGAAACTTATCTAAAACAGAAATGGCCCGACTTAAGAGAAACATATGAAGGAGAGACACAGGAGGTAACTTTTAACCAGATTTTGGCTATCGCTCAGTCTCGCGAACAAGCCGAGCTCAACACGCCATCTACAAGTGTTAAAAAAATTAATAAAAATACACGGGTAACTACGACCCAACAAACTTCAAATAAAAAAACGCCCCGCTGGTTACATCCAGATCACTGCTATCGTTGTGGTAATGACAAACACGATTTTACAAACTGTCCTGCCAAAGGTCATACTTGCAAAGCATGTCAAACAGATGGACATTTCGAGACTTGCTGCCTAAAAACAGGTCGAGCACAAATTATTAAGGTCAGAACACGTAAAACCGGACATAAACTACAAAAGGTAACCAAATACTCCTCATCATCGAGGGAGTCCTCAGACAGTAGCGACGAAGACGATTTTGTTTACAACATAGTAGACAAACAAAAAAAAGACTGCAAAAGGATCGATGTGATGATTAATGGACAAAATTGTACAATGGAATGGGATCCTGGCTCAGCATTTTCCATAATTAGTACTCAATTCTGGAAAAAAATAGGAGCCCCTAGCCTATCGAAAGCACCAAAACTTAAAGCATACTGCGACTACAATTTAAAATCAAAAGGCCTGACGGATGTTTCAGTTGAAGTCGACGGACAACACAGAATTTTACCTGTAGTAGTTATGAAAAATGCAAATCCAATGCTTTTCGGATTACACTGGAGCGAATCATTTAATATGGAATTCCCAAAGGCTGTTTACTCCATTAAAAGCAGTACCCCGACGTCGCTCGAACAAGTGTTGAACAATTATAGACAATTATTTGATGGTAAACTGGGAAAAGTCAACAACTATCAAGTAAATATCCATGTTAAACCAGGAGTAGAACCTGTACATCTACCAGCACGACCTATTAAGTTTGGTATTAAGAGAAATATTGAATTGGAGTTGGACCGGCTTATTTCAGAAGGAATAATAGAGAAAATAGACCCCAACATAACATCAGTTGAATGGGCCACTCCTACAGTCAATGTTGTAAAACCAAATGGCGATATAAGAATTTGTGGCGACTACAGAAGTACTCTTAACCCAGTCTTGGTAAAACATTTACATCCTGTGCCGCTTTTCGACCAATTGAGGCAAAAATTAACAAACAGCACTATTTTCTCAAAAATTGATCTCAAAGACGCCTACCTACAATTTGAAATTGCCCCTGAATCAAAAAAATACCTGACACTATCAACACACAAGGGTTACTTCCAATACAACAGGATGCCGTTTGGTATTTCAACCGCACCGTCAATTTTTCAACACTATCTCGATAAATTACTCGGTGACCTTCCTAACGTAGCTGTATATTTCGATGACATTGCAGTGGCTGGTAGAAACAATGATGATCACTTACACACACTTTCCCTCGTGTTCAACAGACTACAGAAAGCGGGACTTAAAGTAAGTTTAAAGAAATGTTCATTCTTACAAAACGAAATTGAATACCTCGGGCATACGATAGATCAACATGGAATACGACCTACGAAAAAGAAGCTAGAAGCTATCACAAGAGCAGCCGAACCATCTAATTCAAAAGAATTGAAATCTTTCCTTGGTTTGGTTAATTTTTACGAACGATTTATACCTCATTTACATGGACTGTGTGCAGACTTACATGAATTGACAAGCGGCAGGCAACGTTGGCGATGGACTGCTCACGAAAGTAACATCTTCAGAACTGCGAAATCATGTATAACTGCTTCTAAGCCTTTAATAGCCTTTGATGAAAATAGACCTATATTTTTGGCGTGCGATGCATCAGAAAAGGGTGTAGGAGCAGTATTATTTCACAAAGACAAAGATCTTGATAAACCTATTGCTTTTGCATCAAGGAAACTTCGTTCTTCTGAAGCTAAATACTCTGTTATTGACAGGGAAGCTCTTGCTATAATTTATGGGATAAAAAAATTTGATCAATATCTCCGCGGAACAAAATTTACATTAATCACTGACCATAAACCCTTGATTCATTTATTGGGCACTCAACGTAACCTACCTAAGTTGGTTAACAACCGACTTGTAAGATGGGCTCTAATAATTGGTAGCTACAATTACGATATTTGTTATCGAAAAGGGGAACAGAATATATTAGCAGATTGCCTCTCAAGATTACCTGACGTTGACTCAGATCCATCTGAAATAGAGCGCATAATACGTAGGATAGAATCACGTCAATTAGGAATCAGGATGATAGACATGCACCTTAGTGAGGCTGTTCTAAAAAAGAGTACTCTCATGGATTCGGTCTTATCAAAAGTCATGCAATATTTGAAAACAGGCTGGCGAGATTTTGAATGCAATGACGAAATGAAACATTATATAAGGAAACGCAACGAATTATCAGTAGAAAATAAAATACTCATGTGGCAGGGGAGAATGATAATACCTGGATGTCTACGATCAACGGTTCTCACATACCTTCATCAAGGTCATCCCGGAATTGCTGCTATGAAAGCACTGGCACGTTTTTATGTATGGTGGCCAACGCTTGATGAGGATATTGATTACCACGTCAAAATGTGCAAAGGATGTCAAGCAAATCGCTCTCACATCCCTGAACTCCCTGTCTTTTCTTGGTCAATTCCCGAAAATGTGTGGGAAAGAGTGCACATTGATTTTGCTGGCCCTTTCGAAAATACTTATTGGCTAATATTGTGTGATGCCCTATCGAAATGGGTTGAAGTTAAACCTATGAAGCGAATAACTACACGAAATTTATGTCTCGTATTGGATGAAATATTTTGTACATTTGGCTTGCCTCAAATGATAGTTTCCGACAATGGTCCACAATTTGTTTCTTCTGAATTTAAAGATTATTGCGACAATCAAGGCATTATACACGTGACTTCTTCGCCCTATCACCCACGTACTAACGGCTTGGCTGAAAGATTTGTAAGGACATTTAAATCCAGAATGGCATCGAACGAAGGAAGCAAAACTACACGTCATCTGATGGAATTTCTTTTCACATACAGAAATACTCCGCATAGCACCACGGGAAAATCTCCGGCACAAATGATGTTTGGGCGTCAACTAAACTGTCTTCTGTCTAATATCAGGCCTGATAAACGGAGAGATTTACAATATCAACAATTCAAAGCAAATATTGCCTTGACTTCACCAACTACGAGTGATTTTAAACCGGGTGACCCTGTGTATGTCAAAACACATCAAGATAAAACCTGGCATAGCGGTACTGTGGCTGCACGCAAAGGAAGGTATTCTTATGTTATCACTACCCCGAGGGGAAAAGAGATACGACGGCACGCAGATCACATCCGCTGTAGAATCCCATCACCTGCTCCGCGTTCTGAGGATAGAATACCTGACAATACAATTCACGCAAAAGAATTGTCGCTGTTTTCTGGTCCTCAGAGTACAACACCGGTACTTTCATCATTAACTAAAACTTCTTCCCCTTTAGCGTCTAACTCTAAATGTACAACACCTAGTAGATCAACTGTCTTAACTAATGCACCATCCCCTTCAACGTCGATGACTGCCGCCACAGAAGGTGAAACATCAGGGTCAACAAGCCTCTCCGCAGTGAGCTCTTGCTCAGAAGCTCCAGTAACGTCGACACCTGTGCAAGAGGCAATAACAACTGTGCCTCTACGTCGAAGTCAGCGTGTGGTAAAACAGCCCCGGCGACTTATTACCGAAACGTGATCAGATTGGGGAAGGACGAATGTTACAAACTCTTTGTAAATCAAATTTCATAGATTCTGACTTGTCACTATATATGTTTGTCATTATTAAAATTTTCTTACGTACTACTAAATATGTGTATATATTTATAACTTTCCTCAATACGTAAATATTCTTTACTTAGAATATAATCTGCCTACAATGATAGGTAAAATCAAGCCAACATTTTAGTTCTTCACTATCGAAAGCAGATAAATTTTCGTGGACCCCCGCTTACGAATTGTGAAGCCCCATTTTTTGTCACTTTGGGAACTACTGCTCTAATGTATTCATTCAACTTAAATAGTTTTACATGGAAGGAACAAATCCAATCTAAAAGAGAGGAGATGGCATTTAGTACCGGGGCCTCCATTGGCTACTCAATAAAAATAGCAGACTGTCATTTGACAATAAGCTCCACACATACAAAGTGATATTGAACCCTATTTGGACTTACAGAATACTTACAGAATAGTTGTTAAGAGAGGTAGGGCGCATCAAAACAGCGCGTCTGGGGAAGCACCTCTAACCTCACAGAAAATCGCAGCCAAATAACTCTCTGGAGGGTTGTTGTGTTCCTGCGTGTGAGCAAGGTCGCCAGTAAGCTCCTAAGAAGTTCCTGTGTTAGCAGCAGGGGTGACATCGCGCGCATGATACTTAATGTATCATAAGCATTCATGGGCTACGGTAACCGTTTTACATCAGGTGGACCGTATACCGCTTGTATGTCTCTCGTCGAACGTCTTTACTGATAACCATAATCTGGATTGATCGTAGTTAAAATTATACCACAAAAAAAGGGTCCCGCGCAGAATGTGCACTTCGCAAAATGAGCACTGACCTCAAAATACACTTTTCGCAGAATGTGCATTTCTCACAAGGGGCACTTCGCAAAACGAGCATTTCGCAAAATGAGCACTTCGCAAAATGTGCACTTTGCAAAATGTGCACTTTTCTAGGATATGACTAAATGTGCTCTATGTAATAGTAAGGATTAGTCCTAAATTAAAAAAGATATGTACTGTATCATATGGATACTGGGTATTGAAAATAAAATAAACACTTTTACAAAGTAATCATTTCTTTTTAAATGACAAGTATTAATTAAGTCCAAACTAGGTTACGATCGTCGATTAAATACACTAAATAAAGTTTTTACGTATAAGTAAGTATTTATATAAAAGATACGTTAAACGTATTTGAATTATACCTATACATTATCCTTACAAAAAATAATTACTTATTATAAATCAGAAACATTTGCTTAATTATATTTTTTACTCGTGTTTTTAAAAAAAAACAAGGATTTAAAAAATAACACTATAAACTTGTTTACAAATGTTAATATCACATTTTAGATCAATCAATACGTATAATAATAATATTACGCTAATAATGGACTTAATTAATACTTGTCTTATAAAAAGAAATGATTACTTTGTAAAAGTGTTTATCTTATTTTCAATACCCAGTACCCATATGATACAGTACATATCTTTTTTAATTTAGGACTAATCCTTACTATTACATAGAGCACATTTTAGTCATATCCTAGAAAAGTGCACATTTTGCGAAGTGCACATTTTGCGAAGTGCACATTTTGCGAAGTGCTCATTTTGCGAAATGCTCGTTTTGCGAAGTGCCCCTTGTGAGAAATGCGCATTCTGCGAAAAGTGTATTTTGAGGTGAGTGCTCATTTTGCGAAGTGCACATTCTGCGCGGGACCCAAAAAAAATACCTACGTAAAATAAAAAGTTAAGAAATTTAATTTATGTTCATTTTATGGTTTATAACGGGAGAATCGCGTCGCGTCATTCACGACGAGCTCGGTGGCTCAGTCGTGAATGACGCTACTTTGACACCAACGCTCGCGTTCGATTCCCACAAAAGGCAAACATTTGAGTGCATGTCTGTTTGTCTTGGTCTGGATGTTTTAAGTGAGGCAGGGCGCATCAAAACCGCAGCCAAATAACAACTCCCTAGACCGTTGATGTGTTCGATGCATACATAGCCTTTGTTTGACCACTCATAGTAAATGTCGTATTTTGATTAGAGACATAAGATCTACACTACACTGTGGAATTACATAAATCTCCACCAAAGACATAATCGATCATAGGGTAACAGGTACATTGTTTGTGTAACAAAAATGAAAGAAATCAATATCAGTAAATTTTATAGTTTAATTTTAAAAACCAGATTCTAGAATATAAGTTAAATATTAATATAGTACATGTTTTTATTAAAATATAATACAAAATGAATGAAATGATATGAATAGCTTTAATACTTGCCAACCTTAAACTAGAAAAAAAAATATAAAAAATGTCTTGCATAAAATATGAATCAAACATTATTTAAAAATAGATGTTCATGAAACTTGTCTGTGTGCCATCCAAAAATATAGCTTAAACCTAATGTTACGCTATGAGACAAACTTATTACTATCGAAAATTGGTCACAGCTTCATTAAGAGCACACTCAGCTACGCTGCTCAATTTCGGATTGGCAGGGGTCTTACAGGGGACTTATCTTAACGACTGTAATTTAATGGCAACAGCCGGGATCGACAGTTTAACGTGTCTTCGTAGGGAAAGGGAAAACTTCACAGGGAAGCTCAAGATAGATAAACCCATCCATAGAAAGACTGCGTCGACGCTACCTAACTTGCGTGTTCAATTAGAGTGATACATACAGCGACGCCATCGAGCTATCTGCTTGTGCAAATACGTGTCATTCACTATATAAAACACACAGTTTTAAAACTATATGTGGGCTACATGTGTATGTATATTTGAATACAATAATTATAAAATACAATAAAATTATACACTGTTTTTAGAAACGAAGCGATATTACAAAAGGTAAATATTAATACGGTACAAAGGGTTTGATTTCGCTAAGTTTTTTACATGCAATATCAGCCCACGGCAAAAATAAATGCTTAATAGCTACGACACATTGTACCAACATCATACAGTCTGCTTCTGCTCTGTGAGCGCTGGGTTCCTCCTTATTCAGCAATCTCTTATACACAGCCGATAAAGTATAACTTTCTTTCGCAGATCCAATATGATTTTCCTTGGCAGATACTCTTATAACGTCTTCCAATCCCATTTCAGAAAAAGTGCAGTCCACTTTGTCTATCTCATTCCAATCTTCTCTACTAACATTCAGTTCTGGCCATTCATCTTCATCTTCAGTAAGTAATTCGTTGTCTGAGCTTAAATGGGTATAATTTATATTAGAACCCTTGAGCAGCTTCCGGAACCCAATCAGCGAATCGACGCATAGTAAGTCATGGGGTAATTTTTCAGTAACTGCATTAAATTCAGTCAATAACAATTTAAAGTCAAAGCTATTTCCATTGTGTGCAATCAAACACACCGGCTTTTGTAAATCTTGTAAAAATCGAATAATTGTGTTATTTCTTTCGGAGAAAGTAGGACAATTTTTCAAATAATCGTTTGAAAGTCCAGTTAATGTAGTTACAGTAGGGTCGATTTCCTTTTTCGGGTTAACAAGCAGAGATAATTTTTGAACTGGTGGTATTTTGCCATAATTGGTTAATTCTATATCCTTTCTTGAAACAACAACGAAACTCAACTCTATAATCTTAGTATGATTTCGTTCTTGATACGGTAACCCTGTAGTTTCCAAGTCAAAAAATACATAGCTTTGTATTATCTGCATCATGAAACTGAAAAATAACAATGAGTATGCAGTTTAATAAGTAAAGAGACATACAATTCCTAGAGTGTTGTTATCTGTCAGCGATTTTCTGTAAGGTGGTTTAATTCCTCAGTCTATTTTGATGAACCCTATATCGCTTAAAATTAATGCTACTACCGTCAGACCACCATAATCAGACCTTTTTTAGGTTAGGGGACAGGTCACCGAAAATTTCTTAAGGTCCATGTTTTCGCACTGTTTTCCTTCACTTTTAAGGAAGCATAAAAATCAAATACACATAAATCCATTAACACGAATTTAGTTGTTGAGTAGTTGAATTTAGTATCTCACGCCAAGATTTGAAGCAGAGACCAGTGCGGGTATTCACATTGCCTCCAAAAGGCATATTTCGAACGGATTCCAAAAGTTTTATTCAAATTCCTTTTCTTTTATTATATTTAAACTAGCATGTGGGTCACCTGATCGTAAGTGGTCACCACCGCCCATATATATCAGCCTTTTTAGGGGAACATAGGATCTTTTCTTGCAACGTCTCTTCGTGTACCTATTAAGTGAGTCCAGCCGAACGGAGATCACTGGGTCACCGACGATTCGAACTGATCCACGTTGTATGCGATCAAATGGAGTAAGCAAATATTGTGACGCGCCGGCCCAAAGATGTGAATAGTACTCCATTTAAGGACGGACCTGGGCCTTATACAGTTGAAGGCGATGTTGAGGTGTAAAGTATTCTTTAGCTCTATTGATCACACCAATCTTCTTGGACCATGGAATGACCACGAAACTATACATCGATCGATATGTCGACACCCAGGATACCGATGCCAGGCGTAACACAGAGGAGTATACAATCTAATCGAGGAGCTACGATAAATGGGGACTTTTTGGTGATCGGCACTCATTGACGCAATCCCTAAAGATATTGCCTTGACAAGTGTATCTTGCGTCCACCGTACTATCATTCGCATAGCAATGAATGTTACGCACGTGCAACATGTCATTGATATGTAGAAGGAACAGCCTTGTGAGATGCCAGCGTTCAGGGGCACTGGATCCGAACACGCACCGTTAACTACGACCGAAAACTGGCAACCCATGCACAAAAAAAAAGTAGCTCAAAAAAAGGAAGCTTCAAGAGAAGTGTTTTGTGCCACACCCGATCGAAGGCTTTTGCTATGTCTAAACTAACAGGTAAAGCCTCGCCTTCGCTTTCTACTGACTCCGCCCAGCGAAGCCCATTTTAATAGATATTTTTTCGATTTCGATTCGAATATAATGTTTCGAGGCAATGTGAATACATCTACAGGCGGTTAATAGGCTTGTTAGGCTCTAATGTTGTGTTTCTCATAATCTTCAACGAAACTCAATTTTATTATACTTTATGAGATGTATTATCTTTTTTACGTTCATACTTTAATTATAACAAAATAACGAAGATACGTGACTATCCTCTAGCGCACGAATCTCTTAAATTTTAGGCCTACGGCGCCTAATTTAAACAGTCGCAATCCGAGTAACATTCGCTTCGCACATCACACGTGTTATTGAGATACTTGTACCATGTTATTTTCGGCGTAATAAAGGTACCACAATGCAAAAACCAAATAATTCAAAAAGAAAAAACAAATCACACGGCATTACTTTTCACTCGTAAGTACATTTTTCTTATTAAATGTTTGAATTAGTTTTATTTTGTTGGCAACTTTGCAAAACGAGACAGGAGTATACGATACGTAAGTGTGCGACGAGCTAAGTCTAATGCTTAGTAGCGATGGGCGATTGCGAGAGGTTTTTTTCGATTGTCTCGATTGTTCGAACATCTCGATTGTTTCGTCGAACATCTCGATTGTTGTTGTGTTCGTTTTCGGCGCGATTTCAACTCAAATTTGTGGTTGCGAGTATGCACGATGGCGAGAGGTTTCAGTCGATTGTTTTGAATTATATTAGGACATCTCGATGGCCGGACTTGGCCTTGTCTTGTGATTGCGATTTGCGAGTTCAAACTAAGCATGCAAAGTAGCAAACTTACGTACGTATTATAGGAGAAAGGAATCACGAAAATAAATAAAATAATAAAATATAACGAATCATCTATTTTTAATGACTTAAATAAACTTGTGCAATGTATGCAACATAGTTTTTTAGTTTTAATACAAAAAATCACAGCGGCTCGACAAACAATCGCGACACATACACCTCGGCTCGATGCTTGTAAACAACCAGCAGCGAGTCGAGTCCGTCCGGCTAAACTGACCGGTGACCGATGAATGACCGACTGATGCAACAATCGAAACAATCGAAAAACCTCTCGATTGTTTTGTAAAACGGCGAGTCGATTGTTGACTCGATTGTATATTTTGACGACTGCGATTCTTTCGATTGTTAAAACATCTCGGAATCGCCCATCGCTAATGCTTAGTCGTCATAGCACAGCGGCGCGGCGTAGTATTTCACAGTAGCGATACTTCGTCTTGCTCACGCGCCAACTGTTTGCGTCATTCTGTCTCTTTCTCCTTAGGCGTGTAATATTAACACTCGTTTCTATGAGTAACGTATCTGTGGTAGTATTTGATGCAGTTTGAGTACATACGTAATGTAAGAACGTTACTTATCTTTGTTATTTTGTTTTTTCGCGTGTAAGCGTTCATAAGATATATAAATATATGTGTATTTTATTATGATCAATTTATATAACCTACAAGCTCTAGCACGTATATGTTTACGTTCAGGTTCCTTTTTTTAAAATTTCATATGATTTGTACTTAAATATACTTTCATTTACAATTTAGCTACTGTATGTTATGAAAAGCGTGCTCTTCAGCCACAGGTCCTAATCCAAGATCTACTAGAAAAACACTGGTAATATCTTATGTATATTTGTGTTAACCACCTGTCAGACCCCGTTATATACATTTTCCCATACATTTCTTGGCGGAAAAGCGGCCCGCGGGTAATGAGAGATTAATAAACGCTATTTTATTTTTTGCTATGTACTAAAAATATTCCTTTATTATTAATACAGACTCGTGTAACTTCTGCCTGTCGGCTATTGGCAACACCAAACGAAGATTTTAACAAATACTTCTATGTTTGCAAATTAATAATGCAAAGCAATTACAAAAACTATATAGAATGTAAAAGTTTGTAGAAAAGTGTGCAATTACTACATATGTATGTAGTCTATGGGTTTGTTTGTGACATTTGTTTTTAGTATAGTACTCTATCTACTCATTCAAAATCAATTTTCGATTTGTATTGTTGGAATGGAAACTCTACAAGAGAAAATACAGTAAATCGATCTTTAGTCTTAACGGTACAATTTTCTACTTTTTATTCTCTATTTTTACAATTATTGTACTTAACTTACCTACTTTTAACACACAGCCACAATATAAAACTGATCCAAGTGATTCATTCATCACATCATATTACAGCCATATTTGTCGCTCAATGATGCAATGAATGGCAATGACATCATGCTATCTCTCTCTGTAAGTCATTGGATGTATTACAATTTACAAGAGAAAACTACGGAGGACACGGTTAGTTCACGCGCCGGCAGCGCACTTTCAGTGCCAAAGTTGCGTACTTATATTACATTTAGTACTTAAAATAATTTTTACTAAAAGTATATTATATTATTGCTAGTGAGATATTCAAACAGCAGGGAAATTATTTAGTTTTTTTATACAACGTCGAGAGGCATGCAAGCATACGCCACACCTGATGTAAAGCTGTTACCGTAGCCTATGAACGCTTGTAACACACTAGGTATCACTCGCGCGATGCCACCTCTGCTGCTAACACAGATACACCGTAGGAGCTTATTGGTGACCTCACTCACTCGCAGGAACACGACAATTCGCTAGGCAGTTCTTATTTGGCTGCGGTATTCTGTGAGATAGATGTACTTCCACAGACAGGCTGATTTGATGCGCCTTATCTCTCTTAAAAACTCCGACCAAAACAAACATATATGTTCATGCACGCAGAGGTTTACCTTGCGTGGTAATCGAACACACGAGCGTTGGTGTCAAAGTAGCGCCACCGAGCTCATCATTTCATGGCCGACATCTATTTTATGAGGGATAAAATGTTACTATTACGAGTACATTAAAATACCATTTGCTTTTTGTGTATCTAACGCATTTAATTACAACAGCACAAAACCGAAATGAATTTATTTGTTTGTAATATTTTTAATGTAAATACATTACGAAATCTCTATCTATAAAAATTTCATGTCACGGCGTTTGTGGACGAACTCCTTCAAAACGGCTCGACGTTTCATAAAAAAAAAAATATGTATATTTGGTAGGTATGAGAACAGTCGTAATGTAGGTAATTTTTATTTTTAATGAAAAAAATATTAAGAATTAATTTATATGGCAGAACAACGTTTACCGGGTCACCTAGTATGCAATAATAATAAGTACTAAAAGCGACAATGTACGTAGGCGGACTTATCCCGCGAAGAGATCTATCTCTACCAGTCAACCTTGATGTCCTGTAAAATCTTCATAAATGGATTGCACAGCACGGAGCAGGTCACCGTCAACCCCATATCTGGGCCAAATGTTCCAGAGATTATTTCGCACGACCCCATCAAATGCTTTTTCAATGTCCACAACTCCGCAGAAAATCTTCTGGTCCATAACCAGATTCTTCACTACGATGTTGCGGAGTAAAAAGACTTGATCTGTACATCCGTGTAATTCGTTTTAGTGTTGTTGTAATAGAAAACCGCAGCCAAATAACAACTCCCTAGAGGGTTGTTGTGTTCCTGCGTGTGAGTGAGGTCACCAGTGGCGTGCACAGAGATTTTTGACAGGGTAGGCAGATTTTATTTAAAGCTATTAACATACCAAAAAATACAGAATGTTGATTTTGGTTACCCAGTCTTGTGGAAATAATGATGTATGTGATCACTTGTTTTTATTCACCGAACACTACGCACACCACATGAACAACTTTCGCAGTGAATATTATCCATATTTATCAACTTTAAAACCTTATTTCGTCTGCTACCAGTCAATCGATTCAAAACAAAAACAATGGCGGCCGTCTTAAAATCAAAATAAAATTAACATCAATTTTATACGAAAAAAAGAAATGGCAATATCTTTCACTATAATTACATGCAGCAAACTACTTTTTAAAATAGTTACGTAGCAATGCTCGCGACACTAGGTAATTTACGTTATAGTTCAGCTGAAAAGACATTGTCTATACTTTGCAATAGTGTGCGTTATTTATGTTATTGTGGGCAATGTAATTACAGGAATGCACACTACAGTATTTGTATTAACAACACAGCACACATACGTAAATTTAGACAGAAATAGTTAGTGTCTTCCGCCGTTAAAAGCTGCCAATGCGGCGCTGGTGTAGCGTAGCGCCTAGCTGCGATTTGAATATGACTAGCGATGATTTTAATAACTTACCGATACCGATAGATGGAGCTGTTTTTAATTTTTTGTTTTTGATACGAAATATTAGTTAAAAACTATGTTTAAGAATGAAACATCGGATGGTATTTATCAAATTGATAGGGTAGGCAATGTCTTTTTGTCTATATGGAGTGCACGCCACTGGAGGTCACCTGTATGCTCTTAAGGAGTTGCTGTGTAAGCAGTAGAGGAAGCATCGCGCGAGTGATATATATCGCAAGCGTTAATAGGCTACGGTACCCGCATTACATTAGGTCGGCCGTATGCTTCTATGCCTCCCGACGTAGTATAAAAAAAATAGTAAACGGCATCTCTTAATGTATTTTACAATTCTTCTTCTTTTTAGTGATAACATTTATTTTCCGTTAGATTTGGCGGTGTCGGCTATCTAAGATTTGCCGAGATACCGACATCCAGGGGGAAAACCTTTCTTAGTTGAGGTCACACGCCTTTCGAAAAATAATTTCTTTTTTTTTTTTTGGATTGGGATTTCCTTCACCGCCGAGCATGTGGTAATTACAAATATGTACCCATTTAATAGTACACGCCAGGATTCGAGCCGGAGATCAGTTGGTCAATAAGTTTGTTCCTTATCTACTGGGCTATCACTATTTAACTCATTTTGCGATTATTTAGTCCAATTCAAATTCGGTAGATTTAGCTGTTTAATTATGTATGATAGGACTTACCATACGTATACTGAGTAATCAATTAGTTATTATTAGTTAAATTACACAGTGTTGTTATTTTACACTTGTTTAAATATTAGCGTTAACGAGCCGCCTACTATAAACTATAAGAAGCGTTTAGTCCTCTGACGAGCTCGGTGGCTCAGCCGTGAATGACGCGACTTTGACACCGACGCTCGTGGGTTCGACTCCCACACAAGGCAAATTTGTGTGCATGAACATGTCTGTTTGTCTTGGTCTGGATGTTTGAAGAGAGGTAGGACACATCAAAGCAGCCCATCTCGGGGAAGTACCTCCACCTCACAGAAAACCGCAGCAAAATAACAACTCCCTAGAGGGTTGTTGTGTCCTTGCGTGTGACTGAGGTCACCAGTAAGCTCCTAAGGAGTTGCTGTGTAAGCAACAGAGGAGGCATCGCGCGAGTGATACTTAATATATCGCAAGCGTTAATAGGCTACGGTACCCGCTTTCCGTCAGGTGGGCTGTATGCCGCCCGGCATAGTATAAAAAAAGCATAACGTGTAATTATAATGTAGCGTTAGTAGTCAAAGATAGTTTAAGTTTGAATGTGAAAATTAATGATTATTTATTTGTCCAGACATGGTAAACAAGATTTCGCAGTATTTAAGTAGTACACACAAGTCTTGCCGATCTCATGCGCGAGAAATGTTAAAAAAAAACTTTTAAGTGACTCCATAATCATTAAATTGAAGAAATATCTTAATTATACATTAATAACTATGTCAATGTATGAATGTAGAAGAGCGTTCATGTCGCATAACGTGCCTGTTTTAGGAGAGCTCTCTGGAGGGTTGTTGTGTGAGTGAGAGTTGCTATGTTAGCAGCAGAGGTGGTATCGCGCGAATGATAATTAATGACCACTGAAAAAAACTGTGAATATAATCGATTGTTCTAGAGGGAATACCCGGCAATATCCCCGTTTGTGATGATGCGAACAATCTGTTTCTACTTTTTTTTATACCACTAAGGTGAAAAACAATTGAAAAATTACACACTAGCAAATAATATAAACGAAAAGAAATACGTAAATAAATGAGATTCTGTAATAATTTAATTTCTGAATACCATACCTACTTAAATATCAGTAACTGAATGATATTTTTTATTACCTATATCTTAACATATCGCGTTCTTTCTTTCTTATATCTAATTACTCACGTACCGCCAACGACGCCCTATGTAGAGACCAATCTCTTTTTGAATTTACTTACCTTGAGTAACTTACTCAAGGAAAGTAAATTCCCGGTAACATAGGCAATGATGAATAATTTTAGCTAAAATGAAGATAGCAATATTTTAATAATTTAACCTTACTAATCATGCATTTAGTACCTAATAGTATTTGAAAGTGTCCAAAGAATAAAATGGGTATTCTGCCCAATGATATATTATTACATGAAAAGAGCAATGAATATTAAAGAAGCGAGTGAGGTGTGTAAGGATCGAGCACGTGGCGCTCGGTTCTCTCTATCTATAACTTCACGCCAAATCCAGCGTAAAGGATTTGGCGTGAAGTTATAGATAGATAGATATATTATTACAACCCCTTAAAATCTACAATTTCAAGTTATGTCATCTCAATAAATGTTTTGATAAGTTATGTATTTTCTATTACGCGGAACAGAGATGTGCGGTTCCGGGAATATTCGTAAAATTATCTTTTAAATTACCACTCACTATTTTATGCAAGTTACTGGGAATATTCCTTTACTCAATAGTAATGTTCCTAGCTGGGACATCCCTAGTCGTATGCAGACGTTCATATTCGTACGTACACGTTCATATTCGTACGTACACGTTCGCATCCCCACGTACGGCTCCGCGTACAGCGGTTGTGTTCCTGCGAGTGAGTTAGGTTACCAGACAGTTGAGGAGCGAGGGGTGCTGGCGCGCAAGCGGTGCTTTTTGTACTGCGTCTATGGGCTACGGTGGCCGCTTTCTATCAGGTGGGCCGTATGCTTGTACACCATCCGACGTTGTATAAAAAAAATATCGACGCCGTTGAGCCGCAGAAGCGTGTTCATCACGTCAATGTGAAAGGATGTGTAAGACATTCCATACATTGTTCTTTTTGACGAACTTTCTTTTCAATGAAATTTTGAACGAACCGTCTAACGCCGTCAATCAATGTGTCTCAAGGATAGATAGGGTATGATAAATTCTGAATTCCAGTGTCAGATTGGTTTCATCTTGATGGCAGATTGCAAAACTAAGCATTAGGTGTATATGAAAAACGATATCTGTGATGACCGGTTTTGAAGAATTTTTAAGAAATCGTCAGAATAGCTCAGAGGGTGATCCCGGGGAGTTTGGTTGTGCTCGACATAACAAAATAGTACTGTGACATTGAATTTGAACAATTTCAAATTTACTATTTTAGAAGAAACCCTAAGCTCAATTTAGCCTCGAAGTTTATTGTTTATTTAGTTTGTACACACAACGCTATATCAGGCTATACACCTATGCGTCCTGTCATTGAAGTAAAAGTATATTTTGAACGGGTTTACACTGGTTGATCTGTCGTATACATAATTAGGATGACGTTAGCTGCAAATTTCGATACAAAAATTCGCTCCCATTTCATTCAGTGTGAATTGAGCCTTAGTATTCACAAATATTCAAGAGGCGCAGAGTACCCGAAACAACTTCAATAGAAAAAACTTGTGTTTGAAAAAAAAACAAATGAAAATCACGAATAATTAAATGTATTTTTTAATATACACACGGACATTACTAATTATCATACTAATTATTACTACATAATATCTAAAACTCACGTTATTACTGGTTGCGTACCCATTATATCATAACGGACGACCTTGCTTGGAAAACCTTAAAATTTACGGATTCGAATAGATTAAATTGCGGAAAAACTTTTGCACCCTTTTAACTGTTCCACCACACAGTTCTGACCTCTGGCGAAAACAGGCGTCATAGTATTGCAGCGTTACACTGTTTCCTGATATATTAGGATCGTCAAGGTCCGCCACCTAAGCCTAGGGATTTGGCGAAGATACAGATTTTGACATGAAGCGTCTGATCGATCCTTCACAGACCACAGCGAAATCCAGACCTGTTGTAGGTTAGATCACAGCTATTACATAATATAATTTCTTGACCATGCTGCCTCACGATGTTTTCCTTTATTGTCCAGCAACTAATACTTACATAGTATAATTTTAATAAACATACGTGGAGTTTAAATTTGACATGAATCAATAATTAACATCAAGTAACAAAATTATCTTAAGATACATATATCTTATTACATTAAAACGTAACTTAAATAATAAATCGTACATCTTGCTAATCGACGGAGTTCACCACGCGCAGGTTAGCTTTGGCTGGCTTTAAAGATAATACTGAGCCATTTACATCGCAAATATATATTTTTATATGGCAACTATATAATCATATAAACAATATATTTGCGTAACATATTGTGATATTATATTAATTATATAATAAACGTTCTTATTCGAAATGCGGTAAAAATATTAATTAATAATCAATTCAATTATACTATAATTTCTCGCACTTCTTCATTCTTTCTCGCACTGAAACGTAGACTCGAGGTCGAGGCGATGAAATGTTTAAGCGTTAATAAAATTCGTGGCGCTCCTCATTAACCAAAACGTAGTGAACGTTTTGATTAAAGAGGAGCGCCACGAATCTCCCTCGCTTCATTAACATTCATAGCTCTTTTTATGAAATACTACTGACATTGTAGAATTTAATTGTCAAATATTATATTGTTATATTATGTTCTAACATGTAAACGTATTTTTTGGGAATGCTGGTTTCCTTTCACCACCGAGTAAGTGATAATTATATATATGCTAACAGTTACTTTATTACCAGACGTAGGTGATGCAACCGACCCGCCTGATTGCAAGAAAAATTGCTTCCGCTATCCACCATGAATATCTGTAGAAATGTTTTCAATCTTACATCAACATCCCCTACCATTGCTCACACACTTATGGTAAGTAGTATTTAATATTTCAGTATCTATAACTTCACGCCAAATCCCTTGGGGGGTAGGCAGAGAGAACCGAGCGTCACGTGACTCAATCCTTACATATCTCACTCGCTTCTTTAACATTCATTGCTCTTCCCATGCACGCTCGCCGGTTTCTAGGGCTCCAGACCTTTCTGACAGAACACAACCAATTTGATCATGGTAGGTAAATCTTGACCTTATCTTTATTAACACGATCAATTTGGTTATGAGGTGTCCTGGCCTTTCGCGGCTTCTAAATCCTTCTACTTTCGCGTTGTATATCCGTTTCAGAAGTATTTCTTCCTGTTTTATTACTTATATCAGTACATAAAGACTTATTTCCTTTCACATAAATACTTATTTCGTATAGGAAGCGGGCTGTCAAGGTCAACATGTTATGCTTGATGTGGAATCTCTACGTATTCCTCAGTTGTGTTTCTCAAACTGAGGAGAGCTCGATGGCGTCGTAGCGCGTCTCATTCTAACCGAACACGCAGGTAAGCAACGGCGACTGCGGCCTGTCTATGGATGGATTTATTTATTAGTTTCTCCGTGCTCGGAGGGCACGTTAAGCCGTCGGTCCCGGCTGTTATAGATAGATGATAGGCGTTTAGCTAAGTCAGTGGCCCTCGGGCGGCTTGAAAGCCCTGGCCTCTGCCAATCCGCGTTTGAGCAGTGTGGTGAAATATGCTCTAAACCCCTTCGGTTGAAGGGAGACCCGTATCCCTGCAGTGGGATGAGTAAGGGTTGATGTGTTTATCTAACGATTATATTCACAACTGTACAAACACTTATTGTCCATTGTATGGACGTCTGTTTATCCAATGGTATCCGCAAACCAGCACAAGAGACAGCAGAAGCTTATGTGTTTAGAGTACTTAGGAAGCTATAGAGCACGCCTATGGAGCATGAACTGAGAGTACAAGAATGCAATGGTTCCATACCTCATTTAATTAATATATACACATTTAACGTCGTAGCAGGTTCGAGTTTGTACATGGAATATCTATTTATTTTCTCCTGACACCACCTTCTGATAAAACACGATCAATTTGGACATGGTAGGTAAGTCTTGCGGATCGACTAACACTATAGACAAGATAGATAAAGAAGATACATCGTATATTTACCGCCAAAATTATATTATATTTATATAGCTGTGTCCCAGTTTGAAGGGTGAGATATGGCAGAGAAATTACTGGGTACTGTGACGAAACAGCCTTACGTCACAAGATTGGCAACGCGCGAGTAACACCCCCGTGGTGTTGCGAACGTCAATAGGCTGCGGTGACCGCTTACCATCTAATGCGGGCCGCATGTTTGTTTGCCGATCTAATTGTATAAAAAAAGTGTATGATGTTATATATAACTTGGTATTTTAGAATACTCATTTAAACCTCTGAATATAATCTCTTTATGTAACAGTATCCTCACTAAATGACTATTATAATTTATCAGATTATTATACTTTGTACATTTTTTGATAAATTTACTCGAACTAGCACTTAGAAGAACATGTATTGCCTTAATAATTAAAACCAGTTTATTCATTAAAGAAAGAAGAAGAAGAAACATGAAAATTAATAATCTGCTTAAATTATAGTAATAATTTTAAAATTATCCCTTTCGCTTAATGCGATTTTCAGCTCAGATATGTTCTATAAAATCAATTAGTTCTATAAAAATCTGTAATGTAATTTTCTCCTTTTTATAAACATAAAAAAATCCTTTCCGCGCTGTCGTTTTTTTCACCCTCTAAACTAGAATACGAAACAATAGGCGAGTATCTGTAAATTATTTGCTCATATTTATCGTCACGAGAGATATGGAAACTCTATAGCTTGCTAACGTATACTCTAATGTGTTACATTTTGTGCATTAAATTTATCTCTAACTGCTTAACATAACCTTAAAATAAAACTAGTATTAGTAATAAAACATCAACGAATCAATAATCTTCTAAATCATCCTCGTCGAAATCCGCTTCGTCTATATCAACATCATCACCTTCATCATGTACCGCGGCATCTTTGTCATCACATACAGTGGCATTCTTGTCATCATGGACCACTGCATCTTTCGGTAAATCACTACATTTATTATCTTGTGTTTTTTCACCAACTTCCTCAGTTTTCGATTTGACAACATCATCACTTACTACAACGACATCGTCATTTGCATCATCAATGACAATAGATTCCGTAATGTTTCCTTTGGCGGTCTCGATGATTTGGACATCGTCATCATCTGTGCCGCCCGTACCGTCATCATATATACCATCATCGTTGTCCTCGCATACTTCCATGCCGTCTATAAGCCTTTGGTTCAACAAAGGCTTCTGCTTCTGGGTAAATTTGTTGAGCTGTCGGCGGAATTTGTACGGCATCGTCAACTGGAAAGGCTTCGGTAACAGAATCGTATCCTCTGCAAAATATAATACAACAAAAAATTAATACTGGAGTGGAAGAGTAAATTTTAACTTGGAAGTGCTATCAACTTAACTCAAGCTGTGCCACTATGGGGTAAGAGGGTAAAGCCTACATTTTGATTTCATCTTATTTAAAAAACAGAATACACACCGTCAACATAAATGGGGTACATTTTACATTCGCAAAATAACGCTAGAATCTATTAACTAGTAATGTTAATGTTGGGGTGTCATAGTATTCTATTTTGGGTTCATTTTTATTTTCAGTAATTTAGATTTACCTTACATGGTGCATAAAATGGTGGACCCAGTGACATTTACTGATGATATCTCTTTAATTTTTAATTTTACGCGCCCGTGTGAAAAGTTGACAAGGTTATGAGCCTGCCATTCTAAACTGGTTTACGTGTTTTGTTAAATTCAAATAAAACCAAATATATTAAATTGAATCTACCAAATGTGACTTCTGTGAATACAAAAGTTCTCATAGACAATAATAAATTAGAATAAGTTAATGATGCAGTATTTCTTGGAATTACAGTAGACTCCCAATTGCAGTTGAGTTTGAGATAAATGAACATGCCAGTTAGCTCACGTCTACCGCAAATGCAGTTATGAGAATTAGACAATTAACGGACGTGGCTACTGCGCGTTTGTCTTCTTCAGTTACTTCCACAGCATTGTGTCATACCTATGGTATACTATTGTGGGGAAAAGCGGCTGATATAGAAACAATTTGTCTTACAAAAGAGAGCCGTCCGCTCTATTTATAACATCTCCAGGGAATCACATGACGCCTTGAGGCCAGTTATATACTTGGCGCCGTAACGCGCATGGCGGAATTCAGCCACGCGGGCCTCAATGGGATTGGTCATTTTTTTTTTATACAACTAGATTGGCAAACAAGCATGCGGCCCGCATCATGGTAAGCGGTTACCAGAGCCTATTGACGCTCGCAACACTACGAGGATGTTACTTGCGCGCTGCCAATGTTGTGACCTAAGGATGTTTCGTCACAGTACCAGTAATTTCTCTGCCATATCTCACCCCTCAAACCGGCACACAGCTATATAAATATAGCTACTTGGCGGTAGAAATAGGTGAGACAGAGGTAATGGGCAGACGACTTTTGTAGTCTTCCTCTGGTTATAAATAGCCTCACCGTTAACTCTCGGTATATTTATGAAAACATAATATATGCTCGTAAAAATAGAAAGTTGTTTTTAAAATTCTGTGAAAATCTTAGAAGCCAGGAATAAGTTACGCATGTCGCATGCATACATCGGCATGCTAAGACTGGTAAATCTTATGTTGTAAATTGTATTCGATTCTATGATAAGTTGCCTAAAACAGTTGTGTCCTATTATAAAATCGAGTCGAGATCGAGAATAGCTATGAATGTCAAAGAAGCGAGTGAGTTGTGTAAGGAGCGGGTCATGTGGCGCTCGGTTCTCTCTGCTTAGCCCGCAAAGGACTTGGCGTAAAGTAATAAATAGAAGTGTAAAAGCGATCTGGAGATGTAAGAATAATTTCTTTTGGTGAATGCAGCTTATTAATAAGATTAATCTTACCGCCTTTAACTTTCGCAGGTATTTCGCCAGCGGCGCACAGTTTGTCATAACTTTCGTACGAGTCGCAAGTCGCCACGTACATGAACTTGGCTTGGCTACACTTTTTCAGAATATAGACGCCGAATGGCTTCAGTGCTTCTTCGACTTCGCTACGGCCGGGAGCCCTACCGTTAACGAATATGCGAACCACTAAGTTCGATTTGATGTTCATGAGGCGCTTTGTCAAGTGCAGCCGAATCGTCTAGAACAAATAATAATTATTACAATCTTAGTATTGTCTTAGATTTTCGCGATTGTCACACATTGAATTAAACAATTTCTAACGGAAGTATCGCGTGTTTTATTTATTTTGTTGAACCTGACATTTCGAACCACATCGATAAACCACAAATCCTTGCCAAGGAGAATCGCTACATGCCTAGAATGCTCGACGAGGCCATTGAAATAAGAAAACACCCCAATTTCTATAGAGAAGATGGTTGGCAAGTACCACCTGGATCCAGTTCTAAAAAACGTATATAATTATTCCATCCATGTCGGTAGATGTAATAATTGAATAACCAATGTAAGACAAATGTCACCTTAGTCTTCCTGCGACCACGGATGTTGCAAAGCATTCGAAACGTCAGGTTCAACAAAATAAATAAAACACGCGATACTTCCGTTAAAAATTGTTTAAATTCAATATCACAATCTTATCATTCGAGAAACTTCGCCTGAAGACTATCTTCGAGCAGCTCGTATTGCCAGTGATGATACGGAACTGAGATGTGGCCCTTCACTGCGGGTCGTATGGGATACTCAGCGTACTATGGAAAGTACAGCCACGCTCGGAGTTTCACTGCATGATAGAATCAGAAATGAGGATATCCGCAGTAGAACTAAAGTAACTGGGCAATCGCAAAGGATATGAAAGCTGAAGTGGCAGTAGTGGGCCACATTGCTCGTAGAACCGACAACCGCTGATGAAAAAAGGTTCTCGAACGGCGTCCCCGTACCGGTACATGCAATGTGGGACGACTAGAGATGGGACCTTACCGGTAACTTACTCAAGGCAAGTAAATTCCCGGTAACATAGGGAATGATGAGTAATTTTAGGTAAAAATGAAGACAGCCTAATTTTAATAATTAAATATTAGCAATTATGGAAGTAGTACTTAATAGCAATTGAAGTGCCCGAAGAATAAAATCTATATTCGGCCTATGATATATTATTACAGATTCAACCCCTTAAAATCATCAATTTCAAGTTACTTCATCTCAATAAATATTTTGATAAGAGATGTATGTCACTTAGATGTATTTTCTATTACGCGGGGCCGAGATGCGCGGTTCCCGGGGATATTCGTGAAATTCCCTTTTAATTTACCACTCACTATTGTTACTGGGAACATTCTTGTACGGGAAATTACCGGTAACTTACTCAATAGTAATGTTGATGGAGCGATGACCTCAAAAGGTCTGCAGGAAGTCGGTGGATGCAGGTGAGTTAGTATCAAAGGGGCGTGAAGCAAGAGGGAAGGCAGGCCTATATTCAGCAGTGGACTAGTAAGGGTTGAAATGATGATGATGACTTATATCTCTATGCCTAACTCAGAAGGTGAAGAAGAGATGGTGTGAAGATAATGTAGATTATTACAATTTAAATTAAATAAATCATGTTAAAAATACAATACACTTCGATGTTTTCAAGTGAAAGCAATATTTAGGATTATGGTAATTTTTGGGATGCCATGCCTTTGGATGTGTCAAATCATGTTTTGAAGTGAAAACTTCTTTAGGCATGTTGGGCACTTTTAGGGTGGGGAAAAAGCACTGAATTCGCGTGACCGTCACTCTCTGATACAGTATATGTAGATATGTGTGTGTATATATGTATACATCCTAAAAAAATTCTTACAACCCAAAAATGTTTACAAGTTTGTGAATCTAAGAAATTTTCTCTTCTGACGTGCAGTCACGGTCTACAACTCACGGTCTTTTTAAGGTTCCGTTCTTCAAAAGGAAAAACGGAAGCCTTATAGGATCACTTTGTTGTCCGTCAGTCTGTTAAGGCCCTGTTTCTCAGGGTCGGATGGAGCTACTACCGTACAGTAGGGCCAACAAAATAAAACTATCAGATTTGTCAATTGAATTGGTTACAATCAGATTGTAGCTAATTCAATTGACAAATCTGATTGGCAATTAAATTGTTTCCTGTGGATCACATATAACTTTCGCGAAGCATGAACTAACTGCTCAGACATGCAATAAAGTTTTCTCGGCAAATTCATTAATCAGAATACGTCTTTTGTCACTTTGCTTCGGATGAGACAGGGGGTCCAAGTCAATTGGCGCATTCACTGAGATATTCATCTGAATGTGTGTCATCTGACTCCAGAAAACTTGTGTGTTTTCCTATATGTGGTATTCTCGCTGGAGAATGAACCGGATTAAAGAAATCATAGGTCAAAGCAAATCCCAGTGCCGATCTCCCCGCATAGTAGTTTGTTGAGAACTAAGCCCAATGGAAACGAAATTCTCCACTTACTCTCGCTAGCTATATATATATTCTATTATAAACATTTAACTCACCTTATTAAACTCTGGGAAGGAGTTGTCACATATTAGCTTAGCTACATCTTTCTCGTCCTCGTCCGATGTTTCACAAGCAAGCACATACTGAAAATTATATCTTTATAAAATTTTGGTTTTAGTATATTATGTATTTTTAAAACATGTACAGGCAGAATATGACGGATCATGTTTATAAAAAACATCATTATTTCTCTTTATTTGTCAATTATGAACAAATAAAGAGAAATAAGTATATTTATTTGGATCATGGAAAAGAGATATTACAAAAGAATACTCAAACGATAACACGCATAGCTTAGGACTAAAGTAAGCAGCTCTAGACTAAAATCATTTTATTTGTGCCTGTTTCACGTACATACCAGATTACGTAGATCTTCAAGTTCAAGATCAAGTGCCTTCTCCAATTCGGGGCTGCATTTGTAAACTTCATCATCCAAAAATTCGCGTTTTGTAAGTTGTTTTTGTTCTGAAAAACATAAAAAAGAACACCATGCATTTTAAGACTGCAATGAGTTGTAGTTTTTAATTGTACTAGCGAATTTTGTGGTTCCTAACAACCAGATAGCATAAGCCTCAATGTATATGGAATCCTATAGTACAGAGGGATCAATTTACTGAATGAATAGAAATGTAACATTCCTAAATATTTAGATCAGGCTATAAATTAACAGATTAGATAAGGTGGTCACGAAGTTGAGGGGTATAGGGGTATAGACAATAAAAAAAAGAAATGGAAACTTATCATACGTTGTCAGCTATGATCTAGGGACCACTACTAACGTAAACTGGCCTTTACAAACTAACCAAATAAGCAAAGTTCGTTAATGGAATTAATTCGAAAAACAAATTCGAAATGAAATTACTGGAATTAATATATAATAGCGTACTTACGGATACTCTGCTTTTTATCTGAAAAATAAAAGAAACTAGATATATAAATGTATTTTTTCTTATCTTTACTAATATTACGTAGATAGTAAGGTAGGCTTTTATTTTGGATATAGGGGTAAGCTCTGAAAGTGGATTCAACTATGGAAAATCACTTTCTTTATACACAACATCGGAAGGCACATAAGCATACGGCCCAGCTAATGTAAAGTAGTTACCGCAGTCTAAGAATGTTTGCGATAATTAAATATCGCTCGCGCTATATCACCTCTGCTGCTAACATGGCAACTCCTTGGGTGTTTACTAGTAACCTCATCCTCTTGCACGAACAACCATTCTTCCGGAAGAGCAACAGTGAATTGTTATTTGGGTTGCGGATTTCTGTGAGGTGGGTGTGTGTTCCTCAGTCTGGCTGTTTAATAATGCGCCCTACCTCTCTTAACGCTTTCTCGTAGCCTATTAACGCTTGTAATAAATTAAGTATCACTCACGCGATCTCTTCTCTGCTGCTTACACAGTAACTCTTTAGGAACTAACTGGTGACTTCACTCACACGCAGGAACACAACAACCCTCTAGGGTGTTGTTATTTGGTTGCGGTTTTCTGCGAGGTGGAGATACTTCCCCAGACGGGCTGCTTTGATGTGCCCTACCTCTCTTAATATAATCTTACTACGAGTACTTCTACCTTACACCCGTAGCCAAACAACGTCTTTCTGGAGGACTGGAAGACCGCGTTCCTGTGAGTGAGGTTACCAGTAACCCTCAAAGGAGTTGCCGGGTACGCAACAGGAGTGCGCACCATTCTCACATTTTGCAATCGTTCCTAGACAACGTTAACCGCCTCCCATCAGGTGAAACGTATACTTGTTTAATACCCGATGTGGTAAAAAAAATGTAGACATACCTCCATTGATGTACTGGGGCAGCTTGTCGGGGTTGGGATGTGAGATACCTATAAAGAACAAAGATTTAAATGAATTATAACCTAAATAAAAATATCTCCAACCAACTTTTAAAAAGGATACCTAAGTACAATTAGTGTTTTTTTTATATACAACGTCATACAAGCACACCCTACCTGATGTAAAACTGTTACCGTAGCCTATAAACGCTTAGTACATTAAGTATCACTCGCGCAATGCCACTACTGCTGTTAACACAACAACTCCTTGGGACCTTAGGGCTTTTTACATCTCCTGATAAAACTCGACCAATTTGGTCACGGTTGGTGAGTCTCAGCCTGGTTATTTCTTTATATACTACGTCAGGAGGCATACAACTCCTTACACAGCAACTCCTTAGGAGCTTAATGATGACCTCACTCACACGCAGGAACACAACAACACTCTAGGGAGTTGTCATTTGGCTGCAGTTTCCAGCGAGGTGGAGGTACTTCGGGCTGCTCTGATGCGCCCTACTGCTATTAAAAGACCAACACATCTTCTTTATTGGTTTGTGATATGTCAACAACATTAGTTATGCTGATGGCATGGTGTTCCTGAGCCCTTTGTTCAGAGTTAAGCAAATTGTTAAGCTTTTGAACATGTTCTAAAGCAGTGTTCCGCATAATTATTTGACTAAACTATATTAAACCAGCGGCCTGTTAGTGACGAATAGCGAATTGATTTCGCTCTTTGTGCAACAAAGTACCTCGCTAGTAGAACTTTCACCTATGTGTACGTGTCAAAACGTGCCATTTTTCTACGGCTCACGGTCAAAATTTGTCAAATACCGTCAGTATTAAACAGATTTTAATTAGCGCGTACGAAGAGGTTAAATGATCCAGTGAGGTGTAAGGTGTCATGTGGTGCTCGGTTCTTTGTCTCTGAACCGCAAGGGAGTTTGAATGAAGATATTGGCAAATGAATCGAGTCAATTTGTACTAACATGTAGTGAACATTTAGTTGTCTATATATAAATAAATTGTAATTACCCTTATCAAAATTGTAATTTGCGGGTGCACTCCCATAGCCAAGCAGCTATGGCTGTAGTTATGGGAGTTCACAACTAGATTGGCAAACAAGCATGCGGCCCGCATTAGTTTTTTTATACCACTAAGGTGGCAAACAAGCATACGGCCTGCGTGATGGTAAGCAGTTACCGTAGCCTATGGACATTTCCTACACCAGATGCGTTATTCTTGCGTTGCCGACCCTGTAAGAACCTCTTCACGCCTTTCTTGAAGAACACTGTAGTCCCTTGGGAAAACCTCGGCAGGGAGCTCATTCCACAACTTAATAGTTCTCGGTAGAAAACTTCTCAGGAACCGCACAGTGCGCGACCATTGCGGTTCCAGTGTATGAGGATGAAGTCCCAGCCGTAGGCGAGCAGTGCGATTGTAAAACGAAAAAGATGGTAAGCGATCACCGCAGCCTATTGACGCTCACAACACCACGAGGATGTTTATGCCAATCTTGTGACCTAAGGATGTTTCATCACAGTACCCAGTAATTTCTCTGCTATAATCACACCCTTCAAACTGGTACAAGCTATACAAATATAGCTGCTTGGCGGTAGAAATAGGTGAGACAGAGGTACCCACACAGACGACTTTTGTACAAAGTCTCCCTCTGGTCCCATGTGAATTCGACAACAATAATCGTTCCGATAGTCGCGACAGCGTATCAAAGTTTTTATCGTCGTTCCATGCATTATGAAATTCTCAGCTGTGGAGTTCTGACCAACGGTGAATTAAGTCTACGGTTCGCTATCACCACGTGACAATTGTTTACATTTTTAAAAGTATTTTTTATTAACTTTAATAATGTACGACAGAGTATAAAAATTAAATAAATGGAATCATCATTGACCACTTACCTACACCGGGATTTTTTGGATTCACTTGTATGACAATCGGATTTGTCGATGGCATCTGCGATGAAGGAGTCGAACTCGATTTTACGCCAGGGGCAGTCGGCTTATTTGAATGCATGAACACTTGAATAATTTTTACGCCAGACGCCTTCGCTTTTTTCGATTTTTTAGCAGGGGCCCTATAAGGAGCTAATCTTTGACCACCTTGTTGCTTATTAGGTATTGCCGGTGAGCCTTTTGCTATTTTGCGTGCTAAACCCAGGGTATTAGCTGAAAAATAATACACAGCATATAAAAATGGTTTGTTATAACAATTTATGTAGTTAATTTTATTGTTTTAGTACCTTATTTTTTTATTATCAAATACATGGCTCTAGACTTCAAATGATATGCACATTATTGGCCATATTCACAACACAATAGAAATGATAAAATCGACAAGATACTGCAGGTTCTAAATAGACGACGGAATGTTCAATATCTCTTCAATTGTTGATGTAGGTAGACGGTACCTGCTAGTCATAAAATTGTTTTTTTTTTTATACTACGTCGGGAGACATACAAGCATACGTCCCACCTGATGTAAAGCCCAGTACCGTAGCCTATTAACGCTTGCGATATATTAAGTATAACTCGCGCGATGCCTCCTCTGCTGCCTACACAGCAACTCCTTGGGAGCTTACTGTGACCTCACTCACACACAGGAACACAACAACCCTCTAGGGAGTTGTTATTTGGCTGCGGTTTTCTGTGAGGTGGAGTTACTTCCCCAGACGGGCTGCCTTGATGCGCCCTACGTCTCTTAACTCACCTTGTTCACGACAGACCAAATAAATGCTCTCCAGCGTTATGTTAAACCCAGGTAGTTCAGTATACAAAAGAAAATGGTTCATGCGTGCTTACTTGGATTCACATATACGACCGCTATCGATCTTCTCTTCTTCTTAGCGTTATGGCCTTTCCTAATCCATTAGGATCGGCGGAGTCCGCTACCTAAGCCTAAAGATTCGGCGAAGATACGGATTTTGACATTATGCGACTGCCGTCAGACCACAGAGGGAACACCAGAGCTTTCTAAGGTCAGGTCACACGTCTATCGAAATATAATTTCTTGGACGTGTGGGTTTCCTCACGATGTTTTCCTTCACCGCCGAGCAAGTGATAATTACAAATATGTACATAAATCCGAAAACACGAATTTACTGGTACATGCCAGGAGTCGAACCGGGGACCTGTTGCTTGATAGGTCGGTAGGGCGGTTTCTTATCCACTAGGCTATCACTGCTTAAACGACCGCTATTGATCATAGGTACCTATTTGCTTGCCTTTAATCAGTAAATCATGGCATTTTAGTTTGCATAGAGCAAGATCAAGATGCTGATTGTTGAACTGCAAGGGCAAGACATCAGATGTACCATGTCTGAACAGCACCAGTCACGTCTGCCGTTAGTGGAATAACCTTCCTCCTCTTCTCTCTGTACTTGCCCACCAGACGCGAATAACGACGAATGCTCCGAGGAAGACTGGTGAGAGCGTCTGTACGAGTGAGTACTGGAGGTGGTGAGGATGATGCTTGGTACTACTACGAGTGCTCGACAGTCGCTCGATTAAATATTCTTTTAATCGATATGGATATACAGTAAAGGCAAAGATACAGTCGTGTGAATATTATATAGTCCATTATACAGACACTATCCACAACGGCAGTCAATAACTCCTGATTCGATGCATTGGAACTCGCGATCGACCATTTTTTACGTCCACTACCTACTTTAGTTGCGTTTGAACGCATTAGATCGAGAAATTGAAGATAAGCAGAACGTAAGTCGTCTTGCCGAGTTTATTTTTGGAGTCGCCATACCCTGGACTCATTGTATACAGGGCTAGGACCAAGGTAGTATACGTATGGTAAACATCCATGTAACTCTTGTATACATGTAACTTGCCCTTTGTGGGCTAGACACTGCGACAGTCGAAAGTTAACACCACATCATGAACAGGGCAATAACCAAGTTGTTTACCGAAATGCTGACTGTACAGTTAAAATTTCGGGTACCCGTCAACTTATAATTGACGTTTTGTACAGAATCAGGTGTATGGATACTTATGCATAGTAAGGCCCTCTAGCCGCTAAGTTTCTCGGTATAACTTTAGGCGCATAATTAAACCCGGATGTTTATTGTAGTGCAACCTTGCCAAACTGAATGGACTATATAGATCGGTGACATAGTTCATCAGAAAGGTTGTCGAGTGGCGACCTTTTAAAGTGGTGAACGACTACCCACAGAATGGAGAGACGATCTCACCATAGTTGCATGACCCAATATTTAAGCCTGTGGTTAATATAGAGGGCAAAACTGAAACAGCAATGGGTCGGATGCACAACTCGTAGAACGTGTAATCGATGAAAAGAAAGATTCTGAGCGGCAATCTATACTGCTGAGCACAGTGTGATACGCTTCTTCCTTGTATGGAGACGACCTCACCATAGTTGCAGTAAGTCGACAGCCCATGATCGAACACTAGAGACGCGGCCTACGTTCCGTAGTGGAAAAATACAAGCCGATGTAATGATGGCACATTGTACCATTTCGCAAAAACACGTATCTGATCTCCGAAATATAATTTAAACGTTTCGATCTCTCATTATGAATTTCTGTATATCGTACAAGTCGCGTCGATTGTCTTCGTCGTAAATTTTACTATTGAAACATTCTGAGCGCATTAAAGTTAGAGATGTCGTGCTGACAGCTTAAAGCTTAGGTAAAGTACTTAAAACAATAGGTACATAATTATTGACATGTTTATTAAACAAACTATATCGATGAAAAGTTAATCCATTTGTTGTTCAATTATTGGTGCCACGTTTGCCTCAAAATTCACTTTAACAATACACTATGTGTAAATATCTTCTTCTTGCTGGCGGTATCCCGTTTCCTAAGCCAGGACCAAGAGGACCAGTGTCAGAGACAAATCAATGACCATTTAAGCCAATAGACAATAGACGTTTGCGATACAGGAAGTATTGCTCACGCTCTCACTCTGTGTCTCACTCATGTGCAGACTGCTCAGGAGCTTCTTGGTAATCTTAAACATTGGCAAGAATTCAAAAATTCTCCAACTTCAGTCTGGCTGCAGTCTTCTCTGAGGTGGAGATACTAGCTCAGTCGGGCTGCTTTGATGCGTCTGCATCTCGTTGGAAATTTTATTTGAAAAAAGGAGACCCAGGCCAATCAAACTTTGCCATTTGCCAACATTATGGTTTAACCACTAAGAATTTCCATGCATCTATGTTAAATCAGCACATTTATGATTTAGTAACTTAAGCCTTGGGCAAACTCGTCAGGTCTTCGACACACAGATAAGACGAAGAAGAAGACACTTCGCTTTCCCATCGGCAAACTATCGCACATGACTTGAATATAAAGATACGATGTTCTTGGATGTGGGTCATAGCTATTTGATCTGTTTGAGCCGTTGGTTGCCACGTCGCTGTTATTAAATTACATTACATTCGACGTACATTGTTCATGATCTATGAACTCATCCGTCATCCTTTCGTTTGTTTTTAAATTTTAGATACAATAGTGATATATATTTCGTAGATATACAGTAGCAACTAAACAATCAACCAACGATGACACGGTTGACGCACGAATAGTGTCGAAATTATGACATATTATGAATTTTTCCCGAAATTATGACAATTCAATCTTTACATTTTTTAAAGTAATACACCTCCCATCTTACATTAAAAATAACACCGAAATGTCACTTTAACAATGTCTATTCGTTTATTTAAAAAAATGTTTTGTTTATTAAACTAGATTGGCAAACAAGCATACGGACCCGCATTAGACGGTAAGCGGATACCGCAGCCTATTGACGCTCGCAACACCACGGGGATGTTACTGGCGCGCTGCCAATCTTGTGACAAATAATGTTTCATCACAGTACCCAGTAATTTCACACGGCTATATAAATATAGCTGCTTGGAGATAGAAATAGGTGACGCAGACGACTTTTGTACAAGTCTCCATCTGGTCTAAAAAGGCTGAAGGCTACAGACAGTAATGGAAGTGCATCCATTTTTGCTATACATTTCATGGAATTGCTGGTAGTTTCTAAGATCAACCACAAAACAAACAAATAAAAAGTCTTATGGTAACACCCCTACGATACCTATGTAGCCATAGTTTCACTGGTTCTGTCTACATATTTAGACGAAGAAACTAAATCACAGCACGGTACAGTAATCTACGTAGATGATAATGTAGTAACCATGTGAACAATATTTCCATTTCTATAATGCATAGAAATGAAAAAAAAAACGTGGTGTCACTATGCTTTTTTATTTGAACGATTGAAGAAAATGTCTCAAGAAAAACGTGACGGAAAATGACGTGTCCTTACAACTATGCTCACGTGCACACAAGCCTTGTCGATGGTTGCGGTTTTCAATAGCAGTGTTCGAAAACAATGTTAGGGTTAAAGGAGAATAATATTGATGAGGTGGCATAATGCACACGGCATAATTCAATCCCATTTCTGAACGAATATGTTGACCTCTCTGCATATTCAAATCCGATCATGATTTAAGACAATTTCTTTGTCCTGGGCAATAATATAATGACCATTGTTTACTATCATAATCAATAGTAGTACACATTCATTATGGTCAGATATCAATGTATACAACTAACAAAGAGTAACAATCACGACAATCGAGATGATATTTTACTCGAAAACATGCACTATGTTCGATCCCACCAAACGACAAAAAAATCGCGAATACGACGACGATTGAATTAGTCAATTTTCCGACATTTCACAGCTGTCACAATCGCTCGATTTAAATGAAACAGCTCTGTTAATAAACACAATATAGCTATAGTTTTCTTTTACAAATAGCAATAGGGACTCGACATATCTCAGATTTTAACTTACATGAAAAAGCAAAGCTTTTGTTGAGTTTACCTTTTTTCCCCGACATGAAGGTTCTGTTGAAGAGTTCGTCGTCGTCTTTAGCTGTAAATTTACGTCTGTACAACTTTATAATCTCTTCCACCGGTACGATAGCGAATTTTTCCCGCGGGTATTCACATTTTATCACATCATCAACTTGGGCCTTTAGCAAACGCCTAGCGCCGGCCGCTGCCGCTATAAACTTCTTTTTACCAAGTTCGAAGTTTAAACGAGCATCAATAATTTCTTTTGCTATAGTCATAACTGCAATATTTCGCAATTTTCTAGCTTTATGTACGGACTGCGGATCGCGTTCATGTGATACAGCCAACTTAGATAATTTTCCCTCATCCCCTTTGCGCGCAGGAATATCTGGATCTGTTGTGAAAGGCTGATATGGAGTTTCGTCCCGAACATTGATCCCTTTTCGTAGATTTAAATCTGCTTCGAAGAATTGTTGTGGGGTTTGGTTCCATATACTAATCGATTTTTTAACTTGCTCTGTTGTATAAGACTGTCGCGGAGTTTCATTCCAAGGGTTAATCGACTTTTGAGGATTGCGCTCGGTTTCAAAAGCCTGTTGTAGAGTTTCATTCCATTGACTATAAGAACGTTGTGCATTCCGATCAATTTTAGAAGATCCAGTGGAAGTTTCTTTCCTAGGATTATTAAAATTCTGGGTACATCGTTCCGTTTTCGACGACTGTTCTCGAGGTTTATTCCATCGACTATCAGAATATTGTGTCTTTCGATCAACTTTGTAAGAACGAGTTGAAGTTTCGTTCCATCGACTAATCGCATTTTGGGTATTTCGTTCCGTTTCTGGAGACTGGTCTCGAGGTTCATTCCTTCGATTATTAAGATTTTGCGTTTTTCGATCAACTTTGTATGACCTCATTGAATTTTGGTTCCATCGACTACCCGAATTTTGGGTACTTTGTTCTGTTTCCAAAGACTGTTGTCGAGGTTCATTCCATCGACTATTAGAATTTTGTAGCTTTTGATCTACCTTGTAAGACCAAGTTGAAATTTCGTTCCCTTGACTATTTGAATTTTGTGTATTTCGATATTTATCTTCTCTATCTATATGTATCTCATAATAGGGCTTTCTTTGCCATTCAGAAGCCCGACTGTCGAATGAAGATCTCTCAGCTGTAAGGTTACCATTGAGAGAATTTGAAACCTCCCCGTACCTGAACGAATCAGAAAGGTCTGATTGCACTCCAGAGAATCTGCGTCGGACATCTCGCTCGTTACTAGCGTGTTCATTTGTTAAAACGTCTTTAGGATCGGATTTTTCTGCGAATACTTTTGTTTTATACTTGTTGAATTGATAAGAAATGTTATCATTTGCAGCGCGACGGTCTCTACTATATAGTCCTTCATTATCAGGAGAGCGAACTCGTTTCCTATCATTTTTAGAAAAGTAGTTGTACACGGTTTCTGCCGATGATTGTTGTCTATCATTGTCACATTTGCTCGGACCTGGATCAAAATTCTGTTCCATCAGACTTGGAAGTCTGTATTGATTGTTAGACTCAGTCCAAGACTCATTTTGCCCCTGCAGATTGTACCGAAACTGCAAGTTTTGCTGAGGCTGTTGTTGGTTGCCGTAATCCATATAAGTGTTCTGTGAATATTTCAGAAAGATTGATTAGGCGTGTAGTTCTAAGAATAAACAAGTGCAATAGTTGCACCAGTTTTATAGATTCTACACATCGTGAAAGGATCTAAGGTGCAGCATGGGGTCAATATACGATTTGGTGCCAATGGCAAAATTGCGTTACTAAAGACAATTGATGGTCAGACATGATTGATACTGCAACCATTGCATATTTCATGTATGCATTGTTGATCTATCTTCACCGCAGACCTATAATTGCATAGACGCCGCATAGCTAGACATCTCCGCTCACTTATTCCCTACTCATTAAGACTATCAGAACGAACGAAACTAAATATAAATTATATCTTACCAACCCCAAAACTGAAACCTGTGAGAGTATTCACATCGCGTCGGAAAGCCATATTCGAATCGTAATCGAAAAATTATATGTGAAAATGTATGAAATCTGTGTGAAAATATTTCAAATCCGTTTCGAATGTGGCTTTCCGAGGCAATATGACATTGACGAATGTGACTTCAGTAGCAGTATCGGTCTTCAGTGATATTTACAATGCTCCACTGTGGTATAGTGGAGGTATTTGTAATAAAAACCACTTCAGTCCATTAACGTAACCATTCTAAAACAAAAACACTATTGGTGGTTGACGGAATTATTTTACATTACCACTTTACTGTGTTCTGTGCGCGAGGAATTGAATACAATGCTAGTCACACAGTGATGCAATCGTGATTGCATAACGTCGACAACGAAAAGAAATTATCAAAAACCATGTACAGAAGAGATGTATGTTTATCTTAGCTTGGCGAGGTTAAAATCCTCGATCAGCAGAGTTTGCGTAGATGAGCTCAAAGGACATATATAACTAGAAACACAATCGACATGTTAAGAAAATAATGTAGAATTCATAAAGCCAGACGAGCCTAGCTCAGCGTGATATTATCTTTCTCATATTTATGCGAGTTGCAGAAACGTGAACACTACTAGAATTCGAGAAAGACAATCCCTAGAAATATGGTGCGACGACTTTTATTGGGAGTATCGTGGATTCCGATGATTGCATAAATGTTTCCATATACCAAAAGTCAAAGAAAGCAATGTACTTTGAAAACGTACTTTCTACCGTCGTCAACTGAGACATATAATAACTCTCCAGATCGATTTCTCATACAGATTTATGAAAAATCGATCTGGATAACTATTGCACTGCAGCTATCGCATGGCGACCTCGTTCAGCTTTGTGCTATTACATAATGGCCCTTTAGCCATTACCTTATCTTTAAAACAGTCTATTATTAAAGATCTGCAAGTTCAATAATGTGTAACTGTTTAGTCAACAAGAATGTACTATTTCTACGAACTTCAAAGATTAGATAGGTACGAGTGACTCAATGACATAATTTACATAAATGTTGCTAATGTCAATAAATGTAAATTATAATTACTGGAATGGGATATTTAAAAAATATATATCTTTTCTCCTTAGGACGCAATCTTTTAAATTTCTACCAGATATAAAAAATACAATTGCCAAGAATACTTATTTAAACCCAATATTACATAAAATGTAGTAGAGTTGAGAGGATTTTGTCAGATCATCATTTGCAGATTGATAAAAGTGCTCTGCAGCCCTTTCAAACAGATTTACTTTTTATGGAACCTATAATAATATGTACGAGTAATTCCATGAAATGTGGCAAGTGTCTATCACTGTCGTTATAGTATCGTGTCAACGACGACAGACGAGCGACGAGCTTGTCCATCATCATTTGCAATCCTTCACACTAATATTCTGAAATAATTCTAATACCCGATGTTCCTTCTCCCTTCCTTTTCACAATGTGCGTTTGGGAGATAGTTTGGCTGCCTTCCCTATGTCCAATCAATACAACGGACGTTTTCGTTTGCCATATAGGATCCAATTTTCATCACAAGTGGTAAGCAGATTTAAAACATTTGTGTGCCTACTCAATTGATATTATTATATATTGAGACAAGCTTCGACACGATTTTGTTGTTGTTGCTCAGCGAGTTCATATCGTACTCATTTTTCGAACTTTTTATATTTCTAATTTCATATAAACGATAACGGCAAATTTGACAAATAACCTATGATTTTATCAGTTACGTTGAAGGCTTCTTTCGACGTGGTTTGAGATGAAGCTGATACCACCACGGGTTTTCAAATTATCATTTCATTGTTTCACCTTCAGTCTCCGATCGGCTTTGTTAGTCTTATCAAAATTTCCAGAACGGATGCGTTTAAACCAAAAATTCACCTTATGTTCACTATCGGTTCATACACGTCATTGATATTGCGTACTGTTTGTGCTGCATTGGTGGCTTTCAAAATAGCGCGCGATTTATCTTTTTACATATCATAGTATCAGGTCATAGTTCATCAGCTTATTTTACATAACAGGTCATAGTAACATCTTTAACAAAGAAAAACCAGGCGGTAAGAAAAACAAGATTTTAAAAATAAATATGATAGCTCTATTAAATTTTAAATTCTAAGTAGAAAGATATCGATGGATAAGATCCTAGCCAATAGTAAAATTCTGTAATTTCATACGTAACAGTTTTTGTAATACATGAGGTCCTGTAATCCTTCAGTTCTATATCAGATCAGTATGGTCACACTTGACGCTAAACCCAATGACAATTCAATTCCCAATCTATAATTCGTGTAACGGGTTTCCAGAGTAATATGTGCCCATGATACCTAAATATAGGGGTTAAAGTATGAAATTGCCGTTTTACAGTAATAGATACTTTGAATTGGCATTAAACCTTCATGGTGTGAGATTCTCGAGTGAAACTTTTTCATATGATACCTATGAGGTTTTTCTTTTTCGAATTTCAATTTTTTTTTTATTCAGCTTAGACGGGAAAGATGGATACTTCGAAAATCAATTCTTCAATCAAACGGTTCGCAATATCAATGCTGCATTTGAGAGGAGACTACTAATGGAAACTTCGACTTGAAGAACGAACCATGTGGAGGACCGCTCACATAGGTGAATAACGCTGAATTGAAGGAGATGGTGGAAGCCGATTCGAGCTATCAAACTACCCAGAAATTAGCGCGATGGTTTAACGTTACCTTGACTATAAATATTGACTCATTTGTATCAAATCAATAAGATAAAAAAATATGAAAAATGGGTGCCTCATGATTTGACTGATCTGCAGAAAGAAACGCGTGTTGAAACTTGTGTTCCCTTGTTGAATCGGTACAGAAAATAGGATATTGAATCGAATTGTGACATGTGACGAAAAGTGGATTCTTTAGATAACCATAAGCGAAAAATGCAATGGCTGACGCCAGGTCAAACGCCGCAACAGTGTCCTAAAGCAAAGCTTACCAATAAAAAGGTAATGGTAACTGTTTGGTGGTCTCTTCATGGCGTTATTTACTATATCTTTCTCAGGTCTGGTCAAACAATAATAGTAGATGTTTACTGTGCCGATCTTCGAACAATGATGGCGAAACTAGCAGTGAAACAGCCCCGACTCGTGAATCGCTCTTCACAATTATTGCTCCATGATAACGCAAGACCTCACACTGCACGAGAAACCGTTGAACCTCTAAAGGAGCTGCAGCTAGAAACCATACGTCGTCCTCTGTACTCGCCAAACATTGCTCGAACTCCATTTTTTTCGTGATTTGGCCAATATTATACGTGGTAAAAAAATTATTTCCAGGAGGCAGTACAAAATGCTTTCACACAGTTGATCGAATCTAGATCCCCAGAGTTCCATCGCAAAGGCATAAATAAACTTCCTATTAGATGGCAGCAATGTATAGATAATGAGGGTAAATATTTTTTTTAGTACAATTCGGCAATTTCATACTTTTTCCCCTAATAATATATTTCAGTGTCAATGTCACACGAATATGTCAAATTTAAGATCAAATAATTGACCTTAGATTAGGCAATCTTCCAAAATTAGAAGAGTAAATTTTAATAAAGCGTGTATATTTTTTTTATATACTACTAGATTGGCAAACAAGCATACGGCGCACATCAGATGGTAAGTGGTCACCGCAGCCTATTGACGCTCGCAACACTACGGGGATATTACTCGCGCGCTGCCAATCTTGTAACCTTAAGATGTTTCGTCACAGTACCCAGTAATTTCTCTGCTATATCTCACCCTTCAAACCATAACACAGCGATATAAATATAGCTGCTTGGCGATAGAAATAGGTGAGACAGATGTAACTCCACGCAGACGACTTTTGTACAAAGTTGTACCTCTATGTTGCAACATATGCACACAACATTCGCGAAGGGCACGAACTAACTAATAATAATTCATTAATATCGTAGTTCGACATGCTTTTTAGGGTTCCGTACCCAAAGGGTAAAACGGAACCTGAGACTCCGCTGTCCGTCCGTCCGTCCGTCTGTCACCAGGCTGTATCTCATGAACCGTGATAGTTAGACAGTTGAAATTTTCAGAGATGATGTATTTCTGTTACCGCTATAACAACAAATACTAAAAAATAGAATAAAATAAATATTTAAGGGGGCTCCCATGTGATTTTATTGCTCGTTTTTGCTCGATATTGATAACGGCAACAGGTAGACGCTTGAAATATTCACAGAATATTTAGTTATATATTCACTTTAAGAATAAATAATTAAATTAAAATAAAACAAATATTCAAGGGGGGCTCCCATACAACAAACGTGATTTTTTTTGCCGTTTTTATAAATAATGGTACGGACCCTTCGTGCGCGAGTCCGACTCGCACTTGGCCGATTTTTTACTAGTTGGCTAGATACGAGCTGTGGATCAAAATTGCTTGCTATTGTTCGCAGAGGTTAAAATGTTCTTAAGCATTACTTGTAAACGTCTGCCTTTCTAACCGACTGTAACCTATAGAATTTACTGTCAGAAATCGAAACGTTTAAATTATAAAGCATTGCGGAGCGTATACGTTTGGAGGCGAATCATTACAATAGGCTTTAAATACTTCATTTAGATGAAGTCAAATTCAAGTCAAATCTCGATTTACGTACGCAATTTCTAGAAAATAATCTAGACAAATGATGTCATTAGAGAAAGCACCGTTTGTTCCAACACTCATGTTCAATTCTAACAATTGATAACATGAATCGACGCGATCAATCCAACGTCCACTAGTAAAACGTTTGAACTGTCACTTGATTATTTATTTTTATATATACTCTAGAATTTATTTAAAGGTATATAATTCAAGCAGTAAATGAATTACCATCTGAAAAACGTCAAATTTTCGAAAAAAAAAACACGACGTTCCCGGTGGACACCTATTGAAATGCGCAATATAGTACTGGAATTTACTAGTATACTTACTAATGAACTTCCAAAAAATTTGAAAATCATCTGATTGTACAGACATTTCAACATTTAAATAGCAAAAAAAAAAGTAAAACTCTTGCTCGGTTTACCTTTGTCACTTATCACGTAGGTTTTGGCGAAGAGTTCGTCGTCGTCTTTTTTTGTAAACTTAGATCTGTACAACTGTATAATTTCCACCACTGGAACAGGAGCAAAATTTTCACGCGGGTACGCCATCTTTATCAGTTCCTCAACTTGAACTTTTATTATATGCTTCATAGCCGCTAAACTCGATTGATATCTGCCATTACCCATCTTGTAGTGCAATCGGCCGCGTACTATTTTTTGCGCTATAGTCACCACTGCTTCATTTCGCCATGTTACAGCTTTGAACACAGAATGCGGATCACCACCGTGTGATGTTGTACTTTTGGATTCTTTCTTTTCAATTCTATTGTCAATTTTATACTTATTCAGTGGCGGTACTAGACGTGTCTCGTAAGTAGTATGTGATGTTTTGTTCCACTGTCTATTTGAAGTTTGCGAATTTCGATCGGCTTCAAAGCCCTGTTGTGGAGTTGCGTTCCACTGACTTTCTACTCGTCGTCTATCGCCACATGCCTCACTTTGCGGCCCAGAAGCGCGACTACCGTACGATGAAGGTTCAGACTCACGATAGCGCTTACCAAGATTTGTATGGTCGGTACCACTTAGCGACTCAAAATGCATATACTGAGGTTCAGAGAAGTCTAAATTATCACTGGTGAATTGATTTCTGAAAGAATCTTCAGGATCATATTTTTCTGGTTGGTCTTTTCTCGCATAGTTATCAATTTGACGATAACTATTATCATTTACCGGGCGACGGTCTTGTTGTCTGTGGCCAGAATCGGGAGAGCGATGTCGTTTTCTGTCTTCTTTAGGAAACCTGTCGTGCTCTCTATCACGGGGTATCTCTCGCCTATCATTCCCATATCTACTCGGTTCAAAACCCACCTCTTGATCCATCAAACTTGGAAGTCGGTATTGACTGCTACCCTCGTTCCAGCCCATATTTTGTCCCCCCTGATTGGACCCAAACTGGGAGTTTTGCTGACCCAGTCGTTGGTTGCCGAAATCCATATAAGTGTTCTGTGAATGTTTTAGAACGATTGATTAGCTGTGTAGCTTCTAAAACAAGTGCAATCTTTACACTAGTTTATAGATTCTACACATGAAAGAAATGACATTTAAATGCAGCATATAGTCAATACATGATTTGTGTACCAATAGCAAATTGCCTAATGGAAGGCAACCGCTTTCATTGGAAACATTTGACTGATACCTCAAACCACATTCGATTTTAATTGATCTATCTTCACAACAGATCAATCAGCGTATAAACGCCGATAATCCAGGAATCCCTGCTTTAGTTAAGATTTGTGACTTTATCAACCCGGGACCAGCCCAGCAGCGCCTCGTAGCTTGGCGCCCACTTGTTGTCAACGTCAACATCAACGAAAAGGCGCCACGAAATCAACTAGTAGGCGCCAGGTGTAAGTTTGCACACGCGGGGTCAACAAATTGACAAGTTGGTGAGCTGTATTCGCCAGGTATTTCGAAATGTATGTTTTATCAAAGCGTGAATTGGTTCTCATGAAGGACAAGGGAGAGGAAGAGCTGTACGCGGTGCCGCCGGCGTATTGTCGTCACGTGTACCTCTCACAGGTGGTACACGTTCGACACGGGACCAACGTCTTGGCAAAATGCGGTCAACGCACGGCAAGCAAGATTTCTAGAGCCGGGTCGTTACCGGGAAGTTCACTGCCGTTCGTAAATGGACAATGTACACTGGTAATCAGGTGGCGGAGTGATTTAGAAGCGACGACCTTTACTCACAAGATGGTTTTCTAGTTTTACCTATTAGAACTTAAGTCCTTTCGTCCCCACAAACTGCAAGCTGACAACAGTTAAAAGATTGCAACATTTTAAAGATTATTGATCGGTGATCTTCACTAAGAAGACGTCCGGCGTGTACTGTACCATGATGATGTACTACAGGTTGTTTGACGATTATGTCTCATTGGCGTTGAAGATAACCGTTCTCTAAAGAAACAGTCCGGTTATCAGATCGACGTGTCTTACGAGAATGATGCTCGGATTTAGCACTAGCAAGCGATGGCCAAGGCCGAGATGTTTTAACAGTCCTACAATTCGCATTCAATATAAATAAACAATAGAATCCACAGTAGATTAAGCCCTCTACTCGAATCGAAATGTGTTTATAATTCGAGTTGACTGATCTACTATAACATTCGCAGATCCCTAATGCCCCATTGTCGAGTATCTACGATTGTGATTTTTTCTCATGTTTACTTAAACAGTTTATGATCTTTAAATCACACCAGTTGCATCGGTGGCGTTGGGTTCGTTCTCGCGTCTATATCCCTCCCATCCCCGTTACATCGCTTTTTTTAAATCAATGAGAGCCATAGAGATCTTTGAAGTATCGAACCAACCGAATTGAACATCTAGTATTCGCCCAAAACCACCACTAGCTGTTTGCTTAGAAGCAGTAATAGTAAAGTACATATTTCGCAACTTTGTTTTGAAGAAAGTCATTTTTGTACAACCAGAAAGTTACGTAGTTATACAAATATAGAGCGCGCATGGTTAATTGTACTGTTTTACCTGGCATCACAATCCTTATAGGCTGACGTGAACATGTATCGTGGGCCTTAGGATGTAGGGTTTTATTATAGAGACGTAACACGAGTCACGACGCATCATCATAATTTCGATAAGGCGATTGTGGGATAGCGTTTATGAGGAAGGTTTAACGATTAGTTCCAAGGTTGCATGTGGCAGCGCATACGGCTATTCTTTCATAGTTTTCCCGAGGCGTGACAGGAGAAGGCGCAGGGCATCGGCATACAGATTACTGAGACCACCGCCGCCGATATTCTTGCGGCCCTGTCACCTGCTTCTTTTCATGAACGGCAACAACGCACGTTATCTAGCCGCGCAATGCACTGCTTTTCCCTAAATGAGCCCCTTAAAGTTAGGCGTACGGACGGTTATACATTCCCATTTAAAGGGAATTGATCCGCAAATATTATGTCAGTCTATTTTATTTTAGTTAATACTTTTTTGTCTTTTTTTGTAACCATGTTGTGTTCAATCTCAAGGTGGAACATTCGCAAATGTAACAGTTACGTATATTGTATAATGCTACATGAACCAAATAAAAAAAATATTGGAATAGAATCAAAATGGTTAATGTTTGGCTTCACTTTGACAAATAATGATTTTAGAGCTGTTTTAACCGACTTCAAAAAAAAGGAGGTTCTCAATTCGTCGGAGTCTTTTATATTTTATGTATGTTCCCCGATTACTCGAAGACGCCTGGACCGATTCGAATTTTTTTTTTGTTTGAATGGGTATACTTTTCAGGTGTTCCCATGGTCATCATATCAGGCTCTGATGATGGGACCCTAGAAACATCGAGGGAACTCTTCAAATTTACAGGCGCACTTGAAGCGACTTGGGTATTTTATTGGCTTTTAGGTTCCTGGGTGATTTTTGAAGGCGGTTATTTTTATTTAAAAATAATTTATATTTCGCAAGCTTTCAATTGTATTCTCTTCTTTGATGTTAGAATAAGTACATTATCTTCTAACAGTCAACATGCTTACTTCGTAACAGTTTACGAATTTACACATGAGTTACGAAAGAACATGCTAAATTGTCTCAATAATATTCAATGTAAGCTGCATAGCGGGCTCGATGGTTTGGCGTGGTCTGCGACCATCCGGTGGTGCTAATATCAGCGCGGTTCTAGTCCCGTTTAAAAACCGACATTACGCGCGTAGTGCCGATAATTTGCGCTTATATTCGAAAATGTTTAACGGCGTGCGGAAAAGATCAATGTTTTTCGTAATACTGCTTGTTTTTTTTTTTGGTACTTAAAAGTTTAAAACGCAACACTCGGTCACAGAATCTGTTATTCTCAAAAACTGTTAAACATACGAAAGCAAAATTTGCTACGGTTGCGTAACTCTAGTTCACGCAATATTCAAAATTTCAACATAACTAAACAGCGGTCTTACATTTTTATTTTTCCTGTACACTCTTTTTGAGGGATAAAATGTAAAATTAATTTCCGACTGGGGCGGCTTCGTTAGCGTTTTTACAGACATGTGCCAGATACAAACAAAAAAAAAATAGTCCATGGAGAACTGATCAACCAAGTTTTCGTAGTAACTCACCGCTGCAGGTCGAGGGATGAAGACGCAGCTCATATTTCCTATTCAAGGATCAACATCGCGTCACTTATGGGCTTATTGGTTAAATATCCTCCCAGTGGCCCATAGTAGGACTCGATTCGCTAAGATATGTACGCGCTAGAACACTAACAGCGTCGTCAAGTGATTTATTGGTTTGTGGATCATAACCAAGTACAGATTCCAGGATAACTCACTTTATTACAGAACACTACGACGAGACGATTATGAAGAAAAGGGCTCACTACTGAATGTGAAGAAGACAAAGAAATGGTATTTGAAAGAGAAGAAACCAGAAACAATGTAAGGATGATGAAGTGTTGGAACAAGAGGACGAGATTGTACTGGGAATAGCGTGAATTAATTTCTGAAAATTGAATCGAAAACTTTTATAGTATATTATGTTTTTTTTTATACAACGACGCAGGGCATACAAGCATACGGCCCACCTGATGTAAAGCGGTTACCGTAGCCTATAAACGCTTGCAGTACATTAAGTATCACTCGCGCAATGCCACCTACATAGGAGTTTACTGGGGAGTTGTTATTTGGCTGTGGTTCTCTGTGAGGTGGAGGTACTTCCCCAGGCGGGCTGCTTTGATGCGCCGTACCTCTATTAATGTACTTGCAGCACGTTTATAGAATACAACAGATGAAGTCGGGGCCCATGACCACAAAAAAATTTTTAGGAATTATCAGGAACAAGTACAATCTGTGAATGATGATTGTTTGAAATTGTGATGAATTGTTAACTGTATCACAATTTCAAACAACCATCATTGACAGACCACTGGAGCGATACAAAATAGTACATACGGGTATGTACTATTTTGTTAATACTGACAATAGTACAACAAGTACGGAATTAGAGCGTGGATGTGTTTCACAGAATGACGACATTCGTGAAGGCCGACCTTCAACTGCGACTGAGGAATATGCGATTATTGTTAAGGGGTTAATTGAAGAAAGCTGACGCATCACCTATGAGGTGATTGAAAGACGTATAGGAATCAGTATGAGCCAAGATGAAAAAAATTTGAGAGGAATATTTAAACCTTCTCACCTAACTGTTTTGATTGAATATCTCCTATCCTTTAACAATTGATAACATAGAATTAAAAACCTACCATTTCTTGCCATTTTAATTTTTTTCACATGCCATTTTAATATGAAGAAGAGGAACGTTAGTGAGATCTGGAGAAATTACGCTAAATGTTATTCAAAACACAAATACATCCGGTTATACTGCGTCCATTTTATTAAGCAACTTCTGACAGATCATTTGATCTCTTTCGGATTTATGAGATACGCAACACTTGACCTGCCTCTTTATGACTCATTAAAATGACCTGACAAAAGTTTAATCATAAGATGGACAGTGTATAGGAACTCGAACTTGAGTCTATATCACAAATAGGAAGAAATAAAGATAAACTTATCTCAATAGTACACACTCTGACCTTCAACAAGTGAAGAACTGAGAGAACTTACCTGGGATAGAGATGATGCACCAGTACTGGCCATACCAAATGCGGTGTATGTCTGAGACAGCAATGCAGGAGGATTCATAGTTGTAATAGATCGTGACCTATCTGCCTCATACGGATTCTTAACTGGTGCTGGAGGTCTATATGTTTGTTGATTGTTGCTATAGTTGCCTGGTCTTTGTCCCCTATTCTGGTACGGGTCATTGGCATAATAGTCTGATCTATCTGATCTACCAGCAGGCTGAAAATAATTCAATGCATTAAGATACACAGAATAACTATATTTAAACTAGAGTTAGTTGTCCGATCCCAACTTTCCAAATCGGTTAGCTACATATGTAAATCATTATCATTGCAATTAATATATCATTCATATTAATATCTATCCGAAGAACAGATTCTTCTAAATTTTGCAACAGATTTGTTAGTTATTATTACCATCATTTAGAATGTCCTTAGCTTCGCTCTGTACATATAAGCTGTCTATAAAGTTTTATATATATATATATGTATATATAACATCGAAAAACATACAAGCATGTGGCCCACCTGATGTAAAGCAGTTACTGTAGCCTATGAACATTTGCAATACATTAACTATCACTCACGCGATGCCTCCTCTACCGCTAACACAGCAATGCTTAAGGAGCTTACTGGTGACCTTATTCACACACAGGAACATCACCACCCTCCAGAGAGTTGTTATTTGGCTGCGGTTTTTTGTGACTGGAGGAACCCATAAGCGTTGGTGTCAAAGTAGCGTCATTAACCACCGTGCCATCAAGCTCCTCAAAATTTTGTATGGAGCAAAACTGAGGCAGAAATCCAATAGAATTGAACAAAAAAGCCATTATAAAAACATCCATAGGTGTTATAAAAGCCATACCAACTGCTTCGCATTCATGTTATTTGTGAAGCTACCGTGAAAGCAAATATGATGAAAAATATAGTGACAATTTTTCAGATCTTTTATTATACAACATCGAGAGGGATATGACCCACCTGATGTGAAATGGTTACCATAACCTATAAACGCTTGCAATACAGGAGGTATTTCTTGCTGCCCTCCGGTCTCTCTGCCACATGTTTACAGAAACTCAAAATTTTTATTTTAATTTGCAAATCCCACATGCTTGTTGTTTATCATCTCATACCATATGATGAACCCATTTAATCAGGCATGTTCATCAGCTGTGTACCTATGTATAGAATGGCTTAATTCAATTAATATATGAATCTTTGTAATTTAATAGGCCAAGACTCCTACCACAACCAATTTGATCGTGTTTTATCAGAAAGAGATATTAGGAGCCCTAGGTGTGTGCATGAAGAGCTATGAATGTTTAAGAAGCAAGCGAGGTGTGTAAGGGCAGTATCTTATGGCACTTGGTTCTCTACCTACACTGCAAGGCACCTGGCGTGAAGATATACATACACATTATTTACTCCAGATGCCTATTTCACTGCAGAGTGTATTAAATGAAAGGAGTGTAAGGTGATATTAAATGAGACCTAAATGAGGAAGTAGTACATTTGATAACATGTCATACAATACAATACCATGCAAATTTCACTTTTACTGTTTTATTACTTAAAAGTATATTCCATCTAAACTTGGGAAAATGTATAAATGTGTATTTACTATGTACACCATATCTATACCTTATTTTTTGTTCTCATATCTTCAACACGAAGCTGCTGTCCATCTAAGAAATATCCATTCATACTACGCATAACAGCATCTGCTTCTCTCTCATTGGCAACTCCAATGGTCACCGACTGACTGTTATTGGTCTTCCTCACTAGTTTGTCCAAAATCATTTCCCCAACTCCACATCTAGCTCTTACTAATGACTGGACATCTTGAGCACATGTCTATAATTTTAATAAATATATATCATTTGTAATACTTTGTCTCACCATTCCTTTTCACTTTCTGTTCTAAATCTTTTTGAAAAAGGATAAACAGATCAATAATCAAATTTAGTATAAGTTTAAAAATTGGAGATAGCCATAGGCTATGCCTATTATACCTATTGGCAATCCTGTTATCGCAATAATAGCAAACGGCAATGTAGAGAGAAGCTAAATTTAAATGAACATATATATAATAACATAATGAATATAAGTTAAGGACCCTTTAAATAAGGAGACCTAGTCGACACCTTAAAAATCTTGAATGGGCAGAATGTTTTTTTTTTATACAAGGGTCATTTGAAAAGTTCTTAGCCTAACATACTTAATGAAACCACACGATTTTGAGTTTATTTTTATTTTTCAACAAACTCTCCTCCAAGCTCAAAACACTTTTTCCATCGACCCGGTAAGGCTTCGATACCCGTTTTAAAAAAATCTTCGTCTAACTCCTCAAAATAAGCGTCCAAGGCGGCTATGACCTCTTCATTTGTAAAAAAATTTTACCACCTAAAAATTTTTTCAGCTTTGGGAACAGATAAAAGTCGGAGGGTGCTAAATCCGGTGAATATGGGGGATGAGGTAACAATTCGAAGCCACATTGATGGATTTCTGCCATGGATTGCACAGAGGTGTGAACGCGCGCATTGTCCTGATAAAACAAGACTTTTCTTCTCAATAAACCTGGAAGTTTTTCTTTGATTTCTTCTCTCAAACGACGCAACAGGTTGCAATAGTAATCGGAGTTTATTGTTTCACCTTTTTTTAAATAATCCACGAGAATTATACCCTTTGCATCCCAAAAAACGGATGCCATGACTTTGCCCGCCGATAAAACCACCCAATTTTATCCATTTTCAAAAATAGCTCTGACTTGACTTATGGTATCACGTGTAAACGAACAATGAGTTACTGTGAATAAACTAAACTGTGCATACTTGTTGCTAAATAATGTAACTACAAAATGAGGGTAGTTATAAAAAAAACCAATGACTTTAACCAAGTTAGGCTAAGAACTTTTCAAATGACCCTCATACTACGTCGGGAGGCATACAAGCATACGGCCCACCTGAATGCAAAGCAGGTACCGTAGCCTATTAACACTAACGATATATTATGTTATCACTCGCACAATGCCTCCTCTGCTACTTACACAGCAACTCCTTGGGAGCTCACTGGTGACCTCACTCACACGCAGGAACACAACACAACACACACACAACTGCTGTTTTCTTTGAGGTGGAGGTACTTCCCCAGACGTGCGCTTTGATGCGCCCTACCTCTCTTAAAACATCCAGACCAAGACAAACAGACATGTTCATACACAAATGTTTGCCTTGTGTGGGAATTGAAAACGAGTGTTGGTGTCAAAGTCGCATCATTCACGACTGAGCCACCAAGCTTGTCACATGTTGCGAGAGTTCCACAACTCATTTGAATGTGACGTTCACAGATTTGTGCTTAGAAACAACTGATTTTAAACTTGTTATTTACACAAGAAATCCCACAAACATCAAATACTTATTCTGTGTTGACATTCCAAATGAAAAAAAATCTGAATAGGCCTGCAGCCTATTCAGATTTTTTTTATTTAGAATGTCTAATAAAGAAAACAATACCGAATTCCTGAGATGTAAAGTAAATGCAAAATATACTGATGACTGATGAGCCTCACGGATACTATGGTCTGGCGCTTGGAAATACTCTTAACCGGTCAGACCCCGTTATATACGTTTTCCCATACATTTCTTGACGGAAAAGAGGCCCGCGGGTAATGAGATTAATCATGAAAGAGGGTTGCTACACAAACATTTATAGGCATGAGCAGTTCTAACCTATGGATTATGATATGCACGAAATAGAAAAAAAAACGTTTTGGGTGTCATGGTGACCTCTACAAAATATACACAATTGAAAACCTAGTTTTTTTTTTTAAATATACACTTACGCCATTAAACATTACCCCATGATGTAATTAGCATTGCAGTCATTTTTCGTTTGCGTATGATGTGGCTAAATACATCTGTCTTTTCTGTATGATTGCGAAAAGACGTGTATGCCGCGAAGAATGCGTGCCTTAGGTATTCCATTTGGAGGCCGGTGAGCTGGCTTTGGGTATTTATTGACCAATTTCTTAGGACTACCTTATGAATAGAGAGCTTCTACCGAATAGTCGGTCCATCGTCTGAATGTCAATATTTGGCTTTTCATATAAACCCGACGTCGAACGTATCGCTACCGTATCATTATTCTTTGAACCTTTGATGTTATTACTAGTATACTTATCTATTTTACCAATGCAATTATTTTGGGTTATATATGTTTAAGAACATTGAAAATACAGAATATACAAATAATGAAAGACATGACGATAAACCGATCGTTTGATTCAATAAAATGTAGGTACATTCCCGAATTTTAATTGTCGGATTGTAAAAAACTATACTTTATTAAAATAGCACAATTTCACGAATGAGAGGATTTATGCATCGCCGTAAAAAATTTAATATAATTCAATACTTACATGGAGCGGTAAATTATGTATGACAAGTAACATTGTGCTTAGTGGAATCGCAGTGGATCCTGGAAGCAAGCACAAAATACAAAGATGTATTTAGGAGGTTCTGTTACCTCAAAAGCAATACAAAGACTTATTTGTCTGAAGTAGCTTACTTGTATTGTGTTAGTGAATTAAGAGTGAAAAAAAAAATATTAAAATATTGTAAGTAAAGTAATTCATGCGAAGTGAATATAAAATTGGAGTTTTTTTTTTAAGGAAACCAGTGTTTACACTTACATCTCCGATTTTACCCTTATTTTCTTTAAAAAATATACCCGACATACATAAGGCATGTGCCTTATGTCGACGTTGTTTATAAATAAAATATTTTTTCAAATTAACAGTTTTATTATAAACAAATAATAATGCAGATAATGTACTAAAAGAGATGGCGCAGTAGTTAGAAGCACATAGTCCCACAACAGGACAGACTTTTGTGTGCACGAATATGTACATTTGTCTTGTTGATCTGGGTGAGTGGGTGGTCTCCTCTGTTCCTTCACCTAATAGAAAACCGCAGCTAAATAACAGCTCCCAGGAGGGTTGTTGTGTTCCTGCGTGTAAGTGAGATTACTAGTAACCTCCTAAAGAGTTGCTGTTTTAGCAGCAGAGGTGGCATCGCGCGAGTGATACTTAATGTATGTAATGCAAACGTTTATAGACTACGGTAACCGCTTTTCATCAGGTGGGACGTAAGCTTGTATGTCTCCCAATGTTGTGTAAAAAAACGGTGCTAGTTATTATACCACTATCCTCATCAACAAAGGGTATTGATCAGACTAAATCGCAGGATGACCTCAATGTTATGCTCAATGATCTCAATAATGTTTCCAGCCAGGTAGGTATCAAGCCAACTTCAACCGAGCGGTTGATAAAAGAATCCAACTCGACTGGGCAGCGTTCGGGAAACTTCGAAACGTCTTCTCGTCCAAAATACCAAAACGCCTAAAGACTAAAATCTTTGAACAGTGTGTGTTGACAGTGATGACATACAGAATTGAGATGTGGACGTGGCACTTCACTGCGGGCCATATGGGTAAGCTAAACGTCACTCAGAGTGCTATAGAAAAGGCTATTCTCGGAGTTTCACTGCGTGATAGAATCATAATTACGTATATCCGCAATAGAACTAAAGTAACTGATATAGCCCAAAGGATAAGCAAGCTGAAGAGGCAGTAGGCGAACCTCATTGCTCGTACCGACAACCGCTGCCTCTGGGGAAAAAAGGTTCTCAAATGGCATCCCCTGTACCGGTATACGGTAGTGTTAGTGTGAGTCGAGCTTTGGCACTAAATTCACGACAACCTCAAACGATCAAGGAAGTCGACAGATGCAGGCAATGGCGTCTTAAGCATTTCCGCGTCGGGGCGCGTCCCTGCTGTTGTAAAAAAAACGCAATATAATTTTAATTTTTCATTTATTAATTTCTCAAAACTTAGTAATTTACAAAAAAATGCACAAACAAAAATCAATATTTTTTTATATTATTATTTAATAAGTAAGTACCATACCAACTTAATCAACATAATTTTAATCTTTAATTTATTATTTTTTTTAAACTCTGTAATTTACAAAAAATACACACACAAAAATCAATATGTTTTATAATATTATATATTTTTTATTATTATTTAATAGGTAAGTACCAATTTAATGTTCAATGACTATAAGTCAAACTCAATTTTTCGGGCTTTTGTGTTGGCATATATTTCAATTATGTTATTTATTTTGAAATCAATTTTTGATCCTATACTTACGAGTATAATGGCCAAGTTCGTCAATCTATCTTGGATCATGGTTGACCGTAGATAATTTTTTATTAACTCAATTTTCCAAAAAGACCTTTCGCCTTCAGCTACTGTAACAGGAAGTGTTAAATATAATATTCATAATAAATTAAACTTAAAAATCTTTCACCAAAATATTGCCAGTATCCTATCTAAACAAGAAATTTTGGAATTAACATTAATTGACCTAAAAAAAGAACATAATGACCCAGATGTGATATGCCTCTCGGAGACATTCTTAAAAAAGGGATTCTATTCTATCTCATTCTCTCACACATAAAATCCTACAGATGTATATGGTTGTCTTTATAAGTCATAACTCAAAGTCGTTTCTTTATTGGCTGATTTCACAATGTATGATTATATCACTCATTTTTTATAATTTATGGTAATGCACGGCGCGCGGAAAAATTTCGCGAGCCTATCAACTCTCGAGAATATTTTGAGTCAAAATGTCTTAATTTTACGAATGAATCGAATAAATTGTTTCGGATCCGTGCCGAATATGATGTTCCATGTCAATGTGAGTAATTAGAAGTATATTAATTTTTATGGTCCGTGAGGTGACATTATAATCTTATGCAACACGGTACTAATTATTAATTTTCCGAAATCAAGTTCAGTGTCAAGATAGTATTTCGTGGCAGTTGTGTTTAGTCATGTTTAGTAAGTTTGGCGTATTAGATTTATGTTTTTACTAAAAGACCTCTGAGTCATTTACTATTGGATTTATCCATAATATTGCCTTTCCAATATCGATATAACTGTTCATAGTCTATTTACAGCTTCGCTATCGATATTCATTCATTTATATACTACTCTGTGTAAAAAGTATCGGGAATATGTCAATAAAAAGACCCGCGTAAAAGAGGTCGTTCTAATTTTTTTACTGCATGTTGGTAGCACTGTACTGATTTAGCGCGCAAAATTTGAGCGGGATCTGTCATTTAATTTGTTTTAAACTACACTTTTTGTTGGTCATAGTTTTGAGTCCTCGGCGATTTTTACAATGGAAAATATTGTTGAACAAAGAGTGTGCCTTAAATTTTGTGTTTCAAATGATATTTCATGTGGTGAATCACTAAAAATGTTGCGAAATACCTACGGCGAATCGTGTATATCGAAAACAAGGGCTTATGAATGGTATAAGGCTTTTAAAGAAGGCCGAGAAATAGTAGTAGACTTGCCACGTTCTGGTAGACCTTCAACCGCTACGACCAGAGAAAACATCGACAGAATCAAGAAGCTAGTGCTCGAAAATCGACGTATGAGTCTGAGAGAGTTGGCTAGTGAGGTGAACATATCTTTTAAGTCCGTCCACAACATTCTCATTGACATTTTAGGCATGAAACGCGTCGCCGCTCGACTAGTTCCAAAAGAGCTCAATTTTGTTCAAAAAGCGCAGCGAAAGCATGTCGCTGAAGACATGGTTTCCCGAGCTTCTACGGATCCGACCTTTATGAAACGTATAATAACTGGCGACGAGACATGGGTTTATGAGTACGACATGCAAACAAGCCAACAGTCTTCAGAATGGCGTCTCGAAAACGAGCCGAAACCCAAAAAACCGCGGCAAAGTCGCTCCAAAATCAAGGTGATGCTGACAGTTTTTTTTGACTACCGTGGTGTGGTTCACTCCGAATTCCTTCCAGAGGGAGAAACAGTGAATAAAGAATATTATTTAGGCGTCATGAAGCGTTTGCGTGAGAGTATCCGCCGAAAACGTCCAGATTTGTGGCAACACAACTCATGGATGCTGCACCATGATAATGCACCATCACACACAGCCATTATAGTGAAAGAGTTTTTAGCGAAAAATTCAACAAAAGTTCTCGACCAAGCACCGTATTCACCTGATATGGCTCCGTCTGACTTTTTTTATTTCCCAAGTTAAAATTACCACTTCGAGGAAAACGTTTTGAGTCGATAGAAGCCATAAAAGAAAATTCGCTGAATGAGCTAAAGGCCATACCGCAAATAGCCTATGAAAAATGTATGGAAGACTGGGTGAAGCGGTGGAGATGTTGTATTGCAAGCGATGGGGCCTACTTTGAAGGCGATAAAATAAATTTAGATGAATAATTTGTATTTTTTGTTTTATTGACAAATTCCCGATACTTAGTACACAGAATGTATTTTTAAAAGAAAGCAAAAAAACATGTTGTAATTTTGATAGTACTTTGTGACATGAACATAAGCAGTAATGAAAATACCCAAATATACCTTAACGTTTTGGTGAACGTGAAAAATTCAGGATTGGGTCTGGTGGTCTTATGGGTATTGGGAATTCTGGGAAATATAGAATTAAGAAGATTTTGAAATAGGACTGTAATCGTAGACGGAGAAAAGAATAGACCCAGTAACGTTTTACATCTCATTCACACAGTAAAGAGACATTTGCAAATGTCCATAGGCTATGGTGACTGTTTACCATCAGGCAGGCCGTATGCTTGATTGTCACCTTAGTGATATAAAAAAAAAATTATGGAACATTTTCATCCATGTAACTATATACTCTCAGAAAAATCATCTACTATTTTCAAAAAATGTACATTATTAAAATTTACACTATGTCGTACAAAATGTTGTTTAACTTTCTTTCGGAGCATAAGTGCTCTTCTGAATTACTTTCAATATAAGATTTGTATGCAATTAAATTTTGGCTAAAATGGAAATAAGGTACAAAAGATTGTAGCCTAATTGTAGGACGGATTGTGATTATTCCTTCCTCCTAAAATAAATACAAAGTCGTTCATAGTGAAATTTTTACACTCGTTATTCAATGAACTGACAATTTCCTTTACAATGTACAACACATTCCTTTTTTGGCACACAAAGCTAAGTGGCGCCCTCATTTTATTTTTATCTTAGACAATTCAACAAATGGACTCGCCATATGCGTGATTCTGTTAGTAAATAATTCTGCCATTTTTGACGGGGGACGAGGTTTTATTACATATAAACGAAAATAATGTTTTAAGGAAATGTCAGCCTTATTTCGAGACGTCTACAGTTCAAAGTTATTTTCTTACCGCTGCCTGCCGTCTGTTGTGGAAAAGCTGAACTTCTTCGTAAATCGAAGCTGGTAGATTTAAAATTAAGAAACGTCTTATATACTTTTTTTTTGTCTTTAGCTAAATGAACTCTATTATACAGCATGAAGGACTGTTTTGTTTTGCAGTTTGTATAATTTACGCTAATTTGGGATAGGAGATATGCGACCAAAGTCGCGGATATGATTCGATTGCATCAGTACTCGATTACTGAATCGATTTCTCATGTATTAATCGTTATCACACCATTTTAATTTCTTTTATATGAAAGCAAATAAAATAATCCTTGCATGTGAAAGGTAACTCTATATTTTTGCAAACTAGAAGTGTTCGACCTTTTTTTGCATGACATAACTGCCCAGTTTGGCATTTTTAGTGTAACACTTTGATGTTACCTGAGCGATAACGATTACAAGACTGTTAGAGAATCGATTACGCACGAAGTATTTATGCGCGCAATGGATCACAATATCTTGTACCATGACAGAGGGGAGTGATCCTACGAGGCTGGTCCTTTAGTATATGTCTCTGGTGTTTATTAATAACGCTGAATTTAAGACCAATTAAAAAAAAACGCTCTATACGGGCATTGAAGAACCATATTTACAAACATAAATATGGTTCTTCAGTGCCTTGGTCAGTGAATTGGTCTTAAATACAGCGTTATTAATAAAAACACAATGAAGGCGCCACTTAGCTTTGTGCACCCTCTTAAATGGTTGATGAATGTACGAGGTTTGAAAGTTAAAATACGAGATTTTTAGTTTTTTATAGACGAGAAAAAAATTCTAAGGTTGGCTATCCTGTTATGCCATCCCCTCCACCGCCTATGGAATACCTATATTAATATATTTTCTTATTCGGTAGAGCACTGTATGATTTTCAGAATAAAATGTTTAATTTGTGTTCAGAATAAATTAGTTTTGTTGGTAAACTGAATTTGTGCTTTTTGCACAACTGCTAACGAGATTAAATGCTAAAATTGACTAATTAAGTATATTTCATCAAAATGATGTTAACAATTCACGGCTTACCTCTATCGGTATGTAACCTTGGGTCAATTTATGTTTTTGAAATTTATTTAATGTGGAATAAAGAATTTTGTTTTTTTTAGACAAAGTATCAAGATGTAAAAATATTAATCAAGCAGGAATGTAGGTTAACTGATTTCATTTTGGATAATTTGGTGAGCGATGGTGATGGGATAAAGAAAGTTAGAATTGGAGTAGCGGACGAGGCTGAAGGCTCGCAGTTAATGAAATGCCTCAATGGGTACAGAATGTCGGGGAAAATCCTAAGAGTGGAACCTGTAGGGAAGGCTGTAAGTATTTAATTATATGTATTTGCTAATCAATAACATTCCCAAGAACATCTTGTCTTGTTGACCATCTCATGAAATAGTACTGAAATGAGCTGGTTACAGTATGAGTTTTTGTGGTTGCAGTTGAACAGTGCTAGGCTATGCTGGTGGTCAATATAGGCAATATGGTAGGAATTTCCATTACTTGTCATTATATTATGGGATGGTAGAGATATGGATGGAGGGAGATATTTCAGAAAAACCACTTAATTTTCTTCCAGAGTAACCTAAAAATTCCGTTAACTGCAACATTTTTTTCAACTTAACCTGTCCATTGGGGGGCAAAAGTTTAATTTCATACTTAGTTTTTCTGGGTGCTTACAAAAAACCTAAGGCCATAACCATCAAAGGCAATGGCGGGAGTGAGCAAAGTGAGATATAACCTTCCCATCCGAAAGGGTCTATGTCGGTCTTTTATTTATATTAGCTCAACATTAGGGCTCCTCTTCATCTGATGGTAAGCGAAAAGAGGAGTCCAAATCGCAGTGGCAATTGACAAAAGACCAGCGTCCTATCAATTTGACGCTACCATGCTGCCCAGCAAGGTGCTTCATCATGCTTTGTTTGAAGGAACCCATGTTGTAGGAAGGTGAAAACACATGTGCAGGCAAGGCGTACTACGTTTTAATGAGACGACAGAGATAAGAGTTGCTAAACCTTTTAGTACACAAAGAAATGTTCTCAATAGGGAAATAATGACCAATGTAAGCCTGCACATGTGGTTCTATGATGGAAGGGAGAGGGTGATAGTCTGGGTGAAAAGTTATTTAAAAAAAATCCCAAATGTATATATGGTATTTCTCTTTCCCTGTGGAAACAGGATGTGGAACAGAGAAATACCATCATTTAAAGAGAAAATCATTTTCTTCCTAATCCATCCTTCAGAAACCCCAAATATCTGCAGCTGACTACTAATGCCAACCCCAACCTAATCCAAAAACAGTGTTTCTAAGCAATTTCGATAAACATATTTATTATTACCCAGCTAGCTATCTCTCTCTTTCATTCACGGAACCATTCAAAATTAAATGTAAATGGTACGTCAACTTACCCTAAAGCCTAAAGCCGTGCTTCCCAAAGTGGTCTATATCAACCCCATGTGTTTGATTGCAACAAGTAAGGGGTCCATCAGACTTACATTAGTTAGGCAGGGAGTCTACGAAGAGCAGAAAAGTTATAAGCAAAGGTCTACGAGACAAGGATTGTAAATAAAATTGATCTCTGTGTATGTAAATATTGAAACTTCTTTATTTTTTTTTAAATTTCTATGACTACGAGTTAAACAACTTTGTACATGTGTTCTTAATTATGAGTTGTTTGACAAAACAAATGTCACAGAAACTCAATGACAAATAAAGGAAATGTGCACTTACGCGCCAAAATCTAACATACATCAAGTTTTAATTGGGATTTTGCTCGTCGCTGTGTTGTTTAACACACGTGGTTGAGATAAAGTTCTTGTTTTATCGCGGTTTCCCGCTGAGTTTTCTCAGTTTTGTGTTTATTTTGTGTTGGTGGTGGTTTTAGGTTGGATATAAGGTAAGAATACTAACCTTTTAGTAAGTTCTTGACTCCGGTATGGACGAGGACCCCCCTGACGGGGGAGGCCTTGTTCCTCTGGATGTTGAGATATCGGTGTCTGATCCAAATAAGGAGAAAAGAAACAAACGACATGCCGATGACATACTGGAAAGTGATGCTAAAAAAAATTTTTCTCCATCTAATTCCTATCAGTCCGTATACACGAGACCCGGATTCGAAGATGACTCTTCGTTCAAGTACTCGGAGACTGACCCTGGTCCATACACTGTCCACGTAACCCGCGAAGATCCCGATACCACCTCCAGCCCAACGATACGATCACTGAAATTCGCTCAGTTCATTCATCGAAACAATTTCAGAGGAATCGTTGACGGCGGAATCAAAACGCTAAGTCGTAGTAAAATGGCAATTTCTTTTAAAAGTGCTTCAGATGCCAACAATTTTACCGAAAATCCTTTGCTGGCAGAAAAAAAATTTACATCTACTATACCCAAATTCCAGGTGTCACGCATGGGCATTGTACGTTCCATCCCCACAGATTGGACATTAGAGGAGTTAGTTAAAAGCATCTCAACTCCCCGTGACTGTGGCATGGTTATTAAAGCGAGGAGGTTGAATATTAAAAAACGATCAGATTCAGGAGTCTCATGGGTTCCTTCTACAACCGTAGTCTTAACATTCCAGGGACAAATACTGCCACACAAAATATTTTGCTATCACATGGCAATGGATGTGCATATTTACATGTTACCAACCATCCAGTGCAGAAACTGTTGTAGATTTGGACATATTCGCACCCAATGCAGATCTAAACCTCGCTGTTACAAATGTGCACAACCTCATACAGGCGACACATGTGATGTGAATGAGGACAGTGTTTCTTGTTTTTTATGTCAAAATGGCAATCACTCTGCCATCGACCCCAGGTGTCCTGAACATGGCAGACAGAAATCTATTAAAATTGTTATGTCCGAGGAGAACATTAGTTACACCGAAGCTTCTAAAAGGTTCCCAATCAGTAAGCGATCATACGCCGATATTACTTCCAGCCCAAAGCCTCAATCGCAACCCCTCTTTACTCCCACCCAATCACAAAATGCTTTTCCAACCTTCCCTGTGGCCTCCTCTAACCTACACCATTCTTATAAGAAAACCGTTTTCTATTCTCCCACCCCTAAGCCATCCCCCAGTAAGTCTTATGACCATGCTGCTCATAATTCTATTACTAGATCCCCCGAGTCTGTGCAGCCCAATGGGTGCGCTTTAATAGATAGTCCTACACCAGTCATAACTCCAAATGATAATCTTATAGAACTGCTAGTATGCTCCTTACTAAATATGATTTCAAAATTCAGCGACTCCTTACCGTCCAACGTCATCAGCTTGATACAAGAATTGCTATCAGCACTAATTAATCAAAATGGACCGAAAACTTCTGCAGTGGAACTGTAGGAGTATAAGGCTCAAAAAACAAGATATTATTCACCTTTTTAATCAGTGGAAACCTGTTGCTGCTGCCGTCTCGGAGACGTGGCTGAGACCAGATTCTCGTTTTCGGGTTTCGGGTTATTCGTGTCTTCGGGACGATAGGGGCGACGGTCGTGCTGGTTGTTCCCTTTTCATATCCAACTCCTTTCCTTTTACCCAAATCCCCATTCCTCCCCACAGTCCTGACCTACATGTAGTTGGCGCTAAATGCATTGGCATTTCCCTGATATCTGTGTATATTCCTCACCCATCCCCACAAGTTATTTCAGAATTAAATTCCCTTATTTCCAACTTCACCAATCCAATGATTGTGCTAGGAGATTTTAATTGCCGACACACCCTTTGGGGCTCTAGCTCCATTGATCCCGTTTCATCCTTATTTCTAGACCTCCTAGATACTCATAATTTGTGCGTGCTGAATGATGGCTCTGCCACTCGTAGAGTATCCCCAGCCCTGAATCCAAGTGTCCCGGACCTCTCTCTAGCTTCCCCTGCCCTAGTCCCCATCATCTCTTGGTCTGTCCTCCCTAACTCCCATGGTAGTGATCATTTTCCTATTTTGGTCTCTATCCAAAGCTCCTTCACTCCCGCCCCTAGTCCTAAGCCTCTTCTTAAATATAACACGCACAAAGCCGAATGGTCTAAATATTCAAGCTGTCTAGAGGTCAAATTATCTTCCCTCTCTCCTGCCGATGAGAACAACTTCCTTGCCTGCTATGAAGAATTCATTTCATGCATCTTGTCTGCAGCAGATGAGACCATCCCTCTCAAAAATTCTGCCCGTAACCGAATCTCATCACCCCCATGGTGGGACTCTGCATGCTCCGATAGTGTAAAGGAGAGAAAGGAGGCTGAAAACATATACGAATCCAATCCCAATATGGGTAACTACATAGCATATAAAAAAACCTGCGCACGCACAACCAGGCTCTTAGCAAAGAAAAAAAAAATTGGTTGGCGAAAGTTCTGCGAATCCCTATCTCCTAGAACCCCTGCTGCCCTCGTTTGGAAGAAGATCAAAAATTTCCGCTGCTCCTATTCTATCCAAAATAACCAATCTAATGACCCCTCTCCATGGTTAGAAGACTTCATTAATAAATTAGCCCCTCCATATGTCCCTAATCATGACTGCTTCCTATCTCCTTCACCCCCAACCACAAAGGATAGCATGAATGACCCCTTTACACTAGCGGAGCTGCACTGTGCCTTAGACCACTTGAGGGATTCCTGCCCAGGCATTGACGGTATCCCATACTCCTTCATTTGTAAAGCACCTACCTCTTCAAAAATCATTCTCCTTGAAATCCTAAACCATATCTTCCTATCGGGGAATATCCCACATTCCTGGTCTTCCGAAATTGTCATTCCTATTGCAAAGCCGGGTAAGGATCCCTCAGTTTCCTCCTCCTATAGACCCATAGCTCTTCGATCTGTCCTAGCTAAGATCTTAGAGCACTTGGTTAAAATCAGACTGGAGTGGATTGTTGAAAACAGAACACTGCTAAGTGGAAGCCAGTATGGATTCAGACGCGGTATGGGAACCAGTGACAGCTTGAGTATTTTTACATCTGAGGTTAGACTTGCTTTCTCAGAAAACCAACATGTGATTGGGGTCTTTTTAGATATAGCCTCTGCATATGACAATGTCCAGCTTCCAGTGCTCAGGCAGAAAATGCTACAGCTGAGTATCCCTGAGAGACTGGTTAACATAATATGCAAGTTGTTCATGTCCCGCTCTATTTGTATCCGTGTTAACGGAGAGCTCTTACCACCGCGTCACACTTGGAAAGGCCTACCTCAAGGTTCGGTTCTTAGTCCTCTCCTTTATAACATTTATACATCAGACCTAGACCTGTCCGTTACTAGTTTTTGTAAAATCCTGCAATATGCAGATGATATTCTTATTTACTCTCGTTCTTCCTCCTTTCCTGATTCCTGTTCCAACCTTAACTCAGCCCTGTTCCATTTAAATGAATGGCTTGTCGCACATGGTCTAACTATAGCCGTTAACAAATGCAGCGCTGTGGCATTTACGAGGAAAAGAGTAATCCCCCCCCTTGTTCTAAAAATTAAAAACGAAAATGTAAAAGTTCAGGAAAAAGTAAAATTCTTAGGCATCATTTTGGACTCCAAATTATCAGGGTTACACCATCTAAACTACATCTGCAGTAAAACGGAAAACAGTATTAATGTTTTACGAGCTCTGTCAGGAGTAAGATGGGGATCCCATCCTTACAATCAAAAAATGTTATACAATGCGATAGTCCGCAGCCACTTTGATTATGGTTGTTTTTTATGGGAACCATGCAGTAAAATGGCACTAAATAAACTAGACAAAATCCAGTCCAGGTGTCTGCGGATTATCGCAGGTGCTATGAAATCCTCCCCAACGTTAGCCCTGCAGATGGAATGCTTAGACCCTCCTCTTCACCTACGTAGACAATATTTAGCGGACAGATTCCTTTATAAATCCATCCAAAACTCCTCGCACCCTTTGCCAGAGATCCTAGAGCGTCTCCTTCAGTCCGTCCCGATTTCCCCATACTGGACCCATAAAACTCCAACCCCTCTTATCAATAGCTATAGGAGCTATAAGGAAGTTACCCTGCCTGTAAAGCAATTTCATCAAAATCCAGTGTATCTTATCCAATACGCAGCTCTTGTCTTTCAGCCGCATATTATCCTGGATCTAGGTGTTAATAAACAGACTGCTGACTCAAATAAAGAGGTCTCCAGAATACTCGAAAAGGACTGGACCGATTGGCTTAGATTGTATACTGATGCATCCAAACCTTCAGAGAACAGTGATGTTGGAGCTGCAGTATGGATTCCCAAATACCATATAATCTTAAGCTTAAAATGCTCACGTCTGTCTTCCGTCTTCACAGGCGAAGCCACAGCTATCCTTGAAGCTGTCTCCTATATAGAATCCCATCACATCCCCAAAGCCTTAATATTGTCAGATTCGAAGAGTTGCCTTCAAGATCTAATCAAGTCCCCTTTTCATGCCAAAGATAACTTTGCTCTTATTTTAGCCATAAGACAAACTTTATACCAATGTCACTCCTCAGGCTTAGAGGTGGTCTTGGCTTGGATCCCAGGACACCAGGGCATTGCCGGCAATGAAACGGCAGATAGATGTGCTAAAGAAGCAATTCAGTTAGGTATTGATAAGTACTACATCAACTTCTCCAGAGACCTTAGAATGCAGGCTAATGTGCGGTTGAAGAGAGATTGGGATGGGCTATGGCAGAGACGAGGAGCCACACATGCAAAATTTTACTTCAAAATCCAGACTGACATTCCTATCAAACCGTGGTTCTTCAAATATCGCCATTTTGACAAGCATCCAACATCGGCTATTATTAGGTTACGTCTTGGCCATGTTTGCTCCCCAGTGTTTTTAGCGAAAATAAAAATTCTTGATAGCTCTTTATGCGAGTGCGGCTTAGAAGAGGGAACCCTTGAGCATCTTTTCTTTAGTTGTCCAAAACTCCAGGTATCTTTGTATGACATGCTCCCTCATAATATCCCTCGCCCTGTTAATGTCTCCTATCTACTCACCCTGGTGTATTCTCCTTTTATCTCAGTTCTGGTCAAATTTATAAAAACTAACAATATTTATCTGTGAGTCTCATTCATTATCCTTTTGTTAAGTAGATCATGTTATGTCTCCCCTTTTTAAATCTCCCCTCTATACTAACTTCTAATATATGTGTCTAGAAATGGTACTAACTATATGTTGTGTTGTTTTAGATCACTCAGCGGCCACTTGCTATTCGCTACCGATCAATAGTCGCACCAACCGGAACGTGGCTTTCTCAACCTCGACATTGGCAAAATCATCGTTAATAATTAATGATGGAGCCACATAACTAAAAATAGAATAGAATAGAAAGGAAATGTGAGCCAGTTCTTAGGATAATCGCTAGGTTATCTTGTAAAGCTCTTTTTCCACTGGCGAGGCGAGACAAGATGAGAATGAAAGATAATTATTATGGATAAATTTCAATTCTCTCCTCGCTCATCTTTGATGGAAACGGGTTGAATTAGCGAGGATGAGCCAGACGAGAATTTAAATATTTTTTGATGTAACAATGAACCGTATAACCGTACTTAATAACCGTACGTGCATAGAGTGCTTATTAAATTTTGTAACGAAAACATTATTCTCGCGAAGGCACGCGCGATCTCGCGAGGACACGCGATGTCTCGCGCGACTCGCTATGGTACTGAACAGAATTGAATCTTCACTATACTACATGCTCGCAGCGATATCGCGCGAGCTTGCGATGGATAGTATTATCAATCGCGAGTTCGTATGATCTTTTAATGGCAATTTCTGGTAGAAATGGGCCGGCGCGATTTCAAGTCTCCTCTCGCCTCACACCTGTAGAGATGCAGCTTTACTCATGTTTCTTTATTTAATTTGACAAGTCTGGTGATCAAGTGGCCAGGAATGTCTACTTTATCCCAAAATGTTGTGCGTTTGATTCCTGTATGCGACAAATATTTATGTGCATGAATACATCTGTTTATGTTAGTCTGGGTTTTCTGTAAGTGTATATTTACAAAAAAAAAATGTATTTTCATATGTTCATTATTAGTTGTGTAGTATTATACATATAGTACAAGTATATATGGGATTAGACAGTGGACCCCACCAATACTAATGGATTAGGAAACCGTATACCGTAACCGTACACCTAGGAGGAAGAAGAAGACATAGCCAAGGAAACAAATACTTTAACAATCTATGTCATTTGTTTACAGTCAATAAACACTCAGGGAGGCTATGACATGAGACCGAATTTTCAACCAAATAATGACTACAATCAAGTCAACAATTATGGCAACCGACTGGACCAAATGGGAGGTCCAACAGTATGGAGTGTAAACCAGCCCCAGTCTTGGGTGCAAAATCAGCATGTGGCTAATAATGCACCAGGATTCAACTTCCAACAATCAGGCCCGGATCCTTATGCTCAACAGGTACTTTTAACTTAAATAGAAACTCCCAAATTAGTTAATGTTAAATTGCATTATTACATATGTAATTGCTTGTATTGTAATGTGCTTATTATGTTATTTTATATTTTTTGTCTTTATAGTCATTACATTGAAATGAATATTGTAAGCATTTTGAAGATATCAAAGGTACATGAAAAATGTACTAGAATGTACATGCACAATCAATTACGTACCAACATTATTTTCCATGTTCTTGAGAATAAATTATTATCTATATCTCCATTTCTACTTCATCAAGAAAAATATATTTTTGTATCATCTAAGTAACAAATAAGTACAGGCCCTGCATGACTTGTACTACAATCTATGCATTATTTGTATAGATATCAAATGTGAATATAATTCAACTATTATAAATTATTTTTATTTTTTATCGCATGTATTTGCCATAACTAGTATACCTGTCATTGTTTTTGAAAAATTTAATTATATTTTTGTATTTATTTGTGTTCAAGCTTTTTTCCACAAAATTGTATCCTACCATAAAGATGATATGTCTGTATGTATATCTTCACGCCAGGTCCCTTGCGGGGTAGGCAGAGAGAACCGAGCGCCATAAGACGCGGTCCTTACACACTTCACTCGCTTCTTTCACATTCATAGCTCTTTTCATGCACGCTCGCCGGTTCCTAAGGCTCCTGACATCACCTTCTGATAAAACACGACCAATTTGGTCATGGTAGGTTAGTCTTGGTCTTCCTCGGCTCCTACATCCTTCCACTTTCGCATTGTATATCTGTTTCGTCATTCTTTCATCTTGCATTCTTTCTACATGTCCGAACCAACGGAGCATGCCCTTTCTTATCTTAACACCGACACTCTCTTTCAGTCCAACTCTCTTTCGTACGTCATCATTTCGAACGCGGTCAGCAAGCGTTATGCCACAAATTTTTCGCAGTGCTCGCATCTCGACCGCATTTATTCTACTTTCATGCTCTCTCTGCCATACCCAGCTCTCACTTCCATAAGTTAGCGTTGGGATTAACACCGCGCTGTGTACAGCGAGCTGTGCCTTCTGGCTTAGATTTCGGCTGCCAAACAGTTTACCCAACGCTCCATTCACGCTATTCCCTGCACTCATCACTCGTCTCTCCACATCAGCGGTGTACCTTCCATCGCTTCTAAAAGCGCTTCCAAGATATACAAACTCATCCACTTGCTCCAACACTACATCATCAACCGTAATCCTAGTGTTCTACCTAATGATATGTCTGAATACAAAAACTAAATGAGTATTAATTAGTTGATGCTTTAAATCCCTGATATAGCGTCTTAATGCAACCATGACGCCCGCTTGAATTTTAACTAGGTAGACAATGTTTGGAATGTATAGATTCAACCCTTGTATGTGTTTTAAGTATATTTCGAATATGTGCTTTAAGGCCGAAGTGGTTACCATGACTTCACAGCCGTTGCACCAATGAGCATGTAGGAAAAGAGCTATGGCTGTTACAAAAGGAGATGTGTAAGGAGTCATGTGGCACGCAATATTCCCAGCCAATAGCTTGTTTTAAAAATAATTGCCCATGATAAAAATGAAAGAGGTCTACAAACTTCAATACTCAAATTGAAGCAATTTACTATTTTAAATGTATTGGATGATATCGTAAGTGGGAACATTTTTCCATATAGAGTTGGAGCCATTTTGTATTTATGACATAATCTATCATCACTTATTGACATTGGCTATTTGACGTTGGTTCTGACATAAAGAAAGAATGACGGAGCAGATATATAATGCGAAAATGGAAGGATCTAGGAGTAGACCAAGACTTACCTACCATGCCCAAATTGGTTGTGTTTTATCAGAAGGTAACGTCAGGTGCCCTAGGAACTGGCGAGCGTGCATGAAAAGAGCTATGAATGTTAGAGAAGCAAGTGAAGTGTATAAGGAACGCGTCTTCTGGCGCTCGGTTCCCTCTGCCTACCCCGCAAGGGACCTGGCGTGAAGATATTGTTCTCAAACTTCCTTACTAAATTGATGTTTGGGTTGATCCCAAAAGTGATTTACCGTTGACTATATTGTGAATTACATAATGACCTGTTAGTTACTGTTTAATTAATTACTGGATATTCTACAGGTGGCTACCCCTTATCCTCAGAGTTCATTGAATCAGCGGGAATTGATGCTCCAAGGTAGTAGGGGTATTCAGGAGCACGGCTACCAAGGTGCTCCCGGAGTCATGCAGCCTAAGACATTGATGCCCACTCCAGCTGTAAGCAATCTTTTATTATGTCTATCATGAATCGTACAATGTTAATACAGCACAAAAAACAATACTTTTGAACTACAAAAAGGATCTAGTTTAAAAACCTGTGTTAAAATCTTATGTGGAATAAAAGTAAAATCTACATATTCTAGTATCACATGTGTCCACCTAACATTTATCCAGTCATCAGACACAACATCACTCTTATGTGGACACTGGAACTTTGAAGGCCTTCAAAGGAGGTAGAAGGAATTAGGAGTAAAATTGTAGTTGGAAAATTCGAAGTTCAATTATCTTTGCCCTAAATTTACAGCTGGTTGTTTGATAGAGTCAATATGACATGGCACCATTAGGCACCATAATCTGTTGTGTTACAGTCGAAACCACGAGTTGAAACACGATCGAACGCCTTACGTAGCGTGGAAATATCGGAGACACCCAATCGAGGTCAAAATCCATCCCGCTATCCAAACCAAGGATTTGATCAGCAGAAACCAGTGAGTACAATTCTTTTTTTTTGTAGTGAAAACTTCTGTAGCGGCGTTGTGCACTTTTTGGGATGAGTAAAAAATGTTAAACTCGCGTCAGGACACGTGACCCTGACCGTAAGATTTTGGTGAGAATTAGAACTTTTCGCTGCAGTTCGCTGCAGCGCTAAAACATTAGTTACCTCTAATTAAACAATTAAAACATGAAGTGCTAGATCGTTCATAGGGCATTATTTTCTCGCGACCAAAACGTTGTAAACGCCATGAAATTCTTGGCGCTTACGCGTTTCGTTCAACGTAGTTTACCAACATCGCTGTTTGGTTTAAGCGGCGCAGGGCGCTTGCGCGAGTGTGCGTGTGTGTTTGAGTTTTAGAGATTGGCGATGATGATGCTGGTATTGATGATGGTGAAAGAATCGTTGAAATTATGGATGAAAGTCGTTTTTTCTGAGAGATAAACTTTTTAATGTAAAATAATTGAAATAGTTCTGAAGTGTTAAATTTTTAATGTAATATAAATTGTCATGTTTTTGTGTGAATGAATATTGTATTTTACCACATACATAATAGTACTTTTATACTGATAAATAAAGCAATTCGTGCGAAATTATTCCCTAACCATTCCAAAATATTCAAAAATGCACAATGTTAATGTTCAAGTTTTCACTTCTGCCGGCACTCCCGGAGTGCAACCCGTTTTTTTTATACTACGTCGGGAGGCATATAAGCATACGGCCCACCTGATATACAGCGAGTACCGTAGCCTATTAACACTTGCGATATATTAAGTATCACTCGCGCGATGCCTCCTCTGCTGCTTACACACCAACTCCTTGGGAGCTTACTGGTGACCTCACTCACACGCAGATACATAACAACCCTCTAGGGAGTTGTTATTTGGCTGCGGTTTTCTGTAAGGTGGAGGTACTTCCCTAGACGGGCTGCTTCGATGCGCCCTACCTCTGTTACTGTATGAAGCGCAGAACGGCAGTCTCGAAAGATTTTGATCTGCTTTCCTATGACATTTTATGAAAAAAGCTTGAAAAAGTTCACTTGGCTGCTGAACTTATAAATATTATCAAGTAATGGTATGGAAACCAGGTCACCACCACCCATAGTCATCAGAAATACCAAAGGGTCACTGATCCGTTGCCTGCTTGAGATGCTCAACACTGAACCCATCGTGATCTGGTCATTGTGCTTCTCGATATTGACTTTAGTTAGAAACATTTACTTTGACGGTAAAAGTTACTCTCCTTTTTATATGGGGGTTATTATCCAGTTACGACCTTGAGGGCCTGAGAGGCGATTTTACATTAAAATGCTCTACAAATAGATTACCAATGCTCGTGGATTCAGTCACATCGCCAACGCTCACGGGCTAAGCCGGCCTACATTGTGACCGTTTGGTGTATTTCCAAAAGAAACGAAAATCATTTCTTGAATGATGTGAAGCCAAAATTATCTTAATTTTATGGTACCTTCACCACTTTAAGCGAGATATGAATATACTCCATGCCTCACGCATTTCTTTGTAGGCGACTCCGTCTTTCATAAGTTTACCCTAAAGATGGAGTTGACATTGCCTTTCTATAAGCCTCGTTAACATTTCAGCCCGCAACAATTTTTTTAAATAAGATTTTTCCTCCTACAAGTCATTATTGAAGAATCCTTACACTGCACTATATTTCTGTACAATCTGTCTATTACATTTTTCATAGTCTCTGCCTATCCCAATGGCAGACAGTCGTGATGATATGCATATATGTACTACATGCTATTAAATATAGTTGAATCGATCAAAATGTAGGATACAATTGCGTGATAGATGATAGGGTTTGGTTATTGAATATGGGGCGTGATGTGATAAAACATGTCACCACGAATGTAAGCATAATCAAGCCTGCTCCACAGGGCTTCGTTTTCAGTTCTACGGGTGGTATCTAAAGTTACCAATGAACCTACTGTGAGCCATTTTCATATAAACTGTACTCGTGTTGTCGTTGTCATATCTATGGGTTCTTCCATCTCTGCTGATTGATATTTGAATGTGTTGTGTTGATATTTGAATAAGTATCTAAAATCCATTCAGGTTATTTAATTTCAATTAAATTTTAATTTTAAATTTTCAATAAAACTGCTGGTAAAATTAACTCTTGTTTGAGCCATTAACTTGTTGTAATACTTGATAGGTCACAGGCTAACTACCAAAGCCATGACAAACTACTCGTATTTACTGTTTTATACTCGTACAGTAGAAATGGTCAGGAATAGGCATAAGAGTTTATGTTGACTAGTAGGCAGATTTTGATTTGAGTTAAATATAGCTGCTTTAATCAGCAGAGAGCAGAACATGAGTCAATCCTTATACTTTACTCACTTTTTTAATATTCATAGCTCTTTTCGTACACGCTCGCCGACTCTTAGGGCTCCATTCATCACCTGATAAAACTCGACCAATTTTTTATTCAACGTTGGGGGCTCATCTAATGTAAAGCGGTTACCGTTTATTTACCTATATACGCTTGCAATTCATATATCACTCGCGCGATAACGCCTCTACTGCTAACACAGCAACTCCTCGGAGCTTACTGGTGACCTCACTCACACGCAGGAACACAACAACCCTCTAGGGAGTTGTTACTTATATTGTATATAAATGATACAAGTATAGTATAATAGTGCAGAACACTCCCCACTCCTACATCCCAGTTGATCTGTGCTCTCTTAAAATAACCAGTCTACATAAAATTGTTTCTTTTCTTAATCTCTCGAGGCTTCTGCGTGAAATCAACACTATGAAATATCACAAGTTGATTGCGAAGAAAACCAAAATAATGGTATTTGAAAGAGAGACAACCAGAACGAACACTAGGATTACGGTTGATGATGTAGTGTTGGAGCAAGTGAATGAGTTTGTATATCTTGGAAGCGCTTTTAGAAGCGATGGAAGGTACACCGCTGATGTGGAGAGACGAGTGAGTGCAGGGAATAGCGTGAATGGTGCGTTGGGTAAACTGTTTGGCAGCCGAAATCTAAGCCAGAAGGCACAGCTCGCTGTACACAGCGCGGTGTTAATCCCAACGCTAACTTATGGAAGTGAGAGCTGGGTATGGCAGAGAGAGCATGAAAGTAGAATAAATGCGGTCGAGATGCGAGCACTGCGAAAAATTTGTGGCATAACGCTTGCTGACCGCGTTCGAAATTATGACGTACGAAAGAGAGTTGGACTGAATGAGAGTGTCGGTGTTAAGATAAGAAAGGGCATGCTCCGTTGGTTCGGACATGTAGAAAGAATGCAAGATGAAAGAATGACGAAACAGATATACAATGCGAAAGTGGAAGGATGTAGGAGCCGAGGAAGACCAAGACTAACCTACCATGACCAAATTGGTCGTGTTTTATCAGAAGGTGATGTCAGGAGCCTTAGGAACCGGCGAGCGTGCATGAAAAGAGCTATGAATGTGAAAGAAGCGAGTGAAGTGTGTAAGGACCGCGTCTTATGGCGCTCGGTTCTCTCTGCCTACCCCGCAAGGGACCTGGCGTGAAGATACATACATACAAGTTTGTTTCGTTAATATCGAAATTTTTCCTTCCAATATTTTTTTTATTATGTTTCTTAGACGTCCGAAGTCCATTATCAGAGAGTACATCGCTTTCTTTCCGACCCAGGCCGTCAGATGTCTCTGCATTTGCACCGCCACGTGACTTCTCAACGACGCCCTCTAGCACCTGCGGAGTAAACTGATAAGCCCGCCATTTCCTTTGTTCATTGTTTGTCTCTGTGTATAGTCTGATGCACCAGAAAGATCTTATCTGGACTTCGGACGTCTAGGAAACATAATAAAAAAGATATTGGAAGGTAAAATAACGATATTATGTGTTCCTTTCGACGTCCGAAGTCCATTATGAGAGACATGTTTGTTATCTTCTGGTGGCGTGTGAAAAGAAAAACGCAACAATGTGATGATGTGATAAACGCATTACTGATACATGTATTCAGAGATTAATTGAATTATACATATTAATCCTATTGGATTATAAATGAATACTTGATCCAACTCTAGGTTCATGCCCTCAGCAGTGTAGATTAATTTCATTCAGATTATTGAACTAAATAGTTGAGATAACGATCATTCTGAATTTGTATTATTGGCCGGTATAATTGGTTTATTATAAAATTTCCTAAATGTGCACTCATGCTGCCAATTGGCTTTGGCGAGAATATCATTGAGTGGATAACGCTCCAATTCAGTGAGGACACAATATCCTCATCCTCCTGTCTAGTTCTGAATCCCTTGAAGAAGATCGGCCTACAGAATTCGAACCGGGGACCAGTTGGTGAATAAGCCGGTTGTTTATCCGCTGCTGCTTAGCATTTCGGAGCTCCTGACGTCACAATCATACCACAAGTATAGACTTTGTTCACGGTATACATATTCTTAATTACAGATTACAATAATGAAGGATAACTTCCAGGGCCCCAGCCAGCTCGGCAGGGAGATCGTATCTACGCAGGGCCAGTACGCGCAACAGACGCATGCGCAGCCCCAACCTTGGCAACAACAGGTACCAATATTATTATTGTTTTCTTTTTTTTTGTGTGCTTATTTAACATGTAATGAAACACACACTTCGAAAACCCTTAACTCAATTCTTAATTTTAACAGACGTTAGTTATATCAAATTTACAATTTTTTTTTACCATACATACCACTGAGGTGGAAAACAAGCTTACGCCCTGCCTGATGGTAAGCAGTTACCGTAGCCTATGGACATTTGCAACGCCAGGGATGGCACTATTGCGTTGCCGACCCTGTAAGAACCTCTTCACGCCTTTCTTGAAGAACCTCATATTGTAGTACCCCTTGGGAAAACCTCGGCAGGGAGCTCCATTCCACAACTTAATAGTTCTCGGTAGAAAGCTTCTCAGGAACCGCACAGTACCATTGCGGTTCCAGCGTATGAGGATGAACTCCCAGCCGTCGGCGAGCAGTGTGCTTGTAAAAATTGTTGAGGTTTGTTGAGATGTTTGCTTGTTTTTCCTGGCTCGAGTAGTTATCAGCAGGGCTGGCAGCGAGCGAGTGTTACTTAATGTATTGCAAGCTTGCATTCTTCCCCCCACCACGTTGTATAGAAAAAAAAATTGAATACACAAATTTAGTCGTGCATGTACACCAGGATTCGAACTCCACCACTCGGTGAATATTGGAGTATCGCTGCTCCGATTTATGCCGCCGTGACTGTTACACTGTTATCAGTGAGCTCACTCATTAAAAATACATGCGATGTACCTACAAGGACGCGATAACGATTTTTTTATACGTCAGGAGGCATACAACCAACCATATTTCGGAGTTTCGTGTACAGTTGAAGTGGCTCCCTATTCAATTTCGCAGAAATGTGCACATACTATCCCTACTTTTGTAACTAATTACCAATCCCAATCCCCCTCAATATCTCTGTTCTCGTTTTCCACTTCTTCCACCGCCGACTCGATCCCAACGTTCTTGCTTAAAACATTACACTTCCCCCTAGCTAACACGAAATTATTTTTTAATTCGTTTGCCGTACGCGATGCTAGACTTTGGAACAAATTACCATTTGAGATAAGAGAAAGTCCTGTGTTTGCTTTCAAGAAAAAACTAAAGAAGCACTATTTAAATACATTATAAAGAATATATATATACAAGCACACAGCCCACCTGATGTACCGATATGATAGGCGGTTACCGTAGCCTATGAACGCTTGTACTACTTATATGTGGCGTAAATTGCAAAACGTATGTTTACATATTGAGTGAACTACAGTTATTGTTCAATTGAGATATTTATTTATTTGAAAATAGTGTTAACTACGAGTAATTTGTAATGATTAGAATAATGATTAGGCGCTTCTATACGCACATTGTTGTGTTGGATTCTTTTTTACTACGTCGGGAGGTATACAAGCATACGCCCACCTGATATGTAAAGCGCTTACCGTAGCCTATGAACGCTTGCAATACATTAAGAATTACTCGATGCCATCTCTGCTGCTAATACAGCAACTCTTTAGGAGCTTACAGATGACCTCACGAATACAACAACCCCCAAGGAAGTTGTTATTTAGCTGCGGTTTTCTGTGAAGTGGAGGCACTTCCCCAGACGGACTGCTTTGATGCGTCCTATATCTCTTAAACACATCCAGACCAAGGCAAACAGACATGTTTATACTATGTCAAGAACATAGCCACAATGTGAATGAGGCCATTAATAGTAGTGCTTTTCAACAGATGTCATCATCATTATATAATAATAGCGAAAATAATAACTCCAACATAATAATGTATAGTGATGAAATAGGTAAAAACATGGGCCAATTATTATTACAAAAATCAGGAAAACTGGTTACCAATTATTGTTTGCCTGGAGCCAGTTTCACTCAAATAGTAGATAGAATAGTTAAGAGGGATTACCACCCCAACACAACTTTAATTGTTTTTATTGGGAGGAGAGGAAATTTAAATAAACATATAATGATTAAATATTTTAATATGTTACAACAGATAAATGTGGGAAAAGTGTTTTTATTTACTTTCCCATACAGTCAATTGTTGCCCGAGGCGGAAAATGCATCTAGGTATAGACTAAATGATAAAATGCATACATTGACATTATATGATGACAAATTTCATGTACTTGACATAAATATATTTAATAATAAATATTATAATTTGACAGAAGATAAATTTTATCTTAGCAATTTTTATAAAAGACAAATAGCAGATTCGCTATCATATTGTTTTATGAAACCAGCCAAAAGTTTGGCTAACAACCCTGCTTCTTTTGAGCAGTTAGATAATTCGACATTGAGTAATGGTACCTTGGAAGGTATTCCAAATTCTTTAAATTAGGTTACAAGACAATAGAGTTTTACTCTGGCAATGTAAATAGTAATAATAACAATATTAAAAAAGGAACTAAAAGTAATAATAATACAATATCCCCATCAATTGTAAATTGTCAAGAATATAGAAAGAATAATAATTGTATCAACCTGGTGCACCAAAACATTCAGGGGATGATAGGAAAGGAGTTAGAATTGGAGTTGTTTATGAATTGTAGCAATATTGATATTTTATGTCTAACTGAGCACTGGCTAAAACCCCATCAATTCATTTTCAGCTTCAATAACCACCAGGTTGCAAGCTCATTCATCAGAGATAACTGTATACATGGTGGCTCCTTAATATTATTAAGTAAGTTGCTTAAATTTAAAGAAAGGTGTGACATTGTGAGCCTCTCTGTTGAGCGAGTTGTAGAGATTTCATGCATTGAATTGGAACGATTCATTGTTATGAACCTGTATAAACCTCCTAGCACACCCTTTGAAACATTTTCAAATATCATGGAGGATGCCTTAAATAAATTATCTAATAGCCATAAAACTGTTATAATTTGTGGAGACTTTAATATAAATATCTTGGAGAAAAATACTGTTACCTACAACTTTTTAAATTTATTTAAATCATACAATTTGCATCATATTTTCACAGAGCCAACAAGAGTAACTGCTACAAGTGCTACATGTATTGATAACATATTTAGCACTGTAAAACCTTTGAATCAATCTATAATTAATAAAGTGCAGTCAGACCATTCAGGTCAGTTGGTTTCATTTCCAAATTCTTTAAAAATACAAAGAAAGCAAATAAATTATATACCTTTGAGTAAAAGCCGCTTAGAAAGATTTAAGTCTAATATAGCAGAAAAAATTGTATTGTTGCCCTGTCACGGTACTCCGGACCACTTGTACAGTTCGTTATTTAACTTAATCACTAGTGAATTTAATACAATCTTTACTCCAAAACAACTGTCTGTAAGTGACCGTATGACATTCAGTGATTGGGCAACTCCTGGTATTTACAAAAGTCGGAATAAATTGTATGAACTTTATGAAGAAAGGACCTGTAATCACAATCCGACTTTTCAAGAACTTGTAAAAAATTATGCCAAAATATTTAAACGAGCCTGTTCCAATGCTAAGTCTATATATTTAAGAAATAAAATTAATGGTTCAACAAATATTATTAAATCTGTTTGGGATATGATAAATAATGAGACAGGTAGAGCGAAAGTACGTAGTCGAGACTTTCAGTTAAAGATAAATGATATAGATATCAAAAATGATGTAGAAATTGCGACTGAGTTTGAAAAATATTTTTCTAACATTCCTCTTATTACTACGAGAAATCTTATGTCTTCTTCTATATCTGCTGAACAGGTTCTCAAACAGAGCGTGGTAGAATGCGACACAATATTTGAATTTTCAGCTGTAAGCCCAAAAGATGTTTTGAACGCTTTTAAATCAATAAATATGAAAAACACTAAAGATCTGTGGGGTCTATCTGTCAAAACCATTTCTTCTATTATTATTTCAATTGCTCCACATTTAGCTACAATTTTCAATTGTTGTGTGGCATCTGGTGTATTTCCTGACTTGATGAAACATAGTAAAATCATTCCATTATTTAAATCTGGTGATAGTTCGGACCCTTCGAATTTTCGACCTGTTTCCATACTGCCCATTCTCAGTAAAATTTTTGAAAAACTAATGCTTAGCCAGTTGCTCAGACATTTCAATACACATAATTTGCTTCATAGGAAACAGTTCGGATTTACGAGAGGTTGTTCAACTATAGACGCAGGGATTCATTTGCTTAAAAGTATATTCGCGGCATGGGAGGGTTCGCAAGATGCCTTGGGAGTTTTTTGTGATCTGTCTAAAGCGTTTGACTGCGTGCACCATGACACTCTTGTCAGAAAATTACACCACTACGGTATCAGGAACAAGGCTCTCGAACTTCTGTCTTCTTATCTGGGCAATAGGATACAGAAGGTCGATGTTAATGGTAAAAGATCTTCGGGGTCCCCTGTAGTTATGGGAGTCCCACAGGGGTCAATTCTGGGTCCATTCTTGTTTTTGGTGTATATAAATGACTTACCTTATTATGTAAGGGATAAACATGAGATTGTGTTGTTTGCGGATGATACCTCTTTGACATTCAAAATTAATAGACGGTTAGGTAATTATGACGAAGTTAACGATGCTCTCTCTAAAGTTATTCATTGGTTTAGTGTTAATAATCTGCTTTTAAATGATAAAAAGACTAAAGTAATTAAGTTCTCAACACCTAATGTAAGACAGGTGGCTACCAATGTACATGTTAATGGAACTAATTTGGCCCCTGTGGAGACAACTGTGTTCTTGGGTATAACAATTGACTCCAGACTACAATGGGGCCCACAAATTGAAAAATTATCAGGAAAACTAAGTTCTGCAGCCTATGCAGTGAAAACTATTAGACGGCTCACTGATGTTGATACGGCTAGAATAGTTTATTTCAGCTACTTTCATAGTATTATGTCATATGGAATTCTTCTCTGGGGTAACTCCGCGGACATTAACACCATCTTTTTATTGCAAAAGAGAGCCATAAGAGCTATCTACAAACTTGGTCCCCGGGAGAGCCTTAGAGAGAAATTCAAAGAAATAAATATTTTAACAGTCGCATCGCAATATATCTATGAAAATCTTTTGTATGTCCATAAAAACATAGACTCATTTTGTAAAAAGAGTGATACTCATAGCATAAATACTAGATATAAGCATAATCTTGTCTTACATGCAAGCCGTCTCCACAAAATAAGTAATTCTTTTATGGGGCAATGTATACGGTTCTATAACAAACTTCCCAGCAATATAAGAGAATTGTCAATTAACAAATTTAAAACTACTATTAAAGCCAAATTGTGTAGCAGGGCATATTATAAAGTATCTGACTATATTAATGATAAAAATGCCTGGGAGTGAGTCGATCCAATTATAATGTACATAATTAATAAAATATGTAAATTTGTTTGGATACCAAAAGAGGGATGCCTGAGTTTTTTGGCAGTATTTTTATCAGTGCTCACCTAGTCATAAACTGCACGGTAGGGAAAAAAATTGTGACGATTCCAAACAAATGTAGCCATTTTTACGGAATAAAAAGATTTTGACTTTGACTTTGACTTTGACTTTATACACACAAATGTTTGTACTTTGTGAGAACCGAACCCACGTACGTTGGTGTCAAATTAGCGTAACAAACCGATTTGATTTCTGCCGCTGTAAGTGTTACATTGTTATCAGTGAACACTCATTAAAATACATGCGCGGTAACAGATGCGATAACGATTGTATGTAGCCAGTGTTGTCCATTGCAATCGTGTAGGCCTTTGTTTAAAAAATATAAATTATTAACGTTAATAGGTTTATGCATACTCGAGTGTGGCCATTTTATTAAAACGCATTCAGATTTTTTTATTCTAAAGCCTGTTAATTCAAAACTAAGAACAAAAGAGGATTCTTATAGACATCTCATTAAGTTCACATTATATTTTATTGCATTTACTGTTCTATTAATTGTGTATAACGTAAAATGTGACGAATTAATTATCAATATGCTGTTAATTGTTTTAATTTTTTTTTATTTATTTAATATAATTTACGTAATCATCTACAGACTAAGCTTTTGCATGCCATTTGTAATATTGGCGGAACATGCTGAATTTTATGCCATATAAAATTTTCTATCGATGTACCATGTATCCTAGCAAATAAACAGTGTTTCGTTTCATTAGCATTATACATAAAACACCTAAAGAAGTAATTTTGAAACTATATAGCGTAACTAGCTGCTGTAAAATGAAAAAATCCGCACTTTTTTTATATATATGTCGGAGGGATGTGTTCACGAGTTATCTGCTCTTCATCCATTGTGGTTGCCGTAGAAAACGAAAATAAAACACGTGGTACGCTCGGTAGGTTTAATCAGTCCTGATTACATTAAACTCTCGCGAAAATTACGCACGTGAATCGGATGTAGCCGGATTAATTTTAGTAACGCGGTGAAGTCGGAATGCGGTTGCTTGGACCTCCGCACGACTTGACGTCTCGTTCAAAAGTGGCCGCTGTAGTGTTGTCCCCACTCAGCCCGCCCTTTTTTTTGCCATTGATAGCTCGATGTTGCCAACCGTAGCTCCCGAATACACCCAAGTCGGTTGTGACTTGACGTTCCATTTCTACACTCCACGACATGTACCACTAAGCAACCAAATGTCCATAGGCTACGGTAACTGCGTACCATCAGGCAGGCCGTATGCTTGTTTGCCACCTTAGTGGTATAAAAAAAATCGCGGCATAAGCTTATTGGCTTAAATATTCTCCCATTGGTCAGTAGGCTCGAATCGCTGACATATTTAGACGCTAAAACACGATGTTTTTTTGTAAGCGCGGGGTACTTTTATGCACAGGCAAAGGGTTTATTGGTTTGTGCATATACCAGAAGCCCGCGTCATGTAAAGTGATAACCGCAACTTATGAATGTTTGCAAAATAGCATCGTTCGCGCGATGTCTCAGCACTGCTGCACAATTAAAAATAAATGATAATCTCGCAAGTTAAAAAGTTGATGTTTCGAGAGAGTTCTTTCGTCATAAGTGTCCAGTTCCTAATCCATTAAGATTGCCGGCGTCCGCTACCTAAGCCTAAGGATTTAGCGAAGATACTATATTTTACATGGAGCGACGGCCGTCAGACCTCCACAAGCGAGAGGGTAAACCAGATCTTTCTTAGGTTAGGTAACACGTTTTTCGAATTATAATTTTCTGGTGTGGCTTTCCTCACGATGTTTTTCTTCACCGCCGAGCAAGTGATAAATATGTTTATAAATCCGATAATACGCAGTTTGGTACATGCCCCTAACGGTATTCAAACCGGGGACCAGTTCGTCAATAGGCCGGGCTATCACTGCGCAGTTCCAAAAACTTTCAATATGTCTCACTTATATTCCAAATTATGTCCGGGAGTTACCCCGATTTGTTTTTATATTTCGCCGATATTTCGGCGACGTTGCAGACGCCTTGGTCACGGGATGACGGTAACGTATCCCGTCTGTAAGTCCCGAATCAACAATTATAAATAATAATCAAAGTTTAAAAATATAATTAAATGTTCTTCTTACTCTTGACGAGCTCGGTAGCGCAGTCGTGAATTAACGCGACTTTAACAGCAACGCTCGTAAGTTCGATTGCCACACAGGACACATATTTGTGCGCATGAACATGTCTATTTGTCTTGGTCTGGGTGTTTTTAAGATAGATTAGGGCGCATCAATGCAGCCCGTCTGGAGAAGTACGTCCACCTTACAGAAAACCAAATAGCCAAATAACTCCCTTATTAAGGATTGTGGTGTTTCTGCGTGTGAGTGAGGTGAAATTCCTAAGGAGTTGCTGTGTTAGCAGCAGAGAAGGTATCGCGCGAGTGGTACTAAATGTATTATATGCGTTCATAGTCTACGGCAACCTCTTTACATCGGGCGGGCCGAATGCTGGTATGCCTCCAGACGTGGTATAAAAAAAATTACGACCCAGGCGAAATGGACACTATAATATTTGTTGGACAAAACCATCTCTTGCGGTTAAGGGATTAATTAATATTTCTACTTGTTTTAGGGCCAACCTCAGCACTTTGATAAATCAAATCAACGTTACGAAGATATGAGGAAGTTTTCTCATGATAAACCTTCAGGTATAATGAATACGTCACAAATGGCAGACCGCGGTAGAGATAACTATAAAGATTACGAAAAAGCTCGTGAGTTTTCCCCGGATAGGAGATCCCCGATGAGGAGACGGATGTCTCCACGTAAAATGTCGCCGCAACCGCACAGAATGAACCAAGATCACAGGATGTCTCAACATGGCCGAATGTCGCCGCCGGGACGGCGATCGTCTCCTTCGGGAAGAAGAATGTCACCTTCAGATAGGCGTATTTCACCGTCGCAAAGAATGGTGTCTCCTGACAGAAAAATCTCCCAAGCAAGGAGGATGTCGCCTTCTGGAAGACTGGTTCATTCGTCTGGTAGAGTTTCACCAAGTGGAAGACGGATGTCGCCACCGAACAGAATGGTTATCTCATCTGGGAGGCGGTCACCTTCAGATAGAAGGTCACCATTAGGAAGAATGATTCCATCATCAGGTGGACGAGGGTCACAAATGTCACCACCGGGAAGGAGACTGTCGCCTACAGGGAGAATGATGCCTACTGGGGGAAGAATGTCACCTTCGGGTAGAAGAATGCCATCACCGGGAAGAAGATTGTCGCCTTCTGGAAGAATGATTACGCCTGGAGGCAGAGTATCGCCTTCTGGTAGAAGAATGTCACCACCAGTTAGAAGGATGTCACCGTCGGGGAAGATAATTACGCCATCGGGAGGTCGAGTGTCGCCACCTGGTAAAAGAATGTCGCCGTCTGGAGGAAGAAGGATATCCCCATCCGGAGGGAGATTAATGTCACCGTCAGCAAGACGAATGTCACCATCTGTTAGAAGAATCTCTCCAGGTACTACTATATGCTAACATGGTCACGGATTGCCATCTCTCTCCTTCAACTTTAGTAAACGTAAGAAAAACCCCTTCAGGGAGATATTTTTTAGCTACGACCTTGTGTGCGGTGGAGGTACTTCTCCTAAAGCTAATAGCGAGCCACTTACACTGCGGCTTTGGCTAAATAAAATTTAGAAATGTTCGTTTTGGAGTTAAATTCAGATTATAAAAAATTTAATCTTTTTTTATACTACTAAGGTGGAAAACAATTGTGTGGCCTGCCTGATGGTAAGCCGTTATCGTATGCTATAGACACTTATGAAATGAACTTAAAACTTGAACCATTCTCGTTAATTCCGTTTGGTTCCATAATAATAAAAAAAACTAGGGTCTTTTGGCCTTCCTTCAATTGGCACCTACTTTATTCTTATTTAATTACTTAGGTGGACGACATACTCTGATCACCAGTAGAAGAGATTCGCCACGAAGGTCACCACCGGCTGGACGTCAAATGTCTCCGTCGAGGGTGTCGGACGCCAGGTGAGATGAGATGAAAGATTGCCAGGTCTATGTTATTTCCCATCACCTATTATTACCATTGCGTAAATTTTGTATTAGAAATGAAACTCAATCACAGTCTATGACAGAATTACTATACAGGTGAGGTTGGCGTCAAATCCAATAAAATAAAAATAATAATAATAAAAAAAAAACATGCTAAGGGAGATCCAGATGTCGCTATTTTGAAAAGCCAACTGAATGCTGCCTCGAGATCCGGTAAGAGGGTGATTGCTAGAGCAAAATTTCAATTCGTCGGCAGAGTTGACGAGCAGCTAGCAAGACTTACCTCTGCGAGCCGTACCTTCTGGTCGCTGGCTAAAGCTGCCGAGGTAAACTTTTGTCCATGCCACCATTGCAGAAACCGGATGGCAGTCTGGCCTATAGTGCTAAGGAGAAAGCCGATTTACTAGGTAATCTCTTTGCCTCTAACTCGACTTTGAATGACGGGAGAGCTGTGCCACCTAACATCCCGAGGTGCAGTAGCTCATTGCCGGAAATCTCAATTACCCAGCGAGTTGTCCGGCGGGCGTTGCTCTCCCTCGACATTCATAAGTCGAGTGGGCCAGATGGCATACCGGCACCACTGCTAAAGCTGTGTGCTCCTGAGTTGTGTTATGTTATAACGCGTCTTTTCGTGCTTTCGTACTCCACTGGGCAAGTCCCGTCTTCATGGAAGACCGCCAATGTGCATCCAGTGCCCAAAAAGGGTGGTGGATCAGATCCATCGAATTACAGGCCTATTGCCATAACATCCCTTTTCTCCAAGATGATGGAGAGTGTGATAAACACACGACTCGTGGCATACCTAGAAGATCACGAATTGTTCAGCGACCGTCAATACGGCTTCCGTCACGGCCGTTCGACTATTGATCTTCTAGTGTATCTAACACACCGTTGGGTTCGGCGATTAAGAATCAAGATGAGGCGTTGGCTGTCAGCCTAGATATGGTGAAGGCGTTCGATCGGGTCTGGCATCGAGGTCTTCTATTGAAGTTACCATCATATGGGCTGCCCGAGGGTTTGTGCAAATGGGTTGCCTGCTTCTTATCCAGCAGATACATAATAGCCGTGGTAGACAGCAGTTGCTCCGATAGCATGGGTATCAATGTTGGCGTCCCACACGGCTCTGTACTGTCCCCGACGCTGATTCAGCTGCATATCAATAATATGTTTCAATTGACGGCATTCATGATGACAGTGCCGGGGATACTTGTTATACAGGCCGAGGTAACATCCCTCGCTTTTTTATATATTTATATTAGTTCAGCATAGTGGCTCCTCTTTGCCTGATGGTAAGGAAAGAGGAGCTCAAATCGCAACTGCAACTGACAAAAGACTGTACATTATCCAGTCAGTTGACGCCGCCATGCGACCCGCAAGATGCTTCTTCACGCTTTGTTTGAAGGATCCCATATTGTAGGAAGGAGGGAACACATGTGCAGGCAAAACGTTCCACATTTTAATGGTACGACAAAGAGTTGCCGAACATTTGGTACGCCCAAGAAATGTTCTCAACAGTGGAACGATGACATCGCAAGCCTGTACGTGTGGTTCTATGACGGAAGGGAGAGGGTGGGATAAGGGAAAACAGTTCTTCAGAGCACTCGCCATGGCGGTAAAATACGCTTAGAAAGCCCATTTGCTGTGGTTCCTAAATTACAGAACATACCTCTTACCATCACCAACAGCATTAGGATGCTTGGTAACGAGATCTCCAGTGACGTTCAATATAGAAGTCACTTAGAGGAAAAGGTCAAGCTGGCATCCAAAAAACTTGGTGTGCTCAACAGAGCAAAGCAATATTTCAGTGCGGGGCAAAGACTTATGTTACATAAGTCTCAAGTCAAACCGCACCTGGAGTACTGCAGTCACCTTTGGGCGGGAGCACCTGGATACCAGCTTGGATCGTGTGACTCCGTTCAGAAACGAGCTGTGATAATTGTAGACGATCCTAAGCTTACACACGATTGATTGAACCCTTAAGTTTAAGGAGAGATTTTGCCTCCCGTTGTGTGTACTACCGATTGTACAACGGGTTGTGTTCTGAAGAATTGTTCGAAATGATGCCGACAGCTACTTTTTATAACCGCACCGCTCGCCGACGGCGGGGAGTTCACCCTCACACGCTGGAACCGCAAAGGTCGCGTAATGTGCGGTTCCAGAGAAGTTTTCTTCCGAGAACTCTCAAGCTGTGGAATGAGCTCCCGAATGCCGAGGCTTTTCCAAGGGACTACAGCATGGTATTCTTCAAGAAATGTCTGAAGAGGTTTTTAGAGGGTCGGCAACGCATGAGTGACGCCCCAGGTGTTGCAAATGTCCATAGGCTACGGTGACTGCTTAACATCTGGCAGGCCGTATGCTTGTTTTTTTTCATACCACCAAGGTGGCAACCTTGGTGGTATAAAAAAAAATATATGTGGAAGGAATGTTAAGAGTTAAGCACTTTCCTTTTAGTATATAGTAGATATATATCTACGAGTACTATACTAATATGCACCGTGCAGGTGAGGTTGGCGTCAAATCCAATAATCACTCACGACTTCATGTTCAATCAGCTTCAGTACGATTGTTAAGTTAAACTTTTGGAACAAAGGTACTCGCCATCTCGTCACCATGCGGACAAGCCAGATAAGTTCGGCGACAGCGGCCGACAGCCCATGAAGCTCGTCCGGCCCGCATACGAACCTGAAACTAAGGTCAGTGCTCGAAAGTAATAATTTTAGTCAAGAGCAGGCAATTCAGATACTCGATCGACTCGACTCGAACAGAGCGAGAAGAGTCAGAAGATTCGCTTAGTATTTCCGATTATGTTATTCGTAAAATAAACTAATTTTCTAACAATAATTCGAAATTTTTAGCCGCAACTTCTAATTTTTCCATTATATTTCGTTGTCTACGAGAAACCAATGTTATGATTTGGTGTATGCATATGTCGTTTCGTTACATACGGAAAAATCATAAGATATCGAATGAATTCCGCACGAGAAACAGTCAGAAAATTCGGCGGGTTGCTTTTTAGCAACTTATTAATTATTACTTTTTGCCAAGGCTACAATTTGCTTCATAGTGCGTCCATCATCGAAATACACAACAGCGATAACGTTCTAATTGGAAGTAACCATATAAGAAATATTAGTTTTTAGTTAGAAGAATGGACTTCAACGAAATTTTTGCCCTAAGGACACGTGATAAGGGTTTTACATCATTCCGCATTTAACAAGAATCTTTATTTAAAAAATGTTACCCAGGATTTAACAGCAATAAACTCCAAATAAGTAATGATATTCTAATGATAAAGATGTTACATCGGAGACTTGCAGTAAGGATACTTACCCCAAAAATGTGACCAGGATTTAACAGCAATGACTTCAAATAAGTATTTCTATTATAGGAATATGTAACGGGGTTTAACAGCGGTGCCTTGAAAATAAGAATTTCTTTTCTAAAAATATGTGACCAGGATTTAACGATAGTGATGTGAAGGATTCTATTTAAGAATGTGTGACCATGATTTAACAGCAATGACTACAAATAAATATTCCTATTATAGGAAATTGTGACAAGAATTTAACAGCGGTGACTTGAATAAAGTGATGATTTTATGCCTTCAGACATGTATCATCTGTATTTTAAAATATGACCAGGAATAATTTGCGTTTAATGAAAGATTGAACCGCGTTGACTTTCGAATTAGTATTATGTTATTAAAAATATCTGCCCAAGAATTAACAATGATGACTTTTAGATAAGTATTTTCGTTTAACAAATACGTGCCCAGGATTGAACAGCATTGACTCTGAAATAAGTATCTATGTTTAAGGAACGCACGTCCAGGATTGATCTACGTTGACACTCAATCAAGTTTCTATGTTAAATGAATTAACAGCGATTAGCCATAGAGTCTAGGATTAAACAGCGTTGACCATCTTCAAATAAGTATGTTATTAAGAATACGTGCCCAAGATTTAACAATGATGTCTTTCAGATAAGTATTTGAATTTAACAAATACGTGCCCAAGATTGAACACCGTTGACTCTGAATCAAGTATCTATGTTTAAGGAACGCATGTCCAGGATGGACCTACGTTGACACTCAATTTCTACGTTAAAGGAATTAACAGCGATTAGCCGTATAACCCGGGATTAAACAGCGTTGACCATCTTCAAATAAGTATTTTATTAAGAATACATGCCCAAGATCGAACAGCCTTACCTTCAATCAAGCATGTTTAAGGAATAAGTGTCCAGGATAAAGCAGGTTAATCTTAACTTTATATTTAAAGATATATACAAGGATTTGTCAGCATTTTTATTAAAGCAAGAATCTAAATTCAAAGAATATGTATGAATAATTTATCAGTGATGCACTATCAAAGACAGACTGACAAATACACTTAGAGGAGCTTCCAGTATTTGTTAATATAGTCCCGTCTTGTAGAAGAAAGAATACATGATCAACCTCAAAGGAACTAACAGCAAATACCATTGAAGAAAAAGTCATTAAAGAGTGTGTTTAGAATATAATATGATCAGGATTCGTTAGTGGTGATCATTGTATGATTATATTTACAATGCGTCACCAGAACCAGTCCGCATTGGCCTTCAAAGATCGACAAACTGGTAGCGTAAATAAGCAATCAGTTTATAAAAATTAATCGAATAACTTTGTAGTGGAGCATTGAATAACTGTCTGTTTTTCCCAGATCTTCTTACTGAACACCTAATCTTGAGTGTTCTTTACAGTTAAGCAGAACCATTGTTCCTGATATGATGGAAATGACTGATAAACTAAATGGTCAGATATATTTTGGATTTTGTGTAACCAATGTTGAAGCCTAATCTTCACTTTATACCTGATTAATATTTGCGTAGTCTCAAAACATGCTGTTTCACTATCAACAGCAAACTAGCCAGTCAATCATCAATCACCCTGTTGGAATATGAGACTCATTAATAGGAATAGGTTGGAATTATTTCCGCCTGTATACTCTTCTACTGATGATGGGAATCAGAGTTTATGGGTTCAAGCTTGGTTCTTAACGGTCATTCTACATAACTCCTGAGATATTCTTCAGGCGTCTTATCAAGGACGCATTAGTCATGCACAGCCACATGCTATTGCAGTTGCATGATAGAATATTATATTCAGGCTTTAGTTACCCTACTTTTCCTGATAAGCGGAAACGAGGTGACTAAAAATTGTTATATTGGAAACGCATTTAATGAAAGAAAAGAGGCAATAAACTATTTCCCATGTAAAAAATCTTTAGAGTGGAACAGTAATTATTATTTCAACTGAATATCGAGAAACAAACGACATATAAAAAAGTTCAGTTCGCTTCAATATATCAACGTTTAATTAGAGAAACTTTCGATGAAGTAAAAAACTGACGGCTTCAGTATGATTTATAATGTCAGAAAAAGCACATGAAAATATTTTTCTTCACGCTTCCAACATCTTATGCTGCAAAGTTTTTTCCTCAAGTTTAAAAACATAATATATATATATATATACATGAACTTATCATTTGGCACCCAAAAGATAAGATATAAATTGAAATACAAGAGGTGGTCTCGTCCCCGGTCGCTATCGCCGGTCTTTCATATAATCTTTGGGTGGAAGAATTAATCATAAATGCGAACACCGTGCAGCAATATGTACACATATTTTGTAAATAATAATGGCAATGATCGGATATATAAAATATATGCATCGCTAAATAATATGTTTACAATCGAGGGAGACAGGAGCTGCGTCGTTTCGAAGAACAAAATTGTGATTGCGTGAGAGTGAATTCGTAATAACAAAGGTTTTCAGAATCCATGACGTAAAAAGCGTATTTGTCTATAGAAGAGAGGAGGCGTACATAAAAGAGGTTGAAACAACATGCTATCTTAAGAATAAAGAAATAAGTGTAGGCTATATTATGTTTAGATGTAAGCTTTGAAATATAAGCTATTTAGGAATGTAGCTTTGCGACTACTAATATTTTTTATTTTGTGCTTGTTTGCAAATATAGTTTCAATTTCCAGGCACCAAGCCAAGCTATGTACTCAGGTGGTTATCGTCCGAACGTGCACGGGACTGGGCAGTACTCAATGGGCGATCCTCAGGGAGAGCAAAGGAACTCACCGTGGCAAGACAGAGAAAAGACGTACCCGAATCAAAAAAAGGAAGAGGATAGAAGAGACCGAATGCAAATGTCGAGGGGATCCGATCGTGGTTTAGAACACGATGAGTTGCAGAGAGTTTCACCGCGCGCATCCCGTTCTCCAACTCGTCGCGATAGATCGCCTCGGGATCGATACCGTAGGCATTCGCCTTCGCCGCGCTCTCCTCGTCGCTCGTGGGCGCTCGAGAAACGCCGCAGTCCGACATCGCACGAGGCACCCCCGCCGCCAACCTGGCCTGGCCAAGGTTTGCCTGAGGACCATTTCACTAGACAAAACCGATCCAACTTTCCTGAAAAACATGTTAAAGAGGAAAAAATTAAGAATACACCAGTGTGGGAGGCTGCTTTCATCCGAGAGAAACACGAGGAGTCGCGCGATAGGCGTGCTGTTCCCGAGCATGACAACGAAATCAGAATTCGAAGAGATTTGGGAGCGAGAGACATGGGTCCTTCGGCCGAAAGTGAGCCCTCTCCGCGTCGCAATTACAAGCCGCACGAAGATCGGATTCCTCCTAAATTCGAAAGACAGGCACCTAAATTCGAGCGCAACAATTTTCCTCCAGAACGTCACGAAAACTTTTCCAGAGCGGAGCCCGAAAGAAGCAAGTATATAGATAGAGAAGCGTTCTTGGAAAGAAGCGAACGTCACGCCAATTTTGACAACGAAAAGCCGTCTCGTCGTCAAGAAGCAAGAGTTGACACTTATAAGAAGAGTGAAAATTTTGATAAAGAATTTGAAGATATTTACCAGCGAGCAATTGAATTCTCAAAAAAGACCCAAGAACTACGAAAGTTCGATCGCAAACGAGAGGAGCGAGCCGACAAGGGAGGTCGGCGTGAACACCGCGAAGAACCACGGGACATACTCCCAGAGGACGACTACAAGAGAGAACCACAGTGGGTTGCCAACTTCAAATACCTACTGCGCCACGATGTCAAAGAGAAGCGTGACAAAGCTAGCGCCGAAATAGCTCGCAGGATCATACTAAAACACACTAATGAAATCGAATCGACTGAATTAAGGAATAGCATCGAGGAATCATTGAAGGAGACCACGTTCCAACTGTTGTTTGAACTTTTCCAAGAAAAGGATGTGTCTTACATTGAATGTATTATTAAATTCAACAGTAGATTCGATGCAAGAGATGAAGATAAAATATTTTACGACGCTAGGGCTAAATTGTCGAGTCAATTTAGAGGCGTGAAACGATCGGCCCCAGGTGAGATATCATTAAGTAGTACCTTATTATTTTAATTATTTACCTATGAAATTGCCGTTTTTAGTGGCTAGTGCAAAGATCGATGTCTGTCATAATTTCAATTGAATTAAATAAAAAATCAGTTGTTCATTTTGTTTCGCCATTCGAATTTTTTATCGCTTTTTCGGTAACCATGAAAGGTCGGAATTGCACGTTATTTTCGAATTCGCAACAAACAGCACAGACGACACGCAATACCAAAGACGTGAAAGGACAAGTACCGCAAGTGAGCGCATGGATGTTTTACAAAGGTCCTCGTGCCCGGGTAAAGTCTAAGAGTAAAAAGAATAATTGAAGCTATAGTGGAAGCAAATTCATCACAAACCATATCGAAATAAGCAGCGTCCTTCGACGTAAGTAACAAGACGATTTCATTTATTTAAGGTAAATTGGGAAGATGCCTCACTGAAGAACAGAGCCACGGCAAAGTTAACAAAGCACACAAATGAGGGAATTCTGAATTGGATGGCCACTTGTGCTAAAAAGTGGATCCAGCATGACAATCGAATGTATCTGTCGCACAGATTGGAGACAGGGGAGGTAGCCCGATTAATCCCAAACGCCGGCAATATCAAAATTGACTCAATAAAAGCTTATGAAAGAATTGTATACCTGTGCGGGCATTCATCATTACAGCTTCTTGAGACATAGCAGAACAATTACTTCAGAAATGTGCTAAGAAAAGTAGCAGATAAAATTATCTCACTGTATGATCTCACTATCAAATAACCGAGACTTATCAATTGTTTTTGTTTATCGATTAAGAGTTTATCGATTCAAGTCTTCAGCATTTCTATAACAGAGAATTGTTCGTAATATGCAATTCGATTAATCAACTATACAGGTTCTTCTGAAACTCTGTTTATTTTTGCTATACAAAACGGCAATTTCATAGATAAAGATATTTTGACCCTGTTAATTTGTTCATATATATATATTTTTATTTTGTACTACAATGAATATTTTAGATTAAAACAGGAATCAATAAATCAATTCGATAAACGTGTGCTACGTGTACCGAAGTCATCCACAACAATTACGGCAAAAGTTTGATACCTAAACGGTATATCCGTGTCCCGCCGTCGAATGAATATTTCATCTCTCTGCAACAGAGACGCGTTTTAACTACCGCCGTATTCTACAAGAAAGTCGGCGGTAAATGTTACATTGGATAGTGGAGTTATTCCTGATAATCCTACTAATATTATAAATGCGAAAGTTTGTATGTATGGATGGATGTTTGTTGCTCTTGCACGCTTAAACGGCTGAACGGATTTGAATGAAATTTGGCACGTTGATAGTTTATGATCTGGATTAACACATAGGCTACGTTATTTGACTCCACGCGGGCGGAGCCGCGGGCAGCAGCTAGTAAATTATAGTTTTAGTTTTATGTTCATATCCATGTAATAAAACTTATTTATGTATCTTTATAGTTGTTGTGCCACAAGTTGCCAGAAAATCTCTAAATACTTAAATTTGCAAAAATTCACGTCCCCGCCACGGTGGTACTCGATCTCACAACTGATCGAGAGATGAATAGGGGAAGAGGTGAATTATTCCATTTGAAAATACTTCCAAAGCTTATCAGATAACGGTAAAACTAAATAAGTTTAATAACTGAATTACATTATTTGGAGAAATTTAAAATACAAATGTGTAAACCTAAGGGTGGCTTGTATCAAGTTTCATTTAAATTTAACTAAATACGTTTAAATCGTTAAATGTGTTTAACATGATTGTGTTTAGTGACTTCTTGCACGAAGCTGTTTTGAAAATCATTAAACTAAACTTGTTTATTGTGGCGATCAAACAGTTCTCCTACGTTTCGCGATGCATAAGTACCACGATTGACGCCATTTTTGAACAAAATATTTCTTTACCTCTACTCAAGTATGTAATGTAAAGTGACATACGTCGGATATATAACCGGGGTATATAACCTCCATTTTATTAGCTTGTTTCTTGATTTTGTTGCGTTATGCTTCTGAGCTTGTGATGGAACAAATTGAATGTTTTATCACTCGGGGTCTGAAATAAATTGGTTGTTATATTAATTCACTTTATTGCAACACGTCTGCTTATGAACTCATTTATTTCTTCATCGTCATCCGGATTAAAACCCCAAATATCAATTATTGTAACAAATTCAAAACAATATTTCATACACATAAACATAACCTCTTATGTTATGATTATATTAAGGTTATGTTTATATGGCGCTAGACGTATTTAGCTCAGCGATGTATAAAAAGGTAGACACGTTATACACCAACATTATTGTATTTTAAAATGGCGCAAGTAGTAAGTATTATATCTACGTACAGTTATTTATTGTGGCACTTTACTCTAACAAAGAGAAATGATAGGGCATACCTGTCGTTGGAAAGAGTTTTTTTGTACCACTAAGGGGGCAAACAAGCATACGGCCTGCCTGATAGTAAGCAGTTACCGTAGCCTATGGACATTTGCAACACCAAGGGTTGTCACTATTGCGTTTATACTTTATGGCTAAGTACGTATAGCCGTGACGCGAGAGCGTGGCCAACTGAATGCGAATTGGGTAATTACCTTACTTTCGTATTGTCATTCTAAAGCATGTACGACATATCTATAACAACATATTAGATTTAGCTCTGCTAAATAGTCGATATTAGTTTATGTTTAATTTATTATTATTATGTTTAATTTTGACAGCTTCCTAAACAGGTTTAGCAACCATTGGATGTTTAATTTTGACAGCTCCCTAAACAGGTTCAGCAACCTATTTAAAATGGGGCAAGACATTGTAATGACTTAAACGTGAATTAAATTTTAAATTGCATTGAAGTATTATTTAGTGATATGGTACAAGCCGCTCTAAAAGTAATTGAACTAAACTAAAATTAAATAAATACACAATAAAACTAAAAGTAAAGTACATTTAACGTTTTATTCTATGTAATAAACCTAAAAATGATAACCTAGAATAAATCTAAAAAAGTGTGGCTCCGCGCCATTTACCAACGATACTGCTCAATCACAATACTAATACGTTGAGCGAGAAAACTACCAGCTCTTCGGTCGTCAGTGAACCGATCAGACGTCTCGCTAGTTCTTTAAAAAATGAATGCGCACGTGAGCCTCACGGACCAAGGGTCTCCTCTCTGAAAACAACAACGTTGTAGTCGGAGCCAAGACTACATATTTATTGATTTTCAAAAGTTCGACCGCCTCAGCCGCCCCATCTCCCTCGATGGTAGTGTTATGGAGTTGAGAAGAGGCCAGTGTACTGAACCTCTGTAAATCAGTTCAATAAAATATGTACAGAATTCAAAATTTTTTCTCGTGGTTATAGATAGATTCTACCAAATGTGTTGCAATTACCAATTTTACTAAGTTTGGCTATAACTAATTATGACTGATTTGTTTATATCGCGTTGTTGAGATTTTATTAGCAATGGTTACCGTAATCCGAAACTCCAATATTACGATTGTATAAATCTTTCATAATTTACAGATGCATCTGAAATTCCCTCGAAGAGTTTTCGGAGATCTCCAGAACATAACCTGAAGCTAGGTGAGTTGCCGAATCCAATCATACCTGTTTCTATTTTGTGGTATGTTCTTGTCCATTCGTAACCAATAACATAGTGGATAGCCATTATGTTAGTAGTTATGAATTATTTAATTAGGTATTGACCTGACAGATGCCTATCGTTTTCAGATGATTACAAGGCGAGCACTTCAAACAGTAACAGTGAGTATTGTTGGTACTTTGTTACTATTAGCATAGAGTTGATATCGTCCTATTTATATTGAATGTGAACAGTTACAGGTTGGAAAGCTGATTTCGGAAATGAAACTCCAGCGCTGTATGTTAATGTACCACCGCCAGTTCTCATGGCCCATCTACCATTCGGTGGGGTAGATTTCGTGCCGACATTTGAGCAGGTGCCGCAGGAGCAGTTGTACCAACCCCCTACACCTGCCTTCAGTAATCACTTAGTGCTACCGCCCGTGAACGACGGAACATTCCATTTGTATCTATGCAAGGATGATTTCAGGGCATTTAACGAAAATGAAATGCAAGAGCTGAAAAAATATTTAGTGTCCGAGATATTCCAAGCTACAGAATCCTCCAATCATGCTCCTAGTTTCATTTTCAAAGGGTTACAGACACCGTTCCGCTACGAGTTGGTGACCGACGACCCCGAGTCCAGGGATTGGCTTATCAATTTAGATTTCAGAAATTTCATCTTTTTCAACGTTATCGTATATGCCAACGATGAGTTGTGGTACGAACGAGCCGCTATTTGGTTGCCGGGTCATTCCAAGTGTCGAAACATCGACCCTCTTACTAAACTGAGGCTGCAGAACCAACATTTGAAACAAATCGAGATGGATAAGTGGAAGTTTGTGAAAAAAATCGTGACCAAGAAAGGGACCCGGATGTATGTGGATTTGCCGCCGTCGTCTGCGCGCTCGCTCGAGGGCGTCAAGACGCTCAGCTACGAGTTGCAGCAAGTCAATTTTTTCCTTAGGGCTCTCGCTGTGGACAAGGACGCGTTCGACGCCGGACTCAATGAAGCATCCCTCGATCCATCCTCACTTATGTCAGCGGTACAAAGTTCTATTATGCCTACACTTAAAGAGAAAGAAGATAAGCGCACAGTCCTGATAACTCTCAAATCGAAATCTTTGTCGGTGGTCGAGGCGCGAAAGATTAAGGAAATTATAATTTATTTGTTGTTCAAATATCTCAAAGCGGGCGGCAAGAGCAAGACCGACTTCGTGAAGTTCGGTTACATCACGCCCTGTTACTTCGGGATCATTCCAGCTAACAACGAGTCGATGAAATGGTTGATGACGTTAGACATGGGCAAGTTAAATAAACAGCCCATTGTTGTCGTCGGCAGTCAGGAAAAGAGCAAGTATTTTAAAATGTCTGCGCAGATACCACACCATTGTGCGCACATAAACACTACTATGTGCTTACAAACTATACTTCAGTACATAAAAGTGGCCAATAAGGGTGTAAAAGGTATCAATTTCGTAATGTGGAACGGTACAGAAGTAAAGAAAATAAAAGATGATACTGTTATCTACTTGGAAATTGACGTAGAATCAATAATCACACTGGCCGGGATGAATTTCCTTTTGGATTATATAGAGGTAGATAGTGGCACCGAAATGAGCACCATTCGCTTCGTGCCACACCAATTGAGTCTAAAAGAGATGATGGAAAAGGTCAATGAATATAATGCCGAGCAGACCGACAGTCATGTGGTTGCAGACATGGACATAGCTTCCTCGGAGTCGGAGGACATTATTTTTATGGGCGAAGTCGACGATAACCGTTGTTAAATAAAAATATAAAGGCGGTTGAGTCAACATAATATGTCGAGTTTATATTGTGAACTAATCTTAATAAAACTATGTAGCTTGAATTGTTTTACTTTATTCTCAGACGTTTACGATGATTTCTCGTTTCAGGATAATTTTAACATATCTGTCTGATAATAATCCGCTTATTCAGCACTATAATAAAATAAGAGACTTTGACTTAGAAATGTTATTATGTTTCCGATCACAACTTTGTTGCACATTTAAAGTAAATTAAAATGTCGTATCATTTTTATACATTTCAATTATATACGCTAGATAAAATCAAAATAATTTTTTGGACAAATCCATGTTAGTTTGAAACGTTCTATTGTCATTTCGGTGACGTGTGTTGAATACATTTATTATATACTGATTGGACAAAAATCGAAAAACTACAAAGTAAGTAGTATGTAATTCCTTTCTTTCAGCTAGGGTATACATTTATTAATATTACAAAAATATTTCTTGCTACTAATTCCAACTACACAGAATCACTTTGAATCATGAAAATCAGGTGAAAAATAAGTTTCTTTAATTAATTTCAAGCTCCAAGTTTGGGTTTTGTTGAATGAGTTTCAGTATCGGAAGACTACTCCCAGAATGTTGAAATCCAGCGTTGGAACGGAGACGAGAGCCTCATCGGAGGTTTCATAATTGACACCTTATCATGATTAGAAACATTGCATCCCCAGCCGAAGCGCCGCAATGTCAGGTAATAGTCATAAAGTACCTACTGTCTGCTTTACAGGACTGTGTATCGGGCCGTAAGCTGGTATGGTATGGTATGTTGCGGAAAAACGAATCAATAATTTTCATGAGATTGGTAAGGTCAGTTAACATGCGCTCTGAAGGGATATATTTTTATTTTACTCCGTTATGGGCATTGTTAAGTAGCACACCGGCCGCCATCGCGTCTCCTAGTAAAGTTTAAATTCGTGCAACTACGTTTGTACCTATTCACACGTCGTCGAAAACTGAATAATGTATTTTGAATTAACTCCGAATGACAAGACGTTTTTATTGTAGCTCTAACACGAGCGTACGCTATGAATAGCTAAAGACTGCTGTTGATCTCCTCTAATTCAAAACAATAAATCCACGTTTCGTCACCTCCGACAATGTCGTAGCCAACATTGCAGTGACTGGTTGTACTTTAAAAATATCTTCGTTCACCGTACTCGCGTTACTTTGGGAGAAATCCAATGCCAAGGGAGCCTCCTAACTTTTAAGTCCTCAAAGCGCGACGTAGGTATGCTTCGGTTTCCTTCAACTGGCGATGGCTTTAGTGAAGGGCTAACTTCAACTAATAGTCGAAGTTAGCCCTTCACTAAAGCCATCTCTCAGAGATAAAGGATTTGTCGCCAATTTATTAAAGAAGAACCAAACACGATTTTGTGTTAAAAATATATCAAATGCCAACAGTAACCGAGCGCAAACTCAGTGTAGCATGTCTATTGTAGCCTAAAGTAAGTAAGAATAGTGATGTTAATCAGTATAACATCATCATTTTAACCAAAGGACGTCATCTGCTGAACATGCTTATGTTTACATCGGCTTCCTGCCGATCATCTTTGTGCCAGCGGCAGGTAACATAAACTATATTTTTTTCAGGATTGCCAAAATAGCAGTTAACAATGCAGTTTAAAAACGGTGCTGAGGTAACATATGTCTATAGGGTGACCAAGCGTCCCGCTTTTCACTTTTGTCCGGATTTTGTATAAATCGCATGCAGCATTTGTGCCATGCAGGCACGTCTATATCACTTCATTTTAATACTTTTCAGGGCAGCGTACACTCCGGGGCGATAAGTAATTATAAAAGTCATTCACGCACACATAGTAGCATTCGCTTCTGATGAACCTTTATAGATTTTTAAAGCAATGTCAGTTTATTTTTTGTTTTTTTTTTCCTCGAGGTGACAGGCAAAGGGATCTAGCCCATACAGCCAAGTCTTCCATTTAGAACCATTTGAAAATCTTAATTCTATGTTCCAGCTTCAGGAACTGTCCTGTAAAAATACTTGGGAAGGGTACCTAGACCCAATCAACCCAGTTTAAATACCACCCGTAAAACGATAGTGATTTTTACAAGGTTTTCTTGATGAACTTATTCACGTCTTCCAAAAAGTGCATAAATGTGTTATAATTGAGTTTTTTCATTACTGTATAATTTCACTACACTTATGTTACAAAATACTATCGAAATTGTCACATAAAACTAATTTTATACTGAATTGTAAAAACTTCAAGTATAACAACAATGTCACTCGCCAAAAGCGCGGGAAGAAGTCGCAATGTCAGTTTATTCGTTCCAAAGATAATCTTCAGCCTTTAGGCTAATAATTGCCAAGAAATAATTCTTCTTTTATAAAGTGCGTCGTGTTTTGCGTGACAAGCATGAACCTAATATGACTGGTATAACTTATGTTATTATTATTTATATTTTAGTAATTATTATATATATATTAATTTAAATCAAAATAAATTAATAAATTATTTGGCCAAATCAATTTGGAATTAGGAAAATTTTTCGTACATAACTACCAAATAAAATAAAATTAAAAGTGACTTAACTATTTTTAGATGTACGGTGCAAATGTACATTTGCATGCTAATGCAAATTTATATTAATTGTGTCTGAAAGCGAATCTAAAGAATAAATACATGTAACTTGCTAATCTGTCTCTCTATATAAATTCGTACATTTCTTTATCGTTCCTGATAGGTTTTGGTTAAAACAGGTATCGCTCCTTTCTTTTATCTATACTCTTTGAAGCAGACAAATTATTGACTTACCTGGTTTTCTCTTGGCCTGCATAACTACTTGAAGCTACGTCTTGCACACAGCCTAGCCACTAATCACCTTGCCTAGAGTCTCCTACGCCCTCTGCTTTGCCGCACCACACAACATTAAATGATCGCTTTTCGTTCGCATTATTCAATTTGACAATAATGATATGACCCTGCTGTATTCACTTCGAAATATATTGGCATATAAGTATATATATATCTGTATATAATATAATTCTACTGTACGTGTATGTGACTGAACTCCTCCTAAACAACTGTACCGATTGAAATTTTTTGTGTGTGTTCAAGGGGATTCGAGAATGGTTTAGATTCACAATTGCACCCGGTAGGTGGCGCTGCGATCGGATTACAGGTCTTGTTGTTTTTTATTTTCGGGCAGAGCAACGTCTGTCGGGTTCGCTAGTATAAGCATAATATATAAGTGGCATATTCGTTTCGGGCAAAATTGCTATTCCTACAGAATGCTCTAACCTGCCATTTTATTATATGTTAGGATACTAAGTGTTCGGGCTATCAAATTTGAATATACTTATTGGAATATATTTGTAAAATTCAACCCAGAATACTTTACATTGAGAACGTCATAAAAATATAATATGTTCATTTGTATCACGGACGCTTTGTGATCAAATCCAGTTTGTAAATTAAGTGGTATATAATTACCACAGTTAAAAAATTCATAAACTGATCTTTAAATAATGTCTATAAACATTGAATGACTTTATAACAGACAATGATGTCGTAACTAGTTACCTTCGCCAGTTTAAAAAAGTTCGATTTAATTTCCTTATAATTTTCATTGTTAATTGTGATTGGTATCATTTTATGTTTATTCGACGTATGCAACTTACGTATAGTCTCTCCCAATTGATGGCGTCGAGGCCGACACAAAAGGGAAATATGAAGAAACACAAATTAATTAAGTTTTTAAATTGACCGATTAACTGGTTTAGAAATTTGAGAGAATCTTATTTTTGTCTAGTTATATCTTTACTCCGTAGTAGTAGTCCGGGGTAGGTAGGGAGAACCGAGCGCCGTTTGACTGAAACATTGACAGAAAAAGAAATGATATTACTTACGTTTATTTTAAATTGATATTATTTCAGGAGCGCGTCCCGTTGCTGGCTCGTTGAAACGAAGGGCGACGGAACCATTGCGGAAACCAGGTCCGGTGAAGAAAGCACAACCGGTTATCCAAGCTCAGCGCGCGCTCTCTCCAGGTGGATTTTTTATAGTCAATATGACATTTATTATGCTATGGCAATCTTGCGGTAATGTATCTTACTTTCGAAAAATTTCTGTTCGAATTTCAATTGTTCGAAAACGGTATGACCAAGTTTTAAATGCCAGATAGCTTTTTTTTTTACATATTTTGTGTTTATAGAAACTTAATTTATATATGATTCGTTTTCTAGAAAAACCGGTGTCCGATTATCAAAACTTGTAATTTTCCTTTGACAGATGTTTTGTAACTAGCACCAAAATATATAATTATACACACATCAAAAGTGTCTAGGGATCAACATATATTTTTGCAATAACTTTTCTCCTGATTGATATTAATTAAAATTTTCTTTAAGGATTCATCAAATAAAGTGTTTTCGTTTGTCTACAGTAACGATAAACCAAGTCACCTTTGCATTAATAAAGAAATTTGCCATTTTCATAATAAAGGGATTTTTGACATTTGAACCACTAACATTAAAGTTCGAAAAAAAGACTGAAATAACAGTTTTCTTTAAAATTTTATTGGGTAACTTAAACAATTAATAATCCGTGTTTCTACCGCGAACACTAACAACACAAGAACATCGGTTTGGCATACTCAAAATGAGTTCATCCAAATCACGCTGTGGAATGGCCGCCCATGTTCGTTGCAACAACAAAAAAAGGTCTTCTTGCGACTGGATACCCTCCATATTCGGCAGAGCTCTTCTCTGTAGCATATCCCATGCATGCTCAATCGGGTTCAAGTCTGGCGACTGAGCAGGCCAGGGCATGACATTGATGTTAGCTGCGGCGAGAGTCTGTCTTACAACTCTTGCGGTGTGCGGTCGTGCATTATCATGCATTAACTGAAATAAGGGACCGATTTGCACTTGTAGAGAGATTTGTACTGTATGTCTCAGCATAAATTTGAGCGTTGAGGTTGCCTCTGATCCAAATCAACTCAGTTCTTCCGCCGATCCAAATACCCGCCCATATCATGATGGTTCCACCACTATAAGGATGGACTTCCTGGCAGGATTTTAATCGCTGTTGGCGTCCAGGGGTTCTCCAGTGTCGTATACGTTTATATATTTTATATATTTTCTTATTACAAAGCCACATCTCAATCTCAAGAAATCCGCATAAAAATGCTTGATCCCTAGACACTTTTGATGTGTGTATTTGGGTGGTTTGGAATTAGTAGTAGTCAGACATTGCTAGGTTGGGTAAAGTTAGACTTGTGACCTTCAAAAGCGAACGAGCGAGGCTCATCTTTTAAACTACATATTACGTTTAGCTGCGGTTAAACGTCAAGATAGAATCCAAAACATGTAGCATTCGAAAAAAAATAACAACCGTAAATCGGAATTTTATCAATCTGGCCTATGGTTTCTCGCAACTGGTTCATTCTCCCACGAGAATACCAGATGTAGAGGACCATGCACGTTCTCTACTGGACCTTTTGCTGTCCACACGTCTGGATGAGTACAACATCTCAGTGGATGCGTCGCTTAGCTCATCAGATCACTGTCTCATCCGGACTCAAGTGCTTCGCACCATACTCGACCCACCTCGGCCTGCCGGATGTCGTCGCGTATGGCATTATAGGTCGGTACACTGTGATGGATTGCGTGAATTCTACGCATCGTATCCGTGGAGGCAGCTGTGCTTCGAATCAGAAGACATTGATTCCTGCGCAACCGCAGTAGTTGCGGCGACATTGGATGGCATGGCATGGAATGCTACATTCCTAATCGCCTTGTAGCTACTGCGGGAGCTAAAAAGCGGCCGTGGTTTAATCGGCATTGTAAGGAAACCAATCTTCTTAAGCAGGCTGCCTACAATGCTTGGAGCACGGCACGTGCTAATGGGGATCCTAATGTTTCTGTTTTGAAGCGCTAACTGAATGCTGCTCAAGGTCTAACTGAATGCTGCTTAAGTAAAAGGGTGGTTGCTAGAGCAAAATTCGATTTCGTCGGCAGAGTTGGCGAGCGGCTTGCGAGCTTTCCTTCTGGGAGCCGTGCTTTCTGGTCGCTGGCTAAAGCTGCCGAGGGAAATTTCTGTCAACCGTCCATGCCACATGCCACCACTGCAAAAAACCGGATGGCAGTTTGGCCCATAGAGCCAAGGAGAAAGCCGATTTACTCGGTAATCTCTTTGCGTCTAAACGAATCTGAATGACGGGAGAGCTGTACCACCTAGCATCCCGTGGTACGGTAGTTAAGCTGATATCCAGCGAGATGTCCGGCGTGCATTACTCTCTCTCGACATTCATACACGGTCGCACAACTGGTGATCTTCTAGTGTATCTTACACACCGCTGGGCTTTGGTTTTTGGCTATCAAAGAAAACTCCATTTGCTGTGGTTCCTATATTCCAGAACACACTCCCTTACCGTTACCAACAGTATTAGGATGCTTGGCGTCGAGATCTCCAGCGAAGTGCAATATCGAAGTCACATGGAGGAGAAGATCAAGCTGGCGTCCAAAAAACTTAGTGTGCTCAACAGAGCAAAGCAGTACTTCAGCGCGGGGCAAAGACTTATATTATATAAGTCTCAAGTCAGACCGCACATGGAGTACTGCAGTCAACTTTGGGCGGTAGAACCTGGATACCAGCTTGGACCGTGTGATTCGATCCAGAGATTAGCTGTGAGAATTGACGACAATCTTAAGCTTACACCCGGTATTGAAGCCTTAAGTTTAAGGAGAGATTTTGCCTCCCTTTGTATGTTCTACCGATTGTACGAGGGTCATTTGAAAAGTTCTTAGCCTAACATGGTTAAAGTCATTGGTTTTTTTTATAACTACCCTCTGTTTGTAGTTAAATTATTTAGCAACAAGTATGCACAGTTTAGTTTATTCACAGTAATTCATTGTTCGTTTACACGTGATACCGTAAGTCAAGTCAGAGCTATTTTTGAAAATGGATAAAATTGAACATCGTGCAGTGATAAAATACCTGAATTTGAAAGGTTTAACTCCAAAAGCTATACATGTCTGCTACTTTGGGTGAGTCCGCTCCTTCGTATGCGACTGTTAAAAACTGGGTGGCAGAGTTTAAACGTGGTCGTGAGACCATTCAAGATGAGCCCCGTAGTGGCCGGCCTTCGATTGCTTCCACTGATCAAAACAAAGAAAAAATCTGTGATTTAATTTTATCTGATCGAAGATTGACTCTCGAGGAGATAGCTAAGACTGTAGGCATCTCATCTGAGTGAACACATCATATAATTACTACTGAACTTGGATTCTCTAAGGTGTCTGCGCGGTGGGTACCGCGACTGCTTTCAGTGGAATAAAAACGCAACCGACTCACAACTTCTTGCGACTGTTTAGAGTTATATGAAGCTGACCCAATAGAATTTGTTGAAAGATTTATAACCATGGATGAAACCTGGGTTCATCACAATACACCCGAGACAAAAGAACAGTCGAAACAATGGAAAAGAGCAGGATCGCCCACCCTAAAGAAGGCAAAGGTGGTTTTATCGGCGGGCAAAGTCATGGCATCCGTTTTTTGGGATGCAAAGGGTATAATTCTCGTGGATTATTTAAAAAAGGGTGAAACAATAAACTCCGATTACTATTGCAACCTGTTGCGTCGTTTGAGAGAAGAAATCAAAGAAAAACGTCCAGGTTTATTGAGAAGAAAAGTTTCATCAGGACAATGCGCGCGTTCACACCCCTGTGCAATCCATGGCAGAAATCCATCAATGTGGCTTCGAATTGTTACCTCATCCCCCATATTCACCGGATTTAGCACCGTCCGACTTTTATCTGTTCCCAAAGCTGAAAAAATTTTTAGGTGGTAAATATTTTTTTACAAATGAAGAGGTCATAGCCGCCGTGGACGCTTATTTTGAGGAGTTAGACGAAGATTTTTTTAAAACGGGTATCGAAGCCTTACCGGGTCGATGGAAAAAGTGTTTTGAGCTCGGAGGAGAGTATGTTGAAAAATAAAAATAAACTCAAAATCGTGTGGTTTCATTAAGTATGTTAGGCTAAGAACTTTTCAAATGACCCTCGTACAACGGGGGGTGTTCTGTAGAATTGTTCGAAATGATGTCGACAGCTACTTTTTATAACCGCACCGCTCGTGGACGACGAGGAGTTCACCCTTACACGCTGTGACCCGATTTGCACTTGCATACGTTTCACACTGCACTTGCACGGTTTCAAACAAACTGCAGCGCTCTTAGATGCTTAAATAGATTCTAATGCTATTTTAAGACAACCAAATTGCTTGTTATATCCTTGAGTTGAGAGCTCGTTGGCATTCTAACCGAACACGCAGGTTAACCAACGTCCACCGGAGGCTGTTTCTCCGTGCTTCGGAGGGCACGTTAAGCCGTCCATCCCGGCTGTTGTTGATAGATGACAGTCGTTAAGCTAAGTCGGTGGTCCTCGGGCGGCTTGAAAACACTGGCCACCGCCAATCCGCAATTGAGCAGTGTGATGGAGTATGCTCTAAACCCCTTCGGTTGAAGGGAGACCCGTATCCCTGCAGTGGGATGAGTATGTCCTTGCTCGGGATCAATCTCACACGCAAAATGATCACGAACTGTGCGGTTTCATGTAGATTTTTTCCACGACTACTTAATTATGAAGTGATTTTTTGTTCAAAAGGTTGTAAGTGAGCATGTAGATCACTTGTAAGTGATCACCGCCGGCCATAATCAACAGTAACACCAAGACTTTAATTGCTTATCTTTTAAGGGAAACGTAGACTTCTTGAAGACTCTTATATGATTTTGTTTGGAACCACTATTGAGGAAAATTTGAGTAGGTACACAATTTCACTGTACCAGGAAAAAATGTCTTGAAAAGTGTCGTTTTGAATGAACTTTTAATTTATGGCAAGTGGTGCCTACTTTACTATAATCTTGGTAGGGTGGAGATAATATTATTATGAAACAGAGATGCAGCTGGACTAGACACAGACGCCAAAACAGTAATTTAATGTTTTTGTCGGTTTTGCTTTGTGCACACATCATGTAAAAACAATGACTTAGATTTTAATGAAATTATACATACACAGCTAAAATCGCGGTTCAACATTAAAACTACGTATTTCTAATAATATTCGTGGTAACTCAAAACTCTAGTAAGCCGCGGGCAACTGTTTGTTACAATAATTGCTATCATTTGCAGTCGTGTTTTATCAGAAGGTGATGTCAGGAGCCTTAGGAACCGGCGAGCGTGCATGAAAAGAGCTATGAATGTGAAAGAAGCGAGTGAAGTATGTAAGGTTCTCTCTGCCTACCCCGCAAGGGACTTGGCGTGAATATATCATGCATACATATACATTTACAAGTAAATCTTTTATATCGTCTTCGAATACTTCACAACTCTATTCGACGTTTCACAAATTATGCTTGTAATGAGATACAAAGAACTATCAATTTGTAATAATAAAATTGAGACATACATTAAGTGTCGTGTTATATTATACAGGGCTCCCAGCGGTGGAACTGGAGAGTCCGCCGTCGCGTGCAGGCCCTCCGCCCGGCCATTGCGAGCTCAACCCGTTCATGACACGAGCGCTCAAAGCGGAGTTACAGGACATTATGATTAAGGTAAGGAGCATGGTCACAAAACTCACGCATGTGGCGTTTACGCATTTCCTAATCATAAGTCAATGTAGGAGCCGAAGAAGACTCTCCTTTGTATGACCAAGGAGCCCTAGGAACCGGTGAGCGTGCATGAAAAGAACCGCATGTTATGGCGCTCGGTTCTCTCTGCTCAAACAGCAATGGACCTTGAGATGTACATACATCTCAATGTACTCTTTGTTATTTAACACTTCTATTATTAAAATTATGATGATTCGTAATACAGATATTGTATCTGGTTTGGAAGTTATTGTTTTGATTTATAGTGATTTTCAACTTGCGGTTTGAAGTGACTTACTTCGGTCGCTCTACATCTCATCATTTCAGCCGAAGGAGATCCGCTGCTGAATGTAGGTCTCCCCATTAGGCTTCCACAACGATCGGTCCTATGTCTCTCGGGTGGGTAGTGCTATGCTGCGTTCTCCACAGCTTTGCAACTCGTGTACAAAAGGATGATTAGCGTAACTTTTTTTAGCGCTGTAGGGCAAATTGGGCCGTATCGAAATAAAAATGAATCATCCATGGTTTTCTAGAATTTAAGAGGTTTTATTTCCTTCCCACGGGTTTTCACTTAATTTCATAGGGCTTTGTAATATAATTCTTTACACCTATTCCAATACATTAGTGTTGGAATTATATTCTTAATTCACGACAGTATCCCCAGATTGGTTGGATCTTGACGACCAATTGTGTACTTTTACACTTTTTTTTTTATACAACGTCGGGAGGGATAAAATCAAACGGCTCACCTGATGAAAAGCGGTTACCGTAGCCTATAAACGCTTGCAACATATAAAGCAACACTAGCGCGATGCCACCTCTGCTGTTAACACAAATACCCCTTAAGAGCTTACTGGTGACCTCACTCGCAGGAACGCAGCAACCCTCCAGGGAGTTGCTATTTGGCTGCGGTTTTCTGTGAGGTGGAGGTACTTCCCCAGACGGGTTGCTTTGATGAGCCCTACCTCTCTTTAAACGTACACTATAACCGAGGTTCATGGAATTGAACCACATTTTAAACAAATTATAGTAGTGGTTACTAAATATTACACACAACTTTCACATTGAAATTGAATTGTCGTTGGTATTAGCGTCAAGAGTAACCTTTCTGACGTGCTATTGCGTAAAGATTTAGATCGATCATCTGTTTTCTTCTTAGCGATATTCTATTTCCCAATCTTTTATGATTTGTGGGGTCCGCTAAACTTAATGATTTGGCGAAGATACTGATTTTTACATGGAGTGATTGCCGTCAGACCTCCACAGCCCAGAGGGAAAACCAGATGATTATTAGGTAAGGTCACACGTCTTTCGAAATTTCCTCACGATGTTTTTCCCTTCGCCACCGAGCAAGCGATAATTACAAATATGTTCATAAATCCGAAAACACAAAATTAGTGGTACATACGTGCCAGGGATTGGAACCAGGGACCTGTTAGTCACTAGGCCGTTTCTTTATCCACTGGGTTATCACTGCTCAAAACTTTGGATAATAATGATCTTTCTCCTTTATTGTAGCTAATCCATGTTTTTTCCATTTGTGAATATATATGTATAAAATTATAAATTAAATGTAGTGTTTAGCTCATAGAGGTCTCTCATACATCTAGTTTATACAGCGTCGTTATGCAAACAAGAATACGGTCCACCTGACGTGAAATGATCCTGTACTGACCTTAAAATTTTACAACAGAACTATAATGATTGGTCAGAGGAATCAAAATACAATTAAATCGAAACAATAACTTCGTTTCCGAACTAAACTATTTCTGTATAGTCAGTGCGTGTTCGATATGACAGGTGTGGCAAGCGCTGCCGGACAATCCCAATACGGACGCAGAGAAGTACGCAGCAGAGAAGTTGAAGGCTGACACCGGAGACGACATCGTAAACGTGAGAATTATTGATTTTATTCGTACTAACATTGGCGAGTTATTTATAAATTTAAGAAAATCGCGTGCGCTGTATTAGCAGCCGCAGTACGTGAAAAGTTGTGCTGGAGAATGTAATCTGACGCGTTGCTCCGTTTCGATACGACCGCGTTCCGCTGAGGTCAAAATGGATTGTGGAGAATCAACATCTCTCTCTCTCTCTCTCTCTCTCTTGCTGCCCGAGCTCATGCATGACATTTTTGGATGTTACGTATCGCAGGCGATGGCACGATACTCGAGTCAAATTAATATATAATATCACCGTTTTTTCAACTTTTAAAGGCTGTGTTAGTTGTATATATTACTTCTACTGTAAATCCATGAGCTCTGTCAAACGCAATGCGGCCACACCCGCTTGAATTGATATATATTTTGAGCTATGAACTATGAATGTCACAGAAGCGAGTAAAATATGTAAGTACCGCGTCTTATGGCGCTCGGTTCGCTCTGCCTACCCCGCAAGGGACTTGGCGTGAAGATATACATACATACATACATTAATCACTATATATTTGTCGTGGTCTGGTATATATAAATAGATACGTGTAAGTAGGTATGTATTTACAAAAAAGATATTAACGTATTTTGATCATTTGTATAGTACCCATAGTATAAGATTTGCTTAGTGCAGGGCGCTGTATATTTTTTCAATTCAAGTGAAATAAGCGAACTTGTCACAATATATTTTGTTATCTATGCGAAATTAATGACGTTTGACGTCAAAATGTGATACCTATAGATTTACATATGTTTTTTTCTATACCTCTGTGGAAGTTACAATGTGGGTTCAATCATGTGTGAATGAGGTCACCAGAAGCTCCCAAGGAGTTGCTGTATTAACAGCAAAGGTGGCATCGCGCGATTAATAAATACTCTATGTATTGCAAGCGTTCTTGATATACGGTAATTGCTTTACATACAGGTGTGCAGTATGTTTTACAATACAACATATACAAGCATGTGCTTGTATGCGTCCATTGTATAAAAAAAAACAATTAGAGAAGTATTCTAGTTTCTTAGGGTTCCCTACCTCAAAGGAAAACTGAACCCTTATAGGATCACTATGTCGTCCGTCTATCCCTCAAGACCCTTTTTTGTGAGGTGGAGGTACTTCCCCAGACGTGCTTTGATACGCCCTACCTATCTAGTTGTAATATATATGAGAAAAATCTCCATGTTTCCTGATCTAAATTACAAAATATTAATTCTAAACAGAACGATTTTAGTATATTGATATGAAACTGAGGAACATTAAAATCTGTCCAACTTAAAAAATAACCCTCCATGTGGGGTGGCAACACTGACTAAATATCATTCTAAATTTATTTGGATACACTAAAATATGAAACCAAAGTGTTCGAAACACTTGCATAATTAACGAAACCAATCTTAACATATATTTTTATTTTTTATTTTCAGGTATTGGGGTTAAACGTGGCAAAGCGTTTGTTGAATATATTCAATCCTTTAAATGTTAGAGTGAGTATTATAATAGATGCCTCATTCACTCTCTGTCATGCAAAGTATTAATTCCAATGTTGAAATAGTTTAGTTACATACATATATTAATTTTAGAACACAATGGTCATATAATTTAAAAAATACTCATAGCCTACTGGGAGAAGAATCAGCCTGTTAACTAATGAACCCCGGTGTGGGCTTGTACTACTAAATTAATGTATTTGGAATTATATAATATGGATAAGTACAAATACACTTGTTCGACGGTGACGGACATACGCACGCCCAGGAAATTATATTGACGTGTCACCTTACCTAAAAAGGTATGGTTGTCCACCTGCGTCGTGGATGTGGATGTGACGGCAGTCGCTCTAAGTCAAAATCTGTGTATTTATCAAACACCTACCGTCAGGTAGCGGACACCGCCAATCCTAATAGACTAGGAAACGGTACAACGATTGTAAGAAGAAACTCTTATTATTTTAAATCAGCTACAACTTGTACATTGCTTTCTGTGGTACTAAAAGAGTAATTGATCATTCACACCAAAAAGGCCATATGTCGCTTATTTTAACCGCAGTCAAATAACAATCCCCTAGAGGGTTGTTGTGTCGTGCGTGTGAACGAGGTCACCCGTAAGCTCTCAAGGAGTTGCTGTTTTACAAGCAGAGGTGGCATCGCGCGAGTAATACTTAATGTATTGCAAGGGTTTATAGGCTAACGGTAACCGCTTTACATAAGATGGGCCGTATGCTTACATGCCTCCCGCCGTAGTATAAATATCTATATATATATATATTATGTACAGATACAATTCAGCAACATACCGCAAAGGGCACACTTGCGGACTTTCCTCAAGAAGTTCAGCTTCATCTCGTTCAAGCGCGTCGAGAGGACTACGAAGACTTTCGCAGCAACATTGAAGACGATACAGGACTTCGACCGGCTGTGCGGCGCTAGCGACTTGCATTGCGGTAAGACTACATGTTATAACACTGGCTCTGTATATACGGGGTTCAACCCTTTAAGGGACGTAGGGCGCATCAAAGTCGCCCGTCTGGGGAAGTACCTCCACCTCACACAAAACCGCAGCCAAATAACAACTCCCTAGAGGGTTGTTGTGTTCCTGCGTGTGAGTGAGGTCACCAGTAAGCAGAAGAGGAGACATCGCGCGATAATTAATATATCGCAAGCGTTAATAGGCTACGGTACCCGCTTTACATCAGGTGGACCGTATGCTTGTATGCCTCCCGACGTAGTATATATATATATATAAAAGCCCTATGTTACATGTGGTACTTCTTTGATATGCAAATATACATCGTCTCCAGAATCTGTTCAGACGTAAAACTAAAATCTTCACATCAATGCTTACAGTCCATGACCACTTATGATGCGTCCGCGTGATCCGAGATGGGCATTTCAGGATTTTTTTTATACCACTAAGGTAACAAACAAGCGTACGGCCTGCCTGATGGTAAGCAGTTACCATAGCCTATGGGCATTTTGCAACACCAGGGGTGTCACTCTTGCGTTGCCGATCCTGTAAGAACCTCTTCACGCCTTTCTTGAAGAACCCCATACTGTAGTCCCTTGGGAAAACCTCGGCAGGGAGCTCATTCCACAACATAATAGTTCTCGGTAGAAAACTTCTCGTGAAGCGCACAGTGCGCGACCATTGCGGTTCCAGTGTGGGAGGATGAACTCCCAGCCGCCGGCGAGCTGTGCGATTGTAAAATGAGGCTGTTGGTATAATGTCGAACAACTCCTCAGAACACAACCCATTATACAGCCGGTAGAACACGCAAGTATCCCTAGATCTACTCAAATGAATATTCTTAAAATTTCCTGTAACACTTTACAATGAGGAATATTCGGATTGCTCTAGTATTTTGCTAAAATTACCTTATACTCTGTGCTTGAGCAATTTGTCACTAGTGACTGAGTGACGCTACAACCACTATTTTGATCTTAAAGTGGAACAAATAACCTTACATTTAAATTCACAATATGGAATTTTGTGTTTGTAAACATTTAAGTTACGTCTGTCTGTCTATATCTTCAGGCCAAATCCCTTGTGGGGTAGGCAGAGAGCACTGAGCGCCATGACGCGGTCCTTTCACACTCCTTTTTTTCAAGTCATAGTTATTTTCTTACACCCTCGCCGGGTCTACAGGGTTCCTAATACCGTAGTTTCTTCAATATGATTATTATCCGATGTTTTTGAGCAGTGATAGTCCAGTGGATAGGGAACCGGCCTATTGAGCAGGTCCCCGATTCGAATCCTGGCATGTACTACAAAATTCTGGTTTTCGGATTTATCATATTTGTAATTATCACTTGCTAGGCGGTGATGGAAAACATCGCGAGAAAACTCGCAAAAAATTATATTTCGATAGACGTGTGACCTAACCTAGAAAAGGTCTGTATTTCCTTCTGGGTTGTGGAGGTCTGACGGCAATCGCTCCATGTCAAAATCGTAGCGGACCCACCAATCCTAATGAATTAGGAAACGGGATAACGCTAAGAAAAGAGGTTATTATCTGAAGTTAGACTTTTAAAATTGACCATCTCTATTTGCCAGAGGAAAAAAATACTATCATATATAGTTATAAATTAATGTATAAAACCAATATCATTTGTTTTCTTTTTCATGACAGGGTCCTCGAAATTGACAATATCACCAAGCTACAAATTCACACACTGCCCGTCTAAACTGAAACCTATTGAGAAAATCGAAAGTGGCAAAGAGAGATTCAAAAATCAGGAAACAAACGGCAAAAAAATAAAAACGCTTGACACTGCTGCAAATGACAGTATTAAAAGTAACATCAAAGAGGAGAATTTAAAACTTACGGAAACTACGGAATCAGTTGTGGGAGGCACTAAAACTAACATGAAAACTCAAAGCTCACAAGCGTTGCCACAGTCCAAACCTGTAGTAAAAAAACCGAACGTGAATTCAAAACAAAAAGCTGATAGCGAAACTAGAAATGTTTCTGTTAAACAAAATACACCATTCACCAACACTAAACCAGTAGTTCAGAATGTACAAACTCAACCTGCTGCAAAGGCTAACCCTCAACAGAATGTACAAGTAAAACAGACACCTGTTACGGCGTCACAAGTTCAAAACACGCAAGTAGCACTCCCGGCAAATAAACCGAAAGAACAACGACCACAACTAAAACCAGCTGTAACAACTTCAAAGGAAGCCCAAAATTCACAAGTAAAATCAACAGTCGATAGTAAACCGCAAGTTGAAGTAACTTCTGAAAATAAATCACTGGCGAAAAAGTTACCACTTAAAACAAGTACTCAAGATAAACCGCAAGGTCAGTCTACAAGCCCAACTGTAAATACTAAAACGATAGTACCAAATGCAACGGCAAAATTAAATGTTGCAAATAAACCACAAGCTCAAAGTCCACAAGCAACACCAACTACAAATAAATGTCAAGCCCAAAACACACAGGGAAAACCTAATAATATCGCAAAACCGAACACAGTAACCAAGCCACAAGTAAAACCTGTACAAAAATCAGAAGTAGAACCTGCACAGAAAGCACAAGTAAAACCTGCACAGAAATCACAAGTAAAACCTGTACAAAAATCAGAAGTAGAACCTGCACAGAAAACACAAGTTAAACCTGTACAAAAATCAAAAGTAGAACCTGCACAGAAAACACACGTAAAACCTGCCCAGAAATCACAAGTAAAACCTGCGCAGAAATCACAAGTGAAAAATGTAGCGGCAAAGAAACTTGATGTGAAATCTAAACCTAAACCAGAAGGAAAAAGTTATAAAAATAAAGACGACTTTGAAGAGTTAGACGACCATGACATCCTTGCTTTGATGTCTGAAGGAATAGTCTTGGATGAATGCAGTGGATCAGACAACGAATGATTGAGGTTAATGCAGTTGTGGTGATTGCGCACAAAGATTGATAGACAATATTAATTTAAGATACTATAGATAAAGTAATTGTTTGCCGGATATTGTCCAATTTCGTAAAGATTTGAGGTATTTTTAAAAATGTATTCATATACATGTTTGTTTATACTTCATCCGATTACAAATAAAATACGGCCCACCTGATATGAATTATATATAATCCTATAGATTATGGACGCTTCCAAGATGAGGACTATCGCTTGTGCTTTCCCTGCTAACGCAGCTAGTTAACTTTTTTTATGCCACTTATATGGAATTCAAGCATACGGCCCTGCCTGATGGAAGGGAAGTATCGTACAGAACCGGGGGCATCACTCAAATGTTGCCTACTCTTTAAAATGCTCTGCTTTTTTGTAGAATTCTATGCTGTAATCCCTTAGACAAACCTCAGCAGGGAATTCGTTCCATAACTTAGCGTTAGAATCTTTGAAACCTCTCTTTCGTGACTATTTTTGTTCTACTGCGTAAACATGGATTACAGGAGCAGGCTGTGGGCATCATATCAAATAACTCCAGTGACTCTACTTACACACAATAACTCAATAACCACCTGAAAATTAACATTTGACTATCTTCTGTAAGATTGATATTACATCCACAATGTGGATGCTTAACTCCCTCTTACGGCACGTGCAGCTGAGATTCAAATTGGATCCAAACATGATGAGCCACTTATACTTCGTTACCTTCTAATCAACCTGATATTTGTTATTGACTGGAAAAAGTATATTTATGATGTGTTCAGTAGTCGAGTGTCGATTCCCACACAGCAAAAAAATCGCTCGCATCACAGCAAACCAACTGGGAAAATACCTCCACCTCATAGCCATGTACTCTTTGGAGGGTTATTGTGTTACTGCAAGTGAGTGAGGCTATCAGTAACCTCCTAAGGAGTCGCTGTGTTAGCAGTATTGGTGGCAAAGCGCGAGCAATACTAATAATATAGTAACGACATTACATCAGGTGGACCGTATGTTTGTAAGCTTCCTGACATTGTATAAAAATTATAAGAAGATATTCGGATGTACAGTGTAACCTTACACCCACATCTGAATATCTATATTCTATATTATATCTATATATATACAAATGTATGTTTGTCTGTATGTTCTCTATGGACTCAAAAACGGCTGGGCAGATTTTGATGAAATTTTCAGGGAATCTTCAGATCAGTCCAGCGGGTGATCCTGTGAAGTTTGGTAGCGATCAGATCACTCGTGCGAAGCCGGGGCGAGTAGCTAGTTATATATATTATCTATACTCATTATACATTGGTCGCTGCATACTGTCAGGCGAAATTCGTCTGAAATTTTATAATACTAAATGTAAAGTTCATAGAGCTGGCCACAGTGCTGTATTTAGCCCTTTAGGTTTTTTGGGGGTCATTTATTTGTGTTTTCTTGTACATATTAATTATAATTGATAGGATAATGTGCAACTTGCAGATAACTTTATGATCAATATGATGAAACACCTTCACTTCTTTGCTGTACTCCATTTCAATTACGAAGGCTCACAACGATTCTGCACGAACGTACCTACACGTTTCACATATAAATAAATAATGTTCGCTTGTTGTACTAAATTTATTGTAGTTATTCAATACATTTATATGTTTTAATTGGCCTTCGTTATTCGAATGGAGTGTAATTGAGATTGTTATTTGCACGGTATATGTCTTGTCTGTGTAAGTTAATATATTTAGATAGATATATCATAAAAACGAGGGGTGGCTGTGTCGTGGGCACGGCCGTGAGTTTTACGTGAATATGTCTTCGTAACGGTAAATGGAAGTAAGCTACACTAAAAATAAATTGTATGAAGCGAAGTAATCTCAGGACGTGGATGCATTCTCGCTACCACGCGCGATGCGTCACAGTCCTCACTCAACGTAACGACTTCTTTGATTCTTTAGCTATCAAGTGATGTATTTAAATTTTGGATATAAACAATAAATATGTAGCTACAAAACCTAGTTGTATTCCCCGATTTTGTCGTCATCAGTTTTCTGATTTACCTCCCACTATAAAAGGAAAAATATAAACTACAAATTTGTTTCTTTCCTAACATTGTGTCTAGTTGGCATTTCCTATTTACTGCCAAGTAAGACATTTATTTGAATCGAGGCTTGTTTACCGGTTAATTTTCAAACCTAAATCAGCACAAGTACATTGGGAGCGTTTTGTTTACGTTTCGCTCTTGGTTTTGGCTCTGAACCTTAAAGTAACCGGTATTCTTAAGGAGCAAAATCAATGAGGTTTTGAATCAATTAACCGGTTTTATAAGGTTTTCATTTCGCTCTTTTCGACATCATATTTGCCGGGACCTTGACGACCTTTAAAATTCACTTAAAAATTAAAAGCTACACGAAACCACAAAATAATTAGAAGAAATTGAATATTCCGTCAGACACAATCTACGTGTTTGCAACCTTTCTTTATGAGTTTACATCGTAACGCAGGTACCAATTTGTTCTAATTCGAATTAAAACAAGCAAGTCGTAATCTGCTGGCGTGACACGTGTGTTAAATCGGTTTTTTAAGGTTTTACGTAGCGCTCTCATTTAGGACGCACTCCGAACGAAACCTTTTCTAAAAACCGGTAAAAACCTTTATTTACCGGTATTTTCGAAACCGGTTCCAAGCCCTGTATTAAATAGCACGATGGCACATAGAATCCATTCTTACAGAACACCTAGGTTAAGCAAGGTCAACCGCAGCCTGTCTATGGATGGGTTCGTCTATCTCGAGCTTCGGGTAGGTAAGGGTAAGTTATGTCGTCGGTACCGGCTGTTATCGACAGATGACAGTCGTTAAGTCAGTGGCTATCGGGTCCCTTAAAAACACTGACCTCCAGCAATATAGTCGGGCAGCGTGGTGGAGTATGCTACAAATCCCTTCGGTTGAAAGGAGACCCGTATCCCCCTGCAGTGGGATGGGTTAAGGTTATATCTATATCACATTGCGACAGTACCGTTAACGAAGTTAGAAGTTATATGGTATATAATGATATAGACATGATATAGTAGATTTTATGTTAGTTACCTATCTAATTTTAAGTATGATTGTATATTCTGTATATAGGCTACGGTAACTACCTAGTCTGATCGTAAGCTTGTATGACAGTGGTATAAAAGTGCAATGAAATGTTAAGACTTAATTATACCTAGAATTAAGTTAGGCTCAAATATATTTCAACTCCTCAAGCGGTCCGCGGGTAATGAGAGACTCTCAACTGTCGACCGGCTTCTTAGAGGCCGATTGCAGAAAACGCGCATATGTCGACCGCCTCCTAGAGGCCGATCAGTCCCGACGTATTTTAGACAGTGAAATGAATTCATAAAACTACATCTGTACTACTCAAACTTTAACAACGTGCATGAAAAATGACAAGGATAGAAAGTAACATCAAGCACTATTCAACTGGCACCAATTAACACCGGTACAATAAGCTTTTGTTTGTCGGGCGCTGGGGTTTGCCTAAAGGTGTGATGTGATTTATAGCTTGTGGTACAAAAAATAATATGAAATGGTGTGTTTTTGTTATTTATTATTGTAAAACTATATATCCTTTTATAAATAAAACAAAATAAATTTGAATAAATGGTTCTATGTTTATTTATTACGTTTTACCACGGAATAGTTAAAACCTCTTTTAACTATTCCGTGCGTTTTACATACTATGAATGGGGGAAAAATTTGCTCATCCTAATTTTATCTTAGAATTATCAATATATTACAAAGTAAAATAGTGGCAAATTATATTTATTCTGTTAGCGTGTACCATACTAATTTCAACAACATACGTTTTATATATATATTTCATATATATTTTTTGAGATATCGTCATTTTAATGTGACGCGGCGGTATTGCGAGAGGCCACCTCCGAGGAATTCGACAGATATGCTAAGTACACACGTACGGTTGTGACAGTGCAGAGGCAGACTGATTTACCATGCTATATTATATAGAATTTGACCCAAACTCAGTTTAGGAACTTTTTTATACCACTAAAGTGACAAACAAGCGTACTGCCTGCCTGATGATAAGCAGTTACCGTACCCTGTGGACATTTTCAGCATTAGGGGTGTCGTCACTCATGCGTTGCCGACCAATGTAAGAACCTCTTCACGCCTTTCTTGAAGACCCCCATGCTGTACTCCCGCAGTCACACATTGCACAACAATAATAGTTCTTGGTAGAAAACTTCTCTGGAGGCACAGTATGCGACCGTTGCGGTTCCAGTGTATGAGGATGAACTGCCGTCGGCGAGCTGTGCCATTGTGAAACGAGGATGTTGGCTTAATGTCGAATAACTCCTCAGAACCACAACCCATTGTACAATCGGTAGAACACGCAAAGGGAGGCAAAATCTCTTCTCAAACTCAAGAGCTCAATACCGTGTGTGAGTTCAGAATCATCGACGATCCTCACAGCTCGTCTCTGCACCGAGTCACAAGGCCAGACCCGATCGAACGCCTTCGCCATATCGAGGCTGGCAGCCAATGCCTTATACTTATTTATTTGTTTCAAATTACAATAATAAGACTTAGAACGATATGCTAAAAAGCTAACTTATGCGCATACCGGGCCGTCTAATATCTTGTGTGATGTTTACATTACGCATGTCAGGAGCTCTTAGAATTAAGGTTAAAATACAAAAAGTTATAATATACCGGTGAGTTTTGCTTACATAATCAACAGAAGTACCGAGTTTCATCAATCGAATAATAATAATATTTGCAATTTGATCTAACCTGCTTTGTTTGCTTTCGCCACCAATTAGTTCGTGCGGCCTAACGCCGGCCGGCACCCACCCACTACTGTTAGTTGGTGCAACATGCCGACTCTGCCATGGCTGCTCCGGTAGTCTCTGCCTCGGCTGCTGCGGTCGTCCGCCATCTAGAACACTTGTAGCAGGTTGTTCTTACGATCATCTACAGCGCCTGATGATGCCTCGTGGAGAGGCGAAACACGTGTCGCAGCGACGACCAGGCCAGTCGTGGCAGCGACGGTGGTGGTGGGGGCATGCGGATTTTGTTCCAGATGGCAGACGACCGCAGCAGCCGAGGCAGAGATTACCGGAGCAGCCATGGCAGCGTGTCGGCATGTTGCATCAACTAACAGTAGTGGGTGGGTGCCGGCCGGCGCAGATTTTGCATACACCGTACTCACTCATCACAAACTGGTCAGAAAGAGGGCATGGTCTATGCATGTAACGTGATGGCTGAATGGATGGATTCCTGACGAAAAGATAAATTGAAGCTAGATCTTATAATAACAAAATTTATGATATAATTCAGCACGGGCGGCGGGATTACAATATAATTTATATAACAAAAAAATACGTTAAATATGTTCTTTCTACCCTTATACGTGGCACCCACTGCCCTATATTAAAATTTAAAGAAATATATATTTTATATTCTACAATGAATAACATGATATTTGCTAACATTTTATCACACACAGTCTCTCCAGCGAACTAGTAACGACAAATTTAAAAGATCTTCATGTAGTGACCTAGCCTACTTAACTCTTTTTCTTCTTTTCATATTTTTGCTAACCCTCTGAGAGTGAATAACATTACTTCTTACTACCCTCTACTCAAGAGTACTGTGGCTGTTATCAAGTCTCAGCTAACCGGTTACTGTTGACTGTTCGGTGACACGACGATTTAGTTTTATATCAAATAATATGAGTTGATCATTCATTCAACGATTTCACAAACTAGAAAACAACTAAATCTTGTAATAAGATTTGACTACTACGCTGAGATTTGTACCACATTCTCCCGTGCGTGGCGCTAAGCTCGAGTCGGTTTTTGCCATTTGGCCAATTTGTCGGCAAATAAATGAGCGAAATCATAGATGTTAATCATTCGACTTAGATGATTAGAACCGCGCAGGCGAATATGATCATTGAGATGATATGCACTTATGTCCGTTGATAGTACCTATTTATTATAATGTAACAAATTAATTTCAGGCGCTGACGGACTTTATTCTTTCCAATTTTTTCGTTTAATAAGAAACCATTTTCAGTTAATGTTGTATTTATTTTTAAATGTTCATAGATTTAGGTTATGAGTATTACCAAGAGTATTTTGAAAGTATTCCAATTATTATTTATTTATTTTTAATTAATTATTAATTCCAATGTTCATTTTGGTGGCTCTGTAGTCTCCGTTACTTCTTCTTCAACCTGAAAAAGAAATAAAATCTATCATTCCATGCTGCAATTACAGTATCTTTTCACTCAAACCTTCCACCCCCATCCTCCTACTCTAACTGGCATTGCTTCCTCTGGAGCGGTCACCTCCGCTGCAGCCTAAAAGCCTTCCCGGCTAAAGGCAGTCCGTACGTGGTGATTAATCAGTAAGTCTGACATAACCCGGTCATCCGTAAGGGTACCCGTCAGAGTTAACCATCTCCCTCCCAACGATTCCCAGAGGGTGCCCCTCAGAAGAGTGACGCAACGTACGATTTTAGTGGGTTAGTCCTTCTTTTGTGGGTCATCATTCACGTCGGGCGTTAAATCAAGAGTGTATACCGCTTTCACAGACTGCTTCTACTTACGAATCATTCGTAGGCGCGTTACAGATTTTTTTATATACAACGTCGGGAGGTATACAAACATACGACCCACCTGATGTAAATTGGGTACCGTAGTCTATTAACGCTTGCGATATATTAAGTATCACTCGCGCGATGCCTCCTCTGCTGCTTACACAGCAACTCCTTAAGAGTTTACTGGTGACCTCACTCACACGCAGGAACACAACACCCCTCTAGGGAGTTGTTATTTGGCTGCCGTTTTCTGTGAAGTGGAGGTACTTCCCCAGACGGGCTACTTTGAAACGCCCTACCTCTCTTAAAACATGCAGACCAAGACAAACAGACATGTTCATGCACATAAATGTTTGCCTTGTGTAGAAATCGAACCTCGCAACGCAACGCTCGTGGCGTTGGTGTCAAAGTCGCGTCATTCACGGCTGAGCCACCGAGCTCGTTATTTGAATACAGATATCGACAAAATATACATAGCAGGTGATTTTAATCTGCCTCTTTTGCAATGGCTTGTGTTTGGTATGTTTAAATACATTTGGGTTGGGTTGATCGCGTCTCCGTGGGGTGGGAACCTAGCGACCCGTACTACAGTGTCAGCAGTACAGACACCAGCTTCTCACACATGATTGTGTAACCTCAATATTTATGTAGTCATTATTAATATTTCTGCTGTTATTACTTGTATATTATGTGTGAGAGGAAATAAAAGTTTATTATTATGGCTAGCGATCGGCGATTGCGAGATTTCGATTGTCTCGATTGTTCGAACATCTCGATTGTTGTTGTGTTCGTCTTCGGCGCGATTTCAACTCGAATTTGTGGTTGCGAATTGCGAGTATGCACGATGGCGAGAGGTTTCAGTCGATTGTTTAAAGTTATCTCGATGGCCGGACTTGGCCTTGTCTTGTGATTACGGTTTGCGAGTTCAAACTAAGCATGCAAAGTAGCCAACTTACGTACGTATTATAGGAGAAAGGAATCACGAAAATAAATAAAATAATCGAAGTTTATAACGAATCATCTATTTTTAATGACTTGAATAAAATTGTGCAATGTATGCAACATAGTTTTTTAGTTTTAATACAAAAAAATCACATCGGCACATACACCTCTGCTCGATGCTTGTAAACAACCAGCAGCGAGTCGAGTACGTCCGGATAAACTGACCGGTGACCGATGAATGACTGACTGATGCAACAATCGAGAAACCTCTCGATTGTTTTGTAAAACGGCGAGTCGATTGTTGACTCGATTGTATATTTTGACGACTGCAATTCTTTCGATTGTTAAAACAGCTCGGAATCGCCCATCGCTAATTATGGCAACAATGCTCCCCATTTACATACGTTTTTAATTTTATCTATGAACAGTTTGTTCGATTCTTGTCCCTTATAAATTGTAATCAGCACAACAATATAATTAATAGTATGAACAGATTATTAGACCTTTTTATATCTAATACTAATTCATGTTTATGTGAACCAGCGTCATATCATTTAGTATCAGTGGATCCGTTACAAACTCCTTTCATTTATCAGCAAACTTTCACGTTCCTTCTAAAACAATGCCCCGCCGCCACTCAACTCACCTAGATTTTACTTTACAGATGGTAACTATATTGAAATTAATATGCATTGCAAATATTGACTGGAACAATATCTTAAGTAATCTTCTAGTCGAAGAGGCAAATAATTTATTTTACGAAAAAATATTTGAAATAATAGCAAATCATTTACCTTTAATTACTAGTAAGCCTACAAAAATCTCACCATGGTTATCTCGGTCGTTGATTCACGTTTTTAAAAATAAGCAGAAGGCATGGACCAGATGGAAGAAATACAATAATATATCCGACTATGAAGAATTCGCAGCACTGCGGCATAAATTTAAATTGCTCTACAAAGAGTGTTTCAATGCATATATAGACTCCATAGAATGGGTCTGCTGCTATTAAGCTATTCTGGTCATACATACATAGTCGCAAGGAACGAAATGGTATTCCAAGCAAAATATCGTGTAGTGATAAGAAAATGATTTGACGATGATTTGAAAATTTTCCGCACCATTCAAACCATTGAAGACTGCGAGAAAATTCAAGATGATCTCAATCGCCTATCTAATTACTGTACTATAAATAAATTACAGCTAAGTTTAAAGAAGAGCAAATCTATTACTTTCACCAAAATAGTAGATGTCTCGAACTACACCTACAGTTTGGATAAGATAACTCTGGAAAAAGTTAATAATATAAAAGACCTAGGTCTTCTTCGATTCGAAACTACATTGATTGACTGATTATATAACAAACAGGGGTTTCTAAATGTACGGGTTTATAATGCGCGTGTCCCTTTAAGCGAACGTCCTCGTACCTTGTTCTTCTCAAACCATTGGTCAGGTCTCAACTGGAGTATGAAACAGCTGTATGGAATCCTTTCTACTCTAAATATGGTGATCAATTCGAATCTGTACATATTGGTGAATTCTTACTGAGTTCTCATTAACTGCACTTTCTCACAGGAAATCCCTTATGGATCAAATGTTATTATATAAGATATCCCATGATTTTACATACATGATATTGCATTAAGTGTCGCACGAGCACTCGTATAATCAGCACGCTATTCTCGGTCAAGTGAATCCATACCTTGTCAACATTTTTCTCTATACTTTGTTTTTTCTTTGTCTAAACAAAGTTAATAATATATATATATCTATAAGAACTAGTGTGGTCGAATTTATTGTCTGCCGATATGAAGTGTGGGTCATGTAATACAGTCTTTTCTGATGGAGTTCAATGCGGCTCGTGTAAGATACAATTGGACTTCGGCTGCGCCGGTATTACAGAGTCAGGATGGCGAAAATTGGGAGCGGATCGCAGATCCAACCAACTGGAAATGTCCATCATGCAAAACAACTTCTCCAGTCCCCACTTCGTCTGGTGACCCGATCACTTTAGAAAATATATTTAATGAGATACGCGATCTTAAACTGCAATTGGCGTGTCTTCCCCAACTAATCAAAGATGTTAACACATTAAAAGAAGAAATGAGGGACGTCAAATCATCCTGTGAATTCTCAAGCAGAAAAATTGAGGAATTAACCACCAGACTTTCCGACACACAAGGTGATTTTACTAAGCTTCAGCAGAGACAGTCTGAAACAGACGCACTTCACGAAGACTTGGCCCAACTCAGACTCCAATGTTCTTCGGCCGAACAACGAACTCGTTTAAACAACATTGAGATTAAAGGAGTACCGCTAAAGAAAGATGAGAACCTCTTCAAAATTGTTGACTCAATCAGGAAAAAATCGGGGTATAATTTCCCTGATACTCAAATTAATTATATATCGAGAGTACCATCATATATACCTAATGATAAGAATATAATCGTTTCCTTTGTCAATCGGTACGTGAAGGAGGAATTTATAGCCTCTGTTAGAGCATTGAAGTCGCTTAAAGCCGAGGACATCGGGTTTTCCGGATCATCACAGCGGATTTATGTGAACGATCATTTGAGTGCGGAATCCAAAAATCTTCTTAATAAAACTCGACAAGTTGCGAAGGACCATAAATTTAATTATGTATGGGTAAAGTTCGGCAAAATTCATGTACGAAAAAATGATACCTCACGTATATTCGTGATTAGTCATTTGAAAGATTTAAACAAGCTTATTTAATCTGTTTCCTTCCAGCTGATAACAGGTATGATTTTTCTAATTTATTTTATAAGTTTCATTCGTGCTTATTTTTTTACAATATGATTAGTGATCTTCATTTCACTTGTAAACTCAAACGTTTTAGCACGACTGTCCCACCTGCCGCGTTATCGCCGTACTACATTATTGCATCGGGAGTGGGGACAGCAGTAACTCACCGCAGTATCTTACTTCTAGTAAAAAATGTCAATTATATATCCATCTCTCTTACGTTACCAATAAATGCTATCTACTTGCAATCTTATTCGTTTGCACATTACTTATACAACTATAATACAAATATTCTTGTTACCCGCAGGTGTTATAACAATATGAACTTCTATATACAAATATTACCAAGCCATACATTGTTTACCAAGCCTCACTATCTATTCAGATATTTGCCGCTGCTTCTAAAGTTAAAGTTTTATTGCTACTGTTTGAACAAATCTCTTGGTGGTTTTTATTTTGTAACTGTTCAAATATTATTTTCTACAAATAAAAAATAATTAATTCATCAGTTAACAACTTAAACATTTTCTATCAAAATGTACGGGGCCTTCGCTCAAAAACTTCTACTTTTTACCGTAACTTGAGTCTTAACTCGTATGATGTTGTCATTTTGACGGAAACATGGTTGGTTGACGGTGTGGCTAACTCGGAACTTTTCGACGACCGGTACGTCGTTTGGCGGAGAGATAGAGAATACCAGCGGACTGCTCAGACTCGGGGAGGGGGGGTACTCATTTCAATTCGTAAAGAAATAGCGGCAGTTTCCCAACCCCAGTTCTGTTCCTCCGCTGAGGATTTATGGTTAACACTCGTTCTTAAAAACCCCACTACGAATTCAATTTACAAATTACATTTGTGTGTAATTTATTTATGTAAACAGAACCTTGGTTTCTCCTTTTCACAGCAATTGCAAAACTATACTAATAAACTAAACGAAATCATTCTATGTAACCCGAACGATAAATTTCTGATAGTAGGCGACTTTAATATGAGTGGGATAACATGGCACCCTGAAGATAATTCGTTACAGCCAAATAATGTTACTAGCTCTGACGAACATTTATTGATCGATGAGCTACATACTCATGATCTAAAGCAATTTAATGGGGTGACTAATAAATACGGAAAAATTTTAGACCTGGTGTTATGTAACGACGACGTAAAGGTATCTGAGTGTCTTGACCCACTGGTAGCCATCGATCCCCATCACAATGCCCTATTAATTCACTTTAGTTTTCCAAATGACAATACTTTTACACACGCCGCACGCACTATTTATCTCTTCGCTAGGGGTGATTATGACAGCATTAACAAGCAGATTTCAAGTGTGGACTGGCATGAGCAATTTCACGGCATAAATATAGAAGAAGCTGTTAATCTTTTCTATCGCACTATTAACCAGATTATCTCAAAAAATATACCTAAAAAATTGCTTCGAAATGACTCTTATCCGATTTGGTACACTGCCGCACTGAAAACAATGATCAAAGAAAAGCATAAATTTTTTAATAAATTTAAAAATTATGGTAACCGAGTTGATGGTAACACATACAAGCTATTAAGGGAAAGAGTCAAAAAATTAGAAAACCAGTGTTATCAAAATTATATTTCTACTGTTGAAATGTCAATTTCAAACAATCCTAAGTACTTTTGGTCTTACGTAAAACATCGGAAAAAAACATCTAATATCCCAGGAACGATTAAATACGGTAGCGTAACTGCAAACACCGGAGAATCTATATGTAACGTCTTTTCCGAGTATTTTTACTCAACTTTTTCAAATTCCACGCAGTCTCCTAATTCTTCTTCCAATGTTCCCAATGAGGAGTCGTTATCTAATATCTCAAACATCGAAATATGTAGAGAAATGGTAACAAAATTATTGCTGAAACTTGATTTATCAAAATCCGCGGGACCTGATGAGTTACCGCCGATGTTTCATGAAGTGCGCCGATAGTATTTCGTTGCCTATCGCACTCTTATTCGAGAAATCACTGATTGAAGGTGTTGTGCCGTTCTTATGGAAATCTGCGTTTATATCCCCGGTTCATAAAAAGGGTTCAAAAACCGAAGCAACTAATTATAGACCCATCTCTAAACTGTGCATTATCGCTAAGATTTTTGAGAGAATTGTTTACGATCAATTATATTCTGCTTTAAGTCAATCATTTAGAGAATTTCAACATGGTTTCTTAAAGGGTCGTTCTACGGTTAGTAATCTTATTTTATTCAATGATTTTTTAACAGATTCCATGAGTAAAGGCGGGCAAATTGATGTCATTTACACCGATTATAGTAAATGCTTTGACCGAATTGACCATACGAGACTCTTATTCAAATTGGAAGCTATTAGGATAAGAGGCGATTTGCTAAGATGGTTTTCATCTTATATTTTTCATAGATCACAGGCTGTAGTCATTAACAACTACATTTCTAGTTGGGTCCTTGTCCCCAGTGGCGTGCCCCAGGGTTAGCTTCTCGGTCCGTTATTATTCCTCATATTTGTGAATGACATCAGCACATGCCTGCGTTCATCACATGTACTTTGTTTCGCGGACGATATGAAGATTTTTGCCTCTATTAGCACTCCCAATGAAGTATCTTCGCTACAGTCTGACTTGCTGTGCCTTTTTTTTTTTATTTTTTTTTTTTGTGTCGCGGGGAAAAATGCATTACGCACACCACTGGTGCCTGGGTGGCCTCCGGTGGTAGTGTGGGACTCCCCGTCGGCTGTCCGACGGTATACCCACTAAACGACCCCGCGAAATGTCATCGGCCGCGTTGGTGTGGTGCCCCGGATCTGTCAGCAACAGGACACCACTGCGACTGGCCAGCCCCTAGAAGGGGCCGGACTTCTTCAATCTAGGGGCCGTCCCGGCAAATTGGGACAGCCCCTCCGGCGGCGGGACCATTATGGGGCCAGATTCCCATCCTGACCCCTAGTCCCACAAGTTAGGGAGGCGGCAATAGGTGCGCGTAGCGCCTACGCCGCACTCCCGTCCGCCGTCTCCGGAGCGGGACAGCCTCGGGATCATCCTCCCTGTCCCGCTCCGAGGCCTCCTTCTGGGACATGACCGTCTCACAGAAGGAGGCCATCGCCTGCCAGGCACTGTCACTCCCGAGCATGGAGCGGACCACGCTCGGGAGCGAGAGGTCCAGCGAGAGGACACCAGATCATAGCGCTGCCGAGACCATCTGGGACACTGCTCCAGCGTGTGTTGGGTAGTGTCCTCGGCCGCGCCACAATCGTGGCAGCCCGGCTGTTCCTCCCGCCTCGCGACCCGGTGCAGGTACTCACCGAAGCACCCATGCCCGGTGAGCACCTGCACCATACGGAAGGTGATGGGTTTGCGCCTGCGGCGCATCCACGCCTCCAGGACCGGGCGCAGCGCATCCGCAACGCGGACTCCATACTGCGGCTGCGCCAGGTCCTCCCCCCACCTCCGCATCATCTCTGAATGCCCTCGCTGGCGACACCGCCCCACTTCCTCCAACGTGGGGCGCTCGCCGAGTGCCCTCCTACTAGCGACGAAGCTATGCACTTCGGCGAGCACCTCCGCCACCAACTCCCAGGGCGGGTCGCCAGCAAGGGCGGTCGCGGCCGTCCACGCTACCGTCCGGTACCCCCTTATCGCCCTCTGCGCTATGACCCGCTGCGCTCTGCGCAGCTGAGCCCTGTTCCGAGCGCAGAGAGCGTCCGCCCATATGGGGGCACCGTACGTGGCCATACTCCGGCAGATGCCGGAGTACAGCCGCCTGCACGCGGCGCTGGGTCCGCCCACATTGGGCAGGAGGCGACCCAGCGCCGCCGCAGCTCTGATGACCTTCGGTCCCAACCGCTCGAAGTGGGGACCGAAGGTCCATCTTCCGTCAAGGGTGAGGCCCAGGTACCTCATCTGGGCACTCACCCTTATACTCTCTCCTCCTATTTGGAGGTGCGCTCCCGAGGGGGGGCCCCGCCTACCGGTCCCGCGGAAGAGGAGGGCCTCGGTTTTTCCAATCGGACCCGAAGCCCAAGCCTCTCTATGCGGCTGACCACCAGTCCTACTCCGACTTCGGCCAGCCGCGCTGCCTCCACAAAGGTCTTACCCGGGGACGTAACAAGGGTGTCATCTGCACAGCAGATGACACTCATCCCGGGGAGGAGACGGCACCGCAGGACCCAGTCGTATGCGAGGTTCCACAGGATGGGGCCCAGAACGGACCCCTGTAGGACACCTCACACGACGCGTCTTCTGACCATCTGACCCCTCGCGTCCTCGTAGCGCATGACTTGCTGTGCCTAGATCAATATTGTGTCATAAACAGATTAGATTTAAACCCTACTAAATGCGCTATAATGACATACAGTCGTAAAGATAATACAATAACAGCGGACTATACTCTTAAAGGTCAAAAGCTCCAACGTTGCCAAAATATTCGCGATCTAGGTGTGACACATGATTCCAAATTGATGTTTGATGAACACATAAATAATATTGTCAAGAAAGCTTCTCAAGCTCTGGGATTTGTAATGCGTACCTCTGCGGACTTCAAAAGCATAAAAACTTTTAAAATATTGTACTGCACGTATGTTCGTAGCGCCCTTGAATATGCTTCACAAATTTGGAACCCACAATATAATATTTACATTAATAGAATAGAAAATATTCAAAGGAAATTCATTAAATATCTTTGTTTTCGCCTAAAATATAAATATAGACCAGAGGAATATTTAAAGTACTCTGCCAAATTTCATTTGTTACCTCTCTATAAACGCCGTGAAATTGCTGATGTTCTGTACTTAAACAAAATTTAATACGAATGCCATAGATTGTCCTGAACTATTATCCAAATTAAAATTTATTGTTCCACCAAAAATTCCCCTAAGATACCATGCGCCTTACTATCTACCACTAGTTCATGTAAATTATCGCAAAAATTCGTTTTTGCTGCGAGCAGCTAGTAAGCTTAATAAACTAAACCGTAAACTAGAGTTGGATATATTCAATACGAGCGTACCGTCGGTGAGGCGGCAGCTGAGCAGTGAATTCTTTAAAATGTACACTGTATAAATTTGTAACTGTTACTAGTTGATTGTTGAAAATCCTTTATATGTTGTTACATACCTTGTGTATTTGTATGTAAATCGAGAAATATTAGAAAATATGTAACTTAATCATTGTTCGTGCAATTATCCTAATTATGTGACTACACGTGAAGACTTACTATTGGCTTACAGGTGCTTAGAATAAGTTTTTTTTAGAAAAATTTGTAAAAGCTGTTAGTCTTCCAAATAAAAATAAATAAATAAATATAAATCACCAATCAAATATATGTACGTATTTCACGTGGTCTCCAGCGTATACGTGAGTGTGAAGTGGTGCTTTAATTTGCTCCAAAATTTTGTAGAACTAAGGCAGGGGAGCGTGCACACTTAGATATATTATCACTCACAAGCAATGTTCAAAAAATACATTAACGATAAGCTGTCTAATATTACGTAGTTAAATTGTGTTAACGGCAAATTGTTTCAATTATTTATGTTTGTGTTGCTGCGTCTGTTATATTTTGACCTATTGAGCTTAAATTACTTTTGTGGATAACGGTGCTGGTTGTACGATCACATTATATGTTATTTTGCATGACTTTAGAATTTAAGCCTTATTGTACAATTGTTTGTTTTCCTCAATAAATACAATAAAAACAAAATAAAATGATGGATTAGTCATTCATAGCATATTATTTTAACCACTAACATATACTTACAGCGCCTGAGGATGCTTCAAATAATATATATAATGACGACAGTTGTTAACGTAAAGAATTTCAGACGACTAAAATCAATTGCCAAAAATTTTGATGAGAAATTTCAATCTGATTTTTACACCATTAAAAAGCCAAAAATGTATGTATGTCTTCACGCCAGGCCCTGGTCTAGGTCCCTTGCGGGGTAGGCAAAGTGAACCGAGCGCCATAAGATGCGGGCCTTACATACTTCACTCGCTTCTGTGACATTCATAGCTCTTTTCATGCACGCTCGCGGTTCCTGGGGCTCCTGACATCTGATAAAAGAAAAAAATAATTATTTTTAAACAAAAAACACCCAGGAACTAAAAAGCGAAAAATAATTAGTCACAATTACTTACGATCTGTAGAGTTGGTGCCAGCCGCATAACATCAATTGATATTATTAGTACCTATACTGTGACCAAGTATTTTTCGCTTTTTATTTCCTGGGTGTTTTTTGAAGGCCGTTTTCTTTTTATTTAAAATTAATTTATAATGATATAAATATCTCAAAGCTTAGAACATGAAAAATTAAGTAAGGATCACTAACATGACATCGATCGTCTGTATCAAACTTGACCCATTCTTAATAGATCGGAAGCACGACGCCTCTTCGGGGTAGCAGCTTCAATTTTCTTCCTTTCTTCTTCCATGACATCAGCCATGTCGTACACTTCTTTTGTACCAACCTGCAGGTTTTAAGTAGGAATAATGTGGAAGTCGGGTAAGACTGATGTAGACTGCGGTACGGCAACGAGGTATCGCGGCAAATGCTTCACGTCAGACAGGTACCTATTCAGTTTCTTTCTCACCTTTTACTAACTGTCATATCAAGTACTGTCATGATCATTGTCAAGTAAATATAAACCATATTTCCGTAATAGTCCGTTACGTATTAAGGGCATAAACAGGAAACAGAAACACAGTGTTCATTTTCTCTGTTAAGATCTTATTTTGTCTATTTAGAAAGATTTAGGTCTTCCTATTATACCTATCTAAGATAGGTACGATAGAAAGCCCTAAGGATACTAATAATATAAGATCTTGCCTAGGTAACTTCTCTTGAGCCCACTCAACTATAAGCAGATATGCGCGGATCCATGTCGACCGACACTCGTACTATTGGACCTATTAGGTCACAGGCAAATAAGCCTGCGAGCAAACAGTACGAGGTTATAAAAAAGCCGTCAAGTGCGAGTTCAAGTCGCGCACCGAAGGCTCCGTAAAAACAAACAATTTTTTTTATATATTTTTAGTAAAGTGGCGCCATCGATGTTAATTTAACGATGATTTTGCCAATGTCGAGGCAGAGAAAGCCACGTTTCAGTTAATTTGACTATTGATCAGCGCCAAATAGCGAGTGGCCGCTGAGTGATCTAAAACACGCAACACAAAAACATACAGTTATTACCCGTCCCAGACAAATATAGATTAGTACATAGATTGATAAAAGGGTTGAGATATCAAGGACAATTCAACCGAAGGACATAAATGTCATAAGACTTAATATTTTTTATAAACTTGACCAAAACTGATATAAAACGAGAATAAAGCAGTGTAAACAGAAAGGAGACATTAACAGGGCGAGGGATATTGTGAGAGAGCGTTATCATACATAGATACCTGTAGTTTCGAACAATTAAAAAGAAATGGTCAAGGATTCCCTCATCCAAACCGTACTCACACGAGCTATTGAGAATTTTGATTTTGGTTAGCACTGGAGAACAAACATGACCAAGACGTAACCTAATAATGTTTAACCGCATTTTAGCCACCAATCGAACATCTCTGGAAAAACTGATATAATACTTGTCGGTACTTTAAATGAGTAGCTTATTTAGCACACATATCTGCAGTTTTATTACCGGCAATGCCACAGTGTCCTGAGATCTCTAAGCCTCAGGACTTCAGGAGTGACAATGGAATAATGTTTGACTTTTTGCTAGAATATGTGCAAAGTTACATTTGGAATGAAAAGGGAAATTGAGTATATATGGAAGGAATTTCTTAGATTCTGAAAGATTTAGAGCGTTGGGAGTATGGTGGGATTCTATATAGGAGACAGCTTCAAACTGTCGGCAGACGGCAGAGAGGTGAGGACATTTCAGGCTTAAGATTATATGGAATTTAGGAATCCATATTGCATCAACATTCACAGCTGTCCTCCGAGGATTATAATGCGTCAGTGTACAATCTGAGCCAAGTCCTTTTCCAGCAAAATCTCTGTCTCTGGAGAGCATTATGTTAGAATCCGTGGTCTGTTTATTGACACCTAATTCTAGGTTTTTTTTTATACCACTGAGGTAGCAATCAAGCATACGGCCTGCCTGCCTGATGGTAAACATTCACCGTAGCCTATGGACATTTGCAACACCAGGGGTGTCACTCACGCGTTGCCGACCCTCTAAAAATCTCTTCACGCGTCTTGAAGAACTAGGATAATACTCGGTTGAAAGATGAAAGCTGGGTATTGTATTGCAAACAGTGGATTTTGATGAAGTATAGCTACTATAATTATTAATGAGAGTGGACGGGTCTTTATGGGACCTGTTCGATGTGTTCTAGGATAATCGGTAATGGAAGTAATGAATTTTGTATGGACTTGTAAAAAAATCGATAAGCCAAATACTGCTCCGTGGGTGAAGTGGATCTAAACACTCGACCTGAAGTTGGAATGTTGGAGAGAATTTCATAGTACTTGCAATAATCTACAGCCACCTTGACAGAATTCTGTCCAGTTTACCTAATCCCATGTCACTGCATGGTTCCAGAAAAAACACCCATAATCAAAGTGGATACGGATTATCACATGTACATGTATGATCTTTTGGCTGTATGGATGCTGGTCCCTGCCAACTCCTGAAAGGGCTCGTAAAACAATAATACTATTCTCAGAACAATATGTCTGTAGTTATGAGTTTTAAATTTAGTCTTCTGGTGGCATTTATGTACTTCTGTTATATAAGGTACCATTGATTAATAAAGTACGAGTATTAATAATAATAACTCCAATTTTTAAACATGTCGTCCAAATCAGCAGTGCAATTTTGATTTTGACTCACATCAAAACTCACACAAATAAATTGAACTAAACGTCCAGAGAAAATGTAATAACTAATAAAAAAACTAACGACTAGGCTGTATGCTCACAGAACTTTTGCTAGTCATTCACTTGACTAATGATAAAAAAAAGAATTCGCAAATTGATTGATTATGACCCAGCGTGACCAGATTTAGTAGATTTCTACTTTTTTGGTAGATTTCGAGGTACCGGCAACATAGACGCAATAAGATAGACGTAATAAAAAAACAGACACCGTCTCCCGAACTAAACACTGAAGCACCTCCATAGTAAGTCAGTCGCTATACGTACGAGCCTACACGCAAACATTCACACCATAGTGAGTCTACCGCCCGCCATTACGCACCGACACCTAGCCGCGTGATAACCTTATTGAAAAATAATAATAATGCCGTCGTGCGTAGTGAAGAGCAGTCGAAACCATAGTGGTACAATAAAAAAAAGTCAAGGTATTATTTTTCATAGGTAAGCAAGTAATTTTTCTGATTAAATAATCGTTTTCACTTAAATTAATTTTTCAAAACAATAAATCGACCGGTGTTACCATAACTCACATTTCCAAATTAGCGTAAATGTGGGAGGTCATTTTTCTTTTGCTCTCTTTATTCTTACTTAATTCAAATACCTAATTTTATTTAAATATACATTTAAACTTACATCCTATGATTCTTTTACTGAACAATTATTATTCACACCTTTAATATTTTTTAAATTTCCATCGTCAAATGATGCATGGAAGAATGATTGGGTACAAATCATAAGAGAGTCCAGAAAAGAAAGCGGCTGGATTCCATCTAAATCCAGTGTAATATGCAATATACATTTCGAGGAGTGACTGCCGTCTTCTGTGAGGTGGAGGTACTTCCCCAGTCAGGGTAACGTCGTGCCCTACTTTTCTTTTGCCAGAGCCTCGTCTGGTCATTAAAATTGGTGTATTTGTTTGGGTATTATTTATTTCAAATAAGTATGCATTTATCCTTGAATGTTGTATTTCATGTGTTTAATTTATTTTCATCAATACCTATTTTAAACAATACAAGTTACAAATCAACGATCCATAAAATTTGAGTTCCAAAGACAGTAACGAATCATATATTTTTTTTATTTCTTTTTAGTTAGTTTTTCTCAAGCTGTGGAATGAGCTCCCAGCTGAGGTTTTTCCAAGGGACTACAGCATGGAGTTCTTCAAGAAATGCGTATGTATGTATATCTTCACGCCAGGTCCCTTGCGGGGTAGGCAGAGAGAACCGAGCGCCATAAGACGCGGTCCTTACACACTTCACTCGCTTCTTTCACATTCATAGCTCTTTTCATGCACGCTCGCCGGTTCCTAAGGCTCCTGACATCACCTTCTGATAAAACACGACCAATTTGGTCATGGTAGGTTAGTCTTGGTCTTCCTCGGCTCCTACATCCTTCCACTTTCGCATTGTATATCTGTTTCGTCATTCTTACAGCTTGCATTCTTTCTACATGTCCAAACCAACGGAGCATACCCTTTCTTATCTTAACACCGACACTCTCTTTCAGTCCAACTCTCTTTCGTACGTCATCATTTCGAACGCGGTCAGCAAGCGTTATGCCACAAATTTTTCGCAGTGCTCGCATCTCGACCGCATTTATTCTACTTTCATGCTCTCTCTGCCATACCCAGCTCTCACTTCCATAAGTTAGCGTTGGGATTAACACCGCGTTGTGTACAGCGAGCTGTGCCTTCTGGCTTAGATTTCGGCTGCCAAACAGTTTACCCAACGCTCCATTCACGCTATTCCCTGCACTCACTCGTCTCTCCACATCAGCGGTGTACCTTCCATCGCTTCTAAAAGCGCTTCCAAGATATACAAACTCATCCACTTGCTCCAACACTACATCATCAACCGTAATCCTAGTGTTCGTTCTGGTTGTCTCTCTTTCAAATACCATTATTTTGGTTTTCTTCGCATTCAATTGTAAGCCTTTCTTCATACAATCGTCTTTCATTGTTGTGACTAGTGTTTGCAGTTCGGATGATGATTCTGCTATTAATACTGCGTCATCTGCATAAAGCAGGCAGTTAACCACTGAGCCACCCATTCGCATTCCCACATTCATATTTCTCATTCTCTGAAGACAACTGTCCAGATACAGGATGAATAGCCGAGACGACAGCACGCATCCCTGTCTGACACCAATATTGGTATCAAACCAGGGTGATAAGCTGCCGTCCACTCTCACACATGCTGTGCAATCCTCATAGGTGGATTGCACAGCACGTAGAAGGTCACCGTCAATCCCATATCTGGGCAAGATGTTCCAGAGATTCTTTCGCACGACCCTATCAAATGCTTTTTCAAGGTCCACAAAACCGCAGAAAACCTTCTGGTCCGTAGCCAGATGCTTTTCCACGATATTGCGGAGCGAAAAAACTTGATCCGTACATCCTCTGCCGCTTCGAAATCCCCCCTGTGCTTCCCAAAGCATTCCATCGGATTTCACACTCATTCTCCTTTCAATGATTTTTTCATACACTTTAGCTGCTAGGCTGATCAAACTGATGGCCCTATAGTTGGCGCAGTCCATACGTGAGCCCTTGCCTTTATACAAGGGCACGATGACTGCGCGTCTCCAATCGCTCGGGACTCTTCCGGTTCTCCAGCATAATTTGCTCAAAAACCAGAAAGCGTCCCTAACGTAGGTGCCACCCAGTTTGATCATCTCAGCTGTTACCATATCGATTCCCGCTGACTTTCCATTTTTCAAACTTCGTATCGACCATTCAATCTCATCCATGCTAATGTCTTCATGGTACGTTGGCACTGCCGAATCAGTCACAGACTCATTCACAGTGCCAGCGCCCCGGGACATAATCATACATTTCTCTAAAATATTCGCTCCACCGTTCTAACACCTCCTGAGTGTTAGCAAGAATGCCACCAGCTTTACCTTTTATCTTGTCCATTCCGGATGCCGACGAACCACTCCGAGACTTCTTTACCTCTCTCCAGAAGAGTTTGGTATTAGCCTCGAAGTTCTTCGTCAGCCTCTCTTCCTCATTCATAAGTAGTCTTTCACGCCTCTCTTTCACTAAAGCTTTGGTTTCATTCTTGCATCGACGGTATATTTCTTTCTTCTTCTCTTTCATACTATCACTCTGGTGCAAAGATGATACGTAATCCAGCCACGCTCTCCTCTTTTTATCCACGGAGGATTGAACCTCCGCATCCCACCGGGCATCTCCTTTCAAAATGCGTGAAGAAGTTTTTAGAGGGTCGGCAACGCATAAGTGGTGTTGCAAATGTCCATAGGCTACGGTGACTGTTTACCATCAGACAGGCCGTATGTTTGATTGTCACCTAAGTGATATAAAAAAAATTGTTAAAGAAATGGGATTTTCTTCCATCTGGCAACCCACTTGACACTCACACATAGTTTTACGTCTATGATTGATATGATATTAAGTGAGAGTCATACATAGTTACATGCCGCCATTGTGGTGCTTCAGTTGTTTCTCAGCGAGATTCCGTCTGACTATTTTATTACGTCTATGACCGGCAATCGAATCTAGTACAATTGTAGGTAATAAATATTTGGTGTATTTGGGTAGAATTCACGCTTTTCAATTATTCTGGTACATTTTTTGCCTTAATATGGCAAACCTATGTATACCTAACTCAGATGGGACTTCTTCCCGCGCTTTTGACGAGTGACATTGTGGTTATACTTAAATTTTTTACAATTCTGTATAAAATTAGTTTTATGTGACGATTTCGATAGTATTTTGTAACATAAGTGCTAGTGAAATTATACAGTAATGAAAAAACTCAAATATAATACGTTTATGCACTTTTTGGAAGACGTGAATAAGTTCATCAAGAAAACCTTGTAAAAATCACTATTGTTTTACGGGTGGTATTTAAACTGGGTTGATTGGGTCGAGGTACCCTTCCCAAGTATTTTTTCACCACAGTTCCTGAAGCTGGAACATAGAATTAAGATTTTCAAATGGTTCTAAACTGATGACTTGGCTGTATGGGCTAGATCCCTTTGCCTTTCCCCTCGGGGATAAAAAGAACCACCAACCAACCTAACTCAGATGAAATACCTTTTCATCTGAGATACCTAAATATGGCAAATGAAAAATACGGGGTATACCCCTTTTCATCGAATGGATTGCAACTATCTCTTTCTAATATTAATTATTCGAGAGGGAAAGCTGTTAGGGGAATTACATATGTATTGAAAAAAAATGATTAGGTAGGTTTGTCTTTGTTTTTAATTTTCATTCTTTTCGTAACCATTCGTGCCGTGAGCATAGAGTGTCATCATCGATGTATATGGATAGGTTCTATCGATGAAAAAAACGCTCCCACAAAAGCAATCTGATTTTAAAAATCAGATTGCTTTTGCTCACAGTCGTTTGGGACTACTCGTTTGATTCGTACGCGTTTCGCCCTGTCTTTACTGGCTAAAAATACCTTTATGCGCTGTAAAAACGTGTAAAAAATGTTCTAATAAAAATAAAAAAGAATGTAGAATTATTTCATATTATTATATAATTATTTGTGTCATTTAGCAATTATTTTATTGCAATTACGCACAATAAAATCTATACACAACAATTCCCTCCATAACATAGAATTTGGAAGAAAAAATGAATGGAGTCGTACTTTAGATATTTAAAAATAATTATGTATATTTAAAATATTGTATTGTACGTTTATGAATGTGTGTAAATATTATATTTTTGATTCATTAATTATGCATTCGGTAGAACAGCTATTAACCTATAAACATTGTGTCCACATTATTCGAGCAATAATTGATAAGTATATAAATTTGAGACTGAATTACATAGCCAAAACTTCTTTAAAAATCACTAAAAGGCAAAAATTTAATAAATTGTACTTTTTGAAGGACTAGAATGCATTGTAGATTTCTGCAGAAAGATAGGACTTTGATGACGTGCACATTTCTTTCGTATTATTGGCATATTTTTTTGATGTCTCCGCCAACATCCTGTCACGACCACCGTGGCCGACAACCACATGAGCTGCGTCAATCACATCATAAAGTTCATCTGATGAACGATAGTATTTTATATTACCTTCACTCCGTGCAATCAGTTTTTTTACATCCCCGATTTTTAGCACAGCAAATCGTTTCAATCTTCTTTGTTGTAATGGTGTCTTTTTTTTTTAGATTTTTCTCCATCTTCAACTTGTTCAACGAGTTCTACATAATGGTCTGATGATAACACATTAAAATGAGAAGACTTTTTATTTTCACTTTGTAAAATTTCCGCCAAAAACTTTTCCCTCCATTGTTTTTGATCTGGTCGTCAACTTGACGTAGGATCTTCATCCGTCGTCGGCGCGATTGTGGCAATTGTGTCCTCTGCCCCTAGGTACTACCTAGCATCTTTGAAGGAACACATGGCTACATCAAAGCATATAAGAAATATGAAAGGATATTCCCGCACCTCACAGGTATACAGGTTACTTACGTTAATATGTATAATGTATGTACTTCCTAGTATTTTCTCGTTCAGTTTTGGTAGAATTTAATAGTTTTTAACCTCCACGAGCACTAGATTTGTCAAATGAAATCTGGTCACACTAAACCGTCCTGACGTACGCGCTATCGCTGTGCTGTTTGCTTGCCGGCCTTACGTTGCCTTTTTCCCGTGTCATTGTGTGTTAAATTATAATTACCAAAATAATTTATTTTTGATTCAGCATAAAAGTGTAAAAAAACGTGATCGCTACAATGTCGCGGCCTTTCAAGTCGCAAAACATGATGACGGAGCATTTGCAAAGTATACGAGTAAGTAAAACTGTTTAGCCATGAAACAAAACACGTATCGCTTTGCCTATGGATAACTCCCCACTAATTACTGTGCTCGAATTATAGTTTGTAAATCCATGTTCGAATTTTCTATCAAGTACCTGGTCACTATATCTATATTCAGGACTCGTATTTCGTGAAAGCAACAGATGACGTCACGGACGATGCCGCGTCTACTTCTGAATTCTCCATTTTGTAAAACCAATAATAACCCGAATATACCTACGAATAACTAATAATCTTTACGCCTGATTCTTTGCGGAGTAAGCAGATATAACCGAACGTAATTAGAAACAGCAAGTTGCTAGTTATCCCTATAGGTACCATAATATCGTGTACTAAGTTGAGATATATACTGTATAGTGTAAAATTATAAATTCCGTGTTTCATGGTGTCCAAAATGTCAAAAAGCTACCTACATTTTTACCATTGATTAAAACAATTTTTACAAATAACAGTTTTCATTGTCTGGTGAAGGAATTTTAAGAACTGGTCGCGACAAGTTATCGGGTCTCAGAGAGCAGTACTCACTCTCAGGCAAAACCAGCATAATATTCACAACATTGTTAAATAAACAATGATGGCGTCGCAATACTAGCACGCCTATCACCCTATATGATGGAGTCTAAGTTCCATCACTCGAGTATCCTGGGGTACAATGCCTCTCACAGCTAAATATAAACACTCTGCTTACCATTTACAAGTAACGTCAAAGGACACACTCAAATCTCAGTACCATTCATACACACAGAAACAGTTACACACTTAAAGCAATTTAAGTAAGAAAACCTTGTGCAAAAATGGCTTTCTTTACAAATCAAATGTCATACCATTTTGAAATCCTTATTGACAAGACCATCTTATAAAGTTACTCATCAAACTAGTACATTTTTTTCAATAGTCAGTTCAAATTGAGATTAATCATTTTGAATAATGGTTGGGTAATAAATGATATTTTCTTCTAAGGTGTAATAGTTAAATTGTACATTATTTCATCTTATTTTAATGTCCCAATGGACTAGAGACTTGCAGTTATTAGGGTCTTGTTCAAAGGCACACCTGAATTGCGACCAGCTCCTGATAGGGCCATTGGTTATATCAGCTTAGTAGCAAAAGTATAAAAACAGAATTGAAAGGAGAGTGATGGTGAAATGTAATGGAATGCTGGTGACAGACGGACGGACAGCGGAGTCTCAGTAATAGGGTTCAGTTTTACCCTTTGGGTACGGAACCCTAAAAATTCACATGTTGTGGATGTCCCAATTAATTTGCATTTTACATTATAGACCAGAAAGGTTTTCAGTGATTTTGTGGATTATGAAAAAGAATTTTGACAGGGTTGTGCCAAAGGACCTCTTGCCAAGATAGGTCTCAAGCAAAACGCATGTTGCCTGCTGTACTGTTCATTCTGTTTCTTAAGGCCTTGAGGCTCATTGTTATATACTTGGTGCCGTTGGAGAATAGCTTACAACTGAATATAGAAAAAAACGCAGACAATGTTTGAACAGAGGAAAGCAGAATGAACAAAAGTTTTATGTTTGATGATGTAGTGTAGGAATATGCATGAGATATATCTCTGATGTACTATCAGCAGGAATGGAAAGTACATCACTGACATGTAAAGATGATCAAGTACTGGTAATAAATAGTAGAATAGAGAATTGGGAAAATTTCTTGACAGTACAAGGTTAAGCCAGAAGCTACAGCTGACAATGAACAATGTGGTGCTGGCCCCAATGCTAACTTTTGGAAGGGAGAGCTAGGTATAGCAGAAGGAGCATGAAAGTAGAATTTCTGACATAATGCTTGTAAAATGTGTCTGCTATGATGATGTAAGAAATACTGAAACAGGTTCATTTTTATTGGATTGCACAAAGTGTTGCTAAAGAAAGACCACAACATTTCCTGTTGTAGATATCACAGGAAACGAAACATAGATTTATTGCTTTGTACCAGAGAAATAATAGCAGTCTTGTGTTGCACATTGGTGTCTGAAAATGAGAACAAACCAAAAACTCAAGGTTAAAGAGTCTTTGGTAAACAATGATTACCTATTGAAAGCGTTGCCTATAACATTAGTTATTGTACACAATTAAAGCATTAACTCGGCGAGTCCCGCGTGGTTTGATCAAACCATGTGCGTTACGGCAAACAGGATATAACGGGGCGCGAACCGTTAATATGCAAGCTGAGCATTAGTATAATTATAAAAAGTCTTGAAGCAAATGAATTGCATTGAGATAACAACAATGCATAAATATAAAGCACTGATAGCCTAATGGATAAAGAACCAGCCTATTAACCAATGTCCCTGGTTCTTATTATTTGTGAGAGTATGCTCACAATGTTTTTATTGGCAGTGAAGGTAAAACATGAGGAAACCCACACACCCAACTTTAGTGGAGCACAGAACAATACTGGTACTGCGCATGCGCAGTAACAGGATGGCAATATTGCTTGTGCTTAGACATTCATTTACTACTTCAGTGAATGGCAGTTTTTATAATTTATAATCTCTCATAATATAATATGGATGACATAAATATGGGAGAGTTTATAAATCAAACTAAAGACATTCTGCTATATGGATCTCAAAATGCGACAGTTATACTAATTGCTTAAATAAAATATCTGGAAGAGCATTTAGTGACAATTACATAAGGGATTTTAAAAGTAAAAACTCAAATTGGCTGTGGTTTCTTGTGAAGTGAAGGTACTTCTCCAGTTAGGCAGCTTTGATATACCCTATCTCTCTTAAAAACCCAAAAGACAAACATATATCTTTGCACACATATCTTTGTTCTGTGCGTGCATCAAACCCATGTGAATGTGGTTGAAATCCATATGAAGTTTGTTGGAGTATGTAAGGAAAAGGAAAGATTGGGTGGTCTCCTGAGTAGAAGGAACTATATGAGTAATACTCATTGCGTTTTTGCATTTTTTAACTAATGTTTATACATATACATCCATATGTTTGCCACTTGACTTGTTTGTAATAAACACAATAAAAAAACTCAGTTCATGAAAATGTGTACCAGAGTGGGCTTTACTCTCTATTTTGCAATGAATGCAGTTTTTACTGTGGAGTAATGGACAATATATATTTTTTTTTCAAATGCAGGACTTGGATCTGGAACTGGAGTTGTTGAAACGCAAACGTGAGTTGATGGAGAAGCAACACCAGATTACAAATATTCGACAGGTAATTGAAAGAGAAAATTGGTATGATGACATACTATGTGTATGTAAATAATATAACTTTGATAATTTAATTTTCCATTGATATATTCTAATGAAAATTTTTAATTGATTCCACAACTATAAAGTTTTCAGTAGAAAATATTATTATGCTCTCTCTGCCGAGGTTTTCTCTAGACATTATATAAGGTTCTGTAAAAAAGCCATAAAAAGGTTTTACAGGGCCTCAATGCATGAGTAACACCCCTGGTGATGTAATTACAGTACTACAGTGCATCTGTAGGCTACAGTAACTGCTTACCATCAGATATACTTAGGCCATATGCTTGTCTGTCACTTAAGTGCTATAAATGTTTTTTTTTTTCACATACCATGAATTTTATTCATTTGCTTAATGTGTTTACAATTCCAAATCAATGAGTTTATTCTATATTAAAGGTTGTGTCCGTGTGTGTCTGAGTGTGTATTTATATAGGTAAGAAAAGATTATGTGCATGATTTATGCACATAATTTTCACCTTCACTGCTGGCTGACTTTTTACTTTGTTTTTGTTCGATAAGCATAGTAAATTGAAGTGGATTTCAATTTTCTAGGAAACTTAGTTAACTGGTGCTGATATCTGCTATTGTTTACCTCAAAGATATAAAATGTATTCTACTGTATATCAATTTTGCATGTAATTTTGCAGTAATATATTAAACCTACACGACCGCATATTTCAGCAAATTGAAACTAGATTTGTGATTGATCTGGAAGCTACTGCACCTTCCAGATTGTTTTGCAAGGCTATAATTTGTATTCTGTTTGTCAATAGACTACAGTAACTTCTCATCTACCATAGAGGGCTCATCTGAATGTTATATTGTTGAAATTATTTTATAGAAACAAATTTGAGTACTGATCATGGTCTCATAAGGCTTCATATGAGCCTTAAAATAACTATTGAATATGTGTATGCATATTAACCTGTAAAGAAAGCAACTAACAAAATTTATTCCAGATTTTAAGTGTTATATTGTCAATCAGATAACTGTTCCATTTGCAGATGAACTTCTTTGTTAGTATTTTTGCTAAGTTAAAGTTAAGAAAACAGTCTAAATAGTAGTAAGTAAACATACATTGTGTTTAAAAATGTAGGTACAGCTAAAGAGCATATCACGCTTAACACTCGAAGTGAGATTGTAACTTTTATCACAAACAACATAAGAATGGTACAAAGGTCAAAGTGTAAAGCTTGAGCTGTACTTAGCTGTACCTATATAAAATATGCTTATTAATGTTATTGGATGTCTTTCAGGAATATTTGGAATAAGAATAATTTTATTAATTAAGTTAAAGAGTAGAATTGATAAAATAATTACTGATTGAATAAATTTGTGTTTCATCGAAAGGTGATGTCAGGAGCCCTAGAGACCAGCGAGCGTGCATGGGAAGAGCTATGAATGTTAAAGAAGCTAGTGAGGTGTGTAAGGACAGAGTCATGTGGCGCTTGGTTCTCTATGCCTACTCCGCAAGGGATTTGGCGTGAAGTAATAGATAGATAGAATTAATTTGCTGCCGCTAACTCATCCTAAATGCGAAATTAGCAGATTTTCATTAAAACCTATGTACCCCTTCTACTTTTTATTAGATACTTAATGTTATGCTATAGACGAAAAGTAAAAAAAACCTAGATTTTTTTAAAATTTCGTCAAATATAAAGTGAACAATAAGTTTGAGTGTTAATTTAGTTTGCATCTAGGGACTTGAAATTTTGCATGGAGTTTCTTTTTCAATGTTGATATATATAGATATTCCGACAGAATACAGGCGGATGTTTATCGCGGCCAACTACTATTGTCTCAGTCAAATATAATCTTGTTGATTTTTTCTTTGTCCCTTAAAACTGGTCTAACATTAATTATTTCATTATGTAAGTATTATACATTTATGATTATTTTGTATACATTTATTTTAATATAAAACAGGGAGACTGCTTGTGGACAAAGGTGCAGGTAACGGCTAATATAGAACTATCCAAATGCATATAACAGTGAGATCTACGACCACTATCTTCGAATAGTTCTCGAGATTGTCACCGTTAAACAGATAGACTGGAGCTAAAGATCACATTTTATAGCATAAAAATCCATCTTCCATCTTATTTAATCTTCTAGGATTTTATTCAGAATCTTCATTCAGAATAGTTTGTAATTTGGTAGCGTTAGGTCGCAACCTAAATTGTATGAATTATTAGGTTCAATCCTAAACTATCAAAGAACCCTTCCTTGTCACTTCCAATGGCTATTAGCACAGTGGAGTACAAAGGATCATGGTGTGAAACTAATTTGAATAAAGATTCGTTTTCAGCGTTTTGGTAGTTTAGTTTGGTGCATTTAGTAACAGTACATGTGGTACATCAAGAACAAATATTACGTGTTTGGCTGACTTGAGAGTTTGTAGGCGATTTCTATGCAGCAGCATGTTCCCATATCAAAGATGTGCCAAATTGATTATCGAGTATTGTAGGCTGAATATACATTCAAAACACGTTATCCATGAATGTCCACGAAGTAGTGACCATTGTCATGCAGACAAACTACAAAAATGTAGTGGACATTTTGTAACAATGTATTTTTTTATATTACATTTCAGAGTCAGTATGGTTATAACCAGCCTGAAAGGTACCAGCGAGGAGCACCGACTGGCTCTGACCACAACTATGCTAACCTTTACCAAGATCCAGCTCCATCCAACTACCGCGACCGGTCCAAGCCCCCTCCCAAAAAACGGTTTGGATATAACAGCAACAATGAGTGGAACGAAGCGCCTCCTCCTAAACGGTCATTTGGCCCTCCAAAAGGGAAGTTTGGGGGTGGCCCGAATCCCAAGTCTAACAAAAATTTTACCCCTATGGGTCAATCTTCGTTAAGTCCAATAACGTCAAATCAATGGTCGAATCAAATTTCGCCGAATCAAAGGACGCCAAACCAAAGGACAAGGCACAGGCCCAATAAACAGGCCACTGGCTTTGGTCAAGTTCAAAATCAAGGTTCTGCCATTAATAAGCCTGAGAGCCTTAAACCTAAATTTATTGGTCAAAGAATCGCAGAGCAAAAGCAGACTTTTACACCCAAAAAAGACTTCACTCCTACTAAAGTGAACAAAAACAAAAAGAAAGTCGCCTTCCCTCACAAAGATAAACTAGCCATTGAAGCCGTTAAAATCCAGCAAGAGCATGAGAAAGAATTCCCCATTTTACTCCCTGATAAAGTTCCCACTCAGCAAATGGCCGGTCGCTTGGAATTGGGGTTGGGTAGGATTATGAAGGACATCAAAGAGGTGTACGAGGGGATGACCGAATACGTCAACTCGTTCACGCCAATGGGCCAGCGGACTATGAAGCAGGCCATCCGTGAACGCCTTAGGGGTGTCATGCTCGGCAAGCCCGTGGGCCACCTCAACGAAATTGTCAACTTTTACCGTCAGACATACCCCAAAGACACCGATATTGAAATTGTGAAAATGGGCGCAAACAAACCATCGAACTCCAAGCAAGATGCGATTAAAGGTAGTGCTAATACAAATGTTTTCTATCAATTCTCATTCAAAAGTAAACTATTATGCTAACTAGGAAGCAATGTTCTTGTGGTGGAATATGCAACTTGGACATGTGTGATGTGCATGTTATTTGAGTTGTATTCCTTGGTGGACTGCCACAGAACTTCTAGTGCAAGCATAACCCTTTGTTGGATATTGAACAGTACTAATGTAATCGCACAAATGTTTCTTACATGGCAATGTAAGATAGTACTTTTGACTGAGATTGTGTTTCACCTTGTACCGTTTTTATAGGTACTACACTTATTGTACACATTTTATAGTTGTTTCTGGTATTGGTTTAATGTTGAACTGCATTATTCTCTGTGTCAGAATTGCTGCGCGCTTATGTTACCTACACAGACACCACGATTTACACTTGCACAGTTTTGTTACTGAGTCTAAAATGTGGTTCAGTGTGACGAAAAGTGAGTGTAATCAAGGTACTGGCAACACACTATGGTAGAGAACTCTTTGTTATTCCTTAACAGTCCATGTTATCTCTTTCATCATTAGCTCGTCTATATAAAATTTGATTTAATGCTGTGCAATCTCTATAATTCACTCTTTTCACATTTACAGTGGCTGGAGAGTATTTCAAGAAAAACATCTACAAACTACTTCACATACGCTTAGATGATTTATTTAAAAAGGTAAGATAAAGTGTTAATTACTTGCGCTTTTTTTTCTAATTTAAATAAAGTATTTTAGACAGTAGACTTTAGTGGACTACAGGCGTTACAACATAGATCTTAAATAAACCAACATTTTGATCATTTAATGATTCCGCCCGCCGCGCCAGCAAACCGCATTACCCACACGTTACTGTGGTGAAAGACACCGCGCTTTTGTCCTTCACTCTGTGTGTTCATCGACGTCTCATTTTCTTAACCTCATCACACATTACGGCAAAGCAAAAAAAAAGGAAAAAAGGTTCCACAGCGGCCACCCCCTTCACAACGTATGTGGACTTTTGCAACATCAGGGGTTTGCACTCGAACATCAACGCGATCCATCATCACCTGGAAACCGCGCGGCCGACCATTCTTTTCCTCGCGGAGACACAAATATCCTCACCGGCCGACACTTCTTACTTCCATTACCCCGGGTATAAACTGGAGTATTTGTTTGTGCGTCATGCCGGGGTATGCTTGTTCGTCCGGGAGGATATTTGTTGTCGCCGACTGCATAATCTTGAAGACAGGGACCTGTCGATATTATGGGTACGAGTGGATCAAGGCGGCAACACTCGGATCTACGCGTGCCTTTACAGGTCTCATAGCGGTGATACAGGCACAGCTCGGTTATTCGAGCACCTGCAAAGGGCGACTGACAAAGTCATTGAACAGTATGCCTCCGCGGAGTTAGTGATTTTGGGAGACTTCAATGCCCATCATGCCGAGTGGCTTGGCTTTCGCTGCACTGACTATGCGGGGACATCTGCTCATGAATTTGCTCTGGCCTATGGTTTTTCTCAGCTGGTTCATTCTCCCACGAGAATACCAGATGTAGAGGACCATGCAAGCTCTCTACTGGACCTTCTGCTGACCACACGTCCGAATGAGTATAACATCTCAGTGGATGCGCCGCTTGGCTCGTCGGATCACTGTCTCATCCGGACTCAAGTGCCTTGTGCTAGACGCGACCCACCTCGGCCTGCCGGATGTCGTCGCGTATGGCACTATAAGTCAGCAGACTGGGATGGATTGCGTGAATTCTACGCATTGTATTATATAAGTCTCAAGTCAGACCGCACTTTGAGTACTGCACTCACCTTTGGGCGGGAGCACCTGGATACCAGCTTGGACCGTGTGTTTCGATTCAGAGACGAGCTGTGAGAATTGTCGACAATCCTAAGCTTACACACGGTATTGAACCCATTAAGTTTAAGGCGAGATTTTGCCTCCTTTTGTGTGTTCTACCGATTGTACAACGGGTGAATGAGCTCCCATTCGTGGTTTTTCCATGGGACTACAGCATGGAGTTCTTCAAGAAATGCGTGAAGAGGTTTTTAGAGAGTCGGCAACGCATGAGAGAACCCTGGTGTTGCAAATGTCCATAGGCTACGGTGACTGTTTACCATCAGGCAGGCCGTATGCTTGATTGCTACCTTAGCGGTGTAAAAAAAAGGAATTCTTGTGTAAATATATATTTCACGTATTTCGGAAACTACTAAGGATTTGGATCAATTTTTTGTATTTAGATAAGGATTTGCTTTTTAATTTAAATATACATGTATCTTTCCTGAAAAAATACACAATATTACACGAACAACAAAAATAATAAAAGCGTTGGGTGATTAATTAATGAATCAACAAATAACCATTATGGCCCGCGCAGACAAGGGACAATCCTCTGAGTACTTTTTTGATTTTTGACCGTCAATATACATCACTTAGAACTGAATCGCGAACTGAACCCGAGGGACTAAGAGTACCTCAGTCAAAAAGTGCCCCCAGCAAGTGGACCGGACCGGATAAAAGTATTCAGAAATCCCCAAAGTAAATAAAACTAAAGTGTTACCAATCGTTAACTAATTAAGTAAAATTATTTTTTCTAGGATAACCATAACGTGAAACAAAAAAAAAATTGCATTGTTATTAAGTACATACTAGTACAAGTACTAATTGTATAGCGACTGCTTCACTGAACTTCCAGTGCACATTTAATCCTACATCGTGTGCATTGAGTCCGTGAAAAGCCTTCGGCTAGCATTTTTTGACTGTTGTCACAATGGGGATTGTAGTCCTCCGCGGACTAAAGTCCCTCGTCTGTGCATGCTTTTTTAATTTAAGCAGCATGTCTTCATTTCAAAATTTTATGTTTTTTGTAAAATGTCAATTTCTATTGGAATGTGCTTGTAATTTGATTTTAATTGTGTTCACAACTGTTAAAGATTTGAACTAAATAATAAAAAAAATCTCATTTGACTGAACTGTTTTGATATAGTGGGCATAGATATGTAAGCAGGATACTTTTCTTTTTATTTAACTTTGTTCGATTTTTGGCAGATACAAGCCATCTATAAACAAGACCGTGAGGCAGCTCTTAAAGAGGAAGCCTTGAAGGGGAAACCAGATTCAGATGGGAAACCGGAATCAAATGGAGAACTAGATACAGAGACAAACAAGCAAACAGAAACAAAGGAACAAACACAGCCAAATGAGCAACCAGAGTCCAATGAACAACCAATATCTGACGAGCAACTAACCACAAAAGAGCAGCCAGTATCGACCGAGTCATTGGACTCAATGGACACTGAAAAACCTAATAAACAAGAATCTGCCGAGGCACAAGAATCGACAGAAATACGGGGAGACGAAAAGAAAGATGCAAACGTAGAAGAAATATCAGAGATACAGAACGCAAGCGTGAAACCAGAATTAAATGAAATTGAATCCACAAAAGCCACTGAAAGTAACAATGCTACAATTGACACAGTGGAGATTAAGGATGACGATAACGACATTGCAGAAATTCCTAAAGATGCCGAAGAGGCCAAACAGAAGCTTGGATTTAACATATATGAGCTTTATGATAAACTCATGAACTCTTTCCTAGATGAAAAGCTGCCTAAGGTGTTTCCCACTACCAAGTATAAACATGTAAGTCCCATATAAGTATTTGATAATAGTTAGGGTGTAAGTGAGTAGTCAAGTTAATATTAACTTTACCTGCCTTCAGACAGGTGTGGTTATCATTTTAGACAACACCACAAATATGTAGTAGAAAAGGTGGACATAGCAAAACTCTTGTAGCCTGTAGGCCAATTCTGCTAAAAACTGCAACTGCACTGCTGCGCGGCGTGTGTCAATATGTGTACATTTTTTTACATGCGTCAGCATTAGCAGTGAGCTGGAATTACGTAGAGTAATATTCACTTTACATCAAGTAGGTGGTAAATAGTAATTGTTGAAGTCATAAAATACAACTGGGGTAGCATGTAATTGGCTAATATTTATCTATTTAGTCGTTCGTATTATAACTATAGCTGTAAGCTACCCTAAAAATAATAAATTAAAAAATATAGCTTGAGAATAAAAACTTAATGTTCTAAAAACACTACAAATTTAATGATGGATTGCTATGAACCATGTGGTGGTTGCCATAGCATTTAAATGCTTGTAATAAAATGAGAATCCTTTTTAAAAAAAAATTAATGTTCTTTATAATATTAAATGCACCTCTAATACAATTGTCCTTTTCCAGATTTTAATGAATACCTTGGATATTGATTTGATGTACGAGAAAAAGAAGTTTGAAATATTGAGGGAAACGAGGAGGTTAATTCAGAAGGGCTATGGAGTTTCACCAGAATCTGGCGGTAGCAAAGCCAGAACAAGTAAAACAATATCTCCAGATGATGATGACCATAAAGAGAAACCAAGGCCTGCATATGCCCCACTTCCTTATTATGTCAAGGTAATTATCATTATATTAAGGCAATTCAGGCCGCGCCAAAAAACCGAACTAAAAATAGACTTTTCTTTTGACAGTCTGAAACTGGATTGTGTCCCTAACTACACTCTCCTCGGGATAATTATAGATTCAAATGTAAACTGGAAATTGCACGTACAAAAAGTAAAAACCAAACTTTCTCAGTTTGTATATGCATTGGGAGAACTCAAGAAAATAACAAATTTAAGAACAGCAGTTACAGTTTATTATGCTTTCGCACACGCGTGGTTGAATTATGGCGTGATATTGTGGGGTAATAGTACAAATAGCCACGACTTGTTCGTTTTACAAAAAAAATGTGTTAGGATATTGGCAAATATAAAACAAGATGATAGATAAACCACAATTTAAAAAACTGAAGATTTTGACACTCCCGTGCATGTACATATTGGAATTGTGTAAATTTGTGAGAAAACATCCGGGTTTTTATTCCAGAGCCTGCGATATTCCTCACCGACATGCTTTACGTAACAGAGATAAGCTCCTCCAGGTTGCATCAAAATTGACATTACATAGCACTGGGCCCTATTCAATGTCCATAAAAATCTACAATAAATTACCGGCGACCATAAAAAACGAAACAAATGATTTGAAATTTATTGAAACCTTAAGACGACTTTTAATTGACAAAACATTATAACATTGACGAATACATGAACGAAAAATAGTGAATCAAAAGATTGTATTGTAACCCAAGCCTTTTAGAGCAAGTAACTATAGCTAGCTGTAAATTTAATGTCTGCCTCTCTCTTTCACTTGCTATACCAAGGTGCATTATGTGTATTGACACTGTTATAAGATCCTAAAGTTGTGAATGACATAATGTAATGCAATGAATAAATAAATAAATAAATAAAAGGCTATAACGCAATGAAGATATAGATTGCTGAGTTAGGCTTGAAATTGACGAAGGATGTACGAAGTTAGGAATGGTCACAGGAACTATTTTCCACTCACGAATTGCTCTTAAACTGAAGAGAAAAATAGAACAAGCCGCCTTATGTTGATCAGTGTTGGGCTGTTAAGGAACGGAGAATGATTCCATGTTGATGTATAGTATATATAAGAGTGGTTATACAGGTTACGGCTTGTAATCAATTATGTATTGGAAACAAAGAATATAATCCCGAGAACTCGGGATCCCATGAGGATTCTGGTATCAAAATCTCGGGATTTAAAACTATGAAGGGATTTTCGGGATCGACACAATATTAATAGTAAAGTTTTAGACGCAACTGCGAGTATTGTTATTATTTACTATTCGTCCTATTTGCTCGGCAGCGTAATATAGGTTGTTTTATAAAGCTTTATTGTACAATAAAACATTACGATGATTAAGTAGTTAGGTATTTATTTCCAACAAATTGAGAGTTTTGAGATTCAGTGACTCATTTCTCTGTCGGACTGTCAAAATGTGGAATTCGCTTCCGGCGCATGTGTTTCCCACCTATAATCCTGGGTCGTTCAGACGAGGTGTGAAGAGGCACCTTAGCGGGCCGTCAAGGGAGGTACAGTCAGCACAGAGGTAATCACTGTGATGGCTGTTCTCTTATCTGGTTTTCATTGACGCTGTCTATCAGGCGCACTGAAGACATTTTGGCAGGCCACATTAAAAATAAAATGTACCCCATTACAGTGATTTTGCAACTTTTTGAATTATTTATATTGATGCTTAATTATTTTTGCGGGGGGTGTTCTTTAGTTCCGAAATACTGGGAATTAAATAATGAGTGGTGATTATATACAATATAATTATATACTAAAGTTAAAGTGTGTGGCACAGAGTCATGTGGCGCTCGGTTCTCTCTGCCTGCCCTGCAAGGGATTTGACGTGAAGTTATAGATAGATAGATATTCCCTAATTGGTAACCAACCGTATGATCGTCACATTTTATTGTAAGAGTATTGATGCCAAACAAACCTAAATACTTACCACTGTACTTGGTTCTCTAGTCTTCACATTACAATATTCAATGTGGCAGGCACTTTTACTGCTCTAATTTCCTTGTGTTACTGATGTGATAGCTAAGTTTTCATTAACAGATAATTGGTAAACCATCATTACCAAAACGGCAAGTTATGCAAGGGTTCCTGGACCAGTTTCATCCCAAATCGATCAAGAAGGTCAAGAGCTTGAGGAACCTCTTGTTTGCTGGGTTCGATACCAAAGAAGATTTTGACGGAATAATAGCGGCGAGCGGGACCGTCATCGGTAAGACAAATGTTTATCTAAGCTAATATTTACAAATGAGGCCTTAAAAATCCACGAAGACTTATTCTGAAAACATTATTCAAAAATTCGGCTGAAGGAAGGGTAACATTCGTTTAGAAGTAAGCCCCTATATGACCTTACACTAGATACCATCAGTGTGTAACATGATGTCAATTTAAATTGTATTTAGTGTATGTCTGAAACACTTTCTTGACGAGCTCGGTGGCGCAGTGGTGTAACGCGCTGTTACGCGACTTTGTCACCAACGCTCGTGGGTTCGATTCCCACACAGTACAAACATTTGTGTGCATGAACATGTCTGTTTGTTTTGGTCTGGGTATTTTCTATGTATAATAAGTATGTATTTACAAAAAAAAAAAAATGTATTTACGTATGTTTATCGGTTGTCTAGAACCCATAACACAAGCTTCGCTTACTTTGGGGCTAGATGGCGCTGTGTAATTTGTCCGACAATATTTAAAAAAGAAAAATTAAAAAAAAAAGAAACTTTGTCCAACCTAAACCAGTCTACAATCTAGTCTACTAGTCAGACAACCTAGATACATCGTACCGTAAAATAGCTATTGCAAAAGCGTGCTACTTCTGCCTTGGTAAATACAACAGGGAAAATGGGTGAATTGAAAAGAAAAAAACATAATTCTGATGTAAGCTAGAGCGCGATTGGACACTGCTCTCTTGTTATTTCGCTGTTGGGAAGGGGGTCTCCCTAAATTCGTAGTGTACATTCCTATCCCACTGGTTGGCTCCACTGTAGGTTAACAGACACCAGTGTTTTCGAAATTGCAATTTAACAAAAAATCGCTATAATTTTCTGACTTGGTAGAAATTTCTGCTTATACTGCGTCCATTTTATAATGACACTTTTGACAGATCATTCTATCTCTTTCGGATTTATGAGATATGCAACACTTGATAGATACCTGTATCTTTCAGACTCGTTGAAATGATTATCTATCAAAAGTTAAATTGTTAATAGATTCAAGTGTTACTTTGCAAAAGTCAAATTTACAGGCAATTTGATCTAAACTACTTTATGTGCTTGCGCGCGATTAGTTCATGCAAACTGCTTAACTAAAAGTTAAATTGTAAGATGGACAGTGTCCAGTGTCAGTATATAGGTCTTTTGTCCTTTTCTGTAAAAAAATAGAGAAAATTAGCGTGTTTTGTTGTTTGTTGTGATGTGAAATTGTGAATTCCTAACATATATAAATTTTATAATGCATTTTGTATTTTTTTATTTACAGGAAATGATACACTCACTGTGAAAGTCAGTAAATGGGTTACAAATAAAAATGAGAATACAAATGAAACAAATGACTCTATAAATGACACCACAAAATCAGAATCTGACAGCCTTATCAATTCTGACCTCGATAACCAGATAAGTGACTTGCTATCCACTATTAGGAATGAGGAAGAGAATAAAGATGATGATGGAGATAGGGCCAATGGAACGGGTGACAACAGTCAAGATAGCATAGTTGATGGTGAAGAGAAAACGGTTTCTGCAGAAGGTAATGCAGAACAAGCAATTGATGGAGCTACAAATGTAGACAGTAATGTAGATGCTGGTGATGATTCACAGAAACAAGAGAATGCAGAAAATTGTGAAAACAATATTACAGAAGAAAAAAATAAAACGGAATCAAAGGATTCTGTAGCCACTCCTACACGGGCATCTACGCGGCTAGCATCCGGCGCAGTCAGAACTCGCCGTGCCAGTAGGCTCGCTCAAAACTAAACCAGTCCCATATACTACACTGGATTCGTACATAATTTTGGATTTTACATTTAAGTAACTTTAACTTGACTAGGGCGTTTTAGTGACAAGCATAGTGTGGCAAATGAGACACTTGTTTCTGGTAGGTAGCACTCCTTTGAAAAATTACATGGGTGACACACAATTGATATGTCTAGGATAGTAGGAGCACTTTTTATGATCAATGACCATTGACAACTTCTGGAGGTTATTCATACTCTTTCGGAGAGTTTGTAAATGTTCTTATGGATATTTCCAAAACTTAATGAATCCCGAAAGTTCACAAAATTTTATTGACTCTAGGTCCAACAGGTTTTATGGGTATTATAGTATAACCCGACCACTTTGCATAGTCTTCTGCGTTTATGTGTAGAGTCAGCAGACTGGTCATAATTGCATACGAAATGAATAGCTCCATGTGCAATAACAAGATTCAATTTGTCTCGTTGTACCCCACTTGGATTTATGTGTAGTGAAGTTGAAATCTATTGCAAGGTATTGTGTTTGGTTTTGTGTGTGGTAGTCACGAAATTAATTTTATTTAGCATATGGCTATGTTTTATTGTCTTGAATTTATCAATTCATGGTATATGATATTTCCACAATTATTTCCAATATGTAACATTTTGTCGTAGTAATAAATGTCAAAACTAAACGGTACAAGTTTTATTTATTCCGGTTTCCCGTTCTATCTTCTATATAATGAATCAGCAATAATAAAAATGAGCTTATTGATTTATATAATATTCTATCTATCTATAACTTCACCCCAAATCCCTTACGGGGTATACAGAGCGAGCCGAGCGCCATAAGTTGCGGTCCTTACACACTTCACTCGCTGCCTTAACATTCATAACTCTTTTACTGCACGCTCGCCGGTTTCTAGCACTCTTCACATCACCTCCTGATAAAACACAACCAATTTGGTAATGGTAGGTTAGTCTTGATCTTCCTCGGCTCCTACATCCTCCCACTTTTGCATTGTATATCTGTTTCGTCTTTCTTTCACATATCCCAACCAACGGAGCATGCATTTTCTCCACTGATACTCTCTTTCAGCCCAGCTCTCTTTCTAACGTCATTATAAAATTTTGCGCAATGCTCTAATCTGACCGCAATCTCGACCGCTTTTATTCAACTTTCATGCTCTCTCTGCCATACCCAGCTCTCACTTCCATAAGTTAGCGTTGGGATTAGCACCGCGTTGTGTACAGCGAGCTGTGCCTTCTGGTGCTGAAAGCGCTTCCAAGATATACAATCTCATCCACTTGCTCCAACACTACATTATCAACCGTAATCCTAGTGTACTTTCTGGTTGTCTCTCTTTCAAATACCATTATCTTGGTTTTCTTTGCATTCATCTTTCATTGTTGTAACCAGTGTTTGCAGTTCGGATGGTAATTCTACTGTTAATATGAGTCATCCATTCTCATTCCCACATTCATATTTCTTATTCTCTGAAGACAACTATCAAATATAGGATGATGAATAGCCGAGACGACAGCACGCATCCCTATCCGACACCAATGTTGGTGTCAAAACAGGGCGACAAGCTGCCGTCCACCCGCACACATGTTGTACAATGTTCATGTTAGTAAATAATTAAAATTAATATACAATAATTGTTCATATGTGACCACTTGTTGCAACAATCAAAACAATTATTAAATTCCAATATAAAACAATTAATTGCCAGTTTTTAGTGATTCTTGAGTGAAAAGCGGATCCTGGTCTTCGAAGCGAAAGAGGAGAGGACGCGACCGGGATTAACCGACACCTGTCCTTTCCATCAAGGTAAAGAAAGTAGGAGTCAGTATAGCATAACCTCTCAGAAACCAACGTTAGGGCCTTGTCCAACACATCCACCACAATGATTACACTTGATGATCTAATGTTGAACAAGTATATGAGATCTTTAAGGCGCTTTTAGCAGGAATGGAAGGTACACCGCTGATGTGGACATACGCGTGAAATGACGCAGAGAACAGTCTGGATAGACCATTGGGTAAACTTTAGGCAGCCGAAACCTAAGTCGGAGGCACCACGATTCTAGCCGCAATGCTAGCTTATAGAAGTGAAAGCTAGTGTATGGCGGATAAATCCTGAAATTGGAACATATATTTTTTTTTATACTATGTCAGAAGGCGTAGGCACATACCTACAAGCGTACGGCCCACCTGATGTAAAGCGGTTACCCTACCCTATCGACGGTCTTAATACTATGTAAGTATAAATAGCGCAATGCCTCTTCTTCTGCTATCACAACACTTACTACTAGCTTACTGGTGATATCACTCACACGCAAGAACATAACAATCCTCTAGCTGGGGAGTTTTATTTGACTGGGGTTTTTTATGAGGTGGAGGTACTTTCCCAGACGGGCTTTACGCGCCCTACCTCTCTGAAAAACATCCAGGAGGCATCACGCGACGATAATGTATTACAAGCTGTCATAGGATTTTTTTTTATACTACGTCGCGTCGGGAGGCATACGGCCCTGTAGTACAGCGGATATCGTAAGCTCCCAAGGAGTTGCTGTGTAAGCAGCAGAGGAGGCGTCGCGCGAGTGATACTTAATATGTCGCAAGCGTTAATAGGCTGCGGTACCCGCTTTACATCAAGTGGACCCGTATGCTTGTATACAAGTTGTATACCTACCGACGTAGTATAAAAAAAAATCTTTATTTGCCATTGGGCCCTCGCGAGCACTTAGACACGTCTTACATTTTTTGAAATATAATCTTATTGTATTTTATTTTATTATCTTATTTTACTTATTCCTTTTTTTTTCTACTAGCATTTCGGAAATGACCATTGGCGAAGAAGAAATGCCGAAAGAAACTTGCCAGTATAGGTCTCTTTTAAAATTGACAATTAGATATTACAATTTTTTTTTACATAAGCATATTGGTACAATAATGATATGAAATGGTAAAATTAAATATTATTAAGGACAGGTAGTCTGTGCTGAATTATTTCCAGAAATCTTTGTCAGTTACATATTCATCAATTCTATATGAAGCCCTTTTACAGAGAGTATTTTTAATGTTCTTTTTGAATACATTGTCAGGAAAGGACTGAGAAATGCCTCCACCTCACAGAAAAACGCAGCCATATAACAAACTACCTGGAGAGTTGTGTTCGCGCTGTGAGTGAGGTCACCGGTAAGCTCCCAAGGAGTTGCTGTTTTAGCAGCAGAGGCATCGCGCGAGTGATACTTAATGTATTACAAGCGCTCATAGGCTACGGTAACCGCTTCACATCAGGTGGGCCGTAAGCTTGAATGCTTGTGTTGCTGTGAGAGGTGGCATCGCACGAGTGATAATGTATTACCGCCGTTCATAGGCTACGGTAACCACTTTACACCAGGTGGACCGTATGCCTCCCGACGTTGTATAAAGAAAAATGTAAACTACTTGTCGCTAGAAACTGGTAGCTGTGGTCGGTGGTTCGAAGCTTAGTGCGCGGAGGCTTGGCATGTCTGTGTCCTAGCTGGCATAGTCAGAGGCAGATAAATAAAATAAAAGAAAATTTATTCATGTGTACAACACACATTGTCCACAACATAAGATATCAATACACAGTGCACGAATATAAAGTAGCCTTTACACTCACATGCAGGTATTGTACAGATAAAAAGGTAAAAGCCTCAGCTGTTTTTCAGTCTCTGCCTTTGATTGATTACACGCTGCCAGAATAGACGCTACATAAATAGGTACCAATACACACATGTTTTTAAACTATAAAAAGAGACGATAATAAACAGAATAAAATAATAATAGTATGTAGGCAGATTATCTATTTCTTAATAGAGAAACTAATTCCATGATTTGGAAACTATGTGTATGTAATCTTGCAAATAACAAAACAAGAGAGTGAAACATACCATAATAGGATGCTCCTTAAATGGAAGGACATTTTTCAGGAGGCTGGGGACAGTACTGTCCAACAGTAGCCAGATTTTTGATTTGGATAATAGCCAGGTGTTACATTTATTTTTAAAACGTGTTATTGATTCGGATGTTTTAATAGTAGGGGGCAAATTGTTTCAACATTTTGCCGCTGCAAAACTGAATGCACACCGGAACAGTTCAAGGTGTGGCCGTGGCATTACACTACGAAAGTTGCTTGCAACCAACCTTTCACTGTGTTTAACCCAGCTTTTTTTACAAATAAGCAGGGTATCTTTTAATTTAAATACATGAGAGACTAATTTTAATATACGGCGGTTTAAATAATCAATAAACATAAAAATTCTATTTACTCTCATGAACAAACAGACTGACGTAAACCACTCCCCACTATTAAATATCTTTTCGCTCACACCATCCACCTCCACCCACAATTCAATATAAGGGACGTCACTGCGCTGGATTTGTCACTTGTAGCATTACGATTAACGTCTACAACGCCTGATGATGCCTCGTGGAGAGGCGAAACACGTGTCGCAGCGACGACCAGCCATGCAATTCTGTAAGAGCAAACGTCCTTACATCCTCGGAAACATCGGCTGTTACAGCCTTGAACACAAAATTGCAATTCTTTGGTGTCGCTTTTCATGGTCGTGCGACACTAGCGCCGCAAGGCTGCGTTTGGAATTGGAATTCTACAAGGCAAACAGCCTCGCGTACGCTTACAGCCTTATAGAATACCAAATAATTTAGCCGTGATCGCAGTAGACGATGTCAAAGCTGTGACATCTGTGATCACAGCGACGCACACAGCCATTACGAGTCGCTTAGAGAATTGCATGGCAGGCCAGTCGTGGCAGCGACGGTGGTGGTGAGGGCGTGCGGATTCTGTTCCAGATGGCGGACGACCGCAGCAGCCGAGGCAGAGACTACCGGAGCAGCCATGGCAGCGTCGGCATGTTGCACTTACTAACAGTAGTGGGTGGGTGTCGGCCGGCGCTAGGCCGCATGAACTAATTGGTGGCGGAAACACACAAAGCAGGTTAGATCAAATTGCATATACGGCGGTTTTTCATGTTCATCAGATTATAGCTGTTCAAAAATCGCCATAACGTCATTTGTACACAGGACCGATCGCTGTAGAGATCTAGTCTATCTAATCAGCATTGGACGTCCTTTGGCTGAAATGATGATGAATGAAATTTCCTTACAATTTTTTATAGAAGTCTGAAACAGTGTTGTTTGTCTAAAAAATGGAAAGCCGTAACTTTAGTGAGGGGATGCCGAGGGAATGATGCGACTAACAGGCTGAGAAGAGCTATCTATGATTGGTAAGGAAACGAGTGAGTTGTTTAAAGACCGAACCACGTGATGCATAGTTTACTCCGCATAACGCGCATGGGACTTGAGGTGATGATATAGACAGATACACGTAAGGTGTCAAAAATTGTTAAAGATTGAATTAAACAATTTTTAACGGTTTTATTTATTTCGCGTTTTATTTATTTTGTTGAACCTGACGTTCCGAATGCTTTGCAGCGTCCGTGGTCGCAGGATGACAGGTGACATTTGTCTTCCTTCCGATTCACACAAAAATTGCTCACGGTGTCCAAATGTTTTTTAGTAGTGAAAGTAGTGTGAATCGGAACGTACCTATATAATTAATCCGTCCATGTCGGCAGATTTAATAATTGAATAACCAATGTAAGACAAATGTCACCTTAGTCTCCCTGCGACCACGGACGCTGCAAAGCATTTGAAACGCCAGGTTCAACAAAATAAATAAAACACGCGATACTTCCGTCAAAAATGGTTTAATTCAATGTATAACAATCGCGAAAACCTAAGACAATACAATTGTTAAAGACATGAGAGAATCAGTTATGAAATTGATCTTGTCTTTCATATAACTTACATATGCGTCTTAAGATCTATAACAAAATAAGCACCAGAAAAGGAAGGAAGGAAACTTTATTTTAATATTTTACCTAAATATAATCATGCTCATGATTTGAGTTCTGCTCTAACGCGTCTTTCGTGCTACCGTACTCCACAGGGCCAGTCCTGTCTTCATGGAAGACCGCCAATGTGTATCCAGTGGCTAAAAAGGGTGATGGATCAGATCCATCGAGTTACAGGCCTATTGCCATAACCTCCCTTCTCTCCCAAGGTGATGGAGCATGTGATAAAAACACGACTCTTCGCATACCTAGAGGATCACGATTTGATCAGCGACCGTTAATACGGCTTCCGTCACAGTCGTTCGACTGGTGATCTTCTAGTGTATCTAACACACCGTTGGGTTTCGGCGATTGAGAGTCAAGATGAGATATTGGCTGTCAGTTAAATATGGCGAAGGCGTTCGATCGGGGGTCTTCTATCGAAGCTACCATCATACGGGATACCCGAGGGTTTGTGCAAATGGGTTGCCAGCTTCTTTCTAGCTGATGCATAGTTGCCGTGGTAGACGGCAGTTGCTCCGATAGCATGGGTATCAATGCTGGCGTCGCACAGGGCTCTGTACTGTCCCCGACGCTGTTTTTGCTGCATATCAATGATATGTTGTCAATTGTGAACGCGCGCACTGCGCACTCTGAACCAAATAGCGGAGAAAATTGATTTGTTTTCCTGCTCTCTGATCGAATTCAATAAGATGGCATTGTTCATAATATGTAATGAACAAAGGTAATCTGCACTAGTAATGGTTGAAACCTGTAAAAATAGCTGTAAAAGTGGTAAATAAATAAAATAAAATTCATTGTTATGCGGATGACAGCATCGGGGGTACTGGCACAGATTACTTAATAGTTACTTCGTAAGTACTGGCTGTGCTAACAACCCGCGTTCCCTTGTGGAGGTAAACCGCGACCAACTTGCGTCTTAAATGGACCCTCCATTTAACTTTAGCTAATGCTATATGACTGGGGGCGGCTTAACTTCGTCGAATTCAACCCGACGAAGACACAAGTTTGCGCGTTCACCGCTAAGAAAATCCCATTTGCTGTGGTTGCTAAATTCCTGAACACGTCTCTTATCATCACCGGCATTAGAATGCTTGGTGCAAAATCTCCAGTAACATTCAATACAGAAGTCACCTAGAGGAAAAGGTCAAGCCGGCATACAAAAAACTTGGTGTGCTCAACAGAGCGAAGCAGTGCCTCAGTGCGGAGCAAAGACTTACCTATATTATGGAGTACTGCAGTCACGTTTGGGGGGGAGCACTTGGATGCCAGCTTGGACCTTGTGATTCCGTTCAGAGACGAGCTGTGAGAATTGTAGACGATCTTAAGCTCACACACGGTATTGAACTCTTTTCTGAAAGTATAAGGCGAGATTTTGCCTCCCTTTGTGTGTTTTACCGACTGTGCAACGGGTTGTGGTCTGAAGAATTGTTTGATATGATGCCGATAGCAATATTTTATAACCGCACCGCTCGCCGACGGCGGGGAGTTCACAAGTTTTCTTCCGAGAACTCTCAAGTTGTGGAATGAACTCCCAGCCGAGGTTTACCCAGGGGACTACAGCATGGGGCTCTTCAACAAACGCGTGAAGAGGTTCTTAGAGGGTCGGCAACGCATGAGTATTGTAAATGTCCGTATGCTATGGTGACTATTTACCATCAGGCAGGCCGTATGCTTGCCTTCCACCCTAGTGGTATAAAAAAAGTTTATTTGTTTAAAATCATGTATTTTATGAATTTACGCGCTTCTTCTCATATGAAGACAAAAAATTGGTACAATACCTCAAAACAGTGTTCACACGATTATCTATTTATATCAGTGGTTCTCAACCGGTGGTCCGCGGACCACTGGCGGTCCCTGGAAGCACAAGAAGTGATCCACGATGCTATTCTTGAAATGAGATTAGATCGGGACTTGACTCGGATAAAACTAGTATTCATTAATAGCATTTATCATGAAAATGTTTGGAGCCCAAAAGCATTTCCTTTCCCAATGAACCGAGAAATTGCTATACGTTAGGTACTTAACTTTGTTTTCATCAACATATCGATGCCGATACGAGTTCTCGGTGCTTCTAATAATTAAAATTATATTAATTAATTATTATAAACAGTTGGTGGTCCGTAGCAAGCCAGAAATTTTGTCAAATGGCCCCTCATCACTGAAAGGTTAAGAACCACTGATTTATATAATACACACATCAAAAGTGTCTAGGGATCAACATATATTTTTGCAATAACTTTTCTCCTGATTGATATTAATTAAAATTTTCTTTAAGGATTCATCAAATAAAGTGTTTTCGTTTGTCTACAGTAACGATAAACCAAATCACCTTTGCATTAATAAAGAAATTTGCCATTTTCATAATAAAGGGATTTTTGACATTTGAACCACTAACATTAAAGTTCGAAAAAAAGACTGAAAACATTATTAGTGCTACTGTTTCCCTACTACTGATTAAAACCAACGTTATTATGGAGCGGCGACGTCATTTAAGCAGGGAAGAAATGCTCAGAGCCGTGGGAATGATAGAAGCTGGTTCCCGGCAACGTACTGTGGCTTTAGCTCTGAATACAAGTCAGAGTGTTATCAGTCGACTTTGGACACGTTACCGAAGCACTGGTACCGTGGCTGAGCGCCATGGAGGACGGTATCGCTGCACCACACGGAGACAAGACCGATACATTCAAATCACAACTCGAAGAGCTCCAACAATAACCGCCATGATGTTAGCCGTGACGCTTCATCACTCTTCAGGGAACTTAATTAGCGACCAAACAGTCAGAAACCGCTTGCATGAAGTGAACCTTCATTCCCGAAGACCGCTAAGGGTACCACCTATAGCAATGCACAATCTCAGGATTCGATATCAATGGGCTCTTGAACACAGAAATTGGGCAGAAGAACAATGGCGTTTCGTGTGCTTTTCTGATGAGTCTCGTTTTGGTATGAGACCGGATACAAGACGTATACGACACTGGAGAACCCCTGGACGCCAACAGCGATTAAAATCCTGCCAGGAAGTCCATCCTTATAGTGGTGGAACCATCATGGTATGGGCGGGTATTTGGATCGGCGGAAGAACTGAGTTGATTTAGATCAGAGGCAACCTCAACGCTCAAATTTATGCTGAGACGATTCTATCAGACGTCATCGTTCCTCTACAAGTGCAAATCGGTCCCTTATTTCAGTTAATGCATGATAATGCACGACCGCACACCGCAAGAGTTGTAAGACAGACTCGCCGCAGCTAACATCAATGTCATGCCCTGGCCTGCTCAGTCGCCAGACTTGAACCCGATTGAGCATGCATGGGATATGCTACAGAGAAGAGCTCTGCCGAATATGGAGGGTATCCAGTCGCAAGAAGACCTTTTTTTGTTGTTGCAACGAACATGGGCGGCCATTCCACAGCGTGATTTGGATGAACTCATTTTGAGTATGCCAAACCGATGTTCTTGTGTTGTTAGTGTTCGCGGTAGAAACACGGATTATTAATTGTTTAAGTTACCCAATAAAATTTTAAAGAAAACTGTTATTTCAGTCTTTTTTTCGAACTTTAATGTTAGTGGTTCAAATGTCAAAAATCCCTTTATTATGAAAATGGCAAATTTCTTTATTAATGCAAAGGTGACTTGGTTTATCGTTACTGTAGACAAACGAAAACACTTTATTTGATGAATCCTTAAAGAAAATTTTAATTAATATCAATCAGGAGAAAAGTTATTGCAAAAATATATGTTGATCCCTAGACACTTTTGATGTGTGTAGATACAAAGGTGAATAACCTCTATTCATTCAAATTGGTAAACAGATGACGTGGCTGACGGAGAATACCGTGGATGGTGATCACTCATGTCATCATTCACAATGTAATCAAACTATACAAAACCATTCAAACCTCACCTTTTTTTAAACAACGTCAGGAAGCATACGGCCCACTTTATGAAACGCGGTTACCGTAGCCTATAAACGCTTGCAATACATTAAGTATCACTCACGCGATGCCACCTCTGCTGCTAACACACCAATTCCTTAGGAGGTTACTGGTGACCTCACTCACACGCAGGAACACAACAACTCTCTACGAAGTTATTATTTGGCTGCGTTTTTCTGTTAGGCGGCGGCACTTCCACAGACGGACTGCTTTGATGCGCCATACCTCTCTTGAAAACATGGCAGTGGCTCCAATGTAATAACTGAACACGCCATATCTTGGATCATGATCATAGCGAACCCCGGGCTCCGTAGTGGATGCAACCGGGACTTACCGCTTGATGAGTGGGTGAGTGATCGAATTTCACATATAACGACCGCCGTCAGGCCTCTACAACTTACAGGGAAAAATCAGATCTTTCTTAGGGTAATTCACACGTCTTTCGAAATATAATTTCTTGAACGTGCGAGTTTCCTCACGATGTTTTCCTTCACCGCCGATTAAATGATAATTAGGTACAAATATGTACATAAATCCCAAAAACACGCATTTAGTGGCAGGTACATGCCACCAGGATTCGAACCGGGTACCAGTCCGTTACCAGTTCTTTATCCTTATGTTAGGTTATCACTGCTTTATGTTACCGTACCTACCCTCACCTAATTGCGATGTACCGTGTCATACATACATAGAGGAAAGAGCACTAATTTTGAGAAACTATCTATAGATACAGAAAAAGACTAATTCTCTTATGAGAGATGCCATCTGGACAGATGGTCTACGACTTGGTTATTTCATTCACCTCTACTTTGGAATACCTTGGAGAGCTCGATGGCGTTGCGATTGTTATTCTAAACGAACACGCAAGGTAAACAACGTCGACAGCAGGGTGTCTATGGATGGGTTTATCTATCTCGAGCTTCTCCGGGCCCGGAGGGCACGTCAATCCGTTGATACTGGCTGTCGATAGATGACAAGCTAAGCATTCCGGTGGCTTGTAAACACTGATCTCCTTCACTCATGTGTTGCCAACCCTAAACATATACATATATTTGAAGCATATATACGGGGTAACGGTAAATAAATTCTTTTAAAAAATACATTTGTCACTTGTAAGTAACGATATGTTTCTGTTGCAAGAGTCCATGTGCTAGATTTGCCATCTTAGTAGTATAAAAAGTGATGTGGCTGTGTTGGGGACACTGTCGTGAGTTTTACGTAAATACATCTTCGTAACGGCTAAACGGAAGTCATCATGATCATACGAGCGCTAGTCCCGATCGCATTCTAAGCTCTCGCTTCGGAGCCCGGGGTCCGCTTTCCAGCTTCTACTTCGCGCAGTCTGCGGCATCCCTTACTGTGAGACCATTGGCACGCATGGCATCCCTTACTACGTCAAGCCAGCATTTGGACCTACCCCTTCTACCGGGACGCGGCTGAGGCGGCATGGCCAGACATTTGTTCGTAACTTGCCGGGTTTCGTAAGACGTGGCCGTACCAGCGTATACGACGCTGAGTTTGTCTACTGTGTCACGGACATGAAGGCTGCCACGTATGCGAGAGTTCTTCAGGCGATCCTTCCGTGTCACTCCGCACATCCAGCAGCATATTCATCTCCGTGACACGCAGCCCCTGCTTGTGCCGCTCAAGTACAGACCACGCTTCGCTGCCATAAAAGGACTGGTCTAATGGTGGATTTATAAACCCGTCCTTTCAGCTTAACCAACATTTTTGGGTCACAGATGATACCAGCCATCTCACGCCATTTAGCCCAAGCTGCTGACATACGTGCCTTGATGTCGCAACCGATGTCATCGGACGCGTGGAGGATATTATATTTACACCGATCCGTGCGCTCGACCGTGCCTTCGCCAATGCTAAGACACGGTCGGTTTTTATTCTTTCATGATCTCTGAAAGGAATAGGCACTCGCCAGTGCCTCCACTTCTTGAAAAGGCCCTCAAACCGGCTTATCACCAGATAGTGGTCCGTTTCAAGAGTGGGACCTCTGAAGGCTCTTGTATCCATTAACGACTTTCGAAGACGTCCGTCTAATCAAGTCAATCACAATTATCTGTTCATTCCGTCTCTATGTTTATTTTTTATACTACGTTGGGAGGCATACAATCATACGGCCTACCTGATAGCGGGGGATAGAGAAGCGGGTACCATAGCCTATTAACGCTTGCCATATATTAATTATCACCCGCGCGATGCCTCCTCTGCTGCTTCCACAGCAACTCCTTGGGAGCTTACTGGTAACCTCACTCACACGCAGGAACACAACAACCCTCTAGGGAGTTGTTATTTTGCTGCGGTTTGGTGGAGGTTTCGGTGAGGTGGAGGTACTTCCCCAGACGGGCAGCTTTGATGTGCCCTACATCTCTTAAAAATGTGTACGAATGAATGTCCTTTTGATGGAAAAATGTGTTCGACACAAGGAAATTTCGATCGAAACATACGTCTAAAAGTAACTTACCAGCATCGTTCACTCTCTTTTTCACACATAATTTCCCGTTCATTCGCATCAGCTAAATCCAGAACACCCCTTACGGAGGCTGCTTCTGTGCATCTCTGATGCTGTCCGGCACTACGTCTAATATTACGCTGAACAGGAACGGACTAAGGACAGATCACTGATGGAACCCGAACAATCCTAATTATGGAATCGGATTCGAGATATATGTCTCGGCAAATATCAATATAGACTTCAGGTACGGTTTTGTACCTCAGTGCCAATCAGATCTTCGCGCAGGAACACTGTCGAATGCCTTCTCCATGTCTAAAAACAGAACATGCAGAGGCGTATTCTTCGTCTGGTATTTTTCTATAACGAATCCTAGGGCAGAAATGAGGTCCATGGTCCCACGACCAGGTCTGAAGCCATACTGACACAGACAGTGCACTCCTGTCGGATCCAGGAGTCAATTATCCGCTCAACTTTCACTTCATGGTGTGAGACATGACCATACGGCGGTGACTGCCACACTCCTGCACTGATCCATTTCCTCTGAAAACTGGAGTGGTGACACTCAATCTCCATTGTTCCAGCATTTTTCTACTAAGGAGTGCATACTCCTTAGTAGAAAAATGGTTACATAGGTCGATCAAATTGCCCACACCACGAGACCCCATCGCTTCCGACCGCCATCCGATTCTTCATGCGACGAAGAGGCCCTTGGTAACGGGTAAAAGGAAGTAAGTTATACTAAATGGAAATTACACGATGCAGCGAAATGATCGCAAAATGGCGGCGCTTTCCCCCACGCCGAGCACGATAGTCACAGTCCTCACATAACGTGTAACGAATTCAATCAAGTGCAGTGATAAATTGTTGATGCAAACGATAGATATGTAGCTACAACACCAAACTGTATCCCCAGATTTTGTTACTCGTTTTCTGAACAGCCTCCCCCACCTTCCCACTACGGAAGCAAATTTAAAGAGGTCACGTCAAAAATGAACACGTAGTAGATAGTACATACCATGAGTTGGTTGATGTAGTATTCGTAGGTGATGGTGTTAGTGACGGGGTCCAAAGCGGTCTGCATCATCTCGTCGAATTCCTCCTAAAAATCATTTAGCTAATAAAGTTCTATCTGTGTTTATTTTGCACATGTATAAATAAAGGAAAGAATACAAATATATAGAAAGCGGATGTGGAAAGATGTAGGAGCCGAAAAAGGCAAAGATTAAGAGACATATTCTATGACCAAATTGGTCAAGTTTTATCAGAAGGCGATGTCAAACGCAAGTGACTACCAAGGTCTATCTATATATTCTCTATAGCTACATTCACGTTAAGTCCCTTGCGGGGTAGGCAGTCGAGAGTCGAGCGCCACATGGAATCACTGACCCACCTCACTTAGCCCAGTGGATAATCCTCGAATCCTGGCATGTACTACTAAATTCGTGTTTTCTGATTTATGTTTTAAGAGAGGTAGGGCGCATCAAAGCAGCCCGTCTGGGAAAGTACCTCCACCTCCCAGAAAACCGCAGCCAAATAACAACTCCCTAGCTAGAGGGCTGTTGTGTTCCTGCGTGTGAGTCAGTGTCATACTTAATGTACATCAGGCAGACCGAGTTTCTCCCGACGTTGTATAAAAAATATATGTAGTGTATGGGTATAAAATATACATTGTGTATATTCCATGCCTTTCCATTTTGAATTATACGTCGTGTCGCTTTTGTGAACGCGATTATTGATGTCGCCAGAAAGCTACTATGTCTGTAGGTCCAGGCATGCGCTGTAAAGTGTACCTGGGTGAAAGGCTCTCCTTCTTCAAGCATGAGTTGCGTGAATCTCTCTCTGGTGAGATACCCGCGTCCCTCCGTGTCGAAATACCGAAATGCAGCTAATAACATCTCCGCACTAGCTGGATAGAACCTGCGTATACACATAATACTCTCAACAACTCATATACTTCATCTAGTTATTTAAATAAATATTGTCGGACAAAAAACACAGCGCCATATAGCCCCAAAGTAAGCGAAGCTTGTGTTATGGGTACTAAGCAACTGATAAACATACGTAAATACATTTTTTTTTTGTAAATACATACTTATTATACATAGAAAATACCCAGATCAAGACAAACAGCATGCTCATGCACACAAATGTTTGCCTTGTGTGGGAATCGAACCCACGAGCGTTGGTGTCAAAGTCGCGTCATTCACGACTGCGCCACCGAGCTCGTCAAAATCTAGAAATAGAATGAACCTCACGTGCAATTATGTAGGTCACACTATAAGTTTTGCGTAACTTAAAAAAACAACATGTTATAACCAAAATATTATGTTTATTGCTTTTCAAAATACTCTCATTTACATTTTAAGTATTTTTTCATGCGATCGAACCATTTTTTAAAACAGGAGGACCACAGATCCGTAGCCATGTTTTCTACGTGCTGATTGAAGGCTATCACTGCCTCTTCGGAGTTGGTAAAAGTGAAACCTCTCATCAAATCTTTGATTTTGGGGAAAATACAGAAATCACAGGGTGCTAGGTCGGGGCTATGCGCAGGATGGGTAACGAGTTGTACTTTTTCGGAAGTTAAAAATGACTTTGTTTTGTTGGCCGTGTGTGAAGAAACGTTGCCATGATGTAGGAGAACGCGGCTTTTTAGTCGTCTTTCGCGAACTTTTTCTAACACCCTGGGTAAACAAATGGTAGAATACCACTCGGCATTAACACTCTTTTGATCTTCAAGTGGAATTATGCAGATGGGACCCGTAGCTGAGAAAAAAAACGCGATCATTTTTTTACCAACGTTTCTCGCCTGCCTCACTTTTGTTGGCCTGTTCTCATTTTCAAACACCCATTCACAAGATTGCTGTTATTTTTCGGGTTCAAAACAATAAATCCACGTTTTGTCTCCTGTGACAATGTCATAAACAGTATTAGAATGTCCGTGGTCGTACTTCAGTAGCATCTGTGAGCACTATTCCACGCGAGCCCGCTTCTGCTCCGCTGTCAGTTCATGAGGGATCCAACGACAATAAAGTTTCCTAACTTTCAATTCTACGTGTAAAATTTTCTGAATTTGTCTCATACCAATCCCCAATAGTTCTCGAATTGTCTCATAGGTAATCCGCGGGTTTTCTTCAATTAGCCGCTTAACAGTAGCCACGTTATTTACGTTGACGGCAGTTGAAGGCCGCCCTTCACGAAATTCGGCAAACCATCGCCTCACGGTGCTCAAAGAAGGTGCTTCTCTCCCAAAAGCATTTTGAAGACGAGCAGCACAGTCTTGCGGAGAGGAGAACTTTTAAAATCATAAAGAATCATCGCTCTAAAATCTTTTCGACTCAATTCCATTTTCGTTGCGTACGTAGAAATTTGATGTGTGATAAAAAGCAATTGACAAATGATTTCCCGCCAATTGTTTTTTTTTATTACCTACCCTACTTAAGGTTGCAACTTTTCAAAAAATATAACATTCGAAATTCAAATAGTTCCGATTAGCTAGAAGTGCAAAACTTTTAGTGTGCCCCATGTATAAACATGTGTTTTACAGTTCTCGTTTACAGTTATTATTATTTACCGCGTTTAAGGTAATACATACTACAGCGACCCATATGCATCCCCCTGTAAAGATACGGGTTTCCCTCAGCCGAAGGAACTGCACCACGCTGCTCCATAGACTGCCATCTATCGACCGCCCGCCGGGCCGACGAACGGCTAGTAGGAGGAATTTAAACTGTCTAAAACTATCTATAGAAAGGCTACAGTAGCGCATACGATGAAGTGAATAAATTTTGAACACCAATGACCGTTACTGGTCGGGGGGAAAGTATTACGCGCTCTTATTGGTTCACGGATCGACGTCGCATCCCTTATCGACTTAAAAAATAAAATAACCCATGTTATTTTTTTATACAACATCGGGAAGCATACATGGATACAGCCCACCTGATGTAAAGTGGTAAGCGTAGCCTATGAACGCTTGCATTGGATTATGCATCGCTCGCGCGATACCACCAAAAGTGTATAAGGACCGGGTCTGTGGCACTCGGTTCTGCCTACACCACAAGGGATTTGGCGTGAAGTTATAGATATATATATATATATAGTAATGGTAAAATATAGAAAAAAAAAAATATTGCGTGTAGTTCACACGCTATGGAAGTGAAACCTTCAAAAATGTGAACTTCAAGATAATGAGATGAATGTAGAAGAATTTCAGGATAGTAGCGTTTACTTATTATGATATTATGAGATATACATGATATTAATCATACTTAAAAAACGTTATTAATAAAATAATTAAATATTTATGTAAACATTTAATTATTTTATTAATAACAAAAAATACACGTGGACAATACGCCACGGTTGTTTGTTATGACGTCATATCCCAAGCTTCGTAATACGCAAGCGCGCAACACACGTAAAACGGTCGAACCCTATAATAAACACTATAATGCCTTCTATCTCATTCTCTCGTACGTTCAATCCTATAGATACTTCTACCTTCTATCTCATTCTCTCGCACGGCAAATACTTTGTTTTTACGTGATTATCTCTTTTGAACCGACTCCTTACTGTTGCGTTTTCGTTTCAAATCACGACGATGCTAAAGAAGTTTTCACTTTTTTACAAAAGACATTTACAAAAGTGTCTATAAAACAACGTGTACTTGTTTGTTTTACAATGTGAAGGTAAACATAAATTACAATAGGTAAATTACTCTTGTAAACATTACCTGTGTTCTGTCATCACTTTACACATGTAAGGCAGGAAATTGACCAGAGGCACGTTGCCAGTGGCCTCCTTGTTCTCGGTCGCTAGTATCACCTCTTGTATTTCAGCTTCAGTTGGACAGCATCCTGTTGGAATGTGGAACCATCACCATTACGTACCTACCTTACGTAGCTATACCAATTAACAACAAAGGGCATTGTGTCACATCGCGACGAACACGCTGAAATGTTGTCGGTTAGGCCCGGTTTCCACCAGAGCGGAAAAATGCGGATGCTTTTAATTCTTCTGTTTTTAAAAAGGTTGGTGTTTAATGGTATCAAAACCAGCCACATATAAAAGAGATTTTACTGTAACTAACCTACTTATAAAAAAAACAAAAAAAAATCGCGTCCAATTATTAAAATTATGAGCGATTACATAAATAATTCTTGATAGAATTTTTAGATTGAGGTTTTATTATTTATAAACACAATATTATATATCTTATCTCGCATCCGGTCATGAGTATGGATGTTTAAAACAAACGAAAGCGCGCGAACGGTGGCGCGCTTTGGCAGAATCAAGAGGTCCACACTGGGAGAGTTGGTGCAAACCACAGAGTACATTAGTATAATACGGAAAGTGCAAACGGCGGCAACTGACGACGTCTTGGGACTGTCCTCTCGTTTCGTATTTCCCTGAACATTGATTACAAGTGTTGATTTAAAATTATAGTGTGATACGAATTGCATTGGATTTCTCATTGCACAACTACCTACATAATATCGGATAGACCGAGAAATCAAACGAATACGACATATACATTACTTGCAAAACCTTTTGCTAGGTCACAGGATCAAGAGCCGGAACAGAAGACAATTTTTGCAAAGGTTAGTCTGCCACCATGACTACCGACGATTTAGACATATATCTCGCGACGACGACGGAGGCGATTCTTTTTATATGTTTTGCAATTTTATATACATTGTACATATAAAGATGTGTAAAAAGACATAATTACACAGTATACAGTAAAGACGTTATTAGTAATAATATTAAAGTTGTTGTTATATTTATACGATATGCTTACCAAGTGACCGAAGTATAGTTCCTATTTCTCTCACGTCAACAACTTGTTTGCCGGAGTGATCGAATACTTCAAAGGCCTCCATTATTTTTTTTTCCAGTTCGTTGTTCGGTTGAACTATATAAAAAGGAAACAAGATTAAAACCAATCAAGTGTCAAGTTGTATAGTTTCTGAGGACGAAATTAATTTGACGTTGTAATAACAGAGGAGGTGATGATGAGATGGTGCCTGTGCTGATTAGTGCTGAGGGTCCGAGGCTGGTCGGAGAAGTCGCCAAATGATACCACTGTGTATATGTGTATAGACGAAGCCAAGACAAGAAGTAGAAGCCTTTATTAAACTATCTTAGTCTATATATAACATTAGGATTGCCGCTGGCCAAGCAATACGCGTTATGTCTCAGTAATGTATTAAGTTGCGGTTAAACACACTAATTAGCCAATATGCTACAACGTTGAATGTCAATTTCATTCTATTAACCGTTACTTCATTGGAGGCTTTACTTGAAGATGTATGTGTATTATATGCACACGAAATTGTCTCGATAAATAGGGTTAGGGTAGGCATAGGGTTAGAAATATATAGCTATGTAACCATTACGAATAACTTCCGGATGATTAATCGATTAAATATGAATTACTATTAAAATCCAATTGAAAAGTTCAGTATTCTTACTAGTGTCACTCAGTCGGCTACCAGCCATATTTGCGCATCAAAATAACCCGTCTGGGGAAGTACCTCCACCTAATAGAAAGCCGCAGCCACATAAAAACTCCTTAAAGGATTGTACTCCTGCGTGTGAGTGAGCATCGCGCTAGAGATACTTAATGTATTGCAAGCGTCCATATGCTACGGTAACCGCTTTACATCAGGTGGGCTGTATGCTTGTTGTCCCCCTACGTCGTATATAAAAAACTCGTATAATATTTAAGAACAATTACGAATGAGTAGAAAGTAGACTAGGTATTCATTCATCAGTCTTCTTAAATGTAATTACACAAGTTGGTAGTCGACTATTGTAAATGCGCCATTATACTTATAACATTACGTCCCGCTTGAACCATTTTCAATTACGAAAATTTTGGATAATAAGGAATATTTTTCTTGATATTTTGTCACCATTGCTCCACCTTGCACTTCTTAACGCAACAGCAACAGTAGCAACAAGGAGCTTACCGCTAACCTCATTCACTGAAACTTTTTTATAACGTGTAGGTAACTTTCCCGGTTTGGGTTGCTGTTGCTAGGAGAGGTAGCATGCACAAAGCATGCTAAATTCTAATAATGGAATCTTCTAATATATGGAAACGACAGACGGGTTTGACAGTGGTGGTAGCATGAAAGCAAAATAAAAGAGGTCAAGATGCGAACGAACAAAATCTGCGTAATGCTTGAACAATCGAGTTAGCAATGAAGACAATGTAAAATGTAGATAAAACGGGAAAAACCTATTATTAAACAAATGTTGCATAGTATTTTATTCAGTGCGAAAAACTAATAATTTTGTGCTTAGGAATAAAAAGTCTAATTTTACTTTTACATATATTAAAGGATATAATATAATGGATGTAATATGTTATAGTATGTGTAATGTGTTATAGTATAGTATGTGCAAGTATACGCAGTAATAATTTGACGATTATAATTTTTGCTTGTAGTTATTTAGGTCAAACGAATAATATAAAAGAAAGTGAGGTATGTAAGGATCGAGTCATGTAGTTCTCGGATCTCTCTGCCTACTCCGTAAGGGATTTGGCGTAAAGTTATACGTAGATATATACGAATCATGTAAAAAAAAACATACAAAAGCATTTAGTATCAATATGATTTATTTACTAAACGATAACTTTAAAGTGAAACTAAAAAATGTAAGCAATTGCACCAAAGACAAACAAGTTTTTTTTCTTGCCATTTTGTATTTCCTCTTCGAGCCACACATATTACAAGAGTCCTTCATGAGTCGAAAAATTCACGAATATTTAGGTCGACACGTGTATGAGTAGGTATTGGTTAGGAACCAGTAACATAAGAGAAGTAAAACCTCAGTCGCGTATGAAATGAGTCCAAGTCGAGTCGCGAAGTCATCGCTTCATTCTTCCCACCATATCGGCTGTCACATCGGTTTGTATTTGTATAATATCTTTTTTCATACAACGTCGAGAGGCATACATGCGTACGGTCCATGTCATGTAAAGGGGTTACCGTAACATATGAACGCTTGCAACACATTTAAGTATCATTAGCGCGATGCCACATCTGCTGCTAACACAGCAGCTCCTTAGGAACTTACACAACAACCCCCTAAAGAAGAAGTTGTTATTTGGCAGCGATTTTCAGTGAGTTGGAGGTACTTCCCCAGACGAAGTGCATTGATACGCCCTACCTCTCCTAAAAACACAACCAAAACAAACAGACGTGTTGATACACTTCATGCACACAAATGTTTGTCATGTGTGAGAATCGAACCTACGTGCATTTGTGGCAAAGTAGCGTTACTAACCACTGCGCCACCAAGCTCTTCAACATAATAGCATCCTATTGTACAAACAGACCAATCAGTGCCAATGCCAATGATTGTGTTCTTTAAAAAATTGATAATAAATATTCACACTACATGATATAGAGACTGAGCTTCCGCCAGTGTTCTCCGGACGATCTCCTTAAAATCTTCCCACACAATACTTTTGCCTACACAATTATAAAAAGAAAATAATTATCTAACAAAAACAAAACACTTAAATCTACAAATCGATTCTTTATGCCTTAAATTAAAATACAAAATTTAACAGAAAAATCACGCGCCGCATTCAATGATATTATAGTCCGCATTCTGTTTTTCCCGCGCTTTGTTTTACTGTCCTAATTTTTTTATCATTTTATTGTCCATGCACGAACGGAACGGTCCTAAGTGAACTACCCAAAACTTATAATTTAATTTATATAAACGTTTTACTCACTTTTCGGCTCCTCTTTTCTTGCCATTTTATCTACATCAAACAAGTTATGAGATTCTAAAATAATATCAAATAGAAATTTTACTAAGAACTGAAATTAATCAAACAAAATTTTGTATCCAAGCAAATAAACCCGCCAAAATCGAAATCATGTCATAATAATGATGTGACTTCTAAATGCGTTTTCATAATACTAGTTTCTAGTCTATGGTGAACTCTATTTTTACCACAGACACGTCAAAGAGCAAGGAGTTCTATGATTATCATTTTACATGCACATACATTTTTAAAAACGCAAAGAAGTACCGGGACTTGTCTCATAGCAAATGACAGCGTTAGACGAAACGTGGACATCGGCGACATCAGTCTTGCGAGGCTCCTTTCATTTTCCAATCAGAAATAAATTATTAAATTAAATGAGCTAAATAATGCCCTAATTATAATTGTACACTAATTTTATTTTGCAAGTATTATTACTACGGCCCCAATGCTTACTTATAGAAGCAAGAGCTGGGTATGGCAGAGAGAGCATGATAGTAGAATAAATGCGGTCGGAATGCGAGCGTTACGTAAAATCTATGGCGTAACGCTTGTAGATCGTTCGCAATCAATGACCTTCTATACACAATATGTGTATAGAAGGTCATTTTCAGTCAGTTCGCAATAATGATGTTAGGAATAGAGTTGGTTAGAAAGAGAGTGCCGGTATTAAAATAAGAAGTCATGCTCCGTTGCTTCGGACATGTAGAAAGAATGCAGGAAGAAAGAATAACGAAACAGATATACATCGCGTAAGTAGAACAATTTAGAAACCGAGAAAGAGCAAGACTTATTTACCTTGACTAAATTAATCGGGTTTTATCATAAGGTGATGTCAAGAGTCCTACAAACCGGCGAGCGTGTATGACAAGAGCTATGAATGTTACATAAGTGAGTGATATGTGATAGCCGAGCCATGTGGTGCTCAGTTCTCTCAAATCAAGACAAAAACCGCATAGATCGCCGAAAGCCTAGCACTGCCACTCCGCATGGCAACACCAGCAGATAACACAATTGTACATACAATACATATAGATTCTGCATTCTGTGTACCACGATGCGTATTTACGTTATCGACCCTAATTGGCCTATTTACGGAATCTTAATTTTTGATGTGAAATATGTATTGGCGCGTTTTGGCAGCAATAGTAAAGCGTTGTTGACAAAAGCATTCGAAAGCTAATCAATTTTAGAAACAGTCCACTGACAAAAGAGAATTATTCCATAGCTCAGTTGATGATGAATTGGCGTCACAACACGAGACTGCCTGCCAGTGAGTTAGTATTACGGCCAAAACGATCGGCCAAACTTGTCGAACTGTACAATCACAAAGATATGCAAACAACTTTAAATGTAAAACCCATTATATTATGACCGCGGCACACATAGCTTACCACAGTTAAGGAAAGAAGAAAATCGTATGAGAAACAAAGATACGTGGGGTCAACAAAGGTTATAAGTAAAGCTCGCAGAGATAGATCTTACTGGATGGATGCTGAAAATGGTGGTGTCTATCGCAGGAACCGTCAGCATTTATTAAATCTTCCAGTTTCTCTGGAGCAAACAATTCATAATTCAAATAAATTTATAAATGTAGACTGGGATGACGTATGCAACTAACTACTCTAATCCCAACCAGCAACGGCCACTGCTCACTGCAGCCGGCAGCGCGGGCATCAGTTCACAGCAATCGCACAGACCGATAGTTACTCGCGCCGGGAGAACAGTCCGCCCACCCGTGCGATATGTATGTTAATAATAGTTTAAATAACGTATTTTATTACTACATATATTCATTTATGTTGTTGCTAAACCCTTGTGTGCTTACAACTTATTAACATAAAAATTGTGAAAATTATGAATTAAATGTTGTCGTTTAAATTATTATACAAAGAAATGAAGAAAATAATATTGTACGATTTAATTGCAGTTACATAATTTTACATAGAGCGGACAATGGGAAAACATTGGGTAGTTTCTGAGTATTATAAGTTGGAAGTCCAGAAAGTATGATATATGTATCACAAATGTAATAATAAGTCGTTTTAATGTTAACAGATGTTATGAGAAGGGAGATTTTGTGGCAGTAATAAATATTATAATTAAGGTGGTGGGTACTTGATTAATAAATCAGTCTCTATCAAGATGTCTTTCAACAAACGGCTCCATACTACAACAAATATGAGGTAAAGATTGTTTAGAAAATGAAACGTTAAAGATCGCTTATAATATGAGGGATTATTAATGCTTCTGTGTTAAAACTGTAGTCATTATAAATTGATTAACATTCCAATGCGATCGCTTTTGCTGTGTTTAAAGCTGGCACCTACGCCAGAAACTGACGCTCTGTATTTTTGGCGTGGTAACCCAAAGAGCTGCGTGCGCGGCTTTTCCGATACTAAAGTAATCTGAGAGCCCTGGTCGAGCAGGGCCCGCAGTGTTACGTATCCACCATCAATTGCCTTTATTTTGAATAAAACAGTAACTAATAAAATTTTATCATCTGTCATGTTAATAAATTTATGGCACTTGTAGAGCTCATGATCGAAATCGAAATATGTACATAACATAAAGAACATTTACATGTGGATTTAGGGATAGCATGATATCCTTTCGAAGAAGTTGTAGTTGTGCGTGTAATTAGGATTGTTGTAGTTGTAATGAGTAGAAGTTTGCTTCGCTGGAGACGAATATTCTCTTTATTGTGTCGGCTCGAGCGCAATATATTTATTCTCGAGAAAGCTCATTAGTTTATCCAGTGCGCTTCGATCTCTGCGAGACTTACGCGCTTCTTTATACCAGTGAACCAGTATAGGATCCCAAGTTGTTGTGTCCACTCCTAGATTATGAATGGCACGAATACATTCGGTGGACGTATCATAGAGACGAGATTAATCTCGTACGATGTCTGCTTGCAAATGCTTGGCTGATTTAAAAATGTTTCTATCTGCGTCGTAAATTATACGTAAGGGTTGTTGTAGCGATAGATTAATATTTTGCATGTTGTGTCGTAGTTTTCAGCTGAGATGTTTAAGTGTTGAATGAGGCGCTCCGCTTCGCTGATCAAAAGAAAGTTGTTATTGTGTATAGATTCAGTAAGTATACAAATCGAAAAATGTAGGCCAAAGCGTATATTTTCCTGTAAAAACGGAAATTTCTAACAACGGAGTAGCTTGTTGAATGTGAGAGGTCGCAGATAGTTTTTGATTTAACGCTCTTTTCATATTTTTGAACTATAGTTCCCATTTCGCTAATTTTAGTTACATTAATGCTCTATACTAATCGCCTGAATGCTCGAAAGTTCGTTCTTTATAAGGACAAAAGTTCATTAATTTTGCTAACAGTACCTTAAATCTCTGGACCCGTACCCGAAGAACTTTCTTCTTTATGAGGCTATATAAACAGAATCTTTGCTAAAATCTGTGCCTATATGCTGGATTTCGGTGACATTTTTTTCTTGGCGCTCGAATTATATGTCGCTCTCTTGATTCCGCCATTGTAGTTTATTAGTGTAAGCGTATAGCGTAGTGCTGTCGCTGGCGGATCTCCCGGCTCCCACAGAAATGCGCTGAGTATGAGTCTCCTGACCCGCAAATGTTCTCGATGCAAGGCGCTGAAGTGACCCCTTTGCAATCACTTACCAAAACTACAATGTTCGTAGGTACTGATATTGTTACTTAGAGTTTATAAAACACAAAACTATATATATATATATATATATATATATATAGATAATGGAAAACTTCACGAACAGTCAAAAATGTTAGGTCATGTTGTAGAACCACGTGAATTTACTTTCAACCGCGTGCGCTAGGCAAAGTACGCGGGACCGACAACTATTTTCACTCGCGAAGGGCCTACTATACGATGGTTTAGAAGGATTAATGTATAGGATGTATATTCATAAACGCTAAAAGCTGAGAGCTGACTAAAGAGATACTAAGCTAAGATTGGGTAGTGACTCCGAAGAGAGCTAAATGACCAAATTCGTCGAGTGTTGAACGTACGTACACTAATTTTATTGTTTCCACCAAAATGAATACCTATATAGTTGCAACAGTGAGTGCATATTCCAAGCTCTGCTAATAATATGTAAATTACATTCTTATGTCTATGTACGTATAATATTCGTAAGGGTGCGGTAACACATATAACGCGTATGTATGGCTCGTCCTTTGATTGAAAGCTCTTTAAGTTGTAGCCGAATGTCATTAAAAAAAAAACTTTGTCTATGGCATACTTCCTTGCGCATGCGCACGTTCGCGGCTTCGAACGCGTCTAAAATTGTTTCCTTCTCGCCGCCATATTGATTTGGCTTGGCGCTATCTGAATTGCATTTTCGCGAGTGATGTGTGAATTTACATAGTTTGCAGTTTTTAATGTGGCATTGATTACAAGAAACTTTTTCTTCTCTGGACAAGTATAAATAACTCATAATGGATCCGTCTAAGATGAAAGTAGTGGATCTTAGGTCGGAGCTTGGTGCCCTAGGTTTGGACACGAAAGGAAATAAGCCGGCTTTGGTTGAAAGACTAAAGAAAGCTTTAGAATCTAAAACGGGAAAAGGTGAATTGTTAAACAGTTATTCAATGTTACATAGAACTCATTGGTATGTTTATTAACATCTAAAGCGATCTTTTACAGCCTTGAAAATGATTTCAGCCATAGCACGTGTACATTTTCGACAACCGCCCCAACTCAATACGTGTTTGAAGCATTATTTCACGTTTATTTTTACGCTTGGCTGGTTACTATATACATAATTTAGAAAAAAATATCTAACTACCTAGGTACTGATATTATGCCGAAATACGTTCGTCATTTATTTATTGGCAGTAGGTTAGAGTTGAATCGAAATCAAATAATATGCAGGTGTCGTTATGCAATTTGCAAATAATTACAGAACAATGTCTCTGGAGGCGGATTCCTTGAATATATGTTATGGCCATATATTTGTCGGTAATATAATACTAAACCTAACGAATGAAATTTCTGCTAACTCATGATGCGCTACCAATAATTCTTGTATACATCCTTCGCTGGTAATAAAGTATCCAAAAAAAACATGCTGTTATTGTCAATATGTGGGAAGGAGGAAATCTTGTGCATATGTTTGTATGAAATACGTAATTAACATTAGATTGTAATTAACCAAATGCAAATAAAAAGCAAATATGTACAGTAATAGATTTTCTTATTACGTGACTTGTGATGGAGACTAGAGAGCTTATAAATGAATAGTATAAGCTACAGGAATAAAACTTCATATAATTTAGAATTTTAAAACTTGCAGCCGATGGGAACCCTTCAAAGAGCACTCACAAAAATAAACAAGTTTTAGTTTATTGTTTTATCTTTTCTTATACCACTAAGATGGAAACAAGCATACGGCCTGCCTGATGGTAAACAGTCACCGTAGCCTATAGACATTTGCATCACCACGGTTGTTACTCATGCATTGCTAACCCTAAAATATGATATCTCTTGTCTGTTTAGTTTTCTCTTTCTCAACTAAACCTCTGAATGTTCATGTTGATACACAGGTAGGCTGTGAAAAGGAGAAGAACATGAACTACTTATATATGTACCTCATTATTTAAAATATAATTTGGTTGTCTGCTGGATTTTGGTATACAACACTATGTTGACAAACTATCAACCTACCATCCATTAGGATTGGCAGAGCCTGCTACCTAAGCCTAAGGATTTGGTGAAGATACTGATTTTAAAATAAATCATTATGACCACATTTAAGATAGTTATCTTAAGTTGAAAAGAGTGGGTCCACAGAAAAGTGAGGGCTAGTCTCTTATACCTTGACGGTTAGCTAGAGAGTTGAATTTTTTATCACTGATAGTACTCATTATTAACACTAAAATACCAAAATCTTAACGGACGGAAATTAATAGTTTTCGAGTAAAAAATTGTTGAAATTTACGAAAATATTCGTGAAATTATGACATGGGGTGGGCTTTACTACGGGGTGCACGATTTTGGGGTTGGTCAGGGTTGCATTATGTAGGGGTTTAGTCTCCCCTTTCAAACGACACTACTTGGAGCTCCAGGAAATATCAATTTTTTTTTAATTTATTATTTTAGTGCATGTGAAATGGAATGAATTTTCTTCAATAAAAATATAGTTTTTAGTTAGTTGTAAAATTGTAATTTGTTTGTATTGTACGTTTGGGCATTTATCATTTGTCAAATCTTTTAAACAAATAAAAAAATTGTAATAAGTATAGCAACAGAAATCTCAGTTGGTTAGGTTAGGTTAGAGTATGACAAACAACGCACGAGCCGAGCGAGCGAAGCGAGCGTGCCGTGGTAGCGGCCGGCGAAGTGCCAGAAGCGAATCATTGCCATTTGCACTGCATTGTGTACAGCAGGCACAGCTTGCTGTACACAATGCAGTGTCAATCCCATTGCTAACTTAATGAAGATTGGGTATGTCAGAGAGCATGAAAGTAGAATAAATACAGTTGAGATGCGATCATTGTACAAAATTTGTGATGCTTGCTGGTTGCATTCGCAATTACGATATAAGAAAGAGAGTTGGTCTGAAAGAGAGTGACAGTACTAAGATAAGAAAAGGCGTGATCTATTGGTTCGGACATGTAAAATGAATGCTGGATGAAAGAATAACAAAATAGATATATAATGCGAAAGTGTAAAGATGTAGGATCTGAAGAAGGTTAAGATTAACCTACTCCATCCAAATTGTTTGTTTTATCAGGTGATGTCCATCTCTAGGAACTGGTAGAGTTATTCATTTTAAAGAAGCAGTCAAGTTGTGCAAGGTCCGTGTCTTATGGCGCTCTGTTCACTCTTTGTACCCTTAAACCTAGAGTGAAGATACACATACATATCTCCAGTATACATGTTTAAGAGGCCAAGGGCCATATTTGTAGTTGTGTCATCTTGATGAATACAGCAAAAGATTGTTTTGATTTGTCTTGCTGATTGTGGAATTCAATCACTGTCAATTTGATTATTTTGCATTTTAAAAATACTTGTTTATGGCAGTGATGATAAATATATTATCCGCTATTAAATTCTTATTGTAGGCTGAAATGTGCATAAGTCTACCTCCTTGTGTTACAAACTTTTGTAGACCACATAATTCCTTTGCAACATGCAGGCTGTGAGCTTACACCTTAAATAGAATATAGAAAACATTGTTATGTTCATCCTTGCCAATCTATAAATCCCTTCTGAAATTTTCTAGTTGGCTAGAATAGAATAGAGAAACATTTGGAATTAAGTTATCCACTGTTTTGACGAGTGTTTTTCTAAATTGTAATCGTTTTTCTTCACAGTTTTCGCTGACACTACAATATTGGACACTTCTACGGAGGATGGTGATGAACCTGAAACACCTAAGCGGCCCGGGCCTGCCTCACGGACCACTAGGAGGGCATCCTCGTCTCGTCTTCCTGGAACACCGAGTAGGGTAAGATGGTCCATTTATTTGCATTTAACCTTCTTTAGGCATGCATGGTGTAAATTGCTGCCATAATACCTTACTAACATGCAAGAAACAGTACATGAGACTAATGCTTTTTGTAAATATCTGTAAGTATTATTCTTGTCGTGTCATTGAGATGTCACATTATCAATAGCACAATTGTTAACATATGAGTATCATAATAGAAAAATTCAAGGTAAAATCATAAGGATTGTGAAAATATATATATATTTTATATGTATCTTAATTTTTGCATGATTCACACATAATATTTTGACGAGCTCGGTCTCAGTGACTTTGACACCAGCGCTTGTGGGTTCGATTCCCACACAAGACAAACATTTGTGTGTATGAACATGTTTGTCTTGGTCTGGATGCTTTTAAGAGAGGTAGGGCGCATCAAAGCAGCCCGTTTGGGAAGTACCTCCACCTCACGGAAAACCGCAGCCAAATAACAACTCCCTAGAGCAGTGGTTCTCAAAGTTGTCTGCGCTACGACTCATCTAATACAAGTTCCTAAATTCGGGACCCACCTATAGGAAATTTAACCGTTACCAATATACCTAAATAAAGGACTTTTCAAATAACAAATAAAGTTTAAGTTTTTTTTAAGCGCCGCCCGCGCTTACAATCCGTCCGGGCGGCTGACAGTCGCCCGCTGCCCAGCGGTTGGATCGGTAGAGTGGTGTGCCGTTCTGCAGGCAGGGCGCACTCAATGTTCGCTCGCGACCCACCACTGGGTCGCGACCCATAGTTTGAGAAACCCTGCCCTAGAGGGGTGTTCCTATGTGTGAGTGAGGTCACCAGAAAACTCCTAAGGAGTTGCTGTGTAAGCAGCAGAGGAGGCTTTGTGCAAGTGATACTTAATATATTACAAGCATTAATAGGCTATGGTAACTGCTTTACATCAGGTAGGCCGTATGCTCGAAGTTGTATAAAAAAAAAATTGCTTTTATGTGTGAATCATGCAAAAATTAAGATACATATAAAATATATATTTTACAATCCTAATGATTTTACCTTGACCTTATATCATTCCTGTGTATTGAAGAAAAATCATGTGTATGTATAATATTGTTATACTTTCTTTGCATGCTAAAACAATTTTTATTTGAAGCAAACAACACAAGGAAAAATTCAAATAAAGTGTTGCTTAGTGACTATGGCTTTAATAATGTGGGAGCTAGCATATAATTTCCTTTGTTGGGGAATTTTACACTAAATGAATCTAATTTCCGTCACTCAGCTTGTGAAAGTTTCAAAAAAAAATATTTTGAGTATTTTCATATTTCACCAAAATTGGAAAATCACTTTTAAGGCCCCAGTACACACCAATGCCAGTGAGGGGCCATACTTTGCAATGCACTATTATCATTTTAAAGGAAGTGAATCATCACCTATTCAATTCGGAATCTCCTCATTGGTTTACTTATTTAACAAGTTAAGGCAGGCTTTGAGGCACCGAGTTCATGCAATATCCACTTCCTGACATCTTTAAAATTTAGATATAAGTGTAAAGCTGACTTTGTTTGAAATAAACCTGCTTCCATTGTACTTTCTATTAACTGGTTCATCATCATATTCTTATCAATTTTCTTTGTGCTTCTAACTAGTCTGCCGTCTCATAGTCGAAATCAAAATTTAATCAAACCGAAAGTGCATCAGTCATTCACTTATGGTACCTAGCCCATACACGTCGTTGACATTGCGTGCCGTCTATGCTGACATCAAGCCACGAAAGGAAATAACACAGAATTTCGTTTTTTCCATGTTTCAGATGAATAGCAATGCTTAAATATATTGAGCGCGCATCATTTTTATGAAACATAGCCCCTTAAATAGTATTTATTATACAAAATTTGGCTGCAAAATTTCATAGGGTATAAAAAACTATAAACACTTTTGACAAGGTTGATGGTGGGTGACTGAAGGTCAGTTAATTAAATATAATAAAGTCTTCAATTTATTGATTATTATTTTTAGATTACAAAAGATAATCTAAAAAAATCATCTAAAAGTTTGTCAGGATATGTTAGTATTCGAATACTAATTATTTTTTAAACAGTTTTCACATGCTATCATCTTGGCCTACCCCTACTCGATTTGTTGACTTTTTGTGTAGTCTTGTTTGCAAAATGTTTACAAATGATACACTACCACTAGAATATAATTATACTCCTATGCATGTCTATTTGTATTGTTTTATACATTGCTCATCAATCAATTACAAATGTTTCATTAATCCATTCATTCCATACATTAAAAATTTACATTTTTCAATACAATCTCAGTAAAAATTAATACAATTCTTCAAAGAGGCCGACGCACGTTTGTTATAATTGTCCATACATTGTATTTCATTTATTAAAATGCATAATACTGGACTAAACATGGATGGATCACTGAAAAATAGCCTGTAGGAGCGCAGGGGTATGTATGCAGTACTCGGTGGTGGGCTGTTGCTGTAATAGCGAAGACGCTGTAGTTGGTGAAACCTGATGCTGCAATGGTATGTTTAATCTGTGTGTAGAACGGTGAAGATGAAGATGAATCGACGCCTCGACGTGCCGCACAGAGGACTACTAGGAGAACTTCATCATCCCGACTCGTGGATGGTCCAGCAAAGGTATAACCGATTGGTCAAACACAGTTAAGCTGTATTCACCGAAGATCATAAATTAATTAATTATCACGAACTATACTGATCTTAGAAGCTACCTGAAGTAGATCAAACAGTTCACCTCAGTTAGACCCAGCATCATGTATGGTCTATTTATAGACCTGGGTAGTGAAGTATTCTCTAAACCCATTCTTTTTTCATTCATTCCCATTCCATTCCATCGAAGGGAGATTAACATCTCGCTAATTAACATAATTTGATTTACTGCTCTCGAGTTTCTCTTTTCTCCTTTTCAGATTATTATCAACAAATATATTAACCCATTCATTGACATTAACGCATCATTTGCGTTGAATGAGATTTCAACGTTCAACGCACCATATGCGTTCATTAATGATTTTACTGTTAAAGACCTGTGCAGACGAGGGACAGTCCTCAGGATACTTTTTTGTCCATCAAAATAGAGCACTTAGGAAGGCCACGAAATAAATAGAACTAAAGTGCCATGGTGCTACAACTTATTAATAAAAAATAATATTAACTAAGATATGTGCATTATTTTGTTGTATTCATATATTGTACAAGGACTCATTCACTAAACTTTTGGCAGACAATTCATTCTATAATCCGGACAAAAGTTCTAGTGCAGGCATCAAGCGGCACCCTGACGAAGTTTTTAAAATTTAAGTAGCAATCAATGGATTAAGTAAATTGGACACAATAAACTATATTTTTGACATAAAAAAAATCACTTATTTAAGTGAAATACTATCGAAATTGCACTGTATAGCATATGGTTTTAGCGTTTAAATTCATGGGTACAGTGATAATAGACATGGCTTTTCGACATTCAGAGCATATTCGATTCTCATATTGGAACAAATATCAGTATAGCACCGCATTTGTTCCTTACGACTGTTTGTTTAGCTACCACTGTTGTGTTATACCACAAGTTGAATTCAGCATGATGTATGGACAAGTTTTATTTATTATTAGGTCTAAATAAACATATATGTATATTATGCTGTCCACATGTTTTAGTTCCTTTATATTTGGAGTTATGGCGAGTTTATTTTTTTAACAATACTAATATGTGTATGTTATGTATCAAATGTACTTTTTATAACAGACTTCAGACTGAGAAATACATTTACCTAGAAATTATTGAGATGTTGCCAATATTAGTATCATGACCCTTAGTGTATATTTAATTATTAGTTAAATAAGCCTTTCCGCCCTATTCAATTATTAATTTATCTCTCTTTACCTTGTTTATGTACATGTAAATCCCTTGCGGGGTAGGCAGAGAAAGGTGAGCGTCACATGACTCAGACCTTACTCGCCTCACTCTCTTCTGTTACATCTTCCTCCTCTTCACCGTCCGTCCCAGCTAAATGCATTTACAATGTGTATAATTTCAGGCCCTTGTTCCAACACTACATCATCGATTACCGTTGATGGAGATAAAAAAAACCTATTAAGTATATGTATACATCCACTCCACGATCAAACTCATGTGACACTCCCTTCTGTCAACCTATTGTGCAAGGGCTTTGGCGTGAAGATATAAATATATACATTATTTTTCTGTCGGTCCTTTACACGCATAACGCTCTTCAAGGATCTTAGATAAAATTTTATGAGTAAGCCTCATTTAGCGTAGTTTCAATCCTGATAATGTTTAACATTTAATTGAAAAAGCTAAAAAACTAAAACTCTCGCGAGCGGAGCTTCCATACAGCAGCTAATACAACATCAATATTTATCACAAGTAGGGAAACTTGAATATTGATTGCCTCCGATTGAGAGTGTATGGGTATAAAATTAAATTGAAACTTCACCAAACAATATGTTTATATAGTCACCACTTTTCTGTAATTTTCATCAACATTCCGACGTTGTATAAAAGAAAAAATTTAACGCGCTACGATTGTGTGTACACTTCCTTTGTGCTGTGCTAGCATCATAGGTTGCATCGCGCAAACGATACTTAAGAGGGCGTGCAAAGCTAAGTGGCGCCCTCATTTTGTATTATTAATAACGCTGAATTTAAGACCAATTCCAAAAAACGCTCAATACAGGCACCGAAGAACCATATTTATGTTTTTTTGAAACATATCTTGTATTTATTATATATGTACAAGTAACCAAAATTTTAATTATTGCTTATTGTGGGCACTTACACAATAATCAAAATTATGACTAATTGTACATAAATAATAAATACAGAATAATTATATATCTCAAAAAAACGTAAATATGGTCCTTCAGTGCCTGTATTGAGCGTTTTTTTGAAATTGGTCTTAAATTCAGCGTTATTAATAAAAACAAAATGAGGACGCCACTTATCTTTGTGCGCCCTCTTAATGTATCGAAAGCGTATGCTACGGTAATTACTTAACATCAGTTAGGTCCTATGCTTGTATACCTCCCAACGTTTATATAAAAAATAGAAATGCGTAACTTAACGTTTACTAGGCATAAACATAATTCGATGTGTTGCGTAAAAATGTTCGAAACTATATTTGAAATGTCTGTAGGCCAATCGAATAGTCTGTGATTAAAATCCATTGAGTACATACAACTAAACCAACAATATTTCATTTAGAATTTTCATTGTTTATGAACCTATTGAAGTTGGCAACTCTTATCGATTTGTATCAGTGATAAAAAACATTGATTGTGTTGTGTTAGTTAGAATTTGTTACGTTATAATATAACATAACCTATAAACATGCATTTCATTTTGTTTTAAAAATGTGATAATTTTGTACGAAATCTATATTCAAAAGGTGAATATAATTAAGGTAATAATACGTAGACTAACTAAATGTGTATTGTATAAACAAAGATGTGAAATTAACGAAATTCTTCAGTGTTAAGCCAACGTCATCAACATATACCCTTACCCAAATACCCTTGCATATTAGCAAACTAGCCTCTGGGAAAGCGATATTTAAAAAGCCGTGCGACTGTTGTACCCTAAATCTTACAGAAGACCGGTTTACCAACTCCTTGCACTGAATTTACCTCGTATATTTGACAAGGGGAAAGGGATGTAAGGAAGGGAAATATATCGATCAATAATTAATGGGAAACGTATGCTAATGGTTTTAAATGTTCGTTTCTGTGCATTGAGGTTGTAAATCAAATTGATTTATTCGGTGTTGAGTCCTTGAACTGAACGTGGTCGCTACGACGGCGTTCGTTCATTTTTAATGATAATGATAACCATTCGTTATCAACTGAGTGGTTGGTTGGCGGGTATGTATAGGTATAGTACTCTGTGTAAACACATTACTAATTCTATAGTCAAATATTGGTATGTATAGACTTAAACTTAATAGACTTAAATATTTATTCGGCCCGTTATTTCTTGTAAAGGGTAAGTAAAATACGTCTGTGATTCTGTTCTGCTTATGTAAAAATGTGGATCCCTCACTAATTAATTTTTACATCCATTTTATTTTTTCTAACTCTTACATTGAAAACTCCCCTAATGCCTAATCCATGTACCAACGTTACATACGTTGGTACATGGCTAATAATATATTACGTCATTGCTATTTATGAAGTAGTTGGCAGTACTGAATTTTTGGGTCGCGAATGAATTACCTTTTTATTCCAATAAAATCGGGGACTTCCCCGCCTCGGTTATCTAAAATACTGATAATTTGTGCTGTTCGGAATTATGGCTGTTGCATTGAATATTTTCTATTTCTGTTTATTTCGCAGTTTTAAGCGTAAAATATAAAGCAACCATCGGTTACGTGTTGGGTTATTAGAATTTGTTATCAGAGCGGTTTAATAAATATCCCTTTTCGTTTTGCATGCCAAGGAGTTTCGAGGCACTTAGTACTCGTAGTTCCGAAAAACATTATAGGTATTTATCGTCTTTTTGGGGGCGTTTTTTGTCTTCGGCATTGTCGTTAACGCCGAGATAAAAATTAAGAAATAATAAGCTCAAAGCTGACTGATCTGTGGACATTAACCTATTAAAAAAAATGCAATTAGTGGTGGTGTGCTCAACAGAACGAAGCAAAGCACACAGCTCGAGGCAAAAACTTGTGCCATATACCTAAGTCGCGAGTCAAAAAGCACATAGTATTTGAGCCTTTAAGTGCAAGGATAGACTTTGCCTTTGATACGTACAGTTAAGTGACGTGCACGTCAAACATACGCTTTGAATTTCGCATCTTTCTTATGTCGTACAAAATAAAAGTAATAATCGGCCTTCGAGTATTGAGCGCTATTTTAGCTTAGTTGTACAATGGGTTAAGTCTCGACGAGTTCAATTTCTAGGCCTGCATAGTTCACCGTCAGTAGAGAATTTAGTCTTAACACTGGCACCACAAGCTGGTACTGTTTGAAGCCTAGAGGGATGGTTATCAGACATTAGCATTGTCAGCGTTATCGCGTTACGTAATTTATTATTGGATTGACGGGGACCGCTACCTAAGCCCATAACAATCTGGCGAAGATACTGATTTTTACATGGAATGACTGTCGTCAGACGTCGACAACCCAGGGGTCCAACAAATTATATTTTCTGTTTCGAAAATATAATTTCTTAGCGTGCCGATTTCCTCACTATGTTTTCCTTCACCGTCAAGCAAGTAATAATTATATCCATCAATGAACTCTATTTTAGTACACTTGTATACTAGGTGACCCGGCAAACTTAGTTCTGCCTTACAAATTATTTCTTATTAATTTTTTTCAATTTTTTTTTTTCTTCTCATAACATACTTTACGACCTATTCTCATACCAACCAAATATACAAAAAAAAAAAACGGTCGAGCCGTTTCAGAGGAATGTCGATCACAAACACCGTGACACGAGATTTCTATAGATATAGATAGTTTAAAAGATTTAAATGAACCTCCCACATGCAATATACGAACTGTTGAATTTTAATAATGTATTTTTATTTCCAACAGACTCGTGACGAACATCCCGAGACCATAGACGAAGACATGGGGGAAGAAGAGCCTTCGAAGACGTCGAAGCCGTTCGTGGGGCCCCGCAACAAGCCCGCCAACGAGGTTTATAGCATTGACGATGACAAGTAAGTTGAATGTATTTCTGATTCCATTTGAGAATCCTAGTACAGCTAACGCGTAAGTGCGATAGTAACTTTTATTACGTACCGAATAAGAACGGTATAAAGGTCAAAGTGGTAATTTTGACATGCTCTTAGCTGTACAAATAGAACCGAGACGGTCGATTGAATGGCATTCGTTGCTTTTAAATTAGTCCCAGCCTTTTTTATACACCGTCGGGAGACATACAAGTGTATGATCGCGGTCGCGAAGGTATTGTCGCTTTCTGTGCAGAAGTTTGGCAACACAGTCGATATTAAATTATCTCTGTTTTAGAGAAAATAAATTAACCTCCTGTACGGATTATATCATCCGCGGAGGGACTCGTGAAAAATTTCTCTATGTTCAGAGGGTCGTGCCATGAAAAAGGTTGAAAAACACAGCCGTAGCTTATGACCGCTTGTAACACAGGAAGAATTGCTCACGCGTTGCCACTCCCTACTGATAATACAGCAACTCCGGTGCTAACTGGTAACCCCACTCAATCGCAGGCACACAACAACCCTCGGGAATTGTTATTTGACTGAGTTTTTCTGTGATATGTAGATACTTCCCCAGTCAAGCTAGTGTGATCTGCCTTACCTCTCTTAGTCTCAACTATCCCCAGAGGTTATCAGAGTTGGGTTGGTTATCCGGGGTGACAAATCGTCTAGAGAAGAAAACTGGTGAGAGAATATCCTAAATATCATATAAATAATACATATATAGTTCAATGAAATGTTATCCGTAAAATAAATGTGTGCCAAAATAAAGAGAAGTTTAATTGTTAATACTTATGAGTAAGATCACGAGAAATTTTCGTACCAGATTTCTCATAGCAGCAGGGGTATGAGAAACTTCTTTTTCAAGCATCTAGAATCTGCGGAAAAGTCTTTTTAAGATATTTTAGTATAGAATAAGTGAGATGGAATTTTAAAATGACTACATATTAATTTATGGCAATGAGTGTATCCTTAAAAATACGATATATGTAATTGGTTATTTGCCTGAATTAAAGTAAAAGAGCCTATAGTAGTGCTGGACGGTTTGTACGTACTACACAATATATAATAGAATTTTAGGGACTTTTTATACAACATTGGGATATAGCGAACCTGATATTTTTTATGAGCGGTTTTCTCTCGAGATGGAGGTAACTACCCCAATCTTGTTCTTTAAACAATGATCTACAGCTTTTGCGGTGGCCTTATATCACGATTATTATCTTATCCGGTCACTCGCAGCTGACTAACCACTTGCGGCATAACTGGGACAGTGCACAATCATTTCTGAAGAGCTTGTCTAGTAGTTTTTATACAATTATTCGCACATAGTGTTACATATACATATATGAAGTTTCTAACTCACGTTTTTGTTTTAGGAGTCAATCTCCCGTAGAAGTCAAGGAAGATGAAGGTAAGTTGAAATCTAGTGTCCCAGAAAATATGGTCAAAACGAAAGGGATGACTAGACTTTATTACCAACATTATTATCTATGGGACCAATATCAAATTGCGGAAAAATATGTATTGCAAAACTAGCTCAGAAATATTCCAATTTCATTCAAAAAATAATACATATAAATATCACATGAAAAATGGCGGACTAGAGACTTCTTCTATTTATACTACATTCGCTCTTTATAATGGTGCACCATTCTGATGTTTTGTTTTCAATGGTTAGATGAGGCCATGGACGACGAGGAGTCTGCTGAAGAGCCATCTAAGAAAAAAGATGCTGAAAAAATGGAGTCTGACGACAAGAAATCAGATGATGGCGATGATGATGATAAAGAAGAGGTAATTGTTATTCATAATTCATTTATTCACCGCAGAAACGTGGTGAAAGAGGGTTGTTGAATCTGTTACCATAGCCAATCATAATGGGAAAAGGGATAAAACTTAGAACATTGAACATTTGACAAAAGTAATCTATTTTTTTTCTTTTTAAAAAATAGAAAAGACTATTTTTTATATAAGCTCTACATTGTTATCCTAAACACAATCACTAGAATATCATTGACCTGATGTCGATATGGGGGGACGACTACCTGCACCTGATCAGGATGTCTGGGAAAATGTCTGTGATGCCACAATTATCAGGATCTCATTCGCTGAAGTCGGTATTAAAGGCGTGCATCTTCGCAACAAACAGGCGACACAAGTGAACGAGATAATGTGGCACGAATGGCAAACAGTCAGTGATGTGCAGTCAAAATATTCAAGTACATACATGCATAGAGAAAAAAAACTGCTTTTTGTCATGGTAATTATTAAAAAGAAAACAGTTTATGACAATGAATTTAAACTCTTGGCTATGATAGCCTAGTGGTTAACCATCAAACAACTTGACGCCTTGAGGCCCATTATATACTTGGCGCCGTAACGCGCATTGCGGAATGCAACGACTGCTACCAGGTTCGAATCCTGGTTGGCCACGCTATTTCTACCACTTACTATATATACTATACTACCACATATTACTATTGTGTAGTTGTTTTTCGTACTTATGTACACATTTGTTATCACTTACTTGGGAAATCCGCAAGTTCAAGAATCTATATTGCAAAAGATTTGATCTAGTTTTCCATTTGGTTTGTCTGTCTGATGGCAATCGATCCAAGTTAAAATCAGTATCTTCGCCAATACCTTAGGCTTATGGACTCGCTTAGGGGACTCTTAATGGATTAGGAAACTGTATAATGCAAAGAAAAATAAGAATGAATCAGTTCCTGATTGTAAATATATCTTGCAGAAAGAACCAAAGAGAGAGCTGACTGAAGAAGAAGAATGGGCAATAATGAACGACAGGCTCAAGGAAAGGGACGAAGAGAGACGGGAACAAGACCGCAAGCGTGCCGAGGAGAAAGCGAAGAAATTAGAAGAGCTCAGCCAGGTTGGTGCCGTACGTATTTCTTAATTTTTTATTCGTATAGAAGCAATGCAAAATGGCATAAATTAAGAAAATAAATTGTCATTTACGATATTTTATAAATACGTATCTAAACTTAGATTACGATGCAGGCAAGATGCATTGTGAACATTGAAGTATTATTAAATTTGTCATTGCAGTCAAAATGGTGAGTTCGTAAATAATTGACGAGCAGACAGGAAAAAGCTAATTTAATATGAATATATAAATAGGGATCTTTATGAAATATGTTTTATTGTATTGGTAATTGTACAAGCTTTATCTCTGGGTACCACGTTTAGAGTAAGTATATAGGTATTGTTATTTGTATGAAACAGCAAATTGACAAAGCTGTTGGTGGAGAGGATAGCAAGACTACTTTAACACCAAACCTTGTGGGTTTGATCTCACAGAACACTTGACGAGCTCGGTGGTTCAGTCGTGAATGACGCGACTTTGACACCAACTCTCCTGGCTTCAATTCTCACACAAGGCAAACATTTGTGTGCATGAACATGTCTGTTTGTCCTGGTCTGGATGTTTTAAAAGAGGTAGGGCGCATCAAAGCAGCCCATCTGGGGAAGTATCTCCAAGGAGTTGCTGTGTAAGCAGCAGAGGAGGCATCGCACCAGTGTTACTTAAAATATCGCAAGCGTTAATAGGCTACGGTTACCCGCTTTACATCAGGTGGGCCGTATGCTTGTATGCCTCCCGACGTAGCATATAAAACAAAAACAAAAATTTGTTTGCATGAACATGTCTGTTTGTCTTGATCTGGCTGTTTTTGAGAGAGGTAGATGAGACACATCAAAGTAGTCCGACCGTGGCAAACACATCTATTTCACAGAAAACTGCATTCAAATATTAACTCCCGGGAGAGATGCATTCCTGTGAGTAAGTGAGGTTTCCTATGTAGTTGCTGTGTGAGCAGTTGGGTGGCATTGTGCTAGTAATACTTGATGTATTGCGAGCATTCAAAGGCTACGGTAACTATTTTACATCAGGTGGGACCATAAACCAATAAACCACTTATCTACCCATGAAGGCACTCCGCGTTCACAAAAACGTGCGCTAGCGCCTAAATGCCTAAGCGATTCGAGCATACTGACCAATGGGAGGATATTTTAACCAATAAGTGCCGCGATGTTAGCTATGCTAGCTTAAATAGTTGCTTGTTCTAACACCTCGACCCGTAACGGTGAATTTGAGTTACGATGCAAAATCGGTCTTATTGGCTCTCCATAGGTTATTAGTTCTTTCACGGTTGCCACGTATCCTTGTATGCCTCCCGACGATATATAATATATATTTTTTTACTTGGTCTAATAATCGGGCCATATAGTAACAGTTGTCCTGCTGTTAAACATTGGGTAGATCCAAAAAAGACCCTGTATTATTATTAACATGATGTTTTATTGTGTAGAATCCAAGGAAATTGACACGCTTCAAATACAGACAAGGAAAGAGGGCTTGGTGGAACAATTACTATGGTGGAGTTGGCACCACTGGCGAGGTCCTCACACCGCCTGAGGAAACCGTTAGTATAAATTCATCATGAACTCATCTAACTCATGGGTTAAGATCTTGTTTGCACTTGTACAGTCACTATCTAATAATTCACTATAATAATCATCATCATCTAGGCTTTGATCGCATTTCAGTTTTAAGCCCAGAATTCACATTCTTACTTTATCTTCACCATTTTGTGTGGTTTTCAGCATTCCATATTAATTTTATTGAATTATTCAATTTAGTTTTGGTTTCCAATTGTTAATGCCAGATAAACACTTGATGAAGTTTGGCATCTCATATTGGCAAAATTATATGAGAGTAGTCAAAAAATTATATTCAATTTGACTTTGCAGTGGTTAATAACGCTACTTTGACGTCAATGCTCGTGGGTTTGATTCCCACACAGTACAAACATTTGTGTGCATAAACATGTCTGTTTTGTCTTGGTATATGGTTTTTTCAAGCGAGGTAGGGTGCATTAAAGCAGTCCGTCTGGAGAAGTACCTCCACCTCACAAAAAGCAGAAACCAAATAACATCTTCCTGGAGGGTTGTCGTGTCGAATCGAATAATAACTTGTACATTAATTTTGGCAGGTCAGACCAGGCAAAAAAGAGGTACCTGAAGTGAAATTAATCCCTGAACCTGAGCTCAATGACCACAAGATCACTCTCTCTTGGTGTAAGTATAAAGTAGTTTTATTTATTTATTAAGGTACACACACTACCAACATATATAACGTACAATCGTGTTCTGGTTCATAGATAGCTCCACCCGTCCCTGAGAAAAGGGGTCTTGACTTGACAGACATACGCACAACAGAGAGATCTTATATCGGTTCCGTTTTCCCTTTTGCGGTATGGAGTCCTAAAAATATAAAATACAACTATATGTCGCCTAATGTAAAACGTCAACGTATCCAATGAAAGAAAATGTCGAACAAATTACCAAGACACCTCCACCCACCCGACTGATAATATGTGATGAAACGAGCGAAAGTGTCCCAATACTTTGTGCGTGTCACTCTAATCGAACGCACAGGTTAAGCAACGTCGACCGCAGGCTGTGTAGGGAAGCGTTTTATCTATCTCGACCTTCGGAGGACACATTAAGTCGTGGCCTTCAGTCGGCTTGACGTGACAGAGTATGCTCTAAACTAAACCCCTTCGAAGGGTGAAGGGAGACCCATATTCCTGTAGTGGGATTAGTAAGAGTTGCATGTATGATATGTGGTACAGATTAGTATCAATAAGTCATCTTGTTAATGTTGACACTTAGAAATTTCATTTATTAATTATTTTTACTGACCGGTTTCACCTTCACGGCATTATCGAGGTATTTTTACAATCATACAAGTGTAAGTGTTAACATTAACAAGATGTCTTCAAAATTCCACCAAGCGCCAACAATCAACAGTATCAATAAGTATTGTTTTCAAGAAAACACATATTCTGAGAGAAATTTACACAGCATCGTCTAAGACTTAAACTGAATAAAATTACATTAACGACTACTAGATGGCTGATAAAACAAATGACTTGTGTAAAAATAGAACCGTGAGTTCAACCTACACCTGCTGTAGGTAAGTGACATTGCTTGCCACTTATTCACAGAGCTTGTTAATTAGGTAAATTGATGAAAAAAAATCTTTATTGTAATAATAACGCCTAATTACGTAGGTACTACTACGTGCGTAGAACTATCAGGTCTGGGTCGTTTTCTATCCTTCTCATTTGATCTATGCATATCATGTATGCATTTATATGTACTTACATTTATAAAATTACAGTCCTGATATGAAATGTTTTGTATATCTCGTAAGTCCGCATACTGCTTCACTCTGTACGTCCTGTTGCGAAGGTAAATAATAATGTAATCTATACACTACAATATATAACGCGATATGAACTAATTCATATTTTTTTGTACCACTAAGGTGGAAAACAAGCGTACGACCTGCTTGATGGTAATCATTTACTATAGCCTATGGACATTTCACCTGGAGTGTCACACCTACATTGCCAATGTCTCATAATATCATGAAAAACAACCGCACTCAGAACTCTGGGCACTTAATATAAACTTATCGAAATACATCCTCTAATGGCACTCTTTGAATATGAAGCTTTTAGGTCGGACAACAGTCAATGCAATTCTACTTACTGTTCAACCTACCAAATTCGTTCACATCACTAACTAAAAAAAATTGAGGTTAATTGTATTGAACATAATGATACTGATTTTGATTGTGTTGAGGAAAACGAAGATGCAGCTTGTGTTTTGTAAATAACAACATTGTAGAAAGTTTTGTAGTCATATGTGATGAGATTCCAAATTAATCTTTTACAAATCAAAGTAGCCTCCGACGTGAACAGTTATGAGAAGTAATAATCAATCTCTGAGGCAAGATTATGCATGACATAAAAATGTGTGTAGCTTCACGCCAGGTCCCTTGCGGGGTATGTAGAGAGGTTCGAGCGCCATATCAAGCGGTTCTTACATACCTCTCACGCTTCTTAACAGTCATAGCTCTTTCATGCAAGCTCGCCGGTTCCTAGGGATCCTGACATCTTCTGATAAAACACGACTAATTGGCCATAAAAATGTATAATTTCTGTACACTGTAGAGCTGAATATATAGATATTTTGAATTAGTATTGATTTTTAGAATATTTATACTTCAGCCTTCAGTCACTTCGTGCTTCGAATAGGTGGACAGTAGCATTCACCAAATATATTGTACTGACCTTTGCCAATTATGTTAGTCATACATTGTTTCTTATTGACCCATACATGGGCCACTAGTCTGTGAATGTGTTGATAGAAGTGTAGTAGCATTTAGCTTTGGTTAATATTGATATATAAACCCGAATAATAGCTTTTAAAAGTATGCGTGGTCCTTGTACATGCATCACTGAAATGCTACAGAAAGAATGATATTTCAAACAGTTATATAGATTTTTTTTTCTGAAGAATTCCATGCTGTGTAGGTAGTCCCTTGGAAAAAACGAAAAAAATAGTAATATAGAGAATAAAACGTCAAAAATTTTTTTTTGTTAAATAGACTATGGCATGGCATTTAGGCAGCTTTTTATTTGGGAAATATTTCAGGTTGTGTAAATTTGAACAACCGAGTGTAGCTCCAGGTGGCATTGGGCAGTGGTAGTACAATTTACTATTTACATATACAATACCAATTATTTGCCCTCGGCTCCGCCCACCCCATAGCGGGATCTTAAATAGGCCGTCTATAACCTTCTTCAAGAATTGGGCTATCAAAAAGATTTTCAAATCCGACTGGTGGTTCTAGAGATTTGCGCCTTCAAACAAACAAAGTTTTTCTACTGTATATATTAGCACAGATTAACATTTGTTGCAGGTTGCATGTTAATCTGTGCTAATATATACAAGCCCAATATTTCAAATTAAAGTACATAAGTGTAGATTATACCTTCGTTAATGAAATACGACTTTTAAATAGTTAATAGATTCAGGCGTGTTGGCGTTTGTTTCCTTTTAGGGACCACCTAACATGAGTGTAAATTTCCAGATGACAGTGACTTGAACCAGTACTTGGAGGCGCCGGATCTGACCAGCGTGGTCCCCTTGAACGAGGGCGCCTTCGCGCACGCGTGGGCCGGCGCACGAGCCTCCCACGGGGTCACCACTGGCCGCGTTTGTTTTGAGGTAACCATGTTTTACAATTACACTGCACATCCCCTATTACAATGACACCCCTATAAGGGTAGTCCAAAGAGTCAACGAGTTATTTTGATCTGTAGTCATACAGCAAATTGCAGGCAGATTTGGGGTAGAATTTGTACATAATTTTTAGGATTCCAGGAAAAACCAAAGCCTTGTAAAATCATTATGGGTTTTGTCTATCGCAGATATCTCAATATCTTTAGTAACATTAAGTAAAAAAGCAACAAAATAGAAAAAAATGTATGGCATAAGTTTAATTATTAACCCTTCGAAACCCGGGTGGTCGTATAAGACCGCGAAATGTATGGTAAAACGTATATAACGGGTTCTGACTGCTCAATAAGCTTATTATACATTTTTGAATGTTAATATATGTTAGCCAGTTTTAGGGATAGATAACGGGCAGTCGAGTGTAAAGTCATATCAATTATTACATTTTTTTCTTTTACATTTACGCCTCGCATCTTCCGTTACATGTGGACTGCCCCTTACATTTACAATGTTCATAATTTTGCCATTTATGTATACCTTTGCCATCTGACAATATTAAGAAAACACAATTCTTGTATGATGTACTAAGTGTATGGATGAATGTATGTTGTTAGTAATATAACCTATATTAAGTATTACCATCCATTCTCGACCCATTAACATAAGTTATTTGTTGCAGATTCGCATTGGTTCTATTGCAACTACTACTGAAGCGGGTGACAAGGAAGTCGTTGGATCGGGACTGAGAGTAGGCTGGTCCACTGAAGATTCGTCTTTACATCTCGGTGAGTTTACTGATGTATCTATCATCTGACTTTTATTATATTTATTCTGTATATCTTAAAAATATAAGCATATAATAATAAAATTAAATAAATAATGAGAAGCCCCTGCATTTTTTTAATTCTCGTATGTAATTGATTTACATATGAGTTCCTAGTGCAGGCATATTATTATTTCGTATTTACTCTTGTATGTTCCTTGACATACGGGATCGCAAGCGGAATAACATTGCGCTTTACCAGTTGTAAGAAGCGTAATACAACACAACGAACGACAACTACCAATTTACAAAAATATGAATAATTACCAAATGAGCAATCGCAAAGATCTATAAATGTTTAAGAAACGAGTCGGGTGTGTAAGGACCGAGTCACATTACGCTCGGTTCTCTCTGCCTACCCCGCAAAGGATTTGGTGTGAAGGAAGTTATAGATAGATGAATAATCACTGCATAGATTACAGCGCAGGCGTCGTTAAAAATTACGTCCCATTTTATTATTATAATTGTGTGTAAATATTATTTTTAATAACAATATTTATTTATTTATTTATTTTGGTTTACCAGCGATTGTACACACGAAATCTTAAAAATAGAATACATTTTATTTATATCTTAGTATGACAAACAATTACATACATACATGCATATAATCACGCCTCTATCCCGTAGGGGTAGGCAGAGACCACTTCTTTCCACTTGGTACGATCCTTACATACTTGTTTCGCTTCGTCCACTCTCATTATTCCCTTCATACGTGCTCTTCGTTTTAGGGTACTCTTGACCTGGCCTTTTTTCAGGACGTCCCTGATTTGATCTCGAAACGTCCGCCTAGGTCTACCCCTTCCAACAATTTCATTCACAATAATAACAATAAGTTTCACAAAAAAAAAAATTGATACAATATTATATCAGATGTTAAATTCTTGGAAAACTTGCATTAATCTATATATGTAAATAAGCCACGACATAATGAATTGGTGCCTTTTTCTTCTTTATTTGTCAATAGATTTTCTTCATGGGTTTTATGTAACTATAGGCTTTTTAATGCTATCAATAAAAACCAATTAAGAATGCGCAAGGCATTGCCAGAGGAACCCCTGGCTCGTCAGTTATATAACAATTTTTTTTTTTTATTTGTCAGCCATTTTGGCCATGTTCCTTGAGATTGGAACGGTGTTCCTGAACATTCCTATTCTACTCTTTATGCTGAAACCGAATCTGAAGTCAAAATTCGAATATTCGAAAAAACAAACATAGATTTCATATAGGAACGGTGTTCCTGAAAACTGTAGATAATAAATTGGGTACTATGCCGATTCTTACATGTTTTTAACAATTATGGTCGGAATTTTTACCATTGGAGCGTACATGTAATTCTTAGACATTAAAACATCAAAAACATATGCAGGTGAGCATATAGTATTAGAATTAAATACAATGTATTTCTCTTTCAAGAAATTGTCGAACTAACAGTAATACTTGTCCTATTAGTGGACAAATATTACTGAAACGTTTATTTTTGAATACAGAGAATATTACTAATCTAGATTGTTTTGAGAAGGCTGCTGTACAACCATATTGCCAAAGAATAAGTACTTTTTACTAAACCAATTAATGTTCGTCGTCGTGGCGCTTCAGTTTTTTTTGTTAATAGCAGCACTACAAACATTGAAAAAATACGCTCCTTCAACTTGAAAGTAATTTTATTCTTATAATCGCAAATATAATATTCTTAGAAGTAAAGTCAATTCGGTTTGGATATAAAAATGTGTAAAATTTTAAACAATAACATTTAAAACCAATAATAACCTTTCGTGGACCACACTTTTACTCTAGCGAATCATGGGTGGTCTGCGGACCACTGGTTGGAAACCAATGGCGTAGCACAATTGAAGTGTATAAGTAGCGTTTATTATTTATATATGATGTATTTGTTCAGGGGATGGTGAATTCAGCTGGGGCTTCGAGACCAATGGCCGTGCAGTCCACAATGGAGAGTTCAAGGAGTACGGCCAACAGGTTAACGAGGGAGATGTCATCGGCGCATACCTGGTAAGTCAAGCATGAGTATCACATACCTAACAACTGATCTTTTATATTCCATACCAGATAGCAATACAATATAAGCTGAAATTTGATTGGTAGGTGGTTAATAGGTAGGAAACGTCTAGCGATTTCTATTTACGTTACTATTTAGAATGTTAGTTGCATCTGTTGTAAAGCAGTTACTATAGCTTGTGAACTTATAATATGGGCTGAATCGGTTGCTCATTGCCAACCCTGCAGCTCACCTGACGCAGCAACACCTCAAAAGCATGACGGTAACCTCCCTCGCAGGAACAACAAGCCTCCAGTAAGTCGTTATTTGGCTGCCGTTTTTAAGAGGTAGAATATGTACTTTCGCAGTCGAATTGCTTTGTGTGTTCTATCATACCGTTAAACTTACAATTAAGCTTGATACTAACTGCAAATGTCTAAAGTTCAATCTGTAACTCTCGTGTTACATATATAACTCCTCGGCCTGGGTATTTTTAACCCTTAGGGACCCGGAACCTCCTTTGAGGCGGAAAAAAAATACCGTAAAAGGCCGCGACCTCAAAGGAGGCTCCTGTCAACCAACGATTTTGAGGTAGGTTTAAACTTTATTTGTGACGGATTAGGGCCTAGAGTGGCTTATTATTTGTTTTTATAATGTAGTAAGTATTTCCAGTAGTGCCAACAAAAATTCACGACATTCTAGTGGCCAGAACAAAAATTTAAAAATTCAAAGCGTCAGTACAACTGCGGCGTCGCCGTGTCTTGACGTACATTTTTTCTCTGTAGTGTTTTTTCGTGTTTTCGTGTATAAACAGATATGTTTGTGTATTTTTTTTATGTTAGTTTATATTGTTTTATGATAGGAAATGCCAACAATAGTGTGGTTTAGTGAGTTTATATATGAGAAAAAAAATATTACAGGTAGGTACTTTCAAATTGCATATTTCCTTCGTGAATATTTCGTCTAATTGTAGACACAGTTTATTATTGTCGAAAAATAAATAAATATCGTATTGTAGCTGAATAGATTATCTATAAAATGAGGTAAAAATCAAATATATAGCTCCTATGTACTATTTTATAGGAAAAGTTTGAAAAATTAGGTTGTCGCGTCGCACGTAACGCTATTTTCAAACTCCATTTTCAAATGCGAATGTTTATTTTCTATATATAATATGTAATATTATTTTTCGATTTATGTAAACTATCTATATTGTGCTACAAATATATAAAAACGCTAATCAAAATACATTACACGATCTGAACTTATATTCATTTATCTGAAATAAGTACGAGTATTTCATCAGCTCTGTTTGAAATCCCTTGACATCTCCCGGGACGACGCGGTGTGACACACCGCGCGCCGCTTGCATTTAAGAGTTAAGAGAGGTTGAACGCATCAAAGCTGCCCTTCTGGGGAAGTAACTCTTATCTATCAAAAAACGGCAGAGACATGACAACTTCCTGTAGGATTGCCGTGTTCCTGCGAGTGAGTCAGGTTACCAATAAGGTTCCTAAGAAGTTGCTGTGTTAGCAGCAGAGGTAGCATCGTGCGAGGGGCGATTGCTATCGAATGCTTCGCGAAGTTGTATAAAAAAAAATCATATTGAAATGAAGTTTACGAAAGTATAAAGGTGTATGGTATGTTTCCACATATTAATCTTATTGGCTTGTTCCAGGATATGCAGTCCCGCCGTTGCAAGATTTCATACACGCTGAACGGTGTGGAGCTTGGGGTGGCCCATGAATTCAACCGAGATGACCTCAATGGACCATTATTCCCACATGTGCTCACCAAGAACATATGCTACAAGGTCAACTTTGGATATGACAAGTGAGTTTATTTACATTCTGGAAATGATGTAGAAAGCACATGCAACCTCTTTAACATGACAATTTTATTGATTTAATCATGGTTATTGTCCCAATATGCTGACAGAGTTTACTGTACTACGTAATTGATGAGACAACTGGTAGTGGCAAGTTTCTTTTGAAATTTCTTCATCACCAATCAGTGTTCTAATACTAAATCTAAAAATTACTATAACTGTAGCGCCGGTATGTTGTATGAATGTTATATAAACACTGATAAATGTAATAAAAAACATGTTCCCACCCGCAGTTTGGTGACAGTGTTAATAATAATTGATTCCCATTTGAATACTTGAACCAAAATGGAAGAAAGAAAGCTCACTCACTCATTCATCCATGTAAATATAAAGAAACAAGTTTATTCAAAAATCTGAATTTTCATCACAAGTACATTATTTTTAGAATATTTTTAGAATGACTGAGCACCCACCACTCCTATATTGGTTATTTCTTGTAATTATCTTTTCTAAATTTGTTTGATACCTAGAATACAACTAAAGAATTACAAAATAATTATTTTTTATTTCTTGGCGTGAAGATATATGTTTAAATTTAACGTGTGGAATATCAAACACCGTATTATTCACCATGTTTCGTGAGAATCGTTACTCTGGTTACCTAATGTTTGGTACATATTCATAATTGCATCATGATGATAGCGTTGTTATGGACCTAATAATTTGATACAACTATATGTGAATGTACTTATCCTCTAGGCACTAATATTAAATTATAATATACATTCATTGTTTAGATACAACTTACTAACAAAAACGAAGATTCTTCGCGTAGTGGATGTGATCCCTGTGGCGCAAGCTATAGAAGAGAAAAAGGCAATTGAAGCAGAAATGAAGCAGAAAAAAGAGGAGGCAGCGAGGAGGGACAAGGAGCGTCGTGACCGGGATAAGAGAGAACGGGAGGAGAGACAACGGAAAAAGAGAGAGGTAATGTGGTTTCAGATACTTCCTGCATTCATTTGAAATTGTCTTAAATTAAATTGGGATTTGAATTAACACATTTTAAACCTTATATGATACAGGAGTTCATTGGCTATTACCTATGCAAATATGGATCCGTTGCTTAATATATGTTTAAGAGACGCATCAAAATCATCTCCCCCTCACAAAATAGCAATTCTCTGGAGTTATTAGTTATTGTGTTCCTGCATGTGAGTGTGCCAAGTTCCTAAGGAGTTACTGTGTTAGCAGCAGAGGTAGCATAACGCGGGTGCTACTTAAATTACAAGCGTTTATAGGCTACGGTGACTTTTACATCAGGCGGGCCGTATGCTTGTATGCCTTCCGACGTTGTATAAAAAAACTATTGTACTGTTTGAGCATTGCTCTTTCTCTAGTAGATAAGTTTGGAGACCAGTTACATTTAGACCCTTTTTTCTTTTGCAGTTGTAGTGTAAGAAGGAATATAAAAAAGCGTCTCATATCCTCATTAGAGCAAGGCCCAACACGTACTTGTTTATATGTTTAGTCTATATGTATATGCATAATTCGTTACTTCAGGTGTGCATCTTTCTATTTTCCAAATACTTATTGTTATTTTATTTTTAGGAACGTGAGAAACTAGAGAAGGAAAGAAAAGAGAAGGAAGCTCAGGAGAGAAAAGATAAAGGAGAAGTGGAGAAAACTGAAGAGGAGCCAGAGAAGATGGAAGAGTCTGTTGATGGGGAGAAGGATAAACAGGACGCTCCAAAGGTAACATTTACAGATTTGTATATATAGAGTTTCCTGTAAATACCACGACATATATGAAAGTACTTAAAATATGGCATGGAGGCATGCTCCGTTGGTCTGGACATGTGGAAAAAAATCTCGAATTACGAATGATATATATAACGCAAAAGTGGAAGGATGTAGGAACCGAGGAAGGCCAAGACTTACCTACCATGACCAAATTGGTCGTGTTCTGTCAGATGATGATGTCAGGAGCCTTAGAAACCGGAGAGAGTGCGAATGAGGTGTGTAAGGATCGAGTCACGTGGCTCTCGGCTTTGTCTACTTACCCCGCAAGGGAATTGGCGTGAAGTTATAGATAGATAATATACGAAAGGATAGTATTAGTTGGGGGTTGACCTAGCAGGCGACAAAATAACCTTCCTCGGCAAGGCGAGAATTGGATATTGTATGGCAAAATTTGAATTCCCTCGTAAATCTGTGGTGGGAATGGCTTGCAGAATCTCTGTAATTTACGAGAAGTTTAATAAATTGTTGTTCTTAACATTATAATTATATTAGTTCATAACTGAATTCTATATTATTGAGCCATCTACGTTTCGTCTCGCCTTGTCTGTGTGTTAACTATTGCAAAAATATTCAATGTGTACAGCTAAGAGCAGATCACGTTTAACACTCGAAATGCGATTGCAACTCTTATCACGAACGGCATAAGAACGGTACAAAGGTCAAAGTGTAAAGCTTGAGCTGCACTTAGCTGTACTAAGGGATTTTGCATAAGAAATTCTCTTATTTAAAGTTTGAAAAGAAATTCTCTTAAAAATTATTTCGAAAATGCTAACACATACTAAGATCATTTTTTTGTGTAATGCGTTCCCGTATATTTCTTTGTTATATCTAATTTGTTGTATAGGAAAACGGCGAGGAGCTCGATAAGCCAGTGGAGGTGAAAGAGGAGCCCATGGACACCGAGTCCGCGCCCGCGCCTGTGCCCGCGCCTGCGCCCGTTCCCGCCCCCACTACCGCCGTAGACGAATCTCAGGTCAAGGGAGAACCCACGCAAGGTACATATCTATGTATATTGTAGTATTATAGTACATACACATCTATATATACTGGGTCTTAAAGTGCCTTTCATAAGGTTCATACAGCTAACCCGTCCTCTCTGGCGAGCTACCTTTTATTGAATATCGTTAATTGTCATCATCATTTCGGCTCGTATTCATTCACTGCTCATAGGGGTCCCCTCGCCTCTGTCCTGACTCACCTGCATCCATAGACTCCCTACAAATTTTCAGATCGTTGCTCCATTTAGTGGAGGTCTTTTTACACTGCGGTACCAGTACGGGCCATTCGAGAACTAGCCCTCTGATTGTCGTTCCGAAGGAGAGTTTCATGTTCATGTAAAAAAAAGTTCTATACGTGATGTATAAACTTTATATCCCTTTTTATGTAAATTACGCGGACGGAGGAGTATGAAATTTGGCACAGTTAAAAGTTAGTTACTAGTTTGTATGGAAGAAGTGCAGAAAGCTAGTAAGTTTTTTTATAACAATGTTTGGAAAATTCTTAAAAAAAAAAACATTACACTACCATGCGTTTGACACAAAAAAAATATATACCTACAATTTTTTTATGGTTAAAGTTTGTAGTCAAACTGAGAAGAGATTAATATTGGTCTATAATATTATTTGTCTGTAGTCTCACTGAATGCCAAAAATACTTTTGATTATGTTTGAAGTCTGTGGTCAAACTGAGAAGAGGTTATATTATTGGTCTTTAGTATTATTTATATAATATCTATAGTCTTACTGAATGTCAAAAATTAGCATAATTATCATAATGTCATAGTTTGCCTAATAGATACTTGTGCTTTTTAACTATATACGTGAAGGAAAATCTCTTTAATCTTTTTAAGCATATTGCGCGCACGGAGGTGTATGATATGTGGCATAATTAAAGTACATACGGAGAAGAAGGACAGATATAAAAAATACGCATAATATGTGTTAAAAAGATACTAAATTAAACAAAATATAACTCTTCAGAGTGAAATACAAAATGTTGATAATTAAAATCTGTCAAAGTAAATAATACATATTAGACTGTAAACAAACAGTCACATTGAAATTATAGATTATCGCTAGAGTCTATAATATGTTAAAATAAATTATGCATTGTTTACTTTGTACATACATTGTATATTTTGTGAATGAATGAGAATATGAAATGAAACCTGAATTGACTTACTCAGGCTAAAAGTTAGTAAACTTTATAATATACTGTTATAAAATAGCACATTGGTGAAACATGTAATTGATATAGCAATAAAAACCCAAGAAAATGTCTTAGTCAAGATATACCATATTTTTCCTATGATGTATATGTGGATACTGGCAGCTTACGTAATAGAATACATTAAAAAATATATTCAATGATAATTGATAATAGAGTAATATTCTTTGACAAAAGAACCTTAATATCATTCAAACTTAAAGATCGAGGATTTATGGTCGAACTTCGACAACGGGGCGACCTGTAGTTAAAATTATTGCGCTAAGCCCCATGGGGTTGGCAGAGAGAACCGCGCGCCACATTACACAGTGCTCAGAATAATGCTTCGACAAAACCTTCCCAATTGATGACCCTATGTGATCAATATTCCAGCAGTGGAGTGGAACGGGCATTATTTGAATAATGATATATATGTGCGTGAGATAATAACATTTTTTTTTGTTGTGTCGCAGGTGGCGACGATGACGTCCAGGTGGTAACCATGGAGGAATTCATGAAGAGCCCCACCATTGATAAAAGGATCAAATTTGTTGAGCGGTAAGTGACATGCTTGAAAATTCATCTTATAACATTAACAGGAGTTCCCAAGATCATTTTATTGCAATGTCAAAGATATTATCATCATATGGTATCATCTCATCATGTCAAGCATAAATTGACAGAAAATAATTGTTCATTTATCTTGATAGTTACAAATATATATATATATATATTCTGGTGGATCGAGACACCCTCTATTTATTAACCCGTTGAGGTCCGCGTGGCTGAATTCCGCCATGCGCGTTACGGCGCCAAGTATATAACGGGCCTCAAGGCGCCAATATTCAAGTGTCAATTACTGCAGAATGTGGCTATGTGGTTAAATACTGAAACTGAACTGAACAATTTAATGCCATTTTTAATATTTGTGATAAAATTAACCAGGATAAAATTGTCATACCATGTAACTTCCTTTCACTGAAGTTTTTTCGCCCAGAAAATTGAAGACCCACAAAAGAAGGACCAACCCACACCCGGGTGTGCATTGGTCATTCTTCCGTGAGGGGCACCCTCCGGAAAAAGGGAGGGAGGAGGTGAAATCTTTCAAAGATTACAGAAGACATTTCGTGCGAACGAACTGGTTATGTTAGATTTCCACTGACTAAAACACCCCCTGATCACACCAGGGGAACGGGGTGACGCAAGCGTCACTCTAATAAGAGCATACGCTTAGAGAAAAGTCGACTTCCTCCTGAGGACGCCGACTCTGGACCCTATAAGCGACTAACCGAGCGACCAGAAGGGTGCTCACATGGTGGAGGACTTTTGCCCTAAGGCTTCGGCCGCTGCATAGCGGTCCAAAGCTCTCGAAATTTTGTTAGGTTGGTCTAAGAGGACACTACGTGGCCTGCGGTTTTGGTAGCGGGATAAAGGAGGCTGGGGCGGGTTATAGGACGCAGCCTGCTGGATAAGTGGGTTGGGATGGGTCTCAGCGGTTTCGAAGAATCGCTTTGACAGGTGTTGGAAGTGTTGTTGGATAGATGGGAGTTGAAGGTCACAGTGGAGTTCAGCATTACGCTGAGCCCACTGAGCATTGGTGGCTCAACGACAAAAGATATTTTGGACAGTTTGCAGCCTATTGATGGCTGCAGGACTGGCATGATCACTGAAGTTTGAATTGACTTTCTTTTATACAACGCCCTAGCGTACAGACAGGCTTTCTGAGAAATTGCTTGAAGGAAGCAGGTTCCTATGTTGAATAAAATTGAATCCTTGAAATCAACTTTTTATTCTAAATACTAAAAAGTACATTTTTTTACTTTTATTCTAAACTGGCAAAGCGTATGGCTAACACATATGAGTAACTGTAAACACAATCTAGTTGGTAAAGAAATAGTAGATATCGTCTTAAGTAGTTTTTTAAACAAAAAAAAGGTTTAAATTTTAAAGAAAACGTTCTAAATTACTTGACTAAATTTAAATTCAGTCATTGTTAGGACATTTTGAGGTAGATGACCTTAACTTTAATACTATTGTTTTTTGAAGTGAACATATTTATATAAGTCTGTACACATTGACTGAAGACTGAGGTATACCTTATGTTTTGACTCATAACAATGTATACATCTGTCTTCAGTCATCATAAGAGAATTAAGAAATATATTCTGCCTCTATTGTCACCGTTGCTGTACAAATTTCAATATTTTGTTCAGGGTCACTTCTGTGGAAGAGCTGGACGGCACCGAGGGATGCCTGGTACCCGGGTACATCCTGATGTCGCATGCTGATCTTGTGGAGGGACCGAGGAGACCGGCCACACTCGCTGAGTGTGAGGTAACATATTGCATGTTCTTGACAGCTCGTGTTTACAAAGGCTGAATATAAACACAGACAGGTCTGGTATATTATTTATCTATGCCTATCTCTGTGGATGGATATAGGAACCGAGGAAGACCAAGGCTCTTCTAATTGGTTGTGTTATCAGAAGGTATCAGAAGGAAAGTTCAAGAGCCCTAGGAACCGTTGAGGGTGTATGAAAAGTGCCATGAATGTTAAAGAAGCTAGTAATGATTGAACCGTATTTTATGGCGCTCGGTTCTCTCTGCCTACCCCGCAAGAGGTCTAGCGTGAAGATATATACACATGCTTATTGCAATCACAGATCTTGTGTATCATTTCTTGGTCCTGATCATTACTTGTAGTAGGTTGATACTCGTTGGAAACCCGCCATAGTAATGGGTCGGATTCTTCCTCAACCAATACACCCTGACCCTTTAAATTTCAATTCAAATTTATGTAACCAACAAGCTATATTAGTCTTTATTGCCATTTGACCAAAGAAGCTGGTAAGATGTCTGAACACTTCAAAAACATGACCCGTTAAACTTCTCAAATACAGATGCAACAAATATCATATATCTATATCCATATATCAGGATATTGTTAGGCTAGGCTAATTAGATGATGTGGAGAGACGAGTGAGTGCAGGGAACAGTGTGAATATGAGCAATATGGGAAAACTTCTTGGCAGCCGAAATCAAGCCAGAAGGCACAGCTCGCTGTCACTGCGCGGTGCTAATTCCAACGCTAATTTATGGAAGTGAAAGAGAGAGCATGAAAGTAGAATAAATGTGGTCGAGTTGAGAGCATTGCGCAAAATTTGTGGCTTAACGCTTGCTAACCGCTTTCGTGATGATGACATAAGAAAGAGAGTGTCGGTTAAGATAAGAAAAGGCATGCCCCGTTGGTTTGAACATGTAGAAAGAATGCAGGATGAAAGAATGACGAAACAGATATACAATGCAAAAGTGGAAGGATGTAGATTTAATCAGAAGGCGATGTCAAGAGTCCTAGAAACCGGCGGGCGTGCATGATACGAAATATGAATATTAAAGAATCGAGTGAAGTGTCTAAGGACCGCGTATTATGGCGCTCAAGTCTCTGCCTACCCCGCAAGGGATTTGCCGTGAACTTATATATATATATATATATATATATATATATATATATAAGCTAATTAAAAATCTCTAAACAATATCTGTGCTTGGTCAAAGGGGCGTGGCGTGAAGATATTGTTGAATATATAATTTATTCACTGATGATATGATACTGTGAAATCCACAGCCATAGCTCGTATCGGAAACGCACAGCAGCAATGAAAGACTTGGGAATCCATATTTATATAAATGAGAGCGTTCGACGGCCCCCACCATAAATTAAGTCACATCACTCAATCACAATTGCTTAGACTGGTTATCAATTACTAATAGCTGTCAAAAAGAAATACATACTGGGTTTGTAATTAATTAGGTGATATCCTGAAAAAGGAGTTTAAACATCTCATAAAAATATGTGTGTGTAGTGAAGTAAGTCAAGACTCATATTATAACCAGAATTGATTGTTTTAGTAGTAGGTGAGGTCAGAAATCATAAAATTCAGGGAGTGTACTCTGTTCTCCCTGTCTACCCTGCAAGGGGAAGGCAAAGACATAAATATTTATTGTTTGCACCTTGCGGTCTTCAGGTGATTCTGATGGTCGGCATGCCTGGTTCTGGCAAGACATACTGGGCCAAGCAACACGTCGCCGCCAACCCCGAGAAGAGATACAACATATTCTCTACTGGATCGCTCTTTGACAAGATGAAGGTACGCATTCCACACACACACACATGCCCATACACTACACATGCAAACACGCGTGTTTGTTATATTACTATGGACCTGAAATGTTCATTTTTAATTGAAGTATTTATTGATATGTTGCGGTGTCAAATTGCTGTGTTTTGTGTCATTTGACGCATTTAGAAGCTAATGGCTCTTTTGGTTTTGGCGGAATGTTTGCAAGAGTGAGAGTATCACAAGTTCACGTTAGAAACATGTCTGGCTCTTCGAGTTGTGGGAATTTGATGCTTTTATTTAATTATTAGCTCATCCCACCGACACCCAACTACTACAAAATCGCGTGATTGGTATTTTTGTCTTGTTTTTAAGACACGAAGCGTTATCGCCGCGTTTATACGCGTCCTATGCGTAAGGACCCAGATTCGTGATCCACATTCACAGTGAGAGAGAGATCGGGGTGGGGGCGATATGTTACATTGGCTTACGTATGCGAGGATTACCACAATATGCATATGTACATTTGGCCATCCTTTATCAGATCAAGTCTAGGTTTTAACAATTATTTTTAGTTTATATATGGATAAAATGACTTGTAGAAGCCTTGTTTAGCGATCTATGATAACATTTAATCTATATACAACACTAAAATAAGATACAAACCACCTCGTCTGATAAACTATGAACGCCTTGTACATAGTAAGTACTATTATTTATTTACTGTGTTGGACGAATAAAACCTACTTAGACAAGTTATGTTTCAATGAAAGGACGAATTAAAAAATTGTTCTCCAAAGGCGAGAATGATTTCTAATGGTTTTAGACAGTAGATAGGAGTATACCCACTGACTACATCGTCTGTATCTAGGGTGCAATGGGCGCGACACGGCAACAGGAGAGAGGAAATGTTCACGGCTGATTTCCCTATGGAGGTAAGCGTGACACTTTGGGGGGTAATGGGAAGAGAGGCACACGAATGGGGCCTGAAGATTACCTGTAACCAGAGGCCGGGATTAGCGTCCACCAACCGCAACAACAGGCTGATAAAGCCAAGCCTACTGCCGTATCGTCAGGATCTATTTAAATAATCCAGTGCAGTGGTATTAGGCCAAGTCTTCCTTCACTAACAGCTCCTTGGGTGCGATGCATCCGTACGCCAGGTTTAGTGTTGTTAGCATACATGTCTACATTTAAGTAAAAGGGGTGTGCTAACATAATGCATGCATTGAGTTGTGTTACATGGGCTGGAGATGGCTCTGGCTACTGTACCATTGGGTTTCACCCTTGGGATCTTGCAGTTGGCTAATTGGGCAAATCCTGCTTTTGTGCTGGTTTTGAACTGCCCTTATTGCATTACAGACCTTAATTCACAACACAATGAGAATCGATTGCAGTTCTACTGGTATACTAGCAACAAACATGTGTTGGTATCATAAAGCAATAATGGAAACAAGCTAAACGGTCCGCCTGTACGGTGCTAATCTGTAGTTTAGCTATGCCTGATTCTTCTTAATCGACAAATATGCACAGACACAGCAGTAGGGAGGAATATTGCGAAATCTCGTTACAATTTCTTATTTAGAGGCAACTTATGAACAAAATTGCGGATAAAGCTAGTTTAAAAAATTTGTTTGGATGTGTCAGTACCTCATGGCAAAATCAAGCTGGCTGTATTAGTTTACAGCCAGCAGGCGATGTACATATCCACATGAACCCACTCTGTCCAGAGGTTCAGAGTTATAACTACCGAACATCAGAGTTCTCTGAAAACGAACACGTCATGGTAAGTATTATTATTTAAATAATTTTATTTTTTAATAAGAAGTCTACACATCTTTAAGAAGCAAGGAGAAACACAGTAATAAATAAATATGGTAGTATGGTAATGGTTTTTATTTTAGATAAGTTTTAACATTAAGAAAGCTATACCTGTGATATGTTAATCCTTCAGGCCCCAAGGGCCTCAAAGGAGGCTCGAAATGTATGGAAAATAGTATATAACGGGCTTTGACGGAGGCTTAACCGGTGAACCTAGAGACTGGTAATTCTAAGACTTAAATATTCCTAGTATACAACTCGTGGTATGCTTGTAATTGATCTTTGAACACATCTGAGTGGAAACCTGAGAATTTTCCTAATAGTCTTCATCGTTCGGTGTGAAAACCTGAGAAGGCCCTCAGAACAATCCGTTTTGGTTTGCCTTAGAACAAGCCCGGCCTTGATATATTCCCACCGACCCTAAGTGGCAACCCATCGCAAAATAGGAGTAGCTTTCAGAAGCGATAGTTATATTTTAACTATGAAATCACAACAGAGATTTATTATGCTCTGTGTTGGTTCCGTGTACTGCCAGAGCGAAAACCCTATTAGTCAGAACTCTGGCAGAAATGTATCATCACGGTATCTCGCTGGAAACCAGAATATGTCGGGTTTTAAAGTAGTAGATGAGACGCTTTCTAGTCTCTACAAATTCTATTATTTATCTTTACAAACAAAGGAGTTTGTAAAGACAGAGTAGCAGTCAAATAAGTAATATTAAAAAAATAACAAATAATTCCTTGGAGGGTATCCAAATAATTCCCTGTGAGTGAGTAAGGTTACAAGCTTGTAAACGTTCCATGGATTCACCGTCCATTGTATTAAAATTGAAGAAACGAACAGTGTCTGGTGATTGTGAACCAAGCGTAGATTTGCATGTCTGCGTGTATGATGTTGTACATAATTTTTCATCTACACTGTTGTTCACTCCCCTGCCGAACCAAATTTTGTAAGTTCCTATAAATAGCCTTTGGACGCTCTTTTGAACATCTTTCTTGACAAGTTGTTTGGGTTATCTTTCGTACACCGCTCGACATCAGACTGTGTAAAAATTATTCACCCAATGTTACAATAATTAAGGTTTTTCGAAGGCGTGAATATTTTTGATTATCCAATTACAATTAGTCATACAATTACAATACAAATTACTAATTAATTAATTGATATAATTACAAATTGTAATTTGACTGTAATCGGACTGGTGGCTTTAGCCGGGTAAAATTTAAGATTTAACAGAAACTACATGTTTATAAGCTAAATGTTGAAACCTGACATATAATCTATCGCCGTATATTATTTCATCAAAATCCGTTTAGTAGCTTTTGCGTAAAGCGTTGACCGTTGACTCACCTACCTCACATTTCAACAATGATATATTATGCACTATTACGTTCATTCGCGTCACAAATGGAGATAGATCGAGAATGTGTGCTGAATGAACTAAATGAATGAAATATATCCAAAATAACACATTTTGATACCGCAACATATCTATGGATGACCGAGCGCGATTATATTTTAGTTTTATTATTTGACAATACACGACACGACACTGCACATTGTAATAATGAAATGTTATATTGCAGCACATAGAGGTTTGGCACAATGTGAAATGAGCCGCAGCGCTCCATGATCTACTAATACTAATGTACATGTGTATTTTCAACAGGGTGAGCAATATGAGCAACTATGTTGCCATTGTAAAACTATATGACCTTTAGCGGTCTTTCCGAATATTAATTTGATACCAGTGGAACGCCGACCGAAGAGGACGAACGTCCGATCAACTCAGGCACCGCGCACTGGTATCCAACAATGATTATTCTCATAGTTTTAAGATTAGCTCGTAAGCCCATAGGCGCCAGTTTCCGTTCGCGTTTCTGTAAACTATTCCATCAATCCAGGTGGACTGTAAACCCTTCCGTAGCAGCTACGAAGGCCGATGGGACGCCATGGTCTCCAAGTGCGCTAAATGCGTGCTAAAGTTGTTGGAAATGGCCAAGGGACGAAGGAGAAATTATATACTGGATCAGGTGAGAACCACTCCATTATTATATTAACGTGTTTATTGCATTCGGCAGAACTTAATTCAGGAACAATCGAGATCTTGACAGTAGGCACCCCCGATCACTCCTGTGATCATGCTATTATTATCTAGCCATGTTTCAACTCCCCATCTACGCATCTCGTAAAGGTACGTAGTATGTAAGTTAGATATAAGTACTGGTAGACTACACTGCTTCCCGTTAAGTATAGGATTATAAATGATATTATTTGTAGAGTAAGGTGAGTAGTATGGAAGCAGTGTACTACTTGGCCGAACGGCACTCACCGCCAATAAAGCGTTTTGGGATCTCTATTGAGCTTGTTCTAGGTGTATCTGCCATAACGGCACCAACGGACAAATATCTATAATGAGAAATGTTTTGCTTCACATCATAATCTGCGCCGGACGACGACGGGGTTACATTTGACGCGGTTTCGATATCGCGATGGTAATAGACGAACGTATACCCGTCGGCCCAGAGGCGCAAGTTGCGAGATTTCGACGGTTACCGGCGCGTCGCCGTCGTCATAGTGACGGATGAGGAGACCTACCGCGAACGCCAGAAGCTGAGGGAAGAGGCCGACGGAAAAGAGGTGCCGGACGTGGCCATCGTGGACATGAAAGGTTGGTAGGCCCGCGCGACGCCCGGCCGAGCCGAACGCCGCCGTCCCGACCGCCGCTCACCGACGTGCTCGTTACAGGGAACTTCGCGCTGCCCGAGAAGGGCGCCTGGCTCGACGAGGTGATATATCCGGAGCTCGACGAGGAGGGCGCCAAGAAGGTGCTGGAGACGTTCCACAAGGAGGCCAAGGCCGCCGGCGTGGTGAAGGAGAAGCGCGCGCGGTCGCCCACGCGGGACGGCCCGCCGCCCGCCAAGAGACAGCGCTCCGGCGGCGACAAGCCTCGTCACCAGCGGAACGACAGGCGGCAGAGGGACCCGCCGCGCGAGAGAGGTCAGCACTACAAACGATTACCTACCTAAGTTATCTCCGTATATGTAAATATTCTTCAAATACTTTCTTTACCTAAACTCATACAAGCAAAAGTTTAAAGTACTAAATCTTTGCGACAGAAATTCAATAAACTCCTATAAAAAAGTAGACCGTGAAATATCATACTCTTAGGTATTTTTTTGAATTTAAATTTTGCTCAACATGTAAGAATAGAAACCATTGTATCGTTTTCCCCAAGACTCGTATGTTTTTTAGTATTAACAATACTCTCCAAAATTACATTAGTTCCCAAATCAGTTTTGCAATGTTTCCGTAAAGCATTCTCAAAACATATTTTTATTAAAAAATAAATATTTTAATACATGTATATTTGAATATAGTTTTACTTTTAATAAATAAGTTGTGTTGCGCCAAGACACATTCCGGTTTGCCTGTGTTTGGAAAATCTTCCATTTGGTTAAATTCCCTGAATAATTAACTTTTAAAACATTTTAGTTTAATATTTATTTTCGAAAATACAGGGATATTTAGTATTCAGAAGTATTATCGATGGTCAGTGTTTTCAAGGCGTCTAAAGGCTAGCTAGCTAGTTTATCATGTATCCACAATAGTGTGGACAACTTTATATGCCGTCCGAATCACATACAACGAACAAGGTGTTTGTGATTGTTACCAGAAAACCGTTGGGGCGGTGGTGGCGGCGGCGGCGGCGGCGGAGGCGGCGGCGGTGGTGGTGGTGGCGGCGGCGGCGGCGGTGGCCGCTGGGGACCACTGAACCGCGGAGGCGGCGGCGGTGGTGGTGGTGGCGGCCGTGGAGGCCCTGGCGGTGGTGGCGGACGATGGGGCCGGGACCGCGACGGTCCCATCGGCCCACCGCCCGGCCGCTTCGATCGGTGGGGACCACCTCCATCACGGTTAGTACACACGCATTATACGGTAATTTATCACACATAGGGTTTTTTTATCGCTTCACACAAATAATTGATTGTTTCCCAATCCCACGATAAATGTTTTTTATTATATTAGTAAATGTTGTAAGAAACATGTTTTTTTCTCTCTGGTTTGTGGAAGTTTGACGGCAGACTTGTAAAAATCTTCCCCAAATCCTTAGACTTAGGTAGCGAACCCCGCCAATCCAATCCAATATATGGATTAGGAAACGCGATAACGCTGAAAAGAAAAAGAAGTAAATATTGTTGAATTAAACAATTTTTAACGGAAATGGAGTGGAGTGGCGTGACGTGGAGTCTTCCTGCGACCAGCATTCGAAACGTCAGGTTCAACAAAATAAATACAACAAACGATACTTACGTTAAAAATTGTTTAATTCAATGTATAACAATCGCGAAAACCTAAGACAATAACTAAGTAAATATTGTCCGCGTGGAATAGTTTTTCAAGTTTTTCCAAAGCAAGCTGTGTAGCGCAGCACCAGGGACAAACAGCTTAAATGTTCATCTGCAAGCTTTACCGTGCTTATCCGTAAGCTTTCACCGTGTTCACCTCGAGGGACTTGCTATTTGGCTGCGGTTTTCTGGATGGTAGTTCCCCAGACTTGCTTCGATGCGCCCTACCTCTCTTAAAAACACCCACACCAAGACAACCAATGTTTGGTTTTATGCACACGAATGTTTGACCTGTGTGGAAATCGACCCCACAAGCGGTTGGCGTCAAAGCAAACAGCGCGTTTCGCCACTGCTTCACCGGGCTCGTCAAAATAGACAATATACAGATAAAAAAAATTACCTAATGAATACTGATTTTGTCCTGTCTTTAATATGATTTAACAGCGTCTAAAAAATACTCTACTACAAACATACTTTGCTTTTCTGCAATATTTTCTAATTTAAGTATAACGACGAAACTTCCATTCAACAGTGGCAACGACTTTGGTCGGGATCGTGACGGTTTCCGCGGTATGCCCCGCGGGGGTGGTGGCGGCGGCGGCGGAGGTCCGGGCGGACCCCGCGGCGACCGCGGACCGAGCGGACGCGGCCCATCCGGGCCCGGCAACGACCCGGCGCGTTTCAGAAACGACAGAAATCCACGCCCGCCACCGCACCAACCGGACAAAAGACCGCCGAACGTACCACCACAAGGTACATACATCATTAAACGATTAAGTCCAGGTCTATGAAAAAGGCGTTTTATACATGAAAATCAAACAATTCTGTTTATCGTGAAGTATTTGTTGGCTATCATTGTCGATGTCCACACAGCGGCATCTCTAGCTAGACTGTTTGACCTTTGTACCATTCTTAGCGCACGCAATAAGAGTAAAAATGGTGCTGCAAGTGCCTAACATGATTTGTCGCTGTGCCATTTTAATCTTCGATTAATATTTAAAAAAATTATTGAAGCTCTGAGGATTAGAATTGATAAACATTTTAAAGACTTTATGCACAACCTCCTTGGATTAATAATTCGTATTTGTTCTGAAAGTTTTAATGTATGCATAACTTCAAGCCAGGTCTCTTGCGGGGTAGGCAGAGAGGACCGAACGCCATAAGACACGGACCTTAAACACTTCACTCGCTTCTTTGACGTTCATAGCTCCTTTTCATGCACACCCACCGGTTTCTAGGGCTCCTGACATCACCTTCTAGGCTTGGTCTTCCTCGGCTCCTACATCCTTCCACGTTCGCATTGTATATCTGTTTCGTCATTCTTTCATCTTCCATTTTTTTTACATGTCCGAACCAACAGATCACGCCTTTTCTTATCCTAACACCGACACTCTCTTTCAGACCAACTATTCTTACGTAATTATTCCGAACGCGGTCAGCAAGCGTTATGCCACAAATTTTGCGCAATGCTCGCATCTTAACCGCATTTATTATACTTTCATCTCTCAGCTGGGTATGCAGTTTTCGCTTCACATAAGTTTTAAAATTTTCCTGCTTGTGATTTTATGATCGCAGGAGGTCCCGGAGGTGATCGTGGTGGTCCCGGTGGCGATCGTGGCGGACCCGGCGGTGATCGTGGTGGTCCCGGCGGTGGTGGTGCCGGTGGCGGCTGGCAACGCGGCGGTGCCGCCGGCGGTGGCGGTGGCGGAGGTGCCGGTGGAGGCAGTGCCGGACCTGGCGCCGGGGGCGGCGCACGCACCGGCGCTGGTGGTGGTCAAATGAGACCCGCCCCGAGAAACAACCCCCCACAGAAGGTAGGAATAAGAGCTCTTGTCACGACCCATACTAACCATCGACAATAAAATACGGTAGTGGGTTCCCCACCCTTTGTGCATTATCCTGAAAATAACCTATGATAACTTTATTTTAGTTGCACAGATAAAAGTTAATCTTGTCTACATCTAGCATATAAGGATTAGTGCAGCCAATCGGTCCTACACATAATACAGATCATTTATTTGTTACTTATACATAATCATAGTCAAATTGTTCTAGTGAAAACTGTATACAATCAGTACCAGCAAACAACAGAACGCAGTAAAATTTTGATTGAATCGTTACGTTGTACAGCAAGCCGTGACAAAAACACTAGACTGTTACAAAGCAGTACGACAACTTCAAAGAAACTTTCTAGAAACTCTACTCGACCGTTACAAGAGTACGCGAAGTTCGCAGTTACTCCTAACGCATCGGTGATTATGTAAAAAAGGCTTAGATCTTTTAGTTGACGTACTACTAAATGGAGGATGAATTGACGAAACATTGACCATGTTTCGTCAATCCATCCACATCAACTCACTCTTACTTACCTATCTACTACTGACCCCCTCATACCTAATGAACAAAAAGGGGTTTAGTGTGTATTCCATCATTTAGCAGATTGATGAAGGGGATTGTCACATCGCGTCTACTGACATATGTTAAACGGTGGTTAACAGCATACTTTAGTATTTCAATATAGACATTACCTTAGGGGCTACATGTCTTCACTGTAACAGCGGCATGAATGTAACTAAGACGAGCTTCAATCTCTAATAAAATACGGAGCCACGAGAGATGGCAGTTCCTGTATCCAGGGCCGACAGTAAACGCCTAAGTGTCAGTCAGTGTTAAGCTATATATATGTCTAACCTATGAGAAGACAATTTAATCTATTAGAGCTATGAATGTTAAAGAAGGTGCGTAAGAACCGAGTTATGTGTCCTCGGCGTACTGTTTTCTCTCCCTACCTTACAAATTACCTCAAGAATTAGATAGATAGATAGTTGCTGTGTATACAATAATAACTTAGATAGCTGGAAGAATATCCTTTCAGTGTTGAGATATTATTATCGTTGTCGCGTTGTACCAAACTTATGATCAATAGTTATTTGAACACGAATATGTTCCTATTCATATTTTATTCGTATTTTTTTATTATTATTGTCAACGGCTTCGATAAAAAGAAAATGGTTACATACACACATTAGTTTTATGCTCGAAGACGTAATTAATATTTCTGATATTTGATTATAAAGAAGTATTCGGGTATTACTGTACCATGGTAATGTTTGATTTTTGACAATGTAACATAGTTCATTTTATTGTTTAGAGTGTGGTCTAGTTACCTTTATCTACACTATTACAAAATTTACCTACAGTTAGGGGATTGATGTTACATTTCATTTATACCGCTAAGGTTGCAATCAATCATATGGCCTGCTGATGGTAAGCAGTTACCGTACCCTATGGACAAGACCAGGGGTGTCATTTATGCGTTGCCGACCCTGTAAAAACATCTTCACGCCTTAAAGTCACCATCATGGACCAGGACCTAGGGGCAAAGTAGGCTATAGAAAGAATATAGTCAGCCTGTAATATATGAAAAAATATTTAGAATTGTATATGTATGTGAGTATCGTCATATTTATTTTACAACAGCGTTATTTGTAAATCGAACCCATCAGCAAAATGTGTAATTTTATTATTAATTTCAAGTAGCCAACGCCCAGTTACAAGATATTACAGGCCTGTGTAGTTTAGTAGTTTTCCAACTAACATTGCTGTGTGTTTTGATAGCCTGTTCAAGTACCCGAAGATTCCCAATGTTTCCCGCTACCTACCAAACCAATTCAGATGACAGCGACGGTGCGAGATACCAAACTTGTAGAACAACCGCCCACTAAACGACAGGTTACTTTTGAGATCGTAAGAAATAACATTATTTATTTCACATTTAACATAAATCGATGGCTCCTACGTGGACTATCGTGTCTGATGCGATATGGCGGTTTTTAAAGTTTATTACTTACCCATCTATTATATTGATATTGATAGATATTGTTTTGTATTGTTTATGACATTTTACAATAATTGTACTTATGTAACAATCGTACTCTGAGAACCATGTAAAATACTGTATATATTCTTATTGTAGTATCTCTAGTCTTAATATTTAGTAGTGGGTGCATTATTATCGAATGTGCTGACTTTAGCCGCCTAGAATTTTTTGATATGTTTCAAACTTTCTTAATTGAAAGCTACATCGTTTAAGAAAGTTCTATCCAAAATTTTCATTTCCCAGCTTGATATTCTATCAGCATCTTTTAAATTATGAACACAGATTTATGTTACCATGGCGATTGGTTAACTGTCTTACTCTACAAAATTTAATTATGTTTATTGTGTCCTACGTCAGTTTTTAATTTGAACTGAGATACACATTTGCTAGATATTTGTAAATATCCATGTAACATCTGTGTAAATCCAAAAATAGAATCAATTTATGCTTTGAACCATCTCAAAAAGTGTAAATGAGCATAAGGTCAGGAGGGTATTACGCGTAACCGCTACAATCGATCAGCGTTGTTTTAACTAGTGAAATATTTTTGTTATTTGTGGACTAATTTATATTTTTCTTCGTAGACCTGTTTGTAATGGTTTATACTTTGTATAAAAAGAAATAGGAATTTCTTCATAAAAAATATAAATATGAGCTAGGTAAAACAATGCAGATTAATCAGAAAGGTTACGATATATTCCAGAAAGGTTACGATATAATCCCGCAGAGATCTGCAATATATATCTTAATAATACTTCTTCTCTTTTTCTTATACTTCAAAAGTTATGAAATACTTCTAAAATCATACTTGTAAAGGTTTGTTACTGAAGATACGATAGTTTAGTAGTAGCCATCGAAAACTGTTCGAAGGGTTGAATTGTAATAGATAAAGTATGAAAACTCTGCCCTCTCATCGTCACCAGTATCCCAGTCGAAGGACGTCCACTTCAACATTCATCTCCAGTTTTACGACAAAATGTGTAAACGTACTAAATTTCTCATCGGATTAACATATTAGCGAATTTGTTTTCTGAAAACGAAGTGTGAAAGACGCTAGGAGAAGCCGCGGGCAAAACTAGTATTTTTAATGAAGTAAGTAGAATTTCGCCTTTATGGAATACATGCTGTGTCTGTATACAATTGGTTCATAAGGTTTAAAGTCCATCAAAATGTCTATTTATTCATTAGGTGTATAGTAATAATTTAATAGTATGGTAATTATGATAAAGGTACGTATTTAACTCGTTATTTAAAATAAATAATTATTTTTATAATATGAACATATTATCATTTTAGACCCTATGAACCGAAAGGTCTGGGTGTGTATACAAATCGTTAGGAAGAAGACTTTGTTTTGTATTCGTGAGTTTGAAGTTGGTTCGATCCTCAACTCCTGTGGCATTGTAAGTACGACGCGTGCCTGGCTGAAACTTAAACGATAAATCAATCTATACATTCATGTCTCTTAAGTCGTGGCTTTAAAGGTGAGATTTGCATGGTATTGCATAACCTTAGGTGTCTGATATCCCATAATCAAGGTTGATTGATTTCAATTTAATTATTTAAATTAAAACGCAAAGCGCAATAAAATGTCTCGTTGAAAGGCCGTATCGAGCGATAGTAGGTGGGCTATAACAAATTTGTGAATGATTCAAGGTAGATCGATGGAGTAACAACACTAAATTCGATAATTATATAAGTTAAAAGTTATTTTGTTTGGCGTGTGGCTACTAATTTTTAACAAATCAGTGCACGGTCGGTATCACGAGTTGGTTCATGATATGTTTTCTTTATACCAATTTCAGTATGCCAAACATGAAAAGATTTGTATAGAATTTAGTTTATAGAGTTTATATGGAATTTAGTATTTCGGTCAACACTCCATCAGTCTGTGTTATCCCTTTGCCGTCATCAAATAATTTGAGGTGACCTGTTTCTTGCTTCATTTTGTTGTTTAGGGTCGTGTGCATTATGCCGTCTCATTTTAACCACTGTGAGGAACATCATTGTAAGACATTTTTAATAACTTGACAGGAGAAGGAACAAGGTTGAAAAAATCTCTTTACGTAGAGATGTTTCATACACTGGTGGACAATAAAGTCGACAACCCCCTTTCTTTCTTTCTATATAAAGTTTGCTTCTTTCTTTCACAACTTACTTTCTGAAGTAATATTGTGTAACTGTTTGCGGAAATTCAACAAAATAAACATGCCTCATCAAGAACTTTGTTTATGAACGAGTTTTTCTCAAAAGTAGATTTTGAGAACCAACCCGGTCGTACGTGCAAATAGACTAGGATGTTTAAAATTAACTTTCAACAAACTACTAAACGAACTTAAATAGGACTTTTTTGCTTTTAGCTTGTACAGTTAATAAATAAAAAGGTATGATTAATATGCACTGACATTGCATTCCCTAATTGAAAGGTGTTCATTGACACAATCAAAAACTATGGTGTGGATCGATTCTAATGTCTGCCAGTGTAGAATTATCAAGCCCAAGCAAAATTTATTTATTTGTCCAATGTCCTTGCCTGCATTTTTTTACGTAACTTAGTACATCCGTTTTTTATTCACTACAGTGATCACTTCCTTACAATGTTTTCCTCATTTGACGTTTTAAATTGAAAAAGAATAAGATGTAATAATACAAAATTCAGTTATAATACAAAATAAACTATTTATTTCAGGTAATGTAAGTTTATTCTACAAAGTACACACATAAAATATTTTATAATATTAGAATAAGTTATTTTTCTTAAAATCCTTGTTAAATGTTCCAGTATAGACATAGGGGATAAAAGACGTGTATAATTTCGGTCACAATAATAATAAATCATTCTTTCAGGTAATGTAAGTCTATAGTAACCCATATAATGTTTAAATACTGTTAGGGATTACGAACTCCGCAAGCAGAAACGTGCCCTCGTATCTATTTAGAAAATGCAGGACTTGCAATTGTATTTGTAGACACAGCTTCGAGAGCAAGATGTTTACGTTTACTTGTTAGTGGCTCCAGAACTCGTCCGCAACAACTTTTCATAAAGTACAATGATGTTCCCAGTGGGTGTTGAAATTTTAGTATCTGTATTATTACATGATACTTCTTAACTCATATCGATTTCAAACGTAAATAGAAATGTTCGTCTGTATGTGTTATTTACGGTACAAAAATCATTTAATAGATATAGCTCAAATATATCATTGTTATATACCGTTGTAATTGTGTATATTACGGGAAGATATAAAAAACGACTGCAAAGCAAGGTTGGTTTGGCTAATTTAAAAAAATAATTTATAACATTAATTTGAGATTTGGAGTAATAAGTATATTTGTTAACAGGATGGTCCGAACCAAATGAATCAGAGCCAAAACAACCCGCCGCAAAATCAGCAAGGCTGGAACCAGTGGGCTGGCGGATGGGGCGGCTGGGGAGGTAACTGGAATCAGAACCAAGGTAAGATAACTGAATTGTATGGATTCCTGTTTATATTCAGGAATGGAAGAGATTTATCTATTGTAGAAGAGGTACTCTGAATTCGACTTTGATGGATGCAGGTGCAGACTACTGGCATGATAGCTAGATGTACAGACATATATTAGAAATCCTATTAACATATTGAATTTACCAATCAAAACCCCAGGAAGAATTATGTAGATCAGCATATGCTAATGGGCGAAACTTTTTTTTTTCTACGTCGTGAGGCATACAAGCATACGCCCCACCTGATGTAAAGCGGGTATCGTAACCTATTAACGCTTGCGATATATTAATTATCACTCGCATGATGCCTCCTCTGCTGCTTACACAGCAACTCCTTGGGACCTTACTGATGACCTCACTCGCACGCAGGAACTCAATGTAGTGGTATAAACAAAGCACTGTTTACGTAGTAATAAGTAGTCTAGTGTAGATACAATACTAGATTACATTTGAAGAGACCGGGGCGTAGTGGTTAATAACGCTATTTGACGAGCTCGGTGGTTCAGTCGTAAATGACGCGACTTTGACACCAGCGCTCGTGGGTTCGATTCACACACAAAGCAAACATTTGTGTGCATGAACATGTCTGTTTGTCGTGGTCTGGATGTTTTAAGAGAGGTAGGGCGTAACAAAGCAGCCCATCTGGGGAAGTACCTCCACCTCACAGAAACCGCAGCCAAATAACTCCCTAGAGGGTTGTTGTGTTCCTGCGTGTGAGAGAGGTCACCGGTAAGCTCCCAAGTAGTTGCCGCGTAAGCAGTAGAGGAGGCATCGCGCGAGTGATAAGGGAAGTACATTACAGAAAACGGCAGCTACATAACAACTCCCTGGAGGGTTTTTATGTTTCTGCCGGTGAGTGAGGTCACCAATAAACTCGTAAGAATTTACTGTACCGCAGAGGTGGCGTCGCGAGTGATAATTAATGTATTGCAAGCGCTCATAACTCATAACCTACGTTGTATAAAGATAATACGTAAGTGTACTTCATATTGTGGAAGATATATTGAATTTTAAATGCTGTTGCAATGACAGGATGAATCGAGGAAAATGAGCATTTATTTTTCGCTTTCGCTGTACAGAAGTTACACTTCTTGAAGGCTCCTTTAAAGTACAACTTTTGATATTGTCAATTATATACAAAATAAGTAACTTTTGAAAACATATTGTATGTTTTCTGGGTTTGCTAGTTTTCAACAGACTTAATATGGAGAAGGTTACAATTCGAAAATATGTTTTATGTGTAGGTATATTAAGTGATATTTTCGCCAAGTATATATCGCTTTCGTTTTTTTTTATTGGGTAGAGATCCTTTAGAAGCCTTTTGCGTGGTTCCATATAAATTTGGCGAAGTTTCAAATTCATTCAAGTAAATTTTCCCAATCACCTTCGTAATTGTTTAAAGGTAAGTACGAATGTCGTATTAGGATAGATAATAAACGAGAGTAACGCCAAGATTATTTTTACAAAACGCAAATAATAGTTTTCTTTTTTATAGTTGCTACTGTAGGTGAGTATTACGCGTTGTCTAGCGTTCATAAATAATAGACAAATCATGTTTATTCATTTATTTTACACGAAAGTGGAATAATGTAAAAGACTTAGTCGCGAGTCTTAAGTAAAGAACTGGAGTCATATAACATGAGACGATAATGAGGTTAACTTCAGTGTATGATTATTACATATTTATTACACATCAGTAGGTACTTAATAATGATAGTAAACTTTTAGTGAAATGTTTTCTTCATTTGAGAGAGACCTTTTTTGTCTGTCCGTTAGTTACCTTTTGCATGAATACACTTGTGAACTGATCGTAATGACATTTGGTACAAAGATAATCTGATAACTTGAAAAGAATATACACATATTCAAGGGAGGTTATCAGCCATCCCAACTGACATTATACTGTACTTATTGCACCTGCACGCCTCAGAAAACCGTAGCCAAATAACAACTCTGTGAAAGATTGTCGTGTTCTTACGAGTGAGTGAGATTACCGGTAAGCTCCTAGTTAGTTGGTATATTAGTAGTTGGGTTACTAGTAGTAGTGGCACACGAGCGACTCTTCCTATATTTTAAGAGTTCAACGTTGTATAAAAGAAATAGACACGAAAACTGGATAAGGTAGGCGAGGCAGCAGTAGCAGCTAATATTTAATATTATATACATGATATCTATGTATGTCTAAGGTGAAAATTGTTTTAATATTACAGCTAAGTGTCAGTCTACCTTTACTCCATTCTTATGCTTTACGCTGTTTGCTCTTAGCTGTACATGCGGAAATGTCTATAGAATGCGTCGGCATGTGCCTTTATTCCCACACGTTGGGTATCATGCCTATTAGTAAGCGGATATTAGTGATTGAAACAGTGAGTGGTAGGCGACGATTGTTTTCGTTCAATTTAGAGTAACGTTTCGCATTATGTTGTTGCTATTTGAATTGTAAAGTATGTACCGTTGGTGGATAAATTGTAGCGAGTCGTCCCGACTTTGTACTTCAAGTATTATGGTCCTCGAATATTTCGGACTAAGATGATGTTAAATTAAATTCTATTGCGTAGTTTAACAAGAGTTCTTTTAGGATCCTGTACCCAACATGTGCCAAAGGAAACCCTGTTACTATGCGAAGTATCCACCTGTACGTCTGTTTGTCAGTACGTTGTATGTCCTTTTGAACTGTAAACGTGAACTTCACTTGATTTTTCGCCGAGTGTATTACCGTAGCCGTAATAACATATAATAAAAATAAAATTAATTAAAAGGTGTCGACAGACAAGTAAGGTGTGAAGGCGTCTTATGGCGCTCCGTTCTCTTTGCATACTCCGCAAGGGACCTAGCGTGAAGGTATACATACAAACAAGTGACGTGTTTTGTACACGGTGTATACAAAACGTCGCCCTTCGAGCCGGAAATTAAAATTTGGTAATCATATTCTGCTAAATTTCTGCTGGAGAGCTCTATGGCGGCGTTAAGCAATGTCGACCGCAGCCTGTCTATGGACAGGTTTATCTATCTCGAGCTTCTCCGTGCTTCAGAGGGCACGTTGAGCTGTATGTTCCCGCTGTGGTCGATAAATGACAGTCGTTAAGCTGGCCATTGGGCAGTTCGAAAACACTGGCCTCTTGGCATTCCGCAGTTGAGCAGCATGATTGAGTATGCTCAGAACCCTTCGGTTGAAGCGAGACCCGTATCCCTGCAGTGGGATGAGTTACAGTCGATGTGATAATATTCTACTGTCTCCTATCGCATATGCTGTGGAAATAGCTTGGATTGATGACGTTGTACAACGATCATCTCAAACTTACAAAAAGCTGCAGCCGTAACAATTTCCTGGTGGCCAGTATTACTCGTAGGAACGGGTCAGTGAGATCACTAGAGGGCACCACAGATGCTGCGTCGACAGCAAGATTAGAAACGCGCGAAAAGTGCTCCATTGTACTGCATACTGTAGCCGGGGAGCTATGCTTTTTTACCACAGACCTAGTCTAAATAGAGAAGTGATAGTCCCGGTTCAAATCCTGGCATATTCTAGGATATGTATCGAAACTAAATTTTTGTTTCCGGATTTATATACATATTCGTAATTATCAATAGACGGTGAGAAAGTGAAGGAAAATGTGGGAAAAATTGCAAGCCTAAAAAAGTATATTACGAAACACGTGTGATCTAACATAAGGTTTAGTTTTCCCTCTGCGTTGTTGACAGCAGTTGCTCCATCTATAAATCAGTATCTTCGCCAAATCATTAGAATTAGCGGACCCCGCCGATCCTAATGAATTTGGAAACTGGTACCGCTAAAGGAAAAGGAAGTAGCCTAAAATATGCATATTGCCCCGTTATTGCAACTAAAGTGACGTATCTGCGGCTATCTGTTTTCTGATTGTACTAAACTTTACAGCAGGTTGGGGCAACTGGGGTAACTGGCCCAACTGGGGCGGAAACCAGGGTAATTCCGGCGGCAATCAAACGTCGGGCGGTGGCGGCGGGGGCGGCGGCGGCGGCAAGGTCCAAGGCGGCCAGGCGTCGCAGCAGTGGCCAGCTAACTACACCGCACAGCAGTGGTATCAATGGCAGCAGTGGCAGCAACAACAGCAACAGTGGCAAGGGGTGAGTGTACCATTGCAGTAATCACTAATAATATTTTAAATATAGATATTTTTGAATCCCCAAGCCACGAACTCGGTTGGCGGAGTGTTGAACAATGTTTCTTTAGCACCGAGGATCGTGGGTTCGATTCCCACATAGAACAAACATTTGTCTGACTGTGACTTTCAAAAGTAACGTTAAAAATTAATGTGACTTCATTTTGAATTAAACAATCGCGAAAACCTAATACAATTGAAATTAAACAATTTTTAACGGAAGTATCACGTGTTTTATTTATTTTGTTGAACCTGACGTTTCGAACGCTTTGCAGCATCCGTGGTCGCAGGAAAGACTTTCCTGAAACACGCGATACTTCCGTTAAAAATTGTTTAATTTCAATGTGTAACAATCGCGAAAACCTAAGACAATACAACCTAAAACAATACTATGTGTCTTTATCTATTTGCTAAACACGAGATCCTAAGGAAGAGCTTATTTTGGTCCATTTGTTCTACATGTGAGTAGATCTTAGCTACGTCGATCGACCTTTGTTGTAACTGGATGGCATCAAACTCACATCATCACATCACGCACACTTCTCCGCCCTGGTGGTAACCGGACCATAGATTGATGATTACAAACATTCTATGGGAGTATAATTTTTTTGTTATTGTTTTTTTTTTGCTAAGCTGAGGAAGGGAGAGTAAATTACCATAAAGGTTACAAAAGGCGAGATGCTAAAACTGTTATTTGACAATGAAACTAACTAACTAACATTAGGAAAATTAAACGCCTAACGAATATGATACATAGAAAGTTTGTAATAGTTTCACATCATAATGCATTCGTAATGCTGTGAATCTTAGCAAATCAAATTTTTATTCTCAACATTCTGCTCTCAGTGGTAATGTTTGTGATGTTTTGTATTACAGTACCAACAAGGCAACCAGACCGGAGGAGGCGGCAATGCGCCCGACGCCCAGGCGTGGGCACAGTATTATCAGGTAATGGCAGAAGCCACTTGTAGACCTTCATTACAGAAGACCACATTCACAACCAATTCAGGGTCGGCAACGCAAGAGTGTCACCCCTGGTGTTGCAAATGTCCATAGGCTACGGTAACTGCTTACCATCAGGCAGGCCGTAAGCTAGTTTTCCACCTTAGTGGTATAAAAAAACCCAAACTTTAAAACTGCATGTTATTGTTTTTGTTAGATGACAAGATTAGTTAGATGAGACATGATTATAATGATGAATCCATATCGTAAATCGAATAATGTCCAATGACAGATAAATTGGGATATAACGGCTCACCTTCAGAATCAAAGCCGTTTTCACTTGTATGTGGTGTACCATGCCAACTTGCAAGTGAAATACTCCAACAAAAGAGAGATGGGGCGCAGAGGTCTTTAATAACCACATTTTACGAGTTTGGTGGTGCAGTGGTTAGTAACTCTACGTTGACACCAAGGGTCGTGGGTTCGATTTCCACACAGGACAAACATTTTTGAGTATGAACATTTATGTTTGTCTTGGTCCGAGTGTTTTCAAGAGAGGTAGGGCGCATCAAAGCAACCAGTCTTACTCACTCATACGTAGTAGCTGTGTTAGCAGCAGAGGAGCCATCGCGCGAGTGATAGTGTGTTGCGAGCGTTTATTAGGCTACGATAACCGTTGTGCATAGCATTTTATGGACGTATTTTGTGATACAGAGGCAAATTGATCATTATACACATATTCGTCACATTTTAACATGCCTGTCGAAACACGAACATCTTATTATCCAATTCTGTTTGATGCTGAGAAGAAATATTATAGATGAATATGGTTTAATTTAGAGTATTTTTGCAAAGCAATTATCATTTTATTTATGTAATAATTTTAATTATTATTTACTAGACAGATGCACACACCAAACAAACCTTACTTATCGCACTGCAGGGATACGAGTCTACTTTCAATCGAAGGGGTTTAGTGCATGCTCAACTGCGGATTGGCGGAGGTCGAGTGTTTTTAAGCCCAAAGGCCACTGTCTTCAAGTTGCTCGAAGGCCACTGACTAAATTTAGCAACTGGTATCTATTGACAACAACCTACGACACCGGCTTAACATTCACTCCCGTGTTCTTGAGATAGATAAACCCATCCATAGATAGGGTGCGCTTGACGTTGCGTTCGTGTTTGATTAGAGCGACACGAGCAATGGTGCTATCAAAGTTCTCAATATATAACTGATAGAATAAAAAAATAATGATATTTTTAATGTAATTACAGAATTACAGCAATGCAAATGCATCATCGAACGCCAATTCTGCAGGAGGAGACAAGAAGTGATCCCACGAGAAATCGCGCAAACCAACCCGCGGCTTTTGACCTACTGCGTAAAAGTAACATAACATGGGTGTAAGTTCAAATGTTATTAAGACACAGCTACTTATTCATGAATAGAGGATTGTAACACTACACGCAAATAATACTACACAAAAATACTTCGATTTAGGAGAACGGAGAATCTCTTCAGATGCACAAAATGTCAAATGGTCGCAAAATGTCCAAAGAGCACAATATCTAACGAGCAATACGTCCAAAGCGCATAATACCTGACGAGCAAATTCTACAGTGACCAGATACAAAATATGCAGCATTTTATGGTTAAGATATGTTTATGTATACACCTATCAAATAAACTTTATATTATTCCAGCTTAGTTATTAGTGTATAATTGTAATAGGAATTATGCACTTGGTACATTTTGCCCCTTGTATATTGTAACCTTTGAATATTTTGAGGCCGCTTGTCATTTTGCACTTTGGACATTATGCTCCTCAAGGTTTAGAAGAACGGTCCCGTGAAGTTGTGGTGCGATACGCATCAAACATATATGACGGCAGATAAACAGAAATATAATCGGAGATTTATTAAGTTTCTTGTCATTTTTAACATTCGGCATATATGGAGCATCTATGAGTGTGTCTGTTTGTGCCATCGATCAGGTAGTGTTTTTTGTTATTTCATGGTCAAGATTGTTGTTGACTATGTTTAATGGATATTAAAATCGACGAAATGTCTAGATCCGGTAGTTTTCTTAAATTTTCTAATTTGAAACCGTTAGAACTCGTGGGTCCTGCTTAAAATTAACATTAGTGTTGCAATAATTTTCTATTCAGTCACAAAATTAATTATATACCATGTCAATAAAACAACTTACAGCATCGACTCGTTATGACTGAATCTGTTAAGTAAAAATGACAGTTTAAGTTAGAGCATCGACGACATCGTGTGAACTACTCGTGAGATTTTTACGAATAATAATGTACATGAAGTGTAAATCATAAATAAAGTGGTGTTAAACCATAACATAATATAATGAAGCATTTTCAAATCCAAAACAATTTAATTTATAGACACGTCAGTGAGTAAGTTCACCGTTTAGCACGGTCGAGATTTAGCAGAGGTACGATGTGTTGTTATGTGGTATGAATTACGTCACGTAAATATCTATTTTTACATACTTCTTTGACTTAATAACATTTGATATTAACCACATGTCATTATAAACATTAATTTCTATTAAATACACATAATTTTAAACAATCTCTTGTTATGAACACCAAATCAATTGAGCAATATTGCATTTTATTTGTCAATCTTTAAAAAATACGTCGTTCGTATAAATTGTTTTGTTATATTTTGTTTTTTTTACAATTACTCATAGTACAGGCACGGCGAACTTAGGAACTCCACAAGAAATCCCTTCAAAATGTATATCGTGAAATAATTGTTATATACAGACCATTACCAAACTGTCTTGACCTTAACGGTCTCGCATGTTGAATTGTCGATAGCATACGGTGGATTTGGCTGAATGTAAGGTCGCCGTTCCTGCCATAAAAGAGAAGTTATATGATTCAAAATTTGTTTATGGAATGACCAAAGCTAGATTCTACTTGAAATTCCCATTTTTTTTTTCAAGATCTGTTTCATTTTTACATATTGCACTAGAGAATAATAAGACCTTTGTGATTTAAGTATATTGATACAAGACGCCTTTTGGATCAGTCAAATGTTAGTAGTTTTCGAATCTACCCATTAATTATAGCTGCACATAGTTCCGTGATACTTTCACTTGTTTTAGTCACTATACCGTGCACGTATACCGTAGCAAAGATTTTCCGTAAATATGAAACTAGTATCAGACTCGTGAATTGTTGGACGATCACTTTGATTGAGTTGCATATCTATTAGTTTTGAAAAAGAAATTATTTATTTTGCCTAATATTATTTTTATTAGAGTTATAATAGGCGACGTTCTATTTGAGCGCAGGAACACATGATGTTTGCTCTGTACACCTTTCGCAGTAGTCTTCGTCGTAAGTGGAACTTTATTTTTGACTATTTTACATGGTAAATCACTTGTTGTCGATCGCTTAAAACGGCGTCTATAAGGTGTTTTACATTGTTCTCGTATTAGAGTTGTAAAACAAGAATTTTCATTTAATTCAAAGTAAATTTCATAACTGTGTGAACTGTAAAATTAGACTTCTAGTAAATACAGACAAGAGGTCATATATTTTCATATAAATAGCACTGGAATATTGTATGCATATGGTAAATAGAATTCATTATTTACTAAAAGCCTGACGTTACACATTATGACGAGTCTGACATATTTTTATAATAAAATATCAATTCTGTATTTTCTCTATGACGATCTTTGCTGATTTATACACATTTCATATAGAAAGATTTTTCAAGAACATTTCATGAATGATGGTATCTCCATTCAAAAGCATATGTTTTTACTCAAATAATGTGTGTAATATAAGTCGCAAACTCAATTTTTTGCTTTTTAAAAGGTGAAAGTAATTTTAGTGAAGATGTAGTAATTTTAATTAGGATTTTCCAATGGGCATTTCCACAGATTGGGCGGATGGGCTTTTGTTTTTATTATGTAATAAGTATGGGCCGAGATGGATAGCTTGATTTCTTGTGATTTTCATTTTAATATTTTCTATACATACACACGGAAATCGGCCGGAGTTCGCCTAATCTGAAGGGTCCCTTTGACTAAGTTACGACAGTAAACAATAAGCGTGTAAAGTGTGTATGTGTGCGTGTATGAGGGAAGCTATAGCTTCAGTGTGTACAAACATTCTAGTTATAAGAGCTGTGGGATATTTAGTTTATGTCACGATAAATGATTTAATTGTAATAAAATTTATTCATTAAGGTCTTTGGTGTTTTAATTTTTATTTCTACCCTTTTTTATATACAGTGTCGCATGGTAAACCAATATGGATCACCTAATGTAAAGTACTTACCGTAGCCTATTTATAGTATGTACCCTACCCATAAGCGAAATTCTTAGAAGCTCTTAGAAGGTATGACTACCATTCATTGGTGTTTGGTACGAAAGTTAACAAGTTGTCTGAAACAGCACTTCATCTTTACATTTTACATTACATCCCTGGCACGAGTATTCTCGACCAAGCCGCTTAGAGTCAGAATTATAAGTTTAATTCTTTTATTTCTTACGAAATATTACTAAACAGATTGGTCGAACTGGGGCTCCTGACATCACCTTCTGATAAAACACGACCAATTTGATCATGGTCTCGGCTCCTACATCTTTTCACTTTTGCATTGTATATCTGTTTCGTCATTCTTTCGTCCTGCATTCTTCCTACATGGCCGAACCAACGGAGCATGCCCTTTCTTATCTTAACACCGACACTCTCTTTCAGACCTACTCTTTCTCACGTCTTCATTACGAACGCGGTCCGCAAGCGTTTTGCCATAAATTTTGCGCAATGCTCTCATCTCGACCGCATTTATTCTACTTTCATGCTCTCTCTGCCATACCCAGCTCTCACTTCCATAAGTTAGCGTTGGGATTAGCACCGCGTTGTGTACAGCGAGCTGTGCCTTCTGGCTTAGATTTCGGCTGCCTAGAAGTTTACCCAACGCTCCATTCACCCTATTCCCGGCACTCACTCGTCTCCACGTCAGCGGTGTACCTTCCATTGCTGCTAAAAGTACTTCCAAGATATTAAATCTCATTCGCTTGCTCCAACACTACATCATCAACCATAATCCTAATGTTCGTTCTGGTTGTCTCTTTCAAATACCATTATTTGGTTTTCTTCGCATTCAATTTTAAGCCTTTCATCATACAATCATCTTTCATTGTTCTAACTAGTGTTTGCAGTTCGGATGATGATTCTGCTATTAATACCGCATCATCTGCATAAAGCAGGCAGTTTATCACTGAGTCACCCATTCACATTCCCACATTCATATTTCTTATTCTCTGAAGACAACTGTCCAGATACAGGATGAAGAGCCGAGCCGACAGCACGCATCCCTGTCTGACACCAATGTTGATATCAAACCAGGGTGACAAGCTGTCGTCCACCCACATTGCACACATTCTGTACAATCCTCATAAGTGGGTTGCACAGCACGGAGTAGGTCACCGTCAACCCCATATCCGGGCAAAATTTTCCAGAGATTCTTTCGCACGACCCTATCAAAAGCTTTCTCAAAGTCCACAAAACCGCAGAAAACCTGGTCCAAAGCCAGATGCTTCTCTACGATGTTGCGGAGTGAAAAAACAAATCCACCCTGTGCTTCCCAAAGCATTCCATCGAATTTCACACTCATTGTACTTTTAATGATTTTTCCATACACTTTAGCTAAGCTGATCAAACTGATGATCCTATAGTTGGCGCAGTCCATACGTGAGCCCTCTCCTTTATACAAGGGCACGATGACCGCGCGTCTCCAATCGCTCGGGACCCTTCCGGTTCTCCAGCATAATTTGCTCAAAAACCAGAAGGTGTCCGTAACGAAGGTACCGCCTGCTTGATCATCTCGGCTGTTACCATATCGATTCCCGCTAACGTTCCATCTTTCAAACTTCTTATCGACCATTCAATCTCATCCATAGTAATGTCTTCATGGTACGCTGGCACGCCAAGTCAATCACAGACTCATTCACAATGCCAGCGTCATGGACTTAATCATACATTTCTCTAAAATATTTACTCCACCGTTCTAACACTTCCTGAGTGTTAGCAAGAACGCCACCAGCTTTACATCTTATCAATTCTGGATGCTGACGAACCACTTGGAGACTTCTTTACATCTCTCCAGAAGAGTTTGGTATTTGCCTCGAAGTTCTTCGTCAGCTTCTCTTCCTCACTCATATGTAGTCTTTCACGCTTCTCTTTCACTAAAGCTTTGGTGTCATTCTTGCATCGACGGTATATTTCTTTCTTCATTTCTTGCATACCATCACTCTGGTGCAAAGATGATACGCGTAATCCAGCCACGCTTTCCTCTTTTTTCCACGGAGGATTGAACCTCCGCATCCCACCCGGTTTCTCCTCTCAGTATTCTACGTCTCTTTGCGCATCCACATGCTTTCGCACTGTCCACCATACTTTCTTTCAGAACTTTCCAACATTCGTCTACATCTGTCATCATCTGTGAGTCGGAAAGACTTGCGAACGCGAGTCTTTTACTGACTAGACGTACATACGTACTCCTTACACTTTCATCTTCCAATTTTTCACATCTTATTCTTTCATGATCTCTGAAAGGAATACGCACTCGCCAGTGCCTCCACTTCTTGAAAAGGCCCACAAATCGGCTTATCACCAGATAGTGGTCCGTTTCAAGAGTGGGACCTCTGAAGGCTCTTGTATCCATTAACGACTTTCGGAGACGTCCATCTATCAAAATCAAATCAATCACACTTTTCTGTTCATTCCGTCTCCATGTGTACGTGTGAATATCCTTGCGATGGAAGAGCATGTTCGACACAAGGAGGTTTCGTTCCATACATACGTCTAAAAGTAACTTACCAGCATCGTTCACTCTCTTATCTCCGTATGGACCAAACACAACCTCATAACTCACCCATCCATTTAGATCACCACACATAATTATTCATTCATTCGCTTCGGCCAAATCCAGAATACCCCTTACAGTCTTCCAAAACTTCTCTAGCTCCTGGGGATCAGCAGAGCTCACAGGAGCATATGCTGCAACTAAAAACACTCGCGTAATCCCCAGTTTTATCTTAACCCAGAGAAGTCTTGGACCTACTAAATCGTAATCTTTCACACCAGCGGCCAAGCGTGATGAAAGCACGACACCTACGCCAGCGCTGGCATGAACGTTCTGGTCCACCCCGGACCACAGGGCCATCATGCCTCCGGGCAGATCTTCGGTGTCGCTTCCCTTTCGCTTGGTCTCTGACACACACAAAGCATCTAGGCATCTCACGTTCATTATATCAATCAACTCATTCCTCCTATCTTTTAGACCACCTCTCACATTCCATGTGCCTTTACCACACTCGGCTCTCCTCGACCCGCCGGGATAGGCGTTGCGTGGTGGGTGGCGCCCCCCACCGCCGCATGCCTTAGGTTTCACACCGACGGGGACAGATCGGTGCGCGTCCCCTCAGGGGGACGCCCTAATCACCGCGTCTGTGTGGTTTCGGTCCAGAATTGCAGTCTAAACAACAGTGTTAAACTGACAGGGTCGCAGCGTGCACGCTTTTGGTACCGACCCCTAAGCTTTGATTGTGTACCAAATTTCATTGCATTTTATTTATTTAAATAACAGAATGTAGACTATAAACATAAATGGGGTTACAACTGAAGGCAATGATGTAAGGTAGTATAGGGGTGCCCCATGGTTGTATTTTGGCTCACTTTCTACGTTTAGTGTATGTGAATGATGGTGCATTGCGGGTTATATTACCATGGTTCCTCTTTATATTTAATGTTGATAGTCTGTGGTAAAATTTCGACAAGGTAAATAATAGTGTTCTATCTTGCATTCTAAACTGGTTTCACATGCATCATCCATAACATCTTTATTAAACACAATTAAAACCAAATGTATTCAATTTAAGAAGCCAATACTGAAGATCTCATTGACAATAATAAATTAGAATTCGTTAATGAATTACAGTAGACACTAAATTGCAATCCCCACTTTAATAAATATCCACTAAGTATATCTCCGCATCATATGCAGTTAGGAGAATCTTGGTAATGCAACCATTTGTACAGATTCCACTTCAGAATATAATTAACTCTTTAACCGCCGTGCCCGTAATATTACGGGATATGGAAAATGTGCTCCACGCGCCACATACGTAATTTCATGTCAAGTTTTATAAATTGTTTATTGGTGCATTTATATTAAAGATTAAATTGCAATAAACGTTGTACATTACAATCCAGGATGTATTCTTAATAATTAACAAATGTTCCTGCGTTTCATTATGATATTTATAGAAAAAATCGTTGTAAGGTGTTACTTAACACGAATCGCCAATAACGTGATATTACGTGTACTAGGGATGCAATGGAGGGCAAATCAATGTAGGTAATCTAAATGAAATTTTATTGAATAATCATAGTGCGAAAGCAAAAATCTTGTACTGAAATCCAAATTATTTCGTAAAATTTGAAGCACGAATAGTCGTACTAATTAGAAGCATGTTAAAACAATAAAAACTTGATTTATCAAATTAATAATTTTCATATATAATTCTGATCGTACCTCAGGTCGAACAGTCATTATATCGTTCTCAAATATTTAATAATTAAATATTTGAGAACGATATAATGACTGTTCGACCTGAGGTACGTTTAATAATTAAATATTTGAGAACGATATAATGACTGTTCGACCTGAGGTACGATCAGAATTATATATGAAAATTATTAATTTGATAAATCAAGTTTTTATTGTTTTAACATGCTTCTAATTAGTACGACTATTCGTGCTTCAAATTTTACGAAATAATTCAAATATTTAATAATTAAATATTTGAGAACGATATAATGACTGTTCGACCTGAGGTACGATCAGAATTATATATGAAAATTATTAATTTGATAAATCAAGCTCGAAGAGATGCATCAGAAAACGAAGATGTTATACTAGATTCATTGCTAGAATATTGATTGAAACGTGGTAAATAATGTTATTTTTTTATACCACTAAGGTAGCAAACAAGCTTACGGCCTGCCTGATGGTAAGCAGTTACCGTAGCCTATGGACATTTGCAACACCAGGAGTGTCACTCTTGCGTTGCCGACCCTGTAAGAACCTCTTCACGCCTTTCTTGAATAACCCCCGTACTGTAGTCCCTTGATACTTGATTAATAAAGACTGATTTAATATTAATTAAATTTTAAACTTTTATTCATTTAAACTAATCGATAACACTATTTCTCAACCCTATTTGAAATTACGCCGACAGGCCGCTGGCGTCAGGGTGTATGATGATGTAACAAAATATGGCGGTCAAAGGGGTAATTACTTATTTTTCGTCATCATCTCAGCCTGTATTCGTCCACCGCTGAACATAGGCCTCCCCTCTAGAGTGCCATTCATCTCGATCCTGTACCACCTGCATCCACCGACTCCCTCAAACCTCTTGAAGTCGCCGCTCCATCTAGTGGGGAGTCATCCCACGCAGTGTATCAGTACGGGGACGCCATTCGAGAACCTTTCTTCCCCAACGGCGATCGGTTCTAATAGCTATGTGGCCGGTCCACTTCAGCTTGCTTATCCTGTGGCCTGTCACTTACTTTTACGTTCTACTGCGGATATCCTCATTTCTGATTCTATCACACAGAGAAACCCCGAGCGACCTTGAGCTTCCCCATACGGTCCGCAGTGAAGGGGGAAATAACGTGGTTGTTATTTTTAGCGACCGTTAATGCCGATAACGCTGTAAAGACAAAACCAGCAAATATACAATTTTGTAATAACATGCTGAAGTGGAACATTTCTGAAAACATAATATGACTGAATTTTGAAAATATAAAGGCATTCAAAATTCAGTGAAAATATTAAAAGCAGTAATAATTTAATTATGCCTGTAAAAAAGATATTTGGTTGAAATTGTATTCTATTCTATAACAAATTGGCTAGCTAAAAGACTATCATCCCTTGGGCATGCAATGATCAATATCGAACTCTTACTGGCCAAGTCCAAAATCCTTCCCAGGATGATTAGTTATAGGCCTATAAAAACATTGATTTCGACGCTTTTATCAGGGATTTGCATTCCATGGACTGGGGGTCGGTGTCAAAATGCCCAATGTTGATCGGATGGTAGATAAGCTTAACTCCTTAATGCTGACTATTTTTGACAAGCACGCTCCTATCAGAACTGTAAAAATCAAAAATAATCATTCGTTGTCGTGGGTTAACGGTATAGTCAAACTCATGACTGCCTCACGCAATGACGGCCATAGTAAATTTAAATATTCAGGGTCCTAAGTTCATAAAAAATACTATCAAATCTTCAAGAATTTGGTTAAAAAGAGTATCGCTGGTGAAAACGGCACTTTTTTTACTTAAATCACCACGTCAATTCTAAGATTGATAAGGTTTCTGGAATAAAACTAGATTCTTGTAAAAGTGACACACTGCAGAGTTGTTTTGACAATCCAGACGACATAAATAACTTAAATATTCCTAGCACAGCTCCAAATATGAAGGAACGAAACATTGATATCTCTTTTTACAAAAATCATTGTTTCGGTGATTCAACGTTTCACCTACCTCCTGTCACTGAGGATGATGTTGCTCGTTACATTATGTCGATCAAATCTAATGCTACTGGATGCAATGGTATCAGCAGGGATATGATCTTACTCACTCTTCCTCGTACTTTAGGCATTATCAGTGAAATTGTTAACAAATCTATCATTAGTGGCGCTGTACACCATCAGTGGAGAAATGGATTAGTTACTCCGTTACCCAATACTACAAATCCTGCTGATCTTTGTGATCTCCGAGCGAGTGTTCGAGCCAGTCTGTGGCTAACTCCACGATGTTGGAGTCGGATAAAAGCATAACTATGGATGGGATCGAAGAAGCTTGAAAAATGGAAAGTCAGAAACGATATGATTTCCACTGAGTGGATCAAAGTAAGTTGTGCTTACGTTTGGGACGTGTTCTGTTATTTGAGCAATTTATGCTGCAAATTATAACAAATTGAAGAGGCAGTCATATTGCCCTTGTATAAAGCAAACGCCACGGACCGACTGCGCCAGCTGTAGGACTATTAGTTTGATTAACTTAGTATGTATATATCACGCCAGGTCCCTTGTGGGGTAGGCAGCGAGAATTAATTATTAACTTGATAGTTATATTCAATAAAAAATAATTGATGTGAGAAATCCGATGAACTGCTGTGCGAGGATTCCGAAATGGAGGGAATATACCTACTGATTAAGTTTTCTCACTTCGTAATATCGTGTAGAAGCCTAGTAGAAGCATTTGGTTATCGACCAGAAGGCTGTGCCGTATTGTCCGAAACGACCTCTCGGATATATTGACGGAACATGGAATTGGCTGTGCCGTGTAGTCGGGGTATGAGAATTATACAGCTTATGTGCGGATATATGGCAGCTTGTCCCCTAGTTGAGGTGAAAATCGGTGGCAGTCACAGTTGGCAGTTTGCCGTTCATTCTGTATATTGATAGTTGTCTACAGATAATGTCTACGAATGAAATTTTCCCCATGAGTGACATTATGGTGATTGTCTGGTTTATGTAGATAATGACGTTTTATTAGCAGAAATACTATCTGATGTGCAAACATTAATTACGCACAATAATGAAAAACGATTGCACGAAGAAAACCTATAATATATATGAAATAGGCTACAAGATTGAACATAGGGTAACTGTTGATGTAGTATTGGACCAAAGAAATGATATTGTATAGCTTTTAAACACCATAATAAATATTTTAAATACATAAGGCATATTTTAAACACCACTGATGTGAAAGGTTGAGTGCTATTAATAGGGTGAATGATTGAGCTTTGGGAAATCATCTGAGAAGTAAAAGTTTGAACCAGAAAGCATAGCTCGCTATACAAAAAGCGGTGCTGGTCCTAATAGTTACTTATAGAAACGAGAGCTGCGTATAACAGAGAGCATAAAAGTAGAATATACGCGATTGAAATGGGATCGTTGTGCTAAATTTATGCCGTCATGCTTGCAGCGAATGTTTGCAATAATGACGTATTAAGAGAGTAGGTCTGATTATTGCTGTTAAGATAATTAGTGTCTGTTGGTTCCGATTTGTTCGAATGACAGAGTAGATATACAAAGCGAAAGTGAAAATTGAACCTTGCTTAGTGTGGTAATAGATAATGGCATTCTGTAATTTGCCCAGAAATATTTGTTTATGATAAATACGTGCATATAAACATATGAATAAAATCACCACACGTGTACAAGAGTATCAGAGCTTGATCATAATGTAGGCGCCCTCGACTTATCTCTGCAGAGCCGGTGTAACCTATATCTATAAGATGCGGTTTCCATATTTGCTGGGTGTTTATGGAATTGTATGAATTGCATTGAAATAAAACATCATATTGCAAACTTTACACAGTTTATTTATTCAAAAATTATAGTATTGCCAATATTCTTATTTAGTTTGACAATATTGTGAAAAAACGCTTAAATATAACCGTCCGACGAGACCAACTCTACAATGGACGTCCGCCGAACAGAGACAGGTAAACCGTATGTATGGAACAGTGTTATTATTATATCTAAATTAGTTCGTTTTCCCACCGAGACCGTTCATAGTAAAAATAGGGACATATATATATATAGCTTTCATGCAGTACTCAAAACTACATTTGAAACAAACATACTATTTAAAAAATGTAGAAATAAACATAAAACGAAATTCGTATATAGTAAAATAATGTAAAACTACATACATAATTGGTTATTCGAGTTGGCAACTATACAACAATGTTGCCAGTTATGCACGATCCAAAGACTAAATGCTTAACAAACTCAATGGTATACTTTAAAAATATCTAAGCTACAAACACCCACGTACACAAACGTCTGTAAAGTAAATGCAATCCCTACCTACGATAAAATTTAAAGTTCGACTTTGGTGAATAACAAATCCATATGACAAACTTAGCGCTAACTAAATTATTTTTATACATACCTACGAAATTTCCAATTAAAATGGACAGTTTCATACATAATTATTTAACTTTAAATGATTCTTTCGTTCATACATATAATGCACACCTAAAGAGAAAAGAGACAAATACTTTGAAAATATCGATGGAAATAAATAAATATATATAGCTGTGGATTTGTTAGATTATAAAATTCTTGGAGCGAATTAAACACGCCAAATCTAGCGCCACCATCGATAGAAAATATAAATAGCGCATCAAAACTTACCTATATAAGCGACATCAAAATATTTTAAGTATCTTAAATTTTGATGTCCCTTCCATAAATGTTCAAAGTATGTGTCACAGTGGAGGTCTACTGTGTAATTTAATGTTACACAGTGACAGGCTTTTTTGCATAAACGCCAAAAATAGCTGTTCGGATTTAAAGCTTTCTCAGAGTACCAAATTAAATGTCGTAACGTAAATACATTTTTGTGATAAATAAAAATATTGTTAGCAGTTTTTGTTATTCATTGGTAAGTAACATTTTTTTAATAGATGGTAGCGGTACTTACGGCTGCACCTTGAGAAATAAAGCGTCTGCCATCGTCTATAGAAGGTATCTTCATTTCATGTAATCATCATTTCACTTTTGGATGGGAATAAATAATATAATTTCATGATTAATTTTACCTCGTGTTAAATAATCATACATTATATTAGTAGAGTTGGTGGACATTTTTGAGTACATATTTGAGTGACATGAAAATATGCACGTTCTTTGAGTATGTATGAACGTCAAATTGACGACCTGCTGCGCTTTTGCTACTGGTTTTATTAGCTATGTTTTAATTTGATATAATTTGGATGCAACAATATTTTTGTGACAATTTCAAATTTAACGGATTCTTGTGATTTAAAGAAAATATTATAAAGAGAGACGATTTTGTTCGGGATTCCAATGGTACCAAGCATCAAAAAGACCTGTAATGTTATAGTCTAAGAAAATTTATACGATATAGTTTACATTTCCAGTATTATGAATAAAAAATAAATACTCGGCAACACCCCAGGCAGGTCGTAAAATTATCTTTTGAATCTGCCCCAAGCATGTACTAATCAAAATAGAACGCTAACTCTTAGACTCTTTGGTTTTTTGACTTACTTTTACTGAGCTCCGAAACACATCCTCTTCCCGAATATTACAAACTTAAATTAATTTATAAATATGATTATTTTTAGCAAGCTATAAATTATCATTAATTTTCCCAAATGAAATGTTGATGAAGAAAATGTTTATGAAGTCTAACTAATAAGACGAAGATTCGTTTAGCATACACAGCTTCCAAAACACTTTAATAAATATTAAAAGAATGTTACCGAAGCGACTTCCTGATTTCTCTGTGCGGCATATTTGGAAAAGTAAATACAATCAACTAGAAACGAAAATGCAACCCATGGCATAGAAGTAAGTGACTATCACAACAAAGATTAAAACATTATCGATAGTTTCTTTAAGAGAGGTAGGGCGCATCAAAGCAAAGAAATATTTTCGGACTTCCGATAATAGGACTTAAAAGTTATGTAAGAAAATGCGCAACGATTTAATTTTTATATATTTATAAGGTAAGTACAATTTTGACTCAGAACTTTTTAGTAGTGTTGTGAAATCGTTATTTTGTTACACAAATTTTAGACGGCTGTCACTGTGAATGACAGCTGTCATACATCTGTGAAACAAAAAGTAATGGTTTGATTTTGTGGTTAAATCCGACGTTTTTTATTTATACTAAAACTTATTTTACATGCCATAATTTCAAACCTAACATATAATATGTTGTGATAGTGAAACTTACATATAGCGACCACGCGTAGTGAAACACTAACTCACAATATTTGCTTTGCGGACACGTAACCCTGTTTACACCGGTCTCTGGGGGTGAGAAGCCATTTCGCTGTTGACATAAAAGTGTGCTTAAAATGTCATATGCAATTTATTACATGAATTACTTGGCCATTTCAGTTGCTAATTTCTTAATTTCATTTACTTTCGCAGTCACAACGAGAAATAAAGGTAAAAATGTACATTTTTTAGAATTATATTTTCTTGAATGCCAACTAAATTGTTTTTACTTACCATAACAATAGTTCATGTGCATGGTTATGTTTGCCGACAACGACAAATCAGGAAGTGCTTTTATTAGAACTATATACTTCAGTCATTTCCGTGGATTGTGCATAATAATTAACTACATAACATTAACAAGTCTACTACTTACAGTATGTTTATAATTGTCGCCATAGTGATGGGCAAATTTAGGTTCTTTTAAAAAAAATCCAGTTCATTGTACTGAAATCCGAACAAATAAATGCTATATCACATGCGTGCTTACCCATCCCTATGTAGTTCATAATAAAAAAGACTTAAAAATAAAAGAAACGCGCCGACAGAGCCTTAAAGGGGCTTCTTTGGCCTTACAGTGTACTTAGCTGTAGCTTTGTTCATATATTGTTATTTATGCATTAATGTCATGCGATAAAAAAAAAATAACTGGAACTAGCCGGTCTTAATCTATAGCCGAATTCACAATACGACAATAATATAATATACAACGTACATTGATGACTCAATTTAATAAAAGTCAATGAATTGAAACGACAATGTACTCGAAACGACATTACATAATTAGTGTCGTAATTTCGGCCCAATATTACGTAAAATACAAGTTGAAACACTGAGGTGAAGAGTGGCACATAAATCGTTTCTTAGAAGGAAACCTAATTACAATAATCATAGGGACTGTAATCGTTTGGGCAATTGGTTACATTCATATCTGCATTTCTATTCACTTACACAGGAATTAAATACATCAACATACATCATGCTCCAAATGTAACCAAAACGCTGCCATGTTAAGGCACGCTGATATTTATGTACAATTATATTTTCAAAAATTTAAGGAGCCGGCTGCACTATTAGATTTTTTGGTATAGTATTTTTTTAAATCCAATTAAACAGTTTAACGGTCCTGGATAACAAATCCTACCAATGTCATATTTTATGGTTATTTCGAGGCATTACCAATGCACAATAAATAATGAGAACTTGATAAGAAATACAACTCCACATATTGAATTCTCGCTAATGGAATGGCATTCTATAATAAGTGATGCCAGCCCCTTAGGTCAAGATATACACCCCTATGTATTATAGATTTCATATAACTGTTGGCGCATTGTCAAGTTTTTGCTATTTCATAATGTACTAACTTCATTTAAACTTTATCAAAACATGATCCTACGAAAAACAATAAAAAATAATTTTATTTCAACGTTTAACCGTAAATATAATAATATAGTTAAGTATTAAATCTAATTTATTTTTGGAAACATATAATTATTTTAAAAAAAGTTTGGCTTGACGATACACTCAGCTTTCAAAATGTGGATATACAACCCAACTAGCACACAAGCTGTGTAAGCCTTACAGTTCAATGGCTCTACAATAGCTGTACAACTGCCGTACTCTCATCCATAACCCGCATAGCAGCTGTTGTACAGCTATTGATCTGTGACAGTCTAATTGAGCAGCTTGTGGTTGGGTTGGGAGGGCTGACTTTAGACTGACATAAGAAATACAACATCCCCGTCTTAAGTATGCGTTCATTACTTTTACTCAATTTGCATATCGACAATGAAGTGGCGAAGTTTGTTTTTTTATATTATTAATTATTTAATTAAATTTTATTTATTTCAGATAACATAGATCCATTGGTTAGTAGACAGAAACTTAAAATAATGTTAAGCATTACTAATAAATTTGGAAACTGACAATTTTAATATATCACGTACCTGAGAGGCATTCCGTGAGGACTACAACGACAACGAACCACGGAGTGTACACCTTTTATTTCGGCCATAGTCCTGACGAAATGCCTCAGCACAGGCCATTTTATACCCTATGTATAAGAATTAACGTGTCTCATCGTTTCTTATCGTATTGACATTAGAAAGACATTCTGAACCATGTGTCATCTGAATAAAGTCAGTCAAATCGGCATTAAACCTCGTAAGGGGGCTGGTGGGCCAGCCTGATCATATTGTATGAACGTTTTTAATGGTAAATTACTCTTTATGAAAACGCTTAATACATAAAGAAGAAATTGATAGACCAAGCTACTATACGGATTATATGTCAGAAACTATAATAGAGTTGGTCAAGTAATTTAATCCAAATTTTGCCTAAACATTCGTAAAACAAGTTTCGTCTTTAAATGTCATACAAAAGACGTAATTTATATTAATTATACAAGTGAACTATAACAATTTTCGACTAATACGATGGCACTTGATAACCTTAGAACGAATAACTTTATATACAAAGAGTCCAATATCGGGTCATAGCTTATTTATCACTAATCATACAATACAGTATTGTACAAGGTGATAGTGGCACGTTATGTCCATATATGTAATGCCATAAAATGTTTATAACACTCGTTGAAAAACGTACTCTCGGAAAATTATGACACGAAAGAAAAAAAAATCTTTCTTATACTCGACCATTTCAAGAGTTATTAAATATGTAATTAATACCTATAGTAACATCATAACACTATTAAGAAACGGACACTATCGACGGACGGACCACTAAACCTACGTATATGAATAATTATACTATATTATATATAAACATCAAGTCCGCGGAAGGATAATATTAATTTGAATAATAATTTTATACAAAGTCGAACAAAATTAACTGGGCAACCTTTGCTGGATACGTGTGTAAATACTCATTACGGAAACATACAAATTTTGTAAATAAATGTACAGCGAAAAGTCAATGACCAGCAATTGACGCGAATAATCCGCTGAGCGTTGGCCACTAGACGTTGACCTTATGTGTCACATTTATTTATAAAACACTTGTAGTTTAATTAGAACTTAAACATTACTTATCCAATGTTAGTTGAGTAAATTTTGTAAACATAATCATCAAAATTAAGGGATGAAAAACTGCTCATCAAATTTCGTCCGTCGTTATGGCACAATCGCAATCAACGACTTTTTCTTTGCCAATTACGATCCAAGAGTACCATAGACAATCTTTCACGTTGATCGCTCACCTGTATCTGTTGGTTATACCAGGAGCTTTCACTTTGTTGTAGTGTCAGGTAACTTGTTTTGATACATGAACTGGAAAACATACTAAGATAACCTAATTAAACTTATATAAAAATGGATGTGTATGTATGTTCGTATGGACTCGAAAACAGCTGCTCCGATTTTGGTGAAATTTCCGGGGAATATTCAGATTAACTTAGGTAATCCTGTGAAGTTTGGTAGCGATCGGTTCACCCGTGCGAACACGGGGCGGATTGCTAGTAAGTTAATACACGTGCGTGCAAAAAAAAATATCAACACTGTTTTTCTGCAAATAAACATCTGAAAGCACTGAAGCAATTTTAAAATTAACAAAATGACATAGCATTACGTTCCGTTGTAAGCGTAATTCCTTCTACTAACTAGATGCTTTTATTCTGGAAAATTTCACTACAGAGCATTTTAATATAGAGCCCAAGCAAAAGTTCATAGCTTATTCCGTTTTCGCCACATGAAAAAACTCTTAAAATCAATCGTTGACATTAATACAAATAAGAAAAGTTTCGTGATAAAATGTATAACGGTCTTCAGAGATATAAAATTATCAAAAGTTACAGTTAAGGACAAACAAGTTATGAATTTTAAAATTTTATTACTTACAACTATGGAACGAGATTCTTTGAGAGGTTTTGTCATTTATGTTTCTTATATGCATTGATGGTATTTATCGATTTTATAAAAACAACTACTCGGCGCCATTAAAAATTAATCTGGGTAATAGATGTAAAAACCTACAAGACCAAAATCCCTCGAATCTTAGCGAGCTACCAACCTAGTGACTTGTAATTCATAATTGAAAGATATAACTCGCCGCAGTAAAAAATCTAGTCTAGTTTATTGTGAGGAAAAATTTACTTACAAGCAAATTGTGTAAAAATGACCATTTAAAATTGTTTCTGCACAAGTAATTGCCTAGGAAAGCAATTTGGTTGCCACTTTTGAACCCAATTGGGCAAAGAGAGTTCCATTTTTTAACGAACCAGTTCAAAGAACTTGAGTTTGTCAGTTTTACTAACTTAAGATTTCTAACTTGCGTATGCCCCGTCTAAATAAGCTTATGATATCCAGGTTCATATGCGACTGCATAATATTTAATGCATATACCACGGAAAATGAAATGCTAGAGTATTTTCATTAATAAGAATTCTAAACTAAAAATGAACATGATACAAAATATTTTTAGACTTAAATGATTTTAAAACTATAGAGTTTTTAATGTTACATCCTTACAAACAACGTAAATGCCCACGTAAATATATGTGTCAAAGACATTTTAGATTAATTTTAAGAAAAAAATTGTCAATCAGTTACTTTTTTCGCAAACTTGCGAAATGGAGAGCGAAGAAAGGAAGGATAATGAACAGTCAACATCATGAAAGCAGATTGACTGAACAGAAAAGAAGCAAAGTATGAAAACTATTTGAGATTTTTAGTAAATTATTAGATTATTACATATAACACTTAATGCTCTCAGAAATCGTTACACGTTTCCTATCTTCGCTCATCAGTTTGGTAACATTTCATCTTATCCACAAAACATTATCAATAAGTTTCAAACAATGTTACGAAAGGAGAATGACCATGACATGACCATTTATAACAAAACATCAAGATTCAAACATAATTAAATATTTTTTCCCATTTGTGTTAAATTGACAAAATATATGAATTTTAAAGAGGAATATCATTCATGCATTCAACTCATATTTGAGTTGAATGCATGAATGTTTCTGTGCACTGAACTGCCCAATGGCAAAATTGAAATCATCAAGCTGACGGTTTTTCACGCAATCGCAAAAGGATTGAAGCCCGTGCAGCTTAGTTAAAGTATGTAAAGTAGATATTGTTTTTTGTATTCCCGATGATAAAAGATAAATTGCAACGTCTGTCTTATACACACTCTTTGCACTTTTGTGAAATGAAAGTCGAAAAATATTTTATCAAAAAGATTTTGTTATTTTATTTCCAAAAAAATTTCATTTTTGATATTAGAATATAGTTTATACAAAAAAAAAATACTTTGATATATCCTTGTAGCCATGAAGACGTTCAGGGGCCATTCCCCTTTGTTTTATATTACACATATTAATTTTAATATTACATTTAACGGCCGAGAGCTAGTACATAACCACATGATATCGACAATGCGCCAAACTTAACCTATTAGATCTAAAAGTTCACACAACACTTCTGTCTCCTTATCTGCACAAGCGCAGGCCCTCGTCTATAAAACAAATACAATATACATAGATAAGTAATTGTTACAGAATTATAGAGATATGGTGGAGTCAATGGGTGATAGCGCAACTCAAAAACAATAACACAAATGATTCCTTGTACTTCTGTTTTTGATACCAGTTCTGATAATTAGGGTCAACAAACTTTGTAAATAAACATTTTACTACGAGTAGAAGCGTGCATTGATACCTGTAGGCCGATTCTTCTAAAAAAATGCAACTGGACTGCAGCGCAGCGTGTGTCAAAATGCGTACATTTTGACGTTTCGTTAAGCGATCTGACAGCAACGACGTTCTACGAAACGTCAGAATGTACGTATTTTGACACACGCCGCGCTGCAGTGCAGTTTTCTAGTAGAATCGCCCTACAGGATTGCTGCTCCTGGGCTAGGTGGAAGGCTTCCTTTTTGCTGGGTGTTAACGAGCATGCCTAATACATTTATTTGTTTCCTCTAGCCTATCCCTGAATAAAATCGTGGCTAGGCTCCCGATATAGACAATAAGGAAAATATTTTTTTGTTTGAACATTTCATGTAGTCTGGGATGGAGTGTAGTGCTAATCAATTTCAACAACTTCTGTTAAGGAAGCCGTGAGAAAAATGAAACCACTACAGTAATTACATAGTTGTTTTTTTTTAATTTTACATTATTCACCTGACAGAAGGATTTTGACCAAAATGTAAGTAAATTCAAGTATTTCTTGTGATATAAGCGGTTGTCCATTGTCTTAAAAGTCAAAGTCAAAAGCTATTTCAGGCTGATATTACCCTTTTAATTTTTTAACAAATGAACTATGGACAGACGCAGAAAAAAATAATTGGGGCGATCGATTTAGTAAAGGCTTACGTTATACATTATAACTGTCACTTCTTGAACACATATAAATTCCTGAAAACACGTTGTAATCAATGGAATTCTATTTAACAAACATAGAACAAGCTACTGAGTATTTAGTTAAAAAAAGACACTGCAATGATCTTGGATTGATAGTACAACATTTTGTCAAAATCTATCTGGGAGTAGCACACATCAGTGAGTTAGGACCCCTCTTGTTACGTATCGAACTAAAGTTGTACTAGTGAAAATCATACAATTATTAGGGGCAATAAACCCCACTGAAATTGGAAATCACAACAAAATTTTGAAAGAACTTTATATTCGTACTAACGACAAAAGCCCCGGGAAACCTAAGAACACGCACGAAGAATGTAGAAAAAGTGAAAGAATTATGTTTGGATCAGTACACCAGGCATTGTGTATTGTCTCTGCCTAACCTAATGGGAGACGGGCGTGATAGTATGTATACTCACAGTGCTATTGAGGCGTGTGCGGGCTCGAAGATCGCGAGTGCGCCGCAAGGGAGTGCTGCAGCGCGGCCGGCGTCAACCACTCCCTGAAACACAAATACATATTTAGATAGCTAGATAGACAAGTCATTTATTTGTACCGCCATGACACACAGCAGTTAATGTTCACAAATGAATGAACACTAAATAAAATAGTAACTATAGAATAAATTGTGTGTCGCAGTGATACACAGAGGCAGCAGCTCAGTGCATTATTTGCTCGAAGAGCAAACCACTTATTTTCGGCCTTATATTGCCTGAAAATTATGAAGGCGCGCAGCAATAAAACCGCGAATATTATGTATATGAATATTAGGTATATGGTGTGCATGTAAACTATATTTAGTATTATATATATTTATATATACATATATAACACGTATCAATGCACAAATACCCAACTATGTAGTCAAATAACTATGTATACATGCATAATAACAAGCACTACCAGAGCGACCAAAGTACGACCAATAGCTATATACAACCCAGCTTTTGTTCCTCCAATAGCGCTGTTTTAACATTTTTGAAAACGTATCTTGAGGACACATTTCTTATTGATGGAGGTATATTATTCCAGCATTTGGTCGCCAGGTAGCGGAAACTGCCCCTGAAAGCAACGGTTTTGTACTTGTATGCCGCTAAAGATGCCTATGAAGAAGGCCCTGGTTCTACCTTAGAAATGTTAGCCTATAAAAAAATATTAAATGTTCAAGTTTCACGGATTTTTTTTTATATGTAATATGTAATATCAACAAAGTTATTGATTACTTTGAAACTCTGAACTCCTCCAGTAGGCAGAAGTAAGTCTAGCGAGAACCTCGACGGTCCAAAAGACTACATATATTTTTCATACAACGTCGGGACCCATACAAACATACGACCCACCTGATATAAAGGAGGAGCTTACTGGTGACCTCACTCACACGCAGGAACACAACAACTCTCTAGGTAGTTGTTATTCGGTTGTGGTTTTCTGTGAGGTGGAGCTACTTCCCCAGACGGGCTGCTTTGATACGCCCTACCCCTCTTAAAAACATCCATATAAAGACAAGCAGACATTTTATACACACAAATGTTTGTCATGTGTGGGAATCAAACCCACGAGCGTTGGTGTCAAAGTCGCGCCATTCACGACGAATGCGTCACTGAACTTGTCAAAATCCTAATAGTCCGGCCATAAGTTGTATTACAAATGAATATGCATTTATTTTTTATGAAGCAATGTAATCTTAATAAAACTTATATGACATATTTATGGAAGTCTCAACAAAAAATAAAAAATATTCTATTCGAAATGGCCACCTTTGGCTTTGATACAGGCCTTTAATCTGTATGGCCACGAATCTATGGATTAACGCACGGTTTCCAAGGGAAATTTAGCCACTCCTTGCTCCAGAGATTTCTTAAGAGATACAATGTCAGCGTGTATGTCGTTTCGAGCAGGCCATGACCTCTACAACTGGCCATAATTTGCAGTCTAATGGGTTCAGATCTGGGCTAGACGAGGACCAGTCTTCATCTTTTATAAAGTCCAGAACGTTGGTTTCGAGCTAGGCTTGGGTAGTTCGTGCCTCGTGACCAGGTGCAGCGTCCTGCTAAAGTCCACGGTTCATTTTTAAAAAGTGTATTGCTGAGAGGTTTCACAATACGATCCAAGGCAGTCTGTTGACACACTTTGGCCTTTTTCACAAAAATGAAGCTTTGTGACTCCTTGATAAGACTCCTCCCCCCCAAACCATTACAGAAACAGGATGATGACCACATTGTACCTTTTCGACCAATTGGACATATTATTGTTTGTTTGTTGTAGTGCTCTTCAATCGTGAAAAGTTTTTCATCAGTAACGAGGATATTTCTGTGCCTTTCACCTACAATGATCGGGGTAGAAAGCATTTTAATCGATCCACTCTTCAACTGTAGGGATTGATTCAGGGTATGTCCTGTATATACGATAAGCGCCGAGCTCAGGTCTTGTTTTATTACACGCAACAGAGTCCTAGCGGGAATCTTTATTTCTCGCGATAAGGTTTTTTGTTTCATAATGCCAGCAAATTCTGGCTGTTATAGCCAGAATTCGTCGAATTTGTAGTTCTAACGGCACGCGGTCGCCCCGATCTTTTATAGTCTTCAACAGAGGAAGTTTTGGTATATGTGTCGATATGCAAACATACCAAGTTTTTGAAATGTCATGAATATGAACGACGGCTCCATACCCACTTTCTGCAAGGGAATCACTGCAATCCTATTATCTTTAACACCCCATTCCATATTGTAATTTGGTAATAAACACGAAAAAAATATGTAAAACGGCAGGAAATCGAAATAAGGTTTTTAACATAATAAACCCGTATTCAATTTAAAATATTTAAAGAGCTGAAAAAAGGAAAGATTCTATGTAACAATATTTATGGCCAGACTAGTTAGATAAATACTATAATAATGTTGTAGATTCTTACTTGGGCAGACACCGTTGCAGGAAGGGCACGCAGGAGCTCACATACGCGAGTCGGTTGACCCACGCTGGGATGTCGCGGTCACACAGCGCCTGTCGCATTCGTTAATTTTAGGCTTTATCACGGTGGTAATTTGAGAGTTCAAAGGAAGATGAAAGCGCAGCGAGGTTTCAATGGGCGCGCACCGAACACGCCGCGAACGAGCCTCGGAGGCAAATTGTTCGACGCCCGTGCGCAACGACCTCGCGGCGTGCTTTCAAACTGTATTCCGATGAGGAAGCACTGTTGTTAGCTTTCTTACTTTGAAGACGCAACAAACTACGAGTAACACGAAAACAGATGCAAAACTGAGATTGGGATGGCCCATTATCAACTATGGACAGGAATAGTGAGTACATGCCATTTTCTAAACGTATTAAAAATAATCCCATTAAAATTACACTGGAACATGCAATGCCATCCACTAGGAAACATGAAAATTTTCAGCACCCTCTTTATTGAACATTCCCTGAAAGCGTATTGAAAACGAAGGGCGTCGTGTATAATATACCCAAAGGTTGCACGTAAGGATGAAGCACTTTAACCATATTGAAATGTATATCACAGCTCGCTGTACATAACGCCGTACCGGTTCCAACGCTAACTTGTGGAAGTGAGAGCTGGGTATGGCAGAGAGAGCATGAAAGTAGTATAAATGCGGTCGAGATGAGAGCATTACGCAAAATTTGTGGCATAACGCTTGCTGACCGCGTTCGTAATGAAGACGTGAGAGAAAGAGAGTGTCGGTGTTAAGGATAAGAAAAGGCATGCTCCGTTGGTTCGGACATGTAGAGAAGTTCGGACATGTAGAGACATGTAAAGAATTCGGGAAGAAAAAATGACGAAACAGATATACAATGCAAAAGTGGAAGGATGTATGAGCCGAGACTATGATCAAATTGGTCGTGTTTTATCAGAAGGTGAAGTCAGGAGCCCCAGGAACCGGCGAGCGTGCATGAAAAGAGCTATCAATGTCACAGAAGCGAGTGAAGTATGTAAGGACCGCGTCTTATGGCGCTCGGTCCTCTCTGCCTATCCCGCAAGGGATCTGGCGTGAAGATATACATACATATATCAACAACTCAACAAATCGGTTATGTTGTCGTATTCCCTTAAAACATTGCAGTATCATCGTCAAATCCTTAGGGCAAGGTAGCGGACCCCGCAAATCCTAGTAGATTAGAAAACTGTATAAAGCCAAGGAGAAGGAGAACATTATCAGGCTGGCATTGCCCCGAGAGCCGCACTTCGTGCACCTCTACTCTAGTGGAAGAACATTATGTTGAAAGTCGTTGTGAAAGCCATTACACGAATCGATGTCCCTGGACATTTCAAGTTCTCCCCTTGACATGTGACATCAAATATTCAAGAAGCGAATCGATAGCGACGGATCGAAGGCATAGGACGTTCCCACGGTCGTGCTAATTACCACAAGGTCACTGTAAATCAACTATTGTTTACAGGTATTAAAAAAAACACAGCACTTTTTAATTACATACTTTTTCTTCATTACATACTTTTGTTACATCTCAAAAAAAAAAGCTAGTAAAGAATTATCAACTTTGTGGCGTAACGGTTGTAGACCGTATTCACAATGATGATGTTAGAAACAGAGTTGGTCTGAAAGAGTATCGGTGTTAAAATAAGAAGCATGCTCCGTTGATTCGGACATGTAGGAAAAATGCACGAGGAAAGAATTACGAAACAGACATACAACGCGAAAGTAGAAGGATAGGAACCGAGGAAGGCCAAGAACTTACCTACCATGACTAAATTGATCGTGTTTTATCAGAAAGTGATGTCAGGAGCCTTAGAAACCGGCGAGCGTGCACGAGAAGAGCAATAAATATTAAAGGAGCGAGTGATGTGTTAAAAATTGTGTCATGTGGGGCTCGGTTCTCTCTGCCTACAAGGGATTTGACGTGAAGTTATAGATATAAAGAATTATAAAGCTCCTTGGAAGGATCTTCTTCCAAGAACAGGTATTCCTGTCATGATCATCTTGTAAATAATCATTAAAGCTCGAATTAAATTGGTATATTTTTCGTAATTGTACATATTTTATTTATGGTTTGTCTGTGGCAACGCGATCATGGCAGCAAGTACCGCACTCTTTTTGGATTTTATCGCTTTCAATTTGAGCGATAATATTTTGTCACTAATTTATTTGATGTGATTATTTATCGAGTGAGTGAAATATCCGCGAAATCCATATCATTATCAGAAAAAGTCAATGCCTTCATATTTTGCTTGAGGAATGTTACTCAGTATTATAATTACACTAGCTGAAGCCCGCAATTTCGCACGCGTTAGATGTGGGCTTTTAGGAGAGGCGAGAGAGGTATGTTCGGATCGGTGCACCTGGTGTTCCATAGTCTCTGACTAACCCGATGGAAGACACGCATGATGATATATATGTTTTCCTTCACCGCCGAGCATGGTTGATGTATTAGGGAACAGGATAACCCTAAGAAGAGGAATTCTTTTAATGCACATACATATTTCAAACTTGGTTTATTTAACTTTAAACATCTTCCAGGTACTTTAGCTACGATACGATAACACCGCCTGTTCTACAACATTTAGATATTGTAAGCAATTAGTGTGTTTTTCTATCTATCTATCTATAGCTTCACGCCAAATCCCTTGCGGGGTAGGCAGAGAGAACCGAGCGCCATAAGACGCGGTCCTTACACGTACGTCCGCCGGTTTCTAGGACTTTTGATTTTTAAATTATTGTACAATATCGCACGTACAATAATTTAACACCATGATAACGTGGTTAAATAAAGTAGCAAGCAGACCAACTACGCTCAGCATTTTTTGTGTAAAAATCACTTTATTTATTAAATACACCTATATCTAATATAAAGTTAAAAAGCAAAACCTTATCTAAATGCAGAATTTGATCCAAATCACTAAAGCCGGTTCCGAGATACACGAAATCCCTCGCGTGGTTGTCAAGCAACCGAGCGCCATATGACTTCATTCGTACACACCTCACTCCCTTCATAGCTCTTCTCATGCACGCATGCAGGCTTCTAGGGTACTGGCATGCAATAGGTGACCGCCATTGAGATTTTTAATAACAACAATTATGTAGAATTATGTTAAAATAGCCGACAACCTGCGATCACGTTATAAAAGTCAATTTTGACGTTTTTGACTTCTGGACACGCCCAAAGAAACCATCGCCGAGGATAGTCAATCCCCATTTCATCTACGGCAGATCTAATAGTATAACTAGCATCAATATGCTGAGATATCGCAAGTCTGCCGATCGCTGGCTCTCGGCCTATAAGGGTCGTATCGTGGTATTGTATAGCATATATATTTCTCAAGCTAACAAATGCAAAAAAAAACCGAGCGCGTTCAGACAAACTTTTCCGCTTTATATACTTAGTCGGATCATAAGTTCTGTCAAAACCTTATTATTTTAATTTTGGAATACTGGCCAATACTTTGACTAATTTAAAAAATAGAACGTTCCCGCCTGACGAAAATAAAAAATAAATTCATTTTCAAATATGGAGTGGTCGAAGAAGGAAGATAGAGTCACGGTTATCGCGTTGCACCGCTGTGGTTACGCGCCAAAAGAGATTTTCAACATCCTATAAAAATTTTAAATTGAACACTACGGTTTATTTATCGCACTATCAAACGATATACTAAAAATTCAAGCTTTGAAGATCGTAAGAGGAGCGGCCGACCTCGCACAGTTAGGACACCAGCGGTCATCAAAGCAGTGAAGCCGCGAATCCAAAGAAATCCCGTGCGTAAACAAAAAATCTTAGCTCTTCAGATGGGATTAAGCAGAACCACTGTCAAAAGAGTGTTAAATGAAGACCTGGGACTACGAGCTTGTTACGAGGTACGCGGGAAAAAAATACCGCGAAATATTGTTTTCGGATGGAAAAGTTTTTACCATCGAAGAAAGTTACAACAAACAAAATGATAAGGTGTATGCCCATAGATGTGAAGAAGCGAGCGCGCGTATTCCGAGGGTCCAGCGAGGCCATTATACTTCATCAATCATGGTTTGGCTTGGAGTCTCATATTAAGGCTTAACTGAGGGGTTTTTGTGGTGTTTGCCGCAGTGCAGTGTCTTTGTTTACCAAACAACCGTCCTAACAAACATAATAGAACCTCTTTCTCAAATAATGTTCAAAAACAGATACTGGATATTCGAACAGGACTCTGCACCCGCCCGTGGAATTGACTTCATCGGGCATGAAGACTGGCCCTCTTCTAATCCAGATTTAAACCCACTGGACTACAAGATATGGTAACATTTGGAGGAGAAAGTCTACGCTAAACCTCATCAGAATTTGGAGTCTCTCCGAGCATCTCTGGTTAAATCAGCGGCAGAAATAGATATAAATGTGGTGCGTGCTGCGATCGATGACATGCATGACATGTATTCAAAATGGAGGAGGGCATTTCGAATAATGTAAATAAAATTTTATTGTACATACATTTCATATATAACTTTTACATAATTACCAAAAAGTGTATCATTAATTACATCAAAAGTTTTTGACAGAACTTATGACCTGACTAGGTATTAGTAAGCATATTGTATTCTAGGCTGAATATATTTCTAAGAGTGAATAGCTGCCGACATAACCTCATCTTTCCTCTGAGTTTGCGCTTACGCAGCTAACAAAACATATTGCAAATATCTTTTGGGATAACCAATGCTAATAGTTCGGGCTAGTGGGATGCGAGTGATCGTACTTACCAGACAAAATGCTGACGTGAAATGGTTGCAGTTGTTGTTCATTAGGTGGTACCTGAAGTAACAAAACATGCGAGGGTTTAATGGAGCAGGGGGGCAGACCGACAGAGGAAGTACCTCCACCTTACATAAGAGTAAAGCACAGCCAGACAACCATTTTCTGGGAGTTTTTATTTATCCAACGTCATACCAGCATACGGCCGTAACTTAAACTGATTACTGTAGCCTACGAACGCTTGCAGTACATGAAGTACCGTTCATGTGTTACCACCCTTGGTAAAAAAGCGACTTCTTAGGAGTCATTCACTCACAATAACACAACAACCCTCCCGTTCTTTTGTGTTATTCCCCAAACAGGCTTGACGCGCCGTACCTGTCTTAAAGATTATTGCGTTATTGTGAGTTAATGACATCATTCTACGTATACAGTGACAGCTTCACATAAAGCGAGCCCTATGTATGTTTGTCACCTTTTTTTAATACCACTAAGGCGGTAAAGAAGCATACGGCCTGACTGATGGTGAACAGTCACCGCAGCCTATGGACATTTGCAACGCCAGGGGTGTCAATCATGCGTTGCCGACCCTCTAAAAACCTCTTTACGCCTTCCATGAAGAACCCCATGCTGGAGTCCCCTGGGATAACCTCGGCTGGGAGTTCATTCCATAACTTGAGTGCTCTCGGAAGAAAATTTCTCTAACTATTATGGTACGATAAAGTTAAGGTTGTAAATATACATCTTTAGGGGGTAAACGAACCATTTGACGAGCTTGGTGGCGCAGTGGTGAATAACGCGACTTTAACACCAATGTCCATTCGATTTCCACAGGGCAAACATTTGTGTGCATGAACATGTATGTTTGTATTGGTCTGGATGTTTTAGAGAGGTAGGGAGCAATAGAGCAGCCCGTCTGGGGAACTACCTCCAGCTCGCAGAAAACCGCAGCCAAATAACAACTCCCTAGATGGTTGTTGTGTTCCTACGTGCGAGTGAGGTAACCAGTAAGCTCCTAAGGACTTTCTGTATTAGCAGCAGATGTGGCATCGCACCAGTGATACTTACCGTATTACAAGCGCTCAAAGGCTACGGTAATCGCTTTACATCAGGTGGGTCGTATGCTTTCATAAAATAAAAAAATCTGACTGCCTATTCCACCCGTACACGTGGTGCACTCTGCTTCTACCCAATAAAATTTAGATGAAAGGTTAGCCACAGTGATAATTCGCGCTCAGGCTGAGCGCGAATCCACATGAAATAAAGTTCACTCGTTACTACCCTCGCTGCCAACACCGTACCTAATCGGGAGCTTACAGGTAGCCGTACTATAAGTAAGTGGCGTACCTGTCACCGCGGAACTGCTTCCCTAGCTCGGCCACTAATCGCCTGACTTCCTCTTCGCTGAAGTCCGTATATCCTATATGTACACTTTGTCTGCGAACAAAAATTACAACAATTACAATCAGTTCAATATAACGAAACAACCCACCACCGCCCATGATTCCACCGACCTTGCGGTCACTTGAGCCGGATTGCGATGCGGCACGGCACTTGCTGCACTGAGGCTCTGGTCTGTGCCGTGGGCATTTCTTGACTCCCTTTCTTGAATATAACGAAACAGTATATCTTTACCAGGTGTCTTACGGAGTAGACAGAGAGAGACGGGACATCAACATTTGGACGAGCTGGATGCCGCAGTGGTTAGTAAAACTTTGACACCAACGTTCGTGTGTTCGATTCCCACACTATACAAACATTTGTGTGCAAGATCACGTCTTTTTGTCTTGGTCTTGGTGTTTTTAAGAGTGGTAGGGCACATCAAAGCAGTACGTCCACCTGCAAATAAAAACTCCCTGCAAGGTAGTTGTGTTCCTACGTGTGAGTGAGGTTACCAGTAAGCTCCTAAGGAGTTGCTATGTTCGTAGCATAGGTGGCATCACGCGAGTTATATTAGAATATGTTGTTGCAAGGTTCATACGCTATGGTATGGTGGACCGTATGCTTGTATGCCTCCCAACCTTGTATAAAAAAAGCCGTTCACCACGGGAATCGAGTTTCAATGGTTTTCCCGTTTTTTTTCGATTATGTTGTAAATTTCCCCAGAACGTATAATTGCAATATTAGTATTTACCAACTGCAAAATAAGTTTGTAATCGAAAAAAAATATTTTTGAAATTGTTTAGAAAAAAATTTTGTTTCGATTACAAACTTATTAGCTGAATGCTTAGCCTGAAGTAAAGCGGTTACCGTAGCATATGAACGCTTGTAATACATTAAGTATCACTCGTACGATGCATCCCCTACTGCTAATACAGAAACTCCTCAAGAGCTTAATGGTGATCTCACTCACACGCAGGAACACTCCAGAACCCTACCGGGAATTGTTATTTGGTTGAGTTTTTCTGCATTTACGGCATTGTTGCGCCCTACCTCTCTTAAAAAAAATGTGACAGACAGAAGTTATAAACTGATTGAATAATTTCTATGGTTATTTTGAAATATAATTTCATCCATCCATAAACTCTGGTTATATTAATGACTAGCTGTGCCCACGACTTCGTCCGCGTGGAATATTATTTATTTATATTAATAAAAATAAACAAAAATTCTAGAATAAAAGTAGCCTTAGTTACTCCTTACTACATAAGCTATCTGCCAGTGAAAGTCCCGTCAAAATCGGTCCAGCCGTTTCAGAGATTAGCCGGAATAAACAGACAGACAGACAGACAAAAATTGAAAAAATATTCATTTTGGTGTATGTACCGTTTGGTGTATGCATTTAGTAAAAAGCGGTTATTTTAAACAAACAGACACTCCAATTTTATTTATTATATAGATTCACCCCTATTCACCCGCCCTGGTACACCGTGTACAGAGTGATGATATTGTGGAGTCACCTGAACCGGAACTGCTCGCCCAGCTCGCGCTCGTCGCGCGGCGCGATCTCGAACACGCCGGTGAAGGCATAGGGGTGCCCGCCGTACGCCCACTCGCCGCCGTGCACCTGCACGCCGCTGTGGAACACGCCCACGCCCGCGCTCGCCGTGTACCTGCATCACACACGCACATCTTTCAACTAAGGTTTAAAAGCTATTACAGTCTATCGGAATTTTTTGAGGATAAAATTATTTAAAACTATCTGATTATTAATGTATGTAACGAATGTCTCCATATACTCAAAACTATGCATGTATCTTTTTTAACGGGACAGGCCCACCACTCATACCCACCTTTGTCTCCTGTGTAGCCAGAATTAACAGCGGCGACCACAAAAAAGGCAATGAACAGTGAAGTCCATTGCTGTCCCGGGGGTTAAACCCCTTGCCTTGGAACTCACAACGAATTTAATCAGAGGAAATTTGTAGGAGTAGGAAGTTTTGGAATTGACTTCCCCTCTTCATACAGTGAGAGACAGCAATATGAGAAATAAGGCATTTAAAACCTCAAAGAGATGGCTAGTCAAGTGAAGCTCAACTGCCGTGCACCACGGATTATTAGATATCTAACACTATTGGGACCTAAACTGTGAGTTGTGATGTATGTATCTATCAACAATAAATGTAATTTCAATAAAACAATCTTTTTCTTTCGGTCATTTACTATCAATGCAGCACGACTGTGGAACAAATTACCGCTGCAAATACGGAACAGCTGCTCTGTATCTACTTTCAAGAAGAGGTTAAGTGAGCACTATCTTACTCATGACATATAATATTATATGTATAGTATATATTTGTTAATTTGTATAAATATGGAAAAAATTAAGATTAAATTCTGCATAAGTTTTAACTACCAGCCAAAATAAAATTTACTGCACACACGTTAGGGTTAGCTGAAAGATATCTCTTAAAGAGATAAGCTCGCCTTTGCACACTGTTTTCTGTAATACCTAATTTTATGTTATGTTATGCAATAAAGGATACAATAATACTTTTTTGCTACACCTTACAGGGTGTCATATGACTGTAATAGCCTACTTTAGTTTAAGAATTTAAACCCGTACTGCACTTCACATGTGACATGCAATAAAATAAATGATGATGATGAAGGTACATGCGCCGAATAAGAATGAGCAGTGGTCCATTCATCCATTTCCACAAGATTGGCGGGGTTCGCTATCTAAGCATAAGGATTTGGCGAAGATACAGATTTTTACTTGGAGCGACTGCCGTCACACCTCCACAAACCAGAGGGTATACCAGACCCTTCATAGATTAAGTCACACATCTTCCAAAATATTTTTTTTGGACGTGAGGGTTATTTAGCCGCCGAGTTAGTGATAATTACAAATATGTACATAAATCCGAAAACATGAATTAAGTGGTATGTGGTGGTTTGCCACTCAGGGCCTCTTCAGGTGTCTGTCGATGCTCTTGGCTATTAGCAAAGCCATTACAACAATCTGAACAGTCATTGCCGAATCGACATCCTACATTTATTTTTATACGCCGTCGGGAGGCATACAAGCATACGCCCCACGTGATGTAAAGCGGTGTATAGTCTATGAAATGCAATTAAGTATCACTCGCGCGATGCCACCTCAGCAGCAGCCAGCAGCAGCAGCACCTCAGCTCACTCGCAGGAACGCAACAACCCTCAGGGAGATATTTGGCTGCAGTTTTCCGTAAGCTGGGTGTAATTTCCCTAGATGAGCCGCTGATGCGCTCTATCTCTCTTAAAACCACCCAGACCAAGACAAACATACATGTTCATGCACACGAGTGTTTGTCCTATATAGAATCGCCATCGACATAATGAAAAAACATGGCGGTAATATAGAGAAATCAAGATAGTATATCTTTCTCCGGTTTTTACATTATTAGTCATTGGGAACAACGATATCAACAATGATTGCTTGCCGCTTTGATTTATCTATTATTATAATGTCCGCCTTATTAGCTTAATGATCAATTTTAAATTATTTAGTGATCAATATAGGCGTAACGCTTGTAGACCGTATTCGCAATGATGTGGTTAGAAGCAGAGTTGAAAGACAGTGTCGGTGTTAAAATAAGAAGAGGCATGCTCCGTTGGTTTGGACATGTAGAAAGGATGCAGGATAAAAGAATGACAAAGCAGATATACAATGCAAAAGTGGAAGGATGTAGGAGCCGGGGAAGGCCGAGACTTACCTACCATGATCAAATTGATCGTGTTCTATCAGAAGGTGATGTCAGGAGCCCTAGAAATCGGCGAGCGTGCATGAAAAGAGTGAGGTATGTAAGGATCGAGTCACGTGGCGCTCGGCTCTCTCTGCCTACCCCACAAGGGATTTGGCGTGAAGCTATAGATAAATAATAAAATAATAATAATAAATATTGTCTGACAAATTACACAGCGCCATCTAGCCCCAAAGTAAGCGAAGCTTGTGTTATGGGTACTAGACAACTGATAAACATACGTAAATACATTTTCTTTTGTAAATACATACTTATTATACATAGAAAATACCCAGACCAAGACAAACAGACATGTTCATGCACACAAATGTTTGTGTTGTGTGGGAATCGAACCCACGAGCGTTGGTGTCAAAGTAGTGTAACAACGCGTTTCACCACTGCGCCACCGAGCTCGTCAAAGCTCGGTGGCGCAGTGGTGATAGATCAATATAATTCTGCCAGCAATATGATCGTCTTCAGTATTATGTGGCATTATCTTCATGGGTATATTAGTGCAAGTTTTTAAGAGGTAGGACGCATCAAAGCAGCGCGACTGGGGAACTACCTGCACCTCCCAGAAAACCGCAGTCAAATAATGAACTCCCTAGAGGGTTGTTGTGTTCCTGCGTGTGAGTGAGGTCACCAGTGAGCTCCCAAGGAGTAGCAGTGTTAGCAGCGGAGGTGGCATCGCGCGAGTGATACTAATGTATTACAAGCGTTCATAGGCTACGGTTGAAGTTTTGATTTCTTTTTTTTAACCTACCAGTATTTCAAATGACCATTGGCGAAGAAGAAATGCCAAAATTTTTTCATTTCAATTTGTTTCAATTCACATATTACAATAAATATAAAATGAGTATGCATACAGTGATATCAAGTGGTACAATTAAAGTTATATTAATACATGTGCTGAATCATTTCCAAACATCTAGCTGCCGCAGACGAAACCGCTTTTTCCACTTTCTTTCTCTTTCCTCGGCTTCTAAGGATCGTATCGTGATGTTGATTGTGGATAGCCTATAACGTCCCTCAAGAATTGGGCTATCAAATATAAATAAAATTCAATCATTCAAATGCGTGAATTCCAGAGGCTAGCGCCTTCAAACATACAAACTCGCTACGCCTTACACATTAGTATGCATTGCGCTATTAAGGTAATAGAATATTAGATTATTTTTACTGTACTATATTTATTTTAAATATACATATTAAATACAATTAATTACCTTTGATACCAGACTATTTAACTGACGGTTCGGTGTTCCACAATTTTACGGTCGAGTTAAAGTTGTAAACGAAATTTATTTTTATATTTTAAAGGTACAAGGTATAATTTTGTTTCTTAATTATTGCAATAATTCAATAAATTTGAACACATGTTAGGCCTGTGAGCATATATTCCACTAGCTTTTGCCCGCGACATCGTCGCGTGAAATTAGTAATTTGGATAGCTTATTTCCACCCCTTTTTACACCCTTAAGAGATGGTTTCGAGGATAAAAAATATTCAATATTCTTCCCCACAACTAAAACTACCTCCATATCAAATTTGATTTAAATAGGTTCAGCGGTTATTGATGCACAAACTTCCACCTCCCATTTCACCCCCTTAAAGGATGATCTCTGGGATAAAAACTATCTTATGTTACTTAGGGATAACGTAGCATTCTAATGGTGAAAGAATTTATGAAATCGGTCCAGTAGTTTTTGAGTGTATTCGTTACAAACATATAAAAATACAAATGTTTCCTCTTTATAATATTATATAGTGTAGGTACATTGGTCGTCAATAGAATTCCAAGTTTTCTGCCTCAAAACTTAATAGCGTATATTGCTTCTTTATTGTATATATATATATATATATATATATTGTAATAAAGAAAAATCCTACTAATATTATAAATGCGAAAGTTTGTATGTATGAATGTTTGTTGCCCTTTCACGCTTAAACGGCTGAACGGATTTGAATGAAATTTGGCAGGTAGATAGATTATGATCTGGATTAACACATAGGCTACGATATTTGACTCCACGCGGGCGGAGCCGCGGGCAGCAGCAACAAATAAAAATGGGGTGTGGCTGTGCCGTGGATACCGCCTTGAGTTTTACGTAAACTTACGTAGAGAATACGTCTTCGTAACAGGTACACGGAAGTATGGTATACTAAAAGTAAATTATATGGTGCAGCAAAATGAATTCAAAAAGGCGGTGCTTTTCTGCCCGCCTCGTTGCGACCCGTCCTCACTCAACATTACGAATTCTTTGATTCTTTAGCTATCAAGTGGTGTTGTTTTGGATTGTAAACGATATGTACGTACAACATCAAACTGTATCCCCCGATTTTCTGAATTGCTTCCCACTATGGAAACAAATTTATATAGGTACATGTTCACGTCAACATGGCTATTAACGCACACTCGTGATTACGAGTATAACCTATTTGATGTGACAGTATCATAAACTACAAAGTTGCTGTTTTGATAAGCGATAAAAGTAACTCGTTTAATCAAGGTAATTGTCCAATGGCACACGGATAGCGCAAACGTCCTGAATCCCTAACACATAAATTCGAACAACTTTACAACTATCAATAGGCAGTAACTGTTATATTTCGCGTGCAAACCGGTGGCGTGTTGTCGTTGATGGCTCTATGTTACACTTCCGTACATTACTCACAACTTTGTATTGCACGTAAGTAAAGTACTTGTATAAAAACTACTTTAACAGGTCAAGGACTTACGTTTACAAGTTCTTAAACCTTCAGCATTTACTAGTCGCAGCGGACGCAAGCCGCGGCTTAGAGCACTTGTGTGCTTCTTATGTCGCAGTCCCTTATGGGGCTAGGCATGCATCCGAGCGGCTCTTGTACGAGATGAAATCTCTTGGTACGCACTCGGAGGCGATAAGTTTTCTGACACCACGCAAATATTTTTGATATAAATATATTTATCAACTTCACATAATAATTGTACAATAAAGTATACACACATACGTATAAGTGAAGTCAGAGACCCTCGCTCAGGGTTCTATGCTAGAAACTCACAAAGAATTCCAAGCTCTGGTTTTCAGTGAAGGTCAAGGCACAACACGGACCGACACATACAATGATATTTATTAAGATGAATATAAATAAAACAAATAAGGAACAAAAAGCATCAATATACATCGAAACATGATGTTTTTCAGGTAAATTGTTATTTATTATGCTGTGTATCATGTAAATTACGTCAATTTATCTAGTGCTGGTATACAAGAAGAATAATACTATGCTGTATGGTCATAGAACCAATGCAAGCAATTCTGTAGAGAAACAATAGGATTTCCGCCAATATCTTCACGCCAAGCCAAGGGTAGGAAGAGAGTACCGAGCGCCACACGACCTGGTCGTTACACACTTCACCTTCATAGTTCTTTTCATGTCACTCCTGACACCATTTTCTGATAACACTCGACCAATTTCGTCAAAACAGGCCTATTGACAAACTGGTCCCCGATTCGAATCCCGGCATGTACCACAATTTTTTTTTTTAATTTATGTACATATTTATAATAATCACTTGCTCGAAAGGTGAAGCAAAACATCCAAAGGAAACCCGCACGTCCAAGAAATTATATTTCGAAAGATGTGCGACCTTCCTTATCTATGGTTTTCCCTCTGGGCTATGGAGGATAGACGGCAGTCGATCCATGTAAAAATCATTACCTTCGCCAAATCCTTAGGCTCAGGTAGCGGACCCCGCCAATCCTAATGGATTAGGAAACGGGATAATGCTAAGATGAAGAAGAATCCATGTTCCGTGAGTAGTGGTGAACGAGGGTGGTTTAAAAAGAATGTGTCCTCACCAGTTGGTCCAGTACATGTCGTACACGTTGAGCACCACCTCCGCCTGTCCGGGGCGCGGCGCGCTCTGCTCCGCCCGCCGGGACAACAGCGACATGCACGAGGGGAACATCGTGCAGAAACCGCACGACTACAACACACACACACACAATACATTGTAATATTGCATATCGTTTATAAACAAGCGATCAAATTAAACCAAAATCGAAAATATACTACAGTATAGAGATATAAGCGGTAGGATAACTTCAAAGAAACGTTTGAAAGTATAGGTCGGCAAGTGACGCCTCTGGTCTAGCATGTCTGCGTCTGTCTCCATAGGCTGCGGTAACTGCTTACCATGAGGAAGGGCGTATGCTTGTTTGCTACCTTAGGGGTATATAAAATGATCCTCGTCCTTAAAGTGTGTCCCTAAGTGACAAATCTAAGAGTAGTAATAGATAAAGTCCCGACGGATATCAATGGACAGTCGCCGGTTCGATATCTGGGTGTGGACACCCACTGATGTACCATTAAATTTTTGTGTACAGATTTATGCACATATTTGTAATTATCACTTTCTCGGCGATGAAGGAAAACATCTTAAGGTAACCCGCAAGTCCAAGAAATTTCGTAAGAAGCGTGACCTAACCTAAGAAAGGTTGGTTTTCCTCTGGGTTTTGGAGGTCTGACGGAAGTGGCTTTGTGTAAAAATAAGTATCTTCGCCAAATCCTTAAGTTTAGGCAGTGGAGCTCGTTAATCCTTATGCATTAGTAAACTGCATAACGCTAATAAGATGAAACGTTAAATAAATTGAAATGGGACGTGGTTGGGATCCCAGACATTTCGAAAGACGTGTGAGTTGACCTAAGAAAGTTTTGATTGTCTCTCTTCGTTGTGGAGGTTTGGTGGCAATCGCTCATCAGTACCTTCGCCAAATCCTTAGGCTCCCGCAAGATTCCGCCAGTCAATGGATTAGGAAATGGATTAACGCTAGGAAGAAGTTACTCAAGAGAATTGCTTTTTGTTTTTTTTTATACTACGTCGGGAGGCATACAAGCATACAGCCCACCTGATGTAAAGCGGGTACCGTAGCCTATTAACACTTGCGATATATTAAGTATCACTCGCGCGATGCCTCCTCTGCTGCTTACACAGCAACTCTTGGGAGCTTACTGGTGATCTCACTCACACGCAGGAACACAGCAACTCTCTAGGGAGTTGTTATTTGATTTTTCTGTGAGGTGGAGGTACTTCCCCAGACGGGCTCTCTCTTCTTAGCTGCGGTATTTTAAAATGCGGACGTGCTTCGGCCCAGTAAAGCCGTTCTTGACATCTTACTCGAGTGAGTCTCATTTGCTATCGACGGGGTGCGCCACTTGCAGATGTAAAAGTGCCAATGGGTTCATATCCTGTCAATACAATTGGGTACTTTTAACGAGCTCCATAGGCGAATGGTTAGCAGTGGCTACTTTCACACAAAGGGTTCGGATTCCCACACAGTATACATATACTCGTACATGTGTGCGCCTAAACATATATGTGTCAAACAGACGTGTGACCTCCTAACATAAGAAAAGTCTGATTATGATTATTTTAAGTTGCGACGATCTGACGGCAGTTGCTCCATGTCAAAAATCAGTAGCCTCGCCAAATCCTTAATATCAGGATAACAGTAGGAAAAAGAAAGCGACTAATCTGAGATGGTAGAGAATTAGAAACTTCTCGCTTGCACACTATTGTTTGATGACGTAATCAACAATAGCGTGTCAGTTAACACAGAGGGGGGAATGAAACTTTACACCGTACTTATAATATATATTCAATTATTCAATGGCGCGGGTTACCAAGACATGAAACATTGGACAGTCAGTTATATTTATAAAGCATCGTTCGCGCGACGCCATCTCTGCTAACACAGCAACTGCCTTAGGAGGTCACCGGTAAACTCACTCACTCGCAGGGACACTTCAAGCAGTTGTTATTTAGCTACGATTTTCTGTGAAGTGCAGCAACTTTGATGCGCCCTACCTCTCTTAAAGACACCCAGATCAAGACAAACAGACGTGTTCACGCACACAAATATTTGTCTTGTGTGGGAATCGAATCCCACGAGCCCTGGAGTCAAAGCAGCGTTATTAACCACAGCGACACTGAGCTCATCAAAATGTCTAGAGAATTATTAGTAACGTGTGTAAGCATGGAGAGATTTACCACGTCCTTACTTAATGTATCATAAGCTAAGGTAAGGTGATTATACACCTCCCGAGGTTCTATAAAAAATAATGGTCTGGCAAAGAGTCACCGCCCTAGGGGTGGCTTATATCATTTTAATACGGATTACTAAAACAAAAATACAAAAACACACTCCGTTTAAAAGCAGGCATTACGCTAAGTGCCTTACTTAAATACCTTATATGTATTTATAAATTTCATAGCTTTTACCAACGGTTAACTGAAATTAATTTACATTCTGTTTATTTCAAGGTTAAGGTGAATACCTTGTTATAGAGGACAATGTCACCTGCACATGGCGTACCCGGCCGATTAGCAAAAAACGGGGTGTGGATGGTAAACGGAAGTAAGTTATACTAAAAGGAAATTATATGATACAACGAAATTATCTCAAAATGTTGACGCTCTATCCCCCCCTCCGCCGCGTGAAATGCAGCACAATCCTCACTCAACGTAACCAATTCTTCGATTCTTTAGCTATCAAGTGGTGGAATTAAATTTTGAATGTAAACGATAGACATATAGCGGCAACACCAACCTGTATTCCGCGACTTTGTTATCATCAGTTTTCTGAATTACCTCTCACCTAATCACGACAAAAAGCTTGTAGCGGACTAGAGGAGAGGTAGGGCATATCTACCTGGCGTTTAACAGCCAAAACGAACTATTAGGTTATTGTGTGCTAGCACAATCGTCCTCGGGTGTACAGAAGATCACAGCCAATTTCATAAAGGTTCATCGTGCCCTTAATGCTGCGTCAAGAGCGACGGGAGGATGGAGGGATGGAGGGGCGATGGGGTCGAAAGCAGGTCGAAATGGTTCGTGAAAAAAAATTGCACAACGCACCGACAATATTACACCCAGTTGACTAATTCAACCGTAACCACGCTTGATACCGAGGGATTAAGAGTACATTACATGCATATCGATCTAATAAAAGCGTGATTATAAGTACTACACATGCAAACAATGGATTGAATTCTGTAGGTTGTAATTATGTATACTCGGTAACAAGTACAATGGCGGACATTAATGTTCTATTCCACCGGAGAGGTCAGAATTGAAAACTAAAGCAAAATTTCCATTCCCTGTCCGCGCAACTTGATGTAGAAATGTTTGATTTGGCGAGGAGACTAGTATTTATATAAATGTAAGAAAAAGTCGTATTTATTTTTACGCTAATATTTGTATTGGCCGTGTATATGTGTACTGGCCTCGGCGTAAGAATAGGCCACCCCATCGCAACCCGTGGGTGAAAAGGCGACTAAGGGAAATGTCCAGGAGGCGGGTAGCAGCGCCCCTGCATACTTTAATGACTTACTGCGGTTGCCAAGGACGTAACTATTGCAAAAGCTCCCTCTATATGAGTACAAGAATAAGACGGACCCCAGTCACCGGCAGCCCCGCTGATCCTGGCTCCGGTAGCGGTCAGAGTATAAACGGGGCAGGGGGTGCTAATAGTCCCCGGCTCCGACGCCGCGGCTACCAACGCAACGGGCTAGCCCTGGCAACGTACAACACGCGTACGCGGAGGACTGACGAGAAGATAGTGGAGCTGGAAGAGGAACTAAGCAAGTTGCATTGGGATATAATAAGACTGTCCGAAGACAGGGGGAGGACACAGTGAGCCGTCGAGTCCCAACTGCCATATATATGGCACTCGCTTACGACACATGTATGGAGTAACGGTACCACCAGGTTTCAACAAGTCAAACCCGGCAACTTGCTTTACTACCGGGAGGGCGACCATCTGTCCCAAGATGAACAAAGAACTAGAGTAGGCAATAAACTATGCGTACACGGAAAAAAATTAAGTATAGTCAATAAAAATGCTTTTCACATGGCGATACAAATTTATAATAAGGTTCCGAGTGATATTACAGAGTTGCCCGTCACACAATTTAAAAATAAGCTACATAATTGGCTAATTGACAAATGTTTCTACTCCCTTAATGAATTAATTAAAGAGTTCATATAATAACAATTGACGACTTGAGTTAAATCTTGAGTGAATTAAAGTATAATCGAAATTAAATTTTGTATTTCATAGAATGCTTGAACTTTTGCATGCCTAATTGTATGAAAGGCAAAACATAACGGATTTTCTTTCGATACACACAACATCTCTATTTTTGTACTTATGTTTTTGCAAAATAAATAATTTGAATTTGATGGTGTCGGTTTTGGCGTCGGTAAGCCCCTCGTCAACAATGTACTAAAGATCGAGACTGGTGATGACGATAATACTTGAATAAATTCTCTAACTCAAAATTTCAATACACTCTCCGCGCACGTGCAGTGGGTGGATATGTTTGACTCGGCGAGGATGTACGCAACAAGAATTTATACGGATGTTGGTATAAGATTAATTATGCTACGTAGTCTTTTCTTAGAATCGCTCGGGCGGACCTACGCGGCCTTGCGATGGATCGCGTGGGTCATCACACGGTGTAATCTAACAACATCGATTATAACAATTTTCTTTTACGGAATGAATGACTTGGTGAAAATAATGTGCATATTTAATTTTTTCACACAATTTTATATTTCGTGTCGGCACGTCGCGTCCCGCCCGGCGCGGTGGAAGCACATATTTACCAATATACGTTTTTATCGTGGTATAATTACCATACAAAATGTTTGCGCAGAGGACTTCACAGGATTTCAAATCAGAAAATGAAAAACATTAAAATGATTCTTTTATTAATATTATTGATTAACCAGTCGACCACCGGGGTCTAATGGCTAGTTTAATATCAAGACTCGTGGGTTCAATTCCCACACAGGACAAACTTTTGTGTGCATAAATGTGTCTGTGTGTTTTATTAGAAGTAGGACTAGCCAAATAACAACTAGCCGGAGAGTTGTTGTCCTGCGAGTGACGTTACGTTCATAGAAAACACTATAAATAAATAAATAATAATAAATATTGTCGGACAAATTACACAGAGCCACCTAGCCCCAAAGTAAGCGAAGCTTGTGTTATGGGTACTAGACAACTGATAAACATACGTAAATACATTTTTTTTTTGTAAATACATACTTATTATACATAGAAAATACCCAGACCAATACAAACAGACATGTTCATGCACACAAATGTTTGTACTGTGTTGGGAATCGAACCCACGAGCGTTGGTGTTAAAGTAGCGTAACAGCGAGTTCCACCACTGAGTCACCGAGCTCGTCTTCCAGAGGAGTTTGCTTCAGGGACCTCAATGTCGTGAACTCTGAACTCCTTGATCAGGGTATTCCCTACAGCTAGGGTTCTTCAAAAGTTGGGTAAAGCGGTTTTCATAGCGTCGGAAACGTGGTGTTGCTGTTAACTGTTTGCCATCATGCTGACTGTACTGTTTTCCGTTGAATAAAAAATCAGATGCCAACCACGTCCCATTTCAATTTATGTAACGTTTCTTCCTCTTTGCGTTATCCCGTTTCCTAAACCATCAGGACTGCCGGAGTCCGCTGTCTAAGCTTAAGGATTTGGTGATGATACTTATTTTTACATGAAACCACTGCCATTAGACCTCCACAACCCAGAGGGAAAAGCAGACTTTTCTGAGGTTAGGTCACACGTTTTCAAACTATAATTTCTTGGACGTGCAGGTTTGCTCACGATGTTTTTCTTCACCCCCGAGCTAGTGATAATTACAATTTTAAGCTCTATATTCTTAGGTAAAATTTTGCCGTTATCTTTCAGGTAAATATTTTATCTTTTCCGGCAATGACTCAGTGGGGTTATGTTTCGGTTGGTTGCCGTTAAAAACTGTTAATTTTACGGTAATTTGTGTTAAATGCTTTAATTGTACATCTCAGATACGATGTACGTTGTATTCAATATTGACCTAGTAAGTAGTACAGCGGGCAATGAAAAAAATTATGACTAATATAGGTGCGGCCTATCTACATTAGTCACAATTTTTTTTTGGCGCTGTACGTACAACGAGTGAAGAAACAAAACGCTTATGAGCGCACCAAAGTAGCCTGTAGTCTGGGGAACTCACCTCACAGAAAACCGCAGCCAAATAACAACGCACTGGTGGGTTGTTGTGTTCCTGCTTGCGAATGAGGTCACCAGTAAGCTCCTAAGGAGTTACTGTGCCAGCAGCAGATGTGACATGGCGCGAGTTATACGCTTGACTCATTGCAAGCGTTCATAGGCTACGGTAACCGCTTTACATCACAACCGACGTTGTAAAAAAACGGAGTATGGTTGTGTTTTGGACACAACCCAACCGTGAGTTCTGCGTCTTCGTAACGAAAGTAAGTTACACTAAAAGGAAATTACATAATTAAGCGAAATGGTCTCAAAATGACGTTACCCGCCGTACGCGATGCGTCACAGTTCTCACGCAACATAACGAGTTCTTTGATTTAGCTATCAAGGGATGTAATTAAATTTTGAATGTAAACGATAGATACGTAGCTACAACACCAAACTACTCAGATTTTGTTACCATCACTTTTCTGGATTGCCTCCTACTATGGAAGCAAATTTAAAAATGTATCACGTCAAAAGAAAAAACACTATAAGCCTAAACTCACGGAGCGGGGAAAGCGGCAGCGCTCCGGGGCGAGATTTTTTGTAACATTCATATTTGCATGCAACATGCCACACAAAAAAACCGCACAAAGGGTTCCGTACTATTATCTATAAAAACGGCAAAAAATCACGTTTGTTGCATGGGAAATATTTGTTTAATTTTAATTTAATTATTTATTTTTAAAGTAAAATATATAACTAAATATTCTGTGAATATTTCAAGCGTCTACCTGTTGCCGTTATCAATATCGAGCAAAAACGAGCTAAAAAAATCACGTTTGTTGTATGAGAGCCCCCTTAAATATTTATTTTATTCTGTTTTTTTAGTAATTGTTGTTATAGCGGCAACACATCATCTGTGAAACATTCAACTGTCTAAATATCACGGTTCATGAGATACAGCCTGGTGACAGACGGACGGACGGACGGACAGCACAGTCTCAGTAATAGGGTCCGTTTTACCTTTGGGCACGGAATCCTAAAAACTAACGCGCCGCTTTTTATGTGACAGGTTGCATGCAAACACCACACAGCCCATGTGGGTTTTATCTTTTATAGTATCACTGAGTGATCATCACTTGTGTGTCTGCCCTGTCCGTCTGTCACGGCCTATTTTTTTCCAATCTACACATAAGAAGTCTATGCAGGTCACGAAAATTTACATGTGTACATTCTGTTGATACATGAACGTGTAATGTAAATAAATACAATTTTAATATTGTTCATGCTTGGAGGGCAAATTAAAAATAATGTTTTGACGGTTAAAGTTAAAAAAAATATATGTAAAATAATCGTTAATTTATAGATAACAAAAAAACCAATAAGAAAATTACAATATCGTGCGAACAAACTTACACTTGCAGTTGGGGTATATGGGAACACATGTATTTCCACTACGTTGCTAAGTTTGTTTTTAGAGTGAACAAACTTGGGTCAGATTATAAAAAATCCTGATAAGTTCATATAGTACGGAACCCTCGCGACACGAGTTCACCCTGCACTTGTCCGGTTATTTTTTACTGACCCCTGTGTTGATATAAGAGTTAATGGGAATGAGTGCGGTCACCAATAAGAAAGTACGGGGTTAATGTCCTAGAGATACTGCTTGTATTGAAGCGTATGCCATGGAGCCCTTCACGTCACATGGCTTCATTGAAGTCGACGCCAGAACATATATAGTAACTATGTAAACAGCCGTTGACTTCAATGAATTTGGTTACACTTTGGTAGGTATTTAAAAAGTATTATCTCATAATTTTTAGTAATATTTTGACATCAACTCTTCACTAAAAAATCATGAAAATAGGTTTTTTTTATTACAACTACGGAGCTCCTACTTCCACCTCAACATGTGGTTGTTAATCACCCAATAAAATTACTCCACTCCAGGGAGGAATATGCATAGGCAACGACAGATCAAGCTATAGTCTACAAGCTATTTTGACGAGCTCGGTGCTGCAGCGATTAATAACGCGACTTTGTCACCGACGTTCGTGGGTTCGATTCCCACATAGGACAAACATTTGCATGAACATGTCGGTTTGTCTTGATCTAAGTGTTTTTAAGAGAGGTAGGGTGCATCAAAGCAGCCCGTCCGGGGTAGTACCAAATAACAACTCTCTGGAGAGTTGCTGTGTAACATAGTGTAAAAATTGAGTCACTCGTGCTTGGCTGTCACATTTAAATAATTAAGTCTATCTATCTATAACTTCACGCCAAATCCCTTGCGTACTACGCAGAGAGAACCGAGCGCCACATGACTCGATCCTTACAAACCTCACTCACTTCTTTAAAATGCCCGCTTGCCGGTTTTTAAGGCTCTTGACATTACCTTGCGATAAAACACGACCAATTTGATAAATTTTTCGTGTTTTATCGTAATAATTAAGTACTTCTAATATATGGTTATTTCTTACAGTCATACCTTAAAAACTATACTTTAAAATACTTTAAAAAGAATGCTCGATAAATGTTACCACTACGTACAAAAAATAACAAACAAATACCTACAAAAAAACTACCAATAGAAGACAAATAATTACTACGTTTAAAAAAAACATTCTACCCAGTATTTTTAAACCTATCATATATTATCACATCCGTGTATTCTTATCTGGCTACAGCGATAAATTATACACCACAATAAAAAAAAATTAACGCTTCGTAAATTTGTCCAATGTCAAAATATTTTTTAAACTTTACTGAACATACTTTAATTATTCTACTAAAATTTAAATTAAATTTTATTTGAGGTGGTTAAATCCTAAACGAAAGCTGATCGAGGATTAACTATAGATATATATGCGGCGAAATAAGAATTAACTTTAATAAATGTAAAATCAAATATATATAATATATGACGAGCTCGGTGGTGGAATGACTTGTGAAGGCGATTTTACCACCATGGCACTCGAGTTCGATTCCCGCAAACATTTGTGGGCAAAAACATGTCTGTTTGTCTTGGACTGATTTTTTCTACGTATTATTAGTATGTATTTACAAAAAAAAAATAGTTTTATCAGTTGTCTAGTAACCATTGCATAAACTTAGATTAGTTTGGGACTAGATGATGCTTTGTAATTTGTCCTAGATTATTTATTTATGTATATATATATTATTTAGCGTGTACTAAATTCGTATTTTCGAATTAATGTACATATTTATCACTTGCCCGGCGGTGACGGAAAACATCGTGAGGAAACCCACAAGTCACAAGTCTTCGCCAAGTCCCACCCGTCAAGTAGACCCCGACAATCCTAATTGATTAGGAAACAGGATAACGCGAAGAAGAAGAATATATTATTTGGCATAAAGTGTTGCCAACTCGCATTGCTACAAAAGATAAAAAAAAAGGAAAAAGTAAAAAGTTGCTATATGCGAAAATACCTTTTTGGGCAGCTCGGTGATTTTTAATTTCTTTTTCATGGTTCTCAACAATTTACCACACGTCACATGAACAAATCACATTACACATCGCTTTCACTTATCACAATTTCTAAGAATAACACTGGAATTCACAATGCGATATCATTTTACGGACGTAATTCAAAACTTAATACCGACTGTGGAGTCGATAGCATGTTAGCTGTTATTATGTGTGTATGCACCGGTTTACGTCGTCACCGAAGGACGGCGTCTTAATGAGCGAGATTATTGACATCACTAGACCATAGTCTCGATTGGGCACAGATAAGATACAGACTTTTATGAATTAGCTATAGATAACCCGTGACTCGCATGGCGCGAAATGTGATACAGGCAAACTTTGATAATATCTATCTTTCATTTGTTCTTTTATACAAAAACGGTGGATGTAAATACTTATTGTTTTTAAAGTAATCAGTCAAGCAATCTCTATGTATAAATATTATACGTGTTTTGCACATTTATGTATAAAACCAGATACAAATGAATATACACGAGGACGCATAAAAGCACTCCTCACACACCAAAACGTGTGTTTTAGCGTCTAATCTAAATATCTCAGCGATCCGAACCTACTGACCAATGGGAGGATATTTGAACCAATAAGCCGATAAGAGATGTGATGTTGATCAGCGAACTAGCCAATAAGAGCTGCACGTTTTACTTTAACCTGACCTGTAGCCGTGATTTTATTTCCACACAAAATCGTGCTATGGGGTCTCTATATTTCCTTCATGATGCCTACGATTCAATGGATAGATAAGTTTATGACATAGAGTAAAAAACAAACACTAATTATTTATCTATACCACCACCACATCCAATCCTTACTCATCCCACTGCAGGGGTCTCCCGTCCACCGAAGGGGTTTCTTTTTTGGTTTATCTTGCACCCCTGCCATGGGCAAGGCTATTTTAATGTCATTTAGTTGGTAGCCAATTACATATTATAACACATTCATACACAATACTTCCTTTCATTCCATAACTCATTCATTCATTCATCATCTTTCGTAAAACCCATTTTTGAACACCGGAAACGATTTTAACTGTTCTAAAATTCCCTCCCCATACTGTGTCAGTCCAGCCACGGGCGACAGCTTCACAGCTCCACCTAGGCCGACCGGGATACGGGTCTCCCTTCAACCGAAGGGGCAGCTTTAGAGCATACTCCGCCACGCTGCTCAAATGCGGGTTGGCGGAGGCCAGTGTTTTGAAGCCGCCCGAGGTCCACTGAAATCAGTGGCCCTCGGGCGGCTTGAAAACACTGTAAAACACTATATGACTGTCGTTAAGCTAAATAGCTTAACGACAGTCATATATCGACAACAGCCGGGTCCGACGGCTTAACGTGCCCTCTGAAGCACGAAGAAACTCGAGATAGATAAACCCATCCATAGGAAGGCTGTAGTCCACGTTGATTAACCTGCCTGTTTGGTTAGTATGACACGCGCAACGACGCCATCGAGCGCTCTATAACTTCACGCCAAATCCCTTGCGGGGTAGGCAGAGAGAACTGAGACACTAAAAAAAATTGCATTGCCACAGGAACACCTGGCTCGACAATTATATAACAATTCAAAATCATTTTTTTTAATTTGTCGACCATTTTGACCATGTTGAGATAGGAACGGTGTTCCTGAACATTCCTATTCTACTTTTTTATGCTGAATCCGAATCTGAAGTCAAAATTCAAATATTCGAAAAAAACCGTCAGACAAACGCACAGACAAACAGCAATGCAAATTTACATGTCTGTACAAGGACAATTTACATGTCTTTCCCGATCCTAATAATTATTATTTCTTATTAATTTTGATGTTGTTTGTTTACGAGAGATAAGGGAAAATAACAAGAACATATCGAACGAATAGTGAAAGCATGAAACCCTATAAAGCGTGCGTTATACTAGATTCTGACAAGCGAAATCACATCGGGCAAAGCCAGTCTAGCTATCATTCAGGAAGTATTATCGCCAACGTTGATGTGTGCTAAATGAAATATAAGTATGTCAGAAGAAGCAGGAAAAATGAAAAAGTAAGATCTTTTTTTTATACAACTAGATTAACAAACAAGCATGCGGCCCGCATTAGATGGTAAGCAACCTATTGATACTGGCAACACCACGGGGATGTTACTCACGCGCTGCCAATCTTGTTACCTAAGGCTGTTTCGTCACAGTACCCAGTAATTTCTCTGCTATATCTCACCCTTCAAACCGGAACACAGCTATATAAATATAGCTGTTTGGCAGTAGAAGACGAAATAGGTGAGACAGAGGTACCCACGCAGAAGACTTTTGTACAAAGTCTCCCTCTGGTGATGATGATGGTGAGATCAATACTATAGAAAGAAATGTGAGCGCTGTGGACTGATGTGTAGACTTAAAATGATTGAAAGAGTAAGAAACAACGCAACACGAGAACATATGGAAGGAAACATGATGTAGTGGCAAAAAATAAAAATCATACGCTGCAGTGAAATGGTTTGGATATTTGGAAAGAATGGATGGTAAAAGAATTACGAAAGAACTGTATTGAGCGAGAATGAGTGGAGATGTCGGTGGGGGCCGCGCCTATCCATCAAAGTGATGTACTGAAAAAGGGCCAAAGCACCTCTAACCGACGAGCATGTATAAATTGGTTGATGAGTGTAGAAGAAGTGAAAGAGCTATGTTTAGATCGGTGCACCTGGCGTTCCATAGCCTGTGCCATGAAGGAAGTAACCTATGTAGAGCCGATTGCACCTGGCGTTCCATAGCCTGTGCCATGAAGGAAGTAACCTATGTAGAGCCAATTGCACCTGGCGTTCCATAGCCTGAGCCATGAAGGAAGTAACCTATGTAGAGCCGATTGCACCTGGCGTTCCATAGCCTGTGCCATGAAGGAAGTAACCTATGTAGAGCCGATTGCACCTGGCGTTCCATAGCCTGTGCCATGAAGGAAGTAACCTATGTAGAGCCAATTGCACCTGGCGTTCCATAGCCTGTGCCATGAAGGAAGTAACCTTTGTAGAGCCGATTGCACGTGGCGTTCCATAGCCTGTGCCATGAAGGAAGTAACCAATCTAGAGCCGATATCACGTTGGAACTCAATTCACCAGTCGGGTCGAGGGGTAAACTAGTACGCGCAGCTCTTATTGGGTACTTCACAGATCAACATGGCGGCGCAAATCCACTTATTGGTTAAAATATTCCCCCATTGGTCAGTAGGCGCAAATTTCTGAAATATTTAGGCGCTAAACGCAACGTGTTTGTGAGCGCGTGCAGTCAAGTCGTTTATTTGTGGCCTCTGCCTACGCCAAAGGAGACAGGCGTGATGGTTAGTATATACGAGTATTGTTTAAAGGAAATTGACGTGTGCACATTGAAATGTTTTCATGGTTTTTGCATTGTGAGTAGCTAGAAATGTTTTAATGACAAAGTCAGTATTACGTGTGGTAATCCAAGATTATCAAGGCGCGACACGACTGATAACACTGTGACAACGGTCTGGCGGGCTCGTCTGCTGGCGATGGGATTAAAAAACTTGTTGACGGATCATAATCGGCGATTCCATTGTTTACAATGTCATTTTTGTTGAGGTAAAAAACGTTGACAATAAAATTACGTTTGCTCTATCTTGCTCGTTAATAATTTTCGTTCCATAAAATTACAACACTATGCCCGCGGTTTCGATTATAAGAATTCAAATACTGAATTTTTTAAACGACTAAAGTGAACAGTCATATGCTCGCCTGATGATATTTTATCACAGCCTACAGATATAACGCAAGGGCTATCAGGCCATACATAAACTTCTTCACAAACCCCATTCATACAACGTCGAGAGGCATACAAGCATACAGTCTACCTAGTGTAAAGTGGTTTCCGTAGCCTATGAAATTTAGCCACTGCTTGCTCCAGAGATTTCTTAAGATTTGTCATTGTGTCAATGTTGGCGTGTCGTTTCGAGCAGACCATGTCCTCTAAAACTGACCATAATTTGTAACCTAAAGGGTTCAGATCTGGTCTAGATGAGAGCCAGTCTTCAACTATTATAAAGTCCGGAAAGTTGGTTTCGGGCCAGGCTTGGGTAGTTCGTGCCTTGTGACCAGGTGTGTATCCTGTTGGAAAGTGGATTGCTGATAGGTTCCACAACACGATCCAAGGCAGTCTCTTAATACACTTTGGCTGAAGTCTTAACTCCTTTTTCACAAAAATTAAGTTTTGTGACTCCTTGGTACGACACCCCCCACCAAACCATTACAGACTCAGAATGATGACCACGTTGTACCTTTCCGATCACTTGGGTGGCTTCTTTAGAACTGTGTGCGTGCACTTTGTCATTTTGTTTGTTGCAGTGTTTTTCAATCGAGAAAATTTTTATATCAGTCAAGAGGATATGTCCGTTCCTTTCACCTGTGTATCAGGACAGAAAGTGTTTTGATTGATCCACTCTCTTCAACTATACGGATTGATTTAAGGCATGTCCTGTATATCGACGATAAGCGCCGAGCTTCAGGTGTTGTTTTATTATACGCGACGGAGTCGAAGCGGGAATTTTCATTTCTCGCGATATGATTTTTTGTTTACTAATGGTTTTCGGCGTATTCTGGTTTTAACAGCATTAACAGCCTTTTAGTTCTAATAGCACACGGTCGCCTCAAACTTTTAAGGTCTTCAACGGCAGTCAATCATACGGCTGATACAAAGCTTTTGAAGTGTCTTGAATATGACTGACGGCTTCATACTCACTTTTTGCAAGGCGTCACTGCAATCCTATTTTCTTTAACAGCACATTCCATATTGTAATTTGATAATAAACACGAAAAAATTATATAAAGCGGCGGGAAATCAAAAAGTTTTTAACATAAGAAACTCATTCCAAATTCAAAATAATTAAAGAGTTGAAAAAAAGAACAGTATCTATATAACAGGCCAGACTAGTTATAATCGTATAATAAAAGTAAGATTAATAAACTAACATTACTGAATAAAAGGAAAGGTTTGTAAAATATTGTTTTCTGCAAAAATAGTTTATAAAAAAGAATTTAAAACATTTTTATAAAATATTATAAAACATTGTTTATGAAATGACACTTTGTCAAATTTATTTTTTCAAACAAGGTATTTGTTCCTAAATATGCATGAGATTAAGAGAGAAACAAAAACACCTTTAAATCTATATTAAATACATTAAAGTCTAAGATTGGTGACGGACCCTCTGGCGATGCTGATGCACCATGCGACAACAAGCACCCAGCGACCCAAAGGCTAATTTATGCTCTTCTAAAATAAGATGAAATAATAAAATTGATGTCAGGTAAGAAACAACTGAAACTTTGAACACTTTATATCAAGTTATGACATTCACCAAGTTAATAATTTCCCTTAAAGAACCTCATTGACATATTTTGTTACATGCAGTATGTGGCAATTATTGATCAGCTGATGATTTTCACAGTAGCTTAGCAGTTATTTAGGAATTAAAACTGATAAACCTTTTTTTTACTAAGCAAATCAAATATATCATTTAGGACTCCAAATGATATTAATGTTATGTTGCAATTGGGGCTAATTCAAGTTATAAGATTACGCATTATGGCGTACACAAAAACAGAGCCCAGAAAACCAGCTTTATCCTATACAATGTAGACCACATCATGCATAATACACATATATAAATATGTGCTGCATAAAATTATTGATGTAACGGAATGGTTAAAACAAGGGAAATTCTCTCTAATATAAACATTTTTTCTATGGACACAATAGAAAACTAAGATAGTATGATTAGAGCCTAAGTCAACATGTAATCCATGGAATGCAACCTGCCAACTAGTAAACTAGATCCTGGCAAAAATAAAGGGAATGATAGAAAGGGAGGGAATGATACATCCACCTACAGAATATCACAGCAAAATAAAAACTCTGATTAAGGTTATTGTGTTATGAATGATATTAAAAACCCCTGTGGAGTGCTGTGCTAGGACTGTGTGCTGCTTCTGTGTTAGCAGATACGATTGACAATGAAGGAGCAATATTTTTGTATTACAAGAGTTTTCACAGGTTTTGGTAACTGCTTCACATTAGGAGGTCAATGTTTTGGATGTGAGTATACATTTATCTAAATTTTAAGTCTTTAGGTCAGCGAATTAGAAAGCCAGTTATTTTGTTAGTATGTTAGTCTGGGTGCTATTTATTTATCATACTACACTGGGTAGCAAGCAAGATAATGATCCACCTGAATCGTGTTGATATTGTAGGCCTTGCAATACAAGTTTCTTCTAGCTTAGGCAGCAATTTCTCAGGGGATTCCTCTATAGGTTTATTTCGTTTAATTAAATATCCTTTTATTCAATTAAAGATATGTAAAGATATACAAGCAGTCAGTTTAAAAATTAAGTTATGCACTACTCTTCTTTTGTTGGTTGTCACTTGTGTGGCTGATTAATTAACAGAGTGCACCTCAAGCACATGTTAGCTCTAAATGACAAGCCTGTTGGCAGACTGGTTAACAATGCTACTTAATGTCAAGGCGCGTGGATTTGATTCCTACACAGGAGGAACATTTGTTTGAACAGTTGAACATGAACATGTGTTTGGCTTTATCTGGGTGTTTTTAACAGAGTTATGGTGCCGAGCCAAATAACAACTCACTGGAGGGTTGTTGAGTTCCTGCGAGTGAGTGAGGTTACCAGTAAGCTCCTAGGAAGTCGCTGTGTTAGCATCAGAGGTAGCATTGTGCAAATGATACTTAAGGTATTGCAAGAGTTCATAGGCTACAATAACCACTTTACATAAGGTGGGCCGTATGCTTGTATGCATCCCGGCGTACTATGAAAAAACTTATAATAGTCACTACCACCATCTTCTATATGCCACTACACTGGCTGTTTTCCAATCATTTTTTGGGGCTAAAGATTTAGCAAATCAAGGCACTAAAATAAGTGTAAATAAATACATCCTTAAGCTCTATAACATGGCAATAGAGGTCATATTGTTAAAATTAGTTCTGTGCAGTGTATAAAAATAAATGTACAGTACACACAGTACAGTAAAGTAGCCACATGTTTCATAAATATAAAAAAAAAATTGTACAATTTTCTGTAGTTACACATAAAGAACTGTTAACAAATACAATAATTGTGCACAACACCAATTTACGTGCCCAACAAAAATGTGCTAACTACTATAATGGAATTAATCTTACTAAGGTACGATTATCATACGGCTCCTCCTGGGAGACAATTGGCGAGTCAATGAGAGGGTCGCAGTCGCCCACAGTGACGCCTGGATGGCTCTCCGATGGCCTCCGATCACTACGGCTACGGCATGTATCACATCTCTTCATTTCTACACATACTTCTTAACTGTGGACTGTCAATATTAGTCCTTGTAGACAACAATCTACAATAGTGCGTGTGGCAACATTATACTTTTATAACTGTACTGTGAAAAATTACTCTTAGGTTGGTAATTGTAAAAAACTATAAAATAGGTACCCACATATATGTATTTGATAAGTACCTCATTGTCGATTAGAGGTCTGCTCATACCACTAAGACTTCAGAAAAATCAAGCTAAAAACTTAAATCTACATCCAAATATATCATGGATAATCTCGATAAAGGCATACCATAAGAATAGACTATCATCAACAGGCAAAGGAATGATTGTATGCAAATTAAATCGTTGACCATTAGCAGAAAATCGGTTACAGCGCACGCATACTGAGAGAGCATGTGACCTAACGTGCTTAAATAGACCAATACAAAATAACAAAACTCCACTTACTTGATCTATTATCGGACTCGTTTATGAGAAAGTATTCCATAGAATTTACGACAGCCTTCAGATTATCAGCTCCATCCTTTGAATAATTCTGATGAAGCTCTTAACTCCGAAACTAATTCTAAATACAAAATTGTAATTATACGTTTTATGTTACGGAAAAATGAACACAATAAAAAGAAATATGCTTTGCATAGATAATACATACATACAGGGGTTCTTTGATTAGTTTTGACAAATATGACATTTCATTGTAATCATAGCCAACCAATTTCATTTTTAAATTCGCTGTCATAGTGATTCTAAAATGTAGTTTTCTTTTTCATCGGCATTAATCGGTTAATACTTAGAATTAGAATCTACTTCCACGGCCAATAAAATGATTGTACAGTTTGAGCGGTTGCACTTACCAAACTTGTTTGGTTGTCAGACAATTTTAATTCATCCTAGTTTTCGTCAGCAAACAACACGTTATGTATTATGGACCAAAATGCACTGGACAGAGACATGTTACTAAAGGACCAGCCTCGTAGGATCATTCCCCTCTGTCATGGTACAAGATAATAAAGAGCGTAATCGATTCTCTAACAGTCTTGTAATCGTTATCGCTCTAGTAACATCATAAAGTGTTACACTAAAAATGCCAAACTGTGCAGTTGTGTCATGCAAAAAAAGGTCGAACATTTCTAGTTTGCAAAAATATTGAGTTACCTTTCACATGCAAGTATTATTTTATTTGCTTTCATATAAAAGAAATTAAAATGGTGTGATACCAATTAATACATGAGAAATCGATTCAGAAATCGAGTACTGATGCAATCGAATCATATTCCGCGACTTTGGTCGCATATCTCCTATCCCAAATTATCGTAAATTATACAAACTGCAAAACAAAACAGTCCTTCATGCTGTATAATAGAGTTCATTTAGCTAAAGACAAAAAAAGTATATAAGACGTTTCGTAATTTTGAATCTACCAGCTTCGATTTACAAAGAAGTTTAGCTATTCCACAACAGATGGCAGGCAGCGGTAAGAAAATAACTTTGAACTGTAGAAGCCTCGAAATAAGGTTGACATTTCCTTAAAACATTATTTTCGTACCTACGTAGTAGTTACCTCGTCCCCAAACCCTCCAAACCCTATATTATAGAGCTATTTCTGCCGCGTTAGTTTCGCGTCGGAACTCGTATTCAAATATTACTCGGATTTTCAAAGTATCCGCCTTTTCCGTCTAAGCTGAATAAAAACAAATAATTAAAATTCAAATGGAATATAGCACATTATTTAAAAGAAAAGCCGCATAGAAAAAAGTTTCACTCGAAAATCTCACACAATATCAAAGTATCTTTTACGAGTACTATAAAACGGTAATTTCATACTTTAACCCTACTATAGTGACTATGCTTTGTAAAGTAAGTGACTATGCTCAGTATGTGACTCTGCGACAGAATAAAATCACATAAAGCGTATACCTCAAGGGAGAATGCGATAGTAGACAAAATTGACGTTAAATTGGTAGGACGGGGGATAGTAGCCGGAAGAAGGTCGTGCAGGGAATGTGAATTTAGACAACAATTAAATAATATATGTTCTGGAGTACTTTCATCCATGCCGCACTCACATATAGAACTGTCACTCACCCGGATTTATGTAAGGAAAACATTAGTACAAAAATGCCCTACACGTAGACGACAAATAAAAATGACTGATGTTGCCCGTATCTGAAGAACCATGGCTTCGATGGAATGCAAGTCTGGGTAGATGCATAATATCTGCCTTTTCGAGCACTAGACTTTTCCCATAATAACCAACAATAATAACAAGTAGCAAAAAATTAGTTTCTGGAGAGTGGGACAAAGTCCTGAGTGTAAGTGTACATTCAGGGGACAGCCATCCGTCACTTCACTGCTCAGACAATGGTTTAAAACTGTTTAGTTATACCACTTTGTTGCCTCGACTAAAATAAGAAAACGGAGGTGAGACAAGGCAAGACATCCTTGACAGTTAAATTATAGTCAAAACACGTCATCTCATATTGACTGTCAATTTTACAATATTCTCAATTTCATGAAGTTTGAAAATTTTACATCGTATTCAAAATGGTAAATATATTTTACTAATAAATAATCCTATCTAGTTCATACTAAAAATGACAAGTGAGAAAAATATTGCTTATTCTGTGAAAGTATTTTCTCGTCTGGCTAATGTTTACATCATGTTTTATTAAAAATTTCAGGTGCTTATAGCGGCTACAGTATGCACAAAATCAGGGAAAGGTAACTTATTTAAGTTTACAAGAACATATATACACTTTAATAACCTGTTATATTCAAATAGTAATTACTCTGGTTTGATTGCAGCTTTAGTCTCCCGTCAGTTTGTGGAAATGACAAAGGCCCGTATTGAAGGATTGTTGGCTGCCTTTCCAAAGCTTATGACTGGTGGACGCCAACATACTTTTGTTGAAACAGAGTCTGTCAGGTACATGTATGAAACAGTTTTCCATAATATTTCTCTTCTATTTCTAGCTGCATCAGTAGCAAAGTGTTGCAACCCGTGGTAATTGTATTTAATTTTCATTTCTTATCATTATTTCTTTTTCGTGCATGTTTTTGGTTAGAAAATCCCCTTAGGAGCGGGAGTATAGTTAGAGATACTTAACATAAATAAAAATATTTAAAAAAACCAGTTCATATTCGGCAGTTCAACTTAATTTTTGATTTCATGTATGGTTTTGTAGTGTGAGTCAGTATTTATAGGATTTAATAATCATGTTTTCTTTTCACAAATTGATTAAATTGTAAAAATAGTTTCTTCCCATGGACTTTTGTCAATAAGTTGTATCTTTTTTTAGTACTAGTTTTATGTTAACCCATCCTGAATCAAGGTATTCAATGAAATATACCTGTAACATCCCATAATATGAGAAAATTCCCAGATTTCTGGAAAAGTTGTAAGATTTGAAAATGAAATCTTTCCTGAATGGTCTTTTTTTCTTTCGCCATGTCAAATTTCACTGACTTAAAACTAAACTTTAACTTAAATAATTTCAACTTCTCTCGCTTCATCATTATAGCATTACATCAGGTGGTCTGTAGGCTTGCATGCTGCCCAAATTTCAATAAAAAAACTTACATTATGATGGTATATCATTTCAGGTATGTGTACCAGCCGTTGGATAAGCTGTACATGCTGCTCATTACCACAAAGGCCAGCAACATCCTTGAAGATCTGGAGACCCTCCGCTTGTTTAGTAGAGTGGTAAATCTTTTTTTATAAGCTACTTTTAGGTCAAAATGACATAGCAAATAATAAAACAAGCTTATGTTTATCGGTGGGAGCTACAGTCGAAGAGCTTGTTGTGCACCTCAGTCTAATCGAACACGTAAGTTCAGCACCTTCGTCCGTAGCTTGTCTTTGGATGGACTTAGTTATCTAGAGAGTATCTGTGCTAGGAGGGCACTTAAATCCATAGATCTCGAAGTCCTAATAAACTAATGTACCAACATATATAACAGGTTTTTCCAAGGGACTACAGCATGGAGTTCTTCAAGAAATGCGTAAAGAGGTTTTTAGAGGGTCGGCAACGCATGAGTGACGCCCCTGGTGTTGCAAATGTCCATAGGCTACGGTGGCTGTTTACCATCAGGCAGGCCGTATGCTTGATTGCTACCATAGTGGTAAGAAAATATATATGTAAAAAAAATATTCACGCTTCTAAGAATTTTTATATTTTTATGGACATCTATCCAACCATAACTACACAAGGTAGGCAGATAGAACCGAGCGCAATATGACTTGGTCTTACACACCTCACTCGCTTCTTTAACATTCTCTCATTGCTCTTCTCCTCCTCCTCCTCCTGATATCACGTTCTCATAAAACACAATCAATTTGGTCATGTTAGGTAAGTCTTGATCTTCCCCGGCTCCTACATCCTTCTACTTTTGCATTGCATATATGTTTTTGTAATTGTTTCTTCCTACATTCTTTCTACATGACGGACCCAGTGGAGCATGAAGTTATAGTAACACCGACACATTCTTTCAGACCAGCTCTGTTTCTAACATCATCATTTAAAGAACATACTAAGAGGTAACAGGTCACTAAGAGATTTCCTGGAGTATATGTCATATATATAGCAGATATTTTCTGTTCTTAAACAAAAATTGTTTCAATGTCAGTATTAACCTTTCCTTGCAATAAATAGTATACCATATGATATGATGTAATACTGTGAAAGTAGCTGAAATAGAATACAAAATTGGGAGACAAAAGCATATAGCTCAGTAGATATAAATTGATTACCTATCTATTCTATTGCCATCTCTGCTGCTAACACAACAACTCTACAGGAGCTCTCCGGTAACATCACTTACTAGTATGAACACAACAACCATTCAGGCAGTTTTTATTTGTCTGCAGGATCTTCTTTGAGGTGGTGATTGTTCCCTAGTTAGATTGTATTGATGCTCCCTACCTCTTTGCAGATAATGAAGTTTCTAGCAACAAATTAAGTCAATGTTTGTGTGTTGTCCAGGTCCCAGAATACTGCACGCAGCTCTCAGAGGCTGAAGTAATCAATCAAGCATTCAATTTGCTGTTTGCTTTTGATGAAATTGTAGCTCTTGGATACAGAGAAAGCGTCAACTTAGCTCAGGTAAGAAAGATGGGGACGAATTGTACCGTGCATTACTGTACTGCACCGTACAATACTGACCATAACCATTTATGAAAAATATATATTTATGAAGATTTATCAGTCTAATACTCATAGTACAAGCTTTGCTCAGTTTGGGACTAGATGGCGCTGTGTAATTTGTTAGAGAAAATTTATTTACTTATATTTAATATTAAATTTGTTGGAGATAAAATAAAGGTTTTTGATTTTATTTTATTTCGTGTATCATTGATCCGAATTATTTTTATTTTTAGGTTCGCTCTTTTGTAGAAATGGATTCCCACGAGGAGAAGATCTACCAGGCTGTGAGACAGGTAAAGTACAGCATCACTTTTTACCTAACATATTAAAACGCTTTTTCCGTTATTAGTTATTTTATAGAGATACAAACACCATTTATTATAAAACATGTTTACATATAATAAAGAACAGGTCAATAGATCAATAATTTAAAAGTACACATAAGAGTAGAAGTACCGCAACCTTACACAAAACCTCAGTCAAATGACAATTCCTTGGGGGGTTGTTGTTGTTTTGCTTAGTGTAAGTGAGGTCGCCAGTGGGCCCCTAACGAGTTGCTGTTTTATCAGCAGAAGTTGCATCATGCATGTGATACTTAATGTAAAAGTGTATATGGGCTGAGGAATGTTAGAAAAAACATAACAGATAACCTATGAAGACTAAAGCGAAATCAGGCAAATGCGAACCTGAGTGCGAGCCAAACATCCGTGTGCCGGTGAACGGTGCGGCGCGTACCGACATTTCCGCAACACATAGCATCAATACATTTATCGTGATTGAAATGCAGTTTGTCATTAGTATAGATTTTTTTTCTTGAAATATATATGTTACATATTCACAATCTTGAAGATTTTGTGTAATTAGATTGTTCAAATCATGCAAGTAGAACATCACAGACAATCAAACCATGTGTGCGTAACGGCAGCTGCCAAGTCGGTCTTAACAATCACGGGAACATAAAATTCCTCTCCGGACGTAATCGCAACCCACTTTCGCAACCAGTTACGATAAATACGCAACTGGAGGGTTGTTGTGTTCCTGCATGGGAGTGAGGTCACCAGTAAGCTCCTAAGGAGTTTAGGGTGTATTAGGGTTTTAATAATGGCAACATTTGTAATATACACAGACGCAAGAGCGCGAAGCGGCCAACCGTATGCGCGAGCGAGCCAAGGAGCTTCAACGCGAACGATTGGAAGCGGCTAAACGCGGCCAGCCGCCTCGCTCACAGCTCTCTTATAGCAGCGGGTTTGGCAGCTCCTCCATGTCCTCCGCTAACACAGAACCCATCACTGAGAAGTTGCCCACCACTCCCGCCAGAGAGACGTAAGTTACATGATTAGAATTTCATTAGATTTTGCACGTAAGATAATATGTATGCAATTTAAAACCTTACTGAAGAAAGATTGGGTTCACGAATGAATACCTCTCTTATATCTTAAGTGTGCCGTGAGATTTTTACTGCACAAAACGCCACATGTCCAATGTTTTACGTCTCGTGCATACGTCACGCCGCCTGTTGAGTGAAAATCGGTGTGCGGAATTTTGATGAAACTTATTCCAAGAAATAAGTTTATTTTGGAAAAACCACAAATTTATGAAAAATGTTTTGTTCATTTAGATCATTAGGTGTGCGCCATTAGATTTGCAAAGCTTTTGGATAGATCGTTTTTTATATTTACCAATTCTACTTAACAAGTACTTACAATTACTTATACTTATGAAATTGATAGCTAAGTATTATTTCAGCCGTGGAGTGGGTCGATCTGCCATGAAGCTAGGCTCACGTGGTACGGATACCGAGTCGTTCGTGTCACGGCTGCGGTCGGAGGGCGACGCGGCCGCCGCCGCCACACCCGCGCCCGTCACCGGCCTCACCTCAGACAAACCGCCTGCGCCAGATCAGAAAGAGTAAGTATAATACAATAGCCATAGTGACGAGCCTGGTGTTCGAGTGGCTACCGATGACTTCAATTTGGCGATTTAGCGCTATATAATATATGTGCCCCGGAATATTTATTCTTTCATTAATTATTATACCAGATACAACTTCATACCACAATGCCTTTAATATAGATATAATTCTTTGTAATGTATACAAATTTTCTAAAATCCATGATTATTATTAATGATTGCCATGTTAGTGGTACAAAAAGCACTAATAACAACTGTTATGTTTCAGCGTGCACTTACGGTTCGAGGAGCGACTGAACTTGGTCGCTGGTCGAGACGGCGACATACAGAACTTCGAACTCTCCGGTAAAACAAACAACAACATTTTTTTTATACTACGTAGGGGAGGCATACAAGCATACGGTCCACGTGATGTAAAGTGGTTTCCTATGAACATTAAATCTCAGTAGCATGTGGCTGCGGGTTTCTTAAAACACTGATGTTACTCATTAAATTATGAACATAATTTGATTTTTTGAAGTGAAAGATCCTAAACTTTGGTCACTTTTGCAATGAGGAAAAAGCACTGAACTCGCGTGACCCTGATGCTATATGTAGACGTATATATAAGGTGTTTCTTTTTTATATGCCCGAACTTCAATGGGAGAAAGAATATCGTTTACTTGTTACGATAGACAAGAAACTTCGTGTCCCGGCATCGTTAAAAAAGTTTGAGGAATCAAATAAATAAAGTCCCTACTTGGTTCATGGTGCATAATGATTGCCCTGCCATCAATTGTTAATAATTCAGTTTGACGGGGTCGATGTGCGGGTCAGTCTAATCGAACACGCCATTTACGCAGTGACGACCACAGCCTGTCTCGAGTTCCTGACTCAGAGGGCACGTTAAGTCGTCGGTTCCGGCTGTTTTCGATTCCTTTTGCCAGTCGTAAAGCTCAGTTAAGAGAGGTAGGATGCGTCAAAGCAGCCTGTCTGGAGAAGTATCTTCACCTCACAGAAAACTGCAGCCAAAGAACAACTATTCCTGCGAGTGAGTAAAGTTACGAGTGAGCTCCTGAAGAGTTTCTGTATCAGTAGCGGGGGTGCAACGCGCAAGCGATACTTCCTGTGTTGCAAGCGTTTATAGGCTACGGTAATTACTTTACATCAGGTCGGCCGTACGCCTCCCAACGTTGTATACAAAAAAGAAATACCTATGACGGCAATGACTATGCCAGCTGATACATCACCTTAGAATGTTTTTTACACTAAAGTGATAAACAAACATACGTTCCGAGTATCAAAGTGACACACTATCATCATTAGAGGCAAAGCCAACCTCACCTGCACATGATGCAACTTAATAATTAACAATCGAGGCTCTGGCGAAAGAGGAGTGGGGCATAAAATATATTTATTATTATAATCAGCATACATAATACTAATTCCCATTTCAATTTTGGCATATTATTTAAGAACACCATATATATACGTATTATTATTCATCTATCTATCTATAACTTCACGCCGAATCCCTTGCGGGGTAGGCAGAGTGAATCGAGCGCCACATCGATCCTTACATATCTCACTCGCTTCTTTAACATTCATTGCTCTTCTCATTCACGCTCGCCGGTTTCTAGGGCTCCTGACATCACCTTATGATAGTGCCTCTTCTTATTTTAACACCGACGCTCTCTTTCAGACCAACTCTGTTTCTAACATCATCATACGGTCTACAAGCGTTACGCCACAAATTTTGCGCAGCGCTCGCATTTCGACATTATTATTCGTATTGTATTAATTTCAATAATAAACAATTGTCATTTCATTTAATGTAAAGAAAATGTTAATAAACATTGGGCTTTCCATGGTGTTCATCCATAATTCATTGATTTTATAGATCAATAAATTATAGATGAACACTTCAATACGAATCAATTCAATACGAAATGATTGCGGAACTGTGCTTTAGGTTCGTTTAGAGACCCGTTGCAAATGCTGGATGTTGTCATTGATTGCGAACATTTGTTGCAGGACTGCTGACGTTGCGTATAACCAACGAGCAGTTTGGCCGCATCCACGTGCACGTCGACAACAAGGACACGAGGTCGCTGCAACTCCAGGTCCTCCTTACTCTTACATACAAACATATATATATATATTACTATTACTTTTTTTGTAATCTGATTCGTTACCTTAAGGTTGCCTTAAAAAGATTGCCTTGTTGTATAGTATATTTCTATAATTTTAAGAATCTTTGAATGTATTTCCTTAAATTCTGAATTATGCAAATTGAGTGTATTCTATCTATATATATATATATATATAGCGTCTGGAGGCATACAAGCATATGTAAAGCGGTACCCACCTAATGTAAAGCGGTTATCGCAGCCTATAAACGCTTGCAATACATTAAGTATTACTAGCGCGATGCCACCTCTGCTGCTAACACAGCAACCCTCTAGGTAGTTGTTATTTGGCTGCGGTTTTCTGTGTATACATCTTACATTCTTCAAATCAAAATCCTATTGTATCTTTTTAATTTTTCACAGATTTAGTTCTTTATAGTTTTTATCTCTATTTTAATCTACAAGCATTTCGAAAAAAGTTTATCTTGGTCTTAGTATTACTATATATTATAAGTATGTATTTTAAAAACAGTTTCATGTATACCGTAGCCTGTGAACGCTTGCAATATATAAATTCCTTGGGAGCTTACTAGTGACCTCACTCACACGCAGGAACACAACAACCCTCTATGGAGTTGTTATTTTGGCTGCAGTTTTTCTCTTTGGTGGAAGTACTTCCCCAGACGGACTGCTTTAATGCACCCTACCACTCTTTAACCTGTTGTTTACCGGCGGTTTACGACCACATAATGTATGGGAAAACGTATATAGCGGGTTCTGACCGGTTAACATCCAGACTAAGACAAACAGACATATTCATGCACACAAATGTTTTTCTTATGTGGGGATCGATCCCACGAGCGTTGTTGGTGTCAAAGTAGTGTAACAGGTCATTTCACCACTGTGCCACCGAGCTAGCCAAACAAATAAATAGTTAGATTCAGACGTTACTTTGTGAAAATCAGTTTTACGTGCAATTTAACCAACTTTGTGTACTTTCACTACCAATTAGTTCATGAAAACTAGCGCCGGCCGGCACCCACATACTATTAGTAGTTAGGTATAGGCCGACGCACGCATAGCAAATTAGATCAATGACATGTGAAATTATTGTAAATACTATTCTAATGAGGAATAATTTCAGACTCATCCGAATGTGGACAAGGAGGCGTTCCGTTCGCAAGGAGTGATCGGTCTCAAGCAGAGCCAGCGGCCGTTCCCTATGAACAGCGACGTGGGCGTGCTGAAGTGGCGGCTCACCGGAGCTGGAGACGACAAACTAGCGCCCCTGTCTGGTAAGTACTATTGGAGCCAGTAGTGTGGCTCTAGGCACAGTATCGCGGTAGTAGTATGGCACTGGGCACAGTATCAATATAGTAGTGTGGCGATGGACGCAGTATCGCGGTAGTAGTGTGGCGTTGAACACAGTACCAATATAGTAGTGTGGCGATGGACGCAGTATCGCGGTAGTAGTGTGGCGTTGAACACAGTACCAATATAGTAGTGTGGCGATGGACGCAGTATCGCGGTAGTAGTGTGGCGTTGAACACAGTACCAATATAGTAGTGTGGCGATGGACGCAGTATCGCGGTAGTAGTGTGGCGTTGAACACAGTACCAATATAGTAGTGTGGCGATGGACGCAGTATCGCGGTAGTAGTGTGGCGTTGAACACAGTACCAATATAGTAGTGTGGCGATGGACGCAGTATCGCGGTAGTAGTGTGGCGTTGAACACAGTACCAATATAGTAGTGTGGCGATGGACGCAGTATCGCGGTAGTAGTGTGGCGTTGAACACAGTACCAATATAGTAGTGTGGCGATGGACGCAGTATCGCGGTAGTAGTGTGGCGTTGAACACAGTATTGCAGTCATAGTGTGGCATTGGACACAGTGTCACGGTAGTAGCGTGGCACCACGGAGTATCACGGTAATAGTGTGACTTTGGGCACAGTATCGTGCTAGTAGTGTGACATTTGGCGTAGTATCGCGGTGGTACAGTGGCGTTGGTCACAGTATAGCGGTAGTAATGGCTTATTTTAATGTGTATTTTTGTTGACTGAATCAACTCATGCACTCGACAAATACACACGTCAAAAAATATATAAATATAGAGTGCGTGCTGATGAGGCTCCAGTCGAATTCACGAACCCGAAGTCCGAGAATTTCAGAGGTATCTGTTTTTTTTTATATCACTAAGGTGGCAATCAAGCATACGACCTGCCTGATGTTAAACAGTTACCGTAGCCTATGGACATTTTGTTTGTAGAGAATACTTTCTCTGTGGGCTGCGGCTGTAACGTTATATTACGTTATCTTAGCGGAATAAAAAATTAATCGTTTTCTTCTTCCGGGCGTTGTACCGTTTCCTTTGCATCCTCGGAATCCACCAATCTTAACGGATTGGAGGGACTTTTTAATATGACGCGACTGCCATCAGACCTCCACGTGACAGACAGAAAAACCTGACCTTTTTTTTAGCTTAGGTCGCACGTATTTCGAAATATAATTTCTTAATTTAGAAATATAATTTCCTATGTTATATTTTTTACTACTGCGAACCGAACTGAAACACTTCTAAAATATGTTCTTCAAATCCTCTCGTAACAAAACCACTTATAGCTTCGACCATTACGAAATCTTTTTTTATTTCAAATTCCAAAGTTTGTTTACAAACAAAATAGTTTGACGATATATTGTCGAAACAGAGAACCATTGAAGATTTAAGCTTGCCAGTGTAAAAAGTAGAACAATATCTTGGATAAATGCTTTACTAATATTTCTATTTTATACATTTGTTATACTTTTTAAAGTAAATAATAACATACTGAACATTTTAGTGTAATATATACTTCTTTACATATTATAATGTTAAAGATTTTAATGTATAATATGAAAGTTGGGAAATATTTTTTTTCATTGGCACCCTCATTATACGCTGAGTTGCGCTCCTTTTTCAACGTATCCGTTGACGGTTATTATGCGTCGCAATACGAAACAAATTAGCCGCTGAACTTTAACTTCGACTACACTTCAACTGCGCTCCGACTTCTACGTATTTGGCGCAATAGACCCGCTGGCCTTTTTTCAAGACGTCCCTGATTTGGTTTCGAAACGTCCACCTAGGTCTACCCCTTCCAACACTTTCATTCACACTCGCCTTATACACTTTTTTCGTCAATCGTTCCTCATTCATTCTCTCGGTATGGCCAAACATCTCAGCATACCTTTCTCAATTTTTGTCACTACATCTTATTTCAGACCACAACGTTTCCTTATCTCACTATTTCTTATCCTGTCACTCAGTTTAATTATCTATCACGCTTCTTAACGCTCTCATCTCAACTGCATTTATTCTGCTTTCATATTTCTTCTGCCATACCCAACTTTCACTTCCGTACGTGAGTGTCGGAACCAACACCCCCTCATGCACAGCCAAACTAAGCACAGCTAAAATATTTAGGACTGTAAAAAATAACGGAGGCATATTAACGGAACGTTTTAAACACTTGTGTGATAGTATTTAAAACGTCACCCGCCTATTGTGACGTTATGATGAACTATTTGCTGTTTCCAGTGAACTGCTGGCCGTCGGAGGGCACGGCGGGCGGCTGCGACGTGAACATCGAGTTTGAACTGGAACAGCCGCACCTAACACTCAGCGATGTCAACATCAACATACCGCTGCCGTGAGTTTGTTGTATACAACGTCGGGTTTCATACAAGTGTACGACATGCCTGACATACTGCAGTCTATAAACGCTTGTTATACTAGGTGTATTAACACCTCCGCTTCTAACATAGCAAAATTTCGGAGGTCACTGGTAACCTCATTCACTCCAGGTAGTTGTCATTTGGCTGCGGTTTTCTGTGAGGTAGAAGTACTTCTCCAGTTGGGCTGCTTGTATACGCCTTATATTTTTAAACATAATGATTGTGCTGCGTGAGACCACAAACGAACAAAATGTATGCAAGATATTCCATTGCCTATGGATCGATCAGACAGGTTCAGTCACATTGTCTACTTCTTCTTCATCCTAGTATTATCATGTTTTCTAATCCATTCGAATTGGCGGGGTCCACTAGGGCCCACCGAGTCTTAGGATTTGTACGACACAGAATTTGACGTGGAGAGATCGTCAGACCACAACTATGCAGAGGCAAAACCTGACCTTTCTGGGTTTCTTTCTTTGATGTTTTACTTTACGTTGAAGTAAAACATCGTGCAGGTAACACATCAAAGAAAGAGAACGTCCAGCACATATAATAACAGCGGTATAATTACAAATGTGTACTATTAATCAGAAAACACAAATTTAGTTGATGACCACACCAGGATTGAAACCAGTTTGTTGATAGACTGATTCTTTATCCACAGGCTATTACTGCACTTTATCTACTTACATCCATTAAAAAGGTACAATCATAGCTCACATAGAGATGGTAAAGAACTGAACTGTTGTCCAGTTAGTTCCCGGTTCGATTCCCGGCGTATGCATGTACCACTAAATTCGTCTGTTAAAAAAACATTCGTTCGTGTATGTACACATTTATAATTATCACTCGCTCGGCGGTGAAGGAAATCATCGTGAGGAAACCCGCACGTCCAAGAAACAAAATTTCGAAAGCATGAGACGGAGGCGCTCAATGTATTAGTATCTTCCCCAAATCCTTAGGCTTAGGTAGTGGACACCAATCCTAATGAATTAGGAAACGGGATAACTAGAAAGAAGAAAAGACTGAAAAACTCTTTGCACATCTATGATCCTTCTTGGTCTATGATCACCCTCATGTTGTCGACTTACAATTTCCAATAATTTTCCCCTGTTTTAGATCTGGGAACACCCAAGTAGTAGTCCATCAGTGGGAAGGCAGCTACACGCAGAAAGGCCGCAGCCTCCTGTGGAACATTCCGCTTGTGAACGGACAGCAGAAAACTGGCAGCCTCGAGTTCACGTAAGTAGTGTATAAAATATCGGGTGACCAGAGATCCTCGAACGCAGAAAGGGGATGAATACAGCATGTTAGTTAATTTCGCCTTCTACAAAAACTCCGTGCAAGTTAAAAACTCCGCGCATTGCCCGTTCAGTTCGTCATCATCCGTCACCACGAGCTAACGCCGCTAAGCTTACTTAGCTTAGCGGCGTCTCGTCTACATATTACACAGATGCCGGCATGCGTCCTTAAAACTTAGTAAAGTTACACTAAGGACGTATACGAAATGGCATTACATACTTTTCATTAACGGATATCATATTAGTCTATATACAAAAGTTTATAAGATGAACTAAGTAAAATATTTAGTTTCATACGACACTGTCTGTAGATTTCCTTCAGTATTAAAATCTTTTTTTTTTTTTATACAACTAGATTGGCAAACAAGCATGCGGCCCACATTAGCTATATAAATATAACTGCTTGGCGGTAGAAATAGGTGAGATAGAGGTACCCCCCACGCAAACGACTTTTGTACAAAGTCCTCTTCTGGTGAAATCATGAGATATTCACAACATTTGTTTTAATATTATTATTTTACGAATAATGGAATATTTTTTCAAACTGCATCACTCTTTCATAAATAATATTCGATTAATTTCCTTTTCAAACAAGTACTGTTTCTATACAAATTAATAATTTTGATATCCCACTCAGTGGACACACAAATTTTGTTAATGTTCAAATAAGTATCACAATACTTATTTGGACATTAACAAAATTTGTGTGAAAGTTACCACACAGATCTTCAGAATGTAAACCTGTCACACAGTTACTCGTAGTTACCTATAATATACTGTACTGTTTCGCTCTAAATATATGAAATGTGGTGAACTTGTAGTTCACCTGTTTCATTCATATATAGTACGATTACGATATAATAGATACGTGTGTGACGAGTTTTATAAACGAAACTATTTTTATTTCGGTCATTAGAAGAGCTATAATAAAGATATTAATTTCCCAGCGTAACCCCAGCTATTCCCAACGATTTCTTCCCGCTGTCTGTGACATGGACCTCGGAGACGTCGTTGGCATTGCTCGCTGCCATCAAGGTAACGCAGGCCGAAGACGGTGCACCGGTCGATTATTCACAAGAGATCAGCTTCCATCCTGACAAGTATGAAATTGTATAAGTTTGCCTGTACTCCATTGTGATGGACGATTTTCTAAAGTACTCGTATAATAGCAAGATGAAATAACCAGAGATATGTACAGCCACATCCCAAGTTAGCTGACCCTTAAGGCAATTCGTAATCCTTTTTATTAACTGTACAGATGACGTCACGACATCAATGTGCGATTTACGCGGCATTTTCAAATAAATAATCTTTAAACATAGTGTAATTATTCAAACATACATATTTATACTTTTAAATAATCCAAAACTAAATCACTTTTTGAAATGTTATTCGATTCTTTATTCCTTAACTGTACACAATGTCACATATAGGAAAATGAGCGTGTTAAGTTATATAATTGAAAATATTAACTAGAGGGTCAGTTATCTTTGAACGAGTCCTGAACATACTGATTGTTTGTATTTAGAATATGTATATTTACAATAAATATCCATAGAATTTATGATTAATTTAATATTCATATTATTTTGTCCGAGATATCATAAATTATATACTACATTAAAATTTTTTGCACATTCCTACACATGCGAGTAATTGTACAAAAATTTTTAGCAGTTTACTGTAACATGTAGATTTATCTATACTTAGCTACTATACGTTGATTTTATTATTCAATGTTGGGAGGCATGCCAGGAGACGGTCCTACTGATATAAAGTGATTGCCGGAGCATATAAAAGGTTATACAGGAAGGTCGTGCGGTGCCACCCCTATGCATATGCATACAGCAATACAGCGGTACTCCAGTCGGACTGCTTTGATACGCCCTACTTCTGTTAAAAACAAACGGACATGTCTCTTCGTACACAACGAAGAAGAGTAAAACATAAACTTACAAAATATCTTGATATATCCGACATGTCCTATTGTTGTGTCGGTCAATGGCTTAATAGCCAAGAAACTAGACAAATAAGTACCTCAAGAGGCTCGCGTCGGGAAGCTGGGTCAGATTCTACTTAGCACGGTACGTATTGTGAAGAGATTTCTGTCTCAGTGACCTTGACCACTGAGAACCTTGTTCCCGCTATACTATTTTTTATTCAGGAACTTGTTATTTTTCTGTGGTATGTTGGAGCTATCTACTTCTCTTTCGTGTGAGACTAATTTGCTAATTGGTTGGGTACACTACCTGTAGGTTAGGTTTTTCATGATTCAAGCCTCTCGCATACCCCGAAGGAAAAATGTTTGAATCATTAACTTAGGACCGAGTTGAAAATGTGCTCCTCAAGTGATGCCATTAAAAATGTGTCTTACGAACCGGGTTAAGAGTTCGAATCAGATTGTTTTAAGTAACAAACTCATGTAATACGCCCGAATAACAAAATAATGTACTCCTAATGTAATCAACTAATGATATTCAAAATATTGTCTTAAGAAACTGAACCTAAGAGTCAAGTCAGATTGTTTCAATTAACAAACGGTACATACGTTACCAGAACTTCAAATGTACTCAAGAAACATCATTCAAAAATGTATATTATGAACCCGTGCTAAGAGTTCGATCGTTATCAACGTATGGCCTCTGTATTTACGGAACCCTTTAAGGCTATCCACAATCCTTGAATTTCGCCATACGCCATTGTTTAATTTGAGATATGATTAGTACGATATTAGGGCGACCCGTAGGTACTTCGCTCGACGTTTTTAAGTTTTTTTATGTAAAATTTTATACAAAATTTAATCTAAATCGTAAGAACCGTTCCCGAGATACAAAAAAATGTATTTACACATCTATATATACAAGAATTGCTCGTTTAGGCGCGCACGTAGACACTTTTTGTAACCGGTACGGGACACAGTAATAGAAAAACAGTGGTTAGCGTGTCCAGTGAAGGCAGCCGGACACCGATTTTGTATGAAGGTGTCTCGTATCGGTAACAAAAGTGTTTTAGTTTGCGGAGCGCCTTATGTAATAAGATATAGTTTGGATATTGCGATAATATTATGTTATAAAATTGAAACAATAAAATAGTTGTAATAAATGTTTTATTTTTATTTCACAAACATGCTCGAAATATATTATTATTTATTTGTCGCGGTGCACATGTGTTGGTCGTATTCGTATTACTACGATGATTATTCAGATGATGTATATTGGCGACAAGGAGGCTCGCGGACGGATTTTACATTGAACCAGAACTTAAATAACACTTGTTAGTATTATTAGATTTTTTTTACGCCCGACGTAAACCCACAAAAGAAGGACTAACCCACCCCCGAGTGTGCGTTAGTTATTCTTCTGAGGGACCCTCCGGACATGTATGGTCATGGTGAATCCATTTCCCCTTTGGGAAGGCCGAACGGGTTATGTCAGACTCCTACTGACTAAACACCGCCTTGGGATTGCCTTTTGCCGGAAGGCTTTAATTTAAAGGCTTCATCGGAGGCGATAGCCCTAGGTGAACGGGGCGACGCAAACATTATTAGATTACCGTGTGTAGTTGTCATACAACGTCGGGAGACAAACAAGCATACGGCGCACCTAATGCGATGTGCTTACCGTCGCCTATGCACGCTTGTAATGTGAAGAGTATTACGCGTATATTGCCACCTCGTTAGTACAGCAACTCGTCAAACGACCCGGCAGGGAGTTATTATTTATTTGGCTGCGGTTTTCTCGGAGGTGGAGGGACTTCCCCAGGCGGGCTGCTTTTATGCACCGTATCTCTCTAAAAACAGCTAGACCAAGACAAATAGTTCTTCGCTCGTGTGAAGTTATTTTTATAAGGCAAGCGAGTATACAGCGCACCTATTGTGAACTGATTACTGTAGTCTGTATTGCAATGCAAGGAGTATCACGCGCGTTGCCATCCCTGATGCAATTCCTTACTCCTTAGCACAACAACTCCTTAAGAGTTTCCTGGTAACCTCACTCACTCGCAGGAACAACAACCCTCCCGGTAGATGTCATTTGATTACGATTTTCTGTAGGGTGGAGTTCCTTCCCAAATCGGGCTGCTTTGCTACCTGTATAGCAACCAGATCAAGACAAACAGATATGATCATACGCACAAATGTTTGTCCCGCGTGGGAATCGAACCCACGAACTTCGGTTTCACAGCATTTCTGACCACTGCTAAGTTTGGTGACGTTAATGTGATTGTGGATATTGATTGTTGTAATCTTGATTGTGAACTACATCAATATTTGTGGATATTACATTAATGTCACCAAACTTAGCAGTGGTCAGAAATGCTATGACAACGAACGTCATGGGTTCGATTTTCCCACGCGGGACAAACATTTGTGCTTAAGATCCATGTCTGTTTGTCTTGATACTTGAGCTGCTTGAGCGTTTTTATTATTCATATCACCCACGGACGCGCGCGGGCTTCGAGCGACCACTCTTTATCCGGACTGTCCCCAGAAGTGTACCGCTCCCGGACAATATGAGTGACGAGAACGCGGGCGTGGAAATACGATGGTTTATCTGATGGAATGTAAGTCCCTAACACGGACGAACCCTCGAGACAACTAATGTGTATTGTACGCACACATGGAAGATCAATACGACACAGTACAAAGGAACAAATTTCGGCTGCATTCAATTCAAAACTTCGGATGAATACGAAGATATATCGCTTTTGAATTCAGCCTCCTAAGAATAGAACCTTGCAGCCATTGGCGGTGCGCCAAAAACATACAGCACCTCCTTTTTCAAATAACATCCCTAGCTTCCACGTAAGGCAGACGGCCTACAGACCTCGCAATGAGGCGGATGAATCCGATGATTAATTCCGCCTAAATGTGTCCCTTCCAAAGAGCCATTTGACTTCATATATCTTTTTAACATTAGCCAGTTTACTAATCCATTACGATTGTCCCCCCGCCAATTCTAATGGATTAGGAAACTGAGCTAAGGATTTGACGAAGATACTTAAATGGAGCGACTATCGTCAAACTTCTATAACCCACAGGGACAAACAGACCTTTCTTATGTTAGATAGAGAAGTGTTAACTACAAATGTGTACGTGCCTACATAAATTCGAAAAGACAAATTTAATGGTACATGCCAGGATTCGTACCAGAGACCGTTGGTTAATCATCTGGTTCTTTATCCACTGAGCTATTACGGCTCTCTAATTTACAGTTTTCATGTCACTGGAGCAGTACCAAGTGGGTGCGACCGAGACGAGCGAGTCCGTGTACCCGTGGATCGCGCGCGTCGTCCACTCGAGGGCGGGCGACAAGCCGCACGTGTGCACCGCCGTCTGTATCGACCGCAGGATATTTATTACCGCAGCTAGATGTATATATAGGTAAACGAAGTAACTACTGAGACACTATAAGAAAGACTACATGGCAATTGACGCCAGCGTAATGACATCGCACAATTATTATGTACTTCGCTTCAACCGTGTAATAAGTTGTAAAACGAATAATGCAAACCAGGTAAAAGATTAAGAGAGGTAGGGCACATCAAAGCAGCCCTTCTGGGGAACTACCCCTACCTCACAGAAAACCGCAGCCTAATAACAACACCCTGGAGTGATGTTGTGTTACTGCGTCGTGAGTGAGGTGACCAGTAAGATCCCAAGGAGTTGGTGTGCTAGCAACAGAGGTGGCATCGCGCTATTGATACTTAATGTATTGCTAGTGTTCATATGCAATTGTAACCGCTTTACATCAGGTGTACCGTATTTTACGCCTCCCTTTGTATAAAAAAATCGGCCAAGTGCGAGTCGGACTCGCGCACGAAGGGTTCCGTACCATTCTATAAAAATGGCAAAAAAAATCACGTTTGTTGTATGGGAGCCCCCTTAAATATTTATTTTATTCTATTTTTTAGTATTTGTTGTTATAGCGGCAACAGAAATACATCATCTGTGAAAATTTCAACTGTCTAACTATCACGGTTCATGAGATACAGCCTGGTGACAGACGGACGGTCGGACAGCGGAGCCTCAGTAATAGGGTTCCGTTTTACCCTTTGGGTACGGAACCCTAAAAAGTGCTATAAAGTCGATATGTATGGGTACTTACAGACTTAGTAAAGGGAACGTCAGACATTCATTGGTACGAGATAGGTACTATATATAGTCAAAATCTTTTTATTCCGTAAAAATGGCTACATTTGGTTAGATGGAATATATACAACGTGTCCCTAAATTCAACGATAAGCTGGCACCAACGGATGGACCTACCCATGACTACTCAAGAATAAAAAATATTTTTCTTGTATCTCTTTTTTTTAATGAAAAAAATAATAAAATTTAAATTTTCTGAAAATGTACATTCCTTATGATAGTTTTAACTACCATAACCACAGTTTTGCAAATATTTTTGATTTTTTTTTTTGTGTCGGCAACCTAAGTAGTACTGCTATACACTACAATCCGTAAAAATCCCAGGATGCTTGTAGTTTTAGAACAAAATAACCTCAAAGTCATTTTTCTACCTAAAATTTTATAAGAATTTTATTTACAGACTATTTTGACTCATCGTGGTGAAAAAAAAATGTATTGACATAGGTATGGCAAGTCATTTTAAAAGTTGGCGCAACTAACCAAGATTCTAAAATGATAAAATACTCTAAGAAAACTAGTCACAAAAAAAATTCGTAGGTACTATTTCTAAACAAGAGCCAAATTTGATAAATTGTTTTTGTTGATAGTAATCACTTTTATTTCGTACAAGTTGTTTTGTTATTAAAATTAAATTAATCAAAATAAATAAAACAAACAATATTACATTTATTAAAACACCATTATAATAAATGTACAAATTGCTTGCCACCGGCATCAATGCAGGCACGACATCGCCTTAAAAAGGCTCTTTTTATTAGTCGTGCATGTCTTCTCATATTGATTTGATCCGCTGCCTGAAATATTTTTTGGCGAAGTTCATCTAGTGATGCTATCAGTTTTGCGTATACTTTTTTTTAAGACAACCCCAATGAAACAAGTCCAGGGGGTTCAGATCAGGCGACTGGGGTGGCCATAATATAGAACCAAGTCGCCCAATTCAACGCCCTGGATATTCTTGATTCAAATATTCGCGCATAGGACGGGCATAGTGAGCTGGGCAACCATCGTTTTTTAGCCACATGTTTTGTACATCACTTAAGGGCGTATCTTCTAACAATTCTGGTAAATCATTTTGTAAAAAGTTCAAATAACTATTGTCATCTAAGTTTCCTTGTAATTCAAAGGGCCCAATCACTTTTCCATTTAATATGCCCGTCCATAGGTTAACTTTGAATTGATATTGGGATCGGCATGGTAGCGGCATGAGAAACGCTAAACAGTCCAAAATACGTCAAAAATCCAATTCACAAAACACACAATCACAGTCCAAAATAATGCCAGGTCAGTTTAGTTCGTAGATCACTTTATCCAGTCCAAAAGCCAAGCCAAAAGTCGTTACAAGAGCCACGTCAATTGAATACGGAAGATGCACAGTAAACAAAGGAACAGAGCGTACATACTGAACTGAGGACAGTAATTTTTCTACCTGCTCTATTGCTATTCAACAACGAACATCTAGCTCTCTCACTCAACCGTATGATATCTATCTATCTCTTTCTAACCTATCTCTATCTTTTTCTAACCTCTAACTGCGCACACGCTCCATAAAAATTTCAAGAATTAGCAACAAAAAGCCCTTTATGGGCACATAGGCAAAGTGATTAGTTAATTACTATCAACAAAAACAATTTATCAAATTTGGCTCTTGTTTAGAAATAGTACCAACGAATTTTGTTTGTGACTAGTGTTCTTAGAGTATTTTACCATTTTAGAATCTTGGTTAGTTGCGCCAACTTTTAAAATGACTTGCCATACCTGTGTCAATACATTTTTTTTTCACCACGATGAGTCAAAATAGTCTGTAAATAAAATTCTTATAAAATTTTAGGAAGAAAAATGAATTTGATGTTATTTTGTTCTAAAACTACAAGCATCCTGGGGTTTTTAGGGATTGTAGTGTATAGCAGTGCTACTTAGGTTGCCGACACAAAAAAAAAATCAAAAATATTTGGAAAACTGTGGTTATGGTAGTTAAAACTATCATAAGGGATGTACATTTTCAGAAAATTTCAATTTTATTATTTTTTTCATTAAAAAAAAGAAATACAAATTTTTTTTTTTTTATTTTTGAATAGTCATGGATAGGTCCATCCGTTGGTGCCAGCTTATCGTTGAATTTAGGGACACGTTGTATATTATATATATATCTCTACTAGTAAGCAAGAATTTTGTCACTAATCAATATAAATAATAATTATATATTATATACTAGTTGTTTCCCACGGGTTCCCTCGAATGTTAATATATTTATTTGCTCGCATTGGAATGTTTAACAACGCGGGACGTTCAAAGTATTGAACGTGCCCTAACCGTTGGGGTATCTTGCTAATGAAGGTAGGTAATTTCATTAAATAGTCCCTTTATCAGAGGATTGCACATCTTTATCATAATATATCATACTAACGTCGGCGTCGGCCGCAGCCTGTTTATGGATGGATCTATGTCCAGCTTCTCCACGCTTCTGAGGGCACGTTAAGCCCGGCTGTTGTTGATAGATGACAATCGTTTAAGCTAAATAGGTGGCGTTTTGGCAGCTTGAAAACACTGGCCTCCGCCAATTCGCAGTTAAACAGCGTGGTGGAGTATGGTCTGAACTGCTTTGGTGAAACAGAGACCTGCAGTGGGATAAGTTAGAGTTAGTGTAGTAATGTTCTCTTGTAATCAGGTCCCGTAACACGCGTTGTTCACACAGCGCATCCTTCCACGCTTCTGAGCAACGGTGAAGTTGTGCGGCACCCAGCGTGAAATCATCTACCTCACGCGAAGATGCAAATGTAGAATCTAGTGAAGGCTTCCCGATCCAATCTGCAGTAATGCTGAATCACCTGATACGTAACTCGCCTATTGTCTTGGATAACATTTTTCACTGCTAGCACGTTTTCTTCCGTAACAGCCGTCAAAGGGCGACCACTTCTTTCTTCATCCCCCACAGTTAGTCGACCGCGCTTGAATTCGTTATACAACGATACACGGTTGCCTTGGTAGAAGAGCCTTCATCCATGAATCCCTTATGCTTAACGTGCCCTCAGAAGCTCGCCATAGATCCATCCATAAACAGCCACAATTCCAAAAAAGTCATTCGTAAGAAACGTTTTTCGGACGATGAAGAGATCAAAGTGACAAGAATAAATGCACGTTGACTACACATGCACTATCTATAACTTCACCACAAGCCCCTTGCGGGCTAGGCAGAAAGAACCGACCGCAATATTACTATTTACACACCACACTCGCTCCTGTCGGACCCCACCCGCCGCGCGACGTCACCCGGAGTCCGGGGGTCTCAAGGTCACTTGAAATTCCGCCGCGCGATATTGCTTTGTATAAATCCTCATGGTCATATGGTTCCACTTACAAGGGTCATATCATTCATAGCTCTTCTCACGCACACTCACCGGTTTCTAACGCTCCTGACATTACCTTCCGATAAAACACGACCAATTTGGACATGGTAGGTAAGTCTTGGCCTTCCTCGGCTACTACATCCTTGTACTTTCATGTTGTATATCTGTTTCGTGTACCATTTGTCATGTCCGAACCATCGGAGCATGCCTCTTTATTTTAACTCTGTTTCTAACATTTTCATTGCGATAGCCAGTAAGCCAGACTTTATACTCCCCGAACGTAACAGTGATTTTAAATAATATGCAAATTCGCGATTTCCATAGGTTATTACCATCATGCTTATTTTATTCCAAGCGTTCATAGACTACTTTACATCAAATGGAATGTATGTTTGCTTGCCTCCTGACGTTGATTAAAAAGTCTCTATCTATATTATCCTTGCATACCTCACTCGCTTCTTTAACATTCATAGCTCTTCTCATGCATGCTCGCCGGTTGCTAGGACTCCTGGCATCACTTGATAAAACACGATATATTTGGCCATGACAGTAAATCTTGGCGTTCCTCGGCTCCTACATCCTTCTACTTTCGCGTTGTATTTCGTGATTATTAAAAAAAAACAAATACTTGTCTAGTTTAAGAGTATTCTACACGGGCCTCATCTACCAAGGAACAAGACTGCAAGCGTTGGCTATTGTACTGCCTTCGAACACCACTAAGCAAGCGTTCGACGACATAGGTTTCATAATCACTGACAGAAGCTATCGAGGACCCTGGCCCACAGTGCAGCTGTTCGACCAGACCAACAGAACAGATGACCACTTCTTCTGGTTCGCCAAATTGGACTTTACCACCTCCACCGGAGATTATAAAGTTGTAGGATATTCCTGTACCAAGGTATGGAACAAAATAACCAACGGAGAGCGATAACTACCTACCGTTAGGCAGGTACGCTTGTATGCAACTTTAGTTGCATAACAAGTAGATAACAATATAGGTATATTACATCAAAGGGGCCTTTACATGTTGGATCCACATACGCACGTCTGTGGGACATTGCCCGTAAGATTCTGGTAGTAGTGATAAATTGCCTGAAACAGATTCCTCCGAATCCTATTGAATTTATTTTTTAATTTTATCACTCAACATCATTACCATTCGGAAAGTATTGCGAAAAAGTTTTTATGTATGAGAGGCTGGCCAGTTACAATCTATTTTGAATTATGATTATTTATAAGTAAAAAATGAAACTGGAACGTACCTAGTAAGGAGCTACTTCCCGCGCTTTTGACGAGTGACATTGTTGTTTTACTTGAAATTTTTACAATTCAGTATAAAATTCGTTTTGTGTGACAATTTCGATAGTATATTGTAACATAAGTGCTAGTGAAATTATACAGTAATGAAAAAACTCAAATATGACACGTTTATGCACTTTTTGGAAGACGTGAATAAGTTCATCAAGAAAACCTTGTAAAAATCACTATCGTTTTACGGGTGGTGGTTTTAAATTGGGTTGATTGGGTCTAACCTTACCCTACCCTTCCCAAGTATTTTTTCAGCACAGTTCCTGAAGCTGGAACATAGAAATAAGATTTTCAAATGGTTCTAAACTGATGACTTGGCTGTATGGGCTAGATCCCTTTGCCTTTCCCCTCGGGGATAAAAAGAACCAAAAAAAAAAGTACCTAAGTTTCAAAATTTCCCTCATTTTGCGAGCTAATTTAAATTATCGTCTCGTTGAAAAATGGATTTACGCCGGTAACATTTTCTCGCTATGATTTCTTACGATTTTTAAGCAGCAGAGGAGGCATCGCGCGAGTGATACCATATATATCGCAAGGGTTAATAGGCTACGGTACCCGCTTTACATCGGGTGGGCCGTATCCTTGTATGCCACCAGAGGTAGTATAATGAAAAAAAAAGATTCTACATTTGCATCTTCGCGTGAGGTGGATAGTTTCACGCTGGGTGCCGCACAACTTCACCGTTGCTCAGAAGCAGGCCTGGGTGGAATGGTGCCGTGATATGATAAACAAATTTGAAGCAGGTTCGTCTCTGCGTATTTACGACATCATTACAGGTGATGAATCCTAGATTTATCGCTATGATTCAGAAACGAAGGGCCAGTCGACGGTTTGGGTCTTTCAAAACTAATCAACGCCTACCAAAGTGAAGCGGAGGGAAGATTTTGATCGTGAGCTTTTTCAATTTGACTGGCTACCTGGTGTCAATTCCTTTACAGAGCCAAAGAAGCATCAACGCCTAATGGTATGCTACCAAATGCTTGGCAGAAGATTTCTCTGTTGTGAACAACAAGCGACAAAACACAGGGCTCCGCGGACGCGGCGCGTTGTACGCCCACGCACACCGTGCTTAAAACGAGGGACTTTCTGGACAGCACACCGGTCAAACTCCTGGGTCACTCTCCTTACAGCGCTGACCTAGCACCGTGTGACTTCTTTTTATTCCCGGAAATAAAAAAATCAGCTCAAAGGGATACAATTTTCGTCACCGGAAGATGCGCTGTTAGCGTTCGAGCAGGCTGTAAATGAGGTGTCTGCGGCAGATTGGAAAATGTTTCGAAAACTGGTTCAGATGCATGAAACTTAGTTGGTTGGTTGGCTGGTGGCGAGTACTTTGTAAAGATTTAATAAAAAAATATTTACTTACAGAACACTTGTTTTTTTTTATTTTCGCAAAACTTTCTGAGTGTGTCACGCATTTATACTATTGCACTGACGAAAGTTTATTGACGTCTTAAAAACCCTATACTGGAAACTTTTTTCGGAATTTGTTCGCTACATACCATTTCTATTAGCCAAATCCCTTACTAGAGTAGGCAGAGAGAACAGAGTGCCACAAGAGACGGACTCGCTTTTTAACATTCATAGCTATTTTCATTCACGCTCGCCGGTTCCTATGGCTATTTGCTATTTATGCTGGTAAATTAAAAAAAGGAAAATTAAAGCTGTGGGAATTTAATAAGATAAAGCTTTATTTAAAAATGTAAGTCTAAATAAAAAATATTTATCTAACTTACTTTGAATTTGGACAAAATCCAAATTCAAAAAATCTGACTTATTTTAACTATCATTTACAGAATTTATACAGAGTAAAATCAGCAGACCGGATCTACACATTAACTGAACTGCCCGTGACAGTAGGCATTGACATCTGCCACCAGATCATGACAACCTTCGGGCACATCCGTGGATTCTTTGTACCATGCTATCACTCCTGTTCAGTGGACCAATTTATAAAAAAGGACAAAGAGTGTAACAAATACCACGGAGTGGAAGGAGGTGCGCTTATTCACACAAGAACAAAAAAACTATTAGGTTTGGCAACTTGGGGCTCGGTTATAACAGACGAAGAGTCACCAGTTGGGTTTTCTGTGCCTAATTCTGTAAATTTTTTTCAAGATTTTACATGTGCTAAACGAATTAGAGATGATAATACAGACCATATAGTCAAGGGTTACTACCAGCGCCTCTGTAAAAACAAGACTACTTAAATTACGATGGGTACAGATTACCAGACTGTGTACGAAAATGTCAACCAGTTTATGTACAAAAATTGCGATCATTCACCCGTCTACGTACAAAGAGTCATTTAGACAATGCCAGTTTTTTGCCTGTTTTATACAATTAAATTATAGCAAGAATAACTAGCATGTTTCATGTTAAAAGTTTCTTAGTCTAAACAGAACATTACAATAAATACTTAAGCAATTGTATTCAACTGTATTCTCTCTTCATTTGCAAATATGTACCAGGGAAGGCAAATTTTAGCCTAATAATACAGAAATTAACTAAAATAGCAGGTAACCAGCAGGTAAACTTTCTGTGCACAAAAAAGTTGATTATTTAAGTTAAGTAACTTATAGTTGTGTATAAAATAGTGAAATAGGTGGGACACATTAATTTTCTTGTGATTTATTTTGTAAATGGGTCAAAAAATAATTTAGAATATATATAAATAATCGAAATTATTATTACTATTATTCTTGAAATAGATAAAAATATACAATTCATTAAATAAACTTATTTTCATATAAGTATAAACACATGAGTAGAAAGTAGGATGCAGCAATGCCAAAGAAGGCCAAGACTACCATGGCCAAATTGGTTGTGTTTGTTTGTGTTGTGTGTCAAGAGACCAAGAAACCATGTGCGTGAGAAGAATGAATGTTAAAGAAGCAAGTGAGGTGCGTAAGGACCAAGTGATGTGGTGCTCGGTTCATTCTTCCGTCAGGGATTTGGCGTAATGATATAGTATAGAAATAACATATTTCTATCGTTTTTAAAATTAGACTAGGTACAATCACAATAAAACATGATAAAACACTAGCTATGTCACAAAAAGGTCAACAATTGGAAGGAAGCAAGAAAAAATGCTTAACAAAAAAGAATTTTAATTGTATTGCCATTATATTAATTAAGATAAAAATCATACACTTAAACTAAGACTTGTCTACATCAAAATTAAACTTAAATTCTGAAGCGGAAAATGCAAATTTAAAGTTCTTTGATTTATCTTCATTACATTTTGCATTATTAGCAACACAGGTATTATTAGTATTGGAGTTACTACAAGTTGGCAAGTTGCTATTTTCACATGTGACATTTATGTCTGATTTAAGAACAGGGTTGCCATTATCAATTTGTTCCGAATTCAAATTAAAATTGAATTTGAATGAACTGTCGCCTGTTGTTAAAAATGCAGATTTTCTTAAAAATGTTGCTTTTGGTTTATCTGGTGCTTCTGAGATCTTCATTTTGCTAGCCACTGAAATGATTTAATACATTTTATGTGGAATGACACAACCACTAAAGTAATTTTAATTTTCTCACAATATATATAGTATACAAGGACTTCTGAGATTATTTCCCCTCAACTTTGAAATCTAAATATATTCAAAATATTTCTTATTTTAAAAGTCATTGTATGACGGAAAGTTATGTATAACACAAATTTTAATGAACTAAAACTTAATTACAGAGGTGAAGTAATACTGAATACAAACTATCTATTTGTGACATTCTTCTGGTCATTTCTCCCGCACGGTGGAAGTATACATACTCTTTGCTAGTTTTTTCTCTTCGGCGGCCATCTTTGCTCTATAATCTCCAAAGTGTGTTCGCATCAATTGTCTTTTTCTAATAATTGGTTGATTATTATTTTTTAAGACTGTAAGTACTTTCCATGCTTCTTGCACTGCAACAAAAAGTATTGTTACATACACTTATGAAATAGATAACACTAACTTGACTCAAATTTGTAATAGATAGTTGAAACAGCTGTTTAGCTAAATATAGGTTCTCTGGCTATCGTCTAAGCTGGATAGCTTGCAGATTGCTGAAAATTACACTTGCCTTAACCCATTGCGTGCCGAGCGGTTTGATTGAACCTTGTGCATTACGGCAACAAGTATATAACGGCATTTAACAGGGTAATCTGAATGTTGTGAAAGTGAGATACATATGATGTGATGGTTCAATTTGGGGGTTTCTCAAACTATGGAAAAAAAAATATCACCCATGTGAAATCTACTTTCAGAATCAGATTTTTAATACTAAGTAGACCAATATTTTGAACTACCTAGAAAAACCAAAAGCGGTCAAATGACTTATTATGATTTTTAATGTTTTATTTATCTGTTATGTTAATTTAGTTTTTTTTTATCATTGTGGAAATAAAATTACATATGAAAGTGATGAATTAATTTATTATTCTGTAAAATAATTTTTGAATATAAAAATAAAAAAGCATCAGTTGACATTTGAATACCTTGTTGGCATGACAAGAACCACACAAAGATTTTTTCAAGTGTTGCAGTGTTTATTGGTTTTATTTCTACACTTTTGCATGAACCAATTTATTCTCTTTGTAATAGATTGATGATAGCTTCCAGCTCAGACGGTATGTTGTTACTGTGTTGTGAGGTGGTTGGTGTTAGTTTCAGTACATTTCTGAATATGCCGCAACAGGGAGTCATCAATAATAAGTTTCCAGGCTGATAAAAGGCTGCCTTTGAAACACCTTTTTGAAAAACTTTTCAGGACTCCAAAGTTCTCCGCTAGAAGATACCACAACATTAGTGTAGTGTTGTGCTTGCACCCGGCTGAGCATCAACCACTAGACATTGACCTTTTGTGACACATTAGTTTTACAAATTTATAGATACAACATTTGAGACTATGACGAATGTGTACACTTGGAACAGTTTACATTCTGGAGAATTATTTTGAATATGGATGATTTCATTTTGCAAACAATTTGAACATCATCCCTGTGTTGCACCTGCATCCCAAATATTATACATTAACTGCACTTTTAAATGCAAAATCACAAGGATAGCAATGATGACAGAAGAATGTGTCTAAAGCGTCTACATATATAAATTTCACAATTGTACATTTGATAGAGTCGTGCGAAAGAATCTCTGGAACATTTTGCCCGGATATGGGGTTGACGGTGACCTACTCCGTGCTGTGCAATCCACTTATGAGGATTGTACAGCATGTGTGCGGGTGGACGGCAGCTTGTCGCCCTGGTTTGATGTCAATATTGGTGTCAGACAGGGATGCGTGCTGTCGGCTCGGCTGTTCATCCTGTATCTGGACAGTTGTCTTCAGAGAATAAGAAATATGAATGTGGGAATGCGAATGGGTGACTCAGTAGTCAACTGCCTGCTTTATGCAGACGATGCGGCATTAATAGCAGAATCACCATCCGAACTGCAAACACTAGTTACAACAATGAAAGATGATTGTATGAAGAAAGGCTTACAATTGAATGCGAAGAAAACCAAGATAATGGTATTTGAAAGAGAGACAACCAGAACGAACGCTAGGATTATGGTTGATGATGTAGTGTTGGAGCAAGTGAATGAGATTGTATATCTTGGAAGTGCTTTTAGCAGCAATGGAAGGTACACCGCTGATGTGGAGAGACGAGTGAGTGCCGGGAATAGGGTGAATGGAGCGTTGGGTAAACTTCTAGGCAGCCGAAATCTAAGCCAGAAGGCACAGCTCGCTGTACACAACGCGGTGCTAATTCCAACGCTAACTTATGGAAGTGAGAGCTGGGTATGGCAGAGAGAGCATGAAAGTAGAATAAATGCGGTCGAGATGCGAGCATTGCGCAAAATTTGTGGCATAACGCTTGCTGACCGCGTTCGTAATGAAGACGTGAGAGAAAGAGTTGGTCTAAAAGAGAGTGTCGGTGTGAAGATAAGAAAGGGCATGCTCCGTTGGTTCGGACATGTAGAAAGAATGCGGGACGAAAGAATGACGAAACAGATATACAATGCAAAAGTGGAAGGATGTAGGAGCCGAGGAAGGCCGGGACTAACCTACCATGACCAAATTGGTCGTGTTTTATCAGAAGGTGATGTCAGAAGCCCCAGGAACCGGCGAGCGTGCATGAAAAGAGCTATGAATGTCACAGAAGCGAGTGAAGTATGCAAGGACCGTGTCTTATGGCGCTCGGTTCTCTCTGCCTACCCCGCAAGGGACTTGGCGTGAAGATATACATACATATACATACAATTGTACATAGAGACGCTTTATACACATATTCTTATTGGATTAATAGTAGGTAAATAAACTTCAAGCGTGCAGCACCTGTCTAGAGGTTTCATCAATATGAGCACTTATATGTATCAATTTTGATATGCACTTGATAATATGTACCTAAAGAAAACATTGTAATGTTACCATGTAGTTTTGTTCTCTGTGCATGCCCTGTGGAATTATATTCCACAGGGCATGCAGATGTATGGTCAAACAAATGTCAAATATAAATAAGTGTACAGTGAAAATCATTAATATGACGACATAATAATGGAAAATAAAACGGCCATTTGTTAAGCTTGATCTGGAGCACATAGTACTGTTAGCAAAAAATATATTGTTCGATTAATAACGATAAATGTTAGGGTAGGCTCCTAACCTATATATTTACATTATATTAATTTTAAACGCAGATGTATCTAAACAGTAAAAATATACTTACACTGTTTGTCATTTCCTTTTTTTTCTGCTAAAGTACGTTCTAACTGTTGAATACACCAGCAAAGTTCCAGTTGAAACTGTCGCATAGAATCATCGGGATCTGCGGTATCGCCCTTTTCTTTCTCTACTTTACACGGTTTTTGTATGGAGCTTGACTTGCCCTTGGCATGTAGTTTAGTCGCTTTCGGCATTTCTTCAGTAATTTATTAGATTTACAAATTAATTCGGCACCACGTTATGTTTTGAAAACAGGCAAAGACGTAAGATGACATAATACAAACGGCTACCACCGCCGCGCTGCTGTTAGCACAGATAATTGAGATAATAATTATGACCATAGAGTATATTACTAAATAAAAATTCAAAACGTAGGTACCGGATAAGAAAGTATTTTGAATATGAGAATACGATTCGAGTAAAAGCGTGCTTTTATTATGAAGAAGGTGGTGGATCGTGGTCGTCGGTGGCGCATATGTATGTCCATAGAGTAGTGTATGACTGATATTTTAAACTTATACACTAAACTAAATTGCTTTTCACGAAAGAAGTCCCACAGACGAGGCGCTGTCAACATTACATTGTTTTATTTCCCCAAAAAATAAATTGATATTATTTTTCGAATAGGTAGATTTAATTTTATAATAGAACGGATTACATATTGACGAACCAATTGGTAATATTTGATGCGGTTTTCGGGTACAGCTTAATGTTAATGTCAATAAATCGGTCCATTTCTTCGTCTATCAGACCATCTTTTTTAAAATATTCATCTTCCACATGTTCCACGTGTGTACATTGTACGCTCCAATCTTCTGGGGTTACGCTGGCAAACGCGTCTTTCGTCAATTTTACAATTTGTTTCGAATCTTGGGCGACATTCTTTTCTGCCACGCGTCTTTTCACGAGACTCCATATTTTTTCTATTGCGTACAAGTCGCAATGATATGGTGGCAGTTTAACCATTTCGTGGTTGTGCCATTTTAAAAGCTCATCGACAGCGTAAGTCGGTGATCCTCTATTTTCTTTAATTAGACCAAACAGTACTGGTTTTGTCCAGCTTTCGGGGCTTTGTTTATTTGGGTACAGTGATTTGGGGCATTATCCATAACCACAAGAGACCTCTCTGGCAGAAAAAAAATCGTAGAATTCATGACGTCATGATAATCAGAGGACTTTGACTGCGATTTGAAAATTAATAATCCATTATTTATGAAACCGTCTTTAGAACCACCATGAGCAATTATCCACCTACTTCCAGCTGAATCGGAAACTAAAACTCCTGGCTCTTCATCACTTTGCCAACAACTTTTTGTATGGTAGGTGTTGTGAATGTATGTTTCATCCAGGAATACCATAGGTCTTTTATCAACTGTTCTGTTTTTGCGCATTCTCTCGATGTATTTATCACGCCACGCAGTTATGTCATAGCGCTCCATAAGTATGTTTCTCTTGAATTGACATCGTTTGTATCTAAAACCAATTCGATGCAAGATTCTATGCAGTGTTGTAATGCTGCCTTGAAAATCAATATCCTGTTTTAACACTGCCCGCAACTTGTTTAGTATAGTCTGTTCTTTCTTAAAAGTATAAAGATCTTGAATTTTATGACGGATGGTACAAAGATCAAAATCGTCTAAATTTTTTTTTTGCATGTGGTCGACTTTTCCCAGGTGTAACAATTTTCTTAGCCGAATTTGAAGCTATTGTTCCTTCTTGAGTAACTCTTGACACAGTTTTCTCAGAAACACCTGCAAAATATTTTTAATATTATAGCTATTGAACAATGTAGTCTCATCTCATTTTAGAAAAGAAATGTAAAAATGAAAAATTTAATATTAATTTAATTTTATAAAATATAATAAAATTTTGTATTTAATGGTTTTTAAGTTAACATAATAAAGTGAAATTTTACACTAGCGCTGTAGCTAAATTATAATTCCCAAGCAAAATGGTAAATATCACTTAACTAGCAACCCCAAATCTGTACCTGTCATGGCGGCAACTCTCTTCCGAACATTGTTCAATGGTATCAAAACATCTCAATTCCGCTTTTCGTGTTCACAAAATTCCTTCACTTTAAGTATCATTTCCCGGGCAGCACTTTTTACAACTTTAGGCATTGTAAATAACACTTTAACTACGTCAAATCAACAATAATTTCACCAGCATCCGAACACAGTAACAACATCTGACAATGACATATTATATAATATTAAGCATTTATATCTATATCTGCTGCTAGATTTAATGCAAAGACATTAAGCTTAAGCTGTACCCTGAAAACCGCATCAAATATGTTCGAAAGTTTTGGTTTTTCTACAGCACTAATTCAAAGATTTAAAATTTAAATTACCAATTGGTTCGTCAATATGTAATCCGTTCTATCATATAATCAATCTACCTATTCGAAAAAAAATACCATTTATTTTTTAGGGAAATATAACAATGTAATGTTGGCAACACACTGTCTGGCGACGACAGCGCTGCATCTGTGGGACTTCTTTCCTGAAAAGCACTTTACGTGCTTGAACGATGTGTTATGATTATGAATGACATGAAACTATCAAATGAACACCGCGTGGGTAATTGTTATATGTAGCAGTCGCTATTACACAAAGGGATCTTCTAACTATAAGTATCGAAGTTTCACTGGCTCACCACTACACGCAGCTCCGAGGCAGCTTTAGCGCACGTTTTATGTGCACGGCGTCTAACGCCCGAATGCCCAATAGATCTCCAGCGCCTCTACTGGTTCAAGTGAGACAATGTATTATATCATATCTATTGTATAGATACAAACACTACATCCCTTTCTTTTTAATAAATTGTATTATACCTTTCCACTCACGGGTATTAATCCCGGTCATTTGATAGGCGAGCGCGGGGATAAGGATCCAAGGCATAGAGGCCTCTTCGAAAAGACTGTATGTAATGTTGTACACCGTTGTACCTGCTCCAAGGGATATCAATGGGACAATATACAATATATAAATAAACAGGTTACGGCAAGTATTGGGACTATTGGAAATATGTCGGAAGAAAGTGGGCTATTAAATTGAGACTTAATTATTTCCGAACTTGTTATAATTCTAGTAACCTTGATCTCTTTATAGCGGCTTTAATAGTCAATAATTACTAAGATACAGTCCTTATTCGGCAATGGACCCAAAAGGTCCATCGCAATATCAACCCAAGGTTCGGATGGAACCACTCGACGTTATCTATTCTGGGCCACCAAACTTTAGAACGAAGCCGACTCTTCATGGCACCAATTCCCGGGTAGCCCACATGTGCTGCTAGTAAAACCTGCTTCCTGAGATTCCGAGGGATAACGATTCCGAGGGATAACGATTCTGTTTCCTCTCAGAGGTATTATTCTCATAGAAACACAATTCATTCGAAAATATTTTATGTTTCACAGACTCCTCCCATTGTTGACCATAAATTCACTTGTGATCCGTGATTAGCTCAAATTAATTAGGTACCAAAAAGAAATGTATTAAAATGTTCGATAGCCCACACCCATATTTTCTTTCACATTGACTGAGTATCCGATACCCATATGCAATAATCCTTAGTCCTTTGCTATCAATCTGCACTAAGACTGCTCCCAGTCCTACAGGACTTGCGTCTGCTATTACTTGCGTCTTATCTTTGGCGTCATAATATCCCAGTGTTCCTGTTATATATAGCATCTCTTTTAACTTTTCAAATGCTTTATTTTGATCGCCTCTCTAGTATTCTTCTATGTTTGCTTTCCTTCCTAGTTTTTGCCGTAGTATTTGTTTCAGAGGCTCTGTCGGGATCCATTTATTGATGTAGTTTACTAAACCTAAAAAGCTTTGTAATTCTTCTATTGTTTTTGGTACTCTAAATTCAAATATACTCTTCATGTATTTAGGGAGCGGTTTTATTCCTTCTAGTTTTAGTTCATGTCCTATAAAATGTATTGTCTGTACTTTGGAAATACATTTCTCTTGATTTAACAAAACAATGTTTTGCTTCAATACCTCCATTACTTTGGAAACTTGCATGTCATGTTCCATCTCGTTGCTTCCCCAGATTTAATGTCATCGATAAAATTTGTAGTTCCTTCACAATTTATTAGTATTTTCTCCATAATTTTTTGAAAGAGTTCTGGAGCACATGTGATTCCAAACATAAGCCTGTTTATAAATTATATCTGTAAAGGACATTAGATGTAATAAATGTGGTCAAATATCGTGAATTTGGGTGTAGTTCTACTTGATGAAATGCATTTTTTATGTCCGGTTTTGAAAACTATTGTGCCTTCTTTTTTTTGGTAATAAGTTCTCCATACAGGGTAATGTGTGGTTTTCTCTTAAAATAGCTGCATTAATACGTCGCTTATCAATGCATAAACGTACATCACCATTATCCTTAAGAATTGGAACCAAAGAAGAAACCCATATTGAATGTCCATGAACCTCTTCAATTATCTCTAAATTTAATAATTCTTTGATTTTGTCATTTATCTTTTCTTCTAGTAGTATTGGTATTCTCCGGCAAGCTTGTGTTTGTTATAACTGGTTTTACTAAAGGATCAATAGGAATTTTAATTAAAGAATCTTTAAATTTAGAAAAACGTTCCTTTGTTTTTTGTTCAACTTGATTTACATCCATGCCTAACTTTAGAACACCCAATTGCAATGCAGTGTCTTTACCAAGTAATTTTTCGTGATCCATCTCCAATGACCTAAATAGTGGCCTGTTCTATTTTTCCGTTTGCTTTTAATACTGCTTCAAAAGAACCTTTGATTTGTAAAGGAGTCTTACTTCCATTTGCTAGTAATATTTTATTTGGCTCTTTCATTTGTTTGTTACAGATTACACTGTTTGTCTTTAAATATTCCCAGGTTTTATAAAATGTTAGATTTAATTTGCATCCTGAATCAATCAACATTTCCAAAACTCCTCCTGTCTCGCATTTGATTGTTGCGTCATCGTTCAAATTAAATATGTATTGTCCTTCATTTTCTAGAGAATTTACTGTTGTTTCATTCCTTTGTCGCTTGTTATAGCTTTTATCTCGATTTTGTGCGAGTTTATGTTTTTGTTGAAATAATTTAGTTTTGCAACATTTTTGATGACCTAATTTCCCGGAGCCGTAACATTTCCTATCCTTCGCCGGGCAAGGAAAAGCTTGAGAATATGTACAGAACTTCCACATCTCGTACATTTTGCCATCTTTTTCTTTTCTTCTTGATTAGGCCCTTTTTCTTGTTCAGGCCATCTTAAACACGGAATAGAAAAAACAAGTTGTTTGTTGTTTTTTCTATTCCGTGATCTTAAATTATTCTTATTTCTACCTTTTTATCATATTAACTTCATTTGTCTTATTTTTGTTCATATCGATGAAGCTGGTAGTTTACAATTACTAAGGTATTGGCTACAGTAATTACTTTGTCTAATGTAATTTCGTCATCCATTGTTAAATTTTTTTTCTTAACCCTGGAGACAAAGATTTTTCCAGTATTTGGTCAATTATGTGGTCATCAGGTTTTTCAAACTTACATTTCGCTGCCTGATCATTTAGTTTAACAATAAGATAGAAAATATGCCGCTCAAAGGTTTTGTTTTATTATTTTATTTTCAATTGAAAGAAAATCTAATCTAGAATTATTTCAATTTATATAGGTACTTCATAGACGTTATAAAAAAGTCAGACGGAATCTCGCTAAGAAACAACTGAAGCACCACAATGGCGGCATGTAACTATTTGTAAGTGTCAAGTGGGTTGCCAGATGGAAGAAAATTTCCCTAAATAAAAAATAATTGATGAAAATAAATTAAACACATGAAATATAATATTACATATACCTTTTATTATGTAGGACAATCAGATGCATACTTATATGAAATAAAAAATACCCAAACAAATACACCAATTTTAATGACCAGACCAGGCTCTGGCGAAAGAGAGGTAGGGCACGTTAGCCTGACTAGCGAAGTACCTCCACCTGACAGAAGACGGCAGCCACTCCTCACACTCCTCAAAATGTATACTGCATATTACACTGGGTCTAGATGGAATCCAGCCACTTTCTTTTCTGGACTCTTTTATGATTTGTACCTATCATTCTTCCATGCATCGTTTGGCGATGGAAATCTAAAAAATATTAAAGGTATGAATAATAGTTGTTCAGTAAAAGAATCATAGGATGTAAGTTTATGTCTATTTAAACAAAATTAGGTATCTGAATTAAGTAAGAATTGCAAGTGAACAAAAGAAAAATGATCTCCCACATTTACGCTAATTTGGAAATGTGAGTTATGGCAATACCGGTCGATTTATTGTTTTCAAAAATTAATTTAAGTGAAAACGTTTAGTTAATCAGAAAAATTACTCGCTTACTTATGAAAAGTAATCCCTTGGCTTTTTTTAATTGTACCACTATGGTTCCGAGTAGTTCCGACTGCTCTTCACTACGTACGACGGCATTATTATTTTTTTTTCGACAAGGTTATCACGCGGCGAGGTGTCGATGCGTAATGGCGGGCGGTAGACTTACTATGGTGTGAATGTGTGCGTGTCGGCTCGTATGTATAGCGACTGACTTACTATGGAGGTGCTTCAGTGTTTAGTTCGGGAGACAGTGTCTGCTTTTTTTGTTACGTCTATAAGGTACTTTCATCCAATTTAATGGATATGAAAAATAAATCTTTCTTTTTAAATTTAATGAAAATCTATAATTATTTAATTTAGTGTAGGACCATATTTCCAATTTAATGGAAATACGAGGCTAATATTAATAAAAAATCCAGTGGCGTAGCGTGCCTTGTCGGGGCTCCGTATAAAAATTTTTTTGGAGGCCCTTATATGGAGGTAAAGATTTTTCACAAAAGAAAAAAAATATTGTGAGAAGAAATATTTATTTATCACATAATTTACCCATTTTACAAATAAAAATCGAATTTTAAATATTCACTTGCCTTGCCTTTTTTTCGGCAAACTGATTTATTAAATCATTTATGGCTGATGATGATTTTAGTTTTTCTAAAGTTTCTGCCTCTATGGACAATAGTGAGATGTCTGACAGCCGTTCTTGTCCCATCGAAGTTCTTAAGTAATTTTTTATTAGTTTTAATTTTGAAAAACTTCTTTCTGCCGTTGCGGTTGTAACTGGAAGGGTCAAGAATAAAAAGCATGCTGTGATTACCTCGGGAAAACTGGATGCAAGACTATTGAATTTTACTAGCAATAATTCAATGAGTTCTTTAATGGAATAATTTTTTTTAATTTCAGAATTTAAGCATGTTTTTAGAGCCTTTAATTGGTCACAAAGATTAAGTGAGATGTCATTACTGTATTTAGCAGACAGTTTTCCGGAAGCGTTTAATATCTCTTGGCTTGAAGAAGATAGGAGTTTCTCCGGTTGTAATATTTCGAATATACTACTCAGGTTGCAAAGGCTCTGAAATCTTTCTTTAGTTTGAGAAATTAATATATCTAAACAGCAATAGTATACATTGACTTTGAAATAGGATTCCGGGTCGGAAATTCTCTCATCTTGTGATAACTCATCAAAAAAACGCTTCGTTATCTTTCGCCTACTGTTTTTAAAAACAGTTGTTACCCCCCACTCTTTTGCTAAATCTTTGGATTCATTTAGCAAACTATTAAATGAATTCTGATTTCTTAATTGGCACAGTCTATTTAAAAGATTACTTAATAAAATACTAGATTTCTGTAAGTCATTATTTTCATGCTGTAGAGCTTTAGAAACAGGATTAATAATTTCAAATAGTGAACAAAAAAATGTAACGAGCACTAAGAAATCAAAACTCTCTAAAATGTTAATTATACTTTTACATTCTTCACGTTCATCTTTTTTATTTGAAATTAAATTTAGTTGGTACAAAGTTTTCATGATTAGTAAAAAAATTTTCTTTACTGCTAATAAAGCGTCGTTCCTAGAAGACCATCTGGTAGGACATACCTTTTTAAGGGTAATCAAATATTTTTCAGATGAATCGTCACTTAGCATAGCCCAGCGTTTTATACTATTGCCAAAAAAAGTATATATTTTTTCTAAATTATCGAAAAAAGTCGATACTTCACGAACATGTCTCGCAGCATCGTTTAAAACCAAGTTTAAAGCGTGCGCAGCACAATGAACATAATCGGCATTTGGAGCATGCTCTTTTATTAGGGTTTGTAATCCTCCATACACACCCGACATAACATTTGCTCCATCGTGTCCCTGTCCTCTACATTTAGTCAAATCAATTCCATATTCTTTAGTCAAATTTAAAATGACAGTTTTCAGACCTGCAGCACTGCAATCGGTTACTGCTATGAATCCTAAAAAGGACTCACAGATTTTTATTTCTTTAGGCACATTATCATCATTTTCTGTAACCGAGATATATCGAAAAACTACAGATAGTTGGTCAATTTTTGATAAGTCTTGTGTTGTATCCAGAATTATTGTCAGAAATGGAGCTTTTTTAATTTCTGAGATAATACTGTTCCTAACGTTAGTACCAAGCAAACTAATAATTTCGTTTTGAATCGTAGGGCTTAAATATTTTATTTCACCTTTCGGTTTTAGAAGAAGTTCTTTTAAAGTTGCATCATAGTTAGATAGCAGACGTGAAATTGCCATAAAATTGCCAGAATCAGAATCATGCCCCCTCAAAGGTAGATTACAAGATACTAAAGTAATTATAACATTAATTACAGCGACGTATCAATAGGTAGACACGTTATACACTAACATTATAGTATTTTAAAATGGCGCAAGTAGTGCTATATCTATGTACAGGTATTTATTATCACACTTTGCTACAAAGAGACAAATGATAGGACATACCTGTCATTAGAAAGAGATGAATATATATCTTAAGACAATTTATGCTTTGTGGCGAAGTACGTATAACCGCGACGCGAGAGCGCGAAGTGTATGCGAGACCAACTGAATGCGAGTTGGGTAATTGCCTTACTTTTGTATTGCCATTCTAGAGCGTGTACGACGTATCTATAACTATAAAAACATCTTAGATTAATTATACGATGCAGTACATCTCTCCAGAATGTAATTTTACTATCGATTTCACTTTTCAATAGAGTATCGATGGTATTTCCTTGCAACCAATTATTATAAGAGAGTGAGGCACTAATATGCTGCTGTGACTTTTCATGGTCAAGAATAGTTTGTGTGAAATTGCTTCTAACCGAAACACCGTTAACCCAAGCAGAGGAGTACGATTTGTTTTGACGATCTGCTAATAACCAACAGAAGTGACAGTACGGTTTGTTTAAAACGTTAGAATAACATAACCATGGTCTTATAATTTTTATGCCTGCCTGATTGAAATATGAATAATAATAAGCCGAAAAAGGTCGGTTATTTTCTGAAACTTTTGGAAATGGTCCTTGTGGTTTAAATGGACCCAATTTAAAAATTATTTTTCGTTCGCATTCAGTTAAATTGTCACCAAAATTTCCTCTATCTGATGAAATTATATTACAATCTGCATTATCTGCAGATATATCAGAATCGTTGACTTGGGGTTCCTCGATTTCTGGATGGACATCCGATAAAGTATGTGCTTGGCTTTCTTCTATTTCCGGATGGATATGTGACGAAGAACATGCTTCAGAAGAATCTAAAAATAAACGAGTAATTGTTAAAAAATAAATACGAATGCTTTGATACTAAACTAAAAAGAGTTATATATAAATAAATAACGTTACTAAGGGTCACAGTTAGAGAGTGTTCAGTTCAGACGCACACAGACTCTACGCGGATTGTGCTCGTACCTATTAGTATATACAAAATCACCTGCAGCCCGTCCGTGCATTACTATACACCTGCGTGCTATTTAAACGCAGCGCGTAGTGTAGTGGCCATACAAAACGAGAACCCGAAAGCGAGTCTGCACATCTGAAGTTCTCAACACGCAATTAACGATACGATACGGACTGATAGACAAACAACAAAACAAATCGATCCTATAGATAAGTTAGAATTTTGTTTTTTTTTTAATCAAGGCACGGAACCCTAAAAACAGTATAATTGTGAAAATCGAGGGGGGAGACAACTTTTTGTGACGGACAGATGGACAGACCGAAATTAAAAGATTTCCTTGTTTATCACTACGGGCCCCTAATAAATGGGTTGGGTAGTAGTGTAGTACTTACCTTTCCAATCTAAATCACTCACAGTATCTTGTCTCTGAAAAAATGAAGAAATTTTGGGCACTTTTTTTATAACCTCGTCCCTTTTCTGTTTAATTTTTCTTTTCTCAGCGCCGCTGGGATAATCTCTTTTCCTTACACTCATTTCTTTTACAAATCGCTACTAATACTGCTAAACCAGAAGAACAATATTGTTTGTACTGAATTACAATGTAATGCACATTTATATAAAGCGCGTAAATAAACAGTGCACTGCACTCCGTGGTTTAACATACAATGCAAAGTACAACAACGTACACGTACATCGCGATATCGATGAAGGATTCCCGGGGATTCCCCGCTGAGTTGAAGATGAAGTAAGTAAAACGGGGAAGTCCCGCAGCCCGCCATAACGATGTAGTGTTGCCAACTTTTGAACGCACGCTTAAGGCGGGAAAAAAAGGAATTGCTTTATAGAATTTTGTCATTTGTAAAATAAAATAAATTAGAAAGTTTTTATTCTTTTTCCTTACACACTTTGGGGGCCCCCGTGGCCCGGGGGCCCCGTATAATTGATACGGCAAATACGGCGGTAGCTACGCCCCTGAAAAAATCTAGAGTTATTTAAAATTATTGTACACTAGCTGCTGCCCGCAGCTCCGCCCGCGTGGAGTCAAATAACGTAGCCTATGTGTTAATCCAGATCATAATCTATCTACGTGCCAAATTTCATTCAAATCCGTTCAGCTGTTTAAGCGTGAAAGAGCAACAAACATCCATCCATACATACAAACTTTCGCATTTATAATATTAGTAGGATATTCGAATATAGTGGAAAGAAATCAGAACTACCGTAATTTTAATGACAATGAATTCACTAGTTGTTATTTTTTTCTTAATTATGTAAACTAATATCTCAGAGGAAGTATATACCCAGAGTTGACAAATGCGTACACCCGTAAGGGACGGCAATAAAAGTACATTCAATAACAAGGTTACCAGACTGTGGAAAATTTACCCCACTACATAATGCGTTTCGCAATTTGAAATTTACAATGTACCCAGATAACTGTTTACCATAAGAAACTTGCATAGAATGTGTATTGTGTGCTATAATAATATACTCATAATATGATATTAGCAATGTAAAAAATCGAATAAGTCGATACAGCCATTTCTACACACAAAGTAATAAAAGTTAATATTTACATACGTATGAAAACTACAGTATCTGAATAGATCAACATACATATTTGCACTTTAATATTATTAGAATAGTATTTTTTTACCCAAATCGAGTTACTGTATATCTATTAAATAATAGTAAGCCTGAGTTACTTTCAGTAAGATCTGTGAAATCATTGGAATAAGGATAGGAGATTGGTCAAACCTAGCAGAGTTATATAAATTAAACAATATATTTTTCTATTTTATGTGGTGTCGTTACACACCAACAGCTCGCCACAAGCTGCCCTGCAGGCCCTTATTATTATTATTATTTGAAATCAGTTAACCACAGAATATTTTGATATTAGCGCATAGCGAACCGAATGAACCTGCCTTTTGGGGATATTACGAATAGGGAATACCTGTCGTTAGAAAGAGATGAATATACATCTTTAGTTACGTATTGATTGCTGCTGAGCGCTCATTGGCGCGAGCACTGATTTACCGATATGGAGGAGACTGGGGAAAAAGCTCTGGATTTAATTAGTGTTTAAAATAATAAAACCATATATGTACAAAACATCTACTTTCGTAATGTAAATTGTGAACAACGTAATTATAAAATAATATCGATTCAGTCTGTGAGTGAATAAAAAAAATACGTATTTAATAAAATATTATTCCCTCAAATAAACTTAACTTTCCTTTTTTGTCTTTTTTAATCAGTTTTCTAATCTAGATTATTTATATGCGCGAAATATATTTTAACTTCTCTATAATAGCGCGTATTAGGTGAAGCCTGTGATTATAAGTCGGATATTGCTCTAGGGAATGACAATTTAAGGAGGAAAATACATCATTGCGATATAGGAAAGACTTTAAATGACGACTCAAAATTTGAGGAGCTCGGTGGCTCAGTTGTGAATGACGCGACTTTGACACCAACGCTCGTGGATTCGATTCCCACACAAGGCAAACATTTGTGTGCATGAACATGTCTGTTTGTTTTGGTCTGGATGTTTTTAGAGAGGTAGGGCGCATCAAAGCAGCCCATCTGGGGAAGTACCTCCACCTCACAGAAAACCGCAGCCAAATAACAACTCCCTAGAGGGTTGTTCCTACGTATGAGTTTGGTCACCAGTAAGCTCCCAAGGAGTTGTTGTGTAAGCAGCAGAGGAGGCATCGCGCGGGTGACAATTAACCCTTCGAAACCCGTGTGGTCATATATGACCATATGACCGCGAAATGTATGGAAAAAGGTATATAACGGGTTCTGAAGGCTTAATATATCGCAAGCGTTAATAGGCTACGGTACCCGCTTCACATCAGGTGGGCCGTATGCTTATATGCCTCCCGACGTAGTATAAAAGAAAATATTTAACCATTTTTTTTCATCAAACCATGTAGGTAATCTAAAATGATAAGAAATAAATGGTAAGTAATATTCTATTCGCTTCATTCTTTTCTAGAACGTGTAGTATCTAATAATTGAAAATAAGGTAGGTAGGCGTATTACTTAATATAAAACAAAGTTAGGAATAAATTTAATTCACAATTCTGTGTTCATAACGTGATAGTTAAATTTTCCTCAACTTCCCCTAGCAACGGCTGCACCTAGACCCGATCTAATATTGCTAAAAACTAAATACATTTACCATGTTTTTAATAAAGAAAACTGTACTTACAAATGAAATGACACATTTTCCTTGTCTTTAACAGTTGCCGTGTAATTTGTGGCCCATCTAAAAACACGGGAAGGCATTTTTGCCAGAAATAACTTATTTACGCTTTGTAGCGAAGTACGTATAGACGTGACGCGAGAGCGTGCTCAACTGAATGCGAGGTGGGCAATTACCTTACTTTCGTATTGCCATTCTAGAGCGTGTACGACGTATCTATGGCTATAAAAACATCTTAGTGTATAAATAACTGAATTACAAACTACAGCAAATTGTTTCTAAAAATATATGGAAATATTTTCACAAATAAAATTACGTAATAACACCACTGTAAATGCAAATAATTGTGTATGTAATTTACGTAGTAGTTATTTGTGTTGGGAAAAGCCATATCTCTAGAACATAGTCACTTCTGAAATTAAAAACCGGCAATATCGAGGAGCAAAACAAGAATTTCATCCTCAGTTTTAAAGACAGCCTGCGCCTTTGCGACAGTAGCGACTTCCGACTATGACGTAACGTGGTTAATATTGAAACTTGAAACTGAATAACCTAAAAATCTTTGAAATTCATCACGAGAAAAAGTGTAGTATGCCGCTTGGAAAATTTGCAAAAATTACTCTTTCGTGGTAATTACTACAATAATAGCTAAAATTTGTCTGTTTGTTTTATCAAAATTTATATCGTGGTGAGCCTTGATATGTAATTTGTAATATTTTTTTATTTTGCCCTAAATAAAATGTTTTTTATGTGATTGAATCAATTTACATTTAATAGGAATTCATATGATCTCTTGTTCAGTTATAACACTACTAAATATATATTTTTTATACCTATGATATTGTAAACAATTGGTAATATGTACTAACAACCTTTTCTTTCTTGTTCTCTTAATCATTATTTTGAAAAAAAAATGTGGAGTGCTGACGAAAGGAAATATTAACGTTATTATATGTTGTTGATTACTTGAGCAGAGTATGCCTTGCATGCTTTTCTTCTTGCGACCAAACTAGCAATAATTATGTTATCATAATAATGGTTAATAAATTCATATAAATAAAAAACTGTCTTGATCCGGGAATAAACCAATTTAGTTGGGTTCCCCATCACATACATATTTACTTTATATTACACTAACACACTACAGTAAAGCCCCGTTCGCATTTTGATTAGTGTTATGTGTGAGTGTGGAGCATGTAGTGTTTCATGTCAAGTGCTAATGTTCAGTCTGTGTCCATTACTGATAAGTAGTTCTGTTTAGTAAAGCTTATGAGTTCCTAAGGAGTACCCGTGAGGCCAATCAACAATATGGATGAAGAAGTCCAGAGGGAACTGCACAAATGTGTTAAAGATATGTTAAAATTGTCTTGGATTGATCAAATCGAAGAAGAAATCGAAATTGAACCTCAAAAACTATGGCAACGAAAGTGGAGAGTGAGGAGATCAAGTCGTGGAGCTAGTTATTAACTACTACAAGAATTAGCAGTGGAAGATCCATTGGAATATTATTGTCCAGATGTGTTTAGTGAGGAGTGCGCTGTGAGTGAGGGATGAAGAGAAGGGGGCAGGGCACTCGCAAAAAAATAGAACTGGCTTCTAAACACTTGTCATGGTTGTTTGTTTAAATTTGTAGGATTATTTTCCACAAGTAAAGAAATTAAAGTGAGATGAGAAACAACCAACATGGGGTCTTTTTATTAACAAATTTAATTATACATACACTGTTAACTTCCAGACACAGTATCATGTATATAATTTGATGTATAATATATTAATGTTAGAAGTTCACAGTTTATAGGGGTGCTACATTGTTCATGGCTCCACCTACTTCTCGATCATATAAGCTGAAACACAGGAGATGTATACAGCACTTGCTGATTTGAAACTATGGTTTGCGCCATGGGCAACTCTTAGGGGCTTTGGCTTTCTTTGGTTTCTAGTTATTTATTTTGTGTGCACATACATACATATCCTACACATGTCTGCCATTTGAGTTTTTTTATACCACTAAGGTGACAAACATGTGTACGCTAAAGGCTAAGCGAAGGCTTTCTACAGAAATGATCCTATGAAGTAAGACCCTACAAAAAAGCATACAGCCTCGATGGCGTCGTTGAGGGTGTCATTCTAACCTAACACGCAGGTTAAGCAACGTTACCGCAGCCTGTCTATTGATGGGTTTATCTATCTCAAGTTTCTCAGTGTCTGTCGTCGTCAGTCGGAGGGCATGTTAAACCGTCGGTCCCAGCTGTTGTTGATAGATGATAGTTATAAGCTAAGTTAGTGGCCCTCGGTCGACTTGAAAACACTGGCCTCCATCAATTCGCATTTGAGCAGTGTGGTGGAGTTACTCTAAACTCCTTTGGTAGAAAGGAGACCCGTTTCCCTACAGTGGGATGAGTAAGGGTTGATGTGCTGGATGGGCATTTGTAACACCAGCGGTGTCATTCTTGTTTGCATACATTTCTCGCTTCTTCCACATTCATCAAGCTCTTCAAGCATACTCTTCGGTTTTGGATGTCCTCTGTTCACAATGTCTCAGTAATGCTTCTACAGTGTAGGTTGTATTGTTACCAGGGCAGTAATCACCGTAACAAGTCTATCTCTTTTTGTTGTCTCCAAAAACCACATAAATGCTCGCCGTTTGGAAAATATGAAAGCACGGGAGCGCATGCGCCGAGCCAACGAAGGAGAATACCCTGAAGTCTACCGCAAGTTCAGTTAATTCAACGAGGAAGTAAGTACTTACTAAGGCTGAACTTTATAAACAGTACTAAAGCATACATCTCTCTTGTTGTTGATCACTTTCATACATTATCACACCAAGTGTCATGTATAGCTGCCCCATTGAGGCTTTGAAGTTTGACCAATTGGTATAGACCTTGACATTGGGGAGAATTACATTTCCATCGCCCAATTATGAGCTTGATTGGAGAATTCAGAAATTTAATAGTATTATGACCAGTTTAATAGCATTAAGCCTTGTCCATATTAAATATATATGTAATCTATATAGATAAATAAAATTGGAGTGTCGGTTTGTAATATTAAAACCACTTTTTACTAAATGCATGTATACACGGTACATATACCAAAATGAATATTTTTACAATTTCTGTCTGTCTGTCTGTTTGTTCCGGCTAATCTCTGAAACGGCTGGATCGATTTTGACAGGACTTTCACTGGCAGATAGCTCATGTAATAAGAAGTAACTTAGGCTTTTTTTATTTTAGATATTTTATTTATTTTTATTAATATAAATAAATAATAAAAAAATAACTATTCCGCGCGTACGATGTCGCGGGCACAGCTATATTTTTAACTTTTTTGTCTGTTGTTTTTTGTTGTTTGTCCGGGCTAATCTTCGAAATGGCTGAACCGATTTTGACGGGACTTTCACTGGTAGGTAGAAAGACTGTTCAGAGCACAATATAGGGTACTTTTTATCCCGTAAATATTTAGGATTCCTGAGTAAAAAATGATAAACTGTTAAAATTAGGGGGAAATATCGTCGCCTTCGGGGGGGGGGACTTATTTTTATTATTTTCATAGAATACGTATTTTTTGTGACATAAAATAACTACGTATTTTTTATGTAATAAAAATAAAATAAATATATGTTGCCTCAATAGATGGCTCTGTATGAAAATTGAATCGCTCTATGGTTGCATCTACGACCCTGAACTTTGTTTTTTTTAAAACAGAAAGAATTTCGGGTCTACAGAGAAATCTTTTATTTCTCTGTAGACCCGATTTTTATTTTATAATTTAGTAGCCTTTAGGCTACTAAAAGCCCAATTGCCTGTAAACTCAGGAGTTGCTGTTTAGCAAGCGAGTTAGCAGCAAGGGCCACCCTGCGCAAAATACGCAAGCAATACTTCCAGTGTTAACCATGTAACCTCTTAATCAGCTGTACCATATGTTATGCTGAGGAATACAAGAACCATCCAAAAAGTTATTTAGCCATGTTCTTCTGTAAGTTTTTAGTCTGTACCTCTGTTGCCAAGGTGCTACATGGCAGCATACATCACTTGCAAATGAGGTTACATTTGGATGATGATACCTAAGATGATATTCTACCAAACCTCAACAATCATCTTCACTTATATTGCAGATATTAGTTTGAAGATAGCAAGATGGCGACGGCTAACTTGGATCCAGCCAAGCTGCAACTCGTGCAAGAGTTGGAGATAGAAATGATGTCCGATATGTACAACCGACTGGTCACCGCATGCCATCGCAAGTGTATACCACTCAAGTATCATGAAGCAGAACTCGGTGGGTAATAAAAGTCTTCTAATGTAATGTGGGTTAATTATTGATGATAATTAAGTGCTGATGGATGATTACCGCTCAAGGTTTTGTGTTGACATGGTCAATGTGTTAACAAAAATATAAAAAACTTCTAGAAACTACACATTTTAAGAACTTGATGAAATTCTGACGATATAGGACAATCTGCATATTTTTTATTTCTATAAAACAATTAGTTATTTTTTTTATAATTAGTAGGTAATTTTTAAAAATTGGTGTTCATGAGTAATAAAAAATATTTTACATTGTCCTATATACATATATAACGCTTGCTAACCGCGTTCGTAATGACTAACAGAGAGAGTTGGTCTGAAAGAGTGTCGGTGTTAAGATAAGAAAAGGCACGCTCCGTTGGTTCGGACATGTAGAAATAATGCAGGATGAAAGAATGACGAAACTAATATACAATGCGAAAGTGAAGGATATAGGAGCTGAGGAAGACCGAGACTAACCTACCATGACCAAATAGGTCGTGTTTTATCAGAAGGTGATGTCAGGAGCCCCAGGAACCGGCGAGCGTGCATGAGAAGACCTATGAATGTTAGAGAAGCGAGTGAAGTACGTAAGGACCGCGTCTTATGGCGCTCGGTTCCCTTTGCCTACCCTGCAAGGTACCTGGCGTGAAGATATACAGGGTTACAGGTTAAGTCGACCTATTCCCGTTAAGGGCGTGTAGTTTACATCGTTTCTGACTGATTTCATTATGAAACACCCTATCCTAAACCTAACCGTTTTCGAGATATTGAATTTAATTGTATTTTTATAAAAAAATCCCGATTTTCGGCTATCAGCTTAGATATTTTGAAACGTGTAAGTCTTATTATTACTATTATTTATTTTTTACATGTAAAATAAGATGATTGATGACCTAAATAACCAATATTGATCGTAAAATGAATAAATAAGTCATTGTAGACGATTAAAACTAAAAAAAAGTAATAAAAAATTTGAAAGTTTATCTTTCTCTAAGTTATATCTAAAAAAAATATTATGGCACCTGTTTTGCAGATGTGCCTAAAAATATCTACGTTTCATTAGCTATCCAACGAGGTATAACAATCTAGGGTTATAATAAAAATTCTTAGAAAAAAAAGTAGTTGCGAGCCCCCAGGTAGCATCCCCATCCATTGTCCGATACGGTTAATGCGGTTTGTGCGAGCGAGACACCTCACGATTTATGTAGGTGTGAGTGAAAAAAGTAATGTGAAGAAACCGGTTTGGGAATACGGCACGTTTTGTGTTTGGTTACTAACTTGTTTTGTTAGTCTGCTTATGTGATTCGTCCGTGGTAGATGCGATATTACTTTGTTCTCTGTTTCCTACTCGACTTGGCTGTGTTTCTGGACTGATTCTTCTGATTTGTGACTGCTGTGCTTATAAATAATGCCCATCCACACATTCAGGCTAAATCTTCGTTGTGACCCCTTTACTCTCTTCTTGTTTGGATTTTGCAGTTCTTTCGGGGCCCAATAATGAGCGTTATGGTAATTGGTTATTCCATCTTTATCAAATTTCGATTCATCGGTCCACAATATTTTTTTAAGGAAAGTCGGGTCTTCGACATCTGCATTTAGCATAAATCTGCAGAAATCTATTCTTCTAACGGGGTCTCCCTCTTTGATAACATGTACTGGCATATAATGATACGAGTATAGGCCAGCCGTGTGGACGGTAAACCATACTTTCCACTGTGAAAGTCCCAGATCACGGGCAACAATATTAGTTGAAGTGGTTGGGTCCAAACGAAATCGTTCCACTATCTCGTTACTGTGTTCTTCGTCATCATCAACCACACTGGTCTTCCCAAGTCCGTAAGTCGTCTTAAAACGGAGCCAGTTTCTCGAAGTCTTCGATAAATTCCGTCAAACACACTCACATCCGGCACTCGACGGCCGGGATAGCGTGTTATGTACTCATTGCGAGCATGTGCGGACACACAATAGCAGTATCCGCAGTCAAATTAACATGTCAGCGTATTCCTCATTCGTGTAGGTCGTCATTTTCAACAGTTCCGTATCACAAGCACAAATCAGAGTCCAATTTATAAGCACAGCAGTCACAAATCAGAAGAATCAGTCCAGAAACACAGCCAAGTCGAGTAGGAAACAGAGAACAAAGTAATATCGCATCTACCACGGACGAATCACATAAGCAGACTAACAAAACAAGTTAGTAACCAAACACAAAACGTGCCGTATTCCCAAACCGGTTTCTTCACATTACTTTTTTCACTCACACCTACATAAATCGTGAGGTGTCTCGCTCGCACAAACCGCATTAACCGTATCGGACAATGGATGGGGATGCTACCTGGGGGCTCGCAACTACTTTTTTTTCTAAGAATTTTTATTATAACCCTAGATTGTTATACCTCGTTGGATAGCTAATGAAACGTAGATATTTTTAGGCACATCTGCAAAACAGGTGCCATAATATTTTTTTTAGATATAACTTAGACAAAGATAAACTTTCAAATTTTTTATTACTTTTTTTTAGTTTTAATCGTCTACAATGATTTATTTATTCATTTTACGTTCAATATTGGTTATTGAGGTTATCAAGCATCTTATTTTACATGTAAAAAACAAATAATAGTAATAATAAGACTTACACGTTTCAAAATATCTAAGCTGATAGCCGAAAATCGGGTTTTTTTTATAAAAATACAATTATATTCAAAATCTCGAAAACGGTTAGATTTAGGATAAGGTGTTTCATAGTGAAATCAGTCAGAAACGATGTAAACTACACGCCCTTAACGGGAATAGGTCGACTTAACCTGTAACCCTGTATATACATATATATCAGACACGCCAGAATGCAATCAGCTGCTGCGCTATGCTTTTATTGGACATTACAAAATAATTCTATATGGTGGTGCACCTTCAATTGTTCTTGCTGTGAAAAAATATTTAGTGATATATATAAAGTTTATTATACTGAACAGTGATAGTCTAGTGGATAAGAACCAGCCTAGCGACCCGCAGGTCCCCGGTTTGATTCCTGGCATGTAACACTAAATTTGTGTTTTCGGATTTATGTACATATTTGTAATTACACTAGCTCGGCGGTGAAGGAAAACATCGTGAGGAAATCCGCACATCCAAGAAATTGTATTTCTAAAACGTGTGACCTTATCTAAGAATGATCTGGTTTTCCCTCTGGGTTACGGAGGTCTGACGTCAGTCGCTCCATGTAAAAATCAGTATCTTCGCCAAATCCTTAGGCTAAGGTAGTGCCAATCCTAATGGGTTAGGAAACGGGAAATGCTAACAAGATAAAGTTTATTTTACTGTATTTAGGGTAAAAACCCGGAAGAATAATCAAAACTGAGTCCGTCCCTGACTGGGGGAAATAAACGCAAGCAACAGAGTTCCACCTTTTGGCTGTTTTATGGTGAATAAACAAAAATAATTTACTCAATTTTCGGGTCGATGGTTCATATATAGTTCGTAATAGCTGGCTATGGTAGACAGTATAAAAATAGATATAAGCAAATAGATAGAATAAACGCGGCTGACATGCGAGCGTTGCGTAAAATTTGTGGCGTGACGCTTCTAGATCACGTTCGTAATGGTCATCGAAGCAAGAGAGCTGAACTGAAATATATTGTATTAATATTAGAGGAGGGATGCGCTCCGATGGTTCAGAAACGTAGAAAGACGTAGGATAAAGCAATGACGAAATAGATATACAACGCGACTGTAGAAGGATACAGTTGCGGAGTAAATCCAAGACTACTTAGAGGATCGCCAGCTGATAAGTGATTGCCAATACGGCTTCCGCCGTGGCCGCTTGGCAGGCGATCTTCTGGTATTCTTGACCCACCGCTGGGCGGAGTCAGTAGAAAGTAAAGGCGAGGCGAGGCTTTTAGCTGTTTAGTTTGGAGATTGCAAAAGCATTTTGATCAGGTGTGACACAAACCACTTCTCTTGAAGAAAATTCTTTTAGACTACCCGAAATTTTTTTGCATGGGTTGCCAGTTTTCTTATTGGAGCATGAAGGTCGTAGTTGACAGTGCGTGCTCGGATCCACTGCCTCTGAACGATGGCGCCCCGCAAGGCTGTGTGTTGTCTCGCACTCTGTTCCTTCTGCATATCAATGACTTATGGCACGTGCGTAACATTCATTGCTATGCGTATGATAGTACAGTGAAACACCAGCGGTGTCACTCGTACGTTGCGAAGCCTCACTCTGGTCATACACACAATCACCTTATCTATATCTATACATACAAAGTTTTCTAACTTCTAAAAAAGGTTTCTAACAAAGTTATCTACTTATGAGTATTTGAATCCAAAACCGCAATCTCCGGCGTATTGCCACCCTGCTGTTAATACAACAACGCTCTAGGAATTTTTATTTGGATTAGATTTTCTGAGGTAGAGGTACTTCTCCGGACGGGTTGCTTTTGATACGCCTTAGGTTTGTAAAAATAACCAAATCTTTAGGCCGATTCTACTAAAAAACTGCAACGCGGCGTGTGTCAAAATGCGTACATTTTGATGTTTCGTTTGGCGATTTGACAGCAGCGACGTTTAAAGAAACGTTAAAATGTACGCATTTTGACACACGCCGCGTTGCAGTGCAGTTGCAGTTTTTTAGTAGAATCGGCCTACTTGTGAGACTATTGGCATACATGTCTTTACGACGACAAGCCAGAGATTTTTGGGTCGGTGGAGGGAGTCTGAATTGAGTGTAATTTTCTTATACAACAACATAGCACAATAGACCTGCTATGATGATGAATATCAGAAGCCGCAGACTACTCGATTGTTAACAATAAATTAATCATGCATATTTATTTATGTGTGTTGCACAAGTACAATTTAAATTAAATTCTGAAACGTGTACCTGAACGGCGTTTTGGTCGCCTGCTCTCGGACAACTTCAGAATATCAGCAGTTTACTCCTCTGAGTAAATATTACATTGTGACGTTACTCATTTCTGTCACTGCGGCACGCGTACGCATTTGTTACACTTAATATGTTCATTTTCTTTGTATGTTAAAGCTGATACAAATAAAGTTATTATCTATATATATATCTATCATGGGCTCGTTTTAGAGCTATGAATGTTGAACAAGCAACGGAAGTGTATAAGGACAGTCATCTGGGGCTCGGTTATCTCAGACTACCCCGTAAGGGATATGGCGTGAAGTTATAGATAGATGGTCTTGTTTAACATGTCCTTTAGAAATACAGTGTGCTCTTAGTTTTTTAAATTTCATTTCTTTTGTTTTAGGGAAAGGCGAGTCAGTATGCTTAGACAGATGTGTAGCGAAATATTTGGACGTGCACGAACGCATCGGGAAAAAACTGTCTAACATGTCACAAGGAGATAACGAGGACCTGACGAAAATCAATCTTACCGAGAAGAAATAAGATTTATTGCAACTGAATCGGCGGTTAGCATTTAGTATTGTTTTATTACTTGGACATTAAAGTTATATTGTTGCATTTTGAATTTAGAAAATATTCCAATGTTATTTTTAAAATTACTGTTATTTTTGTGTTAAAGACTACTCCTTGCAAATCTAGCGTGCACATGCATAATGCCACCGAGGGTTAGTTGCTGATAATAATATTGCATCAATTATTCGACAATGTGGTCGGTTTAACAAACTTTTCGGCGATATTTCTGTTAACTTTAATTTTATAACAAAAGGAAATAGATTGCGCTGCAATAATATAGACTCGAAAGGTCATAATGACATAACCGTGTCAGTGTTGCTATACCTATGATGATTGTGTTTAAAATATTATCTTGTTTCAAGTTGTGTTCACATATATGTTTAGTGCATAAACTGCATAGTCACATCAGACGAGGCGTTAATGAGTATAATCTTGTATGTTTTTACAAGCATACAATATAAACCGATCCTCCATTGTGAAAAGTAATAAAACCAACCAGCCAGGTCGAGTTGGGCTCACACAGGACTGATTCTGATGATGGCGACTAATTTTATTATGTCTCTGATCACTCCCGTGGCAGACAGTGGGGCCTTGATATTTTTATTTACTTTTTTTTTAATATTTCTGGATAACTTTTTCGTCCATACCCTAAAACCAATTCAACGTTAACAAAAAATGTATGAATCTTGAATTAATTGAACAATCCAAGTTGCTATAATATGTGCGTGTGTATGGTCGATAAGCGATATTATTTACCTCAATTCTAAATGCTAGCTGTACAAATTCATGGAAGAAACCTGATAAATTCTAGAAAGAAAATATCTCTCAAATCACTAGATATGTTATACATTGTTTATGATGACTTTATTGCATACACAGTGCGACCAAAATGAGCTAAAAAAAGCAGAAAATATACAGTAATTTTCTACTCTCTGTAACTAAAAATATTACCAGTAACAAGTCAGTTTAGTACAAGTCCTAAACGTTTGATCGCATTGTGCAAGTCCTAGTTGTATTTTGAAATTGTGCAGGTCATTTTGTTGTCTATTAAAGTGCATTTTGTTTTGTTGATTATGGGTGACTTAGTTAATTGTATGGTGTAGTGATTGGTTAGTTAACAAATTGTTAGAAATAAAACTATAGCATACTGAAATTGAAACTTTCATTTAATTTATGGAAAAATTCATAAAAGTACTACCTACCACAATACTAAAACTAAATAATTCTCGCCCTTTTATTTGCAAATGACAAACAAGCTCACATACTGATATAACGCGTGACCTATTATTGATAAATTAAAAACAAACTAAAAATAAGCGATTATAACTATCAACAATTATATCTATGCATAAAAACAAACTCACTTATTTTTATCTCTATCTTCGATTATCCCAAAACCATAGTCTTGTCTATAACATTTTATGATCTGTGTAACAAAAAAGATATTCGCAAAGAAAAATATGATGCTCTTCAACCACAGATAAATGAAAGCTTCCCTGCCTTGAAACTCTACAAGATATCCGTAATACAACCAGCCGCCTTGTGTCGCAGCCCACACAATAAAGACAAGTACAGCCTTCTTCGGCGCCATGCTCATGTGCTGGACCAGTAACGGTAGCAAGGATAAGAACCAAATGAAGTATTGTGACGTCATCACAGTATTATACGCTACTAATACAAATGCTTGTGAGAATAAGGCAAGAGGCAGGGTCTTTGCATCACAACCAAAAGCCAAACTAATTACAAACAATATTACACCTTCAAGAACTTGACTTATCGTTTTGACAATATCAAAAGAGAGTTGGTCCATTGTCAAATACAAGTAGTAAAAGAATATAGAGAAGTTATGACGCGTGTCCTTTCTGAACAAATGGTAGATGTATGTCTCAAATAAAAATTCATACCCATACAAAACGTACATGGCGTATGTGATGGTAATCAGTGCAACGATACAACTCAGAGTCAAAACTATCTGTTTCTTATTAGGCATTAAAGCGAAGAAACCTTCCTTGATGGTTGTTCTCCGGTCAATCTTAAAATCTCCGATTGACAAATACATTGGAAAGCTGAATACCAGAGGGTATATACGCAGATGTATAGCGATACCTAGCATGACACCTGATACAGCATACTTTAGTGAATTTTTTAGGATATCTGTATGCAAGAATAGAATGGATGTAATGATAAAGAAGCAAGGAATGGAATCTGCACTGCCGCGCGTAGAAATAGCAATACTGAAAGGGTTATACAACCAAAACAAAGCGCAAACAACAGATACTCTTTCGATTTTCTCCTTGTTCTTGCAGTCCAGATGATGCGCCACGAACAACTTTATAGCTATAGATATTAGAGCGTCAAAAACAGAAAAGAGGATTTTACCAAAATTTTTGTGGATAAGGAGGTTAGGTATCATGAGATATGCTATTATAGGACTGTATCGATAAGTGTGACGCATGTAAGGGGAACCCCCTTTCAAGACATGCCTAGCTGCTCCCGTGAACACCTCGTAGTCTATATCCGTGTACTTCACATTGAAGTTGTCGTCGTGGAACTCAGAGAACGCAATTAGAAAAAAACGTAGCGCTGTGCCCAGTAATACATGATGTCTAAATGGCAAATTAAGATGCCGTCTTATTGCTTCCATTATAGTCTAGTTTTTAGATCCTTCGCAGCGGCTTGCAAACACGTTTTGAACTCTAGAAACTCTTTGGAACAATCACCCTTCTTCAAGGAATCCTCTTTGAGTAAAACACAGCGGGCGTAGATTGTGCCTTGTTTAGAACACTTTGCAAATACTAATGGATATTTTGCTAATCTTGCTTTCGCTTTTGCTACTGATTCCATATTAGTTCTCCGGGGAGAGAGGCGTTCGCCTTCTAGAAAGAGTGGTAGGCGGTTCACTCAAGTCGATGGGGATTCGTTCTCTGAAGAAAATGTCGTAGATAGGCTTCGAGAAGAATATGCCCAGCGCTAACAAAGTGAAAGTGACCTGAAATGTTCCTGGGTAGCGATAAATCCAACTTCGTTTACCTAGCGGTTGGATTCGGCGACGGTTTTCCATATTATCTGAAAAACAAAACATTATCTGCTATAAAATAATAATTTTTCATTCCCATTATTTCTTCATCAGGAACAGATCCTCATCGTCAAATTGTAGACGACGACGTCTCGATTGGCCAGTCGTGAGTTCAAAGCTCACCAGCTACTTCAATAATATCGATCGAGTTTTACTTCCAGAAGTCTTTTATTTGTGCACATAGGGGAGATCGGGGCCACAATTCACAAAGTTTTGATTTTTAGTTGTAGCTTCAAAATGATTCTAGAATTTCTACTCTTGATTTTTGTAACATATGATATTTAAGGTAAGTATATTATTTAGGTTAGGATTATATTATTAGTATATCTATCTATTTATAAATAACTTCACGCCAATGCGGGGTAGGCAGAGAGAACCGAGCGCCGAATTCATTGCGCTTCTTATGCACGGTCACGGTGGTACACAGTCTTGGCCTCCTCGGCTCCTACGTCCTACTTTCGCGTATATTATTACGTCGAGTCGACCGTTTCATCCAATTCTGATGGATATTTAAAAAAAATGCTGTATGAACACATGGGGGGTTAATTAGAGAAGGGGGAAGAGGAATTTGGCAAATCTGACGACGGGATCGTGATCAGCGACCCTGTAAGCCCCCGAGTTGGCCTTTTTTTTTTTTTTTTTGTGACGCGGGGAAAAATGCCTTACGCACACCACCGGTGAAACCTGGGTGGCCTCCGGTGGTAGTGTGGGACTCCCCGTCGGCTGCCCGACGGTATACCCACTAAACAACCCCGCGAGTTGCCATCGGCCGCGTTGGTGTGGTGCCCCGGATCTGTCAGCAACAGGGCACATCCCGGCAAATTGGGACGGCCCCTCCGGCGGCGGGACCACTATGGGGCCAGGTTCCCATCCTGACCCCTAGTCCCACATATTAGGGAGGCGGCAATAGGTGCGCATAGCGCCTACGCCGCACTCCCGTCCGCCGTCTCCGGAGCGGGACAGCCTCGGGATCGTCCTCCCTGTCCCGCTCCGAGGCCTCCTTCTGGGACATGACCGTCTCACAGAAGGAGGCCATCGCCTGCCAGGCACTGTCGCTCCCGAGCATGGAGCGGACCACGCTCGGGAGCGAGAGGTCCGCGCATCCAAGCGCGGACACCAGATCGTGGCGCTGCCGAGACCACCTGGGACACTGCTCCAGCGTGTGTTGGGCAGTGTCCTCGGCCGCGCCACAATCGTGGCAGCCTGGCTGCTCCTCCCGCCTCGCGACCCGGTGCAGGTACTCACCGAAGCACCCGTGCCCGGTGAGCACCTGCACCATGCGGAAGATGAAGGGTTTGCGCCTGCGGCGCATCCACGCCTCCAGGACCGGGCGCAGCGCATCTGCAACGCGGACTCCATACCGCGGCTGCGCCAGGTCCTCCCCCCACCTCCGCATCATCTCTGAATGCCCTCGCTGGCGACACCGCCCCAACTCCTCCAACGTGGGGTGCTCGCCGAGACTCCTCCTTTCCGCAACAAACACGTACACCTCGGCGAGCGCCTCCGCCACTAACTCCCAGGGCGGGTCGCCAGCAAGGGCGGTCGCGGCCGTCCAAGCAACCGTCCGGTACCCCCTTATCGCTCTCTGCGCTATGACCCGCTGCGCTCTGCGCAGCTGAGCCTTGTTCCGAGCGCAGAGGGCGTCCGCCCATATGGGGGCACCGTACGTGGCCATACTCCGGCAGGTACCGGAGTACAGCCGCCTGCACGCGGCGCTGGGCCCGCCCAAATTGGGCAGGAGGCGACCCAGCGCCGCCGCAGCTCTGATGACCTTCGGTCCCAACCGCTCGAAGTGGGGGCCGAAGGCCATCTCCCGTCAAGGGTGAGGCCCAGGTACATCATCTGGGCACTCACCCTGATCCTCTGTCCTCCTATTTGGAGGTGTGCTCCGGGGGGAGGGCCCCGTCTGCCGGTCCCGCGGAAGAGGAGGGCTTCGGTTTTCTCCAATCGGACCCGAAGCCCAAGCCTCTCTATACGGCTGATCACCAGTCCCACCCCGACTTCGGCCAGCCGCGCCGCCTCCACGAAGGTCTTACCCCGGGATGTGACAAGGGTGTCATCTGCGTAACAGATGACACTCATCCCGGGGAGGAGACGGCCCCGCAGGACCCAGTCGTACGCGAGGTCCCACAGGATGGGGCCCAGAACGGACCCCTGTGGGACACCGCACCCGACGGGCCTCCTCACCATCTGGCCACTCGCGTCCTCGTAGCACACCTCCCTGTCCTCTAGGTATGCCTTCAAGAGTCTCCCCAAGTACGGAGGCACCCCAAAGTATTTGAGGGCCTCCAGGATGGTACTGTGGGGGAGGCTGTTGAAGGCATTGGCGATGTCCAGCGACACCGCCACCACCACGTTGACATTTTCAGGCCTATTCGGCAGTATTATTCAATTATTTTCTCAATTTTTATTTATTGTGGGGGGGGGGGGGGGGGGGATAAGTTGTGGATAAAAATAATTAAGGGAGTAATAATCCTTTTGTCTACATATTTTGCCCCATCGAATGCATCCTGTTTCAACCTGATCGGTTGTTATTCAAAAAAATTTAAGTAAAAAATACTCACTAAAAATATTGACTCCACTAAAGTGAATGATGTCGTGCCGCCTTTATGTTTGAAAAGAGATACACGGAATCCTGTCACCTTGTGATAAACAAAAACAAAACAATACTCAAGAGTTACTGATTTTATCTAATAATCGCTGTCCTCCGCTAATTCAATAATTTATATATTTATTTACGCATGCTCCGTTGGTTCAGGCATGTAGGAAGAATGTAGGATGAGAGAATGACGAAGCAGATATACAAAAGTGGAAGGATGTAGGAGCCGAGGAAGGCCAAGACTTACCTACCATGACCAAATTGGTCGTGTTCTAACAGAAGGTGATATCAGGAGCCCTAGAAACTGGCGAGCGTGCATGCGAAGAGCAATTAATGTTAAAGAAGCGAGTGAGGTATGTAAGGATCGAGTCACGCGGCGCTCGGTTCTCTCGCCTACCCCGCAAGGGATTTGGCGTGAAGTTATACATATTCATTGCCATTTGGATTGGTGTTCGGGATAAGTGGAATCATAGCTCAGTGGATAAAGAACCAGACGATTATCCGACGGTCTCGGGTTCCAATCCTGGTGTGTATATATATATAGTCAAAGTCAAAGTCAAAATCTTTTTATTCCGTAAAAATGGCTACATTTGTTTGGAATCGTCACAATTTTTTTCCCTACCGTGCAGTTCATGACTAGGTGAGCACTGATAAAAATACTGCCAAAAAACTCAGGCATCCCTCTTTTGGTATCCAAACAAATTTACATATTTTATTAATTACATTATAATTGGATCGACTCACTCCCAGGCATTTTTATCATTAATATAGTCAGATACTTTATAATATGCCCTGCTACACAATTTGGCTTTAATAGTAGTTTTAAATTTGTTAATTGACAATTCTCTTATATTGCTGGGAAGTTTGTTATAGAACCGTATTCATTGCCCCATAAAAGAATTACTTATGAATGACTTATATGTATGTAATATACCACTAAATTTGTGTTTTCGGATTTATATACATTTGTAATTATCACTAGCACGTCGGTGAAGAAAAACAATGTGAAGAAATTATATTTCGAAAGACTTTGTGACTTAACCTAAAAAAGGTCTGTGTTTTCCTCTTGATCGCCTTGGTTCCTCATTATCTTCACCAAACCCTTTAGGCCCCCGTAGTTGACGCCGCAAGTCCCTAGTGGATTAGGAAACCGGGTAACGCTAGGAAGACGGAAGGATTAGAAAATGGGATAACTTAAGCAAGAAGTAGACTAATAATCACTATGAACTGCTACTCAGCTAACCATCACTATATTATCCGTCTCGAGTTCTTACCAAGTTACTTGTAGTTGCGCCTGTCGGTGACCGGCGAAAATTTCCTCGGTTCCAAGTCGTAACCTTCGCAGACGAGAGACCCCTGAGCCTTGAACTTGAGGCAGCACTGTCGCATAGCTTCGAACATGCGATCGCACCGGATCTCTTGGAAGTTGTTCTCTGAAATCAATCGAACACACGAACTGATGAGATAAAAATAATATTACGTGTAAAATCAAATTGATCGTGGTTGGTAAGTCTCGGCCTTCCGCGGCTCCTAAATTCTTCCACTTCTGCATTGTGTACATCTGTTTCGTCATTCTTAGCGCTGCATTCTATATGCCGTAACCAACGAAACTTGCCTACCCTTAAGACTCAATTTCAGATCCACTTTCTTACTAATATCATAGTCGTGAATGTGACCAGTAAGTTCTTTTCGTTTCGGCATAAATTTCTCGCAATCTCGCATCCCATTCCCGTTTATCTACTTCCATGTAGTCATACTCTCTGTACCATACCCAGGTTTGACTTCCATAGGTACGTTAACGTTGAGATAATCACAGCTAAGACATACACAATTCTTGACATAAATTCGAAAATTGGGCATTTATAAATTGGATTGCGACTATTTATACAATATCTACAAAATGGTTTCAAAAACATTTGGTAAAGGATCAATTTACAGAATTCTATTTCTGGGCTCGAATCATTGGGATATTTAAGCGCTAAAACACACAAGTTTTCATAAGCGCGGGGTGTCTTCATACGCAGTCGGGTGATTTATTGGTTTGTGCTTATGACATAATTATCGCAACGTCTGTGATGGGTTTTGTGTTCGCAAGGGTCCTGTGGCGTCTCAATTTTGATGAGCATTTTATGTATGGCATCGTCCCGATATTTGTCTGCCTATTAGTATTGAGTGAGTAATGGCATGTGAGCGATAACAAATTATACCTACGCAGTGGCGTTGATAACACGAAACACTGATAATGTACACACACAGTTTTACACTTTTATCTTTTATTACATTTTATTGGGTTATAGGTTCTTTTTTAGTGGTTCAGGGCGTTGCTACATTGAGTCATTTGCGGTGTTTATATCGAAACCAGTGATCGAGTGGCTATTTTGGCGCGAAAGGTCGTAGGTTCTATTCGTAATTTAGTGAAATGCTCCATTTGCGAAATAGAGCAGTAATAAGCCCAGTGGATATTATCCAACGGTCCTGGTTCGTATCCTGGAGTGGTCATCCACCGCTAAATTCGGATTTATGTGCATATTTGTTACTATTACTTACTCGGCGGTGAAGGAAAACGTCGTGAGGAAGCCCACATGTCCAAGAAATTAATTTCGGAAAACGTATGACCTAAGCTAAAAAAGTCAGGGTTGTGGAGGTCTGACGGCAGTCTTATATAACCCGCACGTCCAAGAAATTAATTTCGGAAAACGTATGACCTAAGCTAAAAAAGTCAGGGTTGTGGAGGTCTGACGGCAGTCTTATATAACCCGCACGTCCAAGAAATTAATTTCGGAAAACGAATGACCAAACCAAAAAAAAACTTGGATTGTGGAGGTCTGACGGCAGTCCTATATAACCCGCACGTCCAAGAAATTATATTTCGGAAAACGTGTGACCAAGTTAAAAAAAGTCTGGGTTGTGGAGGACTGACTGCAGTCCTATGAAAAAAATCAGTAAATCTTTAAGATTTCGCGAAGGTATTATATATCAGGTAGTGATCCCCGCCAATCCTAATAAATTAGAAAACAGGATTACACAGACGAAGCTCTAGTTGCGAAATAATTAAAATGACATTGTACACATTTTCAGGTACAGTTATTGTACGTGAATTGACCCCATTCACATTTTGTTATTATGTTTACATTTCGAGGCCTCCTGTGCCATTTTTGAGAGGATGGTGGTAGTGCGTGGGTTTATATGTGTCCGGCTGAACCAACAAACGTGAACTCATTTCGTCAAGTATCGTCATATTCGCATATCGTCGTTGAAGTGCCAATACCTCCTAAGTGACATTTTTGATTAAATTGAGTTTTTTAATACAATAGGCTTAAAGTTGGAATTTGCATCGGTGGCAATTACACCAAATCATCAATCATTACCAGAAAGGCTCTATACAGTTTGTGGAATGGTTATTAAATTACTAATAACAGTAATAAACCACTTTAAGTCTCTCAATTCTCAAAAACTAAATTTAAGCAAAAATGTCAGATAGGAGGTATTGGCACTTCAACGATGATATCATCTTTGCGAACTACATAGACACTTGCCTCTGCCTCTGGAGTTGGTACTGCACTAAATTCTATTAATGAAATAATTCAAATGTGGTTGTCAATATTTAGTCCAGTTCTTAGTTTAGTGCAAATAATGACGCACAGTGGCGAACGACTAATGAGAGTTTAAAACAATGTTAAATGGATACAACAGTTACACGTAAAGTACAGTAAAGCGTTTTTTTTATACTACGTCGGGAGGCATACAAGCATACGGCCCACCTAATACCGTAACGTTAAGTATCACTCGCGCGTTGCCTTCTCTGCTGCTTATACAGCAACTCCTTGGGAGCTTACTGGTGACCTCACTCACACGCAAAAATACAACAACCCTCTAGGGAGTTGTTATTTGGCTGCGGTTTTCTGTGAGGCGGAGGTACTTCCCCAGACTGGCTGCTTTGATGCGCCCTACCTCTCTTAAAACATCCAGACCAAGACAAACAGACATGTTCATGCACACAAATATTTGCCTTGTGTGGAAATCGAACCCACGAGCGTAGGTGTCAAAGTCGCGTCATTCACGACTGAGCCACCGAGCTCGTCAAAAGAGTTGTGCCTTCTGGCTCAAATTTTTACTGCCAAGAAGTTTTCCCAATGCTCCCTCCATTCACATTATTTCCAGCATTCACTCTTCTTTCAACATCAGCGGTGTACCTACCATCCCAGCTGAAAGCGCATCCAAGATATACAATCTCATCCACTTGTTCCAACACTTCATCATCAACCGTAAATCTTACATTAATTCTGGTTTCTGTATGTATATCTTCACGCCAGGTCCCTTGCAGGGTAGGCAGACAGAACCGAGCGCCATAAGACGCGGTCCTTACATACTTCACTCGCTTCTGTAACATTCATAGCTCTTTTCATGCACGCTCGCCGGTTCCTCGGGCTCCTGACATCACCTTCTGATAAAACACGATCAATTTGGTCATGGTAGGTTAGTCTCGGTCTTCCTCGGTCTTTCTCCACACAATCGTCTGTCATTATTGTGAGCAGTGTTTGCAGTTCATAATAAAATAATATATACATGAAATGAATGTCGGTGTAATATATAAACCATGCATTAAACATACCTACACAACTACCTAACAACCTAATTAAATTATATTCAATATATAAATTACTTAACTAAAATTAAATAAATACACAATAAAACTAAAACTAAATTACACCTAAAATTTAATAAAATAAATCTAAAAAGTGTGCCCCAGCGGCATTGTACCAACGATGCTGGCAGCATTCCCGCGCTGAATGGCAATACTAATGCGCTGAGCGAGAAAGCTACCAGCTCTTTGGTCGCCAGTGACGTCGATTACACGTCTTGCTAGTTCTAATTTAATCTAAGTTCGGTGTAATTGGGATGTTTAAACTTAGGAACTGTTGGTCAGATTCAGTAGAAAGTTTGTGTACTTGTTGTTGACTGGGATTATATTTAAAACAAAAAAAAAACATGTACGATCGAATCGCGAATGTATATACTCACATCTTGATTTGCAAGTAGGTATATATATAAACGTATATTACAAATTTAGAAGAAAATTGCTATTTTTCGTACGTATAACTGTTACTTAAACATGTAAATAATTTTATTATTATTACCTACTATGCATGAAAAGGGCTATGAATCTTGAAGAAGCGAGTGAGATGTGTAAGGACGGCGTTTTAAAGCGCTTGGTCCTATCTGACTACCCCGTAAGGGACCTGGCGTGAAGATACGATTTTTTACGATCAGAATTATATATATATACATGTGCCCGGCACTACATCGCTGGATGTATTTTTTATCTCTAAACCTTCTTGTGTTGAATATAACCCAGAAGTTATCACAATCGGATGAATGGTTTCAAAGGCTATAAATGACATAGGTACAATCATTTTTTGTGTTTTATATATTAAGATAAAAAGATTAATTATTTGCATCGAATACATTCAGTTGGAATTTATAATTATAATATTGTATACGTCAGCACCAATGAGTTGCTTGACGACGCGCGAGTGATGCTTCTTGTATTGTGAGTGTTCGTAGACGGCAGTAACCGCTTCACAAGAGGCGGGCTCTATAATCATTGCCTCCCGACATAGTTTAAGAATACATTACCGAATATCAAAAAGTATATTCTACACAACTGTACATATATCGTCAACACATGCCAATGTGATCAATATTGGTATTGATTTCGACGGTAAGTAATTTAAGACATAGGCCTCTTAAATTACTTACCGATGAAATCTGTCCTTTTGAGACTGCATATTGTCGAGATAATTAATCTGGCAGAAAACAAATTGTCGTTACATATGATAGTAATAAATAATTACGATACAAATATATATATAACGCGAAATTACGACGTAGGAGCCGAGGAACGCTTACCTACCATGACCAAATCGATCGTGTGTTTTATCAGAAGGTCAGGAACCTTAGAAACCGGCGAGCGTGCATGAAAAGAGCTATGAATGTTAAAGATGCGAGTGAGGTGTGCAAAGGCCGAGTAATGTGGTGCTCGGTTCTCTCTGCCTAACCTGCAAGGGATTTGGCGTGAAGTTATAGATAGATATGATAATTTTAATAATATCGAGGTTGCCCAGCCAGATAGAGTGCCTACAGTTTGTTGGGGCCATAAAAATATGCTTATAACTTTTGAACTACTGGTAGAGTAAATGTTTATATGGCAATCAATTAGCGACACGTCAGTTGTATAGTGTAAACATGTGATTACTATAAAAGCCAAAACCCACAGGCTCGAGTAAAGCGATTGCAATGCTTGACTGATTTTTAGGGTTCCGTACCCAAAGGGTAAAACGGAACCCTATTACTGAGGCTCCGCTGTCCGTCCGTCCGTCCGTCCGTCTGTCACCAGGCTGTATCTCATGAACCGTGATAGTTAGACAGTTGAAATTTTCACAGATGATGTATTTCTATTGCCGCTATAACAACAAATACTAAAAAATAAAATAAAATTAATATTTAAGGGGGCTCCCATACAACAAACGTGATTTTTTGCCGTTTTTATAGATAATGGTACGGAACCCTTCGTGCGCGAGTCCGACTCGCACTTGGCCGATTTTTTTTTTTTGTAACACTGCAAGTTTGTATGCAACTTGTCACACAAAAAGCGATCGTACCGGATGGCGTCCGCTTATTGTGTAATAAGGTTGTGCATGCAAACATGAATGTTACAAAAAAATCCGTCCCTGGATCGCTGCCGCTTTCCCACTCCTGTGGATTTTGGGTTTTAAACTAGCCAGAAAGTGTGACTAGTGCAAAACGATTTTGAACAAATCCTGGCCTATAAATGATTTTCAGATATTTGTCGATTTTTATGGGTCTATATAAGGCCTTTTCACTAGAGTGCGGTATTTGCGATAAACAAGGGCGAGTATAATTTAATACGTTTTAATTTACAATTTAACCCTTCGAAACCCGTGTGGTCATATATGACCGCGAAATGTATGGGAAAAGGTATATAACGGGTTCTGAAGGCTATAGTATTTTTAAAAACAAAATAATAAATCACAAAATAAAAATTTAAAGCTTTATTCGTATAGAACAGTACAAATTTTTGTGTTGGAATCACCCAGTCGAAACCAAACACACTAACAATTCTGCATGAAAATAAAAAAATAGATATAGTGCATGAAGTAAACTTTCTGGGATTTACTTTACACAAATATCTGTAAACTGAACTGGAAAGCGCATTTTCAGAAAGTATGTCTAAAAATTGACAAATTCGTTTACGCACTAAAGGCGATTAAGAAATATTGCTTAAATAACGCAGCTTTAAGTGCTTACCATAGCTACGTGTCCTCTGTAGGTGCTCTGTTATGTTCTTTTATTGTGGGGAAACTCAGTGGACGCTAATAGAGCCCCTCTTGCCCTAAAAAAAATGTGCAAAACACATTTCCAAGAGCCATGGGACAGGCCGCCTACTCATTCCCACCATTGTGTCCCCTGTGTAGCCAGAATTAACAGCGGCGACCACCAAAAAGGCAATGAACAGTGAAGTTCATTGCTGTCCCGGGGGTTAAACTACAGCTGCCTTGGAACTCACGACGAATTTAATCAGAAGAAATTTGTAAGAGTGGGAAGTTTTCGAATTGACTTGTTGCTTGTATATTTTAAACAAATATGTATTCTCGTCATAGAATACACCGAATACTTTACTACAAGACGTAATCTGAAAAATAAACCAACAAGGCACGAAAATATGATATTATTACCAAACATATGCTTACATAAAAATAATTCCTTTTGTATGGCTATTAATTTTTTTAATAATTTACCTGAACAGTCTAAACAACTTTGAGAGCTTTTAAACAATTACATTCCTGGTTATTAGACAACTGTTATTATTTTATTCAGGAGTACTTGGACACCAAAAGTGGGCAATGAATAGTGAGTACAATGTAGATTTTTTTTTTAATATTTGTAGTTGCGTACTAAATTCTATCGTAACATTTCATTTTTGCAGGGCTGCGTTAGCCAACGAAGCTTTATAACCGAGAAAATTGTCTTTTTTGCAGTTTTGCGGTTTTCGACTGTTACACGTAGTACTCCTTCAGTTTCGAAACTAGAGAGTTGATTGTTCGACGTGAATGTACCTTAAGTATTGTAGATTCCCCTAAAATAGATTAAATTTCGATTAGTTCAATAAAGGATATCGATAAGTGATGTTATCGCCCCAAAAACCGTTCCAATACAAAGTCAATTGGTGCGCGTATGGCGAGCACTGAAAAACAACACCGGGTCAAATTAATTGTCAAAATATTTATTGACACAAGGGTTAGGTTTAGAGTTAGCAGCTCTGCTTACGCAGCTTGCTGTTATTTACTTATTGTGCAAAAGCAGCTCTGCCAATGCGCCGCAGCCCCAGTTCCTCTAGTTATTTACTTCAAATATTTAACTATTATCTAAACCTTTCCATGGCAATTGTTATTGTAATTGGTTATTCATCACACATTTTTAAATATAAAATACATTTGTTGACCAGTTGAGATTGCGCAAGCTTGCATTGCCAGAGGAACACCTGGCTCGTCAATTATATAACAATTCAAAATATTTTTTTATTTGTCGGCCATTTTGACCATGTTCCTTAAGAGATGGGAACGGTGTTGCTGAACATTCCTACTATTCGTATACTTTTTATGCTGTATCCGAATCTGAAGTCAAAATTCGAATAAAAAGCGACAGACACATATAGACAAACATATAGGAACGGTGTTCCTGAAAAGGTAATGGTAACTGTTTGGTTGTCTCTTCATGGCGTCATTCACTATAGCTTTCTCAAGTCTGGTCAAGCAATAACAGCAGATGTTTACTGTACTGAACTTCGAACAATGATGGCGAAACTGGCGGTGCAACAGACCCGACTTGTGAATCGATCTTCACCATTATTGCTCCCTGATAACGCAAGACCTCACGCTGCACGAGAAACCGTTGTAATTCTACAGGAGCTGCAGTTAAGAAACCATACGTCATCCTCCGTACTCGCCAGAGCTTTCTCCAACTGACTACCATTTTTTATGTGTTTTGGACAATTTTGTATGTGGTAAAAAATTTTCTTCCCAAGAGGCAGTCCAAAATGCTTTTTAACACAGTTTGTCGAATCTAGATCCCCAGAGTTCTATCGCAAAGGAATAAAGAAACTTTGGATTAGATGGCAGCAATGTATAGATAATGAGGGTAAATATTTTGGTTAAATAAATATGTTACATCTTAGAAAATACGAGTTTTAATTTTTCAGTACAAATCGCCAATTTCATACTTTAACCCCTAATATTATGTTGTGTCTGTCCGTGCTTCAATCTTCGGGCTATAGAGAGCCGGTTTACATGAGGCTAGAACTAAAAAAGACTAGACCTAAAATAACTACGACCTATAATCTATCGTGGCTAAAGATGCCAGAGATCCGCAGGGTAACATGGTAAAAAAATGATTAACCGATATTTGCTAAAATGAAATAAAAAGCTCCATTCAGCAATTTATACATATATTTTATTAACAATATGATATAATAGACATGCCTTTCTTAATTCCATTAGAAAAAAGATATCTTTTTATACAATAAGGTACTAAAATCAAACAATCTGATTAACAGAATAATGCTTTTACGTAAATTGGACTTTTACCTACTTTACAATAAAGTAATGAGTACCTAACACTATGTCATCGACCGACCATGGACTACCTTAATATTAATTTGAATATTTTTAAAGTGTTTACACAGTAATCCACGATCGGGAGTTAAATAAACCTAATTAACTATATAAGATTCAATAATTACATAATTTTAGTATACTTTATACAGACAAATCATCCCACAGCATTGATTTTTTAAGGGGGTCCTCCTGCTAGGGTTGTCAGACATCAGAAATCTAAAATATCGAACGCTGCTTCAATTTGTTATGTTGAATGGCGCTTGGCATTACTGTGGAACTTTTTAAAATGGTCTGAATGCAGTGTAAGTTACGAAGACACGAGACGATCTAGACGATTTTCGACTATCTGACAACCATAATTCGCGTCATTGGAATAAAATATTCGTTAAGGTCGGAAACAAAAATACAGACAGCCTTGATTGTAAGCAACGCGCGAATATAATGAATCCTGGAGGAAAGAACAATACAATATTGAAGATACAAAATTTTACTGTAACATTCTTATGCGTTCAGAAATGAGAAAATCTACCAAATTATACATATAAGTTTAACAGTGTTCATTTTTTTTGATTTTTAGTGAATTTTCGATTCTCATCGCAGATAAGTTGTTTTAGTCTAAGAATGTAGTTTTTTTATTTCCAAATATTACTTATACACAACTACAAATCAACCTATACAATACCATTCAAATATCACTTTTACTGCAACATCGTAAAATGCATGAATACATTAATCTGATTTTGTCTGTAGATATATGTCAGTTTAAAATCTCTGGGACTTATTAAAGACCTTGTCACCCATTTAACAAGCTTATACATTAACTTCTCTAATTATAATTTTTTGGTTAAATTTTCGAAGGTAAATTTTAGAAAGCTTTCAAACGTACAATTGAGCTGTAAGTTGGTAGATCCTTACAACATTCCTCACTTGTTGATATGACCATGGAAGTTATTAGAATAGAGTTTCTCCAGCAAAATAGGAACCCTTTGAATTTTGTTTTTGCTTTTGTATATTTACAGAGTATTTTTTATTTCAATAGCGATAGTGTACAGAGCCCATTAATAGCTGTTTTGCTTATTAGGACATATTCGGAAAGTACTGTTATTTTCGTTGTATGTGTGAATCTATATTTAGCTGCTGTCGGCGGCCTCCCCAAGGTTGAGTTTGATGTAAAGTTTTACATAGCAACCCTGAACATTTCCGAGATAAAAAGCAGACCAAACATTGACCTAGAATATTAGCTATTACAGTGTATAATTGGACGAGTAATCTGTAAGTACTATAGTTTTTGCATGATGTATGAACTATAGGTAGATTAAATAATAAAAAAAAATTGGTACGTATATCACATTATACTAAAAAGCAAGTCATGTACAACCCTGATACAATTTTGTTATATGTAACATAGATAGATATGATAATAAAATGTATCCGTTATAGGTTCTTAATATCCCGACAAAGTCAATTGAAGGTACGAACATCGCCGACATTTTCAATTGAAATAAATTGACGTACCTAGGTACAACAGGGACACAGTAGCATTAATTTATACAGACGATTGTAATGGAATACAAGTTTTAGAAATAAAATAGTGAAAAATAAATATAAACGTAGACAAATGACACTACATATACATAAAATATTAACAAGATTTACATGAAACAATTTTTTTAAATATTTTGTCTATTGGGCACAAATTTCACTAATGCAGGATGGATTTTGATTATATATAGATAATTTACATAGTGATAGCTTATGATTAGGTCAATCATCAGTTATACAATTATTATCTTAGAAATATTTAGGGTTATTGCTAAATTTGAAAATAAAAATATTCACCCTAGCAACACCTAGTTCAGTAACTGTACTATCACACTCTTTCATTTAGATACCAGCGTTTCTCAACATTTTTTGAACATGACCCCTAATAGCTAAAAATATATATTTAGAGACACTTACAATTTGTAAATGATAAATTACAAACTACTGCGATTGTTATTATAATTGGTTCTCTGCATAGCCTGCAAATTCTTTGCACGAGTATGTAGAAGATAATATAAGCTTTATTATGTGTTTGTGGAAGATTTTCAGATATATAATTGGGGACTGGTAAGCGTATGGCGCTATTTTTTTCCCTGGGAAAATATCACATTACCATCAAATTTTCAAACCACCAAATATTTCAAAGCAGCTGGTTAAATTAGTATTTAAAATACTATTATTTACAATTTCTACAATTAAGTTATAGTTTGTATGTGGTTAATTTTTAGAATAAGTTCAATTACAACATTGCAATATCCCTAACAGCTTTCTCTGGGTCACATGTTCAATGTTGAGAAACAATGTTTTAGACACTATAGAAAAGTGATTATTTTCAGGAGTCTGTATTCCTGTCTCGTAAGATTTTTTATTTATTGTATTTAAATTAGCACTGTTACTTAAGTTGTATGCAATTTAACTTGACTGTTTTTTTTTTTAATATTCCATTGTCTTCAGACTGTTCACCAATTACATAATCAATAATTTATATAACTCTTCCTTCAATCCTATACAAAATTTACATATTTTCATATATGCTTTCCATGACTGCACAAAAAAAAATCTATTTCGGCAATCATATTTCTCTAGGGACCAAACAAACACCTGAAATAAATTACCATAAATTTAGTTCAGACTAAAAAAGGTTTTATTTTCGTGCAGTCATGTCTTTTTATTTATAATAATTATAAAAGACCTCTGTTATATTCTACATTAAGAAGCCCAACTCCTTTATTGCGTGATAAACTAATATACTATAAGTGAAACATTACATGAAGTGTATAAATAATGACTCTTCTGAATCTCTGATTGATACAAAGTTGTACCACTTTATACTTGACTGCAGAAAACCTGAAAAGTAGAATTTGATTCGCAAAAGTTATATTACATCTCTTATCTCTCTTTTAACATAGTTGATGTCATAACAGGATAGAAATAATTTTATGATGCTCTTCTACTCTTCTTCTTAAACTCACAGAAATCAACTTGGCACCCGAGAGGAATGCTTGTACAGTCACCCATCATTGCCTACCACTCTCGCCTTCAACACGCCGGTATGGACAGCAATTGATCTTGTGTATATATATTGTGTAATTGACAATCACACCATTTAAGAAAGACACCTAGTTAATTTCTGCAGAAGCTGATATTTTTGCCTCGCCACAGTTGATTTATTGACATGTGTGACATTTTGTACGGTGTTAGCAGGTCTTTATGTACTATACACCTGGGATCAATATTGCATAATATGTAGAAACTAATATGGTTTTTCCATAAGCAATGACTAACTCTGTCTTTTGACAAATGTCAACTTTATGATATGGTAGTGTCTTCTAATAAGTTTATTTTAATTATCGCCAATGCCTCATGAAAATGAAGTATGTATAAATTTAATGACTAAAAATTTGAGCTCAAACTGCTATATCATTAAGTATTACAATAAATATCATTTAAAAATATATAAGAGTAGTATACAATAATTAAGTTTAAAACAATGTCTGAAGGTTAAGGATTCAATCAATATAACTTTAACAAAATGGATGGATAACTTTTGAATGTCCTTGAGTATAGGTAATTATGGTAAAATTGTTGAATTAAATATGCAAGTAAACAGAATGTTTGCATGGATTGAAATAATGAGACCGATTTCTAGAATGAAGTGTTTCTCAATATGTGGTGTCTTTGCTTGTCTTAGTAAAAAATCTGAAATAATATGAGACATCATGCAACAACAATATTTTTGTACAAATCAGCCCACAAGGTAATGCAATAGCATGTGATATTATAAAAGGTTCTGGATAGAGGACTTATCTTGTTTTTTAATAGCAAAATCAGTGTAATATTAAATACTTTGTTCTATTTGCAATTTCTATCAAATTCACTTTATATATGTTACGGTATTTAAGAATATTAATGGCACCTGAAAAATCTCATCTTTTCAGGAAAACTTGGTAGTTGCTATTTTTTTATAATTGAACTGATTTAGAAAAACTGAATTCTTTTCCATGTTTAAAAACAACAACAACAAAGTTTGAAGTAATATCAACCTCCATACCAGATATCTCAAACAGGACTAGTTTTTATGGTTAAAAAAACTAGTTTCGATCCCAGAGGCATATCGAGTAATGTTATATGTAAACAATTTTTATTACATCTCTGTTGTAATAAAGATATCTATTTATTAACATTTATTATGTTATCGCTTATAGCAATGTACACTTACATTTTTCCTCTTCTACATTTTATTTTTAATGTTGTTAACACTGGATAACACATCCAACTTAAAACAGAAAATGGTACTACATAATGCAACAGTTTCTTAATTTGTTTATCTCTAAACAATTGTTTTCAAGTAGGAAAACATATTAACGTTCATGTCGTCGGGGACACTAGTGCCGGAGCAGGTGCATATCGGCTATTGCTGGTTCAGTATTGGTTTCTCAACGATCTGAGGCTTCTCAGCCACTTGTGGTTTCTCTGCTAACAAAGGCTTCTCAGCAATCTGTGGTTTTTCTACAGGTTGTTCTATATTCTCCACTGGTTCTTCAGCGTCATTTTCAATGTGCGCATTGGACAATTTATTTGTTATTACATCAGGTTGTTCTTGTTCCATCTCAGATGGACCGTTTTGTCTCTCACCATCAGTCGATGGGGAGACAGACCGTTGCATTGCATTCTCAGGGTGCGATGGAGAAATGCCTCTAGCAGAGTTATCCTCGCTTGAACCACTGAGTTGCCTGTGTGTAATTGGATGGGTTGGATGCGATAATGTCTGGGGAAGATGAGGGTTATGCAGAGGTAACCTGGACTTATCACTCTTCCTCCACAGAGTAACTTCTTGTTGTTTAAAGTATCGACGGTCTTCTGTATCCATTAATACCAGATTTAAGTAATATCGGACAGAGAATTTGTTATTTATATCTCTCATAGTTGGCGTTAGATCATATCCAGCTAAAAATACTCTAATAGGAATGCTCTCACCCCGAACTGGAGCACCATCCATTATTTCATACTTAGCAACGGTTTCATTTTCTGTGAATGTGTTAGGCCCAGATCCGGTTGTTTCTCTTTTAATTATGGATATTTCCATATGCTTAATTTTAATACGAACGAGTAGGAAATAAATTTTTCCTACTATTACGTCTTTAAGATGGTACTTTGATTTATTATATTCAAACTCTATGTGTAGGCAGTCTTCGATGCCTACTTCCATTTTTATCGAGTTTAAGACGTCAGGGTAGCTGCATAGCGTGTGGACGGCGATATCTACCTCCTTCACAATGTCGGTGAGCCGGCGTACTATCGTCGCACGCAGAAAGTATCGTAGCCTTACATTTGCGCCCGTATAAACTTCATATGGTTTCTCCACGTTCGCGAACTCAAACGGGTACGAAGTATGCTGCAACAGGTCCCCCGGGCGAGCTAGTTCCTTCACTAAAGATATAAACTCGTGATGGTTACCTCTGTCGTAGAACAATTCTATCTGACCTATAAGTTCGACCTTGATTCCTTGATGTTCGAGTTTAGAACCCGGCTTCCTCAAAGTGACGTTTACTCGTCCTGAAACTGTTTCACCATCATAATAAAGCAACAACTTTTCTTTTTTGCCGTCATCCGTTTTCACTTCAGCTACCTTCCGTTTATCAGCATCGTCGAAAAGTATTTCGATGTCCGCAGTCTGGCCGAATCCAAAAAAGCTCATTTTTACACTTATTTGTAACGCGAAATTGCGGATTTTTTTACGTGGCTTTACACAAGAATAATAGCGACTTATTTGAGCAAAACATTGAAAAACGGCGATGAAACGCCCGCGAATCCGTGGGACGATTGAAAGATTGAAGCAAAGATGGCGACTAATTTCGTATCGGCTGTCGGCGAACAGGTTATTAAATAAATTTTTAATGATAAAACTTACCAACAAGGCATTTTTGGATATCACAAGCAAATCTCTTGCAGGGATCCTTCGACATATATAAAAGTTTTAGCTATTTTTACACGTGAAGTATTTATAAATAGTGAATTTCAATCATGTGTACAAGTAATAAATTTGTTCATGGCAACATTCAATGATAAGAAAATATGCTATTCTCATCTTCCTACTTCATTGGTTTCTATAACTAACATTGTGGATTCCTATGGAATTGGAATCGGTTTGCGGGACATTTTCTTCTTCTTTTTATTATTACATTTGATGCTCATACACTGGAAAACTAATTCTTCCGTGTATACCAATTCGATAAGTTAATGTGCAGAAACGACTCTGCATTGCATTACACTCATTGGAGTCAAACCGCTAAAATAAATGTTAGAAAAAAAACTTTGCATGTACGTGCTGGACCAAACTATTGGTGAGTCAACCTGTAAACACCGTGATCTCTATATGGAATTATCTTTATACGATCGTATTCTGTGCTAGGCGCAGGCAGTCAGAGGACTGAAGGATTCTTTCATTGTTCTCATCACTGTAGGGCAGGGATCCCAAACTTTTTCAGTTCGCGGCGCACTTACAGGTTTAATATTTTGTCTCGGCGCCCCGTAGTCGTTAGTACTCAAAAAAAGGTACAAGGATACTAGGCACAAAAAAATAAAACATTCGCCATATGAAGCTGAGTTTACATTTTTATTAACACACAAGGAACATTTATAATTAAAAAAAAATAGAATATAAAATACTATGACAACTTAATTAATGTGACGTGTGAGCTTGGTGATAGCACTACTCTCAATTCTTGCTCCACATTTATCTTCGAACGATATTTGCTTTTGTTACAGCCCCAGCTGAAAATTCGGCCTCATATAAATAAGATGTTGCAAAGGGAATAAGAATTCTTAATGCTTTTGAATTTAAAGTTGGGTATTTATTTTGGACCGATATCCAAAACTCCACCAAATCGGAACACGTGAATGTTGCTTTTAGGCTGCTGTCGCAAGAGAGCTGAATAAGACTGTTCTTCTTCTAAAGGGAATTCTGGTGGAGCTTGAGCAAGGAAAGGATCTTGGATCCACGCATATTTTTCTTGTTTGATTTCATTTGTATTGAATTGTTCATTTTGTAGGCGCGAATACCTAAATTTCGTTTCCAGGTAATGGTAAACATGAGCGTCTTGCAGCGCCCCTCTGTACTTTCTACGGCGCACCAGGGCGCCGCCGCCGCGGCGCACACGTTGGGAACCCCTGCTATAGGGCGTACCAAGCCGGCGGCACTGCGTAAGTAAGGCATTGCTTTATATACGTTTTATGTACGCTGAGCTAATTTTCATGTTATGCGTCAAACTAGAGGCGAATGTGTCTACCATGTAATATATATTGAAAAACAAAATCGTAATTTTTAAAAGATTGTTTTTGATTATACATGAACAACGTTCACATATGGGGTGCAGAAACCACTATAAATTTCACTTGATTTTTTTAATTTGACAAAATTTCAGAGGTGGTTATATTCCTAATACAATGATATAAATCTATATACAACTTCATGTCAAGTCCCTTGCGGGGTAGGAAGAGAGTACTCTATACACACCTCACTCGCTTCTTTAACGTTCATTGGTCTTCTAATGCATGCACGCCGGCTTCTAAGGCTCCAGACATCACCTTCTGATAGAACAAACAAACAGGAATAGAAGGTTCATCGTTGATGTGGAAACACGAGTGAGTGCTGGGAATAGTGTGAATGGAGCGTTGAGAAAACTTCTTGGCAGTAATAAATTGACCCAGAAGGCACAGCTCGCTTACACTATGCAGTGCCAGTCCCAACACTTACTTATGGAAGTGAGTGCTGGGTATGGCATGCAGAGAGCATGAAAGTAGGATACACGTGGTCGAAATGCGAGCGTTGCTCAAAATTTGTGGCGTTACGCATGTGTTACACTAATACACGTGCCTAGTGATTGGTTTAAATTCAAAACAAGAGCACAGATTGGTACTGCAATGCCAATATAGTTTACAGCAGTTTACACTTTCCGCTTCATGCACAAGCGAGAAGCAGTAGTCCAATTTACCCTTGGTTTTATATGCTCATATAAGAACATATTTCCTAAATACATAAGCCAGCACAAGACAAGCTGCACGACATTTTCTTGTGAGCCAATATTACATGCAGAAATTTCAACACAGCGGTATCTTTATCATTTTCAATCAGTACGAGAGCTGGTTCTAGTAGACCGAGACGCAAGTTTTGTTATTGGTTGTTAGAAAATATGAATCTGAATATTGTGTAAACTGACGTCTGAAGTAAATTTTACTCCAATCGGACTTTTTGATGATCATAATGAACATTTGTAGTGTCACCATAACTCTAAAAATGTGAATAGACGCTTTCAATAATTAAAATTTAGTTTGAATTCAGAAATTATAAATGATCGTGTCATCGAGCCTTATTATATTAAGAAATACTAAAAGAACAACACGATGATCGCCATACTCGACACGCTGCTGGCGCAGGAGAACAAAGTATTGGAGCACTGGACGGTTCGTAAGAAGCGTCTGGAGCAATGTCAACAGTTTGCTTTATTCGAGCGTTCGGCTCGCGCGGCCGTCGAGTGGATCAGGGAGACGCAGGAGCGGTGTGGCGCGGCGGCGGCGGGCGTGGCGCGCGAGAGCCGCGAGCGGGTGCGTCTGCTGGCACAGCTCGCCGACGGTCTCGTCGAGAAGGGCCACCCGCACGCGGTACAGATCAAGGAGTGGGTCGCTGCAGTCGATGCCAGATATGCGGAGTTCAGCGGGTCGATGGAGGGCGGTGAGAGCGAGGCGGAGAGCGACTCCAGCAGCGACATCTCTGGAATTGATTACTGACAAAGTATTTTGTAACCAAATACGATACCCTTCATCATCATTGTAGCCGATAAAAATACCTTTTTTAGCTTTCTTGTGTAATTTTTTTCGTGATACTTTCGGTATGTGAGCATAGCAAGTACTTCCAATTATTCTTAGATGTCCAATTCTTGGCTTTTTATCAAACCATAGTTCATACGGTGTCTTGTCCGTGTTAGTAGGACCAGTACGGTTAAGAACGTAAACAACAGTATTTGTTATTTCAGCCCATAAGCCTTGAGGCAATTCTCTCCCAGGAGTATGCATAATCGCTCTAACAGCTTCAACTACAGTTCTGTTGTCGCGTTCAGTTGCATTTTGCTGTGGCGTATGCGGCATTGTACATCTGTGTACTATCCCCTCCTTTTTAAGAACATTTTTAACAACATCATTTACGAATTCGCCTCCGTTATCGGTAAATAACTCAATGATTGAATGTCCTATGGCTTTTGCTTGAGCTATGAATTGTATTATTTTATCCTTGACTTCGCTTTTTTCTCTCATTAAAAATAGATAGCGGTACCTTGAGAAATCATCCTTTAGCAACAAAAAGTAGCGGTATTTGGAAATAGAATATACAAATGGACCACATACGTCAGCATAAATACGTTCTCCAGGTTTTGACGCTCCTTCTCGCGTTCCAAATTTTAATCGATGAGCTTTGCCGTACATACATCCTTCGCAAATTGTTTTGTCTTTTTGGTTTGCGATTTTAATACCCAATTCTCGTTCAATGATTTTTCTAACGTGCGTTTTGTTTTGATGGACAAGTCGCTCATGGTAGAGCTGTAGAATATCTGTCGCATTCAATGCATTAACATTAACATCAATAGGATTAGAAGGTCTGTTCTCCAGTCTTAGTTTATAGAGACCACCATATTTTACTCTGTCTCCAAGTAAAGCAGGTTGTCCATCCACAATAAGTTGGCAGCAATTACTTTTTGATATAAATGTACTGTTACTTAACCTGTCTTGAGCAGCTAGAACTGAGAAAAGATTTTTCGAAATTCCTGGAACAAGCCATACATCGTTTAAAAGAATAAGTTTCTTTTTACCATATATATCTGCTTCAACTATAACAGATCCCTTTCCAGCAGCGGATATAACTTGTCCGCTAGCGGTTGTCACCGTATGAGTATTGTTTTCAAAAGACTGAAAGTCCTCAAACAGATCGGCTCGATTTGTGACATGGCTAGTTGCCCCATTATCGACATACCATTGATTTTTATCAATCTCTGTGCTATTAATGTCTATTATATTCATAAGCGTCATATTAGTACGTATTTCTGAAGAATCAGTACCTTGTTTAGATGTTGATGTTTTCTCTGGCGCTATCGGACGTCCATCTGCTATCCATTTGCGACAATCTTGAACATAATGATTGGTCAGGCCGCAGTAATTACATTTCTTAAATTTACCTTTGACGTCTCGCTTATTGCGAAATTTTGACTTGCTTTTACCTCCAGTTAATGCAAGTGCTTCTTCCTCGTGACTTTGGAAATGATATTCTCGAGAATGTAGTGCTCGTTCATAAGAACATAAATCAGCAGTCAGTTTCTCGATACTCCTATCTTTTTTTGCTAACAACTTCCAACTAGCAATGAATTGAAAATATTCATTAGGACAGCTTTCTAGAGCTTTGCCCATAAGAAAAATTTCTGGTAGTTTCTCAACTCCTTCCTTCTTCATCTCTAAGGAGAGATCTCGCCAAACATTTCTAAGTTTGGAAATATGCGTACCAATATCGTCTGCAGGATCCTTATTAAACTTAAAAAATGTCATGATTAAATCAAATGCTCGATCATCTATATCTCCCTCGTAGATGCGGTGCAGCTCTAACCAAGCTTCTCTTGCTGTTTCGAAACGCATAACTTTCATAATATTATCTTGTGATAAATTCGTGGTTATTATGAGAAATGCTTTACTATCGTCTTTAGAATGTTTTTCTACCTCATCATCCTTAGTCTTATCCGTCTTTACGAAGTCTTTCTCAACAACGTATAGGAGACCATGGCCTTTGAGAGCTAATCTTATTTGAAATTTCCATGTGACCCAGTTATGTTCGTCGAGCTGTACAATTTTAAGTTTTGTAATTTCATCCATGACGACAACACTATCCGTTATACTATAATCAAAAAAACTTATTATAGTTATTTACGAAGATCTGGTGTCAACTCTTCACGATATGTGATCGACTGTTAAGTACGATTCACCTTCACGGAGCTCTGCTACCACTTTAAGTAAATTAGGTCCGTGTAGCGGAAGATAATGAAAATAAAGATTAAACACAATTCCAAGACAAATAGTTGTTTTACTAATTCATAATAATACTAAAAAATATTATCTTTTTAATATATGTGAGTGACATCCGTTTTTCATCTTGGTAGGTACCATAGCTTCACCCAAAGAGTATGCTATGTTAATATGCAAACTCTAACATATCTTAGTATTCTTAGGGATGTAACATTGATGGAAGATTACCACTGGGATACGTACTGGTGAAATCTTCACTTCTAACATGACGGAGCACCTGATCACATTTAAAGAGATGTTCGCGGTTATAAGGATCGTGAGTTTGATGACCGGTGGATAGAGCGATAGGGCGAGGTAGGTTTATCAGCAGACTGGCGCGTCGTCTTGTCCTTACTTCTCTTGAAGTTTATTTGTGGTGCAAAATTAAACGACAATTTTTTTACAGAGTTGAATCACTGTCGTAAATTTGCTTACGTAAAATTTACGACTATTAATCAGCTGTGTAAAAAAAACCAGAGCGCATTTGACGCTAATGATAATACGTGAACTTGAATAATTATTAAAGTACACATAGGTGAGATAGAAATTGCTGTTATATAGCGCGTGTAGCGTGAAATTACCGCACGGGCTCAGGACGAGGGGACAATCTGTTCTGTTTGCTTACGTTTCGGCTGTCATAAGTATAGTTACGTGTAAAATTCTTGGACTATAATGAATTTTTTTATCTTATGTTATTCCATTGAATTTGATCATGATATTTTTTATGTTTATTATTTATATCTGATAGAACACCACCAATTTGGTCATGGTAGGCAAATCTTGGCCTTTCTCGGCTCCTACATCCTTCCACTTTCGCGTTGTATATCTGCTAAGTCATTCTTTCATCTTGCTTTCTTTCTACATGTCCGATCCGAACCAACGGAGCAGGCCTCTTCTTATTTTAATACGCTCTCTTCTAGTCCAACTTTGTTTCTAACATCATCATTGCGAATACGGTCCACATGCGTAACGACACCAATTTTGAGAAACGCTCGCTCGCTTCGTAATTTAAATATGTACACGTCGTTTTGGTTTCACGTAGTGCCACTTTTTCTGTGGAATTTGTGCTGAGTTAGAGTTCCTGACTTATTATTTATTCGTAGGTTGTATGTACCCGATTTTTACCTTCAGTCACTGGCCTATATTAACGTGAATTCCCTGTAATCAACTGCTTTACGTTTTAAACATGGAAACACTCTTAATTAATTTTAAAGTCAGCAACACTGTATTACTTTTTCTTTCTTTTATTTTATTAGTTTACAAATGGCGTATTCCAAAATTTTCTAACATAACGCAAGTGATATTTTTGTGAATAGAACATTGAATACTTGATGTAAATATGGAGTTAACTCGTACAACTCTTGGTATCGCAGTTGGAATTGCCGGAACACTGTTTCTCGGTTATTGTGTTTATTTCGACCAACAACGTCGAAAGGATCCACTTTTCAAAAAGAAGTTAAGAGAACGTAAGTAGTAATTTTCTGTCAATCGTCGCTATTAATGCCGTCATATTGTACTTATTTAATACGTGTACATATTGGCCTTGATTCAGCCTTTCTAGCAAGCTTTTTGGTTAGTTAATCATAACCTAAAATTGAATAAGTATTCATGTGATCGTTGAATAATTTCTACAACATGTAGCTATTATATTGTATTTACCCTTTTCAGATACTATGGATACTACGAATTAAATGCATTAAATTCGTTAGGAAGTGAACATTCGTAATTGTATGTACGTGTATATTGTATGTGACATTGAGGCATTTGCCAAGATGTTGAGTGAGAAGTATTTAGGATGGCCAAAGATCGTTTTTCATTATATTATTGTCATATATTTCAGCCATAAATGCAAATAAAAAGCAAATTGCATTTCTGGTTTTAAAACCCCTTGTCTATTGTACCTGGTAGATTGTGCAAGGTATAGAATATTTATACTATAAATTAATGTGATTAATAATTCGCATCAGTTGAACTCTAAGAAACTTCACTATTATTACATTTATGAGACGGTCAGTCTCATAAATGTAATAATAGTGAAGTTTCACACAGTTACAGGAATAATGTCTCAACACCATTGTGGTACTCGAAATGAAAATGAACATGTAGCGTACACTTAGAAAATTCCTAGATTTCTGCAAAAACATGTAAATTGTATCGTGTATAGTTACAATAGATAAATGACATATATGAATGCATTAATATTATTAAAATGATTTATGTGATGATTTCATAAAAATTGATATCTTTCCTAAATTGTCTTCTTTTTCTCTCTGTCAGATTTCACTTCTTGTTGCACTATATTTATAGTCACCTGACACATTTCACTTACACTGACCTGGACCTTGGAACCTGGTGAATGTCTTTTGAAATATGAATAAATATTCATATTTCAAAATTTCTCTTTATAGGCTCTTGTGTCAAGTTTTTGCAAAGGAGAAGTTGTAGGTGGGTTAGCACACTATCAGAAGTTTTTGGTAAGAGGACTTATTATTTATTAATTGTGGTAGGCAGTCTTCTTGATCCCACACCTATGTCCTTGTGCTTGCTGCCACACTCAAGAATCAACAAAGAATCTAGTCAGTAATTGAGTCACTTTTTTGTCATATATATTTGTCTCTGCTGTCTCTGTGTATATTTGTTTTGACTTGGATCTTAAAATTCTGAATATTCTATAATGTTTATTTTTTGTTTGAATATTCTTCACTGTTATATTATACCTAGTCTTGCCATAAATACTGAAACAAAGAAAAAAAAATTTCTATTGCAAATAACATTTATTACTTTTACAGTGTGTTAGTTTAATACATAAATATAAAACAATTTAAAATATAAAAAGCTTATTCGAAGTGGTCTCCATTGGCTGCCATACAGTCCTTTATGTTGAGGCCAGTTATCAATAGAAGCACGCACTCTTTCCATGGGAAAATTCTTCACTGCCAATCGTACGGATTGTTTAGGGACTTCAAATTATCATGGCGTTTAGAGCAAGCCGTACTCTCTAAAACTGACCATAAATCATAATCCAGCGGATTAAGATCGGGACTAGACAACGGCCAGTCTTCAGCTCTGATGAAGTCCGAAACGTTCGTTTCCAACCAAGACTGCGTAGACCGAGCTTTATGACCCAGCGCCGAGTCTTGCTGAAAGGACCATTCTTGTTTATTGAACATGGTGTTATTAAAGGGCTTCACTACCTTCTCAAGAATGATATCTTGATACACTTGTGCCAATGTTTTGATACCTTTTTCACAAAAGTATGGCTCAGTCACTCCTTCATAGCTAATACCCCACCAAACCATCACTGAAGTCGGATAGTGCCCACGTTGCACTCTGTCGACTAATTGGGAAGCCTCGTTAGAGAGTTGAGCATAAATACGGTCATATTGTTTGTTAAAATGATGCTCAATTGTAAAAATTTTCTCATCCGTAAAGAATTTTTTTCTGTGACCTCCCTTTGCGTACCACCGCTTCAGTAGTTGTTTCGATTTTACTACCCTATTCTTTTTTAAATTATCAGTTAAGAAATGACCAGTACGTCTCTTATAGGCTGCAAGTCCTAAGTCATCTTTTAAAATACGCGACACGCTTCTAGGTGCTATCTTCATCTCCCGAGATAAAATCTTTTGCTTTCGGACAGGATTTCTTCGGATTCTTTCCCTTACTGCTTTGACCACCTTTTTCGTACGAACACTATGTGGATGGACAGATCTTTTTCTGTCCCAAACAGAGGAGGTCGCATTGTACCTATTAATAGCCCGGTACACAAACATTTTACTAATACCAAGCCTATGAAGAGTTTTAAAAATTGCATTTGGCTCCATACCTACTTTGTGTAATGCAATCACAGCGATTCCGCTCTCTTTATCACCCCACTCCATTTTAATATCGCAAAATATTGTACAATGTATTGGCACCAAAATGAGAAAACTCAATGAACAATCATATAAAAATGACAGATTCCAAATTCAAATGTAATATTTTGTTTATTTTTTATTGTAACAGTATTTTCGCCAGACTAAGTATATATTTATACAATATGTTTTTAAATCATCTAGTCAATTTGGATAATGTGCTTCAAGCAATTAAGGTAATAGAATATTAAATAATCCTACAATGTAATTTAATTCCAGGTAGACAAAAACGCCATCAGAATGCAAGCCGGTCTCGCACATTAGGTGGGCCGCTGCCTGACATGAGTGACCATGAGGCCATGCAGAGATTTTTCTTGCAGCAGGTCTGTATCTTACAGCACATTATTTTTTATTGCTCCAAAATTAGTATAATTATAACACAGAACAAAATAGTCAATAAAATACTCTTCTGGGCAATCATATCAATGCTCCTTGTACCCAATACAGTATCTGGGCGACAGTGAATTTAAAAGCAAAAACTGTCACGTCTGAGCAAATCATTCATACTAATTGGTCTGATCCTCATTATGTTGCTATTTTCTATCTATTTCTGTTTATTTATATCTTCAGGCCAAGTTCCTTGTGTAGCAGGCAGATAGAATCTTAGAAGGTATACAACTTCATTCTTATTCATTCCACTTTCTTTAACATTTCTTTCTTCTTCTTCTGACACCATCTACCGATGACACAACCGATTTGGTTGTGGTCTTCATCGGCTCCTACATCCTTCTAACTTTGTGTTGTATGTTTCATCATTCTTTCTTGCATTCTTTCTACGTCTGAACCAATTGAGTATACTTTCTTCTCTTCTTATCTTAACATAGATAGGATACTGTCTTTCGTATCAAGTATATTTCTTAAATCATCATTGTGAACTTGGTCTACAAGTGTTATGCTGCAAATTTTGTATAACGCTTGCATCTCTGCCATATTTATTCTAATTTCATGTTTTCTCTGTCAAACCCAGCTCTTGCTTCCTCTTGTTAATATTGGGATCAGTACTGCACAGTTAGCTGTGCCTTCTCACTCAAGTTTCTAGTGAAAAGAAGTTTTGCCAACAATTCATTCACTCTATTTCCTACAATCACTTGCCTTTCCACATCAGCATACCTTCTGATTCTGCTATAAGTATATAATATACAATTACTGATCATCAGGTTACACATTATACAGCTGTGTCTGATTAAAACACAGTAATGAGTATGAATAAATATCCGAAGTGATTGTTTGTTTTCATGAAAAATTACTAAGGCGTCGCTTAGTTATGTTCCATTCTCACCTATCAATTATGTGCCAAAATACTATTCATTTAAGAATGTTTCAGTGTCATATTGCTACAATTTATGTACTGTTACATAGATTTTGCAATGAATAATTCAAATATGGCATTAATAGCCAAGATATATTTCTGTTGGAGATTTATTTTCTTCAACTATTGTATTTAGCGCTTGTTTCAATGGTTGACTGCACTCACAAGGCATTTCGAAGTGATGTGAATGTTGTTTAGAAACCTCATGTGTAGAGTTTGGAATAGTCCTATTCTTTAAGACTGAAGGCGAAAAAGCTATTGCCAGTCCAAATTTTTTCACAATCATTTCAGTTAAAATTTGTTGTAAAAGAAAAGTAAATAATATTAAGGTTTTATCGATTTTATAACAATCATATGAATTGTGTCAGATTATTAATAAATTCACAATCCTGGTTGGATATACATTTTTCAAATGACTCAATAACCACATTCTTAGTTTCAGCTTAGCTTAGACTAGCTACATTTTCAATGACTGATCACAAAATTAAATGTAGACAGCTTTACTTTAAAGAATATGATTAGGTAAATTTTAAAAGAAGTAGTTCAATTTTGTCATTTTTTGTAGAATCTGAGAAGATATAAATTGTTCTAATTATTTATAAACATTCATCATCAATAAAACATCTGCAAAAATGAAAATGTTTGAGCAGCATTCATTTTGGAATCAAGTCATCATCTATTTGTGACATCTGAAGCACTGATTAAAGATGGCAATCTATTTATAATTGGTAAAACAGTCAATAACCTTATGAAATCCTGTTAAGAGTTTTGTGAAATCAGCTACTCCACTTAGGGTATCTTAAAGCGAGTGTGCATGAGAACAGCAATGAATGTTGAACCGAATGATGTAAGGATCAGGTGGCGCTCGGTTCTCTCTGCTCGCAAGGGATTTGGCGTGAAGTTATAGATATAGCTTTTGTGTATTATATTTTGTTGTTATGCAAATAGAATCAATATTGAATTGTCTCCTGGATTCAGTCATCTTTGTCTCTGTAATAAATTTATGTGTATTTTTTATAGATTCAACTGGGTGAAGAGTTGCTGGCTGCTGGTGACTTAGAGGCGGGAGTTGAGCACCTTGGTCAGGCTGTAGCTGTGTGTGGACAGACACAACAACTGCTCAGCGTTAGTAGCAATATTATATTAGAAGAATGTAGACTTATCATTGGAACCACATAAAGAATCTTTCATTCTTATAAAATGTCGGGAGACAAACAAGCATACACACCACCGTTATATGACGTGGTTACTATAGCCCATGAATGGTTGCAGTATCACTCATACATTGCCAAGTTTACTATTACAGCAACTCATCAGGAGCTTACTGGTAACTCACTCATAGGAACACAATCCACCAGCGAGTTATTTATATGTATTTATTTATACTCAATTATGTTGTGTTTGTACACAAATATGCATGCCATAACAAGCATTATTGTTGGTTTTCTTTGGAATAAATAATACATATTGTCGGGCAAATTACATAGCACCATCTAGCCCCAAAGTAAGTTGTAGTAGACAACTGATCAACATACGTAAATACATTTTTTTTCGTAAATACATACTTATAATACATAAAAACTACCCAGACCAAGATAGACATGTTCATGCACACAAATGTTTGTCCTGTGTGGGAATCGAACCTACGAGCGTTGGTGTCAAAGAAGCGTTACTAACCACTGTGCCACCAATCTCGTTATATGGAGGTACTTAACAAGTTGCGCTGCTTCAATGTGCGTTAGCTGTCTTTTTAAATGTTGCAAGAAAATGCCATTATTCTTACATTTTCTTTGTCTTTATACAGTTTTAGGAATATTGCACAAATCAAGATTTGCAAAACCAGTGGGGTAATTATGCATACATACTTATCCCTGAATCTAGTAGAGACCTAAAAAAAGCTCTCTCTTGATTGCACACTGTGCAGCTAGCCTTAAGCTTTTGTACGTAGCAAAAATTAAAATACGAGCTAGGTTGCGCTGTGGTGATTGACGCGACTTTTTCACCGACGTTCGTCGTTTCGATTCCCACACAAGATAAACATTTGTGTGCATGAACATGTATGTTTGTCTTGGTCTGGGTGCTGTTAAAGGAGGTAAGGGGCATCAAAGCATCAGCCCATCTGGGGAAGTACTTCCTGCTCACAGCAAACCACAGCCGAATAACAACTCCCTAACTAGTTTTTTAAATGTTGCAAGAAAATGCCATTATTCTTATATTTTCTTTATCGTTATACAGTTTTAGGAATATTGCACAAATCAAGATTTGCTAAACCAGTGGAGTAATTACTAATTATGTGACGTTTTCAATCACCCTTTCAATCGATCGGCATTGATTTGTTCCATAGTTCATTCACATCTTTGTTAATCGTTAACAAATCGTTTTTAGTTTCACTAGCTGTTTGCTCAGCAGTTATTCAACTACAAAAAGAAATAGAAATTCGTTCACAATTAAGAAAGAAGAACACTTACGTAATCAAAACACTGGTCAGTGGACAGAAATAAATCAATTCATTCTAATTAAGCAAGCTTGTTAGGGTATGGTTGAGTGAATAGCAATTTAATAACCATAACTGAGCTTTAGAGCCACCTTGGTAACTAAGTTTTGATGCGTACATACTTATCCCTGAATCTAGTAGAGACCTAGAAAAAGCTCTTTCTTGATTGCACACTGTGCAGCTAGCCTTAAGCTTTTGTATGTAGCGAAAATTAAATGACGAGCTAGGTTGTGGTGATTGTCGCGACTTTTTCACTGAAATCGTTTCGATTCCCAACACAAGATAAACATTTGTGTGCATGAACATGTATGTTTGTCTTGGTCTGGGTGCTGTTAAAGGAGGTAAGGGGCATCAGCCCATCTGGGGAAGTACTTCCTGCTCACAGCAAACCGAAGCCGAATAACAACTCCCTAACTAGAGGGTTGTTGTGTTCCTGCGTGTATGTGAGGGCACCAGTAAGCTCCTAAAGAGTTGCTGTGCTAGCAGCAGAGGCGGCATCGCGCGAGTGGTACTTATTGTATTACAAGCGTTCATAGGCTACGGTAACCGCTATACATCAGGTGGGCCCTAAGATTGATGCCTCTTGATGTTGTAAAAAAAAAATTGAGAAGTCAATAAGTTGTAGTAAGGGGTAGTTTGACCACTCCTCTAGAATCCATAGAGAAGAGATTAATAGTACCTGATTGTTGACAATAGTCATTTCAGAATGATTGGGTGATGAGAATCAATCTACAATAGGAAGTAACCCTTCTATTCAAATTTTTTAAAAATTGAAGGGCTTTATGGGTAATCCAAATAAATTCAGATAGGAAATACAGTAATTAATTTCACTGTATGTAATAGGTGGATTGTATGAAATAGGTAATAGCATTTCAAATGTAAAATATTAAGTTGCTTAGGTTAAGAAATAAACTATTGAACAGTGGCTATTTTAAATCTCGTCCTTTATAAATATTATTAAGAGATCATATAAGATTACGTTAGTTTTTAAGATAACGAAATAAAGTCTAAAATATTAGTATTTTTACTGCCCCTAACTTGAGATTACGGACATTTTTCATATTTAACATCAAATTTTGTGACATAGATGCAAGAAATAGGTACCAAGTTTATAGACAACGTAACTACTTTTTGTTAAACAGTTTTATTTTTAACATTTTATTTTGCAGGTACTCCAACAAACAATGCCAGCACCAATCTTCCACTTACTCCTGAAGAAGTTACCGGAGGTGTCTGAACGACTCCGTGCGTCCATGAAGGCCAGCGGTAACACGCTGCAAGAGGAAGATGTCGAATAAACACACCAGTATGGGTAGTTCCGTTTCACGCCTAGAACGACCCATTCGTTGCACATTACAATGGGGTGTTTTAGTACAGTAAAAGGTGAAGTATTCATGAATAATATAACTTTTTCTAACTGGCCAATACTAAGATCCAGAAAGGAGCTGTCGCATAATTTTAGCTGAGTAGTTAATCAAAATTTTTAGGTACAGCAGTCTTAAGTTGGTCGGCATTGTAAAAGTCATTATCGTTCATGAGTACAATCACTTCATTTCGCTTAAGTACTGAAAAGCTAAGCAAACGCATATTTCTTCCTCTAAAAAAGAAGCGTATCTCCTATAAATACCAATAAAGGAGCTTTAACGCACACACACCAAACATTTCCCTAAAATCATATTCGAAAGCATGTCCGTTATTAAATATAATATTTTTTAACGATATTAGTCTGAAATTGCATTCAACGACTGCGCCGCGCGGCGGTGCTGCTATGTTGTGAACTCGCGAGACGGAATACTGCGATATTTATGTAGCGCGGTTGAGTGTAATTTTAGTCTTATTTCAGCCGCATTTACGCTTCTTTCCTTTTATTATTAGGCACATTGAGACTGCTAAATTTACTAAATTCAGAACACGATTCATCAAACAATCATTATAATGATGACAAATGAAATTTGACGGTTTTGGAAAAAATGTAGAACAAATTACCATGCAATTAAATAGAAAAAGATTATACTATTTTTGTGACTTTCCTCACCATCTTCTCGTACAAATAGGCCCGTATTATCATCCTTAAGACAAGATCATGGAAAAATATTAATTTTGTGTGACCATTAGTAGTGAAACTCAATGTATCAATACTTCTAATTAAAACAAATATGGTGAGTTTATAAGCAAAGCTATATTAGAGTGAACGAGAGCGTGAAAACAGAGGGCATATGTGCATTATTCAGTGACAAGCCATCCTCCTGCCACTTAACATTACGTGCATAGCCGGTGAGACACTGCGTGTTTTCATCCAACCTATGCTGCCTGTGTGCTAGTATAAGCATAACACACAGATACACGCAAGCACACATATAATGTGCATACGTAATTTTCTAGCTTCCCGGTCGATAGATAATAGGTTTGTGATGATTATTATTATATCTATATTTATATGTATAATAATTATCATCTCAAACTCTATGCTATGTACTTGAAAAGAAAGTTCAATTCTATTTAAAATTTTTAGCACGAAACTTTTGTTTATGTTCCTGTCTTAATTCTGGGTAAAATAATAAAAATAAGATTTATTCATAAAATAATGAAAATCGTTTTGTATGATTACTAACGAATGGGTCTTATAACAATCCTCAGAGGTATACAGAGTTCTCGGAGACGCGACATAGCTGAAAACGGCGGTGAAATAACATTTACTTGGTAGTTCTAATTTTTAAGTTTTTAAAATATCTCAGAATGTGAAATGTCCTACGGAACCGTGTATGTCTATGACGAGCCGTTCCTCATTGCAAGTTCTCACCTCATACCGTTCCTGCTTATTTGTATTTCTTCTGTTCTACTACATAATAGTTGCTTTTCAATAATGCCTGCCAAACAAATCGGTATGACTTTGTAACCATACCATGACGCACATAAAATTAAATTTGTTCCATTTAAGATTTTAGTTGGCTTAAATAAGGTTAAATTACGGAATTCATGTAATGTTCAACATATATGAAAAGTAGCTCTACTAAAATCAATTTTCGTCTATTGACACTAAGCGCTCGTTGTCATTAAAAGTATAAAATATCACTTATGGCATTGGAAGTGTTTACCTCGACATCAATCAACAAGTATTACGGATGTCTAGTTTGAAGTACACCGCCAACCCAGCAACGTTCTTGAATTGCCTATTAATACTAGGACAGATTTTAAACAACATATGTACTTGAATTCTACCCTTAACATTGAAAGCCCTTTGTAATTCAATATTATCTGTCTCGAAAGACAATAATGTGGTTAAATGATAAATAATTTATCAATGAAAATAATTATAATAGATTTGTAGCCTTAATTCTAGTATGTTTTACTATTTAATTTGTTACTACATATGAGCATCTGGTGAACTTTGGTTTAAATTATTCAAGTAGTATTGGCTGTGATACGTATGAGAAATGTCCACCGCTCGAATCAGAACTTTGCATACAGGAAGACTAAAGGGTGCGGGCAGACTTGTTACTTTATGTACGATTATTTTATGACTGGTACAATGTGCGATTATTAATTAATGCCACCGATTTTTTACTTATTTTTCTGTTAACCATACGCTATCAGAATCTTAATATCTCGTGCATTAAGCATTCTTTCATGCAATTAGCCTTACGCAAAATACTTAATGATATCGTATTATTCTATTGTACTATTATATAATCTATTATTCTATTGGTTCGTTAACTGAACGTGAGCCCCTTGTTTAGGAGAGCAAAGCTTAATAAATAACAAAGTTAGTAAATCTGTCTAAATTGGTAGAGAATAAAGAAGAAAATCTAGTTTATAAAATTTAACTTGAAAACTGTGTGAGAAAAAAGTACTTAAGAAATGAGAGCGATAGTTTTGTATATTTTACTGGGTGAACATCTGTCTTTAGAATTAGAAAAGTAGTAAACGAACAAAATAGTTCGATTTTGGGCGAAGGTCTACTTTGACAGTAATTTATCATATAAACAGTTATTTATTAAAACTTAAACTTTATTTAAATATTCACATTCATTGGGTTAACAGGCGTCAGTGTATAGATTCTACTTTTTTCAGCACGTTCTATATCTGTCATATTAATTGTTTCAATAAGTAACCAAGTGTGATCACGCCCTAACGTGGGAATTCAATAGTGTAGACTTGTTAGCATTATTTTTAGGTTTGTTTTATGTTCACTGATTAAGATGCTTGTGAGTTTTGATTGTGACTTTATTGTGAAATAAAAATATTGTACAAATTCGCCTTTTCATTCCTTTGCTATGTTTATTTCCACTTTTAGGGTTCCGTACTTAAAAAATAAAAACGGAACCCTTATAGGATCACTTTAATGTCCGTCTGTCTGTCTACACCTTTTTCTCAGGACTCAGGCTCAGAATACAGATTGTTCTGTATTCTGAGGTGGAAACCAAAAATTAGTGCGTTTAGTCAAATAGTATAGTGAAAATTTTTAGCTTGGAATGTTTCGCATGTAAGTAGATATAAACAAAAATCAAAACATGTAAACAACGGCTGGCTATCCGACTAAATTCGAATGAGTACAAAAAAGCGACGGAATCGTACATATCGATGACCTTCTTGACTTTACTCACGAACCGCTTGAAACGTGTTGCGCCTGTACACACAGTACACTGAAGTAGAAACCAACAAGTAAAAAATAAACTTGTACATGGAATGGAAAGTAAATTTTGGTATAGTTTTGAAAGTTGTATTTAGTGTATATAGCTATATAGTCAACCGCATGTGTATCAATAACGTGTTACCTTTTAATGTCGTATTACGTATGTGGGGATATATAACCTACGTTCATTATTTTAAAGCTGGTTATGTCGTGTCATGTAGGTACTTTTGATTTGGTGGCGTTTCAGATATTTAAGTGACATTCCAAGTGACATAAAATAAATAATATTTTCATCAATGCAACCTGAATGCAACAGTTTTTCTGTTACTGTTATGCAGGTATATTAGAGATTTTATGACTTGTTAATTGTACATTTCACTGTTTGACTTTATTTAACAAAACTTTGTTTCACTTATTTCTAAGAGATCAATTGAAGTTTTTGCTTATTTGTAATACATTGAGTGAAACTGCGTAACATAGCTCTCATCGATTCTCCTTAAGTTATACGGCACGGTTACTGGCCGCTATACGTGGGGAGAATTTTTAAGCTAAGTTATGCTCGTCTCCCCTAACGTTATTCCCTGTTTACAATACATGTAGAAGGTGGAAGTAAAAAATGATACACAACGGACCCGTTAATATCCATATATTTGATAATTAAAATATAAACGTTAACGAATAACCCATTTGACACATCTTCAAGAGCTCTCACGTAAGTACTTGCAAAATTATAATTTTTATTCTTCAATGGAGTAACAAAGAAATGTAATTATGTTTAATTGGATGTCAGCCTTTTAATTTACAACCTAGTAACCATTAACCTATGAATACAAAAAACTTGTATGTATATATTTACGCCAGGTCCCTTGCGGGGTAGGCGAGAGGATCGAGAAAGACAACTCACTCGCTTCATTAACATTCATAGCTCTTTTCGTGCACGCTCGTCGGTTCCTAGAGCTCCTGACATCACCTCCTGATAAAACACGACAAAATTTGTCATGGTAGTTGAGTCTTCGTCAGCTCCTATATCCTTCCACTTTCGCATTCTGCCATCCTGCATTGTTTCTACAGCCTGAACCAACGGAGCATGCCTTTTCTTATCTTAACAACGATACCCTCTTTCTTACATCATCATTGCAAAAGCACTTCTGCATTTTAATATCCCATTTGTGTACACAAGTTTAAATTCTAAACTTCCTTTTATGAAACGTATTTAGACTTTACAAGGATTTTTTGTACACATTTGAAATTTAGTGTCTGTTACATCGCTATACCTAACCAAGAGAAACCTATCTCTTTTCACTTCTGGTCAATTGTTCATATTACTAGATATCTTATACTTAAGTTTACAAACATTTCAGTAATGTTTCTGTGGAATGATATACATGATACTTCCCACAACTGGAGATTATTGTTTTAATATCTTCGTCAAAGATATAATTGATAGTGATTTAGCTCTACACCCGATACTGTGAATCTATCTATGTAAAACCTCACCAAGTCCAATGCGGGGTAGGCAGAGACAAATAGTAAAACGTCTATTAAAGGAAGATATTTGTTTTTAATCTGAACTAACGCTCGCGTGAATGGCAGAGAAGGCAATAGTAATATGCAAGGATGGGATTACAAAAAGATGGTTGTAAAAATATAAAGAACCATTTACCTTACGTATTTTAAAATCTGTTAAATAAAGAAATGAAACCGACTTCGTTACAGTCGATACGTCACGTCGTTACTGGCGTCAATTTAATGAGGTCGGTTTAAAATTAAAATTAATTAATTTAAACATCTATTGACGTGCCTTGTAAGTCAAATCGGACCGTATGCCGTGACGGCAAATGGTATGATGCTCTCTCATGCCGTCATGTCCTCTACGCCGCCACTCTCGACTACCTTGCGTGTGTGCGTGCGCATACTAGACACTCCGTTGCTTCTCTGCATGAGCTGTTCACTATAACAAACCGATGGTTTTAGATTTTAATTTATTAAAAAAATTAAAATATTCACTAAGATGTTTCACATCTGCTGGGCGTCCCGTGACGGCCATTTTGTTTATTTTAGTTTATCAAATGTTCACCAAAAGCAAGAGCAGATCAGCTCGCAGCCGCCCCTGAGCTGTGCTTATCACTTGTATTCTACGAGACAGAAATATCTACATATCCGTTTGCCTGTTATTATTACAATGAATATTATAATTTAAGAGAGGTAGGGCGCATCAAAGCAGCCTGTGGAAGTACCTCCACCTCACAGAAAACCGCAGCCAAATAACACGTTTATTGTTTCTGCGAGTGAGTGAGGTTACCAGTAAGTTTTTTTTATACAACTAGATTGGCAAACAAGCATGCGGCCCGCATCAGATGGTAAGCGGTCACCAAGGGGATGTTACTCGCGCGCTGCCAATCTTGTGACCTAAGGATGTTTCGTCACAGTACCCAGTAATTTCACTACCATAACCCATCCTTCAAACCGGAACACAACTACGAGTATATAAATATAACTGTTTGGGGCTAGAAATAGAGACAGAGGTACCCATGCAGACGACTTTTGTACAAAGTTGCTGTGTTATTTCAATTATCATAGGATACAATATTCACTTTTCAGCTGGGCTGTATGCTTGTATGTCTCCCGACGTTGTAAAAAAGTATATTCCTTTAACGGACGATTTACTAGCGTACCTAATCTATAAAGATGTAAAGACCGGTTTTTTGTTGTAGAGGTAATCTCTGAAACTACAAAAAAAAGAACTAAGTAAGTTCAACTATCTTCAATAACCATGCCATGGCACTCTCCCAACCTTAAACTTTCTCTGTGCAAATATCGATCCCTGGCTCACGTTGCCATGTAAAAGAACAAACAAACAAGCACTCTTTCATATTATAATTATAGTGTGGGTGACACTTATTTCCCTAAAAATGTCAAACCCCATATTGCCCTAAGACAATTATTACATATACATTATATTTAGTCAATCTGACATCTAACATATACGCACCAAATAAATAGTTAAAAAGAAACGTAATAACTTCGAATAAATATTAATATCATAACAACCGTAGTAACTTTGTACAACGCCTAAAACATTTTAATACATAAGTTATGTTTACGAAAATAAATATTTTAACATAATCATAATATACCGCCCGCGCCCGTATGTTTACAAAAAGACATGTTTCAACATTATTATAATATACAACATGTAACGATCAAGTACTTGTCACGGAACTTCTTATAATATCCTGAGACACCTTCATGACTTCGGTAGCACCTTGGGAAATCAGGATTTTAGCCAAATCTTTGCCGATATCATCACATTTCGTTATCACGTCCAACGGCATGTTCTGATTTTCAGTTAGACCACAGTATAACGAATTTACAGTCTGTTTGTTGTCTTCTGTATCTTCACAGTTTAAATTGTTGTCGTTATTTGCTATTCTTCTGTCTAATTCGTCTACTGTATTTACACTGCCGCCGTCGTTGTGTTCCCCTCTAAACTTTTTCGAGCCGTTGTCATCTGTGGGGCTCAGTTTGTGCTTTGAAGATTTCTTTATATGATCAAATGTTTGTTCCAACGTGTGTACAATTTTCGTGGAGCCGTCCAAGCTCCACACGGCTCCCGTAACCGTTAGTTTGAATTCGGTGTCAAATGCTTTTAGCCTTGTCGAAACGCCGACAGGAGCGCTGCAGCCGCCACCTAAGAGAAACGTAAAAATGTTTAGTTAACTTAGTTTCTGTTACACATAAAAATATCTAAGCGTCTCTCTGTTTATTCTTATTCATACATATTTCAGCCCACCCTTTACTTAATTCCTATTAGATACTGGGACCCTTCGACTCGCTAGTGCAGGCGCTGCGTGGTGGACCCAAATTCATACATATCATTATGCCTGTCTCCCATTGGGGTAGGCAGAGACTATGGAACGCCAGGTGCACCGAACAATAATAAATAATACCCGCAACAGAAGCGACTCATTTCAATTCACCAGTCACTCACTACTCTTAGAGAAAATCCAAATGTCCTCGACTGTGTCGGTTTTACTCAATTAACAGTAACCTCGTTGTTCTCGGTGGTCGATGTGGACAGTCGACCTTCACGAATATCTTCACTACTCAAATGAGGTACTTCCCTTAATCCATGTTTTCCACTATAAACACGATATAATACACGAATACCTGTCAATTTTTTTAAAATGAACCAAATATGACTATTTATTTAAAAAAATAAAACTAAATTCAAACAAATTAATGCTTTCAGTGTGCCCTATGTTTTAGTGCGGATTATTATGATCATAGTTTAACTGTTTTCAGTTCCTGCCACTAATATTCTTACCCAGTGTCCTCAGAAAGCTCCTCTCTGCAAGTATTCTACAATATGTCTCCTCATGATTGAATGGTGCTAGCATTGCGAGGATGTCCCTGTTGTCCTCTCGACATTCCACCGCCAGGGCGCCTTGTCCCACTGCATACAACATTTCGGAACATGGCAGCACCTGAACGACAGGAAACAAAAGTAGATTTAAACATACAGTGACGTCATATTTATTTATCTATTTATAACTTCACGCCAAAACCCTTGCGGGGTAAGCAGAGTACCGAACGTCACATGTTTCAGTCCTTACACACTTCACTTGCTTCTTTAACATTCATAGCTCTTCTCATGCACGCTCGCCGGTTTCTATGGTTCCTGCCATCACTACTTTCTAATAAAACACGATCAATTTGGTCATGGTAAGTCTTTGGTATTTAGAAGCGTTACGCCTTAAATTGCATTGTATGCAACGTCTGCATTTCGACCACGTTTATCCTACTTTCATGTTCTCTCTGCCATACCCAGCTCTCGCTTCCACAAGTCAGCGTTGGGACCAGCACTGCATTGTGTATAGCGAGCTAAGCCTTCTGGTTCAAGCTTTTAATGCTAAGAAGTTTTACTTATATCATGATGATTTATCTTTATGATGACAACTGAACACAATAGTAATCTTGTTTATTATTATTTATTCATATAACACATACATTTAACAGTTGAATAACAATACATTCATGTGCTTAGAACTAATTCTCCAGTGTTCCACATCACAGCCATATTATCCCATTGGACAAAACGGTGTGTGGAATACTGGATAATTCTGTGGATGCTGTTATCCAATACAACGTCACAAAACTATATTCTAATAGTATATACTTGAAGCTAGCTGTCGCCCGCGCCTGCACTGACGCAGTAGGGGAGGGAAGTTTGGAAACAGCTGTAGCTTCACCGGCGTTCAAAAATGGGCAAAAAAACTAAAAGATGATGAATGAAGTAATGAATTGTGGAATGAAAGAGAGTATGATGGATGAATGTGTTAATTTCTATATGTATAGTCAATCTATACTATCTATACTATTGTTATAAAGAGGAAAGATTTTTTATGTATGTTATGAATAAACTCAAAAACTACTGGGCCGCTTTCAAAAATTCTTTCACCATTAGAATGCTACAATATAAATGATTAACATAGGCTAAAATATTTTGAGAATAGTTAGGGATCCGTATGAAAACTTCGATAATGTGTGAAAAAGACACCAAAAAATCCTTATACCGCGTACGCTGCTGAAACTATTGACAATAGGGCAAAGTAATGTACTACAGTCTTATAGAGGACATCAATATCTACAAAAAAGTCCGCGATACCATATGTCTAACTATTACAGTTACGTCACAATAACTACTTTTTCATGTTAAAATATGCTATAGTAACGCCGGTACAAACTAGGCCACATTATTCGTACCTTGGTATTAATCCTTATCCAAATAAATCATTTCGTATTCAAGACTGTTTCAATGCCTGTAGGTTACTCTTTGAATTAACGAAATCGGACATTCCATTCCAAAGATATTACGGATTTTGTTCTGTTTCAATCCCTTGCTTGCGACACCGGCGGCCACGGCGCGTGGCAGCGGGCGGCGCGGCGCACATCTATGAGATAGGTACCCGCGCGGCTCATTAAGCGCTACCGACATAAAACGTTTTGACTTTTTCATACCACATTTTTTCTGTTCCAGTTAAAAAGTTCTTTTAGTAGACATATTGGAAACTAAAAAAGTAAAACCTATTAAATTAAATTAATATAAAGTCTCGAAATATATGTTATATATATTAAAATAAATGTAAAAAAGAAATATAAAAATAAAACTAAAAACAATATAAATAAATAAAAAATAAACTTTCCGATTGTAATTAGGGTTATGGATAAAAACTAATAAAAAATTAAATACCACTAAGTACGTACCACTTAAAGTAATTTGTCTGAAAAAAAAGCTACTTAAGAAAAACTGTTTAAAAAACTCTCTAACGATACATTTACTCTTCGTTTATCCCAAAATGTTTAAAAAATAAATGTCCACCCGCGCGAAGCCGGGGCGGGCCGCTAGTCAGTTATAAAAAGAGGCTTTCCCATGGCATTGGTGCACGTATTAAAAAACAAGTATATACTGCAATGGTGCCTATACAACGCATTATTGTATATGCATCATTGCAGAATCAAAATAACTATTTAAAGAGTCTGCGAATACGTCAGCATTTTGGCGGCGCCGGTGAATGGTGTTTAATATATGTAGCACGCGTTCCGTAGGTGCGTGGCGGGCCCTGCACGTGACTACCCTGAACAGTCGGGGCCAGTAGCGCAATGCTGCTTCGCCGTAATCGAATGTCACTGGATTAGCAATATTTGTAATGTCTTGCGTAACAGTTACACTAAATGCCACCATTTCAAACAAAAAAGAATATTCGAAATCATCCCGCAATTGACGGAGAAAACGGCGAAAATCATAGAACCTCTTATTTCGAATTCGGTTGAAAATGATTACAAGTCGAAGTTACAAAGTTATAAACACCGGGGTACCACAAGGCAGCATTATAGGGCCATACTTTCTATATAATTATTGTAATGATGATTTCAAGGTAATAGTAACGATGCCGTGCGACCGAAGGTTCAGGAGAGCGATGATGCGTAAAGTAGACTTCTCAGTACTAAAGGAGCGTTAAATTTAGTGTGGCGCGGACACTTTTTATAGATTTTAATTTAATTTTTTTTTACAAAGTCGGGAATACAAGCATATAATACGGCCCACCTGATGTAAACCGATTACCGTAGCCTATAAACGCTTGTAACCACATTAAACCTTACTCATCCCACTGTAGGGATACGGGTCTTCCTTCAACCGAAGGGGTTTACAGCATACTCCACCACGCAATTGCGGATTAGCGGAGGCCGGTGTTTTCAAGCCGCCCGAGGGCCACCGACTTAGCTTTACGACCATCATCTATCAACAACAGCCGGGAACGACGGCTTAACGTGCCCTCCGAAGCACGGAGAAATTCGAGATAGAAAATCTCATCTATAGACAGGCTGCGGTCGACGTTGCTTAACCTTTGTCTTTGGTTAGAATGACACGAGCAACGATGGCCATCGAGCTCTGGACGCTTGTAATAAATACATTAATTATCACTCGCGCGATGCCTCCTCTGTTTCTAACACAGCAACTCCTTCGGCGTGCAGGAACAAGTAAGTGTGAAGTAAGGTGTAAGTAAGTTCTGTAAGGTGGGAGTACTTCCCTAGACTGGGTGTTTTGATCCACCCTATCTCTCTTAATAATACCCAGACAATAATAATACAACACAAATGTTTTTCCTGTGTGGGAAATCGAACCCACGAGCGTCGGTGACAAAGTCGCGATACGCGTCAAATTTACCCATAGATTCATTATTATATCCGACTAAGTAAAAGCCAAAGCTGTGTATATATATATTTCGGGCATATCTATGAGCTTAAAATAGGTGTCCGGCGGCAGTACTTGCCACTATTACGACATGGGCCTTCTGCATTACCTCTCAACATAAAAAACGGATTTAAAAAATGAAGCGTCATATATTTAACTGAATTAGGAGTGTTTTACAGTAAGGAAATCGATGTAGTTACCTTGGACACTCTGTTTCCCCATCCCATCCGCTGCAGCCCGGCGCTAGCCAGTAGCAACGCTGCATACTGCCCGTCCTCTGCGTCCAATTTCCGCAGTCGCGTGTTGAGGTTGCCGCGTACATCAACCACCGTCAGCTGGGGATACGAGGCGCGGAGCTGTGCGGTACGACGAAGTGACGAAGTACCTGGGGCGATGGATTTTCATATTCACTATAATCTGTTGTTTACGCTACTATCTGTTGTTGATGATGATGAAGATACTGTGTCTTATGAATAGAAATATAAATAACTTTCTTCAACAAATCACAATGGCTTCTTTTAACATTATCTAATTTCTCTTTTCTACCTGTGCCTAAGGATTGGGCGAAGATACTTTTACCTGAGGGAGATTTTGAACAAAAGTCTTTTTTCGTCGTACCTCTGTCTCACCTTTTTGTACCGCCGTCAAGCAGCTATATTTATCCGGTTTGAATGGTGAGATGTGGCAGAGACATTACTGGGTACTGTGACGAAACAGCCTTAGGTAACAAGATAGGCAGCGCGCGAGTTACTCCCCATGGTGTTGCGAGCGTCAATAGGCTGCGGTGACCTCTTACTATCTAATGCGGACCGCATGCTTGTTTACCAATCTAGTTCTATAAAAATACTGATTTTTACATGGTGCGACTGCCGTCAGACCTCAGGGAAAATCAGACCCATCTCAGGTTTCTTCTTAATTTTAAACATTGGGCACGTGCCTGCCTCAGTGTATGTGAATTGAATGAATTTTCTCACCTATTACCGATCCTTCAGGCAATGTAGATAGAGTATGCTCCTTGAACTGGTCTTTTAGCACCAATGCGTCTCTAGGGTCTTCCCTAGAAATAGAAAAAAAAAACTGGAACGTGATTCATCCTAAAATATGTTCTTTTGGTCTAAATGAGAATAATATAATAAGAAAATACAATGAATCCAAAACATCACGACCATTGAATAACGCGGTTAGTCATAATTGCATATAGTATGTATGTTACATCATCAAGGTCCCATGCGGGGAAGGCAGGGAAAACTCGATCGCCGTAAGACGCAGTTGTTACACACCTCGCTCGCGTCTTTAACATACATAGCTCTCATTACGCACGCTCGCTGATTCATTGAACTCCTGACATTTACTTTCTGAAAAAACCCGACAAATTTGGTCGAGATAGTGAGAATTGGCCCTACTCCTAAAGCCTTCAGTTATCTGTTCCGTATAGTATATTGGACGAAACCAAGTGGTTTTCTCTGCCTATCCAGCTTATAACTTGGCATGAAGCTATAGATAGACAATAATTTATTGGGACACTGTCGTCTGTGCGCAGTTTAGTTTGCATAGTATTCCCGTGATCACGATAAATAAGCGAATATCATATTTCCTCCTACTGGTCCCAGGTTACGGTCACGTAAGGTTGATGATGTAGTATCAGAACATTTTGATAAGATTATATGTCTTGGATACGCTTCCAGCAGTAATGGGGGTACACTGTTGACGTGGAAAAACGAGTGAATTCTGGGAATAGTGTGAATGGAGCGTTGGAAAATTTATTGGTACTAAAAGCTTGAGTCACAAGGCATATCTCGCCATACACAACGCGGTGCTGGTGCACGCTGGCTATGGAAGTGAGATTTGGGTGTGAAATGAGGATAAAGGCGGTCGGAAATTTGTAGAATAACGGTTGTAGATATCTTTCGTAATGATTCAAATTGGTTTATTCCGTTGGTTCTATAAAGAGTGCGGGAAAAAAGAATTACGTAACAGATATACCTAAAAAGAAAGTGGAAGGATGTAGGAGCCGAGGAAGACCAATACTCTCCTACCATGACCGAATTAATAGTGTTTTATCAGAATGATGAATGTCACACAAGCGAGTGAAGTATGTAAGGACCGATTCATGTGGCGCTCGATCATCTCTGCCTATTCCGTAAGAGATCTGGCGTGGAGATATAGATAGGACCCAGATTATCTTTTCACTAAATTTCACTGTGATCCGTTGAAGGTATGAAGGAAATAATCAGTGGAAAACTAGACATGATTTTGCGTAGTCAATAAAACCATTGGTACCGGTGGAGGGGCAAGGTAGAACGCGCAGCTCCTATTAGCTAGTTCATCGATTAACGTCGCATCACTTATCGACTTATTGGTTATAATATCCTCCTATGAGTAGTGTTGCCAGGTCTTAAAACCGGATAGCCGTACAGACCGACCTGTTTGGCCGGACATATGGGGAAAAAGGCTGCACACCCTTGACTATGAAGAATTGTGTGTATTAGCATTAATACGACAGATCATTTTTTATGTAAAACCATTGATTTAGTAGTAATATTACCTCAGTGTGTAAAAACAGGTTTTTCGTTTACCATTTTTAAATTCTAATGAAATAGCAAAGACATGTATTTAATCAGTCTTCTTTAATCCTTCATTACTTACAAACAAGCGGGACGCTTGGCCTTTGGCTCGGTCGAGGCACGCCGCCAAAGTGCTCGCTGGGGATGCTACGGTCAAATGTAGAAAGCCTAACAAAAGCCAGATAAGGCCGGACACCGTCTAATTTGCCCGGACACGTATGCAAAAAGCCTAACTGTGCCCGGCTTTATCCGGACGCCTGGCAACCCCATCTATGAGTCAGTAGGGTCGAATAACTAAGATATTTAGGCGCTCAAACACAACGTTTTTGTGAGTATGAGGGAGGCATTAATGCGCGGCCAAGAGGTTTATTAGTTTTTGGTTAAAGTGTATAATCGCGAAAAAGTAATAACAAAGTTACTGCGTTTACAAATATAGCGTAGATGTGTTTTCTTTTACCTTTCAAAAACAGCTCCTATGGCCAGGCCCTCGGGCAGTGTGGTCGGAAGATCCTTAAGGGAATGTACAACAAAGTCCACTGTGTTATTCCTGAGTGCGTCTTCTAGGTCTTTTGTAAACAATGCCTTCTCTCCAATCTTCGGTAAAGATACATTTAGTATTCTGTCTCCCAGGGTCGTCATAGTCACTGAAAGGCATTTTATTTATTTATTTCTAATAAATTTGCTAATTGTAATAGTATATATAAAGTTTAAACACATATAAACATCGACAAATTAAGGCAAAAAATATATATAAACTCACATATAAAAAGAAAATATGACACAACAAATTGATATAAAATACACAAATTTATGAAAAAAAAAAACACATTAAATGCAAATAGAATATTAAACTATAGAAAAATTAATTTTCCATCAAAAAAAACAATATGTATACGGCAAGTTAGTCCACCAAAACTCCGCACAATTCAAAAACTCCGTGCACCGCCCGGTTACTTCGCCATTGGCCGTCACGAGTGTACGTAGCATCTATATATTGCTAAATGTTGACTTGGCTCACTAAAATTTACCAAAGTGAGACTGGAAAGCATTACAAAAGCTAGTGGGATTACTTTTAGTGAGCTATATTACACTCACATGCAATTGTTTTGAAAAACCATATAGAACGTTTAATTTTGCGTGTGTGGACAAGGAATACGGAGTTGCCGAGAGCTGCTAAAGGAAGGTCTATATCGCTAACAAGCTCTCGATGACGAATAAATACGATAAACGGAATACCGCATGTGACCGTTGATTGAAGTATGACATGCGGTACCACTTTTTCATTCGAAGGTATTAATTATGATCAATCAATCAAGTCATTTATTTGCAGGCAAACACGGTAGTATACTATACATTACATATAAAGATCTTATGTAACATTGATCGAGCATGTTGCACCAACAATTGGCATGCAAAAAAATAAAAATGTATTAGTTAGATTAGTAAAAAAATAACAAATAAATTAGTCTAAATTGTACACAAATTAACATTATCCAGTAAATTACTATAAATTGGGTGGATATCTTTAAAATTTAATTTTTGCGATTTCATTAATGTCATAAATGCTGTTCTTACTAAGTAGCTTATACAATGCCTTCTGGAAGATATTCATGGGTAGATCCTTCAAATGCTGCGGTAACATGTTAAATAATTTGTTAGACATATTGTAACTATTCGTATTTCTTGCAAAAACACGTGGTCTTATGATAGGGTCCAACTAAACGATTAGGGTATCTGGTATAAAATGTCAAAATTTCATTATTTTTTGTGTATAGGTGTAATTAATAACATTGACATGGAAGCTAGAATCGATCCGCAATCTTTTTACTCGAATAACAGTCTAGCAATTCACGACTTTGAATCGAAATGATATGACGAACAATTAAAAAAACCGGCCAAGTGCGAGTCGGACTCGCGCACGAAGGGTTCCGTACCATTATCTATAAAAACAACAAAAAATCATGTTTGTTGTATGGGAGCCCCCCTTGAATATTTGTTTTATTTTAATTTAATTGTTTATTTTTTAAGTGAATATATAACTAAATATTCTGTAAATATTTCAAGCGTCTACCTGTTGCCGTTATTAATATCGAGCAAAAAATCACGTTTTTTGTATGGGAACTCGATTTAAGTTTTAAACAGCTTTGTTGTTGTATATAATTAGATATTTGACCCTACACATAAAAAATTTACCGATAAAAGCAAATAGGTACTTAGAAAAAAATATATCCAGGGCGCCCAGTCATGTAAATTACGTTATTTGGGTTGACTCTGTTATACCCAGATATGGTTGTATTACTAAATTTTTTACAATGGATAGTTAACATAACTGTAAGTTGTAAAATTGCATTTAATATCCCAATTCTTGAGGAGTGTTGTAGGCTATTCAACGTCGAGAAAAAAGAAAGAAGATGAGAAAAAGCTGTTCCTACGGGATACCCGCGAACGAATCGCGGGGCGCAGCCACCACAATGTAGTCACGAAACATACAATTTAAGATGCTGTTTTTGAAGTAAAACTTCTTTACGCACGCTTGACTTGGGGAGTAAGCTGGTGAATGCGTGACGAGAGCGTTGCGAAAAGTGTGATCGGGCGTGGCAAACGGAATTTGAGAGGGAGATATAAATTAGTGAAGATAGAAAGAGAGAGAGTTACGTTTCGTATATTACACACATTTTCTTTCCCTCTTTCTCTCATAGCGAGTTAAGATTCGTATATTTAAGACGCAGTGCAGGCCTATATTTTGTATCACACTTTGGAGCTAAAGAAGTTTTACTTCAGTCGTGTGGTCTAAAGCACACTCGTTTTTTTTATTATTTAGAATTGTTATTTACATAGGTATGGCGGTAGGTAAGTCACTTAGAGTGTAAAACCATGTTAACTTTAAAAAAGATAAGTGCTCTAGGTGAATGCAGACGGTAGTTTACGCCCCAGTATCACCTTGAACTAAATATGAGGATCAGGTAGATCCTCCCGTGCAATACTGTACACATCTCTGAGCTGGTCTATCCAGTATTTGCTTATTATTTGCGACTCAGTGAATTCATGAAGAGCTAACGACGGCTTAATATCCTTTTTAGCCATCACTAGTCACTTCCGGTTCATAATCTAGTAAAGTAAAACGTACTAGTAGTAAGTAAACTAAAGTAAAACGTACTAGTAGTAAGTAAACTAAAGTAAAACGCCGCACCTGCAGTCCTACAAATAGTATTAGTTTTGATGATGAAAAATAAAAGGATTTCATGTGATAATATTTTGAAAAGCTCGGTGGTGTAGTAGTTAGTAAGGCTGCTTTGACACCAACGTTTGATTACCACGCAGGACAAGTATTAGTGTGCATGAACTTGTCTGCTTGAATTGGTCTGGGCATTTTTAAGAGGTAGGGCGCATCAAAGCAGCATGTCTGGCAAGTACCCTCACCTCACACAAAATTAAATTTTTAAAGATAAACAATAAATAAAAATACTATAATAATCATACAGCACATGCAAAAATAATATTATAAAGTATTTATTTAATATATACATATATAGTACGAACTATGACACTATTATGCCAAAATAGGCCTTAGACATCATTCTCACCATACTGATTGCTTGCAATACATAGCTACTACAATTTTGAAAAGATATTATAAGCTTTAGTTACGGTATTCTTCACAACAGAAAGATATATGCCTTTTTGCCACAGACTCTAATAATAAAATTGAGCATATAGTTACCTATTTTGAATTCTACATCTGGATGTACTTTCTTGAGGCAGTCAATCACATAATTAGTTTGAATGAGAGCCAGCTGGAAAGAAAAAAACCATTTGAGTTGTTTAAAAAGGTCACGCTTGAGAATTTTTTAAAAGTGAAAACTTTTAAATGTAAGCCCAGTGACCTAAAAGTTCATTGCTTTCTTTATGGCTTGTATAGAAAATAATCAACATATTTTTTTTCAACAATGAGGCTTGACAGTGGTAATATCTGCAAGAATATAAAAATATAATAGGGAGTTGTTGGTGGGCAGTTGGACCAATGGTATCGTGTTCCAGTGACTCAACCATTACCATTGTCTTCAGTGTGTTTTCTTTAGTCAGAGTGGAAATACAAGAAGGTATGCAGGATTTTAATATCTAGCTTTCCTTTAGCATCTAGAGATGAGTTGTTACAGTTATATGCTCCTGAGAAGAGCAAAGGAAAAATGTTAAACTTCATGAGTAACTTCAGACCATGCTGCGAAAAACTTGAATATTGCAAGTTTGCCAGAGGCTACCCCGTGAGTGTTGCCATGATTTGGCTGGATTTTCTTTATCAACTTCTGGTAATTAAGCAATCCCGGCGGACGCGCAGTCATCGTGCCCTTGTATAAAGGCAAGGGATCATGCATAGACCGCGCCAGTTATAGGGCCATCAGTTTGATCAGCTTAGCAGCAAAAGTATACGGAAAATGATGAAATGCTGTGGGAGGCACAGGCAGGATTCCGAAATGGAAGGGGATGTACGGGTCAAGTTTCTTCACTCTGCAATATCGTGGAGAAGCATCTAGCCACAGACCAGAAGGTTTTCCGCGGTTTTGTAGATGTTGAGAAAACATGTGGTAGAGTTGTGCAAAAGGAACTGTGGCACATATTACCGAGATATAGGATTGACGGTGCACTGCTCCGTGCTGTTCAGTCCAGCTACAAGAATTGCTCAGCATGTGTGCGGATGGATAGCAACATGTCACCCTGGTTTGATGTCAAAATAGGTGTCAAACAGGGTTGCATGTTGTCTGCTAGGCTGTTTATTCTGTATCCCTATAGTTGTCTACACAGAATAAGATCGACGAATGTAGGATTATGCATGGGTGACTTAGTGGTGAACTGTCTGCTTCATGCGGACGATGCCATATTATTTAGACACCATCTGAACTGCAAACACTGGTCATAGTAATGAAAGACGGTTGTATGGAAAAAGGTTTACTATTAAATCCGAAGAAGATAAAGATAATGGAATTTGAAAGAGAAGAAACCGGAACCAATGTAAGGATTACGGTTAATGATGAAGTGTTGGAACAAGTGAATGAGATTGTATATCTTCGATGCGCTTTTAGTGGGATGGAAGGTACACCGTTGATGTGGAAAGACGAGTGAGTGCTGGGAATAGTGTGAATGGAAAATTGGGAAAACATCTTGGCAGTAAAAGCTTGAGCCAGAAGACACAGCTCGCTAAGCACATTGCAGTGCTGGTACTAACGCTTACTTATAAAAGAGAGAGCTGGGTATGGCAGAGAGAGCATGAAAGTAGAATGAACGGGGTTGAAATATGAGCTTTGCGCAAATTTTGTGGCGTAACGCTTGTAGAACGTATTCGCAATGATCATCGGTGTTAAAATAAGAAGAGGCATGCTACATTGGTTCGGTCATGTAGAAAGAAAGAATTACGAAACAAAACAACGCGAAAGTAGAAGGATGTAGGAGCCGAGGAAGGCCAAGACTTATCTACCATGACCAAATTGATCATGTTTTATTAGAAAGTGATGCCAAGAGCCTTAGAAACCGGCGAGCGTGCTTAAGAACAATGAATGCTAGAGGAGTGAGTGAGGTTTGTAAAGATTGAGTCACGTGGCGCTCGGTTCTCTTCCTATCCCGCAAGGATTCTGGCATGAAGTTATAGATAGATAGACATTATGCAATGGTTCTAATATCTACCAAACCTTGATATTGGATATATTTTCCCATTGATATCTTAGGAGTGGATTAGGGTGATTGTTCTACATTAAATCAATCTTCTCTAAGGCACCAGTCAGTATATATTCTTACAGACACCTATCAAATGACCAGGATTAATACCAATGATTGTAGATAGTGGCGGCGCAACGCGTGGGCGTTGTAGGCGATCGCCTTAACTCTCGCGCCTGTGAGAGCCTCGCAAAAAGGGTTTTTTGTAATTTTTGTCATTATTTGATTAGCAATAATACCTGTCAAATAAAATTGGTGTATAGTTATTATTTGTGTACATTTCAGCTCATTTAATTATCCTCGAAAAGCTGATGTCGTCGGCGTCCACGTTTCGTCTAGCGCCGCCACTGATTGTAGATATATAATAATAATAAATAATTTATTGCGACAATGTAAGTTTACACAATATATTATACCTATATATTAAATGCCTTACAAACTAACATCCACATATTACTATTTGGAAAACATAAAAACAAATAGTGGTAAATCCCGTACAAACAATAGTAATGTAACCAACCCTCAAAGTTTAAAATTAACATTCCTACCTGTATTGCTGGAATATGACTCCTGCTGCCCAGAACTCTGGTAGATAATGCTGCATAACAGGATGTAAGACTGAACATTGGTTGTACTTGTAGACAAGTCTCAATGGTTACATGTTTATGTGCTATGGGACCAGAACCCTTAAATATTACATTAAACTGCCTATAATATATATTATAGGCATTATAATAATAATTTATATATATTCACCCTTTGTGCTAGTGTCATGGTGATATATAATAGCTATAAATGCAGCAGAGTAGTACCACAATAATTTTATGTTAACCGTGGTAGATCCTTCTGCAAGGGTGAACATTTCTGTGTTCTTTCTGTTCGAAATTAGTCCGTTTTGTAGTTGTGCTAGTTGCTGATATATGAACTAGAAACATTGACATGCACTGTCTCACGCACTAGCGATACCAATGACAGTCTTTAGCCTTATCAACTTATTATATTACACATAATGTGTAGCAGAATAGACTTCATTTTAATATTAGGGGTTGAAGTATAAAATTGACAATTTGTACTGAAAAATTAAAACTCGTTTTTTTCTAACATGTAACATATTTATTTAATCAAAATATTTACCCTCATTATCTATACATTGCTGCCTTTAAGTTTATTTATGCCTTTGCAATAGAACTCTAGGGATCTAGATTCAACAACCTGTGTGAAAGCATTTTGTATTGCCTCCTGGGCAGAAATCACGAAAAAAATGGTAGTCAGTTGGAGCAAGGTCTGGCGAGTACGGAGGATGATGTATGGTTTCTAACTGCAGCTCCTGTAGAGTTACAACGGTTTCAAGTGCAGTGTGAGATCTTGCATTACCATGGAGCAATAATGTTGAAGATTAGATTCACAAGTCGGGGCTGTTTGTGGTTTGTTCTTTAAGTCAAAGTTTCCATTACGAAACCATTACGTTTAAACCAAAAACGCATGGTGTGTTCATAGCAGTCTCCTCTCCAAATGCAAGATTGATTAGTTAGTTCCATGTCAGAACTCATATTCAAAAATTACTCAAATTTTTGTAGTATCCATCTTTCCCGTCTAAGCTGAATATAAAAAAAAAATTGAAATTCGAAAATCAAATGTTGCACATTTTTTTAAAGAAAAACCTCTTAGGTATTAGGTGAAAAAAGTTTCACTCCAAAATCTCACACCATGAAGGTTTAATGTCAATTCAAAATTTAAAAGTAAAATAACAATTTCATACTTTGAAGCCTATTTCAGTTCACACTCATATCACTTTCATTACAATATTATTTAATTCAGAGAAATTAAGGTGATTTGATTCGTAAAATGGTATTTGTCATCAAGGATAGGGAGAAAATATTATACAGAAGTGATAGTCAAACAAAAAGCACAGAAGTAACACTTCTTTTTTACAGACAGATGATCCTATTTCTTGAATTTCTATTACACATAGGTACTACCTATACGTGATAGAAATTCAATCCAAACAATATATTTTTAACATAACAATACAATCATCTATACAGATTATAATTAATTAAATAATAAATATAATGTTTGTCTATATGGTTAAATTATTCTTATTTAGTTTAAAAGAATAGGGCTAAGGTTTCATCAGTTTCATTCAATTAAATTATTATTACAGTAATTAATGTAATTAGCGGAAGAATGATTGGCATGAACTTATCGAAAGTGAAACCAATGACTTGATAAATCTATAGATATTTTTTGTAACTTATGTGAAGAATTTTCATACAATTAGGAATTTTAGAAAGCTGGCCGCCTCTGTAACTTACCTCACTCTTCCTGGAGCCGACGGTGATGACTTTTTTAGTCTGGCTATCCATTGTTGTGTGTTAAGAGATAAAATTTAATAGAAACGATATGGTAGAGGTTATGTCATGTAACAATAGTCATGTAGCAAATTGTTAATCATGAAGGAAGATTCAAGTTTGTATATTTCCTTGTCACTAACACTGTAGCGCACAAGTTTTACATACAGATATTTAAACAGTTAAAGTTTAATAATTGCAATTTACATTTTATTCAATAGGAGGCAGATTCAGTTCAACGACACACACTCGACTAAATAAATAGGTATACTTTTTTTTTTGGTTCTTTTTCTCTCCGAGGGGACAGGCAAAGGGATCTAGCCCATACAGCCAAGTCATAAGTTTAGAACCATTTCGAAATCTTAATTCTATGTTCCAGCTTCAGGAACTGTGCTGAAAAATACTTGGGAAGGGTACCTAGATCCAATCAAGCCAATTTAAGTACAACGATAGTGATTTTTACAAGGTTTTCTTGATGAAATTCACGTCTTCCAAAAAGTGCATAAACGTGTTATATTTGAGTTTTCTCATTACTGTATAATTTCACTAGCACTTATGTCACAAAATACTATCGAAATTGTTACACAAAACTAATTTTATCCTGAATTGTAAAAAAATCAAGTAAAACAACAATGTCACTCGTCAAAAGCGCGGGAGAAGTCTACTTCCTCCGAGTAAATACGTTTCTTCATCTTCTTAGTTTACTTTATTGGCAATGAGTCTTCCCACTTTCGAAAACATTTCTGCCATAATCAAGTTTATAAATATAATTCATGATGAGTAACTATTTGATTCAAGTAAGGTTTCACAGGATTCGCAACGCACGAGTGACCCCCTGATGTTGCAAATGTCCATAGACGGTAACTGATTACTATTAGGTATATTGTTGTTTGGTATCTTATTGATTTAAAAAACACATCCCACTTGAGCAGGCAGAGTAGGACAATAGTTTTTCAGAACAAACGAACTTTGGAGCCAACACAAAATAGTCCTGGTTACAATACTATGATCAGAAATTCCTTTTTATTTTTATACCACTAAGGTGGCAAATAAGCTTACGGCCTGCCTGATGGTAAGAAGTTACTGTAGCCTATGGACATTTGCAACACCAGGGGTTTCATTCTTGCGTTGCTGACCCTAAAATCTATCAATAAACCTATCACTATGCATTTTTTTTATACAACGTCGGAAGGTATACAAGCATAGGGCCCACCTGATGTAAACCGGTTACCGTAGTCTAATAACGCTTGTAACATATTAAGTCTCAGTCGCGCGATACTGGTGACGTCACTCACACGCAGGAACACAACAACCCTCCAGGGAGTTGTTATTGGGCTGTGGTGTTCTGTGAGGTAGTACATATCAAAGCTTCCCCAGACGGGCTGTTTTGATATGTACTACCTCTCTCCATTTTAACCGATGTGTGCTATATAACATTACACTAATAATAATAATATACAAAACCATAAAAATGTTTCGAAATATTCACCGCCACTGAAAGGAACGGAATGCGGTCCACTCTTTCACCACAATACTCAAAAAAAGGACTTGTAATTATTTTTTACATAAATTCCGTCAATATTGGTTATCAGTTTCATACATTGGACCTAATTTTACTCACTCAAAAACATTAAATACCGTATTGTACAGTACCCTTGCAGTTCTAGGCGAAACGAGCTTAATACTTGTCATGCGAAGGTGTTAAAAGTAGTTGTAGCAAGAGAATTAGTCAAAAATACTATACATTGAAGAATAAGTAACTATTTAATTTATATTTTTAGAAGAGAACATCAAAAGAAGAATAACTTCACCTTGAGGGTTGAGCTATTGGAATCCCAGCCATAAAGTAAATTTTCATTTTTGTGTGGCGAGGGTTTCCACTTATTTTTTGCCGACTTTAATGAAGAATCAAGAGAATTAGTCAAAAATACTATACATTGAAGAATAAGTAACTATTTAATTTATATTTTTAGAAGAGAACATCAAAAGAAGAATAACTTCACCTTGAGGGTTGAGCTATTGGAATCCCGCCATAAAGTAAATTTTCATTTTTGTGTGGCGAGGGTTTCCACTTATTTTTTGCCGACTTTAATGAAGAAAGAAGCCTGGCTCGAAAGCTTTACTTTAGCACTCACTCTTGCTCGATATACTTCTTTCGTAACTCTTTTGTCATTCATTCTTTACAAATGCCCAAACCATCTCAGGATACCCTTTTCACTATTTGTCAGTATAATATTTTTCATTCCTAATTGTTTTCGTATTGTGCTATTTCTTACTCTACCAATCATTCTAACTCCACACATACTCCTCAGCGCTCTCATTTCAACGGCGTTGACCCTACTTCATGTTTATTCTGCTATACCACGATTCACTGCCGTACGCCGTTATGTTACGTCAATGTACCCGAATAATAACAAGGCGAGTTTTACTCGTCCAAATCGAGTATAACGCACTATTGATACGGTTTTCTGCTTTCACTCTTCTTTTAATATCGCCTCATAATTCCCAGCTCTGGTAAACATGGAATCTAGATACACATTCATTCACATATTCAACTTTTTTATCTCCGATCATTATCTGGCATTCCGTAACAGTTTCATTCCTTTCAATCACAAATGATTTTGCCTTCAATAGATTCACTTTCATACCTTTTATTTTAAAGGCCTCATTCATTATAATAAATATTTTGTTGCATTGCAGTTCTTCTGCCAAAGTAAGAGCCTAATGGCAAAAAAACGCGCTTTTCGTGCATTGTGACTCCACTGGGCAAGTCCCGTCTTCGTGGAAAAAAGGGCGATAGATCAAACCCATCGAATTACAGGCCTATTGCCATATCTTCCCTTCTCTCCAAGGTGATGGAACGTGTGATAAACACTTGACTCCTGGCATACCTAGAGGATCACGATCTAATTAGCGACCGTCAATACGGCTTTCGCCACGGTAGTTGACTGGTGATCTTCTAGTGTATCTTACACATCGCTGGGCTTTGGCGATCGAGAGACAAGGTGAGGCAAAGGCGTTCGATCGGCTCTGGCATCGGGGTCTTCTATCGAAGTCACGGGCTGCCCGAGGTCACTTATTACACAGGCTGTGGTCCTCGTTCACTTGTGGAGGAAAACCGCGTTAGACTTGTGTCTGAAATAGAGTGTGATTTGAGTAAGGTGTCCGACCGGGGGAGGTTGAACTTAGTTCAATTCAATTAAAATTTAGCAGTGAACGCGCCGCTAACCATTGCCAAGAGTATTGGGACTCTCGGTGTCGACATCTTCGGCGAAGTTCAGTACCGAAGCCACTTGGAAGAAAAGGTTAAGCTGCCGTCAAAGAAACTTGATACGCTCAACAGAGCCACACTTCAGCGCGGGGCAAAGGCTTATATTATATAAGTCCTAAGTCAGACTGCATATGGAGTACTGTAGTCATCTCTGGGCCTGGGCACCTGGTTACTAGCTATGACCTTGTGACTCAGTGCAAAGACGAGCTGTGAGAATCGTTGATCATCCTAAACTCACACACGGTATGGAACCCTTGAGTTTAAGGAGAGATTTCGCCTCCCTTTGCGTGTTCTACCGATTGTACAATGGGTTGTTTTGAGGACTTGTTCGATATCATGCCAACAGCCTAGTTTTACAATCGCACTGCTCGCTGACGGCTGGGAGTTCACACTCATACACTGGGACCGCAATGGTCGCGTCTGTGCGGTTCCTGAGAAACTTTCTACCGAGAACTATTAAGTTGTGGAATGAGCTCCCTGCCGAGGTTTTCTCAAGGCACTACAGTATGGGGTTCTTCAAGAAAGGCGTGAAGAAGTTCTTACAGGTTCGGCAACGCAAGAGTGACACCCCTGGTATTGCAAATATTAGGCTACGGTAAGTGCTTACCATCAGGCAAGCCGTGTACTTGTTTACCACCTTAGTGGTATAAAAAAATCTTTTTACCTTTTTTTTTGGAAGGTACACCGTAGATGCAGGCAGAAGTGGAAAGGCGAGTGAGTGCTGGGAATAGTGTGAATGGTGCGTTGGGAAAACTTCTTGGCAGTAAAAACCTGGGCCAGAAGACACAGCTCGCTATACACAATGCAGTACTGGTCCTAACGTTTACTTACGGAAGCGAGAGCTGGGTATGGCTGAGAGAGCATGAAAGTAAGATAAACACGGTTGAAATGCGAGCGTTGCGCAAAATTTGTGGCGTACCGCTCGAAGACCGTATTCGCAATGATGAGGTTAGACGCAGAGTTGGTCTGAAAGAGAGCATCGGTGTTAAAATAAGAAAAAGCATGCTCCGTTGGTTCGGACATGTAGAAATAATGCAGGATGAAAGAATGACGAAGCAGATATACAATGCAAAAGTGGAAGGATGTAGGAGCCGACTTACCTACCATGATCAAATTGGTCGTGCGTGTTCTATCAGAAGACGACGTAAGGCGAGCCCTAGAAACCGGCGAGCGTGCATGAAAAGAGCAATGAATGTTAAAGAAGTGATTGAGATATGTAAGGATCGAGTCACGTGGCGCTCGTTCCTCTCTGCCTACCCCGTAAGGGATATGGCGTGAAGTTATAGATAGATCTTTTTACTTGTTGTGTTACGTTGAGGCATTCTTTAATTATCATTGAAGTGAATGTATTGCTTATTTTTTTTTAATCGTATTCCTGTCACTCTACGTAGTTTTATCAAAGACATAAGAAATTTTTCCGTCACTAAAATTGATACTCAAAAATTAACGGTTCCAATAAATTATTGAATATCGATTTAAGTCAAGTAAAAGGATTAATTGCGATTTTATTAATCAATTAAATTAATAGATTAGCATATTCAGCGATGAGGCGCATCATTTCTTTAGGAACTAAATAAAGAAAGAATTGTATAAGTGTATCTAGTTGCAGTAAATCAGATTGCAAAGTACCCGAAAACTTTGTTGGTCGTTTAGAATAAGATTATTTAGTTTCCACTGTAATTCTCTCTTTGAACTAAACAATTTTTAACGGAAGTATCGCGTATTTTATTTTGTTGAACCTGACGTTTCGAACGCTTTGCAGCGTCCGTGGTCGCAGGAAGACTAACTAAGGTGGTATTTGTCTTCCGTATTATACTAATGTACTCTGTGTTGTCTTACATTAGTTATTCAATTATTACATCTACCGACATGGATGGATTAATTATATATGTTCCGATTCACACAAAAATCGCTCACAGTGTCCGAACATTTCTTAGATCTTTGGGTTTGGGACTTGATTATTTTTAGGACTGGATCCCAAGCAGGTGGTACTTGCCAACCGTCTTCTCTATTGAAATTGGGGTGTTTTCTTATTTCAATAGCCTCGCGCAACATTCTCGGCATGTAGCGATTCTCCTTGGCGAGGATTTGTGGTTTATCGAACCGGATGTAATGGTTTGGCTGGTCCAGTGTATGTTCACATACTGCAGAGTTTTTATCGCGCCTATTCTTCATGTCAGCTATGTGTTCTTTCACACGAGTACCTACGCTTCTCTTTGTTTGCCCTATGTATGATAAACCACATTCGCAGTCTAATTTGTATACTCCTGCATCTTATAAGGGGATATTACACTTGATAGGTCTTAGAAATTGACTGATCTTCTTATGGGGCTTGAAATAAGTTTTAATTGAAGCTCGCCGTAAGATGTTGCCAATTTTGTCTGTGACTGACTCCCTTTAAGTATGGTAAGATGGCAGGTTGACGTTCAACTGTATGTGGCTTCGGGCGGCTTCTGTGACGCATTCGAGGGAGTTTGTGACTGTTACTCCGCAGTACTTGTTTGACATGTTGGAGTTCCTCCTCTAGATGCTCAGCATCGCAGATGCCTTGTGCTCTCTGAAACAAAGATTTGCCTACGGTAGCTAACTGACATGGATGGTGGTGTGAGTTACCATTGAGATATTTGTCTGTGTGTGTGGGTTTCCTATACACTGTGTAAGTGAGTTGTCAAGTTTCCTGGTAATTAATATATCAAGGAGTGCTAGTGAATTATTTGCCTCTAATTCCATGGTGAATTTGATTAAATCGTTAAAAATTGTTTAATTCAATGTGTAACAATCGCGAAAACCTAAGACAATTCTCTCTTTGTATTTTTGTCTATTTGAAATTGTTGAGCTGCTTGCTGATCTGATTTTGCGAATTGTGAAACAGTTTATTAATTTTTTATGTCATCAATAATAGCATCTACGTCAACACCTATTGCGTTCGCATCATCTTGGACATAAAATTTTCCTCCAACAATGGTTCAAAGTCGCGATCTAACACATTCTTCGTCTTAGCGTTATCCCGTTTCCTAGTCCGCTAAGGCTAAGGATTTGACGAAGATACTGATTTTTATATGTAGCAACTGCCGTCAGACCTCGTCATACAGAGGATCGCGATCTACAGGTAATAGGATAATTAGAGAATGCGTGACAAAATTGGGAATGGGACCATCTGTTAGAAATTTGCACCAATGGGCAGTGGCCTGAAGCCTCACGCAGTATGGACGTCATCGTACCAACAAAAATTTTCTGTGAATGTTTGGGCTGGATTGCTAATCGACGTATTCATGGCCCCATAATTTTAGGTACCGCAGGTTCTAAATGCTGATTTAGATTTTTTTACATCAGACCAGTTTGATTTATTGTTAGAAATACCACTCGCTCACAGGAGATAAATGTATCTACAAATTAGATGCGGCTCCTGCCTTTGTTATGGTTGGGCAATTTATAAATGAAACTTACCCACGATGGATTAGCCGTGGCGGCCACGCTACGGGGCCTACGGGATGATTTTTGGAAAAATAATCTTATAATTATTTGCCGGGTTGCTCGTCGAATAATTCATGTGTCGTTCCTTATTTCTTCAGCGCAGATCATTTACGAGGGTCATTTGAAAAGTTCTTAGCCTAACATGGTTAAACTCATTGGTTTTTTTTATAACTACCCTCATTTTATAGTTACATTATTTAGCAACAAGTATGCACAGTTTAGTTTATTCACAGTAACTCATTGTTCGTTTACACGTGATACCGTAAGTCAAGTCAGAGCTATTTTTGAAAATGGATAAAATTGAACATCGTGCAGTGATAAAATACCTGAATTTGAAACGTTTAACTCCAAAAGCTATACATGAAGACATGTCTGCTACTTTGGGTGAGTCCGCTCCTTCGTATGCGACTGTTAAAAACTGGGTGGCAGAGTTTAAACGTGGTCGTGAGACCATTCAAGATGAGCCCCGTAGTGGCCGGCCTTCGACTGCTTCCACTGATCAAAACAAAGAAAAAAATCTGTGATTTCATTTTATCTGATCGAAGATTGACTGTCGAGGAGATAACTAAGACTGTAGGCATCTCATCTGAGTGAACACATCATATAATTACTACTGAACTTGGATTCTCTAAGGTGTCTGCGCGGTGGATACCGCGACTGCTTTCAGTGGAACAAAAACGCAACCGACTCACAACTTCTCGCGACTGTTTAGAGTTATATGAAGCTGACCCAATAGAATTTGTTGAAAAATTTATAACCATGGATGAAACCTGGGTTCACCACAATACACCCGAGACAAAAGAACAGTCGAAAATGGAAAAGAGCAGGATCGCCCACCCCAAAGAAGGCAAAGGTGGTTTTATCGGCGGGCAAAGTCATGGCATCCGTTTTTTGGGATGCAAAGGGTATAATTCTCGTGGATTATTTTAAAAAGGGTGAAACAATAAACTCCGATTACTATTGCAACCTGTTGCGTCGTTTGAGAGAAGAAATCAAAGAAAAACGTCCAGGTTTATTGAGAAGAAAAGTCTTGTTTCATCAGGACAATACGCGCGTTCACACCTCTGTGCAATCCATGGCAGAAATCCATCAATGTGGCTTCGAATTTTACCTCATCCCCCATATTCACCGGATTTAGCACCGTCAGACTTTTATCTGTTCCCAAAGCTGAAAAATTTTTAGGTGGTAAACATTTTTTTACAAATGAAGAGGTCATATCATAGCCGCTGTGGACGCTTATTTTGAGGAGTTATACGAAGATTTTTTTAAAACGGGTATCGAAGCCTTAGCGGGTCGATGGAAAAAGTGTTTTGAGCTCGGAGGAGAGTATGTTGAAAAATAAAAATAAACTCAAAATCGTGTGGTTTCATTAAGTATGTTAGGCTAAGAACTTGTCAAATGACTCTCGTACCTTCGCTCAAGTTCCTCCGTTGTATTGAGGTGAACGACAAACTTTTAGTTGAGCGCTTGTTTGCAAAGTGTACCTAATAAAGTAGTGAAATCGTTGTTATTTCGTATTCAATCACAATTCTGCAACGTTTGAGATGATTACTGTATTTTTTGTTGCATAATAGTAGGAAATAAAAAAAAAACGGCGCAAATAATTTAAATGACTATTTACGCATTAACTTATTTTTTTAATAAAAAACAATAGCAAGATATTTTTTCAACACATTTCTATTATCACTGATAAAATGTGGTCTAGTTTATCCCATTTCGTATGCGCACCATTCGATGGGACATATTGTGTATACAACTTATCCGTACAAACGCAAGGTCATTATTAAGAAATAAACAAGTTTTAACAAAATCACTTTATTCAACTACGAGAATTACAGAAACATTAATATTGAAGGAGATTGGCTTACGGCCTCAATTTTGATTAGATTTACCACTTCTAAATGCAAATAAATTGATTAAGCCCCTAAAATGATTTTGAAGACCAAAAAGTCCTAACATTTGATTAACAATGTGATAGTTAATATTAAGCTGCGTATAAACGTAGCGATGTTTTTAAACCATGTAAAGTCATATAATTAGTCGATAATAGTCGTTTCACAGCTATAAGGGAATATTGCTTAATTTACTCACAAAGTAATTCTGATTTGTAAAAAGGCCACATTATATTGTACCTATTATCTTAAAAGGTTAGTCAAATTTCTCGGTCAAAACTATTTTTGACTCACAAAGTTTAAAAGGAGCAGGTCTTTGGGTTGCTCATGGTTGCAGAACCGTATTTTATCCCTAGTGGTAGGGATCAGTAGAAGAACATTTCCACTCTTCCGTACTAGGAATGATATCCGGTGGGTATTGGTAGAACAAGGAAATCTTGTTAGTGTAACATGGACTTTATTTTTTACTTGCAGCGAAAAGTAATGCTCATAAATTTTCGGTTCAAATAGCCAATAATTTTAAGTTTCTTATAGCAAAAAAGTTTAGTATTTCATATATAGTCACAAATAGTTTTGACTAAGAAATCTGATATTTATAAGTATGGCTGAATTATTGACAGATCTGCAAAATAAGCGAATTTAAAAATAGAGTGAATAAATATAGAGAGGAGTTGGAATTTGATAACGGATTTTTATACAGTTTCAAATGAGTGGGCGAAAATATATTAAATAGACAAAAAGAAGTATAGAAGTAGTACTACTGCAGAAATATTTATAGGTAACTTTTTCGATGAGACGAATTTGAGCAGTGGAACCACTGGAACCGGTAATGCCACCCATTACCGGTTCCAGTGGTACGAAATAGCTGGATCGAGAACGCTATACGGAATAGCAGCATACTTTCAGCACATCGGCCGATAATGTTTAAATTAGACAGTACTTTACAATAAAAAAAAACTTGCCTACAACTATAACAGATGTTTCAGCAAGTACTTAACAGGGTGGAGGAACTCGTCTAATTGTGAGATTTGCTTGTACATACGACAATATGTTAAGCTATACAAAATCATGCAAATTTCACCTTTAGTGGTACGAATTAAGATGTATGGGTTGCAGCAGGGCAGCTTGATCTGTCGTTGTTCGTACAAGATTAATTCTGAAACGGGTTAGTTTTATCGTGTTCAGATGTCAGGAGCTCTAGGAACTGATGAGCGTGTATGAAAACTGTTAAAAAAGCAGGCAAGGTTTATAAGGACCTCTCTGCCTACCACACAAGGGACCGGGAGTGAATATAGATAGATAGTTATAGGTAGGTAGGTACACGTATGAAGTTGAGTTCATCACAAAAATCTGCATTGTCAAAACACAGTTATAAACTGATCTTAATAGTGAATATGTCAAATACAAAAAACCAGCGAATGAACGCTATGGCGACAGGTGGAGTCTGTACATCGGCTATACACTTTGTACAGCCGATTCATGGTCTTGGCATCTTAGCAGTACAGTACTGCAACACCAAGGACATGCGTGCATCACTACAATAGGTTTCCCCATCCTTTCATGCATCACCATGTATTTGGACAACGAAAATGCATGAAACTACTAATGAATGCAGTATCTTTCAGCCTTATCGTTTAGTGATTTAATATTGGATAATCTGACGTATGTATGTACATGCGTGTTCCTGTCCTTACTACGCAGAATATTTTGGTCGTTTTGTGGACTCTTTCTGTCTTGTTCATTCGCTGATGAAAACGCATTTCATTAATCACAGTCTGGTCAGCTTTCCACTACTTCCTGCTATACCATCTGTGATACAATACAAGTAATAAAATTATTAAATTTAAGACACAAGTACACAATAATGAAAAGAACCAAACAGGTCTATTCATTTTCACAGTTCTATCTAGTTAGTCTATATTTGTATGTACATGGTACAAAATTGGTGTTTGATTTTTAGAATATTGCATCAAGCTTAATGTTATATGCTCGTAAGTATACGTTTACGAAAATGTAAAATAAAAACTTTTCAATTTTCATCTTCAATTAACCAAATCAGTCGAGATGAACTCTCTATGATTACAATTACATTGATTACAGCATTTAACTTTAAACTGTGTAAAATGCAATGGTGTCATTTGATTTTGGCCTTTTGTTGCATCAAGCAGCATTACAAATGTCTTTATTCGGTCACTGCAATTTTAGTACAAATTACAAGATTAAACAATCACTGAAGGTGATAACGGGTTCTTGCAGCAATCATCCAGTTCCACAGATTATACTGGAAGCTCCGCAGACCAGAGCAAGCCAATTTCAGAGCAATTTTTGCATTGAACAGATTTATACGAAGTTCAATGGAGACCTTTAATCATATGTTTATCATATAAAAGTTTTTACATTGTTATGACATAAGTATTATTTAAATATTTTGAACTATTAGGTGCAATAGTAATCTGTGCAGGAGATTTCGGGAACACACGACAGAAATTCTAAAAATCCACTATTCAAACAAATTTTTCTGAACCCAGGCCGTTTATAATGTACACACACATTATGACACTAATTAGTCAGGCCATTGTATTATAGCAACTATGAGTAAGGCATTGACAAAGCAAAAGGATTATTACGTCTTAATTTAAGCCACTGCAGCGACTTTCCATCAAACTAAATACAGTCAGTGCTTAAAGTTACATGCTTTAATCTATACCTATTACGGAGACATGTATAATCAAGTTAGAGGCAAATCAGTTTCTTTCTGAAATATTCTGTATTAAAAAATAATGTTAAGTTGTTTCTGAAACAGTTTTAAGTAGTAAAAAATATACACAATGTTACTGTATAGTAACCCATTCATTTAGTATTGCTCATATTTGCAGGGAAACGGGAATATATTCTTATCTGACTTCCCCAAACAAGGGATCAGTTAAGGACAGAGATGTTTAGTCAGGCGTCGTAGTAACAGTTGTTGTTATTATCGAGTACATTCATCTCCCATCGCATTGCAGGTGAATAAATCTTCAGCCTGCATATAACACGTCAATGAGTATTTGAACTTTTATTGACAAAATACACAATTATTTTTCGGGCTTCACGTAATGCATAAAAGTTTTCTATCCAACTGAATACAATTACACTTTGAAAAGATAAATTCGACATTTATTTAAATCAAAGTTACCAAATACTTTAAAAAATGCTACAAGTCCCTTATTTTTCATGAAAATTAATATTGTCTGAAAGAACAGGCGGCACAACACTTATTGGAAATTATAATTCTAATCACCTCAAAAATCAAAATGTATGGAAAAATAGCAAACAATTAGTTTGGTTTGCGTCTGCTACTCCTCAATCGTCTTCTGTTGACCAGTACTGTTGTGGTAGTTCTCGGTGATTCTGAAAAATAAATATTCATACACAAAATGCTTGTCAAACATGAAGGCAACATGGCCTGTATTAGCACTGTCACAGTCGCCGACATACTCGCACTCTCCATGTCTTAACTTTTATAAATCTACAATACACTATCCACACAGAATGTAATAATTCAATTGCCATAATCACTTCCGCTGAACTAGTGGTCAATGTTCATTACTGGTACACACTAGCAAATAAAGGGGTTTGAAGATCTTAACAGAGAATCTGGCTTTATTCCATTTCTGGCGTTTTGAAAAATAAACTGACAGTTGCTCATATCATAAATTACTTGAAAGTCTATATCAACAATACAAACAAGAATTTATGTGACAGAAATTGATGACATGTGACAAAATCTCTTAAAGCATCACAAATACAAATTATTATTGAAGGTGACTCTCATTGTATTTAAGTTCATGATATCTCTATCGATTTTTAACTTCATGTATAAACATGACGCCATTTCGAAAAAAAACTGCAGTTAATTTATTAGGCCATTATGGGCCATAATGGCTCCGCTTCGCCTGTTGGTAAGTGAATAGAGGAGCTCAAATTGCTAAGAAACAATTAGTTTTATGCATAGTCACCTCGCAACAAAGCTATTTTTATAGACAACAATATCAGCTGACAAACAAGTGTGGTAACAGTAACCGTAGCTTATGGACAATTGCAATTCAGCAATATTCATTTGTGGTTTACCGGTTCCTTACTCACTTACAGAAATAGATCAACCATCCAAGGAATTGGTTATTTGGCAACCAAGTTTAGATTGCAGTTACTTAATTGTACCAAATTTAATATTATTTGATTATAAGCATGCAACTAGCGAGTGTAGATATACATATATGCTCGAAAAATATACTCACTTTTGCTTGTTTTAACATTGGTTCGCTTCTCAACAACTTTGACTTCATTCTTACTAGAAACCTTACTTTTGTCTCTTGTTCTATCGTTGCTCTTATTAATAGTTTCAATATCTAAAACAATAGGCTCAATTTCGACACTGCAAGTTTTCGTCCTGGTCACTCTTACGGCCGGTTCAGGCTTTTTATTCGTCTTATTTTTACCCTTCATAGACCTAGTACACCTTGTTTGTTTTTGTGTCGGTTCCTTTTGAGCAGAACTCTGCTGCTTTAACGCTTCAAGTTTCTCTTTAGCTTCCCTCTTTTCTTTCAGCCTATATATCTTTATCATAACTGGAGTATATCCTTCAAAACCTTCCCTATCCTCTTCTAAATCCTTAACAGGTTTTCCAGTTACTTTCTTCTTAAAATTACTAAGGACTTCTTTCATAGCATATGTAGGATTTGTACCTGCTAAGTAATCCTTTTGCATGAGTGGTGATTGTAAATTATCAACATTGCTATCTGATGATGAACTGGACAACTTCCTAATCCTGTATTTGCAAGTGTTGTCATCATCCTCTTCATTGTCAACACCTGTGTTGCGTTCTTTACGAATGATATCTTCTGGGTTGCCAGCTAATATTTCGGCCCAAGTAAACTGCCTTGCGGAGCCCATGAAGTTGCCAAACTTGCCAATACTATTCCTGTGTCTCTTTATACCTTTACGTTTCTTTTGAACCTTCTTTTGTTTTGAACGCAAGTTTTTAGGTGACAGCTTCTTGCCTAGAATCTCTAAAGGCATGAGTGATTTCTTGAGACGTGCTACTAAATCTGCATCAGATATAAAGAAATTTCTACTTGCACAAGGCTTCCGAATTCCGTCGCTAGACGAATTTAGCGTTTGCTTCAGCAGTTCCAATTTCAAATCATTCTCCAGGGAATAAACATTTTCCCTTTCATAAGCCTTTTTAATTCCATTTCTCACTATGAAATCTGGAGGGGTGTTCTTTTTGCCAAATCTCGAGTAACTCAATTTGTTACGTTTTAGTGGAGAAATATGAGGTTCTGCAAAGTTAAGAATCAAATCCTTGTTGGGCATAAAATCATTTTTCAAAAATTCACCCCTAAACAGACTCCTACAGTAATCATAGTCTGGTTTTTCAGTAAATTCAAGACTAGTGACGTATTCAAAATACTTCTCCATGAATTGAGGGTAAAATTCAGTCTTGAAGCAGGATTTCAGTAGGGACTTAATATCACTCATAAAGTTTTTCTTCAAAGCATGGACCAAATCCGGTTCTGCTAGTACTTCCGTGGTTTTCCATGGTAGTGTGCTTGTTAACCAATCAAGTAAATTGTAACCAAGAGTTTCTAAGTCAGATCGACGCGAATGTGCCCCAATGTGAGAATCTCTTGAGCTGTATTCTAAAGTACCATCGTGTGCTTTTCTCGCATCCATACCAAAGTCCTTATGGTTGCCATCGGAGTCTAAGAATTTTGAGGCAAGACCATAATCTAGCAAATATATTTGCCCATTAGATTGTGATAACACAGCTTCTTTTTGTAAATAATCTGAATCATTTTGATCTGCATCAGTTTGACTATTCTTTATTTCAGCAACATCATCCGATGTTCTGATCAGATTATTTCCAAAATCGTCCAACAACCTTTGATACGAGTGGTCTGAGCAGACAGAGCTATTCAAGTCTTCATAGTTGACATAATTTGATAACTGCCTTAGGTTAAATGCATGGTGTCTGTGTAGAGTCCTGTTGTCGCGATCAGAAAGAATTTTCCTTAGTTTCTTTTTAACACTTGCTAGTCTTTGGTCAGTCTCACTTCTTTCTTCTGACCCTGAACTTTTATAGTCTCTAACAACAAAATCTTCATCATCATAATAATTTGAATTCCGTGATTTGCCACTCTTAGCCCTTCTATGCTTACCGGATAATACTGAAACCTCTTTAGTTTCTTTTTGGAATGATTGTGTTAATTTTATTGGTGCTTTTGCGAATTTCGTGCCGTCAAAACCGAGCATAAGATTGGAACTTTTTATGTCAGAATGTGTGTAACCCTGATTGTGTAAATATTCTAATACATCAAGTATTTGAATAGCTAACACAAGGACATTCTTGAGGTCCAACACTTTGGTCCTGGCTATGATTTTCTGTAGGTCAATGTCATATCGTGGCAACACAAGAAATCTGTATTTCGTGGCTGTGCTCTCGTCTATGAATGAGCCACTCGCAATATAAACTGGCATGCCCAGCCGCTTTAGTTTGTTTTGCTGACGCCATGTCCTTACTGAAATATAAAATATGTTCATATTATATGAAATAAAACAAAATTTAGATAATAACTATCTATCTATAACTTCACGCCAAATCCTTTACTCTGCTTCTAACATCATCATTGCGAATACGGTCTACAAGCGTTACGCCACAAATTTTGCGCAACGCTTGTATTTCAACCCGCGTTTATCCTACTTTCATGCTCTCTCTGCCATACCCAGATGTCGCTTCTATAAGTAAGCATTGGGACCAGCACTGCATTGTGTATAGCCAGCTGTGCCTTCTGGCTCAGGTTTTTACTGCCAAGAAGTTTTCCCAACCCTCCATTCACACTATTCCCAGCATTCACACGCCTTTCCACATCTGCGGTGTACCTTCCATCCCTGTTGAAAGCGCATCCAAGATATACAATCTCATTCACTTGTTCCAACACTTCATCATCTACCGTAATCCTTACATTGGTTCTGGTGTCTTCTCTTTCAAATACCATTATCTTTGTTTTCTTCGCATTCAATAGTAAGCCTTCCTTCATACATTTGTCTTTCATCATTGTGACCAGTGTTTGCAGTTCAGATGGTGTTTCTGCTAATAGGACGGCATCGTCTGCATATAGCAGACAGTTCACCACTAATAATAACATTATCAACATCACTAGATAATAACATTATTAAAAAAAATACAATGTTTCCTTTTACATGTTTAGATGAGAAAAAATATCAAATAAAGAGGTTCTTGGTATTACCAATTGCTCAACAAAAAATATAAAAAAGGTAAGTAGAGAATAAAATTATTATATATTTTTATCAGACTAGTTGCAGCAAAAGGCTTCATTCATGTTAAGTTTGGCTTTCCATGATTTGCACAGGAATCGTAAGTAAAAAATACTCTATAATCTCTATACTCAGGAATAATAAAGCTTACTATTCCTAAAATAATTTTAAATCCAAGGAGTACTTCCTGAGATTATTATCCTCAACATCCAAACAAAACAAGTTCAAATTTCTATAATATTATACTTGTATTACAGATGTTTTTTTATCACACTACTCAGATGACAATCAACTAGATTTACTTGGCCTGCTTAATGTGATCAAAGAAAAAACAAGTTTTTATTTAAAAAATGTACAACGTGTTTAAGTGCCAGTGGGGCCCAATGACAAATAAAGATTTTTTATCCTACACTATATCATTTGATTGCATATATCATGTATATCTATCACGGGCTAGAGCCCTTCCTTTATGCTTTTCGCTGCATGGGGCCTCTAGCTTTGCATATTATTGACCATGGTTGTCTATTACAAATCATACTGAACTAAAATGTAATGAAGACAAAAATTATGTTTTTTTTATACCACTAAGGTGACAATCAAGCATACGGTCTGCCTGATGGTAAACAGTAATGGTGTTTGAAAGGAATGAAAGTATTACAGATTGCCAGATAATGATCGGAAATAAAAAAGTGGAAGAAATGAATGAATTTGTAAGGTTCTATGTTTATGAGCTAACTGCTTATTGAAATAAAATGAGGATAATGGTGCTGATTGTGCAACCACCCAAATATTAGTGTAATGTTATTAAGCAATCTTCTGTACAATTGTTTGTTATCTATACATATAAATAAAATTGAAGTGTCTGTCTGTGATTTCAAAATAAAGCCTTTATCTTAAGCTCATATTATTATTTTCACGTTACCAAAGCCTAAATACGCATTTTTAACTTTTTTGTCTGTCTGTTTGTCCGGGCTAATCTTCGAAATGGCTGAACCGATTTTGACGTGACTTTCACTGGTAGGTAGAGGACTGTTCAGAGAACAAAATAGGGTACTTTTTATCCCGTAAATATTTAGGGTTCCTACGTAAAAAATGAAAAACTTAAAATTAGGGGGAAATATCTTCCCCTTCGGGGGACTTTGCAGTTTTATTTTATTATTTTCACAGAATACGTATTTTTGGTGACATAAAATAACTACGCACTTTTTATGTAATAAAAATAAAATAATTACACGTTGCCTCCCGTAAAGGTCAATAGATGGCGCTGTATGAAAATTGAATCGCTCTATGATTGCATCTACGACCATGAACTTTGTTTTTTTTTTTTAACACAAAGAATTTGAGGTCAATGGAGAAATAAAGGCTACTAAAAGCCCAAATCTCATGCGTGCGAAGCCGCGGGCTTCAGGTAGTCCTAAATAAAATAGGACTTTCCTTTAGCACCTGTTATCAAGATTAAGAGAAGTACACAAACCATTTGGAGAAGTCTGCAACCTGCACCTAAAACCTTGCTCTGTTCCTAGGGTGATTGAGGTTACCAGTAAGGTACTGAGAAGTTGTGGTGTTTGCTGCGGGGGTGGGAAGGCGCGAAGGATACTGAATGCTTGCAAAACAAGTAGTGTTGCAAGCAGTCATAGGCACTGGCAGGCCCTTCATATCAGGTGGGTTGTATACCAGTCTGCTCCTCGACGTTGTAAAATATTGATTCGGCTTGTATGATGAAAAGATGTAAAATAACAGTTTTTGAAGTTATACTTCTAATGCGACTTGCAAAAAGGTTGTGTTAAACGTTTAACGCTACCATGGAGGGGGAATAGAAAGAGACACAGCGAGAGTGAATGCGTGGCAGTCGAACACAAAAGTTCAGGTTGAAGCTGCTAAATGTTTCACGGTATTACCGGTAGATGGCGCTATAGTTAAAAATGTGTAACATTTGTATTTTACATTCGACTTGTATGTAATACATTCCATAAACATCGCCGCTACTACTTGATAGACGTTTTTTAATTTAAGTTATTAATGTTAAATATTTATTTAATGATGCCAGAGAAGTATAACTTCTCACGCGCGTACATAAGTACACGCACCCATTTTTTTTTATACAAGTACACAAACCTTTGGAAACCTGAGCAGACCGTATGAGACAGTGTATCTCAACAAATAATGGACCATTTGTGTGCGGCTCTATCTTGACTACATATCTTGCATTTAATTTGGTCACCTCCTTTTCTATATCGTCAGACGCGAGGTAAATGCGCCCAAAACTGCCTCTTCCTATAACAAACATATACATTTAGTAAGAGTTCTCCACTTCACGCCGAGTTACTTGTGAGACAGGGAGCGGGTATTGCATCAAAATCTGCCCAGCCGTTTTTGAGTCCGTAGAGGACATACAGCCAAACATTCATTTATATATATAGATGTTATGAAAAATATCACCTCTTATTGGTTGATTCAACCGATGGTAGGGTTTGAACATAAACAAGAGAATATAGTGTTGAAACTTTTTACTATGACAGAAGCGTATTTCATTAAATTAGCATGGTATAAAAAGAGAGATATACAACGTGTACCTAAATTCAACGATAAGCTGGCACCAACGGATGGACCTATGACTACTCAAGAATAAAAAAAAAAATTTTTTGTATCTCTTTATTTTAATGAATAAAATAAATAAAATTTTCTGAAAATGTACATCTCTTATGATAGTTTTAACTACCATAACCACAGTTTTTCAAATGTTTTTGATTTTTTTTTGTGTCGGCAACCTAAGTAGCACTGCTATACACTACAATCCCTAAAAACCCCAGGATGCATGTAGTTTTAGAACAAAATAACTTCATTTCGTTCAAATAACTGGCAATAGTTATTTGAACTTTTTACAAAATGATTTACCAGAATTGTTAGAAAATACGCCCTTAAGTGATGTACAAAACATGTGGCTACAAAACGATGGTTGCCCAGCTCACTATGCCCGTACTGTGCGCGAACATTTGAATCAAGAATATCCAGGGCGTTGGATTGGGCGACTTGGTCCTATATTATGGCCACCCCGGTCGTCTGATCTGAACCCCCTGGACTTCTTTTATTGGGGTTGTCTCAAAGACAAAGTATACGCAAAACCGATAGCAACATTAAATGAGCATCACCAAAAAATATCTCAGGCAGCGGATCAAATCAATATGAGAAGACATGCACAAACTAATAAAGAGCCTTTTTAAGGCGATGTCGTGCCTGCATTAATGCTGGTGGCAAGCAATTTGAACATTTATTATAATAGTGTTTTAATAAATTAATAAATTGTAATTTTGTTTGTTTTATTTATTTTTATTAATTTAATTTTAATAACAAAACAACTGGTACGAAATAAAAGTGATTACTATCAACAAAAACAATTTATCAAATTTGGCTCTTGTATAGATATAGTACCTACGAATTTTTTTTGTGACTAGTTTTAGAGTATTTTACCATTTTAGAATCTTGGTTAGTTGCGCCAACTTTTAAAATGACTTGCCATACCTGTGTCAATACATTTTTTTTTCACCACGATGAGTCAAATTAGTCTGTAAGTAAAATTCTTATAAAATTTTAGGAAGAAAAATGACTTTGAGGTTATTTTGTTCTAAAACTACAAGCATCCTGGGGTTTTTAGGGATTGTAGTGTACAGCAGTGCTACTTAGGTTGCTGACACAAAAAAAAAAATCAAACATATTTGGATAACTGTGGTTATGGTAGTTAAAACTATCATAAGGGATGTACATTTTCAGAAAATATCAATTTTATTATTTTTTTCATTAAATAAAAGAGATACAAAAAAATTTTTTTTTATTCTTGAGTAGTCATGGGTAGGCCCATCCATTGGTGCCAGCTTATCGTTGAATTTAGGAACACGTATATCATGATGTAATGTTCTAAGTCAGGGATACACAAAGTGTGTGCTGTGGACATTAGCTGGTGACGCTGGAGTGCTGTAGAAAAACAACCAGAAAGTTAAGGAAATATCTACACATAAGTAAGAGTGTTTATCAACAATTGCCTGAAATTTTGATCACTAATGCTCAATTACGCAGGCTCACATTTCTTATTAACCCTTCAAAACCCGGGTGGTCATATATGACCGCGAAATGTATGGGAAAACATATATAACGGGTTCTGACTGGTCACGTAACTTATTACATTGATTTTAATAATAAATAAATATTGAATAAACAATAGATTTTCATATGGTGCATCTCAAAAATTTGATTATTTTGGTAGGTGTACCTGAATACAAAGTTTGCCAAAACTGTTCTACAATAACATGTCTCTCTTCTTAGCACTATCCAGTTTCTTAACGCATTAGGATTAGCGGGGTCCCCTACCTAAGTCTAAGGGTTTGGCGAAGATACTGATTTTCACGTGGAGTGACTGCTGTTAGATCTACACAACTCACAGGGAAAGCCAAATCATTCTTAGGTAAGGTCACACGTCATTGGAATTTCTTGGACGTGCAGGTTTTCTCACAATGTTTTCCTTCATCTCCGATATAAGTGATAATTATAAATACGAAAGCACACCAGTGGTACATTTAATTTCAAATGGGGATACACAATAATATGTCTATTATACTAAATACTACTGTTCTGAGGTGTCCTGACGACATTTCAAAATTTTTATTTACTGTCCGTTACCTGCAAATAGCTGTTTAGCTATAATGAGATCTGTTCCAAAGGTTTGGGAATTATAGATGCAAATTCATTGAATTATCATATTACTCTAAATGACGAATTCTTGTATACCTACATAAAATAGACAGAGCAATTCTTAACACGTTAAACGCCATGACAAAAATGACAATTTACTCAAAAAAAAATTTAATGTCATTTTATTTATATTGAAGATATGTGCACAGAAATCAATTACTATCGAAATCAAAAATACAGTTTTCAAGTTATGGCTTAAAAACTACCTGCGGGCACCGGCGGCCCCCATGGCGCTCAGGAGCAAAATAGTGATTTTCCGTTAGCCTGCGCCACGCGCCCACGCCGCCGGTCACCCCGCAGGCAGCCCCCGCGCTCTATTCTGTCGACGGCGCTTGCACGGACAGGTTGCGTTCTGTTTGGTTTTCGGCTATTTTACGTACCTAGGTATTTTAAAGCGAATTGTAGGCAAGTTATATTCCATAATTTATTGCAATGGAAAATAATACAGCAATTCCTAATGGTGAACGTGATTTTTGCGAATTTGAAATGGATTTGGCAGACTTCGAATTATCGCAAGAAGATTTGCAAGAAATCGCTATTTTGGAATCCACCGCTCTCCAGCTTTCATTCAGAGACATTAGTACTGACGAAGAGCTTGAAGAGTTGCATGTACCAAAGAGACGAAGACGTAGGGTGATTTGCTCTGAAAGTGAAAGCGACTCAGTAGAAGATTTTGTCGCACAGAATATATCTACTTCAAGCACGTACACAAAATGGACGAATCCTACTGGACGCACAGCTCGAGTGATACCCTTCACTGAGCCCGCAGGTATGCGGTTTCCTTATTCAAGAGATTTAAGTAAAGGCAATCCAGAGGATTTTTACTCCTTGTTAGTTGACGATTCTTTATTTGAAATAATCGCCGAACAAACTAACTTATTTGCCACGCAAAGCTTTGAAGATAAAAGCTTTAAGCCGTGTTCCCGCGCACATTCATGGCAGCCAACCGATAAGCATGAAATAAAGAGATTTTTCGGACTTATTTTATTCATGGGCCTGGTAAAATTGCCTTCAATTAGCGAGTACTGGAGTACAGATGATGTATTTCAACAACCTTTTCCTCGAACGGTTATGACTAGGAACAGATTTGAATTGCTCTTACAGTTCCTACACTTCGCCGATAATGACAATATGAATCCGAATGATCGGATTGGTAAAATCAGGTATCTTGTAAATTTGGTAAATGAAAAATTCAAAGCCTACTATGCGCCTAAAGAAGAACTGTGTGTCGACGAAAGCATGATTCCTTTTAGGGGTCGACTTTCTTTTCGGCAGTATAATAAATCGAAAAGGCATAAGTACGGTATAAAACTGTTTAAAGTTTGTACAAATCCTGGATATACAATAAAAATTCAGGTATATAGCGGAAAGAATATTGATACTGAGAATAATACCCTTACAAAGATAGTATTATCCTTGTGTCAGGAACTTTTAAATAAAGGTCACACTATTGCCACCGACAATTGGTACACCAGCTTAGGACTGGCGTACGAATTACTAAAGAATGATACACATTTCCTCGGGACTGTGAGAAAAAACAGAAAGTACTTGCCGAAAAAAGTAGTAGAAAAGAAATTAAATCGAGGTGAGTTCATAGCACAAGCGAATGATGATGGCATTACTGTTTTAAAATGGAAGGACAAAAGAGATGTTTTAATGTTGTCAACAAAGTACACAGACAAATTTACTCGAAAAAAAGTTAAAGGTAAGGATGTACAAAAGCCAGCAATGGTAATTGATTATAACAAATGTAAAGCTTCAGTCGACATGAGTGATCAGATGACAGCTTATTCAACTCCTCTGAGAAAAACTGTCAAATGGTATAGGAAATTGGCCATAGAATTGCCCCTGAATACAGCAGTAGTAAATGCGCTGATAATGTACAAGGAAACCACCAAGATAAATATTTCAATAGTGGAGTATAGAAAACTTCTCGTTCGATATCTTACTAAATCAGGATGTTCAGAAAGAGAAAACTTGGCGAATGAATTACGTCCAAAACGACGCAAACATGAACTTATTAAAAAGGAGGGACCTGTACGAAAAACGAGACGATTCTGTATCGGCTGCTACAAGAACAACGTAGAAAGCATGTCGCGGAAAGACGCCAAAAATAAAACACTGAAAGTGCCTACCTATTGTTTGCAGTGTGATGGCGGTTGACACTATTGCCTACCTTGTTTTAATAGAGAGCATCGATAGTAGACAATTGGACACTTTTTGGATTGGTTATTTGTTTAAAAGTTATTAATATTCCAATAAAAGTTTATGTTTAAAACCTTCGTATGCCCATGTGTGATTGGATTGGGTCAAAAATTGATTTTTCGCTGCGACTTTTATGTTGTGTAAAATTTAATATGATGGGTATTTTTTACGAAAATATAATAATTTAAGTTTTAATATCTTTTAGTTAATAAACAAGGTATATCATTATTTCATTTTCAAAGGATATCATCCTGAAAGAAATGTAAAAATAACATAAAAATAAACGTTGTAAAAAAATAATTGTTTCTATACAAATTTCATCAAAATCCTACATTCTATGCACAGAATCTATGTCTCACGTTATCCGACCACTCTTGAGCGCCACGCCGGTCATTTCCAAGTAAAAAAATAAAGGTAACTGTGCCCTACGGCGTAAAAAAGTGTCTTGAATATAGATCTGACTTGAGGTCACCGGTGCCCCCCAAGGCTCTGAGAAGTACACGAGTCGAGGTCACGGGTGACCCCCATGGCGTTTAACGTGTTAAGGAAGGTTTAGGTGTATAAATTATTAAGATTTTGTGAAAATTGATAATATGAATATGTAGTATATTGATTTTGTCCTACTACAACATCTTTCTCTATTTCCATTGTTTACCACTTTTGATCCATGCAAGTTGCATCACTAATTTTATTTTTAGCTTTTACTAGTAGGTCATTTTATTACTTTTTCACCATGTAGTCATTTTACTAAATTGTCTATTTGATATGGAGAGGAGGTTCCTGCCCTTAGATGTGATAATTGATGATGGTACATTCATCAATAATTAGAGTACTCCTACAATTTGAGATGCGTTTGTAGGTTATCTGATTTAGTACATTGTATAGATGTATGTATAGAGTACACAAGTTAATGTTCTGGCTTTGAAGTTTGTAAATGAGGATTATTTTAAATATTTAGTTGATGTTATCTTAACATTCTTTTCGGTTAACCCACTTACTGTTTTTGTCCTTTACTTTGTCATGCAAGATTTCTATAGAATTCAAACATTGGTAGAACTATTTTATTAACATTTGAATTTCACAATTCCCCTTTCAATTTGAATGTCTACTTAAAATAGAACTCAAGTATCAATATGGCGTTACTAATGTGTAAATTCTACAGACATCTTGAATGACAGAATTAGACCCTAGTGATAGATATGTGGAACTTTGGGAATCTATGATCCAAACCCAGCTGTTCAGGATGTGTTGATTGTAAATCAGTTTCAGTAGACATATTATTTACAGAATAAGTTTCTGATTCTGGCTTTAGACACAGCAGACAAATATTTTGGCTAAAATGTAAATACATAGTACATATACTGTTTTGAGCTACTGTTATGCAGGCATAAGTTATGAAGATTAAATTTTAGTCTTTATAGATACATTTGTAGCGGTAGTAACTTACCTATGGGCTTTCCAATCCTCCATTTCTTTTGTTGAATATCATTGAATACAATACCGGGAGGCAGAGCTTCATCGTCGAAGTAACTAACGTCCAAGTTTACAGGCTCCTCAATAGTCTTATTCCTCTTCTTGGGAGGCAGTGGTAGCTGCACTACTTCGTTACATCGCCGCGGCATCACGGAAACATCAGATAATACCTAAGGTTCAATGATCTTCCCAACTTTATAGCTTTACGTACTCTTCTCGCAACAACCTGAAAATGAATGTTGTGCTTGGAGATTAAAGAAAATACCTGCAGTTTTAATCTAATAAACTACAACGTGCGCGGAAATGTGACGAGATAATACTATTAACGGCTAAAACGTTATCCAACACATAATTACCTTAAAATCTTATTTCACGTTTGAAGTAAGTCTTTCAAACCAGTAAAATGCAAAAAATCGGCGAAACGTGTGATCGATTATCCTGAAAATGTGCACTGAAAAGTATTAAAAATTGAACTTATTTAGTAAAAGTAAAGTTAGAGATAAAAGTGAATGATTGCGAAGATCGCCATGTTGTTAGAAATCAAACGATCAATTCAATGTCTTGGTCAGTGTTGCCAGTAAAAAAAGTTATCACTACTGCGGTCAACGATTGTGGCTAGATTAGCTTTTATATCACTTGACTATGATGAAAATCCAGTAAGATACCGATGCAATGCAACAGTACTGCAGACGACGTCCGTCAGGGGCTGTATGGTTGGCCTACTAGCCTATCTGATTAATAGCTAACACAAGACTTCTAGGTAACCTACAATGAACAAACAAAGCCACTAGTGATTTTGATTTGGTTGCTTTATTATTCACTAAGCTAGGTTAAATAAAGATAGTTTTGCTTCCTGTATAAATTATTTTACGGGCGTAAAGTTATAATAAAAACTATTTGCCGAATTTTGGCTATAAATAAACAGTTACTTGGTAACACTTACACGATAAGGTAATTGTGTATTTTCGGTACAAATACAAAACATATGGTGTTACTTTAACTAGCCACCACTGTATCTACCGCCATCATAGTATCTACCGGCGCGGGGCAGGGATAATTCCAACCCCGCTGCCAGTAGTACCTTCCCCTATAATCCAAATCCACTCTGCTGTGCTATCCGCCAGCACTGGAGCAGCAATGTACCCATGCCGGCCGGAAAAACTGCGCACGTACTCTATTTGTGTATTTATTATAAAAATAGTGTGTGTCGGGCGATGTAGAGAAAAGCGATGTGATGTGATTAATTTTATATAGAGCCGATTGACAATGGGAATGTACAACGTACGTATAAAAATATAATGTTTCCATACGTAATGAACTGGCCGCGAGCTTCATTTACAATAAGAGTTTTTTTTTCAAACAATATATAGTACAAAATAACATCCGACTTTACAGAGCGAAACGATTCAAAATTACAATCATTCATCTATAGCTATACTGTCCAAAAAGCCAGGCGACGTTCGGTATAGCACCGGGTTTGACAAATAGACAAAAAACGTCTCGTGATCGCGACGTGTCGTTGTCGGCGCGTCTTAGTATCGGTACCGTGCCGCTTTGTGGAAAGACAGAACGATTGCGTGATGGCAATATGGTGAGCTGTTGACTCTTGATTTTGTGTATGTAGCTTAAAAGTTGTAGTGTATATATAGTGAAGTCCTAGCACCAAACTTAATAGGTTATAATGACAAAAATAAGCTAATGAAGAAGGTATAATATCATCATATCAGCCGAAAGACGTCCACTGATGAACATAGACCTCGCCCTTAGACTTCCACAGCGATCGGTCTTGTGCTGCTTGCATTCAACGGCTCCCTACGATCTTCACAAGTTCGTTTGTCCATCGTTCTGGAGGTCGTCCTATGCTGCGTTTACCGGTTCGTGGTCGCCATTCGAGAACTGTTCTGCCCCAACGGCCATCGGTTCTCCGAGCTATGTCCCTGCCCACTGCCACTTCAGCTTGCTGATTCTTAGAGCCACGTCGGTAACTCCAGTTCTGCTAAGGACGTGTTCATTTCTGAGCCTATACAGCAGAGAAACTCCGTGCATGACTCTCTCCATCGCACGCTGTGCAACCTTGAGCTTTCGTATGAGGCCCATTGCAAGGGACCACGTTTCTGTGCTGTAAGTCCGTAAGTCATCACTGGCAACACACACTAGTCGAAGACTTTCGTCTTGAAAGATTGAGGTATGTTGGACGAAATCTTTCGCAATTTCCCAAACGCGGCCTTCGCTCGCCCTTCGGAGTTGGATTCGACGAAAGACCTCTTTCTCGAAGTTAGTAGATCTTAGCTGGACTGTTTGTCCTTTTTTTTTTTTTGTGACGCGGGGAAAAATGCGTTACGCACACCACCGGTGCATGGGTGGCCTCCGGTGGTAGTGTGGGACTCCCCGTCGGCTGTCCGACGGTATACCCACTAAACAACCCCGCGAAATGCCATCGGCCGCGTTGGTGTTGTGCCCCGGATCTGGACTGTTTGTCCTAGGTAGACATACTCCTCAACAACTTCGAGAACCGAGCTCCCAACTGAAACTGGAGTGGGTACAACATGTACATTCGATATAATTATCGTTTTGTCCATGTTCATTTTAAGATCCACTCGGTGGGATGCTCTGTCGAGATCTTCGAGCACTGTGTTCAAGTCATCCAGCGATCTCGCTATGATTTCTATATCATCGGCAAATCGAAGGTAAATGTGAATGAAGTTCGCTAGATGGCACAGTGAACAATTACTCGCAAACAAATTTTTATTAAAAATAGAAAACAGTGTCTTCTTGTAATGGAACTACGACAAATCAATAATGAGACATAAAATGTGGAAGTGATTACGTTTGTAACGTTGATAGTGATGAACAAAGTGATATTTTGTATAATCAACAACAACTGACCTTCTTGAAGTAATCAGTGTGTTTGGTATTAATATTGCATCAAAAATCAAACTACCAACTTTTACCAGCGATATGCAAACAAAGCAATATTTAAAATCAAAGTGAAAAGTGAATATTTTCAAATTTAGTACATTTGTCAACAGATAAATAGTGTTGAGTAGACGAACACAAAGTTGACCTTTGGACTCTTGATGTCACCATTCTAACTTGTTCAAATAGTCGTCAATAGTAATATGATTTTCGGTAAATATTAAATTTATGCAATTGGTGCATTGGTAATTTTTACATCGACTCCGACACATAGTGTTCAAGCCCCACCACAGTTCAAATAATTTTTATAACATCTACACGAATTTGGCTTATACATTGTTTGCTGTGACAAAAGTATAATCAGCGATCCACTAGGAAAAAAAATCAATGTGACGATTGTAAATATCAACAGGAAACACTATGCGAAATAAACATTCCAACACAAAACTCATTTGATAGTCTCTCCGAAGGGGATAACATGGAACGAGAGTACGAAGAAAATGAGTTTGTTACTCTACGTGGGGGAATAAATCGGTGTCTTACTTATCACTGAATGACACACAGCAATCTTACAATCGATCGGTCGGTACCAATAAAACACCTCACAGTTTACCAGATGTCACCTCTGCTCTGCTCATTGAAGACTTGAAGGCCAAAAATCTGGAACTGCAAAACGAACTAATTATAGCTAATGACGAAATAGAACGCGATAAACAGGCAATTAGCAAACAAGAATGAGGAACAAGAAAAAATAATTAAATTGAACAAAACTGTAAGCATCGACAATCTTAAAGTAAGTGCGATAAAGAGGGGACCACACATAATGCCCACACCTCGTGTAAGGCATAGTACGAGGGCAGAGTACAATTCGAAAAGAAGTGGCTAAAGTTTCTGCACCAAAAATAACTATACCCTCGGTCGGTCGTGCTTGATTGTAATCTGGAGATAATAAATTCACTAAATCAAAACAAGTGCATCGTAACGATCTTTATAGATCAAAGGCATATATATGATCGAGTTTTGCACGACCTCCTGTTGAAAAAGCTAGAGATTCAGGGTATACCTGCTTATAAATGGCTAACATCATATCTAAATAACAGACGACATTTTGTACAAATTACACATCTTGACAATAACATGAAGCTTAGGTACGTTAACTCCTCGACCGAAACTGTTTCAGGATCGATACCGCAGGGAAGTGTACTAGGATGTTTGTTATTTATAAGTGACATAAACGATCTTCCTTCAGCTGTACCACACTATATTCCGCAGTTTGCGGATGATGTGAGTCTCGTCATTTCTTGTGATTATAAAGGCGTAAACAAACTACATAATGAAATAACAACATCGTTAAATAAATTAGCGAAGCATCTTGAGAAAATAGACTTAATTATAAACCTAGAAAAAACAAAAATAATGCAATTTCGACTGCATCAGACACAGACCAACCCAACTACTCGACATAACTCACGAAGGGAAAACCATTGAAGTAGTAGACACATTCACGCTTCTAGGCATCACATTGGACTCGAGTTTATCGTGGAAACCCCACGTATCCGAAGTAACAAGCAAACTGAGTCGATTTACTTATGCGTTGTGGGGGAAATGGAAATGTACGAATGATGAGTGTGCACTGACTGCATACCACAGTCATGCCGCCGCCTGGATAAGGTACGGGATCGCTCTCTGGGGTAACTCGTACGACGTACGAGCTGTATTCGTCCTACATTAAAGAATATCTAGAAGATAAGTTCAATGAGAGTTAAAGACAACAAAGTTTTTTTTTTAATTTTAATTAATGTGACATGAAATAGAATGTTTTTTTTATAATACTTCAAGGTACACGTATTATGGGTATATCTAAGGAGAAAAAAATGAATGTTAATTAAATTGATATTAAATGAATGAAAATAAAACTAAATATTACAGAATTGTTAAAATAGAATATATTATTAATATATCATTTCTTTGTCGTAGTCTCCATGTTGTTAGTTTTTATATATCCATGTTAATATAGTTAAATTGTATAAATATCACGTGTGTGTAACATACCTCACCATCGTTTTACCACTTTGTGTTGTACTACATGTTAAAACCTTTATGTGAATAAATTAAATGCAATGAAATGATATGCCTATAATCAATGCGGCACCGCTGGAGAGACTGGAGCACAGCCCAAGTCTCTATCGAATCGAAGGCCTTCTCATAGTCTGCAAACGCTAAGCATAGTGGCTGGTTATACTCTTCGGTTTTCTGTATAATCTGCCGCAGCGTATGTATGTGGTCTATGGTTGAGAAGCGCTTGCGGAAGCCGGCTTGTTCGGGAGGCTGTAAGTCATCAAACCTGCGTGCAAGACGATTCGTGATGACCCTTGAAAACAACAAACATGGCTCAGAAGGGAGATGGGTCTATAGTTCTTCAATAAAGCTTTATCACCTTTCTTGAAAAACAACACCACCACGCTTCTGCCCCATGCCTGTGGCGCTTTGTCCTCGAGGAGGACGGAATTGAAAAAGTAAAGACTCTTAAGTATTGGCTTTCCAGCCACTTTCCGTCATTGCCTGGGGCTTTGCTGTTCTTAAGCTGTTTAAGAGCTATCCTAATCTCATTCAGGCTGATGTCCGGAATATCCTCGGTGTAGTGTTGGGTCAATTTGACTCTTGGGTCTGATGTCGAAACAGAAGAGGGTTCTGGTGACTTGGTGTATAACTGTCCATAGAAACTTGCAATCACCTAGAAGATCTCTAGTTGGGACGAGACAATGTCGCCACTCTTGATTTTCAGCTGTGTTAACTGGCTTCGACCAACAGAGAGATTCCTTGCGAACACTTTGGAGTCTTTATTCTGCTTAATTGTCTTTTCAATACTTTTTGTATTGAAGTAATGAGTGTCGCGTCGCAAAGAGACCGAAATCTGCCTGTTTAGCTGCCTATACGAGGATGCATCCACTGAAGACTGCAACCTCATTTCTCGTCGAATTTCCATTAACCTGGAGGTTTGGATTGAAAGCTTCTGAGTTTGGACATTGATATTCAAGACGCATTTTACCATACGGTAATCGCTACCGGTTTTCACTCTAACGACCACTGAGACGTCATGGAATATCTTTCTTCTGGTGGTCAATATAAAATCTATCTCATTCCTTGTGAAACCGTCAGGGCTCATCTAGGTCCATTTCCTGTGTGGTGGCTTCCTAAAGAAGAAGTTCATCATATAGAGTTCCTCCTTCTACATGAAGTCGGCCAACATCTGTTCCCTTAGGTTACGTTGCCCTATTCCAAATTGCCCCACTCTCTGCTCTGTCCCGCTTCTCTGGCTTAGCATTGCAGCATTGAAATCACCCATAACAATCGTGTAGTGGATCGTGGAGGCATGTATTGCTTTAGAGATATACTCATACATTGCCTCCACTTCCTCATCAGGGAGTGTCGAGGTCGGCGCGTAGACCTGTATCACCTTTAGCGAGTATCGCTTGTTGATTTTAAGGACAAGGTACGCTACTCTGGTCAACACACTCCCGATGGACACGATGTTGTTACGGAGGGAACAAGGATTATTATGTCCTCGCTTAGACTTCTGATAATCCAATGACATACCAACGCAACTTGTCTATTTCTTCTTCCAGCTCTGTGATTTTCTCGTCAGCCCTCAATGTACGCGTGTTATATGTTGCCAGGTCCAGTCGTCGTCATTTTTGGTAGCCGGATCTCTGCCGGGGATTCTACGCACCCCCTGCCCCGCCCTGTCCCACCGGGAACTAGGGGCCATGTATTTGTAGTGTGTGCCATATTTGGTAATCGCAGGTTGAGGCGGTGCCCGAGATGACGCTGCTGCCCGTCATCCAGTTGTGTGTTTCCCTCAGCCGACGGCACCCACTGGACGAGAGGGGGTGGCGCAATTCTATGCCTGCATCACACGGCCAACGGGTATAATATATGTACCTACGTCAAAATATTTTTTTTGCATATGATATTTCAATAATTCTTTCCTTTGGGTTGACGGTGTAAGCCGTACATACCTAAGAGAATGCTAATTCTTCTGATTTTGAACGCTTTATTAGGCTAGCTTTACTAGGCTTATTTACACCACATACCTCACAAAACGTAGCGTGCTATCAATCATGATTCCAAGATTTCATCCTTCTCATGTCATGTTTGGATTGGACAGAAATCCATGATCTTTTCAGCACTTTTTGTGCCTAAAACCATAAATTGGATAGATTTAAATCAGTACCTCATGCAGCAAGTTTATCGATGTGGCGAACCGGCTCAATTTTTTGGTATATGTTATATGTGTTAAGTCCTTACATATGAAACTACTATTATATGTATAAAAACAATCATTTTTGACTATGTGACGTTAATCATGTACAGTCTGACAATCTGATATTATTGAGGCGGAAAGCTCGCTCACCACTGGTTGATCTAAGAATGATAGTTTATCTAAAAGAATCTCTTCGGTGTTAACATAAGAAAAGGCATACTCCATTGGTCCGGGCATGTACAAAGAATGCGGGATGAAATAATAAATTTGTCGCAAATTTTGACACTCGCAACTCGCAAGACCTTTGAAAACTTATAAGTTTATATTCATAATTGGAGAAAAACGGAAAAAATCTACGAGACTAGATTCCCGCGGTGGACGTATTATTTACATAATTCAAAGTTTGTATGGGACCGTCGGTGTCGGACTTTTCCGGTTTTCTTGTTTTTTTATATTATTTATATATTTTTGATTTATATTATTTTATTTGAAGTAAGTCATACGATAGCCAGTTTTTGAAATTTTTTGTATTTCCAATTTAACGTAACTAAATGAAACAGTACCGTTTCAGCATTACGGTTAATATAAAATGGGGTTGAACTATTGAAGACATTTGCGTTACCCCGTTCCCCTGGGGTGATCGCTTCAGATGAAGCCTTTATAGCCTTCCCGGCTAAACAGTCCCAGGGGGTGTTTTAGTCAGTGGAAATCTGACATAACCAGTTCGTTCGCACGAAATGGTATCTTTGAAAGATTTCACCTCCTCCCTCCCATTTTCCGGAGGGTGCCCCTTACGAAAGAATGACCAAAGCACACCCGGGTGTGGGTTGGTCCTTCTTTTGTGGGTCCTCAATTTTCTTGGGCGAAAAAAAAAAAAAAAATTGAAGACATACATTAATTTCCGGGACCAGACCGCGTAAGTCGTTGATATTGGATGCGTATGTGCTGCGTTAATGCTATGGCCGAACTCTTATTCGAAAATGCCGCCCAATTTCGATTTTTGATTAAACGATAAAAAGCTACCAGAGCTATATTATAAACTTAATTTCAAATTAAAGTTCTTATTATAATGAAATAAGAATATTGACTCTCTCTTTCTACTCCGCAAGAAATTTGACGTGAAGTTAAAGATAAGACAGATATAAGGAAGTGTTAAAATAATTATTTTCATTGACCTAAAAGTTATGGGTACCAATTTAAAATTTTGACATTTTTAAAGCAAAAGCAAAGCAACCATTACGCCATTTATTTTATTATTCTCCTAAGTGGTGAGCGAATCTAACAGATTGGCAAGATCTAAAGGTGTGTTGCCACGTGTACAGAATGCCCGTGTAAGATTTTGTTTTGGAGTACTGCCTGAAATACGAATTCATTCGCTTTTGCAGCGAATATGTTGAATAAGAAGAGTCGATTTGATCGGTGTTTGCGTCCTTGTTGTTCGATGTCATAAACTACGGGCAATCAAAATATTTAATTGAGAAATTAACTTGGGCCCATTCACAAACTGGATACAATACACGAGGTGTATCACAGATGTTACTCTTACCAAAGGTAAAGGTAGGTTTCAGGTACTTTTGACGAGCTCGGTGGCGCAGTCGTGAATGACGCGACTTTGACACCAACGCGCGTAGGTTCGATTCCCATACAATACAAACATTTGTATGCGTGAACATGTTATACTTAATATATTGCGAGCGCTCATAGGCTACGGTAACCGCTTTACATCAGGTGGGCCGATGCTTGCATAACCCCCGACGTTGTATAAAAAAAAATACTTGGCAACTAAATGCTGGAATAACCCACCCACCACCTATTAGATAGCTTAAATCCAAGAACTCTTATAAATATAGACTCAAACAACATCTTTCACATTACCAAAAATTAGTTAACCGCGATATATGTGCCAAAATGCACCAGATTCGGTGGTTTATCCGTGAAAGAGTAACAAATATGGAACGACGCTTAGTTTATTTATTTGATACCATAAATTTGAAACTTGCAATACGCAAGGCACATAAAACAAGGAAAGTAAACGTAAGTTCTTCCCAGAATACCGCAGCCAGTTCAAAACTCCATGGCGGATTGTTGTGTTCCTGCGAATGAGAGGTTTTCCAGTAAGCTTCTACCAGGTGGTACCAGAGGTGGCATCGCGCGACCAATCTTTGCGTACGGTGGTTAACGTTATATATAAAAAAGAACGCACTTTCTTTTAGATCAACGGAGGCGGACCGGTGCGTGTCGCCTATGGGGACACCTAAATCCTGGTCTGCGGAGTGTGTACTATGTCCATGACAATGCACTGGATTGACAGGCCTCGTGACAATCACGCGTATGTCATAAAGTGAAAAGCTGTTTTAACAGATAAAAGCTCCAAAAAAAGTACCCAAAGGAACGAATCTCTATTACTAAGACTCCGCTGTTTGTCGTCAATTTGTCCCTCCATCTCTGTCACAGAGCTGAATCTTTAACCGAAATAGGTAGATTAATATTCACAGAGTGTAGGTATACTACTATGGCTATAATAATTAAAAAAGAAACTTAACAATAAAAATGCAAGGAATGTGTTCTTCTGGGTTTTCTTAGCTCTGTTGTACGGAACTCTGAGTGCGAGTCCAACTTATTCTTGGCCAGATTTTTGATACTACCAGCTGACCAAGTAACTACCTAGACCAAGGAATACTTAATCTGGAAAAATCGACTGTTCCACATTATATATTTCGAATAATATTTTTGTGTTCTAGATTTAAAAAAAGAATAATCGAAAATGACGCTTTAAAATTAATTTGAGACTTCGACTATGTGAATTGAGTAAGTGTAAAACAACAGATGTTTCGAATTTCACCCTGATTATAGTTTTTGTACGGTTAGCGGATTATTGACGAGATTCCAAATGCAACTTGCTGGAGTGCTATGCTACGCAGGGCGTTTGTGTAGGAGGGTCGAGCCGAGGTGCGAGAGGAGGTAATCCTATGAGGTTTTTTCATTCACGAGTCGGCAGCCGAGCGCGCGGCTGTGCGTTTCGTACCACGCTCGCTGCGCTATCAGACGCGATGTTCAATTGTTTGTCAACAAATATTTAAACGAAAATGTAACGATTTGTGTTAATGTTGTGAATTAATAAGACGTCCAGCACAGTGTTTAGTTCTGTTGATAAACAGTTGGAAATGGCAAGTTGAGTGAACGAAGATGGACGGCGCGAACGCAGACTCCGACCACTCTATGACTTGGGAGGATTTTTTTGGTGTGTATTGTAAAAGTATTTAATTTTTTTTTTAACTTTGTGTCAGTTTTGCTCACGTGACATATTACGATTACGTAAGCAAGCACCAATATGAGGAGCGTAAATTTCGCTTTCATATTTCCGTTGCTGCATATTTAATTATGAGCATTACCTACCTATCAATCAATTAAAAAATAGTGATGTGAATTACGTCTAATTGACAATCGACTAATAAATAATACTTAGGAATAATTTTATGCATGTTATAGATTATTATCGATAGGCCAACAAGTTTACAACTTTAGTCTGCGTGATGTGAATCAGCTACCGCAGCCTATGAACGTTCGAAACACACGAACGCAATAAGCATAGCTCGGGCGTCGCGACTTACACCCCCAATGCTTATTTAGGTATTCTTTATGAGCTTAATAATAATACCTTCACTCACTCGTAGGAATACAACTCTCCAGAGAGTTGTTATTTAACTATAGCATGTTGCGAATTTATGGTGCTTCCGGATTCGGTCTACTTGTTAAATATAGCTGTTCTTAACCTGTGCTTTCATATAACGTCGAGCACATTTAATTGAGCATTCAGATAGTTCTCGACTAATTTAATATCCATAAATAACTTGTATCTATATCTTCACGCCAGGTCCCTTGCGGGGTAGACAGAGAGAACCGAGCGCCATAACACGCGGCTCTTACACACTTCACTCGCTTCTTTAACATAGCTCTTTTCATGCCAGCTCGCCGGTTTCTAAGGCTCCTGACATCACCTTTCTGATAAAACACGACCAATTTGGTCATGGTAGGTTAGTCTTGGTCTTCCTCTGCTCCTACAACCTTCCACTTTCGCATTGTATATCCGTTTCGTCATTCTTTTATCCTGCATTCTATTTACATGTTCGAACCAACGGAGCATACCTTTTCTTATCTTAACACATCCATAAATAACTTGCAGATATATACTCTGATTAATGTACCACATGAAATGATGAACAGAACGTGCCCTCCGTTTACCTCGAAAAACTCGAAAAAGAAATGAGTTTTTATTTTTTTACGAGTTGGGAGGCATATGAGTGCTTATCATAGCCCATATTGCTATTACATATAACTCGCGCGTTGCCACCCTTACTACAGCAATAGCTTTGGTGATTCGGAAGCCTTCGAAACCCCACTCACTCACAGGAATACATGATCCTCCAGCGAGTTGTTACTTGGCTGCAGTTTTACGTGAGGTGGAGTTACTTTTCCAGGCGGGCTGTTTTGATGCATCCTATCTCCGATACCTTTGGTAAAGCAAGGGCACAATTGTAACCCACCGTCAAGAAAAAAAAATGCAAAACAAAACTAAATATTTATAATTTATTTAATAAACATGTCTCAAATTATTAGTGTTGTTTATTTCATACAAGAGAAACATATTTTAAAGCAATTTTAACGATAAGACGATGTTGTGTGAAAAAAAAAATATTTAAAATGGCTCTCCTATAAAATTGCTAAAGTTGCAACCTCCTTAGGGCAAAAGTCCTCGAGTGGGAATCGAATTCATCAGCCTTAGAGTTAAAGCAGTGTTGCTAACCACTACGCCACTGACGTCGACAAATTAATGACTAAATCCATAAACAGGCTGCCATCGATGTTGTTTAACTTGCTTGTTCGAATATATGGGTAAGATAGATAATGGCGCCATCGAACTCCTCAAAAATATCTTTAAATAAATAACATATTATAATAATCGTATATGATATCTAGACATAAATTGTCTTATCTTCAGAGTCGAAGCAACATTACTGCATGTTAGGTAGCTAGCCTGGCGGTTAGAAATAATGCCCTGATGGAATGTTTTGCAGTTTCTTGTAAATTCATGAAACGAGCTGTGAAAGTTAAAGAAGCGAGCGAGGTAAGGTCCGCGTCATGTGATGCTTGGTTCTTTCTGCCTAGCCCGCAAGAGACCCATGGTGATATAGACAGAAGCAAATTCAACTCTACGGGCCGTATGGGAAAGTTCAAGGTCGCTCAGCGTGCTATGGAAAGAGCTATGCTCGGCGTTTCTCTGCGTGATAGAATCAGAAATGAGTCACCGTCCTGGTACACGCAGGGTGGTAAGACCCCCCACTAGATGAAGCGACGGTCTAGGAACCGGCGAGCGTACATGAAAAGCCCTATGAATGTTAAAGAATTGAGTATGTAAGGTTTGATTCATGGGGCACTGAATCTTCTCTACCTACCCCGTAAGGGATTTGGCGTAAAGATATAGATAGAAACATCGCGGAAGGTGCGCTTGTTAGCCTCGGGAGCGTTGTGTAATAAGTCAAAAACGTCAGAAAATCTAGACAAGAAATCATTGTTTCTCTCTCACTTTCACTGCCAACCAGAAAGAACGACATACCTAGACCCCAAGGTCTTCGGTAGTTCTCGGCGACTAAAATGCCCGTCATTGCTAGATCACCGAGAAATCGATTCAATTTTCGATAGAATCACACTAAATCGATTCGATTCTGATTGAATATTTCGCAGACACGCCTTTTAGATTGAATTTGAAAGTCGCTGCGCTTTTTATATAGTGTTGTGCGCTTTTTTTTTTTCATCGAATTCGGAAAGGAAGGGGTTACTCTCTACACGTATGTCTCATGACATGTCATGTATACGACCAATATGTAGGTACATTGTATATTTTTTTCACTCATGTACTCACCGTAACTTTCAATGAGCATTGATAGCTCAGTGGGTATAGAACCTGCTTATTAACCGGTCCCCGATTTGAATCCTGGTATGTACCACTAAATTCGTGTTTTCAGTTTTTTTTTATACTCCGTCGGGAGACATACAGGCATACGGCCCACCTGATGTAAAGCGGGTACCGTAGCCTATTAACGCTTGCTATTAAGTATCACTCGCACGATGCCTCCTCTGCTGCTTAAACAGCAACTCCTTGGGAGCTTACTGGTGACCTCACTCACACGCAGGAACACAATAACCCTCTAGGGAGTTGTTATTTGGCTGCGGTTTTCTGTGAGGTGGAGGTACTTCTCCAGACGGGCTGCTTTGATGCGCCCTACCTGTCGTAAAATACGTATGTATTTGTAATTAACCAAACTTTTGTCCTAACCTAAGCAAGGACCAGTTCTCCTTCTGGGTTGTGGAGTTGCGAGGTCATGTTAAAATCAGTCATATTATTCCTAGCGTCTCCTGTTTCCTAACCTTAAGAATTGATGGGGTCACTACCTAAGGCTAACGGTTTGTGGAAGATACTGATTTGCTGCCATGTAAAAATCTGTAACTTTGCCTAATCCTTAGGCTTAGGCAGCGGACCCATGCATACTTCACTCGCTTCTGTGACGTTCATATATTCTATTCATATATTCATTCAATTTATTTCTATGTAGTTTCATTACTTTATTTATTGGTATTGTAGAAAATTTTAATCACACTCATGTATGAGAAGTGGCAGGCCTTAACTCGAAGAACCGATGGTCGCCGGGTCCGAAACGTACTTGAATTATGACAACAAACCGAAAACACAAGACCCTTATGGAAGTCTAAGGGTAATTTTAGGGATTTCGTCTCATTCTGAAGTTTACAGTGGTAGCGAAATGACTGGGAAAAGAAGAATTTCAGACCTAACCAAAAACGTTCCAGATTGTACTTGTCTCTTTGTTCTTTCACTTGTTTCGCCAACAAGTATTTATAGCATTCTTATTCTTTTTATTAGCGTTATTACGTTTTTACATTAGGAATGGCGGATCCGCTACCTAAGCTCAAGGACTTGGCGAAGATACTGATTTTTACACGTAGCGACTGTGTCAGACGTCCATAACCCAGACGTATTCTACTCGTAGGTTAGGGCACACGTATTTTGAAATATAATTTCTGTGACGTGCTGGTTTACTTACGATGTTTTCCTTCACCGCCGAGCACGTGATAATTACAATGTGTTTTTTGACATTATCACGATATAATGGAGATACTGAATACTTTTGAAGATTACGTATTACTTCCTTACATCACAGTACTCAGTACGGCAATAAACAAAAGGTTATGGACAGTTAAATGACCACATTAGACCAAATGACTTAACTTCCATTTCAAGAATATTTTTTTGTAACCAAGAACGGTTAGCAACGGTAAATACACACACGTGCATGAATATAAAATCGGTTTTTTACGTCGGGAGGCATTCAAGCATACGGTCTACCATACGGTGTAAAGTGGTAACCGTAGCCTATGAACGCTGGTAGTACATTAAGTATGACTCGCATGATGCCACCTCTGCTGCTAACACAGCAACTCATTAGGAGCTTACTGGTGGCCTCACTTATGCGCAGGAACATAACAACACTCCAGGGAGTTGTTATTTCGCTGCGGTTTTCTATGAGGTGGCGGTACTTCCCCAGGCGGCCTGCTTTGATGCACCCTACCCCTCTTAAAAACACCCAGACTAAGACAAACAGACATGTTCATACACACAAATGTTTGTCCTGTGTGGGAATCGAATCCGCGAGCGTTAGTGTTTAAGTAACGTAACAGCGTATTTCACTACTGGGCCACCGAGCTTGTCAAGATGAAGCAATGCAATTATGTTTTTTTACACGTCATCTATTGTAAAATTTACTTTTTGTATATCAATTTACACAAAACGACGAGTTCAGTGACGCAGTGGTTAGTAACGCAATTTTGACCCCAACGCTCGTGGATTCATTTCCCACACAAGACAACATTTGAGTGCATGAACATGTATGTTTGTTTTGGTCTGGATGTTTTAAGAGAGGTAGGGCGCATCTAAGCAGACCGTCTGGGGAAGTACCGCCACCTCACAGAAAACCACAGTCAAATAACTACTCCCTAAAGTGTGTTCCTGCGTGTGAGAGAGGTCACCAGAAAGCTCTGTTCGTATTGGTTTGGGTGTTTTCCATGTATAACAAGTAAGTATTTACAAAAAATAAACGTATGTTTATCAGTTGTCCCATACTACGAGCTTTGCTTACTTTGGGCTAGATGGCGCTGTATAATTTGACGGAAAAAAAAAAATTTTTTTTCGTGTATACGTTATCATGCCGCGTAATGTTGCCATTACACGCGTGCGATCTTATCTATCTCTCTCTCGTAGCCAGTCTGTCAATACTGCTGTATTCTGCGTATGTACAATTAATTATAGAGGCGTCTGGCTAGACGGGTTTACCATGTTTTTTATACCACTTGGGCGGTAAAAAGCTTTCGCCTGCTAGGAGTGGTCAGCCGCCGATAACATAATGTTATTAACCGTAGTATATTACGCTTACAACATAATAAAATTTAAGCGTAACAAACACAAATAAAATAAAATTCCGGCCAAGTGCGAGTCGGACTCGCGCACCAAGGGTTCCGTACCTATAAAAACGGCAAACGTATCATGTTTGTTGTATGGGAGCACCACTTAAATATTTATTTATTATTCTGTTTTTTAGTATTTGTTGTTATAGCGGCAACAGAAATACATCATCTGTGAAAATTTCAACTGTCTAACTATCACGGTTCATGAGATACAGCCTGGTATATGATATATATTCACTTTAAAAATAAATAATTAAATTAAAATAAAACAAATGTTTAAGGGGGACTCCCATACAACAAACGTGATTTTTTTGCCGTTTTTATAGATAAATAAAGACCCTTGGTGCGTGAGTCCGACTCGCACTTGGCCGGTTTTTATTTTATCATAGCGCTGCAAACGAAAAAAAAATCCGACGGTGGGTAAAGGAACGAATTATTGATTTTTAAAATACGTGTTGAACTAACTATGTTGATGTTATATAATAAAATTAATTTGAATTTGCAGTTCTAAGAAGATTTTGATAATAAACCAGTTGAGAATGCGCAAGCTTGCATTGCCAGAGGAACACCTGGCTCGTCAATTATATAACAATACATTTTTTTTTAATTTGTCGGCCATTTTGACCATGTTCCTTAAGAGATAGAAACGGTGTTCCTGAACATTCCTGTTATACTTTTTTATGCTGAATCCGAATCTGAAGTCAAAATTCGAATATACGAAGAAGAAAAAAACCCACAGAGACAAACACACAGGCAAACGCACACACAGATAAACATACAGATTTCATATAGGAACGGTGTTCCTGAAAAGGTATTGATATTCACTAGCCAGTATAAAGAATAGACAGTTTCATAGGCGATAGGGATGTACAATTAACCAATAAAATACTTGACTATGGGCGAAGGCATACCGCGCTTGCAAAACGTATTTTACCGCGTAAATGTCTCAGCTGTTCGTGCCTACTAATGGGAGGATATTTTAACCAATGAGACGATAAGTTAATCCGCGAACTAGCCAATAAAAGCTGCGCGTTCTACTTTACCCCTGATCAGTAGCGGTGAATTGAGTTACTACGTAAAATCGGTGTAATCGTCTCTCCATTTTTTGCTTAATGTAATTATCACTTGTTCGGCAGTGACGGAAAACATCGTGAGAAAACCCGCACGTACAAAACATCGTGAGAAAACCCGCACGTACAAGAAATTATATTTCGCTAGACGAGTGACCTTACCTAAGAAAGGTCTGCTTTTCCCTGTCTGGGCTGTGGCGGTCTGACGGCAGTCGCTCCATGTCAAAATCTGTATCTTCGCCAAATCACTAGGCTTAGGTAGCGGACTCCGTCAATCTTAATGGATTAGGAAGCGGCTATAACGCTAGGAAGACGATGAATGTTTAGTCCTGAAAATCAAATTCGGTTGAGACCAGCGTTGCCAGATTTTTTTTGTCAAGTCGGGATTTTGATTATTTTTGCCGCGCTTCCTCAGCACGCTGCACACACGGTGGAGTTGTCCCAGGAAAGCGGAACTGAGCCTGTCCCGCGCGGGACATTTAATTTTGATTTAAAAATCGGGACGTCCCGCCAAAATCGGGACGTCTGGCAACGCTCGTATGCCATTACGCGGTCTTTTTCTGTTCAAGTGTAAAAAATGTAAATATCACAAGTAACATTTTGCATGGCGACTTTGCCCCTCGGTGGGACTGGTTTGCGCAGCATTCCCCCTTAAGGCACTGGTGCACAGCGAGGCAGCCGCCGGCGCGGCCCCTTATTAAACGTGATCAATCTCCTGCGAGCGCTGGATTACAAGTTGTGTCCGATAAACACGGAATTTATGGTAAACGAGACGTGTCTGATGACTTGTGTTGTTGTGTTCATTTCGAAAGGATTGACATAATTATCTTGAAGAGCTCTTTTTTTTATATACAACGTCGGGAGGCATACAAGCATACGGCCCATCTGATGTAAAGCGATAGAGCCTATTAACGCTTATGTATTAAGTATCACTCGCGCGATGTCTCCTCTGCTGCTTACACAGCAACTCTTCGGGAGCTTGGAGCCTGGTGACCTCACTCACACGCAGGAACACAACAACCCTCTAGGGAGTTGTTATTTGGCTGCGGTTTTCTGTGAGGTGGAGGTACTTCCCCGGACGGGCTGCTTTGATGCGCCCTACCTCTCTTAAAACATCCAGAGCAAGATAAACAGACATGTTCATGCACACAAATGCAAAAAAAGAGCTCGGTGGCGGAGTGGTTAAGAACGCTGCTTTAACATTAAGGGTAAGAGTTCGATTTCGAGCTCGCAGGACAAACATTTGTATGCATAAAATACGTCTGGATCTGGGTGTTTTTATGAGTGGCAATGAAGCTGCGCGTCTGGGTGCACCCATCACACAAAAAAACCGAAGCCAAATAACAACTTCTTGGAGCCTTATTGTGTCCCTGCGAGTGAGTAAGGATACCAGAAAGCTCCACAGCTCGGCTGCTCCGGTCGTCTCTGCCTCGGCTGTTGCGGTCATCGCTCGATGCCCGTGCTGCCGATCTACAACATAAATCGCATGCACTTGCACTGCTAACGGTGTGGATAGGGCCGGCCAACGCTAGTTTGCATAAACTAATTCGTGGCGGAGGCACACAAAGCAGGTTAAATCAAATTGCATTTTAATATCATTCTTAAGCATTCAATGCTGAACATCAAGAAATCTATAAAAACAACCAAAAATGATCCGCAAATAGTATATGATTAGAGTTAATTAATGGTCTCCAGGTTGTAAGTAATGTATGATAATAACTAGCTACAGGCAGGCAGTATCTACATGCTAAGGTCACGTGACTCACTGCTTTGACTTTACGATGGCTCGGTTCTTAGAAAAACGGGAGTTTGCACGCACTCCGGTTCTATTTGCAGTGAGATTATACGGACTTGTGTGCTTGATAAGATTGTATTTGCCCCTTGCACGGACATTGGGCTTGTGGACTATTGGACATTTTACTGAAAAATAGACCAACTAAGAACATACAATATTATATAAAACGCGCAAAATAATGTAACAGAAGTGTTACAAATTACGTAACCTAAAATGGAACACGTCAATTTCGTTGAGAAATTAAAAAAGGCCTCCCATTACCCAACTAATGTAAAGCTGTTACCGTAACCTAGGAACGTTTGGAATACATTAAGTATCACTAGCGAGCTTACTGGTTACAGGGACAAAACTACCCCCCAGAGAGTTGTTATTTGACTGCATTTTTCTGTGAGGTGGAGGTTCTGCCCCAGACGGGCTGCTTTGCACCCTACCTCCCGTAAGAACTATTCTTAAATATAAACAGCGACATATCAAAAGGTAGACACGTTATATACGAACATTATTGTATTTTAAAATGGCGCAAGTAGTACTATATCTATGTACGTACAGTTATTTATTATGACACTGCTCTAACAAGAAGACAAATGATAGGGAAATCTGTCTTTTCTGTCGTTAGAAAGAGATGAATATATATCTTAAGAGATTTATGCTTTATTGCGAAGTACGTATAGACGCGACGCGACAGCGTGGCCAACTGAATGCGAGTTGGGCAATTACCTTACTTTCGTATTGCAATTCTAGAGCATGTACGACGCACTATAATATATATTTATTCTTCTCTCTTCACAATCTTACTTATTTGGTAGGTATACAATGAAAATATAAGTATATAATACTAATTTAGATTGAGAGAGACTGGCGCCTGAACTAGGCCTGAGCCTGTGACTCTGGTCACCAGTAGGATAAAATCATCTTAGTATATAAAGCGGGTTTTTGTTTGAACGCACTAATCTTTGGAATTATTTTTAACCCCCGACGGAAAAGAGAGGTGTTATAAGTTTGACGTGTGTATCTGTGTATCTGTCTGTGGCATCGTAGCTTCGAAATGGATGAACCGATTTTGATTTTTTGTATAAAAAGGGACTTAATCGAGAGTGTTTTTGTGTATATCATTATTAATAATTAATGATAATAATTAATGATAATAAATTTTGATACTTTTTAGCGTCTCGTACCCATATGGTAAAACGGAACCCTAAAAAGTAACAAATAATTTAATAATAATTAATGATAATATTTTTTTTTACTTTTTAGGGTTCCGTACCCATATGGTAAAACGGAACCCTATTACTGAGACTCCGCTTTCCGTCCGTCCGTCTGGCTGGCACCAGGCTGTATCTCATGAACCGTGATAGTTAGACAGTTGAAATTTTCACAGATGTATTTCTGTTGCCGCTATAACAACAAATACTAAAAAATAGTATAAAATAAATATTTAAGGGGGCTCCCATACAATAAACGTGATTTTTTTTATTTATAATGATAACGGCAACAGGTAGACGCTTGAAATATTCACAGAATATTTAGTTATATATTCACTTTAAGAATAAATAATTAAATTAAAATAAAACAAACATTTAAGGGGGGCTCCCATACAACCAACGTGATTTTTTATAGATAATGGTACGGAACCCGTGAGCGAGTCCGACTCGCACTTGGCCGGTTTTTTATAGGTTATTTTTGCATCGGGAGTTTTTTAATTTTTAATTTAATCTTTACTTGTAGTATTTGATAGTCCAATTGTTGAGGAAGGTTATAATGTATACATCTCGCTACGGGGCGGGCGAAACCGCGGGGAACGCCTAGCTACATTATATTTTGTTAATTAAAAAGTATCTTTGAGTTAACCATTCTCTCAGCTTGTCTCTGAACGGATTCTCAAGTCACAACGCCCAAGCTAATATCCAGGTGCGACAAAATATCGTATGCAGTTGGACTTGGGATTTGAATAAGAGTCTTTGTGTTATGGATTCCAATGTTAGTATAAGGACGAGACACACCAAGGCTATTAGGTTCGATACCCACTCAGGAGCTGTAAAAGCTCGCTGATGCCCGAGGCTCAGGACGAATATTTCTGTGTCATGTTTAATTTGGTCTGGGGGGTTTTAAGAGAGATAGGACGCATCAAAGCAGCCTGATTGGGGAAGTACCTCCACCTATAGAAATCCGCAGCCAAATGACAACACCCTGGAGGATTGTCGTGTTTCTGTGAGGTGGAGGTATTTCCCCGGTTGCCTTTTTTAAAAACATCCAGACCAAGACAAACAGACATGTTCATGCACACAAATGTTTGTCCTGTATGGGAATCGAACCCGCGAGCGTTGGTGTCAAAGTAACAGCGCGTTTCACCACTGCGCCACCGAGCTCGTCAAATTATATGTAATATATCGACGTATATAATCTACTATGACTTTTTGAGGACATTCTGGACGCGGGAAAAGCCGCCATTATGTAAATGAACACGGGAGTTGAATAATGAAACGCTTCCTTACATCATTTCTGTTCGTCATGCGCTCGACCGGACGTCTAGAATTGTAAATTGGACGGTTGGCACCTTTGATTCGGACTTACAATAAATTCCCACATTCAAATAACGAACATTGAATTGTCGTTACTCTTCTTCCTAGCGTTATCCCGTTTCCTAATCCTCTAGGATTGGCGGGTTTTGTTACCTAAGCGTAAAGATTTGGCGAAGATATTGATTTTGTGATGGAGTAACTACAACAGGTAGACGCTTGAAATATTCACAGAATATTTAGTGATATATTCACTTTAAAAATAAATAATTAAAATAAAATAAATATTTAAGGGCTCCCATACAATAAACGTGATTTTTTTTGCCGTTTTTGTAGATAATGGTACTGAACCCTTCGTGTGCGAGTCCGACTCACACTTGGCCGGTTTTTATTCATGAACAATTTTACAAATTTGCATTTGGTTGCAGCATATGCTCCTGTAAGCTCTACTAATCCCCATAAGCTCGAGAAGTTTTGGGAGTCCGCAACGGGTGTTCTGGATTTGGCTGATGCGAATGAACGAATAATTATGTGTGGAGATCTGAATGGATGGGTTGGGACCAAGCGAAGCAGTTATGAGGCTGTGCTTGGTCCATACGGAGATAAGAGAGTGAACGATGCTGGTAAGTTACTTTTAGACGTATGTATGGAACGAAACCTCCTTGTGACGAACACGTTCTTCCATCACAAGGATATTCACACGTACACATGGAGACGGAATGAACAGAAAAGTGTGATTGATTTGATTTTGATAGATGGACGTCTCCGAAAGTCGTTAATGGATACAAGAGCCTTCAGAGGCCCCACTCTTGAAACGGACCACTATCTGGTGATAAGCCGATTTGTGGGCCTTTTCAAGAAGTGGAGGCACTGGCGAGTGCGTATTCCTTTCGGAGACCATGAAAGAATAAGAAGTGAAAAATTGGAAGATGAAAGTGTGAGGAGTACGTATGTACGTCTAGTCAGTGAAAGACTTGCGAACGCGAGTCTTTCACTGACTAGACGTACATACTGTACTGTAGACGAATGTTGGAAAGTTCTGAAAGAAAGTATGGTGGACAGTGCGAAAGAAGCATGTGGATGCGCAAAGAGACGTAGAACACTGAAAGGAGATGCCTGGTGGGATGCGGAGGTTCAATCCTCCGTGGATAAAAAGAGGAGAGCATGGCTGGATTACGTATCATCTTTGCACCAGAGTGATAGTATGAAAGAGAAGAAGAAAGAAATATACCGTCGATGCAAGAATGAAACCAAAGCTTTAGTGAAAGAGAGGCGTGAAAGACTACTTATGAATGAGGAAGAGAGGCTGACGAAGAACTTCGAGGCTAATACCAAACTCTTCTGGAGAGAGGTAAAGAAGTCTGGGAGTGGTTCGTCGGCATCCGGAATGGACAAGATAAAAGGTAAAGCTGGTGGCATTCTTGCTAACGCTCAGGAAGCGTTAGAACGGTGGAGCGAATATTTTAGAGAAATGTATGATTATGTCCAGGGCGCTGGCACTGTGAATGAGTCTGTGACTGATTCGGCAGTGCCAGCGTACCATGAAGACATTAGCATGGATGAGATTGAATGGTCGATACGAAGCTTGAAAAATGGAAAGTCAGCGGGAATCGATATGGTAACAGCTGAGATGATCAAACTGGGTGGCACCTACGTTAGGGACGCCTTCTGGTTTTTGAGCAAATTATGCTGGAGAACCGGAAGAGTCCCGAGCGATTGGAGACGCGCAGTCATCGTTCCCTTGTATAAAGGCAAGGGCTCACGTATGGACTGCGCCAACTATAGGGCCATCAGTTTGATCAGCCTAGCAGCTAAAGTGTATGGAAAAATCATTGAAAGGAGAATGAGGGTGAAATCCGATGGAATGCTTTGGGAAGCACAGGGGGGATTTCGAAGTGGCACAGGATGTACGGATCAAGTTTGTTCGCTCTGCAATATCGTGGAGAAGCATCTGGCTATGAACCAGAAGGTTTTCTGCGGTTTTGTGGACCTTGAAAAAGCATTTGATAGGGTCGTGCGAAAGAATCTCTGAAACATCTTGCCCAGATATGGGATTGACGGTGACCTTCTACGTTCTGTGCAATCCACCTATGAGGATTGCACAGCATATGTGAGAGCGGACGGCAGCTTATCACCCTGGTTTGATACCAATATTGGTGTCAGACAGGGATGCGTGCTGTCGGCTCGGCTATTCATCCTGTATCTGGACAGTTGTCTTCAGAGAATGAGAAATATGAATGTGGGAATGCGAATGGGTGGCTCAGTGGTTAACTGCCTGCTTTATGCAGATGACGCGGTATTAATAGAATCATCATATCGGTAGAATCATCATCCGAACTGCAAACACTAGTCACAACAATGAAAGACGATTGTATGAAGAAAGGCTTACAATTGAATGCGAAGAAAACCAAAATAATGGTATTTGAAATAGAGACAACCAGAACGAACACTAGGATTACGGTTGATGATGTAGTGTTGGAGCAAGTGGATGAGTTTGTATATCTTGGAAGCGCTTTTAGAAGCGATGGAAGGTACAACGCTGATGTGGAGAGACGAGTGAGTGCAGGGAATAGCGTGAATGGAGCGTTGGGTAAACTGTTTGGCAGCCGAAATCTAAGCCAGAAGGCACAGCTCGCTGTACACAACGCGGTGTTAATCCCAACGCTAACTTATGGAAGTGAGAGCTGGGTATGGCAGAGAGAGCATGAAAGTAGAATAATGCGGTCGAGATGCGGGCACTGCGAAAAATTTGTGGCATAACGCTTGTTGACCGCGTTCGACATGATGACGTACGAAAGAGAGTTGGACTGAAAGAGAGTGTCGGTGTTAACCCTTTACCGCATACTGTGACAAATTCGGAACGCTTTATATTTATCCTTGTAAAAGGTTACCATCGCCATCTATCTATTTTGTTCCCAATCAATAAACAAAAGCAAGGTCTGCTTAACCAAAAAATCATCACCAACGTCCTTCTAGTATTTCGAAACGCTGTCATCTCGTGACAAAGCAGTCGAGGCCGCCATTTCGTAGGAGCTGCACGTACAAATTTTCACAATACGAATTAACATTGTTATGCTTATTAAAAAAAATACAAAACAGAGTTAATGTTGCAGAAAAAGGGATCCTCGACGCTTATATGGTATGGTATAAAAAACGTAATTATATCTTTTATTATCATATTTAATTCATCAGTTAAAGTTTGTTCCAAATCCGGAACAAAATGCAGTAAGGCGCTTTTTATTTGGCCAAATTTGGAACTCCATGCAGTGCACTTATTAAATCTCACAATTATTTAATTCTTATTTATTTCCGAATTTGTCACAGTATGCGGTAAAGGGATAACACTTACGTTAATAATTAATAATTTGTAGAAATCGTGATTATTTTGCCTTAGTTCCTATAAAATCAAAATATATGAACAAACACGACATCACACTATATACAGCCACAGGTAATTAGTTTCTTAAAATAATGTTTTCCTTTAGAATAAAAAATAGCGTGACCTTAAAAAAAACATGCTTAACCAAAAGAAGAACACACTGCATAAAGTGCCAAATATGGAACATGTATTTTGAAGCGCGAACGCATTTTGTTCCAAATTTGGAACCAAAATTCTTTTATTATTTTTTACTACTAAAAATATGTAGGATTTTTTTTAATATTTTTTTAATAGTAAGGATAAAGTATAGAACCACATATATTATTTTTTTTAGATATAAAAATCCATGCGGTAAAGGGTTAAGATAAGAAAGGGCATGCTCCGTTGGTTTGGACATGTAGAAAGAATGCAAGATGAAAGAATGACGAAACAGATATACAATGCGAAAGTGGAAGGATGTAGGAGCCGAGGAAGACCAAGACTAACCTACCATGACCAAATTGGCCGTGTTTTATCAGAAGGTGATGTCAGGAGCCTTAGGAACCGGAGAGCGTGCATGAAAAGAGCTATGAATGTGAAAGAAGCGTGTAAGGACCGCGTCTTGAGGCGCTCGGATCTCTCTGCCTCCCCGCAAGGGACCTGGCGTGAAGATATACATATACATTCATACAATTTTACAAATTGTGTTTGAATCTCAATACAGAACTAACATGCGATGTTAACAATAAAAGTCCTAAATCATATTAACCCTTCGAAACCCGGGTGGTCGTGTACGACCGCGAAATGTATGGGAAAGCGTATATCGGGTTCTGACTGCTCAAATTAAAAAAAGTCTTCCAGTGCCTTTCCGAGTCGCTCTTCGAGGTTTCCGTAAGCAAATATTTTCACAAATTTCTCAAAGAAACGTATTACAAATTTACTATTTTCGGATTTTTTCCTTTACTTGTGCTACATGCCTTTGCTCTTACCAATTTTAATGATTCCAGGTCAACGGGAAGTACCCTATAGGTTTTCCCTTGCGAGTGTCAAAATATGCGCATAAACGAGGCATAAACAGCCGTATCTTTTGATTGCGTTGACGAAGTTTGATTTTTTTTGCTACTCGAAGCGACTTTTGAGGTACGGAACCCTGAAAAAATACAACTGTAAACATTTCCAATGACCACAACTTTAGTTTGCATTTATAGAGGTGAATGCGTCTTATTCGTCTCAACTCATTAGGCAACTTGTTGTAGGTATGTTTTTACATCCTGAAAACGTGCACTGTGTAACGCTACCTTGGCACCGACACTCGTGGGGTTGATTCCCATATAGGACAAACATTTGTGTGCATGAACATATCTGTTCGTCTTGGCCTGAGTGTTTTCTAATCAATCAAACCAAATCATTAATTTACCGTAAATAGGGTAGGTACAATAAATGCAGTCGGTATCAAGATGTGCGGTTTCTTATACCTATTTACTTCTGTTTCTTATACTATTATATGTATCATAAGCAGCGACGTATCAAAGGTAGACACGTTATACACGAACATTATTGTATTTTAAAATGGCGCAAGTACTACTATATCTACGTACAGTTATTTATTTTCACACTTTGCTCTAAAAAGAGACAAATGATAGGGAATACCTGTCGTTAGAAAGAGATGAATATACATCTTTAGTTACGTATTGATTGCTGCTGAGCGCTCATTGGCGCGAGCACTGATTTACCGATACGGAGGAGACTGGGGAAAAAGCTCTGGATTTAATTTGTGTTTAAAATAATAAAACCAATTATGTACAAAACATCTATTTTCGTAATATAAATTGTGAATAATGAAATTATAAAATAATATCGAGTCAGTCTGTGAGTGACTAAAAAGAATACGTATTTAATAAAATATTATTCCCTCAAATAAACTTAACTTATTCCTTTTTTGTCTTTTTTGATCAGTTTTCTAATCTAGATTATTTTTATGCGCGAAATATATTTTAACTTCTCTATAATAGCGCGTATTAGGTGAAAGCCTGTGATTATATGTCGGACATTGCTCTAGGGAATGACAATTTAAAGAGGAAAATATATCATTGCGATATAGGAAAGACTTTAAATGACGACTCGAAATTTGACCAGCTCGGTGGGTCAGTCGTGAATGACGCGACTTTGAAACCAACGCTCGTGGGTTCGATTCCCACACAAGGCAAACATTTGTGTGCATAAACATGTCTGTTGGTCTTGGTCTGGATGTTTTAAGAGAGGTTGGGCGCATGAAAGCAGCCCATCTGGGGAAGTACCTCCACCTCACAGAAAACCGCAGCCAAATAACAACTCCCTAGAGGGTTGTTGTATTCCTACGTGTGAGTTTGGTCACCAGTAAACTCCCAAGTAGTTGTTGTGTAAGCAGCAGAGGAGGCATCGCGCGAGTGATAATTAATATATCGCAAGCGTTAATAGGCTACGGTACCCGCTTTACATCAGGTGGGCCGTATGCTTATATGCCTCCCGACGTAGTATAAAAAAAATATTTAACCATTTTTTTTCATCAAACCATCTAGGTAATCTAAAATGGAAAGAAATAAATGATAAGTAATTTTCTATTCGCTTCATTCTTTTCTAGAACGTGTAGTATTACTAGTATCTAATAATTGAAAATAAGGTAGGTAGGCGTATTACTTAATATAAAACAAAGTTAGAAATAAATTTAATTCACAATTCTGTGTTCATAACGTGATAGTTAAATTTTCCTCAACTTCCCCTAGCAACGGCTGCCACTAGACCCGCTCTAATATTGCTAAAAACTAAATACATTTACTATGTTTTTAATAAAAAAAAACTGTACTGTACAAATGAAATGACGTTTTCCTTGTCTTTAACAGTTGCCGTGTAATTTGTGGACCATCTAAAAACACAGGAAGGCATTTTTGCCAGAAATAACTTATTTACGCTTTGTGGCGAAGTACGTATAGACGCGACGCGAGAGCGTGCCCTACTGAATGCGAGGTGGGCAATTACCTTACTTTCGTATTGCCATTCTAGAGCGTGTACGACGTATCTATGACTATAAAAACATGACTATAAAAACATCTTAGATCATAAGTACGTGTTTACAAAAAAAAAATGTGTTTAAGTATGTGTATTAGTTGTCTATCACCCATAACGCAAGCTTCCCTTGCTTTGGGGCTAGATGGCGCTGTGTTATTTGTCCGACAATAAAAAAAACTGTGTAGATCGAGTCTAATAATTGTTTGCTAATGTTTTCTTTCAGTTCCCGTAACAATCTATCTTGTTCTGTCTCAGTTTTCATCAGATGTTTTAGATAATTTAGATCATAGATATATAGATTAACCAATTGTGAAACAGCATTGTTTGTTTATTAATTTGCTTACAAACATTATTGGCGGCTAAATCGACGCCATCTTGTGACATTGTTGGTTGCTATTGTAAACATACCTGGCTTATCCTACACTATTGTTATGTCGCAGTGTTATCATAATATGCATTTAAAGGGGCAAACCCACTACACAATCCCACTTCTCAGCTCTTGTGAACCTAGTACCAACCAACAAAATAAAAATGAATCGAATAGAAATCAATAGAATAATTTTATTTACCAAAATGTGATACAACTTCATCATCTGAGCGTTAGTCCCGGTCGCGTCCAAGCTCTCGCTTCAAAGCCTGAGGTCCGCTTTCCAGCTTCTGTTTCTCCACATCTCGCAGTCTTCGGCATCCTTTACTGTGAGACCACTGGTTGATAGGTCAGAAGAACCATCCTATTAGGCTACGGCCTGGTTTGAATCCCGGCGTGGACATGTAACACTAAATTCGTCTTTTCCTTATACCAGCATCCGCCCGCAACTTCGTTTGCGTAGAATTCGAATCATATATCATTACCCGTTTTCCCGTAGGAATGAAGCATTTTCCCGCGGTAAAAAGTAGCCTATGTTCATCAGAGATAATGTCGGCTTCTAATGGTAAAACAATTTTTCAAATCGGTCCCGTAGTTTCGGAGCCTATTCAATACAAACAAACCATCAAATCTTTCCTCTTTATAATATTAGTATAGATTTGTAATTATCACTTGCTCGGCGGTGAAGAAAAACATCGTGAGGAAACCCGCACGGCCAAGAACTTATATTTCAAAAGACGTGTGACCTAACTTAAGAACGCTCAACTTAAGCTATAACTTCGCTTCATGTCAAAATCAGTATCCGCGTCAAACCCTTAGGCTTGGGTAGTAGTAGGACCCGTCAATCCTAATGGACTAGAACTTGAGGAAGAAGATGAAACTTGTTTTTTTTATACTACTTGATGTAAAGCGGGTACCGTAGCCTATTAACGCTTGCGATATATTATGTATCACTCGCGCGATGCCTTTGCTGCTTACACAGCAACTCCCTTGGGAGTTTACTGGTGACCTCACTCACCATAGGTTTTCTGCAAGGTGGAGGTACTTCCCCAGACGGGCTGCTTTGATGCGCCCTACCTCTCTTAAAACATCCAGACCAAGACAAACAGACATGTTCATGCACACAAATGTTTGCCTTGTGTGGGAATCGAACCCACGAGCGTTGGCGTCAAAGTCGCATCATTCACGACTGAGCCACCGAGCTTGTCAAAATCGTCGTCTCGTCGTCCTGCTGCAATCCGAAGAGTAAAATGCTTTTGCTTTTTTATAATTTAGGCATACCTAAAAACATAATGCCCACCTGATTTAAACTGGTTACAATAACATCCAACAGCAAAAGCTTACTGGCAACCTTACTCACTTTCAGAAACACAACAGCCCTCCAGGGAGTTGTTATTTGTCCGCGATTTTCTATGAGCTAAAGATATTTTAAAAGTCAAAAGTAGATGTATCTGCACTTATGCACTTAACTGTACAGTATGTACATACGCATTGTGAACAACTTTCTAACTTTGTGAAACCTAATTTCTTAGCCAACTGTACATCGGAACACCACTAGAGAGCCAATTATTCCAGTTAAGTTTACTTGAAGTGAAGAGAATGTCTACCTACTTTTATTGCGAGTGAAGTGATACTTGAGCTGAGTCGATGGTGATGATGACCGCTACATCATTTACTGCGGTACTGTCTGATCAGATACCCTCATTCACCGTCTCTCATAAATATTATCTATATATTTATAACTTCACGCTAAATCCCTTGTTGGGTAGGCAGAAAGAACCGAGCGCCACGTGACCCGATCCTTACAAACCTCACTCTTTAACATCAACACAACACGATCAAATTGGTTATGGTATAGTCCTGGTATACCTACCAGTAGTCTCGGCCTAACTCGGCTCTTAAATACAACGGACACCGTCTTTTGGATCAACTTATAAATATTAATTAAACATTACAAGATTTTTGCCTCTCATTGTGTTCTATCGATTGTACAACGGGTTGTGTTCTGAAGAATTGTTCGATATGATGCCGAGCGGTACGGTTGTAAAAAGAAGCTTCTTTTTACAACCGTACCGCTCGCCGACGGAGGGGAGTTCACCCTCACATTTTGGAACAGCAGTGGTTGCGTTCTGTGCGGTGGAGGTACTTTCCCAGGCCTCCTCTCTTAGGAACATCCAGACATGCATACAAATATTTGTACTGTGTGGGAATTCGACCTATGTGCGATGGTGTATCAGGGCGTTTTACCACTGCGCGCCACCGAGCTAGCCAAAACGTTTTTTAACCTAATTCATTATGATAAGTGTTCATAGGTTTTTAAAATACCGTTATAAAATCATACAAAAAGATCATTTGTCAATCAACTTGAACTCATACATCAAAACATTTAATAAAGCCCTGTTTCCATTCATTCAAATCGGTCCATCGTTGATCCTTATCAATCGCTAATGAAATGTAGTGTCTGTAAGTGTGTCAGAAGGCGAGAACCCGCGCCGGGCGGCCGGTGGTGGCGGCGCGGCGGTTTCCGCGCTGTTGGCTCGCGTTGCAGCGGCGCCGCGGCGCGCGGCTTGCGGTGAGCTGGGCGTTCTGCCGCAGTGTCGCAATCCTACGGCACACAGTGGTTCGGAAACAAAACCATAAACCACTTGTCTGCATATAAAGGCCCCTCCCCTCATCAAAACGTAGTGCTTCAGCGCCTAAATAGTTCAGCAATTGGAGCCTACAGTCCAACGGAAGGATACTTTAATTAAGTGATAAGTGATACGATCTTGTTCCGTGAGCTAGGCAATATGATTTGCGCGTTCTACTTCATCCTAAGAGCCGTAGTGGTAGTGGAATGTCGAGTTCGTCGGTTCTCCATTGGTTATTTTCTTCATGTGTTCAGAACTGTGAAAAATGTGTAAGTATTGATTGACTCGAAAAAAATCACGGATGATCCATCTACAACATTGACATTGATATCCTCTGTACTGAGGTGTTTGATAAATATATTTTTTAAAGTTGTATGGGGAACATTTTTTTTTTTATTGTGGATTTGTAACAATCTGTCCGAATTGTATCATTTATACCTTACTATATCAGCCACTTTGCCAGCACCTGCCGCTTTGGGAGATATAATAAAAATACGTTTTTATTGTTGTACTGTATGAAATTAATCAAGAAATCATATATTACATAAAAATGTTTCGTAATGAGAATGTACTTCGTTTTGTGAACGACGCTGAAATGTAACTCCGAGTAACTAAGGCCGATTTTTCTTCACCAGAACCACTGTGCGGCCGGATCGGGTTAAGCTGGGCACGCGGCGCGCATATTGTATGAAACGTGACCTTATACATACTAATACTACCTTATACTTTCGATAATATTGCAGAACTGGAGCACACCTTCCTCCACAAAAATCCTTCGATATCGTAATGGATTTTTGTAGATTTTATATCATACTTTTACCCTTTATTTGAGACTAGCCGCAGGGACCGCTTTTTTCGTACTTTTTCTTTTTTCTCTGCTTCTAAATGTCGTATAGTGATGTTATCTTGATAACCGAGAAATCTTTTGGTATTTGATAGACAAATTCTTGAAGAAGAATATTAAAGAAACTTCTTCAAGAATTGGACTATCAAATACCAAAAGATTTTTTCCGAAAAAATAAACAAATATTTGTAATTATCACTAGCTCGGGATAGAAAGAAAACATTGTGAGGCAACCCGCAAGTCCAAGAAGTTATATTTCGAAAGGTGTCTGACCTAAGCTAAGGAAGATCTGATTTTCCCGCTCCATGTCAAAATTAGTAACTTCCCCAAATCCTTAAGCCTAAGCAGCGGACCCTGCCAATCCTAATAGATTAGTAAAGGTGAGAAGAAAAAAAAAAACATTTAATACGTGCTTAAATATTTTTCAAATAGTAAAACAAATACGCGACTGAAATTCTATATTTACATATACAGAAATATATCTTCCCTCAGTCAATAAGCAGATTCTAAAAGCGCATAATTGACAGAATTATGATCCATCTGCTACATATGCAATGCTTGCAACACCAGTTGTGTGCCGCTCTTTGACCTATGCTAATGAACGGCTAGCTTTGAGATTCGCTTGTTAGGGCCGGTTACCAAAGCGGAGTCGTGCTGAGTGGAGATGTGTTCTCATACTTCAGACATTTTTTTTATTTAACGTTCGGAAGCATACAAGCAGACGACCCACCTGACGTAAAGCGGTCACCGTAGCCTATGGACGCTTACGTCACATTAAGTATCACTCGCGTGATGGCACCTCTGCTGCTAACACAGCAACTCCTTAGGAGCTTACTGGTGACCTCAATCACACGCAGGAACACATCAACCCTCTAAGGAGTTGTTATTAGGCAGCGGTTTTCTGTGATGTGCAGGTACTTCCCCAGACGGGCTGCTTTGATGCGCCCTACCTCTTTTTATACATCCAGATCAAGACAAACAGATATGTTCATGCACACAAATGTTTGTCGTTTGTGGGAATCGAACCCACGTGCGTTGGTGTCAAAGTCGTGTTATTAACGACCGAGTCACCGAGCTCGTCAAAAGTAAGTGATTGATTCAAGAAAATCGACAAAATTTTCGAAGAAAAATCGGCCAAGTGCGAGTCGGACTCGCGCACGAAGGGTTCCGTACCATTATCTATAAAAACGGCAAAAAAAACACGTTTGTTGTATGGGAGCCCCCCTTAAATATTTGTTTTATTTTAATTTAATTATTTATTTTTAAAGTAAATATATAACTAAATATTCTGTGAATATTTCAAGCGTCTACCTGTTGCCGTTATCAATATCCAGCAAAAATGAGCAAAAAAATCACGTTTGTTGTATGGGAGCCCCCTTAAATAATTACTTTATTCTATTTTTTAGTATTTGTTGTTATAGCGGCAACAGAAATACATCATCTGTGAAAATTTCAACTGTCTAACTATCACGGTTCATGAGATACAGCCTGGTGACAGACGGACGGACGGACGGACGGACGGACAGCGGAGCCTCAGTAATAGGGTTCCGTTTTACCCTTTGGGTACGGAACCCTAAAAAACAAATTGGTCGTATTTTATCAGAAGTAGTCAGGAGCCTTAGAAACCGGCGAGCGTTCATGAGAAGAGCAATGACTGTTAAAGAAGCGAGTGAGGTGTGAAGGATCGAGTCATGTGGCGCTCTTCTTCTACCCCGCAAAGGATTTGGCGTGAAGTAATAGATAGATAGACTACTGCAGGGCCGTGAGGAGGTGAGGAGGGTAGCCCGCGGAGCCCTGTGTTTGGTCGCTTGTTCCTCACAACAGAGAAAACTTCTGCCAAGCATTTGGTAGTATAGCATTCGGCGTTGGTTCTCTTTGGTTCTGTAAAGGAATTGACGCCAGGTAGCCAGTCTAAATTGAAAAAGCTCGCGTTCAAAATCTTCCTCCCGCTTATAGAACGCTGCACTTTGTTAGCCGTTGATTCGTTTTGAAACACCCAAACCGTCGACTGGCGCTTCGTTTCTAGATCGTATTGATAAATCCAGGATTCATCACCTGCAATGATGTCGTAAACACGCCGAGACGAGCCTGCTTCAAATTTGTTTATCATATCACGGCACCCGGGCTTGCTTCTGAACAACGCTGAGGTTGAGCGGCACCCAGCGTGAAACTATCCTCCTCACGCGAAGATGCAAGTGTAGAATCTCGCGAAGGTTTCCCGATCTGCAGTATGTGCTGAATCTCCTGATATGTAACTCGCCTATTGCCTTGGATTAAAGTTTTCATTGCTAGCACGTTTTCTTCCGTGACAGCCGTCAAAGGGCGACCACTTTGTTCATCCCCCAAAGTTAGTCGACCGCGCTTCAGTTCGTTATAATACCAACAATACACGGGCACCTTGGAAGGGCCTTTATTCATGAATGCCATTCGAAATCTATCGTACGATTCGTCTGGTTTCAGGCGACACTTGAAATCGTAAAACATCATAGCGCGAAAATGTTCCCTGCGCAGATCCATTATTCAATGAGACACGATAATTTAAATTAGCTCGCAAAAAATGTGGAGGGAAATTTTGAAATTGCAACGTACCTATTTTTACTTATAAATAATCATGAAAAGAGCTATGAATGTCACAGAAGCGAGTGAAGTATGCAAGGACCGCGTCTTATGGCGCTCGGTTCTCTCTGCCTACCCCGCAAGGGACTTGGCGTGAAGATATACATACATACATACATACAAATAATCATATTTTCAAAATAGGTTATAACTGGCCAGTCTCTTATACATAAAAACTTTTTTTCGCAATACTGTCTTGAGTGGCTTGGTATCTATAAATTATCACCACTTGAACGCAATACAGCCTCTAATAATCGATAACATTTTCTTCCACAGTAGATGTTACGAGTACCTCTAGCTCGTGTCGAAACTGGTATTAATTTTTATAAGTACTTTCGGAATACAATAATAACATAAAGTCTTCATCCAAATTACATTTATATATAATTAGAATAAAATATGAAAGAAAATACAACTTTATTCTTGACTATTTGAATTAGTTAACAATAATTTAAAGTAATTTAAACAATACGGTCGCTCAATTTTATTAAGAAAAAAAAGTCAGTTGAGTGATTGAACATAAGATAAGGTACATTTTTTTATATAGTTATAATAAATTATGATTTGAATAGCGTGCGAGTTGGAGCTATTTAAATACGCTACCCACTGAAAATCAATATAGTAAATTATAGATGCTAAAACGTTTGTTCATTGCGTTGCGTTCGATTGACAGAAAAGTAGTACAAGGCCATGGTGACGTAGTGGTGACGTCGAAGAAGGTAATTCGAAGAGCTTTGGTCATCAGCATAATCTCCAGTTGACTGCGCATGAAGGCACCCCGCGCTTACAAAATGGTTGTTTCAGTGGCTAAATATCTCAGCCATTCGTGCGTACTAACCAATGGGATAATATTTTAACCAATAAGCGGATGAGTACCGCGATGTTGATCCGCGATCTAGCCAATAAGAGTTATGCGTTCTACTTTGCCCCCCAATCCGTAGCGGTGAATTGAGTTACTACGTCATATATGTCTCATCAACCCTCCGTAGGTTAATTTCTTCACGGGCTAATACTTTGTAGGCCATTTTAAAGCATTTAAAATGGCCTAGACAGTTGTTTTGTTAGGTTAGCAAATCAGTGCTCTTTAGACGAATTGAAAATTTCAGCCAATCAGCTGATGGGCAGCGTGGTAGAGCCCACCCCCTTAAATTGAAGAGAGATGTGTATTCGATATGTACTTAAGATTAGGTAATAACTACTTATACTATATAACCAAATTGAATGAAAAATCGATCTTCGTTAAAAATTAGTGTTAAAAATTTATTGTTGAGAGTATTTCACTTAAGGGCTGAGAACTTAATCTATACAAATATATAAAGCGAAGAGTTTTTTTGTTTGTTTGAACGCGTTAATCTCTGGAACTGACAGTCGGATTTGAAAAATTTTTGCTTTTGGATAGCCCATGTCTTGAATAAGGTTATAGACTATTCAACATCACGATACGACTCTTGGAAGTCGAGAAAAAGAGAGAAAGGAAAAAGTGGTTCCTACGGGATACCGGGATACGTGCGAATAAAGTCGCGGGCTGCAGCTAGTATTTAATATCAGTGATTTATGTTTTCTTTTATTGGTAATTCAAACAGTTAATATTTCCATATTGTAAAAATGTCCTCGGAGGTCGGGTTGTCGGGCTCTTTCAGCTATTTCCTCCTGCGGGCGTATCAAGCGTGGGCGAAGCCGCGGAACGCCACAAAGTTCACCGCCGATGACACCTTAACTCGCGAAATACAATGGCCCCGTTTCCTCTTCGCTGCGCTGACTCCCATTCATCATTCTTTCATACGCATACTTAGGACAGAACCGCAGTACGTAGTCTCTGTCCTCCTCACTCTCACCACACGGGCACAAGCGGCTGAGAGATATGAAATGCTGTGAGACTCAGCCGTTTTCTTATTACCCCCAAGGAGTTGCGAGGTAGGATGATCCGGTTCAACCCAGTGAGACCTGAGTCTTACCGACGCGTCCGGGAAAAATCGCTAGAGTTCTCTTCCCTTGGCTTGCCAGCGGGCGTGCCACTCTCTCACTGTGGCTACCCAAATTTCACGCTTCCGTCTGCTCAACTTCCGGTCATTCGCGTTCCTACGTGCCTCTTCCATGTACCCAGCACGGGTAACCAAGTTAGCGGGGAGGATCAACCAACATCGGTAGGGCAGCCGGGCTACTGGACCTGTACGCTTCAGTCAATAAAATAAGTGCAATACAAATGTCAAAGTGTAAAAATAAACGCACAGTTAGCTTAACACAACGTTTCATTTTTTAAAGTGTTCTAAACCGCTGTCGCCATTTTGTCGTATCGATGTTTCAATTCCGTACTCTTGTGTACAAAATAATACCCGGTTGTCGCGTTTTATTTACTCGGTGAATATTTATTTAGTCGGCTATGCTTACTAATAGCTGATTTTTAAGTGACTAGTTGTTGCCAATTTTGTCACAGCATATTATTGATGTTAATAGCTAGTCGCAGAGAAAGCTAGTTAGATCCACTGAACTGAAGAGAGTTGACACAGATTATATCCGTCCATAATGCATGGCATTAAATGTAGAGTTATTTAATAAATATTATATTGAAGGAACTTTATGATAATTATAATGATATTCAAACATGCAAAATGATTTTTACTTGGTACCGGTTCGTTCATATTATTGTTATCCTTTTTTTATACAACGTCGGGAGGCATGCAAGCATACGATCCACCTGATGTAAAGCGGGTACCGTAACCTATTAACGCTTGCGATATATTAAGTATCACTCGCGCGATGTCTCTTCAGCTACAACAGCTGCGAAGCAACTCCTCGGGAGCGTACTAGTGGCCTCACTCACACGCAGGATCACAACAACCCTCTAGGGAGTTGTTATTTGGCTGCGGTTTTCTGTGAGGTGGAGGTACTTCCCCAGACGGGCTGCTTTGATGCGCCCTACCTCTCTTAAAACATCCAGACCAAGACAAACATACATGTTCATGTACACAAATATTTGCCTTGCGTGGGACTCGAACCCACGAGCGTTGGTGTCAAAGTCGCGTCATTCACGACTGAGCCATCCCGTTTCCTAATCTATTAGGATTTGTGGGGTTAGCTACCTAAGACTAAAAATTTGCCGAAGATGCTGATTGACTTCCTCACAATATGTACATCAATTGGAAAACACGAATTTAGTAGTACATGCTAGAGTTCGAACCGGGGACCAGTTGGTCAATAGGCCGTTTCTATAAACACTTGTCTAAACACTTCTATATCAACATGTTTCATTTTGGCGCCATGTCTAAAAGTGCTTAAGATGTTTTGTTTTTGCAGCAGTAAGCTCAATTTTATGATTATTATTTTAGAGATTTGGTTCAGGTTCGTCAAAGATACAACTCTCGTGACTTCATGGTCTCGGAATACAGAACAAACGTTTGTTATGTATTTTAGGGTAATAATATAACTCAGAATTATAGATTGTAATAAAAAACATGCCACTAAAGCGATTCTACTGTGAATATTGATCTAGACTAGAGGTGGGTAAGCTTTTTCAACCATATCTACCACATCCTCTTCAACGCATATTTATCCCACTATTTGAATACCAGTCCTTAGTATTTAGCCTTTAAAGGAAGGGGATTGGAGAGTAGGTACTCCACGTCGCTGCTCAGTTGCAGATTGGGAGGTAAGTGTATTCAACTCCCTGAAGCCTACTCTCGGAGCTGAAGAACGGCAAGACTCACCTATCATGACTAAAACGGTCGTGTTTAATCAGATGTTGGCGCCAGGAGCTGTAGGAACCAGCAAACGTATATGGAAAGAGTTGAATGTTAAAGAAGCGAGTGAGGTATGTGAACCACTTCATCTGGCGCTCGGTTCTCTTTGCCCAAAGATGTAGTAACACGTATATATTTTCTGTAATCTTTATGTTAAGTGAAGAAGTATCAGGGTCATGGTTATTATATAATTATTTGAGTCTGCCAACCGTATCAGTCGACGAACGCAATTACCAACATTATGGCTAATGTTCGCCATTTTTTCACAGAAGACATTCGATGTCTTGTATATATACTTTCGAACTTTCAGAGTAAATAAATAGCATACACTTATAATATATATGTATTCTATACGCTGCACGTGTCTGTTAAAATCTAAGCAAACAAAATTTGTTTACTCCTATTTCTTAATCAACTGGAGTTTTAACGAGTGAGTGAGTGACAATATACGTGATTTCCAGTAGTGCGGATAATTCTACGACGTAAAAGGGCAATGTACGCCTACTTACGAACGAACGTTACGTCGTATGTATTATTTATTTAGGAATATACTTTTATAACTGGTTTTCATAAAATAGTGTACGATAAAACTCATAACTGGAAATTATAACACTAGTGTGACATTTTAAAAATCACTGTTTGCAAAGAGGTTTGTCTCGGTTTCTAATAACCTCTGTAATGTGGCATTGTTATAACGTACTATGTATTTATTTTTCTCTATCTATGTCTCACTCCTGGTCACTTGCGCGGTATGCAGTGAGATCCGAGTGCCATAACAAAATGAAACAAACGCTAACAGTTGGTACTATTTGACATAATTTATTAGTGTAGTTAAATTATATATAAGCGCTTAGATCTGAAATAGAGCAGTACGCCTAGAACGTAAATGGAGCATATCAGTACTGTCTTTAAAGAATGACTGGCAACCCTACTATTGACATTCATACAAAATTAGCAACCTTAGTCCGATACGTCATAGCGTGCGAACAAACATACGCCTACCATAATTAGCAAAAAATAAAAACAAGATGTAGTCAGTCAATGCCCGCACAAGGCTGTAATAACAGACAATTTAATGCATACACATATTTTGTTACGTGAATACACTATCACCACAGTCTATAAATTTTGCTTTTTATGCTGTATAACCTGAGAGAAGTTAATCACTACGTACGACCACTACGTAGGTATATACAATTGAATTTCTTTCTAGCGGTTGCCGGCTTTTTTTAATACAACGTCGGGAGGCATACAAGCATTCAGCCCACCTGATGTGATGATCACATGAAGCAACATAACCTTGCAGGGATTTGTTATTTCACTACGGTTTTCTGTGAGATGGCGGTACAGACGACCTGCATTTATGCGCTCTACCCCTTTTAAAACAGCCAGACCAAGACAAACAGACATGTTCATACACACAAAAAATTGTCCTGTGTGGGAATCGAACCCACGAGCGTTGGTCTCAAAGTAGAGTTATTCTATTCCACCGAGCTCGACGGAACTACATATGCGTTTGCAGGGTGTGCAATTATGCTTAGGTTTTATAAACGTTTTGTAACCTCAAGCAGTACATAACCTTCGCTCTTACACAGTATACAGCCAGCCATTTAATTAGCCACACAGACCGTGTATTGAAGCCTTTATATTTTGCGTCATCCTAATCTACTCGTATGGTTCGCAGGGTGTACACCCAACTGTGTAATCTCGCTTACCCGCATGGCTGGCCAGAGACTGCGATCTCTGTAGCGTGACCAACGTAACCACATATTGATACCAACTGAACGGATCCGATTTTTTTTTAATTGTGACTAGACGTTGGTCCTTGCTATATTAAGTACGTTTACTATATTTCAAGGTTTTCGACGCCGTTCGATTTATAGCAAACATAATTGCATGTCATTTATTAATAACCTTATTAAGAGGTACAGGATCACTTTTGCCAAGTTATCTTATTTCTTATTCAAATTCTTTTCTAATTTTACAGTCCGCTGTTGCAGTAATTCAACTGTAAAATATAAAGGAACGTATGATCCATGTACTGAATACATGAATCTGGAATTGATTTTATTAAACTGGATTTTCAAATATATTTAAATAAATTTAATTATTTTTGGACAGTTATGTAAAAAAAGAAGAAAAAAATGTTTATAAAAAAAGCGTAGCTTAAATGTAAAATAACAGGGTTTGAATACGCAGGGTAAGTACGTAACGTCGTCTACAGCCTGTCTGCTGCAGACGACGTTACGTATCAGTACGTTTATCTACGAGTATCTCTATCTTCTCCATGCTTCGGAGGACACATTGAGCCATAAAACACATACGCAGTATATACGCAGCGAAATGATCTTAAAATTGTGGCGTTTTCGTTCCGCTGCGCGCGATGCGTTGCAATACTCATCTATATATATAAAACAAAGTCGTGTTAGTTACACCATTTATAACTCAAGAACGGCTGGACCGATTTTTATGATTTTTATGTTTTTGGATTTGTCTTCGTCGGGAATAGGATAATAAAACATGGAAAAAATAACAAAAAAAAATAAAGTAAATTACATTTCTCATACATTTTATATGAAATTCTTTTTTTATGATATCTCAAGTACGAGTTGGCATCTATATATCTATTTTTATATATATAAAACAAAGTCGTGTTAGTTACACCATTTATAACTCAAGAACGGCTGGACCGATTTTTATGATTTTTATGTTTTTGGATTTGTCTTCGTCGGGAATAGGATAATAAGTAATAAAACATGGAAAAATTAACAAAAAAATAAAGTAAATTACATTTTATATGAAATTCTTTTTTTATGATATCTCAAGTACGAATTGGCATATATATATATATATATATATATATATATATATATATATATAATAAAGTCGTGTTAGTTACACCATTTATAACTCAAGAACAGCTGGACCAATTTTTATGATTTTAGTGTTTTTGGATTTGTCTTCGTCCGGAATAGGATAATAAGTATTAAAAGAATTTATACCATCTAATAAGTTAACACACCATTTATTGATCCTGAGGCGGTACGAAGTTCGCCGGGTCAGCTAGTTTAACATAAAATAATCTGTTTCTTTAGTTATCAAGTGGTGTAATTAAATTTTGGATGTAAACGATAGATATGTAGCTTCACCAAATTGTATCGCCCGATTTTGTTATCATCAGTTTACTGAATTGCCTCCCACCATGAAAGCAAATTTAAACACGTATTCACGTCAAAATCAGATATCCATAAATGTGGAAAAAGGAGCCAAGTACGGTTATGGGCTAACGGTATCGCAGGTAAATGAGTTGGTTCTGAATGTATGCCAAGTTCCATAGCACTTCCGGCTTCCACTTTTACATTTACGTTACTGTTAAGATCAATCAGCCAAGTGATATCAGACTGAGCTTCAAAGACACAGGACAGACGTGTGTCAGAACGGAATCATATCTCTCGGGTCTCGCGTATCTCTCACTAGTGTGGCTTGAAGACATACACGGATAGATGTCAGTGGCCTTCAAGGGACGTGAAACCATTGGAGTCTATCGAAATATAGAAGTCTTTTTATACAAAGTCGGGAGCTTACAAGCAAACGACCCGCCTGATGTAAATTGGTTTCATTAGCCTATGAACGCTTGCAATGTAGAAAGTACCGCACGCGTGCTGCAACTGTTGCTAACACGGCAAATCCTTCTGAACGTATTGGTAACCCCACTGACTTGCAGGAACACAACAACCCTTCAGGTTACACGATAGTGATACTATTCAGCCAACTTTTGTTTGAAAAACTATTTGCATCCCAGCAGTGGGATAATTTCCTTTGTTTTGAAAACAAAAGGGATTCAGAGCGCATGCGCGGAACGGCAGACGTTTGTCTAGACGGGGAGGTTGCATACGCGTCATAGACTGCCCACCATAAATTGACCTTCGGGGCTTTTCTACACGGTATTGTATAACATTAAGATTTTACAGCCCAGAGGTCACGGTAAATGGTGGGTGTCACGGTAAAGATTTTGTTAACCTTGGCGAAAGGCCAAAGTTAGATCACATTATTATCACACACAGGGTGAAAAAGCTAAATTATTTAATGTGTTTTCTTCTTTTTTACACCAATAAGGTGGCAAATAAGCAGTTACCGTAAACTATTACTAAACACTTGAAACACCAGAGATGTGCTTTGTTGACTATGTAAAAACCTCTTCATGCTTTTTTCGAAGAATCTCATGGTTCCTTAGAAGACATCGGTAGTGATTTCATTACACAGCTTGAGTTCTAAGAAGAAAAATTATCTGAAACCGCACACGCAATATTTGCGGCTCCGTTGTGTGAAAATGAATTCGCAGCCGTTAGCGAGCGGTTTCGGTATCATATCGAGCAACTCCTAGGAACCTTCGTACAATTGGTGGAACACACTAAGAGAGCCAGTCTCTTCTTAAACTCGAGGGCTCCATATCGTGTGTATAAGTTTAGACTTGCGACAGCCCGGTGGCCCGGTGGTAAGGAACTGGCCTACAACTAGTCCACGACTCGAAACCTGGCGTGCTACTAAATTTATATTTTCGGTTTTATGTACATATTTGTAATTATCATTTGTTCGACGGTACAGGAAAAACATCGTGGAAAAAACGCGCACATCCAAGAAATTATATTTCGAAAGACGTGGGACCTTACATAAGATAGATTTGTTTTTTCCTCAGTGTTATGGAGGTCTCTCGGCAGTCGGACTCCGTCAATCCTAACGGTAAAGGAAACGGAATAACGCTAACAAGAAAAATATACATTTTGTATATTGTATTATTAAAATTAGTAGTAAAGAGGTTGTAAATCTTGAACAGAGTGGATATATATTTTTTTTGTTGTTTGTTCGTCCGGATATCGGTCATGGGGATGTTTCTTTAGAACCGTGGTAGGTGATATTTTACAGATTATGTATTAATATGTCCACTATAATAACAAATAGTGAAAATAAAATAAAGTTAACAATAGAAGGGGCTCCTCATACAAGAAACGATTTCTACGTGTTTTTTTTTACACTGTCATGTGAAATCCTTCATGTGTGTGAGTCTGGCGCTAGAGTCTAGCACTTGGCCGATTTTTATGTCTTTTTTTATTTAATTAAATATAATAAGAAGAGGCATGCTCCGATGGTTCGGACATGTAGAAAGAATGCAAGATGAAAGAATGACGAAGCAGATATACAATGCAAAAGTGGAAGGATGTAGGAGCCGGGGAAGGCCAAGACTTACCTACCATGACCAAATTGGTCGTGTTCTATCAGAAGGTGATGTCAGGAGCCCTAGTAACCGGCGAGCGTGCATGAGAAGAGCAATGAATGTTAAAGAAGCGAGTGAGATATGTAAGGATCGAGTCACGTGGCGCTCGGTTCTCTCTGCCTACCCCGCAAGGGATTTGGCGTGAAGTTATAGATAGATTTTATTTAATTTTCTGCGTTAAGCAACGTAGATTCTATACCACTATACCAGGTTAAAGTTTTGCAATATCTCACATTCATGCCATTTGTAGCTTCTCTCTCTGTGTGTGTATGTAATTTGTTAACATCCTGAATTCACATGCAATTTACAGCATTATATAAAGAAAAATGCTATATCATGACAATTACAAGTCTATTTCGTATCACTCGCGCGATACCACATCTGCTGCTAGCAAGGCAACTTCTTTTTTTAGGAGCTTATTGGTGACCGCACTCACACGCAGGTAAACAACAACCCTCCAGGGAGTTATTATTTGGCTGCGCTTTTCTGTGAGGTGGAGGCACTTCCCAAGACGGGTTGCATTGATGCGCCCTACCTCTCATAAAACACCCAGACCAAGACAAACAGACATGATCATTCACAATGTTTGTCCTGTGTGGGAATTGAACCCACGAGCGTTAATATCGAGTATTCGTAACAGCGCGTTTCAAGAATTCCTAAATAATGTGATTTATTGACAGATAATAATAATTATTTTTAATTCAAATATTAATTAAATTATGGTTGTTTTATACCACTAAGGTGGCAAAACAAGTGCCTCATGGTAAGCAGTTATCGTAGTCTGTGGACATTTGCAACACCAGGGGTGCCACTCTTGCGTTGCCGACCCTGTAAGAACCTCTACACGAAACATGCATGGTTATAATGCATCGATGTATATTATAATGTAATAATTAGGTATCAATAGAAATTGTGATTACTAGAAATATTTTGTTTCGGCCTAATTTTGTAATAAAATTCTTGTAATTATTTTAATTTATATATTGTAATAATATATAATTAATGAAATATTATCTATTGCTACATATTTGCATGCTATCCTAATAGCAGATTAACTTATATAATTAAGACCTTTTGCACTTTATTTTTTTATACAACGTTGGAAGGCATACAAGCATACGGCCCACCTGATGTAAAGCAGTTACCGTAGCCTATTAACGCTTGTAATATATTAAGTGTCACTCGTGCGATGCCTCCTCGGCTGCCTACACAGCAACCCTTTAGGAGCTTACTGGTGACCTCACTCACACGCAGGAACACAACAACCTTCTACGGAGTTGATATTTGGCTGCGGTTTCCTGTGAGGTCGAGATACTTCCCCAGACGGGCTGCTTTGCTGCGCCCTATCTCTCTTAAATTCGCACCTTTTTCTGAGAAATGAATGCATTCAGTGAGCTCGCTGCAGAATACATTTTAAAAATGTGGGTGTTTACTAAAACAAATAGAAGAGTGATGGTATCCAGCAGTCGTTGGCAGTGTCAGTCAACGGGTTTGCTGATAAATGATAACGCTGGCGCAACGAGGACCGACGTCTCCGCCGCCGAAACAGGGGTGAAATTTATTATCGGGGGCGTGGAAAGATTACGTGCAGGGTTGACACATGTTAAGCTTGAAAGCATTTTTTATCTATTCATTTTTTTATAACATACACTTTTATGTTTATTTATATATGTCACTTGTTTGTATTATAGTATAACAACATGTAGGACCATAGTTTTCATTTTGTGTTTATTTAACCGTCTGGCATTATGTTTCAGATTCTAGCATTTTTTTTTAATACAACGTCGGGACGTTACCGTAGCCTATGTACACTTGCAATGCGTTAAGTGTCACTCGCGCGATGCCACCTGTGCTGCTAGCACAGAAATTCCTTAGTAGCTTACTGGTGACCTCACTTACACGCAGGAACACAACAACCATCCAGAGAGTTGTTATTTGGCGGCGGTTTTCTGTGAGGGGGAGGTATTTCTCCAAACGTGATGCTTTGCTGCGCTTATCATCTCTTTAAAAAAAAATTAAGACAAATAGACAGGTTAACGTACACAAATAATTGTCGGGTTTCGCAATCGAACCCACGAGCGTAGGTTTTAAAGTGGTGTTACTAACCACTGCGCCACCGAGCTCGCCAAAAAATTTCAGCTTTCCACCTTTACTATTATAATACGTTCTCTCTCTGCTTACACCGCATGTGACCTGGCGTGAACATATACATACGTACACGTAATCTTTATCTCTATTTCTTTAATTAATTTTATACCCTAGAAATAGCGCTAGCATCTCCTTTTAAGTAGAAAATATCTGTATTGGGACACTATTCTTAATAGATTACCAATTGATAGGCTTAAGTAGGTATATGGATGCAACACGTAGATACCTCTTTGAGAAGAACACAGCCATGAGCAGATCTGGGCTGGTCTTGTGACTATTGCGAATGTGTGGGAAATTACTGGGCTATTTTAATGAGATCTGGATGGATTACACTATTCATCTCTAATAAGATGATGAGTGGGCTTCGAATTTATATACCTCTCACCGTCACCTCAATCGTCCTTGCTTCTAATCCTTGAGTTTGTCGCACCAATACCTATTTTAAAATTAAGTCTAATCAAGATTTAGGAAATTACACAAAACAAAGTTTTTTTTGTGTAATTTCCTAGTTGTATGTATGTATATCTTCACGCCAAGTCCCTTGCGGGGTAGGCAGAGAGAACCGAGCGCCATAAGACGCGGTCCTTGCATACTTCACTCGCTTCTGTGACATTCATAGCTCTTTTCATGCACGCTTGCCGGTTCCTGGGGCTTCTGACATCACCTTCTGATAAAACACGACCAATTTGGTCATGGTAGGTTAGTCTCGGCCTTCCTCGGCTCCTACATCCTTCCACTTTTGCATTGTATATCTGTTTCGTCATTCTTTCGTCCCGCATTCTTTCTACATGGCCGAACCAACGGAGCATGCCCTTTCTTATCTTCACACCGACACTCTCTTTCAGACCAACTCTTTCTCTCACGTCTTCATTACGAACGCGATCACCAAGCGTTATGCCACAAATTTTGCGCAATGCTCTCATCTCGACCGCATTTATTCTACTTTCATGCTCTCTCTGCCATACCCAGCTCTCACTTCCATAAGTTAGCGTTGGGATTAGCACCGCGTTGTGTACAGCGAGCTGTGCCTTCTGGCTTAGATTTCCGCTGCCTAGAAGTTTACCCAACGCTCCATTCACCCTATTCCCGGCACTCACTCGTCTCTCCACATCAGCGGTGTACCTGCCATTGCTGCTAAAAGCACTTCCAAGATATACAATCTCATCCACTTGCTCCAACGCTACATCATCAACCATAATCCTATTGTTCGTTCTGGTTGTCTCTCTTTTAAATACCATTATCTTGGTTTTCTTCGCATTCATTTGTAAGCCTTTTTCCTAGTTAAAAGCACATTAAAATAGTTTTTACAATCATATTACTTTTTAAAACTAGTAGGTAGATCATGACTTCAAATCGGATTTTACTTGGGTGTTTATATTATGAAATGAAACATTACATTATCTGTGGAACAATGTTGCCACCTTCAAAAGATTGATTATTAATTACAAACGTATCTCTAGATATAATAAAAATCGGTACATACTGCATATGAAAAAGCCATTAAGGATTATAAACACAATTTGCATTACAAACTCGTCAAGAGCACTTTACAAAATGTCACTGTCGTGGTTGTACTTAAATTACTTTTTGCTACGATAAATCAATAATTGATGATGTTTACAAAATGCATGCAATTTGATCTAACCTGCTTTGTGTGCTTCCGCCACCAATTAGTTCATGCGGCCTAGCGCCGGCCGGCACCCACCCACTACTGTTAGTGCGTGCTACATGCCGACGCTGCCGTGGCTGCTCCGGTAATCTCTGCCTCGGCTGCTGCGGTCGTCCGCCATCTGGAACAGAGAGGCCGCATGAACTAATTGGTGGCGGAAGCACACAAAGCAGGTTAGATCAAATTGCATCTAAATTTGACTTTCGCAAAATAACGCCTAAATCTATTAACGATGTTTACAAAATTAAATTAAATTTGTTGTAAAAATTCCTAAGTACTATAAGAACGGTACAAAGGTCATACATAGATATGACCTTTGTACCGTTCTTATAGGTCACGTAAAAATGCTGCTACAAGTGTCTATGACTATATATGTATGTGTATATGACTTGTTGCTATGTGTAGGTACATAATTATTTTTTGCAATGACTCTTACCAATTGCCGTTAATGTCGTCAGCTGTCAGAAATTCGAAACTCGCAGAACGAATTTATTCGTTCGTCATTTCAAAATGACTTTTATTGGTAAAACTAAAACGTTTATTATCGAACTAATTTTCTTGGGTGACAGCTAATGATATCGTATGATTAAGTGACGTATTCTTCGAATATGGCAAAAGATGTCGCTGTTGCATTGTTTTTTATTTTTTAGTCAGTTAACATTTTGCGGCGCGTCTTGTAATTTATTTTTATTGAACGCGACGCGACTTACATATCCGCTAAATTGTGGTTTATTTAATTTAAGCTTGGATTTTAACAATTGACTTGCTGCATACCTAGCTGTACAAACTTGAATGTGAACGAAGATAAGCCTTTAAAATATTATTATTTTTATTATAAATTATTGATTTTATTATTTATTACTTGACTACTGTACTGTGTGGGCCAATCCGAATTAACCCGCGCGAGTTTTGATTTTGAAGCCTTACGCAGCGACCCAAAAATTTTCGAGATAAAAAGCTAGAGCTATCAAAGTGGAAAAAAAGTTCAAGTATTTGAAAACTGACACTCCTTATAGTACACATATGGGTGGTCTGTGAAGACAATTCAGTGAGGCTTCATGGTTCTGCGGCGAGATTGGTAATTGCAATGATTCAATTTGCCGCCGACAGGCATACAGATTATCTAATTGTAGGTGACATTACATTTGAAATAATGTAATCTATAATTTTTATCGCTATTATTTATTATCGTCTTTTTATACCACGAAGGCGGGAAACTATCTAGTCTCAATGTAGCTAATTTCAGAAACCTTTTTATGTGTTTAAAAAGGATGGCATCTTATTCTGATAATATTTATGCGAATTAATTTGCATTTGAAAAATAACTAGATTCTCTTCGTATTTTTCTGTCTTTGCTAATCGTTAAATATATAATATCATCGCTACCCTCAGATATATTTAAATGGAAAGCTCCTTGTTTTCGATTAATATCATATAAGTTCGAATAAATTACGACTTCATTGAAGTAATTTTTTGCTTTTTAGGGTTCAATATCACAAAAGGAAAAACGGAACCCTTATAGGATCAATTTGTTGTCCGTACGTCTGTCTGTTTGTCTGTCTGTCTAGAGTATTTTTCTGAGGGGCCAGACGGATGGAGCTATCATTAATGTCAAATACTCAGGTCTGCAACCCCTACGATCTATGAAAATTGAAACTAAGTCAACGCAGCCAACGGATACGGCTGTTTATGCCTCATTCATGCTCCTATTTTGACACTCGCAAGGGAATCAAAACCTATAGAGTATTTACCGTTGACCTAGAATCATGAAATTTGGTAAGAAGCAATGTCATGTAGCACAAGTAAAGGAAAAAACCGAAAACCATAAATTTGTAGTTACATCAGAAAAACATTTTTTTTTATTGCGAAAATAATTTGCGAATCATTTTTTTACGGAGCCCTCTCGGTGCGCGAGTCAGATTCGCATATTACGGCTTTTTTTAACCTTTTTGATTATTTTCTATTCTATGTCAACCCTAAAATGGTAGCGGGTATTTGTGTTCCGTTTGGGATAGGTCGGGCGCGACCCGCGACCGGTCGATAGCACCCGCGTTCGTTTCAAATGTTTACGACTCGTACCGTACTGCAATGTATATGATATCTCACAGCGACATGTGTCTCTTTTAACTACGGAATAGAAAAAACAAGTTGTTTTTTCTATTCCGTGCTTTTAACGCTTAATGCGCCACCTTCAGATTACACAATTTATGTACTATTATATATATAATATATAGGTAGTTTTATTATATTTTTTAAAGATATTGTTCTATTAATTATTATCATTTTTCTATTATACACTTTTAGGGTTCTGTAACGTAAGAAACAACAGAACCTTTATAGGATCACTTTGTCGTCAGTCTGTCTGTCAAGACACTTTTTCTCAGGAACGTGTCAAAATGAAATTATTATTATCGAGTACTCAGGTCTGTAATCCCTTCGAGCTGTGAAAAAATCAAACTTCTAAGTCAACGCAATCAAAAGATACGGCTGTTTATGCCTCGTTTATGCGCATATTTTGACACTTGCATGGCAATCAAAATCTATAGGATAGTTCCCTTTGACTTAGAATCATGAAATTTGATAAGAATCAATGTCATGTAGTAGAAGTAAAGGAAAAAATCCGAAAACCGTAAATTTGTAGTTCCGTCATAAAAAACAATTTTTTTTAATGCGATAATAATTTGCGAAAATGTTTTTTTACCGAACCCTCAGATCGCGAGTTGGACTCACACTTGACGGCTTTTTTATACAACGGCGGTAGGCATACAAGAATACGGTCAACTTCCCACCTGATGTAAAGTGGGTATGGTAGTGAACGTTGCCAATACAGGAAGTATTGCTCATGTGTGCCATGCATGCCATTCTTGCTGCTAACGCGGACTCCTTTGAACCTCACTGGTAATCCACTCACTCGCAGTAATTCTCCGGAGAGTTGTTGTTTGACTATGGTTATCTGAAAGTTGCCTTAAAACACCCATATCTCATGGTTTAACAGATATGTTCATACACATTATGTTTATCCTGTAGGAATCGAAGGCTCGTCTTGGTGAATCTAAGCTACTATAAAAATATTTATTTCGATTATTCTTTATGTAATAGCATGATGGGCGTCACGTTATTTGTCTCAAGATTCGTGTGGAATGTACTCCGAACGTGATGATCGATTAATTGCACATTACATGCTGCCATTTTGATTTGGATATATTTTTTACCTCTAGAAATCTTTTTTATAGCAGAATATATTTTGAGAGATACATAAATAAACAAATTTACTTCTGCATAATATATGTGTAGGCAAAAGTTAATTTATTTGTTAGTTTTCGCGTCTACGTAGTAAAGATTAAACGACATAAAGTTAATGAAAGCAACACAACAGTAATGCAATAAGCACGAAATGGAGTTTAGCGCCGTTCGATTGATTTATTGCGAGCCACCCCTGTATAACTGCGTACAATAGCACATTATTGGGGCAAAGGAACCCTATTTGCCACAAACTACGCTTCGTTTCTAGTTTTTAAATGTCAATGGTTCCCCATATTTTCTGTTACATAGAGTTCAAAATATTACGTCACGACAAAAACCATAATGCAAACGTAATTTTGTAGTCTTAAAAACAAAATAGTTTCCAATTTAGATGGAGCTCCGCACTTTTGCACCGAAAACGTTTCGAGAGCTCTCTCTCAATTGGTTACTGTAAGTACTTTTTTGTTGTAAACATTATTGTGATACACGGTTAGTTAATTAAATGCAATGTATTTTAAGCTCTCTGTGTTTTGTCATAGGGTGTGTTTTAAGTTTTTCGTTCGTTGGTAAACAGAGAGTGGCTCGTGGGAACGCAGCGTTAAATATTTTTATTTCATATTGTTATGAATAATGTTTCCTGAAATATATACATTTTCTTTTACTGCGTATGCAATTGCACGGGAAAGTGGGTATTGTAATTTATTTAGTTATTCCTCATTTGTCAATCCGCGATTTTAGTATTTTACTTTACATATAAGGGGGAGTTATTGGCGCGAAAGTTGATATTTTCATAAATGCTTATTTTTTAATAGTTTATTGAACTACTATAAAACTACTCAATTATATAACAACCTATTTTTTATAGAATGTGTGTCTTTGTGTGAATATACATAAATGGATAAGAAGAAAATGTAGCTCCTATAGTGGGAATGAAATTTTGTTGATATGTGAATGTTTTCAGAAGAGTGGAGTGATAGCCCAGTGGATAAAGAAATGGCCTAGCAACCGACAGGTCCCCAGTTCAAATTCTGGTGGGGACATATACCACAGAATATTTTTGTTATATTCGGATTTATCATATTTCTAATTATTACCTACTTGTTCCACAACATCGTGTGGAAACCTGTACGGCCCAGAATTTATAATTTAAAAAAATGTGTGACCTATTATAAGGAAGTTCTGATTGTCCTATGGGGTTGTGGACTTCTGACAGCAATCGCTCTATGTAAAAATCAGTATTTTCGCCAAATCCTTAAGCTTAGGCGGAACCCGCCCACACTAATGGATTAGGAAACTTTTATGGTTCTGTATCCAAAGGATACTAACGGAACCTTGTTACTATGGCTCTGTCTGTCTATCCGTCTGTCACAGGGCTATAACTTTTGAATCCTAATAGGTAGAAACTTATTTTTTTACAGAGTGCATTGCGCATGGCTCTTATAAGAAGAAATAATAAAAATATTTAAAAGTTAAAGGGGGGCTCAGATAAATACGTCTTACGTATTTTTCACGCGGTAGTGTTTGACATACTTGGTTAAAATATGGAGGAGTAGTACAGAAAGCTAACATTTATGTATTACTAGCTGTTTTACTGCGGCTTCGCCCGCCCGGTAGGGGAATGTTGGTTGTTTTTTTATACACAACGTCATACAAGGATACGGTCCACCGGATGTAAAGCGGTTAACGTAGCCTATGACCGCTTGTAATACATTAAACACTAGCTGTGCCCGCGACTCCGTCCGTGCGGAATAGTTATTTTTTTATTATTTATTTATATTAATAAAAATAAATGAAATTTCTAAAATAAATGTAGCCTAAGTTACTCATTACATCAACTATCTGCCAGTGAAAGGTCCGTCAAAATCGATCCAGACAGACAGACATGTTTCAGCGATTAGTTGGAAATGTTCCGTACATGTACATATGTACAATGTACATTTTGGTATATGTACCGTGTATACATCCATATGCATTTAGTAATAGGTTATTTTAATATTACAAACAGACACTCCAATTTTTTTTATCTGTATAGATTATTCGCTCGATGCCACATCTGCTGCTAACACAGCAACTCCTTTAGGACTGAGGAGTGACTCACTGGGAGTGAGGTCACCAGTAAGGGTGACCTCACTCCCACGAAGGAATGTAACAACCCTCCAGGGAGTAGTTATTTCAGCTCAGACTTTCTTAAGTTGGTTGGTTGTTAGTTTGGTCGATGTGTTCCTGCGTGTGAGTAATATCACCGTTATGCTCCTATGAAGTTGCTGTGCTGAAGCAGAGGTGGCACCGCGCTAATAATATTTAATATATTTGCTTTTATAGGCTACGGTGATTGATTTATTTCACTGAATCGTAAGCTTGACTAACTCCTAACGTTATACATAAAAGAAAACGGTTAATAATATTATCACAGAAGCAAAGACATATCCAGTCAAGTTCATTGGACGATTCCAGAGCACATTACAGGTCTGCGGGAGTGGCAATCGATACTGTGTCATTGAACTTGAACCCATAATTAGGGAGCGCCTAATAGCGGAACAAATGTCCCGACGATCGAATAAACGTCTCGCTGCCTCGACGACGCACCGAGATGAGCCATTAGGATACTTTTGGGGTTCAGTATGGAAGGGTCTTTAGTCTGAATGGAAATTATACGTACGCACTAGCTGTGCCCGCGACTTCGTGCGCGCGTTTTATTATTTATTTATATTAATAAAAATAAATAAAATTTCTAAAATAAAGGTAGCCTAAGTTACTCCTTATTACATCAGCTATCTGCCAGTGAAAGTCCAGTTAAAAGCTGTCGAGCCGTTTCAGAGATTACCCAGGACAAACAGACAGACAAAAATTGTAAAAATATTTTAGTATATGTACCATGTATACGTCCATATGCATTTAATAAAAAGCGGTTATTTTAATATTACAAACAGACACTCCAATTTTATTTATCTGTATGTATAGATGTATATTCGAATCCTAGCATGTACCACTAAATTCATGTTTTTGAATTTATCCACATCACTACTCGGTGGTGAAGGAAAACATAGCGAAGAATCTAACACCTCCAAGAAATTACGTTTCGAAAGAAGTGTGACCTAACCTAACAAAGATCTAGTTTTCCCTCTGGCTTGTGGATAGCAGTCGCTCCATGTAAAAATCGGTATCTTCGCCAAATCCTTAAGTTTAGGTAGCGGACCCCGCCAATCGTGATGGATTAGGAAACGGAATAATGCAAACAAGAAAAAAAGCCGTAACCTACCGGGGCGGGAAAAACGGAAAAGCGACAACGATCCTGGACGGAAGTTTTTGTAAGATTCGTGTTTGTGTGTTACACAAGCGGGTGCGATCGCTTCTTGTGTGACAGATTGCGTCATAAATAAACTATGTTATAAAAATCCTGTCCCGGATCGCTGCTGCTTTTCCCGCTCTTGTGAGTTTTGGCCTTTAATCGACAGACAGCCACAACCCCTTAAAATTTTTGTAGAACGACTTCGGTGGTTAAAACGTAAAAATAAGAATAAAATTTGAATTTAGAAGTTTTGAACATATTACCACATAAAATGGGAAGTCGAAAAATATTTTCTTGCCATTGAAGCTTAGAACAGTCAGGATTTCCACATATTTGATAAACGATTTGATTCAAACTAAATACTAGTTTGAATGAACCGCAGACCATATGGCCATGAACGAAAATTATAAGAAATGGCTAAAAAGTAGCGCGTGTAGGTACATAACCTTACGAATTAACTACAAACAATAGATATTATCAACATAATAATTACTCCGCAAAACGGCCAAGATTTTGGGTGTAACCAGCAAATAAAGCAAATCATTTTTATAGTAAATGCTCTTAATAAAACTAATTAACGCAGCATAAATACTAAAATAGTCAATTGCGTATAGCATCATAAACAACAATAGCCAAGTAGATAAGGAACCAGCCAACCGAGTGTTCCTGTGGTTGGAATCCTGGTGAGCATGTAGGTACTGCTAAATTCGTGCTTTGGTATTTATAGGTACACTAGCTTATGCTCGCGGCTTCGCAAGCGTAGATTTTGGAATTTCACCGCCCTTAAGAGATGATTTTTGAGAAAAATGTTTTACTCGTGTATACCTTTCAATAAAGAACCTTTATGCTGAATTTCATTCGAATAACTTCAAAAACGGAAAAGTTTCATACTAACTTTGCGCCCCCGTTTAAACCCCTAAGGGATGAATTTTGAAAAAAATATTTTACTCATGTTTCATGCCTATCAGTAGAGAACCTTCATGCTGAATTTCATTCGAATAACTTGAAAAACGGCAAAGTTTCATACTAAATTTGCACCCCCGTTTTACCCCCTTAGGGGATGAATTTCCAAAAATCTTTTCTTAGTGCTCCCCTACGTTATAAAAGACACCCCTGTGCAAAATTTCAAGTTTCTAACCCTTATAGTTTAGGCCCTGCGTTGATATGTCAGTCAGTCAGCTTCTCCTTTTACATATATAGATATGTGTAATTACCACTTGTTCGACGGTGAAGGTATATATTTAAAAATAAAATAAATAAGTACTGTCGGACAAATTACACAGCGCCATCTAGCCCCAAAGTAAGCGAAGCTTGTGTTATGGGTAGACAAATGATAAACATACGTAAATACATATTTTTTTTGTAAATACATACTTATTATACATAGAAAATAGCCAGACCAAGACAAACAGAAATGTTCATGCACACATTGTTTGCCTTGTGTGGGAATCGGACCCACGAGCGTTGGTGTCAAAGTAGCGTCATTCACGACTGAGCCACCGAGCTCATTATCACCGAGCTCGTCTTCTATCCATTTTGAGGAAAGCTGCACGTCAAAGAAATTATATTTCGGCGTCGACGGCTGGGAGTTCACCCTCATACACTGGAACCGCAATGGTCGCGCACTGTGCGGTTCCTGAGAAGCTTTCTACCGAGAACTATTAAGTTGTGGAATGAGCTCCCTGCCAAGGTTTTCCCAAGGGACTACAGTATGGAGTTCTTCAAGAAAGGCGTGAAGAGGTTCTTACGGGGTTGGCAACGCAAGAGTGACACCCCTGGTGTTGCAAATGTCCATAGGCTACGGTAAGTGCTTACCGTCAGGCAGGCCGTATGCTTGTTTGCCACCTTAGTGGTATAAAAAAAATCGAATGACGTGTGCGGTGTGACCTAAGAAAAATCTGGTCTTTTCTCCGAGTTGTGTAAGTCTGACAGCAGTCGCTCCTTGTCAAAAGCAGTATATTCGCCAAATCCTTAGGTCTTAAATGGATAGAAAGTTAGGAAGAAGAAGGCTTATTTTGACATAAAACGACTGCCGTCAGGTCTAGACGGCAAACCAGACCTTTCTTAGGTTATAATACACGATTCTCGAAATATACTTTCTTGAACATGAGGGTTCCCTCACGACGATTTCCTTCACTGGCGAGCAAGTGATAATTGTAAATATGTTCATAAATCCGAAAAACTAATTTAATGGTACATCCCTACGCCAGGATTCGAACCGGGATCTTTCGGTTAAACTACTCTTAGCTCTATGCCCTTATCACTCTCATCCATATCAAAATCAGTATCTTCACCATACCATAGGCTTAGGTAAAGGATCGCAGGAATCCTAATGACTTAGGATTGTTTCCTGACTCCAGGAAGAAGCTCTTAATAAAGCTAATTAACCTAGTGTAAGAGTGTGCGATACGTTTAGAGAATAGTGAATACCCGAGACCATTATATTCCCAATAGCAATAAACACAAGATCAACAAAGCTCTTGGGTGTTTAGATAGCACCACAAATAGGCGCCGACACTGAAACGGGCGGGCGTCGAACCCGCGAATAAATAGCGGCAACAGTGCACACACACTACACACCACGTTTGAGCAGTAGGTTAACTAACGCACTTATGCCCTTTTAAAGCCCAAAAGCCAATCCAATAAGGAGGTCGGTAGCGGGGCGGTTACCAGCGCTTCTTTGGCACCATCGCTCGGGAGCTTTTAAGAGATAAGGTGTATCAAAGCGCCCCGTCTGGGGAAGTATTCCTTTGCCTCACAGAAAATCGCAGGCAAATAACAACTCCCTGGAGGGTTGTTGTGTTGCTGGAAGTGAGTGAGGTAAACTCCCAAGGAATTGCTGTGTTAACTGCAATAGTGGTATGGCGGGCGATACTTATTGCGTAACAATATGTTACTTTGAATTATACGTTTTTGTTTCGTTGAAGTTAACCTACTGCTTACACCTCTATACTTTGGTACACATATACGTAGGCAAGTTACTGCATATGGAAGTGTACAGCCAAGTTCACATACTATTATGTAACATTATTGACTATGTTTGTCATACGCTTTTCTAATGTACCATCTAGTGTGAATTTGAATGAATGAATATGTATGAACAAAGTTTTTGTTTGGAGTTATCATAGTCCAGTGACTTCTACGCTAGTTGTTTGTTAAAGGTGCATTCTTCTTCTTCCGCCCGTTTTTGTCTTCTTCTAGAGGCCCGCTACCTTGAATTTGATGAAGATAGATTATGATATTTTTAATACAAAACCAAGAAATATTACTTTTAATTTATCATAGGGATAGCGCCCATCAAACCATCGTAGGGTGGAAGTATGTACGCCCATCTCACTGAAATCCGCAACCAAATAACAACTCCCAGCCAATAGAGTTGTTGTCTTCCTGTAAATGCGTGGGATTACCAGTAGGCTCCTAAGGAGCAGCAGTGTTAGCAGCAGGGATAGCAACGCGCGAACGATACTTCCAATATTGCATGGTTCATAGGCTAGCAATTATTGAAGTACCAATCTGCAGTCCCTGTCCTTTGGTCATTGGGAGACACTGATAAAGTTTTTTATGCCACTAAGGAGCAAAACAAGCGTACGGCCTGCCTGATGGTAAGCCGTTACCGTAGCCTATGCACATTTAACACCAGGGGTGTCACTCTTGCGTTGCCGACCCTGTAAGAACCTCTTCACGCCTTTCTTGAAGAACCTCATACCGTAGTCCCTTGGGAAAACCTCGATCAGGGAGCTCATTCTTCAAGTCTTGATTTGCGGAAAAAAGAAGTAGGTACTTATCAATTTTCTTACCGGTGGTCCTATTTCCTGAGGCACTACTTCGGGCACTACCGGTGATGCCATAGTAGACTTTTCTTTACCATGATTCTACCGGTGGTGTCATAAAATTGAATTTACGTATATGCACACAAGTTTCCAATTTTTTTTATGCTGAAGCCCGTCACTAGCTACTAAACAAGAGAAAAAAAAAAGAAAATGAACACAACTATTTTATTTGTTTTGATATATAAATTTTTCTGATATAAGTATATATAAATAGGCAGAGATGAAAGTTTCTCGTCTGTTTATCAACTGTTTATCTTTTTTTTTATGTTTTTTAGGACCTACTCACGAGCCTTAGTATCAAAAAATTAAATAGAAATATGCACACGGAAAATGAAATTTTACTTAAGACTTCACCGGTAGAGTCACTCTATCTATCTATCTATAACCCTCACGCCAAATCCCTTGCGGGGTAGGCAGAGAGAACCGAGCGCCACGTGACTCGATCCTTACATATCGCACTCGCTTCTTTAACATTCATTGCTCTTCTCACACACGCTCCTTCTGGTAGAACACGACCAATTTGATCATGGTAGGTAAGTCTTGGCCTTCCTCGACTCCTACATCCTTCCACTTTTGCATTGTATGTCTGCTTCGTCATTCTTTCATCCTGCATTCTTTCTACATGTACGAACCAACGGAGCATGCCTCTTCTTATTTTAAGACCGACGCTCTCTTTCAGACCAACTCTGTTTCTAACATCATCATTGCGAATACGTCTACAAGCCTTACGCCACAAATTTTGATCAGCGCTCGCATTTCGACCGGTAGAGTCACGGCAAAGGAAAATGCCTTATGGCACTATTGGTAGTGCTACGCAGTAATGGCATGCAGTTTTATTCATGATATTACCGGTAGAGTCACGGTAAAGAAAAATCTCCTATGGCACTGTTGGTACTGTAACGCAATGGTGCCGCAGGAAATTGAGGAGACTAGACAGCCAATGATTACATTTCATCAAACTTTGCTGTCATTCGACACTACTCTACACACAGTTGATCCTGATCTTCTGCCAAATCCCGCGGTATCCATCAAATGCAAAGCTCCGGTAACTTTAAATTCACATATAAAATCTTTTTGGCTTGAACTGCCCTTGACTCATTCCATTGTTCAATACTAAACGAATTTGGTGATAAGAAAAAGCGTTCGGACATGTAGAAATAATGCAGGATGGAAGAAATAGGTAACTGATATACAATGCGAAAGTGGAATGATCTAGGAACCGAGTAAGACCAAGAATCACCTGGTCTTGGTCTCCCTTGGCTCTTACGTCCTTAAGTCTGAGAGACTTATCTACATACATAAAAGTAATTTTAATCGTATTTGATTCCATTTCACATTAAATATTTCTAATTATTTCAAGATTGCTTCTCAAAGCGATAATAATTGGGTTGTTTAGCCTATAGAGTTACAACAGTGGTAGCCCAGTGAATAAAGAACTTAATTTCGACGACGAGCTTGGTGGCTCAGTCGTGAATGATGCGACTTTGACACCAACGCTCGTCGGTTCGATTCCCACACAAGGCAAACATTTGTGCGCATGAACATGTCTGTTTGTCTTGGTCTGGATGTTTTAAGAGAGGTAGGGCACATCAAAGCATCCCGTCTGGGGAAGTAGAGGGTTGACCCTAGAGGGTTGTTGTGTTCCTGCGTGAGAGTGAGGTCACCAGTAAGCTCCCAAGGAGTTGCTGTGTAAGCAGCAGAGGAGGCAACGCGCGAACGATACTTAATTTATCGCAAGCGTTAATAGGCTACGGTACCCGCTTTACATCAGGTGGGCCGTATTCTTGTATGTCTCCCGACGTAGTATAAAAAAAAATTGGTGTTTTTGGGTTTATGTACATATCTGTACTTATTAATTGCTCGGTGGTGAAGGAAAACATCGCGAGGAAACCCGCACGTCCAAGAAATTATATTTCGGTAGTCGTGTAACGTTAACCTAAGGAAGGTCCGGTTTACCCTTTGGGTTGTGGAAGTCCGCAATCGCTTCATGAAGAAATCAGTATCTTCTCCAAATCCTTAGGCTTAGATAGCGGACCCCGCCAATCCTAATGGATTAGGAAATGGGATAACCCTAATTAGAAGACTCATATATATTAATACTGTTAACTATAATTATTTATAGTAATTAAACTAATTGATATTTATTCAAACAACTTCAGCGACTTAGACCCAGTTTCACCAATCTCGAAGTTGTTTAACATGACTTATCCGAGTCCGTCTTTGTAACATACTCGTATCTTAGATAAACCGGAAACGACGCCATTTAACCGCTAAAATAGATCAGAGGAATATCCGTCCCTGTCTCGCCAAGGTTTAAACAAACTTCTACTTCCGCTCTGCAGTTTATATTGACTGTCATTAAAAATGTATGTATGTATACATGAATGCACAAATATTTTGACGAGGCCGCTGCTTGAGTTGACAACGCTACTTTGATACCAAGGTTCGTGGGGTTGATTCCCGCACAGCATATACATTTATGTGATATACATGCATACATGTAATTTTTGACGAGCTCGGTGGCTCAGTCGTGAATGACGCGACTTTGACACCAACGCTCGTGGGTTCGATTCCCACACAAGGCAAACATTTGTGTGCATGAACATATCTGTTTGTCTTGGTCTGGATGTTTTAAGAGAGGTGGGGCGCATCAAAGCAGCCCGTCTGGGGAAGTACCTCCACCTCACAGAAAACCGCAGCCAAATAACAACTCCCTAGAGGGTTGTTGTGTTTCTTCGTGTGAGTGAGGTCACCAGTAAGCTCCCAAGGAGTTGCTGTGCAAGCAGCAGAGGAGGCGTCGCACGAGTGATACTTAATATATCGCAAGCGTTAATAGGCTACGGTGCCCGCTTTACATCAGGTGGACCGTATGCTTGTACCCCTCCCGACGTAGTATATATAAAAAAAACTCGAGTATTTTTTAGAGAAAGTAAACCGACTGGGGAAGTACTTCCACTGCAGTATTATTCTGGGCATTATAAAAAGAGGTAGGGCGCATTAGAGCAAGCCGTATGAGGGAGTATCTCCCCCTCTCAGAAAACCTCAGCCAAATAACAATTCTCTGAAGTGTTGTTTTATTGAGTGTGAGTGAGGTCACCAGTAAGCTCTTCAGGAGTTGCTGTGTTAGCGACATAACAGTCGTTCATTGGCTACGGTAACCGCTTTACATCAGCGGGCCGTATGCTTGTGTGTAGAGATGCGCTGAGTATACAATTTACCGAGTAACCGAGTATTACTCGGTTTTATATTTGCCGAACCGAGTACTCGAGTGAGTTACTCGGTTTAGTATAGGTATTGCAGCGAGCGAGCGAGCGGTACATTGTCGCCCCCACCTCTTCTACCTGATCGCGTTCTGAAGTCTGAAAGATCTTAGTGTTCCTGTATCACGACTCCCCTCTGTACAATTTCTAATATTAATTTATAGAATTTATACAATTTTCCAGTGTATCCTTTTTTATGGGATTTAATAGTGGCGTAACGCTTGTGGACCGTATTCGCAATGATGATGTTAGAAACGGAGTTGGTTAGAAATTCGAACAATACAAATCCATATTAAATTAAAATAATAATTCATTTTTAATGAAATTAACAGATGCTATATTTTTTTACTTCACACCAATTCACATTCAATACAGAAAAAAAAATCCGTGAAGTCAGAATTTGCAGGAATGGAGGGAAGAACAGCAATTGATTTTAAATGTCGAATACATCAAACTTTAATCTGTGTCTATGATTGTGCTAGCGATGAAAATTTAGTACTCGTATTTTTCTATAATATAGCATAATTGACTATGTATTATAGTAAGATACTACATTATTATAGTACGGGTGTAAAACCTAGATAGAAGGTACATCACTGATGTGGAGAGACGAGAAGGAACAGCTTGAATTGGCGTTATGTAAACTTCTAGGCAGCCGTAATCTAAACCTGTGAATGCCGGGTATGGCAGAGAGAGCATAAAAGTAGAATAAATGCGGTCGAGATGCGAGCGTTGCGAAAATGTGGCGTAACGCTAGCTGACCGTGTTCGCATTGCTGATGTAAGAAAGAGAGTTGATCTGAAAGAGAGTGTCAGTGTTGAGATAAGAAAAGGCATGCTCCGTTCAGCCGGACATACAGAATTTACACAGGATGTAAGAATGACGAACCAATCGAGGAAGACCAAGACTCATGACCAAATTGGTCGTGTTTGGTTCCGAAACCGTCGAACGTGCATGTACACAAAGCTATGAATGTTAAAGAAGTGAGTGAGATGTGTAATGGCGCTCGGTTCTCTCTGCCTACAAGGGGCCTGGCGTGAAGATGGATATCTTACATGTTTAACAAGCATGTAACGAATTAAGGTAGCAGTGCAACAGCCAGGGCCTCTTTATGGTCATGTTTACATAATGCAACACACAATACGTGCTATATTAGCCATTCCACGACTTGTATCAGTTCCCGGTACCACGAGAACGGAGCCAAGTCGGGTTGGCCACTGCCTATTTATAATTGTACTTGGTACGGATTAAAAGGTGCTGTACGCCTCAGAATACAAAATGTGGATGTTTTGCTTATGGGGGACCAGATATCTCCATGCACACGAATATTATTTTCGACGAGCTCGGTGGATCAGTCGTGAATGACGCGACTTTGACACCAACGCTTGTGGATTCGATTCCCACACAAGGCAAACATTTGTGTGCATGAACATGTCTGTTTGTCTTGGTCTGGATGTTTTAAGATAGGTAGGGCACATCAAAGCAGTCCGTCTGGGGAAATACCTCCATCGCACGGAAAACCGCAGCCAAATAACAACTCCCTAGAGGGTTGTTGTGTTCCTGCGTGAGAGTGAGGTCACCAGTAAGCTCCCAAGGAGTTGCTGTGCAAGCTGTAGAGGAGGCATCGCGCATTAATATATCGCAAGTATATAAAAAATATTAGTCCTGTGTGGGAATCGCACCCACGAGCGTTGGTGTCAAAGTAACGCGTTTCACCACTGCGCCACCGAGCTCGCCAGTACACAGTTTATGTATAGATATAGTTATGTTGTTAATTATATATTCTCCTCAATGATCGAGGTAAGTACAGTTTATTATGTAAGTGCATGTGCTTTTACGACACTGTACAATTTTCTATCAATAACTTAATGTTGACTGGTAGGGATCTGGTAGAGATGATTTACAGGAGCTGGTGACCTCACCCACACTCAGGAACACAACAACCCGCCAGGGAGTTTATATGCTACGGTTTTCTGTGAGATGGAGGTACTTCAGATGATCTGCTTTGATGCGGCGTACCTCTCTTAAAAAAAAAATTTATAAATAGATATACAAAATATATTTTGTATTGCCATCATAGAGGAAGACCAAGACTAACCTACCATGACCAAATTGGTCGTGTTTTATCAGAAGGTGATGTCAGGAGCCTTAGGAACCGGCGAGCGTGCATGAAAAGAGCTATGAATGTGAAAGAAGCGAGTGAAGTGTGTAAGGACCGCGTCTTATGGCGCTCGGTTCTCTCTGCCTACCCCGCAAGGGACCTGGCGTGAAGATATACATACATACAAAATATATTTACGTATATATTAATTCATCGTTTAAATACGGTTTAGAATTATTCTTCTTCAACGTCGGGAGGCAAACAAGCAAATCTTTTGCGTGTTGGCCGGTCTGGAAAGAACGGATTATATATAGATCTAGTCATCCAGCATACCAGGTCAACTCTCATATCACTAATCCTTGAATTTAGGACATGTGACTAGCATTGACCTCAATTAAACTAGATAATAATTTTGTTTATGCAGTGCTAATAAGTATTAACATAACAGAAAAGGCGTGGAGAGGGTTTTATAAGATCGGCAACAGACAACTGTAATGCTTGTAGGCCGCATTGTCTCCATAATTTGAGGCATTTCTCCTCCTCCGTCCTCGGGTCATATATATATACAGTTTCACAAATTACACAGCGCCACCTAGCCCCAAGATAAGCGAAGCTTGTGTTACGTTTACTAGACAACTGACAAACATACGTAAATCCTTTTTTTTTTTTTGTAAATAGAACTTATGATACATAGAAAACACCCACCCATAACATACAGCACATACAACCCCACGAGCGTTGGTATAAAAGTACCGTAACTAACCACTGCGCCATCAAGCTCGTCAAAATGTACATGTAAATGTACACAAAGGATAGTTAAGTACTAACGTCAGTTGTAAGAACATTATTATCACATTACAAGCATGTATTGTTATGTTTCCATTACATTATTATGCTTATCTAGGCTGCACGTGTGGGATTGCAGTATGGAACATGTAGGTAGGCTGTCAATTCTTTTATGGCCGCTATGTAATAACTTGATAACAGATATTGTCCTGTCTGAATCATGAACTAGATTTGCTTTATGGCATGGAGTTATTTATTTATTTATTTATTATAAAGGAAAAACTTACAGCTAATACAGTTGTATCATAAAGATTAGTAAATTTAAGGCCATTTACAAGTTTTCACTGCTAAACACTTGATTAGGTTGTGAAGTAAGTACGGGAAAATAGATCATTAGGTACCGATTACACACGTTATACATCGCTTTGCATTGATGTAGTAGAAATATGACTATAAGTTATATCTTGAAAGAATTTATTAGTCATATTACATTTCAGCGTGCGGACGGGAGTGTTAAATAGGTCTATGTTCAAGTCCCACGCGATTGTGTTAAAAGATCTTAAAGCTTTTATTAAGTAAGAGTTTTGCCTGTAGTTGGTATTGACCAGAGGAACACACAGCAGGTCAGGCCTCCTTTTTTCCCTAGATGGGATATATAAATTAATGTATTTCATGAGTTATGGACAATCGACTGCGCCATTAGCAATGTTTAATAAGAACACCAAATCAGCAATTCGACGTCGCTCATATAATGGTAGTATGTGGTGTTTTTTGCATTGCTGTAGGTAGTTTGGTAAGTAAAGTTTACATCTGAATTGCAAGTATCTTAGAAATCTTTTTTGTATGCCTTCCATCCTGGTGACTCCGAACATATATGATGTTATATGTTCGGAGATGAAGGAGTGAATGAAAATGATGAATATTTTGTTAGATAATATGTGTGGAGAGGGTGCTTACAGTGACTAAGACTATCAGTCACAAAAAGATTCATATGTATACATGGCAAAGGCGTGTAGAGAGGAGTATGATAGATTTTGTGGTAGTTAATGAACGGTTGAGAGTGAAAGTAAAGGATACACGGGTCGGAACTTTCTTGTAGTCACAAGAATAGCCGTATACCCATGACCGAAACAGAGAGAGTGCAAGTCGAAAGATATCACAAGGTGTATGTGATGAGTATAGGAAAATATTGAATGAAAGATTTGATGTGATCAATGAAGAGTGGACTGACAGAAGAATTTTGGAAGGAGTTCAAAGATGATGTGATCGAAACTGCGTCAAAAATATGTAGAGTTAGTCAGAAAAAGTATGGTAGGAAGATCTGGAAAGAATGGTGCGATGTTGAAGTGAGAGATATGATAGTACAAATGAAGAAAGCGTGGAATTATCTGTTAGCTACGAGAGCTAATAGAAGAATTCAAGATGATGTAAGTGACAGTACTACTACTTGAAACGACTCGGGCAAATTATTTCAATGGAAGCCTCAATTACCGCTTATCATGGTTACGTGGTATCAGTGCTTAGCTATGGCCTAATCATATGGGGAAATTCGGTTGAGATGGATAGAGCCTTCAAGGTACAAAAAAAATGTATTCGTGCCATATACAATGCCTGGGTGCATGACAGCTGTAAACCACTGTTTAAAAGACTCGACATCCTTCCATTGTCATGTTTATACACTAGCGACGAGTGCTGTTACTATTTCTGTTGATGGGAGTGCAGTGCAGACTCTGCACTGCAGAGTGGCCGGCCATACGTTTTCCCATATGTTTTTTTTTCTAATTGGAACGATTTTGGACCGTTCTTCCTCACCAACGAACATTTAAATTTCAAATTAAAGGATACAAAACTACAATATGTTAGCTATTAGTGTGTCGATTTTGGAGTTTCTCACTATTGCCGTCTAAACGCTAGCTGGATGACATCAGTCTACCCCAAACGGCAATTTTGAGGGTAATGTGGCTCCGCTGGCTATCGCAGCTCTGCCAATAAGAGACATCTGTGCATTTGTGGCATCCCATCCAGAATTTTGGCGCAAGAGAAGAGATGTTAACCAAAGACAAACTCGAGCTATTGTCATGAGCAAATTGTATCAACCCACATGCCAGAAAGATATTTATAAAAGAAATGTATACAATATGTGCGTATACCTATTTAATCTTTTTCCCAATGACACGAAGCTACCGGAAGGTAAAGCCCTTAACCCAATGAAGAAGAATGTCAAATTATACATGTGTAGGCTACGGTAGCTGCTAAAGGCAAGCAAAATGCTGGTTTGCCACTTTAATAGCATAATTCTACGGGTCTGTAGAGTAAAGTAGAACGTGCAGCTCTTTCTGACTAATTCGCGGATCAACACCGCGTTACTTATCTGCTTATTGGTTGAAATATCCTCCCATTGGTCAGTAGCATCAGTAGGCTAGAATCGCTAAGATAAATAAATAAATAAATAAAATAAATATTGTCGGACAAATTACACAGCGCCACCTAGCCCCAAAGTAAGCGAAGCTTGTGTTATGGGTACTAGACAACTGATAAACATACGTAAATACATTCTTTTTTTGTAAATACATACTTATTATACATAGAAAATACCCAGACCAAGACAAACAGACATGTTCATGCACACAAATGTTTGCCTTGTGTGGGAATCGAACGCACGAGCGTTGGTGTCAAAGTAGCGTCATTCACGACTGAGCCACCGAGCTCGACAGAAAGACAGAAAGTTCGAAGATATGATATATATAGATATGTAGGCGCTAAGACACAAGATCTTTATGAGCACGAGGTGCCTTCATGCGCAGTCAAGCGATATATTGGTTACAATGATTCCTCGCACGTTTGGTAGCGGCTTGCGAGGGAGAACAATTAGATTAACCTTTACACTGTTACTTTTGATTGTTTTCTAGTTCAGTCATGTTGTGCCAAATGTCATGATTGTTGCTCAGTTGCTATGTTACATAATTGGCGAGGTATGTTGTTGCAAAAAGCTATTGCGTAGGTTTTTGTTTCGATGAGGTATTGTTAGTTTTTGTTGGCGGAGTGATCTCTGTAACGAACCGGTGCGAGACATGGTGGGTGGTGTTCAATCATGTTTATGTAATTCCAATAGCAAATACCGCGACTTCGTACCCGCGATTTTTAACCAAATAACAACTCCCAAGTGGGTTGTTGTGTTCTTGCCTGTGAGTGAGGTCACCGTAAGCGCCTAAGGAGTTGCTGTGTAAGCAGCAGAGGAGGCATCGATCGAGTAATATTTAATATATTACAAGTGTTAATAGGCTACGGTAACTGCTTTACATCAGATGGGCCGTATGCTTGAATGCCCCCTGACGTTATATAAAAAAATATCAGTTGTCCAGTACCTGTGGTATAAGTTTTGCTTAGTTTGATAAAGTATTTTTATACCATGTTATCTAAGATTGCAAAAAACATACGATCTGCCTGATGGTAAACAATCATAACTATATCGTAACATACGGACATTTGCAACACCAGGGGTGTCACTCATGCGTTGCCGACCTTCTGAAAACCTCTGCACGCCTTTCTTGAAGAATTCAATGCTGTAGTCCCTTGGCGAAACCGCAACCAGAGGGCACTGTGTAATTTCTTTGAGAATTGCATGCTTTCATCAGAGGCAAAGACGATATCTAGGGAAGTACCCCCACCTCACAGAAAACTGCAGCCAAATAACAACTCTCTGAAGGGTTGTTGTGTTCCTGCGTGTAAGTGAGGTTACGAGTAAGCTCCTACGGAGATGCTGTGTTAACAACAGAGGTGGCATCACGCGAGTGATACTTAATGTATTACAACCGTTCATGGGCTACGGTAATCGCTTTACATTAGGTGAATCATATGGTTGTGAGCCTACAGACGTGACGACGTCCCGAAAATGCTTCACCAATGTCACACACCCATAGGACACAGTGGAGGGTTCCGGTGTTCCTGGAAGTGAGGTTACCGGTAAATTTGCGACAAGTTGCCGTGTTAGCAGCGTAGGGGGCAGCACGCTAATGATTTTCCTTGTATTAAAGCGATTTTCTGTTTGTTGGACTGAAAGAGAGCGTCGGTATTAAAATAAGAAGAGGCATGCTCCGTTGGTTCGGGCATGTGGAAAGAATACAAGAAGAAAGAATTACGAAACAGATATACAACGCTAAAGGGGAAGCACGTAGGAGCCGAGGAGCGCCAAGTCTCAACTAACCCAAGTGTTCCATCAGAAGGTGATGTCAGGAGCCTTAGACACCGGCGAGCGTGCATGAGAAGAGCAATGAATGTTAAAGAAGCAAGTGAGGCGTGTAAGGATCTCATGTGGCGCTCGGTTCTCTCTGTCTACCCTGCAAGGGATTTGGCGTGAAGTAATACATACATAATACAAACGATTTATCACTTTATATTAAGTAGGCCGTATGCTTGTTTGCCTCCTGACGTAAAAATATAAGAACAGTTCAGTAACTCCGTGAGTTAGATTTTCTACAATCGTCTATTGTGACTCCGGCCCACTGTTCATTTCCTCCCCAAGGTCAAGAACTTTCGTGCACTTTAAACCTTGTGAGCGCAGTGGCTTCTCGTTAGATTAATCATGTACAGTCAAGGCCATATCAGTAGCTTCATTATATCCCTTTAATTTTAAGGAATGCTTGACAGAGTTTCAACACCTTTACTAGCTGGTACCAAGGTGGTATCTAGAATTCCATTTTTTTGTATACAACGTCGGGAGTCATATAAGCATACGACCCACCAGGTATAAAGCGGTTACCGCAGCCTGTGAACGCTTGAAATACATTAAGTATCACTCGCGCGATGCTACCTCTGCTGCTAGCACGAAGTACCATGGTGAGTGCTCTGAAGAACTGTTTTCCCTTATTCCACCCTCTCCCTTCCATCATAGAATCACACGTGCAGGCTTACGATGTCATCATTCCACAGTTGAGGATATTTCTTCTCGTTCTAAAAAGTTCGGTAACTCCTACCTCAGTCGTATTAAAAAATGGAACGCCTTGCCTGCACATGTGTTTTCTCCTTCCTACAATATGGAATCCTTCAAACGAAGCGTGAAGAAGTCAAAGTCAAAGTCTGACAGGACACTGTAGTCCTTTATCAGTTGCCGCTGCAATTTGGGGTCCTCTTTTGGTACCATCAGGCGAAGCGGAGTCACTATGCAGAGTCAATATAAAAAAAATATTGAAATTTAATCTTATTCAAATCGAATTCAGATATCGGACAGACACGAAAGGGATGTCCTGTATTGTGACTGACACGGTACCTATTTGCTTCCTAGTCAAGTTGAGAGCACAATGGATGGCGGAGGGTTGCACGTGTCATTGTAACCAGACACGCAGATTAAGCAACGTCGACCACAGTCTGTATATGGATGGGTTTGGGAGCCGCCGAGTGTGCATTAAGCGTTGTGAAGATAAAGAAGCGAGTGAGATGTATTTTTTTATAACGTCGCTTTACATCATATATTACACCTGATGTATAGCGGTTACTTAGACAGAAACTTTAGTACCAACCCTAATTCATCCTACCTCACCACCCACTATGGAAGCAAATTAAACCAGTTGAGAATGCGCAAGCTTGCATTGCCAGGAACACCTGGCTCGTCAATTATATAACAAATCATTTTTTTTTTAATTAGTCGGCTATTTTGACCATGTTCCTTAAGAGATAGGAACGGTGTTCCTGAACATTCCTATTCTACTTTTTTATGCTGAATCCGAATCTGAAGTCAAAATTCGAATATTCGGAAAAAGCGCACACGCAGACAAACGCACAGACATACCTCATATAGGAACGGTGGATATAGGAACCATATAGATTTCATATAGGAACCATATAGATTTCATATAGGAACGGTGTTCCTGAAGATGTGTTCCGTCAAAACCTTTTTGCGAGGCCCCCACAGGCGCGATGCCTGATTCCGCTACTGGTCCTGCGTGGGAATCGAAACCACGAGTGTTACAGTAGCATTGGTAACCGCTACCGGGCTCGATGTCGTTGTCGTCGACTTGTTTTCACAAACTTTACCGTGTTCAAATGCATTCGTTTTCGGCATAAAATTGTAACGGTAACATTAAGAGTGGGCAGGCGACCGCGGCGCGTGGGACTCGCCGGTCCGCCCACGTGTGCTGCCTGCCGGTGCATTGCGTTCGCAGCGGGTCAAATCTTAATTATTTACATTGATCGCATTTAGATTCTGATTCTGACTTCAAAAAATTGAGGTCCTATGTCCAAGCACGTTTTTTTAGGGTTCCGTACCCAAAGGGTAAAACGGAACCCTATTACTGAGACTCCGCTGTCCGTCCGTCCGTCTGTCACCAGGCTGTATCTCATGAACCGTGATAGTTAGACAATTGAAATTTTCACAGATGATGTATTTCTGTTGCCGCTATAACAACAAATACTAAAAAATAGAATAAAATAAATATTTAAGAGGACTCCCATCCAACAAACGTGTTTTTTGCCGTGCGTGCGTGCGTGTTTCATGCGCTAGTCCGACTCGCACTTGGCCGATTTTTTTGCTATAAATGAGCAATCCACATGCACTAACACGAGTGTAATATCAATGGTCACGTACCGTGCCAGTCCAGAGAAGATTTCTAACGAAAACGCTAAAGTTGTGGAACGAGCTCCCAGCCGAGGTTTTCCCTAGGGGCTGCAGCATGGGGTTCTTCAAGAAAGGCGTGAAGAGGTTTTTACAGGGCCGGCAACGCAAGAGTGACGCCCCAGGTGTTGCAAATGGCCATAGGCTGCGTTAACTGCTTACCATCTGGCAGGCCGTACGCTTGTTTGCCACCTTAGTGGTATAAAAAAAATAAACGGAAGAGTTTGCTTGTTTAAATGGCTCTGGAACTACCCGTCTGATGTGAAAAAATATTTTTGCATTTGATATCCCACTTCTTGGGGACGGTTTGGGGAAGTTGAGCAAAAAGAAAGAAAGTGAGAAAAAGCGGTTCCCGTGGAATATCGGGATACGCAGAGACACTTGCAGGCTGCGGTTAGTGTTTGTTTGTATATTAATAAATATCGTATATATATATATAAAAATACCTAATATAATGGAGAGACGAGTGAGTGCAGGGAACAGCGTGAATGAAGTGTTGGGTAAACTTCTAGGCAGCCGAAATCTAAGCCAGAAGGCACAGCTCGCTGTACACAACGCGGTGCTAATCCCAACGTTTACTTATGGGAGTGAAAGCTGGGTATGGCAGAGAGAGCATGAAAGTAGAAAATGCGGTCGAGGTGTGAGTATTGCGCAAAATTTGTGGCATAACACTAGAGTTCGTAAAGATGACGTTAGAAAGAGAGTTTGTTTGAAAGAGTGTCGATGTTAAGATAAGAAAAGGCATGCTCCGTTGGTTCGGACCGTTCGTATGTAGGAGCCGAGGAAGACCATGGCTAACCTACCATGACCAAATTGGTCGTGTTTTATCAGAAGGTAATGTCAGGAGTCCTAGGAACCGGCGAGCGTGCATGAAAAGAGCTATGAATTTTAAACAAGCGAGTGTAGTGTGCAAGGACCGCGTCTTATGGCGCTCAGTTCTCTCTGCCTACCCCGCAAGGGACCTGGCGTGAAGATATGCATACATACATAAAAATATATCTCGGAAATGGCTCTAACGATTTGGATCATATTTCGTAAATAAGATTTCTGAATAAGGGTTGGTTTTTTCAATTAATCTATATCTTTATTGAAACAATTTATCTATATCTTCACGCCAAATCCATTGGGTAGGCAGAGAGAACCTAGCGCCATACGACTCGATCCTTATATTCGTAGCATTTCCTGTTCAAAATGTTTTATAATGCAATACGTTAGCTGTCTCGTGACTTTCCTCTTAAACCTCATCCATGTCTCCCTCATTAAGCCACAAAAACCGTACGTTGCTCAATCCCCAGCCAATAGACGCTTCAATTGTCGTTAATTCTCATTGTGCTTTCACGTATGACGCAACAGAACCATATACGAAAAATCGAACTTTCGTTTCGAAATCGATACGAAATAATTCTGTTTGTTACGTAATCGGACGCTTTGAATATTCGATACCGTTTGGGAATATTGAATAAGAAAAGGGTAATGGCACTCGTGCCCAGATGCTGTATTTTGAAGTTAGGGAGCCATATGAGAATTATATCTGAAGATACTTCGTGGAGAGGCGAAACACGTCTCTCAAAGACGACCGGAGCAACCAGGGCAGCAACGGTGGCGGGTGCATGCGGTTCATGTTTCAAATGGCGGGCATTCGCAGCGTAGGTAGAGACAACCGGAGCAGCCATGGCGGCAACGGGCACGGAGTACATTATTACATCCATGAAATAATATGAACAATTAAAACGGTTTCAAAACGCCAATTCCCTAGTGGATAATGAACCAGGTTTATTATCCACTAGGCAATATTAACCGACTCCCTGGTTCGAATCCTTATGTGGGCATGTATCACTAAATTCGTATTTGAGAATTTATACACGTGCAAATTTGTAATTACCACTTGCTCGATGAAGGCAAACATCGTCAGAAAACTCACAAAATATGACATTTCACTAGACTATATCATCCCATTGCCTCGCACAAAAAGGTTTAGTCAATCCTTTTTGTGCCGAACTGCTGACCGGTGGAATAAACTAGCTGGCGGTGTGTTTCCGGCTCCACACGTGATCGACATTGGGTCCTTCAAGAGGAATGTAAAGAGGCACCTTCAAGGCCCGCATAGTAGACACGACGTGATGACATGAAGTGCATGGTATTTTGTGGCTTCTATTCCTGGACACTAGTGTCCTGCGGCCCACCAAGTAAGGCCCTGGCTGTCATATGCCGTGTCCCCAATAAAAAAAAAGACGTGATCTAACCTAAGAAAGATCAGGTTTTTCCCCTGGTTTGTGGAGGCCTGACGGCAGTCGCTGCATATCAAAATCAGTATGTTTCCGGAATCCTTAGGCTTAGTTAGCGGAATCCGCTAATTCTAATAGATTAGGGAAAGAAATAACGATAGTAGAAGAGTATTTGCCGTATCGGTTGGTGTGTTGGTTATTTCTTATCATGAAGGAAATACCGTATGAAAACACGATGACATGGTCTTACTTAGTAAATCAAAATATCCTCCTATTGGTCAGTAGACTCGTATCGCTGAGATATTTAGGAGTTAAAACACTACGCTTGAGTGAGGATGGTCCTCATGCGCAGTAAATTAATTTGAAATAAGTATACATACATATATATGTATGTATACTTATTTCAGATCTTCACACCAGGTCCCTTGCCGGGTAGGCAGAGAAAATCGAGCGCCATAATACGCAGTCCTTACACATTTCACTCACTGGTCCAATATTCTAAGTTTTATTGGTTTGTGTTTATTATGGTTTAATCACTCGCCAGCCTAATGCGGAACGTAATAAACAATGCTTCTTCCCGCGCTTTTGACGAGTGACATTGTTGTTATACTTGAAATTTTTACAATTCAGTATAAAATTAGTTTATGTAACAATTTCGATAGTATATTGTAACATAAGTGCTAGTGAAATTATACAGTAGTGAAAAAACTCAAATAAAACACGTTTATGGACTTTTTGGAAGACGTGAATAAGTTCATCAAGAAAACCTTGTAAAAATCACTATCGTTTTATGGGTATTTAAACTGGGTTGATTTGGTCTGGGTGGGTACTAAGGTGGCAAGGGTTTGCCAAATATTTTTTCAGCACAGTTCTTGAAGCTGGAACATAGAATTAAGATTTTCAAATGGTTCTAAACTGAAGACTTGGCTGTATGGGCTAGATCTCTTTGCCTTTCCCCTCGGGGATAAAAAGAACCAAAAGAAAAGTAATAAACAATTTTAATGTCAGTCAATCTATCGATATCGATACAGGTATCGTGCGAGGTTGTTTCGGTAACCGCCGACTTGCCCCGCACGTTCACCGAGCGGCCATATTTAAATTGACACTTTTTCTCGTATCGCGAGGTTATGATATATCATTATACAGCCGATCCATATTCGTAAGCGCTTTCATGAGAGGTCTTGGTTTTACTTTCACCCAAGTTCAATGACAATGTAATGCAAGGTGCGCACGTAATGGCCGCCGTATATAGAGTGCATCTTGATTTAATTTTTATTATACGTGTTATTTTATTCTGTTGATTGGTACTTAATTTGTACTAGAATGTGCACAGTGCAACTTTCACTTCTTCTTTTTCCCAGCGTTATCCCGTTTCCTAATTCCCCAATGAATGGGGCACCGAACCGAAGGCTTTTTTATAGTCAATTGTTCGGCTTGTAGACCGTATTCGCAATGATGATGTAAGAAACAGAGTTGGTCTGAAAGAGAGCGTCGGTGTTAAAATAAGAAGAGGCATGCTCCGTTGGTTTGGACATGTAGAAATAATGCAGGATGAAAGAATGACGAAGCAGATATACAATGCAAAAGTGAAAGGATGTAGGAGCCGAGGATGGCCAAGACTTACCTACCATGACCAAATTGGTCATGTTCTATCAGAAGGTGATGTCAGGAGCCCTAGAAAACGGCGAGCGTGCATGAGAAGAGCATTGAATGTTAAAGAAGCGAGTGAGATATGTAAAGATCGAGTCACGTGGCGCTGGGTTCTGACTGCCTACCCCTCAAGGGATTTGGCGTGAAGTTATAGATAGATAGATTTTATAGTCAATCCAGGCTGCGGAAAGATTTTTTGCGATCTCGACGGACCTGTTGGCTTACAGCCATGTTGATGAGGAGGAGCTCCTTGGTACCACGGGACCCAACTCTACATCCATTCTGAGCAGCATGAGCATATTATTCGTTTCTAGATGTTCGTTTAATTTTGATCTCAGAATGGATTAATATTTATATGCAATTTGATCTAACCTGCTTTGTGTGCTTCCGCCAACAAAGATTAATATTTACTTTATTACTGTTTATTTGCAATAATATTAATATATTTTTGTTTATTTGCAATTAAACAGAAATATATTTTAAGTACAATAAAATCAATTTATAAGGACAATAATACAATTATTGTCATTTTTGGAGTCGGTGCCAGCAAGTTTTTAAGAATTTTTGGGAATATTCCTTAAATTTTCAAAATATACGGTGTTACCGTATATTTTGCAAGGAACAAATTTGCAAAATATACGGTAACAGCTTACCATCAGGTAGACCGTATGCTTTTTCCACCTCAGTTGTAAAAAAAATTGTAATCGTAAACACCACAGATTTTTTTCCAGTTATTTTGATTTAAAAACCAAACTACTAATCCGATTTTGATAAAATTTCTATGGGACCAACCTGAATTCAATTAAAAACAAATGCAGTATTGAATCTGTGTACCCTTCCCAAGTATTTGAATTCATGAATTAAGATTAAGATTTTGAAATGGTTCTGTGCGGAAGATTTGGCTGTATGGGCTAGATCCCTTTGCCTTTCCCCTCGGGGATAAAAAGAGCCAAAAAAAAATATTGAATTTCGTTTCAAGAGAAACCTTTGAGCAAGTAGGTATTATTGTCAAAAACTTTTCACGAATCTGTTGCGCGCAGATCGGGAGGTGGTTTGAACTGCGTCACTAATGGCCGTTAATTGAATGTCACTCCGGGATCTTCGGGTTAAGGCGGGGTTCTAAATTAACGGAGCGTTTGCTTCTGACAAGCGGGAATATTAATGTTGATGACTGTACCTAAAGGTGCGTGTACACGGGGGAAGCTGGAATATGTAAGGTAGTTTCTGGATTTCGCTGCGACGCCGATTTTTGTTTTTGAAGTAAAAACCTGAAAACTTCTTTACCATCGTTCTGATTTAAAAACGACAGTAAACAGGGACAGCCAACATTCATCTATAGGATTTAACGTGAGAGAATGAGATAGAAGGCATTATACAGTGTTTATTGCAGGGTGCGGGTGTTATGTTAGTACCTACGCGTGTGTGCGCGCCTATGTATTACGAAGATGGGATAAGGCGTCATGCCAACCGTGGTGTATTGTACACGTGTATTGTTTACATAGATATGTCATTATTTTAATAAAAACATTATTCAGGTATGCCGAAAATGGATGTAGAATATTGTCTTGATTATTAAGTTCACATTTTTGAAGGTTTCATTTTCGTCGCGTGTGAACTGCATACATATTTTTGTTTTTTTTTATGCAATGTCGAGAGAATGGAATACATTAAGTATAGCTCGAGGGATGCCACCTCTGCTGCTAACATAACTACTCCTCAGGAGCTGGTAAACTCACTCAATCGAAGGAACACGACAACCCTCGGCAACTCGATAACGTTACTCGGCTGTGGCTTCCTGTGAGATGGAGGTACTCCCCCAGACGTGTTGCGTTGATGAGCCTTATTACTATTAAAACAATACAAGTAGACTTGTTCATGGGAATTGAATCCACGAACCTTGGTATAACGTAGCGTCACTAATCACACCGCCACCGAGCTCGTGGTTTTTACGTTACACCGAAATATCCCTGTTTGTATAGAATACATGCTACTGCATTATGAAGAAGATAACCTATTTTTTTTTTATTAGGTATTTATTTATTCCTCAGATATTTAAAAGTCCATCAATTTATTAGTAGACTAGCATCCGCCCGCAACTTCGTTTGCGTAGAATTCGAATCATATATCATTTTTATATTATATTTTTATATATTTCATATATTTTCATATACCCGTTTTCCCGTAGGAATAAAGCATTTTTCCGCGGTAAAAAGTAACCTATGTGCATCAGGGATAATGTCGGCTTCTAATGGTAAAACAATTTTTCAAATCGGTCCAGCAGTTTCGGAGCCTATTCAATACAAACAAACAATCAAATCTTTCCTCTTTATAATATTAGTACAGAAAATCCTTAGGTCTATGTTAGCACTATTATCTAGTTATCATTATTATTATGAATTTCTCTATACCTATACAATAAATATAAAAATGTATCTCTATCCAGTGCGTCAGAAACGGGCCGTCCATTCTTTCAGCGGTACCATTCAGGAGGCTGCTGCCGCTAGCCCGCGTCCGCCTGGTCATCGAAGCCGCTCTCTTGCGCAAGGTGGCATAAAACAATCCATGCGCTCTTTAGCGAACATCTCCGACGCGCTGCAGAATCGAGGCAACCACAGCAACACCCTGAATGCGTCGTTATACTGAACGCGAAGCTTATCGAGCCGATGACCACGATATTACGTACTAACTCAATTCACCGCTACGGATCGAGGGGCAAAGATCACACTGCTCTTATTGGCTAGTTCGCGGATCAACCTCGTGATCACATATTGCCTTATTGGGTAAAATATTCCCCCATTGGTCAGTAGGTTCGAATCATTGTGATATTTAAGAGTTAAAATACAACGACCATTGTGAGCGTATCGTGTTTATTCTTTCGACAATCTCGATTCTTTAGCCTCGTATCTTGACTTATCATGTTTGTTTGTATGGGTCGACTTGGTATGTGTGTTATGTACATACCTAATTACATACATTTAATGATGTCTCTAAAAAGATATGCGGTTCTGAGTTGTGTAAGTACATAGCATTTTTTATCTAATGAGGCCGTGCCGTGAGGTTGAGAATTAATCGAACGAAGCATCGTCATTTTTAGGGTTCCGTACCTCAAAAGGAAAAACAGAACGCTTATAGGATCACTTTATTGTTTGTCTGTCTGTCTGTTATGATCCTTTTTCTAAGGGACGGGTGATCAAGCTGCAATTATAGCGGACCCCGCCAATCCTAATGGATTAGGAAACGAGATTTCGTGAAGAAGAAGATTTGGGTCTAAACCGTAAAATAGATACAACACAAAAACAATATTTGGTGAAAATAATTGTTGTTATTGGTTTCAAAATAAATAAAGGTAGGCATATATATATATATATATATATATATATAATATATAGATATTTCGATGGTTCGGACACGTAGAAAGCAAGCTTAAGTGAAAAAATATCATTCTAGGAAAAAAGACGTCAAATGTGAGTCCGACTCGCGCATCGAGGGTTCCGTAAAAATACTTTCGCAAATTATTTACTTGTGTAGTAACTATAAATTTACGGTTTTCGGATTTTGTCGTATACTTGTGCTACATGACATTGTTTCTTGCCAAATTTCTTGATTCTAGGTCAACGGGAAGTACCCTATAGGTTTTGATTCCTTTGCGAGTGTCAAAATATGCGAATAAACGAGGCATAAACAGCCGTTGCGTTGACTCACAAATATGATTTTTTCACAGCTCGAAGGAATTGATGACTTGATTATATGATAATAAATTCAGCTTGATAGCTCCACCCGTCCCTGAGAAAAAGGGTCTTAACAGACAAACGGACAACAAAGTGGTTCCATTTTTCCTTTTGAGGTACGGAACCCTAAAAACATAGAAATGTGGAGCGAAGCCAGGTTGTCCAGGCACTTTTTTTATGTATGAGTACATATTACAATACATACAAATAAATATAGACCAATTCGTCAACCACTAACACGTCACAGTCAGAATTACAGCTCATATCTAGATGTGATCCAAAATTGGATATAAAGTAAACCATTTAACAATTAATGCAAAATTGGAAGGATGTAGCTAACGGACGGCCTGATGCAAAGCGGTTACCGTAGCCTATGCAACAAAAAAAAATGGCGCTAGCGCGCTCCCACCCCTGCCATTAACACAGCAACTCCTCATCTTCCGGTGACCTCGCGCACTCGCAGGAATATAACAACCCTCCAGGGAGTTACATGGCTGCCGTCTTCTGTGAGGTGGAGGTGTTCGTCAGTCAGGGTAATGTCGTGCCCTACCTCTCTATCGCCAGAGCCTCGTCTGTTGATAAGCAGGTGCGGATGGCTTTAGCTCTGACGGTGACCACTTACACCCCAAAACTTACCTACCATGACCAAATTGATAGTATTCTATCAGGTGATGTCAGGAGCCTTAGAAATAGGCGAGCGTGCATGAGAAGAGCAATGAATGTTAAAGAAGCGAGTGAGATATGTAAGGATCGAGTTATATGGCGCTCGGTCCTTTCTGTATACCCCACGAAGGATTTGGCGTGAAGTTCTACATACTCGTACATACAATTAACAAATATTGTTAAAAGACTTGCAAAAATAGCTTTTTTTTTGCGCTGAGCAATTTAACGGCCGCGGCATACTCAAAGTGTTGCCGATCGTAAAAAAAAACACGAACCGTGTAAGGTCCATTGTGGTTCGCGGCGGTCCAAGTTACGGCCACGACTGTCAATTCATTGTCGGTGTATTGCTGTTTTTTATCGCCAAGGATATGCCGCTATGAATATTTATTCGAATACTACGTACGATATTGTATGAGTATAAATCTTTATTTTGTAAAAGGCTTACGTTTAAACATGTTCTAGGCCTAATTTGACTCCTTACTTGAAACTTTTTATATTTTTGTACTACTACGGGAGGCATCCAAGCATACGGCCTACCTGATGGCAAGCGGTTAGTGTAGTCTATGAACGCTTGTAATACATTAAGTATCACTCGCGCGATGCCACCTCTGCTGCTAGCACAGGAACTTATTTTAGAGGATTACTGGTGATCTCACTCACACGCAGCAACACAACAACCTTCCAAGGAGTTGATATTTGGTTGCGGTTTTCTGTGAGGTTTTTTTATACAACGTTGGGAGGCAAACAAGCATAGCTAATGTAAAGCAGTTACCGTAGCCTATAAACGCTTGCAATACATTAAGTATTACACGCGCTATGCCACCTCTGCTGCTAACACAGCAACTCCATAGGAGTTTACTGGCGACCTACTCACACGCAGGAACACAACAATTCTCTAAGGAGTTGTTATTTGGCTGAGGTTTTCTGTGAGGTGAAGGTAGGTACTTCCCCAGAGTCGCTGCTTTGATACGCCTTAACTCTCTTAAAAATACCCAGACCAAGACGTCAAAATTCTGACACAAGCCGCGAAGCATGGCAGTTGCGAGTCATTAGTGGCATTGGCCTGGTCGCTCTGATCGTCTCTGTGGCATTGTTTCATGATATTATTGAAGTCAGATTGCTTGTGGAATTTATATTTTAGTTACAGTTTACTTTGGGGCTAGATGGCGCTGTGTAATTTGTCCGACAATATTTATATTTATATTTTATATTCCATAGACTTACTGGATTTTATAAGTCTTTGTTAAGTTCTTGTCTTTGTCCAAGACGACACCATATTTTATTTTATTTATAAACGAGTATGGTGATTTTAATCATTGTTTATTTACATAGAAGGTGTTGTATAATTAATTACATAGTTGCATAATATGATGGGACAATTGTATCGTTGGCATATTGATTTACGCGATGCATCAGGGGGCACGGCAGTGCCCCCGCCAAGTCGAGCGCGAAGCAAACACTGCCGTACCATCCTTTACTGGAACCATTTCGCCGCATTTTCAGGCCCCTATTTGAGAACCTCTGGATAAGACCAGAACGCAGAAATTTTCGTCATCCAGTAAGCTATAATCACATACTTAAAATCCAAAATTTCAAGTCTGTAGGTCATTTAGTTCCGAAGTTAAGCGAAAGCAAAGTTTCGCATTTATGACACTCACTCATGATCATCAAAATAGAACTAGTACTTCCCATAAACTCAGAGAGCTGAAATTTGGTACAGAGTTAGGGTTTAATGGCCACATAAAGGGAAAACTATAAAAACTAGGATAATCGAAGATCTGGAGTACCTGGTGACCCTGATTAGAAAACACAAGAGCCCAACCAAACTATTAGAGATAGCGACATACCGCCTTTACAAAAAATGTTCAACTTGGTGGGCCGCTTCATTTGATGTCAAAAATCGAAGCTCTGAAGTATCTGATGAAGAACCCTCAGCTGGTCTCAGCTGTATTAGAGATATGGTAATGCCCCCTTCTACTATGAGAAAACAACTGTGTCAAATCAGAAAATCTAATAAAATAAATCAATATATCCACGTTTCTACAAAAAGAAGTGAAATCCCACCAAAAACATTCTGTAAAAAACTAGCCAAGTCTCGACGGAGCTGCTTGTTTATCTCTAAAAAGTAATGAAATCTAGACAAAGTCGTGCCACGTCTAAGGTTCCTTACTGCGATTTCTTTATTATTATAGTTAATGTTGTGTGACTTGGCCGTTGAAGAGTACACAAGGGTACAAAACCAGGTGCTCCATGACACCATTGCACCAATCTGTCGCCAGAACCGCTACCCATTGACGATGGAAAATTGCCACTTGGAAAACGTTGATTCAATAACCAGTCAATTGTAGGCTTGATAAAGCTGCGGATTTCAATAATACTTACGTATAGGCGAGGCTGAAACAAACAGTATAAAAAAATATTTCCAGTACAGACGGACTTCTAATCATTGATAGAAGTCCGTCTGTACGTCTATTTTATGTTGGATCGGTGGTCGATTTGACGCTCCAAAAAGAAGAGAGCAGAAGTCAGCATTGTCAATGCTGAATGCATGTGTTGCACAATCAACAACATCCTAAAATGAGACACTAGCGTCCAATTACCAATACCAGTATGGGCTATTATCTCGCTTAATAAACATAGGTGGTTACAACAGATATAACATTACGTGTAAACAAAATTGACTTGTACCCACTAACGTATAAAGAATTTTCAACGGCCAAGTCACACAACATTAACTATAATAATAAAGAAATCGCAGTAAGGAACCTTAGACGTGGCACGACTTTGTCTAGATTTCATTACTTTTTAGAGATAAACAAGCAGCTCCGTCGAGACTTGGCTAGTTTTTTACAGAATGTTTTTGGTGGGATACATATGGATTTATTTGAATCAGAGGTAGCTACTACAGCCTCGGACTTCGGGCATCTTCCTCGTCAGCGAAAGAAAACATCATGAAGAAATCCGCTCTTCTAAAGATAATAAGAAAGACGTGTGACGAAGAAAGATTTGGTTTTTCCTCTGGATTGTGAAGGATACCGATTCATGTCAAAATCGGTATCTTCGTCAAATCCAGCTTAAGTACCGTGGACCGCGCCAATCCTAATCTATTAGAAAAGAGATACCGTCAGGAAGACAAAGGTGGCGGGCTGTAACGTGTTCCCAGAGGGAGACTTTGTACAAAAGTACTCTGTCTCACCTCTTTCTACCGCCAAGCAGCTATATTTATATAGCCTTGTTCCAGTTTGAAGGGTGAGATATGGCAGAGAAATTACTTGGTACTGGGACGAAACATCCTTAGGTCACAAGATTGGCAGCGCGCGAGTAACGTCCCCGTGATGTTGTGAGCTTCAATAGGCTGCAGCGACCGCTTACGATCTAATGCGGGCCGCGTGCTTGTTTGCCTATCTAGTTGTATAAAAAAATACGTTACTTTGATACCAACGTTCCTGGGTTTGATTCCTACACAGGGCAAACATTTGTATGCAAGAACATGTTTGTCTTGGTCTGGGTGTTTTAAGACAAGGGGGGAATAAGTTGTGGACAAAAATAATTTGGGGTCCTTTTGTTTACATATTTTTTCCCGACGAATGCATTTTGTTTTACCTCGATCGATTGTTATTCAAAAATTATATTTAAAAAATACCGTATTGACTGCACTATAATGTATTCATCGTGAATACCTATCATTTTGATAGATGCATTTCACTAAACCATACCTTACGTACTTAAAGTGGCGAGTAATGTATGTATGTTTTTTTTTAATTGGGGACATAGCAAGTGACAGCCAGGGCCTACTTGGTGGGCCGCAGACAACTGGTGTCCAGGAATAGAAGCCACGAAATACCATGCACTTCATGTCTTCACGTCGCGTCTACTATGCCGGCCTTGAAGGTGCCTCTTTACATTCCTCTTGAAGGACCCAATGTCGAACACGTGTGGAGCCGGAAACACATCGCCGGGTAGTTTATTCCACCGGTCAGCAGTTCGGCACAAAAATAATTTACTAAACCTTTTTGTGCGAGGTAATACATAGAAGTCTTTGGAGGTAATGGAATGATATTCTCGACTGTGCGAGAATGTGCACGCGAAGATGGACGGTAGTTCCGGTACTTGAATATATATGAAATATGTATGTATATCTTCACGCCAGGTCGCTTGCGGGGTAGGCAGAGAGAACCGAGTGCCATAAGACGCGGTCCTTACACACTTCACTCTAACATTCATAGCTCTTTTCATGCACGCTCGTAAAACACGATCAGTTTGGTCATTGTAGGTTAGTCTTGGTCTTCCTCGGCTCCTACATCCCTCCACTTTTATATTGTATACAATACAAAATAAATAAATAAATGAATATTGTCGGACAAATTACACAGCGCCATCTAGCCCCGAAGTAAGCGAAGCTTGTGTTATGGGTACTAGACAACCGATAAACATACGTAAATACATTTTTTTTTTGTGAATACATACTTAGAGAAATTTGTTTATGCTCTGAAACAACTTAAATATGCGGCAGGAGAAAAAACATCTATTATAGCATAATCACGGATATGTCACTTCTGTTCTCAGGTATGGTTTGATTCTATGGGGAAACTCCACACATATCAACAGAGTATTTCTGACGCAAAAGAAATGCGTTAGGGTTATAGCTTGTGCCAGTCCATTGCAATCGTGTAGGCCTTTGTTTAAAAAATATAAATTAAGGTTTATACATACTCGAATGTGGCCATTTTGTTAAAACGCATTCAGATTTTTTCACTCTAAAGCCTGTTAATCCAAAACTAAGACCAAGAGATCCAACGCGATTGTTACTACCGATGTGTAAAAATACAATATTTGACAAAAATTGTTACAGCATGATGATTAAAATATACAATAAATTACCCCTAGATATTAAAATGCTCGATAGTAAGCGCTTTAAATCAATGTTGACAAAATGGTTATTAGAAAAATGTTTTTATGAAATAAAAGACTTTTTGTAATAAAACTAAGGATTCTATAGACATCTCATTAAGTTCATATTATATTTTATTGCATTTATTGTTCTATTAATTGTGTATAACGTAAAATGCGACGAATTAATTATCGATATGCTGTTAATTGTTTTAATTTATTTATTTTTTTAATTTATGTAATCATCTACAGACTAAGCTTTTGCATGCCATTTGTAATATTGGCGGAACATGCTGAACTACTCCATATAAAATTTTCTATCGATGTACCATGTATCCTAGCAAATAAACAGTATTTCATTTCATTTGAAATTTCATTTCATTTATTATACATAGAAAATACCTAGAACAAGACAAACAGACATGTTCATGCGCACAAATGTTTGTTTTGTGTAGGAATCGATCCCACGAGCGTTTGGTGTCAAAGTAGCGTAACAGCGCGTTTCACCACTGTGCACCGAGCTACTCGTATATCGTCTATAATATATAATTGCGGCGAGTAATCAGGCAAACATTATAGAATACCTCGCTCGCTCGCGTGCAACACTCGCATTGTAAAACAAACAGAAGGACTTAGTCATGCCATGGTTTTATTTCGCATGCATAGCTCGTCGTATGCAAATGCTGCATAACCATGCGACGTGGTGGGAATTCACGAAGTCTTCCCTCGGGACGGGCGACTGATTTCTCTGTTGAAAGCGAATTAATGAAAGTAAGATGTCAATTCGTGTTGTAGATTTATAAATTTTAGTCAAGACTTGAGATATTTCACGAGTTCGGTGGCGCAGTGGCGTAGCGCGCTGTTACGTTACTTTGATACCGACGCTCGTGGGTTCGATTACGCAAGACAAACATTTGTGTTTTTTTTTTATATACAACGTCGGGATGCATACAAGGATACGGTCCACCTGGATGTAAAGCAGTTACCGTAGCCTATTAACGCTTGTAACATATATCACTCGCGCGATGCCTCCTCTGCTGCTTACACGGCAACTCCTTAGGAGCTTACTGGTGACCTCACTCACACGCAGGAACACAACAACCCTCTAGGGAGTTGTTATTTGGCTGCGGTTTTCTGTGAGGTGGAGGTACTTCCCTAGGCGGGCTACTTTGATGCGCCCTACCTCTCTTAAAACACCCAGACCAAGACAAACAGACATGTTAATGCACACAAATGTTTGTCTTGTCACAAATGTGAGGTAGGGTGCACCAAAGCAGCTCGACTGGGGAAGTAACTCCACGTTTTGTGAGGTGTAGGTGTGTTGAGGTCTGCGTGTGAGTGAGGTCACCAGTAAGCTCCCAAGGAGTTGTTGTGTTAGCAGCAGAGGTGGCATCACGCGAGTGGTATTTAATGTAAATACCAGCGTTCATAGCCTACGGTAAGCACTTTACATCAGGCGGACCGTATGCTTGTATGCCTCCCGACGTATCATAATTAAAAAAAAAGTAGTACGCCTCAAAGCATCCGAAGAAGTACCTCCACCTCCCAGAAATTGCAGCCAAATAACAACTCCTTGGAGTGTTTGTGTGTTTTCCTGCAAATGGGTGCGGTCACCAGTAACTTCCTAAGGAGTAGCTGTGTTAGCAGCAGAGATACAATCGCGCAATTGATACTTAATGTGTTGCAACCATTCATTCATAAGCTTCAGTAACCGCTGTACACCCGATGAAGTACTATAATACTCAACACAAAATTGACACCCCTGATGTTGCAAATGTCCATAGGCTACGGTAACTGCTCACCAACAGGAGGGCCGTACGCTTGTTTACCACCTTAGTGGTATATAAAAAAAAATGTTGGCCGTATGTCTCCCGATGTTGTATGTAAAAAAACAATAAAGCGAAACCAACTAATATGAAGTCTGCGTCTATTAACATCAGTCCTTCTATCTAAGCATAAGGATTTGGCGAAGATACTGTGTTTTGCATTGAACGACTGCCGCCAGACCCACAGGAAAAACCAGACCTATCTTAGTTAAGCCTTACCTAAGAGTAGGATAGGATGACTTCGTGAATACTTGATTACCACATGGTAGTATGTCTTCGTATTAATTTTGGAACGTCCACAATAAACCTTCACTTATTCTCAACTTCTTCTTCTTCTTAACGCTATACCGTTAATCCATCGTCTAATCCACTAGGATTGGCGGGGTCCGCTAGCTAACCCTAAGGATTTGGCAAAAATACTGATTTTACATGGAGCGATTCTTAGGTAAGGGCACACGTAAATGTAAATAAATCCGAAAACACGGATTTAGTGGTACATGCCAGGATTCGAACCGGTGACCTTTTGCTCAACAGGCCGGGCCTTTATCCACTGGATCCACTGGGCTATTACTGCTCAAAAGCATCTATTAACATCGTCGTGCACGTAAAGAGACTTCAATGAAGGTAGTGTCATGTTTCGTTTAAAAGATTTTACCATTTACAGAGTATAACTCGTCTTATAAATAAGGCAATAACCACTTCGAGTTAAATGCGTAAGACATTAAACTAGTTGCAAAGTTCATACGCTCTGATGAGTTCGATAGCATTTATACCTGACTGTATGATAGCAACGTCCGAGTTATGTTTTTCGTCTATCTTTAAGTCTGGGGAAGTACTTCCATCTTAAAGAAAACCGCAGACAAATGTCTACTCCCTAGAGGGATGTTGTGTGTGAGCTAGGTCACCAGTAAGCTCCTAAGGAGGAAGCATCGCGCGAGTGATACTTAGTGTTCGTAAAACTATTCAACCTACAAATAGTTAGAAATTTTGGACTATTTTTCTATTTTAATACTTTACCTAGTTGTTTGCTCTTTGGCTAGTTATCTGTTAACTATAAAATGTTAATCCGTATGTTTGGTATACAAGTATTGTCATTATGTATCTAAGGGCTGTGGATTTTGTATTAAAATAAAATTAATAAATATTCTACGGTAACCGCATTACATCGGGTGGGCCGTATGCCTTCCAACGTTGCATAACAAAAAGGAATCGGGATAATGATAATTTTCTATTTAGAAAAGTGGACGCTGGGTATGACAGAGAGAGCATGAAAGTAAAATGAATGCGATCAAAATGCGAGAATTACGTAAAATTTGTAGCGTAACGCTTGCCGACCGCGTTCGTACCGATGACGTAAGAAAGACAGTTGGTCTGAAAGAGAGTTTCACTGTTAAGATAAGAAAAGGCATGCGCCGTTGGTTTGGACATACAAAAAGAATACAGGATGAAAGAATGATGAAACAGATATACCATGCCAAAGTGGAAGGATATAGGAGACTAGGAAGACCAAGACTAACCTACCATGACCATATACATGATCGCAGGAACATAACAAGCCGCCAGGGAGTTATTTTGGCGGTTTTCTGTCTGCTAGATGAGATACTTCGACGCATACTTCTCTTAAAAACACCTAGACCAATACAAACAGACATGTTGGTGTACACAAATATTTGTTGGTGTCAAAGTATCGTTATTAACCACTGCGCCACTGAGCTCGTCAATTATCTTACGACGATTATCTTGACGAGCTCGGTGGCGCAGTGGTGAAACGCGTTGTTACGCTACTTTGACACCAACGCTCGTGGGTTCGATTCCCACACAACACAAACATTTGTGTGCATGAACATGTCTGTTTGTCTTGGTCTGGGTATTTTCTATGTATAATAAGCATGTATTTACAAAAAAAAAATGTATTTACGTATGTTTATCAGTTGTCTAGTACCCATAACACAAGCTTCGCTTACTTTGGGGTTAGATGGCGCTGTGTAATTTGTCCGACAATATTTATTTATTTATTTTATCTTAGTCCTTTCAGCACTTCCTAAACATCGGTGGGAAAACGTAAAAAAATACTGAAGGAACACATAAAGTCATTTTTACTGTTGGTTGAAAAATCAAATAATGATTTATAAGCGATTGTAATAGCTCCTTTTTTCAATCACTTGTTTAAGAGGGGTTTTTATCTGAATTAAATATGCCAGCCCCCATCATACCCTATGCTAAACAGAGATGTGGTGAACAGTTCATAGAACATTCTTGAAGCCATTGACGTACGTTTAGCCAGTACGGATTAAGCTTATCCCAAATCGAAACCTAAATCAAATTATATTTGAGTTTTTCTCATCAGTGAGTCTCTCTTCTGCTTGTATTTGATTATCAACAAATTTTGGACGTTCTCTACGGCGCCTAACTCCTCATTAGAAGTCCATGAGAAATCCAAACTTTCTTGATGAATCATGTACTAATCCAAGGTTCGAGGCCAATTTTATAATATATGCTCCCACTCTCACTTGTTTAAAAACTTTACACATTTAGAGCTTGTAATCATTTTGAGATGAATTAAAAAATTAATCGAATGATTTCTGAAATATCTCAAATAATAAAAGTTTATAGTTTATTATCATGCAGAGGAAACTAATTTAGACCAATGTAAACTGAACAAAATGATATTGAAAGCGAAAAATAACTAAAAATGGCTCTCCTGAAAAATTGCAAAAGTTGCAGTTGTACAACTGCAACTTGTTCTACCGAAGGATATATATAGTGCAACTCCTTAGTTCCTGCTCCTTCAAGCTAGCATCTGGTACTACGACCAGATGGTGCTTGTTTGTTTTTCTGTGAACATGTGTAATAAATACATTAATTCACCGACAAGCCATAAACAAACTATGCGGAGCGTACAATCAGGAAATAAAAACGTTGAATCAGCCTACATTGCTGCCACATTTCTGTATAGGCATTTGTTTATATTTATACCGTATTATTGAGGAGCTGAATGGCGTCGATGTATGTGTCAGTTTAATCGAAAACGCAAGTTGAACAGCCTTAATCGCTGCTTGGCTATGGCATGTTAAGCCAGTTTCCGCTGTTTGATACTAATGATAGTCGCCTAAGAGGGGTAGAGAACACAAAAGCAGCAGCATAGGGGAAGTCCTTCCTCCTCACAGCGATTTCCTGCCAGCTGTCACAGAGTGACATACCAGCTCCTGAGGAGTTGCTGTCTTAGAAGCAAGATTGGTAAGGCGCAATTGATACTTTCTGTATTGCAAGCGATGTTGTGTAAAAATGTACGATAACATAAACAAGCGGATATTTTTTTTTTTATTTTCGCCCAAGAAATTGAAGACCCACAAAGGAAGGACCAACCCACACCCGGGTGTGCATTGGTCATTCCTCCGTGAGGGGCACCCTCCGGAAAAAGGGAGGGAGGAGGTGAAATCTTTTAAAGATACCATTTCGTGCGAACGAACTGATTATGTCGGATTTCCACCGACTAAAACACCCCCTGGGACTGCCTTTAGCCGGGAAGGCTACAAAGACTTCATCTGAAGCGATCACCCCAGGGGAACGGGGTGACGCAAGCGTCACTCTAATAAGAGCATACGCTTAGAGAAGGGTCGACTTCCTCCTGAGGACGCCGACCCTGGACCCTAGAAGCGCCTAAACCGAGCGACCAGAAGGGTGCTCACATGGTGGAGGACTGTTCAAGGAGGTTTTCAATGTTTAAGGAGGCTTCGGCCGCTGCATAGCGGTCTAAAGCTCTCGAAATTTTATTAGGTTGGTCTAAGAGGACACTACGTGGCCTGCGGTTTTGATAGCGGGATAAAGGAGGCTGGGGCGGGTTGTAGGATGCTGGATGAGTGGGTTGGGATGGGTCTCAGCGGTTTCGAAGAAGCGCTTTAACAGGTGTTGGAAGTGTTGTTGGATAGATGGGAGTTGAAGGTCACGGTGGAGTTCAGCATTACGCTGAGCCCACTGAGCATTGGTGGATCGACGACAAAAGATATTTTGGACTGTCTGCAGCCTATTGATGGCTGCAGGACTGGCATGAGCGAACACCGGAGACGCGTACGACATCACCGGCCTCATACAAACCTTGTACAGGGTTCGCTTATTTCTGAGGGACATTTTACTGTGCCTTCCCAGCATAGGGCTGAGTCGGTTCAGATAAAATCTGGCGGTACTAACTACCTTTCTAATATGGGGGACAAAGGAGAGTCTGGAGTCTAGAGTGACTCCTAGATACTTCGCTGTGCGTTTCCAGGGGACTGACGCCCCTAGCATACGCAGGCGGGGAGTATTATGTGGGAGTTTGCGTCTCGCACAGAACTGAACTGCGGAGCTTTTCTCCGGGTTCACCTCTATGCGCCATTTTCTGAACCATCTTCCTAACTCAGTAACTGAGGTTTGAAGCTTGGTTAACGCAGCTAACACTTTTCTCTGCTCTTTGAATAGATGGCTGTATCGTCGGCGAAGAGCGAGAGCTCAACGCCTTTGGGAGGGGTGGGAATATCGTTGGTGTACGATATATACAGCAGGGGTGCCAAGACAGAGCCCCCAGCCTTGAGTGGGCGTGGGGTTGAGAGCACTCCTTCGTGTCTAAAACGAAAGGAGCGATGTTTGAGGTAGGAGGCCACTAAGCGGACAAGTAGGTCTGGGATACGAAGCTTGTAAAGCTTGTATATAAGTCCTCCATGCCAGACTTTAACGAAAGCCTACAAGCGGATAGATATTAAATTCCTATAAGTCGACATAGTTACGTAACGGTTAGTTAGTTGGTTCGGACATGTAGAAAGAGAGCAAGGGGAAATAATTATGAAACAGATATACAATGCGCAAGTAGAAGGATGTAGGAGCCGAGGAAGAACAATACTCACCTCCATACGCACTAGCACTCGCAAATAGATCAGGTGTTCCCAAAAGGCGGTGTCAGGAGACCTAAGAACCGACGAGCGTGTCTGAAAGGAGCTATGGATATACTATGGACAATAAAAGTATCTTTAAAAAATTAAAGATGTGCCTTTCGGTTCATAAGGTCTGAAGTATTGAAATGACCATATTATCAAAATGTCTATTCACTTAAAATACTCATTTTAAAAAGTCAGTGTATTAAAATTACCATAGTAATAATATGTAGTGCATATAATAGTAAAAAAACCTCTATACAAATAAAGTTGTGCCTGTTTGTAATGTCAAAATAACAGCGTTTTACTAAAAGCATATGAATGTATACACAAAATTTTTGTTTGTCTGTCCGTATGGTCGGTTAATCTCCGAAAAGTCTACACCGATTTTGACGGGACTTTCACTGGCAGATAGCTGATGTTATTAGAAGTAACTTACTGTAGAAAAATAGTTACGTTTCACGCTGACGAAGTCACAAAGAAACCGCTAATAAAAAAATAAATGTAATTAAACAGTAAAAATAAACATAAGTTACCATAGTATAAATTATTACTTTAGACCTAATCCTTTTGGTTCATAAGGTCTAAAGTATTAAAATGTCATGGACATTTCAATATTTTAGACCTTATGAACAAAAAGAAACAAAAACATATAGTCATTTAAGTAACACCAAGAAGCAGTCATCTAAGTAATACCGTTGCCACAAATTACGACACGGAACCCGACAAATATTTATTTCATAAAATGTTCCAGAATGCCAGTAACGTTGTGTGATAAGCAAGATGCTAATAGATTTATGTAATTTGTCCACAGGTAATGAGATGCGCCGTGTAACCAGAGATAACACGCGGGAATGAGGTTGGATGCGACGTAAAACTGAATATTTTCGTTACCGAAAAGATCTTTTGTCTGTGATAAGGGAAAATACAAATTTATGAGAGAAGTGTTGGCAGCTATTAGAAAACTATTAATTAATATTTGTAATAGATATAGAAGGAATACTATACTTTAAAGGCAGGTTGGAATCTAAATAGTCGTGTATGCTGGTGTTTTAGAAAGGCTTTCTCATAGACGAAAGAACCACCGTTTAATTCCATAGAGCCACAAATCCTCACGTTTCGCAAATTGTCAGTTTTACTACAAGCGTGACATTTTGCGGTAGTGTAGGGTAGGAATAACAAAATGCACCGATCATCGTTAAGGTCTAAATTGACTAGCAATGTCTGTACTTCAGTATGTAATAATGATTTATGCCCACTTTTAAGTTATATATCACCCCTTTTAAGTGATATACCAGGCCCGTTGTTTCTGTTATCTATGACCAGGCCACTCAGAAAGTATTGCAAAAAAATATATGAGAAACTGGCCAGTTATAATCTATTTTGAAAATATGATTATTTATAAGTAAAAATTGGTACGTTCCAATTTCAAAAATTCCCTCCACATTTTTTGCGAGCTAATTTAAATTATCGTGTCTCATTGAAAAATGGATCTGCGCCGGGAACATTTTCGCGTTATGATTTTTTACGATTTCAAGTGTCGCCTGAAACCGGGCGATGGACTTCAAATGGCATTCATGGATGAAGGTTCTTCCAAGGCAACCGTGTATCGTTGGTATAACGAATTCAATCGTGGTCGACTAACTTTGGGGGATGAAGAAAGCATTTCTTTCAATTACAAGCATACGACCCACCTGATGTAAAGTGGTTACCGTAGCCTATGAACGCTTACAATACATTAAGTTATCGCTCGCCACCTCTGCTGCTGACACAGCAACTCCTTAGCAGCTTACTGGTAACCTCACTCACTTGCAGGAACACAACAATCCTTCTGGGAGTTATTATTTGGCTGCGGTTTTCTAGTCTCCTAAAAACACCCAGACCAAGACAAGCAGACATGCTCATGCACACAAATATTTGTCTTGTGTTAGAATCGAACCTAAGCTCTGGTGTGAAAGTTATTATATCAGCGTTATCAACCACTGCGCCGCCGAGCTCGTCAAAATCACAGTGTAACTTATTTGATCTACAACTGTATGTTTTCATAATCTGTGTACTTTGAACGTTGGGAGATGGGTCTCGGATTTAAATGGTTGCAACACCGTGTGACGTCATCTGGGTGCGTTCGGATACGCGCTAATTAAACTCGCTGTAGAGACGCGCCCGAAGCGATAATTACTACGTTCTCCTTTAATATTACGAGAGGCGCGAATCATCGGATTGTACATTTGTTTTGTAGTTCTTACTTAAAGCGACTAATCGGTTGTATGATTGAAAAATTCTTAGCGCTCTAAGTTGATCTAAGAGGATTTTCTTTTATATTTTTTTATACGACTAGATTGGCAAACAATCATGCGGCCCGCATTAGATTGTAACCGGTCACCTCAGCCTATTGACGCTCGCAACACCACGGGGATGTTACTCGCGCGCTGCCAATCTTGTGATCTAAGGATGTTTCGTCACAGTATCCACTTATTTCTCTGCCATATCATATCTCACCCTTCATACCGGAGCACAGCTATATAAATATAGCTGCTTGGCGGTAGAAACAGGTGAGACAGAGTTACCCACGCAGACGACTTTTGTACAAAGAGGTTCCCTAAGATCAATATTAAGCCACATTTGTATGACTTTCATACAAAATAGTTGTAAAGACATTTTTTTTATATACGACGTCGGAAGGCATACAAGCATACAGCCCCCCTGATGTAAAGCAGTTACCGTAGCCTATTAACGCTTGTAATATATTAAGTATCAATCACGCGATGACTCCTCTGCTAACACAGCAAGTCATTAGCAGCTTACTGGTGACCTCACTCACACGCAGGAACACAACAACTCTCTAGGGTGTTGTTATTTGGCTGCGGTTTTCTGTGAGGTGGAGGGAAGACGTGAAGACGGGCTGATTTAATGCGTCCTACTACTCTTAAAAACAACTAGACCAAGACAAACAGACATGTTCATGCATACAAATGTTTGTCCCATGTGGGAATCGAACCTACGAGCTCGGTGGCGCGGTCGAATGATGCTTTTAAGATACAAACACGAAAGAACCTGTGCAAGCGTCTATGTACAAGCGTTCATAGGCTACGTTAACTACTTCACATCAGATGAGCTGTATGCCTGAATGCCTTCCGACGTAGTATAAAAAAAAAGTGATGGCGTATAGATATTTATAAGAAAATTAAAAACTTCTACTCGACCCATAGTTAAAAACTACGATCATAAACTTCCAAGATAGTGTAATTAATATACTTATTAAGAAATAAACAATATATTGAGAAACCGACAAGCTTGCTATAAACTAATTTGCCCCGATTTTCAACAAAACAAAATAATTTACTTTTAAGCAACTATTAAAATTTCACATTTTAAATAAATTTATGAAGACGCCTGCGCATTGAGACATTTGTGGAGGTTAGTAAATGAAACGAAAGGTAAACAAGATAATATTGATGAAATGAAAAATAACAATCATCATATTTAAATTTTACGAACACATTTATTAGTCTCTAAAATTAAGGTACTACACCCATTCACTTAAGTTACGACTAATTTCCAAACGCCCCGTTCGCACACCTATTGTCTTCCTCACCATAACGTGTCCTCAGATGTACAAAACTATTTAACAAATCAGTCGACGCCATAATTCTTGGTAAATGCCAAAAATACACGTCCCGCCAGCCGACCAACGGATCCCGTGTAATTTTGGACTGACAAACCCCGCGGCGGCCATATTTAACTTTATCGCCATTGGAATGCCATGTTTGAAATTAGAAGCGTGTTTGACAGTTGTGTCTCGTTTAATTTATTTACTTACTTTTGAATTAAGAACTTGCTCAATATGAAGAACTATGTATTCGGTTGCGCTGGTGGTGGATATTTGGCGATTGGTACATAATAGTAGTGTAATACAAAGCAAATATTGATTCAAGTGCACAGTGGTTGATAATTACAGTATTTAGTCTAATAACGGTGCTTTCCTTGTAGCCTTCAAAAACCGACCGGAACTAAAGAATTTTCAACTACCTACAACTTTTCTCCGCGAGTTTGGAATCCCACAAATGCCGTGTGTATAATTAAATCTCGAGTACTCAAAACATCAAATGTTTATGAAATAATCTTTACACGTGACTCTGGCATAAAAGCATTATTTAAGTTGCATTAAATAATATAAACGTGGAAGTTGCATTAAATGCATATCATGGATATGTTGCTTCAACCTTGCAGTACGGTTTGATGCTCTGGGGAAACTCTACAAATATTCAGAGAGTGTTTCTAGTTGAAAAGAAATGTATCAGAGCTTTATGTGGTGCGCATTATTTGACTATATGCAAACCATTTTTCAAGAAACTGAGATTGTTGACGCTAACTGGAATGTACATAAAACAAATATCAATATTTGCTAAGCAACATCCCGAATTCTTTCCTAAAAATAAAGACGTACGGGCAAGAGAACAAAGAACTAGAGTAGGTAATAAACTATGCGTACACGGAAAAAAAATAAGTATGCTCAATAAAAATGCTTTTCACATGGTGATACAAATTTATAATAAGATTCCGAATGATATTACAGAGTTGCCCGTCACACAATTTTAAAATAAGCTACATAATTGGCTAATTGACAAATGTTTCTACTCCCTTAATGAATTAATTAAAGAGTTCATATAATAACAATTGACGACTTGAGTTAAATCTTGAGTGAATTAAAGTATAATCGAAATTAAATTTTGTATTTCTTAGAATGCTTGAACTTTTGCATGCCTAATTGTATGAAAGCAAAACATAACGGATTTTCTTTTGATACACGCAACATCTCTATTTTTGTACTTATGTTTTTGCTAAATAAATAATTTGAATTTGAATAATTTGAATTTAAACTGCAAAATCACATTTTAAGAATTATCTATTAAAATATAAAAATTGTGTAGTAAGTTTAAAAACCATTTTATGGTCAACATATCAATGACGTGCCTGCAAAATTATGTTTCAATTTGACAAATTCGATACCTGAGCTGTGAAATTATAGAAGTAGGTATGGGGTACGCTACAACTTCTACAATTTCACTTCTAGAAGTAGTATTTTTTTATAGAACTTCAGGTGGCATACTAGCATACGGCCCACGTGATATAAAGCGGTTACCGTAGCCTATGAACGCCTGCAATATGCTTAGGAGCTGACTGATCTCACTCACCCGCAGGAATGCAACAACCTTCTAGTTCGGAAGTAGAGGTACTCCCCAGACGGGCTGCTTTGATGAGCCCTTCCTCTCTTAAAAAACCCAGACCAAGAAACAGATATGTTCGTGCTCGTATCATATTAAAGACTAGCTGTGCCCGCGACTTCGTCCGCGTGGAATATTATTTATTTATATTAATAAAAATAAATAAAATGTCTAAAATAAAAGTAGCCTAAGTTACTCCTTATTACATCAGCTATCTCCCAGTGAAAGTCCCGTCAAAATCAGTCCAGCCGTTTCAGAGATTAGCCGGAATAAACAGACAGACAGACAGACAAAAATTGTAAAAATATTTATTTTGGTATATGTACCGTGTACATCCAATATGCATTTAGTATCTATCTATAACTTCACGTCAAATCCCTTACGGGGTAGGCAGAGAGAACTGTAGGCCGATTCTACTAAAAAACTGCAACTGCACTGCAGCGCGGCGTGTGTCAAAATACGTACATTTTGACGTTTTATTAAATGCCGCTTCTGTCAGATCGCTTAAAATGCGTACATTTTGACGTTTCGTTAAACGTCGCTGCTGTCAGATCGCTTAACGAAACGTCAAATTGTACACATTTTGACATACGCCGCGCTGCAGTGCATATGCAGTTATTTAGTAGAATCGGCCTACTGAGCGCCACGCGACTCGATCCTTATATACCTCACTCGCTTCTTTCACATTCATTGCTCTTTTCTAAAATAAAATTTGATTTTACCCTCATTCTCCTTTCAATTATCTTTCCATATACTTTTGCTGCTAAGCTGATCAAACTGATGGCCCTATAGTTGGCGCAGTCCATGCGTGATCCCTTGCATTTAGTAAAAAGCGGTTAATGTAATATTACAAACAGACACTCTAATTTTAACAATCTGTATAGATTATATTAAAGACGATGCCGTGCTATTAGCAGATACACCATCTGAACTGCAAACACTGGTCACAACGATGAAAGACAAATGTATAGAGAAAGGCTTATTACGCATTCAGCGAAGAAAACAAAGATAATGGTATTTGAAAGAGAAGAATCCAGAACTAATGTAAGGATTACGGTTGATGATGAAGTGTTGGAACAAGTGGATGAGATTGTATATCTTGGATGCGCTTTCAGCAGGGATGGAAGGTACACCACTGACGTGGAAGGACGAGTGAGTGCTGGGAATAGTGTGAATGGAGCGTTGGGAAAACTTCTTGGCAGTAAAAACCTGAGCCAGAAGGCACAGCTCGCTATACACAATGCAGTGCTGGTCCCAACGCTTATTTATGGAAGCGAGAGCTGGGTATGGCAGAGAGAGCATGAAAGTAGGATTAACGCGGGTGAAATGCGAGCGTTGCGCAAAATTTGTGGCGTAACACTTGTAGACCGTATTCGCAATAATGAGGTTAGAAGCAGGGTTGGTCTGAAAGAGAGCGTCGGTGTTAAAATAAGAAGAGGCATGCTCCGTTGGTCCGGACATGTAGAAAGAATGCAGGATGAAAGAATGACGAAGCAGATATACAATGCAAAAGTGGAAGGATGTAGGAGCCGAGGAAAGCCAAGACTTACCTACCTTGATCAAATTGGTCGTATTCTATCAGAAGGTGATGTCAGGAGCCCTAGAAACCGGCGAGCCTGCATGAGAAAAGCAATGAATGTTAAAGAAGCGAGTGAGATATGTAAGGATCGAGTCACGTGGCGCTCGGCTCTCTCTGCCTACCCCGCAAGGGATTTGGCGTGAAGTTATAGATATTAAAGATTAGATAGTAGTATATTAAAGATTTTCTGGTAAGGCGCAAGTAAGTGGTGTCATGTTCCTGGGAATCTAGGAATTAGGTGGCTGGTGAGCTGTTAAAGGACGGAATTATGTGGCGCCCGGTTCTCTCTGCCTATCCTCCAAGGGACTTGGCGTGACGTTATAGATTGATAGATATATAGAAAACTACAAAAGATGTAGGTACATTTTAAGTATACATGCCAGGCCGCTAGTTTGATCCGTTAGCGGTATAAATTAATCAATCAATTTGTTCACAAACAACAGGTTTACAACACAGGTCCTTAACTTAAGTTAAATTACCTTAACTTGAAATATATATGACATTATAAACTTAACTTTAACTAACCACGTAGTCGGCGACGTGTAGCGCATGTCGTTAGGCAACCGTCCTCGGAACTTCCGAAACAGGATTCCTCCGGCCAGAATTCTTCCTTCATGAAGTGTGTCGGAACCCTAAAACCTACTAAAACTCACTAAAGGAATCCTGATTCCAATCGCTCGACCCTCGTAGTGAAGTCGGTCTTCTTCACGTACTCTTTTTTTATACAATGTCGGGAGGTATAAAGATAAAAGATAAAAATTCTTTATTTCCCATTCGCGGCCACTTCGACACGTCTTACATTTTTTGAAATATAATCTTATTGTATGTATGTATATCTTCACCCCAAGTCCCTTGCGGGGTAGGCAGAGAGAACCGAGCGCCATAAGAAGCGGTCTTTGCATACTTCACTCGCTTCTGTGACATTCATAGCTCTTTTCATCCACGCTCGCCGGTTCCTGGGGCTTCTAACATCACCTTCTGATAAAACACGATCAATTTGGTCATGGTAGGTTAGTCTCGGCCTTCCTCGGCTCCTACATCCTTCCACTTTTGCATTGTATATCTGTTTCGTCATTCTTTCGTCCCGCATTCTTTCTACATGTCCGAACTAACGGAGCATGCCCTTTCTTATTGTAACTTATTCGATTATCTTACTTTCCTTTTTTAATCTACTAGCATTTCGGAAATGATCATTGGCGAAGAAGAAATGCCGAAAGAAACTTACCAATATAGGTCTCTTTTAAAATTGTCAATTAGATATTATAAAAAATTCACATAAGCATATTGGTACAATAATGATTTTAAGAGAGGTAGGGCGTATCAAAGCCAGTCTGGGGAAGTACCCTCCACCTCACAGAAAACCACAGCCAAATAACAACTCCCTAGAGGGTTGTTGTGTTCCTGTGTGTGAGTGTGGTCACCAGTAGGCTCCCAAGGAGTTGCTGTGTAAGCAGCAGAGGAGGCATCGCACGAGTGATACTTATCTCAAGTTTTAATAGGCTACAGTACCCGCTTTACATCAGGTGGGTCGTATGCTTGTATCCCTCCCGACGTTGTATAAAAAAATGTATAATAATACCACATTAAAAATGTAATAATAAATATACAGGTATCATCAGCAAATAGTACTATATCCGACATTTGGGCCGATCTTTCGCATATACAAAAAAATAAAAATGGACCTTAATGCCTTTAGATTTAATTCCATTTATGTCAACTGTCTGCAATCTGTTATTTAAATAAGATGAGACTCATCCTAATCACTGCTCCACCGAGCTCCTCAAAGTGTACAAGTGTAGTCTGGAAACTGGAAATAATAGATACCTAGGAAGAAAGCTAGGCATAGGTACTAGGAAACCATAATTGATTGCTAGGTGCCTACTGACATACTCTCTAGAGATTTCAATTTGGAACAAGTGTTTATTAAAGTGGTATTGTTAAAGTTTTATGGTTAGTCCTAGCGGTTAGTGCTTTTTGTTTTCATCTGGTACCTATTCTCTTTACACGGGGCCGAGCTTTCATGGTTTTATCGCTAAGGTGGGAAGACGAGCACGATGGCCGAGGGATTTGCAATGATATTTTAACACGAACGCCCGTGGGTTCGATTCCAACAGGACAAAAATTTAGGGAGGGCGCACCAAAGCACCTCGTCTGGGGAAGTACCTCCACCTCACAGAAAACCGTAGCCAAATAAAGGTTGTTGTGTTCCGGCGTAGTGAGGTTACCAGTAAGCTCAGACAACGTGGGAATGACACTTAATGTATTGCAAACTTTTATGGGCTACTGTAACCGCTTTGCATCAGGTGGGCCGTATGCTTGTATACCTTCCGATTTTGCATAAAGTTTTGCAATACTGTTTTCCCTTATCCCACCCTCTCCCTTTTGTCATAGAACCACACATGCAGGCTTGCGATGTCACCATTCCACTGTTGAGGACATTTCTTTTCGTACTAAAAAGTTCTGTAACTCCTACCTCTGTCGTACTATTAAAAAGTGGAACGCCTTCCCTGCACATGTGTGTCCTCCTTCCTACAATATGGGATCCTACAAACGAAACATAAAGAAGCACCTTGCAGGCCAGCATGGTAGCATTGGTAGCGCAAACTTACAGCCATGCAATTCTGTAAGAGCAAACGTCCTTACATCCTCGGAAACATCGGCTGTTACAGCCTTGAACACAAAATTGCAATTCTTTGGTGTCGTTTTTCATGGTTGTGCGACACTAGCGCCGCAAGGCTGCGTTTGGAATTGGAATTCTACAAGGCAAACAGCCTCGCGTACGCTTACAGCCTTATAGAATACCAAACAATTTAGCCGTGATCGCAGTAGACGATGTCAAAGCTGTGACATCTGTGATCACAGCGACGCACACAGCCATTACGAGTCGCTTAGAGAATTGCATGGCCGGACACTGTAGTCCTTTGTCAGTTGCCGCTGCAATTTGGGCTCCTCTTTTCGCTTACCATCTGGCGAAGCGGAGCCGCTATGCTGAGCCAATATAGAAAAAAAAGTTGTAGTTTAGAAAAAGTATTTCGTACGAACTTAATAAGAAGTATAAGTGTCATCAAAAATGAAGAAGAATGGATGGGAGTTTGTGGAGTATTATATGAAAATTCAAATACTCAGATCTCGTCAGCTCTAAATAACCAAGTTTCCCTTTGACGTCGAGAACAAATTACAGGAATCTTCAGTTGTTAAAACACTAAAAATTTACTAGTCGGAAGAACGTTGCGCTCTTTCAAAAAATATATAATTCTATCCCCGATTTCGTAGAATAGGAGTAAAAAGATGAGCTCAAAGCTCTTTAAAATTGAAGCGTTCTGTATCGTCCCAGAGAAATTTTTCATGAGCACTTGAGTTATGGAATGATCTCCCTGTCGATATTTTACCAAGGATCTTATAGCACGGACGGTCATGAAATAAGGTGTAAAGAAGTTTTTTAGAGGCGACGTACGAGTTAGACTCTGGTATTACAAATGTCCATAGGGTGCGGTAACTGGTTACAAACAGGCAAGCCGTAAGCTTGTTTGCTACCATGGTAGAATACAAAAAGATCAGGAGGACCCATGCTTGCTTGCCACTCGACGCAGTAGAAAAGAAGTCTAATTTCCGGAATCACAAACTTCAATCTAATTATCTTCATAATAAAACATAAAATAATTACTATATTGTCCCTTAGGTACAGGCAACGTCAGATCAAGCTATACACCGATGCACCTTATATCGTAGCAGCAAAAGTGAAATTTAAAAAGTGCCTTCTTTTAGAAGACAGTTCGTCATGTATTTTAACGGATATCATGGATTTCGATAGTTCAACAAACTGTATTCTGTTGGGGCATAGACCAAATTGGCCCCGCATAAACATTCTATCTATCCATCTATAACTTCACGCCAAATCCATGGCAGGCATGGATAGGCAGAGAGAACCGAGCGCCACATAACTCGATCCTTACAAAACTCACTCGCTTATTTAACATTTATTTGCTCTTATTATGTACACTCGCCGGTTTCTAAGGCTCTTGGCATAACCTTCTGATAAAACACGATCAATTTGGTCATGGTAGGTACCTCGGCTACTACACCCTTCTACTTTTGCATTGTATATCTGTTTCGTAATTCTTTCTTCCTGCATTTTTTCTACATGACCGAACCAACAGAGCACGCCTCTTCTTATTTTAACACCGGCATGGCACTCTCTTTCAGGTCAACTCGGTTTCTAACACCATCCTTCCGAATACGGTCTAATTCGACTGCGTTTATGCTACTTTCATGCTCTCTCTGCCATACCCAGCTCTCGCTTCCATACATAAACGTAGCACCACTGCTCTGTGTATAGCGAGCTGTGCCTTCTGGCTCAAGCATAAACTTTACATTTCGAAGATTATGTAGAAGGAAAAAGATATTAGTGTAATCGTACATTTTAAATTTCGTGATGATTGATGATGATGATGAAAAATACTGTTTTTCAATCTCTCTTTATAATGTGATATGGATTATTTCTTTAATATTGTGATTTCATAACCTAAAAAGTTAATATATATAAAACATTGAAAATACAGTAGCAAAATGGACTGGAAGTCAATACCGGTAAGATTAAACTTCACATTTTAGTTTAAAGGTTATTGTTATACCGATATTTCAAACTGTTGTATGCCGTCGAGTGCTTGGTACTCGATACTCGATCGAGAACACGTGTGCGGTGTGGGCCCGGCGCGCAGCGCGGGCGCACAGGATATTATGACTTCGCTTTTATAGTTATGAACTCCTTGCGTTTAAGTGATGTATTACCATTAGCTTTTATCGATTAAATTTATGGATCAATAAGTACATATTAATAAACGCATTCACCAATAATTTATCGACAATGAATGCTTGTTCTACATAGCGTTATCCTGTTTCCTAAGGATTTGACGAAGATACTAATTAGGACATGGAGCGACTACTGTCAGACCTTCTCAGCCTTAGGTTAAGTCTTTCGAAATAGGCTTTCGCATTTAGGTTTAAGTAGCGGATCCCGCCAATCTTAATGGATTAGGAAATGGGATGAAGAAAAAAGTGTTCATTTGCAAAAGTATTCCCTTGTCAATATCTTATATTATTTACCTAAAACCATAATAAAGATTGCAGACAAAGTTCGCAATGTAGATGTGAGTAAAAGAGTTAGTCCGAAAGAGAATATCGGTGTCAAGATAAGAAGAGGCATATAGATAGAATGCAAGAGGAGAGATTGACGAATCAAATAAACAACGCGGAAGAGTGTAGGTACCGTGGAAAGCCTTGACTCACCTGTCACAACCAAATAAGTCGTGTGTTAAGTGTACGTAGTAACGTGGTATTAGGAACTCTAGGAACCGGCGCGCGTGATTTATAAATGTTAAAGAAGCGAGTGAGGTGTGTAAGGACCAAATCATGTGGCGCTTTTCTCTCTGTTTACCCCGCAAGGGACTTGACCTGAAGTTAAAGATAAAAACATAACATCATCAAAGATATTTGCATGATACCCACTATGATTTTTTGCAAAGGCTTGAACATTGCTATTATTTTATAGTCATATATTGAAATACAATTTCGCGCATGTTCAGAAAATTATAGATTGACTCATCCAATTGCTCATTGAAAAATTCCAAGCGATTAAATTAAATTATAAGGTACAAGTCCATCGGCGTTCTACGAAGAGCATAAAATAAATTGCGGTGTGTTTACGATGACACTGACACCCATTCGTCGAGCAGTAAACTTTTACAATCGTCGAGCAATATGTCGTTTAATAACTTACGAGATTTTATACGTTTATCGACTTCGATAAATTTAGTTGTGATTTATCGACAGGCCCACTGCCCTAGAGGCTTCGTGCGATATGACAAGAGGTCGATGATCTTAAACACAGTGCGTTTAGTGAATGCACTCGTATGTGCTGGTGATAAAAAATAAGTTATGTTTTTTTTTACTTTGGATAGAATTACTCGGAGTTCAATGATTCGTTATTAGGAACAATTTGCAGAGTCGTGGTTACTTCGTGTAACATTATCTGGACGTGAATAAAACGTACGTGAGCGGTGATAGGCAAGTGGTTAAAGAACCGGCCTATTGAACAACTGGGCCCCGGTTCGAATCCTGACATGTATCACTAAATTCGTGTTTTCTACTTTATTGACATATTTGTAATTATCACTTGCTTAGCGGTGAAGGAAAACATCGTAAGGAAACTCGCACGTCCAAGAAATTATATTTCGAAAAACGTGTGACCTTACCTAAGAAAGGTCTCATCTTTTTAAATCTATCGACGACCAATATCGATACGCTTGTATGGTATGTATGTATATCTTCACGCCAAGTCCCTTGCGGGGTAGGCAGAGAAAACCGAGCGCCATAAGACGCGGTCCTTACATACTTCACTCGCTTCTGTGTCATTCATAGCTCTTTTCATGCACGCTCGCGGGTTTCTGGGGCTCCCGACATCACCTTCTGATAAAACACGACCAATTTCGTCATGGTAGGTTAGTCTCAGTCTTCACACGTGAATATACACATATATATTATATACATATATTAGATGCACTTGAATTTAATAATAATAATAATAAAATAAGTAAATAAATATTTCCGCCCAAATTAAGCAGCGCCATCTAGTCTTAAATACTAACTAAACTTTAACTTGTTTTGTGGAAACTGATAAATATACTTAAATATAATTTTTGTGCCGTACCTAAATCTGGTATGTTCATCAATCCACACAAATGTTTGTCTTGTGCAGGAATCGAACCCTGCCCGTTAACAACCCGTTAACAATGACTATTTTTCCTTATCCTGGATTCAAGGATTGACTCTGTTGGTCCTTGGTGTTAGAGCAGTCATTGCTAACCACTAGACCACCGGGCTCGTGAATTTAAGAGAGATAACAATATTACGATTGTGTGTAAGAGCCAGTGCTCACTAGGTGTCTGTTTGCTATCGTAAGCTGATTATAAAAACAAATTGCACGCCGTAGCTTAGAGCATATCAGGAAATTGTTCTGATAACAGTAATTGTGTTTATGCTTACTAAATAAATGTGTGCAAATTGATCTAACCTCTAAGAATAACATGCTAGCAGTTTCGAGCTACATGTACAATCTTTATTAATATACAAAGGAAAAAAGTTTGTTTGAACGCGCTAATTTCTGGAACTACGCGCCAGATTGGAAAAACGGTATTGAATACCAATAGTCGGTGAAATGTTCAGTGGCGCCCTTTTCTACTTCAAATATTGTAATTGCTCATAGGCTACGGCAAACGTTCCTATGATGAATATGAATAGGAGGCCTATGTTCAGCAGTGGACGAATACGGGCTGAGGTGATGATGATGAGACGGTAAACGCTCTAATCATATGCACGCATGCGTCTCGATTTTATACACAAAATACGATCAAATAGCTTGTAAACTTGAGTTCCGTATAAAAAGATTAAATAATTACACCTATATGGTACAGCGTTATTTCGGTATTTATACTACTGGAAATCTATCGAGTTCGCAATGATAATGGAAGACAGAGAGATGGTCTGAAAAAAAAATAAAAAATAAGATACAACATTATGGCAATTAGACATGGTAGGTGAGGCTTGGTCTTCTTCGGCTCCTACATTCTTTCATCCTGTATCCCTTCTATATGTCCGAACGAACGGCGCTTGCCTTTGTTTCTCTTAACACCGACACTCTCTTTCATACCAACTCTTTTTCTTACATCATCATTACGAACGCGGCCAGAAAGTTCTACGCCAAAAATTTTGCGTAATGCTCGCATCTCGACTTATTATTCTTGACTATTTATCTGTCATTCTTAATATCGTACTAATATTATAAATGCGAAAGTTTGTATGTATGGATGGATGTTTGTTGCTCTTTCACGCTTAAACGGCTGAACGGATTTGAATGAAATTTGGCACGTAGATAGATTATGATCTGGATTAACACATAGGCTACGTTATTTGACTCCACGCGGGCGGAGCCGCAGGCAGCAGCTAGTATCGGTATATGTTGAGAATTGATTCATCAAACATAGCTTATAGTACTTCATGAATTGGGTCAGCGTTTCAATAGCTATTGCGATAAGAACCGTGGATGTTTTTATATATTTTTTTATACTACTAAGGCGGCAACACGCGTACGGTCTGCATGATGGTAAGCACTGATTTCCGCTTGTGTAACCGTGTAACTTCATCTAAATCTTCATCTCCGCGTTATCCCGTTTCCTGATCGGATTGGCGGGGCCCGCTACTTAAGCCTAAGGATTTGACGAGAACACTGATTATTACATGGAGCGACTGCCGTGAAAACTAGATTTTTCTTAGGTTACGTCACACGTCCTCCGAAATATAATTTTCTTCACCGAGCAAGTGATAAATATGCACATAAATCCGAAAACACGAATATAGTGTAGGGCTGCCATAAATTCTGAGACGCCGACCGGGACATTCCGACCCTTCGAAACCCGGGTGGTCATATATGACCGCGAAATGTATGGGAAAACGTATATAACGGGTTCTGACTGGTCACAACAGAAATAGGGTAAACCACCGGGGCGCCCGCAAACAGACAAACGCCGCCGCGCGCCGACTAAGGTAACGTCGCAGTCGCGCTCGCTCGCCTCCGTTCTACTTTCATCACTCGCCGATCTGATTATTTGACCGGGACCAATGATGCTACTACTATAATATCATTGACCGGGACACCGGGACATAACAGTTCAAACCGGGACATGTCCCGGTGTACCGGGACGTATGGCAGCCCTAATATAGTGGTATACACGCCTCCGCCCGGATTCGAACCGAGGACCAGGTGGTCACTAGGCCGGCTCCCCGTCCACTGGGCCATCACGGCTCTTGTAGCCATTTAATTATTCAATTAAATTCCTGCAATGGAACATATTATTCTTTGAACTGCATATACGTGTGCGTGACACATTAGATATATACATTTATGGATTATTCCACTATGTTCACCTAGGTGATATCACCTGGGTGAAGGAAGTGGAATCTTTGGTGTCTTCATTTCACCTTGGAACCATATCACCTAGGTAAAATCACCCAGGTGAAATGATTCGACATAAGCGGAGTCCTTTGTTCACCTTGGAATTGATTCACCTAGGTGAACAGAAGCGACTTTTTTTATTAATCTTGTGGACTTTTATCACCCACATAAACCGTGCTAGAAACTCTCAAATTAACAGACAACTTAATATTTAACGTTAATTAGACACATAAGAAACGTATCTACACCAGTGTAAGTCATGATACGTAAAAAAAATCTACAATGATTTTGTTAACTAGGATATTATGGTAATTTATATTTGGCAACACTTACTGGTGTAATATAAAAATAGTTGAGGGTAGTTTGGTTAGTATAAAACTATTTTTACAAATTTTTCGTGTTTTCTTGCTGAGTGGTAGTGATCGAGATAATGACTGAGTTTAAGATTATTAACAAGGGTCGTGGTAAAAATCTATTATACAACGGTTATGAATATTATAAGAAAAAGACATATAAATCTGGTGGTATTTGGTGGAGATGTTGTGAACAAGTAAAAAAAAAATGTCTGGGATCTGTGACTATCCAGGTACGTGTATTTATTTTTTAGCGTACGATATGATTCGCAATAATACCAATTAAATAATTTATAAATTTAAATAATTAATTTATTAATTTGATCACTATGTTATTGATATGTTCCTTTCCTGTCAGATACAAGGTCATAGTTCTAATTAGAAATGCAGTTAACCACATTATTGCGTTTTTTTTTTTTTTTTTTTATATTGGCTCAGCATAGTGGCTCCTCTTCGCCTGTTGGTAAGCGAAAAGGGGAGCCCAAATTGCAGCGGCAACTGACAAAGGACTACGGTGTCCTGTCAGTTGACGCTACCATGCTGGCCCGCAAGGTGCTTCTTCACGCTTCGTTTGAAGGATCCCATGTTGTAGGAAGGAGGAAACACATGTGCAGGCAAGGCGTTCCACTTTTTAATAGTTCGACAGAGATAGGAGTTGCCGAACTTTTTAGTACGAGAACAAATGTCCTCAACAGTGGAATGATGACATCGCAAGCCTGCACGTGTGGTTCTATGACGGAAGGGAGAGGGTGGGATAAGGGAAAATAGTTCTTCAGACTTCACGTATACTTCAGCGTAAACCTACCCAAGAATATTATGGTATTTTTTGGGGTGTAAGTGGCTCAATGTCACCTTTATAGCCAAAGCCAACCTCACCTGCCAGTGGTGCACCCTGCTGAATAAAAAACGAGGCTTCGGCGAAAGAGAGGGAGGGCACGACGATAGTCCGACTGGGGAAGTACCTCCAACTCACAGAAAACCGCAGCCACATAGCAATTCCCTGGAGGATTGTTGTGTTCCTGCGAGTGAGTGAGGTTACCAAGTTGAAAAGTGGCGGAGTTGCTGCGTTGGCAGCGTGGATGGCAACGCATGAGCGACATTCTTTGTGTTACGAGCGTCTATGGGTGCGATAGCCGCTTCACATCAGGCGGGCCGTACGCTTGTTTGCCACCTTAGTGGTATAAAAAAAATAAGGTATATCCCAATAAACATACCGATACTAATTTATTGAAAATTGTGGATTTTCTTAGTGTAGGTAATTAAATTATGTTATTTAATTTTAGGATAACCGTATTACGAAAAAAATTGCTCATAACCCTGACTGCACTCAAAATTTTTCAAGAAATATAGTCAAGGAAAAAATAAATGAATGCAAGGAAAGAGTGAACAATTTAGATTGTGATTCAATACCCCATATTTAAATGTATATAATATATAAAAATTTGTAAAAATAGTTTTATACTAACCAAACTACCCTCAACTATTTTTATATTACACCAGTAAGTGTTGCCAAATATAAATTACCATAATATCCTAGTTAACAAAATCATTGTAGATTTTTTTTACGTATCATGACTTACACTGGTGTAGGTACGTTTCTTATGTGTCTAATTAACGTTAAATATTAAGTTGTCTGTTAATTTGAGAGTTTCTAGCACGGTTTATGTGGGTGATAAAAGTCCACAAGATTAATAAAAAAAGTCGCTTCTGTTCACCTAGGTGAATCAATTCCAAGGTGAACAAAGGACTCCGCTTATGTCGAATCATTTCACCTGGGTGATTTTACCTAGGTGATATGGTTCCAAGGTGAAATGAAGACACCAAAGATTCCACTTTCTTCACCCAGGTGATATCACCTAGGTGAACATAGTGGAATAATCCACATTTATGACTCATTGGTTCAACCGCAATCGTAATGTTAAGCAGTAAAAGGTTTTGATGCACATATTATGTATGATACGAGTAATAACAATAAATAATGAAATTACATTAATTGGTCACAGTAGCCTAATATACTAATAAGTAATAATATATAATACATCACTCACAATCGAATCCCATGCTAATCAAAATATATTCATTAAATAGCGGACTGGTAGCGGAAAAGGTAGGTTGTACCCACTATGGAAAATAGTCGGTACAACGTACCTTTTCCGTCTACCAGTCAGGTCTGTGGAAATAACCTTGTGATTTCTCTATCAATAGCCAATATATTGTCCTCCTTAGTTTTAAATAAAGGTAAGAATCTCGAATGGCGTCTTCGTACTGGTACATGCCGTATGGGACGATCCCCCACTAGTGGGAATCGAACCCACGCGCGTTGGTGTCAAAGTAGCGTTTATAGATCTTTATACCTTTATAGATCACGTTCCGTAATTGAATGACTTGGCGTACGATAGGTATCAAATATCGAGATAGGTACCAAACCAAAGCAGGTTATAGTAAACCCAGGTGTTCTATCATTCATTCATAAACTCGTTTAGCGCGTAAAAAATCGCGTCACAGTTTTTCGACAACTTCATTTTACCGTTGAATGCAAACGACAGCGTAGCTATTACAACGCAGTAAAGTTTACAATCGCATGCAAATTTATTTAATGACGCATATGTCCTAGCATAGTTAATTGGTATTATTTTGCCTTATTCGTGATTCACACAGCCAGTCGACAGTTGTGCTTCTCGACGGACGAGTGACGCTTGTTTGTTGTTTTTTTTTTGTATTAAATCCCGATTCCCACATGTGCGTTCCGTTTAGTTTGATTCAAGTGCCGGAGAGTGTTGTCCGTATGTGATGTTGAAATTGAAACTATATTCGGCTGAATAAGTGTTGTGATCTGTGCCTTAATTGATTTTTGCTGGATACAAGTATTTAGGCCGTGGTAAGTTTCCTAAATTAAAATTTACTCCCGCTGTACTTGACTATTATGTATTATTTTAAACGTAAATTAGCTTAGGTACTTGTATAAACATCGTGTAGATACAATATTTATTACAGTTAAAGGATGTCCTAATAATTCATTAAATAGGCAAGCTTTATACAACACTTTGTCATTTAGTCAACTGACCTAATTAGTGCTTGGTAAAGAATTTATTGAATTATTAATGCCTTTGGTACATATTCTGCCGATATTCGATATTAAAATGAGAGAAAGCATTTTTATGGTAAATACATAAGTTTTTCTGTTAAAAAAATTACAACTACATTTACACTAGTTATGTTGGTATCATTAAGAATCTAAATTACCTATATAGATGAAACATGTATATGTTTTTATACAGCGTCGAAAGGCTTACAAGCATACGGCCTCATGTAGGTTACCATGGCCTATGGACGCATGCAATGCAGAAAGTATTGCTCTCGCGTTACCACCACTAACACAGCAGCGCCTTACGTGCTTATTGGAAACCTCATTTACTCGCAGAAACACAACCCTACCTGGAGTTGTTTTTAAATGCAACTTTTTGTGACACAGGTACTTCCCCAGTCGGGCTGCTTTGATGCGCCCTACCTCTCTAAAAACACCCAGGCCAAGACTAACTGACATGTTTTGCCCTATGTGCTTGTGTTATGTGTTTGTATTACGCAATGAAATCCGGCACCGAGCTCATAATATAATAATATGAATTAAATAGGGATTATATTCCTTGGTGGGTAGAACCTATCCTTTCGACCACCAGTCAGATTTGTGGAAATAAACCCCGTTGTGGTTTTCTATCAATAGCCAATATAGATTTTGCCTTCATTTAAATTTTAAGTAAAGGGAAGAAAGGTTCCTGAATGGCGTCCCTGTATTGGTACACTCAGTGTGCGGCGATCCTCAGGGTTTGTAGGGAGTTGATGGATGCTGGTGGCGCAGAATTAAAATGAATGGCTCTCTAGAGGGAAGGCCACAGCAGGACGAATACGGGCTGAAGTGATGATGATGATGAAGTTTTAAGTAGATAGCTGTATATAGAACATTCTTAGCTTTAAAACTATTTTTTATAGTTTATTTAAGCGCATTGTAAGCACAATACACTTAAATAAACGATGGGTACAAAGTTCTAACTAAACATAGCTGATGACTCATCTGAAGTCACCTTACAATAACGAGGAGGTAAACTAACGTAAACAAACAATTACCACACCTTATTTAACAGTAATAAAGTTTAAATTAGTGTAAGAAGGTCGCAAGGCAGAATAGAACCTCGGAAGTAGGTGATTTGTGTACTTTGTTCAGAGTTTGTTGATTAAGTACCTACCTTCATATCTTGCTGTCTTAATGGTTTTGCGCACGAAGGTCTTAACGTGATGTGCGGTGATACCTTATTTCCATATAAATGGAATGAAGATGTGAGGTTGGCAACACTTTATTTAAATAAAATAGTCAAGCGCATGTCGACTTCGTTAGGGTTCCGTGGTATCTCAGAGAATAGTTCAATTTTCGATGTAAGAACATGTGAAAGTTAACCATTTAATAAAATAAGAGATTACATTGCGAAACTTAGAAGTCGGCAAGCGTCTTAGACCTTTCAACAAAAAAAGAAAGTCTAAGTTTGTTGAAAGGTCTAAGGCAAGCGTGCATAAGAAGAGCTATGTACGCCAGGTGTGTAAGGATCGAGTCGTGTGGCACTCGGTTCTTTCTGCCTACTCCACGTGGGATTTGGTGTGAAGTTATAGATAGAGATTAGATTGAACAAAGATTTAAAATCCTTAGCACAAGCCCTCCGATCTGTTGCTGTCCGATGTTTGGTGTTTTACTTTAGTATTTTTTATATTTGCACTAACGATTACCATTTATACCATAGAGAAAAAAGTAAAAACAAATTGTCTGTTGAATGTTAAACTTCTTGTTTCTTTAATTTTCTGATGTCCCTTCTTAGCGATGATCTGTTTTTCATATTTGACGATTATTCCTGGCCCCCCCCCCCATACACACATTGGGTTGTATTCCGACCCCTGAAAATTCCGAGGAGTTATTCGATTCCATTCCAATAGTATCCTTCTACAATTGCACTGCTTGCCGACGGCGGAGAACACATCGGCGTGATGGTGGCAATGGTCGTGTACTGCGTTCCAGAGAAGTTGTGGAGTGAACTCCCTGCCCAGGTCTCCCCAAGGGTCCTTTAGGAAAGGCATGGCAACGCACCAGTGACGCTTCTGGTGTTGCAAATGCCATAGGCTACGTTAAATACATAATATCAAACAGGCTCTATGCTGATTTACCTTAGTGGTTTAAAAAATGCTTAATGCTTCTAAGAAATAGTGTAACGTAAAAATAAGTATAACGATTCTATACGAAAACCGATAAACGATATTATAAAAATTTTGATTTTAGATTCATGAAGGGATTTATTTAACATAAATAATTTTCTCAATACGAAAAATGTTTATGGAAACGTTTTAAACCAATTCACGTAAATTTTATACATTTTTTGGCACTGCACCTGAATTTAGTACCAGTTTTTTTTTTATCACATACAGCTTATTGTAATATCAATTTGACGATTTTAAAAACGACACAAACTGCTGTATCATTTGATAGAACTATCTACCTAACAACATTTGATTTTAAAAATTATGTATATTTTATCGAGTAATGTCGTGCTCGGTTCTCTCTGCCTACCCCGCAAGGGATTTGGTGTGAAGTTATTTAGTTATTATAGATAGATAGATAGTATATGTTTAAAATACAAATGTGAGAAATTATGTACTGATACGATTAATATTTTCGGAATCAGAACACCGAACAACGCAGGAATTAGATAAAATTGTTGTCTTTTTTTTTCCTCGGCCTGTGTAATTCTTCATAATTTTATTTATTTTATATGGTAGTAAATATATAAAAAAATGTTAAGGTATTTGATCGACGGCCTTAGCCAAGAAATGTCATGACTCATGATGTCATGATGCATACGATGACCCCGGTGTGCGATTATTTGAAATTAATATGCTTCAAATGACTTTCATAAATACCAAATGTCATAGTTACAGATTGAAATTTTATCATTAAAAAGATGTGATATTATTTTGTATTGTATAAACTACTGGCGTGCATGAAAAGAGCATTGAATGTTAAAGAAGTGAGTGAGGTATGTAAGGATCGAGTTACGCGGCGCTCGGTCCTCTCTGCCTACCCCGCAAGGAATTTGGCGTGAAGTTATAGATAGATTAAACTACGAAATAGTAGGTGATGTCAGGAGCCCTAGAAACTGACGAGTGTGCATGAAAAGAGCTATGAATGTTAAAGAAGCGAGTGACATGTAAGGACCGAGTCATGTGGCGCTCTCTGCCCACTCTGCAACTTCCTTTGGGATGAAATTATGTTTTTAAAATAATACGAAATTGTTGCATCACTTAAAACGGATTTCCCCAAACAACTTAAAGCCAAAATGGTGACCGATTTACTTTATATTTTGCAAGAACTAACGACAGTGTCAAGAAATCCTGGTAAAATATGAGAACAGCATCAATTTTAATGGTTGCATAAAACACGGCCCGCGAACCAGGAAGCGGCACTTCCTTATGAGAGGTGGTTGCAGTCGCCATTGTCTGACTGATGCAACCAGCCCGAGGGTACGCTGCGGCCCACCTCCTGCCTGGGTGGCCCGTAATTACATTTGCAATACAAACATTTGTATTAGTCTACAATCCTGGTAACCATAACTTGATTCATTTATGATTTCGATAGACATCTTTGAGTTCTGAAGTATTTAAGTGTATGATGTGATAGGATCTCAGTTAAAATTAATCTTTTTCTATATCATTAAGATGGCAGATAAGTATACGGCCTGCCTAATGGTAAACAGTTACCGTAGCCTATGGACATTTGCTACACCAGGGCTGTCGCTCATGCGTTGCCGACCCTAATCTAATTGGAATCTACCTATATTTACACGTCAAGTTCATTGCGGGGTAGGCGGGCAGTTCGGAGGTCTACAAGACTCGTTTCTTTAACAGTGCTGCGAGAGAGTGAGATTATTGATCAGCTTGGAAGTTGCTGTGTTAGCAGCGAGTGTGGGAGCAATACTCGTTATTCATAGGCTACGGTAGCCACTTTACATCAGAACGGACGTGTGCTTCTTTGTATTCCGTCTGTAATCGGTTTGTGTTCGAGTTTTGTTTGTGTAAATAAAAGGTACATACATATGTTTCAAAAGTTATAAAGGTTTATAATAAAGATATACATTTATTTATTTATACAGTTTGCAGAAACAGCGAGCTATTTCATAAATAGGTTATGTAAATATTGGCGAGTGCAGGCGCAGTGATAAATAGCTTTAGCGAACTTATCGGACGATGACTTCAAAATCTTGAAACACCATGTCGCATGCGTAGCAAATGTGCAAAATAAGTGACAATAACAACGGGCGTAAACTTCGAATTTTGAATTTTGGGTATGTGACTAACCTTTTATATTTTATTTTCGAGTGGTCGGGAATGATTACGAAGGTAATAAGAACATTATTTTTCCGACTTCAGAAGCGTTAACAGTGTCGATAAAAATTGATACAAAAAATTATGTCTTAATGTCCGTCCTTTCCAATGATATGATATGACACAGACTTCATGAAATTTGGTATATGCTATTATTTTGTTTTTACTGTTGTCTATTCGCGTATCTGGAATATGCTAGTAACCGTTCTTCATCAAGTGGACCGTAAGTTGTGTAAAAACAAACAATAAATTCATTTGATCGAAAGTACGCCAAATTTCTATGATAATGTTTCTATGATAATGTATTACTATCAAATGAATCACCGTTGTGTTTAAGAATTGTTGTGTATTGAAGAGAACATGACCTAAAGTGATGCTCATGCCCAAATCTTTCATTAAGTTTATGACGTGAATACGTCTATACATTTGCTTCCACAGTGGGAACCAATTCACAAAACTGATGGTAACAAAATCGTGGGATACTGTTTAGTATTGTACCTACATATCTATAATTTATATTAAAAATTTTATTACACCACTTGATAGCTAAATAGTATTTAGCTATCAAGTGGTGTAATAAAATTTGTATTTAGTAAATACTCAAAAGAATTCGTTACCTACGTTGAGAGGATTGTGACACATTGCGCGCGGCGAGCGGGAAAGCGCCACCGTTTTGAGATCATTTCGCTGCATTACCTATATGTTTTCCTTTTAGTATAACGTTTACCCGTTACGATTCACGTAAAACTCACGGTCGTGACCACGACGCGACCACACCTCGTTTTTTAATAGTTATTCGATGTCCTTTAGAATTCTAATGATATTGCTAACGTTAACTTTGAATTTATGAACAGAATCTTTGCGAACGTATTGATTTTATCTCTCGTGATTTCATTGACAGTAGTACACACCTTAACATTTTTTTAAATGGTAACATCGCACTTTACGTCGACATGGATTGTGCAATCATATTGTGTAATCGTGTTTACAATTTATATCAATTGATTTAATCGATTATTCGTATCACTACGAACCGATGTTGCAAGGCGAGTGTTGCGACGGTTGAGTAGGATTTCCTTTGTGATTTTCTATCTAGGAAAGTGGCTTGTGTGTACTTTAATTTAAGTACTTGACGTTAATTTCCTTCATAGAAATACTTGCAATTAATACGAACTCAAATATAAACCATCTAAAGACAAGACGTTATGGTTATGTAAAATAAAAAACAAAATCTGTCATTTTTTTAAGTTTTCACTAAAAGTTCTAGCATAGACAATTCGTTATTTTTTTATACAAGGTCGGGAGCCATATAGCCTATATAAGCGGTTACCGTAGCCTATCTTGCTTGCGACACATTAAGTATGATTCGCGCAATACCACCTCTGTTGCTAACATAAAAACTCCTTAGGAGCTTACTGGTGACTTCACTCACACGTAGGAACACAACAACCCTCTAGGGAGTTGTTATTTAGCTTCGGTTTATTGTGAGGTGAAGGTGCTTCCCTAGAGGGCTGTTTTGATGTGTCCTACCTCTTTTAAAAACCACAACTACTTTAAACGACCAATTCTTAGAAATTTTTGTGTGTATCTCGGAAATGACTAACAATTTGTAAGTACTTCGAATTCAGTAGTATCCGAATCTTATTTTAATATGGTACATACTGAATTCGAAGCCTATTCCAATAGTACATATTATTTTACTAAAACGATCATTTATCCGCTTCATTCAACCTTTTTGATTTTTTTTTGTGTAAAACCTTATCTTTTTTCAGGAAAGATACTTAAATACAAAATTAAAAGTACTTTTCATGATACACGATAATAACGATGATTCCTTGTTTAAAGTATCTAATATAATAAAGTTGAGGATAGCACGGAGAAGTATTCGTCTTGTTTTAATTAGTAACACTCTCACAAGAGTGAGAGGTAAAACCTCTACGCGAAAGTTTTCTGTCAGCTCTTTTTTAGTGACACTTTTTTTCAGATTCATGCTTCCATGTCTTAGAATATTTATAATTATAAGTACTAGATGGTTGAATTGAAAGTTTATAATAGAATTGAAAGTTAAACTTAAATACCACTGTTATTACATTTTTATTGGTTCATTTACGTAATAATGACTATGTTTTGCGGATGTTTTGATTAAGACGCATCGATGACGCAAGCGTAGCCGAATTTTAATAGGTATATGGGTTTTGTCCTTTGCTTGTTAATGCAACTAAAGTGGTTATGAGTGTTGAGTTTTCGGGCAGAACTGTTGTTCCAGATGTTATGATTATTTTATCTGTTTCCGCTGACATTTACCACCCACAGACTATACAGTTAGAACGCATTAAAACAAATAAAATATTTTTTGGAATTAACATTCGTTAGAATGCAGTGTGGAATATGATGTCTTGCTGATAACCTCTTTAAGATGCTGATTTATGGAAATTCCGAATTTTTAGTTTATGGTAATAATGGGTATATGTTGGTTGGATAACGAGTGTTTGACTAATGTCGATTCTTTCACTAAGCGCATTTGGATTATATATTTGCATAAGTGAATGTTTGACACCATTTTATGAATTCCATGCATTATTGACATTTTAAAGTTATTATATTATTATAAATCGTGTTATTTAAAAGTTCACGGAATAATTCGGTTTTAATAATTATTACTTACATAAGTATATACGTATAAGTAATAGTAGGTAGTAGTAAGAGGCAGCTGGTTCGGACATTTAGAAAGAGTGCAGGAGGAAAGAATAACGAAACATATATGCAACGCGAAAGTGGAAGGATATGGGAGCCGAGGAAGGCTACTTACCTATAATCACCAAATTGGTCGTGTTTTATCAGAAGGTGAGGTCAGGAGACCTAGAAACTAGCGTGCGTACGACGGTTAATGAAGCTAGTAACCTATGTAAGAACCAAGTCATGTGGCGCTCGGTTCTCACATATGAAATATGCATATACACACATCTACTAGTCTTGATACCCATTTGCAGCATCACTCTTAATGTGTGCGTCAAAAGAACGGCACAAAGGTCAAACTGTCTAGCTTGAGGTGTCACTGTTTACTTTACTTGAATGGATACAAATTACAACAAATAACAGCACCAACTGGCGCCAGGCGCCTATGTTACAAGTTTTACGATTTTACAACTATTTGATATTTATTTAGGCCGTTAACATTCTTAATTTATTTATAACTGTGACTTATTACCGCTACTATAAACCTAATTTCATTACGAAACGAAAATATTCGGAATATGACACGGTCATCGAGTGTCATCTCGTTTTTGGCGGCATTAATGAACAGAGCCATTTTGTCTCTTAGGTAATCTTTGCGAATTGCCAGTTCAAAATAGTTAATATGCAAGTGACAGCTTTCCAATAGAGAAAATCTGGATTTGAGCTCTTTACAAGTATTTTTCCTAGTTCATTAGCATAAGTATTGGACTTTAATTATGCGAATGATTATGACTATGATTCATGTGTCAATTTCATAGTTAAGTTATTTCGACAAGGCTAGGTAGTGCAGCATGTATATATAGATCTAATATACCATAAATTGCTTATTAATTAATCACGTTAGTATTATTTTCGGTTTATCTGTTAATAATATGGACGTGAGGAAGTCAATTAAGTGATAAATAGAAAAAAGAAAAAATAAGGCCAATGCTTTTAAGAGAATTTGCTTTTAAATTCAGTACCCATGTCCGAGTAAACTAACAGTAAACTGAGCGGGTCCATGCATATTCAGCGTTTATCGTATTGGCCGATAGCGGAGGCGGCTGGTTTGTGCGCTTGCTTGCATGTTGCATTCACACTTTATTTCAGGGTTGGCAGTACATGAGCATTATGGTCAGAAAACCTCGGAGCCCATAGCTATTGTTGGATTACTTGTGTCTCTCGATATTATGTCCAATAAGGATGTAGAGTTGACGCTCAAGTCGCCAATTTCTATATTTAAAAACTATTTTTAAAACATTAACACTAAATACACAAAAAGTTAGTTATGAGTTATAAAACGAAATAATATATAAAAGAAAGATTAAAAAATTATTTCCAGTACTTGGGCAAACACGTAGGACGTTCCCGCCATTTTCTTACCTTAACTTCGATCTGTCATTCTATAAATGTCATAAAACACACCCATCTCATTGTCTATGGCACGTCTATTGTACTGCCTGGATACTTTCACTTGTGCGGTCACAATCACAACATTCCCAAGATACTATCGAGAACATTAGCGCATGATCGAAAGCCATTTTTCTTCGTCCCTATTTTCTTCTAGGTGTATGAGAATGCGACCTTTAACATAACGCATTTTGACGATGACACTCGAAAGGTTTTGTTCGAGAGTTTTGAGAGAATCCTGAGAGACAAAACCTTTTGATGACACTCAAAGGTTTTATCTCTTTGGATTAATAAAAGATAAGGAAGCTATTTATGGAAAACTATTTTTCAAAAATTTTGCCAATTATGGTACAGGTATTATGACCAATCAGCATTGTTATTTTGTTACTTCAATTGTATTCTGGCATTAGGCACATTGCCAAAAAAATAGAGAAAGTTCTATTCCTTAAGTTTTTGATGTCAACAGTAAAACTGGTAGTGCAATTTTAGTACCGTTGTTCTTATTTCTTTTCATTACCTAATGAAGTAAAACGATGCAATATTAATGACTATACCTAACAAAGGTATATCATCTAATGTTATATAGATTACTTACACCATAATAGACTATCACTAATATAATGTAAAAACTAAATGCCTCGACGAACAGTTGACGTTTTTTCCAGGTTACCTATATGTATATATACGGGACAAGCTGTACCCCGCGACTTCGTGCGCGCGCGTGTCCCGGTATCCAGGATAAGTTTTCTACATTATTTATTTTTCTCGGCTTCTAAGGGTCGAATCGTGATGTTCAATAGCCTATAACCTTCCTCGAGAATTCAACTATCAAATGCAAAAATAATTTTTCAAATCCGACTGCTAGTTGCAGAGATTAGCGTGTTCAACCAAACAAACACACTCTTCCGTTTCGTATATTAGTATGGATATAACGTGCCTAAAAATTTTTAGTAAATCCAAATTAATTTCTTGAATGATTTTTCTCAAATCAATAGATTCGTGTTCTTTTGCTGTCTGTTGCAACAAGCAATTATTTTATTTATTTAAGTATAGTCTAGTCTTATAGTTATTTATTTAAGTCTCGGAAACGGCTGTAATGAATGATTTTGAGTCAAATTTTGCATTTAGATAAGGTTCCACTTTTTAGGTTTATTTATGAGGTGTCTTTCCTAAATATTATATTTTACACAATAAATAAATATCTATTTCTTCTTTATTTATGTACTTCTTCTCAAGGTATTCAGGGGTTGGCGATTTGTTGAGGGCGTTGAGTGACTTGCTAGCCCTAGTTGCTAAATATTAAAACATGTTTACAAAATTCCTGATTTCTTTATACAGTGGTTTAGTATCTCTCAGTTAGGATTTCTTTCTACATATCTAACGTAAATCTCGACAATTTTTACTAAGATATTAAATTAAAAACTATTGCAATATTTTAAATATATAGCAACAAATGTAGTGTACGTTATGGTAGCTGAATAACGTTGATATAATATATGTGCCAAAATTTTAAAATTACAACGTACCCTCCATGTAAAATGTCATAGCTAAACCCGACCGAGCTAAATACAACCGAATGAACGGCGGTTTATTTTTAAAATTCTGATGCACAGGTATTTCCTGGGCAAAGCTGTTTAGTTCATGATTTTTTTTTTATTTGAATACTGTAAGTTTTGCTAGCCAGTACCTTATGTTATTTTGTTATTATTATTGTTAGTTTACATGTATTGTAATCCATACAAGCGCTTCGTCTTAAAATAGATCCAGGATTAGGTATTGTTTTTTTTTTAATTTTTATGAATTACATGATTTTTTTTGTCTGGTCGTAGCATCCTGGCTATTTGCCAGAATGCGTCCAACCCGATAATTTCGTCTAAGGATACGGACGATCTTTGCCACGTTGATTTGAGAGGTGTATGCGTGTGTGTTGTTTCGTATTTCTTTAGTCTAAGGCTCCTATAAAGATTGTGCTTATGAACAACTATTTCTATATATTTTTTGTATGTATGTATATCTTCACGCCAGATCCCTTATGGGGTAGGCAGAGAGAACCGAGCGCCATAAGACGTGGTCCTTACATACTTCACTCGCTTCTGTAACTTTCATAGCTCTTTTCATGCACGCTCGCCGGTTCCTGAGGCTCCTGACATCACCTTCTGATAAAACGCGACCAATTTGGTCATGGTAGGTTAGTCTCGGTCTTCCTCGGCTCCTACATCCTTCTTATATATTTATTTATATTTAAGAATCATTATACATATAATATATTAAATTATGGTGGCCCTATTGCTGCATATCACGATGGTGCATTACCTCTGAGTACTCTACCTAACTTACCAGTTTCCCATACCATACGTAGATAGCTATTAAGTCTAGCTTGACTAACAAGGTTGCCTAGGTTTTATAAAAAGCTGACATATTAAACCCTGACTTTCAAAAGAAAGGCAAATACTTCAGTAACTTAGCATTTTCTAAGTTAATACAAAAGATGCAATATAAATATTACGGAATAATGATTTTTGAAATAAAATTATGAAGTTACATATCATACATAAAAAAATTGGTTGTCTGTAAAGTCGGTTTACGGACGATAATTTGACGTGATAACGTCATAAGAAAACATTCAACAGTTGACAAAACAGTTCACGTATAGTTTGTGTGCTGCTGCTGTCTCTCTTCTACTGGGACGCATCGGCCGATAGAGTGGAAGAGAGATAGATGCGTCACAAGCCGCACGCTTAGGCCGATCGTGCCTCTCTATCGCTTGTTCCGCGTTCTTCCTTGCACGCTCGGCTCACGCGGAACGTGACACTTTCGTGCATGCAGTCGGCGTTCATCGATTTATAAGACGTGATCACGTCAAAAAGTATCAACTTCTATCTATTTATCTATAACTTCACGCCAAATCCCTTGTGGGGTAGGCAGAGAGAACCGAGCGCCACGTGACTCGATCCTTACATATGTCACTCGCTTCTTTAACATTCATTGCTCTTCTCATGCACGCTCGCCGGTTTCTAGGGCTCCTGACATCACCTTCTGATAGAACACGACCAATTTGGTCATGGTAGGTAAGTCTTGGCCTTCCCCGGCTCCTACATCCTTCCACTTTTGCATTGTATATCTGCTTCGTCATTCTTTCATCTTGCATTCTTTCTACATGTCCGAACCATCGGATCGGCATCGGCATGCCTCTTCTTATTTTAACACCGACGCTCTCTTTCAACTTATATTCATAAATCGCTAAGCCAACCTTTTTTGTTCAACGTCGGGAGACAAAACAAGCATATGGCCTACTTCTCTCACAGACAAACCAAATAACAACTCCCTACAGGGTTGTTGTGTTCCTGCGTGCGAGCAAGGTCACCAGTAAGCTGTTCAGGAGTTGCAGTGATAGCAGCAGGGGAGACATCGTGCGATTGACACTTAAGGTATTATAAGAATTTATAGGCTACGGTGACCGCTTTACATCAGGAGGGCCCGTACTTATGAATACAGTCATAAGTACGGTCATGGTTGTATAGAAAAAGTTTAATTATGGCCTATGAATATTTTAAAAACATGAAGTAACAACGCTCGCATGTTGTCACTCCCGCTGCTATTACTGCAACTCACTGAGCTCACTGGTAACCTCACTAATTGGAGTTATTTGTTTTTGAATTGTGAATTGAGGCTACTTCCCCTGGTTGAATTGCTTTGAAATGCCGTACCTTTCTTTCGTTAGAGACAGATGGACTAGAGTGTCCAGTAGATCCGTAGGTAATAAGGTTCCGTAGGTGTGTTTGGAAACGGAACCCTGTTCTCTCAATTAACGAGAAATGTTATAAATTGGCAGCTGCATAGATTATTGGCAGTGTGGTTGGCAGAACTTTCCTTTACACGTTGCGTTTGAGAACCAGTTTTTTATTCTTTCGGGAAGAAGTCTCACTCGACAAGTGCAACATGTTGGAAACCATAAAATCAAGAAACGATTGAAATTATTCTAGGCGCGGTACGCAAACCCTTATTTTTTTTACACAACGTCGAGAGGCATTCAAGCGTACGACCCGCCTGATGTAAATTGGTTACAGTAGCCTATGCACGCTCGCAATATCTGAAGTGTCGCTCGCGCGATGCCGCCCCTGCTGCTAACACAACAACTCCTTAGGAGTTTACTGGTAACGTCGCTCACTCGCAGGAATACAACAACTCTCGTTGTTATTGGCTGCGGTTTTCTGTGAAGTGGACCAAATGGGTCGTGTTTTATCAGAAGGTCTCATCTTAAAATCCCTAGGAACCGGCGAGCGTGCAAGAAAAGTGCTATGAATATTAAAGAAGCGAGTGAAGTGTGTAAGGACCGCGTATTATGGCGCTCGGTACTCTCTGCCTGCCCCGCAAGGGACCTGGCGTGAAGATATACTACTATTACTTCTGTATTATAGCTACGACTGTGACGAGTTTGCCGTGCACTTAACTGTACATGATGTGTGTTCGGAATAAGTACAGCTCCTCTATAAACATACTGCTCGCCATCGATAGGGAGTTATGTTTTCCAAAAAAGGTGAGTAGAGGTTTTTACCAGGTTGGCAACAATAGAGTGACTTCCCTAGTGTTGTAACTACCTGTATACTGAGGTAACTGCTTACCATCAGGCAAGCCATATGCTTCTTTTCCACATTAGTAGTATAAAAAAAAATTTGAAGTTAGCAGCATGAGGTAATACATCACTTGAAGTACCTCCACCTCACGGAAATCCGCAGCCAAATAACAACTCCCTGGAAGGTTATTTTGTTCTTGCGAGTGCGCGACGTTACCATTAAGTCATACTTAGATAATGTAAGTGTTCATAGGCTACGGTAACATACTTTACATCACGAGACATCATGACGAGCTTGGTGGCGCAGTGGCGAAACGACGCTTTACTTACGCTACTGTGACACCAACGCTCGTGGGTTCGATTCCCACACAGGACAAACATTTGTGTGCACAAATATGTCTGTTTGTCCTGGTCTGGGTGTTTTTAAGAGAGGTAGGGCGCATCAAAGCAACTCTCTAAAGGTTTGTTGTGTTCCTGCGCGTGAGTGAGTTCACCAGTAATCTCCTAAGGAGTAGCTGTGTCAGCATCAGAGGTGGAATCGCGCGAGTCATACTTAAAGTATTGTAAGCGTTCATAGGCTACGGTAACGGCTTTACATCAGGTGGGCTGTACGATTGTATGGCTATCGACGTTGTATAAAAAAAACGGGTTGCACTCCGGGAGTGCCGGCAGAAGTGAAAACTTGAACATTAACATTGTGCATTTTTTAATATTTTGGAATGGTTCGGGAATAATTTCGCACTAATTGCTTTATTTATCAGTATAAAAGTACTATCATGTATGTGGCAAAATACAATATTCATTTATTGCGCTATCGTACACAAACATGACAATTTATATTACATTAAAAAGTTAACACTTCAGAACTATTACAATTATTTTACATTAAAAAGTTTATTTCTCAGACAAATCAACTTTCATCCATAATTTCAACGACTCTTTCACCATCATCATTACCAGCATCATTATCGCCAATCTCTAAAACTCAAACACACACGCACACTCGCGCAAGCGCCCTGCGCCGCTTAAACCAAACAACGATGTTGATAAACTACGTTGAACGAAACGTGTAAGCGCCAAGAATTTAATGGCGCTTACAACGTTTTGGTCGCGAGAAAATAATGCCCTATCAACGATCTAGCGCTTCATGTTTTAATTGTTTAATTAGAGGTAACTAATGTTTTAGCGCTGCAGCGAACTTAAGTTCTAATTCTCACCAAAATCTTACGGCCAGGGTCACGTGTCCTGACGTGAGTTTAACATTTTTTACTCATCCCAAAAGTGCACAACGCCGCTAAAGAAGTTTTCACTTCAAAAATTGCTCCACCGCTCGTCTCAAAGTCAAAGTCAAAATCTTTTTATTCCTTAAAAATGGCTACATTTGTTTGGAATCCAGCGAGGAATGCAGGACCGTGCTGTATCACATTAGCAATCTTCGCATTTTTCCCATATGACTCTACAGTGGAACAATCCCAGTCATTATAACATCGCGTATAGCACCCATTTCCCGTTTCTTTTTATTTATAAGTCGGCCTGATTCACCGGCGCTGCGGCCCTAAAGGAAACTTGCAGCGGAATGCACCTTTGTTGCGGTTTCCATAGACTAAACACCGATATAATTATCCAATGACAAATCAGATACTTAACGGCGGATGACAATGGACAAAAACTTAATAAAGAACAATAAACCATTTGTTTTTGTACAATGTCGGGCGGCATACAAGCATACGGCCTATCTGATGTAAAGCCGTTACCTTAGCCTATGAGCGGTTGCAATACAGTATCACTTGCGCGATACCTCTACTGCTGACATAGCTACTCCTAAAGAGCTTACTGGTGACCTCTCTCACACGTAGGAACACAACAACCCTATAGGGAGTTGTTGTTTGGTTACGGTTTTCTGTGACGTAGAGGTGTCAAACGGCAAAGCAGTCCGTCTGCGGAAGTACCTCCACCTCAGCCAAATAACAAGTCTTTATAGGGTTGTTGTGTTCCTGCGTGTGAAAGAGGTCACCTAAGGAGTTGCTATGTGAGCAGCAGAGGTGGCAAGAGATACTTAGTGTATTGCAAACGTTTATAGGCTACGATAACCGCACATACTACGCTACGATAACATCAGGTTGGCCGTATGCTTGTATGCGTCCCGGCGTTGTATATAAAAGAAAAGAAGAAACTACAGGGATTGGTTAATGGCGTGTATGAGTCGGCCAGCGTGGCTTAGTAATTAAATTAACCAAAAAAAAGACTTAGTCGCAGGACTGCACTTCAAAAGTGAAACTTTATAACTTCACAAACTTGTAAACATAACTTTTGGTTTGTTAACAAATATTTTTTAAGAAGTATTTTTTGTTAGAAGTTATTTTTATATAAAATAATTTTCATTTGTTGCGCTGTTTTACATGAAAAAGAATAATTATTATGTATATATATATATTTACACATATATATATATATATATAAACAAATATATAAATAGATATCAATATATATGTATCTGAGCGAGTTATGTGCTTTTTAAACGGTTTTATTTAGCTTGCCCTGTTTGTTTGCTTGGGTCAAATCTACTCGTAGTAATTGAAATTTGACCCCCTTCCTGTTGACAGATTGATCTGAAATTTGGTACACACTTTTAGTTCTGGTGACAATACAATTAAATAAATTCTGTTTCATTGTAAATCCAAGATGGCCGCCGCTACAAAATGGCGGTTTACAAATTTTGTCACGACTACCTCAATATGGGTATCAAATGAAAGGGTTTGACTAGTAGAACACAGTTCACGATGAATATTAAAATCCAAGATGGCCGTCTACAAAATGGCCGGTTACATATTTTCTCAATTTTCAATATGGGCATCAAATTAATACAAGACAAGTTTAAAAGTAAAAAAATTAAAAATATGTAAATTAAATTTTTTATTGAAAATAATGCACTAAAAGCTAAAAAATAAAAATTATGTAAAAAAAAAATATTTAAACGGTTTTATTGCAAATAATGTACTAAAAGCTAAAAATATTTCGGTAGGTCCCAGGTTCCAGTCATCCCACTCCTCTCCCTCATCAATCTAAGGCATTGATTAGAGAAAAAAATAAAATCGTTGGGCGTAGCGTAAACTGACTTGACTGGATGGAAACACGGGCCCAAAAATTTTTTTCCTCATCGTAAAAGTGCCCAACGTGCGTAAAGAAGTTTATACTTCAAAAACATCATCCTAAAAAGTTGAATAATCATGTTTTGCAATCTAAAATTTCATGGTCAATACACCTACTTCGCAACCATATACGAGTATAATCATATTGGCGTGTCGGATGATCACCGTGTACTAAATCAATTAGAACAAATTATGTTACAGCGTAAGTGATACATTATTGCCAGTTTTTATTTGACTTACCATCAGGCAGATACACCTGTTTGTCGTGCTCAAAAGGCACAACAAAATACTCAATGCTTTATTACAGAATTAATGAATATCTGACTGATAGAGATGTAAATTTGCATTTATCAGGATTATATCCACCATTCTTACTTTTTGCCAAGATGTAAACGTTGAGTGTTTCTCTCGCCGATTAATTTTGGTATTTTTATATTTTTTGGGTAATGTTGAAGTATTTGTTAAGTTAAAATAATTGGGTTCCGTTTTCACATTCTGTTATTGTCGAGTTTGTTTTCCAAATGATGTTCTGGGTGAAAATGAGTGAACCAGAGGAACGAGCAGTGTTCGCATATTACTTACGTCAATCAAAAAGCGTTTCGAGCGGATACGGTGAGCTAATGAGACAGATATTACATAGTAACTCAATTCACTGCTACGGTTTGGGGTCAAAGTAGAACGCCCGAGCTCTTATTGGCTAGTTCGCGGATCAACATTGCGTCACTTATCGGCTTATTGGTTAAAATGTTCTCCCATTGGTCAGTAAGCTTGAATTGCCGAGACATTAAGGCGCCAAAAGTGCCTTTATAATAATTATTATTACAATAATTATTATTAAAATAATTTTTGGTTTGTGGTTTACCATACGCCCATGCATTCTTCGAACAACGACACTTTTTTTTATACCTACGGTGACAATCAAGTATACGGCCAGCCTGATGGTAAACAGTCACCGTAGCCTATGGACATTTACAACACCAGGGGTGTCACTCATGCGTTGCCGACCCTCTAAAAACCTCTTCACGAAGAACTCCATGCTGTAGTCCCTTGGAGAAAACTCGGCTGGGAGCTCATTCCACAGCTTGAGAGTTCTCGGAAGAAAACTTATCTGGACCCCACAGTCCGCGACCTGTTTCATATGTTTCGTTCCAACCAAAGAAACATACTCTGTACCATATTAAGTCACGTTCTTAAGACTACTTCAGTTTACTAATTGGTTAGTTTGAAAATCTATTTATTCTTTGTTTACACTTTGGCTTACGGCACGATGAATGAACTATAGAAAACAAAATTTTGCTGGTTGAATGTTAGCAGATGGTGATTGTACCTTGCACTCTGGTGAAAGGTATGCAACGTGCGGTCTGCACATCAAACGCATTCGCACCTCGAGTGCCGTGTTCAGAACTACGCTTCCGGGTGCATCCACTGTTTACAGTTAAATAAACTTTTAGCTGTTGGCTCGCAGATCCGCCGGCGAGAGGCTCAATTCATTCGTTCATTTGTTTTTATCGTTCATTATTTACAGCGTTCGGTTTTGAAACTACATCTCTACTAATATATGAAGCAGAAAAGTTTTATTGAACGCGTTAATCTTTTTTTTATACTACGTCAGAGGGCATGCAAGCAGACGGACCACCTGATGTAAAGCGGTTACTGTAGCCTATTAACGCTTGTAATATACTACGTATCAATCGCGCGATGCCTCCCCTGCTGCTTACACAGCAACTCCTTAGAAGCTTACTGGTGACCTCACTCATACGAAGACAAACAGACATGTTCATGCACTCAAATGTTTGTCTTCACGACTGAACCACTCAGCTCGTTGAAAATCTCAGGAACTGAGAGTGGGATTAGAAAGTTTATTTTTGCATTTGATAGACCTGTTCTTAACGAAGGTTATAAGGTATTCATACGATCCTTAGAAACCGAGTAAAAAGAAAAAAAAGTGCTTCCCACGGGATACCGATATACACGCGAAGACGAAGACGAAGGCGCGGGCAACAACTAGTATAAAGTAATGTAGGTTTTAAGAGAGGTAAGGCGCATAACTGACTGGCCAAGTACCCACATTTCAGAGAAGACCGCAGTCAAATAACAACTCCCTAGAGGGTTGTTGTGTTCCTGCGAGAGAACGAGGTTACCCGTAAGCTCCTGAGGAGTTGCTGTGTTACCAACAGAGATGACGTGCGAGTGATACTTATCATATTTGTGAGTCGTATACATGTTGGCTCAAAAGAAGCTGTCATAGGGAGTGCCTTTTATTTTAATATAATTTAAAACGCATACTCATACCTACAGATATAACATATAGCGAATCCATTCGATTTTCCCATAAAAAAAAAAACAACGCGCTTAAAGAAGTTTTGACTTTTTGGATATTCTGCCCAACAGAGAACATTAGCATCCTCGCCGTGAAGAGTGTCGCTGGCATTCCTCTCGCTTCTACTTCTACTACATTCTATTTATGTAGCTGGTACACCGGAGCATAATTGCGGTATCATTAAATATTATTGTTGTGGGGGGAGCTGCAGCATTTTGAGATCATTTTGTTACATTGAGAGCTCTATGGCGTCGTCTCGTCGTCGCAGCCTGTCTATGGATGGGTTTATCTATCCTCAGTTTCTCCGTGCTACGGAGGTCACGTTCAGCCGTCGGTCCCGGCTGTTGTCGGTAGATGGCAGTCGTTAATCTAAGTCAGTAGCCCTCTGGCGGCTTGAAAACACTGGCCTCCGCTAATCCGCATTTGAGCAGCGTGGTGGAGTATGCTCTAAATCCCTTCGGTTGAAGGGAGACCCGTATCCCTGCAGTGGGATGAGTAAGGGTTGGTGTGGATGTGGTGGTTGCTACATCATATAACTTCCTTTTAGTAAAACTTATTTCCGTTTACTCATTACGAAGACGTATTTATTTATTTTCTTTATATTTTTCATTTCTTAACCTTTTACCTTACACACAAGTGTATGATTACTGCTAGTAAAGTACTAAAAAAGTACGAGTAAATTGACAAAGTTGCATCCCAATCGGATGTATCGTTTAAAAGGAAAGGAACAAATCTTAATCAGGAACACCGTTCCTATATGATATTATGTGTGCCTGTGTGTGCGTGTGTCTGTCCCTTTTTTTCCAGTATCGAATTTTGACTTCAGATTCTGATTCAGCATAAAAAAGTAGAATAGGAATGTTCAGGAACACCGTTCCTATCTCTTAAGGAACATGGTCAAAATGGCCGACAAATTAAAAAAAAATGTTATATAATTGACGAGCCAGGTGTTCCTCTGGCAATGCAAGCTTGCGCATTCTCAACTGGTTTTTATATTTACTACAGAGCCAAAATAACTATAATTTATTGTGTATAAATTCACACATGTAGATCAAATTGGTGATTGCTTTTGATTTGGCTCTTAAATCAAAAGTGCCCAAAAACCGAAGAGCAGGCATGAAGAGGTCGATGTGTGTGAAAGAAGCAAGACAGGTGTGTTTGGATCGATGCACCTGGCGTTCTATGGTGTCTGCCCACACCAAAGAGAGATAGACGTGATAATATATGTGTATGTATGTAATAAATTCTTTACAACGAACCGTTTGTTCCGTCTCCAGAAATGTTGAAACATTTCTAATTAAGCTTCGCGGTACAGGCACTTCCGTGTTTCGTCAGGGCTTTGTTAAATTTGTCATGGATTGGGAACAGGCGACAGCTCATTAAGCGTCGTCAGCGTCGCGACGCCGCGCCGGCGCCGATATACTGTGACGAAAGGAAATTTTGACGAGCCTGTTACCGGTTGCCGGCCTCTTCAAATGGTATAGTGATACAGACAGACTGACATTACGAATATTATTTGACAGATATTTTCACGAGCTCGGTAGCTCAGTAGTGAATGACGCGATTTAACACCAACGCTCGTGGTTTCGATTCCCACACAAGACAAACATTTGTTTGTCTTGGTCTGGATGTTTTAAGAGAGGTAGGGCGCATCAAAGCAGCCCATCTGGGTAAGTATCCCCACCTCACAGAAAACCGCAGCCAAATAACAACTCCCTAGAGGGTCGTTGTGTTCGTGTGTGTGAGTGAGGTCACCAGTAAGCTCCTAAGGAGTTGCTGTGTATGCAGCAGAGGAGGCATCGCGTGAGTGATGCTTAATATATTACAAGTGTTAATAGGCTACGGTAACTGCTTTACATCAGGTGGGCCGTATGCTTAATGCCTCCCGACGTTGTATAAAAATATATATATATATATATAGATATAAAATATCGAAACAGCTTTACAACCGTAAAAGCATTGTATAAACTCAAGGTCCGTTTGTGACAAATGCCATGGAATGTAATAGTTGTACTACATAGCTAGCCTTGAACCAGTGCCCTCTCGTGACACCGCGTTATCTGAACACCAATTGATATCTATTGATTGTTGTCTATGACTGGATTCTTTACAATCTACCACACGGGTTCTTTGTGTTGGTATTTGAGGTTTGTAAGATGTCAAGGAGAAACTGACAGATAGCGTGTTACCTCTAATTCTGCAAAATTTTTTTTATACAAACATCTGAAGTGAGGTAGGGCATCAAAGCAGCCCGTCTGAGGAAGTACTTCCACCTCACAGAAAACCGCAGACAAATGACAACTCCCTAGAGGGTTGTTGTTTTCCTGCGTGTAAGATTGGTCATCAGTAGGTTCCTAAGAAATTGCTGTGTTAGCAGCAGAGGTGGCATGGCGCGGGTGACACTTAATGTATTACAAGCGTTCATATGCTACGGTTACCTCTTTACATCAGGTGGGCCTTATGCTGATATGGCTTCCGTCGATGTTTAAAAAAATGTATCGTAATCTATTTTTTTTTTAGATATGTTCTTTTTTTATACTACGTCGGGAGGCATACAAGCATACGTCCCACCTGGTGGGAAATGGCTAACACTAAGCTCCTAAGGAGTAGCTGACTCCCTAGGAGCTTACTGGTGATGTTCCTCACACTCAGGAACAGATTTCCAGGGAATTGTTATTTAGCTGTAGTTTTCTATGAGGTGGAGGTATTTCCTAAGACGGGCTGTTTTGATGCGACCTACCTCCCTTAAAAACACCCACACCAAGACACACAGACATGTTCATGCACACAATTTTTTGCCCTGCGTGTGAATTGAACCCATGAGCGTTGATGTCAAAGTAGCGTTAGTAACCACAGCGGTACCGAGGTCGTCCGACTTTTCGAAATGAACTATCAGGAAAGTTTATTATTTTTGCTGTCGTCCATCTCTAAATAGGAAGGGAGAGTACCTCCACCGGTAATGGAACTTAAGAGTACATAAATTAACTCTGGTTCACCCTGATTATTAGAATTATATTAAATAATAGGCAGTTGTACTATAGTCTTGCGAGCTCGATGGCTCAGTCGTGAAAGACGCGACTTTGACACCAACGCTCGTGGGTTCGATTCCCACACAAGACAAACATTTGTGTGCATAAACATGTCTGTTTGTCTTGTTCTGGATATTTTAAGAGAGGTAGCATCAAAGCAGCCCGACTGGGGAAGTACCCCCACCTCACAGACCGCAGCCAAATAACAACTCCCTAGAGAGTTGTTGTGTTCCTGCGTGTGAGTGAGGTCACCAGTAAGCTCCTAAGGAGTTGCTGTGTAAGCAGCATGGGGGGCATCGCGCGAGTGATATATCTTACAAGCGTTAATAGGCTACGGTAACTGTTTTACATCAGGTGGGCCGTATGCTTGTATGCCTCCCGACGTTGTATAAAAAAAAGTCTTCTTTTTCCTAGCGTCATCCCATTTCCTAATCTATTAGGATTGGTGGGGTCCGGCACCTAAGACTAAGTATTTGACGAAAATATTGATCTTTAGATGTAGCGACGTATGTTAGACCTCCACAATTTGGAGGAATAACACGAGATTTTCTTATGTCAATCTCTTGGATGTGCTGGTTTCCTCACGATGTTTTCACGATGTTCTTTTTTCGAGCAAGTAATCATTGGAATGTATATATAAATCCAAAAACACGAAATGAGTGGTACAGCTAAGAGCAGATTACGTTTTACACTTGAAGACCGATTATTACTCTAGTCCCGGAGAGCATAAGAACGGTATAAAGGTTAAAGTATAAAGCTTGACGTGCACTTAACTGTACATGCACACACAGCATTCTAACCAGGTACAAATTAGTTAATAGTCTGGACTTTATCCACTGGGCTCTTACTCTAGAACAGAGGTTCTTAACCGAGGGTCCGCAGACCACTAGTGGTCCCTGGAAGCCCCCGAACTGGTTCCCGAAGCCATTCTTTCGCCTTAAAATAGTGTATTTATCTTTGCAATGTCCAATTTTCGTAAAAAAATTAAAATACTGTTGGCTTTGAAAGTTATAATACGTGTTTTTTTTATAGAACAACCCTTTTGACTTTTATTTACTATATATTTCTCTCAAATAGTTTATGGGCCATGGCAAGACAGGAACTTTGTCAAATGGTCTCTCATCAATGAAAGGTTAAGTACCACTGCTCTAGACATAAGTAGCTAAACAATAGAATAACTACCTATTTGATATGATTCAGCCACAGATGTGAAGTAGGGTTGTTTAATTGATTTAATGCTGTTAGGTAACCGATGTGGTCATGATATCGGAACTTTGGAATTTGCATTGTCGGTAAAGGCACGCAAAATAGACCACGTTTAACTATTAGAGAATGTCTAACATTAAATGACGATTGATCAATAAAACTACATATAGACGTCTGAAATTAATATACTTATTGCTTCAATACCCTGTATTCTACTGGACATAGTCAAAGTCAAAATCTTTTTATTCCGTAAAAATGGCTACATTTGTTTGGAAGCGTTACAATTTTTTTCCCTACCGTGCAGTTCATGACTAGGTGAGCACTGATAAAAATACTGCAAAAAACGCAGGCATCCCTCTTTTGGTATCCAAACAAATTTACATAATTTATTAATTACATTACAATTGGATCGACTCAATCCGAGGCATTTTTATCATTAATGTAGTCAGATACTTTATAATATGCTATGCTACACAATTTGGCTTTAATAGTAGTTTTAAATTTGTTTATTGACAATTCTCTTATATTGCTGGGAAGTTTGTTATAGAACCGTATACACATACATAAGAGAACCGGCCTATTGAACAATTGGTCCCCGGTTCGAATCCTGACGGGGGCATGGACCACTAAATTCGTCTTTTTGGATTTATGTACATATTTAACACTTGCTCAGCGGTAATGGAAAACATCGTGAGGAAACCCACACGTCCCAGAAATTACATTTCGAAAGACGTGTGGCCTAACCTAAGATAGATCTGGATCCATTTTGAATACATGGCTTTAATCGACACGGCTAGTCATCGATCGCAGCACGCACCACATTTATATCTATTTCTGCCGCTGCTTTAACTAGAGATGCTCGGAGAGACTTCAAATTCTGATGAGGATTAGCGCAGACTTTCTCCTCCAAATGTTGCCACATCTTGTAGTCCAGTGGGCTTAAATCTGGACTAGAAGAGGCGGTCAACCAGTTTTGAGTGCTTCGTGCTTTCTGAGCTGGTGCAGAGTCCTGTTGGAATATCCAGTGTCTGTTTTTGAACATTGTTTGAGAAAGAGGTTCTACTATGTTTGTTGGGACGGTATTTTGGTAAACCACGGCACTAGTCTTCACACCTTTTGCACAGAAAACCACCTCAGTTAAGCCTGAATATGAGACTCCAAGCCAAACCATGATTGATGAAGGATAATGCCCTCGCTGGACCCTCGGAATACGCGCGCTCGCTTCTTCACAACTGTGGGCATACACCTTATCTTTTTGTTCGTTGTAACTTTCTTCGATGGTAAAAACTTTTTCATCCGAAAACAAATTTTCGCGGTATGTTTTTTCCGCGTACCGCCGTAACAAAGCGCAGGATCTTTCCATTCTAATATTTTTCAAAGGGTCGTTCAAAAATTACCGGTTTTTTTTACCATAAGCTCGTAGTCCCAGGTCTTCATTTAATACTCTTTTGACAGTGGTTCTGCTTAATCCCACCTGAAGAGCTAAAATTTTTTGTTTACGCACGGGATTTCTTTGGATTCGCGGCTTCACTGCTTTGATGATCGCTGGTGTCCTAACTGTGCGAGGTCGGCCGCTCCTCTTACGATCTTAGAAGCTTGAATCTTTAGTATATCGTTTGATAGTGCGATAAATAAACCGTAGTGTTATTTTCAATTTTTGTAGAACGTTGAAAATCTCTTTTGGCGCGTAACCACAGCGGTGCAACGCGATAACCGCGACTCTATCTTCCTTCTTCGACCACTCTGTATTTGAAAATGAATGAAAATGAATTTATTTTTTATTTTCGGCAAGCGGGAACGTCGCTTGCTTACAGAAGCGAGTGAGATGTGTAAAGACTGGATCATGTGACGTTCAGTTCTCTTTGAACTTGGTGTGAAGGTATGAATAAATATGTTTGTTGTTTTGTTTGTTATATGTACCCAAAATAAGTATAGGGATGGTTTAAAATAGGGTTGGACTGTAGGGCTACCACAAAAGCAATTTAGGTACCCTGTGTCTATAATACCAAAACTAGCGTGCGTATACAAAACTCGGTCTAATGTGTGACGGGCTTCCCAATAAAAAAATACTAAGGAATTTGTTTACGAATAGCAAATGCCAGAACAACCGCGGAGGTCCTTAATGAACCCCAATATTGACTGTTATCTGCTATTGTTGTGAGCGCCAAGCTTCAAGAGGCTGCGGTCGACCATCACGGAAGGTAAAAATACACTGATTCATTGCAAACAAATAATTCAGAGAGATGTACATAACGGTGTTAATACCACCACTAAATTATGTTATATATACATATCATAAAATCGCTGTAGATTCGAGCTTTTGCTATAGATTTTCAAGGGTATTTTTTTGCGTTCGAGTGATAATAGATTATGGGAAGGTATTGTGATTTCATTCGACTTTCCGATTGTTGTGGATATGTGTTCAGATAAGAAAAAAAACGAGAATGAAATTATACGTCTTCTATATACACGTCCAGAAGAAGAAGAATAGATTTAAAAACCACTTTAAAAATCGTCTTGCCAATAATAATAATTGCTTCATAAAGAATTGGTTAAAATCTAGCTGTCAATACTTTTATTACCTATACCGTAGGTAATATAAGTCGATGTGTCAGTATGAAGAAAGACCTATATTGGCAGTTTTGTTTACCTTTTTTACGCCCACAGTTGTTCTAGAAAGATGGTAGATTAATAAATGTCAAAAATTTTAAAACGATAAGAAAATAATAATCGTAATCCTACTACGAGTATATTAATATTATAAATGCGAAAGTTTGTATGTATGGATGTTTGTTACTCTTTCACGCTTAAACGGCTGAACGGATTTGAATGAAATTTGGCACGTAGATAGATTATGATCTGAATTAACACATAGGCTACGTTATTCGACTCCACGCGGGCGGAGCCGCGGGCAGCAGCTAGTTATAAATAAAGGTGTTTCTATTTATTAACACGAACATCTTTTACAAAACTTACGCATAAATCGGATATCATTATAGAAATATTATCATATGTTAGAATCGTACGAAAATCGAATAAAGTATCTTAAAATGTAACCTGTTCACGTTTCCTATTAATAAATGAACGTGCAATACGTAATCGCACACGTTTACGTTGTATTTATAAGATGCTCACATTAAATGGAATACGACAGTGGTAGTATAAACATCTTTATACAGTTCCAGGGCGCCACTGAACTCCGGCCTTTCGTAATGGATCACTTCCGTCGAACAAGATGTATGGTCAAAGATACCGATTTTTATCACTGGAATTTGAACCTTATGTGATAGCGCTTATGGGTCAGGAAGGAACTCGGGTTCGAGTGGTATCTATTCGTTCTTTAATTAGGTAGATATCATTTGAAGTCGTATTTCATGGTAAATAGGTAACCTAGTGGAAGTGACTCAAATGTAAGGAAGTCTAATAATAAAATATAAGTAGGAACCTATACCACCTACCATGTTTGACACTCTAGTGCAATTATAGTTTATATTCCGTACCTACTGTAAAAGAGCGGTACAAAGGTCATGCTGTTAAGCTTGTAATGCTCTTAACTGTACCAACAATGTCAGTACACAAATTATTAGAATAGTCTTTGTCGTTCGTTAAAATGTTAAAATTTATTATTCTTTATTTGTTACATTTTTGATAAAAAATTTAATAAGGGAGTATTTTTACTGGACTTTTTTTTATACAACTAGATCGGCAAACAAGCATGCGGCCCGCATTAGATGATAAGCGATCACCGCAACCTATTGACGCTCGCAACACCACGGAGCTGTTACTCGCGCGCTGCCAATCTTGTGACCTAAGGCTGTTTCGTCACAGTACTCTATTTCTCTGCCATATCTCACCGTTCAAACTGGAACATAGCTATATAAATATAGCTGCTAGGCGGTAGAAATAGGTGAGACAGAGGTACCCATGCAGACGACTTTTGTACAAAGTCTCCCTCTGGTAAATCAGCAAAGCAAATTGGAATTTAACATTATTTCAGCTGGCTACGTATGTTTGTATTTGAGTGCGTACCATCTAAACTACTCATCCCATTTTAATGATAGTGATATCAATCGAATTGTAATCATGGTCCCGTTGACATAGGCAACATTTTTGAAACTATATGGTGCATTATGCTCTGTCTTATCAAGCAAAACTAGCCTAAAAGACATGTGGCATTTTTATAGTGATGTAAATTAAGGTTCATGCTTTTTTATTTGTTCAGAGCTCATTCCTTAAGCAACTGATTCTTATTATCACTAGATATATTATTATTACTTTGAAACTATTCTTTTTTTTTTTAATGCACGCTCACCGGTTCCAGGTAGGTTAGTCTTGGTCTTGATAGGTTAGTCTTGGTCTTCCTCGGCTCCTACATCCTTCCACTTTCCATTGTATATCTGTTTCGTCATTCTTTCATCCTGTATTTTTTCTACATGTCCGAACCAACGGAGCTTTTTGACGAGCTCGGTGGCTCAGTCGTGAATGACGCAACTTTGACACCAACGCTCGTGCGTTCGATTCCCATACATGGCAAGCATTTGTGTACATGAACATGTCTATTTGTCTTGGTCTGGATGTTTTAAGAGAGGTAGAGCGCATCAAAGCCTGGGGAAGTAGCTCCACCTCACAGAAAACCGCAGCCAAATAGCAGCTCCCTAGAGGGTTGTTGTGTTTCTGCGTGTCAGTGAGGTCACCAGTAAGCTCCTAAGGAGTTGCTGTGTATGCAGCAGAGGAGGCATCGCGCGAGTGATACTTAATATATAACAAGTGTTAATAGGCTACGGTAACTGCTTTACATCAGGTGGGCCGTATGCTTGAATGCCTCCCGACGTTGTATAAAAAAAACACTCCTTCAGCCCAACTCTCTTTCTTACGTCATCATTACGAACGCGGTCGGCAAGCGATATGCCACAAATTTTGCGCAATGCTCTCATCTGTATTGTATATCTTCACGCCAAGAACCGAGCGCCATAAGACGCGGTCCTTGCATACTTCACTCGCTTCTGTGACATTCATAGCACGCTCGCCGGTTCCTGGGGCTTCTGACATCACCTTCTGATAGAACACGACCAATTTGGTCATGGTAGGTTAGTCTCGGCCTTCCTCGGCTCCTACATCCTTCCACTTTTGCATTGTATATCTGTTTCGTCATTCTTTCGTCCCGCATTCTTTCTACATGTCCGAACCAACGGAGCATGCCCTTTCTTATCTTAACACCGACACTCTCTTTTAGACCAACTCTTTCTCTCACGTCTTCATTACGAACGCGGTCAGCAAGCGTTATGCCACAAATTTTGCGCAATGCTCGCATCTCGACCGCATTTATTCTACTTTCATGCTCTCTCGGTGACCGTGCATGAATAGAGCTATGAATATGTCACAGAAGCGAGTGAAGTATGTAAGGACCGCGTCTTATGGCGCTCGGTTCTCTCTGCCTGCCCTGCAAGGGACTTGGCGTGAAGATATACATACAATTATTAGTTTTTCTCAGACTTTATTATTTAAATGTTAATTTTGGACTTTAAATAAAGAAATAAAGCGCCAACCGTAAGCATTTTGAGGAGCTCGGTGGCGCAGTGGTTAATAGTGCCATTTTGACAGCGCTCGTAGGTTCGATTTCACACATATGTGTGCATGAGATTGTCTGTCTTTATCATAGCACCCGTTTGGGGAAGTACTCTCACAGAAAACGCAGCCACCAATAAGCTTCTATGGAATTACTGTACTAGCAGTAGAGATGGCATCGCGCGGTTGATACATAATGTATTGCAAGCGTTTATAGTCTACGGTAACCACTTTACAGCAGGTGGGCCGTATGCTTGTATGCTTCCAGACGTTGTATAAAAAACATATTGTTATGATGAAGGTTTCTCTATAATGACAGTCGTGTCCAAATGTTACATTGTACTGATTAAAATAGATGATACAATGATGAAGAAAGTGCGGCTGTCGATATGAACACAAATATGGATGGCGCTTCCGATTCCCTCACCATATTTTGTGATGCTTAACTTTCTAATGCTTCCAAATAGTGCACATGTTTGGTGGATCTAGTGATGGTATATATATATATATTCTTTATTGCACACAAATAAAACAAAATAATAAGTGTCACATATAGTGTACAAAGGCGGGCTTATCTCTCCAAGAGATTTCTTCCAGCCAACCGTAATCAACGTGGAAACATATTGTAAAAGGGTTACGACAATTACATGTGCAAACTAAAACCTGATACTTACAGTAAAAAAAAACAAAATTCTAAAATACATCAAATGTAAGAAAAACACGAGAAATAAAAAAAAACGAATAATAATAAAACAAATTAATTGAATTATACAACACACCAATATACATACAATATAAACCATACATATATATATATATATATACATATATATATGCTATTCTTCACTAGAAGATGATGTATTTAAATAGTGCTTCTTTAGTTTTTTCTTGAAAGCAAACACAGAAGGACTTTCTCTTATCTCCAATGGTAATTTGTTCCAAAGTCTAGCAGCGCGTACGGTAAACGAATTAAAAAAGAATTTCGTGTTAGCTAGGGGGAAGTGTAAAGTTTTTATGTAACAAGAACGTTGGGATCGAGTTGGCGGTGGAAGAAGTGGAAAACGAGAACAAAGATATTGAGGGGAATTGGGATTGGTCATTAGTTTGAAAAGTAGGGATAGTATGTGCACATTTCTGCGAAATCGAATAGGGAGCCACTTCAATTGTACACGAAACTCCGAAACATGGTCGTACTTACGGAGACCGAAAATAAAACGTATAGCTAGATTTTGCAATCTTTCTAGCTTGTTGAGTAGCTCCTCAGTTGCATCCAAATAGCAAACGTCTGCGTAGTCGAGAATGGGGAGTAAGAGAGATTGAGCCAACGTAACTTTAGTTTTAAAAGGCAAAAAGTTCTGAAGTCGCTTGAGAGAGTGAAATGTAAAATACATGCGTTTACTAACGTCACTAACATGCGCGTTCCAGGAAAGTGTTCCGTCAATGATTAGTCCAAGGTTTTTAGTTTTATCGACAAACGGAATTTCTTGACCATTGTAGTAGACCTTAGGCAAGCTATTAAAATTGAGCCTATTACGTAATTGATTACTGCCTATGATTATAGCCTGAGACTTCGATGGATTTACCAGCAAACCATGGGTTTCAGCCCAACCCTGGATAGCACATAGTTGGCGATTTATAGCCTCAATCGTTTCATCACTTTCGATAATTGAGAAATGGCTGTAAATCTGTAAGTCGTCTGCATATAGGTGGAAGGGACAAGAAAGAACTTTGGATATTTCATTTATAAAAATAGAAAATAAAAGTGGAGATAAGATACCGCCCTGTGGCACACCGGCAATGAGATCAATCCACTCAGACGATCTCTCATCGAGTTTGACGCATTGCCGGCGACCACGAAGATAAGAGTCGAACCATGCCATCACAGAGGGAGAAAAGTTAATTGAGCGAAGTATACCTAAGAGAATATCAAAATCGATTGAATTAAATGCATTGCTAAAGTCTAATAATATAATTATGGAGAGTTTTTTATTGTCCATGGCGTAACGAATATCATCAGTGACATTTAGCAACGCAGTAACCGTACTGTGGTTGGGACGAAAGCCTGATTGGTAAGGGCTGAGAAGATTGTTACGAGAAAGATATGTGTGAAGTTGTTTATGGACAGCACTTTCGAGAACCTTTGAGAGTAAAGGAAGTATAGAAATAGGACGGTATTGAGAAAAAGACGACGGATTAGACGTCTTAGGAAGAGGAATAACTTGAGCCATTTTCCATGCAGTCGGGAACACATAGTGAGTTAGAGAAAAATTTATTATATGTGTGATCACCGGAATAACAAGGTCAATGATAGGTGTAAGCATGTCACGACTCAAGCCATCGCTGCCCACAGCTCTTGTAGAAATAGAGATAATGCTTTTTTTAATTTCTTCCTCTGTGACTTTGCGAAAAATAAATGAATCACTTGCGGGTGAAGAATGTTGTGAAAGAGTATGTAAAGTGGACAATTTTTTCGCCGTATCTATTGAAAAAGGAGGAGTAGAAAAATGTTTATTTAAGGAGTTAAGATCAATATGATCATTGACATTTTCAGGTGGTTTACCCACACCCAGTGATCGTAAAAATTTCCAAATATGTGGCGGAGACATATTTTCAATAGGGGAGTGAATATAGTGGCGTTTTGCGTCCCTGCACATCCTATTGCAGACATTACGTAATTTTTTATATGTCTGAATATTAAGTTCCGTAGGATATTTTTTATGTTTGGCCTTTGCTTTGTCTCGTTTAGACATAACTTTCTTAATTGATGAGGACAACCATGGTGCTGGCAAGTGTTTTACCCTAACTAGTCTCAATGGGGCATGTTTATCGAAAAGCGATGTTAATGTTGAATTTAAATATTGCACTTTATGATCTACGCATGCAGCAGAATAAAGATCGGACCAATCAACGTTACAAAAATCATCCCTCAAGCGATCTACATCAAGATTTCTAAAGTTACGCTGGGAAATAGTTTTGGCTATTCGCTTTGAAGGACGCACCTTATATGAAAGGAAAATTAAGTCGTGGTATGAGAAAGGCGCTGTAACTTGTCCATGTCTTATGATAGAATCAACGTCAGAAACCAACATTAGATCAATAAGAGAAGGCCTGCAATTAGGGAAGTGATGTGTTGGAGAGAGTGACAAAAGTTGTAGATTAAATTCCGAAACTAAGCTATTGAGTTTGATTGTCCTATGATCAGACTTTAAAAGGCAGGTATTTAGGTCACCCATTAAAATGACATGATGATACATAGGACGAAAGTGTTCTAATGTAGATTCAAGAGTGTGGAAGTAATCAATTTTGTCATTTGGGCTGTATACTACTGCCAGTAGGATTTTAGTGTGGTGGAGAGTGACTTCCAGAAATAGATGCTCTAGGGAAGCAGAATATTCGGAAGGCGAATGTGAGACTATAGCGCAAGGGATATTTTCGCGGAGATAAATACATACGCCGCCTCCACCAGCTCCCGTTCTATCATTTCGATAGAGTCGGAAACCCGGAAGAGAACACAGAGTAGAAGGAAGCGATGGCTTAAGCCAGGATTCAGAGACTAAAATACCGTCAACAGCAACATTACTAAAGGATGCAAGAAAATCGGAGTAATGAGCTATTATGCTCTGAGCATTAATGTGCACAAGATTGAGATAGCGAGAGTTCTTTACAAACGTAGATTGTAATTTACTTTCAAGAGAAGACTCGGAACTTGATGAAGTATCACTGAGAGCACTTTCATATTCATCAGAGGAACACGACAAGAAGCAGTTATCATTAATGTTTTCATCAAAAGACATTAAGCAAAATACAATAAATAAAATATAATATACAATACTAATAAAATATATAAAATATAATATATAAATAAGTACCTACTATATTGTACTCGCATCACTGAACAATCCATATACAAATTGGACTCAGGACAGGACACATTTTTAAAAACAAAAAGTTTTCGATTCCATACGATACAGTTCATAACAATAATATTTTCATATTAGCAGTTCATTTAACTACTATGGACACGTACTCGTAGTCCATACCTAGTTCATAATACAAAATTAAAATAAAAATTGTAACCTTTCACATTGACAAAATTAATTTTAAGAGTCATTGCCACAACCAAAGTAAGAAGAAGAAGATTATAAAATCTGTATATGTGTGATATGTCACGTTACTTGCAGTCACTTCTACAAAATATTTTTGAAGTTTAAAATAATGGTATTTGAAAGGTAGAAACCAAACCTACATTTATAAAGCTGCCCGACATTAACAATTTGCGATCACTGTATAACAATAACATTAAAATATTAACTAAGAGCACGAGTATACCGTGAATGGGACCTCTACTTGACTCCGCCTTGCTTCCCCGTTGCGCCAGTACGCCGAGAAGCGACTTCCTGCTGCGATTGACTGGAAGGGTAACGAGACTGCAATTGGCGGAGATCTTCTAGCGTCGCTACCTTGGTTCTTGTGTTTCCACAGAGAACAACAATATTGCCGTTCGTCGACCAACACTTCTTTATTCCGAAGTGTTTCCTAGCCACAACAAAAAGTTCCTGCTTGTACTTCGTTAGAAATTCCGAAACGGAAATCCGGGAACCTTTTAGCTTCGTTTTGGCGTTCCAAACAGAGGTCCGAAAAGCATGATTCCCAAAACGAACCAGCACAGGTCGATGTTGATCTTTTTTACCACCCAGCCGATGACAAGCTTCTAACGACGTAGCACTGCCCCATGCACCAAAAGAATTGCGATCACCAACGGGAAGTTTGAGTTGGTCACCCAATATTCTATGAAGAACATGTGGTAAAACTTCATTTTCCTCTTCCGGTATGCCATGGAATAGGAGAACCTTCCTCCGGTTATGGGTCTCAAGATGATCCAGGCCTATAGACATCACCTCAACCTGTGACTTCAACATCGAAATGGCCTTCCATACAAAGGTTTTAAACGACTGGAAGTCTGTGGAGAGTGTTTTCATGGTCGGAGGGGCCGGTGCTGAAGATTGGTGTTGTAGATTTCGCTCAAACTCAACCATTCTGGTGTTGAATAGTGATGTTAGTTCTTCTAAATTTTTATTCAGTTGTGATGTAGTGTCCATTTTGTGAAAGATGTTAAGAGATTTATGTGTCAGCAGATGCAAGAACAATACTTAACACATTTAGATTGTAATTTTATACAAAAATGTAAGTAATCTATTTTTAATAATTAAATTTCTTAGGAGCACATAAAATTATGTGTTACTTATTTCTATTCTCTATTCTATTGGTATCTGATTGTCAAAGCATTTCGATTTTATTCTGGACGAGGTCGGCGGTGCAGTGGTGAAACGTGCTGTTACGTTACTTTGATACCAACGTTCGTGGGTTCGATTCCCACACAGGGCAAAGATTTTATTTGTATGCATGTATGTATATCTTCACGCCAAGTCCCATGCGGGGTAGGCAGAGAGAACCGAGCGCCATAAGACGCGGTCCTTCCATACTTATTATACTTTTATTTGTAATATCTTTAATTTACATTAGGAAATACACAATAATAATAAGTACAAAAAGAAACAATGGTACATAGGCGGGCTTATCCCATAAGGGATCTCTACCAGCCAACCTTAGAGTCATTGATAGAGAACAGTGTCGTAAAAGCACATGTATGTACAGACTGTATCTACAGGGTATGCTCCGTTGGTTTGAGCGTGTATGAAGAATGCAGGATGAAAGGATGACGAAACAGATGTACCTACAGTGCGAAAGTGGAAGGATGCAGGAGCCGCGGAAGGTTAAGACTTACCAACCACGACCAAATTAGACGTATTTTAGTGATTCAGGTACCCTAAGAGCGAGTATGCATGAAAAGAGATTTGAATGTTAAAGATAAATAGGCAAGTAAGGTAGGACCGCAGGGGGTCTTAGTTCTCTCTGCGTACCCTATAAGGGACCTGTCGTGAAGATATAGAAAGATAGATAGAGAATTATGTGTCTGTTTGTAAAAATTGGAACTTGAAACTTGTGCTTATGTTGCTGATATTGAATCTATGTTTACTCTGATTAATTACGATACGATATATACGATACTATTACGATAATTAATGTATCGTGATATAAGACTGACTGACTGACATATTCTTATATTCATTTAGATTTTAATCTTTAGAATAGCCTATAAAATGTTCAGGAGTTTGATCATGAATAAACTTTTCTTTCTGTCGTTATTCCGGTTCCTAATCCATTAGGATTGGCGGGGTCCGCTACCTAAGCCTACAGATTTGGCGAAAATACAGATTTCTACATGGAGCGACTGCCGTAATACCTCGATAAACCCGAGGGTAAACCAGACCATTCTTACAAATGTTTACAAAACACGAGTTTGGTGGTATATGTCCATTATCTTCACTTCTCACATGGGATATCACAGTTGTTTGATTATGAATAAAGTGTTTAACTTTATTGTATTATGTAATTAACAATTATATACTACAAGTAATGCCAGAACAAAGAGTACGCAGGTGGATAAGTCCACTCTTCGCGGAAAAATATTTATACAAAGATTGCAATGTACTATCGCTTTTATCAGCAACAGCATAATCAATGTTTGTGTTGTGGTTAATAGTTACCTATGTTTGACAAACGCAATAAACTTGATAATTTTAAAATTCAATGAAAATCTTGGAAACAGAAATAAGTTGCGTATGTCGGTACATTGGCTTTAGTAGATTTTTTTGTCAACTGAATTCGATTCTATAATAAATTCGCTCGCTCGTTGTATACTGAAAAAGGCAATGAACAGTGAAGTCCATTGCTGTCCTGGGGGTTAAACTACAGCTGCCTTGGAACTCACAACGAATTTAATCAGAAGAAATTTGTAAGAGTAGGAAGTTTTGAATTGACTTCCCCTCTTGGCAAAGTGAGAGACAGCAATATGACAAATAAGGCATTAAAAAACCTCAAAGAGATGGCTAGTCAAGTGAAGCTCAACTGCCGTGCACCACGGTTTATCAAATATCTAATACTATTGGGACCTAAATTGTGAGTTCTTACCTAACACATCGATTCCAATAATATAGATTGCAGAACCGCCTAAACGGCCGGTAATTCTCCCTTGTTGCCACCAAATCAGAATAGTATACTACCCCGGATGTGACACGCAAGGAATTTAACACATCTTCCCGCTCCCGACGCCAGAGATCGCACTCCCAGAGAACACGATGTGCTGTTTGCTCGAATTCATTATTTGTCGTAGAACACTCGCATAAAGGCTATGGCACAAGTCTAAACGAAAAGAGCTTCGCTCTAAAGTTTCAATGTCCAGTTAAAAATTGCGCAACGGGATGATATACTTCTAACCACTCTTTACTTAATCTGTCTCGCACTGATTGAAAGAACAGATACAAGTAGCGTCCTTTAGTAGAAGTTTCCCATCTTTCTTGCCATTCAGACAGTAAAGTCTTTAGGTATATGTAAATTGTCTAGTACTCATAGTACAAGCTTTGCTTAGTCTGGGACTAAAAGGTGTAATTTGTCAGACTATATTTATTGTCTCTGCCTACCTCACAAGGGATTTGTGATGTAAAGAAATTTATGTCAAATTCAAAGCATTGCTAACTAATAGATATTTTATTATCCTTAGCACCGAGCCGGGACTCGAAGGACCTAAAAAGACATGTGACATTTTTATTGGGATGTAAATTGAGGTTTATGTCTCCTCCGATCCTCGTTTTATTTGTTCGGAGCTCATTCCGTGGACAGCAAAGCTTCATTATCACTAGATATAATATTATTACTTTGTAACTGTTAGGGTTTTCTATGACATTATCATTTACGTGTTAATTCAGGAGTTTATATAAGGAAATAAACAAAGGATTGCTCACAACTCGTGGCGCCAACCGTAAGCATTTTGACGAGCTAAATAAATTTAAGGTACCACTTACTATTTTGTTTTGTTTAAACTTATGTAAGTACCAATGTATGGTTTGCGCATAGTAGTGTTATATTTCAAACAGTCATCTGCAGAAGACCAGCGCCGCGGTGTCAGACGACTCCACAGCTTATGCTGAGTAGATGCCTATTTGTTGTCTTATATATTATTTACTTGCTTTAGGTTTTAAATGTTAGTGATTACATATGAGGCAACAAATAAACCATTTTCTTTCTTTTTTTCTAATAATGCTACTTTGACACCAACGCTCGTGGGTTCGATTCCAAACATTTATGTGCATGAACATGTCTGCTTCTCTTGGTCTAGGTGTCTTTAAGAGTGGTAGGGCACATCAAAGCCTATCTGGGGAAATATTTACACATTTATACAGAAAACCACAGCCAAATAACGATTCTCTGATGAGTTGTTGAGTTCCTGCGAGTAAGTGAGGTCAACAGTAAGCTCCTAAGGAGTTGCTGTGTTAGCGGCTGAGGTGGCATCGCGCATGACATCTGATAAAGTGATACCTACCTATGCAAGCGTTCAAAGGCTACGGTAACCGCTTCCATCAGGTGGGCCGTATGCTTGTGTGCCTACCGACATTATGTGTAATAAAAATAGGTCTCTTTTCTACAATTAAGTATAGCAGTACAATAGTAATGATATCATTTGGTAAAATTAAAAAAATACGAATGCATGTGCGGAATCATTTCCCGATATAATTGTCAGTCAGATACTCATCAATTCTATAAGTATGCCTCATTAAAAAAAGTACTTTGTTGTGCCTTTTGAAGACACTGTCAGAAAAGGACGCAACTCCCTCATTAAATGCAAAGGGGCCACAATTCGAGCTTGGTGATTTAGACGAGCTTGATGGCGCAGCCGTGAAACACCCTGTTACATTACTTTGACACTAACTCTTGAGTTCGATTCCCACATAGGACAAACACTGAAGTCACCAGTAATCTCCTATGTAGTTGCTTGTTAGCAGCAGAGGTGGCGAGAGTGACACTTAATGTATTACAAGTGTTTATAGGCTACGGTAACAGCTTTATATCAGGTGGGCCGTATGCTTGGATGCCTGTACGTTGTATGTAAAAAAAACTCGGACAACATATAATCTCTTAAAGCCGTTCGGAAGCGTATTTACAAAACGTCATAATTAGTTGAAGGAAGAATATGAAACCATTCCATTTCTACAAATGAAGTGAGATTCAAAAGCAATTTGACTAAAACAAAAGCAAAGGCGAGTCATCGCCATTCATTCCGATAGTACGGACGGAAGGGCGGTTCCTGTTAATAAGTTAAAAGGGTTTATACAATGTAAATGTCATTTTAGACACTTTAACGGTTCCCAAATTACATTTTTAGTTCATATTTTTTTTTTGTGCCATCGGGACGCACATAAGCATACCATGGCCCACCATGGTTTCCGTAGCCTATGAGCACTTGCAAACTCGCGCGATGCTTACTACTGCTAACAAGGCAACTCGTTGAAATCTTACCGGTGATCTCGCTCATACGCAGGAACACAACAACCCTCCAAGGAGTTGCTTATTTGGCTGCGGTTTTCTGTGAAGTGGAGGTAGTTCCCCAGACCCCACGTCTTAGAAATTTCGAAAGACGGGTGACCTAACCTAAGAACGGTCTGGTTGAGTCGTCCTCTGAGTCGTGGAGGAGTGACGGCAGTTTAGGCTTAGGTAGCGCAACCCCGCAATCCTAAGGGATTAGGAAACGGGATAAGACTAGGCAGAAGTAGAAAAATCTCGTGTATTTGACATGATATTGAAATATACGGCAAACTGCCGGCCGAACTAAATTCCGCTAAAGTACTTCGCGGCAGTTACGCGGTGATATTCACAAACATTTTCACAGATAATCTATTTTGACGATAAACCAAAACCAGAACAAATATTTAATCCTTTACTTTGATTACCAATTTCATCAAAATGCATAGTAATCGAAGCAACTATTTATGTATACATACTGTTGTTGTAAAAAGTAAATTGCCCCAAAGGGAATGCAGACTCATTAAATTGTTATTAGCCGCTAATTGTCAATGACAAAGGTTTTTAAATAACTTTAATTCTCATTACAGAAGCGTTAAGGTTTATAAATCGTTTTTCTGGCATGTGTTTACAAGTGTTTATCTACATTTTGTTAAAATTTGTCATTTTGTTACAGGTAGCACGACTGACTTGACTCCTACATTAATTGGCATCTACGATTCTTTACTGGAGCCAGGAAAAAGTCTGCGGCCAGAAGAAATTTGTCTAGAGACAGCTAAAGACGCTAGGAATGATCCTCCAGTGACTCATACCACACTAGCTACGATACAAGAAACAATGACGAACGAAATGAACAGCGTAGATTTGACAGTAGAAGAAAATGGCACAGTTAAAACTACTAAATTACCCGGAAGCATAAAACTACCAATTGCAACAGTCAATAAAAGTTCTCTTTATAATACCCGAACTAAAAGTGATAAAAATGGTGCTAGTGTTGAAGTGAAATGTGATCTTATATCCAGTGAGGTAAAAGACAATAAAATTCATAGGGTATTAAAAGAGACGAAATCTGAAACGTCGACATTTGATAATCTTTCACCTAACGTAAAGAGAATGATATCGAGTGCTACAGAAACCACGACATTAAAATTTCAGAAAAAATCAATCACTTCTGGAAGATCGTCTACGAGACACAGGTCAAATATTCCACTAGTCGGCGCTACGTCCAAAATTTCACAATCAGGAGTTGAAATACTACCTTCAGTGGAAATTTATGATCAGCCTTGCGATAAAAGGAGTTTTATTAAAAATAAAAATTTTGATAAACAATCTCCTTCAAAAACGCCAGAAATAAAACCAAAGTTGAAACTTGATAATGCTGAGATATGTTACGATGTCCCGACGAATAATTGCCCTATAATTTATGACGTACCTAGTGTAACAAGTAAGACGGCGTTTGAATCGTTATCGCTGCCATATATTGATCAATCAATTGAGCTATCTATATCTTCTAACGATAGAGAGTTTGACATAAAATTATCTTCTAAAGAAACTTCCCCGCAAAAAGAACCGAAAAGTCCTACCCCAGAAGCAACTCCTGCTAAATTACCAAAAACCGCTAATGGAGGAACAAATAGTTTATGTAGAAAGGAATTTGGCAGGATTGATAGTCCACCGAAACAATTATCAAAAACTGGACCTTATCCTGAAAGTATAGGATCTATAGACAATTTAAAAACTTGTATTAACCCAGAAAAAGACATATCAAGACTGAATCCTCCAACTGTGGAAGTGTCTCGACCTCTATCTATGAGTTCTATCGCCTCTTCAAGTTCTACATCAAGTAGTGGGGTACAAAATAAAGGAGGAGTGAATTCTGCATATCTAGCTTCTATTGAAAGTTTAGACGATCATAGCGATGCTGACATAGCATCAGCAAACGGAAGTAATAACTTTGTGAATAACGCTGGCATTTTAAATACAAGTGTTTCAGAAGAAGGGAATTCTGAGAAAATACCACGTAAGTATTGCATTGATTTTCCTGTTATGTAAATTGACATTAATCCTACCAATATTATGAATGTGAAAGTATGGATCTTTGGATGTTTCAATGTATGTTCCGTTTTCACGCCTCAACGCGTGAATTGATTTGGATGAAATTTGGTAGGTAGATAGATGAGGTACTAGAATATACTAAATAGGCTATATTTTTTATCCCGGTGATATGTTCCCGTGGTATGGTATCATTTGCAAGTTTAGATGTTTCACTTTCACGTCTCAGCGGCTCTTCATCTAATACTATCCCACAGGAATAGGATTTCAAGTTGTTAACTGCAATATGTCAATAGATTACGTTATTAAGTTTGTGCATCGCGCTATGGTTACGTTATCTTGTAAGAAATATATTACTTCTCATTGACGTTCCATTATATATTACTTCAACTGCAATGTCTTAGAGGGGTTCGTACTATCATGAATGTAAAATTGTATTTATTTGTCGGTTTATCTTTTTCAAATCAAAACGGAGTGACGGATTGATGTATTTTTTTTTTGTATGGATATTTATTCTGTATTGAGGGACCGACAGTGACATAGGCTACTTTTTACTGCGATAAAATATCTTACTCCCACCGGAAAACACGCTTTGTTTCCCTTTGACCACGCGCGCGAAGCCGCGGGTAACAGCTAGTTAATTATAAAAAGACTTGGTAGTATATTGTAGCATATACTAAATAACATTTATTTAGTGACGAGGAAAAAGTTTGTGTAATTTTATATATATATATATATATATATATATATATATATATATATATATATATATATATATATAATATATATATATGAATCGACGAAGGTAAATTAAGGGGATTTTCTTAGTTTATTAAGATTGATAAAGCAACGGTTACTGATTGTACTTTTACGAAATGTCGCTTTTTTGCAGAAATTTGCGGAAATTGCAAAACAATTCCTTGTAATATAAATGATTTAATTTCAAACAATAAGGAAGACGAGAAATAGTTTGATGTTTTTCTGGCATATTGATTTATACAGATTATTGTATTATTATAAAAACTGCATTTTGTAGTTAACAAGTGCTTTTGATGTTTTTTGAAACATCTTTTGGCGCGATATCGGAGCGATTTTTGTTAATTTATTATAATCCATTTAGTCATAGATATATAATTATTAATTCAAAATGCTACTCAAATATGCAACGTTATGAATTACTAGCTGCTGCCCGCGGCTCCGCCCGTGTAGAGTCAAATAACGTAGCCTATGTGTTAATCCAGATCATAATCTATCTACGTGCCAAATTTCATTCAAATCTGTTCAGCCATTTAATACATACAAACTTTCGCATTTATAATATTAGTAGGATATTCATGGATCATGTAGATAATAATACATAATCTCCTTCTGAGGTTTCCGTGTAAGAGTTTCGTGTATTTGCTGCAATGACCTATTAAACAATGGAATAAACAATAGCCCAGTTCATCTATCTTCTAAGAAGAACTGCGCATTTTTTTTGTATAACTATACAATAAACTAATAAGTATTCATCGCTGAGTCTTCCACCCGAGCATAATTTCTACAATTATCAAGATTTTTAATTGAGTTTTCATGTATCATTTGAGTACAAACGACTCCTGCAGAAGTCAGAATACCCCGAAAAAGACAAATGTAGAAAATTTTCGGAACTAATGGTTTTTATAGGCAATACAATACGACCCGTTTTTATGAGACACTGGTCACAAATTCCAATCACGAACGAACTTTTGTTAAACATTTATAATAACGTGAAGGGAGTCACTTGTGTGTTCGACCAACCACCCTCTCGATTTGCTGATGATTTGAAATTCTTAACAGGTCAACAAATTCTGGACGAGATGCCAGGATTGTCTCAACTGGAAAGAGTTTGTGCAGAGATAGTGCAAACGGAAAACGTGTACGTGGAGGACCTGCGGCAGGTTGTCGAGGTAAGTTTCTTCTCTATCTATTACTTTTCCAGACACATTAACCACAGGATATCTTTTCTCTCGCTTTCTGCAATCTGTGGTAGGGATTTCGCGAAAAGGGACGGAAGTGTGTTATACGGAGTGTGGGAAGCACGCGCTATTTGATTTGATCAACGAGCGCTTGCGGTGGCTGAGGTGGCCGTCAGGCGGTACCACAACCTATTTTCCTAGGTTGGTTGGTTTTGTTAGTACTATATAATTTACAATATGAGTAATAAAAAGTTACGTTTACATAACTTATTTCAAAGTCAATTCAATTATTATCATAAGTTGATTAATTGGTTAACAAAAGTTATCATAATTCATTGACAGACTGATTAACGAAATTATAATATAAGTATTCTTTTTTTTATACGTCTGGAGGCATACAAGCATACGGTCCACCTGATGTGGACCACAACAACCCTCCAGGGAGTTGTTATTTGCTGTAGTTTTTCTGTGAGGTAGATGTACTTTCCCAGACGGGCTGCTTTGATTCGCCCTACCTCACTTAAAACATCCAACCAAGACACGCGGACATGTTCATGTACACAAAGATTTGTCTTGTGTGGGAATCGAACACATGAGCGTTGGTGTCATAGTCGCGTCATTCAAGACTGAGCCACAGAATAGTTTCATAAAAAAAATATTACTTTAAATGTTTTTAGAAGGAATGACAGAAGTGTATATTATAACATTATCAATTTCATAATATTTAGAATTTTAAAAGATTATTCCTATTGCCTTTGTCTTTATTGTGTGCTATGCTAAATAGGGAATGGAATACGACACTAAATTCGTTTCACAATCTCCCGCCATTGCACTCAAAAGATCATTTCCCCGTTTTTAATTTCCTCGGTCGTCTGAAATGTCACCCGACACATTGCGTTTAGCTCTTTTAACTTCAGTCCATTTGTTGGATTGCGCAATGCTATAACGTTTGGTAAACAGACGCGCTTTGTAACTAAAACTGTGTGTATTGATTATGTTTCTGTTTGGAAATTGTTTCCTGTTTCGAAATTTGTTTCCACTATTTCAGTTTCTGTTTGAACAGTCTTTTATTTTTATTTATTTAATAAGGCAACACAACAGGTACTAAATATATACAGTATTACACAATTCTGGTCACAAAAGTTAATTTTCCAATTCAGTACCCTAAGCGTGTATGCTCAAAGAGACTAGTGGATTAAGAATCAACATGCCACAGAAATATCTCTAAGAACCAACAAATCAATATGTATAAGTTGGATATACAGTAAATTGAATCTCCAAAATAAAAATCCAATGGTGCACACCAAAAAAAAAATGTTCGACTAACTTCTTGCAACGCTCATGTACCTACATACAATCGACTTTATAACATTCAAGCCGTATTCTTGTATGCTTATTTTATACAACGTCGGGAGGCTTACAAGCTTACGGCCCACCTGATGTGAGCGGTTACCGTAGCCAATGAACGCTTGCAATACATCAATAATCACTCGCGAGATACCACCTCTGCTGCACAGCAACTCCTTAGGGGTTTACTGGTGACCTCACTCAGACGCAGGAACACAACAACCTTCTAGGGCGTTGTTATTTGGCTGCGCTTTTCTGTGTGGTGGAGGTATTGGCCAAAATGGACAGGTTTGAAGCGCCACACCTCTCTTAAAAATACCTAGACCAAGACAACCAGGCATGTTCATGCACACAAATGTTTGTTCTGTGTCGGTATCGAACACACGAGCTATTGGTGTCAAAGTCGACGCGACTCACGACTGAGCCACCGGACTCGTCAGGATAGTCGACAATTACTAATCAATAGCAATAGACATACATACATATCATTACGCCTGTCTCCCATTGGGGTAGGCAGAGACCATGGAACGCCAGGTGCACCGATCCAAACATACGCGTATCTCTCTCGGCTCTTCCACACTCGCTCTATGAAGCTCGTGCCGATATCTCCACTCACTCTTGCCTCGATATACTTCTTTCGTAACTCTTTTGTGATCCATTATTTTTTCCATTCCATTCATGTTATGTGTAAACAAGTTCTACTAAGTTAGAAACTAGTTGTCTTTAAGATCTGGTTGCTTGCATTGCTTGTTATTCGAATAGGTTTTTTTATATACAACATCGGGAGGCACGCAGGCATATGCTCCACCTGATGTAATGTGGTTACCATAGCCTATGAACGCTGGTAATACATTAAGTATCATTAGCGTGATGCCACCTCTGCTGCTAACACAACAACTCCTTGGGAGCTTACTGGTAACCTCACTCACGCAGGAATACAACAACCCTCCAGGGAGTTGTTATTTGGCTGCGATTTTCTGTGAGGTGGAGGTACTTCCGCAGACGAGCTCCTTTGGTGCGCCCTACCTCTCTTAAAACACACAGACCAAGACAAACAGACGTGTTCATGCACACTAATGTTTGTCTTGTGTGCGAATCGAACCCACTGTGCGTATGTTTGAAAGTCGCGTTATTAACCGCGGCGCCACCGTGCTCGTCAAAATTTATTACAGGAATAGTAAAGACAGTAAAGTAAAAGTGTGGAATGAAAACACAGTTGGCACAGATTGTAACACTAATAAGACAAATTAGGAGTCAGAGATCGACACCGTCCGGCCATGGCATCCGACGAGTGACACATATGTGACAACACGAGTGATGAATTTAAATGGGGAACATTGGAAAAATCATCGCACGCCTCAGTTTGTATCAAGTTATGGTATGCCCAATAGACGACTGGTTAGCAATGCTACTTGAACTCTCAAGGCTCGTGGGTTCGATTCCCGTACAAGTAGGGATGGCAATTCTGCCGGTTTAAATCCATGACAAACCCGATTTATGCCGCCTTCTGGGCATAACTTTGGGCTATTAATCTAGGACACTATTAAAAAGTATTTTTAATGTTAAATATGTATTGTAATCATTACTCATTTTATTTTTCTGGATGTATGGGTATTATGTACATAAATTAGTTTAAATCCAAACATAATAATCTTGAAATCCTTTTGTTAAACATAGTAAAAGTAAGCTTTTTTATGTATTAACACCCCACGAGCATCGATGTGAAAGTAACGTTCCTAACCAACGCGCTACTGAGCTCGTCAAAATTAATTTATCATTATATAACTTATATAATAATTGTCATCAGTTGGATCAGCTTAGCAGCAAAAGTATATGTTAAGATAATTGAAAGGAGAATGAGGGTGAAATCCGATGGAATGCTGTGGGAGGCCCAGGGAGGGTTCCGAAATGGAAGGGAATGTATGAATCAAGATTTCTCGCTCCGCAATATCGTGAAGAAGGATCTGAACATAAACAAGAAGGTTTCCTGCAGTATTGTGGATCTTGAGAAAGCATTTGATAGAGTTGTACGAAAGAAACTGTGGGACATATTGCCGGGATACGGGATAGACTGTGCACTGATCCGTGCTGTGCAGTCCACTTACAAGGATTGTTCAGCATATGTCTGGATCAGCATGTCACCCTGGTTTTATGTCAAAATTGGTGTCAAACAGTGTTACATGCTATCTGCTAGGCTGTTTATTCTGTATTTCGTTAGTTGTCTACAGAGAATAAGGTCGACGAATGCAGGATTACGCACGAGTGACCTAGTGATGAACTTTTTGCTTTATGCTGACGATGCCGTGCTATTAGCAGAAAAACCATCTGAGCTGCAGGCACTGGATAATGAAAGACGATTTATATAGAGAAAGGCTTACTATTGAATACGAAGAAGACAAAGATAATGGTATTTGAAAGAGATGAAACCAGAACTAATGTAAGGACTACAGTTGATGATGAAGTGTTGGAACAAGTGAATGAGATTGTATATCTTGGGTGCGCTTTCGGTAGGATGGAAGGTATACCGCTGATGTGGAGGGACGAGTGAGTGCTGGGAATAGTGTGAATGGAGCGTTGTGAAAACTTCTTGGCAGTAAAAGTTTGAACAAGAAGCCACAGCTCGCTATACACAATGCATTGCGCTTACTTATAGGAAGTGAGAGCTGGGTATGGCAGAGAGAGTATGAATGTAGAATAAACGGGGTCGAAATATGAGCTTTGCGCAAATTTTGTGCCGTAACGCTTGTTGTCCGTATACGCAATGATGATTTGAGGAACAGAGTTGGTCTGAAAGAGAGTGCCGGTTTGTTAAGAAAAGACATGCTCCGTTGGATCGGACATGTAGAAAGAAAGCAAGAACGAAGAATTACGAAATAGATATACAACGCGAAAGTAGGATGTAGAAGCCGCGGAAGACCAAGACTGACCTACCATGACTAAATTGATTGTGTTTTATCAGAAGGTGATATCAGGAGCCTTAGAAACCGGCGAGCGAGTATAAGAAGAGCAATGAATGTTAAAGAAGCGAGTGAGGTTTGTAAGGATCGAGTCACGTGGCGTTCGGACCTCTCTGCCTACCCTGCAAGGGATTTCGCGTGAAGTTATAGTAGTAATAGAATATAATAATTTCTTTTTATATAAGCATTGTCTACTAAACAAACATAAAAGCCCGCCGCAGGCCAGCTGCTAACAGCAATTCCTCTGGAATTCCTCTGGACCTCACTCGCAAGAACAACAATCCTCCAAGTAGTTGGTTTTTGGCTTGCTTTTTTGTGACGCCGAAGTACCTTACTGTTCTTCTCCAGACTTTGTTGAACGCGCCCTATCTCAACAAACAGAATTAAAGCACACAAATGTTTGTCCTGCGTGGGAATCGAACTCACGAGCTAGACTAAAGTCATTGCCGTTCGACCGCCGCGCCGGGCTCGACGTTAAAGTTTATGCTCGATATTTGTAAAGTTATATAACAGACTGCAACGTTTGGGCATGCCAGCCGCGACCCACTGACCTGGCGAATACGGAATTAACAACCTAGTTTTAGAATACAGGCTTTTATGTTAGCACTAAACTTACCTGTTTTAAATTATGGTAGTTAGCTAAACAAGAACATGGTAACTGAACGAATAGAAGCACTGAACATTGTAGAGTAAGTGGTTATGTTAGCTAACAAATCAGTTGGCTAACAAGAAGTTAGAAAAAAAAAACCGCCTGCTGTTGTATATATATAACTTAGCTAGATATCATCCGCGTATATCCCGTGGAAATCGCTTTTTCTACTTCTTTTCTTTTTCCTCGGCTTCTATGGGTCTTATCATAATGTCGACTAGACTATAACCTTCCTCAACAATTGGGCTATCAAATGCAATAAGAATTTTTCAAATTCGACTGAAAGTTCTAGAGATTAGCGTGCTCAAATATACAATCAATGTCTTCCGTTTTTTTTAGCATAGGTAGCGTACTACAATGAATTGCTCCTAATCGACGGAACCTATTTTTTTACGAGTGAGTTAGATGTACAATTGGAGCCGGTAGGTGGTTTGGGTTCTTCGGAATTGATTCTCTTTTTTTCGGACATGAAGCCTGTTAGGTCCTCTAATCTACATATGAGAGAGGTTTTGACGAGGTCGGTGGCTCAGTCGTGAACGACGCGACTTCGACACCAACGCTCGTGGGTTCAATTCCTACACAAGACAAACACTTGTGTGCATGAACATGTCTGTTTACCGTGGTCTGGATGTTTTAAGAGAGGTAGGGCGCATCAAAGCAGAGCCCGTCTGGGGAAGTACCTCGACCTCACACAAAACCGCAGTCAAAAAACAGCTCCTTAGAGGGTTGTTGTGTTCCTGCGTGTGAGTGAGGTCACCAGTAAGCTCCTAAGGAGTTGCTGTGTAAGCAGCAGAGGAGGCATCGCGCGAGTGATACTTAATATATTAGAAGCGCTAATAGGCTACGGTAACTGCTTTACATCAGGTGGACGTATGCCTCCCGACGCTGTATAAAAAAAACCGGCCAAGTGCGAGTCGGACTCGCGCACGAAGGGTTCCGTACCATTATCTATAAAAACGGCAAAAAAATCACGTTTGTTGTATGGGAGCCCCCCTTAAATATTTGTTTTATTTTAATTTAATTATTTATTCTTAAAGTGAATATTTCAAGCGTCTACCTGTTGCCGTTATCAATATCGAGCAATAAAAACTAGCCCAGTGCGAGTCGGACTCGCGCACGAAGGGTTCCGTACCATTATCTATAAAAACTTGTTGTATGGGAGTCCCCCTTAAATATTTATTTTATTTTAATTTAATTATTTATTTTTAAAGTAAATAGATAACTAAATATTCTGTGAATATTTCAAGCGTCTACCTGTTGCCATTATCAATATCGAGCAAAAACGAGCAAAAAAATCGGCCAAGTGCGAGTCGGACTCGCGCACGAAGGGTTCCGTACCATTATCTATAAAAACGGCAAAAAAAATCACGTTTGTTGTATGGGAGCCCCCTTAAATATTTATTTTATTCTATTTTTTAGTATTTGTTGTTATAGCGGCAACAGAAATACATCATCTGTGAAAATTTCAACTGTCTAACTATCACCGTTCATGAGATACAGCCTGGTGACGGACGGACGGACGGACGGACGGACAGCGGAGCTTCAGTAATAGGGTTCCGTTTTACCCTTTGGGTACGGAACCCTAAAAATCACGTTTGTTGTATGGGAGCCCCCTTAAATATTTATTTTATTCTATTTTTTAGTATTTGTTATTATAGCGTCAACAGAAATACATCATCTGTGAAAATTTCAACTGTTTAACTATCAAGGTTCATGAGATACAGCTTGGTGACAGACGGACGGACGGACGGACGTACAGCAGAGTCTCAGTAATAGGGTTCCGTTTTACCCTTTGGGTACGGAACCCTAAAAAAAGGTAGGTATAGAAAATCACCACCCATCCATTACCGTTAGCACGTACGGTTGGATTTGGAAATTTAGATATTGATACCCAGCCACGGCAATCAATTTATAGGCAATTTGATCTAGTGCTGGCCGGCACCCACCCACTACCGTTAGTAGAGACTGCTCTGGGCGTCACTGCCTCATCTGCTGCGGTCTCTGCGAGCCCTCTAAAATATGAACCGCATGCACCCGCCACCGTCGCCGCTCAGTAGGCTGATTCTACTAAAAAACTGCAACTGCACTGCAGCGCGGCGTGTGTCAAAATGCGTACATTTTGACGTTTCGTTAAACGTCGCTGCTGTCAGATCGCTTAACAAAACGTCAAATTGTACACATTTTGACAGACGCTGCGCTGCAGTGCAGTTGCAGTTTTTTAGTAGAATCGGCCTGGTGGCTGCTCCGGTCGTCTCTGCGACACGTGTCTCGCCTCTCCACGAAGCATCCTCAGGCGATGTAGTTAACGGTGATTAATTAACGGATCAATATATAAACATAATATTACTAAATGGATTAAATTAAAAATGTGGATGCCACATCAAACGGTACATACAGAGATGTTGCGCGAAGCATTAAGTAAGAACGGAACTGAGTTTTATTGCAATGCAGAGTGTCCGTCATAAAATGTATAAAACGCGTGTTTCGACGTAGTTTTCGGTTACATCATGGCACCAAACATTTAGTAGTAGTATTGGCCTGCAGTGCTGGAATAATTTACCACCTCCATTACAATCCTAAAGGCTTTGTCAAACAGCGAGCTCGGCAATAGCGTGGCGCTGGCGCGACGCGAGGCTGGCGGGTCGCAAGCGCGGCGCGGTAGTCACACTGCAGGCAACACGCCACGCCGCGCTAGCGCCCCGCCAGCATCCCGTCGCGCCAACCAGGAAAGCGTCACTTTTTATCTAATAATACAGTGCAACCTTAATATAACGACTTCCTGGATTTAACAAATTCTTCGTAATCCCCTTGAATTGTCCATAAGAGTCAATGTAAAATATACCTTTACATTGCGAACATTTTTTGCGAATAACCTCTTTATAACGAATTTTCAACTATCAACAAAAAGTGTAAATACCTCAAATTAACGAATTTGTTAACCCAAAGCCTTTATATAACATTCCCACCAATAATCCCATTGTATATGATTCATGTCGCGACAGGTTTCGACACGCTTTTTATCGTAAAACAATCATTGTTGTTTGATGGAAAGTAATGTAAACACTGCGCATCGCACTATTGTTAAAGATTCCTCTTTATAACAAATTTTAGACCAATCTAACTTCAACATAACAAAACTCAGTTTAACGAATTACTTGATATAACGAATATAATACTTGTTCAACCAATTTTCCACGTCCATGTTCGTATTTGAATAAAAATCTGTAAAATTTTACAACTAACACGTCACGCCGCGCTGGTCCACTCTGCGCCCAGCTCACGTCAAGCTGCGCGTGTGTCTACTGTCATAGAAACGTTAGAACTACAGCGCAGGCGCCGCGCCCCGTCCCGCCAAGCGATCACGTCGCGCCGCGCTCCCGCGCCGCAGTTTGTAATCGCGACAAGGGTTGGCGTGGCATGTCGCGCCCCGCCAAGCTCGTCGCGACGTGACGGTAGCGTGGCGTGTTTTGTGTGACGGCTTCCATATATTTTCATAGTAAGTTAGCACGCCAAGGACACGCCACGCCAGCGTCGAGCCCAGCCACGCTCGCTGTTTGTCAAAGCCTTAAGTGGCATATAGTTGTAAACGTAATTACTAATTACAAAGAGTATTTATTGGTTGTGCAGGATATATTTATAACAGTATAGCTTGGGAGGTGTACCCTATTTTCTTGCTCAGCAGTATCTGACTCGTGTGCCTAAATATAAATGGGTGGATAAATTACGTTTGTTTTATTAATTAATTATGTGCATGTGTATAAATGCAATGGTTTGTTATGAAAGGACAGTGGTATAATATAATTTATTATTTGCGTTATGGCAGTTGTTAATTAAATCTATCTATTTATAACTTCGTGCCAAATCCCTAGCGGTGTAGGCAGAGAGAACCGAGCGCCACGTGACTCGATCCGTATAAACCTCTTTAACATTCATTGCTCTTCTCATACACGCTCGCCGGTTTCTTAGGCTCCTGACGTCACCTTCTGATAAAACACGATCAATTTGGTCATGGTAGGTAGTTCTCGGTCTGCTTCGGTTTCTACATCCTTCTATTTTCACGTTGTATATCTGTTTCGTAATTCTTTCTTCATTTATTCTTTCTACATGTCCGAACCAACGGAGCATGCCTCTTCTTATTTAAAATTAAACTAATGTTAAAATTTTAACTATTCATTATTTAACGGTAGAGCCGATAGTAAAACACAGATCTGTTTAGTTGGAAGTAATAAAGAAAGACGTTATCATATATATAAAAATATTATGTTATGTCATTAAGATGGAAAAAAGCATACGATCTGCCTGATGATAGGCAATTACCATATAGCCTACGGACAGTTGCAACACCAGGCGACGTGATTCGTACTGTAAAAACATCTTCACGCCTTCATTGAAGAACCTCATTTTTTCTCAAACGTAGAGAAATTCGCATGAAAGCATGCAGTCCACCTGATTTGTAGCGGTTATCGTAGTATATGAACGCTTGCAATACATTAAGTGTTCACCTGCTGCCAAGCAACTCCTTAGGAGCTTACTGGTGACCTCAGTTACTCGCAGGAACATGACAACCCTCAAAGGAAGTTGTTATTTGGTTGCGGTGTTTTGTGAAGTGGAGGTGCTTACCCATACAGGCTGCTTTGATGCGGCCTACCTCTCCTAAAAATGCTCATGCTATAGTCCCTAGTGAAACCAATCTATATGTGATTACATATATCTTGTAAGAGAGGTAGGGCGCATCAAAACTGCCTGTCTGGGGAAGTACCTCCACCTCAAAGAAACCTCAGCCAAATAACAACTCCTCATAGAGTTGTTGTGTTCCTGCGTGTGACTGGGGTCACCAGTAAGCTCCTAAGGAGTTGCGGTGTAAGCAGCAGAGGAGGCATCGCGCGAGTGATACTTAATATTTATATATTACTAGCGTTAATAGGCTACGGTAACTGCTTAACATCAGGTTGGCCGTATGCTTGTACGCCTCCCAATGTCGTATATAAAAAAATATATTTCTTTTTTTTGAAGTAAAACTTCTTTACGCACGATTGACTTGGGGAGTAAGCTGGTGAATGCGTGACGAGAGCCTTACGAAAAGTATATTACTGTAGAGGCAAGAGCGAGAGGTGCGAGCACACATTTTCTTTCTCTCTTTCTCTCATAGCCAGTTACGTTTCGTATATCTAAGACACAGTGCAGGCCTATAGATGGAGCTAAATAAGTTTTACTTCAGTCGTGTGGTCTAAACTCAGAGAAAGTATATACCTTCCTCTGAGGGTCTAAAGCACACTCGTTTTTTTTATATACATCGTCGGGAGATTTTATCTACAAGACGAAAGTTGTTGTATTCCTGCCCGAGTGAGATTGCCAATAAGCTCCTAAGGAGTTGCTGTGTTTTATATATAACTTTACTATAAGTTATATATAAAACCAGTTGAGAATGCGCTAGCTTGCATTGCCAGAGGAACACCTGGCTCGTCAATTATATAACAATTCAAAATATATTTTTTTAATTTGTCGACCATTTTGACCATGTTCCTTAAGAGATAGGAACGGTGTTCCTGAACATTCCTATTCTACTTTTTTATGCTGAATCCGAATCTGAAGTCAAAATTCGAATATTCGAAAAAAGTGACAGACAAACGCACGGACAAACATATAGAATTCATGTAGGAACGGTGTTCCTGAAAAGCTTTTATACTCGTTTGCTTTACCAGGCAGTATGTATAAAAAATAAATTATAGACAATCCTAGCATTGCCTGGCCATCGCTGAAGTGGCGGCGCCATGGCGTGCGACCCACCGACCCAGTTGCGAGATGCAACACGCTGAGTGCACGCAATCTCATTAATTATTGCCTCCTGTGCTGTTGATGCGGTAATTTAATGGAGGGAAGCCTGGTCAGTTGTGATTAGGCTCAATGAATGATTGCAGTACATAAGTTTGCTATGTAATTTGACATAACTATATTTATTACATAATGACTGACTTTTAGGTCAATTTACCCCGCAAGGAAATTGGCGTGAAGTTATATAGTTATAAGGGAACAGTGTTATATAGTTATAGTCCACTAAGGGAGCAGTGATAACTCAGTGGATAAAGAAGAGGACCTACTGTCCAACAGGTCTTCGGTTCGAATCGTGGCATGTCCCGCTAAATTTGTGTTTTCGTATTTATGTACATATTTACAATTATCACTTACTCGACGTTGTGAAGGAAAACATCGCGAGGAAACCCGCACAATTAAGAAATTATACTTCGAATTATGCTTGTGTGACAGGTTGCTTACAAGAAATCCCATACTGGATCGCTGTCGCTTTCCCGCTTTTTCCGCCTCTGTGGGTTTGGACTTTTAGCTATATGTCCGTTAAAATGTATACTCATCATCACCATCTGAGCGTTAATCCCGTCCTTGTCTTTCGCTTCAAAGCCCAGGGTCCGTTCAAATGTAAATACTATATGTATATATGTATATGTTTAAATAATGTATATTCGTTACCGAGGCTGTATGTTACAGTTTCATGACTATGTCAAGGATTTATCACTACATATTAAAAAGTCCCACGCCGTCTGTCCGCCGCCACGTCTCTCTGTCTATTGAACAGATTTTCGTGCGGTTTTCATCAATAGACAGAGTGATTCTTGAGGAAGGTTCAGGTGCATCATTTGTTAAGATTTTATGTAAATCGGTTGAAATATGACGATAATTAAAAATTAAAAAAGAAACGACAGAAGAAACATTTAGGCATTAATGTATATATAGGCATACTACTCGTGCGAAGCCGGGGCGGGTATAGTAGATATATATTGTACAAGTCACAAGTCAGACTGCACGTGGAGTACTGTAGTCTCCTTTGAGCGGACGTACCTGGATATCAACTAGGACCTTGTGACTCGGTTCAGAGTCGAGCTATGAGAATTGCCAATGATCCTAAACTTACACACGGAATTGAGCTTTAAAGTTGAAGGCAAGATTTCGCCTCCCTTTGTGTGTTCTACCGATTGTACAATGGATTATGTTCTGAAAAATTGTTCGATGTGATGCCGACAGCTTCTTTTTCAATCGCACCGCTCGCCAGCGACTGGGAGTGCACTCTCATACACTTGAATCGCAATGGTTGCGTACTGTGCAGTTCCAGAGAAGTATTCTTCCGAGAACTCTACAGTTGTGGAATGAACTCCCCGCCGAGGTTTATCCAAGGGACTACATCATGGGGTTCTTCAAGAACGGCGTGAAGAGGTTGTCACAAGATCGGCAACGCATGAGTGTGCAAATGTCCAAAGGCTACGGTAAGTGCTTACCATCAGGCAGGCCGTCCGCTTGTTTGCCACGTTATTGGTGTTAAAAATATGTTAAGTGCCGTGTTTTTTGTAAAATAAACAAAATAAATTAAATACATCTTCCCGTTTCAAGATGTGGAACTAACGATGGATAGTAGGGGGGTAAAGGACCGTCTAGATCCACTATACACACTCACCAGTTTCTTACATCATCAGCTATGTCCGCAGTGGCTTTTCCCGTCGGAATACGACTTCCTACAGTCACTCTTGTTAGCTATTTACAACCAATTAGCGCTGCCAATGACGGCAACTTAGAAAGTAGTTAAATATACTGTCTCTGGGTTCGTACTGTCTAGTTATATGTACTGTGACATACAGTCTTATTAACTAGTAATCAGCAGACGAGCTTGTTGGCGCAGTGGGTTAGTAACGCTACTTTGGCACCGACGCTCGTGGATTCGATTCCTACACCGGACAAACATTTGTGTGCAGGAACATGTCTGTTTTGGTTTGGGTGTTTTCAAGAGCGGTAGGACGTATCAAAGCGGCCCGTCTGGGGAAAAACCACAGCCAAATAACAACCCTCTGAAGGGTTGTTGTATTTCAGCGTGTGAGTGAGGTCACCAATAAACTTCTAAGGAGTTGCTGTCAGCAGCAGCAGAGGTGGCAATCGCGCATGTGATGTGATGCATTGCTAGCGTTCATAGGCTACGGTGAAAAACTCAAATTCATCATCATCTTATTTCATACATATTGTCGTATGAAATGATTGTTTAAGAAAAAATAATTTTACCAAATGAAAAAACCTATATTATTCACGGTGTTTGTCTGTCGGTCTGTAACAGACTATCTGTATCAAATATGAGACATTTACACGTAAAATTTGACATAATTGTATAGCATGCTATACTCTGCAAATTCTCTGTTTAATTTCTTAATAATAATGTGTAACGAGAGGGAAAGGCGTTAAAAAATAAGTTTAAAGATTAATTTTTTATATTATAAATACCTACTACTTCATAAACATTTTTAATTTTTTTTCGGCAAAGCACGTGTGACACCCCTAATAATGTAGTGATGTAAGTGTATATAGGCAAGCCATAGTGCTATAAAAATTATGTTGTCTAAATTTTGAGTGATGTTCAGGAAATTTTACAACTTAGATTCGATTCGACTTGTATTCTTATATAATGGGAGAACAAACTTTACTTTGCGGTAGGCAATATGTTCTCCTACATATCGGCCTGGTCACAGTCGATACTCCAACGGTGAAATTGTAAGTTTGTATTATTTCCTGATGAAAGAACCTTACTTCTAGACAAGTTTCACGATTGTAGGTCAACGGGAAGTACTCTATAGGTTTGATTAACTTGCGATGTCTTAAATCAAAGGCACAAAAAGGTAGTGTTTTTTATTGCGCTGACTTTCCTGAAATGTTGATTTTCTTATAGTTCCAAGGGACTGTTGGCATTATTATTTGTTTTTATTTTTAACTTTATACCTCTATACTTTCCTCAGAAAGTGTGACAGACAGACTGACAATGAATGTCCTGAAAGAACATGATCCTGAATGTATTTGTCTCTCTTTTGAGTTACAGAACCCTAATAAAAATGTATACTACTCTGTGTAAAAAGTATCGGGAATATGTCAATAAAAAGACCCGCGTAAAAGAGGTCGTTCTAATTTTTTTACTGCATGTTGGTAGCACTGTACTGATTTAGCGCGCAAAATTTGAGCGGGATCTGTCATTTAATTTGTTTTAAACTACACTTTTTGTTGGTCATAGTTTTGAGTCCTCGGCGATTTTTACAATGGAAAATATTGTTGAACAAAGAGTGTGCCTTAAATTTTGTGTTTCAAATGATATTTCATGTGGTGAATCACTAAAAATGTTGCGAAATACCTACGGCGAATCGTGTATATCGAAAACAAGGGCTTATGAATGGTATAAGGCTTTTAAAGAAGGCCGAGAAGTAGTAGTAGACTTGCCTCGTTCTGGTAGACCTTCAACCGCTACGACCAGAGAAAACATCGACAGAATCAAGAAGCTAGTGCTCGAAAATCGACGTATGAGTCTGAGAGAGTTGGCTAGTGAGGTGAACATATCTTTTAAGTCCGTCCACAACATTCTCATTGACATTTTAGGCATGAAACGCGTCGCCGCTCGACTAGTTCCAAAAGAGCTCAATTTTGTTCAAAAAGCGCAGCGAAAGCATGTCGCTGAAGACATGGTTTCCCGAGCTTCTACGGATCCGACCTTTATGAAACGTATAATAACTGGCGACGAGACATGGGTTTATGAGTACGACATGCAAACAAGCCAACAGTCTTCAGAATGGCGTCTCGAAAACGAGCCGAAACCCAAAAAACCGCGGCAAAGTCGCTCCAAAATCAAGGTGATGCTGACAGTTTTTTTTGACTACCGTGGTGTGGTTCACTCCGAATTCCTTCCAGAGGGAGAAACAGTGAATAAAGAATATTATTTAGGCGTCATGAAGCGTTTGCGTGAGAGTATCCGCCGAAAACGTCCAGATTTGTGGCAACACAACTCATGGATGCTGCACCATGATAATGCACCATCACACACAGCCATTATAGTGAAAGAGTTTTTAGCGAAAAATTCAACAAAAGTTCTCGACCAAGCACCGTATTCACCTGATATGGCTCCGTCTGACTTTTTTTTATTTCCCAAGTTAAAATTACCACTTCGAGGAAAACGTTTTGAGTCGATAGAAGCCATAAAAGAAAATTCGCTGAATGAGCTAAAGGCCATACCGCAAATAGCCTATGAAAAATGTATGGAAGACTGGGTGAAGCGGTGGAGATGTTGTATTGCAAGCGATGGGGCCTACTTTGAAGGCGATAAAATAAATTTAGATGAATAATTTGTATTTTTTGTTTTATTGACAAATTCCCGATACTTAGTACACAGAATGTATACCTCCGTCCTACCAAGATCCTGATTTATATACCGTTTGACATTTTGATCGATCTTGGTCATGGCATGCAACCAAAATAAGAAGAGCCCTGCATTGTGCTTCTATTCTGTACGTTTTATACACTTTATTGCCAATGAATATGGAATGATAGTTCTAGTTCCCTGGTTATTCTATGGGAACCGTTTGGTGTTACATGATTTTAAAATTTATTGGAATGAAATAGAGTTACTTTTATACTGAATTAGTATTTCTTAGTGGCCGAGTCGTCTACTGTAGGATATTAAACCGTATTGATGTGATCTATAAAGCTCATTTTCTAAATCCTTTTAACAGTATGAAGCGAATTGTGGAACTATCTGATAACGGGTCGTCCAAATATGGGGTTGATTGTACGGTGACCATAATTTCTTGTTGTGTGTGTTTATTTGTTTTTATCTTATTAGTGCCATTGCACTGATCTCTGCACTGTAAAGAGATAGATGCCGTGGATAGTAGCGGATTAATAAATCTTTTTGAATACCAATGCTCGTGTATTCTTATATCTACAATTTGATCTAACCTGCTTCATACGAGCTAGCGCCGGCTGGAACCCACCCACTACTTAGTCTCTGCCTCGGCTCGAAAGATAACCGGAGCAGCCATGGCAACGACAGCATATTGCATCTACTAACGGCTGCTGCGATAGTCCTCCGCAAATGCACACAAAGCAGTTTAAATCAAATTGCATGTAAACTTGATTTTCGCATTTTTTCGCTTGTATCTATTAACTATTAGTATATACGTATATATTGAATTAAACAATTTTTAACGGAAGTATCGCGTGTTGTATTTATTTTGTTGAGCCTGACGTTTCGAACGCTTTGCTGCGTCCGTGGTCGCAGGAAGACTCCTCCTCCTTCCTCACGATGTCATCCTTCACTACCATCATTTACATATTAATATAAATTTGAAATAAATTCGAAAGTATTTCTTTTTTATTAGAATTTAGTGCATACGTGTGGACTAAGATTTAACTAGGGTATCTCGACGTTTCTAAAAAGAACGTGAAATGTAAGTGCATATATTAACCAATTAAAGTAAATATCTGCCATTTTCATAGAATATTATAAATATATGGAAATGACAGATGTTTATTTTATTTGACTCTGTTTATGTTCTTTACAGATGTTTGCTTTATTTGAGTATTATATATGATATAATATGATATAAGAATATCTGTAAAAAAGATATCTGTATATTTTGTTTGAGTCCCATTTAATTTGACACAGTTGACGGTTTTTCCCTTCAGAAATATGAAAACCTAAATGTCCAATTTATTTATATAAACCTAGGCGAACACTGTTTAATGAATTTTTGAGCATTTAAAAATGTATTTGTCTTAATGATCAATCTATCCATAAAGAGAACCGAACCCAATCTGCCTCTTCATATACTATATCAATCCCTACGAAAATTATTGTTCAATTTATGTCTTCATCTTCCTAGCGTTATCTCGTTTCCTAATTCATTAGGATTGGCAGGGCCCGCTACCTAAACATAAGAATTTCATAAAGATGCTGATTTTTACGTAAAGCGACTGTCGTCAGACCTCTACAACCCAAAGGGAAAAATAGACCATTCTTAGGTAAAGTCACAGACACGGCTTACGAAATATCTACTATTTTGATGCCAATTCTGGTCATAGTATTTGCTGCAACTTTTTATTTCATTCCACAGCATAACAGATTTCCAAATACCGCGGAGAAAATGACCGCTACGAACTGTATCGTGGTCACTCTACTTTTTTGTCACGCCGTCCATATTAATATAGTTTACGGTAAAACCTTCTTGTACTTTTGACTATTTCTGTCGCAAAGATGTTGAGAAAGGCCAAATGCGAGTCGGACATGCGCTCTAAGGTTGCCATATGTTTGTTTGGTTTTTTTTAGCTTCATTGTTTTTAATTTTGTCACTGAACCAAACCCAAGGAGAGAGCCTTTTTAAATTTGTTTGAAATCATTTGATCAGCATTTTTTGTAGATCTGCGGAACGTCGGGCTGCACATAAGCATGAATAAAGCAAATAAACGTGCTTGTTGTGCAGTACAGTAGTGTCGCTTAATTTGTAGACACATTTTTTACGACACCGACATCTAAATCAACACCACGAAGTTGGTTGGTAAATGTCTCGCGAGTTTTGTTCGTGACTATATTCACGGTAGTTATTAAATTCTTGTTATGAAACTATAACACGTTTTTTTTTATATCAGTACAGATATAATATATTTATATATAAATACTAGGTCCACCTCGCGCCACCGTCCGCGCGTATTCTGTTATGACCACGCGGGCAAAGCTTTTTCTACTTTCTATCTTTTTCTTAGGTTTCTAAATGTCGTATCGTGATGTTGAATCGCCCATAACCTTCCTCAAGAATTGGACTATCAAATGCAAAAAGAATTTTTCAAATACGACTGGTAGTTTCAGAGATTAGCGCCTTCAAACATACAAACAAAAAAACAAATAAATGAGCAAACTCTTCCACATGTTAGTACAGATATATGTGTGTGTGACTTGTGTAGTAAATTATATCTATTGATAATTTATTACATTATCGTTTTCTTTACAATCGTAGAGTACTGGCAGGATATTTTTGGTTTGTAACGCAAAAAAAGTATAACTTCTTAAATGCGTATACTTTTTTTCTTACAGTACTATAACTATACTAGTTATTTTTTAAATCTGCTATAAGTGTTGTTAACGTAAGGAAACTCGTACTTTTATTACAAAACAAACGCTTATAAAGTCATGTTAACAGCGGGGTGTAATATATAGCCCAAAACGGGCGGCCATGTTCCTATTTTATCTCTGTAGTGTTGCCCATCTTTCTATTTATAACGCCATAACGCGATGCGTGGGTTGCCAGAGTAAAAATAGTTTTCTCGCATGGACAATACACATTTACGTACCATGTTGTATGTATTTGTTTTCTTTTTTATCATTTTATTATCTTATTACATTTAAATGAGTAATTCTCGTATATAAACCGTAATCCGTCCAAAAATTTGCACCCATCCGGTTATTGACACCCTTACTTTTATAGACAATGAGATTCCAATACTGTAATATCTATACATTTATACAAAGCGGAAGTGTCTGTTTGTGTGTTTGTTTGAACGCGCTTATCTCTGGTACTTCCCTGCGGAATTGAAAACTTATTTTTACATATGATAGCACAATTTGTTTATTGTGGAAGATTATAGGCTATTTAACAGCGCAATACGACTCTTAGAAGAAGAAGAAAAAGAAAAAATGCAGAAAATGTAAATCCATGGGATAATGGATTACGCGTAGAGGATGTCGCGGGCCGCAGCTAGTACAGTCTAAATCAATATCTTCGCCAAATCCTTGGACTTAGGAAACGGGATAATGCTTTGAAGAGAGGTAGGGCGCATCAAAGCAGCCCGTCTGGGGAAGTACCTCCATCTCACAGAAAACCGCAGCCAAATAATAGACTCCCTAGAGGGTTGTTGTGTTTCTGTGTGTGAGAGAGGTCACCAGTAAGCTCCTAAGGAGTTGCTGTGTAAGCAGCAGAGGAGGCGTCGCGCGAGTGATACTCAATATATTACATGCGTTAATAGGCTACGGTAACTGCTTTACATGAGGTGGACCGTACGCTTGCATAACTCCCGACGTTCTATAAAAAAAAGAAGAAGACTGTAATATAAAATATATTATTATTACCTATATGGAATTATTATTATTGATAAAATAAGCCAATAATTGAGCTTTAGAATGCGGATACCTTAAATCTTTCTATTTTGTATTAACTAACTAAAAAAAGTACTGAAAAAAAGTATGATGTTAGAAACAGAGTTGGTCTGAAAGAGAGCGTCGGTGTTAAAATAAGAAGAGGCATGCTCCGATGGTTCAGACATGTAGAAAGAATGCAAGATGAAAGAATGTCTAAGCAGATATACAATGCAAAAGTGGAAGGATGTAGGAGGCGGGGAAGGCCAAGACTTACCTACCATGACCAAATTGGTCGTGTTCTATCAGAAGGTGACGTCAGGAGCCCTAGAAACCGGCGAGCGTGCATGAGAAGAGCAATGAATGTTAAAGAAGCGAGTGAGATATGTAAGGATCGAGTCACGTGGCGCTCGGTTCTCTTTGCCTACCCCGCAAGGGATTTGACGTGAAGTTATAGATAGATAGAAAAAAAAATATTGATATAAAGTTTGAGAGAATCATCCACATTTATTATAAGTAATTTTAATCGTATTAGATTTCAAGACTGCTTATGTGCCAATAATTGGATGGATAATGGATTTAATATTATACATGTATAAAGTATCTCAGAAACCGCTACAACTTTTTAATTTTACCTATCTTTTCTGAAATAGGTCATTTTACACAAAAAATTAAACAACAATGCCGAGTGAAGACGGGTTTTCCAGTTAATCTCTCTATACAAGCAATATTTGTATATATATAAACATGTTTCGTATATCACGGAGACGGCTTTGCTATTTTGGATCAAATTTTGTATTTAGATACTACTATTAATCTGCCAAACAAGCAGCAACATCACGTGTTTAGGTTGGTCCGTTCTATTCATGCTCTTATCAAAACATGGCTGTTTATTTTTTTATACAACGTCAGAAGGCATTCCACCCACCTGATGTAAAGCAGTTACCGTAGCCTATGAACGCTTGTTATGCTGCTAACACAGCAACTCCCGGGGAGCTTACTGGTGACCCACTTACACTAAGAAATAAAACATCTCTCCACCGAGTTGTTATTTGGCTGCGGTTTTCTGTAAGGTGATTGTACTTCCCCAGACGGGCTGCTTGATGCACTCTACCTCTCTTAAAAACTACATTTTCAGGAACACCGTTTCTATAGGAATTCTATATGTTTGTCTGTGTGTTTGTCTGACGCTTTTTTTTTGACTTCAGATTCGGATTCAGCATAAAAAAGTAGAATAGGAATGTTATGGAACACCGTTCCTATCTCTTAAGGAACATGGTCAAAATGGCCGACAAATTAAAAAAAAATGAATAGTTTGAATTGCTATATACATATGCCGAGCCAGGTGCCGAGCCTCTGGCAATGCAAGCTTGCGCATTCTCGACTGGTTATATATAGCGCATAAAATGTGCATTTTTTTTTATCTATCAAATACAAGTTTACAGGGTTATATATCTCTGTAAAGGTAGACGAGACGTGAATCTGTCCATTGACAAATTGTACAGACCTTCCATTTCAAATGTAAAAAAAAACAATTTATTTTCAAATACAAAAAAAATCGAATTCTGGTTCGATTAAGTTAAAAATGTAATCAGATATATAAGTACGTTGTTTGTTTTCTGTAAGGTGTAGGAGCTTTGATACGCTTCATCTCTATTGAAATCGACTGGATAAAATAATGGAGATAATATCACATTTCATTTCTATCGCCCCCAAATCTGTTCATTGATAAAAACATGCAGCTTTCTATTGTGGTCTAAGGTAAAAACATAAGCGTGTAAAATCCAATGCATACCTTGAATGCATTCGCTGGTGGAAACATGTTACTCATAAAACTCCTACTCAAACATTCCTGCTGGGTACTTGTATTATTAGCGGCGGATTGTTATCTCTTAACATCATTTCAGTTCGTATTTGTCCACTGCTGTACATAGTCTCCCATCTAGATAAGATAGCCATTCGTTTCGATCCTGTGCCACCTGCATCCATCGACTCCCTACAAACCTCTCAAGGTCGTCGTCCATCTAGTGGGTTTCATCCCATACCGCGTCTGCCAGTACGGGGGTGCCTTTCGAGAACCTTTTATTTCTAGCGGTTGTAGGTTCTACGAACTATGTGGCCGGCCCAGTGGCACTTCAGCTTGCTGATCCGTAGAGCCACGTCGGTAACTCTGTTAGTTCTGTTACGGATGCGGTCATTTCTTAATGTATCTCGTAGAGATTTCTATGCCGTAAGTCATCACTGGCAACACACACTGGTCGAAGACTTTCATCTTGAGACATTGAGGTATTTTGGACGAAAAAATTTTTCCAAATTTCCCAAACGCTGCCCATCCGAGTTGAATTCGTCGAGAGACCTCTTAACGAAATTGGATCTATCTCATACTCGTATATACTCATCAACAACTTCAAGAATCGAGCTCCTAACTGAGACTGGAGTGGGACAACATGCACATTCGACATGATCTTCGTTTTGTCCATGTTCATTTTAAGACTCACTCGTGGGGATGCTCTGTCGAGATCTTCAAGCATTGTGTTCAAGTCCTCCACCGATTTCGCCATGATCAGTATATCATCGGCAAATCGAAGGTGAGTGAGTCTAAAAGTTTCTGAAGGACCCTAAGTACTGGTTGTCCACCCGCTTTCAGAAGTTCCGATGTGTTTCGTCATCGCCCGGAGCTTTGCTGTTCTTAAGCTGTTTAAGAGCCATCCTAATCTTGTACATGCTGATATCCGGGATATCCGGGTCTTGGGTCTGATGTCGAACCAGAAGCGGGTTCTGGTGATTTGGTATATAACTGTCCATAGAAACTCCCAATCTCCCTCAAGATATCTGGTTTGGACGAGACAATGTGGCGACATTGTCTCGTATTGGACTTCAGTTGCGTTAACTGGCTTTGACCAACAGACAGATTCCTTGTGAACACTTTGGGGCCTTTATTCTGCTTAATAGTCCATCCAGCATCCATTGAAGACTGCAACCACATTTCTCGTCGAATTTCCATTAGTCTGAGAGGTTGGATTGAAATCTTCTGAGGTTTGTTTGTGTGGCGGGGCTTAAAGAACTTAGTTCCAACTGCGTCGACAGTTTCTATCAGACTTAGCTCGTCGACGAAGACTTCTCTAGGCCTAAGAAACGATTTTGGAGTTCAAGCTGAAAGCTTTCGGGGTTTTGGATGTGAGCCCTTGAAGGTCTTAGGTCTTCATCAGGCGGGACCTTCCAGTCTGAAATTGATATTCAAGACGCCTCTCACCATACGGTGATCGCTACCGGCTTTCACTTTAGCGATCACTGAGACGTCATTAAATATCTGTCTTCTGGTTGTCAGTATAAAGTCTATCTCATTCCTTGTGAAACCGTCAGGGCTCATCCAGGTACACTTCCTTTGTGGTGACTTCCTGAAGAAAAGGTTCATCATATAGAGTTCCTACTTCTCCATGAAGTCGGCCACCATCTGTCCCCTTTGGTTACGCTATCCTATTCCAAATTGCCCTACTCTCTGCTCTATTCCGCTCCTCTGGCCTACCCTTGTGTTGAAATCACCCATAACAACTGAGTAGTGGGTGTTGGAGACATGTATGGCTTTAGAGATATCTTCATATATTGCCTCCACCTCCTCATCAGGGTGTGTCGAGGTCGGCGCGTAGACCTGTATCACCTTTAGCGAGTATCGCTTGGTGATTTTAAGGACAAGATAAGCTAACCTGGTCGACACGATGTTGTTATGGAGAGAACTCCAGTCGCCTTTCCGAAAATAAAGCAAGTTGCCGGACTCAAGGATTATCGTGTCCTCGCCATCTCTTCAAACTTCTGATAATCCAATGATATCCCAATTCAACTTGTCTATTTCTTCTTCCTGCTCTGTAATTTTCTCGTCAGTCCTCAAGGTGCGTGTGTCATTTTTGGTAGCCGGATCTCTGCCGGCGATTCTTCGCACCCCCTGCCTCGTCGTTACAGCTACCGCTACCGTAGTGTGGAATAGCGGGGCTGCCGGGGACTAGGGGCCGTGTATTTCTATCATATTCTATCATATTCATTGGTTGCCATAATCACCACACTTGGCAGGCGGGTGATCGCAGTATAATATAAGATAGTGCACGAGATGACGCTGCTGCCCGTCATCTGGTAATGTGTTCCTCTCAGCCGGCACGCACGTGACGAGACGGGGTGGCGCAATTCTATGCCGACACCACACGGCGGATCTTCATCATGGTAGATAGATATGAATCGGATTATGTGAAAATGTTTCCAATTTTATTTTTATACGCTGCCGGTACAGTTTATATCGCACATTAGAGTGAAGGAGAAGATGGTAATGTGTATCAAATTGCATGTAATTTTACATGTAAGTGATGTATTAGAGCTCCGATGTTTGAGTCTAAATGAATAGAGGAAGCGTCTTTTATTTTCATACTATGAAGACCATCCGACAAAACATACAAGGGCTGAAACACAGATCATGTGGATGTATGAAAAACCATTAAAAGAAGTTTATTTTATCTGTTATGCCAGTAAATCTATATATATGTATTTATCTATACGAGTATATAAAGAGTTTATTCGTATGTTTGAAAACGCTAATATCTGGAACTACCAGTGTACAAAGGTCACTAAATAATACACTGCGTCCAAGGCGAATTCAAATATTATTTGTACCAATTTCAGCATATCATAATTATAAAACGAAACCATAGCGTGATTCAATTTAGTACAAAAAATATACAACACCATCTAGTATTAGAAAAGAAAATTAATAAATAGTGGCGCTAGCTGTAATACATTTAGACATACCGCCCACCATGAACGGACGGTTCATAAAACACTGCCCATCGTTATATATCAATATAGATAACAATATGCATTATAATAAACCTTGCTTGAATTTAGTTACATTTATCGGTGGGGCTTTAAAATGAATATAAATAAGTAAAATGTTATGCTTTTATGAATCCAAATTAAAACTTTATATTATCATAACATAAACATTAATTGAGAACTAGATATACAAATCATTTGTTTTCATGACATACCTAAATTTTAACTTAATAAGCATAAGCAATTTTTGTACAATGTCTGTAAACTATAATACATTTATGAAAATATCATATAATTTCCCTATTATATTATTTTAGTTAATAACATCATTACTTAGTCACAGGAAGAATACACAGCTTAGATACTGGACGTTTGATTATGTTGCCGTTGCATTTCAAGCTAACTACCCTTGTAATTTTGTCCAAACCTGGGTGCTTCTCAGTAATGATACCAAACAACCATCGGGCTGGAGGAAGACCATCCTCCTTCACTAGGACAATATCTCCAACGTTAGGCTCTGGTGTCTGATATTGCCATTTGTATCTGTGGAGAAATTGTGTCAAATACTCTTGCGACCATTTTTTCCAGAAATCTTGGACCATACGCTGAGTGAGTTGCCACCTTTTTAGACTACTAATGTTAGATGTTTCGTAGTTATATTCTGGTACAAGCACAAGAGGTTCTCCGACCAAGAAGTGACCGGGAGTTAGTGGCATTGGATCATTAGAGCTTGTGCTAATACTCGTCATGGGCCTTGAATTGAGGCAGGCCTCAATTTGAGCCAGCAGAGTACTCATTTCCTCGAAAGTGAGTGTCGCATTGCCGATCACTCTCTTAAGATGGTGCTTGGTAGACTTAATACCAGCTTCCCACAATCCCCCGAAGTTTGGTGAATGGGGTGGTATAAAATGCCATTCTGTACCATTAGACGACAACCAATTAACTATTTCTGGTACAATACCAGATCGTTCTTCGGACAGTAGTACTTTCAATTCGCGAGCTGCACCAATGAAGTTAGTGCCATTGTCACTAAAGAGTTCTGCGCAATGTCCTCTTCTTGCCACAAACCTTTTAAATGCAGCTAAAAAGCCTTTAGCGGTAAGGTCACTTACGACTTCGAGGTGAATGGCTCTGGTCACCATGCAAACAAACAAACAAATGTATCCTTTATACGCATGATGGCCTCTCCCTTTTGATGTGCGGATACTAATAGGGCCCGCGTAATCTACGCCACTTTGTTTGAAAGGACGATTTGGTGTGACTCTGGCTAATGGCAATTGTCCCATAAGTTGATTTCGGTTTTGTGCTCTATGCCGAACACAAACCACGCAACTGCGCACATATCTCTTAACGCGATTTTTAGCGTCAAGAATCCAGTACTTGGATCGCAAGTAATTGAGCGTTATCTGCGGTCCACCGTGCATGGTTCTCTCGTGAGCGTCCGCTATAATTAAATCGGTCAAATGCGACTTCGCTGGAAGAATCATAGGATGTTTTGTGTCCTTACTTACTACTGCTTGATCGAGGCGACCACCAACGCGCAAGATGCCTACTTCATCAGTAAATGGATTCAATGGAGTAAGTTTACTTTGTCTTTTTACCGTTCCCAGCTTAACAATGCTTCTTATTTCGTCGCTAAAGGTTTGGCTTTGACACTGCTTGATACATATAATTAGTATTTCCTGCAATTCTTTATTTGTCAGCCATTGAGGAAACTTGCTAGAAGTACGTTTGGTTCCAATTAACATGAATCTTTTACACCATGTTAAGACTCTGAGAAGTTTTCTCAATGTCGAAAATCTTTCCCACATTGGCTCATGTTCTGTACTGACCATCACTTGATAGACCTTGATTGCTTTCTCTTCTTCGTTCGTATCACATGCTATATCTCCGTAGCTTATTACGCTATCTTTTAACCACTGGGGACCAGTTTTCCATAATTGAATTTGATGCATATCTGTTGGCATGATACCACGTGATGCACAATCAGCGGGATTCTCTTTAGATTTTACATGGGACCATTGTGACCTATCTAAGTTGCTTAAAATCTCAGATACCCGATTGGCTACGAACACTTTCCATCTGCTTGGATGGCTGCTCAACCAAGCGAGTACGACAGTTGAGTCAGTCCATGCATAAGTTTGCTGCTTTGAAATACTTAATACGTCAGAAACTTCTACTAGTAGTTTTGAAAGGAGTACTGCACCGCATAATTCTAATCGAGGAATTGATATCTGTCTAATAGGCGCTACCTTTGTTTTAGACGCGACGAGATGAACATGTATGTTGCCTTCAACAACGACACGAATGTAAACTGCAGCAGCGATAGCTTCACTCGACGCATCGCAAAATCCGTGTAACTGCACACAAGTACTATTTTTTCGTGTACTTATCCATCTAGGTATTTCAAAACTTCTCAGTGACTCAAGCTCTTGTCTATAAGCAATCCATTCGTTAAGCAATTGAAGGGTAAGTTCTTCATCCCATTGTATTCCCGAAATCCATAATCTTTGAATGAAGATTTTCGCTTTGATAATGATCGGCGCTAGCCAGCCTAACGGATCATAAAGACGTGAAATATCTGAAATTACCTTCCGTTTTGTTACAGTTGTGCTCAAGGGAGGTAACTCCACTGTATACTTGAAAGTATCGCTAATTCTATCCCAGGTGAGTCCTAACATTTTTGTTGTTGTGTTTGTGTTTAATTCTAATAGTGTTTTTTCTGTTTCAGGTGTCATCGTGCTGTCATGTAGTTCATCCTTCGGTTTCTCTGCTTGCTCTTCATCTTTTATCCATTGCATTAGATCCTCATTATTGCTTATCCACTTTTGTAACTGAAAGCCTCCTCGGGCAAGCATTTGCTCCAAGTCTTGATATAACTGCATTGCTTCATGTACATTTTCGCAGCCACTTAAAATATCATCTACGTAGCTATCAGCCAGTACTACTTCAGCAGCTTTTGGAAAATGTTCTCTTTCATCACGTGCCAACTGTTGCAGTGTGCGGACGGCCAAATAAGGAGCAGAAGAGGTTCCAAACGTGACGGTCAATAACCGATAGTGCTGTATTTCGTATTTTGGATCTTCACGCCAAAGCACACGTTGGAAATCTATGTCATCACGAGAAACTAATACCTGGCGATACATTTTCACTATATCGGAGGCGAGACATATTGGATGAACTCGCCATCTCATTAATATATGTCTTAGATCGGCCTGTAATTTGGGTCCGACCATCAAATCACAATTTAAAGAGACACCATTGTTATACTGACAAGATGCATCAAAAACGATACGAACTTTTGTAGTAACCCTGTCATTACGTACAACCGGAAGATGAGGTAAATAGCAGACGGCATCTTTTTCTTTTTCCTTTTGAGGTACAACCTCCATATGGCCTAAGCTTAAATATTCTTTGAACACATCAGAATACTTTTTCTTTAGATCAGGATCTTTCGATAGCTTTCTTTCTAGTGTGGACTGTCTCTTTAGTGCTATTTCTTTTGAATTGCTTTTAATGCATTTCGGACTTTGATCCTTAAATGGAAGCTTTACAACGTAACGACCGGAAGCATCCCGTGTGGTCGTGTTTGTATAAATTTCTTCGCATTGTTGTTCCTCTTTAGTTAAATGCCTTTTTGATTTTACAGATGATGGCTCCGATTCTAACTCCCAGAATTGTCGCAGTAGATAGTTATCATCTAACTGGACGTGCATATTTACTACTACGTTATTGCAAGATATCGGAACTTCAGCATTTCCTTCGTTGGTTTCGCCAGATATTACCCACCCTAAAGACGTATATTGGGCTATTAGGCAACCAGAAGGATCTTTAATAAGACCTTGCTTTAATATTTGACTATAGACATTAGCCCCAATTATTAAATCTACTTTGTTGGGTGTATCAAAGCCCGGGTCAGCTAATGAAAGTTGCTTAAAATGTGACCACAATTGAGCTGATACCTTCTTATTAGGAAGTAGAGTTGTCAGTTTATTTAAAACATGTGCCTTTACCCGAATGACAACTTTAGAATCCAAAAGTGACTTTAGTTTGATAAGAACTACATGCTTTGCTATCACGCATGAACTAGAGTCACTTCCCAACACTGAGACGTGAGTTTTGCTTGCAATTTTCGTCAGTCCAAGCAACTGGACTGCAGACTCCGTTATAAACGTCGCCTGTGATCCCTGGTCTAACATAGACCTAAAAGTTATATTTGCACCTGTTCGAGACTCAATGTTGACTAAGGCAGTAGCGAGCAACACTTGAGAATACACTTTCGAGAAACAACTTGTTATGATTTGATTGGAATCGCCCTGATCAATAACTACATTGGACGCAGCGCACGCATTCGACGGTTGTTCAGTGGAATCTGAACCATTGACCGGCATAAGACATTGAGGATTATGCAGTAAAGAATGATGCTTCCTTTTACATATACGACATCTAGTATAACTACGGCATTTGATAACTGAGTGTCGTGGACCCAAACAATTGAAGCATAAACCCTGGGTTTGGACAAATTTACGTCGTGAATCTATGTTGTCTTTTGCAAACTTTTGACAAGTAAATAATTTGTGATTATCCTTGCAAAGTGGACAAGATTCTGTTGCAGTGACATGGAATGCTTTTACTTTATTTGCGGTATTGCGATTTACAGTGTTACCTTTCGAATTCTTAAAATCTAAGTTTTCTAGCCCATGGAATCGAATTTGTAAGAACTCTTGAAATAATTTCCATGTAGGTAGATCATCTGACGGGTTACTAATTTTTAGTTCCCAAGCTTTGCGCGTTTCGTTGTCTAATTTTAAACTCAAGATGTAAATAACAATTATATCCCACGCTTCCACATTAACACCTAACTGTTTTAGAGCATTCAAGCAATCATTACTAGTAAAGAGCAAATCCTTTAGAGCACTTGCAGATTCTGAACTAATCGTTTTTTGCCCCATGAAACGCGCAAGAATTGAATTAGCTAAATATTTTTTATTGTTGTACTCACTATCCAACTTAGCCCAACAAAACGCATAATTTTCACCAGTGATAGAGTCGTGGCGCAGCAACTGCTCCGCTTCACCAGTCAGATGACCCTTTAAGTAATTTAGCTTATCTACATCCTCGAGTGTCTTGTTATTGTGGATAAGAGAAATGAACAAATTTCGAAAATTAGTCCACTCTGTGTATTTTCCACTGAAGGTAGGTAAGCGTACCTTTGGCAATTGTGCAATGCTTTGAGAACTAATTTCAGAGTTACCAGTTTTAGACTCAGATTTACTTGAACAATCCTTATTAGTTAATTTGCTCAACTGTTCTTTTAAATTGATCTTATAGTCAAGATACAACTCTTCCGTGGATGCATATAAACCTTCAGTAAAATATTCCGATTTAGACACTTCACTTTGAGAAACATCGGCAACAATTTTACGATGTGTCGTATAGAAAGACGACCACAATTTTTCTAACAATTCAAGTCGCGCTTCCACGTAGGATATAGTAATGCGATCTTTAGGTGACTTTTTAAAATTACTTTTAGCGTTGGTAATACTTGACAGAACATCAAATTGTAGTTTGGATAGTGATTCCATTATAACAATATTGCAAAATAAAATAAACAACGAAATACACGAAGATGTCAATCAAAAACAAGATAATATTGTTCACACATCAAAGCCCATAAACAGCAGAAGATATACACGGAGAACTCTGAAGTAATCGCAAGAACACGTAGATGAAGTCACAAATTGAAATTGCAAGTCGTAGAAAAAGTTCACTTTTTCAGCCGAAATTTTTCTAAGTCGATGAAATTTTTGCCACAATTTTTCTAAGTGTTTTGCACTTATATTTCTCTTTGAAATTTGGCATAGATTCGTCGTAGTATCACTTTTTTCGTAATTATTCTAAGTTACTATTTCTTGCAAATCCTAAGTTAATTCTTCTATGATAACAAGGTTCAAATTTGCCCACTATTCTTGAAATTCTAAAGTTATTTCTTCTATGCAAATAAAGTTCAATTTTACTTACAGTTTTTGTCACCAATACTTTATACCACTTATACGGCGCAGTCGGTTTAATCCACTGGTACTACTCTTTCCTTACTCCCCTCACAGTAGTACGTACTAAACTTCCACTTTGTTCCGGTAGGGGTCGTTCCAGTAGAGAGTTCTTCTAAAACTAGATAGCCGCACTATATACTAGAGAAATCCGGCTCGTATAGGACCATGTACAAAGGTCACTAAATAATACACTGCGTCCAAGGCGAATTCAAATATTATTTGTACCAATTTCAGCATATCATAATTATAAAACGAAACCATAGCGTGATTCAATTTAGTACAAAAAATATACAACACCATCTAGTATTAGAAAAGAAAATTAATAAATAGTGGCGCTAGCTGTAATACATTTAGACAACCAGTCGGATTTGAAAATTCCTTTTGTATTTGATAGATCAATTCTTAAGACAGGTTATAGTCTATTCAACGTCACGATACGTTCCTTAGAAGCTGAGGAAAAGAAGAAAAGAAAGAAAAAGCGGTTTCCACGGATGCCGCGTTACGTGCGGACGACGTATATAGGAAAACGTATCGGCGGCGGGGTCATAAGTGAATTTCATTGGTAAGTATAATGGATGGATGGATGTCATAATTATATTACATACAGAAAGATAACCTGCGAAACCTACTGTAAATTGAAACAAATTAAATGAGTAATATTTTTTATAAGAACAAGAGCTAGAATCGCTTTCGCTTATCGCTTGTACCATCGTTGCAGCGCGGGTGTGAATCAAGTTATTTAAATAGGTGCAAGGGACGCACGTGGGTTTGATATACGATGCGTCGTAGAGACGTGCATTATATCGATATGGAACGATCTATCGATATAGATTTGTCTTTTGCCTTTTGCTATCGTGCTATAGTATGTTTATTGCTAATAGATTTGTTACCACCGGCGTTGTTCGTGGCAATGCGGACAGCAAGTAGCCTATGTCATCTTTGATACATTCAACGAGCTCGGTGGCGCCGCGGTTAATAATGCGACTTTGACACCAACGCTCGTGTGTTCGATTCCCACACAGGACAATAATTTGTGTACATGCACATATCTGTTTGTCTTGGTGTTTTTAATAGAGGTAGGGCGCATCAAAGCAGCCCGTCTGGGGAAGTCCTTCCCCACTTCCTGGAGGGTTGTTGTGTTCCTGCTTGTGAGGAGGTAACCAGTAAGCTCCTAAGGAATTACTGTGTTAACAGCAGTGGTGGTATCGCGCGAGTGATACTTAATGTATTACCAGCGTTCATTGGCTACAGTAACCACTTTACGTCAGGCGGACCGTTGCTTAAATTCCTCCAGGTGTTGTATAAAAAAATCATGAGATACTGTTATTATTTGAGAGTAAACAAACGAATAAACTTTGACCTTCTTTTCTAATATTAGTTTGGGTAGCAAACAAGAATTCTATTTGCCTGATGACAATAATATTTTGAACTTCCACCTTCCACCGATCTCGACTTCCACCGATCTCGACTTCCACCGATGCGGGCCCTACAAAGTAAGTTTACATTTCGGACACGACTCAAAAGTTACTTACTAAATATGCAAAAGAGTGTGACATGAAAATGCTTACCTCTACTTATGCGCGATAAACGGGTTCATTCATATATGATCAAGTCAATGCACTTGTGGGCTACTGGTACCTATGCAGCCGGCGAGTATATTTGTTTCCAATTTGGTCTGCATCGAATAAAGATTTTTTGGGCCACCGACGAGTTTATTTTCCTTGATGTATGCCAAATAAATTGCATGTACTGTTCTAAAGTTATGTCTAGACATTGAGCTGTACAGTTTGAATGTGCCTAACTTCTCTCAACTTTGATTTATGGATATTGCTATAAGCCACATCACTTCCTAACTAATTTTTAAATTACCTACATGTAAAAGTTGTTTTGTTCACTCAACATAGACAATGTTCGAAACTAACCTACACTGACATAACAGACACGGAAATCCTATTATTTATCTACCGACATGCGTGCATTGGTTCTGTGACCATACAGCATAGTGTAGTTGTCTCATAAGTGAGCTCCAGAGAAATTGATGTCATTTACCTAATATGCAGAGATATATTAAGAAATTGCTACAGAATTGCTAAGGAATCTTTCTTTGTTTAATTGAAACTATGTACTTTATATTAGCTTCGTAGAAGAATGTAATTGTAGTTTGTGTTAGTACCTACGTTAACTATATTGGTGTTTTGTTTTTGTTTAATTTATATGTTTTGTAATGATTAAATATCATTGTATATTTTTGGTCCATGTCGTCACTCTTGACTTTCACTGAAAACCAGGGCTGGGAATTCTTTGTGAGTTCCTAGCATAGAACCCTGAGTGAGAGTCAATTCTGACTTCACTTGTGTGTATGTGTACATAATTTATTGTCAAGTTATAATGTGAAGTTGGAATAAATATATTTCTATTTCTATTCTAACTTTCTAAGTAAAACAAGCAAATACGGATCGCCCACGGGTATTGTAGTATGTAGAACATAAAGTCAATATACGCGGGAATATTTTTCTTTTGGGCTTAATTAGTTCAGTTCTCCCGAGAACCAAGGCCAACCTTAGCTGCATGTGGTGCACCCAGCCGACGTCAGCCGAATAATAATTATCATTATATTTCATACTTACTTCCCCCGCCTTCTCCCCACAGTCACCCAACAGTATGTAGGGAATAACTCATGGAAAACCAATGGCCTCGATATTACGTAGTAATTCAATTCACCGCTACGAGTCCGGAGGTAAAATAGAACGCGCAGCGCAGTTCTTATTGGCTAGTTCGCGGATCAACATCACGTCTCTTATCGGCTTATTAATTAAAATATTCTCCCATTGGTCAGTAGGCTTGAATGGCTGAGATATTGAGGCGCTAAAACGGGCTGCTTTTTTTATACTACTTCGGGAGGCATACGGCATCGGATGTAAAGCGGGTACCGTAGCCTATTAACGCTTGCGATATATTAATTATCACTCGCGCGATGCCTCCTTTGCTGCTTACACAGCAACTCCTTGGCAGCTTACTGGTGTCCTCACTGAACCGCAGGAACACAACAACCCTCTAGGGAGTTGTTATTTGGCTGTGGTTTTCTGTGAGGTGGAGGTAACAGACATGTTCATGCACACAAATGTTTGCCTTGTATTGGAATCGAACCCACGAGCGTTGGTGTCAAAGTCGCGTCATTCACGACTGAGCCACCGAGCTCGTCGTCACTTTTATGTGCAGTCAAGTGGTTTATGAGTGAACTTTCAATTGGAGTTAGAATAGGACTTACTTATACTAGGACTACAAATTAGATTAGATTTTCTGTGAGGTGAAGGTACTTCCCCAGACGACTTGATGCGCCTTACCTCTTTTAAAACATCCAGGCCAAGACAAACAGGCATGTTCATGCACACAAATTTTCATCTTGTGTGGGAATCGAACCCACGAGCGTTGGTGTCGCTGGGATATTGAGGCACTAAAACGGGGTAGGTACTTTTATGCGCAGACAAGTGGTTTATGTGAACTTTCTATAGGAATTAAAATAGGACTGTGTCAAGTTGGCGTGTTTCTAACTGTACAGCGATAATACGGCCGTCGAGAATCTCGTTTAATATCTTATCGCAATAAGTTTTTTTTTCTATATTTCCGGCAACTTTACCAACCATACTTTTTTTATGCAACATCTGTAGGCATACAAGCATATGGTCCACCTGGTGTGAAGCGGTTACCGTAGCCTATGAACGCTGGTAATACATTAAATATCACTCGCGCGATGCGTATCACTCACTTCTATGTTGGTAACACAGCAACTCCATAGGAGCTTACTAGTGACCTCACTCACACAGCATCTCCTTAGGAGCTTACTGATAACCTTACACGCAGGAACACGACAACCCTCTAGGAAGTTGTTATTTGGCTGAGGTTTTCTGTGAGGTGGAGGTACCTCCCTAGATGGGCTGCTTTGATGCGCCCTACCTCTCTTAAATAATCTCAAGCTGGTGTGTTTCTAACTGTACAGCGATTGCGATGAGCGATGTACGCGGCCATCGAGATTTTATCTTATCGCGGCAATTTTTTTCTATATTCCCGCCAACTTTGTCAACCATATTTTTCTATAGATAAAAAATATTCCCTGACAGTCGATAGATTAAAAATGCGTTTGTACAATGATCTGTGGGCGGGTTGTAGTCGCTGTTATCGCCCCGAGCAGTTCCGAGTGCATTAACTATGTTCATACATTATGTATGATGGCGTCGACGATTTAATCTTTAACTGACAATAATGGAATAATATATTGTATGATCATAGACTCATAGAGTTTATTTACAAGTGAATGCAAATTATGCTACAAGAAACTGGAAAACTCCTAATAAATTTTTATACTACGTCGGGAGGCATGCAAGCATTCAGCTCACCTGATGGAAAGCGATTAACGTAGCCAAGAAGTATCATTCGCGCGATACCTCTGCTGCCCCAGCAACTCCTTATTCTACATGTCCGAATCAACGACGCATGCCCCTTACTATACTTTTTTAACGATAGGTACTCTCTTTCAGATGAAACTCCTTCTTCGCTTACAGTTACGCTTATCTTCCTATAGGTATGCTCCATATCTTGTAAACCATACCTATTTTTTTTTATACTACGTCGGGAGGCATACAAGCATGCGGCCCGCCTGATGTAAAGCGGGTACCGTAGCCTATTAACGCTTGCGATATATTAAGGCGACACCTCGATCGTGAAGCTTTAAAATGGCTCCGCCCAATCACCCCGCGCCCCTCAATTGACACTCGACGCTCGATTTGTAAAATTTGAAATTAGCGCCTAATAGGTAACCTGGGGTCAACGTATAGTCAATGCAAACGAACAGAAAAGCTACAGAGTCGCGTCACACTTAAATAAAATTTATAATATCAATATTTAATAAAAATTATTGATTTAATTATTATTTAGCTTTATACATACTGAACCAAACATATTTATTTAAGCTAGACGGAAAACAATAGTAATAATACTAATAAAAAACTACAGAAACGTATTCACTTTTAAAAGTTTATTGAAAGAGAAATCAATGACATCGTTTTATGTTTATATCTCTACAAGTTAACATGTCTTGGTATCTATGTTGTTCTTACTTAGGTCTCGTCCAGTGGCGCCCTCATTGAATAAAAAAACATATTATAGCATAGAAGATAAACATTATGAAATCTTATGTTGCATTTATTACGAAGATAGTAAAGTATTTTTACGTCATTAAACCAACACTCAAAATATGCCACTATCGTTGTTATAAGCAAAAGTGCTAAAAGAGGCCGTTTTTTGGCAATTATGCCTATAACAACGAAAGCAAAACATTTCAATTGTTGGTTTAATGACGTAAAAGTACGTTATTGTATTTGTAACACACGCAACACATGACTTTATAATGTTTATCTTCCACGCTAAGATACGATATTGTATTCCTTGAGGCGCCACTGGACGGCATGTATCCCCCTTAAGAAGAATGAAACACCAGCTACATAATACAACATTGTTTATCGAGAGGCTAAAGCGGGCCATTTGTTGATTCGGACACATATGTTTAGTTAGCAGATACACCATCTAAACTGCAAACACTGGTCACAGCGATGAAAGACGACTGTATGGAGAAAGGCTTACTACTGAATGCGAAGAAAACAAAGATAATGGTATTTGAAAGAGAAGAATCCAGAACTAATGTAAGGATTACGATTGATGATGAAGTGTTGGAACAAGTGGATGAGTTTGTATATCTTGGATGCGCTTTCAGCAGGGATGGAAGGTACACCGCAGATGTGGAAAGACGAGTGAGTGCTGGGAATAGTGTGAATGGAGCGTTGGGAAAACTTCTTGGCAGTAAAATCCTGAGCCAGAAGGCACAACTCGCTATACACAATGCAGTGTTGGTCCCAACGCTAACTTATGGAAGCGAGAGTTGGGTATGGCAGAAAGAGCATGAAAGTAGAATAAACGCGGTTGAAATGCGAGCGCTGCGCAAAATTTGTGGCGTAAGGCTTGTAGACCGTATTCGTAATGATGATGTTAGAAATAGAGTTGGTCTGAAAGAGAGCGTCGGTGTTAAAATAAGAAGAGGCATGCTCCGATGGTTCGGGCATGTAGAAAGAATGCAAGATGAAAGAATGACGAAGCAGATATACAATGCAAAAGTGGAAGGATGTAGGAGCCGGGGAAGGCCAAGACTTACCTACCATGACCAAATTGGTCATGTTCTATCAGAAGGTGATGTCAGGAGCCCTAGAAACCGGCGTGCGTGCATGAGAAGAGCAATGAATGTTAAAGAAGCGAGTGAGATATGTAAGGATCGAGTCACGTGGCGCTCGGCTCTCTCTGCCTACCCCGCAAGGGATTTGGCTTGAAGTTATAGATGTTCGAGTGTCATAATGGCTGATAGCGCCGAGTAAACACAGGATTTTTTTATTTCGAATAAATAAGAGAAATAAAATTATCAGATTGAATTAGATTGAAATTGAAATAGAAAATTGGAATTTTTTTGCAACTCCCTCCTGGTGAAGATTCACAAGTTATTTTACACAGTTAGGTATAGCTCTGGTAGGGATCCTAGCTTTTTCCCTAAATATAATACACTCTCGAATGACTAGGTATGCGCTTTCACTAACAGTCAATTTAACTTTGCGAATTTTATAAAAAAGTACAGGAAGAACTTGACGGTTAGACGGTAATTTTGCGCCTATTATTTGATAATTTACGTCTCCAACTAAGAAAATACTTGATTTATTGCTTCTCAATTCCACTGCCATCTTATAAAAGTTAAAACATTACGTATTAATCACGAGAATAACTGACATTCAAAATTAATAGACGGTTAGGTAATTATGACGAAGTTAACGATGCTCTCTCTAAAGTTATTCATTGGTTTAGTGTTAATAATCTGCTTTTAAATGATAAAAAGACTAAAGTAATTAAGTTCTCAACACCTAATGTAAGGCAGGTGGCTACCAATGTACATGTTAATGGAACTAATTTAGCCTCTGTGGAGACAACTGTGTTCTTGGGTATAACAATTGACTCCAGACTACAAAGGGGCCCACAAATTGAAAAATTATCAGGAAAACTAAGTTCTGCAGCTTATGCAGTGAAAACTATTAGACGGCTCACTGATATTGATACGGTTAGAATAGTTTATTTCAGCTATTTTCATAGTATTATGTCATATGGAATTCTTCTTTGGGGTAACTCCGCGGATATTAACACCATCTTTTTATTGCAAAAGAGAGCCATAAGAGCTATCTACAAACTTGGTCCCCGGGAGAGCCTTAGAGAAAAATTCAAAGAAATAAATATTTTAACAGTCGCATCGCAATATATCTATGAAAATCTTTTGTATGTCCATAAAAACATAGACTCATTTTGTAAAAAGAGTGATACTCATAGCATAAATACTAGATATAAGCATAATCTTGTGTTATATGCAAGCCGTCTCCACAAAACAAGTAATTATTTTATGGGGCAATGTATACGGTTCTATAACAAACTTCCCAGCAATATAAGAGATTTGTCAATAAACAAATTTAAAACTACTATTAAAGCCAAATTGTGTAGCAGGGCATATTATAAAGTATCTGACTATATTAATGATAAAAATGCCTGGGAGTGAGTCGATCCAATTATAATGTAATTAACAAAATATGTAAATTTGTTTAAATACCAAAAGAGGGATGCCTGAGTTTTTTGGCAGTATTTTTATCAGTGCTCACCTAGTCATAAACTGCACGGTAGGGAAAAAAAATGTGACGATTCCAAACAAATGTAGCCATTTTTACGGAATAAAAAGATTTTGACTTTGAATTTGAACAAATGAATACCGCGAGTACGTGCGGCACTGCCGCGCAACTTGTATGAACATGTTTCGATGTAATTCGGCACGGATTATCGTAATACAAATAAGTTAAAAATTAATTTCCGAGCGTTTTAAAAGCAAATGAACAAAACTAAGACATATGCGTTAGAAAATAAAAACTTTGAAAAATAAGGGACACCCTAATATACATATATACAAATAGATTTTATAATCTATTCATATTTAAAAAAAACATGTGACAAATGATTTTCTTGCTATTTCATAACTTTAACTTCAGTATAATGACATTTATTGTATTTTACTTATGTATACTCTGTGTTTTGTATTGTTGTACGTTTCCTTGTTATTTATTAAACTCTCAAGAAGAAAGAACCAGGACCATCTCTGATGTTGCAAAATAAATCTAATCCGTACAATAGTTCAATACTAACCACAATGTATAGAAGAGATGATTTTTTTGTGTTTTCAGTGTTGGTTCATAGTAAATATTATTTGTTTTCACGAGTACCATGGGTATAAGTATACTATCTATCTATATCTTCACGCTAAATCCCACGTGAGCGCCACATGACTCGGTACTTACACAACTCGCTCGCTTCTTTAACATGAAACATACCGAGTTTTTTTAAAAACTATCAAAATATACTACACACATCAAAAGTGTCTAGGGATCAACATATATTTTTGCAATAACTTTTCTCCTGATTGATATTAATTAAAATTTTCTTTAAGGATTCATCAAATAAAGTGTTTTCGTTTGTCTACAGTAACGATAAACCAAGTCACCTTTGCATTAATAAAGAAATTTGCCATTTTCATAATAAAGGGATTTTTGACATTTGAACCACTAACATTAAAGTTCGAAAAAAAGACTGAAATAACAGTTTTCTTTAAAATTTTATTGGGTAACTTAAACAATTAATAATCCGTGTTTCTACCGCGAACACTAACAACACAAGAACATCGGTTTGGCATACTCAAAATGAGTTCATCCAAATCACGCTGTGGAATGGCCGCCCAAGTTCGTTGCAACAACAAAAAAAGGTCTTCTTGCGACTGGATACCCTCCATATTCGGCAGAGCTCTTCTCTGTAGCATATCCCATGCATGCTCAATCGGGTCCAAGTCTGGCGACCGAGCAGGCCAGGGCATGACATTGATGTTAGCTGCGGCGAGAGTCTGTCTTACAACTCTTGCGGTGTGCGGTCGTGCATTATCATGCATTAACTGAAATAAGGGACCGATTTGCACTTGTAGAGGAACGATGACGTCTGATACAATCGTCTCAGCATAAATTTGAGCGTTGAGGTTGCCTCTGATCCAAATCAACTCAGTTCTTCCGCCGATCCAAATACCCGCCCATACCATGATGGTTCCACCACTATAAGGATGGACTTCCTGGCAGGATTTTTATCGCTGTTGGCGTCCAGGGGTTCTCCAGTGTCGTATACGTTTATATATTTTATATATTTTTTTATTACAAAGCCACATCTCAATCTCAAGAAATCCGCATAAAAATGCTTGATCCCTATCCCTTGACACTTTTGATGTGTGTATTTTACTAGTAATTATTTTAATACAAAAAAAAAAAAACCTCCACTGGTTTTCTATCTTCTGATTGGATAAATTTCCAACGTAAACTAACCTTCACCTACGTACAATGTCTAAGTCGGAGTTCGGTGAGCTTATAATGGTTACTATGAGTTTGTCGTCCCGTATGACACTTACGTTAAAGTAGCATATAAATCGAGTAGTGATTCTTCTAGTGGAATATGTTTATTTAGTAAGTTTCTCCTAAAAAACAAAACAGCAAAAATATTCTATTTTATAAGTTTTTATTTTAATACAAAGAAATAAAGAGTCTCCACTGGTTGCTATGTGCTGAGAGCGCGAACCTTATTGGTATAAATTTCCAACGTAACCTGACCTCCACCGACGTACAACTTCTAAGTCGGAGTTCGGTCAGATTATAATGGACATAATAGGAGTTTGACGTCCTATATAGGTACGCGGTCAGCCTGTGGATAATGTATACCAATTATCAAATGTTACTGTTTATTCCTGCAAAAAATAACTCTTATTTAATTAATGCAGTTTTATATAGAGTTATTAAGTAAGCAAAATTAAAAAAAAGTTTGAAGAGGAATTAAATAGCTTGGGCCGACCATACCTAGGAACTGTTCTAAAAACTAGAAATATGTCTACACAATGTTATTATAATATGTTTAATGAATATAATAATTAAAAAAAGTAAATACCTTGTCTTGTTCGCCTCCGCCATTCTACGAACATTTTCTTTGTATTTTTATTCTATATATTTTCTTTTTAGTGTTCCCCATTATTACAACAGTATAATAAATATATATAAACCTATAATATTATTTACTACTTATATCTAATAATAATACACTTACGCTAAATACTATAATATTGAATATTTACAACTATTAATTATAAAAACTTCGGTGTCGCGATGTAAATGGAGCGAGCTCGAGCAGACAGTCGACATAGGTCTCACCTCGAAGCGGGCTGCAGCCGGACTGGCCCACGTAGTTAGTCAACGCGTTTATAATCCTCATTACCGCACAATAAGGTCGAAAACACGTAGCATCCAAGACGAATGTGATCGCTTAGAAATTGTCAGAAACTTAAAATATTTTTAAAAAATTTCATGTTTCACTTATCAAAATATGCAGCAACCATATTATAAACATAGATATTACTAATAGATTTAAGTAATTTTGAAGCGTATAAACAGAACAACTTCGTTGTAATTTCAAAAATAATGAATTTCAGGAGGTGTTTTCGAAAGTAATTATTATCGAATCAATTTTACACAATCGCGTATTTGAGCAAGCAAATTCAAGATAAAGAAATGAAGTTATTTATATTAAAATCTTAGATCCGTCAGTTTAGTCATTAGCCTATACTATTCGATGAAAGTTGGTCTAATTTTTCGATGTGTCGCCTTAATTATCACTCGCGCGATGCCTCCTCTGCTGCTTACGCAGCAACTCTTTAGGAGTTTACTGGTGACCTCACTCACACACAGGAACACAACAACCCTTTAGGAAGTTGTTGTTTGTCTGCGATTCTCTGTGAGGTGGAGGTACTTCCCCAGACGGGCTGGTTTGATGCGTCTTAACTCTCTTAAAACATCCATGTTCAGGCGCACAAATGTTTGTCTTGTGTTGGAATCGAACCCAAGAGCGTTAGTGTCAAAGTCGCGTCATTCACGACTGCGCCACCGAGCTGGTCAGCGGGGCAGTTTTGACTACGTTCTGAACACGAGCCCTTTTGGGCGATGCCTTAACAATTGTTCTTATTAAGGAGTAGTAACTCAAGTAACAGTATCTAGTCTAGTACAAAGTATACATGTGCGTGACAGTGACAATGACAGTGGCAAACCGGTGTTACGAGACACGAACAAACGGATCGACGGCCATTGTTTACTGAGCGTGCTGCGTTTGAACGCGGCCGGCGCTTGCACGTGGGCTCGCACTAAGCCAACGTACGTGACTGTTTGAACAACACAAGTGGGTGTCAACTTGCTTGATGTACAGTTTCACCAAGCAACTTGTGTATTCTATCGAACGGAATTGCCAACGACATCAAAGGCGATGATTATTCAAACCTATATAATTTTATTAACATGTTACTATTATGCAAATATTAACTACCTAGTTACTAAACTAGGTAGTTAATATTTGCATGAGCACACTTGGGTAAAGACTATTTATACTTTCACATCCACATCAACCCTTACTCATCCCACTGCAGGGATACGGGTCTCCCTTTAATCCACCGATGGGGTTTAGAGCATACTCCACCACATCACCTCAAATACGGATTGGCGGAGGCCAGTGTTTTCAAGCCGCCAGAGGGCCAGTGACTTAGCTTAACGACTGTCATTAATCGCCAACAGCCGGTACCGACGGCTTAACGTGCCCTCCGAAGCATGGAGAAACTCGAGATAGATAAACCCATCCATAGACAGGCTGCAGTTGACGTTGCTTAACCTGCGCGTTTGGTTAGAATGTCATGCGCAACGACGCCATCGAGCTCTTTTTAATTTGAGTTTAATACTACTACTACGTAAACTATTTCGTAACGCCTGTGGAAAATAGAGAATTTTTAATTTGATTATTAAGTGAGGCACTACACACGCTGTATAGTCTAAGTGGCCAGACTCTACTTTATGATACAGACTTTGCTCCGCTCTATGTGTTCTACCGATTGTACAAAGGATTCAGTTTTGATTTGTTAGAAATGATGTAAGTACACAGTTTCATTCTGTTGCCGAAACGTTTGCCATTGGCAGGTAATAGATCCTGACGCTTTAATCAAAAATTAAAATTAAAAATCTTAATATTCCATTTAAACACGTCAATTTTTAAATGAATTCTTATTGTATAGTTTTCGAAGAAGATACGCCGAAACTTGCCAATAAAGGTATTTTTTGAATTTTACAATAAATTTCTGACAATATTGTATTGTCAAATGGTAAAGTAAAAAAAAAATGATAATGCATGCGCTGAATAATTTCCAGAATTTGTCATTGCGTAGGCATCACCGTGGTGTAAACACAATGATAGTGTTAACTTGAGATTTATTTACAAGAGATAAAACAGCAATGTCACGAGTGAGAATTCCACTGGCGTTCTTTTTCATTTTTCGTTCGGTATTTTTTTTTTCAATTTAACTTGGGTTTAGTCCACTGGAATTCTGGAACGTATTGAACGCGGCTCTGGCTATGGTTGTCATTCAAAGTATAATTTAATATCACGACTCCTATTGTGTTGTATTTAGTTACGTTACCATTATTGTGTTGTAATATTTACTTTGTAGACGTCGCGATCGTCGAAGTAATGGATACATCTCACTAGCATATTTTTGAAAATATATTGAACTAAAAATGAAAAAACAATATCTGAAATTAGTATGTAAATCGTTTACGTTTTGAACTACCGTACCTTTTTTTATACCACCAGGGAGCCAAACAAGTATACGGGCCGCCTGGTGATAAGCGGCTACCGTAGTCTATGGAAATTTTTAACACCAGGGGTGTCACTCGTGCGTTGCTGACACTGTAAAAACCTCTTCACCACTTTCTGGAAGAATCCCCATGCTGTAGGAAGTCCGTCACTTGGGAAATCCTCGGCTGGGAGTTCATTCTACAACTTGAAAGTTCTCGGAAGAAAATTTCAGTTAAAGAGCTGAAACTGTACCCAATATACAGGATATTAATCCGAAAGCATGAGAACCTGTTTGTGATACAAGTGCTTTTCTTTCTACAACCCAAGAAACCTGCAAGCATGTATAAAAAGAGCTATGAATATATACGAAAGGGTGAGGATGTGTAAGGATGTGGATCAGATAGGATCGACTCATGTGGCACTCGGTTGATGTATGTAATTAGATAGAAAAAAAAATATTTCACCTTAAGCGGTATGTCTCCCTGAGCAGCCTAATATTGATATTAGGACAAGACTGTAGAGCTCAGTGGCGCACTTTGATACCGACGCTCGTGGGCTCGATTCCCACACAGTACAATCATTTGTGCACATGAACATGTCAGTTTGTCTCGGTCTGGGTGTTGTATTTACATGTATTTACAAAAAAAATGTACTTTCGTATGTTTATCAGTTGTCCAGTACCCATAACACAAACTTCGTTTACTTTGGAGCTAGATGGTGCTGTGTAATTTGTTCGACTATATTTATTTATTAACTTTTGCGCGAAGTGGGGGGAATTATTAACATTGATAGATTATTTTTTAACTATCTGGCTATTTGAACGTAGATCACGGAATACCGTTAGGCTGATATTAATGGAACTTTATATGTTCTGAACCCGAAAGGGAAATCTAGATTATCAACAAAGCTTAAGTGCAATATGTTCAGTAGATCCACGCGAAAAGCATACAAAGCGGATATAATGGCGGGAACAAAATGCAGAAATTGGCTAGTAATAGTAAGTAGTAGTAGGAGTTTGTTTATTTGTACAACGTGCTAATTTCTGGAAGTACTTTCAACAATTCAGGTCATTTAAAATGAACTCCGGGAACAAACTGCAGGAATTCCCTAGTAATCTAGTGAAAGCTATCTATATTAATGTATAAAGCGGAAGAGATTTGTTTGTTTGTTTGAACGCCATAATCTCTGGAATTTCTAGCCGGATTTCAACAATTATTTTTACATTTGATAGCCCAATTCTTGATGAAGGTCATAGGCTATTCGTCATCACGACTCGAACCCTAGAAGCGAAGAAAAAGAAAGGAAGTAGAAATAGCGATTCCGACAGGATACAGGGATACGCGCGAATGAAGTAGCGGACTGTTAGCTAGCTAGTTATGTATATATAAATGGGCAAAGACAGAACACTTTAATAACTCTTTGTCTGTTTGTCAATCGATTTAGTTTTTGGTTAGTAGCTATTGAGGAGGTTCACATGTTATAAAAAAAATCGGCCAAGTGCGAGTCGGACTCGCGCACGAAGAGTTCCGTACCATTATCTAAAAAAACGGCAAAAAAATCACGTTTGTTGTATGAGAGCCCCCTTAAATATTTGTTTTATTTTAATTTAATTATTTATTCTTAAAGTGAATATATAACTAAATATTCTGTGAATATTTCAAGCGTCTACCTGTTGCCGTTATCAATATCGAGCAAAAACGAGCAAAAAAATCACGTTTGTTGTATGGGAGCCCCCTTAAATATTTATTATATTCTATTTTTTAGTACTTGTTGTTAAAGAAATACATCATCTGTGAAAATGTCAACTATCTAACTATCACGGTTCATGAGATACAGCCTGGTGACAGACGGACGGACGGACAGCGGAGCCTCAGTAATAGGGTTCCGTTTTACCCTTTGGGTACGGAACTCTAAAAAACGAGTGGGCTTTAAATCACACAACTGAAGTAAAACTTCTTTAGCTCCATAGTGTGATACAGACAATAGGCCTGCACTCGGCCTTAACTCGCTATGAGAGAAAGAGAGAAAGAAAATGTGTGCTCACACCTCTCTCTCTTGCCCCCACAGTAATATACGAAACGTAACTCTCTCTCTTTCTTCACTAACTTATATCTCCCTCTCAACTTCCGTTCGCCTCGCCCGATGACACTTTTCGTAACGCTCTCGTCACGAATTCACCAGCTTACTCCCCAAGTCAAGCGTGCGTAAAAAAGTTTAACTTCAAAAAATGGAACCTGTATTAATCTGCAAAATGCTAATTGAGAACTGCCTTTTTCATGCAACGTGGGGAGGCATACAAGCATACGTCCCACTTGATGTGCAGTGTCATTCGCGCGATACCACTTCCGTTGCTAAAACAGCAACTCCTTAGGAGCTTACTGGTGATCTCACTCACTTGCAGGTACACAACAACCCTCCAGGGTGTTGTTATTAGCCTGCCGTTTTCTGCGAGGTGGAGACACTTCCCCAGATGTGCCCACTCTCTCTTAAAAGTACTCACTACATATTATAGTCTAATTTCATTTCGGCGAACAGTTAGATGAGATAATATCTTATGCTATATTTAGTTTTGTGTCAAAGTACAATTTCCAAGGAATTCAGCTCGGAATGATAAGCACTAAATAGGGCATTAATTCGTGATCAAGTTGTCACTTTAATCTCAATGGGGCTTTCTAGTTGCCGTGCTGAGCAATGCAGGGTTGCCACATCTCATAATTTAAGTCTAGAATCAGGTTTTCTAGATGTAGGTGTTACGATACGAAAATTTATCTTTTCTTGTTGCTTATTTATATTAAAAGCGTTGAATGAATAAATTTTCTTCCTCTTCTTAGCCTTATCCCGTTTCCTAATCTATTAGGATTGGCGGGGTCCGCTACCCAAGCCTAAGGATTTGGCGAAGGTAACTGAGAAGAGGGGGAACCAGACCTATTATAGGTAAGGTCACACGATGTGTTCCTTCACAGCCGAGCAAGTGACAATTACAAATATATATATATAAATGCGAAAACACGTATTTAGTGGTACACGCCAGGATTCGAACCGGGGACCAGTTACTCAATAGGCCGGTTCTTTTTCCACTGGGCTATCACTGCTCTGCTCGTTGAATGAATAGATATATTCTGATATCTATGGTTAAATGCATAGATGTTAAATGTTATTTATATATACTATAGAAACGTTAAGTGTATTCGGTCCATTATTTCGATATTATAAAATATTAGCTATCGCAAAACTTGACAGGTATATAATATACATCCCTTAATGCAAAATACATATAAAATATTTGCAAACTTACGATAGGACACTTTAGGAAACGTAAGATACATCAAACTATACCGCCTGGGGAAGTAAATCTATATCAAAGTAAACCACAGCCTTGAGTTGCTGTGTTACCAGCATGGCTATATGCGAGCTCAATATCCCGTATTGCAGGCATATGCTACTCATATGCTACTGCAAACATTTTATACGCCTGGTATAAAATGTCGTGTCTTGTGTCGTGTAAAACAAAATTCTCTTTGTATAAAAAATATATTTATAATTTATAATGTTGTTCTCCTTAGTTTTATCCCGATTCCTAATCCATAGAGTAGGCGGGGCCTGGTATCTGAGCAATTTTACATGGAGCGGCTGGCGTCAGACCTCCACGACCTAGAGGGAAAATCATACCTTTCTAGGTTATATATAGGTTAGACTACACGTCTATAGAAATATAATTTCTTGGACGAACAGTGTCCTCACAATTTTTGCCTTCACCGCCGAGCTATAATATAATAACTACAAATATGTAAATAAATACGGAAACACGAATTTGCTGGTTACATATCATGATTCGAAGCGGAAACCAGTTGTTCAATAGACTGATGCTTTATCCACTGGGCTGTCACTCCTGGGCAATTATTGTTTGTATATTTATTAATATAGTATTTTAAAATATCGTTATTTACTTTATAAAATAATAATATGAGATATTATTTAATACTTGAGATTAGATATACTATATATATAGTCCAGTATTCGGATGATTCTGTTAGCGAAGCCCTCGTTGCCAACCCTAGTGCTTCGCCCCATCAGATACACTGTAACGTACGGCACACGCGCCGCACAGTAGAAATTACATCTAAATTTAGCCACAATATCACAAGCTATATAGGTACAAGCACGGTAATTCATTTTATTCAGTTAAACTTCTATTAAACATAACAAATTGATGATTTCTTTTTATTGTATTAATGACGGGGACCAATAAACAAAAGTTTAAATGAATATAGTGTATCATTTGAAATACTTAGCTGGACCTAATGAAACAATCAATAATTTATTTGTAGAATACAGTACTATCGTTATCTTCGACAAGTAAAGATTAAATTAAAAATTTAAAAATTCCCCGACGCAAAAATAACCTATAAAAAGTAACAAAATTTATTATCATTAATTATTATTCAACTATTATCATTAATTAATAATAATGATATACACAAAAACACTCTCGATTAAGTCCCCTTTTAAACAAAAAGAACAAAATCAAAATCGGTTCATCCACAGATATCCAGATGCACACGTCCAAACACAGAAATACAGATGCACACGTCCAACTTACCTATAACACCCCTCTTTTCCGTCGGGGGTTAAAAAGGTTTGGTTTTCCATCTGAGTTGCGGAGGCCTGACGGCAGTAGCTTCACGTCAACATCAGTGTATTCACTGAATCCTTAATCTTAGGCAGCGGATCCCGCTGCTGCTGATGGGTTAGGAAACGGGATATTGCTAAGAAGAGGTTTCGTTGGAGCTGACCGGAACAATTCAAATTATTATATTAGCATTTTAGGAACACAAATACTGAACTTTCATTTTTCCAGATCTTAAAGCTATTTAAAAGCTTGTACAGCACTTAAACTTGTTCGTTACTTGTTTTGTTTGTCATTAGTCAATCAATTGCAGTGATAGCTTTAACGGTTGGTAGTTTATTTACTAATGGCGTCAGGTGGCGTTTTACTCGTACGTTAAATAAACTGTAAACATAGTTATGAGTGAATTTAAAGGTTAATTTATTCAAAAGAGTATATTTGCCACCAATATTTAAGATGATATCCATTATGCTTAATTTCTATCTATAACTTCACGCCAAATCCCTTGCGGGGTAGGCAGAGAGAACCGAGCACCACGTGCCTCGATCCTTACATACCTCACTCGCTTCTTTAACATTCATTGTTCTTCTCATGCACATTCGCCGGTTTCTAGGGCTAATTTAAATCACTTTTTGAAATGTTGTTCGATCCTCTATTGTGAACGAGATTTCGATTCGGAAATATGTACAGGTGCTCCAAAGTTGTATCAAGCAGAAACACAAATGTAGATCACACTAGGGTTATCATAAACTGGGAATGACGCAGCACAGGTAACCATGTTATTCTTCTTCTTAGCGTTATATACCGTTTCCTAATCCATTAGGACTGGCAGGCTCCGCTACCTTAGCCTAAGGATTTGGCGAAGATACAGATTTTTTGAGGAGCTACTGCCGTCAGACCTCCGCAATCCAGAGGGAAGTTCACACCTTTCTTAGTTTAGGTGACACGTCTTTCGAAATATAATTTCTCGAACGTGCGGGCTTTCACACGATGTTTTCCTTCACCGCCGAGCAAGTGATACAAATATGTACCTAAATACCAAAATACACATTTAGTAGTACATGCCTGGACTCCAATGTACTACACCTCTAAAAACATACACCCTGACTTTCTAAAACGCCGCGATATTGACAAAATACTTAGATTGTTCAAACCAATTGACGAGGTATTTGAAACTTCACTGTCGGAATGGCAAGAAAGATGGGAAACTTCTACTAAAGAACGCCACTTGTACCTGTCTTTCAATCAGTGCGAGACAGATTAAGTAAAGAGTGGTTAGAAGTCGATCATCCTGTTGCGCAATTTTTAACAGGGCATGGAAACTTTAGGGCGAAGCTCTTTTCTACCAGGCGTTTAGGCGGTTTTGCAATCTATATTATTGGAATCGATGTGTTAGGTAACAACTCATTAGTTTAGGTCCCAATAGTGTTAGATATTTGATTATCCGTGTTGCACGGCAGTTGAGCTTCACTTGACTAGCCATCTCTTTGAGGTTTTAAATGCCTTATTTGTCATATTGCTGTCTCTCACTTTGCCAAGAGGGGAAGTCAATTCCAAAACTTCCTACTCCTACAAATTTCTTCTGATTAAATTAATTTGTGAGTTCCAAGGCAGCTGTAGTTTAACCCCCGGGACGGCAATGGACTTCACTGTTCATTGCCTTTTTTGTGGTCGCCGCTGTTAATTCTAGCTACACAGGAGACACAGTGGTGGATATGACTGGTGGGCCTGACCCGTTAAAAAAAAAATGCCTGGACTCCAACCGGGAACCAGTTGGACAATATGCCGTATCTTTATCCACTGGTCTATCATTACTCTGGACTTGAGAGCATGTGTCTAACCATGCTATTAAACTTGTTTTTTATTAGTGATTAACCTTGTATTCATTTTTATGACGATTATTACAACAGATTGCCGCAAAAATCTAGATTTATTACCTATTTATTATGTATTCTTTATAAGTACAACTCGTTTGCAATGTGCGATCGCTCGTTCGACTCGATTCTCTCTATCGCGGCTGCTCTCATAACGGGCCCACCCTCATCCGTGATGTCCGTGTCGATCGGTAAATAGGTTATCTATACTTATATGTAAAGCCGAGGAGTTTATTTGTTTGTCTGAATGCGCTAAAGAGCGTTCAACGAGACGAGATAAAAATGGTAAACACACCGGCCTTTACTGAGTTTTGTTTCAAATTAAGCAATAAGTATCGCCGGCTTTTTCTCTCGCAGGCCTGGAGCGGCCACGTTTTTTAGGGTTCCGTACCCAAAGGGTAAAACGGAACCCTATTACTGAGGCTCCGCTGTCCGTCCGTCCATCCGTCTGTCACCAGGCTGTATCTCAAAAACCGTGATAGTTAGACAGTTGAAATTTTCACAGATGATGTATTTCTGTTGCCGCTATAACAACAAACATTAAAAAATAGAATAAAATAAATATTTAAGGGGGCTCCCATAAAACAAACGTGATTTTTTTGCTCATTTTTGCTCGATATTGATAACGGCAACAGGTAGACGCTTGAAATATTCACAGAATATTTAGTTATATATTCACTTTAAGAATAAATAATTAAATTATAATAAAACAAATATTTAAGGGGGGCTCCCATACAACAAACGTGTTTTTTTTTTTTGCCGTTTTTATAGATAATGGTACGGAACCCTTCGTGTGCGAGTCCGACTCGCACTTGGGCGATTTTTTTAACACCCTACCTCTCATATTATTATACATGATATACATGATGATGAAAGACACTTACCGACAGTTTTTACGTAAATTTCGAGATTATTGCGCTGTATCATATAATTTCTTTTTAGTATTTTATATATTCTTCTTTGTAGCTTTTTAGTGTTTAGTATTTTTAGCAAAGATTATGGTATTTGAAAGAGAAGAAACCAGAACCAATGTAAGAATTACGGTAGATGATGAATTGTTGAAACAAGTGAATGAGTTTGTATATCTTGGATGCGCTTTCAGCAGGGATGGAAGGTACACCGCAGATGTGGAAAGGCGAGTGAGTGCTGGGAATAGTGTGAATGGAGCGTTGGGAAAACTTCTTGGCAGTAAAAACCTGAGCCAGAAGGCGCAGCTGGCTATACACAATGCAGTGCTGGTCCCAACGCTTACTTATGGAAGCGAGAGCTGGGTATGGCAGAGAGAGCATGAAAATAGGATAAACGCGGTTGAAATGCGAGCGTTGCGCAAAATCTGTGGTGTAACGCTTGCAGATCGTATCCGCAATGATGAGGTTAGAAGCAGAGTTGGTCTGAAAGAGAGCGTCGGTGTTAAAATAAGAAGAGGCATGCTCCGTTGGTTGGGACATGTAGAAAGAATGCAGGATGAAAGAATGACGAAGCAGATATACAATGCAAAAGTGGAAGGATGTAGGAGCCGAGGAAGGCTAAGACTTACCTATCATGATCAAATTGCTCGTGTTCTATCAGAAGGTGATGTCTGGAGCCCTAGAAACCGGCGAGCGTGCATGAAAAGAGCAATGAATGTGAAAGAAGCGAGTGAGGTATGTAAGGATCGAGTCGCGTGGCGCTCGGTTCTCTCTGCCTACCCCGTAAGGGATTTGGCGTGAAGTTATAGATAGAGATAGATAGAGTATTTTTAGTATTGAGCCCGCTACCCTCAGTCACAGTGGCCGAGTCGTCATCGCAAGTGGGGCATATTAAATTGTCCATTGTACTAAGTCCAATCTAGTAGTGCGTGGTTACACTATTAGCCTTAAAACTTTGATGTCACTACGTATACAGGATGTGTCTTTCACGGGTACATGAACCTTTACATAATTAACTAAACGAAAATCTAATGCAATTTGCCAATGTAAGAGTTGATTTTTTTGTACACCTTTTTTTTAAAACTCCCTTGCTACCCCAGAGCCACCCTCACAAAAGAACATAACAACCTTCCAGTGATTTGACTGTTTTCTTTAAGTTGAAAGTATTTCCACAGTCGGGCTGCTTTGGTACTGTCTTAAAACAGCCAGCTGTTGTCGATGACAGTCGTTAACTCGGTGGCTTGAAAACTTTGGCCTCCGCTGATCCGCATTTGAGCAGCGTGGCGGAGTAAGCTCTAAACACCTTCGGTTGAAGGGAGTCCCATATCATTGCTGTGGGACGAGTAAGAGTTCATACTAGTAGTATTACTTGATAGGGGCAAAGACTTATGTTATACAAGTCTCAACTCAGACTCCATAAGGAGTATATCCACCTTTGGACGGGGCACCTGGATACCAGCTAGGACCTTATGATTTTATGCAAAGACGAGTTGTGAAGATCGTTGATCCTAATCTAACGCACGGTATTGAGCATTTGAGTTTAAGGAGAGATTTTGCCTCCCTTTACCTCTACCGGTGTACAATGGTTTGTGATCCGAGGAGTTGTTCAACAGGATACCAACAGTCTCATCTTACAATCGCATTGCTCGGTGACTGCTGGGACTTCATCCTCACACACTGGAACCGCAATGGTCTCGTACTGTGTGATTTCAGATAAGTTTTCTACCAAGAACTCTTAAGTCGTGGGATGAACTCATGGCCAAGGTTTCCGTAGGGACTACAGCAGAAGGGATTTCAAGAAAGGCGTATGATTGACTGGAGTTGAAAATGCCACTAGTTCGCATCAACTAATCGGTAGCGGAAGCACACAAAGTACTTGTTTAGATCAAATTACATATAAAATAGACTTTCGCAAAATAATGCTTGAATCTATTAACTTATTCCTTGTGTTAATCCTTTTCTTAATACATTAGGATCGGCGGGGTCCGCTACCTAAGCCTAAGGATTTGGCGAATATACTGATTTTTACATGGAGCGACTGCCGTCAGACCTCAACAACTCAGAGGGAAATTCAGTATAAATCCGAAAGGAATTTAGTGGTACATGCCAGGATTCGAATAGTGGACCTATTGCTCAATAGGCGGGTTCCTTATCCACCTGAATCTATTAACTAAACTTACGTAATTATTACAATGTTTTTTCTTTACTTTCAGGGGTATCTTCACGTCTGGCGCAGAGAGTCCACCTTCTCCGACGAAGAGTTGTCTGAACTCTTCAACAATATTGAAGACATTTATGTTTTTAACAGGTTAGTCGCTACTATATGTAAATACTAAAATTTGACGGGGCTGTGGAGCCAAATTCTTAGTCTTAGGAAGCGGAGCCGCCATTTCCAACGAATTAGAAAACGGGATAATGAAATGCTAAATAATAAATAAATATTGTATCGGGCAAATTACACAGCGCCATCTAGCCCGTAAGTTAGGGAGGCTTGTGTTATGTGTACTAGACAACTGATAAACATACGTAAATACATTTTTTTTGTAAATACATACTTATTATACATAGAAAATACCCAGACCAAGACAAACAGATATGTTCATGCACACAATTGTTTGTACTGTGTGGGAAATCGAACCCACGAGCGTTGGTGTCAAAGTAGAGTAACAGCGCGTTCCACTACTGCGCCACCGAGCTCGTCTATTAACTAGGAAGCTAAGAAGAAGTAGTAACTGAAATATGTATAATATAGCATACATGCATAGTGATATCTGTATAGGATAGTTATACACTATCGTGAATTTGCGTGGTTCCAGTATCAGTTTAATATCGGGCCTAGACATTCATTTCCATTCAAAACTGACTGACAAGACTGGAGTATTGAGTCGTTAGGTTCAAAGCTGGGCTTTGGCAAATGTGATACGTCATATCAATCCGACTGGAGAAGTACGAGTACTAGGTACATACACTTCACAATTGGTCTAGTTGTGTATCGTAACCACTTTTCATCAGGTGGGTCGTATTGTTTGATTGTTCCCGACGTTTGTCGAAAATCATCCTTACAAGCACCATACGGTTAACATGAAAGATAAGTTTTCAAATTCAAGTGAACTAATACTACTGCAAAGGTCTTAGTCCCGCCGCCGTCGGCAAAAAGAGGGTGTTAAAATAATAGAAGGGGACGAAGAGACGAGGGCGGACTTACAAGAGGCGACAGTGGTTCTCAACGTCGACATTAATACATTTTTATATTTTTAACTTTAAATCGCGTTTTTACTAGACAAATCCTATACAGATAAACTTAAAAAGCAAATTATTATTTAAATACGAATTTTGATCCCCTCTGATCAAGTTATACTTCTAATGCGACTTGCAAAAAGGTTGCGTTAAACTTTTAACGCTACCATGGAGGGGGAATAGAAAGAGACAGAGCGAGAGTGAATGCGTGGCACTCGAATACAAAAGTACAGGTTGAAGCTGCTAAATGTTTCACGATATTACCGGTAGATGGCTCTATAGTTAAAAATGTGCAGTAGGTTAAAGCGGCTAAATGTTTCACGGTATTACCGGTAGATGGCGCTAGTTAAAATAAAAATATTATTATTTAATATAATTAATACTAAATATTATTAAGTTATTAATGTTAAATATTTATTTAATGATGCCAGAGAAGTATAACTTCTCACGCGCGTACATAAGTACACGCACTATTTTTTTTTTTATTTAAATACTTACATTATAACTTAACATGTATCTTAAAATAACTTAAAATTAAAAGTAAACTACAAGTAAATATATTTGTGTATATACAAGAATTGCTCATTTAAAATTATAAGATAAGTAGTTAGGATTGGTATTTGACAGGGTACACCACGTGTAAATGGTGTTGGTTTTGGATACAATGGGTAAATACTATATACCAACTGAACTGCAAACATTGGTCACAGCAGCAAGCAAGCAGCGAGTGAGGTGTGTAAGGACCTAGTGTGGCGCTAGGTTCTTTATGCCTAACCCGCAAGGTATAGGCAGAGAGAACGGATCTGTGCACCTTTCCTTAAGTATATATGATTGCCGATGTGTTAGATAACAACTCACAGTTTAGGTCCCTATAGTGTTAGATATTTGATAATCCGTGGTGCACGGCAGTTGAGCTTCACTTGACTAGCCATCTCTTTTAGGTTTTAAATGCCTTATTTGTCATATTGCTGTCTCTCACTTTGCCAAGAGAGGAGAGTCAATTCCAAAACTTCCTTCTCCTACAAATTTCTTCTGATTAAATTCGTTGTGAGTTCCAAGGCAGCTGTAGTTTAACCCCCGGGACGGCAATGGACTTCACTGTTCATTGCCTTTTTTGTGGTCGCCGCTGTTAATTCTGGTTACACAGGAGACACAGTGGTGGGTATGAGTGGTGGGCCTGTCCCGAAAGTATATATGATTATTGAATGTTTAACCAGTTTATTTCACTTTTTGTTCCTTCAATGCATTTGTGTGAATGTTTCTGTAAAGTAATCCATATCTTCATGACAGGTCCTTCGTAGGGTAGGTAGAGAGAACCGAGTGCCACAAGACGCGGTCCATAAACATCTCGCTCATTTCTTTTACATTCATAGCTCTTAATCACGTTCGTCGGTTCCTAGGGCTCCTGACGTCACCTTCTAATAAAATTCGTTTTAGGCGAGTCTCCGTTTATCGGCTAAAGTAAGGTATAGTAAAAAAATATCCCTTGAAGTTGGGCCCTTGGGCCCTCGCGGGCAGTTAGATATGTCGGACATACATACATATCATCACGCCTGTCTCCCATTGGGGTAGGCAGAGACTATGGAACGCCTTATGCACCGATCCAAACATACCTCTTTGCCCTCTTCCACACTTATCAACCTCCTCGTGCATGCTCTTCGGTTTTGGGTGCTTTTGATTTGGCCCTGTTCTATATGTGTGCATCTAGGTATTTTTTTAATACTAGTGATAAATTATTTCGTTATAATTCCTGTTTATATCTTTCCACTATGTCTATTTGAATATGATGTTCAACAAGTTTGACAATCTCTGGGCTATAGATCCATTCGTACAGTTATTGCTATAGCTCTGTACAACCCACTGTATTGTGTGGTCTTACAAATGGTTCCATCTGGGTGCCCGACGGGTTTTTGAGGGGTGAGAATGAACGTGATTTTATGGAGTAGACAATTAGTCTATGTGGTAAGAACTATTTTTTCATGATACTAGATTGGCAAACAAGTATGCGGCTCACATTATATGGTAAGCGGTCACAACAGCCTATTGACGCTTGCAACACCACGGGGATGTTACTGCCAATCTTATGACCTAAGGATGTTTCGTCACAGTACCCAGTAATTTCTACTACTTCACGCCAAGTCCCTTGTGAGGTAGGCAGAGAGAACCGAACACCATTTGTCTAGTACACCTTACTCGCTTCTTTAACATTCATAGTTCTTATGATAAGCCACGGTGGTCATGGTAGATAAGTCTTGGCTTTTCTCGGCTCCTACATCAGCTCATCATCATCTCAGCCGGTATACTGGTGAACGTAGGCCTCCTCTTAGAGTACCACTCGTCTCGATCCTGTGCCACCTGCATCCACTCCCTCGACACCCTACAAACCTCTTGAGGTCGTCGCTCCATCAAGAGGCGTAGTTGTCAACCAGTACCGGGGCGCCATCGGATTTTTCTCCCCAACAGTTGTCGGTTCTACGAACTATGTGGCCTCCCACCGGCACTTCAGCTTGCTTATCCTTTGAGCAATGTCATTTACTTTAGTTCTGCTGCATATATCCTCCTACTGGTTCTATCACGCAGAGAAATCCCAAGCATAACCCTTTGAGCTTCCCCATGCGGCCCGCATCATCTACATCAGCAAGAACTAAAGTTAAGAAGAATACGTTTAGTCCCTAAGTCATTTTAATCTGGTATTCATTTCGTGGGTTCGATTCCCACAGAGGACAAACATTTGTATACATGAACATGTCTGTTAGGTGTTTTTAGAGAGGTAGTAGGCTCGCCGCACTGGGTAAATACCTCACAGAAACCCGCAACGAAAAACTCTTGGAGGTTTATTTTACTCCTGCGAATGAATGAGGTAGTTAATAGATTCAGACGTTATTTTGCGAAAGTCTATATGCAATTTGATCTAACCTGCTTTGTGTGCTTCCGCCACCAATTATTTCATGCGGCCTTACATTTACTAACAGTAGTGGGTGGGTGCCTGCCGGCGCTAGGCCGCATTAACTAATTGGTGGCGGAAGCACACAAAGCAGATTAGATCAAATTGCATGTAAATGAATGAGGTTACCTAACTCCTAAGGAGTTCCTGTATAAACACGGTGGGTGAACACGTGCGTGTTATTTTTTTTTGCAAGACACGGTAAACTCTTTACATTCTGTGGGCCGTATGCTTCCCGCCATAGTATCGCGAAAGCTCACACGTTTCGTAACAGCCCAGTATCAAAGGCGCCGTCATGGTAATTACCCAATTAACCGTAGAGTTACCGAATGGCCCAGTTACGAGTTATGCAAGAATGTTATAATTAACATAGTGCTAGTTAACTTGATATTTAGGCACACTTGACAGAGGGTATAAGCAGGGTTGCCAGGTGTTCGGTATTCTACCGAACCGTTCGGTATTTTAGCACTGTGTTCGGTGTTCGGTATAACAAAAATACCGAAGTATGGGCGGTTCGGTATTTTTTTTCAACTGGACATGGTGAAGGCTAAATTATGTATACGATGTAATTTCAGTCTGACATGTCGCGAAATGCATGGGGCAGTTAAAGCAAATCAGACATTGCTGGAATGGTGCATTAGTGAGAAAAAATATAATTTTTATGACTCAGGTTAGCTAATAATGGTACTTTGTATTTTAAGTCATTAATATAAATAAATAAATGATTAAAACTTGTGGTTTTTTTTTCTCTCTGTTCGGTATTTATTCGAAAAAGACCTGGCAACCCTGGGTATAAGTAAGATAACTTCAAAGCAACGTTGGAGTTAGTCGCATTCACACAGATGCAATCTATACTAATATGTGAAGCGGAAGACTTTGTTTGAACGCACCAATCTCTGGAACTTCCGGTTGGATTTGAAAAAATCGCTTTGCGTTTGATAGCCCAATTCTTGAGAAAGTTTTTAGGCTATTTAACATCACGGCACGACTCTTAGAAGCCGAGGAAAAGAAAGTATAAAAAGCGATTTTTACAGTAGACCGTGATACGCGGACGAAGTCGCGGGGTGCAGCGAGTCCTCTATAAAGGCGCTATTTCATTTCTGCATAAGATATGTACGCAGAGGTTACGGCTTTGTCAATTCTTTGTTTCATGATTCGTAGGCGCTTTTTCAATTAAACTGTGCGATAAAAAATAAAAAGGAAACCGACTTGCATAAAATTTTCAAAAGAGGTATGGCGCATCAAAGCAGCCCGTCTGGGGAAGTGCCTCCACCTCACAGAACATCGTAGCCAAATAACAACTCCCAAGAGGGTTGTTGTGTTACTGCGTGTGAGTGAGGCCACCAGTAAGCTCCTAAGGCGTAGCTGTGTAAGCAGTAGAGGAGGCATCGCGCGAGTGATACTTTATATTATACAAGCATTAATAGGCTACAGTAACTGTTTGCTTGTATGCCTCCCGACGTTGTATAAATAAAAAAATCACGAAGTCATGTATGCTAGCAAAGATCTATATCGTCATGCCAAGTCTCGGTTGCGGCAGAGAGAACTGAGGGCCGCATGACCTGGTCACTACACACTAAACCCGTTTCTTTAACACACATATTAATGTTAAAGTGAGTCGGTTCTTGGGGCTCCTCACACCACCTTATGCTAAACACAACCAATCTGCTCTAGTTTAGCAGAAGGTATTGAATTATGACCTTTCTCAACAGTTTCTTTTTTCTTTCCTCTTGCATTATTTCTACATTTCCGAATCAACGGAGCATACGTCTTTTTACCTTAACATGTTATTTGGGTGCTTGGCACTTAAACTAGTCTTATCAAGTTTATTTATCTGGGGGCCTACTATACTTTAGAGTCTATTGTAATTAAAAGAAATATAGTATCGTTAATAATTCCTAGTCTATTATCATCAGATTGACAGAAATCGCATTTGTATTATTAAATTTGATTTATTTTAGTTTAGTTACACTGACAAATAAAAACAAGTATATAATACCTAAAGCAACCAACTTGTATGGCGCCAGAGTTTCTAGTTGCTTGATTCCGACTTGTTTAAATAAATTGCCAGAAGAGTTGCAAAGCATGTACCTACAAAATCCCAAAAGGTTCAGATGTCGGTTAAGGAAACATTACATCTAAAATGTGCCTTGACTTACATCGGAATCTAGAAAGAAAGAAAATACATCTATCTACTTGGTTATGAAATTGTGTACAAATAAGATTTAACTCAGCGACTCGCCTACCCAGATAAACCCTGTGAGGTTTTCGTGGTACGGCAGTAATATGTAAAAAATAGAGGTGTGAGAATTTTATAAATAAATTAAAAAAAAAAAAAAAGTTTAATTTAAAAACTATTTATGTAAAACATTTTATTCAACATCAGTATCATTTCAGCACGTGAATAAGTTAATATTAGCTGACGTAACACTATTTATCTTACTTACACAAAATTAACCTTATTTAATGTCAGTACGAGTAATTATAACTACGTAGGTACTACTTATTAGTCGATATTTTCACACCGGCCATAATATCTATATAACCGAAACGCATGTTTAGGACATAGCAAAATCCGGGACAATCCTGGCCAAACCGGGACATACGGTGAGAATTCTAGTAGTACCATGCTATAACATTTATAAATACCTTGCTACTTAAATTTACCGTTTATAAATAAATATTGTTTTACGACTTACATGCTAATCCTAATCCCCTTAAATTTTACATGATTACGCATTGACAATCACGTATTCTAATACAAAAGTAGTAACTTTTACTACAAAACACAAATAGTAACGGGCCAAGTATAAAACCTTGCGGGACTCCATTACAGTTTACAATGTTTTCGTAGTAAAATTGAGATTTTATGTGGATGCGAAGCTATGGTGAGCGGTTTATGCTGAAGTATCGGTTTTGACGAGCCGTGAAACTGGATCTAAATCTGTAGTCGTGGTTTATTAACTTCACACGCCTGCTTTATTGATTCTGTTAGGAGTATGTAATAAAACAGTACCGTGGCTTACTGACTTATATACGGGGTGTTTCGCTTTTAGGGTGAAGGTCATGTTCATCATTAGAACCAAAGTTAACCACACCTGCAAGTGAAGCACCCTGCCAAGGTCTATTAAGCGACATTATATCGAAAGAGATATTACCACGATATTTGGATCAGGATCAGGACGATTGGGAAAGTGCCTACACATCACAAAAGATCACAAACAATAAGAGTTCAGGCTGGTTGTTGTCTTTTTGCAAATGTATAAGTTCGCTGGGAAGGTTTTGACGAGATGCTGCGTTAGCACCTGAATTAACGTGAAACAACGCGTGGGCTCTTGTGTTGCAAGCGTCTGTAGGATGCGGTAACTGCTTCACATAAAGTAAATCGTTCACTTGTCACTCATTATAAAAAAGAGGCATATATAAATAAAGACGGATTTCTGGAAAAATCTGCTGAACGCATTTACGAACAAGTGACAATTTATTATTAAGATACTGGACATTGTATCTATTTATCTGTCAATATCTTCACACTTAATTCCTTGTAAGTTAGGTACAAAGCACCGAACGCCTCGTGAATCGGTCTTTACTCGTCTCTTTGGCTTCTTTGACGTTCATTGTTCTTTTCACGCACGAATAGCCAATTTTAGGTCATTTTTGTTATCATCATTATCAAATAAATAAATAAAGCGACCAATTTTATCGTAATATCGGTTTATACAAGCAAAAGGACATTTTATATTCCTGTCCTAGCCATTGGTTAACTAAAACCTTGGGTTTAATCGTCTAAGTCTCTAACTATCGCTAGTACTAAATGTTATAACGTCATCGGGTTAGCATTTGATCCACTAAAGCCTATAATCAATGCTGTTTTAATTTTTCACACGGCGTAATGCCAAACGGTATGGAAACCATATAATCATATAAGCTATTATTACTCTTATTTTTTTATTGCGCTAACGCGTTCTTCTTTGCTCAGTCAGATTTAAAGGTTAAGGTTCTGTCTTGTGCCGCTATGGCACATGATATATTCCTGTAAATTACAATTACAACAGATTGCTTTGCTTGCTGGAACTTTAGTACTCGTATTAAATTATGAAAGTGTTCTTTTTGTCGTTGCTAAGGCTAATATTCATCTTTCTAGGACTTTTTCTAACAAATTAGGACTGGCAGAATCCGCATACTTAAACCTGAAGATACTGATTTTGACACGGAGTAACGGCCCCATTGAGTACGCAATCTAACGAACTGCCCTAAAATCTAAAGGACTGCCCACCGCAACGCAGAGAGAAAACTAGACCTTACTTATGTTAGATCTTTCAAAATATATTTTTTTTGACCACCACCACGAGCGACACCGCCGAGCAAGTTGACAACAACTACTGAATAATTACAAATGTACATATTAGTACCGGACCACGCCAGGATTAGAGCTGGCGAGTAGACGGTTAATGGGCTAGTTATATGCACTAGGCTATCACTTCTTTATGTCTGATCTAATATTGTGTTTAAACATTTGGAGGCGTAATAAGCCTCGTTTATAAAATAGTATGTATTTATCCTTTTTCATGAACCAGTAGTAGCATAGCTTCTTCTTTTTAATGGCCATTTGATTGTTTTTCCATTGAACATAAAATACTTCAAACGGGATTTTATGGTTACTAGTAATTGACTATAAATGTTGGAGTACCTCCACTTTGGATGTAGTTGAAGCACTTTCAACATCTTTTGAACTGTTGATTACTTCGGTAATTAATTAATTACTCGTAGTTGCGGCTGTTTTGTATGTGACTGTGTAGAGTAATGACACGCGACTTATGCATTGTGACTCACCACATAGGACATCTATATTATATATTTTCTAATCCCGCAGCAAAAATAATCATATTGTAGGTTATTTCTTCAGAAATCAATATTAAATGTATATTTTAGAAGAAAGAAATCTTGTTTTATTAACTTTTTTTATACAACGGGTGGCATACAAGCATACGGCCCACCTGATGTAAAGCGGTTACCGTAGCCTGTAAACTCTTGCAATACATTAGGTATTACTCGCGCGATACCACCTCTGATGAGCTACCTCATCAAAGAAAATAGCGTTCCGTTCGGTTGGTTTGTACATTGATTTATTATTTTATTAATCCTACTAATATTATAAATGCGAAAGTTTGTATGTATGGATGGATGTTTGTTGCTATTTCACGCTTAAACGGCTGAACGGATTTGAGTGAAATTTGGCACGTAGATAGATTATGATCGGGATTAACACATAGGCTACGTTATTTGACACCACGCGGGCGGAGCCGCGGGCAGCAGCTCACATTTCTTAACTAATTTTGATAATGTCTATTTTGGAACATCACTATTGGTTGAAGAAAGATTCCTTTCTTAATTAGATTGTTATAAACAAATAAACTATCGCGCTATTCTTTTCTATATAATTATTTTCAGCATCAGAAACAATAAGGAGATATGTATAAACAGGTGAAACATCATAATTTATTGAACAAATATTATATTTAAATGTCACATCTCATGTGTGCACTCTTCTTTTTTACCCGACTGACCCAAAAGAAGGATAATGTTTTCGCAAGGATAAAGTTTTTCGCGCGCATGTCTGTGAGTTCCATTGTGACCTCCTCTGGCCTAACCGGCTTGACCGATTTTGACGAGTGGCGGAGTGGAGGGCTATGTGACATCAGAAAAAGATAAAAATGGCGGACGTAAACCTTTACCCCCGGAGGGTGCTTAGCTAATATGACGTCAGCACAAAACCCATATAGTTGAAGTAAACCAAACTGTCAACTGTTATAAATCGATGAACGCCGGCTGCACGCACGCAAAAGTGTCACGTTCTGCGTGAACCGAGCGTGCAAGCGACAGCGCGGAACAAGCGATAGAGAGGCACGATCGGTCTAAGCGTTCGGATTGTGACGAGATGCGTCTCTCTTCCACTCTATCGGCCGATGCGTCCCAGTAGAAGAGAGACAGCAGCAGCACACAAACTATACGTGAACTGTTTTGTCAACTGTTGAATGTTTTCTTATGACGTTATCACGTAAAATTATCGTCCGTAAATCGAATTTACAGACAACTAATTTTTTAAGTAATTTTTTACACTCAACCCTTTGAGCCCTTGAGCATGAGAAGAGATTTTGCCGTCCTTTGCGTGTTCTACCGATTGTATAACGGGTTGTGTTCTGAGGAGCTGTTCGTCATGATGCCCACAGCCTCGTTTTACAATCGTACCGCTCGCCGATGGCTGGGAGATCATCCTCATACACTGTAGCCGCGTACTGTGCGGTTCCAGAGAAGTTTTCTACCAAGAACTAATAAGTTGTGGAATGAACTTCCTGCCGCGTTTTTCCCAAGGGATTACAGCATGGGGTTCTTCAAGAAAGGCGTCGGCAACGCAAGGGTGATACCCCTGGAGTTGCAAATGCCCATAGGCTGCGCTAATTTCTTACCATAAGGCAGGCCGTGCGCTAGTTTGCCACCTTACTGGTACAAAAATAAGTCAAGGCTTTTGGTTCTAGGCCTATTGAGCAACAGATCTCCGGTTCGAATCCTGGCATGTATCACCAAATTGGTGTTTTCGGATTTACGTACATATTTGTAATTATCACTTGCTCGGCGGTGATGGAAAACATCGTGAGGAAACCCGCACGTCCAAGAAATTATATTTCGATAGACGTGTGACCTAACCTAAGAAAGGCATGGTTATCGCTCTAGGTTGTGCAGGTCTGACGGTAGTCGCTTCATGTCAAAATCAGTATCTTCGCCAAATCTTTAGGCTTAGGTAGCGAGCCCCGCCAATCCGAATGGATTAGACGGGATAATTTCTAGGAAGAAGAAGACAGTCCTGTATACTGTATTATTACCTATTTCAGGTCGCTCTGCGAGGAGTTGAATACTTGTCGTCTAGACGCAACGTGCATTGCTCGGTGCTTCGTTAACAACACCACTGGCTTCTCTGTCTACACCTCGTACTGCACCGGCTACCCTCGTACCATGAAACAGCTGGCTGCTTTAGCCTCCGTGCTCGATAGTGCGAGGGAGTTCAGAGAACGGCAGGTGGCGCTGTGTCATCCACTGCCATTGGCTTCTTACTTGTTGAAACCAGTGCAGAGGATTCTGAAGTATCATTTGCTGCTGCAGGTATGTTGTCATTGTTTTGGTCTGATTAGGTTTCCTAGGCTTCTAAAGTAAATACCGAACCAAAAGTGTACTTCTAAAGTAAGTACACTTTTGGTTCGGTATTTCTTGAATGACTAAAGAAGAAAAAAATTTATATCACATTGTTAATATATTCAGGCGTTATTTTGCGAAATCAAATTTACATGCAATTTGATCTGACTTTGTGTGCTTTATGTGCTTCCGCCACAAATTGGTGGCGGAAGCACACAAAGCAGGTTAGATCAAATTGCATTATATCAAATTGTCTCAAATATACGTCCTTTAATGTTTCTGTAAAATTATTCTAGTTTTGTGTCTCATATTAGGGTCGGCAACGCATGTGTGTCACCCCTGCAATTGTTGTTGTGTTGCAAATGTCCATAGGCTACGGTGACGGTTAACCATCAGGCAGGCCGTATGCTTCATTGCCCACCTTAGTGGTATAAAAAATCTCAATTTCATAATAGGTTCTGGTTCGACAAATATTTCTCTACTAATTGACAACTCTTGAAAATATACTTCCATTTCTTTGACTGAAAAATGGAAATATAATTCCAATTAAGCCCTTATTAAAAGAATTATTTTTGTTATTGATGTCACGTATAATTAAAATAAATCTGAATTTAAAAATATGAATAATATACAATCGTATGAATCGTTGATAAAAGACAGAAAGAAAAGAAAAGTACGATTCTGTGGGCTAACATTGAAGTTTTAATTAATATGGCCAACGGAAATCGTAATTATTCTTGTGACAATGCTACCAAACGTTTGTTACAGAATGTGGTGAAGCAGTGTGCGTCTCGCGAGACGGAGTACGCTCTCCTGAAGATGACAGGCATCGCCCAGCACATAGACGACATGAAGAGACGCCACGAGCACGCCGTTCGCGTTCAGGTACGTTGAGCTGTGCTCATTTGCAAAACTGGTTACTGGCAAAATTGACATTAAATCTAAAACCCACACGGGCGGGAAAAGCGGGAAAGCGGCAGCGATTCCGAGACGGGATTTTTGTATAATTCGTGTTTGTATGCAACGGTGTAATCGTTGTATCAGTTGTTAAAAAACCCAACAAATAGTTAATAGATTCAGGTGTTATTTTGCGAAAGTCAAATTTACATGCAATTTGATCTAACCTGCTTTGTATACTTCCGCCACCAATTAGTTCATACGACCTAGCGCCGGCCGGCACCCACCCACTACTGTTAGTAAATGCAACATGCCGACGCTGCCATGGCTGCTCCGGTAGTCACTGACTTGGCTGCTGCGGTCGTCCGCCATCTGGAACAAAATCCGCATGCCCCCAACAACAATCAACATGGTGTGCTGTTATCAGATCTGCGAAGAGGCTCAGTCTGGTATACTGTCGACCGATTTATTGTTTAACGAAATCACACCTTAAATATGGCTATATAACAAGGCTATGCAACCGATTTCGCATCAGGTTGTAAAGGCCAGTTTCAGGCAGCCACCTTCAGAATAGAAACGCCTTGACCGGTATACCTGTGAAGCCTTGTTGCTATCAATAAAAGGTCTTTCATGGCCGATTCAATTATAATCACCGTGGAACTAATAACAATTAAGTCCAATATACAATTGAAGAATTGTCTTATTGTTATTTTTAAAGATCGATAGTCACCGCTTTTATTTTTAAGTCTACATTTAATACCATTTACCAGAGGGAGAGTGTACAAAAGTCGTCTCCGTGGGCACCTCTGTCTCACCTATTTCTACCGCCAAGCAGCTGTATTTATATAGCTGTGTTCCGGTTTGAAGGGTGAGATATGACAGAGAAATTACTGGGTACTGTGACGAAACAGCCTTAGGTCACAAGATTGGCAGCGCGCGAGTAACATCCCCGTGGTGTTGCGAGCGTCAATAGGCTGCGGTGACCGATTACCATCTGATGCGGGCGGCATGTTTGTTTGCCAATCTAGTTGTATAAAAAAATACATTGAAAACAAGAGTAGTGATAGGCCAGTGGATAAAGAAACTACCTAGTGACCAACAGGTCGCCAGTTCGTATCTTGGCATGTGCCATTAAATATGTGTATAACAACTCTTTAAGACCTTACTGGTGACCTCACTCACACGCAGGAACAGAACAACCCTCTAGAGAGTTGTTATTTGGCTCCATTCTTCTATGAGGTGGTACTTCCCCAGACGGGCGGCTTTGATGCACCCTACCCCTTGAAAACACCCAGTCCAAGACATCCAAACGGACATGTTCATGCACACAAATATTTGTCCTGTATGGGAATCGAACCCACGAGCGTTGTTAAAGTTGCGTTGTTAACTGCTGCGCTATCGAGCTCATCTTTTTTGTATTAAGTAATGTTTTGTGATTTTTAAAAACCTTTCTCTACGGTGATTGTTACTACTAAGTGACTATAATAAGACATCTTTGTCTAAAATCAAACTGACGAAGATGTCTGGAAATGATTCAGCACCCAATTGTATATTTTTTTAAGACTTATGTTCTTAAAAGTTCAACGCGACTATTGGAACGACTATGACTTAAGTCGACACGAGGGTAAGAATCCTGTAGGGCGAGTCTTTTCGTCATTAGTAAGTAATGATTGTTATTTTCCAGGAGATCCAGTCTCTCCTTTACGGATGGAATGGTCCAGACTTGACAACGTACGGAGAGTTGTGCGCCGAAGGGACATTTAGGTGGGTGTCTAACGCATACTACGTCAGTTCGGACATGTAGAAAGAATGCAGGATGAAAGAATGACGAAGCAGATATACAATGCAAAAGTGGAAGAATGTAGGAGCCAAGGAAGACCAAGACTAACCTACCATGACCAAATTGGTCGTGTTTTGTCAGAAGGTGATGTCAGGAGCCCTAGGAACCGACGAGCCTGCATGAGAAGAACTATGAATGTTAAAGAAGCGAGTGAGGTGTGTAAGGAGCGCGTCTTATGGCGTTCGGATCTCTCTGCCTACCTCGCAAGGTACCTCGCGTGAAGATATACATACATACATACTCATCAATACTAAATCTACTGCTCCGAGATACATGTCTGTGGCTTTCAGCATGCTCTTATGCAAACAAGAACGCTGGTTTTGAGGGTTCCGTACCCAAAGGGTAAAACGGACCCTATTACTGAGACTCCGCTGTCCATCCGTCCGTCTGTCACCAGGCTGTATCTCATGAACCGTGATAGTTAGACAGTTGAAATTTTCACAGATGATGTATTACTTTTGCCGCTATAACAACAAATACTAAAAAACAGAATAAAATAAATATTTAAGGGGCTCCCATACAACAAACGTGATTTTTTTGCTCGATATTGATAACGGCAACAGTAGACGCTTGAAATATTCACAGAATATTTAGTTATATATTCACTTTAAAAATAAATAATTAAATTAAAATAAACCAAATATTTCAGGGGAGCTCTCATACAACAAACGTGATTTTTTTGCTTTTTTTATAGATAATGGTACGGAACCCTTGGTGCGCGAATCCGACTCGCACTTGGCCGGTTTTTATTTATCTGTCTATCGATATCTTCACGCTAGGTCCCTTGCGGAGTAGGGAGTGGATATCGGGGAACATAAATTAAATTCCTTTTAACAATAAAGTACTAGATATTATATTTTAATACAGTGTAATCAAAATGTACTAATATCCTGAAATCATAATTAATTTATTAGCTTATTGGCATTGACAAAGGCAAACATTTTTTTTTCACAATGGATCGGAAACGTTAAAAAAACCAAACAAAAACCAACCAACCAACCATACATTTATTTTTATTTCTGAATATTTTTACACATGTTTGTTCACTAGAATGACAATCATACGCACAATAGGTATATCCAGGGTATATCATGCTTCTTTCAAGCAATAATGTGCGTGTGTCAGAAAAATACATTTCTCCTTCACAAAGCCTTTTTATTCCAAGCGATATGCTGTTTCCTAATTCATTAGGATTGGTGAGTTCTGTTACCTAAGCACAAGCATTTGGAGAAGATACTGACTTGGAGCGACCGTCATCAGACCTTCACAACCCAGAGGGAAAATGAGACCCTTCTTAGGTCACATGTCTTTTGAAATATAATTTCTTGGACGTACACGATGTTTCCCTTCAAGTGATAATTACAAATATGTACATAAATCCGTAAAGACGAATTTAATGGTACGCCAGGATTCGAACTAGAGACCGTAGGTTAAAATATTAGTTATTTATCCCCTGGGCTATCCCTGCCCTCCTCTCCTTCACAAGGTACTCGTATATACAAATAAGCAACAGCATGTTAACTCATAAATTTGATGAATTGACTATTGGTTATCATTGAATTGATTGATAACAGTGTGTACGAACATCTTTCAATACAATTTTAAGCCATTTGAACAAATCCTTTATTTTTTTCGTATCAACTTTCTGTCAACTTAATTGAATATCGTATAGTCTAGTCAATAAAGCGGGGAAATCGACCGAATACAAGTTTCTTATAGGAAGATGGATCAAAAAATTATTTTTGCATTATCTTCTATGAGTTCTCTAGGTCATTCGTGACTAGCAAGCGAAGTGACTAGCCTCCCCCCCCCCCCATTTTTAAAAAAATACAAAATATTGTAAAAGTGATAATTAAGGACTGAAAATGTTCCCTGGTAGGGTTTCGGGGTCGCTGATCACGAATCCGCCATTAGTTTTCCGGAAATTCACACGGGGAGCGGAAAATCGGAAAATTTGGTTAATTTTTCTGACTTTTTTGATAATCTTATTTCGTTTAACTCATTCCATAAGTTACATAAATAAATCGCCAGGTTCTAATAACCTTCGAGTAAAAAAATAATAATTAGAAAGTTGTCATATTTAGAAACCTTTCATACAAAACGAACTTCAAACGCTACTTTCTCAAAACAGCAGCTGTGTACGTTGACATACTATCGCTTATTTGCGTATATGCTAGTAAGTAATACATATTTGGCATAAGTATGTTCAGCGGCAAAAATGGGTAGTCATTTGTTGTTTTGAATAAACTATGGGTCTCAATGGCACGGAATATTGGCCAAGTTCTTATCTAGCGATAGCATAAGTTATAAGTGCTATAACAAATGTTATTTATAAAGGTGGGTCAAAAAATGTTTAGCCATTATTTTAAGAGGGTAATTCATTACGTTTAAGTGTTGCAATATGACTTTTGAGATTTAGCCGCATCGGGTGATTTGAGTAAGTAAGTTGGAAGTTTTTAATTTGTTTTGTAAAAATTGTTTGTGTCCATTTATTGAACTTTTGTGATTTTGGCGTCTTAATTAAAAACTTAAGTCTAATTTATACGAAAGAAAAATGCCTTTAACACCAGGACAGGTTGCACAAGCCGTGGCTCTAATTGAATAAGGTCTAACACAACGTGAGGTGGCTGTTGTGCTCAAATATACCGTGTTCATCAATGCAATACGCGTTCAGCTATCAGGAGACAGGCAGCTATAGCCGCAGATCAGGTAATGGTGGCATAAGATGCACATCAGCTCGAGACGACCGTTTCATTGTTTTGGAAAATTTGAGAAACCGCCACCTCACTGCGGTTGAGATCCGCCAGCGGCTCCAAAACACAAGAGGTGTGAAAATAAATGAGCGTACCATAAGAAGACGAATGGAAGAAGTAAACTTAAAGGCGCGCAGACCAGCACGTGGTCCAAAAGTTCTCAGACAGCACCGAGTAGCCATACTTCGGTTCGTCCGATAACACGCCTACTGGACTCATGAGCAATGGGCTAAAGTTCTGTTCACAGATGAGTGCAGAATAGGTTTACGTACACCAGACGGTTGTGAACGAGTATGGAGACTAAATTTCCTATGGAAACAGTGCGGAAATCCATAGATCCGTGGCCAGACAGATTAGAGGCCCGTATCAAAGCCAAGGTGGCCATTTCGAATAGAATCATTTATTTTTTATTTTTTGCTGAGACTTCCATAATACTCGTACGTACGTGTAAGTTTTATTAAGATTGCATTACTTCATAAAAAGTAAATCATTTGTAACAGAACTTATGTACGGGCTAGGTATAAAGCAGAAGAGACGTTTCGATCTCTGGAACTACGGTCAGATTAAAAAAAAAATTTTTGCATTTGATAGCCCAATTCTTGAGAAAGGTTTAGGCTATTTAACATCACGGTACGACTCTTGGAAGCCGAGGAAAAGAAAGTATAAAAAGCGATTTTTACAGTAGACCGTGATACGCGGACGAAGTCGCGGGGTGTGCCTAGTGCTCTATAAAGGCGCTATTTCATTTCTGCATAAGATGTGTACTCAGAGAGTACAGCTCTTAGGTCAATTTCAAATTCCCAAAGTCGAGAAAAATGAAAGAAAGTAGAAGTGGTAGTTCTCACGGGATACTAGCATACGCGCGAGTGAAGTCGCGGGATGCAGCTTGTATATTATATATGTTTTTTTATACAACGTTGGGAGCCATACAAGCATACGGCCCACCTGATGTTAAGCAGTTACAGCAGCAGCAGCGCTTGTAATATATTAAGTATCACTCGGGTGATGCCTCCTCTGCTGCTTACACCGCAACTCCTTAGGAGCTTACTCTGGTGACCTCGTGTCGATATTAGGGTTACTTTAACATCAAGGCTCGTGAGTTCGATTCCCACACAGGACAAACATTTGTCCGCATGAAAATGTGTGTTTTTAGTATTGTCTTAGGTTTTCGCGATTGTTACACATTGAATTAAACATTTTTTAACGGAAGTATCGCGTATTTTATTTATCTTCTTGCGACCACGGACGCTGCAAAACGTTCGAAACGTCAGGTTCAACAAAATAAATAAAATACGCGATACTTCCGTTAAAAATTGTTTAATTCAATGTGTGTTTTTCTTGGTCTGGGTGTTTTAAGAGAGGTAGGGCGCATCAACAAAGCAGCCCGTCTAGGCAAATACCTCCACGTCACAGTAAACCGCAGACAAATAACAACTCTCTAGAGGGTCTTTGTATCCTTCCGAGTGAGTGAGTATTGGTGCAGTGCATTTTTTCTAAATGTTCGAACCACTGGAGCATGTCTCTTCTTATTTTAACACTGACGCTCTGTGTCTGACTAACTCTGTTCCTTACCTCGTCATTGCGAACTCGTATTGACACATATGCAAGGGGTTAACTTTAAAGAAACGTCGCAAATTGTCACACCCTCATAGACTAAGTATTCTGTCAAATCACTCGCAGCGAGACGATTAATCACTTGTTACATACGGCTTTTCATTGCGACTTTTCGTGTGCACTCATGTCAATAAAAGCCTATGTGATCTAGATTACTTACTGTTATACACCTATTAAGATTTGTCTATTTCTGTTTTTCAGAGTTTTCGGCGCGAAGGCAATGCGTCACGCCTTCCTCTTCGATAAGATGTTACTCGTGACGAAGAACAGAGAAGACGGTATACTCGCCTACAAGACACACATCATGGTACGTGTATACGTATATAGGCGTGATGATATGTGTGTATGTATATAATAAGATTCCAATATTGCGGATAGAATGTGCTAAAAGTTGGGTTTTATCATGTAGACCTTAAATATGTTGAAGTTATAGATACTTTTGTTGAAAAATGTGTAGTGTAAAAAATTATGAGAGTGAAATTTTAAGACGCGCGCGCATCTGTAACACAAAAGTAACAGGTTGAAGCTGCTAAATGTTTCACGGTATTACCGGTAGATGGCGCTATAGTTAAAAATGTATAACATTTGTACTTGACATTTGACTTGTATGTAATACACTCCATAAACATCCCCGCTACTACTTGAAAGACGTTTTTTAATTTTACTCTATTAACCCTTCTTATAAATTAAAATATTATTATTTAATATAATTAATACTAAATAATATTAAATTATTAATGTTAAATATTTATTTAATGATGCCAAAGAAGTATAACTTCTCACGCGCGTACATAAGTACACGCACTCATTTTTTTTATATTAACTAAGCATTAAGAGTGATAGCGATGTATTGATAAAAAGTTTGAGAGTCTTATCCACATTAATTATTGGTAATTTTAATAGTATTAAGTTACTTTTGACATCAAAGAATTCTAATTGTATTGATAAAATGATGTTGCTTCTTAACGTGCCATAACTAGGTGGTTAAACCTATATACGAGTACAAATCATTTGCCATATGTTAGTTTCACAAAAACTTCAAAATGACACGACCGCTTTGAATATAATTATACAATAATTTTTGGTATGTTCAAAACATTACCGGGAATGTTACACAAAAAAAAATTCTGACGAAATTCACGGCGATTCGGCTAGTCTTAATATAAACACTAAAGGATGTTTCTTTGTCTTTTGTCACGTGACGAAACATTCTTCTTCTTAGTTTCGTTACCCGGTTTCGTAATCCAACAACTTTGGCGGGGTCCGCTACCTAAGCATAAGTATTTGGCGAAGATGCTAATTTTTACAAGGTGTGACTGCCGTCAGACCTGCACAACCCTGACTCAACCTTGACCTTTTTTAGGTTAGGTCACACGTCTTTCGAAACATAATTTCTTGAACTTGTGTGATCGCGAGGCACACGACGTTTTCCTTCGTTTCCGATGAAGTGGTAATTATAAATTGTACGTAAATCCAAAAATATGAATTCAATGGTGCATGCCAGGTACTCATCATTCTATTTATAATGAGAACATTTGATCGGATAACTTATATTAAAGACAAGATCTCGAAAGAAAGAACTCGATTGGCTTTAGCCATTCCGTGCAAAATTTAAGAAAATTCATTATTTCCTATTCCTTTCCAGTGTAACAATATGATGTTAGTGGAGTCCATTGCGGGTGCTCCGTTATCCTTCCACGTGATCCCATGGGATGCACCGCGTGCACAGCTGACGCTGCAGGCACGTTCCGCGAGGCACAAGCGAGAATGGACCCTATTGATCAAGCGGGTAAGCTTATTTCAATGGAAATAGGCTAAGTGATGCCGTGTAAATATATAAAACACCAACCCAAACTCATCCCACTGCAGGGATACGGGTCTCTCTTCAACCGAAGGGGTTTAGAGCATACATCGCCACGCTGCTCAGCTGCGGATTGACGAAGACCACTGACTTAGCTTAACAACTGTCGTCTATTGACAACAGCTGGGGCCAAACGACTTAACATGAAGTTGAAGCACGCACGTTTCTCTGAAGCACGGAGAAGCTCGAGATAGATAAGCCCATCCATAGACTGGTTGCGGTCGACGTTGTGCGTGCTGCGTGTTGGTCAGAATTACATATAAACATCAAAGTGTTACTGTAGTTACTGTAGCCGATACATGCAATACGGCAAATCGTTTCCTCTCGAAAACAACTATTATGTAGAAACACGCGTTAAGAACAGAGGCACCACGAAAGAACTTGGAACGACATCAACATATATAAGATGCGGTCGATGTTGTTTAATTAAACTAACAGAATTTATTTACATTAATTTATTGATATTCGTTTGTTTATTTTCCAGGTAATACTAGAAAATTACCAGGCCGTGATACCGTCCCACGCCAGACAGCTGGTGATGGAGCTAGGGCAAAACAAAACAGATGGTAATAATTTTATTTTAATGCAAATTTTTTTTTTATACAACTCAGTCTTTTATTCTAAAGATGGTGTCATTTTTTTATGTAAGCTCAGCATAGTGACTCCGTTTCACCTGATGGTAAGTGAAAGTGGAGCCCAAATCGCAGCGGCAACTAATAAAACACTACACAGTGTCATGTCAGTTGACGCTGCCATGCTGGCCCGCAAGGTGCTTCTTCACGCTTCGTTTGAAGGATCCTATATTGTAGGAAGGAGGGAGACATATGTGCAGGCAAGGTGTTCCACTTTTTAATGGTACGACAGAGATAGGAGTTGCCGAGTTAGTACGCGAAGAAATATTCTCAATAGTGGAACAATGACATTGCAAGCCTGCACGTGTGTGTACTTGACGGAAGGGAGAGGGTGGGATAAGGGAAAACAGTTCTTCAGAGCATTCGCCATGGTAAAGGCGGTGAAATACGCTTAGGGAGCCAATGCCCCTATGGAGTTGAAGAGGTTCTAGGTTTTTGGTGCCTCTTTGTCGTCGATTATACGGCTTCAACCTATCGAGAGCCTCGAGAAGACATTGTGCGGTTGTGCGGGTATCATTATCATTAGGGTATTTTAACGAGCTTGGTGGCGCAGTAGTGAAACGCGTTGTTACGCTATTTTGACACCAACGCTCGTGGGTTCGATTGCCACACAGTACAAACATTTGTGTGCATGAACATGTCTGTTTGTCTTGGTCTTTATCAGTTGTCTAGTACCCATAACACAAGTCTCGCTTACTTTGGGGCTAGATCGCGCAGTGTAATTTGTCCGAAACAAAAAATCAAATCATTATCATCTTCCCTCACCAACATCCTTCTAAAAAGAACAATTTAATATAAATATGCTAATTTTAATTAATCTCATAACAGTCATTATAAGCCAATGCACACTTTTTGAATGCTAATTTATCAATATAAATATGTATAAGATTATCATAAATACCGGTGTATTTTTTTTATTTTCAGATGATATGTTAGCAGAGAAATCACACAACCTTATAACCCAAGCATCTATGAGGAAACAACTGTCCGCACCGGAATACCTAGAGAAACGAAAATTGGATAGAGAAAGAAGGAAGAGTTTTGAAAATGGTACGCGAGGCAGATTGAAGAAAGTCAATAGAAAATATACAGTACCAAATTCTAGACCTGAGATGAGTCAGGATTGTGACTGTTCCCAATTTTCGGCAGAAAAAGGTATAGATTATACATGTGAGAATTGTTACGTGGATCTCTGTTCAGATTGCTATATAGAAATGTCTAAAGAAAAAAATAAAAACGAGAAATGCAGTTGCAGAGACAATAATGATCTAAATGGGGATAAGTGTCCAGAGTGCGATAGAGCATTACATTTCATAGACTCAGGAAGCGCTGAACATCTGGAGAGAAAACTCTCTAGTTGCAAATGTTCCGATTTTAAATCTTCTCAAGAAAGTTTTGGTAAAGAATTTTCTAATTCTTTAACGAAAACTAGAGGATATCATTCTTCTGATAATATAGTTGGATATACCGACAATACAAAATGCAAGGAAGATCTCAGTGATACAAACAATTCATTGGTAAATGTTAGAAATATCAATAAAACTTGTTTAAAGTGCGACAAAATTAAAGAAAATATTGCCGTTACCGATTCCGCGACTACATTACACACAAGAAAATCTAGATTTAATGACAATGACAGATATAAACCAGAAATAACTAGATCTAAATCAAGAGATGACCCTCAACGATCGAAATTATCTAAAATAAGTACTTGGAGGAGAAAATCTGAGCCCGGTTTACCCCAAAATTCCATGGGTGTTACATCGAAAAGGTCTCAAGATAGTGATAGCGATAAGAATGATGGACGTGGTTGTGAAAAAATTGAATTTGAATGTAGAAATTGTGGTTCCACTAAGATAACAAGGAAATCAAGAGGTGATGTACCGATCTCTGATCCTGAGCTAGATGGTACTAAAAGAATAAACGGTAAGCCGAGCCTAGAAATCAGAATGTATAACACTAAAAATATACCAAAGAAAATATCGAAGTTAAAGAAAAATAGAGCAAAAGGATTACGCCTTGGTTCTGACACTACAGCAAAATTCTATACAGATTTTTCAACGGACGTATCTACTGAAAATATTCTTCATATATCGGAATCTAATGATAGTCTCAATGTTGATAAATCTCAAGATATATCACAATGTTCCGGTGTTTTGGATAGCATTACTAAAGATGATGACATTGATGAAGAGACATACAAAAAATTAATAGAAAAGACGGATTCGTTTAAAAAGAATGAGTTAGAGAAAGTAAGATACTTAAATAAGCAGAAGGTTATCAGTGAGGGCTCAGAGGTTGAAGACAAAATTGATGAAAGTGAACCTACTGAAGAAATCCAAGATAATGATGCTGAAAAGCCTCTAGAGCAAATAATATCCCAATTGTTAATGCAAAATAGAGAGTTTCAGAGATTGCTAAAAAAGCAACAACAAAGAAATAGTGCCCAGCGAAGGCATCAAAGATTATTAAAATCGCATTCCAACCCGGAGCAAGTTATCTTGCAAAAGAGCTGCGATTCTTTAAAATTAAAACCAAAGTATGTTAAACAGTTGTCAGAAAATATCGACTATAATCCAAATGCTGAACAAGAAACTGTGAAACTACCTGACCCTTGTAACGTGACTGTTGATCCTATCGAAGAAGATCACATTTATGAAACATTAAAATGCGATAGTAAAGACATTGAGAATTTGCATACATTAGATAATAAGAGCAAACTTATACAACACCATACACATGTTAGTAGACCTAAAAGGCTACCGTCACCTCCAAGTAAGGAACAGACATTAGCTGAAATTAAAGATACGGCTCCAGAGTCTGATTATGTGTATTTGTCTTTCGATCAAATCAATAAGTCAGGAGATGTTGAGAGCATATACGATATCCCGCAATCGCCAGAAAAAACAAATATTCAATCAAAATCTGATTATTATGAACATATGGAACATAAAGGTCCAGCTACAGCAGGTGACGACAACTTATATGACTCTCTCTTAGAAGTTTGTAGACGCAGAGAAGCTTCTACTACATTATCTGGTGAATATTTACCTATGACAACAAGCCAACAAAGTCCCAATACTCCAGAAATATGGCTAAGTCGCCAGAAAGAGCATTTCAATGTTTCCCATGATAGAAAATCGGGATCACTTCCTCGAAGTTTCCAGGTGATCACTAGCAATCAAGACGAAAATAATTTAGGCACTTTCAAATCTAAACCAAACAATAATAGTAAAACATATTTAAACAGGGATGGTAAAGTAATGAGTACTGATAGACCATTCACTATAGCTTCTGATAAAAGTGAAATAAGTTATGATGATGTAGAAAATTACATGAGCGAAGGTGACATTCTTAAATTTAAAAGAAATTCTAAAACCAGTGAGACGGTTTATGCACAAAATATTAGTCAATCTACATTAGAATTGGAAGAAGAAATAGATAGATGTTACAAAAATAATTTCGAGGCCATTAATTTGGACAAAAATAAGAACGAAAATCTCCTAACAGTGTCACAACCTAATCTGAACATATCAACTACGTCATCATGTGAAGTTCTACCATCGGATCGCAATGACGATAATCCTAACGACATTGAAATAATACACCCAGAACATAAAATATACAAACCAACTAGCAATATACTATCTCTTAAAAATGTTTTGAGTAGATTTAAAAGTCGAAGCAAAAACAACGATGATGCAGAAAATGCTAACGATCAGACTAGTCTTGATAGTGGAAAACCAGATGTAAAAAGTCCAACAAATGAAAAGAAATCAGTACTAAATCCCAGAAATTATTCCAGAAATTTGTTACAAAGATTTCGGAATATTATCGGTGACGAACATTCCGATGACAATCAAAACAAACAAGCAAATGTAAAGACGCAAGTGATTTTAGACGACACTCAAAACAACACATTGAAAAACGATATTAAAGTTGTGATTACTTCAACTGATGTTAGCCCAACTACTTCAACGATAGTTTATGCAACTACCAATGATACACTCAGCAAAAGTGTATGTGAACATACTACTCTAACAGAAAGTCAGCACGAAAAAAATAATTTAGATGTATTGTCACATAGCTGTGATAATATTAATCAAAACTCTGATAAGCCTCGGCCTACATATGAAAAAAGTGTCAGTTTAATGACTAATGCTTCTAGTGCAATCAGTAATATATCATCACCTTCAAAATCTAGCAATAGTTCCTATCAAAGTCTGAATAAGTTACCTATTTATATGCAAGGTAGCAAACACTTAGGTGCTAGAATAGCTCAATCTGACTACCTCGATCCTACAACCCTGATAAGTGAGAAGTCTTCATTTAAAAACGTTAACGTCCTTATTAATAAGAACGCTGTCAGACCTGATAGTTTGTTTTCTAATTCATCATTTGTTACTTCATCTAGCGAAGGCACCTTTCAGGAAAGCCAAAACAAAACAAATGATGACGATAAAGATAAACAAAGTAATATAATGCAGTTAAACTCAGATGAAAGTTTTTATGAGAAATCATTTGAAAAAATAGAACAAGTTACTGATGAAGATGTCTTCAGAGATTCCGCTGTTTATTCAGACCAAGAAGACAATGAGGAGTCAAAGGTTAATGCTAATGGGAACCAAGTAGTCAACAAAACCTTAAGTTCAGTTGAAGATAACAAACGAGTGTCATCATATAAATCACATAACATGACGTCTACTTCTATTAGTCATAGTAGTAGTTTGCATACTCGTGTGCTATTGAAAACCACTAAAGCTCAAATTATTAGTGGTCAAGTAAACAGTGTAATGGAACAGAACATCGAGAAATCAAAACCAAAAATTGCTCCTCCAGTCCCAGTTAAACCAAAAACGACTAACATTCCAGCCTCTGCAAGTTTCTTAAGCAAAACATCAAATGACAATAAAAATAATTTCTCCATTATTGCCGTAGACAAGTCTTCTTCTTCTGAATCAGTCAATTTGAAGACTATCAAACGGAATACAAATACTAAACAACCGATAGTAAAATGTGATATGAATTATAAGAATAAATCTAAAGAATGTGAAGATAACACAAAAGTAGTAGAAAATATAAAGACAATCGATAAATCTGAAGGTATTAAAGAAATGGACAAACTAAAGGTACAAGGGAACATTCAACTTAAACGGATGGGTTTTGAAAGAGCTAGTCTCGATTCAGTGACTCGAAAAATGAAAACTGCAAACGAAATGAAGAGGTCCTCGATGGAACCACCGAAAATAACATCGAAGTCTGTTTTAGAAAGGCGTATGGAGATAGAACAAATGTCTAAAAGTCAAATAGTGAAGCCTAGCTCGAATTTAAAGAAGCCAACACCACTCGCCCGGCCAAAATCTATAACAACTAAAATGGCAACATATGAGAGGAGTATCAGTGAAAGTGTTACGAAAGAGACAAAAACTACCAATGTTAGCGTAGATAAAAAGAACATTCCGGCCAAGAATGTTAGTGAGCAGGATTCTGCTGATTCTGACCCAAAAAGCAGTTGGGTGAAGCAAGTTGTTCACAAATTCCAATGAGCTTAAAGTGATGTACTCACTGCATTTAAAATTGATTCCGTCTCTTTTTTACTCAACTTTTACACCCCTTTTAGTATTAACATAGAGTTAAGACTACTGTTAATCGTGTAAATAACTTTTGTCAAATCTCTTTGAGCTTTGATATCTTGTGCCATATTATGTACAAGATGATTATATATTTTGGCAATATGTATCATTATCATTATGCACAAAATATAAAACCACTCACTTTCTGTATATAAATTTGTTAAATGTTTATTTTGCTATATATTTATTCGAAAGTGCCATTGCAGATAATAATAGAATTTATTTACTTGTAGTCATGAAATTATTATATTCCTACATAATAATTCCATGCAAAGATTTATTGATGACAGCATTTTTATTTTATTATTCGTCCCCTTTTGTATCGTCAATTTTAATTTTGGTGTATTATAATGAAAAATTAATTAATACATTAGGCATTGACAGGATTATGAATAAATAAATAAAATGTCTTTTTTTAATAATTCTACAACTATATTTTTGTGCAATTAATTACTATCAATTTACTTAAAGTATTTATTATTAGAGTATAAGTTTTTGTTGTGTAATTACTAACACCAAAAATAGAATGTTTAGTATTATTTTTACTAATTTTACCCATTACGTTGCTGTTTATTTTTTAATTTCGTTACTAGCATTTAGAGCTTACTCAACATCATGAAAATCATTAAAAACTGATTTATATTCATTATTGATCATTATTATTCTCGCATAATCTTTTAATACAATATTAACGAATATTAGTTTAGTATTTCATTGTACTTATATATTTGGAGACTGCTAGATCAGTAAGGTTTATGTTTTATTTACCTGACTAATATTAATTACTATGTCAAATGTAATTGACATATATTTGACATTTGATTTTTCACACACATTAACAGTGTCAATTTGTTTTGTTTGTATTAGATTCTGAGTAAAGCCACGCCTTGTAATTTGACGTTACAGCTCTTTGATTGGCTATAACATACTTACTGTTGTTTACTGGTTTCGTGCAAACGATTATTTGTAATAAAGGCTGCGTTCACACCTAATGTATTGTATCTAATATACAGTGAGATGGTTCAATATGAACTGCATTGTGAATCAATCGTAATTTAGACTATTTTATTCACAAAATGTTGAAAATATGCTACAACATAGAATACACCACTGGTGTCAATGAAACAAACCGCTTAAAACATTCATATTGCACTAATAGTTACCATGAAGTGAACGAATAGAGTTCGCCGGTCTTTTTTTTGTCCGATACATTGTTACGTTTATTTGTAGCCAATCAATGTCACGGTGTCAAATATTTTTTTATACATCGTCGGGAGGCATACAGCCCACTTCATGTAAAGCAGTTACCATAACCTATGAAAACTTGTGATTCAATAAATATCACTTGCGTGATGCTACCTTTACTGTTGTTAATACAGCTACTCCTTAGGAGCTTACTGGTGATCTCACTTACACGCAGGAACACAACAATCCTACAGGGAGTTATTTGGCTGCAGTTTTCTGTGAGGTGCAGGTGCTTCTCCAGACGAGCTGCTTTGATGCACCCTACCTCTCTTAACGTAACGTAAGGCATAGCGTAACAGCTAGTTCTCGAACGTACAGTTTTAGGCTGTGAACAGGCAGTGGCGGCGCCAGGCGATACGTGAACGTTCACGACATCAACCTTGCAAGGCCCCTCTCATTTCACAGTCAGGAAGAAAATTAAATGAACTGAATTATGCACTAGAGCGTGTTGTGACTTAGTGATAGCAAGAGCAGTGATAGCCCAGTGGATAAAGAACTGGCCTATTGAACAGGTCCCTGGTTCGAATCCTGGCATGTACCACTAAATTCGTGTTTTCGGATTTACGCCTATTTGTAATTATCACTTTGCCCAGCGGTGAAGAAAAACATCGTGAGGAAACCCGCACGTCCAAGAAATTGTATTTCGAAAGACGTGTGACCTTACCTAAGAATGATTTGGTTTTCCCTCTGGGTTACGGGGGTCTGAGGGCAATCGCTCCATGTAAAATTCAGTATCTTTGCCGCATCCTAAGGCTTAGGAAGTGGACCCCGCCAATCCTAGTTGATTAGGAAACATGATAATGTTAAAAAGAAGAACAGAACTGAAATTTATGCACTAATAATAATTATAAACATTTTACAATAATGCTAATGAAATAAATATTGCTAATGTAAAAATGACCAAAAAAGTTTATTGCGAAGCCCTCACAGGCGCGAGACGTTGCAGATGCCTTACGCCGCATGAAACGCCATGAACAGACCTGGAGTCGATGGCAGTCTTTGCTTGGGCACACTCCGAGAACATCTTTGGGTGAATTGTCTCTCTATTCACGGTGTTGGGAATGATGATGGTGATGAAATTAGGAAAACTGGCCGGCCACAAAATTAAGGCTAACAAGTACTGCTGGGCCAGCAAACTGCTCGACGATCAGTCGCAGTCGGCTGCTGACAATACGTTTAGTGTGAACGCGGCTTTATAAATATTAGTGATAACTCACTAATGTGATTAACTGGCATATAAAATTCATTACGTACGCACGTACTGTATTATCCAGATCAAGCTACACACCCATGCATCTTATGTGCTAGCAGTAAAGGTGGTAAGTGTATGCTTTTGTTTAGCATGAGCTGTACGTGCTGTGTTCTATGGCAGAGGCTCTAACGGCCTCTAGCTAAACTAAATAATCTTTGTAAACTTCCATATCAATTACGCTACAGTAAAATGTTGAAACACCAATGAAGAACCGATGAAACGATTTTGCTTTGTAACTCAACTCACCGAGCAGCTCTTATTGGCTAGTTCACGGATCAACATGTCGTAACTCATCGGCTTATTGGTTAAAACATCGTCACACTGGACCGTAGATACATCTTATTTTAGCATACAAATACACGAGAGTTAATAAAGAATACACAAGTGAAAGTCAGATACGAGATTGAAATACGGGCACTGAAGACCCATATTTTTATTTTTTTTGAAACGTTTGTTTATTATTTATGTACAATTAGTCATCATTTTGATTATTGTATAAGTGGTATATTTGTGCGCCCTCTTAAGTATCAGTAGCCTCTGCTCTGCTGCTTTCACAGCAACTCCTTAGGAGCTCACTGGTGACCTCACTCACATGCAGGAGCACAACAACCCTCTAGGGAGTTGTTATTTGGCTGCGGTTTTCTGTGAGGTGGATTTACACATTACATCAGGTGCGCCGTATGCCTCGCGAAATTGAAAAAAAAAATTTTTTTTCTTTCGATGATACATCTTATTTCAGCATACAAATACACGAGAGTTAATGAAGAATACACAAGTGAAAGTCAGATACGCGATTGCAATACTTATCCAACGAAAGGTGTTCATCCTGTTGTGATTGTACCTACATAATTAGGGATCCGTAGTAACACTCTACAGTAAGTATTACTAATTTCCTTATTTCGAGGTAGTGTACGAGTAATAATAATAAATGATTTTTTTTATTTTAGAGTATTTTTATTTTCTATTTACCCTGTATGATTCAATTAAGAATTTAATTTTGTAATTAGGGCTGGCATCGCACGTGTGACATCCCTGGTGTTGCAAATGTCCATAGGCTAGGGTAACTGATTACCATCAAGCTGGCCGTATGCCTATTATTTACCACATTAGTGGTGTAAAAGAAGATTAGTTCAACATTATTTTAGAGCCAATGCCAATCTTAGCTGCACGTGATGAACCCTGTCGATCAGCAGACGTTCTGACGTTAAAGAGTGAATCACTATACAAATAAATAAAACTGAAGTGTCTGTCTGTGTCAGTTGTGGGCTTCTGTGGGATGAAGGTACCTATTCGCATTAATTAAGGTTTTCAAAGCAACTGTTCGCAATCCCTTGGAATAACCCCTGGTATTGCAAATATCTATGAGCTACCGTAAGTGTTTACTATCTAATCTAGGCAGGTCGCACTCTTGTTTACCACCTCAGTGGTATGAAAAAATGAATCTAGTGACATTTGCACCTTACATATAGCCGAGGCGGAGTTAAATAAACCTTAAGGGCATTGTAAATTTGATGTATCCTTTTTTGTGCTTTCGCCGTTCATACGAACTAGCGCCGGCCGGCACCCGCACATTATTCAATGATTGTTGAAGGTTATTCTGTTCGTGTAATTTATTGAAATCATCGGGAAACCAACTAACATTGAACTACTACTTAGCATTACCCCACTTGCTACCTGAACCTCAGGGTTTGGCGATGATACTGATTTTGACGTCGAGCGATTGCCGTTCAGACCCTCACAATAAAGAGAGTATCATTATGCTCTTTGTAGCTATGGCCCATTGTCTCTTTTTGTATGTATGTATATCTTCACGCCAAGACCCTTGCGGGGTAGGCAGAGAGAAGCGAGCGCCATAAGACGCGATCCTTACGTACTTCACTCGCTTCTGTGACATTCATAGCTCTTTTCATGCACGCTCGGTTCCTGGGGCTCCTGACATCACCTTCTTATAAAACACGACCAATTTGGTCATGATAGGTTAGTCTCGGTCTTCCTCGGCTCGTACTTCCTTCCACTTTTTGTATTAATTATTATTGTGTATTTTTAATGTACATTAAAGATATTACAAACAATCAAAGTAATATAATGAATTATTATAATTAAATGAATCTAGTGACATTTGCACCTTACATATAGCCGAGGCGGAGTTAAATAAACCTTAAGGGCATTGTAAATTTGATGTATCCTTTTTTGTGCTTTCGCCGTTCATACGAACTAGCGCCGGCCGGCACCATATTATTATATAATATAATTAATTATATTACCACACAATAGGTAATATAATTAATTATATTATATAATAATCATACCTTTCTTAGGTCAGACGTCTTACGTTTATGATTTTAGGAACGCATGATTTTATGACTTTTTATTCACTAAGCTATGACTGCTTCTAGAACAAGAACTTTTACGAACTGAACCTTCGTAAAAAAGGGTTGCTGAGAAAAATAATGTATGACAATAGAAATAAATTAAAATAGTTAATAGATTCGGGCGTTATATTGCGAAAGTCAAATTTACATGCAATTTGATCTAACCTGCTTTGAGTGCTTCCGCCACCAATTAGTTCATGCGTACTAGCGCCGACTGGCACCGTTAGTAGATGCAACAAGCCGTCGCTGCCACGGCTGCTCCGGTAGTCTCTGCCTCGGCTGCTGCGGTTGTCCGCCAATAACTTATAGTATGTTATTCTAACGATTAACGTCTACAGCACCTGAGGATGCCTCGTGGAGAGGCGAAATACGTGTCGCAGCGACGACCTGGCCAGTCGTGGCAGCGACGGTGGTGGGGGTATGCGGTTTCTGTTCCAGATGGCGGACGACCGCAGCAGCTGAGGCAGAGACTGCCGGAGCAGCCATGGCAGCGTCGGCATGTTGCATCTACTAACGATAGTGGGTGGCTGCCGGCCGGCGCTAGGCCGCATGAACTAATTGGTGGCGGAAGAACTCAAAGCAAGTTAGATCAAATTGCAAATAAAATAAAAGTAGAAAAAAATTTGGTCCTATAGTTTTTTATTATTATTATTATTTAAACAACGTCGGGAACCATACAAGCATACAGCCCAACTAATATAAAGCAGTTACAGTAGCCTATGAACGCTTGTAATTCATTAAGTATCACTCGCGTGATGCCACGTCTGCTGTTGACACAGCAACTCCTTGCTCCTGCGGTATTCTGTGAGGTAGAGGTACTTCCCCAGGCGGACTGCTTTGCGCCATACCTCTTTTAAAAATACCCCCACCAAGACAAACAGACATGTTCATGCACACAAATATTTGTCCTCGAAACGACACGCAGTCATTGTGTCTCTTCAGAAATCTCTAGAGCAAGCAAATAAAGAACTTGAACTTGAACGTGGCAATAGTGCATAAATCCATAGATTCCTGTCCCGATAGATTAAAGGCCTATATCAAAGCCAAAAGTAGCCATTGCAAATGGAATAATTAAAAAAAAATTGCTGAGATTTTCATAAATCTATCTATCTATAACTTCACGCTAAATCCCCTGCGGGATAGGCAGAGTGATCTGAGTACCACATGACTCGATCCTTACACACCTCACTCGCTTCTTTAACATTCATTGCTCTTCTCATGCACGCTCGCCGGTTTCTTAGGCTCCTGGCATCACCTTCTGATAGAACACGACCAATGGTATCTTGGCCTTCCTCGGCTCCTACATCCTTTCACTTTTGTGTTGTATATCTGCTTCATCATTCTGTCATCCTGCATTTTTTCTACATGTCCGAACCAACGGAGCATGCCTCTTCTTATTTTAACACTAAGTCTCCCTTTCAGACCAACTCTGTTTCTAAAAATACTTTCATAAATATGTACATATAAGTTTTATTAAGATTAGATTACTTCATAAAAAAACCAGTTGAGAATGCGCAAGCTTGCATTGCTAGAGAAACACCTGCTCGTCAATTATCTAATTTTTTTTTTTAATTTGTCGGCCATTTTGGCCATGTTCCTTAAGAGATAGGAACGGTGTTCCTGAACATTCCTATTCTACTTTTTATGCTGAATCCGAATCTGAAGTCAAAATTCGAATATTCGAAAAAAACGCACACACAGACAAACATAGATTTCATATAGGAACGGTGTTCCTGTATATCTTCACGCCAAGTCCCTTGCGGGGTAGGCAGAGAGAACCGAGCGCCATAAGACACGGTCCTTGCATACTTTACTCGCTTCTGTGACATTCATAGCTCTTTTCATGCACGCTCGCCGGTTCCTGGGGCTTCTGACATCACCTTCTGATAAAACACGACCAATTTGGTCATGGTAGGTTAGTCTCGGCCTTCCTCGGCTCCTACATCCTTCCACTTTTGCATTGTATATCTGTTTCGTCATTCTTTCGTCCCGCATTCTTTCTACATGTCCGAACCAACGGAGCATGCCCTTTCTTATCTTAACACCGACACTCTCTTTTAGACCAACTCTTTCTCTCACGTCTTCATTACGAACGCGGTCAGCAAGCGTTATGCCACAAATTTTGCGCAATGCTCGCATCTCGACCGCATTTATTCTACTTTCATGCTCTCTCTGCCATACCCAGCTCTCACTTCCATAAGTTAGCGTTGGAATTAGCACCGCGTTGTGTACAGCGAGCTGTGCCTTCTGGCTTAGATTTCGGCTGCCTAGAAGTTTACCCAACGCTCCATTCACCCTATTCCCGGCACTCACTCGTCTCTCCACATCAGCGGTGTACCTTCCATTGCTGCTAAAAGCACTTCCAAGATATACAATCTCATTCACTTGCTCCAACACTACATCATCAACCATAATCCTAGCGTTTGTTCTGGTTGTCTCTCTTTCAAATACCATTATCTTGGTTTTCTTCGCATTCAATTGTAAGCCTTTCTTCATACAATCATCTTTCATTGTTGTAACTAGTGTTTGCAGTTCGGATGGTGATTCTGCTATTAATGCCGCATCGTCTGCATAAAGCAGGCAGTTGACCACTGAGTCACCCATTCGCATTCCCACATTCATATTTCTTATTCTCTGAAGACAACTGTCCAGATACAGGATGAACAGCCGAGCCGACAGCACGCATCCCTGTCTGACACCAATATTGACATCAAACCAGGGCGACAAGCTGCCGTCCACCCGCACACATGCTGTACAATCCTCATAAGTGGATTGCACAGCACGGAGTAGGTCACCGTCAACCCCATATCCGGGCAAAATGTTCCAGAGATTCTTTCGCACGACTCTATCAAATGCTTTCTCAAAGTCCACAAAACCGCAGAAAACCTTCTGATCCAAAGCCAGATGCTTCTCTACGATGTTGCGGAGTGAAAAAACTTGATCCGTACATCCTCTGCCGCTTCGAAATCCACCCTGTGCTTCCCAAAGCATTCCATCGGATTTCACCCTCATTCTCCTTTCAATGATTTTTCCATACACTTTAGCTGCTAAGCTGATCAAACTGATGGCCCTATAGTTGGCGCAGTCCATACGTGAGCCCTTGCCTTTATACAAGGGCACGATGACTGCGCGTCTCCAATCGCTCGGGACCCTTCCGGTTCTCCAGCATAATTTGCTCAAAAACCAGAAGGCGTCCCTAACGCAGGTACCACCTAGCTTGATCATCTCAGCTGTTACCATATCGATTCCCGCTGACTTTCCATCTTTCAAACTTCGTATCGACCATTCAATCTCATCCATAGTAATGTCTTCATGGTACGCTGGCACTGCCGAGTCTATCACAGACTCATTCACAATGCCAGCGTCATGGACATAATCATACATTTCTCTAAAATATTCACTCCACCGTTCTAACACTTCCTGAGTGTTAGCAAGAATGCCACCAGCTTTACATCTTATCTTGTCCATTCTGGATGCTGACGAACCACTTCGAGACTTCTTTACCTCTCTCCAGAAGAGTTTGGTATTTGCCTCGAAGTTCTTCGTCAGCTTCTCTTCCTCAATCATATGTAGTCTTTCACGCTTCTCTTTCACTAAAGCTTTGGAGTCATTCTTGCATCGACGGTATATTTCTTTCTTCATTTCTTTCATACCATCACTCTGGTGCAAAGATGATACGTAATCCAGCCACGCTTTCCTCTTTTTTTCCACGGAGGATTGAACCTCCGCATCCCACCAGGCATCTCCTCTTAGTGTTCTACGTCTCTTTGCGCATCCACATGCTTCTTTCGCACTGTCCACCATACTTTCTTTCAGAACTTTCCAACATTCGTCTACATCTGAGTCGGAAAGACTCGCGTTCGCAAGTCTTTCACTGACTAGACGTACATACGTACTCCTCACACTTTCATCTTCCAATTTTTCACTTCTTATTCTTTCATGGTCTCCGAAAGGAATACGCACTCGCCAGTGCCTCCACTTCTTGAAAAGCCCCACAAATCGGTTTATCACCAGATAGTGGTCCGTTTCAAGAGTGGGACCTCTGAAGGCTCTTGTATCCATTAACGACTTTCGGAGACGTCCATCTATCAAAATCAAATCAATCACACTTTTCTGTTCATTCCGTCTCCATGTGTAAGTGTGAATATCCTTGTGATGGAAGAACGTGTTCGACACAAGGAGGTTTCGTTCCATACATACGTCTAAAAGTAACTTACCAGCATCGTTCACTCTCTTATCTCCGTATGGACCAAGCACAGCCTCATAACTGCTTCGCTTGGTCCCAACCCATCCATTCAGATCACCACACATAATTATCCGTTCATTCGCTTCGGCCAAATCCAGAATACCCCTTACAGTCTCCCAAAACTTCTCGAGCTCCTGGGGATCAGCAGAGCTCACAGGAGCATATGCTGCAACTAAAAACACTCGCGTAATCCCCAGTTTTATCTTAACCCAGAGAAGTCTTGGACCTACTAAATCGTAATCTTTCACACCCGCGGCCAAGCGAGATGAAAGCACGACACCTACGCCAGCGCTGGCATGAACGTCCTGGTCCACCCCGGACCACAGGGCCATCATGCCACCGGGCAGATCTTCGGTGTCGCTTCCCTTTCGCTTGGTCTCTGACACACACAAAGCATCTAGGCATCTCACGTTCATTATATCTATCAACTCATTCATCTTATCTTTTAGACCACCTCTCACATTCCATGTGCCTATACGACACTCAGCTCCCCTCGACCCGCCGGGATGGGCGTTGCGTGGTGGGTGGCGGCCCCCACCGCCGCATGCCCTAGATTTCGCACCGACGGGGGCGGATCGGTGCGCGTCGCCTCCGGGGGACGCCCTAATCCGCGCGTCTGTGCGGTTTGGGTCCAGAATTGCAGTCCAAGTGTTGGACTGGCAGGGTCGCGACGTGCACGCTTCTGGTACCGACCCCCAAACAGCGGTGTTCCTGATAAATGTATATTCATTTGTAACAGACTTATGGCCGGACTAGGTATACTAGGCCTTTTTACAAAGAGTATTTTTGATGTGCTTTTACGAGCATATGTTATGATGTATGAGTTTATGAATACAAGTACTGAAAGATCACAGTGGGGATATTTTTTTTAACAGTTCCTTAAGCGACTCCCTGGAGCTTATGTTATAAATAGAGCAAATTGTTCTCCTTCATAAGATAAAAGTTCTAATATCAGCCGCTTTCCCCCCGACCATTTTGCTTTTCATATCGTATCAAAGCTTATCTTGGTTCCAAGTACAGTATCGATCCGCATGTCCGCGGACTATAGGCACCTCTGTCGAATGTTTCTGGTCACGCCACCGTGACAGCTCCGGGTTCCACCGAAATGTGACATATCGTGTGCCACATCATAGCTGAAAGTATAACCGGACGAAATAAATGCTATGCTTATAGAAACATAGCATTTATTTCGTCAGGTTATACTTTACTTGATATAGATATATACACCTGATATAGATCAGGATTTACTGGCTTGAAACTACGAGTATATTGTTCTCTTGGGGGCTTTCTTTTTTATGACGTCGGGAGGGATGCAATGGGATGGATGCATCCCACTTTATGTAAAGCTGTCACCGTAGGCTATGTACGCTTGCAATACAGGATACTCACTGGATGCTTTCAGGTAACGTCTATCGATCGCAAGAACACAACAACCCTCCAGGGTGTTGTTATTTGGCTGCGGTTTTCTGTGAGGGAGCACTTTCCCATTCCGGCTGTTTTGTCTAGCTTTGAGTTCGGTGGCGAAGTAATAATGCTACTTTAACACCAACACTCCTGGGTTGGATTCCCACACAGGACAAACATTTGTGTGCATGAACACGTCTGTTTGTCTTGGTCTGGATGTTTTAGAGGTAGGGCGCATCAAAGCAGAAGTGACTGAATTATTTCAGTTTCCACACTAGACTATGCCTGTTCTGTGGGCAACTTTAAAAATTCATTTATGCGAATATATGTAAATGTGATTTTATTGTAAAGAAAAGGCTTTCTGAAACAGAGGAATCGTTTGGCACACGTTGAGTTTACTTTGGGAAGCGGTAGCCTGAAAGTACGCCTTTTAAGTATTTTTTTTAATACCACTAAGGTGACAAACAAGCATACGGCCTGCCTGATGGTAACACAGTCACCGTAGCCTATGGACATTTACAACACCAGGGGTGTCACTCATGCGTTGCCTCATCCACTAAAAACCTCTTCACGCCTTTCTTGAAGAGCCCCATGCTGTAGTCCCTTGGAAAAACCTCGGCTAGAAGCTCATTCCACAACTTGAGAGTTTTCGGAAAGAAACTTCTCTGGAACCGAAGAATACGCGACCATTGCGGTTCCAGAATGTGAGGGTGAACTTCCCGCCGTCGGCAAACGGTGCGGTTATAAAAAGTAGCTGTCAATATCATATCAAACAATTCTTCAGAACATAACCCGTTGTACAATCGGTAGAACACACAAAGGGAAGCAAAATTTCTCCTTAAACTTAAGGGTTCAATACCGTAAGCTTAGGATTGTCGACAATTCTCACAGCTCGTCTCTGAACGGAGCCACACGATCCAAGCTGGTATCCAGGTGCTCCCGCCCAAAGGTGACTGCAGTACTCCATGTGCGGTCTGACTTGAGATTTATGTAACATAAGTCTTTGCCCCACACTGAAGTACTATTTTTCTCTATTGAGCACACCAGGTTTTTTGGACGACAGCTTGACCTTTTCCTCTAGGTACAAAAAAAAAAATACAAAATATTTTATTACTTATTACAAGTTTTAGTTACATGGTTTGGGATCTCTTCTGTTAAGTTATAAAACCTGTATTAGAAGAGTCCCCTCTTCGCCGTGGTACATTATGATTTGTAATAGTTAATAATTTAGAACTTTAATTTTAATTTACTGTTATTATATATTCTGTGTTTCTGGGTGTACGACAGATTATTAGGAAGAATATGATAGAGTGTGCTGAAATGTTATTTTGTGTGATTTGAGTGTGTGTATAAGTGTGGTGTGAGTGGTGTGTCACAACCTACGTAAAGGTGACTTCTATATTGAACGTCACTGGAGATCTCGATACCAAACATCCTAATGCTGTTGGTGATGGTAAGAGGTGTGTTCTGGAATTTAGGAACCACAGCAAATGGGGTTTTCTTAGCGGTGAACGTGCAAACTTGTGCCTTCCTGGGGTTGAATTCAACGGAGTTAAGCCGCACCCAGTCAGATACTTTACCCAAAGTACTCTTCATTTCAGATACAAATTTATCGCAGTTTTCCTCCATAAGGGAACGACCTGTAAAGGCACGCGTAGATTCGGGTATGACCGCCATGATTCACGCGCACCCATAATAAAGACAGACTATGACGACGACAACAAATATCCTCCCGAAAGAACATACACACCCCGGCACGACGTGCAAATAGGGTCGAGTTTGTACCCGGGTAATAATGTAAGTAACATGTGTCGGCCGGTGAGGATATTTGTGTCTCCGTAAGGAAAAGAACCGTCGGCCGAGCGGTCTACAGGTGATAGCCGGTGGTAAAGCTCTGATTATAAATATGTACAAGGGCAATTACAATATATCGTGATTGACGAGACTTTGACACCAACGCTCGTGGGTTCGATTCCCACACAAGGCAATCAATTGTGTGCATGAACATGGCTGTTTGTCTTGGTCTGGATGTTTTAAGAGAGGTAGGGCGCATCAAAGCAGCCCGTCTGGGGAAGTACCTCCACCTCACAGAAAACCGCAGCCAAATAACAACTCCCTAGAGGGTTGTTGTGCTCCTGCGTGTGAGTGAGGTCACCAGTATCCTCCCAATGAGTCGCTGTGTAAGCAGCAGAGGAGGCATCGCGCAAGTGATACTTAATATATCGCAAGCATTAATAGGCTATACGGTACGTGCTTTACATACGGTGGGCCGTATGCTTGTATGCCTCACTACGTATTAAAAAAAATGTTTCGATATGGACTTCAATAGAACATTTGATAATCCATCCAATTCGAATGCGCTTTTATTTTTAAGTTGAATAATTAAGCCCTCAATTTCAGTCGCATTCGTGGGAAACATGTAAATTGAATTTGCGAGTAGGTTATGTGCTTTAACTTCAGCCGCTAGGGACTCCTGAGTTTCGTTTCTATGTTCTAATATGAGATTGGCTAGACGTGGACCGGCCTCGCAGCAAAAGCGGTTTGTGAAATCCGTCTCGACTCAATTCGACGGATTCAATCTCGTCTTCTCCAAGTTTACACAGGTGGTTAGCAGTATTTCTATCTTTGTGCGTAATGCATTTTATAGTGCTCCACAGCTCGTCACGTGCTTATTTATTATTGTACAATTCTTCTCGGTCGAACATGCTTTTTTGATTGCGAATTAATATGCCTCCCGATGTTGTATAAAAACAAATACTTAGTCTGGCCATAAATACTGTTACAATTAAAAATAAACAAAATATTACATTTGAATTTGGAATCTGTCATTTTTATATGATTGTTCATTGCGTTTTCTCATTTTGGCGCCAATACATTGTACAATATTTTGCGATATTAAAATGGAGTGGCGTGATAAAGAGAACCTAATCGCTGTGATTGCATTACACAAAGTAGGTATGGAGCCAAATGCAATTTTTAAATCTCTCCATACGCTTGGTATTAGTAAAATGTTTGTGTACCGGGCTATTAATAGGTACAATGAGACCTCCTCTGTTTGTGACAGAAAAAGATCTGGCCGTCCACGTAGTGTTCGTACGAAAAAGGTGGTCAAAGCAGTAAGGGAAAGAATTCGAAGAAATCCTGTCCGAAAGCAAAAGATTTTATCTCGGGAGATGAAGATAGCACCTAGAACCATGTCGCGTATTTTAAAAGATGACTTAGGACCCTCAGCCTATAAGAGACGTACTGGTTATTTCTTAACTGATAATTTAAAAAAGAATAGGGTGGTAAAATCGACACAACTTCTGAAGCGGTACGCAAAGGGAGGTCACAGAAAAATTTTGTTTACTGATGAGAAAATGTTTACCATCGAAGAAAGTTACAACAAACAAAATGATAAGGTGTATGCCCACAGTTATGAAGAAGCGAGCACGCGTATTCCGAGGGTCCAGCGAGGGTATTATCCTTCATCAATCATGGTTTGGCTTGGAGTCTCATATTCAGGCTTAACTGAGGTGTTTTTCTGTGGAAAAAGTGTGAAAACCAGTGCCGTGGTTTACCAAAATACCGTCCTAACAAACATAGTAGAACCTCTTTCTCAAACAATGTTCAAAAACAGACACTGGATATTCCAACAGGACTCTGCACCAGCTCATAAGGCACGAAGTAATCAAAACTGGTTGACCGCCCGTGGAATTGACACCATCGGGCATGAAGACTGGCCCTCTTCTAGTCCAGATTTAAACCCACTGGACTACAAGATATGGCAATATTTGACGGAGGAAGTCTGCGCTAAACCTCATCAGAATTTGGAGTCTCTTCGAGCATCTCTGGTTAAAGCAGCGGAGAAATAGATATAAATGTGGTGCGTGCTGCGATCGATGACTGGCCGCGTCGATTAAGGGCATGTATTCAAAATGGAGGAGGGCATTTTGAATAATGTAAATAAAATTTTATTGTACATTTAATTACCTTTCATTTCATAATAACTTTTCCATAATTATCAAAAAGTGTATCATTAATTACATCAAAAGTTTTTGACAGAACTTATGACTTGACTAGGTATATGTTATTAATGTCTATGCATATATATGCCATTTTCATGGAAGTTTAGGTTTTAGTAAACGAACGAACGACTTACGAAATACTTCCAATCTGTTTCTTAGGAGTCGAGGGTGGCCAAGAGTCAGAAGGACTCAGGAGCCTAAGGAACCGGAGAGTGAGCAACTTTGCTACCTGGCTTTCATCGGCTCTTACTCCTTCCACTCGCCCGTTCATTCCATCAATGTTTTGTATTTTTCAACATGTCGAAACCAACGAAATATTATTCAGAACCTATTTCTTACATTATCACAGCGAATGCGATATGCAAGAAGTAGAAGTTTTCTCAACACTTCAATCAAACTATTTCCAGCATTTCTCTTTACACTGATGTGGAAAGTGTGATTAATTTGTCCTTCCTAAGTTATTATAACCACTAAATTCTACAGTGCCCGAGAATTTATCGAGCCGCCAGAGCATCAACGATGCATGCGGTTCCTGTTCCAGATGGTAGAAAATTGCAGAGACGACCACAGTAGCCATGGCGGCGACAGCATGCATCTACTAACGGTGGCGAGATGTTGCGGGCCGGCGCTAATTCGTATGAACTAATTGATTGCTTTTGCAAAGCAGTTTAGATTAAATAGCATATTGTATTAAAACAAACGCGAGTAGTTTGCAAAACGTACAACTGTATAATTTGGTTCATGGTATAGCGATTAACATTATGTAAACGAGAAAACGTAATATGATTTAGGAGTTTGCGGGTCGCGTGATCGACTGAGGATATATCCCTCGAAAAATCGTAATCGTGGTCTTAACACGCAAGACACTGCCTGTCGCATAGTCTCGGGGACTGACTACTAAAACCTTCGATCCGTCTTATATTCGTAAAATCAGCACAAATTTGACTGAATTATACATATAGGAATTCAAAAATGATAACGATTTTAAATACAATTTTTTCGTCGTTTAAAATAACTACTAAACTTTTAAGCGCCACCAAGATTTTATAATTGAATTATCCTGAAGGAATATATATATATATATATATATTCCTGAAGGAATACTAAACTTTACTAAACGCTCTATGCTACTCGAGATCTACACTAAAGAACCCTTTGGAGGTTTTGTAAAGGTTAGTTTACAGGTAAGTAGGTACTTACTGTACATACATATGTAACACGCCAATATGAAAAATCGCCTTGTTAAATCACTTGATTTATTAGTAATTTTTTTAAATAAATGTTTCTTCAAGCACTAGTCAGGTGCCAATTTTTTACTAAACTTTGCGCATTCGTAATTAAAATTTTTTTGCAAATAATGTTTAATAATAGATTGTAATGTAGTTATTCAAATCGCTCATCAATTTCCCTTGTTTATTACAAAAATAAACATTATTTTTGCACACCCGCCTGCCCGCATCCCTTGTAAGGGACAACAAAGCTGTAGCTGTGTACAGCGACACCTCAAACTAGACTACTGTACCCTTGTACCATTCTTATAGCGCACTCAATAAGAATAAAATAGGTGCTACAGGTGTCTAACATGACTTGTCGCTGTGAGTACCTCCCTGCCAACGCTATGTATTAGGTACCCCGAGCGACAGCGATTGGGGCAATAAAAATACTAAACTTTATGTTTCTTTACATATTTTATTATACGTGTATTATTTTACACAAAATGTTATTTAATGTACTATTAACGGATTAGTAACAAAAGCCTATTATAGACAATATTCGACTTGCACTCTGATAACTTGAAAACTAAAATCGTCAAAGTTCCTTTTAGTCATGAAGGAAATAACCAATGTGATCAATTTTACGTAGTAACTCAATTCACCGCTACGGGTCGAGTGTTAACGTTGAACGCGCAACTCTTACTAGTATAGCACTAGTAATAAATAAATAAAAAAAAATAAGTACTACTTACTCAGCTTGTACGCGGATTAACAACGCAGCACTTATCGGCTTATTGTTTTAAATATTCTCCCATTGGTCAGTAGGCTCGAATCGCCGAACATTTAGGCGCTAAGATACAACATTTTTGTAAGCGCGGGGCGCATGCGCAGTAAAATGACAGCAAATAAAGAAACACGAAATCATGTTCGTGTTGATGCGGTATCATGACCCTACGACCGTCAGTGAAGACTATGAATTGACTATGAAAAAATTGGCACCTGACTAGAATGCCAATTAAATTTTTTCATAAAGAAAATTTATTAAAAAAAAATTACTAATAAATCAAGTGATTTAACAAGGCGATTTTTCATATTGACGTGTTACATAAAATATGTATGTGCAGTAAGTACTTACCTGTAAACTAACCTTTACAAAACCTCCAAAGGGTTCTTTAGTGTAGATCTCGAGTAGCATAGAGCGTTTAGTAAAGTTTAGTATTCCTTCAGGAATATATATATATATATATTATATATAATTCAATTACAAAATCTTGGTGGCGCTTAAAAGTTTAGTAGTTATTTTTAAACGACGAAAAAATTGTATTTAAAATCGTTATCATTTTTGAATTCCTATATGTATAATTCAGTCAAATTTGTGCTGATTTTGCGATATACCAAAATTTTAGGAAAATAATAATATTTAGTTGAGTTTTACACTAAGAATGACTAGAATTGATTCATATAAAAGCAAGTATACATGATTTAAAACATAAAAAAGGCAAAATCTCCTTTAATTTCCTTCCATTATAACAAAAAATACATAAACATAATTAATATTAATAACATTTAAATTATTAATATTTATTAATAATAACTTGCGAGCGCGCATGAAAAGAACTATAAATGTTAAAGAAGCGAGTTAGAGTTAGAGTCTTATGGCACTCGGTTGCCTACCCCGCAACAAACCTGACGTGAAGATAAACACCAATAATTAAGATACTTTAATTTCTTCCATTTTTACAAGTTCTCACAAGTACTCTAAAATCATCAAAGTTATTGAGACAATTGATATTTGTATTTAATCTCTAATGTCTGTTGATTCGCTTGGTAACTCAACTTGATAACTATTATTTGTAAATTTTGCCAACTACGTATTTAAAATGTTAAAAAACAATAATTATTGCACTATCATCATGTTTTTTTTTTCTTTAGATAGCTCATTTTGACTAGGCATTAAGAGATCGTACAAAGCTAAGAGGCGTCTTCATTTTGTTTTTAATAACAACGCTGAATTTAAGACCAATAAAAAAAACTCTCAATACTGGCACTGTACAACTATATTTATATTTTTTTGAAACCCAAATTTTAATTATTGCTTATTGTGGCCACTAATGGCAATAATCAAAATTATGACTACCTGTACATAAATAATAAATACAGAATATGTCTCAAAAAATATAAATATGCTTCTACAGAGCCGGCATTGAGCGTATTTTTTAAATTGGTTATAAATTCAGCGTTTGTCTTGATTTGGGTATTTATAAGAGGTTTATCAAAGCAGCCGAACTGGTGAAGTATGTGGCGATATAGCCACGATTGTAGGAATATGTAGAAAACCAAACTCTTGTGTTTGATATTATATCTTTAATATTATCTGTTACTATAAACTAAATAATAAGGGTATTTATACGAATATATAATAAAGAGATTATTACTAATATGAAGTGATTTAGATGCGAGTTCTGAGAGAACGTGTTATGCTGACATTACTATTACTTAATATAATATACCCAATATTTCCTTGTTCCTAGCACGTCTAATTTTACAGGTAGGTACCGATCTAAGTTTAAGGTAGGCGCATATCTACGATCGTGATCCCCATAAAGTACCTCCAACTTCTAGAAAACCACAGCAAAATTACAACTCCCTGGAGTATTGTTGCGGCTCTGTGAGTGAGTTAGATTACCTATAACCTCCATAGAGGTGATGTATTAGCAGCACGGGTGGTAACGCGCGATCGATACTTCCTGTATTGCATGCACTTATAGAATATGGTAACTATTTTACATCAGTTGGGCCTTATAACCCTCGACGTTGTATAAAAAATCAGACTGCTGTTTTTATTGCTCCGCGTTCTCATTCATTATTAAAATTATTCAAGTTTAAAATTTTAGGTATTGTTATAATAGTCAACCTATTCATTTATCTATTTATAAATGCATGTATTATGTGTTGTAGATTTAGTTCATTATTTGTCATGCGTATTACGAATACATATCCTGTCTCCTGGACTATGCTCATCCCGAAGAAAACTTTTCCGTTAGAACGGAACCGATATATCGACTTCATTTATGAGCGAATGAAACAAACGACAGGAAATTTGAAAAGTACATCAAAAAAGTCCATTCCATTTTCGACTACCTTCGTTGTTGCACGCAATGCATTCGAAATTTGAATCTACGAACAATTAATTCATTAATTTCTTCAAATAATAAATTATAATACGACCAATTTAGGTTGTCTAGTAGAAACGTGGTTATTTATTTCTTCAAATAATAAATTAATACGACCAATTTAGGTTGTTTATTAGAAACGCGTTTATTTATTTCTTCAAATACTAAATTGTTACACGGCTAATTTAAAAAGGATATTTGACAAATCATTTTGGAATCCCATTCGTTCATACAGGATAGTAGTTTACAATAGCATGGGCTCTACTAATTATTTGGGTAAGCCCAAGTCTGCCGGTTACAGAGTGAAGAGTGGCTCCAGTGTTGGATCTGATAAGGAGATGAACGGCAAACTGAGGCGAACCAAAATTAGGTAAGTTCGATATGACTTCACTTTAATATATCTTTATAGTGTTACTTCAGACTTCGTACCATTGATGGTACGAAGTTGTACCATTTGTACTAATGGTACCAGTTAATGGTATCGCATCATCACGAATATCATTTTATGTTCGCCGCGTATGCTAAGGGTACCTATGTCGTTTTTTAATGCTCCGTCGACTGGAAAACATTCGTCCCTCCTGATGCATAATATTTTGATGAGCTCGGGGGCGCAGTGGTGAATGAGACGACTTTGACAGCAACGCTCGTGGGTTCGATTCCCACACAAGACAAATATTTGTGTGCATGAACATGCCTGTTTGTTTTGGTCTGGATGCTTTTAACAGAGGTAGGGCGCATCAAAGCGTCCATCTGGGGAAGTACTTCAAATAAAGGAAGTACAGTAAGCTCCTAAGGAGTTGCTATGTTAGCAGCAGAGGAGGCATCGCAGGGGTGATATTTAATATATTACAAGCGTTCGTAGGCCGTATAGTAACCACTTTACAGCAGGTTACGACGTTGTATAAAAAAAAACTATGAGTAACTTCACGTGAAATCTCTTGCGGGGTAGGCAGTGAAGACCGCGCGCCACATGACTCGACCCTTACGCATCTCACTCACTTCTTTAACATTCTTAGCTCTTCTCATGCACGTTCGCCGGCTTCTAAGGCACCTGACATCACCTTCTGATAAAACACGATCGATTTGGTCATAGTAGTGAAGTCTTGGCCTTCCTCGGCTCCTACATTCTTCTACTTTCGCGTTGTATGTCTGTGTCGTAAATGTCTTCCTGCGTTTTTTCTACGTGTCCAAAACAATTGAGCATGCATCTTCTTATTCTAACATCGATATTATCTTTGAAAACAACTCGGTTTGTAACTTCATCATTGCGAACGCAGTCTACAAGCGTAAAGCAACTGTTATAATATAATTCACGCCAAGTCCCATGCGGGGTTGGCACAGAGAATAATGACGAGCTCGGTGGCGCAATGGTTAGTAACGCTACTTTGACAACAACGCTCGTGGGTTCGATTCCCACACAGGACAAACATTTGTGTATGAACATGTCTGTTGTCGGGTTCAATTGTGAATCTAAACTATCTAGAAAACAACTCATATTAGTCATGAAAATATTTCATCAAAATTGTCCCCGTCATTTAAAAGTTCAAGACATACATGCATACAGAAGAAATATATATATATATATTAGCGGACCCAACAGACGTAGCCCCGTTCGAAAATAAAATGAATAAGTCCTGTAGCCCGATCGCTGCGCCAATTGTGGATCTAAACCGTTCCCGAATCCACTTAAATACACAAAAAAATCATAAAAATCAACCGTTTCGGAGGAATTCAGAACATACATGCCGATAGAAAAATTATATATATAAAAACTAGCGGACCCAGTTCCAGGCCAGAAGTTGTCCCGCCTGTAAAAAATATAGTACCCACTAGTGGTGCCACCTACCGGGTCCAATTGTGTATCTAAACCATTTTCGAATTCCCATAAACAAGCACAAAAAAACACAGTTTAGGAGGAGTCAGTGGACATACACTGGAGAAATATACTCGTATATATGTAACTAGCTGTGCCCGCGACTTCGTCCGCGTGGAATATTTTTATATTTATTTATATTAATAAAAATAAAATAAAATTTCTAAAATAAAAGTAGCCTAAGTTGCTCCTTATTACATCAGCTATCTGCTAGTTAAAGTCCCGTCAAAATTGGTCCAGCCGTTTCAGAGATTAGCCGGGACAAACAGACAAACAGACAGACAGACGGACAGACAAAAATTGTAAAAATATTCATTTTGGTATATGTACCGTGTATACATCCATGTACATTTAATAAAAAGCTGTTATTTTAATATTACAAACAGACACTCCAATTTTATTTATCTGTATAGATAATAAGATATATAGATATATATACCTATATATAAAGTTTATCAATACAATATAAAGCTTACAAAAATTGCGAGCAACATGAACATAGATAATGAATTCTATAGATAAATTCGTACATTACCACTCATAGACGTCTGTTTACGACTTCAATGGTTGCCATAGCATCCAGCTGTTTAGTGTAATCAATACCTTACCTTTGGTAAAATAAAACTTCATCGCTAACAAAATTCTGGCGCAATGCGCAGCACTAGTTCCAACTTCGAAATTTTATATTTTCTTTTTTTTTAAATGTGATTTAGTTTTAGTTTAGACTTTAATATACATATATAATAAAGATGTATTCATATTTCTCATATAGGCGACCCACTAAAATGAACGAATATGGGTTGAAGAGGCTGCCTGATTATACAGAACTCGCTTACAAGGAGGCTGTGTCCAAATTGAGATATTTCTTGTCCGGAAACTACGCACCTAGTGTGAGTAATATAATAATAATTCTAAATAAGAATAATTTGTTAATATTATTTATTATTTTGCGTTTTCCTTATTTTGTAAAAAAAAGAAAATTGGTTTTAACAATCAATGGAACATAACCACTATTATAGACAATACTACGAAGAATAATATAATATCGGAGCGAAATAAGCTTGGAAATAAAAAATAATAATTGCGTTTATTGAAAACTAATTATAATATTATAAAGTAATTTGAAATCTTCAGGCTAATGTTAATTTAAAATGCATAATTTGAGTCTAAATTATTTATATCCTATCCTATATTATTGAAACAAATAAAAACAGAAGTTTATATAATTATATTAGGAATTTATATTATAATTTATATTTGTTTAAAGGAAATGTAAGACCGAATGTTGAACTTCTTCCATTTACACATATTCAGTCAAATTAAATATATAAAAAATTGCAACAGTTGAATATTAAAAACTAGGAGTATCATTGGGGAGTGTAAATTAAAGTATTTTATAGTATTACTTGTTGAGGCAAAACTGGCACATCTTTATTCAATGTATATATCACGGGTATATATAATCAATTATATATGGGTGTTATGTTATGATTTTAATGAAATTTAGTAAACTAATTAATTTTTGTCAAGTTTTCGGCATTCTTCATTTCCGAAATTCTGCTAAATTAAAAAATGTATAAATTACTAGTATAATTACTATAAATTACTACATTATGATTTATTAAAAAAAAATGTAAAAGTGTCTAAGTTTCCGCGGGGACCTAATGGCAAATAAATATTTTTTATATTTATATTAAACAATTGAATATATACTGAGTATTGCACTTCCTGAGATTAATTTTAATTAATTCCTTATTTTTTGCTATATTTACTTTACATTAAAGTGTCTATTTTATGCGACTTATCACGTTTACATGACTCATCCGTTAGTTACTATAGTTTAGGTCTAGTATTACCTTACATGTTTTGTCGATAGTTAAAATTAAAATATGATAAGATAAAACATTAGGCTTTTAGGATCATGAAATCGGTTCCTATCGATCGGAATCGGAATTAATTCGCAAACTGCGACAGTAGCGTCCGATTCGTTTTATCGTGGTAGCCGATTGTGGAATTAATTAATTTGTATTTTTTTTACTTTCGTACACCAATAGTTTACAATTAGATGATTACAACTTATAAATAACATTTCACTTTTGCGCCACCATACAACCTACGAGTAATAACAGTTGAACACAAAATGTATACGTTATTTTAATAGGAACGAGTATTAAGTTTAAGCAAAAATAAAACCAGTATCTAAATTTAGTACCGTTGGTGTACCAATATTGATGAGAATTAATTACTTATTATTACTATAATAATATTGCGATTACTGACACTTTTTAAGTTCTAGTTGCTTACACCTAATAAAACGAGATAATTGTCTGTATGTATCAGATAACTCGTATGAGTAAGTGTATATTATATATTATTATTTGTTTGTTAAGGCATGTCGATGATATTGTATTCTTAACTATTTCATTAAATTCATATTTCCTGCCGTGTATTATGTGGTTGACTGGAAAAAATCCCAGACGGGATAAGTCCGTCATTATTCAAACAATTTAAGACACGAGGGCATGATGGTGATAAGACATAAAATGATAATTTTCAGTAAGTTACAGTTAAACGGTTTTATTTGTAGAAATTACAGTTAAGAGATATTACGAGTATGTCATTTTTGAAACACTTCGACTATTAAACATTCCTTCAAGTACTTAACGTTATAAGAAAAAATATGGTGCATTGGATTATTCCCTTTATATTTTTAATTATATTAATATTTGTATTTTGCTTTAAGTACAATTAAGATTTTTCAAGCAACCTTTCTTAAAGCTTCGACATTGAAACTGGAATTTAATTTAATTTCTAAAGTATCATTGCTAGATACAATAAGTTAATCGTTGTATTTCCTTTCCTTTTTATCAAAAAAATAAAAAATAAACAGATGCGTAGTTATGGCGGTTCAGCATCCATAAAGAACCTAGATGAATCAGACGGCGACCTCGACAAGAAGTATTCGACGTACAACACTCTATCAGAGTACAAGCCAAGACCGCGTCTGACTGCCAAGTACGCCACTTTGTACGCGGACAGCTTGAACAATTATGCGCCACAACCTGTCACCAATAGTAAGTACACTATATGTTATATAAAAAATATATATTTAATATATATATATTATGTCGTATATATATAATACATATTTAAGAGGGCTAGGATCCAGTAGGACTTGTGCTGTGCTATGCCCTCATAGTTTTTTTTTCTGTATTAGTGGGGCATAGCAGGATATCTTGTTCTAAATTATCCGTCTAGGGAAGCACCTCCTCGACGTTACAGAAGACCGCAGTTAAATAACAACTTCTGGAGAATTGTTGTGTACCTCGGCGTGAGTAATGTCGACAGCTTACTGAGATGCCAACAGTCCGTACGTCATCGCTCGGCCGACCATTCTTTTCCTCGCGGAGACACAAATATCCTCACCGGTCGACACATCTTTCTTACATTACCGCGGGTACCAACTAGAGCACTTATTTGCGCGTCGTGCCGGGGGTATGCATGTTCCTTCGGGAGGATATTTGTTGTCGCCGACTACACAGTCTTGAAGACAGGGACCTGTCGGTTTTATGGGATCATGGCGACCACACTTGGATCTGCGCGTGCATTTACAGGTCCCATAGCGATGATACAGGCACAGCTTGTTATTCGAGCACCTGCAAATGGCGGCTGACAGAGATACAGAGTTACCGAACAGTATCCCTCCGCGGAGTTAGTGATTTTCATCATCATCATTATCTCAGCCTGTATTCGTCCACTGCTGAACATGCCTCCCCTCTAGAGTGCCACTCGTCTCGATCATGTGCCACCTGCATCCATCGACACCCTACAAACCTTTTGAGGTCGTCGCTCCATCTAGTGGGGGGTCGTACCACACTGCGTGAACCAGTACGGCGACGCCATTTGAGAATCTTTCTTCCTAGCGGTTGTCGGTTCTACGAACTATGTGGCCGGTCCACTGCCACTTCAGCTTGCTTATCCTGTGGTCTATGTCGGTTATCTTAGTTCTACTGCGGATATCCTCATTTCTGATTCTATCACGTAGAGAAACCCCAAGCATAGCTTTTTCCATAGCACGCTGAGCGACCTTGAGCTTCCCCATACGGCCGGCAGTGAAGTGTCGCGTCTCAGGTCCGTATGTCATCACTAGCAACACACACTGTTCGAAGATCTTGTTCTTCAGGCATTGAGGTATTTTGGACGAGAAGATGTGTCGAAGTTTCCCGGACGCTGCACAGCCGAGTTGGATCCGTCTGTTGACCTCTCGGTCGAAGTTGGATTTACTTAACTGAATTACCAGCCTAATATATAATAGGTAAACATATTCGTCAACAACTTCGAGCTTAGTCTTTCAATCGTGAACGGCATCGATGTAAAATGGACATTCAACATGATCTTAATCTTGTCCATGTTCATTTTGAGGACCAACCTGGTTAGAAACACTATTGAGGTCATTGAGCATAACGCTAATTTATTCCAGCGATTTCCCCATGAGAATTATATCGTCGGTAATCGAAGGTGAGTGATGTATTCGTCGTTGTTGTTTAAACCGTATCCTTTTCAGTCCAAGAGCTTGATGACATCTTCCAATGCTGCGGTGAAGAGTTTCGGGGATATAAAATTGCCCTGTCTTACACCTTTTTGCATTTGGATCGGTTTCGTACTCTGGTCCTGTACTCGGATATAAATCGTAACCTTACTATATACGCACTTCAACGCTTCGATATACCGATAGTCAATTCGGCATCGCTGGAGAGACCGTAGCACCGCCCATGTCTCAACGGAATCAAATGCTTTTCGTAGTCCACATACGCCAAAGCATAAGCATAAGGACAGATTATACTCCTGAGTCTTCTATATAATCTGGCGGCGAGTATGTATGTGATCCACGGTGCTAAAGCACTTTCGGAATCCGGCTTGTTCGAGAGGCTGGTATTCCTCAAGTCTGCGTGCGAGACGATTTGTGATGAATCTCGAAAACAGTACTTAACGCTCAGAAGCTGATATCGGCCTGTAGTTCTTCAAAAGGGTTTTATCAAACATTTTGACAAACAATATAACCAGGCTCTGCTCCAATCTTCCGGTGTTTCACCGGAGTGTATGACGGAATTGTTGAGTGGCTTGGCTCTCGGTGGAATACGCGGGGAGATCTATTCATGAATTTGTTCTGATAACGATTTCTTCGACACAGTTGGCTAGCAGCTAGCAAGCCCTCCCTCTGGGAGCCATGCTTTCTGGTCGCTCGCTAAAGCTGCTGAGGCAAACTTGTGTCAACTGTCCATGCCACCACTACAAAAACCGAATGGCTGTTTGGCGTATAGCACTAAAAAAACTGATTTATTCGGTAAACTCTTTGCCACTAACTCGAATATGAATGACGGGGGAGCTGTGTACCTGTGGTGCGGTATCTCAATGCCGGAGATCTTTCTTACCCAGCGAAATGTCCGGCGGGCATTACTCTCTCTTGACGTTCACAAGTCGAGTGAGCCAGATGACATACCGGCAGTGGTGCTAAAGCTCCCGAGTTGTGTTTTTTCCTAACGCGTCTTTTCGTGCTTTCGTACTCTAATGGGCAAATCCTGTCTTCATGGAAAACCGCCAATGTGCACCCAGTTCTTAAAAAGGGTGATTCATTAGATCTATCGAATTACAGCCCTATTGCCAGCGCGCAATTGGAGCTATTGGAGCGCGAGGGTGAAACACTCGACTCTCGTCTTTTCGTGCTTTCGTACTCTAATGGGCAAATCCTGTCTTCATGGAAAACCGCCAATGTGCACCCAGTTCTTAAAAAGGGTGATTCATTAGATCTATCGAATTACAGCCCTATTGCCAGCGCGCAATTGGAGCTATTGGAGCGCGAGGGTGAAACACTCGACTCCTAGAGGATTACGATTTGATCAGCGACAGTCAATACGGTTTACGTCACGTTCGTTTGACTGGTGATCTTGTAGTGTATCTTACACACCGCTAGGCTTCGGCGATTGAGAGTCAAGGTGAGGCATTGACATTTACCCTAGATATGACGAAGGCACTCGATCGGGTCTGTCATTACGGTCTTCTATCGTTACTATCATATGGTCTGCCGAAGGGTTTGGGCAAATGGGTTGCCAGTTTCTTATCCAACAGATGCATAATAGCCGTGGCAGACGGTAGTTGCTCTGATAGCGCGAATATCAATGCTGGCGTCCCACAGGGCTCTGTACTGTCCCCGACGCTGTTTTTGCTGCATATCAATGATATGTTGTCAATTGATGGCATTCGTTGTTAAGCCAATGACAACACCGGTTTCACTTATTATGCAGGCCGTACTAACATCCCTTGTTCCCTTGTGGAGGAAAGCCGCAACAAACTTATGCCTGAAATGGAGGGTAGTTTAACTAAAGCATCTGTCTGGGGACTGCTTGACTAGGTTAAATTCAACACCATTTGTGTGCATGAACATGTCTGTTTGTCTTGGTCTGGGTATTTTCTATGTATAATAAGAATGTATTTACAAAAAAAAAAAGTATTTACGTATGTTTATCAGTTGTCTAGTACCCATAACACAAGCTTCGCTTACTTTGGGGCTGGATGGCGCTGTGTAATTTGTCCGACAATATTTAAAATTAAATTAAATTTTAAATTAAATTTAAATTAAAAAATTTAAAATTATTTAAATTTAAACACCATGAAGACACAAGTTTTCGCGTTCACCGCTAAGAAAACAATATTTGCTCCTGAATTCCAGACTCTTACTGTCGTCAACAGCATTAGGATGCTTGGTGTCCAGATCTCAATTGATGTTCAATGTAGAAGTCATCTGGAAAAAAAGGTCCATAAACCTTGGCGTGTTCAACAGAGCATAGCAGTACTTCTGCGCGGGGCAAAGACTTATGTTATATAAGTCTCAAGTCAGACCGCACAAGGAGTAATGCAGTCTTTTTTGGGCGGTAGCAACTGAATACCAGCTTGGACTGTGTGATTCGGTTCAGAGACGAGCTGTGAGAATTGTCGACGATTCTAAGCTTACACTCGTTATTGAACCCTTAAGTTTAAGGAGAGGTTTTGCCTCCTTTTGTGTGCTCTACCGATTGTACAACGGGTTGTGTTCGAATTGTTTGATATGATGCCGACAGCATTTTTTTATAACCGCACCGCGGAGAGTTCCCCCTCACACGCTGGTACCACGGTATATGTGATTGTGCGGTTCCAGAGAAATTTCAAGTTGTGGAATTAACTCCCAGCCGAGGTTTTCCCAAGAGACTAAGAGCATGAGGGTCAAGAAAGGTATGAAGAGGATTTAGAGACTCGGCAACGCATGAGTGACATCCCTGGTATTGCAAATGTCCGCAGGCTACGGTGACTGTTTGGCAGGCCATACGCTTGTTTTACCTAGTGGAGAACAGTAATGTGGAAAGACGAGTGAGTGCTGGGAACAGTGCGAATGGAGCGTTGGGAAAACTGTCAGTTGGGGTCAGTACGCGACCTTATTTCCATATCATCATGATTTCTGCCCGTATTTGTTCACTGTAGAACACAGGCCTCCCTTATAGAGAGTATTCATCTGGATTCTGTGCCACCTGCGTATTTCCATATAGCCTGAAAGAATATAGACGAGCCAAAATATTGCCATATATCATTTGGAAATTTCTCCATTGCATTTGGGTTGTGTAAAGTTGAAGAAATATCATGACAGATTCTTTTATAACTTTATGAAACAGCAGGCATTGTTGCAGCAGTACCTGCAGCGACCACTCCCGCCGCAGACTTATCCGGAGGTACTAACCCTGATGTCATCAACTTCATACAGAAGCAGGAGGAATACATCGAACAGCTTGAACGAGAGAGCCAGTACTGCAGGGTACGTTCTTTTTATAGCACAAATATAACTTAGAATGAGCCTTACCGTTATTCTCCTATGTATTTGAATCAAGCCATTGTACCAACCTGTTTTCCATCTTCTTCGATCGTGTTACAGATTCTAAATCTGGGTGGGTTAGTATTAGGCATTGGAATGACCGACAAATACATAAAAGTAATAAAAAAACTTGCTTTAAATTAAATTAAAAATGTGCGAATGCTAACTTAAATATATTACTAAGATTAAAATATTATTCTTTCCAAGGATGAACTGAATAACTTGCTGGGCAAAGTGAAGGAGGTCATATCAGAGAATGAAAATCTTCACGAAGCTCAGAAGAATAAACTGATATCCCGAATGTTTCACACTTACAACGCTGGCTCGGAAACAGATGATCTTGATGATTTGGGAGACAGCACAGGCTTGGAAAGCGATAATAAGGTATTTAACGAAATTACATTATATTTAATAGAAGTAGATCTTTATCATATGAACATTAAAGTGATTGTTAGCTTAAATCCACTTGGGCCTTACAGAACTAGCAAAATAACAACGGCGCCTTCATGAATCCAATTTACATTACAAACAAGGCGACCATATACATCAATAACATAAAAAATAAACACGAGTCCATCTACCTATTACCAGACTTACTGAAATATATCCTTTTATAGAATACATCAGTTATTGGCCAAATTCTTTTCTCTTTATATCATGCCGGTTAACTGACTAGGAAATCTAAATTTTTCCTCATGTCACTTGATCACGTGAGTCGTTTTTTCTCGTCCTGGAAAGTCGTTAAAAATCGACTCATTTTTATGAAATGTGTTCATAACTGAATTATCATTTGAAGGGCACTCCGAAATCTCGTAAGAACACGAAGACCCGCTCATCTAGACTCGAAGGGCCAAACATCGTGTTTGAATCTCGCATAGCTGAACTCGAAGCTCAATTGACGCAATCGAAAATTGATCTAAAGAAAGTTCAAGTAAGTGAATTATGTTTATACTACACATATTGGGAAAGTACCTTCCGCCATTTCATGACAATTTCAATATATATTATTTACATATAGGTGTAATATAAAATTCAACGTATGTTAAATTGTAAGCTATATGTAGCCGATGACGAGTTTTTAAAAGAAACACCAGTCATCGGGGCTGCAAATATTAGTTACCACGATGAAAGATGATCGTACAGAGAAGATCTTACATTTTACAAAACAACGATATAATTAATTATCGTATTATTTGAAAGACAACTAGAACGAACTTAAAGCTTACTTATTATTTCAACTTATACATATGGAAACGAGAGTATGTCAGAGATAGCATGAAGGTAAAATTAATGAGGTGGAAAAGCGTACGTAGTGTAGAATCTGTGGCGTAACGTTTGTAGACCGCGTTAGCAATGATGATGTAAGAAAGAGAAATCGTCTGAAAGAGTGTTCAAATAAGAAATGGTACCACTTCTCGTCAGGTGGATCGTGTGCTTGTATGCCTCCCGACATTGTTTAAAGAACGATTGTGGGTGACACACAATACATGCGTTAAATAAGTAACCTGATCTTGACGAGCTTGGTAGCGCAGTGGCGAAACGCGCTTTTACGTTACTTTGACATCAACGCTCGTTGGTTCGATTCCCACACAGGACAAACATTTGTGTGCATGAACATGTCTGTTTGTCTAGGTATTTTAAGAGAGGTAGAGCGCATCGAAGCAGCCCGTCTGGGGAAGTACCTCCACCTCACAGGAAACCGCAGCCAAATAAAAACACACTAGAGGGTTGTGTTTCTGCGTGTGAGAGAGGTCACCAGTAAGCTCCTATGGAGTTGCTGTGTTAGCAGTAGAGGTGGACTCGCGCGAGTGATACTCAATGTATTGCAAGCATTTAAAGGTTACGGTAACCGCTTTATATCAGGTGGGTCATATGCTTGCATGCCTCCCGCCGTTGTATAAAAAAAAATCTTCCTCGGCACAACCTTCGTCCGTATATAAATTTAGCGGATAATATAGGATGTAGATGGATGAACAGTGATATTAGCTTCGTGTACATTCGTATTTTCGGATTTATGCACATATTTGTAATTATCACCAGCTTGGCGGTGAAGGTCAATATCACGAGGAAACCCGCAAGTCCAAGAAATTATATTTCAAAACACGTTTGACTTAACCTAAGAAAGGTCTATTTTTCCCTATGGGTTGTAGAGGACTGACTGACGTCCAAATAAAAATTAATATCTTCGCTAAATCCTTAGACTTAGCCAAACCTGATAATGGATTGGGAAACGGGATAACGCTAAGAAGAGAAGATATGATGTAGATGGGATTATATACAACTATGATATAATTAATGATACTAAATAGGAAAGCGACTGTTGATACAGATCAGAGAATAATATACTTAAATCGATAGGAACGGATGCTACGTCATTGCCTTGAATAGCGTTACATGTTTTCGCTATTATTGTTCTGGACTAAAAATAAGTAACGTTTATAAATATATTTGCAAATATGTTACTCAGATATCCCTTTTTTATTAGGATGAAAACAACGAAAACAAACGCAAGCTCGCCTCTGGTCTGGTTGACTCAACCTGTCTAGATGGCTTTAAGCGTCAAATTGATAATTTGCAAAGGTGAGTGAATATAATCAATTGTTTTATTTATTGGGCAACTACATCTATAAATAGAAACAAATTTTTTGCCAGCATTGAATAATGTATTTGAAAGGATAATGCTTGATCAATAGCAGCTTTATTTTAAGATTAATGAAATTTATCATAATTCACAATACGGATTTACATCAGGTAAATAGATGCAGATAGAGCCACTGCAGATGCAGGGGTAGCATTGATCAAGCATGTTCTTAGCGCATGGGAGAGATCCCAGGATATTTTTGGGGTTTTCTGTGATCTCTCTAAAGCTTTTGATTGTGTCAACCATCGGAAATTATTGGTCAAGCCATTATGGAGTTAGAGGTAAAGCCCATAATTTGATTGCTACTAAAATAACAGAATACAGACTGTTGGTATAAATGTGCTCAAATCTAAAGGCAGCAATGTTGGTATTGGGGTGCCCAGCCCCAATATAGAGCTATATTGGCCCTCATTTTATTTTTGGTATATGTCTGAATGATCTGCCCTACATGGTGCAGAAAATGGCGGATATACTACTGTTTGCAGATGAAACCTCTTTAATTTTTAATGTTACTCCCCGGTGCGAAAATATTGACAAGGTAAATAGTGTTCTATCTGTCGTTCCAAATTGGTTTACATGTAATAATATTTTATTAAACTTAACTAAAACCAAATTTACAAAATTCAGTCTACAGAAGTTCTCATTGACAATATTGTACTGGAATTATTAATGATACTGTATTTCTTGGAATTACAATAGACTCCAAATTGCAGTGGGTCCGCCATAAATAAACTGGCCAGTAAGCTCAGCTCCGCCACATATGAAGTTAGGAGAACTAGACAATTGACGGATGTGGCTACTGCACGCTTAATCTATTTCAGCTACTTTCACAGCATTGTGCCGTATGGTATATTGTTGTGGTGGAAAGCGGCTGTTATTGAAACTATTTTTGTTAAAAAATAGAGCCATCTGCTCTATTTATAACATGGGGTCCGGAGAATCACTTAGAGGACTATTCTAAGGAATAAATATCCTCACCGTCACCTCTCAGTATATTTATGAGAACATAATGTTTGCTCGTAAAAATGTAGAGTCGTTTTCAAAATTTAGTAAACATCTTAAAAGCAGGAATAGATTGCGTATGCGGTACATCGGCTTGCTAAGACTAATAGATATTTTATATCTTTTAGATCTTTTATTTGATTTTGTAATAAATTACCTAAAACAGTTCTGTCATTACCTGACAATATATTCAAAAGGCACATCAAAAATACTCTATTTAAGAAGGGTTATTACAGAATCGATGATGATAGAGATCTTTGGAAATGATTCAGCACATATATCTTTAATTGTACCATTTGATATCACTGTTATGTGCACTCACATATATTTATTGTAACATAAATTGATGATTTGAAAAAAGACCTATACTGGCAAGTTTCATTTGGCATTTCTTCGTCACCAATGGTCATTTCCGAAATGATGGTAGATTAAAAAGAGGGATTAAAGCTATAAAAATTAATACAATACAATACGATTCGATTAAAAGACTGTAATACGTGTATAAGTGCTCGTGAGGGCCTAATGCAAATAAATTATTTTTATCTTCTTTGCGACCGAGGCTTGTGAACTTGTCTTTTAACGCTCGACTCTCTGTGCCTACCCGCTAGCGATCTAGCGTGAAGATATAGATAGAGAGATAGGTGTGTGTATTCTGTAGGCAAAACTTTTGAACGTTGATTTTAAATTAAAATTTAAAAAAAGTCTGTCTGGTTTTTAACAAAAGTGTTTTTCAGGGACAAGTCATCCTTGGAAGCTCAGATAGCCAAGCTGAAATTGAACCTGGATAGCAAGGAAGGTGACTTCGATGGGAGATACAAGCGCGGATCTGATGCCGTAGAAAATCAACTGAGGGATGAGAGGAACAATTTGGAAGCAGAGATTCGAAGGCTCAAGGTGAATGAATTGATGAATTGAATTCTGTGTTTCGTAAAGAATATTTGATAATGTTTTCGGGGTAAAAGTAGCTTACTATTATCTTTTTAACCAAAGCCAACCTCACCTGCACGTGATATATCCTGCTAATTAACAAACGAGGCTTTGAAGAAAGGGAGGGTGCATCGAAGCAGCCCAACTTCATGAAAACCGTAACCAAATAACAACTGTACGGAGGGATGCTGTATTACTGCGTTATTACCAACTGTTTACCAGTGAGTTCCCAAAGAGATCCTGGGTTAACAGCGGGTGACAATGTGAGTGCGATACTTTTTGTAGCGATCATATGGTAAACACTTCACATCTGGCGGTCTTTATGCTTATTTGTCTCAAGACATTGCCTATAGAAATCACAACTGATCTTGTAAATTCTTGGCAGTTACTTCAGCTATATTGAATACGCCTCCCAATTTTCTCTTCATTGTCATTGTTGCTGATGTCCCAGTTCTTGTGTCTGCAGACACTGATTGAATTTATGGATTCAAAAGTTATGATAATTCAGAAGTATTATATTTAATGGATTCTGAAGCTATCTATTATATAAATATGTGATAGATGCACATACACATATATATAGATATAAATCTCGTAATTTCCTTTTGACCCACGTCGTTCATTTTTAAAGTTAAGAGAAGATCTGCCAATCAATTCTCTAAGCGACTCGTAATAGCTGTGTGCGTCGCTGTGATCACAGATGTCACAGCTTTGACATCGTCTACTGCGATCACGGCTTTTTATTTGGTATTCTATAAGGCTGTAAGCGTACGCGAGGCTGTTTGCCTTGTAGAATTCCAATTCCAAACGCAGCCTTGCGGCGCTAGTGTCGCACAACCATGAAAAGCGACACTAAGGAATTGCAATTTTGTGTTCAAGGCTATGTTTCCGAGGATGTAAGGATGTTTGCTCTTACGGAATTGCATGGCGAATCTATGCGAAATAGCGACCAATTATGTATGTATGCCTCCCGACGTCGTATAAAAAAACAGTAGGACCTAAACAAGAATACGGTCCGCGATGGATTTTTTTATACAATGTCGGGAGGCATACATACATAATTGGTCGCTATTTCGCATAGATCTTCTCTTAACTACCTATGAACGCTTGTAATACATTAAGTATCACTCGCGCAATGCCTCCTCTGCTGCTAACACAGCAACTCCTTAGGAGTTTACTGGTGACCTCACTCACATGCAGGACCACAACAACCCTCTAGGGAGATGTTATTTGGCTGCCATTTTCTGTGAGGTGGAGGTACTTCCCCAGACGGGCTGCTTCGATGCGCCCTACCAGTGTAAGAATTGAAACCGTATTGGTGTCAAAGTTGAATCATTCGCGACTGCGCCACCGAGCTCGTCAAAAACCGCCCAAGAGTACTGTTATATTCCGCTTGACTGGCGAGCGTGGACCTTCTCATGAAACTGATTAGATGTACAGTTGCTTGTAACAGTTCGGAAGACTGATAATGAAATTAATTAAGCAAATGTTCAGGATGATCTAGCAAAAGAGCGTAATAAAGTCCGTGAGTTGGCGGGAGAAGGCGCTCGTCGCGCTATCCAGGAACGTAGCGCTGCCGAGCAACGGTACAACGCGCACTTCGACGAGCTGCAACATGACCTAGCAGCGCAGTACGAAAACGTCACCAAGATGCAGGTAATTACAATACAATGCTCTTTATTGCAACACAAAAACCTGTATACATATTAAAATAACAACTTAAAATTAAAGTATAAAAGGCGGTCTTATCGCGTAACGATTCTCTACCTTACGTAGAGGAAAAAGGACAAAATAGGTAGGTGGCGCAGAACAAATTATAAATATACACGTTAAATATTTAAGTTTATATAAACTTACTCACAAACACATAACATACCCATACATACAAATATATAAATCTATGCACATGCGTATGCACACAGATATACATGTACATAACATATTAATGACAGTAACAATTTTTAACGGTGAATGCAGTGATTGCCAGTCTGTTTAATACTCTAAGAACTGAATTAATTTAATTAAATTTAGGTAGGTAAAAGAAAGATAATGAGACCTGATTTTTAAATCTTATACTAATCGTATACTAGGTTTGCAAACGCAGATGCTATATATTTACGTTAGTTAGCGCTTCTGGCAGCAGGAACAGTTTTATTAGAGCCAACAGTTCAACAGTAAAATAATGATGCTGCTCAATAATGCATCTAAATTGTGGAACTGCTGACCGCCACCTGAACCCCAAGTTTTATAAGTTTGGCTTGTAACAAACAAAACACAGTAGAGAGATATAACAATATACATACATACATTTAAAATTGCAAACTAAGACCTAGTTAGTGTACTTAGATCCTTTTTGGCAATCATAAATAAAAGATAAATATTATTTATTTGCACTTAGACACGTCTTACATTTTTAGAAATATAATCGTATTGTACCTTATTCAATTCTCTTATGTTACTATTTTTCTTTTTTAATCTGCTAGCATTTCGCAAATGACCATGAAGAAGAAATGCCGAAAGAAACTTGCCAATATAGGTCTCTTTTAAAATTTTCGAATAGATATTACAATAAATTCACATCAGCATATTGGTACAATAATGATATCATATGGTAGAATTAAAGATTATTAAGGAAAGGTTGACTGTGCTGAATTATTTCGAGACATCTTTCTCAGTTATATATTCATTAATTCCATAATAAGCCCTTTTACAGAGAGTATTTTTAATGTGCTTTTTGAATACATTGTCAGGAAAGGAAATTGTTTCAGGCCAATTATTATAAAGACGAACACAATTTACAAGAAAAGATCTACCAGTCCTAGCAAGCCGATGTACCGGCATACACAACTTATTTCTACTTCTAAGTTTTTTGCTGAAGTTTATAAACGACTTTAAATTTTTACGGTCATACATTATGTTTTCATAAATATATTGAGAAGAAACAGTTAGGTTTTTTATTTCGTTGAACAGTTCCCTGAGGGACTCTCTGGAGCCCACGATATAAATACACCGAATGGCTCTTTTTTTGCAAGATAAAAATTGTCCCAATGTCAGTTGCCGTTCCCCACAACAGTATACCGACATAATGCTGTGAAAGTAGCTGAAATAGACTAAGCGCACAGTAGCCCTATCTGTCAATTGTATGATTCTCCTAACTGCATATGCAGCGGAGCTGAGCTTACCGGCAAGTTTATTTATGTGGGAGTCCCATTGTAATTTGGAGTCTTCTGTAATTCCAAGAAATGCAGTATTATTAACAAATTCTAATTGATTATTCCTTATTTATGTCAACTGTCTGCTATCTGTTATTTCTTCTTCTTTGTAAGTTCTGGGCTTTACCTCTGACTCCATAATAGTTCAGCTTGAGTAACAATAGCTGATGATCGATACAATCAATAGCTTTAAAAAAGAAATCACAGAAAACAGGAATAGCATCCGGTGATCTATCCCATACGTTAAGGATATGCCTTACTAATGCCACCCCTGCATACGTAGTAGATTTACCAGCTGTAAAACCGTATAACGCATCGTTGTATCGTCTCTTATCATGATCGCGAAAAGTGAGGAGTACACTGAGGCGATCAATATTTTCGAAGGAATTTAGCTCATCGTTCAAATTCAATTCATTTAGTTTGTTAAGGCGATAGATCGAATTTTGAACAGTATGTTGTATTTCGAGTCGACGCCGTAGCAATCAACAACTTGAATCTACAAATTACATGTTGAATAATGTAATGAATGAAACCGTTGACTAAACTTGCCACCGTCAGACGAAATTAGCGTTGTGCCTTTGTTGTATAAAAAAATATTGGTAAAGAAACGTCTAAATAAATACAAATTAATGAAATTGGTACCTATAATAACGTTTTTTTTCGTAAAATACCAATTTCTTTACATCCAGTACCTTTTTATTGTTTCCTATTATATTTTATTTAATCTGTGATATTCTAATAATTTACTTTCGAAGTGCTTTTTGCAGTTGGATTTGGAACGCCAACGCCGTGAAGAAAACGATTTAAAGAGGGAATTATCTATGAAGAACGCAGCCGTAGAAGAATTAAGGATGGAACTGAAGAATAAAACGGGTAACTTCATATGGTATTCTTCATTATTTTCCCCTTGTCCATACAATCGAAATATTTTACGGATATATAGAGATAACTATATTAAAAGTTACCATTTCGCATATTTAGAACAGTCATTATGATCCATACATTCACAATGTGGAATTGGGCAACACGACTTTCGACGGATTTGTTTCTTGAGACAAATTATACTGATATTATTAAAGTATATCTGACATCCCATCAGGTAAATTCATGCTGATCCTTAGGAACAATGTTAAATAATATCAATAGAAGTCAAATTGTTTATATAACCACGCATTATTCAAATATCCTAGGTTCACTCCAAGCGGACTTGGCTCAAGCTCATGCTGAGAAGGCGTCATTAGATGATGAGTTAGCTAGCGCCCGGCTGGCTATAGAGCGTCACCAACGGCAGGCCAAGCACGAGACCAATCGTCTCAATTCTGAGGTAAATGTACAGAAATATACAGAAAGGTTGATGGTAAAATTAAATGTTTTTCTTCCTAGCGTTATCACGTTTTCTAATTCATTAGGATCGGCGGGGTCCGCTAAGCCTAAAGATTTGGCGAAAATACTGATTTTGACATGGAGCGGGAGCGACTGCCGTCCGACCTCCACAACCCAGAGGGAAAACCGGATCTTTCTTAGGTTAGGTCACGCGTCTATCGAGATATAATTTCTTGAAAGTGGGGGTTGCCTCACGATATTTTCCATCACCGCCGAGCAAGTGATAATTACAAATATATACAATAAAATAATAGATGGTGATATGAAATCAACAGAATAAAAACTTACATTGATATTAAAGTAGAATTAATAAAAATGGGAGATAAACTAGAAGAGCCTTATAGATAATTAATTAACTTACCTTAAACTTCCAAATTAAATCTCCAGGCTGTTTAATTAACAAATCGATCATCAGCTTTTTGTATGCTTATTAAATTTATAATTAAGCTTAATTAAGTAGCAATGGCACCATTACGCGTGAAATGTAAATGAACATGTACGAGTAATTTAAACAACGTCGAACGTAACTGAAAATGTACAATGAAAATATTTTCTATTGCGGTTGCTTAAAACTACTACGTTAAAGACATTGTTGTCGAAAGTAACTACATCTATAAAATAAATAAATGAATATTGTCGGACCAATTATACAGAGTTATCTAGTTTCAAAGTAAGCAAAGCTTGTGTTATGTTTACTAGACAATTGATACGTAAATACATTTTTTTTTGTAAATACGTACATAGAATCCACCCAGTATAGACAAACAGACATATTCATGCACACAAATGTTTGTCCTGTGCCGAAATCGAACCCAAGAGCCCAAACTAGCGTTTTGGTGTCAAAGTAGCATTACTAACCACTGCGCCACCGAGCTCGTCAGTTATACCTATAGATATAATTATACATATATCTGGTGACAGTTATAATTCTTCTTCATCTTAAAAATCTTTGACCTTCAGATTGAGATTAACATCAATGAAATAAAAATAGTTGGGATTTCAGAAGAAGAATCTCATACATAATATTTATTGGATTTTTGTTTATTGGATACCGGGATATAACAATTTCTTCGTATTTTTAGATTCAATCACTACGTCAGCGTCTGGATAGAGCTGATGCAGATCTAGTTCACTCACGTCGGGAAAACCTTCGACTTTCTGAGCAAATTTCTACTCTGGAAAAGGAGGTAATTCAATACGAACGATTACTTTTTTTATAAAATGTTTTTGGTTTCTTATTGGTGTAGCAAATTTTAAATGGTTTGCACTATGTTAATAATGAAACATACCATACATTTCAAATGTTATACATACGTCTACCTAATATACAGCGCGGCTTCTCTTCATGTGTTATGGAGTTATTCAATTTCAATCAGGATATTCCATAAACATTAATGAAATTTCATTGGTGACTTATTATGGATGGTTTTTAATTAATCCAAGTTAATGATTGTCCGAAATTTTACAGTTGAATATGAAAACCTTGACACCAATATCTCCAGAGAAGAACAAAAAGGAGAAAGAATTATCAACGATGCTGGAGTCAATGGAAAATAAGCACAGTAAGTAATCTTTGCTGGATAATAAGTTTATATGTATGAATCAGGTGATGGCACATTACTCGGTACTTTAGAACTGTCGAGAACCTATGGGATTGCAGTATCTTCATTAAATGGGTAAACTATTGATGTTTTGAAAGACACAATCTTCCATTTAAATGATAATTTGAATAATATTCTCCTAAATTCAAAACATTCATAATTTACCCTTTCATTGTTGGCGCTTGCATGTACATCGATAGTGTGAAAGGGCTTTCTAATTCTTTCATAATCAATAGTTTATTCATCAGATTGTTTAACATAGAAATAATCAAATACTACAACAGTTCAACTTCCCCGTTAAACACGCATGCCTCTTAGCTTTGATTTTGGGAAAGCCATTTCTGGGTAGCAGATGTCAAGTTTAAACCAAGAAAATTTGGTTCCACAGCTAAAACGGTGGCTGGGTTGGAGTCCATGATACAATCACAAAACAGTCTGATGGAGAAACTCACCGGCGAATGTCGTTTGCTAACAGACAAGCTCGACGACGCAAATCGTAGGCACAAGTACGAAATGTTTTCAACTATATTAGCATGACCATGCAATTCAAATCTTAATACTAACGCACTTTCAAGTTCAAACTTTAGCATAACTTGTTATCATTACCCATTTAATAAAAATTGAGAAGCTGTCCTAACGTCGTGCTGTGTTTTTATTGGTGGCAGGCAGTGCGCAGAGACGCGGCCGTGCAGACGAACCAATCAGAACACAGTGCGATCGCTCAAGATCCAGAGATCACCAAACGACACGCCGTACCAAGCGCCGCTCCGAAAAAGAGTCCGATTCGTCGAATAAATACCCGCCAATTGTTGTTGGCCCATTGACGACCAATCAGGATCTCGCCGATGTCAAAGGAGAAAAAATATACAATTTGCCGCTAATGATTCAACAGCCCTTTTTACGTGAGAAAAAGGAGCCTATAAAAGTTGACATAAGCGTAAAGTTAATACCAAAACCTAGAAAAAAAGAAAAGAAGAGACGTGAACCACGTGTAGAAGAGGTTATCATACAATCAGATGAAAAGGGAGTGACGAATAGCATAAGTATGGAAGTTACAGATGAAGATATTCACGTCTTGAATGAAACGATGGAAGTTGTAGATGTTGTTAGTGATAGTAATAAGGAAGACAGTGATGTAAACATTGTACAAAATGAATCTGAACAGGTTGTAAATGAGCAACCACTAGAATCTGATTTGAAAGTAGATAGCGATATTGATATACAAGAAGATTCTGCATTAATTGACGAAGCTGTAGAAGTAAATATTCACTCAGAGCAGGAAATTACAGAAGTTATGTCTGAAGAAACTCTAAAAGAGAGTGAAGAAATAAAAATGGTTGGAGAAGAGAGTAAAGAAAAAGATGAAAATCCAAAGGAAATAGGTTTAGAACAGAAAGGTGAAGAAACGGCTGATTCATAGTCGACTATAATCGTGATTTGTTTCTTTAAAAGAAAAGGAATGATGTTTAATTATATAATGTATGCATTAAATATATACTAGTTTAATCATGATATATATAGGTAAATTGCTAAACTAAGTGAGAAATTGTAATTGAGTTGTACAATTAAATATATTGTACAAGTTTATTTAGAATAAACGTCTATGCTTTACAAGCTGATTATACAAAAAAAAATGTGCCGTTATGTTATAATGATGTTGTAGAAGATGCAAATTTTCCCACTTTTTTTTACATACGTTACTAATATTTTATCCTGTGATGTTTATAATTTGTAATATCAGCTTAGTTAAACTAAATTAAACGGTGTTTTTTAATGCTAATCTATGTGCAATCATAATGTGATTTCGGTTTATCTGTATATGTTTATTTGTTCGTTGCTAATGATATAATTATGTTAAACAATTATATTTATCGTTAATAATAAAAATATAACGTATACGTAATGTATTTAAATGGGTAATGATCACAATTATTTAAATGTTAGTCTGATATCTAGTATGCAATAAATGTAGCTTCTAAATTAAATTTTGTAATTCATTTAACATTGTGAATCACATTAATTTCAATGAGCGATTATTATCTTAAAGTAGTTCACAGTAGATAAGTGATGAAAATAGCTATTGACGTTGAATAATAAACTTTATAACAGTGAATATTATTAATATTTTGGACTCTTTCTGAGCAGAAATGGTCAGGGAACAAAACCTAATTATAAAAATTAAAGTAATCGTTCATTTTAATTAAATCTAGAATAACTATATAAACACATTGACAATAGAATATTTCCCTTCCAGAGCAGACAAAACACAATTGCTTTGCAGGAACGCTGAGCTTATGAGAAAACTTAGAAACTTATGGTCCTCCCATAAAAAATATTGCACCTCAACTATCACGCCATATCGAAGTTACACCCCACTAAGCGGATACCCCAATAGTCGATCATCATACGACTTAGAACGCACTTATTATACCTCCACTCCGTACACGAATAGATATAGATTTAGGAGAAGTGATGATCTCAGTTCTAAAGGTACTCCTAGGGATGACCTTGGAGAATTAACAAGGAATCTTAGCGATCTATCAATTGATAGGATTGGAGAGTCTGATGATGATCCAGCGAAGGTAAGGCTTAAGTAGATTGATTGGAATGTTTGCTTGGTGCATGATTTCGAAAGGCTTAGTCAATCACGACGATCTTAGCTTACAGGTGCGTGACATACCAGGTGTGCCTAATGGTATTCACTTAGTTTGAAATTTTCAAGCTATTGTAGAATGTATGTATACTAAATATACTGTTAAATAGTAATAATTTGAGTGTTAAAAGAAATAAGTTCAGAAATTAATATTAAGAATTGCAATACATTATCTACTTCCGATTGTTACTTTAAATACATTTCTATTCCCTGTACCTTCAAGACAATAATAGTTTCAAGAGTTAATTATTGTTTTTAGTAAAAATTGCATGTATTCTTCGTGTTGGTTCATAAATTAATTAATTAATCACGTGTGTGCGTGTGTTGTCACGTTTGTGTGTGTGTGCTTCAGGGAAGAACTGGCCACTCTGCAGCGTCAAGTAGAGAACCTCGGGAGGTCGATCAATCCAGCAACTATACCTTCACTTAGCACTTCTCATGGTATAGTATCATTATTTTTTATTTTATTTTTTTATATTGGCTCCGCTTAGTCTGTTGGTAAAAAAGAATAATCCAAAATTGCAGCGGCAACTGACAAAGGACTACAGTATCCTGTCGGTTTCTTCACGCTTCATTTGATGGATCCCATATTGTAGGAAGGAGGAAAAGCGTGTGCAGGCAAAGCGTTTCACTTTTTAATAGTAGGTATGATAGAGATAGGAGTTGCCGAACTTTTTAGTACGAGAAGAAATGTCCTCGACAGTGGAATAATGACATCGCAAACCTGCACGTGTAGTTCTATGACGGAAGGGAGAGGGTGGGATAAGGGAAAATAGTTCTTCAGAGCACTCACCATGGTACAGGCGGTAAAATATACTTAGCGAGCCTATGTCCCTGCGAAGTTGCAGAGGTTCTAGGTTTTTGGTGACCTCTTCGTCATCAATTATGCGGATAGCCTGTCGCTGCAACCTATCACGAGCCTCAAGAAGATACTGTGCGGAGCCGTCCCAGAGATGTTAGCAATACTCCACACAGGCCCAAACTTGAGTCCTATAAAGCAGACAAAGCTGGTCCGGCGTGTAGAACCAGCGCACCCTGTTCAGGACTTCGAGTTTTTTTGAAGCTGTTAAGATGAGGCTCTCGATGTAATTTCGTTGATTTAGATCGCAACGAATATCCATCGCTAGCATATTCAGGCTATCTCGTATATTGAGGGTAGCGCCCGGAAGACTGGGAGTAGGGTGAAATGGGGACATTTTTGTTGTAAATGCGCTCACCTGAGATTTCTTGGTATTAAAATCAACCAGGTTATTGGAACCCCATTTATTAATGAGATCCAAAACCCGATTAACTCAACGACAAGACTCCCGCGCTTGTCACCGATTTCTACCCGACCAGCATTAGGGCATCCGAAATATCGCCCATGGACCGCACTGTCATCTGCATAGCAATGAATATTACCATTGATATGAAGAAAAAAGAGTGTGGGCGGCAGGATGGAGCCTTGTGGGACACCGGCATTCACTGACATGACAATGACAATACTCTTAAACGTAATATTTGACTTTATAAAGTATGATAATGATTTTATAATAGGCAACCATATATCATAATTTTATGATATCATTATTATTTGTACCACAGAGCTAACATTAATTTATTCATTATCATCTCAGCCCGTATTTGTCCACTGTTGAACATACGCCTCCCCTCTAGAATGCCACTCGTCTCGCTCCTGTGCCACCTGCATCCATCGACCTACACACCGCTTCAGGTCGTCGCTGCATCTAGTGGGCGATCATTCCACACTGCGTGTATTTTTTTGCAATATTATAGTTGTATTAAGTATGTATCTAAGTATATGTTCACGCCTGGTATTGATCGCAAGAGATGCGGTGTAGGCAGAGGGAACAGAGCGCCATATGACGCCGACCTTATACACCTCACTCGTTGCTTTAAAATTTCTAACTATTTGTTTTTCATGAGCGTTCGCCTTCTCGCTTTCTCGGCTCCTAAATCCCTATCGTCATTCTATATATATATATTTCTTTATATTCTATATGTACATCTCTTTCGTCATTTTTTCATCCTGCATTCTTTGTACATGTTCGAAGCAAAGGAGCATGTCTTTTCATTTCAATTGTAATGTAATCATAATAAAAGATATTTATTGAATAAGAAACTTGCACAATAAAGTTTTTTCTTTTTTTCGCCATTAGTTATTTTTGTAATGTTAGTAGATTAACAAAAATATCAGCAGTTTATTGGCTTAAAACTAGCGAAAAAAGCGTATTTAAATTGACAAAAACTGGATAGGAATATGAAGATTTAACTTCCCCCAATGCGATAGACAGTTATGTAATAATGTCATAATTATAAGATCTTAAGAGTCAATGACTACTATCAGACTTCATTCGCTACTGGATTTAGGCTTCTTTTAATTTAAACGATAATTCTTAGTCAAGTGAAATATGAGATAACAGAACGGTGACTACTTCATAGATATAGTCAATTCAACTCGCATTTGGCCATTCAAGAAGTGAAGAGAGGCCCGTTTATGTAGGCCGACTTTGAAAGTACCTCATGTTCACAGTATACCGCACCCCTGGAGGATTGTTGTTTTCCTGTGTAAAGAAACAGGCTGAGTTGAGTGATTACCAGTTATCCGGAGCAGCATGAGCGTTTAGCAGTTAGTTAGTTTTCGACGAGCTCCGTGGCTCAGTCGTGGATTGTTGTGTGCCTGCATGTGAGTGAGGATACCAGAAGCTCCCAAGGAGTTGCTGTGGAAGCAGCAGAGGAGGCATCGCGCGAGTGATATTTAATATATCGCAAGCGTTAATAGGCTACGGTACCCGCTTTAGATCAAGTGGGCCGTATGCTTGTATGTATACCTCCCAATGTAGTACAAAAAATAGCAGTGTAAGCAATACTCCTTGCATTGCGAGCGTTCATAATAAGCTAGCATAATGATTTTATGTCAAACGAGTCTTATATTTGCATGCAACCCGACGTTGTATATAAAAAAAACTCAACTCCACATCAGTACCTTTATTAATCGAGCTATTATTTATCGAATTCAACTACGAGTATTTTAATTTCAGCCCAGTTTAGTTTAAATACTCATATAATTGTTTTCAGCACAACCCTCGCACACGTCCGCAACCAACAGAACTGTACCACATTCCACACCCAATACCGGATCATACCATACCGGACCTGAGTCCTCCGGAGACTCCCATATTGGAGACGCACCGCTCACAAGCTTCAGACCAGACCGAATCAACAGGGACGACGACCAAACCTCTAGAACCAGAAGACAAGACTCCAGAACCTCTCTAATAAGCGATACAACTTCAAAATCCAATAGCCATGCTGGCGAATTAGAAAATGCATCGCAAATACATGAAAACAAAGATGACGAAGATCAAGTGCATAAAGATAACGAGATAGAAAACCCAATGGAAGTTGAACATCAGTCAGAATCAGAACATCAGCAAGAATATGAGACAGAACCGAATTACAATGAGGGCAATTTTAACTACGAAGAAAATTTTGAACAAGAACGTCCTGCAGAATATCAGCATCAAGAATATAATCAGAATTACGAGCAGCAACCGTATACCGAACAGTACGAAAATTATGAACAGTATCCACATGATCCAAACGTACAATATGCTGATCCAAACGCACAATATACTGATCCAAATACACAATACCCCGATTCAAATGTACAATATACCGATCCAAATGCACAATATAGCGAACCAAATGCACAATATACTGCTTCAAATGAACAATATGAAGCGCAATACGACAATTACGCTCACGACGGTAGCTACCCAACGGAACAGAAGCCTGATAATACACAGTACACAGCAGAAGTTCAAGATGGCCAAGGAGAGGAGAACGCTGTAGAAAACAAACGAAGTGATTCACGCAATGAAAAAGTACACATCCAAAGTTAGCGAAATTAAATTTTCTTTGTTAAGTTCTGTGCAATACATTTTGTTATCGTTTTTAGCTCTTGTTTAAATTTATTTGTGCTAGAATACTGTAGATATATTGAGCGTTCTATATTAATATAGTAGTCATTATACTTACCTGTAATTCCACGATAATTTGTTGTAAGAGTATTTATTTCTATAAAATCTACTAAAAGTATCTCAAATAACAGATAGTACATCTGGAGTTGAATGAGCTGGAGTTGAATGAGTAGTGTACTCATATCTTTACTCTCATTCCAATAAGCACAAATTTTAAATCCATGCACCGGTTCTTCGTTCCTACCTACACTTGTGAATTTGTGGATAAGTGTATGATGACAATGGCAAACCTGTTATTGTGTACAAGTGGGATATAGCACGACAATGAATCTCAAAGTGGGGTGATACCGCTTAAACTAAGTCTTCGATAAACTAGAGGACAAATAGAGCGGCATGTTACGGAACATGAAAAGAAGCATAACATGGTACTAATATCGAGGAATATTTTGATGCCTTCACCAGCCAGTGTCTATAGAAATGCCCTCCGAGTAGGTTGTCGCAATTAGTACTGCATATGTATTTATTTTGGATAGTAAAAGCATTTGTCTGCAGGAGTGTTCACACAACATTCTCATTCGAATCGAAAAGTTGTTACACCGAATCGGAATTGTTTCCCAGTGAAATATATTTCATTTTCATCTCGAAACACAGAACACCATATTCGCCACGAAAACGAATTTTGCAATGGTACCTATTGGAATCCATGCAAATTATGATTTCGGGTCAAAACGATTTATTCTTCATTTGTAAAATTGCGCCATTTTGACATGAAATATTCCCGATAACTCGTAGGCACTATTATTAGATAGGGTATTATTTGCGGGTTTCGAGTACACAAAATATTTATAATGTAAGCTATGAAGATAAAATTGTAATATTCATATTAGCTTTATTGGTAGTATTGAAATTTCAGAATTTTATCTGGGAAGGCTTCCAAAGTGTTTTTCAGCTGCGTTTCAGAAATTGGGACATCTAAAATTAAGAAAATTTTGAAATGCTGCTTATCGTAACTTGTGCTGTATAGTCATATAAGACCCTATGCCATAGATATGTTGAGCCACATGTTGCGTATACGGCTACACTATACAAATGGCGTGGCGATGACAATATGTTCCGTATGATACGTTTATCTTATCCTCTAATGTATTAAGGACTTTATTAAGTATTACGCGTGCATTATAATAACAACTGACATGTGCCATAACACACGGTGAATAATAATAATGATTTTTTAGAAATCACACTTTTATGCAAAGTTGAAAATTTTTATTACTGTATGTGCCACGAAAAACCTAATTGACTTATGCGTAGTATTACTCTGTTACGCTACTATTTTTTCATGTATCACAAAATAATATTTTTGCTCAATATAGAAACGTTTATAGCCGGTTTTGTTTGTTTTATTTCGCCAGTCACTGATTGAGTGACTGGCGCTATAGAAGTGTATACCTATAGAAGTCCTCTAACGTTGTCAAGACTGCATCCGTACAGTCCTCTTACTGCAGTACATTTTTAAAGACCCCATGATTCATCGCCAATTCTGAAATTTACCACTATGCCACAGACAAGAAATTGGGAAATAAGCACTAAATTCAAGGCTCATTCGCAATTTACCCGAACGAACTGCCTCAGAAATTATTTGTTAGACTCCAGCAAAGACACTGAAAACAGCGAATATCCTGGAGCAGGGTGAGAGATTTGTTTACAGCTGAAACGTTGAGATTTTTCATTGGACAATGATCTTTCCACGACCTCTAACCTTCAACTCACTTGCTTATAGTACCAGTACTGATTGCAGATAGCAAATATATATATGTTGGTACGTGAGTATAATGTGTATGTAATTTAGGTACATTGAAGTACACATACAACTATTTGTCTTAGTGGTACTGGAATCCGTAGAATGTCTCTCCCGTTTTTAGTACCGCAATGGTCTTATTTTAATTTAATTTATTATCCTATCCTTCTTCCCATTTGATCCATCCCACTGAGATTCCACTACTAGCCAGCAGCCCGTATTCCGGTGTTGGCATTAAAATAACTTCAGGTACCCTATTAACGATACATGCTAGTGTTACTATATTATTGATGTATAGTAGTTGGTGTAACACGAACTACTTTTTTAGCATTTAAGAAAATTAGAAATGTTTAAACCTCTTATGGTGCTTTTTCTACAAGCTAGGCAGAGTACAGTATAATTTTATGTACGGTATAGCAGAATTAAATCACGACGACCACAATTATGCATATAAAATATAATAATTAAATTTTACCATATTGTTTTATTGTCGAATTATGTATAACCTGCCTCACAAACAAAGACCTATATCGGTTACAATTGGACCCACTGCTCCGAAGCCATCTAAGATGATTTCGGGATAATCGTTAAGATGTTATTAATACCTGTTATTGTTTGGTTTTCATTACTGGAAGGCAGAGAAATACAGTTGATGGATGTAAAAAAATGCAATTATTGGTAACATTACAATACACGACTGAAGCGCCGCGGCTATCGGACTTGAGTGGAAACGCGGACTTTAGTTCCTTATTACGAAAACAAGCTACTTACCATCGCCGAGAGCTTTGGGATTCTCGGTATCGAGATCTCCAGCGATGTTTAGTACCGCAGTCACCTAGACGAGATGGTCAAGCTGGTGTCCAAGAAACTTGCTGTGCTCAAGAGAGCCAAACAGTACTTCAGCCCGGGGCAAAGACTCATATTACATAAGTCTCAAGTCAGACCGCATATGGTATGGAGTACCTACTGTAGTCACCTTTCGTCGGGGGCACCTGGTTACCAGCTTAACCTTCTTCTTTCCAGGTGACTGCGGTACTGAACGTCGCTGGGGATCTCGATACCGAGAATCCCAAAGCTCTCGGCGATGGTAAGTGGCGTGTTTTTGAAATAAGGAACTAAAGTCCGCACCACCAGCCACCACTCAAGTCGCGGCGCTTCAGTAGTGTATTGTAATGTTACCAGTAATTGCATATTTTTACATCCAACAACTGTATTTCTCAGGTAATGAAAACCAAACAATAACAGGTATTTATAACATCTTAACGCTTATCCAATTCATTATAGTAAATTGTCAATTTTTTTTTATTGTACGTAAATTTTTATAGTTAAACCTGTTATAGTTAATATTCTTTTTAGAGAAAATTTAAGAACTGTCTCCGTTTGGTAGATTTTCACATCTTGTAGTAGACTTCTCTAGATTTTCCAAATTCGGACCATACTTTGTTTTCGTGGGACTTCTTCCCGCGCTTTTGACGAGTGACATTGTTGTTTTACTTGAAAAAATTACAATTCAGTATAAAATTAGTTTTGTGTGACAATTTCGATAGTATTTTGTAACATAAGTGCTAGTGAAATTAGACAGTAATGAAAAAACTCAAATATAACACGTTTATGCACTTTTTGGAAGACGTGAATAAGTTCATTAAAAAAAACCTTGTAAAAATGACTATCGTTTTACGGGTGGTATTTAAATTGGGTTGATTGGGTCTAGGTACCCTTCCCAAGTATTTTTTCAGCACAGTTCCTGAAGCTGGAACATAGAATTAAGATTTTCAAATGGTTCTAAACTGAAGACTTGGCTGTATGGGCTAGATCCCTGTGTCTTTCCGCTCGGGGATAAAAAGAACCAAAAAAATATTGTTTTCGTGTCACTTGTCAAATTACTTTCAGTAATATTATTAGGTATATTTTGTCAATTTATTTCGTATTTTTATTAATGAAACATAACAGCCAAGTTTGAAATTTGTTTTTGTAAAATACTAAACACAGTTGTTCTTTATTAATCACAATATGGTTTGTGAAAAATGCGAAAAAAAATTGGGTAAGGTTATAACTCCAGACCCTTGGAAGACCGGAGCCAGGAACACGTTGGAGTCTGGAGGTAGAAAAGTAGGAGAGAATAAGGCGCTGACTGCTAAAAAGGGCCGATACAACCCATACACATCCAAGTTCCAGGAATGCAAGTAAATATCCCAGAATTCGTAATTTATAAATAGGTATATAATTTATTTGCATTATGTAGGAAAGCACAATAACGAGTTTATACACCTAGGTTATTTTGAAAATCATCAGTGAATTTCTAACACTGCGTTAGTAACTTGTTTACGGTTTAAGATGCTATTGGATTAAGAAATATTGCTTTGCTAACCTTTTTTATGTTATTACGATAGAATGTTTGGGCTAAATCAACTATTTGACTCAAGATGGCTGCAGACGAAGTTCAATAAACGTTTTCAAACTTTAGTAATACTGAACATGGAAAGAATTTCGATGCGTCTAATATTCCTCACTTGTGTTTCATAGTATAGTTTCATATGACCAAATTGATCATGTTTTATCATTGAAGGTGATATCAGGACAATTAGAAACATGAGAAGAGCAATGAATGAATGTTAAAGAAGCAAGGGAGGTATTAGGATCAAGTCATATGGCGCTAGGTTCTCTCTGACTGCTCTGCAATGGATTTGGCATGAAGTTATCAATAGATAGATAGATGTTTCATAGTAGAAACACAGTGCTTACTATAAGTGGACATACACCCATTCTATAATGGGTTCAATATTATCAAGGATCCCATGTCCTATGTTACAATCTACTATTAATGTAATTTCAGGATTTGCAGAACTAAAGTGCACCAAGTTGGGTCACATTACTGCCAAGCATGTGCATATAAAAAGGGCATATGTGCTATGTGCGGGAAGAAGATTTTGGACACTAAAAACTATAGACAAAGTTCAACATAGTGTATTTAATTTTTAATATTGGTGTTTAAGTTTATACTACAATGTAATGAATGGTTTTATTATGCTTGTGCTGAATTAAAAGTTGTAGCATATGAAAGCTGAAGAGCTGGACGTGGTTATTGACTGTATATAAGTGAACATGAAAGCTAACCATCATTGGCTGTAGCCAGTTCATTGATGGGTATTTTTATCTTGAGCTACACCTTTGTTTCATATGACACGTGAACTAGTCAAGTGGAGCTGCGTGTGGTAGTTCACTCCCCGACCCACAGTGATGAGTTGAGTGAGAGATTGGTATTTTTCACACTTCACAAACTATCTAGCACACGGTGATAGTAATTCAGAAGACTGTAATGGATGAACGTAGAATTTAAATACTGTAATAATAAATTGTAAATATTAATAAATAAGTTTAACTAAAAATTGTTTTTTTTTATTACACTCAAACAGCAGACTTTTTTAAACAATGTCGGTAGATAAACAAGCATACGGCCCACCTTATGTAAAGTGTTGCCACAGCTGCTAATAACACAGCTACTCCTCAGGAGCTTACTAATAACCTCGCTCACTCACAGGATCATAACAGTCCTCCCCTATACAGGGGCTGTTGTGCTCTTGCGAGAGAGTGAGCTGCCAGGGTCGTCCGTGAGGAGTTGTTTCGATCCCACCTTTATTGATGACACAAATTGTAAATATAATGTAAAGGTAAGCTATCTACTCTTACGCTTGTACATACTTATATGTACTCCATATATGCAATTTTTTTTATGTCATTAACGAGCTCTATTGCGCAGTGGTTAGTAACGCTACTTTGACACCAACGCTCGTGGGTCCGATTCCCGCACAGGACACACATTTGTGTGCACGAACATGTGTGTTTATCTTGGTCTAGGTGTTTTCTATGTACCATTAGCATGTATTTACGTATGTTTATCAATTGTTCAGTACCCATAACATAAGCTTCGCTTACTTAGCTAGATGCCGCTGTGTAATTCGTCCTATAATATTTATTTTTATTAAAGTAATGACGAGCTCGGTGGCGCAGTAGGGAAACGCGCTGTTACCTTACTTTAAGGCGACACATCGAAAAATTAGACCAACTTTCATCGAATAGTATAGGCTAATGACTAAACTGACGGATCTAAGATTTTAATATAAATAACTTCATTTCTTTATCTTGAATTTGCTTGCTCAAATACGCGATTGCGTAAAATTGATTCGATAATAATTACTTTCGAAAACACCTCCTGAAATTCATTATTTTTGAAATTACAACGAAGTTGTTCTGTTTATACGCTTCAAAATTACTTAAATCTATTAGTAATATCTATGTTTATAATATGGTTGCTGCATATTTTGATAAGTGAAACATGAAATTTTTTAAAAATATTTTAAGTTTCTGACAATTTCTAAGCGATCACATTCGTCTTGGGTGCTACGTGTTTTCGACCTTATTGTGCGGTAATGAGGATTATAAACGCGTTGACTAACTACATCCAGCCAGTCCGGCTGCAGCCCGCTTCGAGGTGAGACCTATGTCGACTGTCTGCTCGAGCTCGCTCCATTTACATCGCGACACCGAAGTTTTTATAATTAATAGTTGTAAATATTCAATATTATAGTATTTAGCGTAAGTGTATTATTATTAGATATAAGTAGTAAATAATATTATAGGGTTATGTATATTTATTATACTGTTGTAATAATGGGGAACACTAAAAAGAAAATATATAGAATAAAAATACAAAGAAAATGTTCGTAGAATGGCGGAGGCGAACAAGACAAGGTATTTACTTTTTTTAATTATTATATTCATTAAACATATTATAATAACATTGTGTAGACATATTTCTAGTTTTTAGAACAGTTCCTAGGTATGGTTGGCCCAAGCTATTTAATTCCTCTTCAAACTTTTTTTTAATTTTGCTTACTTAATAACTCTATATAAAACTGCATTAATTAAATAAGAGTTATTTTTTGCAGGAATAAACAGTAACATTTGATAATTGGTATACATTATCCACAGGCTGACCGCGTACCTATATAGGACGTCAAACAATCATCGTCAAAATCTGACCGAACTCCGACTTAGAAGTTGTACGTCGGTGGAGGTCAGGTTACGTTGGAAATTTATACCAATAAGGTTCGCGCTCTCAGCACATAGCAACCAGTGGAGACTCTTTATTTCTTTGTATTAAAATAAAAACTTATAAAATAGAATATTTTTGCTGTTTTGTTTTTTAGGAGAAACTTACTAAATAAACATATTCCACTAGAAGAATCACTACTCGATTTATATGCTACTTTAACGTAAGTGTCATACGGGACGACAAACTCATAGTAACCATTATAAGCTCACCGAACTCCGACTTAGACATTGTACGTAGGTGAAGGTTAGTTTACGTTGGAAATTTATCCAATCAGAAGATAGAAAACCAGTGGACGTTTTTTTTTTTTTTGTATTAAAATAATTACTAGTAAAATAGTATATTTTGATAGTTTTTAAAAAAACTCGGTATGTTTCATGTTAAAGAAGCGAGCGAGGTGTGTAAGTACCGAGTCATGTGGCGCTCACGAGGGATTTAGCGTGAAGATATAGATAGATAGTATACTTATACCCATGGTACTCGTGAAAACAAATAATATTTACTATGAACCAACACTGAAAACACAAAAAAATCATCTATTCTATACATTGTGGTTAGTATTGAACTATTGTACGGATTAGATTTATTTTGCAACATCAGAGATGGTCCTGGTTCTTTCTTCTTGAGAGTTTAATAAATAACAAGGAAACGTACAACAATACAAAACACAAGAGTATACATAAGTAAAATACAATAAATGTCATTATACTGAAGTTAAAGTTATGAAACAGCAAGAAAATCATTTGTCACATGTTTTTTTTAAATATGAATAGATTATAAAATCTATTTGTATATATGTATATTAGGGTGTCCCTTATTTTTCAAAGTTTTTTTTCTAACGCATGTCTTAGTTTTGTTCATTTGCTTTTAAAACACTCGGAAATTAATTTTTAACTTATTTGGATTACGATAATCCGTGCCGAATTACATCGAAACATGTTCATACAAGTTGCGCGGCAGTGCCGCACGTACTCGCGGTATTCATTTGTTCAAATTCAAAGTCAAAATCTTTTTATTCCGTAAAAATGGCTACATTTGTTTGGAATCGTCACATTTTTTTTCCTTACCGTGCAGAGTATGACTAGGTGAGCACTGATAAAAATACTGCCAAAAAACTCAAGCATCCCTCTTTTGGTATCCAAACAAATTTACATATTTTGTTAATTACATTATAATTGGATCGACTCACTTCCAGGCATTTTTATCATTAATATAGTCAGATACTTTATAATATGCCCTGCTACACAATTTGGCTTTAATAGTAGTTTTAAATTTGTTTATTGACAATTCTCTTATATTGCTGGGATGTTTGTTATAGAACCGTATACATTGCCCCATAAAAGAATTACTTATTTTGTGGAGACGGCTTGCATGTAACACAAGATTATGCTTATATCTAGTATTTATGCTATGAGTATCACTCTTTTTACAAAATGAGTCTATGTTTTTATGGACATACAAAAGATTTTCATAGATATATTGCGATGCGACTGTTAAAATATTTATTTCTTTGAATTTTTCTCTAAGGCTCTCCCGGGGACCAAGTTTGTAGATAGCTCTTATGGCTCTCTTTTGCAATAAAAAGATGGTGTTAATATCCGCGGAGTTACCCCAAAGAAGAATTCTATATGACATAATACTATGAAAGTAGCTGAAATAAACTATTCTAGCCGTATCAATATCAGTGAGCCGTCTAATAGTTTTCACTGCATAAGCTGCAGAACTTAGTTTTCCTGATAATTTTTCAATTTGTGGGCCCCTTTGTAGTCTGGAGTCAATTGTTATACCCAAGAACACAGTTGTCTCCACAGAGGCTAAATTAGTTCCATTAACATGTACATTGGTAGCCACCTGTCTTACATTAGGTGTTGAGAACTTAATTACTTTAGTCTTTTTATCATTTAAAAGCAGATTATTAACACTAAACCAAAGAATAACTAGTGAGAGCATCGTTAACTTCGTCATAATTACCTAACCGTCTATTAATTTTGAATGTCAGTTATTCTCGTGATTAATACGTAATGTTTTAACTTTTATAAGATGGCACTGGAATTGAGAAGCAATAAATCAAGTATTTTCTTAGTTGGAGACGTAAATTATCAAATAATAGGCGCAAAATTACAGTCTAACCGTCATGTTCTTCCTGTACTTTTTTATAAAATTCGCGAAGTTAAATTGACTGTTAGTGAAAGCGCATACCTAGTCATTCGAGAGTGTATTATATTTAGGGAAAAAGCTAGGATCCATACCAGAGATATACCTAACTGTGTAAAATTACTTGTGAATCTTCACCAGGAGGGAGTTGCAAAAAATTTCCAAAAAAATACAAGATGTTTACAAGCGCCGTGAGGACTTTCAAAATAATTTAGATAGTTTATTCGATATAGCACACGCTGATCCTTTAGAACGGATTACAATAGAAGAAGACAAAATATTTATATAAATAATTCAGGATGTTTAGCAGGCGCACAAAAAAAAGTTAGCCGAAAAAGAAGAAAGGACCAAACAGAGAAAATTAAAAGAAGAGAAAAAAAGACATGACCAAATGTGTTACGAGGAAGGAAGACTTTATCACGCCTATGTTAGTTGCAGATTTAGATAGATCTCAATTAAGCATAAGGGATTCTGTCTATATACACCGGGCTGTAGTAGAAGCACTAGATTTTAGCTGTGATGATTTACCGATAAACAAATCGTCTATCAACGCATTAGCACTCAGAGTATAAAAGATAGAGCGGAATCTATAAAATCAGATTTTCAAAATAATATGTCTAAAATGGTGACCGTTTACTGGAATGGGAAATTGTTACCTGGTCCTGGACGTGAGAAGCCCTAAAGAAGAACGCCTGCCAATTTTAATTTCATTTAGAGAAAATGAACAACTTCTGGCTGTACCCAAACTAGAGAGCTCTTCCGGCCAGGATCAAGGTAAAGCTGTGTCAAATCGAATCAAAAATCCACCAAGTCACAAGCAGCCCTGATATCCCAATGTTCAAAAAATTTAGAGACGACTGGAAAACTATTAATCCTGCTGCTATTCAATCGTACACCGATATTGTCACACAACATTTTGGTAATACAATAATAAAAGAATTGTTGATATTTTATAATCAAGAATTACAAAAAAACATTGTACGTGACGATTATCGGGAAGTAATTGAACTATCCATTATATTCCTAGGAGGAGATAATGAGAAAAAAATTAAAATCAGACCTCCTGGATCCTGGCGATGCATCAAGCAAGGTGGATGGCTAGAGCTATTTACTCTTTAAAAATATGTTTGTTGCAATCCCAATCCAAAATTAGCGCCAAGGATAAACGAGTACTTCAAGACGTTTGTTTATTCATAGCGGTTATATATATTACGTGAAATAGCTTGAATGTAGTCTGGTGGTGAAGGCACCAAATCAAGATTTGTGCTTATTAAAGAGGCTCAAGGAATAAAAATTAATTTTATAAATTATAATTTTATCAATTTATTTAGCTACATATCGGTTAGGGTCAAAAACAGCAATTTTTAAAATCTTAGTGATAATTGAATGTTAAATCTAAATATTTTCCATAAATTTATAAATCTATATCATTAGATGAAATTAATCATTATAATTTATTCTTTCGAAGGATACCCTAAAATATTGGTTGTGTTTTTTTCACATTTCGCTGATTGGATTCCAAGTGCTTGATAAATTTTTGGTAAAGGTTAAATTTACATTTAATGATCAAAATATACAATTTCTTTATCATTTAGGTACGCAATCTTTCAGTAGATACCTGAATGATATATTCGTCGATGTTAGGTATGACGCGTGAAAGTTGTGTAGATGCCGTATACCATTTTATGCACTAAAAGTTGCTAAAAGCTTGTAATAAAATGTTTACTCTTCGTGCTCTAAAAAAATAGCATTAAAGGTATAACGTAGAGGGGCTAAAGTGTGTGTTATAAGTTATAGCCCTTAACTTCTTTGTAAAGAAAAAAAATCCTGGAGGTCACATTATGTTAATGTGTTGCGAAAATTATATAAAAACTAGTAGTAATAGCGGGAATACTTTCTCTAATTCAATCTGATAATTTTATTTCTCTTATTTATTCGAAATAAAAAAATCCTGTGTTTACTCGGCGCTATCAGCCATTATGACACTCGAACATATGTGCCCGAATCAACAAATGGCCCGCTTTAGCCTCTCGATAAACAATGTTGTATTATGTAGCTGGTGTTTCATTCTTCTTAAGGGGGATACATGCCATCCAGTGGCGCCTCAAGGAATAAAATATCGTATCATAGCGTGGAAGATAAACATTATAAAGTCCTGTGTTGCGTGTGTTACAAATACAATAACGTACTTTTACGTCATTAAACCAACAATTGAAATGTTTTGCTTTCGTTGTTATAGGCATAATTGCCAAAAACGGCCTCTTTTAGCACTTTTGCTTATAACAACGATAGTGGAATATTTTGAGTGTTGGTTTAATGACGTAAAAATACTTTACTATCTTCGTAATAAATGCAACATAGGATTTCATAATGTTTATCTTCTATGCTATGATATGATTTTTTATTCAATGAGGGCGCCACTGAACGAGACCTAAGTAAGAACAACATAGATACCGAGACATGTTAACTTGTAGAGATATAAACATAAAACGATGTCATTGATTTCTCTTTCAATAAACTTTTAAAAGTGAATACGTTTCTGTAGTTTTTTATTACTATTATTACTATTGTTTTCCGTCTAGCTTAAATAAATATGTTTGGTTCAGTATGTATAAAGCTAAATAATAATTAAATCAATATTTTTTATTAAATATTGATATTATATTTTTTTTTAGGTGTGACGCGACTCCGTAGCTTTTCTGTTCGTTTGCATTGACTATACGTTGACCCCAGGTTACCTATTAGGCGCTAATTTCAAATTTTACAAATCGAGCGCAGAGTGTCACTTGAGGGGCGCGGGGTGATTGGGCGGAGCCATTTTAAAGCTTCACGATCGAGGTGTCGCCTTAACAACGACGGTCGTGAGTTCGATTCCCACACAGTACAAACAATTGTGTACATGAACATGACTGTTTGTCTTGATCTGGGTGGTTTCAAGAGAGGTAGGGCGCATCAAAGCAGCATATCTGGGGAAGTACCTCCACCTCACTCCTCTGAGGGATAATTGGGAGTGCTGTTCCGCTTGTATAGAGGCTATATGAGTTTACCTATAAAATGGCGTAGCTTTACCTACTCCAAAATAAAAAAATAAAAAGTTAGTACTGTATAAGCAATCTATAAATAAAGATCGGTTTTGTTTGGCCATACTCACGTCACTCTACATAGGAAACTACCTACATGATAGAAATGACGGGTGCCCTACAGCTGAACAAAACGGACCTTTATTTTAATTATCTATCTATAACTTCACGTCAAATCCCTTGCGGGGTAGGCAGTGGGAACCGAGCGCCATGAGACGCGGTCCTTTCACACTTCACTCGCTTCTTTCACATTCATAACTCTTTTCATGCACGCTCGCCGGTTTCTAGGACTCTTGACCTTCTGTTAAAACACGACCTATTAAAATTATAATCCACGCTGACGCTGCAAAGGCCAGCGTTTAACCTAATTTCGTAATTTTAAGTATTAATTATATATTCATTCTGCTTCTAGCATCGGTCGGAATTAGACTATAATTTTAAATTGTAATTTTTACCCAATAAATACCTTAAATATTTTTGTTTTTTTTTTTTGGGTTCTCCGGCTGAGATTTCTATATCTCATACGTAAATACTCTAATATTACATAACATTTCAAAAGTACGTAAGTACATAGTTAGTAGTAGTTTATCATTTATAAACTAGATTAAAAAATATATCTATATTGAAGTCCTATTTACCATCCATTGAAAACATACATTTAGGGTTGTAAAATTCAGAGCAGTTTATTTTTTGGATGTCAAGAGATTGGATGATGTTTGTGGGGTTGCTTACCGTGTCCCGCGGCTGCCATCTTAAAAAAAGAGCTGCATATGGTTTTTACACTATATTGGTCAAATTATTCGTCGCACAGAAAATTTGTAATAACATTACCTATTTGTTGCGTAAAATAACTAAGTTATTGACGAAAATAGATAAAAATTTGGAAACAAATTTTCTTTTGGTCGTTATAATGTTTTTCTGGTTATTTAAAAAAATGATATTAGAGCATATCGATAATTCAAGTACACTGCAGAACATGCCAGGCCTGCGTTGTGTGTCAATGTGTGGATTGACATCCACACATTGCTCCAAAGTTTCCTTTGCATCGGCAGAATATTAACTTTAGAAGCTCAGGGTTTGCTGGAGGTTGAGAACTTTAAGCAAAGTACGGTCTCTCTCATTGGTTGTCAGCCATTTTATTTTGCCGATGTTGTAAGATGCTGAAATCGCGTCGCGTCGTGTTGCTCGATATAGAGTAAAAACCATTCGCATCCGCCCTTTTTTCAAGATGGTGGCCGCGGGACATGGGTTGCGACCCCACAAACATGAATTTAGCTTTACACTAGGGATTAGTGTAAACATCTAAAAAATAAAATTCCGTGCTCTGACTTTTGCACGCTAAAACCCAAAAAAAATAACATTTCAATGGACTGTATTACCTTTTCAGTCCGATTTATACGTTTTTATCGTAGATTTTAATTACTAACTTTAATATAATTTTTTTATTATTTTGGATTTGGCATTTCGCCTTAACCAGTTTTTTTAATGTTGGTGGTGCTAGTTACGAAAGATATGCACCTTAATCAAAATCAATCAATTTGTTATGTGAAATCATTGAAGCAAGTAATGAAAATCTTTGTCGTACAATATCATGTAGGTACCAGCGTACCTATATTATATATCGCACATGCCAATGACTTTTTGAAATGCTATTCACTCGTCAATTATTTTTTTGTCATTTACTCATTGTGATTCGAAAAGTAAGTACAATTTAGTGTTTTCAAACAGCAGTAAAGAAAAATAAGCAGTAACTAAACTAGCGTACTCAGACCATTAATGTGTGCTCACTTATGTAAAAGTAATCGCGTCAGAAGTTACAAACTTTGTCTTAGAATCGCGTAGTTTCAGGTGTGTTTAATTACGATTATATTGAACGTTTTTGAAGGCAATCTAACAGCCGTTTTTCTATGCTTTAAAATCTATAGTGGAGGTAGCCATATTCAAAGATTAATGAGATACCTACCTTTTCGTTCCTACCAACTGTCTTCAATCAACAATAATTATATAAAATGCATTTAGAGTGGTTTTTCAACAATATTCCTTTTCTTCCTAGTCTCGTCCCGTTTCATAATTCATTAAGACTGGCGGGTCCGCTATCTAAGCCTAAGCATTTAGCAAAGATACTAATTTTTACATGGAGCGACTGCCGTCAGACCACTTCCCGGAGATAAAACCACATCTTTCTTATTGTAATCGTAAAATATAATCCTGAATTTAGTGGAACATTTGCACACCAGGATTCAAACCAGTAACCAGACGGCTGGTGCCTCATCCACTAGGCTATTACTGAATAATGCTTTTATTGTACTGTATTTACATGTAGTGATAATCAGAAAGAAAAAGAAGGTGAGAGAAAGAGCAGTGATAGCCCAGTGGATAAAGAATTGACCTTGTGGTCAACAAGGTCCCCGGTTCGAATCCTATTTATAAGCTATGCATATGTTCGGCATTTACTTCTGAATTTGTGTTTTCGGATTTATGTACATATTTGTGATTGTCATTTGCTCGGCGGTGAAGGAAAACATCGTGAGGAAACCCGCACGTTCAAGAAATTATATTTCGAAAGACCTATCTGACCTTACCTAAGTAAGGTCTGGTTTTCCCTCTGGATTGTGGAGACGGTAGTCGCTCCATCTAAACATCAGTATCTTCGCCGAATCCTTAGGCTTAGGTAGCGGACTCCGCCATGCCTAATGGATTGGGAAAAGGGGTAACAGTGGGAAAAAGAGGAGACAATCTGAAGGAAAAAGAAGGTGAGAGAAAGGCACAAAATGAAGTGGTGTAGTAGGAAAAGTTTGACTAAAAATTTGAAAAAGTGATTAGGACCCTCATGTTTTAAATTATAGAGTATTCCAGATCAGATAAATAATGCTTTAACTGAAAAAAATTTGGTAATGGGTGTTTTAAGACGTAGTAGTACCTAAGATCATGACTACGTCTGTCACTTTAAAAGATAAAATTCTCAATACGATTACCGAAGAATTTAGAATAGAGAGGAGATAGTAAGTGACGGCTCCGGGAAAGTGTTATAAGGAGCCACTGGCGTTGAGTGAGAAAGTACGGAGCCTGGTCATATTTACAAAGACCAAGCATTTTGAAGACGCTCAAATTTGTGTACTCTTAATTGCTCTACAGTGTGTTTTAGGTAAAGGAATCTACAATCTGAATAATTAAGAATGTGTAGAAGAAAATATTGTGCATGCGCAATTTATAGCTTTATTTTATTTTATTTTTTATTCAACGTCGAGAGGCATTCAAGCATAGGTACGACCGACCGAATAATATTTAGCATATTTTATTACAGTCCCATTTGAATAGATTAGTCAGAGGCTGTCTATACATGATTGTGTTTCTTACTAAAAGGAGAAAAATATGCGCTAGAAAGTCTTTCCTAGGAAGCATCTGCGTAAAGATGTTAGGGAGAGAAAAATGCCAGTAATAATCCGACTGATAAAAATGGAAGATAAATGAGAAAAGAAGTGTGAGGAGAGTGCTACCCTGAGGCAGGAAAACGGATATTACGCGCCGCGAAGAAAATGTATTGAAAACGACAGGGTTAAACGAGTTGCTGAAGTACAGTGTAAACACCGTAATATGTGATGCGTTCATATTGGATCGGATGTCGTCAGTCATTTTTACAGAAACTGTAGTGGTTTTATGACCTTGCGAAACCAGATTGGAAGAGATTAAGGAGATGATTTGGTCCAAGTAATGAAGTAATTGTTACTATGCTGGACGTTCCAGGACTTAGGAATGGATGAATGGAGATTAGACGGTAATAAGGATGGATTGTATTTCTTAATCGGGACAATCTGCGCAATTTTTCACACCAGTGATAACTGAGTTGTTAGTTCCATTCGAGGCCACAAAATGTAGGTACGAGTATACTCGTCTTCAGGTTTTTCTGTGATAGTGAGTAATGATATAATAGATGAGGAGTGGAATATTCCCGCTTTCTTGAAAATTAGATGCTTGTCAGTCAAACCCCATGACGCACCCACAAAGGGTAAAAGACGATGTCGTAAAGTATAAAGTGAGTAAATTTACAGGTAAACAAGTCACTTGTTCAGTATAAGCTAACCCTTATATTTGAGCGATCTGCCTTTAGTGTATGAAATATAATGTATTATTTAGAAAGATAAATAATATACTCAATCTTGACCTATTGTCGGGGAAGGGGCTGCCCACCCCTCTTCACCAGTTAATCAGCACAAGGGATAAACTCATTATGTTCTCAATAATGGATAGTTTTGCATGTTTAATTATCATATTACACTTAATTATTCTCCACAGGTGTCATCGCTACCAGCAGACCTACAAAATGTAAAAAAAATACATTCAGAAATGAACAAGGAAGTTAAGAGCACGTTCGGCAAACTTCTAGGACAGATAGTTAATATTAACGAGAACCGTATGGATGCTGTGAACAAACTGTGGCAGCTTCGAGATCTTAACGCATTGAAGGCAGCTCTTAGAAGCGGATTAGAGGACAACGAACACGCTGAGGAGGCGGGAGAGCAATTCTATGTTTACATAATTAACATTAATGTGAGTTGAAACTTTATCCAGATGTACTAAGATCGTATACCGAACTTTTGTTCTGATTACTGGCAACCTTGTACAATTCAGTTAATAAAGCTTCGGGGTTCCTACCGGCTAAATTGATTGCGCAACTAACCTAAAATTGAGTTTAAATAACAATGAGTATTGCCTGCGATGTGACACGGCAGTGCCGTGTAGGGTTAACTATGGTTATTTTTAAACAACGTCGGGCGTAAACAAGCCCAAATGTTCTGAAGTTGTTAGCCTATGAACGTTTCCAATACAAGGAGTGTATCGTTGCCATCACCGCTAATATACCAGTTTGTTAACTTACAGGTAACCTCACTCGCTCACAGATACATAATAACCCTCCAGGGGATTGTTATTTAGCTCCTGTCTGTGGGTTCCCCAGTCGGGCTGCTTCGATACCTACCTTGATTGTTTAATAGCAGAGTGTACCAGGTGCAGGGAGCGTAGGCTTTGCCTCGCAAGATGATAGCGAGGCACTTGCACCCCACTGTATGGCTCTGTATACAGAAACATAAAAAATCGCACCTATTACATACCTTCATGGTAACTCACGAGAATGCAAGAATTGCAATCCAGAATTCGTAGATTGAAACTCCATATTGGCGGAGAGACATTAACTTTCACACTTTAAAAGCTATAACTTTAAAATATCAGGAAAATAGATTCCTCTTCTTCTTAGATTTATCCTGTTTCCTAATCCATTAGGATTGGTGAGGTCCGCTACCTAAGCCAAAGATTTAGCAAAGATATTGATTATGTCATGAAGCGACTACCGTCAGACCTCTACAACCCAGAGGGAAAGCCAGACCTTTCTTAGGTTAGGTAAAACGTCTATCGAAATATAATTTCTTGGACGTGCGGGTTTCCTCACGATGTTTTCCATGGCAACGATAATTATAAATCTTATATCTTATATATATAAAAGAAAGTCGTGTTAGTTACACTATTTATAACTAAAGAACGGCTGGGCCGATTTTTATGATTTTTGTGTCTTTGGATTTGTCTTCGTCCGGAATAGGATAAAAAGTATTAAAACATGGAAAAAAAAAAAACAAAAAAAAAAATATAAAGTAAATTCCATTTCTCATACATTTTATATGATACTTTTATTATGATATCTCAAGAACGAATTGGTATATCTCTATATATCTATATTATATATATATATATAATTCTACTGTACGTGTGTATGTGACTGAACTCATCCTAAACGACTGGACCGATTTTGATGAATTTTTTTGTGTGTGTTCAAGGGGATTCGAGAATGGTTTAGATTCACAATGGGACCCAATAGGTGGCACTGCAGTCGGGTTCTGGGAAACTTTATATTATGGGACAGGACAACGTCTGTCGGGTCCGCTAGTATGTACATAAATACGAAAACACGAATTTAGTGGTACATTCCTGAATTCGAACCGGGGACCTGTTGCTCAATAGGCCAGTCTGAAACTACCGGAGATCGGAAACCTCAGACATAAATCCTGTCTCCAGGTTTCATTGCCTTTCGTTATTTTATATTTGGAATAGGCTATAATTACGTTTATACAGAACATGTCCATCCTTTTGTTGTATACTCTTCTTAATAATAAATAAATAAATAAAAAAAAGTCCTTATCCACTGCGCTATCACTGCTCAGTTCAAAAACGATTATCGGCGACTATCAAAGCAGAAACAAATATTTTAATACAATAAATTAGTATTTTTGACAATGCTTTACTTAGAATTTAATTTCAGGATTTAAATACAGGGAAAAATACAAATTTTAGAAGTCTAGATGCCTTAGAATATAATATTCCAGACTCAGATAATAGTGATGATTTGCAAGACATATCTCGCCCTTTCAAAGTTATCGAATTTAATGTGAGTATCTCCTTAACCTAAGTACTTACTATAATATGCTAAGTACCTCCCTTAGACTACAGCATGGGGTCCTTCAAAAATGTTGTGGCAATGGTTTTACAGGCTTATCAAAGCGCGAGTATTTACCCCAGGAGGGTCACACAGCCCTATTTTCAAATACTCGTGGCGATGGTTTTACAGGAAGACTTATCAACGCGCGAGTGCTTACCACAGGATCATACAACCCTATTTCCAATTACATATAATATACAATGCGAAAGTGGAAGGATGTAGGAGCCGAGAAAGTGCAAGACTAACCACTATGACCTGATTGGTCGTGTTTTATCAGGTGATGTAAGGAGCCATAGGAACCCGCGAATGTGCATGAAGAGCTATGAATGGTAATGAAGTGAGTCAAGTGTGTAAATACCGTGTCTTATGGCGCTCGTTTCTTTCTGCCTATTCCGTAAGGGACCTGGCGTGCCGATATACATACATTCATATAAAAATTTAAAGTTTTAGACATATTCGATTTGGTAGTAATGGTTACGTATCAGAAGTATTAAAACTAATCACACAGTCACAGTGGCGAGCCCGGTGGTCGAGTGGTTAATTATAGGTATTTATAATCGCACAATCTGGGTTCAATTGGACACGAGACAAACATTTCTGTGCATGAACATGTCTACTCTGGTCTGGGTGTATTCTGTATATCATAAAAAATACAAAAAAATATGTTTTTACGTATGTTTACCAGTTGTCTAGTATTCATAACACAAGCTTTCCTTAATTTGGGGGCTAGATGGCGCTGTGTGATATGTCTGAGACCGGAGATATTTAATTAATTTGTTTTTTCTAACCTTCCTTTCAACAGAGATAGAGCACATCAAAGCAGCTCATCTGGGATAGTACCACTATGTCATAGAAAACCACAACCAGATAACAACTTCCGAGAGGATTGTTATGGTTCTATGAATGAGTTGGGTAAAAATCTATTTCTCGTAGAAGCCCATACTATAGTCTCGTGTGAAAACCTTGACTGTGAGTGGACAAAATTAACCAGCACTTTCTGTCTTTAAAATTTGTAACCAAATAAAAGTCAAATTGCACATTGATGTGATATAAAATCTCTGACGGTATTGCCGGTAGGTGGCGCTATATTTGAGGATATATAGTGTTTGTACTTGACATTTGACTTTTGTGATACATTCCCATAAATATGGCTGCCACTTGAACATCGCTATTATTCCAAAAACCCTTCACATTTACACATCCTCCGAACAATACATAACCGCCCATTTGGTCGTTCGAACCGAATATACGTAGAAACTGCTAGTGGTAGATTAGAAATACTATTTTTGAGATTGCCGTGTCCCGTGCCGTGTCGACCGCGTGGGCCCGCGTGGTTTAGTAATAGTTGCCTGGTTGGAATTTCTTCGTTATAAGTTTTATATTCCACGTTTATTTGCATTGCTGAAGGATGATAGAAGAAGAGAAACAAAGCCTGTGAGCGATATTTTGTTAAATCTGTGCATCGTGATGACAAAGGCCGATACCATGTTGACCTGCCTGTCAATGAAGATCTGTTGAATAAATTGTATCGCTGTATCAACATATGAAGTGCCTCGCTGCATGGTGATTGGTTCGATGAGAGTGGAAGCTTCACGGCTTTGCAGATAGTTCTACGAAGGCTTATGACTGCATTTTGTATGCTCGTTGCTGTGAGAACAATAATTATGCAGTGCACTTAATTTTTAAAACAAGTATACAGAGTTGGCGAGACGTTTAACGGCCAGAGTAATGGAACTTCAAAAATTGCCTCTGTTTGGATGTCGTTCTGGGAGTAGTATATTGAGAACGAGCCTGCCTCACGTGGTTTTAACAGTTTTCAGGGTTCGAGGATCGTGGTTATTGGTTAGCCTTCTAAGACTTGTATGTTTCACTAGTGCATAGTGTCAGTGAGTTACTAAAAGGATGAGTGCATCTAATAATGAAAGCAAACTTTGTTTATTTTGTAACCTCGCATTACTAAATTGGCTAACTCTTTAGCGATATAGACCAAACTGCAAAGGTTTTCGCAGTGCTTTATGGTCGCTCCCAGAGAGAAGGCTCGCAAGCCGCTCGCCTATTCTGCCGATGAATTCTAACTTTGTTCTAGCAATTACACTCTTACTGGATCTCAAGTCAGAGAAAACAGAGATATTATGATCCCACTAGCACGCGCCGTGATCCAAGCGTCTCGTAAGCAGCATGCTTGAGAACACGGTCCAATTATTTTAGTATATTACCTATTAACTTACGTGATATTAAAGGAATACATGCGGATTATACTACGGCAGAGGAGAGTGCCACTGCTTGTTTTACTTTTTATTAAGTCGCTTGTATCTTCAAATGTGGACTGCATGCATTGGCCAAGTGCCTGCTGGATGCTTTTTTTATACAACGTCAGAAGGCACACATGCATACGGCCCATCTGATGTAAAGTGGTCACTTGCGCGATGCCACCTCTGTTGCTAACACAGCAACTCCTTAGAAGTTCATTGGTCACCTCACTCACACGCAGGAACACAGCCACCTTCAAGGGAGTTGTTATTTGGCTGCGGTTTTCTGTGAGGTACAGGTACTTCCCAAGACGGGCTGCATCTTTTTATGCGTCCCACCTCTCTCAAAAACACTCAGGCCAAAACAAACAGACATGTTCATGCACACAAATGTTTGTCCTGTGTGGGTTGGTGCCAAAGCAGCGTCACTGACCACTGCGCCACTGCACTCGTCAAGATTCCTCGAACCAGAGTCACAATTAAACTCTCGGTTTCAAAGTACTTGTAGGTTTTATTAAAAATAATAGGAAAATTAACAATTCGTCAGAGTAGGTGTCTTTTTGGCGCTAACTGCGTGCTCTCGCGCATATATTTGTTCAGAGAAGGCCGCAGTCGTTACTTGACCGCGTCAGACCGCTAGCCCATCGCAGCGCGCGATTTGGTCGGTCAAGCATCGATTCACATACATCTATACATAATAAACAGACGAAACAAAAAAAATATTATTTACTACTTAAACCAATGGCGACTAACATAAAACTTATATTACATAAATAGGGAGAAAAACAAGCGAATGCCACCCATAACAATCCTATTAACACAAGATCATGATTTCAGAGGAAACATATCGACAACAGTAATTCTACGGATGACTGGAAGATTCTGGTGCCAACTGCTGATATGTCCCAAGAAGGAATATTGAGGACTGTGTGGAAAGGATGCCAGAAAAAAGCATCCAAAGTATGCAAAAAAGCTTGTACAGCTGCTTACAAAAGTGTTTGTAGAGAGTACGAGTGTCGCAGTAGACAGAAAAAAAAATTTAAGAGAGAGTGTAAAAGCAAATGCAAAGACTATTTTCTTAAATAACTTCATCAAGGAGGCAGCTGTATGCGAAATTATAATTAAAAAACATTGCTGTACTGTTACTGATTAAGTCAATAATTTATGGATAATATAAATAAAAATATTCAAGTATACTCGCCCTTTTAACCGATATTTTATATATTTTTCTTAAACGCGGTCGAAATTGCGCAATATTTATTTGTTTTCAACTCTGTTTCTAACATCAATGATGATGGCCTGAAAGAGAGTATCTGTGTTGAAATAAGAGAAGGCATGCTCCGCTAGTTCGGATTTGTAGAAAGAATACAGGACGGAAAAATGTTATACATCTGTATAACATTTTTCCGTACATACATCACGAAAGTAGAAGGAGGAGCCGAGGAAGTTCAAGACTTACCTACTAAAACCAATTCGATCTTCTTTTATCAGAAAGTTGATGTCAGGAGCTCTAGAAACCGGCGCGTGTACATGAGATGAATGTCAAAGAAACGAGTGAAGTGTGTAAGGACTGAGTCATGTGACGCTCGGTTTTTTCTGCCTACCCCGCAAGGGACTTACCGTTAGGTCATAGATATATAGATGTTTTTTTTTTATGTTACTGATGGATCCAATAGACGTTGTCCTCCCCGTAAATAAAAATATTGGGTCCAATTGTGAATCTAAACCCTTTTTTATGTGACGCGTGGAAAATGCGTTACGCACACCACCGGTGCCTGGGTGGCCACCGGTGGTAGTACGGGACTCCCCGTTGGCTGCCCAATGGTATACCCTAGTGGATATACCGTTGTTTAGTAACAACCCCGCGAATTGCCATCGGCCGCTTTGCTGAGGTGTCCCGGATCTGTCAGCGACAGGGCGACAGGGCGACAAGGATCAGGAGGGGCCGGACTTCTATAATATAGGGGCCCTCCCGGCAAATTGGGACAACCCCTCCGGCGACGGGACCACTATGGGGCCAGGTTCCCATCCTTACCCCTGGTCCCACATATTAGGGAGGCGGCAATAGTTGCGCGCAGCGCCTTCGCCGCACTCCCGTCCGGCGTCTCCGGAGTGGGACAGCTTCGGGATCATCTTCCCTGTCCCGCTCCGAGGCCTCTTTCTGGGACATGACGCTAATCTCGCAGAAGGAGGCCATTGCCTTCCAGGACCTGTCACTTTCGAGCATGGAGCGGACCACGCTCGGTAGTGAGAGGTCCGCGTCCCCCAGCATGGACACCAGATCGCGGCGCTGCCGAGACCACATGGGGCACTGCTCCAGAGTGAACAATCCCTGGACCCACTCAAAAACACAAAAAAAATTACAAAATCGGTTCAATCGTTTAGAAGGAATTTAGCACGTGCTTACGAATTATGTATATAAAACAAAGTCGGGTTAGTTACACTATTTATAATTTGAGAACGACTGGACCGATCTTTGTTTTGTTGGACATAGAAAAAATTAACAAAAACAAAATGATGAAGAAAATTAATTTTCTCATATATTTCATATTAAACGCATTTTTTATGATATTTCAAGAACGCACTGACGAATTTCAATGTATACAAATATTTTTTTGTTCGTCTTGGCGAGTGCTGAAACACCTCCAGGCACAACATTGAGCATTTCCATTGTCAAGGCGATTATTTAAGGAACGTTGCCTCTGATTTGCCACGTTATTACAGTTGGAACACTCATCCCAGATACTTCAACGTTGAAAGCAATGCAATATGGTTCCTAATCATCCGGATGTGCGGGTCTACTGATGCTTTTGATCGTATTTACATAGTTTATTCAAAGAGTGACGAATGCTTCTACTTGCGGTTGTTGCTGCTGAATATTCGTCGGCCGACATCATTTGAATCACTTCGAACTGTCAACGGCGTAGTGTGCCCAATATTTCATGGTTCATGTCAACAGCTCAATTTGCTTGAAAACGATACTCATTAGAACATGACAATTGCTGAAGCAGTTGCTATATTTTCAAGTGCTTCCCATGGAAACCACATGAGATGTGTAATAAAAACACGTATATCTTTTGACATCATTTGACATCGAATTCGTGTCAGTTCAGGGAATCCTGATCTCGAGGTGAATGAAGAGATATGCAATTTGATCTAACCTGCTTTGTGTGCTTCCGCCACCAATTAGTTCATGCGGCCTAGCGCCGGCAGAGACTACCGGAGCAGCAATGGCAGCGTCGGCATGTTGCACTTACTAACAGTAGTGGGTGGGTGCCGGCCGGCGCTAGGCCGCATGAACTAATTGGTAGCGGAAGCACACAAAGCAGGTTAGATCAAATTGCATGTAAATTTGACTTTCGCAAAATAACGCCTGAATCTATTAACGATTTAATGAAGAGAACCAGGCTTTGCTTTCAATCGAAGACATGATCATGTGCGGTAGTTTGTTAGTGAAGTTAAGAATGCTACTGCTAAATCATGGAATGAACGACGTTTTTGGTTGAGAATTGAAATGTGAACTTGAACACTGTTGAACCCCTATCAGAAGGAAGTGTGCGATAGGTTAACGAGGCCATTGATGATGGAAATGGCTTATTTTTCCTCGATACACTTGGAACTAGGAGGATATTCATCATATAATTCAATTTGTCCACTTTGCCCACTTTTCGCAAGATATCCGAAATTGCAGTTACTGCTTTTGGGATAGCTGTCATGTTGCTAAAAGACCTCAGAACGACTCATAGAGCGTTGAAATTACTGTTAAACCTTCAACGACTGAAAAACTGACATCCGACATTGCAAAATACTCAGCAAGGACAAAAGTTTTGGTAACAAGTGAAATCATCATCAGGGATGAATACACAATGATAACGCGTATTGAAAGCAATCGAGCGATCCGGGCAATGACTCGTGATGTTTTGGAGACGCAATGATTCTACTGCCTGCCCGCCAAATACTACCAGCCATTTAAAGATCGACTGCTGCCGGTGAAATAAACGCTTGCCTCAAATCATAGTTGCATTGCTAAACGAACCACCTGCCGCAGATTTCTCCAAATAATTACCGACTATCAGTCGTCTCGTCGTCTTCCTGTCGAATCTAATGGATTGATTTCGATTCCGCCGAATTTTGCAATTTCTTCTCAAAGAAGGACGAGCTCATCAACAAAGTGTTCTAGTGTTCAGCATCTTTAATGACCATGAAAAATCACAATTGGTTGAGTGAACGAGTAATTCTTGCGACACAAAAATGTAGAACTTTTAAACTTCACAATTCAAATTTAAATCGGTGGTTTACTGCATTCCTTCAAATCTACCGACTACGTAATAAACCAAGACTAAGCAATCACCTAAACAATTAAATGTTTAAACTCATTGGATCAGCCTGATTTGCCCCCGCACGATTTACAACTGAATATTAGCTCTGCAGTCAATTGGGAAGGGAATCAACTCGAATGCAACCCATCCAGCAAATCTATATATATAAAAGGAGACGCTGACTGACTGACATATCAACGCAGGGCCTAAACTATAAGGGTTAGAAACTTGAAATTTTGCACAGGGGTTCCTTTTATAACGTAGGCGTGCACTAAAAAAGGATTTTTGGAAATTCATCCCCTAAGGGGGTAAAACGGGGGTGCGAATTTAGTAGGAAACTTTGCCGTTTTGGAGTTATTCGAATTAAATTCAGCATGAAGGTTCTTTACTGATAGGCATGAAACATGAGTAAAATATTTTTTTCAAAATTCATCCCTTAGGGGGTTAAACGGGAGCGCAAAGTTAGTATGAAACTTTGCCGTTTTTGAAGTTATTCGAATGAAATTCAACATGAAGGTTCTTTATTGAAAGGCATGAAACACGAGTAAAATATTTGAACCTTGATCATATTATATAACCTATACAAAAATTTAAAACACAACTGAAAGAATGGCTTCTCTACAATTCTTTTTAAAATGTACCTACAGGATATTTGGATTACAAGTTATGAAATGACATGAACAACTTAGTAATTTATCTATTTTAATACATAAAGACAAATTTAATTAATTTAATAATTTATATATATTATTAATATTTTGTCAATTTTGTTAAAACAATGCAGATTGTTTAAAAATTGACATTAAAAATAGATTAACAACTGATTGATAGGTTATGTTAATTGTGTTGACGTATTTATTAAACATTTTCATGCCTACATGTTGCAATTTCTAAATACAATGTACTAGTAGCATAAAGTTCAAGATCTGACTGTAAAAAATGTAGGTATGCAAATAAAACATTCATTTATTCATTCGTATAAATCCACGACATTTTTTTGTTTGGGGCTGGATACTAGGGATAATTCTCCAATTAACTAAAATGAAAGACGAGGTAATAATTGTACGACTATATTAAACCACCAACAGTATTGAAGTGAAAAAATAAAAAACAAAAAGAAATATGAAGACAAACGCGGCTATTTATAGATTTGCTATCCTGAACGACGTAGGCGCTTCAACATGCCCCCGGGCGTTGGAAGCTAAGCTTTCAACCAGACTCCGTCACTACTGGCAATGGGCAGATCTTGCTGAAGGCCCTTCGGATCACTCCGGTTGGAGTTCTAATGTCAGCAACACGAACTATCCCATCAGGTCCAGGATACACTCCCACGATTCTTCCCAACCTCCATTTGAGTGGTGGAAGGTTGTCGTCCTTCACCACTACCAAAGTATCTATATTCAGACCATCCTTGCAGGACCGCCATTTGACTCGGTGCTGCAGTTCGGCAATATATTCTTTGCTCCATCTAGCCCAAAAATGTTGGCGTAATTGTTCAATGCGTTGAAATCGCGTCAAATGATGAATGGAACGACTTTGGTAATCCTGATGTGGTAAAGACGTAAGTGTCCGGCCAATGAGGAAATGACCTGGCGTTAATGGATTGTAATCGGCAGGATCTGAAGAAAGAGGTGTTAGCGGCCGAGAGTTTAAAATCGCTTCAATCTGTGCAAGCGTAGTATTAAGCTCTTCATACGTTAAAGCACAATTTCCCAACACTCTATTTAAATGATACTTTGTCGACTTGACACCCGCTTCCCATAGACCTCCCATATGCGGGGCGTATGCCGGAATAAAATGAAAATTAATGCCTTCGTTGGCTGCACTTTCACCCAAGGAAGTAGAATTGACTTTTAAAAATCTTGAAATGTCATTGTATGCACCAACAAATGAGGTACCGTTGTCGGAATAAATATTTAGGGGTTTTCCCCTTCGCGATATAAATCGACGTAAGGCAAGTAAATAATTGTTACTCGTCAGATCACCCACCAATTCCAAGTGAATAGCCTTGGTGGTGAAACAAACAAAAACTATAATGTACACTTTTACCAGTCTACAACAGCGACCTTGACGATTTGCACACATTAGGGGTCCCGCGTAATCTGCACCCACACTTTCAAACGGATAACCACCCGAAAGGAGACGCTGCTCTGGAAGATTCCCCATCAATGGAGTGACTATCTTACCCTTCATGCGAGTACATCTAATACAATTATGGTAACTGGCCTTTGCTAAATTCCGACCACCTATAGGCCAATACCTTTCTCTAATGGATGCTAGCAATAGCTGGGGTCCAGCATGTAGTAACCTTTTATGCTCATAACTAAATAATAATTTTGTAAAATTATGTGTGGACTGTAATAAAATAGGATGTTTTTTCTCTTCAGAAAAACATGAATGGTCGATACGACCTCCTACACGCATTATTTTATTTTCATCTAAATAAACATTAAATTTCAAAAGTTGACTCTTTTTAGGCAAATTCTTTTTATTCAAAAGTAACCTATATTCAGGAAATGACTCCTTCTGACAAATAGAAATGATGATATTTAACGCATTTCGCAGTTCTTCTTCTCCTAAGAAATTTGAAGCTATTAACTGTTTTCTACATCTATTAATAAATCTTAAAACGTAAGCAACGGATCGCACAAGCCGTAAATAATTAGAAAACCGGTCAAATTCAATAACCTGTCTATCATGATCAATGACAGCGACGAAAGAAACATCAGACTTAATCTCCGGTAGCACATCAACATTCGTTGGCTGAGAAGGCCACTTCGACGAATCTAGACGAAGAAATTCTGGGCCAGACCACCACAACTCTAATTTTTGCAGGTTCCTAATATCCACACCACGAGATATGAGGTCTGCTGCGTTTTGATTGGTAGGTACGTGTAGCCATGTACAATTATTTGTCTTTTCTAAGATTTCAGCAACTCGATTTCGTACAAATGACTGAAGTCTAGAAGGCAGCATACGTAACCATCCCAACACTATGGTTGAATCTGTCCAGAAACAAACTTGAGCGATTCTCAACCTAAGCGATGTAATAACTTTCTCATAAAGTCGAGCTCCTAATAATGCACCACACAGTTCTAACCTCGGTATAGTAACTGGTTTGATTGGCGCTACTCGACTCTTGGCCATCAACAGGCGAACCAAGACACCTTTATCACTAACGCTACGCACATAAACGCATGCACCATATGCACGCTCTGATGAGTCTGTAAAAATATGCAATTCCAAGGACGAATATGCGTCACAAACAACAATTCTTGGAATGCGAATGGTATTCAACAAAGGTAATGTTTTGCAAATATGAGTCCAAAGCTTAGTAATGTCATCATTTAATGGCTCATCCCAAGATACTTTTTGAATCCAAAGCTCCTGCAGTAACATCTTCATACTAATTACGCATGGCGCTAAAAGTCCCAACGGATCAAAAATTCTAGCAATAACTGAAAGGATATCACGCTTCGAATTACTAGTGGGGATCGAAGAACCTATTGGAAAGCCGAGCTGATCAGAATCGGCATGCCAACTGAGACCCAACAACTTCTTTGGCTCATCACTGCCAATGTTTAAATCAACTGACGATAACTGAGTCTGCTCAGGGACTAACTGACGACTATTCGATTTCCATTTTCTCAATGGCATACAAGCCGAAGCAAGTACATCAGTAACTTTCTTACGGATGGTTTGAACTTCATTTAAATCGTCACCTCCTGTCAAAAGATCATCGACATAAAAGTCATGCTGAATGATCTCTGCAATTTTGACATCCTTGCATTCTAAACCTAACTGCTTGAGGCATCGAGTAGCCAAGAACGGAGCACTAGATGTACCGTAAGTAACGGTGTTCAAAATAAATGTCTTAATAGGCAATCCTGTATTATCCCGCCAAAGTATTTGCTGTAAGTGCCTATCAGATGGATGAACAAGTATCTGCCTGTACATTTTCTCAACATCTGAGGACAAAACGTACTTATGTTGTCTAAAACGAAGTAGTATAGACAAAAGTTCATCTTGAACGGTGGGACCAATCATCTGGAGATCATTAAAAGAGACACCTGAAGTTGTGGGATAACTTGCGTTAAACACCACGCGAAGTTTAGTACTCGTACTATTACTATTTAAAACCCCGTGATGAGGTAAGTAGTACCCATTTGAAACTATATCAGGCTGTTCACTTTCCGACATATGACCCATCAATTTATACTCAGACATAAAATCGTGATACATTTTACACAAATCGGGTTTGTTCTTTAATCTATGCTCTAAAGAATGCAAGCAATGTTTAGCTCGTTGAAGTGAATCTCCCAACTGAGAGGAATTAGACTTAAGAGGTATACGAACGCAGAAACGACCGTCATCGAGACGTAACGTATTTTTGACGAAATGTTCTTCACACAACTTTTCTTCAGGCAAATAATTCGATGACCTAGGATTTACTTCCTCAATTTCCCAAAAACGTGTCAAATCTGCCTGAATATCCTTAATGTCACAATGATGTGTGCAAGAATTCAGTTTAGTGAAATTACATTTAAGATCACTTATAAACATACTGGTGGCATGACTACCAAAAATAGGACCTGAAATTACCCATCCTAATTTTGTTTCACATAATGTAGGTTTTCTCTTACCTAAATTTATTCTCTGAGTCCCTAACAGATCCCAAAAGAGATCAGCGCCTATTAAAATATCTACATCAGCAGGCTTATAAAATGTAGGGTCTGCTAAACAAATGTTAGTGGGAATTTCAAGATCAGAAATATTGACTTCACGACCTGGTACCTTACTCGTAATTGATGGCAAAACATAACAATAAAGTTTACAAGAAAAAGTATCACTTAAAGACGTCATTTTAACATGACACGTTTTACCTACGCGCAATGCAGCGTTATTGATACCCAGTATCGATCTATCTATATGCTGTGTCGCCAATTTCAAACGACGACAAAGATTTTCAGTCATGAGACTTGTAGTGCTACCACTGTCTAATACAGCGCGGACTACATGTTGACGATTATCACAATCGTAAAGTTTAATTAAAGCGGTAGACAACAATACATCACATTGAGTTTTGCTATAGTTATAAACATTTGCCGACAAGGCTAAATTATTATTATTATTGGCACCATACGGTGAAGACGATGGCAAAGTTACCTTCTCACACATATTACCATTATCATGACGTGCGTGCTGATTACTAGTTACATGAATAAGACTATTGTGTCGTCGTTTACAGATTTCACATCCAACCTTTTTACACCGGTTAGCAAAATGACCTGTTCCAAAACAATTAAAACAGACTCTATAACTGGGCAACAACTTTATTCTGTCTTCGATACTCAAACCCAGAAATTGCGGACAACTAGCTAATTTGTGGTCACACTTACACATAGGACAAAGCCTTTGAGTTGACCCTATGCTACGAATCTGATTGGCGTTACCACCTTGCACAGAGACCATAGATTTAAGTTTACCAACAGATTTATTTCCTAAGTAGCTATGATTATTACCGCGTGATAACTCAAGTGTTTCGATCAAATCAGCACGATTACGAATAAATTGTACGAATGTGTCAAAGGTTATGGAACTATCTTTGTCCATATGCCCCTTGAACTCCTCCCATTCGCGATAGGTCTTTTGGTCTAATTTATGCGTGATTATATAAATTAAAAGAGTGTCCCATTGTTTGACAGGTTCACCTAACGATTCAAGAGCTCGCAGATTTTTATTTACCTGATCAATCAACCGTTTTAATGTTACGGACGACTCCTTGGTAATAGTTTCGACATTAAATAAAGATGATACGTGATTCTGTACTAATAAACGCTTATTGTCGAATCGATCACACAATAGCCTCCATGCTACAGCATAATTACTAGCTGAAAACTCAATTGATTGAATCACCACAGCAGCGGAACCTTCTAGAGATGCTCGCAAATAGTGAAACTTGTTCACGTCGTCTATTTCGCTATTGTTATGTATGAGACTGGTAAATTTGTCCTTAAATTCAAGATAATTATCGCATGAGCCATTAAATCTTGGTAACTGTATCGTCGGCAGTTTAACCAGCTTGTACTTACTTGCACAAGTGCCCTTATCACTGCCCATGGCATTTAACGACTCTTCATCGCCTAAACCTTGCAAACCCTGAGCAATAGCCATTACCTTAAAATAATGTGCATCAAATTCCGAACGCTCTTTAAGTTGGTCTTCTACATTGTCGGTTAAACATTCCAATCGCAACTGCACCTCATCGTACTGCTCATACAATGACTCGATTTTACCAATACGCAAACGTAACTCCCTCGAAGTGAAGTTGGTTAAAGGCTCACTACTTATCGCGTTCACATAGTTCACAAAACTTGTTAATCGGCCTTTAAAACTGCTTCGCTTTTTTATTAGTATGGCTTTTTCTTCGGTCATTATGGGATACGAGTGTAGTCGACCTGGAATTTATACAATGAAAAGGTAAATAAACTAAATACAAAATGCTCAGAACTAGTTCGCAGTCCAATTATCTACCGTTGCAATAAACATCAAAACTCAGTTTCTATTAAAATCTGGTTACTTTTACTGTTACAATATCTGGTTTTTAAATACACCGTAACCAGACAAACTGATAGCTACACAACAATGAAACAATAAATCATACAAATGTATTAGCCTGACTTGACCGAGTCAGGTAGGTATGTATATCAAACATACAAATGTAACCGAGATCATGAACTATACCTATAGTCGTACAATAACTAGCAAATTTTCAACCTTTGCCTTTTAACGAATACACCTATTAAAGGTAAACATGAACAATAAAGAATCCGTTTAACTCAACAAAATTATTTACCTACGGAATTCTTATTAACGTGAATATTTATACATTTGACACTAATATCAATTAATTAATCCAAACAATGTAACGTCACTGTTTACAATACTTAAATAAGTATGGTTTGGTCTTAATTACAATAAAACATAAGTAAAATATTCACACCTTTCGCTAAACGAAATGACAATGACAAAGGTCAATCGAAGGTGATACAGTAAATTAGCACAAATATTTTTACTAACCTTATTTTAATTCCTCATTATGTACTAAATATTACCTGTTTGAGTGTTGGGTTAGGTATAAATATTAAAATCTAGACTTAATACCACAATTGAATGCACTTAATTCACGATGCCAGTAACCTCAAATCCAGTTAATTTCTTCAACATAATGAATTATCATTATTCCAGTAATTTTCTTCAAATAACAGCTGATTCTTATCAGTTTCAAATCCGGCTTCGATCTAGGACCATGTTTGGGGCTGGATACTAGGGATAATTCTCCAATTAACTAAAATAAAGGCGAGGTAATAATTGTACGACTATATTAAACCACCAACAGTATTGAAGTGAAAAAATAAAAAACAAAAAGAAATATGAAGACAAACGCGGCTATTTATAGATTTGCTATCCTGAACGACGTAGGCGCTTCAACAGTTAACAAAGGAAATGTCTAAAATTCTAAGTGTATTTTTTTTAATAATGTGTGTAACGTTTACAACTTCCAGAATGTCACACCAAAGAAGCCGCTTGCACAACTAGTTACAGTATAAATTTTAATTAAATATTTGATAGTTTTGAATTGAGTGTTTGTAATTGAAATTCATAGTGAAATGAGAAATTCTTTTAGCAACTTTTATGGTCGAGGAAATTAGTAATGCATAGAATGCTCGAAGACTTGTAGAAACAATTAGCAGTGTGGCTAGTGTGACTGATAAGTGACTATTAGGTTCATGCTTAATTGCATAATTTATATAAAAAATTAGCTGCGTCTCCAAAATTCACAAACTTAGGCGTGTGTCCATACAAAGAACATCATTGTTTTGGGTCTTTTCTGAAAACGCCGGCTAACAAAAGTATGGGTACATATAAATAGACGGCACTTGTATTAGTAGTCTTTATGATCCATTGATTTTTTTTAATAAACGGACATAGCATTGAAGAAGTGTATATACATATATATATTATAATGTAATTAAATTGTTAAAACCAGTAACAGGCGTACAATATTCACATGCACAGAGTAGTATTGAGAAAATAATAATCCGAATAACCGGCTAGAGATAATCAGAGGACTGCTCATCTGCCTACAATAGGAACTCACTTACTCACAGGAACACAATAACCCTCTAGGGAGTTATTATTTGGATGGGGCTTTCTGTGAAGTGCAGGTACTTCCCCAGACGGGCTGCTTTGTGGCCCACCTTTTTTGAAAACATTCTGTTCAAGACAAACAGACATGTTCATGCACACAAATGTTTGTCCTGTGTAAGCATCAAATCCACGAGCATTGATGCCAAAGTAGCGTTGCTAACCAATACGCCACAGAGCTCCCTTTTAAAGTAGTAAAAAAAAAAAATCAATAAAAACATTTTATCGTTTATTTTAAATTATACATCAATAAAATACATTTTGTATAACTGTGATTATTAACGTGTTAATCCATTTTGTAATACAATCATCAAATATCTCATCTTTAATACAAAGTTATATTTAACTGCAACAAGTAACTCCTGTATATTGTTAATAAATATAAGTACTTAACTATAACTAATAACTCGAATATTCTAAAGATCTAAATGGCTCAGAAATGTATAATTTCTGTATTTACCAAAATATCCTTATAACTAAATACAATAACATAATAAATGGTAATACTTTTGGGACGGAATGTACGTAGAAATAAATTCGGACGTATAAGTTATAATGCAACGAGCTTGTAGAGATAATCAGTGCTGATATATTTATTTTGATAGTAGTGCTTCTGTTTTGGAAGGATTTTAAGAATTTCCATAAGAAGTGTATTTTTACATTTAGTGTCATATTTGAAAGAAAAGAACTACGAGTATTATTAGGGATTCATTTATGTCACGACCAAACTGGTACAGTTTTAAAGATATAATCCGAAAAACCGGCGAAACTACATGAAAAAAGCTAGGCATTATGGACCGAGTAATATAGGAGTCTTCTTTTACCTACGCCTCAAGGAGCGTGGCGCCAAGAAATAGTTAAATAGATGTTAAAAAAAACAAGATATGTTAGTCGATTTACTTATATTTGAAAAGAAACACATTTTAACATTTTAGTATTGCTAATCTTGCGGAGGTAGTATTTTGTAACTTTTACGTAAGTCTATAAATTGTATATTTTTTAAAATTTAATTATTTAATCATTGGTAAAGAAAATTTCATGAAGAATAAACAATTTATTCTAGAAATAGAACCAACGATTCTAATGCGCCGCTATGTCTGCGTCAATTTGGGTAAATTAAGTACAAATATAAAATCCCATTAAATACATAACAATATTGTGTATGTTTTTTTATTGTAATATAACTGTTGCATTCAAAAATTGTGACGAGTTTTACGACTATTTATTTTCACAACCCAAAACATCTTAGTAAAAAAGTGAAATAGCTAAAGGAAATATTCAAATTTTCGTAATAATTAGGAAGGCACATTTTTCGACATTATTTTATTATATAATTATTATTTCTATTCAAAATAATCTTTACATTTATTTGGAAGCACATTACTTAAATATAAACTCATGTTTCGTCATTTAAAACGAGTTACATTATACAAAAGAAATATCATGAAAAAAAAACTACAGAATAAAATATAGTAGGATACCTAGAAAGTATTATTACTACTTTTGTACATAATATAAAAAAAACAAATGACCAAAACTACTGAGTTTGAAAAGGTTAAGTATGCGTCTTTACAAATAAGTATATTATATCACAAATCCTAATGTCAAAGTTTGTAAAAGGATTATGTTTATTTTGTAAACATCGTTAATGTTAATGGAATAACATTTTTTACAACTTTCCACCACTTGGACTCCTAGAACTAGTTTTAATCGACGTTACTGATATATTCCCTGAACTACTGCTTAAGGTTGGGGGTGGAGAACGAGGTACTGAAAAGTTTTTATCCGATAAATTTTCCTGACTGAGAGACTTTTGGCTGAAAATCGGTATTTTTGATGATACGCCTACAACAGACTTTAATTTTTCAGCCGTTTTTACTGGAATATTACTAGGTTTAATAGATATTGCCGGTTTTTGACCCGATACGAGAGGGTCACTTTGGCGTAGCTGTAGTTGATCAAGTTGCGATAGTCTCCGATTTTCCAAATCTGTGCTAGTAACTATAGTCCCTTTTGGAGATTCGTATGTTGCTGTTCGGAATTTGATATGACTATTTCTAGGTAAGTCGAAATCTGAATGACGTTTCTTTGGTTCGTTTACGCTCTGATTCGTGTTTGTTCGTTTCTTCACTTCAGCAAGATGTCTGGCCGAGTGGTGTTGTTCGTTTAGAATGAAGTCGTTTAACATTTCGATGTCTAGTTCATAAGATAAGGAAGGCTCTTCATAGGGAGGTGCTCTTTGTCTGCTAGAAATTTTATCTTTTGCAATGTCTGACTTTTGTTTCATACTGTTCTCCGTACGTGGTGTAACGACTTGTATTTCTGTTACATGGTCCGTCTGTCCTGAATGTCGAGGACTTTCTGCTTTAGAATATTTATATAAATCAGTATGAGTAGGTACCGCTGGATTAATGGAATATCTAGTTTTAGTTACTTCGGTTGTATCATTGTTCGATGTTTGTACTTCATCTAAGTCCTGAATGATTGTAATACCCATCTTAGATAGTTCTTCCGAAGTTTTTTGATCCATAAAACTAGGATCATTTTTTAGTTTCTCCATTAGTGCTTTCGCTTGTTCTTCATCTAAATCTTTAGTGTTTAGAATTATTGTCTCCGTTCTTGTAAAAGATGGTTCGTCGGAAATAAATTGAATATTAGGATTTTGTCGTTTTATTTCATCTAATATATTCTTATCAATATCCTTAATGTTTCCTTCTTCTAAAGCCAATTCATCGATATCACCCGGATTTCTCATAATTCCAAACGTTACCTGTTCGACTTGTAAAGGCGCTTCAATTTTGGATGTGATGTATTTGGTAGAGATTTTTTCTACATTCTGGGTTATAGTTTTGTTACCATATTCATCTTCAGCAACATTCACTGTTACTGTTTTGTGAATTGGCTCTTGGGTCATAGTTATAGACATATTGGCTGGCTCCATATATACAGTCCTATCTCTTTCATCACTCCGTCTTTTGATTCCTTCTATTACATCCGGTATCACTCTGGTCGGTTCGCCAATTTCTATAGATTTTGTGTAAGATTTACTTTTCTGTGCATCAGAAGGTTGAGACTTTTCATTAGTTGTTATTGTTACTACATTATTGCTGTGTACATCTTTTGGTTGGGACCATTCTGTAGTAAACGACTCCAGTTGAGGCTTTTTATTGTATTTTAAGCTATTATTATTAGACCCGACTTTAATATTACTAACAAAATCGTCGTAATCTCTTACATTGGGCTCTGTAGACTTCAAGTCGAAGTTTACAATATCTGGCTGATGCATAGCTGACTTGAAAGCGTCAGTCATTTGAGAAGGCATATCCTTACTAGTAGTAGCTTCAGTCCTATGTGCACTTTGATCAATATGCGCATTTAATATTGGATTTTTTGCTAGAAGTTTCTTCATCATATCAGATTTGGGACGCTCTAAACTATTAACATATGTATTGCGAGATACCTTCAGATCATCAGGAATATTAGTGTCGTATGACATAGTTATTTTGTCTTCAAATGTTATTGGTTTTATATCAGTAGTAATTGGTTGCATTTCTTGTGTGCTATCTAAAGAACTCATATTACTGCCGTCAGATGTGGATTTTGCAAATTCAGATACAAGTTTTAGATGGACTTTCATGTTCTCATCCATTATTCTTCGAGCCAAATGATCCGATGTTTCGTGTGTTTCACTTTCTTTGTAAAGTTCGAAATCTTTGTGTTGTGGTTTAGTACTCCTTGTATCTTCTTCAATTTTCTCAGATTCAACAGAACTATTGGAACCTTTAACTATTGCATCTTCTAAATTTCCAAATTCTGAACCCTTTTTTAGTCTATTTCTCTGGAATGTGTTCAATCCTTCAATTGCAGATGTTTTAGATATATTCAAGCTCAGTCGTGGCTCCTTATTTTTAATAACCATACCTTTTTCAGAATCAATCATTTCCGGTAGTATATCTTCCGCACCTGAATCAAAGAACGTAGTTTCAACGACAGACATAGCTTTCCTTTTTTTAGGAGATAGAGTACTCTCTTTGATTTCAGCATCATCTGCAGATATGTCTAAGCTTTGTGCTCTTTCTAATGTACCAGTAGAAGGTTTGCTCGTTTTAGTTCTGAGTTCAAACCTCGAAAGGTCGCCTAAAGATGCTGCTTTTCTTTCATTTTCATCTAAAGTAGATGCATCGTCAGACGCTGAAAGTACCGTGTCATTTAATGGAGAGCTGTGTATGGTAATATCGCTATTGTTTAGTTCAATGGTTGTTGAACCTTTGTCGCTTTTATCGCTGTTGTTTAACGATACTACAGAGTGGACATCGTGGCTTGATGACAAATTAGATTTTGAATCTTCATAGAAATTATTAAGAGAATCACTTTCTCGTTTGAATGGTTTGGAGACTATATCGTCAATGTCATCTTGACTGAAGTTAATAGAATCTTCAATACGTGATGTATTTTTGGTTTTGTTTACTTTCGGCGTTGAAGTATTGAAAGAAGTTACGGATCTATTGGTGCTTGTTGAGGGAGTATCATTCAATAAACTTGAATATTCCTGTTCGTTTTTCAAAAAGTCATTAACATTTTTTAATTGCTCTAATATGCTGTCGTCTGTTTTATTTTTTTCACTTTCTGGCGGAGAAGGTGCCTTACCCTTTGATTTCTTAACGGGCTTAGAAGCTTCTTCTTTTTTAAGGTCATACTTGTCTCTATCAATAATAAGTTCAACTGAACTTTTCCTGTTAGTTTTAGCTGCTTTAGCTGCTTCAAGCATATGTTGGGGTAACTCTTGAGGTATACCATTTTCATCTCTTTTAATTCCACTAGAATTAAGATCAGATCTAGTAAAAGAGCTTTCAGATGTTTTTGATACCTCAATACTGCTACTTACATCAGATTCATTAGCTTTAACTCGAACGTTAGGAATTGGTGGAGCCATCTTTTCCCTTCTTTTGGCAACGACGGGTTTCTTTTGTTCCGTCTCATTTTCGTGTTTAAATTGTGCTGTTGGAGCTGGTCTTTGTGGTTCGGGTTTATCTACTTCATCTTGAGATTTCTTTTCAACGGCTACCATTCCATTTTCAATGTTTTTCTGTTTTAATACACCATCATCGGGAACATTAGGAGGTAGCACCCTTATGCCAAATTTCATACCGCGTTTTGGATCATAATCTCGTTTTTGAATCTCAGCATGTTCTAAGTGGGACATATTATTATCTGACTGAATAATTTGAATCTCTCCGCCACTAGAGTGTCTGTTTTTGTTTCTGTCGGGTTTCGGGTTCAATGCGGCTGGAACATCCGAGTGCCTAGTTTTATTGGCCAGCTTGCTGTTCTTCTCGTTTTCTCTTTCTAACGTAGTTGGATGACCATCTTTTCTCTCTTTCTTATTTCTTTCTAGTGTTGTGTTTGTGATTATCTTTTCTGAGATAATCTTTTTAATGCCTCCTCTACCGTGTTTTGTTTCTAAGGTAGAGTTGTTAGAGTTCGAAGTATTTGGTGACCTTGGTGGATGCAGCAATTTAGCTTCTTTCTCAAGCTGCAACAAGATAAACAAATTTTATTAAGATTACTGCAAATATGTTTAACATCTTTTCAAATGCTAAAAAAAAAACGAAAGAAATTACAAAAAAAAAACTTTTAAAACTATTATCAAACCAAAAAGTTATCTCTTAAACATCTCTAGTTCATTGATTTAATTTTCTATCGAACACTAGGTTTTTTTGTTATTTATTGATGATGTTCATGAGGAATGATGTTCATTTTCATTTATCTTGCTTCAAAAATGCTATGTAGAATCTGGTAGGAGCTTTGATAATTTGATAATTATATAGTTAATAAAACGGTACAGCAACTACAGACATTGAGTTAGTTACAAGAGCTCTATCTATCTATAACTTCACGCCAAACCGCTTGCGCGGTAGGCTGAGAGAACCGAGCGCCACGTGACTCGATCTTTACACCAGGGCTTGGAACCGGTTTCGAAAATACCGGTAAATAAAGGTTTTACCTGTTTTTAGAAAAGGTTTATTACGGAGTGCGTCCTAAATGAGAGCGCTACGTAAAACCTTAAAAAACCGATTTAACACGTGTCGCGCGAGCAGGTTACGACTTGCTTGCTTTAATTCGAATTGGAACATATTGGCACCTACGTTACGATGTAAACTCATAAAGAAAGGTTGCAACACGTAGATTGTGTCTGACGGAATATTCAATTTCTTCTAATTATTATGTGGTTTCTTGTAGCTTTTAATTATTAAGTGAATTTTAAAGGTCGTCAAGGTCTCGGCAAATATGATGTCGAAAAGAGCGAAATGAAAACCTTATAAAACCGGTTAATTGATTCAAAACCTCATTGATTTTGCTCCTTAAGAATACCGGTTACTTTAAAGTTCAGGTAGAGCCAAACCTAAATGAAACGCTCCCAATGTACTTGTGCTGATTTAGGTTTGAAAATTAACCGGTAAACAAGCCCTGCTTTACACACCTCACTCGCTTTTTTAACATTCGTTGCTCTTCTCATGCACGCTCGCCGGTTTCTAAGACTCCTGACATCACCTTCCTGATAGAACACAACCAATTTGGTCATGGTAGGTAAGTCTTGGCCTTACTTGGCTCCTACATCCTTCCACTTTTGCTATATGTATCCTAAGATGTTTTTATAGTCATAGATACGTCGTACACGCTCTAGAATGGCAATACGAAAGTAAGGTAATTGCCCACCTCGCATTCAGTTGGGCACGCTCTCGCGTCACGTACTTCGCCACAAAGCGTAAATAAGTTATTCCTGGCAAAAATGCCTTCCTGTGTTTTTAGATGGTACACAAATTACACGGCAACTGTTAAAGACAAGGAAAACGTGTCATTTCATTTGTAAGTACAGTTTTTTTAATTAAAAACATAGTAAATGTATTTACTTTTTAGCAATATTAGAGCGGGTCTAGTGGCAGCCGTTTCTAGGGGAAATTGAGCAAAATTTAACTATCACGTTATGAACACAGAATTGTGAATTAAATTTATTCCTAACTTTGTTTTATATTAAGTAATACGCCTACCTACCTTATTTTCAATTATTAGATACTAGTAATATTACACGTTCTAGAAAAGAATGAAGCGAATAGAATATTACGTATTATTTATTTCTTTCCTTTTTAGATTACCTAGATGGTTAGATGAAAAAAAATGGTTAACTATTTTTTTATACTACGTCGGGGAGCATTCGGCCCACCTGATGTGAAGCGGGTACCGTAGCCTATTAACGCTTGCGATATATTAATTATCACTCGCGCGATGCCTCCTCTGCTGCTTACACAACAACTCCTTGGGAGCTTACTGGTGACCAAATTCACACGTAGGAACACAACAACCCTCTAGGGAGTTGTTATTTGGCTGCGGTTTTCTGTGAGGTGGAGGTACTTCCCCAGATGGGCTGCTTTGATGCGCCCTACCTCTCCTAAAACATCCAGACCAAGACAAACAGACATGTTCATGCACACAAATGTTTGCCTTGTGTGGGAATCGAACCCACGAGCGTTGGTGTCAATGTCGCGTCATTTACGACTGAGCCACCGAGCTCGTCAAATTTCGAGTCGTCATTTAAAGTCTTTCCTATATCGCAATGATGTATTTTCCTCTTTATATTGTCATTTCCTAGAGCAATATCCGACTTATAATCACAAGCTTCACCTAATACGCGCTATTATAGAGAAGTTAAAATATATCTCGCCCATAAAAATAATCTAGATTAGAAAACTGATTAAAAAAGACATAATATTTTATTAAATACGTATTTTTTTTATTCACTCACAGACTGACTCGATATTATTTTATAATTTCATTGTTCACAATTTATATTACGAAAATAGATGTTTTGTACATAATTGGTTTTATTATTTTAAACACTAATTAAATCCAGATTTTTCCCCAGTCTCCTCCATATCGGTAAATCAGTATCAGTGCTCGCGCCAATGAGCGCTCAGCAGCAATCAATACGTAACTAAAGATGTATATTCATCTCTTTCTAACGACAGGTATTCCCTATCATTTGTCTCTTTTTAGAGCAAAGTGTGATAATAAATAACTGTACGTAGATAAAGTAGTACTTGCGCCATTTTAAAATACAATAATGTTCGTGTATAACGTGTCTACCTTTGATACGTCGCTGTATGTATCTGCTTCGTCATTCTTTTATCCTACATTATTTCTACATGTCCGAACCGACGGAGCATGCCTCTTCTTATTTTGACACCGACTGTTTCTAACATCATTATTGCGAATACGGTCTACAAGCATTACGCAACAAATTTTTCACAACGCTTGCATTTCGACCGCGTTTGTCCTACTTTCATGCTCTTTCCGTCATACTCAGCTCTCGCTTCCATAAATAAGCGTTGAGACCATCACTGGATTGTGTATAGCGAGCTATTACTTCTGGCTCAAGTTTTTACTACCAAGAAGTTTTCCCAACACTCCATTCACACTGTTCCCAGCACTCACTCGTCTTTCCACAACAGCGGTGAGTGAGCTCGAGAGCTACTCGTAATAAAAATAAATCCTTTTAAAGTTAACTAGTGATACGGCGTGTCAAATACTTACTTACAGATTTTAATGTACGTAATATTATTGTTTATTTTGAAGTAATTCTGAGTTAAATTTGATGTTGGCTTCATATTGCTGATAAGTATGTAACAAGTAGTAAGGTATCAGAGGGTCGAGACGTAAATAATTATGTAGTACACTCATCGCAACTCCCTGCAGAACAATATATATATATTAATATATATATTTAATAAATACATGTATGTGAAGTAAATATAATTTCTTTATAACTCCGGTCTTAGTTTAGAATAAAACAACCAATATTCACTGTAAAAACAATAAAAAACCCATTAGAAGCGGGATACGCAATAAGTATCGAAAATGCGAAGACGCAATATCATGTCTGCGATTTAAATATACCTAGTCAGGTCATAAGTTCTGTCAAAAAGTTTTGATGTAATTAATGATACGCTTTTTGATAATTATGTAAAAAATATATATGAATTTTATTTACATTATTCGAAATGCCCTCCTCCATTTTGAATATATGCCCTTAATCGACGCGGCCAGTCATCGATCGCAGCACGCACCACATTTACATCTATTTCTGCCGCTGCTTTAATCAGAGATGCTCGGAGAGACTCTAAATTCTGGTGATGTTTAGCGCAGACTTTCACCTCCAAATGTTGCCATATCTTGTAGTCCAGTGGGTTTAAATCTGGACTAGAAGAGGGCCAGTCTTCATGCCCGATGAAGTCAATTCCATGGACAGTCAACCAGTTTTGAGTGCTTCGTGCCTTATGAGCTGGTGCAGAGTCCTGTTGGAATATCCGGTGTCTGTTTTTGAACATTGTTCGAGAAGAGGTTCTACTATGTTTGTTAGGACGGTATATTGGTAAACCACGGCACTGGTTGTCACACCTTTTTCACAGAAAAACACCTCAGTTAAGCCTGAATATGAGACTCCAAGCCAAACGATGATTAATGAAGGATAATGCCTCGCTCGACCCTCGGAATACGCGCGCTTTCTTCTTCACAACTGTGGGCATACACCTTATCATTTTGTTTGTTGTAACTTTCATCGATGGTAAACATCCGAAAACAAAATTTCGCGGTATTTTTTTCCCGCGTACTGCTGTAACAAAGCGCGGGATCTTCCCATCCGATTTTTTTTCAAACGCTCGTTCTAAAAATGTCCGGTTTTTGACGACATGCTCGTAGTTCCTGGTCGTCAAATTTAACACTCTTTACACAGTGGTTCTGCTTAATCCCATCTCATCAAGATTTTTTGTTTACGCACGGGAATTCTTTGAATTCACGCCTACTGCTTTGATGACCGCTGTTGTCCTAACTGTGCGAAGTCGGCCGCTCCTCTTACGATCTTCGAAGCTTGAATCTTTAGTGTATCGTTTGATAGTGCGATAAATAAACCATAGTGTATATATTTAATTTTTGTAGAACGTTGAAAATCTCTTTTGGCTCGTAACCACAGCGGTGCAACGTTATAACCGCGACTCTATCTTCCTTCTTCGACTTCTTCCATATTTGAAAGTGAATGAAAATGAAATTATTTTTCATTTTCGGCAAAGGGGAACGTTCTATTTTTAAAATTACTCAAAGTATTTCTGTCCAGTATTCCAAAATTAAAATAATAAGGTTTTGACAGAACTTGGGACCCTATATTATGATATATATATTTATATACCTAGTTATATACATACCTAGTAGAATATATTTATATTAATATTGACTTATTTCTATTGAATTTTAGGTTGCCTAAGATTTGGTAATTGAATTATTTTTCGAAACTTTCTTTTAGACTAAAATATTTATGGTCTTTAAATTTCAGTTTGCACTTTATGCGGTCGGTTTTTTTTTTTAATCATCTTATTACTGTGCTTAGGGTTGACAATTTTGACGAGCTCGGTGGCGCAGTGGTGAAACGCGCTGTTACGCTACTTTGACACCAACCCTCGTGGGTTCGATTCCCACACAGGACAAACATTTGTGTGCATGAACATGTCTGTTTGTCTTGGTCTGGATATTTTCTATGTATAATAAGTATGTATTTACAAAAATATATTTACGTATGTTTATCGCTTGTCTAGTACCCATAACACAAGCTTCGCTTACTTTGGGGCTAGGTGGCGCTGTGTAATGTGTCCGCCAATATTTATTATTATTTATATTTATTAATTACAGTGTTGCAAATAGCTTTATTTTGCTGTATTAAACTTAAAGTAGATGTACAAAATAAACCTTTGGCAAATCGTTATTGTAAAGTATTGTAACTATTAGAATTCTTGAAATAAAGAGGCTGTATCGATAATTTATAGTTGAAAATAATAGTAAATATATAACATAAGAGAATCATAATAAAATCATGAACTAAGAAGTACAAGAAAAATATAATACATGCATTTAAAATAGATATATATATATATATATATACACACATCAAAAGTGTCTAGGGATCAAGCATTTTTATGCGGATTTCTTGAGATTGAGATGTGGCTTTGTAATAAAAAAATATATAAAATATATAAACGTATACGACACTGGAGAACCCCTGGACGCCAACAGCGATTAAAATCCTGCCAGGAAGTCCATCCTTATAGTGGTGGAACCATCATGGTATGGGCGGGTATTTGGATCGGCGGAAGAACTGAGTTGATTTGGATCAGAGGCAACCTCAACGCTCAAATTTATGCTGAGACGATTGTATCAGACGTCATCGTTCCTCTACAAGTGCAAATCGGTCCCTTATTTCAGTTAATGCATGATAATGCACGACCGCACACCGCAAGAGTTGTAAGACAGACTCTCGCCGCAGCTAACATCAATGTCATGCCCTGGCCTGCTCAGTCGCCAGACTTGAACCCGATTGAGCATGCATGGGATATGCTATAGAGAAGAGCTCTGCCGAATATGGAGGGTATCCAGTCGCAAGAAGACCTTTTTTTGTTGTTGCAACGAACATGGGCGGCCATTCCACAGCGTGATTTGGATGAACTCATTTTGAGTATGCCAAACCGATGTTCTTGTGTTGTTAGTGTTCGCGGTAGAAACACGGATTATTAATTGTTTAAGTTACCCAATAAAATTTTAAAGAAAACTGTTATTTTAGTCTTTTTTTCGAACTTTAATGTTAGTGGTTCAAATGTCAAAAATCCCTTTATTATGAAAATGGCAAATTTCTTTATTAATGCAAAGGTGACTTGGTTTATCGTTACTGTAGACAAACGAAAACACTTTATTTGATGAATCCTTAAAGAAAATTTTAATTAATATCAATCAGGAGAAAAGTTATTGCAAAAATATATGTTGATCCCTAGACACTTTTGATGTGTGTATATATATGTACTCAATACATTGTTATAATACTTTTATGAGATTTACGTTGATAAATTATAGGGATGTCTACATTATTTTAGAGTACCTAGATGTACTAGGGCTGGTAATTTTTTGTTATAATCAATTATTATATTTTTTAGAAAAATGTTATCAACCCTAACTGCACTCTAAAACAATAGAGATATAACCGAGCATTCCAATGCGTACGCGCAATATTGTATTCTAAACAGACCATTGTCACGTTCAATAATACTGTCAAATAATGTAATGAAAAAGCATCCTAAAATCATTATAATTTACAGTCTATTATCGCCTGCACTCATCCCGTCACTTACTTATTATTGTCAGATTTTCGAATACCGACATAAGTTGAGCCGTATAACTTGAAATTTTAAATTCGAAAGCTTTTCGTTTTGCAGGTCAAGATATTACAGTCCTTCGAATAGTATTGATGAATAAGATAGTAATTTGCATTCCAAGAGGGGAACGAAATTATTATGCACGTTATGTAAGCTAGAACAATGGTTACATTATTTCGAATGTAAATTATTATGTCGAAGACTAAAATGGCAGCCGACGTCTGACGCAAAATATTAACAAAGGAAAGAGGAAATAGATACATTTCTCTTTCAAATCGAAGAAGCCCGTTTTGAGAAATGGATACTCGGGGAGTAGAGCGAGGGGGACAGGGGCACGTTAATATGAGCAAGACAGAAGCATTATACTTTAATACGACATTAACCTTTTATTTAGCGTTATCCCGTTTCTTAATCCATTAGGATTGGCAGGGTCTGTTACCTAATCCCAAGGATTTGGAGACCATGGAGCGACTGTCATCCTCCACAAAACAAAGGGAAAACCTTTCCTAGGTTCGGTCCTAATTTTTTTGAAATATTTCTTGCATGCAGATTTGCTCACGATGTTTTCCTTCAGCGCCGATTAAAAAAATACATCCCCACACCAAGGATTTGTCGGTGAATAGGTATCTTACTAGTATCTCCTTGTATATATTGATATCACGATTTAGATACTAAAGTAAAAACAATAGAATCCTCATTTTGTACCTACACCAAATTAAGGAGATTCATTTCCCGTTGAGGCCCGCGTGGCTGAAATCCGCCATGCGCGTTACGGCGCCAAGTATATAACGGGCCTCAAGGCGTCAAGGGGATAACATCCTTCAAGCTGGAAAATATCGGAGGTTTAGACAAGTATTTAGACAAATCCTGTCATATACTTGATAAAATCAGCCTTGACAATCAATATTTTCGCCAAATACTTACGCTTAGGTACAGCACCGGAACAAAACCCTGACCAGGATAGAGCGTGATAGTCTTTCAGCGCCGTTTGGTCGACGCTTTAACATTGCGCAAATTGCACTTCCGTTTATGGATTAGCTTCAAGGCTAGTCTAACCGCTGTATCGGTCAGATTTAGCTTTTAAAAAGTCTCTGGGTCTACGGATCTAGAGACTTTCAAAAATCAGATCTGGTGAACCCCGCGCCTCTCAAAAGATGTCACTGAAATTTCATTCTTAGCTCGAAATAGTTTTTCGCATTTGTCTTTTCGGCGTCCCTTGCCACCCGGCGTCTGTGCTGCATAGGTAGCGGTCACCGCCAATCCTAATACATTAGGAAACGGAATAACTCCTCAGAAGATAATATTAATGTTCAGGAACACCGTTCCTATATGAAATCTATATCTGTGCGTTTGCCTGTGTATTTGTCTGTCGCTTTTTTCGAATATTTGAATTTTGACTTCAGATTCGGATTCAGCATAAAAAAGTAGAATAGGAATGTTCAGGAACACCGTTCTTATCTCTTAAGAAACATGGTCAAAATGGCCGACAAATAAAAAAAAATTGAATTGTTATATAATTGACGAGCCAGGTGTTCCTCTGGCAATGCAAGCTTGCGCATTCTCAACTGATTTGTAATGAATCTAATCTATTATCTTACGTTGTATAAATATATACTACAATAAATACCAGTTTAACAACCCAAGGCTGCATCAAAGTAACTGCTATGTATGGCATAATAAACCTAGATAGAAACTTGCTACTCCGACTATCGTAACTTTATGTAAGAGTAATAAAAAAACAATGATTGAGGTCGTATTTCTCACGGAATGATTGGAAAGACATTGGAAGTAACAAACCGTGGGCACATGTTTTGATTGCATGGGGTTCTATAATTTTTTTTGGGTGTTATTCGAAAAATAATTGAATAATTATTAGACTCACCTACCATGACCTAATTGGTCGTGTATTATCAGGCGATGTCAGGAGTCCTAGACCGGTGAGCTTGTTTGAGAAAAACTATGAATGTTATAGAAGCGAGTGAGGTGTGTAAGGATCGGGTCATGTGGCGTCCGGTTCTCTCTGCCTACCCCGCAAGGGAATTGGCGTGAAGGTATAAACAGATAAATTACATAGAATAAGAATTAATTATCAAAATTTTAATTAAAACTATGGTAATTAATTATTCTCTTTTAATAAAGAATGGAGCTACTTTTCCCTTTGTTTTTTATTTAGTTCATACATTTTAAGTAAGATTCCCACAGGATTTTTTTTAGAAATTTAGATATTTATACCACTAACGTGGCAAACAAGCATGTGGCCTGTCTGATGGTAAGCAGTTATATGCCTATGGTCATTTGCTCATTATTCGGTCATTTGGTCATTAATGTACAATAAAAAAAGTATTATATTTCTTAATATAAATAATGAAATCAAAAACCAGCTATCAATCAGTCGGGTCGTTTTACTCTCATACAAATCGCAGAGCCTTGTTCGTCTCTCTTTGTCTCATACAAAGACTCTGGCTACCTTATGTAAAATACCCTATGATCACTTACATTACAAGGAGTATTCGCCAGTCGCCACCCCCGTTAATATCTCAGCAGTTAACCTCACTCACCCGCACGAACACAAAACCTTCAGGGAGTTGTTATTTGACTGCGGTTTTCTGTGAGGTACTTCACCAGTCTCGATATTCTAATGCGTTCTACCTCTCAGACGAAGGCAAATAAAAAGCGAAAGGTTCTAAACGAAGCTTAGAGTTTAGGTTAAAAAGGAATGGCGTCCCCGTACACTAGACTTCAGGAGAGGTAGGGCACATCAAGCAGCTGTCTGGGGAAGTACCTTCACCTCACAGAAAACTGCAGTCAAATAACAACTCTCTAGAGAATTGTTGTGTTCCTGCGTGTAAGTGAGGTCTCCAATAAGCTCCTAGAGTTGCTGTGTTAGTAGCAGAGGTGGCATGGCGCCAGTGATACTTAATGTGTTGCAAGCGTTTATAGGCTACGGTACCCGTATTACATCAGGTGGGCCGTATGCTTGTATGCCCCCGACGTTGTATATAAAAAAAATAGATGGAGCGACGACCTCAGGAGATTTGAAGGGAGTCGATGGATGCAGGTGGCACAGGATCGAGACGATTGGCTCTCTTGAGGGAGCAGTGGCATGCGGGCTGAAGTGATGAAGACAAACAGACATATCTTACCGTGCTGACGTCGCCGGTGGATCCCGCCCTCTTCAGCAACGGGTGTAGTACCCCCCTGCCCGCGCCGCTGGCCCTGCCCCCCTCGACTATCTCCAACTCGACAGGATATGGAGACGCGAGGGATAGGATGCTCACTGCGTCCTCCAGAGGCGTGCCCGTGAACTCTATCTTGATACTCTTGATTTTGTCGCCTGGAATTCAGAAGTATACTCTCTCAGTTTACTGATTGTGTAATTGAAATAAATGACCAATTCGTTCCCGGTTCGAATCCTGGCAGGCACCACTAAATTCGTGTTTTCGGATTTATGTACATATTTGTATTTATCACTTGCTCAGCGGTGAAGTGTTTTCCTTCACATCATCATGAGGAAACCAGCGTGTACAAGAAATTATGTTTCGAAAGATGTGCGACCTTACCTAAGAATGATATGGTTTTCCCTCTGGACTATGGAGGTCTGACAGCAGTCGCTCCATATAAAATCAAATCCTTAGGCTTAGGTTCCGGACCCCGCTAATCCTAATGGATTAGGAAACATGATAACACTAAGAAGAAGAAGTAATTGAAATAAATAATCTTGAACTCAAGGAGAGTCGCACGAGACGTATGGTTAAGGAGGGACTTTGCTTCATTGGGGTGTGATTCGAACCCAGGAGCGTCGGATAATAAGCCTGTTGATTATCCACTGAGTTATCAGTGCTGTAAACATATTGTAATGCTCGTTATTGTACAATAAAATTTTCCACAACTACAACAGCAACAAACTCCTTGACGAGGTTTTTTTAAGTATCTTTTCAGCACGAGGGTCTCCATAAAGAGCGTGAAGAGGTTCTTACAATATCGACAACGCACGAATGATACCCTCGTGTTCGGCGTGTCCATAGTCTACTGCTTACCAGGCATGCCATATACTCGTTTGTCACTTTAATGGTATAAAGAAACATGATGCACGACATATGTTGCCTAGTGGATACAAGGCTTATTTTTTTATAGATATAAAATTGGATAAGAAGAGCATTTCAAGAGCCCTAGAAACCATCAAACGTGCATGAGAAGAGCTATGAATGTTAACAAAAGCGAGTGAGTGTGGAAGAACCATCCTCACTGGCCACCCCGCAAGGAACTTGATGTGAAGATTGCGAGACGTAACAATATGCATGGGGAGCAGGGCATGGAAAGTATGTTATACGTTTTAAACTTGATTCCACCAGCTGTGGTGTGTTTACCTGGCTGCAACTTGGCGGCAGCAGCTGGACCACTCCTCAGTACTGAATGCACGTGAACTCCCTCCCGCGCACCTCCCCCACACCTCAGCCCGAGACCAGTGAAGTCGCGTGCCCATAACTTGACGCGGCGAATTCTTGCGCGCTGAAAAATGGTTTAGAAATAGTTATAAAAAAGCTATTGAGGTTTAAGTGACTCCCTAGTTTAGAGCCACACTCAAATGATGCTACATGTGGTGTATCCTGCTAATTCACAAGCGAGACCCCGGCAAATGAGAGGTAGGGTGCTCCGAACCCTCTATCTCACAGAAGACCGCAGCCATATAACAACTCCCCGGAGAAACAGATACAAATAACAACTCCTCACATGCTTATTAGTAACCCCTTGCTCGCAGAAACAAGAACAATCGAGGAAGCTGGTTTTCTTTTAGATGGAGGTACCTCTATTGAATTCAATTAAAACGGAGTCCTAAAATTATAGAGCATGTATATGAAACTAACTTATTCACCGATCGAGATGTAGTACCCCAAGCGAGACCATTGACGAGCTCGGTGGCTCAGTCGTGAATGACGTGACTTTGACACCAACACTCGTGGGTTAGATTCCCACACAAGGCAAACATGTCTGTTTGTCTTGGTCTGGATGTTTTAGGAGAGGTGGGGCGCATCAAAGCAGCCCGTCTGGGGAAGTACCTCCACCTCACAAAAAACCGCAGTCAAATAACAACTCCCTAGAGCAGCAGAGGAGGCATCGCGCGAGTGATATATCGCAAGCGTTAATAGGCTACGGTACCCGCTTTACATCAGGTTGGCCGTATACTTGTCCGCCTCCCGACGTAGTACAAAAGAAAAGAAGCTTACACAGTAAGAGTATAAATTATAGTATCTTTAATACGTTGTAAAAGTGGAATCTCCTTATCTAATCACAGCTTGAAAATTGAAAAAGGTATAGATGTGAATTCATTTGGTACGAGTATAATTAATACGAGGATCACCATTGGTCGGGTTATTTTTTAAAACTTTTTCTTTAATTTCGTGAACCTGATATAAGCAAACTTTGATATGTTCTTTTTTTTTTAATGTAGAATCCGTATATATATGAAGGGCACAGGGGAAAAACATGCGATGTCACATTTTTATGTTTTTGAAACTGGCAATACCATTTTTTTATACAAAGGTGGTAAAACGATATGCCAAAACACACTTTGCAATAACATGCAGTGTCACGGAGTAATTGAATTAAACAATTTTTAACGGAAGTATCGCGTATTTTATTTATTTTGTTGAACCTGACGTTTCGAACGCTTTGCAGCGTCCGTGGTCGCAGGAAGACACTTCCGTTAAAAATTGTTTAATTCAATGTGTAACAATCGCGAAAACCTAAGACGTCACGGAGTAATCTTCATAGAAAAATATTGATACAGTGCAATAACAAGCAATGTCCAAGTCGTACAGGAAAAGCATTGTCCATGGTCGCTGGCTTGACGGTTACAGTCTGTTTGAATTTTTGAGGATACCTTCGTTCGTCTGTTGTGTTGTGCAGCGTGTGTTTAGATATTAAATAAAAATATACTACAATATTTATTATATTAATTGGTAATTACTCTCATACCGTAGGTGTCTCAGAGTTTTTACTGCCAGATCAGTCGTACAATGAGATCCTTCCAGTTTCAAAGGCAAAATTTATGGATATCCAGGCCTTGTCAAAGTTTTGCGGACCAAGAGCTAGGCAAAACTTCTCACAGATAAAATATAATGACACATAAACAATAACAATGTCATGGACATTGCATATTTTTTTCGTGTATTGTCTGATTTTGTTCATTTTTTTTTTGATAACATAATAAATACCAGCAAGAATGATTTTTTTGTATTACACACCCAAAACAAATATATTTTCTTTTCAAATTAAAATTTTTGTTTTATTTCATGCTTTGATGCATGTTTTTTTAAAGTTTAAAATGTTAACATAAATGTTAATTTAACAATTTTTCAGTTCATTGTCATAGTGACATCGCAAGTTTTTCCCCTGTGCCATTCATATGCATTTTGGAAAAAAATTACGTGGCAAAAAATTGATGTTTAACACCCTGTGCATCGGTATTAGTTGGAATAACCATGAGATATACATAAATAAATACATAAAAACCGGCTAAGTGCAAGTCGGGCTCGCACACGAAAGATTCAGTACCTACCAACTTGTAAAAATACGCCAAAAAGAAACGCATTTCTTGTTTGGGAATCCCCTTTAACTTTAACTTTGTTTTGATTATGGTCATTAGTAATAAACACTCCAGTGAAAAAAATTTAAGCATCTACTTATTATGGTCCTAAGATACAGCCTTGTGACAGACGGACGAACACACAGACGGACAGGAAGCGAAACATTGTAACCAAGATTCCTACCTTTTCGGTACGGCAACCAAGAATTAGGTCACAAGCATATATAAGTAACATTTTGTACGTACATACATAACAATATATACATATATATGTATGAATGTATGTATATCTTTACGCCAGGTCCCTTGCGGGGTAGGCAGAGAACCGAGCGCCATGAGACATAAAATACATATACATAGTATAATATATGTAATTATAAAGCAAGCAATTATGAAAACTTTATCAAGATCGATGATTTCACGAGGTATTTATTTTAAGCGGTATCTTATAGTCATTGCTATGACATCAGCATGACCATGATAGAAGCTGGATTTCCACGAGCTCCAAAATTTACTGAGCCAAGAATAGGGCAAAACAAAATTGAAATGGGGCGAATGAATAAATGGTGGTACTTATTTAGAATTCTCATTTTGTGCAAATTCATAGTTTCTATACTGAAATAAAATTACTACTAAAATCTAATGACCAAGTTACGTGACAACACCAAGAGTTAAAAATTGCTCTATTACGTTAGCAGTTGAGAAGAAAAGTGAGAGTAAATTTTATTTATGAAACCAAGGCATACATACACCCACCCATTGTCGCAAACATAAACATATCAATAATAAAGTTTAGAAAAAACAGACAGTTACTATAGATTAGAGCGCAGTGTGAATGACGATTAGCAAAGATGACGCAGTTTAGTAGTACTTGCATAAGTTATTCATTCTGAAAATTGCTGACACGAAATGTTAAATTCAGCTTACAATTGTAGCTGTTGGAAACACAGGTTAACGCCTGGCGAGCAGGTTGCTTTCGTGTGAAGAAATAACTAAACATGGGCGACCTTGCCTCGACCCGACAAATAGTTTGGCCCGAAAAAAATATAATATTTGTAACAAAATTTTGCTATCAGGATTAGCAATTTACACAATGAATATGTTACATATGTAATATAACATATTCATTGTGTAAGTTGCTAAGATTGGCAGCAGAATTTTGCTTGCATATCATGGCGCTGGAAACACTGTTTAACGACTGGCTAGGAGGTTACTTCCGTTTGAAGAAATAACTAAACATTGAGCGACCTGATAAATAGTCTGATCAGAAAAAAACATTATTAGTACTTATTATAACTGTCAAAGAAATCAGGTCGTTTTCTCGTCATGCCGCACTCAACATATCATCCGCCGGGCTCTCGCCTCTGTCAACGTTCCAGCTATTCTGGACTAGCCAGAGACGATAAGTAGAGAGACGAGAAGTAAGCAGAGACGGTAAGCGACCCGACGCGCGACGGGATGTCGTTGATTCCATGGAAGTGGGCAAGGTTTTGATGTGGCACGCAACTTGCATTGACACACTGGCCTCTTCTCACCTCCATCTCACTACCGTCAAGGCAGGTGGAGCGGCTGAGGCGGCCGAACTTTTAAAAGAAAATAAACTTTTTTTTTAATTTTGACGAGCTCGGTGGCTCGTTCGTGAATGACGCGACTTTGACACCAACGCTCGTGGGTTCGATTCCCGCACCAGGCAAACATTTGTGTGCATGAACATGTCTGTTTGTCTTGGTCTGGATGTTTTAAGAGAGGTAGGGCACATCAAACCAGGCCTGTCTGGGGAAGTACCCCCACCTCACAGAAAACCGCAGCCAAATAACAACTCCCTAGAGGGTTGTTGTGTTCCTGCGTGTGAGTGAGGTCACCAGTAAACTCCCAAGGCGTTGCTGTATAAGCAGCAGAGGAGGCATCGCGCGAGTGATAGTTAATATATCGCAAGCGTTAATAGGCTACGGTACCCGGTACTTTATATCAGGTGGGCCGTATGCTTGTATACCTCCCGACGTAGTATAAAAAAAAATACAGGGGTCTTGACCACGACTACAAATTTATTGCTTCCGTAGTAGAGACCCTCTGTCCGTGGGATCCAGGCGTGCAGTCCCTTTTTAAAGAACTAGCGAGACGTCTGAGCGGAGTCACTGGTGACCACTGAGCTGGTAGCTCTCTTGCTCAACGCGTTAGTATAGATTCAGGGCTGCCAGCATCGTTGGTACAATGCAGCGGGGGCAACACCTTTTAGATTTATTTTAGGTTGTTTTTTTTTTGTTTATTAGGTACTATTTAATTTTAGATGTAATTTAGTTTTAGTATTATTGTGTAGGTATTTATTTAATTTTTTAATTTGTTAATTATCTGTTATATTTGGTCACAAGGTCCTAGCTGATAACCAGGTGCGCCCGCCCAAAAAAAGGTACAGTAATCCATGTGCGGTCTGACTTGAGACTTGTACAATATAAGTCTTTGTTCCGCACTGAACATTGCACATTGTTGCTCTGTTGAGCACACCGAGTTTTTGGACGCCAGTTTGCCCTCCTCCAGGTTATTTCGGTATTGAACGTCGCTAGAGATCTCGACACCGAGAATCCCAATACTTTTGGCGATGGCAAGTGGTGTGCTCTTGTGTGCTCTGGAATCGAGGAACCACAGCAAATGGAGTTTTCTTCTTTCTGGATGATATTGAAAACGTACTAAGTAGTCGCTCGGTGGTCGAAACGAAATTCAACCATTTTGTTTTAATATAGTTGTAACACATTAAGTATACATAAATTTTATCTTTCTGCATTCTTCCATAGTTATAAATACTGTTTGTTACTAAATAAATACTTCTAACATCCATTTTCTTAAATCATTGGCCCGCTCTTATGGAATTTCAACTTATTCATTATGTAAGTAGTGGGGCTTAACGTGATCAATTTAATTTGCACGTCTTAGCTGCTGGAAACACGGCTTATCGTCTGGCCAGGAGGTTGCTTCCGTGTGAACAAACAACTAGCATTGAACGACCTTGCCTCGACCCGACAAGCAGTATGGTCAGAAAAACATATTAGTTATTACCTATTTCAAAAGCGGTCATCTTAATAAACTACATAAACAATTAATAAATAAAACAATTAAAACTATCAAAAAAATCCGTCAATTGCGAGTCCGACTCGTACTCTGAGTGTTCCGGAAAAAATATTTTCGCAAATTATTGTCGCAAAAAAGTATTTTTGGAACTACAAATTTACGGTTTTCGGATTTTTTCTTTACTTTGCTTCTTACCAATTTGCATGATTCTAGGTCAACGAGAGTGTCAAATATGCGCATAAGCGAGGCATAAACAGCCGTATCTTTTGATTACGTTGACTTAGAAGTTTGATGTTTTCACTGCTCGAAGGGATTACAGTATGAGAGTATTTGATATTAATTTCAACTTGATAGCTCCACCCGTTCCCGAGAAAAAGGGTCTTGACAGACAGACAACAAAGTGATCCTATAAGGGTTCCATTTTTCCTTTTAAGGAACCTTAAAAATGAATAATATACAATAAGATTTTTTAAATGTAGGATGCGTCTAAGTGCCCGCGAAGGCTCAATCATAAATAAAGATTTTTTTCTCTATTACCTATATCTAAAATTCTTTGGAAGGAAATCGGTCTACAAATTAATCTCATTTTTATTCAACTTCGAGAAGCAAGCAAGCATACGGCCTGTTGTAAAGTAGTTATCGTAGCCTATGAACTGCTCAGAAACTCACTACTATCCGCACTCTCTTTCAGGGAAACAACAACCCTCCAGGGAGTCATTATTTAATTGTTTTCTTTAAGGTGGACTTACTTCCTCTTCGGGTGTATATATATATATATATATACGTGATATATGCCCTTCCTCTTAATTCCTCACCTCCTCCAACAAGAGCAACATACCAACCACACATGTCTGTATATGTATGATATATCTGAGGATGATGGTCACACGCTTTCAGTGTTTTTCTCCAACCAAAAAGAGCTATATATATAGTTTTTTTTTATATACAACGTCGGAAGGCATACAAGCATACGGCCCACCTGAAAAGCGGTTACCGTAGCCTACGAGAGCTCGCAATACATTAACTATCACTCGTGCGATAGCTATAGCTGCTAACACAGTAACTCGTTAGGAGCTTACTGGTGACATCACTCACATGCAGGAACACAACAACCCTCTAGGGACTTGTTATTTAGGTGCGGTTTTTATGTGTTGGAGTTACTTCCCCAGACTTGACTTTTGCTTTGATGCGCCCTACCTCTCTTATAAACTCCCAGATCAAGACAAACAGACATGTTCATGCACACAAATGTCTGAAGAAGCTTGCACATCAATATGTCGCAGATTCAAGCGGATTGGAATCCATATGTTCGTTATTAGTGTCCGCCATGTTACGGGGCTGTCTCGACACCAAGTGAATGAGATGAGCTTCAACTCGACTCGACAGAACGCAGTATTGACTGGTATGACATTGACAACTTCGCTTTACAACTGACAGCGACTTTTTTTTTTTTGGTTCTTTTTTATCCCCGAGGGGAAAGGCAAAGGGATCTAGCCCATACAGCCAAGTCTTCAGTATAGAACCACGTGAAAATCTTAATTCTATGTTCCAGCTACAGGAACTGTGCTGAAAAAATACTTGCGAAGGGTACCTAGACCCAATCAACCCAATTTAAATACCACCCGTAAAACGATAGTGATTTTTACAAGGTTTTCTTGATGAACTCATTCACGTCTCCCAAAAAGTACATAAACGTGTTATATTTGAGTTTTTTCATCACTGTATAATTTCACTAGCACTTATGTTACAAAATACTATCGAAATTGTCACACAAAACTAATTTTATACTGAATTGTAAAAAAATCAAGTAAAACAACAATGTCACTCGTCAAAAGCGCGGGAAGACGTCAACAGCGACTTGAGTAGACGATGTTGCCAGTGTAATAAATATCGGAATCAAAGACGTCGTACGTCCGTTATTTTATTCTACGTCGGGAGGCATACAACCATACGGCCCACCTGATGTCAAGCGGGTACCGTAGCCTATTAACGATTGCGATATATTAATTATCACTCGCGCGATGCCTCCTCTGCTGCTTACACAGCAACTCCTTGTAAGATTACTGGTGACCTCACTCACACGCAGGAACACAACAACCCTCTAGGGAGTTGTTAGTTGGCTGCGGTTTTCTGTGAGGTGGAGGTACTTCCCCAGGCGGGCTGTTTTGATGCGCCCTACCTCTCGTTAAAACATCCAGATCAAGACAAACAGTGTCCATGCACACAAATGTTTGCCTTGTGTGGCAATCGAACCCACGAGTGTTGGTGTCAAAGTCGCGTTATTCACGACTGAGCCGCCGAGCTCGCCAAAATTATAATGTCTGACTTAAGGCGATGTTACTCGCCACTATACGCCAATGGTAATCAATTTACAACGTGCTCCCATGGCTGAGCATTACGACACTAACATGACGCCATCTTTGCCTTAATCGCCGGATGAGTTAACACCGTTCAAACACAGATAAAACAAGAAACTAAATATATTGTTGCGTTAGGAATTTTCCACTTTAATTAACGATGTATGTATGTATATCTTCACGCCAGGTCCCTTGCGGGGTAGGCAGAGAGAACCCAGTGCCATAAGATTAATGATGTATTAAATATGTAGTAAAACCCCTTTACAGTCATCATACAAACGTACAGCTTGACTAAGTAGCTACATTAGTTACTTAGTCTAAGTACAACTATGTAAAAAAAAGATTTTTTTTTATATAACGTAGGGAGGCATACAAGCATACGATCCACCTGATGAGTCCTCAATCTTTAGTCTAAATACCGTTATTTTCGTGATTTTCTGAGTTAGTTTCCAGGAATCAAATACAACTTTTTATCAAAATCAGTTCAGCCGTTTAAAGGAGTTTAATTACGTACAGAAAACACTTATATACCTACGACTATGGATACTAATATATGAAGAGTTATTTTGTTTGATTGTTCGTTTGTTGAAATTCTTTTTACATTTGACAGTCCAATGCTTGAGGAAGGTAGGCTATTGAACATCACGATACGACCTTTAAAAGATGAGAAACAGAAAGAATGTAGAAAAAGCGTTTCCCACCGGATACAGGGGTTAAGCTATAGCTAGCTATTAAAATGTATAAAGATATTTCATGTATACCTATTGGAAACGGTTTTGCTTTTGATGTTTATCTATATAGGAGTCTTTCCTTAAAGAAAACGGGATTTTCCACGTAAAACAACTCGTGTTTCCCAGGTTCTAATTGAACTGCATCCAGTTTCCGTGGAATAAATTAGGAAATCACAGAGTAGGCACCTACATTAACAATCGGTGCAATTGTCAGTGATCGAATTAGTCTATGCTGCAATGCAAAGGTATTTAGACCGTACAGCTTAGTCTGTCGATTACAAGTAACAGATATCGATTTCGTATTCCGGTAAATAAAAAGGTACATTGTCTATTAAAATTTATACTTTTGTTTACAGATAATTACAAAGATCAATTAAAATTTTTATTGCAAGTTTTTATTGATGTTGTTTATTGCAAATCTATGGCTCCACTGCATGCGCAAATAATAAAATATTGCAATAAAATAATTGGATCGTTGATTTTGTGCTACAAATCTTTATCACGTGTAACAAGGCACATAATTAAAACATTTGTTATTACTCTGACAATCACGAATACAATATAAAATACGGTCGTCCCGTTCTGACGCTTGTAAGAAACAAGCAGCATACGGCAAATGCAAATAAAATATTTATATAGCATCATATAAAACATACACGTATATATAAAATATATAATAGATTTTATAACAGATTAGTAATGGCTATTTTAATAAGGCCAGGTTTCGATTGCCATACAGGATAAACATTTGAGTGCATGAACTCTTTGTCTTGATATGGGTGTTTTTATGAGATATACAGCCAAATAACAACTCCCTGGCGAGCTGCTGTGTTTCTGCTGGCGGTGAGGTTATCGGTCAGCTGTGTTAGCAGAAAGGTAACGCACGAGCATTACTTCCTGCATTGCAAGCTTAAGTAGGCTACGGTAACCGCTTCACATCAGGCTGGTCTTGATGCAATTTTATAACAAAATATTCAGGTGGATCGTATACTTGTATGCCTCCTGATGTGGTAAAAATGTGAATATATTCTAATATTTAAAGCGAAGGAGTTTGTTTGTTTGAACGCGTTAATCTCAGGAACTAGTAGACGGATTTAAAAAAGTATTTTTGCATTTATAGCCTAGTTCATAAGGAAGGTTATAGGCTACTCAAAATCATAATACGACCCTTAGTAGCCGAGGAAAAAGAAAGAAAGTAAGAAAAGGCGGCTCCCGTGGGATACTAGGGCAGGTACAGACGAAGTCATGGGTTGCAGTCAGTTTATTATATTTCATGACGTTGGCATCCCGCAGTGACATGATTGCTTTTCTCTCACTCGCATTGTGTATGGTGCGACGTACCGTTCGAGGTCATTGAGCGATGCAATCCCCTTGAATATTTACAAAATCATCAACTTCACATTCACTTATGTCCATTAATTCTTACTGATTGGTGAATGTTTTTTTTTATACAACGTCCGGAGGCATACGGTCCACCGGATTTAAAGCGGCTACCGTAGCCTACAAACACTTGCGATATATTAAGTACCTATTGGACAAAATCCGCATTCCAGCGCGGACTAATTGATCTCCTGTTCGAATCCTGGCATGTACCATAGTGTTGTCGGATTTATGTGCATATTTGTAATTATCACTTGGTCGGCGGTGAAGGAAAACATCGTGAGGAAACACGCACGTCCAAGAAATTATACTTCGGAAGATGTGCAGCCTAACCTAAAAAAGGTCTGGTTTTCCCTCTGGGTTGTGGAGATCTGACGGCAGTCGCTCTACGAAAAATATAGTATCTTCAACAAATCCCTAATAATTTCTTATGTTAGGCTTTAGGTAACGGACCGGATTACGCGAAGACGTAGAATCTTCTGTCATGTTCAATGACTTTCATTGTTATGGTATACCTAACACCACATACCGCATTATGACTAGCCCAGTGGCGGAGTATATGGCGGGAAATTCTGATCCAATTCTGAAATTCTCACATTAATAGGAAACTACATTAATACTTTTATATTTATTAGTACAAAAAATATATGAACAGCTTGTAGTGCGCAAAATACATATTGTATGTAGTAAAATAATATAAGTTGTTAGTTAATCCACTTACATTCAGATGTGAGTCATCTTTGCTCTGATCTGGCTTTGTGAACTCTGCGTGTAGGACGTGCGGCTTGCCTCCCAGAGGCAAAGTGGGTGCTTCATGCTGCCAGGCGTTCCTCTCGTCTTGTCTGAACCCAGGATTATCGAAGGCGAACTCGTCCTTCACCGATTCTGGGTCCGTTGAGAAGACTAGGTGTTTTCCTATGGACAATAGAAAGGGGAAATTAATATCGACAACATTGGCCCAGTTAAAACAGGACAAGATGATGTCAGGAGATCTAACTATAGGGTAACCCTTGACGCTAATTCCAATGGCAATCCAAAGACAAAAGTTATTGTAATATGTCGTAAACCAGTCTAGAATTTGGTCAACTGGCGATTAAATCTCATTAGACACTAGTCTACGTTTAATTTCAATCCCGATATGTCGGTATTGGTTTCCAGAGTAACCCTATTGAGCAGGCTTGAAATAAGTTATAAATATTTATGAAACTAGAACAGTAAAATATCTGGCGTAAAACTTGTAGACCGTATTGCGAAATAATGATGTTAGAAACAGAGTACAGAGGACATGTAGAAAGAATGCAGAAAGAAAAAAATACGAAACAGATATACAGCGCAAAAGTAGAAGGATGTAGGAGCCGAGGATGGTCAATACGTACCTACCATAACCCAATTGATCGTGTTTTATCAGAAGGTGAAGTCAGGAGCCGGCGAGTGTGCATAAGAAGATGCAATGAATGTTAAAGAAGCGCGTGAGGTAGTCATGTGGCGCTCGGTACTCTCTGCCTACTCCGCAAGGGATTTGGCGTAAAGTTATAGATAGACTAGAACAGTATGGACCGAGTCATGTAGTGCTCGGTCAGGGAACCGTAAGGAACTTTGGGTGAAAAAGTAGATAAAATCATCATCGTAGGGAACGCCTTCAGTTGTACATAGCGGAAAATCGGCTAGCTAAGATTGGTGAATTATTTTTAGTAAACTATATTCGATACTCGTACTATAATAAATTGAAGCAGTTCTGCCCTTCCTGACAATATCTTTAAAAGATACAAGTCAAAAATACTATTTGTAAAAAGATAATGGAATGGAAAAGCTGACTGACAATATCTGGAAATGATTCAGCAGCACATTGTACCTCGTACCTACCGCTGTTGAACTGATATCAACAATTTGAAAATAGAGCTATATTGATAAAGTTCGTACAGCATTTTTTCTTTGCCAATAGTCATTTTCGAAATGCTGGTAGATAAAAAAATACATTAAAACTATGAGATGTGAATAAAATACAATTAGAGTTTACTGAAAAAGACGTGTACTGTTCTGAGCAGTGATGGGCCAGTGGAGTGGATAAAGAACCAGCTTATGAACCCACTGGTCCCAGGGTTTTTCGGATTTATGTGCATATTTGTGATTATCCCCGGCGGTGAAGGAAAACATCGTGAGGCAACCCGCTAGACCAATTGTTTATGTTTCGAAAGACGTATGTCCTAACATAAGAAAGGTTTGGTTTTTCCTCTGGGTTTGGAGGGCAGACGGCAGTCGCTCCAATTAACATTCAATATCTTCATAATCCTAAGGATTTAGGACACGCAGAGGAAAGCTAAGAAAACAATACTTAAAAACACGTATCCGAGTGCCTAATAAATTAATTTAGTAGGAATTTAGTATTTATATTTAAAAAAATATAATAAGTTAAAAGTTCTTAATTCAATAATGGATCCGATACGTAGCTAACCCTTAATAGTACCAAGTAATTAACCCATAGTAGTGGTAACTAACGCATAATAACAGTAACTAACCCATAACAGAAGTAACTAATCCACAATAGTGGTAACGAAACCGTAATGGGTTAGTTACTACTGATCGTTTTCCAACAGAAATACATCGTTTTTAGGGTGCCGTACCCAAAGGGTAAAACGGAACCCTATTACTAAGACTCCGTTGTCCGTCCGTCCGTCCGTCCGTCTGTCACCAGGCTGTATCTCATGAACCGTGATAGTTAGACAGTTGAAATTTTCACAGATGATGTATTTCTGTTGCCGCTATAACACAAATACTAAAAAATAGAATAAAGTAAATATTTAAGGGGGCTCCCATACAACAAACGTGATTTTTTTGCTCGTTTTTACTCGATATTCATAACGGCAACAGGTAGACGCTTGAAATATTCACAGAATATTTAGTTATATAATCACTTTAAGAATAAATACTTTAAAAATAATAAGAATAATAAAAATGAAACAAATATTTAAGGGGGGCTCCCATACAACAAACGTGATTATTTTGCAGTTTTGATAGATAATGGTACGGAACCCTTGGTGCGCGAGTCCGACTCGCACTTGGCCGATTTTTTCTGTCTGCAAACACGCCAACTATCTCTCAAAGATTACACTGTACATAACGTAAGGCCTAGTTTTCACTTAGTGAAATCATAGCGGCTCATTCGCACGTATCGACTGGTAATCTATAATTACGCGTTGCATGATCGGCCGTCGAAACAAGGTCAGTAACTACGGATGCAATTATTCTCCAGTCTTGAGATTTCTTCAAGTTTTTGCTGCGTGTCATGTGATTTGTTTTCTAATAGATACCATCGGTTTGTTACAGACTGCATGACTTTTTTATAATACACCGGGTAGTGAAGAAGCTATTTCGTTACGTACAATCATTATCTGTAAATGAGGTAGCAGTACAATGTGGAACAGCCCATCTGTTCCACATTCCCTGCCTTGTACTATAGTCACCGCGTTTCAGCGATTACCGGGACAGACAAATATATTTAGAAACTAGCTGTACCTGCGACTTCGGCTGCGCGGAATAGTTATTTATTTATATTAATAAAAATAAATAAAAATTCAAAAATAAAAGTAGCCTAGTTACTCCTTATTACATCAGCTATCTGCCAGAAACAGACAGACAGACAGACAGACAAAAATTGTAAAAAAAAAATATTTTGGTATATGTACCGTGTATACATCAATATGCATTTAATAAAAAGCTGTTATTTTAATATTACAAACAGACACTCCAATTTTATTTATCTGTATAGATGTATAGATTAGTATCTTGGTTCATTAGGATCCAATGAAAAATTCCAATTAATATCACAAATGCGAAACGTCACGCCGCGTGACGTCTTCAACATCGGTAATGTCAGTCTACTTCATTGCAACTGGGCTAGGACATAAGCGAATTACATGAAGCGACTGACGTCAGACCTCTACAACACAGAAGAAAAACCAGACCCTTGTAACTTAAGATCACACATCTTTCAAAATATGTTTCAACGGACGTGAGAATTTTGTCATAGCGTTTTCTTTCACCGCCGAGCAAGTGATAATTACAAATATGTACATAAATCCGAAAACACGTATTTAGTGGTTTTTATTTTATACAACGGCAAAAGTCATACAAGCATACGGCCCACCAGATGTAAAGCTACCATAGCGTATGAACGATTGTAATCACATTAAGTATCACTGGCGCGATGCCTACTCTGCTGCTAAAGCAGCAACTCCTAAGAAGCTTAGTGGTGACCTAACTCATACGCAGGAACACAACAACTCTCTAACTAGATGTAATTTGTCTGTGGTTTTCTGTGAGGTGGAGGTACTTCTTTCACCAGACTTTGCTATGATGCGTTCTACCTCTTTTAAAAACACCCAGACCAAGACGAACAGACATGTTCATGCACTCAGATGTTTGTCCTGTGTGGGAATCGAACCCAACGCTCGATGGCGTTAAAATCGCATTATTAACGATTGGGCCACCGAGCTCGTCTAAATTCTGGTACACGTCAGATTCAGAATTCTAACCAAGAACCAGTTGGTCAGTACACCAGCTCATTATTCACTGGGCTATCACGGCTCACTATCCACTATAATATAACTATATAAAAATAACCATCGAATCTGGTAAGGCATAACAAGAAATATAATCGGCAAATTTTACACAAAAGCATCGTAACTTTAGTCGATGTATCGATAGACAACAGCGGTTCGATTACGGCGCGCAAAAAAAACGCGATTGTCGTGAAAGTGGCCTACATGTCGCACATCCGATATTTGAAAGCAAGAGTTAATGACGGTGTGAATCGACGCACGACATCGACTATTGACATTAGTCGAGCGAATTGTAAACATTAGTCGATTATGTAATCAATATGTTGCAAATCTGACGTAGGCAGAAGCAACATGCCCAGAAGAACCGTCACTCTGGACGCTAATTCCAATAACAATCCAATTCCAATGTTAAAGAGTACAAATACAAATAATCTTTATTATGAACTACAGGTAATAAGGTTGTTACAATTTTAGCATAGTTCTATGCTGTGTTTTTCAGGCATACAATAATCATTGTTATCTAATTAAATAATGTCATGCATTTTACAAATCCTATGTTATATAATATGTTAATCTCATTTATGCTACGTATGCTTTCAGGTATTTTATTATATATTCGAGGCATGTTACAGAAAACACTTTTACTCAATAGCGCAGTCCTCGTTGAATTTAAATATAACTTATCTTTATGTCTATCTCGCGTCTTAAAATTAAAGAATTTAATATTACTTTTGACAAATGAGGCAAATTCAAAAATATATAGACTAGCAGTAGACTAGTCATTGTCAAGAGATGATACTTCTTGAAATATGACTTACATGAGTCAGTCTGTTTTAAACTATTGGCTCTGACACATCGTTTTTGTGCTCTAAAAGCAAGGAGTTTGTCTGTAGAATTGTCCCATAATATTATTCCGTAGCGTAATGTAGAAACAACGTAACCATGGTATGCTGTCAATAGAGCTGATTCATTTATGATTTTGCTCAAGTTATATAATGCGTAAGAAAATTTGCTTAGTTTGGTACAGATTTGTTGAATTTGCATTTTCCAATTCAATTTGTCGTCCAATTGATTATTGATACCAAAGATTCATTTATGTTATTTTCAGGTCATGAGTATTGTCATTTGTAAATAAAATTGTACTATCATCAGCAAATAATGTCATATGATGTTTAATTGCAGAAGGCAAATCGTTAATGTAAATTAAAAATAATAGAGGCCCCAATATGCTACCTTGTGGGACGCCATAGTTTACCTTTCTACAGTCAGATTGATATTGTTCTTCACATTTTGATTTAATATTTATTCTATCGATTTGTGTCGTTTGCTGTCTATCCGCTAAATATGACTTCATTAATTTATGTGCATTTCCTCTAATTCCATAAGCATACAATTTGTTTAATAGTATGGTATGATCGACGTAATCAAATGCTTTCGTCATATCCATGTACAGGGCCATAGTTGGTATCCGACGATCTACATTTGTGTATATTATGTGGAGAAAGTTATACACTGCCTGGTTTATTGATTTATTTTCCCTGAAACCAAGTCTGGCCATAAATACTGTTATACAGTAAACTTTTACTTTTTTCAACTCTTTAATTATTTTGAATTTGAAACACGTTTATTATGTTAAAAACCTCATTCTGATTTTTTATACAGAGCGACTGCCATCAAACCTCCACTACCCAGAGGGAAAATCGGACCTTACTTAAGTTAACTTACGTTGCGGTAGTATTGTCTTAGGTTTTCGCGATTGTTACACATTGAATTAAACAATTTTTAACGGAAGTATCGTATCGTAGTCTTCCTGCGACCACGGACGCTGCAAAGCGTTCTAAACGTCAGGTTCAACAAAATAAATAAAATACGCGATACTTCCGTTAAAAATTGTTACGTTGCAGTCTTCCGAAATATAATTTCCTCAACCTACGGGTCACGGTAACACGATGTTTTCCTTCACCGCCAAGCAAATGCTAATTACAAACATTACCTAACAGTATAAAAATCGGAAACCAAGAAACGAATTTAGTGGTACATACAGGATTCGAACGAAAGTTAAATTACAAATAAGTAACAAAAAACTTGGATTAGAACTACGGCCCCTTGGATATTACGTCGGTCCTTTATCCACATGTCTATCACTGCACACTATTTGTGGAATCTCCTACACAATATGTTCGCAATCTCTTAAATCTCTTATATACGAGTAATATATTTTCATTCAGACTAATATTTTCTCCTTTACATACATCTATCGTTAAAATGGAGATCCCGACAAAACCCGGACAATAAGGCCTTTTCAGATAATTGTTTATAACAATTATTTGATTCGTCTAATCGTACTGAAAAGATAAGGTTCTATTGTAGTAGTTTTCCAAATATTTAAAAAACTAAGAATAAAGAATGAGAACCTGTTAAGGAAAATATTGACATTACCTGTATTTTTATAGTACCACATTTGAACACAGCTTCGATTTAGTTGTGATTAGCGCGTAGAATATATTTAACCAATAAGCTGATACGTGCCACGATCATGATCCGCGAACTAGCCAATTAGAGCTGCGCGTTTTACTTTATCCGCGCCCCATAGCAGTGAATTGAGTTACTAGGTAGTATCGGACTCATCCGGTCTCCATAGGCTACAAAGTATGTGAAAACGAGGGTTTTCAAAACAAATATGAATAAAATACTGCAATTTAAAATATATAGAATATTTTATTGGTATATCAGGCACCCACTGGCTATATCCCAGTTATTTTAATGCATATTTAATATATAATCATCAGCCACAAGACATTAAATGTCTAGACGGACATGCGTTCAAGTATAAATTAAAAAGGCAGCTTATAAATAATACATTTTATAGTGTAAAAGAACACTTGACGGATATGAATTCATTTGCAATTTTTATGTAAAACACAATGTGTCACTGTTAATTTTACTTTTTCATTTTAGGTAAATTTAGTTAGCAGATCTATTCGAAAATGTTAAGCAATAAGAATCTATTCTATTCTAAAATGGTAGCAAGTTCTGAATATTTTCAACTATGCACGAACAAAATACACTTAAGAACTGCTCTAGCATGAGACCATTGCTCTATTTATTCAAATTTTTACCCTTTTATAGTAAACGTCCACTTCTTCTTCTTAGCACAATTTTTCAAATCCATTAGGGTCTCTGGGGTCCACTACCTAAGACGAAGGATTTGGCGAAGACAGAATTTTACATAGAGCGACTGCCATCGGACCTCCACAACCAAAGTTAAAGAGAGGCAGAGCGCATCAAAGCAGCCCGTCTGGGGAAGTACCTCCACCTCACAGAAAACCACCACCACCAGAGGAGGCATCTCGCGAGTGATACTTAATATATCGCAAGCGTTAATAGTTTACGATACCCGCTTTACATCAGGTGGGCCGTATGCTTATATGTCGCGCGACGTAGTATAAAAAAAAACCAAGAGGGAAAATCAAATTTTCTTAGGTCACATGTCTATCGAAATGTAATTTCTTGGACTTGCGGGTTGCCTCACGATGCTTTCCTTAGTAAGTGATTAACATGTATATAAATCCGAAAACAGGAATTTAGTAGTACATGCCCCCGCCAGGATTCCAATCGGGGACCAGCTGGTCAATAGCCCCGTTCCTTATCTACTGGGTTATCACTATCATTGCTCTATCAGAATATTTTCTAATATGTACGAATGAATACGTTAAAAAATGTTCTCCCATGAGATTTTATTTCCTATACCACCTGAAGTCAGAAAGGATACAAATTTTGGCACGCTCTAGATGCCAAATTTTGACTTCGCCTGTTTGTTAATGCCATAGTTGCCTCAATTGCGCAAATAAATTTTCATAATTTATAGGGCACATAACCGAACTTGCGAAATATCTGCACCAATGCAGTGCCCGAAATATAGTAGCTAATTTGCACACAAGCGGCGGCTGTCGTTGCCGTAATGCTACTGTTAAATATTCATTTAATAATGACAGTTAGCAGACTCCCATTTTATTCTACAACGGGATTTGTTCTGAAGAATTGTTCGATATGATGCCGACAGCTTCTTTTTACAACGGCACAGCTCGACGCCGGCGGCGGGGAGCTTACCCTCATACGCTGGAACCGCAATGGCAAAATCGCGTACTGTGCTTTTCCAGAGAAGTTTTCTTCCGAGAACTCTCAAGTTGCGGAATGAACTCCCAGCCGAGATTCTCCCGAGGGACTACAGCGTGGGGTTCTTCAAGAAAGGCGTGAATAGGTTTTTAGAGGGTCGGCAACACATTAGTGACACCTCTGGTGTTGCAAATGTCCGTAGGCTACGGTGACTGTTTACCATCAGGCGGGCCGTATGGTTGTTTATCACCTTAGTGGTATACAAAAATCGTGTAACGCTACGTACACTATGGGAGTTATTGCACCGTTCATTTCTTTCGCAGGGTCCTGTTTGTTAAATAGCTAAGTGCAATACATACTGATGTTCCACTTATGCCTTCAAGTAACGTTTAAGCATATGCCCCACTTAGCGATACATTCGCGATGCTACCGTTAATCGTCTACTGCACACGAACGAGATACATTAAGGATGCAATTATTAGACCATTTTGTTACATCGCACAACACTGTTTGCAGTGTTTATGCTAAGTTTTGTATATAAGGTGTTTTTTAGAATTTGTAACACGTGGGGCATAAAATATATTTATTATTATAATCAGCATACATAATACTATTTCCCATTTCAATTTGGGCATATTATTTAAGAACACCATATATATGTTTTGCCGTGTTTATGTTAGTTTGTCAGAAGCATGTTGTTTTCTATCTGATTTTATGGCTACAAGCTGTGTATATATTGTTGTTTAGTGTTATTTTGTGTTGTGTACAAATAAATATTTTCCTTTCTTTTAGTTACTTCAGTATCTATCGATACAAACACAAATCAATAAACTCATGACGGCTCATAAAAGCCCGCTCACTAACCAAAGCGTAGCGTTTTAGAGCCTAAATATATAAGGATATTTCAACCAATAAGACGATAAATGACGCGATATTTATCCGTGAACTAGCCAATAAGAGCTGCGCATTCTATTTTGTCCTACGACCCGCAGTGGTGAATTTATTTACTACGAAAATCATGTCATCGGTTCTCGGTTATTTCCTTATCCATTAAGGAAAAGTACAGTTACTTGACATCTGTCCTAACACAGACGCGATTTTGAGTCGCAGCGTTTTATTCGGTTTTCTGTAGCTAAACACAGCAACGACAAACTTCACAGCGTACACGTTAAAACGCCAGTCGTTGTTATTGAGTATGTTTTTGGAAGGTCCACAGAGAGACTGAACGCAACTACACTACATGCTGCACATACACGTATTCTAATATCGGTCTTGATATCTGCTGAACATGGCTTAGTATACAGCATCTTGAAGACGCAACCCAAACCGCTCTCCCCCTCTCTTTACCTCCGCTAGGCAATCGAACATCGACGCAGTCATCACAATCATAAAACTTAGAGTATAACTAATAGGGTATAACGCAGTATCGCCAAACAGATGCAGAATCGTGGCTGTCACATATACTAAAAGTCGCACGTCTGCTATGGAACTAAATAAAAGCCAATATTCGAATACGAAAAAGGCATTTTCACGCCTTAAATGTAATGTATATACTATGATTCTTTACTAGCCGTATACCTTCTGATTACATGCTTGTAACATGAGTTTTACGTAATCACGAGTACGTAATATATGATCATTGAAAACCGTCCAGCGCAGCGTCTACCAGAGGGAGACTTTGTACAAAAGTCGTCTGCATGGGTACCTCTGTCTCACCTATTTCTACCGCCAAGCACCTATATTTATATAGCTGTATTCCGGTTTGAAGGGTGAGGTATGGCAGAGAAATTGCTGGGTATTGTGACGAAACAGCCTTAGGTCACAAGATGGCAGCGCGCGAGTAACATCCCCGTGGTGTTGCGAGCGTCAGTAGTGACCGCTTGCCATCTGATGCGGGCCGCATACTTGTTTACCAATCTAGTTGTATAAAAAAATATATATCACCTAAGTTTCGCTAGCTAATTTTAAACAGTTGACAGCATAAGTCGACGACCTGCGCGTAGGTGTGTGGCAGCCGTTATAGTACAAGAGATAGTATTTATATCAGACCTAATAGTGAAGTGTATTGTTCGTACGATGTCGGTTACTTTGGGATGCAATTCCGACAAATCCTTTCTGGAATTAAACTCGTGAATCGCGATATTTCACCTAAATTAGTTTGACCTTTATCGTCGATTGGCTAGGCACTAGTAATGAGATTTAATACCATGTTGACCAAATATATAGTCGAAAATACGATAGTATAGTAGAGTAGAGTAATTGATTATCCGGTCCCCAGCTCAAATCCTGGCATGAGTACCACTAAATTCGTTTATACGGATATATATACATATTTGTAATTATCACTTGCTCAACAGCGATATAAAACGTCATGAGGAAACCCGTAGGTCCAATAAATTATATTTTGTAAAAAGTACAAAAAGGTCTGGTTTTCTTTCCGGTTGTAGAGGTCTGACGGCAGTCCATGTAAAATCAGTGTCTTCGAAAGACCCTCATGCTTAAGTAGCGGACACTGCTAATCCTAATGGATTAGGAAATGGAATCCACCATTTGTGAGTAATTACGGTCAAAGTGTAAAAGCTTCAAATGACGATAGTAAAAAGTATATGAAAAATTTTGACATTGGAATTGGATTGTTATTGCAATTACCGTCCAGAATAACCTTACTGATTTAAGCAGGCAGAATGTGTATGCTTTTACTATCGTTTTAATAGATTAAGTGGTTCCTACAGGCTCACAGCTGCACTAGATTTTAAAATTTATTCGCTAAATAAAAAAAAAACTACTGCGACGATTATTAATTATAAGCTTCATATGTTTTTTCTTACATTTAATGAAACTTTTTGTCCTGTCGTTATTAAAAATAACTATAGTAAGTTATATATTTTGACGCTTTGTTTTGAAAATAGTTCTTTCATTAATTATTAATAAGAAAGCTTTTAGTGTAAGGTAAAAAGCGATTAGGCCGCGGATTGAGACTGACATCATTTTTGAATAATTGTGTCCTATTTGTTACATTCCTTTCAACTTTTAATCATACGTTTCAAGTGACACAATAACAGAACATGTAGGCAAGGCCTTTTCTCCTTTTGTTAGTATGTGAATTCTAGTTGGTAATGCATGTCAATAACCCCGTTGAATGCGAGTCACCTGAAGTAGTGTAAGAGCCAGTAGACTTTAACTACAATAAACTGAGCATTGAAGACTTTATTGGAGACTAGTCTCACGCTATGTAATTACCTGGTTCGTTATTTACTTCGCTTCGTAAAATAAAATAATAACACCAAAAACAATAACCTAAGACTTTGCAAACGGTACAATATTTATTATTTTTTTATGTTTCTCTATACAAACGCGGTAAATAAATATGGTGAGGCATTATAAGAATATAATTTTGGCGAAGAAAGTGTTTTTTTGGTTCCAATAAACATTCGTAACATATTATTTAAAAATCTCGAAGATGGTGTATGCATTTAAAATCAGAGGCTATTTGTGTATGAAAACTAATGTTCCCATTTTTCTTCAATACGGATTGACCGATACAGATGATACGGTTTTCCATGAAGCGTTTGTGATTCATATGCGATTGTTCTTAGATTATATGTTATGATATTAACTCGACACTGAGCCGCACAATGTGCTTGTAATAAAATCTTCCAACGGTATATTATGTGGATTGTTCAAGAGCTTTCTTCTTTTTATATAAGTTATTGCCACGCCGTTTAAAGGTCCTCTATTACTAGCTGCATTAGCTTGCCCTTTAGTGAATGTTTTGAATTAATACCGCCTTATCAACTGTGCCTTGTAATTTATGCATTATAACATTGGAACAGGATCGGGACGATACTGGTAAAATAGGAAATGTAAAATCACTACCTTAACTATTTTACCAGCACCTTTGTTGCCTTGAAAAGATAAACTAATATGAGGTATGCCTACCCAACCATTATCATCATGGTGACATATGTGGATAAAACGGTCGTCAAATTAAATTACAGCTTTTTTGGGTAGCTTCTTATTCTAACTGGTATCTTCTTAAACTACGGGTTAAAAAGTAGATGTTTATCCCATGAGAGTAGTTTGGGGTTTTCAGTGGTACGCCACTGAAAATCCCAAACTACTTTCATGCTCCCATTGTCAAATGATTCGCTGACCGTGATGTTCATTACGTGTTACATTGTGTTATTTGGATCCATTAGAATAGCAGCTAGTGGAGGTTTTTGTCCATGGTCCGTGGCTGACTTGCCTAGACCCAGTCGTGCATTTACAGCAATTTCATTGTTACTTTTGTTATTTTGTCTGATGGGTTGACGAGTTGTAAGTTGGATAAATGTCTGAACAGCTTCCTCACCGGCAAAATTTTGTATCTAGATGAACACTAGTCCTATCTCAAAGCAGATGAGTTTCTATGCTCAGTTTATCACTCGTTAATTTTTGAGTAATCTTGTACAGAAACTCATAATACTGTATTATCTTAATGATTTTCAAGACATATTGATTACCATCAGTTTAACCCGTATTCATCCACAGCTGGACATAAGCCTTTATGTCCAGCTACGGAGCCAGAGAGAGAACCAGTCTCCTCGATCCTGAGTCACCTACATCCAGCAGATCCTTACAGATCATTTGAGGTCGTTGCTCAATCTAGTCGGGGGGTCATCCTACACTGCATGTGCCGGTACGGGGTCGCAATTCGAAAACCTTTTACCTAGTGGTTATCGGTTCTACGTGTAATGTGACCGGCCCACTGATTGGGCTATTTCGATACTTTAGTTCGACTGCGAATGCACACATTTCACCATACGGTCCGGGTATGTTGACGAGTAAGTGAAAAGGTGTAGCCTATATTTGATATTATTGTTGTGTCTATCTTAACGACCACAAATTGATACACAAAGGTAGGAGGGATTAAGGGAAGTCGTAATTATACTTTGTTTAAAATATCGAGCAAGTACTAAGAAAAACGTCTTGCACTTGATTGGTGGCAGATTAGGCGCCTAGATCGCGTTCGTACCGTTTAGTCGTTTCTTACGTTCTCTCGTCAATTTTGTAATTGACGCGGCGCGTATTTGGACGTGTTTTATTTAACTTTATTCACATCGTAATTTTTCAAACATTTCATCTAATCTGATCTAATTAATTTGACGAAATTAGTTAAGTTAGAACTTAGTTAGGTTTCGAAAGATGTCGAAAAGAAAACCGTACCATTTTATGAGTCTTCGCATCTGTCACAACTCAATTTTATTAAACAATCCGATGAATACGGTGATTGAAATGCACGTTTTCACCAATTTTGACACGGAGGCATGATTATACAGTCATTTTAGAATAAAATATACTAGCCCCTAACGTAATATTTTGCATAACTTGAACATGTTACGGCATATGACAAATTCTTATTAAGAAACAATCTCAGCAGAAGAACAATGCTCTAAGCCTACGCATCGTAATTTTACTATTTGTTAATCAAGATAGCTACTAACATCTTTCCCAGTATTGTAAGTTATGTTACAAATTGCTAGTTGTTTATTTGTAATCATTGTTAGATTTATTGGTTTGTTTGACCCACTTTCTTGGACTATATCGCATTCTAGTCTGCATGGAGATGGAATCAAATAATCTTGACTATCGATGCATTTAACTTAAAGCCGTGTATTATAAATTCATAAAAAGAGAATGGCAACTCTCAACCCATAAAATTTGATGAGGTGTACTCAATCTAGTCAAAATAATCATAAAAAGCTTGACCTTTACACGTCGGTCATTTACTTATTTTTAGAATTTGGAATTCAAAAGTTGCATTTTAATTTTACATGAATGAATGCTTCTGCGTTACTACAACCTCAAATTAAACTCAACAAAGAATCTTGAATGTCTTTCTCCAACTTCACGGTAACGATTTCGTAGGTATTACTTTAGGCTTTTATTCAGGCTTTCATAAAACTATCAAAATTCCTCGGACGTTTGTTATTCATATGTCTTCCGGTAGAAGACATATGAATCCCACCAAAAACATTCTGTAAAAAACTAGCCAAGTCTCGATGGAGCTGCTTGTTTATCTCTAAAAAGTAATGAAATCTAGACAAAGTCGTGCCAAGTTTAAGGTTCCTTACTGCGATTTCTTTATTATTATAGTTAATGTTGTGTGACTTGGCCGTTGAAGGGTACACAAGGGTACAAAACCAGGTGCGCCAAGACACCATTGCATCAATCTGTCGCCAGAACCGCTACCCATTGACCATTCAAAGAAATAAATATCCTCACTGTTACTTCTCAATATATTTATGAAAACATAATGTATGCCCGTAAAAATTTAAAGTCGTGTTCAAACTTCAGTGAAAAACTTAGAAGTAGAAATAAGTTGTGTATGCCGGTACATCGGCTTGCTAGGACTGGCAGATCTTTTCTTTGTAGTTGCCTGAAACAGTTCTGTCCTTTCCTGACAATGTATTCAAAAAGCATATTAAAAATACTCTCTGTAGAAGGGCTTATTATAGAATTGATGAATATGTAACTGACAAAGCACATAAAGAAATTCAGCACAGACTACATATCCTTAATAATTTTTATTTTTACCATTTGATATCATTATTGTACCAATATGCTTATGTATTTTTTGTTTTTTTAATATCTAAATGACAATTTTAAAAGAGACCTATATTGGCAAGTTTCTTTCGGCATTTCTTCTTAGCCAATGGTCATTTCCGAAATGCTAGTAGATAAAAAAAAAGGAAAAAGCAAAAAGAAAATTATATAAGATACAATAAGATTATATTTCAAAAACTGTAAGACGTGTCTAAGTGCCCGCGAGGGCCCAATGGCAAATAAAGAATTTTTATCTTTTTAATCTTTAGCAACTAATTTTATCTCGGGGTGCGGAATCGCTTTTAACATAGCATTATTTAGGGGCATTACCATATCTCTAATACAGCTGAGACCAGCTGAGAGTTCTTCATCAGATGCTTCAGACCTTCGATTTTTGACATCAAATGAAGCGGCCCACCAAGTTGAATATTTTTTGTAAGGGCGGTATGTCGAACTCTAATAGTTTGGTTGGGCTCTTGTGTTTTCTAATCAGGGTCACCAGGTACTCCAGATCTTCGATTATCCTAGTTTTTATAGTTTTCCCTTTATGTGGCCATTAAACCCTAACTCTGCACCAAATTTCAGCTCTCTGAGTTTATGGGAAGTACTAGTTCTATTTTGATGATCATGAGTGAGTGAGTGAGTGTCATAAATGCGAAACTTTGCTTTCGCTTAACTTCGGAACTAAATGACCTACAGACTTGAAATTTTGGATTTCAAGTATGTGATTATAGCTTACTGGATGACGAAAATTTCTGCGTTCTGGTCTTATCCAGAGGTTCTCAAATAGGGGCCTGAAAATGCGGCGAAATGGTTCCAGTAAAGGATGGTACGGCAGTGTTTGCTTCGCGCTCGACTTGGCGGGGACACTGCCGTGCCCCCCGATAATCCCACTCTCTACGTGACATTTTCATACTACGTATTAATTTATATGATATATATCCTTATATATATTTTTGAGATTAAATGATCTATAGTAACGGCTACCGCATTGAGAGCAGTAGGTCAGTGGATAAAGAACCTGCCTATTGACCAACTGGGCCCTGGTTCGAATCCTGACATGTATCACTAAATTCCTGTTTTCGGTTTTATGTACATATTTGTAATTGGGTAGATCAACTATTATTTGCAAAAAAACATGTCCCTCCATCAATTAAAAATATTTAACTATGTAAAAACAATAGTTCGCTGTAATTTTATATCCAAACAGTAATTTAGAATACATAGAATTGATATTAAAGAGCGTTCAACTATATAATTTTAATTATTTTTATTGCTTTTATGGTAACTTAGGTGACAAGATTCACTCCCCATACAAATTATTCCTGTCCCCACGTCTACTTTAATAGTTCCCTGGCGCAATAATTTTAAAATTTTACATAAAAGTGTATCATGTTATTTTCTACAACGGTTTCTAAACGCCCTTAACGCTTCCCAGATTTTTAAGTATGATTTTGCTATTTAGAAAAAAATTAACAAATTGTGTCCCAATACTAATACCCAAACAGATGTTCGCTAAGTTACTCTTCTTAAAAGTTATAGATAAAAACATAGATGGCTCTCGGATGTCTCAATTGTGGCAATTAATGCCTGAGGATGATGCAATGACATTCCGCCATTTTGTGTGTGTGGTAGTGGAACTATTGTCCTTATATAGTTAAATATTTTTAATTGATGGAGGGACATGTTTTTTGCAAAGAATAGTTGATCCACCCAATTATCACTTGCTCGGCGGTGAAGGAAAAACATCAAACAACGTGAGGAAACCCGCACGTCCAAGAAATTATATTTCGTTTGACTGTACCTAAGAATGGTCTAGTTTTCCCTCTGGATTATGGAGGTCAGACGGCGACAACTTCATGTAAAAATCATTAGGCTTAGGTAGCGGACCGCGCCAATCCTAATGGATTAGGCAACAGGATAACTCTAATAAGAAGGAGAGTAAGGCCTACCGCATCGCTTTGTCACACTCTGCCATCGTAGCTACCTAAGACCTCAAATTGGGACGCTCAAACTCTTGCCAAAGACGCTATAGCAAAAGTTTTTCTATTCCAGCAAAAATTATCAGAATCACGGTTTATACAAAGTCAACTGTTTATACTTTTATAGCAACAGTTAATACATAAAATGGACATAGTATGAGACCTAGCTTTTCTTTGAACCTCCGGCGTTCGTGAAGTTACTTTCTCTACATTGTTACCGCAGCCACAATCACCTTTCACACGTTATACCGATAACAATAATAGAAAATGGCGTGTTTCCAATAGATATTTCTAAAATGTGTAAGCTACTTATAAAAACACCGGTTAATTATGATTTACTCCACGAGGGATCCGTAGGTTCGAACTTTATACAATTTTATTATTAACAAAGATGAAGTAATATAAAAAAAAATAGTGTTCCTAGAAAGTACGATTAACTTTAAGTTACGGTACATAATTTTTTCGTATTTTTCAGATGGCTAACTTTAGAGATTAGGTGGAAAAGTGATCAAATTTTAAATATTATTGAACACAACTAAAATAAACATATTTCAAAAAATATTTAAAAATGTGCTTATTATGCTCTTTCTGAATAACATATCACGTAACTTATTTTTAGAAAAAGATCTTTTTCTTTCACATTATTTTGGAGATATATATTGCTATATGGAGAGATAAGTAATATACACACCTCAATACACGTTTCTTTAGAAAACAAAGTCTTTCCTCAAAACATACGTACAATTCCGTTAAAAACTTTGAATTAAGTATATAAACATCTCATTAAACTTCTATTCTCACCAATCTTCTACCAGTAAAAGCATGTTGTTTATACCGGCACAGTTTTAGAAATCGTCAAATAATCTTTTAAGGGATTTTTTACATGCACTTAATCAATATAACTTAAAAAGTTTATACTGCCATTAGTTTAACACTTAGCCGCTAACAGTTAACTTGTGCGAAAGTTACGAAGCATGTTTAACCTACAAACGAGTTCCCGAGTCTTAGTGGTACAGGTTGACACACATAGATACTTATGATCAACTTACGTGAACAACAGCGGTTGTCAAAGTTTAAAGAACTTAAATGTCTTAATTCCACGTTTTTAATGTATGCTGAGATCGATAGAGTCATTGCGTGTTATAATAGAATCCAAGAGTTCAGCTCGTTTTCTCATTAACTCGTTTCACATATTTCATATTGCTCTAAATTTCAGAAGACAAGGGAAGCCGAATGGAAGGCAATTAGAATGGTGAACGTTTGTACAAACTCAAATTGTATACAGACATCCTATAAATTTGTGATTGACTAATTATGTTATGCTGTATATTTACGATGGTCGAGGTAGCAGACCCCGGCCATCCTAATGAGAAGCAAGAAGAAGTTCCTTTGAAATTATTGGTTGTAGGAAGCCTAAACATCTATTGTGCACAACCGTGTGAAAAGTAATATACAAGCTAAGTAAGTACCCGTTTAAGAATCATTTTTCATGTTAAACGTAACCTGAAAATAGTTTCTTAATAATCCAGGTATTTAGTCACTTTAGATAAAAAAATAAAACTCCCTAGTAACCTCATTCGCTAACAGAAACACCACAAACTACACTTCGTTCACACAATGGAACCAAAATTATTGCTTACTGTGCGATTCCTGAGACGTTTTCTTCCGCGAACACTTAAATTGTAGAATGGCCCCCGTCACAATCTCCATAGGAAGGATTTATGATGGGACAAGGCATGTGATTCTTCAAAAAAGGCGACAAGGCATGTGATTCTTCAAAAAAAAATTTCTTATTTCTATATCTAATTATACCTATATCTATATTTAAATATGTTCATATATTAAATATTCGTAATATAAACAATATATGTATAGATAATTGTTGTGAGTTGTGAATAAATAAACTGACAGTTTGTATTCTTACTTTGGAACAGTGGATAACGGATAAAGAATCAGCCTATTAGCAAACGGATGCTGGTTCGAATCCTGACATGAGTACCACTAAATTCGTGTGTTCGGATTTATGTACACATTTGTAATTATCCTTGCTCAGTGGTGAGGTAAAACAACGTGTAGAAACCCGCACGTACTAGAAATTAGATTTTAAAAGAGTCACTCCATGTCAAAACCAGTATCTTGGGCAATTCCTTAAGCTTAGTTAGCGGACCTCGCCTGTCCTTACGGATTAGGTAACGGGATAACACTAAAAAGAAGAGTTTGTATTCTTACTGTGTATACTGTATTCACAGAATAGGTATATATGATTTTCCCAAAAATTTTGAGTTCTAAGATTTCTAACTAAAAAGTGTCGTTTAACAGTTTGAGAATAACTTGCTAAACAAACGGTTGCTTGAAGAAATATTTGCGATGTCGTTAACAGCCATGCCCGTGCATTGCAAATAACGATTCTTGGATTTCTGTGTAAATAAGTTGTTTATAAGTAAGGACTAACAGGCCGTGTACACGTGGCAATACGAGGTTAGGTTAACTAGCGCACTTACGCCTTTTTTGGCATATTACCAACCCTCCCGAAAGACCTCGTTACATTTCGGTGTTAATAACTTCTTCTTCCTAGCGTTACCCGTTTCCTAATCCATTAGGATTGGCGGGGTCCGCTACCCAAGCCTAAATATTTGGCGAAGATACTGACTTCGACATGGACCGACTTGCGTCCGACCTCCACAACCCGAAGACGAATCCAGACCTTTCTTAGGTAGGTCACACTTCACATCGAAATATAATTTCTTGGACGTGCGATTTCCTCACGGTGATTCCATCACATCCGAGAAAATGATGATTACAAATATGTACATATTTGTATTTCGGTGTAAGTGACTATCGACTATACAGCCGAACGTCCACCGCCAGCTAAAATAAGTTAGTTTAGTTTAGCTCGCATAGTTGAGCCAGTTTTTCATATATGTGCGTCCACCGCAAGTTAGTTTAGTTTAGCTCGCATAGTTGAGCCAGTTTTTCATATATGTGCGTCCACCGCAAGTTAGTTTAGTTTAGCTCGCATAGTTGAGCCAGTTTTTCATATATGTGCGTCCACCGCAAGTTAGTTTAGTTTAGCTCGCATAGTTGAGCCAGTTTTTCATATATGTGCGTCCACCGCAAGTTAGTTTAGTTTAGCTCGCATAGTTGAGCCAGTTTTTCATATATGTGCGTCCACCGCAAGTTAGTTTAGTTTAGCTCGCATAGTTGAGCCAGTTTTTCATATATGTGCGTCCACCGCAAGTTAGTTTAGTTTAGCTCGCATAGTTGAGCCAGTTTTTCATATATGTGCGTCCACCGCAAGTTAGTTTAGTTTAGCTCGCATAGTTGAGCCAGTTTTTCATATATGTGCGTCCACCGCAAGTTAGTTTAGTTTAGCTCGCATAGTTGAGCCAGTTTTTCATATATGTGCGTCCACCGCAAGTTAGTTTAGTTTAGCTCGCATAGTTGAGCCAGTTTTTCATATATGTGCGTCTACCGCAAGTTAGTTTAGTTTAGCTCGCATAGTTGAGCCAGTTTTTCATATATGTGCGTCCACCGCAAGTTATGTGAGCTAAGCTAACAAAAGTATCCCAACTAGGTCAAACTAACTTAGTTGTGTAGGCCGATCCGAAACTACGCGAACTAAGCTAAACCCCTCACCCCCTTACGTTCTGGCGCTTTTCGCTAGTGTAACGTCTGATTAGCAGGACACTCCAGCATAAACTGATCATCACTAACGTAGTTATAGCTTATTTTTCAGTGGACGGACAACTAATTCGTAGTTCAGCTTAGCTTAGTTCACTGAGCTTAGTTTCTAATTATTTTAGCTGGCGGTGGACTTTCGGCTTAAAGTCAAAGCTAAGCTCACTTGCTAGTGGTGCACCCTGCTAAAATAAGGCTCTAGATAAAGAGAGATAGGACGCATCAAAGTAGCCCGACTGAGGAAGTACTTCCAGCTCACAGAAGACGGCAGTCAAACAGTGATCCCCTGGAGGGTTGTTGAGATCTTGTGAGTGAAGTTCCCTGCACACTCCTGAAAACTGGCTGTGTCAGTAGAGATACTTTTGCGTTCATGACTATGGTAACAATTTTACATCAGGTGGGCTGTGAAAACAAAATAATTCAAGGATGAAGTGTCGTTTCTATCTATCTATCTATCTATAACTTCACGCCAAATCCCTTGCGGGGTAGGCAGAGAGAACCGAGCGCCACGTGACTCGATCCTTACATATCTCACTCGCTTCTTTAACATTCATTGCTCTTCTCATGCACGCACGCCGGTTTCTAGGGCTCCTGACATCACCTTCTGATAGAACATGACCAATTTGGTCATGGTAGGTAAGTCTTGGCCTTCCCCGGCTCCTACATCCTTCCACTTTTGCATTGTATATCTGCTTCGTCATTATTTCATCTTGCATTCTTTCTACATGCCCGAACCATCGGAGCATGCCTCTTCTTATTTTAGTTCGTTTCGACGAAGTGTCGTTTCGACTACGTAAATGTTATGACTGTACTTTTACAATTGAGTACGTCAGTTTCGAGCGTTTGTTTTAAGTTATCCTACTCTGTACAGTACTGTACGTGCTTTAGATTTGTAAAAGATAAAAATTCTTGCCATTGGGCCCTCGCGGACACTGAGACACGTCCTATTATTTCTACCGGTATATTTTTTTAAATCTTTAATTTCGAAAATAACCATATATTTATCAAATGGTCAATTGTTAGGAAGGCAACTTGTCTTGTATGGATATCTTCCATATGGAAGTGGCAGCTGACTATAGCATAGGCAGCATGGAAGCAAAATAAACACGGTGGAATTGCGAGCTTTATTCAAAATTTGAGGCGTAATGCTTGTCGACAGATCAAAAGTATCTCATTTCTCTCACCGGTCATCAATGATTATGTAAGAAACACATAGATTTTGTTTATATAACGTCGGGTGGCATGCAAGCATACGGTTCACTTGATGTAAAGTGGTTACTGTAGCCTATGAACACTTGTTATACATTAAGTATCACTCGCGCGATACCACCTCTACTGTTAACACAGCAACTCCTTAGGAGCTTACTGATGACCTCACTCACACGCAGGAACCCAACAACACTCCAGAGAATTGTTATTTGGCTGCGGTTTTCGGTGACGAGGAGGTACTTCCCCAGACGGGCAAAATAGTCCAATGAAAAGTAACATTTGAGGTTGCAAAATTCAGAGCACGCAATTTTATTTTTTGGTAGTCAAGTGGGGGGTAGTGTAAAGTTAAATCCATGTTTGTGGGGTCGCAACCCTTGTCGATAACAGTAGGCCTGAAAGGGAGTATCGGTGTAAGATTAAAGAAGCCACGTACCGTCCACTGGGCATTTAGAACGAACGCAAGATGAAAGAATTACGAAACAGATATACTGTGAAAGTGGAAGAATGTAGGAACCAAGAAAAGGCAAGATTCACCTACCATGACCAAAATGGTCGCGTATAAATAAATTAAATAAATAAATAAATATTGCCGGACAAATTACACAGCGCCACCTAGCCCCAAAGTAAGCGAAGCTTGTGTTATGGGTACTAGACAACTGATAAACATACGTAAATACATTTTTTTTATATATACATACTTATTATACATAGAAAATACCCAGACCAATACAAACAGACATGTTCATGCACACAAATGTTTGTACTGTGTGGGAATCGAACCCACGAGCGTTGGTGTCAAACAAAGTAGCGCAACAGCGCGTTTCACCACTGCGCCACCGAGCTCGTCAATTCGCGTATTATCTAAAGATGATCACAGGAGTCCTAGAAACCGAGTGTGGGTGAGACGAGCTATGAATGTTAAAGAGGCTAGTGAAGTGTGTGAGGACAGAGTCATTTTTTTTTTACAACGTCGGGAGGCACACAAGCTTACAGTCCACCTGGTGTAAAGCGGTTACCGTAGCCTCTGAACGTTTGCAACACATTAAGTATTACTCGCGCGATAGCATCTCTGCTGCTAACACAGCAACTCTTTTAACCGAAAACTTCCTAGAGGGTTGTTGTGTTCCTGCGTGTGAGTGAGGTCACCAGTAAGCTCCTATGGATTTGCTGTGTTGAGGTGGCACCGCCCGAGTAACCCTTATTGTATTGCATAAGCGTATATAGGCTACGGTAACCGCTTTACATCAGGTAAGGCCTATGCTTGTATGCCTCCCGACGTTGTATAAGAAAAAGCTTACCGGTGACCTCACTCTCTCGCAAGAACACAACAACCCTCAAAAGAGTTGTGATTTGGCTGCGATCTTCTGTAAGGTGGAGGTACTTCCCTACGGGCGGCTTTCATGCACCCTACCTCTCTTAAAAACAAACAGACCAAGACAAAAAGATATATTCATGCACACAAATGTTTGTCCTGTGCGGGAATCGAACCCACGAGCTTTGGAGTAAAAGTAGCGTTCCTTTCTTTCATGTGGAGCAGTACTCTGTCTATCTCGCAAGGAACTTAACGTGAAGTTGTAGATTAAACAAATCAAAAGTGGTGTGTACATATTTACAACACGCTCATAAAAAATAATTTAAAAAACCGGTTTATTACCGAGAATCGTTAAATGTATAATTCATTAAAATATAATCTACATAGTCATAATACATCATACTACGAGTATATCGGTGTTTGGGCAACGCAATATATTTTAATTGGCTTTTATATATTTCGAAACTGTTAAAAAATATTTAATAATTGGCTGCAGCAGTTATTTCTCAACATGTTTTTTTATACGTCGCGTACAAGCATATAGTGCAACTAAATCCATTTCCTGTAGCCCCTTCTTCTTCTTAGCGTCCACCCGTTTTCAAATCCATTAGGACCGGGTTGACTACCCTAAGCCTAAGTATTTTGCGAAGATACTGATCTTTACATGGAACGACGGCCTTTAGACCTCCACAAGCCAGTGGGAAAACTACTTGGTTCTTGGTGAAGGACACACGTCTTTCGAAATATAATTTATTGGACGTGCGGGTTGCCACACGGTGTTTTCCTTCACCGCCGAGCTAGTGATAATTACATATTGATAATTACATATATGTATATAAATCTAAAAACACGATTTTAGTGATACACGCCAGGATACGAAACGGGGAGGTGTTCGTCGATATCCACTGGGCTGTGATTGACAAATTTGTTTTTTACGAGCACGTTGATGTCTTCCTAATGGAATACATTCCACTTATCCCACCTTGATCTAAATTTTGGAAAAATTACAAGAAAGCCCTGCAGCCCGCCACATAAATTCATTTCTTTATTATATCTATTAATAATAGCATCAGGTAGCATCAGGCCATATCCATATATGTCGCGGGAACAGCTCCTAGTTGCATTCTTACTCTTTCCTCGGCTTTTAGGGGCGTATCGTGCTGTTGAATAGTTTATAACCTTCCTCAAGAATTGGGCTTACAAATTCAAAAATACTTTTTCAAATCCGACAGGTAATTCCAGAGATTAGCGCGTTCATACAAACAAACAAACTATTCCGCTTCATATATTAGTAAAGAAGACGAAATATTTACTAATTACTAAATAAAGATTTCAGCAGCACAGCTAATTAAATACTCGATTTCTGTTTTGTTTTTGATTTCGGTTTAGTGATGGTTGAATTATACTCGTATTTAACACAAACCAATTGCCAGAAGTTTGTTTATTTCCATAAACTCCCTACACCTTATCCCCCGCTTTATATGGCATTCCATAGGATATGGAAAGCTTGAAGCTGTTTCTCTAGATTTACAGATTCATTTAGAAACTGTCGGGATATACAAAGAGGTATAAAAAGTTCCATTTAAAACTATTTCTTTCACCTGACGTGTGTCATTCATCAAACAGACATTCAAGAAATCTATAAAATCTTATTTCGGATTCTATTCCATCATGTGCATCTATCCATCGGTATCGAAAAGTTTTCGCAGAGAATATGAGGGAAAGCTGTTTCCAAATCCGTTTCAAATATAGCTTTCAGAGGCAATGAGAATACTCCTACAGGTATTCTACCAACATAGTTTAGACAAAAACCACTCAATGTACACGCTAAACAATATTTATCCAATTTATTATAAGAAACACAGGTACAAATAATGAAACTTTTGTTGATTGCCAGCTAACAGGGAAAGGAATGTAAATATACAGCTGTAACTAAAAGTTTTAATTGCATTTGCCCTTCAAATAAAAAAGTCACGATGAATCTGGTAATTAATGCGAGAACTTTACGTCAGCGATCACTCTAGCGTGTCAAATCTGTTACTCAAGCATAGACAATTACCTAACATTCAACGTTCCCGCCGTAACAAGTCAGCTGTCAAAATAATCCAAGATGGCGGGCGTGAGATATGCGTAGACCGGTTCGCAATTGAATTTGTTAGTTGAATGGGCACAGAACATTGCCAAAGTAGTTAGATACCGGTTTTCATGGCTTTCTAGGTTGCCGCGTTTTGTTATTCGGGGTTTTACTTTCGTCCGACGTCGTTATTATTAAAGATTTATAGTTATCTAGCTTCTGTCTGCAACTTCACCCGCCTAAGACCCCGTTATCCCGATAATCTGTATCTTCATGCCAATCTTATTTTGTGAGGCAGACAGAGAGGATTGAAAGCAATATGGCTCGATTCATATAAACAATAAAAACCTACAAAGCAATGTAAGAGGGCTTACATAATGATAATGGGATGCGCAACGGGTTGCGCGGATTGGTCGCGAATTGGTATCCCATCCTACGGGCAGCCGTGTATACTGGCGCCTGGCCAAATCCGTGCAATCCAGGCGCAAGTTATACAAGGTGCAAACGTTCGCCTATGCGTGGAGTACTGTTCTCACCTCTAGGACGGGTCTGCCAACTATCTACTTGACGCTCTCGATAGAATGCAGCGCCGCGCTATACACATCATAGATAGCGCTGAGGTCACTAACTCCCTTCAATCTCTTCAGCTACGTAAGGATATTGGTACCTTGAGTGTTCTCTTCCGTATTTACCATGGGGAATGTTCTGAGGAGCTTTTAGACCTCGTCCCTCCTTCTCCCTTCCTCCTCCGGAACACTCGTCCCATCCACATAGAATTGAGTTGCTGACCTTCTGTACTAAGAAGTTCAGCGACTCATTTCTCTGTCAAAATGTGGAATTCCCGGGTAGTTCAGACGAGGTGTGAAGAGGCACCTTAGTGGGCCGTCAAGGGGGAGACAGCCAACACAGCGGTAATCACTGTGGTGGCCGTTCTCTCATCTGGTTCTCATTGAGGCTTTCCGACAGGCGTAATTAAGACATTTTGACAGGACACATAAAAAAATCGCAATAACGTGCTTCTTCTTAGTGTCGTTCGATATCCAAATCTATTACAATTGGCAGAGTCCGCTACCTAAGCTTAAGGATTTACGAATATAGTGATTTTTACATTAAGTGACTGCTACTGGCATTGGACCTCCACAATCCAGACGAAAAACCCAGACTTTTCTTAGGTTCAAGTCACACTTTCGAAATGTAATTCTTTGACGTGCGAGTTTCTTCGTATTATAGCAACATAAGCAAGTGTTTTTGTGTTCGCGACGACCGATGCGCTAGCCTCGAAGGCCTCGATACGCGCTGGCGCAAGACGGTTTGACAATAACCCCCCCTCCCACCACTATTTCTTAACATCAATTTGGCGAACGCGGTAAACCTTACAAAAACAGAACAAAACCGGATATCGATAATATAGCACGATTATGATTTGATTGTTTGAGTACAGCAGCGTCGAAGCTTGTACATACATATCATCACGCCTGTCTCTCATTGTGGTAGGCAGACTATGGAACGCCAGGTGCACCGATCCTAATACCTTTCTCGCTTCTTCCAAACTCATCAACCTCTTCATGCATCCTCTTCGGCGTTGGGTGCTTTTGATTTGGCCCTTTTTCAACACATCACCAATTTGATCTAAACGTGTACTCACTACATCGTCTTTCATTCCACATTGTTCAAAGCTTCTTTGTTATTAATACACTATAACAGAGGTAGGGCGCATCAAAGCGGCACGTCTGGGGAAGCGCCTAGACCTCACAGAAAACTGCGGTCAAATGGAGAGTCGTTGTATTCCTACGAGTGAGTGAGATCACCGGTAAGCTCCTAAGGAGTAACTGTATTAGCAGCAGAGATTGATACTAATGTGTTGCAAGTGTTCATATTCATATGCTACGGTAATCGTTTTACCGGTGGGCCGTATGCGTGTGTGTCTCCCGATGCGACGTCGTGCATAAAAATTCCACAAACCTATACAATGTCAAAAAAGTATTTTTTTTTTATACTACGTTGGGAGGCCCAGCTAATGTAAAGCGGGTACCGTAGCCTATTCACGCTTGCGATATATTAAGTACCACTCCCGCGATGCCTCCTCTGCTGCATACACAGCAACTCCTTGGGAGCTTACTGGTGACCTCACTCACACGCAGGAACACAACAATCCTCTAGGGAGTTGTTATTTCGCTGCGGTTTTCTGTGAGGTGGAGGTACTTCCCCAGACGGCTTAGATGCGCCCTACCTCTCTTAAAACCCACGAGCGTTGTGTCATTCACGACTGAGCCACCGAGCTCGTCAGAACGTCAGAACTAGCTGGTAAAGTTAAAATATTTTTTAAATAAGTCGCCAAGATAAAGATAAATATAATAATACAACAGGTTGGTACATAATCTTTGATGAAAGTGCAATGACTGTGGCAATTGTATATCATTCATGGTATTTAATATGAGTACATTACTCGAAATCTGAATCAGACTGTGTTTATATCAAAAGACATAAGCATATGCCACTCACGTCTTAATAATTAAACTTAATGTTTATAGTTAATAGATTCCATCGTTATTTTGCGAAAGTCAAATTTACATGCAATTTGATATAACTTGCATTGACTAAGCAGTCGTTAAGCTAAGTCAGTGGCCCTCGGGCGACTTGAAAACACTGGCATCCGCCCATCCGCATTTGAGCAGCGTAGCGGAGTATGCTCTAATCCCCTTCGGTTGAAGGGAAACCGTATCCCTGCAGTGGGATGAGTAAGGGTTGATGTGGTTGTGGAGATATTTGTTAGTGAGATCTTGATTTACCCTAAAAAAGCAGTAAGTCAACAGTTTTTTAGAGATTGGAGTAGCCATGGCAGCGACGGCATGTTGCATCTAACGGTAGTGGGTGGGTGCCGGTCGTCGCTAGTACGCATGAACTAATGGTGGCGGAAGCACATAAAGCAGGTTAGATAAAATTGCATGGAAACCTAATGCCTAGCCTAGCGTGCTCGTAATTACTTAATTATCCGTCATTTTGTCTGAGTACAATACGACGGTCATGTAACAGATGAAAACTCACTGGAAATAGTCATGAATGAATATTTTTCTATTATTATATTTTTACGATCTCGATGGCGCAGTGACAATAACGCTGCTTTGACACCAGGACTCGTGGGATCGATTCCAAAACAGGACAAACATTAGTGTGCAGAATATGTCTCTTTGTCTTGGGTGTGGCTGTTTTAAGAGAGGTAGGGCGCATCGAAGCAGCCATCTGGAAAAGTACCTCCACCTCACAGAAAACCACAACCAAATAACAACTCCCTGGAGGGTTGTTGTGTTCCTACGTGTAAGTGTGGTAAACTTCTTAAGGAATTACTGTGTTAACAGCAATACTCGGCATCACGCGAGCATATATTGCAAGCGTTATTGGGCTACAGCTACCGCTTTATATCAGATGGTACGACCCATAACTCTCTCGTTGGCATAACAATGCCATATAAAAAAAAGAAAATAATATTAATATATGATTCCACTAATGGAGTATTAACTATGCCAGCGATAATTTCCTGGTCCTTCTCTTCCAGCGTTGTCCCGTTTCGTAATCTTTTAGGACCGGCGGGATACTGTCATCTAATCCTAAGAATTTAGGGAAGATACTGATTTCGATATGGAGCTACTGCCATCAGACCATCAAAACCCAGAGGGAACACCTTTCTAAGTAAAGTTACACGCCTTTCGAAGTATAATTTCTTGGACGTGCTGGTTTCCTCACGATGTTTTCCTTCACCGCCGACCAAGTGATAATTATAAATATGTGAATAAATCCGAAAACACTCCAGTGTTGTATACTTATAACGACTGGTCGGTTACAGCCATGCAATTCTGTAAGAGCAAACATCCTTACATCCTCGGAAACATCGGCTGTTATAGCCTTGAACACAAAATTGCAATTCCTTAGTGTCGCTTTTCATGGTTGTGCGACACTAGCGCCGCAAGGTTGCGTTTGGAATTGGAATTCTACAAGGCAAACAGCCTCGCGTACGCTTACAGCCTTATAGAATACCAAATAATTTAGCCGTGATCGCAGTAGACGATGTCAAAGCTGTGACATCTGTGATCACAGCGACGCACACAGCCATTACGAGTCGCTTAGAGAATTGCACGGCAGGTTATTTATCCACTTATCCACTTTAGCCAACTAGGGGCCACTGTCAAAGAAGGGAGTCAAACCTTAAACGAAGGACCCTTACTAACTTGTGATTCGACGTTAATGACTACGTTCGTAAAAAAGTGACTATGATGGCACGGCCGGCAGATGTGAAACATATTAGTGAATATTCAAATTTTTAATAAATTAAAATCAAAAACCATCGGACGGATATAGTGAACAGCTCATGAAGAGAAGCAACGGAGTGTCTAGTATGCGCACTCACGCAAGGTCAAGAGTAGCGGCATAGAGAGGACATGACGGCATGAGAGAGCGTCATGCCATTTGCCGTCATAGATTTTCACATCAAAAAATCTTTCGAAAGTTGAAGCCGCCCGAGAGAGTGAAACGTATAATTCATGTGTTTACACACAACATCAACAGCATGGCCTTTTTACCTCTTGTATAGTAGACATTAACCAATCAGCAGCTTTCTTACCTGAAACAATAAAGAAGAAAATAAAAAAATTGAAAACAACTAAAGAAAACATTATTCCAATGTTTTAGAGAGTTTCAAATTCATCTTTTGCACATTCATAATCTCTATATTAAGAGCTACTTTAAAGCTAGAGTCCGACACGTGGTGCACCGTTAGCAAATGAGTTATGGGGAAAGATTAGCATCGCGCGGCTAAGGGTATAACGTAATAAGAAACCCGACGGTGAAAGTACCTCAGTTGCAGTAGATCGTAGCTCAGTAACTTTTTTATACGACCCCGGAAGGCATACATGCATACGACCCACCTGATGTAAAGTGGTTACCGTAGCCTATGAACGCTTGTTATACATTATGTATCAATCGCGCTATGCCTTCTCTGCTGCTACTCGTAACACAGCAACTTAGGATCTTACTGGTGACCTCACTAACACGCATGAACACAACTACCCTCTAGGGAGTTGTTATTCGGCTACGGTTTTCTGCGAGGTGGAAGTACTTCCCCAGACGGGGAAGCGCCCTGCCTCTCTTTAAACACCCAGACCAGGAGAAACAGACATGTTCGTGCACCCAAATGTTTGTCCTGAGTGGGAATCGAACCCACGACCTTTGGTGTCAAGGTACCGTTATAAACTACCACACCACCGAGCTCGTCAGCGTATTTATGCATTATAATAATGAAATGAATTTTTGTTTTAACTTACCAAAATTTACACAAGTGTAATATCATAAGTTTACTAAACAAGCACCTATTAATTATATGTTCTGAGGTTTCATAGGTATTCATTACAAACGTGTTCAAACAAAGTGAATGTGAAAAATGTTGTGGTTTCGGAACTGTGTCGAATGGAACGCTTTGATTACTACGACGTTCGATCTAGTGGTAACATAAACGGACTGCGTATCTACCACCACAAAGAAGTTCGCAGCCAAATAAGAACGAACAAGAAATGTCGTATTCCTACGAGTGAGTGAGGTTACTAGATTCTGAGGTGTCGCTGCCTCAGTAGCGAGGTTGGTAATATTGCATATACTGCAATCGTTCATAGACGCCAGTGACCGCTATACATAAGGTGAGCAGTACGCTTGCATCCGACGTTGTATAAAAAAGCATAGACTTGGCCAACATCTTCGGTAGACGCTACTTTCCCATTCAAAAAACAAATGAAGGTCACATTACAAAAAGTAGACGACAACACGAGAACTCGCTTCGGTGTCAAAGATTGAAATGAGGAAAACGGCTTTTGATTTATGAGCGAAGCAAGACGTGAGCAAGAACCCTGTAATTTGTATAAATTAAATGTTAATGTTGGTATGTGTGCACAAGACGCCCACAACTGCACAAACAATGACGCACAACACAACAATTTGACATTGACATCACTTTTCTTATCTTTTGAATGTTGGTACTGATTCTACTCATGAATAAAAATGAGAGCTAATAATAAGCAAAGGAAATTCAATTTTGTAAAATGTACAGCATCGAACACAAAATGATGTTGTATATATAATATATTTTTTGATGTGTAACATCTTTCCCCACGCTTTCCTGCAATGTGAGAGAGCGACTTGTGAAAAGGAACGGAAGTATGTAACAGTAATCCGGGGAAGTGTGGTATTTGATATGACCAATGTGCGTGTTTTTTTAATATAACATGAGACTTAGCCGATACATCTTTACATATAACTATAATTCGTTTGTATGTAATTGTAATTCTCTTAAACGGAGGTCCGATGTTAATGTTTTTTTTTTGTGTGTGTTTAGGTAGGACCCTGGGTAGATTAGATTCACATCCCCGGTAGGTAGTGCTACGATCGGTTTTTTTTTGGGGAAGTACAACGTCTGTCGAGTCTGACTTGTAACTGCAATTAAAAAAAACCTCTCTATCAGCTCTCTATACAGTTATTTTCTTCATGACCTCTCCCAAACAGAAGAATCAATTATCTAAACCGAAGTGCTACATTAGGAATAAAGAAAATCAATCCGAATCGTCTTAACTTCAGGCAGTAAGCGCCTATGACAAAAGTTCCAAATTGCAATCGGGTTCTAATGGTAATGGTAACCATACCTTAAGTCCGCCTTTTCTACCGGCCAAGAATGTGCTAAATAAAGAGGCCCCCTAATCAATAAACTTATGTAACCAGTCTGTAACGAATTGCAAACAATTCATTGAACAAAAACAAAAGAGTCACAACCAGTTAATTACACAGGCGATTGTTTAATCACCACTGACTCAGACAAATCGTTGGTTGACTTTATAAAGAACTCACCTTGACCTTGAAAAATGATGGCAAAATGATCATTATACAATACTTTACTGCAGTGATGTTCCATAGAGAAAATCATTATTGTGAAGGATAAAAGGCGGTCTTATAGCAAATTGATCTACTATAGACACCTTTGTGGCAAAAACGCAAACATTATCGTTTCTGGAAAATTAAATTTCATGCGATATAACAGTAACAAAACATCACATACACGGACATATCAATCTATACAAAACCGTTCAAATATTAACTTTACTACAACGAGATGAAGTGCATGGTCACAGCTCATCTATCGTTGTCAATACACATAAGATCCTATTGTAATTTTATTATACTCATTTAAAGATAATGTCTTAAATTTTAACTGACTTTAAATAGTAAGAAGTTTCTTAATTCAATTGCATTTTTTGTCATGTGTTTACGCCCTCATGTGATTTTATTAGGAATGTGCTCACATCCTGTCATATGTCATGTCACTTCCGGTTAGTCAAATGAGGAATTTGAAGTTTTGAATCTCTGCATTGAATAAGTTTCGTTGTTCTGCAGTACTGATTGTATTAAAAGAACAGTAATAACCTAATAGATAAAGAGCATAACGGAAAGAACCTATAGCGAGCTGATGAGATGATTTTTCGTAGTGAAACCACTCACCACTAGGGGTCGGGGGTAAAGTAGAACGCGCAGCTCTTCTTAGCTGGTTCGCGGTTCAATATCGCGGCACTTGTCAGCTTATTATAGCTATACAACGTTCTTATGAGCGGGAATTCCTTCGTGCGCAGTCAAGACTTTTGTTGGTTTGTGACATGAAGGTATTTAGCTTAAAGATATAATAGATTGACAGAAAAATAGTGTTAAAACAAGAAGAGGCATGCTCCGTTGGTTCAGACATAGTCAAAGTCAAAGTCAAAATCTTTTTATTCCGTAAAAATGGCTACATTTGTTTGGAATCGTCACAATTTTTTTCCCTACCGTGCAGTTCATGACTAGGTGAGCACTGATAAAAATACTGCCAAAAAACTCAGGCATCCCTCTTTTGGTATCCAAGCAAATTTACATATTTTATTAATTACATTATAATTCGATCGACTCACTCCCAGGCATTTTTATCATTAATATAGTCAGATACTTTATAATATGCCCTGCTACACAATTTGGCTTTAACAGTAGTTTTAAATTTGTTTATTGACAATTCTCTTATATTGCTGGGAAGTTTGTTATAGAACCGTATACATTGCCCCATAAAAGAATTACTTATTTTGTGGAGACGGCTTGCATGTAACACAAGATTATGCTTATATCTAGTATTTATGCTATGAGTATCACTCTTTTTACAAAATGAGTCTCATATAGAAAGAATACAGGATGAAAGAACGACGAAGCAGATATACAATGCAAAAGTGGAAGGAAGTCTTACCTTACTTACCTATCATGGCCAAATTGGTCGTGTTCTATCAGAAGGTGATGTCAGGAGCCCTAGAAACCGGCGAGCGTGCATGTGAAGAGCAATGAATGTTAAAAGCGAGTGAGATATGTAAGGATCGAGTCACGTGGCGCTCGGTTCTCTCTGCCTACCCCGCAAGGTATTTGGCGTGAAGTTATAGATAGATAGAAAAATAGTGTAAGTAAGATTTGATTTGACATTGCCCCCTTATTTGTTTGGGTCAATATCATTGATTCATTTTCAACTGTTGAAACAATAGAAGTCAAGTCTTCCATGGACGAATACAAATTCCATGCAAATCGTACAATCATTAATGGCATTTGAATTAATTTAACTTAAACCGGACGTGACGAGCCCGCTGGACGAGTGCTTAGCCATGACCACTTTAATTTTCACGAGCTCGGTGGCTCAGTCGTGAAAGACGCGACTTTGACACCAACGCTCGTGGGTTCGATTCCCACACAAGGCAAACATTTTTTTTACTCCAATAACCCTTCTTATAAATTAAAATATTATCTATACGTCTATACAGATAAATAAAATTGGAGTGTCTGTTTGTAATATTAAAATAACCGCTTTTTACTAAATGCATATGGATGTATACACGGTACATATACCAAAACGAATATTTTTAAAATTTTTGTCTGTCTGTCTGTCTGTTTGTTCCGGCTAATCTCTGAAACGGCTGGACCGATTTTGACGGGACTTTCACTGGTAGGTAGACGACTGTTCAGAGCACAATATAGGGTATTTTTTATCCCGTAAATATTTAGGGTTCCTGCGTAAAATATTAAAAACTGTTAAAATTAGGGGGAAATATCTTCCCTTCGGGGGACTTTGAACTTTTATTTTTATTATTTTCACAGAATACGTATTTTTTTTTGTGACAAAATAACTACACATTTTTTTATATATGTATATAATAACATAATATGTAATAATATAATAATAATCTTCTATACGATAAATAAAATTGGAGTGTCTGTTTGTAATTTTACTACTACGCATTTTACTAAATGCATATGGATGTATACACAGTACATTGTTCCGGCTAATCTCTGAAACGGCTGGACCGATTTTGACGGGACTTTCAGTGGCAGATAGCTGATGTAATAAGGAGTAACTTAGGCTACCTTTATTTTAGAAATTTTATTTATTTTTATTAATATCAAATTAATAATAAAAAAAACAATTCCGCGCGGACGAAGTCGCGGGCACAGCTAGTTATTTAATATAATTAATACTAAATATTAGGAAATTATTAATGTTAAATATTTATTGAATGATGCCAAAGAAGTATAACTTTTCACGCGCGTACATTAGTATACGCACCCATTTTTTATTTTGTAATAAGGGTACAAAGTTTTTCCCTCACGTATTATTATTTTTTTAATCATATATCTTCAGATGATTCTGTTAGACATCCTAGTGAACCACTAACATTGGCGTCATTTCTATGTCTTCGATTGCACAAGGCCTGAGCTAGATTAGAAACTAAAACGTGACCTAGAACGTTGCATGTCTAGATTTTATTAGGTGTTGAAGACAGGAAAACTGTGGCAACAGATTGGTATACACACCAGAATAGTACGAGCAATCGGAGCTAATATGATTTTTAAGAGAGGTAGGGCGCATCAAAGCAGCTTGTCTAGGGTAGTTCCTCCACTTCAAAGAAAACCGCAGCGAAATAATAACTCCCTAGAGGGTTGTTGTGTTCCTGCGTGTGAGTGAGGTCACCAGTAAGCCGCTATGGAGTTGCTGTATTAGCAACAGAGGTGGCATCGCGCGATCGATACTTAATATATCACAAATGTTAATAGGCTACGGTACCCGCTTTACATCAGGTGGGCGGTATGTAATAAGTCGATAAGTGCCCTGATGTTGACCCGCGATCTAGCCACTAAGAGCAGTAAGTTCTACTTTACCCGCGACCTGCAGCCATGAATTAAGTTACTACGTACTATTGGTGAGTGTTTTCAAGGCCAACAGGCCAGAGTTTTCAAGCCGCCCAAACACTGACATGCCTTAGTCAGTTAATAGATTCAGGCGTTATTTTGGGAAAGTCAAATTTACATGCAATTTGATCTAACCTGCTTTGTGTGCTTCCGCCACCAATTAGTTCATACGGCCTAGCGCCGGCCGGCACACACCCACTCAGTCTGTTTGTTCATGAAGGAAAAATTCTAAAAAAAAAAAAAATTCTAAAAAACAAAAATAAATCTTAAATTACTCTCATGAACAAACAGACTAACGTAAACCATTCCCCAATATTAAATATCTTTTCGCTCACACCATCCACCCCCACCCTCAATTCAATATAAGGGACGGCACTGCGCTGGATTTGTCACTTGTAGCATGTTATTCTTACGATTAACGTCTACAACGCTGATGATGCCTCGTGGAGAGGCGAAACACGTGTCGCAGCGACGACCAGGCCAGTCGTGGCAGCGACGGTGGTGGTGGGGGCATGCGGATTCTGTTCTAGATGGCGGACGACCGCAGCAGCCGAGGCAGAGACTTCCGGAGCAGCCATGGCAGCGTCGGCATGTAGCACGTACTAACAGTAGTGGGTGGGTGCCGGCCGGCGCTAGGCCGCATGAACTAATTGATGGCGGAAGCAAACAAAGCAGGTTAGATCAAATTGCATACCTTAGTCGTCTATCGAAAACAGCGGAAGCTCGAGATAAAGCCATTCAAAGACAGGATGTTGTCAACGTTGCTCAACCTGCGTATTCGATTAGAGGGATACCTTCTTTAGAGGGAGGCCTTCAAGTTCTATCAAAGCATTTTTTTATGCTACATCAGGAGGTAAACAAGCATACGGCCTATTAACTCTTGCGATATATTCATTATCACTCATACGACGCCTCCTCTGCTGCATAGAGCGCAATTACTTGTAAGCTTACTGGTGACCTCACTCACACGCAGGAACACAACAACCCTCTATCTAAGGAGCTGTTATTTAGCTGCGGTTTTCTGTGAGGTGGAGGTACTTTCCCAGACGGGCTGCTTTGATGCGCCCTACCTCTCTTAAAACATCCAGACCAAGACAAACAGACATGTTCATGCACACAAATGTTTGCCTTGTGTGGGAATCGAACCCACGAACTTTGGTGACAAAGTCGCGTCATTCACGACTGAGCCACCGAGCTCTTCAATATAACCGCATCGCATATAACATGATAATATAGTAGACAGCAAGTTTCGCTTAAGTATACTCCAAGTTATTTAGATAATCATTTCGCCTTAACGACCGCGATGTAATCTTATCATCAACCATTATATGCTTAAAAGCCTATTAGAGATTAAGGTATGTAGTTTATTGGAGTGGCCAACGTGAGCAGTGATAGTTCAGTGGTTATAAAACCGGCCTATTGAGCAACTGAGCTCCGGTTCGAATCCTGGCACGTACCACTAATATACATATTTGGACATAAAAATACCTATTTGGGATTGTCACTTGCTCGGTGGTGAAAGACCCTAAGGAAACCCGCACGTCCAAAAAATTATATTTCGCTAGACGTGTGACCTTACCTAAGAAAGGTCTGGTTTTACCTGTGGGTTGTGTATTAGATAATATTTGCTACGTTTACTGAAAATTAATTCGCTGCAAACAAAAGCACGCTGCAGTCCATCAAATCTAAAGATCACATTTTGGTAGATATTGCGGTAATAGATGAAACCAAGAGAAAAAACTAGCTGGAAGATTAAAGAAACAAAAATTAACAAGAGCCACGTAAACTGAAAAATATAAAAAAAGAACTTCATCACCCAAACAGAAAAACAGCGAAATTTAACAAGATTTGTCATCTTTCAACGACAACCTCCGTAAACTGTAAAAAAAGTACGTAAACACAACCTTGAAGAATGACAATGAATATAACCATTCTCGTAAACAAATCAGGCACGTCCAATGGTTATAAAGTAAAAAAAGATAACATACTATACTAGTAGGTACTGACTGTCACGTAGGATATTGTGTGGCAGGTAGCATGATGTCATGTTTGTGGCTTCGCGACTTGATGGCTCCTGAGATCACCTTGCAATGTTGTATTTTTGTTTCATTCCAATAACTGATCCCGGCGTAAGCTTTGAGATCGTAAATAAATAATAATTTGCAAACTTAGTATACAGATTTATTTAAGATACTGGACGGAAAATTGCTTGTCCATTATTGATTTGATTGAAAACGAATTGATTTCTAGAGGTCTTTCTTCAATCAAAGGGGTTTAGAGTTTGACCTGACCTTTGACTTTATTATCTTACTTAATGAAAACTTTATAGTCGGGCAATCAATCAATTAATGATGAGGAGGCAGTCACACAACCAGAAAATTACTGTACTGTTCTCAACACAACCCTACCACAATCAGAAGTACATACAAATATAGGTAAGCTCTCTCCTCAGACTTAATGGCTCGGTGCAGAGTTTATGGTTAGGATTGTCTATTCTTCGCTCATCATCAATTAAAAGCTATCTTACCTGTGACCTTTTACATTTAATTTGCCATTTACAGACACGACTTGTAAATTTAAATGTAATTAATGAAGATTACGGTCGTGAATAAATGTCATTATTACAATGACATTCTAATGTCGCTTTTTCTGCAAAAGTTCACGTTAAACACATGTCAGTCAATGTACAAACAACAAATAGAAACAAACATTATTCTCTAATCTCAAAATAGTAGATTTAAAAATATATTCAAGGATAACATTTTCTAAAGATTATACCTGAGGTAAAGAATAAATAAATATTTTAGCATTTAGATCCCAAACGCAGCTACGTCCTTGTTTCTTTCTAGGCGATTTAACAAACTATTAAGATAAACATTAGCAATAGCAGACACATTAGCACTGTACGTTACCTATTCATGCTACTGGCAGTTCAACTTCCCTGCCCATGCGGTTGATGTGTGGTCGCAAGTTTTACATACTGCATTAGATTTGACTATTTAAGTTAAATGTAATAACAAACTAAAATCAAATGACATTATAAATACTCAGGCACATGTTTTCATATTTACGAAATAAGACGGCTAAATTTCTTCACATATACACTGCATTCCCGTATGTTATAGTCATATTGATTTTAAAGAAAGATATAGCGTACGAAGTAGTAAGGTGTTATTTAGAGGTTACAATACCCATTAATATTGTCTTAAACTACACAATGTATATGAGACTGCTACTTCGTGAACATAAAGTGTCAATTAAAGTGACTACAGCCAGGATTGATAGCTCTAAATCAGTAAACAATTGTCAGTAAAATTTGGCGCAAGAAGCGACCTTGAGGTACTCCGCGACAAATCACGCATGCATATTGCATCGTAAAAACTGGAAACTGTCCAACGATACTTGATGTCCCAAGGTACTTGTACTTGTGCTTGTCGAATCACAACATGAAGTGTAAAGGTTTTGTTTGTCTATCGGTGTCAATACATCAATATCGAATGTTTTACATAAATCCACAATAAAGGGTAAATTGAAAGCAGCTCTATCTATATTTGTTACTTATCATGACTAACCCTGGACTACTCGCAATGAGATTTGATAAAAACAATGCCTCGGACATGGAATAACATATACAATAATAATAACAACAGATAACTTATTGTCACGACAATGAGTATAAGTGTTAAACACTGAATTATCGAAGCAAAACAAAAAGTATTCTGGTCCAGTACTCATCTGATTACTCCATGCTTTTATGTGTCTGGTACTCATCGGAACGATAAAAGCAAGGTTATGATTATTCATAACCATGTCCATAATATAATGTCAGTGGACCTTTTAATTAATCTGTTGTGTAGTCTGCGACAGTTTTGATTAGTTTAGGTTTCAAATTCTGAGGAATCGTCATAATAATGCTCACTGCTGTGGCATTCCTCCTTCTTAAAGTTTTTAGAAAAGTATTATTAAATTTCGATATTGACATATAAAATTTATATTTTTTAGTCAGGGCAACGAGAAATTTCAGAATTTCGCATGACCTACTTTCTTACAGTCAGGCAGGCTGTACTTTATCTTAGTGTTAGTCTTGTACGTTAGTCGCAGTAGACATATGCTAATAAATTCTTGACATAGGAATACATTTTTGACAGGCATGTTATCTCTTCAAGACAAATGTTTAAACTTTTGAGATCTAACTTTGTGACATATTCATCGCTTCGATTCGTCCAAACGTTACATGAATAATGAGTTCCCACTTCGTTAAACAAATATCAAATGTTAATTCGTTTGTTACATAAGTTAAAAAGAAGACGTAAGAAGCCATAGTTTTAGATAATGTTACGAATGTGAAAGTCTATGTAGTATTGTAGTTGCATACTTCAGATGGTTACGCTTACGCCATTATTAATCCCATTACTTCAATTAAGCAGTTCTTATATATGTATAAGAATATTAGTATATCTAGGAATCGGCTCTAACGATTGGAATCAATTTTAATATTTAGATTAGGTTCTGCTTTTTTAAAGTTTATCTATATATATAAATGTATTTTCTAAAAAAAAGGCGATTTTACACAAAAAAAGAAACATAAAAAGCTGTCGTCCAGGCAGAAGGTATACGTACAGAATGCATATTCATAGTTTCTCCTTCATTACTAATTTTTTTTTATACTACATCGGGAGGCATACATGCATATATTAAGTATCACTCACACGATGCCTCCTCTGCTGCGTACACAGCAACTCCTTGGGAGCTTACTGGTGACCTCACTCACACGCAGGAACACAACAACCCTCTAGGGAGTTGTTATTTGGTTGCGGTTTACTGTGAGGTGGAGCTACTTCCCCAAATGGACTGCTTTGATGCGCCCTACCTCTCTTAAAACATCCAGACCAAGACAAACAGACATGTTCATGTCAAATGTTTGCCTTGTGTAGGAATCGAACCCACGCGCGTTGGTGTCAAAGTCGCATCATTCACGACTGAGCCACCGAGCTCGTCAAAAAATATTTCATCAACTTCTAATAGTCGTATCGTGACGTCTATGATGATGAATAGACTATAATCTTCCTCAGGAATTGAGCTATCAAATGCAAAGAGATGTAAATGCATGCATGCAAATGCATATCGGAGTTAAACTACTCGTAACAAACTCCTTCGCTTCATATATTACGAGTAGTATAAATATGTATATCTTCACGCCAGGTCCCTTGCGGGGTAGGCAGAGAGAACCGAGCGCCATAAGACGCGGTCCTTACACACTTCACTCGCTTCTTTCACATTCATAGTATAAATATGATGAAACGTATATTATGCTCCGTTGGTTCGGACCTGTAGAAAGAATGCGGGACGAAAGAATGACGAAACAGATATACAATTCAAAAGTGGAAGGATGTAGGAGCCGAGGAAGACCGAGACTAACCTACCATGACCAAATTGGTCGTGTTTTATCAGAAGGTGATGTCAGGAGCCCCAGGAACCGGCGAGCGTGCATGAAAAGAGCTATGAATGAGAAGCGAGTGAAGTATGTAAGGACCGCGTCGTTTGGCGCTCGGTTCTCTCTGCCTACCCCGCCAGGGACTTGGCGTGAAGATTGTATACATACAAACGTATATTAAACAAATCAAATGCGAGAGGTATATAAATTATTTATATTAATTTATAAAAGTTGCGCAGGCAAAACAAGTTTGGTAAGTGATCGTTTATAATCCATGTATGTATGTATATTCGATTAACTCGTTAAAGCAAGCCATGAAGCCTTCTAATATCAAATATACCGTAATATATAATGAAATCACGTTCTAGTGACTCGATATATACTAAACTAGATCATTTTAAACCCGTCTAAATGATAGGCCAGGTTAGCCAAAGCGTTCACTCAATGAGAGTCTCAAATTATATTTAAATTATCAGGAACACCGTTCCTATATGAAATCTATGTTTGTCTGTCTGTGCGTTTTTTTCGAATATTCGAATTTTAACTTAAGATTCTGATTCTGCGTAAAAAGTAGAATAGGAATGTTCAGGAACACCGTTCCTATCTCAACATGGCCAGAAAGGCTGACAAATTAAAAAAAATAAAATTGAATTGTTATATATAATTGACGAGCCAGGTGTTCCTCTGGCAATGCAAGCTTGCGCATTCTCAACTGGTTTTTTTTTAAAGTACGCTCAAAGTACAGTACTTTCAATTGGCGAATTTGTATTTTGAATCATCGTACATTCTACACATGGTGTATCTTAGTACCTACTAAGTAGAGTGTATGTATTTTATTTGAGCGCTATGATGGTAGATCGACGAGCTCGGTGGCTCAGTCGTGAATGACGCGACTTTGACACCAACGCTCCTGGGTCCGATTCCCACACAGTTCAAACATTTGTGTGCATGAACATGTCTGTTTGTATTGGTCTGGGTATTTTCTATGTTAATAAATATGTATTTACAAAAAAAATGTATCTACGTATGTTTATCAGTTGTCTAGTACCCATAACACAAGCTTCGCTTACTTTGGGGCTAGGTGGCGCTGTGTAATTTGTCCGACAATATTTATTTATTTATTATTATTTAGTGCATTTTATTTAAGGTGAATAATAAATCTTCATTCTTGATACACGATTTTCCGTAAACATTTCGCGATTCGTTATTTATATCATTCTTCTTAGCGTTATCCCGTTTTCCTAATCCATTAGGATCGGCGGAGTCCACTACCTAAGCCTAAGGATTCCGCGAAGATACTGATTTTTACATGGAGCGACTGCCGTCTGACCTCCAAACCCAGAGAGAAAACCAGATAATTCTTAGGTAAGGTCACACGTCATTCGAAACATAATTTCTTGGACGTGAGGGTTTCCTCACGATGTTTTCCTTCACCGCCGACCAAGTGATAACCTATACAGATAAATAAAATTAGTGTCTGTTTGTAATATTAAAATAACCGCTTTTTATTAAATGCATATGGATGTATACACGGTATATATATATATATATATACCAAAATATTTTTTTACAATTTTTGTATGTCTGTCTGTTTGTTCCGGGTAATCTCTGAAACGGCTGGACCGATTTTGACGGGACTTTCACTGGCAGATAGCTGATGTAATAAGGAGTAACTTAGGCTATTTTTATTTTAGATTTTTTTTTATTAATATAAATAAATAATAAAAAAATAACTATTGCGCGCGGACAAAGCCGCGGGCACAGCTAGTGATAATTACAAATTATGTACATGAATCCGAAAACACGAATTTAGGGCTATATACCAGAATTCGAACCGGGGACCTGTTGGTCACTGGCTGGTTCTCTATCCACTAGTTGGTCACCTCAAATAATGTTATTTATAATATTAACAAGGCGCTATTTAGCTGTTAGTGTTGGTTCTCCTTTTATTGCTCTAATTCAGTTTAGTCGAATCATTTAGGCTTCATACCGTCACATCAATCTGCTTTACTAAGTTTATTGTTATCTACTTTGTAAATAATAACAAAAGAGTTTTAAATCCTAATAAATAAGTACGTATCATAATAAAATTTTGTAAATAGGCGCAGAGAAAGCGGGTGAAATCACAATGATTGGTCAAATTGCTGGTTATTACAAAGTCCCTGTGTATTGCTGAACGCTTCCTGACGGTGTATAATCATTGAAGGCGTTGTTAATACGAAAGTAATTGGTTTTTTAGCATTTCGGATTCAATCAATTAACAGTCAATTAACAGTCAACATTATGATGTAAGTTCCTCTCCGGGCTTCTCTATATCATATGAGTGAAACTTCTACACAAAGCGCGCATTACTTAGAATGACTTACAATGTTGCTAACCTAGATCAACTTAACATCGTTAATTTTTAGTTATCCTCAATAAATATTGAGCCAAAACACAATTAACTACGAACATCCCTAGTTAATAAACGGTGACATTCACACTATAAGTATTTATGATCTGAAATAAAATTAACCTACATAATGTTAGCACGAATAAAAAATAATTTTGTTCGCCTACTGACTGACAGATTGCCCTTTTTGGGTTTTATTCAAGGTGTGCGATATGCTTAACTTAACTGATTAAGCTAGCTGTTAAAACCATCTAAAACATAATATTATCCAATATATTTCAGTATGTATATAGCAGTAATAAAACCACAGCGCGGATCCGATTCAATACAGCGCCATCTCTTGTCTCAAAACTAACTAAATTAAAATATTAAGTGGCCACTTTTTCCATCGCCATCTTATCATATGTCGACAAGATGGTGTTACAAAATTAAATTTTTTTTTTTTATACTACGACGGAACGCAAATAAGCATACGATCCGCGTGATTTACAGCGGTTACCGTACCCTATGAATGCTAGCATCAAAAAGAATGTCGCTAGCACGTTGCCACCCGAGCTGTCAACACAATAATTTCTCATATTCTGGTGACCTCACACACTCAACAACCCTTCAGGGAGTTGTTATTTAGCTGCCGCCTTCTCGGCTAACATCGAGGCCTACCTCTCTTTCGCCAGAGCCTCGTCTGTTCTTAAGCAGGGTGCACCACGTGCAGATGAGGTTGGCTTTGGCTCTAAAGATGACATTGAGCTATTTACACCCCAAATATTAAGAATACCAGATTAGAATAGAGTGCGTTAATTAAGATGTACCAACATATATTAGCAATCGCGAGTAGTTGCAGTGTATAAAGAAACGACATATTATTCGATTGTATGTAACATTAAATTCGAGTTTTCGGATTTATGTACATATTTGTAACTTTTAAGAGAGGTGGTACACAGAAAACCGCAGCCAAAATAACAACTCTCTGGTAGGTTGTAGTGTTCCTGCGTGTGAGTGAGGAGGGTGTGTCTGTGTCGTTGGACATGGCCGTGAGTTTTCGTAAGAGTAAACAGAAGTAATAGCAATGAATGTTAAAGAAGCGAATGGGGTGTGTGTCGAGTCGTATGGCGCTCGGTTCTCTCTGTCTATCCCGCAAGGGATTTGGCGTGAAGATACATTACATAAATGGAAGTATGTTATACTAAAAGGAAATTAAATGACACAACGATTACCTGATTATATAACGATTCCTTTCTAGCTATCAAGTAGTGTAATAAAATTTTGGATGTAAACTATATGAAGCTACAACACCAAACTATGTCCCCCGATTTCCTTATCATCTGGTTTAATGGTAAATACATAATAGTGGTATAAAATAGCGAAGCGGATGACGCAAATCCGATAAAAACAGAATCAAATCTAAAACTGTGATTTTACATCTTATTGTTCGCACTTCCCATTCGATTCGACAAGTCCTTGAATCTAGCAGTTAACGCCGCAAAAAAATTGACATCCATACTACTATTTCTGTCCTAAATTGAGATATTCACGTGATCGAGCGCAAGCTTTTTTTTATATACAACAGGCAAGGAAGCATATGGTCCATCTGATGTAAGGTCGTTACCGTAATCTATGCGCAGGAAATAGCCGTACATCGACGCCTCCGCTACTAATAGAGCAACTCCTCAGGAGATTCCTGATAACCTCAGCCACTGATAGGAACGCAACAAGCCTACTGGTCCTCTGTCAGGTGGAGGTACTTCCCCAGTCGGTGACTATTCCAATGCGTCCTAGCGTTTTTGTATACAACTTCGAAATAGGATCGCCAACGCAACAATGATGCCACTGGTGTAGCCAATGTCCATATACTACGGTGACTGCTTATAATGGTAACAGGCAGGTCGTACGCTTATTTGCTACTTTAGTGGTATAAAAAAGGCATACAAGTATACTGCCCACCTGATGTTAAGTGGCTACCGAGGCCTATGAATACTTACAATACATGAAGTATTGCTTGAGCGTTACCGCCGCTGCCGGCAACACAGCAACTCCTTAGGCGCTTACTGGTAACCTCGCTCGCAGGAACACAATAATCCTCCAAGGAGTTATTATTTGGCTGCAGTTTTCTGTACTTCCCAAGTCACCCGATGTTTCGATGCGTCTTACTTCATTCACCAGCAGGAAAAAGAAGTCAAAAGAGAGGGTTTTCTAAGGTGAAAGTGCTTCCCAAAGTGGGCAGATTTTTATGCGAAATACCTCTTTTAATCGTCCGGCTTGTTTGTCTTCCGACGTAGTATTGTAAAATTGCTTTATACCGTTATCCCGTTTTCTAATCCAATTAGGATTGGCGGATCACCTCCACAATCCAGAGAAAAAAAAAACAAACCTCTCTCAAGTTAAGTCACACGTCTTTCGAAATATAATTTCTGGGACGTGCGGGTTTCCTCACGATGTCCTACTTCCGAGCAAACGTTAATTACAAATTTGTACACATAAATTCTAAAACACGAATTTAATGGTACATGCCAGGATGCGAACCGGGGACCGGTTGGTCAATAGGTCGTTTCTCTGTCCACTGGGCTATATGCTTTTTGTATTAGTATTAAAAATAACATCAACGCCCACAATCAGAGCCTATAAGATGTTGCTACACAACTTGTTCTTAATAAACACGCAACGTTTAACCTGTCTGAACTCCATTGGCACACACCGCCTTGACCCATCGTAGAGACCAGTGATTCTTAACCGGTGAAACAACAGGGGGACCACAGCAAGTATTAATTAATGGAATTAATCTTGAACATTTTTGGACGCAAAGATTCGAGAATATGTAATCCTTTGTAATGCAAAATTTTCGTAAAAAATAATCTGTTCGCTTTAAAAAAATATATGCGTGTTTTGTATGATAGAACAATCCTTTATTTAATTATAAATTAGCGTATGAAAATCATGAACAATATATACATAGAGGTACATATATTTAAATTCGCATAACTTTTTAACTACCGGTCAAAATAAAATTACTGCACACGCGCTACGGCTAGCTGGAAGAAATCTCTTAAAGAGATAAGCTCACCATTGTACACTATTTTCAATGTAACTATCTATGTGTATAATGTTATGCAATAAAGAATATAAAAGATTAATTATATTATCCCCAAGCAGTTAGTGGTCCATGTCAAGACAGAAATTTTATCAAATTGGTCTCTCATCATTGAAAGGTTAAGAACCACTGGTATAGACAATTACCATGTCGCGAAGTTATGTAGGCACGGTGCGTGCTTGCGACGAGAATCACTCTGCATAAATACTTGAAGAAAATCACGATGTAAGGATGTATTTTGAGGTAAATGCCATAGGCGACAACTCAATTTCGATGCGATGAAGTTTTAATGATAATCAAATTATTAATCATAAACAAAAAGATAAAAATTCTTTATTTCCCATTGGGCCCTCGCGGGCACTTGACACGTCTTACATTTTTTGAAATATAATCTTATTATATCTTATTTAATTCTCTTTTTACTTTTTTTCTTTTTTTTATCTACTAGCATTTCGGAAATGACCATTGGCTAAGAAGAAATGCCGAAAGAAACTTGCCAATAATAAAAGTCGATAACAACGCCGCGCCAAATCCTTTGTAGGCAAAGAGAACCGAACGTCACATATCTCGGTCCTTACACACTTCACTCGCTTCTTTAGTATTTACAGCTCTTCTCATGCACACTCGCCGGTTTCTAAGGCTCCTGACATCACCTTCTGATAAAACACAATCAATTTAAACAACACATAAGTGTTTGTCTTGTGTGAGAATCCCACGAGCGTTGGTGACAAAGTCGCGTTACCACTGCGCTACCGAGGTCGTCTAAACGTCACCATATATAAATCCCAAAAAAAATAACATCATTCGCACTATTGCTTCTATTTTAATGTATATACTTCCTGTGTCCCCAATTCCTTATCACCATTAGTCAGGGTGACTCCGCCGTAACGTCCTTTACGAATGAAACAGAAACCTATTTAAGGCGTTATCAGATAACCTGGCGCAAACATTGCCTAGTCAATATTGACTGGCCGCATTTGTCTTACAATTACGCAATCTTCAGCGTTATCTGTATTTAAAATCACATTTTTACTAGATTTAGCAAAGAATTAGTAATACCAAGGGGTGGCACCCGAGACTTACTACTTAAAGCAGGCACTAGGCAAGTCGATGAAATGATTATCACATAACACTGCCCTCCATGGCAAGATTCTATTTTCTACAACGCCGGGAGGCGTAGATACAAGCATACCCATCTCATCTAGCAATATACAGCTTATCGACGGGTGTAAAATAAAAGGAGCTATCTGCAAAATGGTAAACTCCAACGGAGAGCGCATGGTAAGAAAATTTGAGTATTTTTTTATTAGTCTATTCACCTGTAAATTAAAGCGCATGTCGACTGACCGATGACGTTTGTCTATAAACATTGAGGCCCCGCGTCAACTCTACAACCAATACATGATCGCATTTACATCGTGCGATTTGGAAACTTCTGCGTAGGTGGTTTTTACATATGAAAATAGAAATAAATTGATATTTGCAAAGAAATATTTGTACTTAATATGATAACGCAATAAACAGAAAATCGTTAATTTCGTAGTTGGCCTTCTATACGTTGCACCCGTCGATTAAATTCATAAAAAGCCATGGACAAACAGAATGACTAAACATAGCAAATAAAATAAATAAATGAAACCTCGCGATGTAACTGTTAATTACTAAACATGTATACTTCTCTGCCGTTTGTCACAGAGTTGCAAAACACGTATCTTGTACGTAACATTTACGACTTTCAAATAACAAAAGTGTCATGCGATTAACGGAGATTATATTATTTATACGAGTATAAACAGGTTTCGCACCAACTCGCCCCGTATTGCTCGACACTCAAACCTACTCGCCCCTTGAAGTTAGTGGTTCTTTATACCCCGAATTAAAAGCTATAACCGTAATGCATTTTTTAATAAAAAATACTTGGCAAGTGGCAAAAATTACCATTTTGTATTTTTATAACTAGTTGCAAGCCGTAACTTTCGTCACGTCCCGGTATTCCGTGGGACCACCCGCTTCTTCTTACTTCCTTTTTTTCCTAGGATTCTAAGCATCATATCGCGATGTTGAATAGCCTATAACCTTCGTCAAGATTTTTTTTAATAATGTAAGACATGGTTACGTGCTCGCGAGGGCCCAATGGTAAATAAAGATTTTTTTATCTTTTACTAGCTGACCCGACGAACTTCGTACCGCCTAACAGTCGATTCATTTTTTTTTAATACTTATTCTGCTATTCGGGACACCTGGTCAGCTAGTAAGATAAAAAAAGAAAAAAGAAAGTTAATAAGTCAATAATTACATTATGTCAAAAAATAAAAATTATAAAACACTTAAAATTCTTTCAATAGTCACTAAAAAATCCAAAAAAATCACAATGAAAATTAAAATTTCAGATTTCTTATTATGATACCTACTTATTATATTTAATTTTTTTTTTACTTATTCTAAATTAAGTTTCATTTTTATTGTAGTACTTTATGGTACACGATATTTTTTGTTTTTGAGTAATGTTCCCATCGTATAATTATTGACAACAAATATTGACATTAATATTTATACGATACTAACGTCACTCAATTGTTTTTCCTTCCCGGAACCCCTCCACTAACACTTAAACTTTATGGTATGGTATTAAAGTTCAAATTGACTTTTATGTATTATGACGAATCTATTGTATGGGAGTATAGAAAAGTGTTCTTTTTAGACGTTTTTAGGCAATTTTTAAAATTTTTCTCTTCGTAAGAACCATCCTCGTACTTCAAGGAATATTCTAAAAAAAAGAATTAGCGAAATCGGTTCAGCTGCTCTCGAGATTTGAGCTTAGCAACACATTTAACGATTCATTTTTATATTATATAGAAGAAGATAGATAGAAGAAGAAGATATATTTAATTATTTTTACTTCTCATTCATCATCATTATTATCAGGTTTGTTGTGTTTGCGTGGGTGAGTGAAGCTGAGGTAATTAAGCTAATTATCATTGTGGATCCCTGATTTAGTTCTGATATTTTTTTAACTTAGGAGCAGTAGTTTTATTAGTAGTAGCGGCTGATCTAAAGATTCTCTAAAAATTTCATCAAAATTGGTCCAGCCGTTTACGAGTCCATAGAGGATAAACATACTTACATTTATTTGTATTTATATAAATATATACTAATATATATAGAGTTAATTTGAACACGCTTAAATCTGGAAGTATCGGTGCCATTTGAAAATTTAATTTTGCTTTAGCCCTATTCTTGAGAAAGGAGGAAGCTAATCAACATCACGGTGCGACTCTTAGAAGCCGAGGAATAAGAAATAAAGTAGAAAAAACGGTTCTCCCGCGGGATACCGGCATACGCCTGGACAATGGCGGGCTAGTGTACACACCTAGATAGAGTACTTTTAGAAGTGATTTGAAATGTACACATGTATATACATGAATGTGTACATTTCAAATTAAGATAGCATAGACAGATATGTCATTATCTACATATTCTATTGCTTATTATCAGACGTAGCTTAGCCGGGAATGTTGATAACATTTTTACACAACGTCGAGAGGTAAACAAGAATACGACCTACTTGTAGAGTTACTCTCGAAACCAATTTGATACCATCGAAACACGACTATAGCTGTAAACTGATTAGTGCAGACTTTTTTTTTTTTACACAACATCGGGAAGCATGGAAGTATACAGCCTACCTGATGTAAAGCGGTTACCGTAACCTATGAAACCTTGCAACACATTATTTCACTCGCGTGACGCCTCTACTGGTAACACAGCAACTCCTAAGGAGCTTACTAGTGACCTCACTCACACGCAGGTACACAACAACCCTCGGTTTTCTGTGAGGTGGAGATACTTCCCCAGCAGAGCTGCTTCGATGCGCCCTACCGCTCTTAAAAACACTCAGATCAAGACAAACAGACATATTCTTGCACACAAATATTTCTTCTGTGTCGGAGTCGAATCCACGAGCGTTGGTGTCAAAGTAATGTAACAGCGCGTTTCACCACTGCGCCTTTGAGCTCGTCGTATTGACGTATGCATGACCTTTCACATATTTGTGGTCAGGGATTTACCAAGAAATTTAAATGACGCAGTAACCTGTGTTGCCATTTAAAAAAACCTCGTGATCAGAGGGAGTAATGTTAATTATTCAAATCATAATCAGTTATTTGCATTCGCGTTACATAAAAAGATCTTAAGTGCTAATGAAATATAAACACGAACCCTGCAAGCATTTAAATTGTTATTAAGTTATATATTATATTCTGTTAGTTTATACAATTCAATATTAACATAACTGGTTATTAAAATTATTATTACAATGTTAAATAATTATTTTAAAATAACATTTATAATTACAGTTTAAATGTAAACATTTCGACAGATTGAATAAATTTAAAACGTTTCATTCAAATATTCTTGCAGGTTATAATAACATTTTTGCAACAGATTTTTTTTTTAAGAATTTTTAAATTTATTTATTTATACGAATTACCGAGAAGACAATTCTCTGACCATGATGCAAGGTTACACTTTATTTTTAACTAACTTACTACAAGTTAGGTATATGCACAAAGGGTAAACATTTTTTCCTGTCACACTATAAGTGCGGCACAGATCAGTAACTCGACGTCTCTCGCAGATGTGCCACCCGACTTATACTTGACAGCTCTATTATAATAAACCTTACCTATCCTCACCACACCATAGTCATCATGGCAAATTCGACTATTTCATTCATCTGCGTATATCTACGATTGCAGAAAACTATACTATTACACAATAAATCATCTACTAACTAAGGTATACTCCATTAGTTCGGGCATGAAATAGAAATGCTTATATTCTGACTTCACATAACAATGTTACATTTTTTTAAACACAGACACACACGTAAATGCACGTGAAGTCAGAATTGATCCTCACTCAGCGTTCTACGCTGGAAGCACGTAAAAGTGATCCCAGTCCTGGTTTTCAGTGGGGGTCAGTCATGTAGAAAGAATGAAGGACAAAATATTGACGAAACAGATGCACAAAGCGAAAGTGGTATGTAGCATCCGAGGAAGGTCAAAACTCCACTAATGACCTTATTATTGATCGAGTTTTATTAGATGATATCAGGAGTACTAGAAACAGTAGTCGCGCATAAAATGAACTATGAAAGGACCGCTCGATTCTCACTGCTTACCCCACAAGGGACGTGGCGTGAAGATATACAAATCATCGATTGAAATTATTTATCTACAACATAATATTATCAGGCAATGTGGGAGGTAGAGCGAGCACAACAACAGCCCATATCACTAATTGTGCCGGATTCCACCCACAACACCAAAATTACCCTATCATTATCTTTTTACAATTTACAGGGTAACACTGAAGGTAACGTATAAAATGAAGAAGCGTATGTAAATTCGATATCGCTTCGCGTTTAAAGCCTTCACGACCAAAGATGGTGTTAGTCAGTAAGAGTGACATAACCCGTACGGCCATCCGTAGAGTACTGGTGAGGGTTTACCACCTGCCTCGCAACGGATACCGGAGGGTGCCCCCCTCAGTAGAATGACTAATGCCCGATTTTAGTGGATTAGCAGTGATGGCCTTGTGACTAACAGGTCCCCGGTTCGAATCTCGGCATGTACCACTAAATTCGTATTTTCGGATCTATATACATATGTGTAATAATCACTAGCTCGGCGGTGAAAGAAAACATCAACCCGCACGTCCAAGAAATTATATTTCGATAGACGTGTGACCTGACCTAAGAAAGGTCTGGTTTTCTCTCAGAGTTGTGGAGGTCTGACGGCAGACGCTTCATGTAAAAATCAGTATCTCCGCCAAATCCTTAAGCTTAGGTAGCGGACCTCGCCAAACCTAATGGATTAGGAAACGAGATAACGCTAAGAAGAAGAGTTATAGTTGTACGCAAATGTTTACCTGTGATGGTATCTACCTATAATAATTCTCAAGATACGGCCCTATGACTGGCCAAGAGAGACATAGAGGCTGTGGGTTGTGGAAGACTGACGGGAGTCGCTCCATGTTAAAATCAATATCTCCACCAAATCCTTAGGCTTAGGTAGCGGCGAGCTCGCTTTGACACCAACGTTCGATTCCCACACGGGACAAATATTTGTGTGCACAAACATGTCTGCTTGTCTTGGTCTGGGTGTTTTTAAGCGAGGTAGGGCGCACTAAAGCAGACAATCTAGGGAAGTCCCTCAACCTTACAGGAAAGCGCAGCCTAATAACAACTCCCTGGAGTGTTGTGTTCCTGTGTGTGAGTGAGGTCACCGGTAAGCTTCTAACGAGTTGTTGTGTTAGCAGCAGAGGTGGCATCGCGCGAGTGCTACTTAATGTATTACCAGCGTTCATAGACTACGGTTAAAAATAAAAACGGACCCAATTCTAATGGATAACGCCAGAAAGAAAAACAAACCAATCGATCGTTTATAAAAAATGATCCTACTGCGTCATTTATTATATATTATGGGTCCTCATCTCAATACATTCCACACACAAATAGGCCTCGCGTCTGTGTGAGTACGCAGGTGGGAGCGGCCGGCTTGGTGGCATTCCTTGAGTGACCCAGATAACTTGATGTATACTACTGCCGATTGAAATCGGCCTGTTAGGTAAAGTATTGAAGGGAGTGTACAATAATTTAATATACAGGTATTAATACATTTAATACATTAATACAAAGCGTGAATAAAATTTCATATCAAAATATTGTGTTCTAATATTTTTTTATCATTGTTTTGTAACTTAGACATAACAAAAGGAAGAAACGGTCTTCATTGGAAAGAAAGGGAAGTAGGTTTCAAGATTGGTATGGCGCATCGAAGCAACCCGTATGGGGCAGTACCTCCACCTCACAGAAAATCGCAGCCAAATAACAACTCCCTAGAGGTGGTTATGTTTGTGCGTGTGAGTGAGGTCACCAGTATGCTCTTAAGGAGCTGCTGTGTTAGAGCAGGCACCGCGTGAGTGATACTTAATGTGTTACAAGCGTTCATAGCTTACGGTAACCACTTTAAATCAGGTGGGCTGTATGCTTGTATGTCTTCCGACGTTATTTAAAATAAAACGATATGAATAAGCATCAACTTTAATAAAGTTAAACTCAAGACAATACGACAAAACGTCAATAAGCAAACATGATGTAAAGTGGGTAGATATTGTTTTACTACGTCTTCTGTGAGGGAACTTCTCCAATTATATCCTTCTCTAATTATACCCAGTGGTTAAGGAACCAGCCTATTGGCCAACTGGTACCCGGTTCCAATCCTGGCGGGGGCACCTACCGCTAAATTCGTGTTTTCGGATTTATTTATATATACATATTTATTTATTTATACATATTTATCACTAGGTCGGCGGTGAAGAAAAACATCGCGAGGAAAACCACAGGTCCAAGAAATTATATTTCGAAAGAGTGTCTTAGGTTAGCTAAGAAAGATCTGGTTTTCCCTCTGGGTTGTGGAGATCTGATGGCAATCACTCCATGAATAAATCAGTGTCCTCGCCAAATTCTTAAGCTTAGGTAGCGGACCCCGGCGATCCTAATGGATTCGGAAATTGGATGACGCGAAGAAGAAGGAGTAACACCCTATGTCTGTTTCACCAGAGCTCCATTACGTTAGCAGCGTGCACCACGTGCAGGTGAGGTTGATCTGAAGATAACAAGTGACCAACTTGCATCCCGTAATTTAGATAATATTGACTTTTCTCCGGTACGTTACCAGCGTATTCTGGGGTACTCCGGTCATATTGCCCGTCGGCAAGCCCGATGATTTGGACAACTTGGTAATGGTAGGCAAAGTCCAAGGTAAACCTACTACGAGGTAAGACTACGCAGTCATTCACCAAGTCGCTGGTGTGACCAGTTCACCCCTCTCACTGGTCGCTCTCAACGAATGCCCTAAGACAAGCCGAAACCCGGACAAGATGGAAGTTTATCCTACTAATATTATAAATGTGAAAGTTTGTATGTATGTATGGATGGATGTTTGTTGCTCTTTTACGCTTAAACGATTGAACGGATTTGAATGAAATTTTGCACGTAGATAGATTATGCTCTGGATTAACACATAGGCTACGTTATTTGACTCCACGCGGGCGGAGCCGCGGGCAGCAGCTAGTAAGTTATAAGCCACGAGAACCTTTCAAGGACACGACCTTCAGTAATGAAGAATACGTAGAGAGAGAAGATTAATTTAACGTAATATGCGCACGAAATACAATAGCTCTTTGTTTACATTTTGATCATTCAATGCATTGAATTACTGTAGTAACATTACTGCAAATACCATTCGATGTTAAGTGTTTCCATTCAACTGTTTATCTTTAGTGAGACAATGCAACAAGAATGTTATTTAATGTTTTGACGCCAAATGCAAACGAGAGTGATATGTTCGCATCCATTCAAACAATTCATTAAGAGGGCGCGCGCTCGCGTTTGTACAAAATAACGGATTTTAATGGGACAGGCCCACCACTCATTCCCACCACTGTGTCTCCTGTGTAGCCAGAATTAACAGCGGCAACCACAAAAAGGCAATGAACAGTGAAGTTCACTGCCGTCCCGGGGGTTAAACTACAGCTGCCTTGGAACTCACAACGAATTTAATCAGATATTTTTAAATAATAATTTTAAATAATAATTTTTAAATTTTTACAATTAGATATATTAAAGGTATCACATTACAGACCCTTGTCGGGCACAGCAATATAAGAGAGGATTCTTCTTAGCGTAATCCCTTTTCATAATCCATTAGGACAGGCGAGGTCAGCTACCTATGCTTAAGGATTTGGTGACGATACTGACTTTTACATGAAGCGACTGCCGTCAAACCTCCACAACCCAGAGGGAAAACCAGATCTTCTTGGGTTAGGTCACACGTCTTTGGAAATATAATTTCTTGAACGTGTGGGCTTCCTCACGATGTTTTCGAGTTAGTGATCATTTGAAATATGTACATAAATACGAATTTAGTAGTACAGGATTCGAACAGGGGACCTGTATGTTACTTGGCCGGTTCTTTATCCTCTGGGCTATCACTGCTCTATGTTAATACAAATTAACATTGTATTTATATAAAATAAAGTTCGATTCTTTTAAATGGCTATTCGATGAAGGCCAGCCCCGTTTCCTTAGTTCTTAAGATTGGCGGGGTCCACTACCTAAGCCAAAGGATTTGACTGACTTGTTTGGCGAATCTACTGATTTCGATATGGAACGATTGCCATCAGAGCTCCACAGCCCACAGCAAAAACAGGACTTTCTTAGTTATATCACGCGTCTTTTGAAATACAATTTCGCTGATGTATAGATTTTTCTTCATCGTCAAACAAGTGATAAAATGAATTAATTGGTCGGTACATGCCTACGCTGCGATCGAAACAGATACCGTTTAATAGGCGCTTTATCCACTGGAATATCAATACTTCCAAGTAGTATATATCCTGTCAATAACCGAAACATATCTCAAAGAAATATAATTTCTCAAAATTCAGTTATGAGCAAAGTAAGCGATTTTGAACTTTTCAGATTCTTGGATTGCTGTCTTCGGGGACGATAATTCGAAATTATTTTCAATATAACACAAAGTAATTCAATTAAAGTATTGAATACATTCTATAACAGGGTCCACTAACGCGAGATTTAAATAAAAATATATTTCGCTGGCAGACATTTATGAGAGAAAATGTACTCTTAAATATGCCCACTTCGTTTTTTCTGCCAATGTTTACTTCGTGCATGTCATTTGACTGTCGTCTTAAAAGAAATTGTAAGTGAAGAGAGGAAATCGACTTCGCAACTGTAATACCTGTGAATCAGTCTGTGAATATATGTTTACTAATGCTTCCTTAAGTTAAGCGAGTGCAGTAGTGCATATAATTTCATACGAGTCAGTTACAATACACAAATACACACGTTTTTTTCGCGTGCTATATACTGTATTGCATTGTATTTTCAGGAAATATGCAAGTGCCGCGTGTACTTGTGTATTTTTTAACCAAAATTTATGCCGCGGTAATACAGAATAGCTATAGCTCAGCTACTTGTCGCTTCATTATACAGTCTCAGATGGAGAGAAAGTATGATTTTCAGAGCACTTCACAATGTTATTTGCTGTGCTATGATGATTATATTACTGTAAATAACTTGCCGTGCATGTTTTTGCCGTGTGTGTTTCAACGGGTAATATCTTTAAGAAGAAATATTTATTGACTAGTATTAATTGGAATGAATCAACAAAATTTATAAAACTTCATTGACGGCAAGGATTTTCTATGATGAAGGAAAAAGTCTTAAAATTTTTGAATAGTTTACAATGTCGACGAGCTCGGTGACTCAGTGGTGAAACGCGCTGTTACGCTACTTTGAAACCAACGCTCGTAGGTTCGATTCCCACGCAGGACAAACATTCGTGTGCATGAACATATCTGTCTTGTCTTGGTCTGGGTGGTTTTAAGAGAGGTAGAGTGCATCAAAGCAGCCCGTCTGGCGAAGTATCTCCACCTCACGGAAAAAAGCGGCGGCATCACCCGAGTAAATACTTAATGTATTTGCAAGCGTTTATAGGCTTCGGTAATTGCTTTATATCAGTTGGGTCGTATGCTTGTATGCCTCCCGACGTTGTACAAAAAATAAGTGTTTGTTTGTTTTTATTTCAGGCTATAATGGAGCGACGGATCTTTATTTGTATACAGAGCAGATACGGGACAAGCGTACTTCACATTCCCACACCATTCCTGACTTTCAGCAGGTGTTTGGTTGAAGAATCGCAGTATTTTATTTCTATCAAGTTTTTTTTGGAATGAGGGACTACTAGGGATTTATACATGTATTACAATTCTAAGTCTATAGGTAACGTCTCTGTACTCACGATAACTTTACAGAGAATAATGAAATTATTGAATTGGCGTGTTAAATTGTTTTAAAGCCAGCGTAGACGAGATTGTTAAACGCGGGAGAGTCCAATACGTCATCTTTTTCCCGGGAAAATGTTTGATAATATAAAATATATAAAATATGTTTGATAAACAATGGGCATTTGTTGAAGAGTAAAATTAGTAAGCTGTAATTAATAGACCACTTCTAGAAAAATAAACTTATTCTATGTCAAACAAATGAAAAATATTTTCTCTATAGAGGCCAATTCAAGCCGACGGTACTATTCGAAGTACCTGCCGCATGACGTCACCGTCCTTCGAATGCCAAGGAGTTTTTATATTATATTTTTTCATCCATCCCAAAACAATCAACCATTGTTTTGTTGGCACCAACCATGCATTTGAATTCCGAACAGGGCCAATTTTCTAACGTGTTTCTAACGTCTAAAATTAAAATTTCTAACGGCTACGTATGCTGTGTGTAATATGCATAGACAAAACATATTTTTAGAATAACCTCAAAGTAATAAAAATCATTAGATTGTTCTGAAAACATCATTTATCAGTTTATCACAGTTTATATAATAAATAAATGAAAGATATGTTAAAATCAAAACTGGTTTCCGTGTCCTAAGAATAAGGGATAAATTAAGGAGATCCGTTATCGAACCGTAGCCAAATAACAATTTCCTGGAGGGCTGTGACGTGTACCAGTAAGCTCCTGAGTAGTTGATGTCCTGATAAGCAGGAGTGACAACTGGGTACTTCCTGTATTATCAGCATACATAAGTTACGATAACCAGTCTACGTCATGTAGGACGTAAATCTGTATGCCTCCCGAGACCCAACGTTCTATGAAAAGATAAAGACGTCTTCCAAAGACAAAATACTATCGACTTCAAATCGCTAAATCTTGGAATAAACAATGTAAAAATTGCATAAAAATTTACGTTATTCATTTAATATAGAACATAATAAACGTCCAAATTGTATGTAATTACGAGTATAAATAAATTACTTGCACCAACTTGTTATTCTTTTTTGGGTTCCGTGCCCTAAGGGTAAAACGGAACCCTATTACCGAGACTTCGCTATCCGTCCGTCCGTCCGTCTGGCACCAGGCTGTATATCACGTAACCGTGATAGTTAGACAGTTGAAATTTTCACAGATGATATATTTCTGTTGCCGCTATAACAACAAATATTAAAAAATAGAATAACATAAATATTTAAGGGGGCTCCCATACAACAAACGTGATTTTTTTGTTCGTTTTTGCTCGATATTGATAACGGCAACAGGTAGACACTTGAAATATTCACAGAATATTTAGATATTCACTTTAAGAATAAATAATTAAATTAAAATAAAACAAATATCTAAGGGGCGCTCCCATACAACAAACGTGATTTTTTTTTGCCTTTTTATAGATAGTGGTACGGAACCCTTCGTTCGCGAGTCCGACTCGCACTTGACCGTTTTTTTTTTTTTTACTGGGACGAAGGTTCATTACGCATAGAGTTAAGTTTTGTTATAATAACATCTAAGCGTTACAACATCACCACGCGAGGGAACCGGCTATTCATACCAGTTTTTACGTACCGATTGCCCGCGGGCCCTATAGCAACTAAATTGGTATTTTATTCAAATCGTAAAGCTATTTTCGTACCATATTAGTTGATTATTTTATCTTCAAACCAAAACAGTCGATTAATCGGCTTCTATTTCTTTAGTGATCCTTTCTTCTTCTTCTTAGCGTCATCCCGTATTCTAGTCCACTAGGATTGGCGGGCTCCGCTACCTTACTCTAAAGATTTGATAAAGATACTGATTTTTACATGGAACAACTGCCGTGAGAACTCTGCAATACAGAGGGAGAACCGGGTCATTCTTACGCAAGGGGACACGTCTACACACACTTTCTCACGATGTTTTCCTTCACCGTCGAGCAAGTGACAATTACAAATATGTACATAAATCCGATAACACGAATTTGGTGGTACACGCCAGGTATCGAACCGTGGCCCAGTTGGTCAATAGGCCGGTTCTTTATCCACCGGACTACCACGATCAGCAAGCGTTTGTGTCCATGTACAGTTAAATACACGTCAAGCTTTGCACTTTGACCTTTGAGTCATTCTTATGACGTAAATAATAAGAGTTACAATCGATTATCAAGTGTTAAGCGCAATCTACTCTTATGTGTACATGTCTGATTGTGTGGATGCCTGGATTCGAATCGAGGACCTGTTGTTCACGAGGCCGGTTCTTTATCCAATGATGGTTTTCGCTGCTTATATCACAACTCACACTGTTTCTATTTCTTTATAATTTATATAATCATATAGGAGGAATATTTTCAGGAGGGAATGCAGGGCAAATTGGTCGTGTTGTATCAGAAGGTGATGTCAGGTGTTCCATAGTGTCGTTGCGCGTGTCTATATGTGAATACGCAGAATAAGCAACGTCAAGCGTAGCCTGTCTATGGTTGGATTGATCTATCACGGACTTCTCCGTAAGTCCTGGCTGTTGTGGACAGATAACAGTCGTTAAACTAAGTGGCCTTCGGGCGGCTTGAAAATACTGGCCTCTGCCAATCCGCAGGTGAACAGCGTGGTATGGACAGCCATGCAATTCTCTAAGCGACTCGTAATGGCTGTGTGCGTCGCTGTGATCACAGATGTCACAGCTTTGACATCGTCTACTGCGATCACGGCTAAATTATTTAGTATTCTATAAGGCTGTAAGCGTACGCGAGGCTGTTTGCCTTGTAGAATTCCAATTCTAAACGCAGCTTTGCGGCACTAGTGTCGCACAACCATGAAAAGCTACACTAAGGAATTGCAATTTTGTGTTCAAGGCTATAACAGCCGATGTTTCCGAGGATGTAAGGATGTTTGCTCTTACAGAATTGCATGGCTGGGCATGTTTTGTCCAGGCCATATCAAACTGGTAATGGATGGAGTCTTGTACCGATGCTGGTTGTTTACAATGTCGGAAGGCAAACAAGCCTAACAAAATAACTCCTACATCTATTAACTACTTTCTGACTGGTATCTTACATATAAAAATCGATGTGCATGTACATATGTTCCCCATGGACTCCAAAACAGCTTGGCCGATTTTGATGAAATTTTCAGGCAATCTTTAGATTAACCCAGCGCGTGAGCGTGTGAAATTTGGTAGCGATCAGATCACCCACGCAAAGTCGGGCGGATCGCTAGTTTATTAAAAAATTTACTTTTGTGCGAATATCTCCAATTTCTCACGGCGTGCTCATTAATGTTATCATCTTGTTCTCTTATCAAGTTATCAAAGATGGCGGATAAGATATAGTATGAAGTGTAAATAAACGTTAAAATTCAGATGTTTTTATCAGTGCACATACAAATATAGATTTTTAAAACCACCACGGTAGCAAACAAGCATAGGGCTTTTTTTTATTCAACTTCAGGAGGCATACAAGCATACGGCCCACCCGATGTAAAGCGGTTACCATAGCCCATGAACGCTAATATACCTCTCTTAAAAACACTCAGACCAAAACAAACAGACATTCATGCACACAAAAGTTTGTCCTGTGTGGGAATCAAACCCACGAGCGTTGGTGTCAAAGCCGCGTCGTTCACCACTGCGCCACCGAGCTTGACAGAATATTCTGTCCTAAAGAGTTGCTGTGTCAGAAATATCTCAGCATATCCCGCAAGGAACCTGACACGAATACATATATACAAGAGTAAGTACTCGTACAATCGACAACGTTCACGGTTGACCCTTTAACAACAATCCTCCCTCATTTTAACAACAAACCTCCCTTGTACGTGTTTTCGTAGCTTGTCCATGCCTTTATTTTTTAACCAATAAGGTAAGACTTCTTGTAATGGTTATTAAACTCAATAGCTTCAAACTTTCGCCACATCTAGTAAAATATCAATAAATGTTAATAATCAAACAATAATTTAACAATAAGTCGAAACCATTTCTTTGTTTTCGGGGTTTTTTTTAAGTTGCCAGATGCCAGATTTTGCATCCACATTTCTTTTTACCTACCATTTTTATGGTTCTATAAACAAAAGGTGGTTTGCCCGTAAAAAAGTATTTTGTTATATGACACTTATATGCTATTGGTGGATATTATTAAACAAAAGTGAAGATCGCGTTGACCACTGCAAGCAAACATAGCCCTTAAGGGGGTCAACCGTGAAATTTGACGATTGTACATTGAGTAAGAGAGGTAGGGCGCATCAAAGCAGCCCGTCTGGGGAAGTATCTCCACCTCACAGAAAACCGCAGCCAAATACCTGCGTGTGAGTGAGGTCACCAGTAAGCTCCCAAGGAGTTGCTGTGTAAGCACCAGAGGAGGCATCGCGCGAGTGATATTTAATATATCGCAAGCGCTAATAGGCTACGGTACCCGCTTTACACCAGGTGGGCCGTATGCTTGTATCCCGACGTCGAATAAAAAATTAAAAAAAAAATACAATCGTTTTGAGACTTTTCGGTTTAAATGTTCGAGTCTACCATTTGTCGTTTATGCCTATTGACATTTAAGTCATCGGTATGTCAAACCCAAATAAATTGGCACAATTTAAACATAGACACAATTTTTTACCACAAAATGGCACCTGCTTTTTTTTGCTTCACAAACGAGTTCGAAAACGGTGTTCGAATGTACATCTAACATAACTGTACGATGACCATAAGCTTGGCCCCAGACCTTATATAGTAACTTGCCAGAAGCCATTCAAAACCTCTCGGTTTCCATCGGTTTCTCAATGTTTATTGGCCATAGAGTAAGGAGCGATGCTATTAAAGTCCTTTTCGGTAGGCACAGATAACATGAAATGAATCTGGCCTCCTTTCTTTTGCTCCCATCCTTTTTTATTCTGTGTCACGGTATATTTATGATAATTTCAGCGTAGCGTAAAATTTCTAGGTCTGTAGATGTTTTATAGCATGTTTAGTTTTTTTTTTATTCATGCAATTTGATCTAACTCTTAAAAACACCCAGTCCAAGACACACACAAATGTTTGTTCTGTGTGGGAATCGAACCAACAAGCGTTGGTGTCAAAGTAGCGTAACAGCGCGTTTGACCACTGCGCTCGTCAAAAATATCATCGTCCAGTGCCAAAATAGTTAGACAAGCAATTATTGTATCTCTTTGGTTTTCAATACTTTATACTATACTATCTACCCCAGGGGTTCCCAAACTTTTTCACTTTGCGGCACACTTACAGGTTTAATATTTTGTCTCGGCGCTCCGTAGTCGTTAGTGCTCGAAAGAAGGTACAAGAATTGTATTTTTAGAATTTCATTGACACGCAAGAAACATTTGTAATTTAAGAAAAATAGGATATCTAATACAATGACAACTTAATCAATGTGACGTGTTTTGGTTGCTTGGTGATCTCCACACATTTTTCAAAGCGCGGCATAAGGTTTGATATCGCTACTCTCATAAGAAATGATCTCCACATTAATCTTAGATGTCCACATTAATATTTGCTTTTTATTAAAACTACAGCTAAAAATCCGGCCTCAGAAAAAAAGATGTTGCAAAGGGAATGAGAATTCTTAATGCTTTTGAACTTAGATTTTTTTTAAACTTTAAAAGTTGGTTATTAATTTTGGACCGATATCCAAAACTCCACTAAATGAACACGTGAGTCTTGTTTTTAAGCTGCTGTCGCAAGAGTAATAATAAGACGCTCTTCTTCTTGCGAAGGGAATACTGGTGGAGCCCGTGCATGGAAAGGATCTTGGATCCACGTATATTATTCTTGTTTGATTCGATTTTATTTGTTTATTTTGTAGGCGCGAATACCTAAATTTCGATTCCAGGTAATGGTAAAGAAGAGCGTCTCACGGCGCCTCTCTGTACTCTCTACGGCGCACCAGGGCGCCGCCGCGGCGCACACTTTGGGAACCCCTAATCTAACCGTTTCCATAGGTTTCCCGCTTTCTCCATCGAAAAGTGTCATGGATTTCATGACACTTTTGGATGGATGGAAAAACGGCTTTAATATTTGGTACCAGAGGGAGACTTTGTACAAAAGTCGTCTGCATGGGTACCTCTGTCTCACCTATTTCTACCGCCAAGCAGCTATATTTATATAGCTGTGTTCCGTGTTTGAAGGGTGAAATATGGCAGAGAAATTACTGGGTACTGTGACGAAACAGCCTTAGGTCACAATATTGGTAGCGCTCGAGTAACATCCCCGTAGTGTTGCGAGCGTCAATAGGCTGTGGTGACCGCTTACCATCTAATGCGGGCCGCATGCTTGTTTGCCAGTCTAGTTGTATAAAAAAAATGATTTGTATGAATATTTATTTATTTCAAAAGGGGTAAGTCGCAACGAAGCAGCCCGACTGGGGATATACCTCCATCTCACAGAATATAACAAGTTCGCGGACGGTTGTGTTCCTGCGAGTGAATGAGGTTATAAGTAAACTCCTGAAGAGTAAGTGAATATTATTTTTGTACAACGTCGGGAGGTATACAAGCTCACAGCCCACCTAATGTAAACTGGTAAATGTAGTTTACGAACGATTGTAACACAGAAGGTATTGCTTGCGAGCCCCTGCTCCTAACACCACAAATCTTAGGAGCTTACTGGTAACCCCACTCAACCCAAAGAACATAAGGTCCATCCAGGGAATTGTTATTCTGCAACAGTTTTCTGTGATATGGAGGCACTTCCCACTCGGGCTGCTTTGAAGCGTCCTACCTCTCTTAAAAACACACTGACCGTAATAAATAGACATGTTCAAGCACACAAATGTTTTTCCTGTGTAGGAATCAAACCCCCCCTTTGCTATTAAAGTAGCATTGTTAACCATTCTACCAGCAGGCTCATCAAATAAGTTCCTAACCATCATCATTTCAACCCGCATTCGTCCACTGCTGGACATAGTATTCCCCTCTAGAGAGCCCTGAGCCACCTTTTTTTTATGCAACTTCGGGAGGCATACAAAACCCGGCTGATGTTAAGCGGTTACCGTAGCTTATAAACACTTGCAATACTTTAAGTATTAGAAGCTTACTGGTGACCTCGCTCACAAGCAGAAACGCAACAACACTCTAGGGAGTTGTTATTTGACTGCGGCTTTCTGTGAGCTAGAGGTACTTTCCCAGATGCTGCTTTGATGCGCCCTACGCCTCTTAAAATTATATTATTAATAAAAACCTGATATTAATGAAAACCTTGGTCTGAAAGAGAGCGTCGGTGTTAAAATAAGAAGAGGCGTGCTTCGTTGGTTCGGACATGTAGACAGAACGCAGGATGAAAGAATGACGAAGCAGATATACAATGCAAAAGTGGAAGGATGTAGGAGCCGAGGAAGGACAAGACTCACCTACCACGACCGAATTGGTCGTGTTCTGTCGGAAGGTGATGTCAGGAGCCCTAGAAACCGGCGAGCGTGCATGAGAAGAGCAATGAATGTTAAAGAAGCGAGTGAGATATGTAAGGATCGAGTCGCGTGGCGTTCGGTTCTCTCTGCCTACACCGCAAGGAATTTGGCGTGAAGTTATAGATAGATAGAAAAACCTGCATCCATTGACTCCCTATAAATTTCAGATCGACGCTCCCTCCATCTAGTGATGTTCCCATACTGCGCGTCCCAAACTCCTAAAACTTGTAAAAATACCTATCATAATGGTATTTGATAGTTGACAAATAATCAAGTAAGTGATTCTCAAAACAATTATCGACCAAGTCCATAGTTTACACATGAAAGTCGTAAGTGAAAACACGCTAACGTCAACAGAAAGTGTTAAAACAACATTCCGCTGTGCGAGTTAAAATTTCCTGCCATTAGCGGATAGTGCTGTTCTTTACTATCGATAAAAAAAAACATAGGTATGTTTTGGGTGTTATACTAGCTGTGCCCGCGACTTCGACCGCGCGGAATTTAACAAAAAAGTTATTGTTCAGTTATAATTTTACTAGCTTTTACCCGCGGCTTCGCTCGCATTGATTTTTTTTTAATAAAAAGTATCCTGTTTTACTTCTGATACCTCCAAGAATATGTGTACAAAGTTTCATGACGATCGGTTCAGTAGTTTTCGCGTGAAAGCGTAACAAACAAACGGACATTCACATTTATAATATTAGTAGGATTTATTTGATTTGATTATAAGTACCTAAATAAGCAGAGTAAAATAGCGAACAGCAAAATAATAATAGATATGTATGATGTACGCCGTCCGCGCGGAATGGTCTTTTTATTATTATTTATTTATATTAATAAAAATAAATGAAATTTCTAAAATAAAAGTAGCCTAAGTTACTCCTTATTACATTAGCTATCTGCCAGTGAAAGTCCCGTCAAAATCGGTCCAGCCGTTTCAGAGATTAGCCGGAACAAACAGACAGACAAAAAATGTAAAAACATTCATTTTGGCATATGTGCCATGTATACATCCATATGCATTTAGTAAAAAGCGGTTATTTTAATATTACAAACAGACACTCCAATTTTATTTATCTGTATAGATTCGGAACAAGCACAATAAACCAATTGAGTTTTTTTTTCTGCTACGTCGGGCGGCATACTAGTATACGGCCCACCTGATGGAAAGCAGTTACACTGGGCTATCGCTACCCACAGACTTTCACATTTATAGTATAAGGATACTAGTGGATGATTGTAACACGTTATAAGCGAGGAATGTCAAGAACACACATTTAGTTTCTAATTAACATTTCGAATAATTATATTTTAATGTACAAAAATATACAGTGTGTTCGGTACATAAGTGCAAACTGAGATGGAACTCTGCACAAAAAAAATGCTGTATGTATGTATATCTTCACGCCAAGTCCCTTGCGGGGTAGGCAGAGAGAACCGAGCGCCATAAGACACGGTCCTTGCATACTTCACTCGCTTCTGTGACATTCATAGCTCTTTTCATGCACGCTCGCCGGTTCCTGGGGCTTCTGACATCACCTTCTGATAAAACACGACCAATTTGGTCATGGTAGGTTAGTCTCGGCCTTCCTCGGCTCCTACATCCTTCCACTTTTGCATTGTATATCTGTTTCGTCATTCTTTCGTCCCGCATTCTTTCTACATGTCCGAACCAACGGAGCATGCCCTTTCTTATCTTAACACCGACACTCTCTTTTAGACCAACTCTTTCTCTCACGTCTTCATTACGAACGCGGTCAGCAAGCGTTATGCCACAAATTTTGCGCAATGCTCGCATCTCGACCGCATTTATTCTACTTTCATGCTCTCTCTGCCATACCCAGCTCTCACTTCCATAAGTTAGCGTTGGAATTAGCACCGCGTTGTGTACAGCGAGCTGTGCCTTCTGGCTTAGATTTCGGCTGCCTAGAAGTTTACCCAACGCTCCATTCACCCTATTCCCGGCACTCACTCGTCTCTCCACATCAGCGGTGTACCTTCCATTGCTGCTAAAAGCACTTCCAAGATATACAATCTCATTCACTTGCTCCAACACTACATCATCAACCATAATGCTGTATCTTTCATTTATAACTACCATCTTTTAAGAGAGGTAGGGTGCGTCTGGGGAAGTACCTCCACCTCACAGGAAAACCGCAGCCAATAACTCCCTGGATGGTTGTTTTGTTCCTGGGTGTGAGTGAGATCACCGGTAAGCTAACGAGTTGCTGTGTTAACAGCAGAGGTGGCATCGTATTTTATGTATTGCAAGCGTTCATAGGCTACGGTAACCGCTTTACGTCAGGTGGGCCGTGTTCTTGTATGTCTCCCGACGTAGTATAATAAAATCCATCAGGCAGGCTTTGTAACCTTAGTGGTTTTCATAATAATATGAATGCGTTAGACTTTGGGAAGAGCTCGATGGCGTAGTTGCGCGTGTCATTTTAACCGAACACGCAGGTTACGTAGTAGACCGCAGCCAGTGTATAGATGGGTTTACATATCTCGAGTCTATGGTCCCGACTGTTGTCTATGGATGACAATCGTTAAGCTAAGCAGTAGCCTTCAGGCGGCTTGAAAGTACTGGGCTCCGCCAATCCGCAGTTGAGCAGCGTGGTGGAGTACGCTCTTCGTCACGCCTATCCTTAGGCTTAGGTAGCGGACCCCGCCAATCCTAACGGATTAGGAAAACGGGATGACTGATGATGATAATTCGTTAGACTATATTTTGGACAATGTGTGATTAATATTATTCAATAGTGCCAAACTGGACAATCTACCATCAACATCAAACTAATTTGATACTTCTGTTATGATTCAAGAGGTTAATTCCGATATGTCGGAATTGGTTTCCAGAGTAACCTTACTGATCCGGCCAATCTCAATTGATATGGAAACTAAATAACTTCTTAGCGTAGAAAAGTATAATGGTAAATTACACAATTATGTAAATTACATAATAATGTAAAGTATGTATAATTTATGGAATTTGTGTAACTTTAAAGTAACATCTAGTTATGTAAATATTTATGAATTGAAATGCGATTCTAAGAATATTGTGGCCATGAACTCAAATCCCTGTGACGAGACCGGTTTCATGTGACATAAAATAATATCATAAACAAGTCTACAGAGCAAAGGTATCACTAAAAGAGTAAATAAGTGTTTCAACAGCCTGATGGTACTTATCGGCCAACCCCTTAAAAACCTCTCCACGCCCTTGGAGAAAATTTACTAGCACGTCTTTATAATTTGTAAGTTGTATTCGTATTTCACGGTATTGCGGTATGATGGCGCTATGATTAAAATGTATAGTGTTTGTATTTGACATTTGACTTTTCTTTTATTTTGTACTACGTCGTGTAGCATACAAGCCTCAGAGGAAGTATACCTCTGAGATACAAGCATACGGCCCACCTGATAGCGGTTACCGTACCTTATTAACGCATGCAATATATTCATTATCACTCGCACGATGACACATCTGCTGCTTACACTGCACTCCTTGGGAGCTTACTGGTGACCTCACTCACACGCAGGAACACAACAAACTCTAGGGAGTTGTTATTTGGTCGCGGTTTTCTGTGAGGTGGAGTTACTTCCTCATACGGGCTGCTTTGATGCGCCCTACCTCTCTTAAAACATCCAGACCAAGACAAATAGACATGTTCATGCACTCAAATGTTTGCCTTGTGTGGGAATCAAACCCACGAGCGTTGGTGTCAAAGTCGCGTCATTCACGACTTAGCCACCGAGCTCGTCTGTATGTATTACATTTCAATAAACAACATGGCAGCTCCTAATTTAATGACGTTTTTAATTTTAATCCTACAAAAATTCACCATCCTTTCGAGCAATACACCACCGGCCAGCCCTTTTTGAACAACCACATTCTATATGGAAAACTTCGTCATTAAGTTCTCTCCACAATTCTCTGAAGAAAACCTCTGTGGGACCACACAGTACACGACCAATGTGGCTCTAGTTTATAGATATGTATAACTTCAGTCCAGAAAAACTTCTTCTGTGAAGAGGGAAGTTGTAAAACGAACTCACTACTGTCTTGGAGGAGGGAGTTGTTATTTGGCGGTTTTCTGAAGTGGTGTCACTTCCCTACGCGGAATGCTTTGGAAACGTCCCACATCTCTTAAAAAAAAACAAGTCAAACAGTCAAAAGTCAACAGTCAAATCCAAACTATCGGGGAATCGAACCCGCGAGCTTTGGTGTTCAAGTAGCATTGCTAACTACACGGTCTCCGGCCTCGTCGAGTGCAGAAATGTTTATATTTATTACAATAAAAAGTAATTATTAGTATTGGATATTAAAAGCGCTATTATTTTGAGTAAGAAACATAACTTTCTCTCTTCACGTATCATTACGCTTTAAGAAATTGTTTACATCATGTATTGTAATGACGTAAGCCAGAGAAAGTGATACTTGACCGACCTAAGGCACTCGTACTATAATGGTGCTCGGTTACACTAAGGGACATATCACAGTCGTTCCTGACTTCTCATTTTAGGAGAAGTTAATATTTGCTACGATTGCTGATCAAAGTCAAGATATATATATATACCTATCTATTGAATAACTTCACGCCTTGCTTGCTTGCGAAATAGACAGAGAACTGAGCGCCACATGACTCGGTTCTCGAGTACTATTCAACATTCATAGTTCTTATCATGTGCGTTTTGTTTTAGCCGGATTATAAGGCCCTCAAGGGAATTCTTATTTGGCCGCGGTTTTCTGTGAAGTGAAGACACTTTCATAGATGGACTGTTTGACATCTCTTAAAAACACCCAGACCAAAAGAAAGACAAGTTTGCGCGTGCACCGCTAAGAAAACCCCATTTGCTGTGGTTCCTGAATTCCAGAACACACCTCTTGCCGTCACCAAAAGTACGTGCTTGGCGTCGAGATCTCCAGGGAAGTTCAATATCGAAGTCACCTGGAGGATAAGGTCAAGCTGGCGTCGAAAAAAACTTGGTGTGCTCAACAAAGCAAAGCAGTGATTCAGCGCGGGGAAAATGTTATATAAGTCTCAAGTCAGACCGCACTTAGAGTACTCCAGTCACCTTTGGGCGGGAGCACCTAGATACCAGCTTGGACCGTGTGATTCGATTCAGAGGCGAGCTGTGAGAATTGTCGACGATCCCAAGCTTACACACGGTATTGAACCCTTAAGTTCAAGGAGAGATTTTGCCTCCCTTTGTGTGTTTTCACCGATTGTCAACGGGTTGTGTTCTGAAGAATTGTTCGATATGATGCCGACAGCTACTTTTTACAACCGTACCGCTCGCCGACGGAGGGGAGTTCATCCTCACACGCTGGAACCGCAATGGTCGCGTACTGTGCGGGTTCAGAGAACTTTTCTTCCGAGAAGTCTCAAGTTGTGGAATGAGCCCCCAGCCGAGGTTTTTCCAAGGGACTACAGCATGGGTTTCTTCAAGAAAGGCGTGAAGAGGTTTTTAGAGGGTCAGCCGCGCATGAGTGACACCCCTGGTATTGCCAATGTCCATAGGCTACGGTGACCGTTTACCATCAGGTAGGCCGTATGCTCGTTTGTCACCTTAGTGGTATTAAAAAATAAAACTATTTGTCTTGTGTGAACGAATCGAACGATCGAACCCACGAGCCACAGTGTCAAATTAGCTTTGCTAACCACTGCGCCATCGAGCTCATTAAAAACGTGTGTGTGTGTGTGTGTGTACATTATGTGTCCGGGTGTAAGTAAATTGGAGCAATTTGAGCTCGGTGTCTAATTGAACAAGGGAGTTAAACGTCGACCGCAGCCTGCCTTTTAATGGCTTTAGTTGTCTCGAGTTCCTCTGTGTTGAGGTCACGTTAAAGGTCGGCAAAGAGGTCAGTCCGAGCTGTCCTCAATAGATAACAGTCGATATCCCAAGTTAAAAGAGGTACCTCCGCCTCACCAAAACTGCAATCTCTTGGCAGCGCGCGTGCTATATTTCCTATATTGAAAGCGTTCGCAGGCTACGGTAATCACTTAATATCAGGTGGGCAGTATGCTTATATATGCCTTTTTAACGAGCTATTTGGCGCAGTGGCGGAACCTGCTGTCGCAGACGGGCTGCTTTGCTGCCCCCTACCTCTCCTAAAAACATCCAGACGCAGACAAATAAACATGTTCACGCAAACAAATGTTTGTCCTGAACCGAACTTGTCAAAAATATCGGTGAAGTGTGAGTGCGAGTAGCACTTGGCCGCTTTTTTATGTAACTATAATAATAATAATAATCAGTATAATAAATAAAGATACCACGAAATCCGTACCACCATGTAAAAAAGAAGAAAAAAACACTTTTCTTTTGAAGAGACACCGCTTAATTTTGAACTTTTTTCTATTTTCAGGAACACCGTTCCTATATGAAATCTATATGTCTGTCTGTGTGTACGTTTGCCTGTTTGATTTTTTTTTCGAATATTCGAATTTTGACTTCAGATTCGGATTCAGCATAAAAAAGTAGAATAGGAATGTTCAGGAACACCGTCCCTATCTTTTAAGGAACATGGTCAAAAAGGCCGACAAATTAAAAAAAAAATTGAATTGTTATAATAATTGACAAGCCAGGTGTTTCTCTGGCAATGCGAGCTTGCGCATTCTCAACTGGTTTTATTTGTCATTATAGCTGATAAAGCCGTACTGAACTTTTATTGTATTTGTCCTTGTAGCGGACATAGCCTATTGAGGTTCGAAAGCCTTGTGATATATGGAAGGAAGGACAGATAGACGTACAAACAAATGGACCAAACAGCTTTAGTAATAAGCATCCCTTGAGTACAGACACCTAAAAATCATATAGAACCCCACATTTTTAAACCCGGTTAAAAACACAGAACTTTCCTTTCTGCGGTAAGTTAAAATATCTGAATATGAAAGTGGTTTCTTGCCTGAAGTGTTTTATATGTTATTAAACGTAGCTTGCTTTCTCGATTACAATCGGTGCACCACATTTTTTTTATCGAGTCGAGAGGCATACAAGCGTACCATCAACCTGATGTAAAGCTGTTATCGTAGCCTACGAACGCTTGCAGTACATTAATTACATAACCACCCACACACACACATACACACACACACATACACACACACGCATGTTCATATTATAAATTTAAATATATGTAAGGAATTATAATTCACTACAACATTTATGTATATGAATGAAAGAGCGGAGTCCCCTAACACAAGCATAATCAAATGCTTAAATGGAGATTCCAGCGACTAAGTTTTAAGAATAAGAAATTATGAAGAGGAAATAATGATTATTGTATTTTTTTTTTTTGTATTAAGTATTACTCGCGCGATCCCCTCTGCTGCTAACACAGCAACTGCTTAGGAATTTACTGGTGCCCTCACTCACACGCAGGAACACAACTCCTGGCTACCAATCAATCGATTCGTAACATGTTATTCTAACGACTAACATCTGCAGCGCCTGAGTAGCACCGGAGCAGCCATGGCAGCGGCAGCATGCTAACTAACGGTAGTGAGTGGACGCCGGCCGGCACTAGTTCGCATAAACTAATCGGTAGCTAAAGCACAGAAGTAATTTAGATCAAATTGCTTACAAATTTGACTTTAAAATTAACGCCTGCGCAACTATAAACTTAGTTGAGTAGTGATAGCCCAGTGGTTATAAAACCGGTGTAGTTACCAACAGGTTCCGGGTTCGAATCCTGGCATGTATCACTAAATTCGTGTTTTCGCATTTATGTACATATTTGTAGTTATCACTTACTCGGCGGTGAAGGAAAACATCGTGAGGAAACACGCATATCCAAGAAATTATATTACGAAATACGAATAAGTATATATGAGAATGATCTGGTTTTCCTTCAGGATTCTGGAGGTCTGACGGCAGTCGCTCGGTGTAACAATCTGTATCTTTGCCTAATCCTTAGGCTTAGGTAGCGGACCCCGCCAATCCTATTTAAGGATTAGAAAACGGGATGAAGCTAGAAGAAGAGAGCTATAAACTTATTTAAAAATTTAAATTAGTTTATAGTTTTTTATATACTACGTCGGCAGGCATACAAGCATACAGCCCACCTGATGTAAAGTGAGTACCATAGCCTATTAATTGCGATATATTAAGTATAATTCGCGCGATGCCTCCTCTGCTGCTTACACAGCAACTCCTTGGGAGCTTACTGGTGACCTAACTCACACGCAGGAACACAACAACCCTCTAGGGAGTTGTTATTTGACTGCGGTTTTCTGTGAGGTGGAGGTACTTCCCCAGGCGGCCTGCATTGATGCGCCCTACCTCTCTTAAAACAATCTATTCTTCTCTAATTCTCACCTCCCTTCACATAATCACCACAAAAACACATAGCTTCGTTACTTGCTCTAAAATTGAACTAACTACCTCTGCGAGTATAAATTATTCTAAGTTACGTTGCAAGCGTCCAGCCGGGGGCTATATGATCCTATCTATTACAGACTAGTTTCTACCACATTCCAAGATGTTTACAGGCGCTTATTATCTAAGCCGAGCCGCGGTAAATACCTACCTGCCCGCAACTACGATGCAAGTAATGGAAATGATCAAACACTGGGTTTTCCAAAGCATACGAGCACAGTATAACGGCGTGTTCACACATTCATTAAATATTTATTCCACATATTCTTTTCAGGAACACCGTTCCTATATGAAATCTATATGTTTGACTGTGTGTGTGTGTGTCTGTGGGTGTGTGTGTGTCTGTGGGTGTGTGTGTGTCTGTGTGTGCGTGTGTCTGTCGCTTTTATTTCGAATATTCGAATTTTGACTTCAGATTCGGATTCAGCATAAAAAAGTAGATATGGATGTTCAGGAACACCGTTCCTATCTTTTAAGGAACATGGTGAAAATGGCCGACTTATAAAAAAAAATTTGAATTGTTATATAATTGACGAGCTAGGTGTTCCTATGGCAATGCAAGCTTGCGCATTCTCAACTGGTTATAATCGTGATTTGGAGCTACGTAATCACACGCTCAAGAACGGTGAGGCTTTTTCCTCATAGCATTATCCCGTTTGCTAAACTTTTAGCTTTGGCGGGGCCCGCTAACTAACCACCTAATAAGCCTAAGGATTTGGCGAAGATCCTAATTTTTACATGGAGTAACTGCCATGAGACTTTCACAATTTAAGAGGGAAAAACAAATCTTTCTGAGGTTAGGTCACACGTCTTTCGAAATTTCTTGGACGTGAATGTTTGCTCACGATGTGTTTCTGCACCGCCCGGGCAAACGATAAATATGTACACAAATTCGAAAACGCGAATTTAGTGGTACATGCCCTTTTCAGGATTCGAACTGGGGACATGACAAAAATTATATGATAGGTTCAAAAAAAAATTGTTAATAGTTTATGTGTAAAAACCGTTTACTCGTGGATACGTCTTTCAAGTAACGATGTGGAAAAATTTTTACGAAATGTATTTACACACGATTTTGTTATAATATGAATCTTTTTAGAGAATCGTAGTACTCATCTATATCTGTTTAAATAAACATTGTGAATGAATTAATTAAAAAAAATATTGAATCATTATAGATTCCATCCACAGAATTTGAATCGTGATTTAATTATATAGATTTAGTTTTATAATTGGCAGAGCTGCGATAGCCAGCAGAGCCACATTACCCTCAAAATTGCCGTTTGGGGTAGACTGATGTTATCCAGCTAGCGTTTAGACGGTAATAGTGAGAAACTCCAAAATCGACACACTAATAGCTAACATATTGTAGTTTTGTATCCTTTAATTTGAAATTTAAATGTTCGTTGGTGAGGAAGAACGGTCCAAAATCATTCCAATTAGAAAAAAAAACATATGGGAAAACGTATGGCCGGCCACTCTGCAGTGCAGAGTCTGCACTGCACTCCCATCAACAGAAAAAGTAACAGCACTCGTCGCTAGATGTCGTACAGGATTCCATATATTTTAAAAAAATTAAAAATAAAATATTTAAATATATTTAAATTTAAAAAATATCAGCTCTGCCTACACAGCTTGCTGTTATTTACTAGTGTAAATGTATTCGTCTTTAATGAAACATTATATCTATTTGTCTTTTACAAATAGTTTTTGATAACAAAAGTAGTAATAGATAAGCGAGTCATCAACCGACCGCAATTGCTTAACATTGAGAAATGCATGTCGTATCCTTATTTGTCACGGTAGTGGTGTAAAAATTGTTGGTAGCACATAACATTATAAAGTACCTGCACATAGTAATATGTGCTATATAATATCAATATGAGCATACTTGTAAGCATCTTATATGTGCCATATAATATCAATATCTACTTAATGATAGATTGTAAGCATCTTCTACTTAGCGTTACCTCGTTTCCTAGTTCATTAGGATTGGCGGGTTACCTAAACCTAAGGATTTTAATACACTAATTTTCAAACAATGAAATATGACCTAACCAAAAAAAAGGTATGGGAAAACCATACCTTTTTTTTGGTTAGGTCATATTTCATTATATATTAGGTCATCTTTCGAAATATAATTTCTTGGGCGTGTGTCAAGTAATTAATTACACAAGACTTGTTATTTGGAACAGTAGGCATTATATAGTACACATAGTAACGTGTACTATATAATACTAATATACTCTAATTACTGATAATAAAGTATGTTTTATATCACGTAGACGATAAGTTATATTTTTTAAGCTGACATCACCCAGAAGCCATGGTATTAACAATTATTAGTGTATAAACTTTGTAAAATGTGTACAAGGACTATGTATGTACATATTATGTTAGTACCATCATGTCACCCTCAACGATAATCTTATATGTAAATATAATATACTGTTAGCCTGCTAGATAAAGAACGTGCCTTTTAAACGACGTGGTTTGTAATTGTCACTCGCTCGGCGGTGCAGGAAAACATCGTAACAAATTATCGTTTTTTTTTATACTACATACAAGCATACGGCCCTCCTGATATAAAGCGGTTTCCTTAGCCTATTAACGCTTGAGATATATTCAGTATCGCTCGCGCGATGCCTCCTCTGCTGCTTACACAGCAACTCCTTGGGAGCTTACTCGTGACCTTACGCAGAAACACAACAACCCTCTAGGCTAGGGAGTTGTTATTTGGGTGCGGTTTTCTGTGAGGTGGAGGTGCTTCCCCAGACGGGCTGTTTTGATGCGCCCTACCTCTCTTAAAACATCCAAACTAAGGCAAACAGCCATGAACCCCCGAGCGGTGGTGTCAAAGTCGCGTCATTCACGACTGAGCCACCGAGCTCGTCAAACTCGGCGCGTTGGAAGTGTCGAGTTTGTATGAAACATGCAAAAAATCAGTCTTATCTAAGTTTGCGGTCAAATTAGGAGCTACTTGTGCGAATCTCTTGGTCAAATACAACGTTATGTGTAGCGCACCGCTCACTGTTCGATATGTATATTTCTATACGTCAGGAAGCACACGGCACACCTTGTATAAGTTCTTCCTAGCGTTATGCCGTTTCCTAATTTACTAGGAATGGAGAACTTTACATGGAGCGACTGCTGTCTGACCTCCACGACCCAGGGGGTAAACCAGACCAATTTTTAGGTTAGTTAGTTAGTTACGTGTGTATTTCGAAATATAATTTCTTGGACATGCGGGTTTCCTCACGATGTTTTCCTTCAAATATGTACATAAATCCGGTAACATGAATTTAGTGATACATGCCAGGATTCGAAGCGGTGACTAGTTAGTATACCGGTTCTTTCCACTGGGCTATTACTACTCTTGTTAGTTACCTGTTGGCCCTACCTAATGTAAAGTGATTACCTTAATCTATGAACGTATGAATGAATAAATATTATATATATATAAATTAATAAGTATTGATAGCGCGTTGTAACATCTGCTGCTAACAAAACAACAGCTCAAACGTTTATTAACAACTTCATTCACTCGTAGGAACCCGTCAACCCTCCAGGGAAATGTTATTTCGTTGTTTAGGTGAAGGTTGCCCAGTCAGGTTGCTGTGATGCATGTTGGTAGAATAAAAATAATGTAAGTGCAACAGTTAGTGTACTGATTACATTTCTACTGTGACATAGCTTACGTACCCTCTATTGCTACAGCCGTTGCCGTTTAAAAAGAAAATGCGCGAATACAGCACGGCCATAAAATGTTGATTTAAGATATAACGAGAGGAATGTTGTATGAGTAAATACAGTTATATCTCGCAAAATTAATTTACACTCCTTCTAATTTTACTGTAATTAACGCTTGTTAGAAAGATGTTACCTAATTTTGGAGCAATTAGACGTATTTGTGCGAATGCTAGAGCTGAAAATGCTTTGATGACATTTTTTTTTACTCTAGAGAAAACGGAGTATTTGATCTCTTCTTGCAAACCTAACAGTAATAACGATAACACTTATAAGTGTGGAATACTCTTAAGTTGAGGCTTGAGGGCTCCGTATTTTTTATATCTAAGTATTTTAAAATCCTATTAGGTATATAATATACCTAATAGGTTTTTAAAATACTTAGATATAATTTAAAATTACTTAGATATAATTAAAATCAATAATAATTATTAAAAAGTAAAGTGTGGATTATGTTTTGACTGCAATGTTTGAAGATACGAGTAGTTTGGTACATACGTATATTGAACAAAAACTTTTGGTTCTAATGAACCCCTTTCAAATTCTTGGCATATATAAAACACACAGTACGAAATTCACCACGAAAAAGTTGTTTTGTTGCTAATGTTGAATATATTATTTATTGTATTATGTGAAGGTTCGCATGTTACGCAACTATACCAAATTTAAAGTATCTAACCGTTTGTGAGATATGTGACTGACAGACACACACGCACCTCGAAGAATTTACAAAGATTTCGTTTTCCCCTTACATATGGACCCCTAAAAATAATTGATTTCGACGATTTGTATGAAATATCCGTCAATATAATGTTTATAGACGATGATGTTAGCAACTTAGCATTATATCCTGTTAAAAGTATAATTAATCAAGATTCTACTTGTTATTACCTTGAATAACAAATTGTGCAATAATTTTAAGCGATTCAATTTATAAATAAACACTAGACACCTTAAAGGTCAAACGTTTCGACTACGTGGTAGACTCATCAACGTGATACTTTTGTAATCATCAAAATTAAAAAACAAACTTACCTTTCCGGGATTTCCAATATAACTTTCTAAGATAGTATATCACTCCTACTAAAGCAAGTGCACCCAAAAAACCTCCAATCGCAGCCCCTGCGACACTGCCGGCTCCATAGCACTCAGCATTTTGGGCCAAAACACAAGGTACAACCGTCACAAGAATAAAAAAAATAACACCCATTTTTTTACACAAAGAACATCACTATGGCACGTTTTTTTCAAATACACCAGGCACTTTTACATTTGTTTATGGTATTTATTTTTCTTTTTTACGCACGGACCAAAACGTGCGCCGCAGCAGCCAGCGCGGTCGGTTATGTCGTGCCGTAGTATGCCTTTCCTTCGGTTGGTTTGCGTCGCACCGCGGTGTGATTGTAGTGGTTGTACGCTGAGAACGTGTTTGGACAGCGATTAAATGTAACTTATTCTGGCGGGCCCACTATACTTCCACTTATATTTGACTAGCAGCTACTACGAGCTGATTCCGCGTGAAATTTGGTTTTGGAGATTTTAAATGGGAACCCTAAATATTTCCAGAAGACATTCTTAATGATGTAATGATACAAAAGGAAAGCAAAACTTAAATCTTGTACACTAAAATATTCAAGGTATTCCTGGCTGTGAAAATGTAGTACAAATTGTTTATGAAAAATACAACATTGATATTTTACGTTTGACAGAGCATTGGTTAAAAAAAAATCAAATGTCATTTAGTATTAGTAATTATATAATAGTCTCCTCTTATTGAAGATTCTCTAGTCAGTTGCTAGAGAATCTTCAATAAGGGGAGGGTCAATGGTTGTAAAAAAAAAATTACCAAAAAGCCAAAGAACGTTTGGATATTGTCATGTGCTCAATTAGAAAATTATATAGTTATTTGTTTATATAGAGCTCCTAATGGTGATTATTTGCTATTTGAGTAAGTATATTTTAAGAAAGGAGGATATTTTAAGAAAAGTTTTCAAAAGCAAAAAAGACAATCATCTCCAGTGATTTCAACATTAATATATTAGTAGAAACACGGAGAAGATTAGATTATTAAATTTATTTAACGGCCACATCTGCAACTTGTCTTGATAATGTTTTTTGTAATTGTGGCCATATAAATAAAACAATAATTGGCAACTTGCCCTCAGATCATTGCGGACAGTTAGTAATTTATCAAGGTTTTCTCACAGACCAGAAACAAACGTATTAAATACAATAATGTATTGGAGGATTGGTTGCAATTTTTGGATTACATTGTAGACGATCCGGATTTTCTTTATACCAATCTGTTTCATGCAAATAAATTTAAGTTTAATGATTGGACAACTACAGGTATTCTGCTAAGTAGAAACAAAATGATTGATTTGTATTCAGAAAGGTGTTACAGATTTGCCCCAGTTTTTGTCAATTATATCAAGAACTATTTCAAAATATTTGAAAATGTTTGCAGAAAAAGTCAATGTATATTAAAAGCAAAAAGCAATCATCAAATAAATTTAAGTCTGTATGGGATATTGTTAGTAAAGAAACAGGTAAATATAAGCCACGGGATAACGAGTGTTCTATAAAATATGACAATCGAAGTATTACAGACGTCAAAGAAGTAGCAGATCTATTTCAAAACTACTTCATCAATATCCCTTACTTTACCACTAACTCCCTTAATTTATCTCCAGATGGTGCTTCTGAGTTATTAAAAGAAAATGAACAACCTAGTGTGGAACGTTTTCACTTTACACATATTGAACTAACTAAAATTATTAAAACTTTTAAACAGTTGAACATTAATAACTCAGACGATCATTGGAGAATGTCTATTAAATTTTTTATGGTACTCGTATTATCGAGGCAATAGCTCCACACTTGTCACATATTTTTAACATATGTGTAGACATGGGCGTATTCCCAGACTTGATGAAATTTAGTAAACTTGTTCCTTTATTCAAGTCTGGGGAAAAGAGCGACCTGGCGAATTACAGACCCATATCTATACTGCCAGTTTTTAGTAAAATAAGAAGGAAAGGAAAGGATAATGCTTGATCAATTGCTACTCTTTTTTAAGGCCAATGAAATGTTTCATGATGCACAAAACGGTTTTACTGCTGGCAAATCTACTACGGATGCAGGAGTGGCATTGGTTAGACATATCCTTAACGCATGGGATCACAGGATGCTATTGGGTTTCAGTGATCTCTCTAAAGTTTTTGATTGTGTCGATCATCAGACATTGTTACTCAAGCTGAACTATTATGGAGTTAGAGGTAAAGCTTGATTGTATCTTATTTAGCTAACAGATTGTAGACATTTGACATAAATGGGGTTAAGTCTCAAGACAATAATGTTAATATTGGGGTGCCCCAGGGATCTATTGTGGGTTTATTTTTAGTATATGCGAATGATCCACCCTACATGGTGCAGAAAATGGTGGATATGGCCGGATAGCACTATTTGCTGATGATACCGCTTTAATTTTTAATGTGGCCCAGCGGTGTCAAATTATTGACAAGATAAATGGTGTTGTGTCTGCTATTTTAAACTGATACACATGTAATAATCTTTTGCTAAACTCAGCTAAAACCAAATGCATCAAATTTAGAGAAGCACTGCATTCTTGTGGGATAATTATACGTCAACAAGCGCTGCAAATTACAAACAATGTAATTCTTGTAATATTGCAATACCAGCTAGATATACCAGCACGATCTATGGGAAATCCTGCGTTGTATAAAATGTGTTGGGTTTAATTTAGAAAATTCAGTCTAGAATCAACTATCCATGTAAAATACTATAACGAATTAAAGAAGTCCAAAAATTCCAGAGGTGTTTCCAGAATTAACGAAGCACAATGTCTGCATAATGAAGATAATTAATACATAACTAACAAAACTAGAAAAAGAGACTGTAATTCAAAAGATGCAAACATATTTCGTTCAGAAATTGCATTGTTTTCTGAATCTCCAACCTTTAGACATACCCTTGAAATTGAGAATTTACTGATCACGCAAGAATGAAAAGAATGAAAATGTCAAAAAAAAAATAGATTTTGTACAAGGTTTTACAAAATTGACATATTTTTGTTAAATGTGGTATATTTCTTTTCAGTCTAACAAGCGTCCGGGCGCCATAGCATTTATAGTGTTCACTCTCGCGGTATACGAACAAAAATATATATATGTTTACAATCTTCACAACGATATGTTATCCTTTTTATAAATTTTAAACATTTTGTTTTTACTTATCAAGATTCCTGTACACTACCCAATCATTAAAATGTATTACAGATAGCTTATAGATGTCGGTTTTTTTAATAATGTACAATTAAGAAAAACAGCTTACACTTTATTTATTCATTTACATCTCTAATAAAACGATAGCGAGCTCGAAACAATAACATAAATCTTATTTGCCTATTTATTTTTTGCGCGCTTTACACGACTAGGTCTTGTGAAGCTAAATCGATTTTGATAAAAAAAAATACACTTTATATTACATATCATGTAGACCACTTCCTATTTATATTTAAGGTTACAGCGCAAAACTTGAATACCAAACGCATTAAGATCGAAACCGCGTAAATAAAAATATTAATTAGTAAATGGACATGCTGACATGACGAACACACCCACCTGCGCGCCGAGCTGGTCGCCACATCGTCGCAGGCGCAGGTATCACGCACACATGCACTCCGCACATGCACACACACAAGCACACAAAGTGTATACCCACATCCAACCGCTGATATCAACATATTAAGTGCCATTTATACGTGGTCGTATCTAAAGGAATTTCTTTATGCGTAAGATAGGAATAGGTATGACTTAAGCGCAGAATTCCGTGGAGTTAAGATTCCGATGCATAAAGAAATTCCTTTACGCATAAAAATTTGAACTCTGCTTCAACTATAGTCCGGTCAAATTTCCTCTTTTGATACCACGTCACGTGGTAAACTAAATGTGCATATGATTCGTCTAACTAACTAATGTAAAATGTTTACTGTGTAGCTTTTACATACAGACGCAGTTGAGTAATTTCTAAGAATCGTTTAGAATCGTCTCTTCGAACGACTGGTCACGTGTTACGAATCGGGCAGCAGGTCGCTCACTGTTAGGGAACTCGAAGACCACGCCACGACAAGCCTAGGGTTACACAATCACTGGTAGTCCACCCTTCTTCCAACCAAACCTTGTCAAAGTCACCACCATACACTGTAGAATTAGCGCCAATTGAAGTGTATTCTTTTTTTAATTTGGATAACTTTTTGCGGGGGAAAAATTGAAAGTCCAAGGATGCGACGAAAGTCTCCCAAGAGTTCACAGGTTTCCGTCCCCATTTTCTATCAATTTCAGTAGAAATATTTACGAACTTCCATCGTATGAAATGGTAAAAGTGATTTTTATCACAGATATTTTATATATATGTAGGCATACGATCCACCTGATGTAAAGTGGTTATAGTAGTACCCTATGAACGTTAGTAATAAAGTATTACTCGCGTGATTCCACCTCTGCTGCTAACACAGGGACTCCATAGGAGCTTACTGGTGTCCTCGCTCACACGCAGGAACACAACAACCCTCCAGGGAGTTATTATTTGGCTGCGGTTTTCTGTGAGGTGGGAGTACTTCCCCAGTCGAGCTGCTTTCATACTGCTGCTACCTCTTAAAAACACCCAGACCAAGACAAACAGACATGTCCATGCACACAAATATTTGTCTTGTGTGGGAATCAAACCCACGAGCGTTGGTGTCAAAGTCGCGTTATTAACCGCGGCACCACCGAAAATGCTATAAATATATGTAATAGTAAAAAAAAAGTTTCATGTATATACCCAATCACATCAGACCGTGGCGCTCACCAACAGCTTGCGCTGCCAGGCGACGAAATGCTGGAATAACATACCGCCTGCAATTCACAGATTTCCTCTCATTGGTTCTCCATAGGTTATTTCTGTGATGGACCTACCTGATAAGCTGTTATGTTACCGGAGTCTACCCACACTTGAAAACACCACCGGCATACCGCGTGCTGTCGTTGTCTTCTTACGGTTACCTTAAAAGGTATAATGGAACCATTATAAGATCACTCGCGTATGTGTCTGTCTGTCATTTAATGTTAGACATACAAACGTAAGTGTAGCGTAGTTTATAACAAAGTTATAGCAATCTTCAACAATAATTTCTACACAAGTTAATTTAAAAAATACTGTTGCCAATTAGTAGAACTCCTTCATAGAACCCCTTCGAAACCCGTGTGGTCATATATGACCGCGAAATGTATGGGAAAAGGTATATAACGGGTTCTGAAGGCTTACGAGAGGTAATGCACATCAAATCACTCCGTCTGGGGAAGTACCTCCACCTCATAGAAAAGCGCAGCCAAATAACGAATCCCTAGAGGGTTGTTGTGTTCCTACGTGTGAGTGACAGTAAGCACCTGAGGAGCAGCTGTGTTAATAGCAGAATCGCGCAAGTGATGCTTAATGTATTGCAAACGTTTATAGGCTGATTACCTAGCCTAGCTATACGTATAATCATAAAAATGAGATATCATAAGATTCATAAGCCTTACCATAAAGCAGGAAATGTCTCACCTGCTGAAGTCTGTCGCTCCATCCAACTCGTGCCCTGACCTAAAACCACTGGCGCCATTATTTTTACGAAGACTAAGATTCTGAATGAGATGGAGAAGTTCTATGGACAGCGGTAAGTACACATCGTGCGTTACAACCGAGCATCAGAGCTATTATAGTAACGACCCAACGCTATAGTGCTGCCATCTAGTACGCATTTATTGAAAAATGGTATGCTTTACTGATTCTACTATTGGATAATAGATGGCGTTAAATTTGACAAGACTATATGGTGCTATTTAAATACAAATTAAGTTGTTCGCAATAATGCCTACCCCAAACTCTCAATAATAATACCGAAAATTATGTTCATTATCCACTGCCTTAGGATAACGATCGAGATATCAGTAGGTAATATGTGAATGCTTCAGTAAATATAAAAATGAAGAAAATAAACGCTTCTTGCATGGTATGGAGGTAAGTCATGTACTTACCTACTAATTTACGTCAGCTTTCCTATTCATTGTAGATCTATAAATGTCAAAGAAGCGACTGAAGTGTGTAGGGACCGACCCACGTGCCTCTCGGTTCTCTTTGGCTACACCGCAAGGGATTTGACTTGATGTTACAGATAGATAAATATCATAGTATAGTTGTATATTTTATACATTGTATAGTAGCTATATACATTCTTAGTGTTATCCCGTTTCCTAATGCACTAGATTTGGCGAGGACCTTACTTATTTTAATATAATGCGACGTCAAACCTCTACAACACTGATATAAAATACCTTTCATACGTTAAGTCACACATCTTTCAAAAAATAATTTCTTGGATATGCCGGTTTCATCGCGACATTTTCCTTCACAGCCGAGGTTACAAAGACGTATCCATGCCTTGTCCTCTCTCATAAAACTGACAGTCGTGTCCACGACAAAACCACATCCCAAAAATAATCTAAGCGATTCTTATAAAATAAACAAAATGTACTTGCTTGTGGTATTATTCTCCTAACGGAGAACGCCCCTTCCAATTTTAATACGCTACTCTCTTTCAAATCAACCCTCTTTTAGGCGAACTTTTAAATAGTTGTGACGTAACGCCACACATTTTGGACAACGCTTGCACCTCAACCGTATTTATTCCACTGTTACAAATCATTGCCAGCATGTATCATTTAAGCATGGAGCATTTTTGACGAGCTCGGTGGCGCCGCGGTTAATAACGCCGACTTTGAACACTCGTGACTTCGATTCCCACGCTGGACAAACATTTGTGCACACGAACAGAATGTTTGTCTTGGTCTGGGTGTTTTTAGAGAGGTAAGGCGCATCAAAGCAGCCCGTCTTTGGAAGTACCTCCATCTCACTGATAACAGTGATAACCACAGTCAAATCTAGAGGGTTGTGTAATGCGTATGAGCAACGTCACCAGTAAGCTCATATGGAGATGGTGTGTTAGAAGTAGAGGCGGCATCGCGCGTGATAATGTATTTATACGCCTAACTTCAGGTGGGCCGTATGCTTGGATGCCTCACGACGTTGGATAAAATAAAATACTGAAGATTCGAACTCCGTGATACAACCAGGGTTGCCAGGTCTTTTTCGAATAAATACCGAATAGTGAGGAAAAAAAAAAACAACTTTTAATCATTTATTTATATTAATGACTTAAAATACAAAGTACCATTATTAGCTAACCTAAGTTATAAAAATTATATTTTTTCTCACTAATACACGCTTCTAGCAATGTCTGATTTGCTTTAACTGCCCCATGCATTTCGCGACATGTCAGACTGAAATTACATCATATACATAATTCAGCCTTCACCATGTCCAGTTGAAACAAAAAAACCCAACTGCCCATACTTCGGTATTTTTGTTATACCGAACACCGAACACAGTGCTAAAATACCGTACGGTTCGGTAGAATACCGAACACCTGGCAACCCTGGTTTCAACCCACCGTTCATAACTTTTCAATGGATTATGTCACATTGTACTTACATGATTCTTTAGTGTTATCCGCCATGCCCCCTATCAAAATTATCCAGCAGTTGTCCACCTCAAGTACGAAAGACTCGCGTTCTCTTCTAAGTTTCTGACCGACTACACATTATACTCGTAGATTACATACTAGAAAATTTGTTGTGTTCCAATTTGTCACTAGTCATACTTTCATAATCTCTGAAAGACATACGTACTAGTCCGTGCCTCTCTTATTTGAAGACACCAATAAACTGGCTATCACCAGGCAATGGTCGATTAACGGAGAGATTTTTGTAAGTATAAGAATAAATAGTAATCTATCTATAACTTTACGCCAAACCCCTTGCAGGGTAAGCAGAGAGAATCGAGCGCCATATGACTCGATCCTCATAAACATCACTCGCTTCTTTAACATTCATTGTTCCTCCCATGCACGCTCGCCGTTTCTAAGGCTGCAGTGACGTCACCTTCTAATAAAATACGTTCAATTTGGTCATGGTAGGTAAGTCTTGGTCTTCCTCGGCTCCTATATGATACGATTGACGAGCTCGGTGGCGCAGTGGTGAAACGCGTTGTTACGCTACTTTGACACCAAAGCTCGTGGGTTCGATTCCCACACAACACAAACATTTGTGTGCATGAACATGTCTGTTTGTCTTGGTCTGGGTATTTTCTATGTATAATAAGTATGTATTTACAAAAAAAAAAATGTATTTACGTATATTTATCAGTTGTCTAGCACCCATAACACAAGCTTCGCTTACTTTGGGGCTAGATGGCGCTGTGTAATTTGTCCGACAATATTTATTTATTTATTTATTATTTATATATCCTTCTAGTATCGCGTTGTATATGTTTCGTAATTCTTTCCTACTGCATTCTTTCTACATGTCTAAATAAAATATAATAAAATGTCCAGCTTGGACCGTGTGATTCGATTCAAAGACGAGCTGTGAGAATTGTCGACAATCCTAAGCTTGCACACGGTATTGAACCCTTAAGTTTAAGGAGAGACTTTGCCTCCCTTTGTGTGTTCTACCGATTGTACAACGGGTTGTGTTCTGAAGAGTTTTTCGAAATGATGCCGACAGCTACTTTTTATAACCGCACCGCTCGCCGACGGCGGGGAGTTCACCCTCACACGCTTGAACCACAATGGTCGCGTACGGTGCGGTTCCAGAGAAGTTTTCTTCCGACAACACTCAAGCTGTTGAATGAGCTCTCAGCCGAGGTTTTTCCAAGGAACTACAGCATGGAGTTCTTCAAGAAATGCGTGAAGAGGTTTTTAGAGGGTCGGCAACGCATGGGTGACGCCTCTGGTGTTGCAAATGGCCATAGGCTACGGTGACTGTTTAACATCAGGCAGGCCGTATGCTTGATTGCCACCTTAGTGGTATAAAAAAAAATGACTGAATCAACGAAGCATGCTCATTTTAACACCGACACTCTCTTTCAGACCTACTCTGTTTTCAAGACCATAATTGCGAATATGGTCTACTAGCATTATGTCACAAATTTTGACCAACCATCGCAATTTGACCGCGTCTATCCTACTTTCATGCTCTCTCTGGCAGACCCAGCTCTCGCTTCTATAAGCAAGCATTGGGACTAGCACTACATTGTGTATAGCGAGCTGTGCCTTCTGGCTCAAGGTTTTCCTGCCAAGAAGTTTTTCCAAGGCTCCATTCACTCTATTCTCAGCACTCACTCATCTCTTCACATCAGCGGTGTGGCTTCCATCCCTGCTGAAAGTGCATCCAAGATATATACTCTCATCCACTTGTTCCAACACTTCATCGTCAACCGTAATTCTTACATTGATTCTGTTTTCTTCTCTTTTAAATACCATTATCTTTGTTTGCAACAATAAATACAAATAACAAATACAAATTATTTATTTACAAAATACATGAGTACACACGTGCACCTAGTAGAAGGCTACGCTCTACAATAACAATGTTTATTTATTTATAATTATAATAACATTATTCAATTATTATGATATTATTCGTCATTTATAAAACAAAAGGTTTTATAATCCGACACATTATAACATATGTTTATAATATCAATTTCATAGAGAGTAAATTAAGATTTCCTTATTACATAATTTTGTTCAATAATAAAAGTTTTTACAATAATTACAAAGAAACAACATACAATTATCTTGTTAATTTTAACACTTCTACTTGTACAGATTCCACTTCACAATTTTATTTATTAATTATTTTTACCGACCCGTTTCGCCTTTACGGCATTATCAAGATATTTTTACAATCATAACATCTGGCGGTACCGTGCAATCAATCTTAAAACAAATAATGAATAAAATTGTGAAGTGGAATCTGTACAACTGTAAGTGTAAACATTAACAAGATATCTACGAGTACATACAAGTTACATGCAAGGATTTAGTTTCTTGTTCATTGAAGTTCGTTTGTATACGAAGTAAGGCAATTTTAAATATGTACTATCGACAACGCTCACAGATGTCTCTTTACCAACAAACCTCCCTTGTACTGTACATACAGTACAAGGGAGGTTTGTTGGTAAAGATGACGTACATTCACATATCTATCTAAAATTAGTTTAGCGGTTTCATTCACTCTCTTATCTCATATAAATAACATTCTTGAGTACAAGCTAAGCTCATGAGAGATAAGCTGCGTCCAGCAAAATCGGCATAGTCTATGATCCCATAGAGATTGACTCTACCAAAATGCAATCTCTCACTTCGAGGGTAAACACGAGGAGAACAACTACCAAGATATCTACGCCCACATCTGTATGAGCATCTTGTTCAGCAGCTCAGACTACAGGCCCACTATGCCGCTTTTATACCACTAAGGTGGCAAACAAGCGCACGGCCTGCTTAATGGTATAAACAGTTATCGTAGCCTATGGACATTTGCAATACCAGGGGTGTCACTCTTGCGTTGCCGACCCTGTAAAAACCTCTTCACGTCTTTCTTGAACCCCATACTGTAGTGTCTTGCGAAAATCTCGAATATGTTTAAGAGAGGTGTAAGTAAAGTTGGGAAGCATCAAAACAGCCGAACTGGGGAAGCTCTACGAGTTTACGTTGTTGTGTTTCTGCGATTGAAGTTATCAGTAAATTCCTGACGAATGGCTGTAAGTTGGTATGGCGTCTAACAGCACGGTCATCTTATCTTTAAGTCCACCTCTCATATTAGACGTTCCCTTAGGGTTTTTAGCTCTCCTTGATCCTTCGAAATTTGTGCTGCGTGAAGGGTGGCGGGCCCCTTCGCCGTATGCGTGTTATGTTATGCTCCGACGTACAAGATGTAGGGGCAGGGGCAGGTTATGCGTAGTTACGTGGGACAACCTAATCCGCAAGTCAGTACGGTTTAGACTATCGGCTAGTTGCAATACAATGCAAAGCAAATAGATTCAGGTGTTATTTTGCGAAAAATTGACAGGTAATTTCATCCAAACTACTTCATGTATTCCACTACCGATTAGATCATACGTACTATCGCCGGCCAGCTCTCAAACACTACCGTTAGTAGATGCATGCCGTCTCTGCCAAGCGTACAACATATTTTTTTTTACGAATGACAAATAAATCGCAGTGCCATCCTTTATAGAAATGGAGAAAGGGGTGAAAAGGGGTGAGAAATAGATATTTAATAGCGGGGAGTGCTTCGCATCAGTATGTTTGTTCATGAGAAATTTTAGTATTTTTAATGTTTAAGAATGACTAATTGTTCTCTAATATTTAGTTTTAAGCCTTTATTTGTTGTGTGTAAGATTTTCATGTGTTAATGGGGGTCCTTTATATCTATAAGACGTTCGGCGAAGTGTTTTCCGGCCGATTGTTTTTATACACTGATAAACACAAACTAATTAACCTCTTGATTGCGCATTAACAGGCAAGCTTTAGGAGTCTTTGAGAGATATTCTGAATTTAGCTGAAGGAAGTGAAGTAGGGATTATGTGTGGAGATTTAAATGGACCAAACGAGACAGCTACGATGCTACGAAGTTGTTTTTGGTCCCTATGAAGATAAGAACGTGAACGAAGCAAATAAGCCAATTACAGATGAATAGAATATAATACTCTTTATTGCACCAGTAACAAATGCATACAGAACACACGTAAAAAGAAATTTATGTATGGAACGAAACCTTCACATGTATTCATGGGTACGGAATGAACAAAAAAGTGTGATTGATTTGATTCCGATAGGTAGACGTCACGAAATAACCGGTTACAAGAATGACCACTTAGAAGTCCCACTCCAAAAATGCATGCATGCATGCGCTACCTGGTGATTTGTTGGGCTCATCAAGAAGTGGAGACAATGACAAATGCGTATTTCTTTCACACATTATGGGAGGATGAATGTAAGCGAAGGCATGCCTTTCAGACTCAGATAAAGATGATTGCTGGAAAGATCTAAAATAAAAGTATTGTGGATAGCGCAAAAGAAGCACATGAATGCGCAAAGAGGCATAAATCTTTAGAGGAAATGCCTAGTAGGACGCAGACGTTGAATCCTCCGTAGTAAAAAAGAGAAAAGCTTGTCTGGATTATGTATCATCTACGCTTATAAGTGAAAGTATAAGAGAGAAAAAGAAATGTACCGTCGACGCAATATCGAAACCAAAACTTCAGTGAAAGAGAAACGTGAAAGATTTGTTATGAGCGAGGGAGAGAGGCCGACGAAAAACTTTGAGGCGAATACCAAACTCTTCTAGAGAGAGCTAAAGAAGTCACGAAGTAGTTTGTCGACATCCAGAATGGACAAGATATCGAGTCTAAAGCTGGTGTCGTTCTTGCAACACTCAGAAAGTGGTACGGTGAAGTAAATATTTTGAGGAAATGTATAACAATGCTATGGCATTGAGGGATTGAGTCTAATGCTCACTTGACGTTGGCAACGTCCGATGAAGCTATAACTATGGATGAGATCGATAGGTTTTGAAAAAAATTAAAGTCAGCGGATATTAATATGATCACAGCTGAGATGATCAAACTAGGTGGCACGACCAGGACGCTTTCTTCAATATGCATTTTCCGAAAATATTTTTTTTCGATCAATTACTTTTTTTATTGACTTACCGTCAAAAAGTCGTCCGCCTATAAATGTCATTGCCATTATACTCATTACGGTCCATGATGAAACACTTATTTCCTTTATTCACTTTAGATTACACAATATAATTAGTTCACTTCTCTTTGCCTGTGAGATACCAACGTCTTGGCGTCAATAGGCTTGTAGTAATATTATTGTTTACTCGATGTCAGGCACCTCTTTTATTAATGGCACTTCGTGCCGAGACACTATTATTACGCGCCGGGATCGGTGCTGCGTGAATGTTGCGGGGCCCCTTCACTGAATGAGTTGTTTTGCACGGACGTGATAAAAAACCGTGAAGGTGGGACAGCTACGCGTCGCTACGTGGGACACCCTAATCCGCACATCGGTACGGTTTAGACCATCTACTAATTGCAACACAATGCAAAGCAGCTGAATTCAGGCTTCTTCACGCACGCGTCTAGTACACCACGTATATATATACTCGTAAAAGAGAAAAATAATGAAATAATATAAAAAAAACACCCGCAAAACACACAACCCTTAAAATTATTTACACTCACTTAAACTAAATAATGAAATTAAAATATATACAGTGAAAATGTTTTACTTGCATATTTACATGAATTTAATTATGATTTATCTACTAAAGCTGCACCCACCTAGCCCTCACCGGCGCATGCACCTAAATTCGCACTGACGGGGGCGGACTGCCGCAATAATGGTCGAGAGAGAAAAGGCTAGAAATAGCAGGAGACCTCTCGTATAATTATAGACGAAAAATATATCAAGTTAAAGCACAAATCTCTAGGACCAGAATTTTGCATGAAGGGACGTTATGTCCTCTAAGTAGGTAAATTCTCACATGGCGGAATTTATGTAATTCCATGGTGCGAGAATCCTATTGACTTGCAATTGACTTTACTTAATTAAGTCAGCAATCAGCCATTTCACCGGATCTCCCTGACTGTCAAGCCCACTTGCCCCACCCATAGCGCTTGTGGCGATTCTCGGACGGTTGTTGATGATTTATCTGCGGTCTTCTTTTAGCAAGAGGTTCCTTCTCCTATGCCTCACCAGTATAAGAAAAAATACAGCATGACATCGCTGTGAGATGAACTTATATGTTGTCAACCAACGCCTGCTACCATAACAGAGATTACAGTTTTCTAGCACTGAATCAAAATAAGCCGTTCATCTTATCACCACAGAAAGGACACCTGGTTCTACTTGAGATTTCGTTGTTGTAATAAAATAAAAGTAAAGACGGAGAAGGGCAAATTGAGGACATAAAACAGTAGTTCTATTGTGGAAGACTTTGCCTTCCACCACACTAGAAAATGGGTTGTTCGTTTTGGTGGCGCTGAAGCCAAACAAACCATTCCACCATCTCACACACTCAAATAGGGAACGCGATTTCGGCAGTCTTATTCTTTGGTAAGACTACTATAACAGGGACTTGACTGATTCTACAGCTTAGATGTTTTATTAAGAAAACTACTCTGGACAATCACAGTACACGTCTATTGTAATTCCAGTAGTGTTAAATGATACTGCCCTGCCGACGATGTGGTTGTAGAATGAACCTGTTGGCGCCCAACTGAATAGTCCCTGTCTTCTACTGCGAAGACGGTGACAATAAGTATTCCTCCCGAACGAATACGCATACCCCGGCACGCTGCACAAAGAACGCTGGCAATAAAACTAATATCCCTCACCCTCCTCTAAATCCTCGGAAGTTTACACGTAACCTGACTCACTCGCAGGAAGACAACTGCCTTTCGAAAAGTTGGTTGGGATCTTGTGAGGTCGAAATGCTTCCTTATTGGCTTCGATGCAGTGTACCTCTCTTAACGAATAATACATTATTACCATAATGTATAGTTATTAACGCAAATAACTGCATTATGATTGCTAATTCTACGTAACATGTCACTTTGTTTAGACTGAACTGAACATTGTCTTCAGTTTTCAATATCATGTTTTTCCAAAAACAATTGTACTATATGTTCACAGCTCGGAAAGCATTGAACATTTTACTCTGTAAAAGTTAAATTCCAAATTCTTCACACCAAAATCTTGAAGGTTTTCGTGGGTGTTAACAAACAGTTTTTCTTTTGTTTCACTGAGCAATTAAAATCTGCGGTCAAATTAATACAATTACTATCTCTTACAATGTCAGCTGTTTATACTGTTAATATCACTAAAAATAAACTATAGGTGCCGTGATTGAACTATGTATAATCTGTCACCAAATAATAATTGGGGTCGGTACCAGAAATATGCACGCCGCAACCAGCAAACCTGTGGATTGCAATTCTAGACCAAAACCGCTCTGACGTGATCGTAAGTGAACGGGATTAGAGATCAGGTCAGCCTCTCACGTTGCACGTACCTTTACGGCACTTACCTCTCCTCGACCCGCCGTGATTGGTGCTGCGTGAAGGGTGCCGGGACCTTTCACTGTACGCGTTGTTTTGCACCAAAGTTAAATAAAATAAAAATGGTAGAGGTAGGACAGGTACGCCTTGCTACGTGGGACACCCTAATCCATACGTTGGCACGGTTTAAAACATCGACGAATTGCTATACAATGCAAAGCAGCTGAATTGGCGAGGGTCGCGACGGGCACGCTTCTGGTATACCCCCTATATTCATTAAAAAAAACTAAATAACATAAAAAACACCAGCGAAACATACAATCCTTAAATTATTTACACTAACTTAACTAAATAATGAAATGAAAATAAATAATAAAAATGTTTTACCTAAGTATTTACATGAATTTAATTAAATTAACTTAAATAATGCTGAATTTTCTCGTAGTTTAATTCTTAATTTCATTGAACAGAATTTAATTATTAATGAAGCTTTCATTTACACACACCGACCGGCGTATGCACTTAAATTCGCAATTCGCACTGACGGGGGCGGACTGCCGCAATGATGGTCGAGAGAGGGAAAAAGCTAGAACTTGCATGCGACCTCTGGTATGACGAAAAATATATCAAGTTATAGCACATTACGTCCGATAATTAGGTAAAGACGAAATAACTTATAACTGAACTTTAGCCTCCCAGAGAAAATTATGCGAATCCATGGTGCGAGAATCCTACTGACTTGCAGGCAGTCAGCCGTTTCACCGGATCTCCCTGACTGCCAAGCCCGCTCGCCGCACTCACAGCGCTCGTGGCGAATCCTCGCGGGTTGGTGATATATCTGGGGTCTTCTTTAAGCAAGGAGTCCTCCTATGCCCCACCAGTATAAGAGAAATTAGAGCACGATGTCTCTTTTAGATGATGTTGTCTACCAACGGTTGCCACCACAGCAGAGTTTAGGTTCTTCTCCCTCTCACAGCAAAGGAACCCTGATCTACTTCGGATTTCGTTATTGTAAAAGGAAAGACGGTATAGTACTTCTATTGTGGAAGACTTTGCATTCCACTACATTAGAGAATAGGTTGTTCATTTTGGTGGCACTGAAGCTTAACAAACCATTCCAGCATCTCACCCACTCAAATAGGGAACGCGATATCATCTTATTTTTCGGTAAGACTACTGTAACAGGGACTTTACACAGGCTGGTGATTCAGCCTCCCAGTGAGGAGATTGCGAAATCTCTGAAGACTGCGGTACTAAATACTATAAAACCGGATAGTCTACTTCTTTATATTAATTAAATATACTTAATAAACATTACATAGAGTTGTGTTTGTTGTGTTCGGATCAGCTCCAGGCCTGCATCCTGATTCTGTATTCTGTGTCTGTGACTTAACACAGTCAAAGAAAGTGTGGGAATTCTGTATAATCCCTTCTCGACTCAAGATAGATTCTTCAAACCTACTGTCTGGTACGCGTCATCTCCGGGGAACGCCCTAATCCGCACGTCGGTACGCTTTTGGTCTAGAATTGCAATCTGATTGAATGGCAGGGGTCGCGAACGTGCACGCTTCTGGCACATGACTCCCAAAACAAATAAGTCCTCATGCTTGTAACCCGGGATATTTCAAGGTGTGTTGTCCATTTGCGTCATTGCGTCTTCAAAAAAGAGTGCACATGTTGGCGATATTGTCGGCATTCAAGCAACATGCGCTTCGACATTTCCTGGGTTTCCTCGAGACAGTCTCCATTTCTATGATTAGAACGACTTCTAAAGTAAGCCTTAACCTCTCACTCGCAGGAATACGATTTTTTGTATCTACTAACTACTTGACCTACCCAGCATTTATGGCAGCGCCGATTTTGATCGCTAGATGTCGTTATGCTCCATTTCACTGAAATTATCATTATGGCGGAGATACAGTATGACAAGCCAGATGCACTGATCACAGTTATACCAGTAGCAGGTCAGGTTGGCTCTAGGCCAGAATGAAAGCGCTAAGACACCTGACTTGAATATTGGAATCAGTTATTCCATTAACTCTGAAAACACACATCTACATTTTAGGAGCTATTTCCTCAATAATACAACAAAATACTTTAAGCGCTGTGTTTTTAACGTCCAAGTGTTCAAAATTTTTTAAAATGATTCACTTATTAGCTGGAAAAGTTTCACGCTCAGCATCTCTTTAGGAAATTACTGGTAATAATCGCACGGATATAGCGACTTCCGGGAAGTTGTTTTTTGACTACATTTTTCTGTTCTGCCTTTGCTACCGTAGGTGACCTGTTAGTTTCTACTAGAGCCACATATATTTGCTCCTGCTTGCCACCCTCAAATTTGGCACTTTGGTGGCAACTTTTTAATGAGGGGTCTATTATAATGCCAATGTCACGACATTTATTTTAGTGATAAGAATCAACATTTTAAAACAGTTTTTTAGCATTCCGTATATTTAATCACGAAGAACATACATGTGTGTAACCATTTGTTTAATTATAATTTGTAATCGAAATAATTTTTACTCGTAAAGCATTTATTTTTTGTGAGGTGGAGTTACTTCCCCAGACAAGCTGCTTTGATGTGTGCTACCTCTCTTAAAAATACCCATATCAAAACAAACAGACGTTCATGCACACAAAATGTTTGTCCTGTATAGAAATAAAATCCACGAGCGTTGGTGTCAAATTAATGTTACCAACCACCGGGCCACCGAGCTCGTCATTATGGAATATATCGTAATAATGATTTTGACGTTTACATTTTTACTTAAAAGACCTAAATTACAACTTAATTTGTCAGAAAAAACTATAGTTTTACAACTAGAAACTCTGCCGACATAAATACCTGTATTTTCGGTATTATTATGCAAAATATAGAAATTGGCCGCGTGCCACTGGCCACGGGCATATTTGTACACAAATACAGCAACTACTCAGTGATTCAAACTGATCTGCATTGCATTTACCTTAAAGTATACATAAGCAAGCTATAGGGCGAGCTTTACTAAGTACGAACTGTAAGCACAAGTATGAACAACACCACGTGTAAAAGTTGCTATCAATCAGTAGCAAAATGTGCTTTTATCCAGAGAGAAGTCTTTTAAACTTGTAGAAGGGTCTGTATTGAACTTCTACAAGCCTATAAATTTCGTCACGCATAGAACATCACTAATAAACGGATCAACGGGTCTGGGTTCGAACCCCGGCATGTACCATTAAATTCGTGTTTTCGGTTATTTGTAATCACTTGTTCGGCGGTGAAGGAAAACATCGTTAGCAAATCCGTACGACGCAGAAATTATACTTCGAATGACGTCTGGCCTAACATAAGAAAGGTTTCCCCTCGAGGCTGAGGAGGTCTGACGGCAGTCGCTCCATTTAAAAATCGGCCAAGTGCGAGTCGGACTCGCGCATCAAGGGTTCCGTACCACTATCTATAAAAACGAGCAAAAAAATCACGTTTGTTGTATGGGAGCCCCCTTAAATATTTTTATGTTATTCTATTTTTTAGTATTTGTTGTTATAGCGGCAATAGATATACATCATCTGTGAAAATTTCAACTGTCTAACTATCACGGTTCGTGAGATACAGCCTGGTGACAGACGGACGGACGGACGGACAGCGAAGTCTCAGTAATAGGGTTCCGTTTTACCCTTTGGGTACGGAACCCTAAAAATCAGTATCTTCGCCAAATCCATAGGCTTAAGTAGCGGACCCCGCCGACACTATTGGATCAGGAAACAACGCTAAGAAGAATAAGATAGAACGTCACAATAATAGCTCTATACTATAGATATGTGTCTATAAAATATAGCTTACGATCGACACAACCGACCGGAGATACGCGCACTTTATGGCTTGCTTATGTATACTCTAAGTCTAAGCATAAAGTATACATAATCCAGAACACGGTGTTCTTGTGTTTGATATTAAGGTAAATTTTCAATTTTAGATTGCTGGTGGCGTGTAATTGAGACCTCTATGGCGCCCTTGGGCATGTTATTCTAATCGAACACACAAGTTACGCCACGTCGACCGCGGCATGTCTACGGATTGGTTTTTTTTTATACAACGTCGGGAGGCAAGTGAGCATACGGTCCACCTGATGTAAAGAGGGGACTGTAGCTAACGCTTCTACATTAATTATCAATCGCCACCTCTGCTGCTAACACAGCAACTCCTTAGGAGCTTACTGGTGACCTCACTTACACGCAGGAACACAACAACCTCCCAAGGAGTTGTTACTTAACTGCAGTTTTCTGTGAGATCGACGTGCTTCCCCAGACGTGATGCTTTTATGCGCCCTACCTCTCTTAAAAACAACCAGCCAAACAGATATGTTCATGCATACAAATGTTTGCCCTGTACGAGAATCGAACTCATAAGCGTGTTATTAACGTCGCGTTATTAACCGCGGCGCCACCGAGCTCATCTTAGTGGTTTATCTATCTCGATCTTCTCCATGCTCGGAGTCAGAGGGCACGTTAGCCGTATGTCTCGGCTGCTGTCGATAGATGACAGTTGTTAAGCTAAGTCAGTGCCTTCGGCCGGCTTGAAAACACAGATCTCCGCTAATCCGCAGTTGAGTGACGTATGTTCTAAACCCGGTTGGAGGGAGAACGGTATCCCTGCAGTGGAATGTGTTAAGGTTGGCGTATTAGCGTTGTGTGTCAGCATGATACATTTGTCGTCTTTCCACCAGTTGTTTGACAGCTGCTAACGGCTCTGCTAACTCAGCTCTGTACAGAGTTTTATATTACTCACTGAAGTTATCATACTTTCTAAATTAATCAGATAATTATATACCAGAGTTTTCTCTAATTTCAACACAAACATTTGTCGTACCATGCTGATTACTTGTTGATGGAGACGCAGTAGCATTGTGGACTTGTTCCTCATATAAATTTCTCACCGGTGATGGCACGATCCTTTTCATCCTTTTGGTATTAGTTCACCAGGTTGTACGCCTCTCTCACTTCTAAGTCAGAAATATGTCTGAGAGCTTCCTGAAGACCACGAATGGCGGCGAAGAGTTTGCAAGACCGTCAGACCCCGCCATAGCAGACACGACGTACGGGAATGAGGCAACGACTAGGGACCAAAAAAAATATTATTTAATTATGTATTTCGCCAACCAGCAAGAGCAGCGATAGCCCGGTGGATGAAGAACTGGCACATTATCTGTCGGTCCCGGATTCGAATCCACTAAATTCGTATTCATCATCTTGAGCCAACCCGTGTCCAAGAAATACAATTTCAAAAGACTTGCAACCTAACCTAGGGAAGGTCGTCCCTCTAGGCTGTGGAGGTCTGACGCCAGTCGTTCAATGTAAAGATCAGTATCTTCGTCAAATCCATAGGTTTAGATGGCGGACCACGTCAATCCTAATGGATGATGAGCTATTATGGTCTCCCGAAGTCTTCCATCGCAACAATACACATCGATAATTTCTTTATATAATTGTATAGGCAATGTTACTGATAAACTTAAAGTAAACAAGGAAACAAATTTAATATTATCAAATACAACCAGTTGAGAATGCGCAAGCTTGCATTGCCAGAGGAACACCTGGCTCGGCAATCATATAACAATTCAATTTTTTTTTATTTGTCCGCCATTTTGCCCATGTTCCACACTTGTCACATGTCTCTTTTATTCGAATATTCGTATTTTGACTTCAGACTTCGGATTCAGCATAAAAAAGTAGAATAGGAATGTTCAGGAACACCGTTCCTATCTCTTAAGAAACATGGCCAAAATAGCCGACAAATAAAAAAAAAATTGAATTGTTATATAATTGACGAGCCAGGTGTTCCTCTGGCAATGCAAGCTTGCGCATTCTCAACTGGTTTTCTTTAATATTACGTAGTAAATTCTTTTTATACAACTAGATTGGCAAACAAGCATGCGACCCGCGTCAGATGGTAAGTGGCAACCGTTGCCTATTGACACTTTCAACACCACCATGTTACTCGTGCGCTGCCAATCTTGTGATCTAAGGCTGTTTCGTCACAGTACTCAGTAATTTCTCTGCCATATCTCACCCTTCAAACGGAAACACAGCTATGTAAATATAGTTGCTTGGCGATAGAAATAGGTGAGACAGAGTTACCCACGCAAACAACTTTTGAACAAAGTCTCCCCCTTTTTTTTTTTTTTTTTTTGTGATACGGGGAAAAATGCGTTACGCACACCACCGGTGCCTGGGTGGCCTCCGGTGGTAGTGTGGGACTCCCCGTCGGCTGTCCGACGGTATACCCACTAAACAACCCCGCGAAATGCCATCGCCGCGTTGGTGTGGTGCCCCGGATCTGTCAGCAACAGGGCACAAGCAAAGTCTCCCCCTGGTACATGCAGACAACGGTCAATTATAATTTTATTACAATGCATTCCTAACTCGGTTTCTATCCGGAGATGTACAACGTCGAGTGGCATACAAGCATACGGACCGACCTCATAGAAAGCGGGTACCGTAGACTATGCACGCTCCCGATACATTAAGTATCACATGTCACCTCTGCTGCTAACACAGCAACTCCTTAGAAGCTTATTGGTGACGTCACTCAGGAATAGAACAACCTTCCAGAGAGTTGTTATTTGGCAGCGGTTTTATGTGAGGTGAAGTTACTTCCCCACGGGACGGGCCGCTTTTGACACTATGCTGCCATTTATACTATTCCCAGCACTCATTCATCTTTCCACATCAGTGGTATTTCATCCCTGCTTAAAGCGCATCCAAGATACGAGTATATAATCTCATCCACTTGTACCAATACTTCCTCATCAACATCATACTCGTAGTAATCGTATGAATAAATATAAAACATCAAATTCACCTTAATGACGTCATGCAGCGAATGAGTTTGCGCCTGGTGGGCATGCGCATTGCAGAGACTCTGGAGCGAGTTGTGTGGATTGTGAGGTCCTCGGACGAGGGAGTATCAAGACCAGCTCGAGGAACACGTCCACAGATGACAATCTACCCTGTGTCCAACAATTATTTTAAATATTTTAAAATATATATTCAGTAACTACAGCCCTCAACATCGAGTGGCATTTTTTATAAACTACACGTCGAGTAACAATGAAGTAAATTGCCCGCCTGACCTAAAGCGTATACCACAATTCAGTTTAGTCAGGTAATATTCCCGCCTATGTTATTTTTTAAGTTGGTCAAGATAGCCAAATCGATTGGTATTTCTTAATATATCGGTACAAAGATGTAAAGCTTGATATGTGTTCTCAGTTGGAGTATGTCTGTCTGTCAGGCCCAACGAGATTTTTCAACGAGTGACAGCTTATCATTAGCGCATTCTTTTGTACCTTTTGACGAGCTCGGTGGCTCAGTCGTGAATGACGCGACTTTGACACCAACGCTCGTGCATAAGTATGTCTATTTGTCTTGATCTGGATGTTTTAAGAGAGGTAGGGCGCATCAAATCAGCCCGTCTGGGGAAGTACCTCCACCTCACAGAAAACCGCAGCCAAATAACAACTCCCTAGAGGGATTATTTATGAGCTGTGCTTCACAAGATATTCTTAAATAAACAAACGTCTCGTCAGCGGGCCGCTTTCCAAATACTATTCTTTCATATCACTTTATAGTGCTGGGAGCTAGAAACTATTATGCACCTTGCAAATGTAAAATTCGACTTTCTTTGGGCAATACTTCACAAGATATTAGTTAATTAAATAAGCATCCAGCTAACGGACCTCTTTTCATACATTATACTTGACGTGATGTGACGTGGCCAAATGGCTAGGAATTAAAAACTATGGACCACATGTTTAGGATATCTTTTGTTTTTAAACAATTTCTTTAAACAAATTAAAGATTTAAATTTCTAACTTTGCTTTTTTAATTTTTATAGCTATATAGTTTCTAATTCCTGTGTATGAAAAGGGGATGGCTAGCTGGACGCTTATTAAATTAACGAATATGTTGTGAAGTATTTGCCCATAGAAAGCCGACATTTTGTATTTGTAAGGTACATAATAATTTCTAGTTCACAGCACTATTGAGTGATGTGAAAGAATATTTTGCTGGCGAAACGTTTGTTTAGTTAGCGAATATCTCGTAAAGTACAGCTCATAAATAATCAAAATTTTGAATTTATAAGGTACATAACAGTTTCAAGCTCCTAATACTATTGTTTGATATGAAAGAGTAATAAAAAGGGGCCCGCTGGCTGGACGTTTGTTTAATTAGCGAATATCTTCTGAAGTATAATCTCATAGGATGTCGAAATTGTGGAATTGTAAGGTACAAAATAATTTCTTCCTCCCAGCAATATTGGGCGATATGAAAGTATAATAACAATAAAAATAATCATTAGGGGGCCCGCTAGTTAGACCCTGCATGAAAACGTCATTTAATCAAAAACTGTCGAGGTACAAAATCAGTACTATTTATTTTCTTTAAGTACCAAATAATGTCTTAATGGTAAGCTGTCAATCGTTGAAAAATCTGGTTGGGCCCTGTCAGACCTACCCAGAGTACCCTCTTAGTTGTACTCCTACAATCGTGAGCACCCACGAAGGAAATAGCTGATGAGACAGACATTACGCAAGTAACTCAATTTTCCGCTACGGGTTCGGAGAGTAACAACTCAAAGCTTTTATAAGCTGTAGTTAATAAATTCAGGCATTAATACATTTGGCAGGCATTATTTTGGGAAAGAAAAATTTGCATGCAATATAAATTTTTCTTTCGCAAAATAATGCCTGAATTTATTAACTATAGCTAATAAAAGCTTTGAGTTGTTACTCTCCGAACCCGTAGCGGAGAATTGAGTTAGAGAGTAAGAAAAATTTGCATGCAATTTCATCCAACCTGTTTTGTGTGCTTCCGCCACCAATTGATTTATGCGAACCAGCACCGGCCGGGGCGGCCGGCACCCACCCACTACCGTTAGTAGATGCAACATGCCATCGCTGCCAATCGCTGCCATGTCAGTTCGCAGATCAACATCGCGACACTTTGGCTCATTGATTAAAGTATTCTCGCAATGGTCAGTAGGTTCGTATCGCCGAGACATTCAAATGCTAAAACAACGATTTTTTGAGCGCGCGGTGCCTTCACGCGCAGTCAAGTTGTTTACGGTTTGTGTGAGCAGCGTATGAGCCGGAATAACTGACTGGCATTTCTTTGCTAATCTAGTAAATAACGATTCCGAATAAACTTTTCTTTAATAACGAATAGGATTCCGTATAGAACTTTTTCGAAATACATGTGACCTTACCTTAGATTGGTCTGGTTTTCCCTCTGGGTTGTAGAGGTCTGACAGCAGTCGCTCCATGTAAAAATCAGTATCTTCGCCAAATCATTAGGCTTAGGTAGCGGACCCTGTCAATCCTAATGGATTAGGAAACGGAATAACGCTAAGAAGAGGACACCGTGAGGTTAGGCTTTCTTGTGTTTCCTAATAACGGTGTATGTTTGCGGACGATATGAAAATTTTGAAAATGGTACGTAGTAATTCCGACATTGATGATTTACAGGCCGATCTATTAAGGTTCGAAGTATACTGTCATACAAATAGATTAGATCTCAACACCTCCAAGTGCTTTTACATGTCATACTCACGCAAACCCTCACCCTTAAATAAAGGTTATATGCTAAAAAACACAAATCTTATTAAAGTTCAAGAGATTAAAGACCTAGGTGTTATACACGACAGTAAATTATTGTTTGACAAACACATCGATCATATTTTAAATAAATCATCAAAAGCACTTGGATTTATCATGAGGACTTCAGCTGTATTTAATAATATAAAATCGATTAAAATACTTTATTGCGCTTTCGTGCGTAGCAACCTCGAGTATGCGTCTCAAATCTGGAACCCGCAATACGAAATTTATAAAACACGTATTGAAATGCTACAACGTAAATTTTTAAGATACCTTGATTTTAAAACTCGCCTATTATCTGAAAGTTATGAACATAGATGCAAACGTTACCACTTTCTACCGCTTAGTACGCGACGCCAGGTTAGCGATATATGCTACCTACTAAAAATTGCCAATAGCTCAGTAGACTGCCCGGAACTGCTATCAATGGTTGGTATACGCTGTAGCGACCCCCGATTGCGACAGCGTATCCGAGTGGATGTACCCACCGCGCATAGTAACTACAGACGTAACGCATTTGTACACAGGGCATCTACTACAATTAATAATCACGATATGAATATCGACCTCTTCTGCACCAGCACTGCTTCTGTTAGAACTTATGTGGCAAAGGACTTCTTTTCCTGTTAAAAATGTTTCATCCAACATTGCGCTTAGTTATTGTTTTTTTTCTTATAAATGTATTATTAGCTCAAACGCTGCTCGAGTTACTAACTGTTTAACTACACAATGGTGGAGTCTTGTAATTAGCAATAAGGTTACATATTTAGTCATATATATTGTTCATTGAGCTGTTAGACTCCCGAATAATAAATAAATAAAAAAAAAAAAATAAGTATGACTGAGGGAACTTTTCCACAGACTAGCAGGTTAGATAAGTTGAAGTTGAAAAGGTTTTCATACAGCGTGGGGTTCTTGAAGAAAGGCGTGAAGAGGTTTTTAGAGGGTCGGCGATGCATAACTGACACCCCTGGTGTTGCAAATATTCGTAGGCTACCGCCGCCCAATCGACAACAGACAGGACCGACGGCTTAACGTGCTCTCCGAGCATGGAGAAGTTCGAGATAGTAAAAACCCAATCCATTCACAGACAGGCTGCCATCGACGTTGCTTAACCTGCGTGTCGGTTTAGAATTACATGAGTAAAGAGAGACGCCATCGAGCTCTCAAAAAACTGAAAATACATTTATTGCCAACAAATAATTTTAAACACATGTTGATATACATATATTTTATGTGATGGATTTAAAACCCTTTCATTCGTTTTTATTTATATTGTTTTTTTTAAACCACTAAGGTTGAAATAAGTTATGACCTGACTAATGGTAAGCAGTAACCGTAACTTATGCACACTTGCAAAACCAAGGGGTGTCACTAGAACGTTGCAGGCCCTGTAAAAACCCCTTTGCGACTTTCTTGAAGAAACCACACAAAATGACGCCCAAAATTCGCCATTGTTAATTCTTTTTATTAGTCACATGTATTATGGACATTGATTGCCAAGAAGAAACTAGTGAGACTTTATCAAAATAGATAAGAGATAATAAAGAATAAAACATGCCTACAGAGAAGATAGGCGCGAAAAACAGTAGGTCAGTCGGGTAAAGGTAAAAGTATCTATGGCCGCTGTCAGCCGCCATTTTGTAACACGCTTCAATAAAAACACGAATAATTCAATATTCAGCGCACTCGATCCATGATTTTAATTCAATTAGACAAATAAAATGAACTTTTTATGGTCTAAATTAAATATGGCGCTCAATACATGAATTATTATTTTTGATAAAATAGATAGGGCCTCTAAAATTAATAGCTTGTTTAAGGAACAAATCAAGAATATCATAACGTGTGAACCTTCAAACCGGCCACGAGGCGTCGGAAAATTTGTTCCTTGTGATTTTTGTAACGTACAACATCTAATGACAAATTAAAATAATTACGGAACTTGCACCGTGAGCATTGTCTAATATTGTAAAATGTGACTTACCGCGATGTACGCCATTTATTTTCTTGTTTTCCGATATTTCGATGTTACACGATGTTGCAGACGCAATGGTCACGGGAAGAGTGGCGCAGAGCCGGCGCGGCTACACTCGCCGCCCGCCGCCGCCGCCGCCGCCGTTCGCCGGCCCGCAAGTTGTGTGGGCGAGACCATCAAGACAAATTATCTGTCTACCCGCTTTTCTCGTCGACTGCGTTTAGAAAATAATAAAGCGCAGTTAAAAATATAAATGGATACTATTAACTTATGAAATCAATATTTGAAGTAACGCCAAAAATAAAATTAAGAGCAGTGCAAGCATGAGCTGTTTAAAAAAATATTGTTCCATTATGTACGTGCCATCGTAAATCTAAAACCCAATGTTTTTTTTTTATACTACTAAGTCAACTCAGGCAGACCGTACGCTTGATGGTAATCAAGCGTACGGTCTGCCTGATCGTAAGCAGTTACCGTAGTCTATGGACATTTACAACACCAGGGGTATCACTCATGCGTTGCCGACCCTAAATGTCTGTTTTATTCATGGAACTATCGAAGAAAGTTACTTTTTAGGAACAGTTCCAGAGTGAACGAATGTACAGACATTCGTTCACTCTGGAACTGTTTTTACATGCAATTTGGTCTAACCTGCTTTGTGGGCAACGCGTGATCGACATTACCTGTATTGCAAGCGTTAATAGGCTACGGCAACCAAAGTAGAGCCGTAGGTTTGCACGCTTCAAGATGTTGTAGAAAAAAATCGACAGATTCACCTTAGTGGGAAAAATGCACATTTGCTCATTTGCACATTTTGACGAACTCGGTGGCGCAGTGTGGCTTCAATTCCTATATTCTTAATTGCACATGAATATACAAAATAATCTTTATTTCAAGGTTTGTGTGTTCCCATAAAGGTCAACATGTTGTATATGAACATGTGTTAGTCTTGGTTTTTGTGTTTTTAAGAGAGATAGGGTGCATCAGGCGCCTGAGGTAGCATCTCCTCACAGACATAACCCCGCAGCTAAATAACATGTTGTGTTCTTGCGTGAGTGAGGTCACCAGTGAGCTTTTAAGGAGCTCCTATGTTAGCAGTAGAGGCAGCATCACGCGAATGATACTTAACGTATTACAAGCGTTTATAGACTACGGTAACCGCTTTACATCAAGGGGGCCGTATACCTGTATGCCTACCGATGTTGTATGAAAAAAATTGACCTGTAAAGCGGCCAGATCCAGCCGACTGGTCGGGTGTAGGGCGTCGGCAGCGGCTCAATGTCTCTCAGTTCACTCCCTTCATCCATGCAATTGCGAATTAAGATACTCTGGTTACAGCGGGGTTTTAACTTGCAACTTCAACATCCCTTAACAAAAGAATAATGGAGGAAACAGTGGTTGAGAAAGAGAAAACCATACTCTGGAGAATGCCCATTTATGGTTAAAAGTTGTTCAAAGTTAAGATTAACATTAAAAATCAAATCATTATTTTTCGCAACTTCTCCCAAAAAATAAGCCATAATTTCTTCCGGAGAATAAATTACCTACATAAAATTAAAAACTCTTTTATTTGCGTAACTTCCAAGTTTTGGTTCGCCATTTAGATGAAATTATCGCCAGTACTCAATGGTAAATAAAGTACTCAACTGTTATTCAGTTAAATGCAATCAATTGAAATAATTGTAACATACTGTACAATTTATTATGCAAAACTTATATATTTAGTTGATAATTGATAACTCATGTATATTTTCAGTTGTCTGTATTTAAAAGAAGTTTAAAAATGCATTATCGAATAACAAACTCGTTTGAATTAATATACGGTAGTCTTGAATTGACAAATGTAAAATATGTTTGATGTTTCCGCTTTTGTTCTGTTCTATACGATACTAAAATTTAAAATTATCTTTATTTCTACTGTACGTATAAGTTCGTTTCAGCGGTGTATCCATGTTTTATATCCTTTCATATTTCTTGTCTTATTCGTCGAGGTTCTTGAAATATAACGATAATATCAAATAATAATATTATGACTATATATGTGATATAGCTGAATAATGACAATGATTGTTGAAGATCTCTAAAAAATCATGCCGAGGTCATGCCGACCGGGAGCTCAAGGTATATGCATTATGCTTTGCCGCCCGGCAATAAAAAATATTTATTATATATAATTATGTCACAAATATATTATATCTAGCGGCTACCTATAATTCAACCGAAAAATGTAGGTGATATTATCGGTCAATAAAATAACCTAAAATGAATAACTTTATTAGTGTTTTTCTCGTAAATCCGGAGTTATTTATAAACAATGTTACTTTTAATCGAATAGATAGTTGAAGCTCTACAGATTGCAACGGGTTTCGTTTCTGCATAACAAAAATAATATGGAAACCAAACTCCATGCAACAATGGGCATTCTCCTTTATTGGGTGAATTAAAACTTCAGATCAATGTGATCGAAACTACCTACGACTGAATGGAGATACTTAAAGCTAATTGCTTTAGTAACTCCTTTGATTAGACACACACACACATGTGAGATCTGGTCTGATGGACAATGCTTTCAGTCCAAGTCCGAAGGCCGCGCCTCGCCGAGTACAGCCAGCACTGCCCGCGATAGTAGTGGTACTCGATGGAGCCGTTGCTCGTGTCATTCTAACCGAAAACACCAGTTAAGCAACCAAGGAATTGCAGGACTCTCCAACCAACCACCAACCCCGACTCATCCCACTGCAGGGATACGGGTCTTCCTTCAACCGAAGGGGTTTACAGCATACTTCAACACGCTGCTCAACTGCGGATAGGTGGAAGACAGTGTTTTCAAACCACCCCCGAAGGTCACTGACTTGGATTAACGCCTGTTATCTATCGACAACATCCGTGGCTGACGGCTCGACGCGCCTTCTAAGCACGGAAAAGCTCCAGTTAGATAAAAAATACCGCTTCTCCAACCCTAACTACCCTACCCCTCATCAACTCGATCGACGTTGCTTAACCTGCGTGTTCTGTTAGAATGATACGCGCAAATGACGCCATCAAGCTCTCATTGTTTACCTTCTTTAACACTATGTTTAAAACCGAAAATTACGATACACTATCAAATCCGTGTATGGAGCAGTCTCTCGGATAAGAGAACATACGCGAACTGATTAGACACAATTGAGACACGACAAACCTACTGCCTGCTGCGTTTTGTTCCTGTGCAATCTTAGCTCATGTTTTAGCAATCAGAGTGATCATTTTTTTTCACAGGAACTTTATCGTAAATTGCACTAGAATATCGACATCATCCGCCGTACTGACTTTGTGTCAAGTCGACACTGTTTTTAAAAGTGGTAGAGCGCATCAAAGCAGGCCGTCTGGGGAAAGTACCTCCACCTGTAAACCGCAGCTAAATGACAGCTCGCTTGAGGGTTGTTGTATTGCTGCGAGTGAGGGAGGCGACAAGTAAGCAACTAAAAAGTAGCGGTGTTAGCAGCAAGCGTTCATAAGCTACGGCTACCGCTTTGTATCAGGTGGGCCGTATACTTATATTTATTTCGACATTGTATACAAAAACAGTGGCTCAGATTCTGAAAACGTAGACATAGCAACTCTTCTTACTAATTAGTAACATTACTTGACTTACTGTAAAGTAACTAGAATGTCCTATATATTTATTTAGTCCTCAAAATTACCAATGGATACAAAATAGCATTAGGATCTTTAAAATTCTCTTACCTAACCTAATAAGGAAACCAGACTTCCATTAACAGGATTCCATTACGGCACTTATCAAAAAACTTTAGATTTATCTAAAGTTTGTTTTGTGTAGGTTTATTTCTACATAGCCCGTCCTTTGCCTGTTTTCTAGTTCACTGATAACATTAAAAGATATTTTAGGCATAAAATTATTAAGCCGACTCTGTGGAAATATGGCCGCCATTGTCCTCAGTTCACTAATGAAACAGTTAGGTAGACAGATTATCTATTGCTTTGTATATCGCCGCCTAAATAGGTTCTATCAATAATAGGCAGTGATTAATAGATAAGATAGAAGAAGAGATAAGATTATTTTGAATACTATTTCGCTTATAATATTTAGTGAAGCAAGTACATTCGATACTAATCTTTGTTATTATATGCATATTTCCGAATATTTGCCTGAAGCACTGGCAATCTATCGACAGATTATTTACTACTCTACATTAGAAAGTTTTATTTGTCATATTTGATGCATATTACAAGAGTGCTCGGCGGTAATTAAGTACCGAGTTTAGTGCATAATAAGACCGTTTAAATTCGTCAGTTCACTAATGAAACAGTTAGGTAGACGAATTATATATTGCTTTATATATCGCCGCTAAACAAGTTATAGACATCAACTATGTAATAGCCATTGCATTGCATTGTTGTACACACATGCATAGTTGTTAGGATGATATTATTTATTTCAGTTACTATAGCGCTTTTAATATTTAGTAAAGTTATAGTACGTAAGTACTCATTAAATACTTCAATTGATTACAGCGCATATGAATATTAATAATAAGCAGCGCATATTTTAAGAGAGGTATGGCGCATCAATGCAGCCTGTCTGGGGAAGTACCTCCACGTCACAGAAAACCATAGACAAATGACATCTAGTTAGAGTGTTGTTGTGTTCCTGCGTATGAGTGAGGTCACCACTAAGGTCCTTAGGAGTTGCTGTGTTTGCTGTGTTAGCAGCAGAGTAGGCATCGCGCTAGTGATACTTAATGTAATTACAAGCGTTCATACGCTACGGTAACCGCTTTACATCAGGTGGGTCGTATGCTTGCATGCCTCCCGATGTAGTATAGAAAAAAAAATTACCAAATATTTCTTCGGAAATACTCGCAATCCAACAAAAGGTTGTTTATTACTCAATATTAAAAAACTTTACATGGCATATCTATGGGGGTATTCACACTCGGAAAACCAAATTCGAATCTAAGTGAAATTTTTTTGAATCCGTTTCGAATGTGGCTTTCCAAGATAATGTGAATCCCCACTGATGCCTATTATACGTGTACTCGGCGGTTATTAAACATCAAGTTAAGTACATAATAAGACCGTTTAATTTCGAGTCGGACCTTTTTCTGTTAGGGTCAGTGACAACTATGTAGTCTACACACCCGCAAACCAAAACACAAATTTCTATTGTTTAGTGTTGGTCCACATGAAACATGTTATTTTCGGAGTATTTTTTACACAGTTACGGAATATCTTTTTCGAATCGCACTTCGTCAGTTTAATTAGCTCTGGTTCCTGTGAAATCTATATACCTACAGATAAATAAAATTGGAGTGTCTGTTTGTAATATTAAAATAACCGCTTTTTACTAAATGCATATGGATATATACACAGTACATATACCAAAATGAATATTTTTACAATTTTTGTCTGTCTGTCTGTTTGTTCCGGCTAATCTCTGAAACGGCTGGACCGATTTTGACGGGACTTTCACTGGTAGGTAGACGACTGTTCAGAGCACAATATAGGGTCTTTTTATCCCGTAAATATTTAGGGTTCCTGCGTAAAATATGAAAAACTGTTAAAATTAGGGGGAATTATCTTCACCTTCGGGGGTGCGATTCACAAAATAGAAGAATTTCATTAAAATTAGCATAGGTATTTCTATACGCGAAATAAATATAAATATTGTCGGACAAATTACACAGCGCCACCTAGCCCCAAAGTAAGCGAAGCTTGTGTTATGGGTACTAGAAAACTGATAAACATACGTAAATTTTTTTTTTTTTGTAAATACATACTTATTATACATAGAAAATACCCAGACCAAGACAAACAGACATGTTCATGCACACAAATGTTTGTACTGTGTGGGAACCGAACCCACGAGCGTCGGTGTCAAAGTAGTGAAACAGCGCGTTTCACCACTGCGCCACCGAGCTCGTCTAATAGAAATACAGAATTAATGAATTATAGTAAACTCTGTGAACTGAACAATAACTTTTTCGTTAAATTCCACGCGGACGAAGTCGCGGGCACAGCTAGTTCTAAATAAATATTCGGTTTTCGTCTAGCATCTTAAGATACGAGTATTAACATTAAAGTAATTTAAATAATACATTTGTAAGCAAGTCGTTTACGAGCAAAGCGCTGGGTTTCCTCTACCTCCCGCAGGTACTTAGCGTGAAGATATAAATACATAGATAGACATTACTGACTGTTGTACACTACTGAGTCAACAAAGTGTCATTGTTAGGGCTCTTCATTTGCCCTTTGCTGATGGAACTTAGAATAAGAAAATACTACTTCATAATCAATAATACAAGAAAAGTCCACAATTGCAATAACAACGCATTTTGTACCTGTTTATTCTTATAAAAGTAAATAGTCATAACAAAAGGTATAATTACATGAGTAATTAACTAACGAAACTTCAGTACCTACCTATCATACTTCTTTTGAGCTTCATTAATTTACATTTGTCGTGTTCAAATCATAATTTAAAATTAGATCGTCGCTACATAATTAGATTCTTATTATGTATACAAAAATTGGCAAGCAAAATGTAATTTGTATGACATATGAATTATGATAGCATAATGAGAATATAAAAATAATATAGGGAAAATGCGTGTAATTCAAATAACAGTGAAATATTTTTTGTAATAAACTTCAGAATTGTGTATTCTTCAATATTATTCATTATATATTTTTTTGAGTAAGAAATTAATATTTAAAAAGTATGAAGAAACTGTGGGAAATTTTTATTTGAAAAGGTCAAATCGGATTAGAAGTAAAAGTCCACAACAAGAAATGTCAATGTAAACTTGTATGTCATATGATGAATTTGTCGAAAATAAGAAACACTATAAAATTGCAGCAGAACACAATACTTCTTCAACATAATCTCTCCACGTGTTTGTTTGTTGCCATGAACAATGACGTCACATCCAGCGCGCCAAAATGGCGGACGTTTAACACGTCTAACATTTTTAACATTTTAATATGTGCTGGGTATTTTTAACTGAAATAAATTTTAAAATACTTTTGGGTGTTGAACATTTTTTTACTATTACATAGATGTATTGAACAAAATGTATAAAAAATTTAATAAAATAATATAAAAGTTTATTAATGCCTTATTTGCCATATTGTTATCCCTCACTTTGCCAAGAGGGGAAATCACTTCACTTCCAAGTCCAATCACTTCCTTCTACTATCTGCTCTCTTCCCGGCTTTCGTCTTTATCGTAATGATAGGACGGGTGCTGGTGGAGGCGGGGTATGTAATTATCTTCGCGATCATATCCCTTGTGCTGAAGTCTTACATTAGCCTTCCGAATATACAGCTTCGCTTGAATATTTATTTCTGGAAGTCACTCTCCACCACACAAAATTTCTGTTAGCAGTAGTATACAGCCCAAATGACAAAATTGATTACTACCCTTGAATCAATGTTGGAACACTTACGTCCTATGTACGACCATTTTACTCTAATGGGCGACCTTAACACCTGCCATTTAAAATCTGATTACAGGACCCACAAGCTTAATGATTTCGTTTCTGAATTTGATATACAATTTCTGCCACTTTCTCCAACACGTCACTTTCTTACTGTAGACTTTCTCTCATTGATTTAATGATAGTTTCCAACGTTGATTCAGTCATCAAACATGGACAACTCACAGCGCCTTTCTCATACCGCGACTTATGTCTATCTCATAGATGCATCCTCCAAAGAGAAAATCCAAAACTATTTCCCAGCGTAACCTTAAAAGTGATTTTTGTAATGTTGATTCGTCCGACCTTTACTCTACTCCATGTATATATCATAAAGTACATTTCTTGCAACAATCTTCTGAGCCCTTACCGATCAGGCTTTCGTCCCAACCACAGTACAGTCACTGCATTGCTCAATGTCACGGATCGTATACGTTACGCTATGGACAACAAAAAACTCTCCTTGATTGTACTATTAGACTTTAGCAATGTATTTAATTCTGTCGATTTAGACATTCTCCTAGGTATACTTCGCTCGGTTAACTTTTCTCCTCCTGTGATAGCATGGTTCGACTCTTATCTTCGTGGACGCCGGCAATGCATCAAACTCGATGAACGATCATCAGAGTGGATTGATTTAGTTGCAGGTGTGCCACAAGGAGGTATATTGTCTTCACTCTTTTTTCTATTTTTATAAATGAAATATCCCAAAACCTCACGGTCGCGACGAATAGCGGCCAAATTTCCATGGGTTTAGTTTTTTGTAAAATATCTTGTAGTATTTGGAGAATGACCAAAAGTTGCGTCTTCACCATTTATACTCTAAAAACCTTTTCCGAATTGAAAATGTTCACGTATTATTTTCAATCCTATTGGAATAGGGGTGTAAAAGTTGAGCATTAAAAGTTATTTTAGCATCTCCGCCACTGCCATTACAAATGGATGAAATGACAGGTAAATTATGAATGAGTTTAGGGTTGCGATGATTATGTAATCGATTATAAAATATACTAAATAATGGTTTGTAATTAAGAACCTTAATAATTCATTGCTTATTAAGTGAATATGAAAAGCTTCTATTAATTTTAATAGCTAACCTTCATATAAAAATATTTGTGAAGCAAGCAATAAAGACGCATGACTGACGCAAGTGGGCCGAGCTCCCACACAATTTTGCTCATTCTCCTCGACCATGTTTATGTTACACTCTAGCTATCTCTCTCTCTACCGTATCCAATTTTCACTTCCTGACTCTCCATCCATTCACACTATATCTGCGCTCACTTAATTCAACTCAAAACATTAGCGGTAAACTTCCATCGCCGCAAGTTATATGTTAACTAAATGATCATCATCAACACGCATAAAAATAAAGCTTCAGAAACATTCACAATCAGTTCAGGGTTAGGTTAAAAATGTAAATGAACAATATTTTTTATATGTACATTTATTTAATGTTATGGACACATACATCAAATACTCTTAGTTAGTTAACATTTTTTTAATTCCTATCGATATTAGTATACACCTTACATATAAATGTCTACTTGGCGAACTATAACATCATCCTTAAACTCTAAATCACACGACACTGTCACTTTATACACGCTCATTGGTTCAGTTTGACACCACTGGCTCCGTATATGATCGCTGCGGCCACAGCTCGTACTGCTACGTGCAAGCTATCGTGTTTGAAGGTCGCTGGCTCCTTCTCTGCTGGCTCGTGGGCCTCACAGAGATGCGGGTTGTCACATGTCTGCCGTTAACCTCGGAGATGTTTGATAACTTCGAGCTCTCGTTGTACACGGGGCTCACTTCTTCCGTCTGAAACAAATAAGTAATGTTTTCACGTCTTTGTTTTGATTGAAGATCGGTCTCTTCCTGTGCTTTCTTCATGCGCTAGGCGGCCTCGCGCCTGTATTAATATTTTTATTAGTAATAATACTTGTAAAATAAAATCAGTGTATAATTATTTTTAGTACATAATTCAGTTCATTTAATTTAACATTTCCTTTCGGACTGGAGAAGGACCTCGCAATTCTGATGTCGTCGACGTTCAAGTTCCGTCTAGACTCTAGCGCCGCCTCTGTCTACGAAAGCTCCACAACCGACTGTCTAGTTAGTGATTTTAAAAACAGTGTACAGGTATAATAATATATTAATTATATCGACATCGTCTGTTATTCACATCGAGTCATGTAATGTTCGTCATATGTGTCTATATCCCTACACAGTAAATATTGTACGGTACTGATGAAGACAAGAGATACCTTTAAACTATGTAACATACAACCAGAGTATTTTAAATTAAAGAGCCATGAAGACGTTTTTCCGACGCAAGACGAGATAAGAGAAGGTGAGAATTTAAATGATGTAAAAATAACTTACGCTACTCTCAGAGACACATTTGGCTTTCTTGGTGGGTGGGGGCGAATGTGTCTGATCTAGTTTCCTTTTGGTGGTGGATTTTGTGCTTTCACGTTTGACAAGGGAAGGAGACAGGTACTGGTGCAGCTGCTTGCGTCTCACGTACCGCGCCTGGGAGAAACGAAATATAAAGTAAGACTGGGAAGCCCACATTAGAAGCCCATGGACGATTTTAACAACTTCACTCTAGACTTGGCTAGTTTTGCTTGAAAAACCTTCCTGTCCTCTGAGATCACGACAAAAACTGACAGCCAACGTATCACGAAATCAAGCTATGTCTTAGGTCATGCTTTCAGACTTCAAAAGACTTGAAGTTGAAGCTAAACAATGACATACACGAGTCCTATCCATTACAAACAGTTACCTCCACAGTCATCCCTTGTCGCAACATGTTGGTGTGCTCTGCTTGGTAGAACACCGCGCTCGTGAACGATGATATGTCGTGTGTGAGGTCCACGTGCACGTTGGTCTTCTCGAACACCACTCCGATGAACCACATCGAACAGTGGCTCGGGGTTCTTTCATCCTGCGGGAACAGAGTGTTTTGTTTTGATGAGTCTGGTGGACGGGTGGCGGGCAATGTTCATTTTAGCAGAAGAGTCATACTACTTAGTTAAAGTTCGATTCTCGCACAAGACAAGCTTGTGTGTGGATGGACATGTCTGTTTGTCTTCGTCATGTGGTTGTCTATGTATATACTACTAGACTTCTATCTACCTACAACTTCACGCCAAATGCCTTGGGTGGTAGGCAGAAACATCGGCGCGCCACGTGACCCGGTCTTTACATACCTTCCTCGCGTCTTTATCAACACAACAACGTCCATAAACTAATTTGTAAAAGGATATAATTTTCCGGTAGTAGAAAAAATATAGTCGATACGTTTCTACAATTTATTAGTGATAAATATCCCGTTTTTATATTTAAACATTTTTGTATAAATATATCGTAATGCATACGAACAATAAAGTACTTACTTGTTTATTGTCTGTGACCTCTGCCACGGAGTCCCCCGGAAGTACCGGAGCACCTGAAATTTATTTCACAGTAAATATGGCTTGTCGCAGAAACTATTCTTAATAGCTTCATAAATAATAATAAAATTAAAGAAAATGACCAGCTATTGATGTAATGAAAATTTATGGGAAAACATCTCGTTAATACTTGCACTAGTACAGATTGTACAGGCCGACCGGCGTTATTATGCCGTAAAGGCGAAACCAGTCGGTAAAAATAATTAATAAATAAAATTATGAAGTGGACTCTGTGCAAGTGCAAGTACGAACATTAACGAGATGTCTTCAAAATTTTACCAAGCGCCTACACTCAACAGTATCGACATAATTTATGGGAACTTAATATATAATAATAATGATTGACGTAAGTAAATCAAGTAAAGTGTTACATTCACGTGGCGGCGACGCGAGCGGCTGTCCGTCGTGGTCGTCCGAGGGGCCGGAGCTGTGGCACTCCGGGCTGACGTGGGCGGTCGAGATGTGCTCGTTTTTCTCCAACGTGGCTGAAACAAACACTGCTCTGTCACGGACGAGGCCTGCTCCTCAACACACGGATGTTCACTCTCTCGGAGTCAACAAACGTCCGTTGTAGAAGAACCTCTTTGAGATCTTCTGAGCTCTGATGAACGCTATCAGAATACAATGTTAAATGTATCTCTATAACTAAATAGATCGTTTCTCCGGTCGTTAGTTTAGGATAAATCCCAATACTTAACTTCTGCCACCATTTTGACAACAGACGACCAATTAGGTCTTGGGCTCATCAAAGAGAAGCCGAAATAACGTTTTGCTTCGAATTTCTGTGTTTGTCTGTCCGTCCGTTTGGGTTAACCACGGGACAACGGCCGGTTCATTTCAGATAAATCAGATCCATGAGGACAGCCTGTGCTTTCCTTATCACGATCAGATCCGACACGAAGTGGGATTCATTACTTAATAGTTATTCATAACTAATAAATCATGTGATAAAATTGCAGGAATTTTCAAGTATAAAATCAACCTACATTCATGTAAGATTACATTGCACGATGTATGAAATAAATGATAATTAAAATTGTAGTTTAAGAATCTAAGTGTATGTCAGAAATGTCTGTGACAACTGACAAGCAATGCTCCGCCTGTGGCCTTTAGGCAACGAATAGTGTCTGAAGTATGACCACCATCTGAACGAGAACATCGTTGTGATGTATACGAGTGAGTGTGAGTATAACACACATATTTAAGTGTATTATTTATTGGAAGTTATCCTTCTAGTCTGTTGTAACATATTTCGCAGCACTGATAGTACTTACTTATAAGATGTCTAATCTTGCTCTCGATGAGTCCGCGCCACTGCAGCTGGTCGTCGGGGCTGCCGGAGGACGCGCGCAGCACGAGGAAGTGTTTGTATCGGCTGAAGAATTTCGGAGCCTCGAAAAGACGCTCCCACCCACACTTGCCTAACATTATTTCATTTGTAACTTCTAGACCTGTAAATAATAAAATAAAGTCTTAAGACATGGAGTTGATGTCGTCCTTCGCGTGGGAGCACTTGCATACTGTCCGATGACTTATTACTTGAATTAGAGGTGAGCGTGCGATTTGTCCACGATCCTAACCTTACCCGCGATGTGAATTATTTGACACGTCATTGAGTACAAGGATGCAGTCAAGTATGAGGAAGAAGTGAAGGATCTCGTAACGGATTCAACACTTTGATACAAAACAGTGATACAATCTTAAAGGTGTCGATCATGACTTACCAAGCTTGAGCTCTTCCATTATAACTTTACAGGTAGAGGCAGACACGTTGAACGTTGAGTTCTGTTGAGGGTAGGCGGGCGTGATGATGGGCATCAGATGGTACCGATCAGACAGGTTCACCTAAAACAACAGAGATAAAAACTATAATCGGGAGGGCTTTGTACATCGGAAACTTTCAACATTGTAACTTTCGGTAACTCTCTCTACCGATTCATAAAGAACTGCTGTTATTAAAGGGGTGTAAGTGGCTGAATGCCAACTGCACGTAGTACACCCTGCACATTAACAAACGAGGCTCTGGTCAAAGCGTACCTCACGTTACAGAACGCAGCCGAATAATAACTATGAGGAAGGTGTTCCTGTGGTTGTCCAGGAGCACCTGGAACCAAGAACACCTGGTTATCCAGCCCATGTTCTATCTCAAAGTGTTAGCAAATATCAACTTTCGTTCTTGATTGAAATTGCTCCTTGTTTATTTATAAACTGTTTAAAATTTCTAAGATTTCTCATATCACCACTCCTTACCAACATGGCTATCCAGGTATACCAGATTCATTCGTATTATATCCATACTTTTTGTAGGTAACAAAGTTCTTGTGTACGAAATCCTAGAAACACTTACCCGGGAGTCCCATACAGGAAAGCCAAGCTTTGCGTTAACAGGTTTCTTGAGTAGCACTGGTCCGGGCCACTTCCACTGACTGAACACCAGGAAGAATTTGTGGACGAGAGTTGCTGGCGCGGCGTTGGGGTACAACTGACAAGTTCTGACTACCAACATCGCCCAGGACACGCCGCCCAGGTAGCCGAGGGTGTTGGAGTAGATGCCGCGGCCTGAACGACAGGAAAATAAATTATATCTATATATTTATAGGAAAATAAATCTATATTTCGTATGTACTCAAAGCCATTTTTTTCATAAAAATTCTGATGGTTAACAGTGGCGTACAACATCATAAAGACCCTTGCAACCCTAGGAGTTTTTCAATCCCTGCTGCTAAGGCTTGCAAAAAATTTAACAAGCTTCTTGACCCTTGCCAAGTGAAAGCTTTTCTGAATGGTCGTATCAGATAGATCTCATAGAAGACAATGGTGGACTATTAGATTAATTTGACTAATATTAGTTTTTCGTAGAATTTATATATTCAAAATTAATTAATAGGCAAACTTAACATTTTTTCGACTTTTATTACGCACAAAATTATTTTTCTATCGAAAATAGTTTACAACATAAGTTACATTAACGTAGGTATTTTTGTATGTATTTTTTGTACAAGTTTTTACATTATAAATGACTTATTTAAATAAATTTGTTTAAGTACTGAAATTCTAAATGCTACAACAATGCTTCTAATAACTCTACGCTCTTCGACGACGAACACACAAACAAACAGTCCCTTTATCAAATGATTATACGATATAATCGGTTGTTGTAGAAATACATAAATTTTAAGTTATAAGAAAATCAGAATAACGTAGGAAACTGTTAATAATTTTATTGTTCTATCGCATGCGATGGAACCATTGACAGAAGGAGTGCGACCACTATTCTTTAGGAATCCCTTCCACACCTTTTTTTGAACGCAACTACGGCATCTTCAAGATTCATAAAGCGAATACTCTGAGTTTATATCATTGTTTGGGAAATTAATGAAAGCCGCAAAGGTGCCAGGTCGGGACTGCAAGAACTGTTACTAATTCCACACCTTCCAATATTCAATGGTCCGTCTGCCGGATTGACCTGGAGTGTTGTCGTGATAGAGGAGGATCCTGCTCCTTAGGCGCTGTTGTTTAATATTTTCCGACACAACTGATAAGCAATAACAAACATACCAATCTGCAGTAACCATACTATGTACTTTTATCTTTCAGCACAATTGTTGCATAATGACCCGTTCATCCAAAGCATGAGGCAATCATCTTTTTCCCTATACTTCTACACTTCTTCACTTTTGTGGGCACATCCATTGACCAGGTTGTCTTTTGGTTTCGCGTTCGTAACAATAGTTCTAGCTTTCATCACCTGTGGTAATATTATATACAGCATTCGATTCACTTTCTTTATACTATTCAAGAATTTTGGTGTACCTATGCAAGCGTTCTGACTTTCCGTTAATTGTAAAGTATTGATCTAGTTCAAAGCTCTCTGACGCCTAAATGTTCGTGTATGACTTTTTAAACTGCGTGTATGCTTGAACTTACTCGAATATTTTGATATGTCATTTTATAACATAACACGTTCTACAATTAGCGGCACAGCGCTCACGCTGTGTTCAGCGGTCGCCGTGGAACGATGACCCTCGCGCTAATCATGAGTGAACTTGCACCGACCACGTTTGAAGTTTTTACTCAAAATTCAAATGCCCGCGTACAATTTTTTTTTTAATTTCTCATCACCACCATCACCACATCACCATTGAATAATTTTTATTTGTTAATACGAGCGCGTTTGCCTAGCCTAGAACAGCTTTAAGTTAAGTAAGCGCTTACACAATTATATATTTTTAAACTTAACAAATGCATTTAGTTAGAAACCCTTTCCTTCGTTAGAAAAGAGTTATGTATTCACTGTTTCTAAATACAACTATAAGTCAAGTAACATGTAAAATGGGTTAGTTCAATAAAATACAAAAGGTACTCAATTTTTTTTTTATTTAAGTTTGTTTTTGTATAGAAGTACATACATATTGTGTTAAATGTGTAAAAAAGCAGAACAATCTACACAACTTTCTTGCGACATATTATTCATCGCCGATTAATTCCTATTAATACCACGTCGTGTAACAAACATACATACGACCCGCCTGATACACAGCTTAATTGACAAATTGTAACAAGGAATAATGTCACGTACGAAGTACATATAGTTTTAGTTTCAGTTGTACAAGTCAGTCAAATTCATAATGCTGCCAACAATATGAGTTGTACTCACGTTTCGCCCACAGCTTGATCGCCCTCAAAGCCAACTGGAAGTTCTCAACGTTGGGCACCAGCCGGAGGATCTCGTCCGTCACTCTGCATCCGTTCAGAGAACGGACGCACTTCTGGTTCAGGTTCTTCAGCAGCATGTCATCTCGCAGGTCGAAAGAGTCTGAGAAATATGACATAAACACATTTTAATACCCATCCTCTGTCATCGACCCACTCTGATCCCGTCACTGGCTGTACGAGACTCATCATCATATTTACAGTCACATACGACCCCTCACTTGCTTGAGGTCCACACTGACGATTAGTAACTTAACGAAGGACTGTTAGAAATGAGGAGCACAGCTATGTTTAATAACAAACAATTCGTCTGGAGAAGTATCTCGTCTGATTGAAGATCTCTCATCTCTGCAGAAATGACTCCGGTCCTAAAGATTAGAACTTCAAAGGCTCGAGACTAACCCAATGCTACTTTTTACAAGCGAGCAAAGGCACCAATATACTTCCGAGTTTTTGCTAGCGGATATCTATGGTAACCGCTTTTATGTGGGGCATTGAGGCAATAAACATTTCGCGTTGGATTCAGGTCGGTCAAGCTCCACTCCACTCTTTGCTAGATCAATAGAAACAGCCAGCTCACCGGGGATCTCTTTGAGCGCCAGCCTGGCGAACAGCAAGTCGATCTCGATGCCGTCATAGTTCATCTTGATGACCGGCACGAACGCTTCCTCAACCGCGCGGAGGTCCTTCACCTGCGCGATGATAGACAGACTATAGAGCATTCCTTTTATACACTAGTCGCATTTTAGACTTGACACTAAGGCTTAAAAAAAACCTTGGTTCGATTCTCAGATTGATTAGGAAGGATGGCTCAGATGGAAACAGACCAGTGAAAAGAGCATTTCAGATCTCTGCTACGAATTCCTGGGGTTCCTCGCCAACTTTGACGGAAGGAATAAAACTATTTCACAGCTCATCTAAACATTTTCTCACGTAGCAGCCTTTTATAAAACTTCAACTATTTTATGCCGTTGTGTTTTGAATTAAAATTACCTGTATATAGTAATCTAAGTCATTAGTTCACAATACTCTTATACGCGACTAATAATCAATGTAATTGGTAAACATGGTAATGCTTGGCTAATGGTTTGCTACAGTGTTGGTGTTGTTAGTCCAGTAGTCCTCGACGTACCTGCGGCTGCTGTTTCAGCAGCTCGTAGAAGGTCTGGAAGAAGTCCACTCTGTCTATGTGCCGCGGCACCACGCAGAGCGCGTCGATGTCCGCGCCGCGATGGTGGACCTACACAATAACAATATGTAACTAAAAGCAAGTCAAGTTAGGATTTTTATACTACGTCGAGAGGCATACAAGCATACGGCCCACCTGATGTAAAGCGGTTACCGTAGACTATGAGCGCTTGCAATACATTACGTATCAGTTGCGCGATACCACCTCTACTTCTAAAGAAGTTACTCCTTAGGGGCTTACTGGTGACCTTACACGCAGGAAACAATAACCCAACAGGTAGTTGTTATTTGGCTGCGGTTTTCTGTGAAGTGAAGTTACTTCCAAAGGCCGGTTGATGCGCTCCTCTTAAAATCTACTAGATTCGACATTGTGAGATAAGAGAACGTAAAACATTTTGCACGGTGGATCGAGATCCGCCAGATACACCGAGTGTTTGACGCCGAGATTGACTCACCCCAAGCCGGTACGATCCAAAGGTATAAAGAGCCCCTCCCACGGTCTCAGCAAGCCTTGGAGGCATATTCTTCCGAAGCGATTCATCCCGGATCCACTGGCGGACCAGCCTGTGCAGCTGGCCCAGGACTTCCATGCGGTGGCGCGTGTCACTCTCAGACTCGAACACGCCGTACGGGACCATCGATTCTTTGAGCTCGTTGGTTTTCTCTATATCAATCTGTTTAGGACCTGAAGACATTAATCAATATTACTAAAAACCCGTTATCATAAAACAGAGGAAATAAACAGCATTTATGCCAAACATCTATGTACCTACCTAACTACACCTAAATTGAAATTATTTTTGTGTCGACAAGTAGACTATAGGAAATAGAATATATGGGTAATTCTCCATTAGATGGATTCTACTATTCTTGAAAATGTGCAGATTATGCAGGCTTCAGACGAGCTCACTTAGTGCCGAAATGTTGCTTCTCACGCTTCCAACCAGTATCTCCCGGCAGCTTCCTAGTGGCCTACCTTATTCAAAGGAAGACCACAGCCCTCCAGGGAATGAACCGTCGGAAATATTAAAACTGATGTAAGGATGCTCGTGCGCTTTAAAGCTTTATATTTGCTAATAATAACGATAGCTGTGCAAGTTCATTGTCAGTCATTTCCTTACCATCCATAGATATAGCAGACGTCATGCCGAGGGTCTTCGAGTTCTGTTGGTTCTTTTGTTCATTGGTGTACGGTGCGTTCTGGCGGTAGTTGTGGGAGTACTGCGACGCCGGCAACATCGTCGACATGGTGTGCTATACTCTTGGTCTAACTCAATGTATTGATACTATTTTTAGGGTATGTCCAAGTCAACTGCTGGGCGAGAATGTCTGAAACAAATGCAACGAACATAAGGATAATTATATTTATTGACATTGTATCACATTTCACAGTGTCTGTCAATTGATACATATATCTCGGAACAACTTGCGGCTACATTACATAAAACTTCATAAAGAGGCCGCTACTAGTTAGACCCATATTTCTGCTGCATGACGGACATAATATCTGAGGATTTTGAATAAGATGTCCTTCGATATCAAGAGTAGGTACTCTGAATCACGGTCAGGTATGGTTACAAATATAGGAGGAGTACAGAGGTGTTTTAATGAAGCGTTCGTGAACGACGCGTGAGGTTCTGGTGTCAACTTTAGAGATGTTGATTTTAGAGAGATCTAGAAAGTTTTTTAAATTAAAATAAAATTAAGATAAACCTTAACAGACCAAATTTTGAATTATCAAAATCCATTCAGGCGTTCCTGAGATACTGGTGAACGTACAATAATTAGAAACATATGTTTAAAATATAATAGAGGAGGTATGTTTTAGAAAAAGGATTTGATTTTCTATACGACGTTTAATTATTAAAGAACACTTATCTATAATAAGTATGCCTCAGATATGTATACATCAGGTAGGAAATCTCCCCATCAAGTACGCACTCTCGTGCCGAGCCGTTGCTGTGTTACGGTATGTAACGTCCGTAATTTGTATGAGAAATTTAGCAGCGCCTCTAGCGAATCATTTCGGAACACCAGAATGTCATACAAATTCTTCGACGATGACGCGAACGCAGTAGTAATGTAAATATTTCTAAAACTCGCATTTCCATCGCCATCGCCAATATGAACGTTTCTTGGACCGCGTTACTCAATTTCTACACGAGGGTTTTTGATGGTGTGTAAAGCCTATTTTTTATACTACGTCGGGAGGCATACAAGTATACGGACCACCGTAACGTGGTTACCATAGCCTATATAAACGCATGTAATACATTAAGTATCACTTGAGAGAGGATTCCTGTGGTGCTAACACAGCAACTCCTTAGCTTACTGGTGACCACACTCACAAGCAGAAACAGAACAACCCTCTAGGAAGTTGTAGTTGATATTTACCTCCCCAGACGGAACCTTGCTACTGTAGGTAGGTTTGTTCTAATTTATGGGCCAAGCTACATTTCCCAGGTTAAAAACGAATCCTATGAGCCAAATAAGTTACCTTTTGTATAACTTATGTACTTAAATTTACTTTTTTCTTTATAAATTTATTTCGCACTACTTAATAAAACTAAATTAATAAACACTTATATAAAGGGGACGGAATAAATAAAAATTGATTATGTCCCCTTGTTAAATCACTTTTAAAATCCATATTAAAGATACTAGAATAGGTTGTTAATTTGAGATGTACTATAACATCTCAAATTAACAACCTATTCTGCCAGGGTAACGCAATGACGGGGGCCGCGCACAGTGGCCAGAATTCTCGGGTATGTGGACAAAATCTCATAATTCGGGCAGGAATATAGCAAATAAATTTTAAAATTAATCGATAACATATTACGATAAAATATTATTAGAATAAACGCATTTCTTGAAAATTATTATTTTTAAACGTACAACATTATTTGAGGTAAAATTTTACTGCTGAAGTTTAAATCAACGGCTTATTTCAATGCAATAAAAATAAATTCGAAGCTATTTAATTTAATAATTATGAAACACAAATATTTCTAGTCAATAATGCCCGGCCTCGTGGTTTTGAAATTATTTATGTTTAAGCTCTATGAATATCGTTTGCTTATATTAATATATCTATAAAATGATATAATGAGATAAAAATAATTGTAGCAAGAAATATGTTAAAACTCACCTCTACACCGCAGAAGCACTACGACTAGGTATAATTACTATAAAAATACTATCTTTGAAAATAAGAGTTCAGAACTTAATTTCACAAATCACTGCACTGCACTAGACTTAGGTTGAATAACTACTGTAATAAATGACTGTCCTGAACACTTATTACACTTTAATAACGGGAAAATGGAGGTATGGGGGTAAGTAAAATTAGCACGACCAATCGGAGTAGGCCCTCTGCTGTACATAGTGGAGGGGCTGGGGGTGGAGTCCGCCACCACCCTGCCCCTTCCCCTTCCCCTGCGCCATCGCTCTCTCGCTCCGCATATTTTCTCTCCGCGGGTCTATAATTTAGTTATGTAACGGCACTTTCATAATTTTTAATTAATTTAGTTTTAAAACATATTTTGTAGTCATACTTTATTTTATCATTTTCTAAAAATATACACTATGTAAATATGGATCAGCAACTAAATATTTCAGAATATCATAAATCATTGTGACAGTTTGTATAGGTTTAAAATAAATCAATAATTAGACTTGAAAATAATAGCTTTCGGAGATATGCACATATAAAAGTACGTAGAATGTTTTCATAAGGTAAACTTAGCTTAGGTACGGCTGTTTGCTAGCTAACCCTGCAGATTTTTCTTCCTAGCGTTACCCTGTTTCCTAATCCCTTAGAACTGGCAAGAGTTGCTACTTAAGCCTAAGCATTTATCGAATATAGTGATTTAAACATGGTGCGACTGCCATCAGAGCACCGCATCGTAAAGGAAAAATCAGATTTTTCTCAGGTTAGGTCACACGTTTAATCTCCCCGCAATGTAGTTCTCAAATGATTGTTTTAATCTATTCAGTTTCAGTAATTTTAAAACATGGTAATTTACTATAAGGCAAATAAGAAGCAGCGAGTACTAAATCGTAAATCAAAATTATGGCATATTGAGTTACAATGTATTTTTTTATGTAAAATTAGTATGTTTAAATAATCTTATGTTATAGATTATTTATATAGTTGTGCCTTTGATTTCTCTATATAGGCAGCAAATACTACCTATCGTAATATTGTAATGATTAAAACATTAAAGATAATGTACACCACCTATTGATAAATTTAAAAGAAATTAAGTAAGCAATGGAATCTTTTTCTCACTGTACTTTCATATTCAATGCATCAACTAATTACTTCAAAATTAAATAACGACAATGTTGTTTCAAATTGTAATTTGAAAATAACAAACGATAAACAAAATCATTATTACATTAACGAAGCACATAAGGTACCGAAACATCATTAGTGACTTACCTATTCACGTAATTATACGATTTGCTATAATTATTTATTTTATACTAAGATAGTGGTATTTAAGGATGAGGAAACCAGAACTAAAACAAGAATAATGTACCTATATAAGATGGCGTAGTGTTAGAACAAGCGAATGCGATCCTATATCTTGGAGCCGCTTTTAGCAGGAATGGGAGGTGCACTGCTGTGGAGAGACTAGTGAGTGCAAGGATCAGCGTGAATGCAGTATTGGGTAAACTGCAAGGCAGCCGAAACATAAGCAAGAAGGTCATCTCGTACAACACGGTGCTAATCCCAACGTTATTTCATGGAAGTGAATGTTGAGTACGGCAGATAGCGCATGGTAGTAGAATAAAAGCGATTGAGATGCGAGCATTGTGCAACATTTAGGCGTAACGCTTGCTGACCGCGTTTGCAATAATGATAGAAGAAAGAGTTGGCCTGCATAAATGAGAACATTGAGGAGTATGTATAGGAGATAGAATGATTGATGGAGTAGAAAATAACACGATAGGAGAACTACGTGGAATAAAAGATTATGTAATAACGAAAAATGGAAAGGCTGCGATAGTATGGTTATATAAAAAGAGTGAATGACAAAAGATTTACGAAAAAAGTGTATTGAGCAAGAGTGAATGATGATATCGGTAGGGGCCGCCTTAGACGCACACATATGGATCAAATCGGTGATATATTGAAAAAGCGCCATGTCAATAGCACGCAAAACCGAAAAGCGTGCATGAAGAGGTTAATGAGTGTGGAAGCACCGCGAGAGGTATGTTTGGATAGGTCTACTTGACATAGTATTGTCTTAGATTTTCGCGATTGTTACACATTGAATTAAACAATTTTTAACGGAAGTATCGCGTGGTTTATTTATTTTGTTGAACCTGACGTTTCAAATGCTTTGCAGCATCCGTGGTTGCAGGAAGAAGTCTTCCTTTACCTCAAGGTCTACTTGACTTTCTATTGTCTCTGCCTACCCCAATGGGATACAGTCGTGATGATATGCACAAATGTGAAAATTTCAAGAATTACCTACCTTCCAGTTGCAGATAGCTGAGCCTTGGTAGAAAGATTCCGTTAGTAAACTTCGTGTATGGCACACTAAACAGTTAAAATTTTTATCCTAATGTTATGGGATGAATAAAAATCTGTTTGCTGTGCGTTAGTGTAAAATTACACTGTAAAAATTATAATGTACACATTTATTTTTTATATATTTTTTCGATTTAACAACGAATAAAAGGAATGCAATCAAAGTTGTCAGATAAAACGATTTTTACACATTAAAAAGTCGCTTCAAAACATTTCTCAATTTTAGAACTACAATTTTGCTCATTTATGAGCTAAACTCCGTGTTATACAGTTGAAAAGTCAGTATAGTATCTTAGATAGGGTTTCCGAGATACAGCTGGACAATAGAGTTTATATAAGACTTGCATTGTCTTCAGTAGATAGTATAACAGAACGCTAACAGAGAAATGATCTGACCCATATTGGAACTATTATTATTGGTAATATAACAAGACATGATGCTTAATAACCGTACCGTAAACTTAATGTAAATATATGAAGTTTTCAAAGTCAACTAAGGAATTGAATCCTAACTAATATCGACTAGGAACAAGTAACTCCGAAGAAATATATACTAATACTCCATTTGATACCATAGTTTATTTAACCAAATTTTATAAGCGTTGTACAAGTTGTAGTAACCTATAATAGGCAATAACATCGTAATACTGCACAAGTTTACAACCACAAATGTAATGGACAATAGTAGGTAATAGATACATGTTTATGACTGCACCTATTTAACAGTGATATACAAAGCAGCAAATATTCCGTCTACCTCAGTGTTTTAATTAGATTAGACCTTGAGGGCAATAGCGGCCCTATTGCCATGGAGTTAGTTAGCGGTATTTCATGTAAAGATAGAAATATACCTATCGTTTATCATAAGATTGTTTGTCGGTAAGTGTCATAATGGACTCCTAATATTGTAAGTATGTCTACTTATCTCTGTTATTGTAAGAGTTTTAAACTTTCTAATTAGTATTTATAGGTAAATGGAGGACTAAATACTTATACTGGATATTTGGTCATTTCAAAAGTAAACTATAGTATTCAAATAATCTTGTTATGACAGTAGGTAATAAATAACTAAATTCAGGTAATATTCATAATTAATGAGAGACATTGCTATGACCACGTTTTTTCATAATTAAACCTCTGTGCCGGCTTTACACCAGTCCGCTGGTCTCTATATAGTACCGCGGTGGAATGAATAATAACTTATAGAAGATTACTTGAAGTCCTTTAAACGGGCCCTGAAAAAAAGAGCTTTGGCTGCAAAAAGGCATTAATGGAATAAAACGAACAGTCAACAGAAAAGTTGTGTTCCACTCGTAGGTACAGGCGTGACATGGATATCTCGCTGACTGACTGTCCACATATCTTTCAAATGAAAGTTCAATTTACTTATCTGTAACAAAATGTCGAAAATAACAAACTGAATACATTGTAAGCATAATTTCTGGAAAGATACAAGTCGTAACAATCAAAGTTTGCCACAAATATTGTAAAATCAGTGAGGATTTTAATTCTGCATTTACGCACTTGTTACTTACGTTTCGTATGATCGAAACGTTGTGTGTAGTAGTAATACGTGAGATAGACTCGGGAGAGCGTCGTCTGGTAATAGACAAGATACACTACTTTCAGTTTGAGGCGAAGCTGATTGTTATTTCGAAAATGATATTATCTTTATACCATTGAGATCGTTAAACAAGCGTACGACCTGCCTACCGGTGTGCAGTTAAATCAATAAATAACCTCATATAAAAAGTCAAGAAATTATTAATAAAGACATCCATTGCAGACCTAATTTGTTTACATAATTTGTCTCAAATTCAGACATTTGGTTTATGTTATTTACGAGCTAGAGGCTCGTGACATACGGTTGAATAGACAGTAAAGTTAGTTTTACAGGGTTCCGGATATACAGTGGGACGGGCAATAGTGTTCATATAAGATTTGTTTTAGGCAACGGTATCTATACCTAAATAATTATCACAAAACCCTAACAGCCTACATACTGACTAGATACTGTTCATTGAAGTAAAGACTGGACATTGGTGATCTTCTGTTTTAAAAATAGTATTTAACAGGACAAATAATACACCCAGGTTAAGCAATGTCGACCGCAGCCTGCCAATGGATGGGTTTTGTCTATCTCGAGCTTCTCCGTGCTTCGAAGGGCACGTTAAGCCGTTAGTCCTGGTTGTTGTCGATAGACAATATTCGTCAAGCTGAGTAAGTGGCTATCGGGCGGTTGGAAAACACTGGCCTTCACCAATCCGCAGTTGACAAGACCCGTAACCCTGCAGTGGGATGAGTCAGGGTTGATGGTTTATTAGAGAGTCCAGCGACTCCTTGGTAGCTGAAACTGTGTTTTTGGTAGAATGACACGCTCAGCGGCTCCATCGAGTACTACTACTATCGCGTGCAGTGCTGGCTGTACTCGGAGAGGCGCGGCCTTCGGACTTGGAGTGACGGCCTCGTCCATCAGACCAGATCTCACGTGTGTGTGTGTGTATGGGTTTTATCAACGGAGTCACTAAAGCAAGAAGTCTTAAGAAGGTATCTTCATTACCTCGTAGGTAGTCTCAATAACCTTGGACCGAAATTTAATTTAGTCAATAAATTTATACGAGATTATGGTTTTGTCTTTCTCCACTCCTCAGTCGTCGAAAATCTCTTATTTTAAGCGATATTGACGATGCAGGCCAAAGTCCCACTATAGCCAGAGCGGCTTTGTCCTTCATAATTGTATTGATGAGGGGAACTGAGAAGCTTTGAATCGGCGCGGGGCCCAACACCCCGATCAATAGGCGCATTTGGTCACGAGTCCAAACTTCAAAGGTCTTTCCATGTTAAACTAGTTACTCAGCCGAGTATTCGGTTCGGAAATATAAAACCGAGCAATAACCAAATTAGATATGTACTCTACTGAGAGATATTGTTGTGCTACATATGTATATAATGTATTATTCGACGTTCGGAGATAATAAATAAATAAAATAAATAAAGTCAGGTAATGTTCATAAATACTGAGAGACATTGCTAAGCGTGTTGGAAGTGCATATTAATATAGAAGATTGCATGAAGTCCTTCAACGAGACGCCGAAAACAGAGCTTTGACTGCAAAAAGGCATTAATAGAATAAAACGAACAGTCAATAAAAAAGTTATGTTCCGCTCGTAGTGTAGGTACAGGCGTGACATCGATATCTCGCTGACTGGCTGTCCACATATCTTTCAAATAAGATTTCTATTTACTTATTTGTTACATAGTGTCGAATAAGGAATTGAATATATTGTAAGCGTAATTTCTTGAAAGATACAATGTCGTAACAATCAAAGGTTGGCACGAATATTGTAAAATCAGGGAGAGTTCTAATTTTGACTTTACGTACTTTTTGTTTAAGTACATTCGAAAAGACATTTTTTAATTGATTATATTACTTCAAGTTTCTCTATAGATACCTCATAGAAACTAACCACCACTTTTTTTTAGTAAAAATCTAGTTACGACAATACTTACGTTTCGATCATACTATAACGTGTTGTAGTAATACGTGAGATAGACTCGGGAGAGCCTCGTCTAGAATATAATAGGCAGTGTGCACTTCTGTCAGTTTCAGGCGAAGCTGATTGTTATTTCGAAAATATATTATCTTTATACCGTTGAGGTCGTAATCAAGCGTACGACCAGCAGGCAGCTGGTGTGCAGTTAAATCAAAAAATAAACCTCTATAAAAAGTCAAGAAATTACTAATAAAAACATCCATTGCAGACCAAATATCTTACATAATTTGTCTCAATATGAGACATATAGGTCATTTTATTTCAAAACAATCTGCTCTTTGTATTCGGTCTTTTGACACATTACAACTATCGATAACGTTATTTTTACTATCATAATCAATATATAAATAAATAAATTTGGCTTACTTCTGTAAGGATGTGACTATGTAGCGACGATCTAGTTTTAGATAATGATTTGAACATGACAAACTGAATTAAAGAAGCACAATAAAAATAAGAGAAGTACTGAAATCTAGTTAGTTAATTACATACGTAATTATAGCATTTTTATAAAAATAAGTAGATACAAAATACGTTATTATTGTAATTGTGGACTTTTCTTGTGTCGTTGATTATGAAGTAGTATTTTCTTGTTTTAAGTACCACCACAAAAGGTGACTATAAGTGACACTTTGTTGACTCTACATCAGTAGATTACTACAGTCAATAATGTCTATCTATCTACGTATCTATATCTTCACGTACCAAGTGCCTTGCGGGACAGGTAGAGAGAACCGAGCGCTTTGCTCGTAAATAACTTGGTTACAAACATAACATTTAGAATATTTATTTATATATATGTATATACATATACATGAAAAAGAGCTCAGAAATAACTGGTGAAGTGTGACTCGAATTCGTACAAGAAATGTTTCATACAAACATCTCACTGATGACCTCCAAGACGCCGACAAGACCACATCAGCTCTCCAAAGAGTCGATATTGCTATGTTCTGTGAGGTGGAGGTACTTGCCCAAACGTGATGTTCTGATGCGCCCTACCTCTCTTAAAAACTATGCCGTCTTGACACCAGTACCATATTTAAATTCAGTACGGCAGATGATGTCGAGATATGCTACGGGAGTGAATGATGTGATGAGGTCTATCTAAGACTGCACAGTAATGAAACGCAGTTCCTCTAACCCAAACGATTATACATAATGTAGTGCTGGTCCCAGTGCTTACTTATGGTAGCGAGAGCATGAAAATTGAATAAACGCAGTGCGAATGCGAGCGTTATGCAAAATTTGTGGCGTAACGCTTGTAGACCGTATTCGCAATGACGATGTTAGAAAAGAGTTGAACCCGAAAGTAGATGTAGGAGCCAAGGAAGACCTACAGTGACCAAATTGATCGTGTTTTATCAGAAGGTGACGTTAGGAGCCATAGAAACCGGCGAGAAGAGCAATGGATGTTAAAAAAGCGAGCGAGGTGTGTAAAGATCGAGTCATGTCGTGCTCGGTTGACTCTCCGCATTCCTCAAGGGTCTAGTTCAATGAAAATTACACACCATTAAAATATATTTTAGGCACAAAATTAATAAGCCGACTCTATGGAAATTTAGACGCTATTGTCCTCAGTTCACTAATGAAACAGTTAGGTAGACAGATTATCTATTGCTTTGTATATTGCCGCTTAAACAGGTTCTATCAATAATAGGCACTGACTAATAGATAAGATTGAAGAAGAGATAAGATTATTTTGAATACTATTGCGCCTATAATATTTAGTGAAGTAAGTAGATTGAATACTATATTTGTTATTAGGTTTTTATACAATGCATATTACCAAATATGTGTTCTGAAGTAATCTATCGAAAGATATTTACTACTCTACATTAGAAAGTTGTACATGTCATATTTGATGCATATTACAAGAGTGCTCGCCGGTTATTGAGAATCGAGTTTAGTACATAATAAGGCCGTTTAAATTGGCGCCGTACTTTGTTCTGTTAGGATTCTGTGATAATTATGTAAGGTGTACCACCACTTATCAACAAACCTATATTGTTTTGAATAATATTGATTTGAGACACATGTAATTTTCGGCAAAGCCGTTGGTTTTCTCTACCTGCCCCGCAAGACACTTGGCGTGAAGATATAGATACGTCGATAGATAGATATTATTGACTGTAATGCGCTACTGATGTAGAGCCAACAAAGTGTCGCCCGATAGGGCTCTCGATTGACTCTTTGGTGACGAAACTTAAAACAAGAAATATATTTTATTTATTTATGTCTCCGGACGTTGAATAATATATATATGTATGTATGTATCGCTCAGTAGAGTACATATCTAATTTGGTTAATGCTCGGTTTTATATTGCCGAACCGAGTACTCGGCGAAGTTACTAGTTTACACATGGAAAGACCTTTGAAGTTTGGACTCGTGGTCAAATCCAGCCGGGCCGGGGCGTAGGGCCCCGCACCGATTCAAAGTTTCTCAGTTCGCTTCACCAATACAATTATGATGGACGAAGATACGCTCTGGCTATAGTGGGACTTTGGCCTGCATCGTCAATATCGCTTAAAATGAGAGATTTTTGGCAACTAAGGATTGGAGAAAGAGAAAAAAATATTATCGCAATTGACTGAATTATACTTCAGACCAAGGTTATCGAGACTACCTACGAGGTAATGACGATACCTTCTTAAAGCTTCTTACTTTAGTGACTCCGTTGATAAAACCTCTACACACACACACACACGTGAGATCTGGTCTGATGGACAAGGCCTTCAGTCCAAGTTCGAAGGCCGCGCCTCTCCGAGCACAGCCAGCACTGCCCGCGATAGTGGTAGTACTCGATGGAGCCATTGAGCGTGTCATTCTAACCAAAAACACAGGTTCAGCTACCAGGGAATCGCTGGACTCTCTAATTAACCACCAACCCTGACAAATCCTACTGCAGAGTTACGGGTCTTGTCAACCGCGGATTGGCGAAGGCCAGTGTTTTCAAACTGCCCGCCGCGCCCGAAGGCCCCTTACTTAGCTTAACAACTTATCTATCGACAACAGCCGGGACCAACGAATTAACGTGCCCTTTTATAGATATAGATAAACCCATCTATAGACAGGCTGCGGTCGACATTGCTTAATCTGGATTTATTATTTGTCTATTTTAAAACATAAGATCACCAATTTCCAGTCTTTACTTCACAGAACTGTATCTAGTCAGTATGTAAATCAGTAGCCAAGATATGTCTCTATCTATCTATAACATGTATAATGGACAAAATTGACGGTTGACCCCTTAAGGGCTATGTTTGCTTGCAGTGGTCAACACTATCCTCACTTTTGTTAATAATGTCCACCTTTCGCGTCAAACTTTCGCCACATCTAGTAAAATATCAATAAATGTTAATAGTCAAACAATAATTCGACAATAAGTCGAAACCATTTCTTTGTTTTCGGGTTTTTTAAAGTTGCCAGATGCCAGATTTTGCATCCACATTTCTTTTTAACTACCATTTTTAGGGTTCTATAAACAAAAGGTGTTTTGTGCGTAAAAAGTATTTTGTTGTATGACACTTCAATACTATTTATTGGTGGACATTATTAAACAAAAGTGAGGATCGCAGTGACCGCTGCAAGCAAACATAGCCCTTAACAAACGTCAACCGTGAACTTCATACATATCACGCCTGTCTTCCAATGTGGACAATACTTAATCCATACCTTTCTCCCCGCTTCCACACTCATCAATCTCTTCTGGCATGCTCTTCGGTTTCGGGTGCTTTTGATTTGGCCCTTTTTCACCACATCGACTATTTGATCTAAATGTGTGTCTAGGACGGCCCCTGCCGATATCTCCACTTACTTACTTCTTTCGTAACTCTTTTGTTATCCATTTTTTCCAAAGGTGAACCATCTCAGCATACCCTTTTAAATTTTTGACAACTACATCATCTTGCATTCCACATTGTTCTCGTATCGTGCTATTTCTTACTCTATCAATCATTCCAACTCCACACACATTCCTTAGCGCTCTTGTCTCAACAGCGTTAACCCTAGATATATGCTTCTTCTGCCATAACCATGATTTACTACCGTATGTCAATATGTATGTACGCCACATATTTTGCGCAACGCTCGTATTTCGACCCCGTTTATCCTACTTTCATGTTCTCTCTGCCATACCCAGCTGTCGCTACCATAAGTAAGCATTGGGACCAGCGCTGCATTGTGTACAGCGAGCTGTGCCTTCAGCCATGCAATTCTCTAAGCGACTCGTAATGGCTGTGTGCGTCGCTGTGATTACAGATGTCCCAGCTTTGATCGTCTACTGCGATCACGTCTAAATTATTTGATATTCTATAAGGCTGTAAGCGTACGCGAGGCTGTTTGCCTTGTAGAATTTCAATTCCAAACGCAGCCTTGCGGGCTAGTGTCGCACAACCATTAAAAGCGACACTAAGGAATTGCAATTTTGTGTTCAAGGCTATAACAGCCGATGTTTCCGAGGATGTAAGGATGTTTGCTCTTACAGAATTGTATTGCTGGTCATGTCTCAATTATGTTCAATCGTTTGGGTAAGAAGGACTGCGTTTCATTACTGTGCAGTCTTAGATATACCTCATCAGCGCGATCATTTGCAAGAATGTTTTTACTCGTTTAATTACTGTGTCAAGCCGGCACAATTTTTAAGAGAGGTAGGTATCAAAGCATCTCATCTGGGTAAGAGTACCTCCACCTCACAGAAAACCGCAGCCAAATAATAACTCCCTGGGAGGTTTGTAGTGTTCTTGCGAGTAAGGGAGGTCATGAGTAAGCTCCTAAGGAGTAGATGTGATAACAGCACAGTTGCTATCGTGCGTGTGATTATTTATGCGTTGCAAGCGTTCATAACCTACGATAACCAACCGCTGTATATCGTCTGAGCCGTATGCTTGTGTACATCCTGATGTTGTATAAAAGAAACCAGTGGTTTAGATTCTGAAATACATAGATGTAGCAATCTGTCTCCCTAATTAGTAACATTATCTCACTTCCTGACATGAGAAAGTAACTTGAATATAATACGGATTATTTTTATATTTTCTTAGTGTTTAAAAATACTCGTACCAATACGTACTTACAAAGGAGGATTAGGATTTTTAAAATTCTCTTACTACACCTAACAAGGAAACCAGACTTCCATTAACAGGATTCTTATTCTTATCAACAAACTTTATATAAAGTGTAGACGTATTTCTACGTAGCCCGTTGTTCCTTGTCTATTTTCTAGTTCACTGAAAATTACCCAACAAACATATTTTAGGCACAAAATTATTAATCCGACTCTTTGGAAATTTGGACGCTATTGTCCTCAGTTCACTAATGAAACAGTTAGGTAGACAGATTATCTATTGCTTTGTATATCGCCGCCTTGAATAGGTTCTATCAATAATAGGCAGTGACTAATAGATAAGATAGAAGAAGAGATAAGATTATTTTGAATACTATTGCGCTTAGAATATTTAGTGAAGTATTGAATGTATTTAACATTCAATACTATATTTGTTATTAGGTTATTATACAATGCATATTACCAAATATTTGTATTTACTACTCTACATTAGAAAGTTTTACAACATACTTGATGTATATTACAAGAGTGCTCGGCGAGTATTAAGCATCGAGTTTAGTACATAATAAGACCGTTTAATTCCAGCCGAACTTTGTTCTGTTTAGGGTTCCGTGATAATTCTGTAAGGTATACATACCCGCCTACAACCACCTATCAACAAACCTATCTTGTTTTGTATTGACAAGAAACATGTCATTTTCGGCATCCTCTTGTATGGAACATTACTTGTACGAATTCGAGTCGCAATTTCAGTTATTAACGAGCTCTTTTTCGTGTATAAATATTCTAAATGTTATGTTTGTAAGCAAGTCATTTACGAGGAAAGCCCTTGGTTTCCTCTACCTGCCCCGCAAGGCACTTGGCGTGAAGATATAGATACACAGATATTATAGACTGTAGTGCACTACCGATGTAGAGCCAACAAAGTGCCACCCGATAGGGCTCTCAGTTATCCCTTTTGTGGTGGTACTTAAAACAAGAAAATACTACTTCATAATCAACGACACAAAATAAAATAAATAAATAATTAAATAAATATTGTCGGGCAAATTACACAGCGCCATCTAGCCCCAAAGTAAGCGAAGCTTGTGTTATGGGTACTAGACAACTGATAAACGTACTTTAATATATACTATAATAAGTATGTATTTTTGTAAATACATACTTATTATACATAGAAAATACCCAGACCAATACAAACACACATGTTCATGCACACAAATGTTTGTACTGTGTGGGAATCGAATCCACGAGCGTTGGTGTCAAGGTAGCGTAACAGCGCGTTTCACCACTGCGCCACCGAGCTCGTAGAGTCGAAATAAGTCCACAAACAATTACAATAATAACGTATTTTGTATCTACTTATTTTTATGAAAGTATATATATTACACCAGTAATTAACTAACTAAGATTACAGTACGTATCTTATTTTTTGTGCTTCTTTAATTCAGTTTTGTCATGTTCAAATCATTATTTAAAACTAGATTGTCGCTACATTGGCAAATTTTGCATACTTCTATAGGGATGTAACTCAATTTTGCCAAGCAAAATGTTATTATTGATTATGATATTATAAGATAGTACGGTCGGTCGGTGGACGTGTTAATGGCAATTGCTTCTATTGTTGGCATCCCGTGACGCATAAGACCGTCCTTGAGTCGGACCTTGCTCTGTTAGGGGTTTGTGATAATTATTTATTGATACCGATGCCCAAAACAAATCTTATATGAACACTGTTGCCTGTCCCACTGTATATCTGGAACTGTGTAAAAATAACTGTACTGTCTATTCAAGCGTATGTCACGAGCCTCTAGCTCATAAATAAAATGAACTATGTGTCTGAATTTGAAACAAATTATGTATGATATTTGGTCTGCAATGGATGTTTTTATTAGAAATTTCTCGACTTTTTATAGGCGGTTATTTACTTATTTAACTTTACACCAGCAGGCCGGTCGTACGCTTATTTAACAACCTCAACGGTATGAATATAATATAATTTTCGAAATAACAATCAGCTTCGCCTGAAACTGAAAGTAGTGCACCTTGCCTATGACGGGCGCTCCCGAGTCTATTTCACGATTACTACAACACATTATAAGTACAAATATTGTCATAACTAGTTTTTTCCTAAAGAAGCGGTGCACAGTGTGTCGCCTAGAACAAGCTAGGTGGACAAAAGTAGTTTTCAAATTTTAAATTAACAAAAATAGGTAATTGACTAATGTAAATAACACCTGCAAAGTCCCGATTCCAATAATTGTTTGTGTCTAACATTCCACAGCGATTAGTCATAAGGATTAATAGTCGACTAATGAGGGTAAGTGCAAACGCTTTTTTACAACAACATCTCTTGTGATAGTTCGATAATTTGTAAAAGTTTTTCGTTATGGATTTTATTTCTGAAGGTGCGTATTATATTTTTTAAATTAATAGAAATCTCTAACTCTGCTAGTGTAGGCAGAAGTAATTTTTCAAATTTATACAAAATGAAATGTTTTTTTTATTTTGTTTTACAACTTTCATAGACTTTTAATGACATGTACTCGCTTGTACACGGGCTAGTTTTTTGATATATTATAGCTATAATGCTTCTGTTTATACCAACGTATATTTCAGCCAGCACACTTGAGTACAACCATTTTTTTTTTCAGAATTTATTCATTCCATTTCAAGAATAGAGTTTTTCAAGAGTGTCTAAGACATGAAAAAGATGAAAGGAATGTTCATCTTTTTGATTATATTTCAAGTAAATTTAATTTTCGTGATGTAAGTAAGGAGTCTGAAAGAGAAATTAAGATGAAGGTAGCCAGCTATTCTTCTAATATCGCTGCCAAATGGGCTGCCGCAGCAAAGTTAGAGGAACGTTTCTCGACTAAGTACAAGAGGTGGTTAGATGGTGCGAATATACAATTCCGTATATGTACTACATAACCACAGCCTTCTACATCATCTGGAGCTGCTGGAAGACCTCGAAAAAAATTCGTGGAGTCCTCCTTCAAAACAAAGAAACGTCGAGTTACTGATCTCATATCATAATCACTAGACGTAATTTTGTGTATTATGTTAAAGCAAGCTTCAAATCATATCAATGCAAATTTTTACAGGTAATACAACCCAAAAATAGAGAACAATAATTTTGTCCACCTAGCTTGTTCTAGGCGACACACTGTGAGGTGGTTAGATTCTATTAGGTATCTATAGAGAAACCCCAATAATTTAAGCAATTATAAATGTCTTTTGAAACGTTCCTAAGTAATAAGTGCATAAAGTCAGAATTAAAATCCTCACTGATTTTACAATATTTGTATCAAACTTAGTGTTACAAATTGTTTTCAGGGCCTGTTTACAGGACTTCAAGTAATCTTTTATAAGGTATTATTCATTCCACCGCGGAGGTATTATTGGTAATGTATAGAGACCAGCGGACTTATGTTAGGACGGCACAGTGGTTTAAATTATGAAAAAACGTGGTAGCAATGTCTCATTAATTATGAATATTACCTGAATTTAGTTATTTATTACATACAATTTTCATGACAAGATTATTTGAATACTATAGTTTACTTTTGAAATGACTAAATTCCGTTATAAGTAGTTCGTCCTCGATTTACGTATAAATATTAATTAGAAAGTTTATTATTCTCACAAAAACAACAGAGATAAGAAGACATACTTACAATATTAGGAGTCGATTTTGATAAACGATAGGTATATTTCTATCTTTACATAAAATACCGTGAACTCCATGGCAATATGGCCGCTATTGTCCTCAAGGTCAAATTAAAACACTGAGGTAGACGAAATATTTGCTTCTTTGTATATCACTGTTAAATGTGTGCAGTCATAAACATTGTTAGGATGTTATTGCCTATTATATGTAGTTACTACAATGATTATAAAATTTATTTCAATATACTATGATATTAAATGGAGTACCTACTTACATATTAGTAAATATTTCTTCGGATTTACTTGTTCTTAGTCGATATTAGTTAGGATTCAATTTCTTAATTGACTTTGAAAACTTCATATAAATATGTTTACTGTACGGTTATTAAGCAGCGTATGCAAATCTTATATAAACCCTATTACATGTCCAAAACCCCTATCTAAGAATCTGTACTGTCTTTTCAACTGTATGATACGGAGTTTAGCTCACAAATGTACAAAGTTGTAGTTCTAAATTTGAGATATGTTTTGAAGCGACTTTTTAATGCATAAAAATCGTTTTATCTGACAACTTTGATAGCATTCCTTTTATTCGTTGTTAAATCAAAAAAGAATAAAAAAACAAATGTGTACATTGTAATTTTTTCAGTGTAATTTTACACTAACGCATAGCAAATAGATTTTTATTTATATACGTAAATATTCCTATAGCATTAGGCTAAAAATTTAAACTGTTTAGTGTGCCATACGCGAAGTTTACTAAGGGAATCTTTCTACTAAGGCTCCGCTGTCTGCACTTGGAAGGTAGGTAGGTAGGTATATTTAGTTAGCGGTCCCCCGACACAGCGATGCTTGGATTAAAATATTACTACTTTTATTAAACTTAAAGGGTCAATACATATTATTTTATTACTTTTTACAGATTATTTTTGCGTCAGGGGTTTTTTAAATTTTTAATTTATTTTTTTTATTTTATGCTTTTTATACTTTATATATTGCTAGGATAAACACACTCCAATCGACACTCTATCCCCACATTCACACAAATACTTTCCGGGACGAAACACGAAATTCCAACTTATTATTAATAATAATGATATACACAAAAACACTTTCGATTAAGTCCCATTTTAAACAAAAAAGGAAGACAAAATCAAAATCGGTTCATCCATTTCGAAACTACGATACCACAGACAGATACACATACACCCCTATAACACCCCTCTTTTGCGTTGTGGGTTAAAAAAGATTTGATTGCTTACTTAATTTCTTTTAAATTAATTAATAGGTGTCTACCTTATCTTTAATGTTTTTATCATTACAACATTATGATCGCTAGTATTTTGCTTCCAACATGCAACTTCCAACTTCCAACATACTAATTTTACATAAAAAAATCATTGTAACCTATTGTAACTCAATATGCCGCAATTTTGATTTACGATCTAGTACTTGCTGCTTCTTTTTTGCCTTAAAGTAAATTAACATGTTTTAAAATTACTGGAACTGAATATATGAAAACAATCATTTGAGAATTGCATCGCGAGGAGATTCGCAAGTCTAAGAAATTATATTTTTAACAACGTGTGACCTAACCTGAGTAAGGTCTGATTTTCCCTCTAGGATGAGGTGCTCTGATGGCAGTAGCATTATGTTTAAATAAGTCTATTCGATAAATCCTTAGGCTTAAGTAGCGGAGCTCGCCAGTTCTAAGAGATAAACTGGGTAACGCTAGGAAAAAGGATCTGCAGGGTTAGCTAGCAAGCAGCAGTAAGCTAAGTTCACCTTATGAAAATATTCTACCTAATTTTATATGTGCATAACTTTGTAAGCTATTATTTTCAAGTCTAATTATTAATTTATTTTAAACCTATACAAACTGTCACAATGATTTACGATATTCTGAAATATTTAGTTACTGATCCATATTCACATAGTGTGTATTTTTAGTAAATGATAAAATAAAGTATGACTAGAAATAATGTTTAAAAATAAATTAATTAATAAATTTCAGTGCCGTTACATAACTAAATTATAGACCCATGGAGAGAATATATGCGGAGCGAGAGAGCGATGGCGCAGGGGAAGGGGAAGGGGCAGGGTGGTGGCGGACTCCACCCCCAACCCCTTCACTATGTACAGCAGAGGCCCTACTCCGATTGGTCGTGCTAACTTTACTTACCCCCATACCTCCATTTTCCCGTTAGTAAAGTGTTATAAGTATTCAGGACAGTCATTTTTTACAGTAGTTATTCAACTTGTTCAACCTAAGTCTAGTGCAGTGCAGTGATCTGTGAAATTAAGTTCTGAACTCTTATTTTCAAAGATAGCATTTTTATAGTAGGTAATTATACCTAGTCGTAGTGCTTCTGCTGTGTAGAGGTGAGTTTTAACATATATATACGATACTCATAGGGCTTAAACATAAATAATTTCAAGACCATGAGTCCGGCCAATCATTATTGACTAGAAATATTTGTTTCATAATTATTCCAAATACGAGTAGCTTCGAATTTATTTTTATTGCATTGAAATAAGCCGTTAATTTAAACTTCAGCAGTAAAATTTTAAGCTCAAATAATATTATACGTTTAAAAATATCAATTTTCGAGAAATGCGTTTTTTCTAATAATATCTCATCATAATATGTCATCGATTAATTTTAAAATTTATTTGCTATGTTCCCGTCCGAATTATGAGATCTTTGTCCACATACCCGAGAATTCTAGCCACTGTGCGCGGCCCGGATCGTTACGTTACCCTGGCAGAATTGGTTGTTAATTTGAGACATTGCATACAATCTTAAATATGGATTTTAAAAGTGATTTAATAAGGGGACATAATCAACTTTTATTTATTCTGTCCCCTTTATATAAGTGTTTATTAATTTAGTTTTATTCAGTAGTGCGAAATAAATTTATAAAGTAAAAAAATTAAACATAAGTTATACAAAAGGTAACTTATTTGGCTCATAGGATTCGTTTATAACCTGGGGAATGTAACGTGGCCCATAAAGTAGAACAACCATACCTACATTACATTGGCAAGGTTGTACACGGGAGGTTTGTTGTTAGAGGGTCAACCGTGAACGTTGTCGATAGTACCTACTACGTGTGAAGTAGAAACATCAAAGCAACCCGTCTGGGGAGGTAAATATCAACTCCAACTTCCTAGAGGTTGTGCTTCTGCGTGTGAGTGAGGGCACCAGTAAGCTCTTAAGGAGTTGCTGTGTTAGCACCACAGGAAGCCTCGCTCAAGTGACGCTAAATACAAGCGTTCATATAGGCTACGGTAATCGCGTTACATCAGGTGCATCGTATACTTGTATGCCTCCCGACGTAGTATAAAAAAGGCTCTACACACCATCAAAACACCCTCGTGTACAAATTGAGTAACGCGGTCCAAGAAACATACATATTGGCAAATGCGAACATTATTACTGCGTTCGCGTCATCGTCGAAGAATTTGTATGACATTCTGGTGTTCCGAAATGATTCGCTAGAGGCGCTGCTAAATGTCTCATACAAATTACGGACGTTACATAGCGTAACACAGCAACGACTCGGCACGAGAGTGTGTACTTGATGGGTAGATTTCCTACCTGATGTATACATATCTGAGGCATACTTATTATAGATTAGTGTTCTTTATTAATTAAACCTCGTATAGAAAATCAAATCTTTTTTCTAAAACACCTCACACCTCCTCTATTATATTTTAAATAATTATTGTATGTTTATCAGTATCTCTAGAATGCCTGAACGGATTTTGATAATTCAAAATTTGGTCTGTTAAGTTTATCGTAATTTGGTGAACTTTGGATGATTAGTTGAATGAGTTATTTAAAAAAAATCTAGAACTCTTTAAAATCAACATCTCTAAAGTAGACATCAGCCCCCACACGCGTCGTTAACGAACGCTTCATTAAAACACCTCTGTACTCCTCCTATTTTTGTAACCATACCTGTCCCCGATTCAGAGTACCTACTCTTGATATCGAAAGAAATCTCATTTACAATCTTCACATGTTATGTCCGTCATTTAGCTGAAATATGGATTTAACAGCCGCCGCAAGTCGTTCCGAGATATATCAATTGACAGACACTGTGAAATGTGATAGAATGTATATGAATATAATTATCCTTATTTTGATTGCATTTATTTCAGACATTCTCGCCCAGCAGTTGACTTGGACATACCCTATCAATAGTATCAATAGATTGAGTTAGGCCAAGAGTATAGCACACCATGTCGACGATGTTGCCGGCGTCGCAGTACTCCCACAACTACCGCCAGAACGCACCGAACACCAATGAACACCAGAACCAACAGAACTCGAAGACCCTCGGCATGACGTCCGCTATATCTATGGATGGTAAGGAAATGACTGACAATGAACTTGCACAGCTATCGTTATTATTAGTAAATATACCTAAAGCTTTATAGTACACGAGCATCCTTACATCCGTTTTAATATTTCCGACGGTTCATTCCCTGGAGGGCTGTGGTGTTCCTTTGAATAAGGTAGGTCACCAGGAAGTTGGAAGCCACATTTGTGCAAATTATTTCAATTTAGGTGTAGTGAGGTAGGTAGATGTTTGGCATAAATGCTGTTTATTTCCTCTGTTTTATGATAACGGGTAGTTTAGTAATATTGATTAATATGTCTCCAGGTCCTAAACAGATTGATATAGAGAAAACCAACGAGCTCAAAGAATCGATGGTCCCGTACGGCGTGTTCGAGTCTGAGCGTGACACGCACCACCGCATGGAAGTGCTGGGCAAGCTGCACAGGCTAGTCCGCCAGTGGATCCGGGATGAATCGCTTCGGAAAAATATGCCTCCAAGGCTTGCTGAGACCGTGGGAGGCGCTCTTTATACCTTTGGATCGTACCGGCTTGGGGTAAGTCAATCTTGGCGTCGAACACACGGTGGATCTCGATCCACCGTGCAAAATGTTTTACGTTAGTAAGTCCCTAAGGAGTAACGTATGTATTGTAATAAGTGATACGTAATGTATTGCAAGCGTTCACAGTCTACGGTAACCGTTTTACATCAGGTGGGCCGTATGCTTGTATGCCTCTCGAAGAAAAATCCTAACTTGACTTGCTTTTAGTTGACAGCGCAGGAGTTGTTTTTCAGAAGTCAAATTTATTGCTTTGTTAAAGCAGGTTAGATCAAATTGCATGACTTGCTTACACACTTTATTCAGAATTTGTACGAATTCCGTTTGAAAGATAGGTATCGAAAATTATGAAATTGTTCGTTTATAATCAAACCTTTACATATTGTTATTGTGTAGGTCCACCACCGCGGCGCGGACATCGACGCGCTCTGCGTGGCGCCGCGGCATATCGACAGAGTGGACTTCTTCCAGACCTTCTACGAGCTGCTGAAACAGCAGCCGCAGGTACGTCGAGGACTACTGGACGAACAACACCAACACTGTAGCAAGCAAACAGCATTACTATGTTTACCAATTACATTGATTATTAGTCGCGTATAAGAGTATTGTGAACTAATAACTTAAACACAATGGCTTGAAATAGTTGAAGTTTTAAAAAAGGCTTCTACGTGAGAAAATGTTTAGATGAGCTGTGAAATAGTTTTATTCCTTCCGTCAAAGTTGGCGAGGAACCCCAGGAATTCATAGCAGAGACCTGAAATGCTCTTTTCACTGGTCTGTTTCCATCTGAGCCATCCTTCCTGATCCATCTGAGAATCGAACCAAGGTTTTTATGTTAAAGTAGCGTTGTTACCATGCCGCCACCGAACACGTTAAAAGTCTAAAATACTACTAGTCTTTAAAAGGAAAGCTCTATTGTCTGTCTGTCATCGCGCAGGTAAAGGACCTCCGCGCGGTCGAGGAAGCGTTCGTGCCGGTCATCAAGATGAACTTTGACGGCATCGAGATCGACTTGCTGTTCGCCAGGCTGGCGCTCAAAGAGATCCCCGGTGAGCTGGCTGTTTCTATTGATTTAGCAAAGAGTGGAGTGGAGCTTGACTGACCTGAATCCAACACGAAATGTTTATTGCCATGTACCTTAAAAACAAAAAGACTGTAGTCTATCAATGCCCCACATTTGAAGCGGTTAACATAGAATATCTGCTAGCTATCGCAAAAACTCAGAAGTTTATTGGTGACTTTGCTCACATGCAAAAAGTAGCGTTGGGAAAGTCTCGAGCCTTTGATGTTCTAATCTTTAAGACCGGAGTCAGATCTTCTATCAGACGAGATACTTCTCCAGATGAATTGTTAAACATAGCTGTGCTCCTAACTTCTAACAGTCCTTCATTAAGTTACTGATCGTCAGTGTGGACCTGGCGGGAGGTTCGTATGTGGCTGTAAATATGACGAGATCAGAGTGGGTCCATCACAGAGGATGAGTGTTACAGTGTGTTTATGTCATATTTCCCAGACTCATTCGACCTGCGAGATGACATGCTGCTGAAGAACCTGAACCAGAAGTGCGTCCGGTCTCTGAACGGATGCAGAGTGACGGATGAGATCCTGCGGCTGGTGCCCAACGTTGAGAACTTCCAGTTGGCGTTGAGGGCCATCAAGCTGTGGGCGAAACGTGAGTACAACACATTTAAATATTGTTGGCAGAATTATGAATATTACTGACTTGTACAACAGAAACTAAAATAAAAATCGACTATATGCGTTTTGTGCGCGACATCACTACTTATTACAATTCAGCAATTAAACTATGTATCAGGCGGGTCGTATGTATTGTTTGTTACACGATGTCGTATTGTTGTATGTGTGTATGGCGCAAGAAAGTTGTATAGATTATCCTACATTATTTACATATTTCAAAAAATACGTATTTCTATACAAAAAGAAACTCAAATAAAAAATTTAACGAGTATGGTATTTTATTGAACTTACCCATTTTACATGCTACATGACTTATGTTTGTATTTATCTAACTAAATGAATTAGTACACAATTTAAATTAAAAACAAATATGCAAGTTTAAAAATATATAATTGGGATTGTGTGTGTAAACGCGCTCATATCAAAAATAATTAATGGTGATTTGCGGAAATTAAAAAAGATATTGTACGCAGGCAATACTGAAAGTTTATATTTGCCAGTAAGAAACCTTACCGATAATAAATTTATTTACATTTTGAGTAAAAACTTCAAACATGGTAGGTGCAAGTTCACTCATGATTAGCGCGAGGGTCATCGGTCCACGGCGACCGCTGAACACAGCGTGAGCGCTGTGCCGCTAATCATAGCAAATTCAAGCATACACGCAGTATAAATAGTCATACGCGAACATTTAGGCGTCAGAACTAGATCTAGTTTGAACTAGATCAATACTTTACAATTGACGGAAAGTCAGAACGCTTGGATAGTGTACACCAAAATGCTTGAATAATATATAGAAAGTGAATTGAATGATGTATATCACATTACCACATGTGATGAAAGCTAGAAATATTGTTACGAACGCGAAACCAAAGCGCGCGCGAAAACGAAAAAAAAGACAACCTGGTCAATGGATGTGTCCATTCGAAGATTTGCCAACAAAAGTAAAGAAGGTGTGTATGGTGGTATGGTTACTGCAAATTGGTATGTTAGTTATTGCTTACCAGTTGTGCGGAAAATATTCAACAACAGCGCCCAAGAAGCAGGATCCTTCTCTATCACGACAACGCACCAGGTCACTCCGGCGGCGGACCACTGAATGTTGGAAGGTGTGGAATTAGTAACGTACCCTTCTTGCAGTCCCGACCTGGCACCTTGCGACTTTTATTCATTTCCCAAACAATGATATCAAGTCAGAGTATTCGCTTTATGAATCTTGTAGTTGCGTTCAAAAGGTGTGAAAGGGATTCCTAAAGAATAGTGGCCGCACTCCTTCTGTCAATGGTTCCATCGCATGCGATAGAACAATAAAATTATTAACTGGTTCCTACGTTATTCTGATTTTCTTATAACGTTTAATTTTAATTGTATTTCTTCAACAACCGATTATATCGTATAATCATTTGATAAAGGGACGGTTTGTTTGTTTGTGTGTTCGTTCGTTGGAGAGCGTAGAGTTATTAGTAGCATTGTACAACATGTAGAATTACAGTACTTAAACAAATTTATTTAAATAAGTAATTTATAATGTAAAAAATTATACAAAAAATACATACAAAAATACCTACGTTAATGTAACTTATGTTGTAAACTATTTTCGATAGAAAAATAATTTTATACGTAATTAAAGTTGAAAAAATGTTAAGTTTGCCTATTAATTAATTCGAATACATAAATTCTACACGAAAAACTAATATTAGTCAAATTAATCTAATAGTCCACCATTGTCTTCTATGAGATCTATCTGATACGACCAATCAGAAAAGCTTTCACTTGGCAAGGGACAAGAAGCTTGTTAAATTTTTGAGCAAGTGCTGCCTTAGCAGTAGGGATTGAAAAACTCTTAGGGTTGCAAGGGTCTTTATGATGTTGTACGCCGCTGTTAACCATCAGAATTTTTATGAAAACAATGGCTTTGAGTACGAAATATAGATTTATTTATTTTCCTATAAATATATAGATATAATTTATTTTCCTGTCGTTCAGGTCGCGGCATCTACTCCAACACCCTCGGCTACCTGGGCGGCGTGTCCTGGGCGATGTTGGTAGTCAGAACTTGTCAGTTGTACCCCAACGCCGCGCCAGCAACTCTCGTCCACAAATTCTTCCTGGTGTTCAGTCAGTGGAAGTGGCCCGGACCAGTGCTACTCAAGAAACCGGTTAACGCAAAGCTTGGCTTTCCTGTATGGGACTCCCGGGTAAGTGTTTCTAGGGTCTCGTACACAAGAACTTTGTTACCTACGAAAAGTATGGATATAATACGAATGAATCTGGAATACCTGGATAGCCATGTTGGTAAGGAGTGGTGATAAGAGAAATCTTAGAAAATTTAAACAGTTTATAAATAAACAAGGAACAATTTCAATCAAGAACGAAAGTTGATATTTGCTAACACTTTGAGATAGAACATGGGCTGGATAACCAGGTGTGGTGACCCACAGGCACACCTTCCTCTTTTTTATTATTCGTTTCTTTATTATTCGGCTGCTGTCTGTAACGTGAGAGTACGCTTTGACCAGAGCCTTGTTTGTTAACGTGCAGGGTGTACTACGTGCAGTTGATGTTGCCTTTGACCATAAAAAAAACAGTGCGCCACTGACACACCTTAAATAATATCAGTTCTCCATGAATCGGTAGGGAGAGTTACCGTAACTTTAGTATTGAAAGTTTTCGATGTACAAAGCCCTCCCGATTATAGTTCTTATCTCTGTTGTTTTAGGTGAACCTGTCTGACCGGTACCATCTGATGCCCATCATCACGCCCGCCTACCCTCAACAGAACTCAACGTTCAACGTGTCTGCCTCTACCTGTAAAGTTATAATGGAAGAGCTCAAGCTTGGTAAGTCATGATCGACACCTTTAAGATTGTATCACTGTTTTGTATCAAAGTGTTGAATCCGTTACGAGATCCTTCACTTCTTCCTCATACTTGACTGCATCCTTGTACTCAATGACGTGTCAAATAATTCACATCGCGTGTAAGGTTAGGATCATGGACAAATCGCACGCTCACCTCTAATTCAAGTAATAAGTCATCGGACAGTATGCAAGTGCTCCCACGCGAAGGACGACATCAAATCCATGTCTTAAGACTTTATTTTATTATTTACAGGTCTAGAAGTTACAAATGAAATAATGTTAGGCAAGTGTGGGTGGGAGCGTCTGTTCGAGGCTCCGAACTTTTTCGGCCGGTACAAGCACTTCCTCGTGCTGCGCGCGTCCTCCGGCAGCCCCGACGACCAGCTGCAGTGGCGCGGACTCATCGAGAGCAAGATCAGACATCTCATAAGTAAGTAATATCAGTGCTGCGAAATATGTTACAAAGAAGAACTAAGACTAGAAGGATAACTTCCAATAAATACACTTAAATGTGTGTGTTACTCACTCGTATACATCACAACGAAGTTCTCGTTCAGATGATGCTCATACTTCAGACGCTATTCGTTGCCTAAAGGCCAAAGGCGGGGCGTTGTTTGTCAGTTGTCGCAGACATTTCTGACATACACTGAGATTCTCAAACTACAATTTTAATTATCATTTATTTCATACATCGTGCAATGTAATCTTACATGAATGTAGGTCAATTTTGTACTAGAAAATTCCCGCAATAAAATTTCGGGAATTTGTGATTTATTAGTTATGACTAACTATTAAGTAATGAATCCCACTTCGTGTCGGATCTGATCTTGATAAGGAAATCACAGGCTGTCCTCGTGGATCTGATTTATCTGAAGTGAACCGGCCTTTGTCCTGTGGTTAACCCAAACGGACGGACAGGCAAACACAGAAATTCCAAGCAAAAGGTTATTTCGGTTTCTCTTCGATGAGCCCAAGACCTAATTGGTCGTCTGTTATCAAATTAGTGGCAGAAATTAAATATTGGGATTTGTCCTGAACTAACTAATCTATTTAGTTATTGAGATACATTTAACATTGTATTCTGATAGCGTTCATCAGAGTTCAGAAGATCTCAAAGAGATTCTTCTACATCGGACGTTTGTTGACTCCGAGAGAGTGAACATCCGTGTGTTAAGGAGCAGGCCTCGTCCGTGACAGAGCAGTGTTTGTTTCAGCCACGTTGGAGAAAAACGAGCACATCTCGACCGCCCACGTCAGCCCGGAGTGCCACAGCTCCGGCCCCTCGGACGACCACGACGGACAGCCGCTCGCGTCGCCGCCACGTGAATGTAACACTTTACTTGATTTACTTACGTCAATCATTATTATTATATATTAAGTTCCCATAAATTATGTCGATACTGTTGAGTGTAGGCGCTTGGTGAAATTTTGAAGACATCTCGTTAATGTTCATACTTGCACTTGCACAGATTCCACTTCACAATTTTATTTATTAATTATTTTTACCGACCGGTCTCGCCTTTACGGCATAATAACGCCGGTCGGCCTGTACAATCTGTACTAGTGCAAGTATTAACGAGATGTTTTCCCATAAATGTTCATTACATCAATAGCTGGTCATTTTCTTTAATTTTATTATTATTTATGAAGCTATTAACGAATAGTTTCTGCGACAAGCCATCTTTACTGTGAAATAAATTTCAGGTGCTCCGCTACCTCCGGGGGACTCCGTGGCCGAGGTCACAGACAATAAACAAGTAAGTACTTTATTGTTCGTATGCATTACAATATATTTATAATATATATAAATATAAAAACGCGATATTTTTTTTCTACTATCGAAAAATTATATCCTTTTACAAATTAGTTTATGGACGTTGTTGTGTTGTTAATGAAGCGAGTGAGGTATGTATGGACCGGGTCACATGGCGCTCCGATGTCTCTGTCTACCCCCAAGGGATTTGGCGTGAAGTTATAGATAGATAGAAGTGTAGTAGTATATAGAGGCTAGTGATAACACAGACAACCATAAGACAAAGACAAACAGACATGTCCATCCACACACATGCTTGTCTTGTGCGAGAATCGAACTTTAACTAAGTAGTATGACTCTTCTGCTAAAATGAACATTGCCCGCCACCCGTCCACCAGACTCATCAAAACAAAACACTCCGTTCCCGCAGGATGAAAGAACCCCGAGCCACTGTTCGATGTGGTTCATCGGAGTGGTGTTCGAGAAGACCAACGTGCACGTGGACCTCACACACGACATATCATCGTTCACGAGCGCGGTGTTCTACCAAGCAGAGCACACCAACATGTTGCGACAAGGGATGACTGTGGAGGTAACTGTTTGTAATGGATAGGACTCGTGTATGTCATGGTTTAGCTTCAACTTCAAGTCTTTTGAAGTATGAAGGCATGGCCTAAGACATAGCTTGATTTCGTGATACGTTGGCTGTCAGTTTTTGTCGTGATCTCAGAGGACAGGAAGGTTTTTCGATCGGCCTTGTATGTGAACAAAACTAGCCAAGTCTAGAGTGAAGTTGTTAAAATCGTCCATGGGCTTCTAATGTGGGCTTCCCAGTCTTACTTTATATTTCGTTTCTCCCAGGCACGGTACGTGAGACGCAAGCAGCTGCACCAGTACCTGTCTCCTTCCCTTCTCAAACGTGAAAGCACAAAATCCACCACCAAAAGGAAACTAGATCAGACACATTCGCCCCCACCCACCAAGAAAGCCAAATGTGTCTCTGAGAGTAGCGTAAGTTATTTTTACATCATTTAAATTCTCGCCTTCTCTTATCTCGTCTTGCGTCGGAAAAACGTCTTCATGGCTCTTTAATTTAAAATACTCTGGTTGTATATTACATAGTTTAAAGGTATCTTTTGTCTTCATCAGTACCATACAATATTTATTGTGTAGGGATCTCAAACATAAGACGAACACTTAGTGACTCAATATGAATAACAGATGACGTATATCGAGTCCTGTATACTGTTTTTAAAATCACTAACTAGACAGTCGGTAGTGGAGCTTCCGTAGACAGAGGCGGCGCTAAACGGAACTTGAACGTCGACGACATCAGCCTTGCGAGGTCCTTCTTCAGTCAGAGAGAAAATGTTAAATTAAATGAACTATAATAATATATGATAATGCACTAATAATTATTATACACTGATTTTATTTTACAAGTATTATTACTAATCAAATTATGAAAAATTAGAAAATCTTTTTTGTGAGGTCACACAGGCGCGGTACCGCCTAGCGCATGATGAAAACACAGGAAGAGACCGACCTTAAATCAAAACAAAGACGTAAAAACATTACTTATTTGTTTCAGACGGAAGAAATGAGCCCCGTGTACAACGAGAGCTCGAAGTTATCAAACATCTCCGAGATGAACGGCAGGAATGTGACAACCCGCATCTCCGTGAGGCCCACGATCCAGCAGAGAAGGAGCCAGCGACCTTCAAACATGATAACTTGCACGTAGCAGTACGAGCTGTGGCCGCAGCGATCATATACGGAGCCAGTGGTGTCAAACTGAACCGATAAACGTGTGTGAAGTGACAGTGTCGTGTGATTTAGAGTTTAAGGATGATGTTATGATTCGCCAAGTAGACACTTACATCTAAGGTGTATACTAATATCGACAGGAACTTAAATCGAGTATTTGATGTATGTGTCCGGACATTAAATAAATGTACATACGAAAAATATTGTTCATTTATATTTGTAACCTGACAACAACCCTGAACTGATTGTGAATGTTACTGAAGCTTTATTTTTATGTTGTGCCTGTTGAAGGCGGTCATGTACCAGAAGCGTGCTCGTTCGCGACCCTTCCTAATCGATTAGATTGCAATTCTGGCCCGAAAACGCGCCGATGTGCGGGTTAGGGCGTCCCTCGGAGGCGACGCGCACCGATCCGCCCCCATCGGTGCGAAAATAGGGGCATGCGGCGGTGGGGGCCGCCACCCACCACGCAGCGCCAATTCCAGCGGGTCGAAGAGAGCCGAGTGCTGCATAGGCGAATGGTTGACTCAGACCAAACGGGAGGATTGCGGTAGATTATATTATGGGTAAATATCTAGGCAGTCGATATCTAAGCTAGAAGGCACAGTTCGCTGTACACAACGCGGTGTAACGTCACTTTCGGAAATGAAAGTTGAATATGGCAGAGAGAGCATGACAGCAGAATAAATGCGGGGTCGAAATGCGAACATTAAGCAAAATTTGTGATGCAACGCTTGCTGACCGCGTTCGCAATGATTATGTAAAAAAGAGAGTTGGTCTGAAAAAGAGTGTCGGCATTAAGTTAAGAAAAGGCAAGCTCCGTTAGTTGAACAAACAGAATGATGGATAAAAGAATGAACAAACAGATTACAATGCGAGAGTGGAACGACGTAAAAGTAGCTGAAGACCAAAAATCACCTACCACGACTAAATTTGATTTTTTTTATAAGAAGGTGTCAGGAGCCCTAGGAACTGGCGAGCGTGCATGAAAGTAGCTATGAATGTTGATGAACCGAGTGAATTATGTAGGACCGCGCCTTATGGAGCTCGATTCTCTCTGCATACCCCATAAGGGACATAGAGTGAAGATATACACACATATATACACATTCAAAAAGAACCCCAAATCATCATCCAGATAATTAAAAACAATGTCAGCTTCTACTACTACAAGGCGAGTTCGTAGGTATCTCAAATATATTTAGAGTTAAAAAGACCGAAGTTTCTAAATACCAATACGGTCAACAAGCTCGATAAGAGTTCAATGGCGTCGTTGCGCGTGTTCTGACCGAACACACAGGTTAAGCAACGTCCACCGCAGCCTGTATATGGGTTTATCTATCTCGAGTTTCTCCGTGTTCTGAGGGCACGTTAAGCCGCCAGTCCCGGCTATTGTTGACAGATGACAGTCGTTAAGCTAAGTTAGTGGGCGGCTTGAAAACACTGGCCTCCGCCAATCCGCATTTGAGCAGCGTTGTGGAGTATGCTCTAAACTAAACCCTTTCGGTTGAAGGGAGACCCGTATCGCTGCAGTAGGATGAGTAAGGGTTGATATGGTGGATGACTTTATAATATTTATTTCAATTCTCATTGTTATTCCTTTGTATATTTTAAGAAATTATGTTCATATACTATTTGTTTGTCGACACTACGTCACAAGGTTACACTACGAGTGAATGAAGAAACCTTAAAGCTTCTTGCTTTAGTAACTTCGTTGATAAGACACACGCACACGTGAGATCTGGTCTGATGGATAAGACCTTCAGTCCAAACGCGAAGGCCTCACTTCTCCGAGTATAATCAGCACTATACGCGAGATAAATAAACCCATCCGTGGACAGGCTGCGATCGACATTTCTGGGCCTGCGTTTATTATTTGTCCCATTTATCGCTATTTTTTAAACTGAAGATCTCCAATGTCCACTCTTTACTTCAACGAACAGTGTCAAGTCAGTATGTAGGGCAGCAGGTAGCTCATGTCTCTATCTATCAATAACTTCACACCTATAATAACTAATATTGGAAATTTAACAGAAGAAAGTTATGATACACGAATACTAAGCACTCTGCTCTTTCTGGCTTCGGGACGCAGGGACCGAATAAGTCGGCCGAGTAGGTACGTAGTTAGTAGTTCGGAAATATAAAACCGAGCAATACTAATTTGTACAGTGTAGTGTGAATGTGTCCAAATTAAATATGTACTTACTGAGCGATATTGTTGTGCTACATACTTATCAGTTTTTTTTTGTGTTTAACATCCGTAGACTATAACTAAAGTAAATAAATTCAGGTAAAATTCATAATTAATAAGGAACATTGCTATATTCACGTTTTTTCATAATCTGAACCACTGTGCCGGCTTTACGCCAGTCCGCTGGTCGCTATAATTTTCCCAATAGTACCGCGGTAGAAGCAAATGATAATTCATGAAATCCTTCAACGAGACGCTGAAAAATAACTTTGACTGCAAAAATACTTCATTGGAATACAGACAACAAGAAAGTTGTATTCCACTCGTAGGTGCAGGCGTGGCGTCTATATAACGCTGACTGGCTGTCCACATATCTTTCAAATAAGAGTTCCATTTACTAATTTAATACATAGTGTCGAATAAGAAATTGAATATATCATAAGCGTAATTTCTTGAAAGATACAAAGTCGTAACTATTAAAGGTTGGCACAAATATTGCACAAGCAGAGAGGGTCCTAATTCTGACTTTACGTTACTTTTCGCTTACGTTCGAAAAGTTATAGTTTTAATTGCTAGAATTAATTTGGGTTTCTCTATAGATACCTAATAGAAACTAACCACCAAGTAAAAACTAGTCGGGTATGACAATACTTACCTACGTTACTATTTGTACTTATAACGTGAGATAGACTCGGGAGAGCCTCGTCTGGTAATAGGCAAAGGGCAATACTTTCAGTTTCAGGCGAAGCCGATTGTTTTTCCGAAAATTATATTCTTTCTGCCGTTAAGGTTGCAAACAACCTGCCTGGTGATGTGCAGTTGACTCAATAAATAACACTCCATAAAAAGACAGGAAATTTGTAATAAAAACAGCTATTGCAGACCAAATATCGTATATAACTTGTCTCTACTTCAGACATATACTTCAGGAGACGGTAAAGTTTTTTTGTAGTGTTCTGGATATAAAGTGGGACAGACAAGTGTTTATATAAGATTTGTGTTGGGCATCGGTATCAATAGATAAGTATCATAAAACCCTAATAGAGCGAGGTCCGACTCGCGTCTGAACGATCTTATTGTATACTAAACTCGATGTATAATAACCAACACACTTATTTTCAGGAACACCGTTCCTATATGAATTCTATATGTTTGTCTGTGCGTTTGTCTATGCATTTGTCTGTGCGTTTGTCTGTCGCTTTTTTTCGAATATTTGAATTTTAACTTCAGATTCGGATTCAGCATAAAAAGTAGAATAGGAATGTTCAGGAACACCGTTCCTATGTCAAGGAACTGGTTAAGCATGCCATTTAAAATTTCCACAATCTGCTCCTTATATTCAGCCTTATGACATATTACTACTATCAATTAAGTTATTCGTTACTAATAACTATGAGTAATAGTTGCTGATAAGATGGACGGCCCGTTTCTGAGGCACTGGATGGCTTTACATGCTCCAGTACGCCGCTACGAATTTTAACGTTTTTATTTATTATATATAAATTTTTGACATATACATGTTAAAATGTAAACAATATTAATGCAAATATGCTACTAAACTAACTTAAGGCTTAAGACATAATATTAACAATCAATGGACATATAATTAGTCTGAGGAATAAATGAATAATAATAATAAATAATCCTATGACTGATTGTGAGTACACGTTAATAAATACTTGCCGCTCGGCATGCACATTATTTAAGTGAACAAATTAAAAGCCATTGTACCTACAATAAACAATCTTAATGCACACGTTTACAACTATTCAATCAATTAACATTTTTATATCTGTCAATGATAGAACCGACTATTTTACAAACAGCAGATAATGCGTGTACTTAGCTGTTTTATTAGTCTTGAGCTCAGAATACAGAATAAACCAGAAACCGCAAACACGCCTAAAACTGAAGCCATACAAACTACTCTCAATGAGAGTAGTTTGACATTTGGACGACTACTCGACTAGTATATATTTGACCACCGTGTCTCTAACGCGTAAAATTTCTCGATAGTTTTTAATAAATAATGCCGTCTTGTGCGGTTCCCACCTGCAAGAACGCAGTTAGAAGCATAAAAAAACAAGACGGGATCACATTTCATGTGTAACTAGCGCATTTACATCTCATTTTATTTAAATAATGAATTTCTTTTACTCGTTGACAGTGGTAAACAATTTGGGCGAGTCCATTTTGTTCATGTTGCCAGTTTTACTGGTTTCTTTTCCCTACTTTTTTTATAAAGTTGGCATTGATGAAATAAATAACAAATGCATGTTAAGTAATTAAAAAATAGTTTGATTAATATAAAATATGTAAACACATTTATTTAATTTTAAGGTATTTACGATATGAGCCTATGTTTACATTATTTGAGATCTTTTAATATAAATATTGCCTGAAATAAATAATAATTATTGACTTAATAATAATGATTGAAATATTATTAACTAATGTTTTTGGTACATAGTCTGCATATGTGAAATTGTATAAATAGTAGTTTTTTTACAAAAATGTTTTGTGTAAAACTATTCTAATTATTATATGTGGAATTTCAGTTCCCCACTGATGAAATTATAAAAGCAAAGAGCAAGACTTCTTCGTTTGTCGAAACGTAAAAATGTATTGATCACCTCAGAATCAAAACGTCAATATTATTAGTACAACAAAATGTACTTAAGTAAAGACATATATTTGTAAATTACTTGTGTTTTATTTTACTAAAACATTTATTTATGCATAACAGTATATTGATATAACATCTTTAATATTAATATTACACTTTTAATTCACCCTAAAAGAGGCGAACTCTCACTAACCTAGCAACACTGTACGGGTGGGAAGTATGAGGAGTGCGGGGGATTGCGAATTGTTTCTGGATACAGCGGCATGTATTATCGGCTGTAGGCTCCTTCTGGTTTATTCTGTATTCTGAGGTGGCCACATGTAAAATGTCTTTTAGTATTTATGTGTTTTACGAAATTATTCCAAATATGAATATTTGAGTTTGGCTACTTTACTACGATGAATAGTGGCCACACTCCCGGAGGTTAATAGTGGTTTTTATGTAAAATATCTCTTAGTAATGTAGGCGCTTCATGAAATTTACATACATACATAGTAAGACAGCAGTTATCTTACGATATGTTATAGCTACTTCCGCGACTGGCCCTACTACTTGCGTGTAGCTAACGTACTTGTATGTGCAATGGCGCCTTTTGTGCTGCAGGTCGATATCAACGAAGGGTATCGAGTGCTATATGTCAAGTTTCATTTTAAGGAAGGCACATGTAGAAGTTTCTGCCAAATTCATATGCTTATTTCTTTTTTATGCTATACTGGGAGGCATACAGCCCGCCTTACAAAGTGGTTACTGTAGTCTATGATAGGTACAGTAATCTCGTGTCATCATCACCTCTGCTGGTAACACAACAACTCCATATCTTATTGGTAACCTCACTCAGTCGCAGGAACACTCACACACATGGGGCACGCCGGTGGATGCATTCACATCGCCTCGGAATGCCATATTCGAAAAGGATTCTTCTTCTTCGAAAGTTCTCATTCATTTTAACAGATAACTTTTCGATGAGATGATCGATCGGGAGATATAAGTTAGTAAGATAAAAAGAGAGAGAGTTACGTTTCATATATTACTGTAGGGGCAAGAGAGAGGTGCGAGCACGAGGGGGGTGGGGGGACGCGAACGGAAGTAGAAAGGGAGATAAGTTAGTAACTTTTGGCAACCAGTATAATAACGTGAATGCGAAAAAGGTGCTTCTAAGCGCTAACATTCAATAAAGTTCATGAAGAAAAAGAACCAAGTGAAATTCCCAGTGAACACTCTCCCGTGCGTGCGTCGGTCCGTCCGTCGCGAGCGCGAAGGATATTAAATTGCCTATTGTCTGAAAGTTTTACTTCAGTCGTGTGGTCTAAAGCACACTCGATTTTCTATTTTTTTGGCGTCAAATGTATTATGACTATCTGATATCATAATTTTTGACATCAGAAATATTATTAGTCATAATAATAATAATGTTTGTTTTATATGGATAATATGTATCGCAATAAATGCCATTAATTAAGAAAAATACGGCCAAGTGCGAGTCGGACTCGCGCACGAAGGGTTCCGTATCATTATCTATAAAAACAGGAAAAAAAATCACGTTTGTTGTATGGGAGCCCCCTTAAATATTTATTTTATTCTATTTTTTAGTATTTATTATTATAGCGGCAACAGAAATACATCATTTGTGAAAATTTCAACTATCTAACTATCACGGTTCATGAGATACAGCCTGGTGACAGACAGAAGGACGGACGGACGGACAGCGGAGCCTCAGTAATAGGGTATCGTTTTACCCTTTGGGTACGGAACCCTAAAAAGACACCCAGACCAAGAGAAACAGACATTTTCATGCACATAAATGTTTATCATGTGTGGGAATCGAACCCATGGGTATTGTGTTGTATTGTATTGTGTTGTATTGTATTGCGTATGAAAATAGATAAAAGATATATGAAAATTCACTCACTCACCCATTCTTACATGCATGCATGCATCCTTTTAACACCAGGGCTACGGTGATTAAACACGGTGTAAGAAGGTTGAAGAGCAAGGTGGCGCAACGGTCAAAAACGCGACTTTGACACCGACGCTCGTGGGCTCGACAAACATTTGTGTTTTTAAGAGAGGTAGGTCACATCAAAACACCCCGTCAGGGGAAGTACCTCCAACTCGCAGTAAACCGTAGCCAAATAACCAGCGTGTAAGTAAGGTCGCCAGTAAGCTCCTAAGGACTTGCTGTGTTAGCATACGCGAGTGATACTTAATATATCACAAGCGTTCTAGGCCACCTACGGTAATTGCTTTACATCACGTGGGCCGTATGCTTGTATGCCATGATATATATAAATAGGAACATTGTATAAAAAAAAGAAGTTAGACGGTCTCTAAACACGTGTTTATTTTATGTATTTCAAAAGGACTTTTAACATCTGTTATATATTTAAAACTTTCATTCATTCATTATTAGACGTTCGGTTACATGCAAAAAACATACCTAATAAAAATGTTGCACATTTAATAAGTTTATAGTCCGACTTCAAACTTGAGAAATATGTAGGTGTTAATTTAAAATAAGTAACATGACGAATAATTAATACTTTTTACAAAAATAATTAAGGTAACTGCTAGGTTCTGACGAGCTCAGTGGCTCCGTCGTGAATGACGCGACTTTGACACCAACGCTCGTGGGTTCCATTCCCACACAAGGCAAACATTTGTGTGCATGAACATGTCTGTTTGTCTTGGTCTGGATGTTTTAAATGAGGTAGGGCGCATCAAAGCAGAACGTCTAGGATAGTGCCTCCACCTCACCGAAAACCGCAGCTAAATAACAACTTCCTAGAGGGTTGTTGTGTTCCTGTGTGAGAGAGGTCACCAGTAAGCTCCTAAGGAGTTGTTGTGCAAGCAGCAGAGGAAGCATCGTGAGAGTGATACTTAAGTAATACTTATATTACAATTAATAGGCTACGGTAACTACTTTACATCAGGTAGGCCGTATGCTTTTATGCTCCCGACGTTGTATAAAAAAAAAAAATCGGATGCCTTTTTATATTTATCATTTTATTTGTATCGAAACGTCCGTGGCTCCATGTATTATTTCTTCTCCTATCTATTCAGCGGTGACGTAACATAAACGCATCTCCTACACCATGACAACGCAAGCTCGTACAACGTATTGTTGACAAGCAATTCAGTATTTTAAGAAAGAAAACCGATCAAATCCATTACCATTCTCCCTATAATCCTGTCCTAAGCCGTAAAGATTTCTTTACATTTCCTTTTGACGTGTTCGGTGGCAGTGATTAATAACACTAACAATACAGGTCAAAACACCTCACAGAGAACTGCAGCCAAATAACAACTCCCTAGAGGGTTGTGTTCCTGCGTGTGAGTGAGGTCACCCGTAAACTCCCAAGAAGTTGATGTGTAAGCAGCAGAGGCGGCAACGCGCGATTGATAATTAATATATCGCAAGCGTTAATAGGCTACGGTACCCGCTTTACATCAGGTGGGCCGTATGCTTGTGTGCCTCCCGACGGAGTATAAAAAAAGGAGCTGAGCCCATAACACGAATTTAGTGAACTAGTCTGTTAATAAGCGGGTGCTTTATCCACTATACATATATTTAGAGCCATGATAGCCCTGCCCTATCACCCTGTCTTAGGTTTTCGCGATTGTTACACATTGAATTAAACAATTTTTAAACGGAAGTATCGCGTGTTTTATTTATTTTGTTGAACCTGACGTTTCGAATGCTTTGCAGCATCCGTTGAGAGCAGAAGATGGTTGGCAAGTACCACCTGCATGGGATCCAGTTCTAAAAATAATCATGTCACAAACCCAGAGATCTACTCAAAAACGTTCGGACACCGTGAGCGATTTTTGTGTGAATCGGAACACATATAAATAATCCGTCCATGTCGGTACAAGTAATAATTGAATAACCAATGTAAGACAAATGCCACCTTAGTCTTCCTGCGACCACGGATGCTGCAAAGCATTCGAAACGTCAGGTTCAACAAAATAAATAAAACACGCGATACTTCCGTTAAAAATTGTTTAATTCAATCTGTCAGGTTATCTTATGTAATAGGGTTGGGTAAGAGAGAAATTAATAAAATTATAAAACAATAATTCCCTTTTGTATGTACATTTATTTCACTTTTTTTGTTCACTTTTCAATTATATACGTTTTTCAGTTATATATTTTTCATATATATAATAATCAATTGGCTATCGTTATATACAACTTACATATAAAAAATCCTGGCGCTACATTTGAGTCTTATAGCTAGGTGGAATCTTTGTTATCTATCAATCTAAGAAACTCCGTGGAAATCTCCCACTCGCACGGAAAACATATAAATTGCCTAGTAAAGAAACAATGGAAAGCAGAAGAAACATCTGTAAACATATATTTATATATTAAATTCCTCTATTTCAGATGTGTATGAACATGAGTAAAAAAATAGACAAAAGTTCAATAAATCGACTGCATTACATATTGCGCATAACTTTTATGATTTGGTGTGAAATAACAAAGAACAAATTACAGGTAGATCGAGATCGCAGTAGTCAGATCAACGAGAAATATACGAAAATAAATGATTTTATACTCACATAAATTGACTCCAGTAAAGAGAAAAATACTTATACAGTTTTCATATAAAACATGTTAAAATCACCTTTTACAATTTACTTTCTATTCACTGCGACATGCTTTGTCTTTCTCTATTTCTGTTTTGTACCGAATCCAAATGGCGGTAAGTCAACCATATTCAACGTAATAAAATACGACATTTCTTCCGCTTTGTACCCATTCATACCATTTGCAAGAAATATTTTTTGTTTTATAAATAATATAAGGGCAAAGAAAACTAAAACGAATGCGTTAGGAATTAAAACTACGCCTAAGGAATAATTTTATATTAATTGGGGTATCATGAGTAGATAAGACTAGTGATGAAGACCAAGCGGGATTGATTAGCTAGCTGTGGATATCGTTATTATAAAGTTACCTCCTAGAAAACAACCTACTTTTTATGATTAAATTATTTCAATCATCAAAAGTAAGAAAGAATAGGTTCAATGGTGCAAATAGAATCCCCACCTCATTCCATCAGGATACTTATGTTTATACCTCTTTGTTTAATTACAATTCAGACAGAGGCGTTTGAGGTCTCTCTGTATACAAATTACAAAGTTCTGGCTCACTAAATGGTGCGATTCGACACCACAACGCCTGAGGCGAAGGGAGGGGTCCTGATGCAGTGCTTTACCACATCAAACCGCAGCGGCAACGTGCTGACAATAGCGTCCTTTGCACACTTTTTACACTGCAACTGTTTATATCGTAACCTATAATTCTATATCTACCACTATATGGGAATGAGTTTTTATAAGAATTGGGGCATTCATAAACATAATGTATTCCCACCTACATTAGTACAAGGAATTAAAGAAATAATTTTCAAACTAATCTTCGTCATTTTCTTAGTTTCACTCCTTAGATATATTTCCAGCAAAACACCTGTTTCATGTTCACACATGATAGCTATCACCCAGCGATGGACCACGTTTCAATAAAAGGTAAGTAAAACAGTAAACAAACAAACAATAAATTCCCCTTTGACTTATCAGATTAACAGAAGAAATCATTGTAATAACACATATTGAATAACAATATAAAAAAAAGAGTCGAATGGGTCTTTATGCGTGATTTCAAACATATTTATTTCACACATAATAACTTAACTATTAATGTTCCCCATAATTATTAAGATTGTTAATATAACTAGTATCATCAGTACCCTGTATCTTTTATTAGCGGCTGCGATAATTGGTCGAAACTTCCACATATTATGAAACTTTATAGTTATCTACTAGGCATGAAAATCTTAAAAGTAAAGAAGTACAACACATGGCAGTTAATAAAGCACACCTCAAGAAAGTGGGGCGAATGCTCAATCAAGATCAACAAACAGTAATAACAGTTTGTTGTTTGCGCTTGTTGTGTAGTGTTTTCTTTTTTGTAACAAAAACATCAACAAGTGACAATGTCTTTTTCATCTTGATTGATATGCATTTTTTTTAGACATTGTGGTTTAAAACGCAATTGGGTCCATATTAGCTTGTGTAATAATTTACTTAAAGCCCACTAAACTCTTTGTCCTGTACATCATAATGTATATAAAGCTTCCATTCTCTTTCATAAAAAAAAATTAAATAGTATGAAAAATAATTTGTAGTTCGATTAAATATTGACCCAATTATGTTTTAACATGGATTTTTATAATGGTTATTATAAAACTTACAAAATATTTAACGAAAAACAAACTTGTTTAAATAATTTAATAAAAAAAATGTTTGACATTAGTAAAATAGGATTTGTAGGCAATATTTAAAAGAAATAATTGTAGGTACACAGACTGAGTCGAATATTCAAAAGCATTCTATAAACATTTCTTGCAAATGGAGTCATTGGTGAACATGGTAAAAGCTGACGGATAAGTTTTGTCTACGTTACTCATACAAGAAAGCTTTTTAAAAGGTTTTCCTTTGGAATATAAACCTTGCTATTCAAGGGCCCTTCAGTTAAAATTTAAAAGTTATATGAAAATGAACCATCTAAGTAAATTCCCTGGTATAATACAGATCATTATTTTATTGAAAGTAAAGCTATTATCATTTTTGCGGGTGAATATTGTTTTATATCAAAAACAGCAAACGTCTAGAATGTCTTCAACCAGGGGTCTTACAATATTTGTAGGTCTGTATAGTACTCAACCATTAATATCTGCCAGCATCGATTTCTTCTCTTTGGACTAACAGCCGTGCGACAAGGAAGACCGTTAGTTAATTTAAAGTAATCTAATATAATCATCAAGTCTTTAAATCGATAACCTTTTCCTGGTTAGAAAGAAACAAAATAATTAGTTATTGCGCTTGTGCTCTCCTTCAACTTGTATTGACACATCTTACATAATTGTTATTAATTTGTCATAGTTTTCACTCTATTTTCTCTTATGATTTTAGAATTCATTACTAATTCCGATCAAAATTTATTTAGTAATTACGTAATACTGAAATAACGCAAACGTTAGGTGTATATATCTGCAAATTACATTAAACCTTTTAAGGGAGGTTTTTGAACGTTGTCGATTTGTGATTGAACACTGCACATTTCTTGAAATTCTTTCAATCTCAGTTAAATTTGACAAAATGTAAAAAACTAACATTCTCAATAACGAAAAGACGTGAATGAAGATAATAACTGAATTACTACTATGTCACTATGCCAACATGTTGCGACATTTCGCCTTAATTTTTCACTGAATTTTACAAAATAAATTTAATTTGCGAATTCAAAATAATTTATATATTCATTTTGTGATTTATTTTCATTGGTATCGCTAGTTCTTGTATGAACAGTACGAAGTTTCCATCAGCTTTAACCAAGTACCTAATCTACAGTGTAATTCAAATGAGCCAACTTACTTGTCACCATCGCTGTCCGTGGGTGCGACCTGCAAGCAAACACGGGAGCATACGTATGTACGGTAATAATAGCCACTCCCTACTATCATAACTTACTTTAAAAACACAACTATCCGATCGTTTGAACAATTAAAATTAGAGAAGTGTTGTTTTGATTTTTGAACTGTACTAAAATGTTAGACCTCAGATGTGTTATAATTTTGGCCATGTACTGTATATAATTATTTGATGTTTACTGTAACTGGTTTGCTTGGTCAATTAAAGCATTACAATCACATCTCTTTATGAAAATGTATTATTACTTATATTATTATTATTACTTACTTTTATTATAACTTCGAAAAGCATTAAGTACATTTGGTTGAAGTCAGTATAAAATATGAAACAGACCAATTACAGCCAAAACTTTTCCAATACACCCCTTTACTATAACATCCCTTACCTTTATGCCCTCTTTTCATTTCATAATTTTTATTTCTCGTTAATAATAAACCTGGTTTTTTTGGTTTGTGATAGGTAAGTAGCAGTAGCACTTAAAGTAACATTGAATAAAATATGCATTCATTTTGGTATAAAAAATTTGTAAAGTTAATTTGTAGTAGTGACCAACTTATGGTCTTAATAAATTTGTATTTTATTCAAAATTATAATAAGTACTTTAAATTTAAAACGACCACTTTTAGCAATACAATAATGCCCAATTTTAAGAAATAATAAAAAACTTTAGTGTCAAGTGACAAAAATATTTTACAGAAGACAGTAACATATGTTACGTAAAAAATTTTTAACAAGCTTTTAACTGCTAATCTAAGTTCGTTTATTTGAGAATTTTTGTATTACAGTTTTGGAAATGTACGCATTTAATCACGTGACAAGAAAATGTATCCATAAACATACTTTACAAAATGTGCTAAAAACTTATTTTTAATACAGATATTATACCAGTTCAAAGTTTTGCAATATATATAAATAGTGTATATATATACTCGAAGTAATAAGCCAACGACACCTGATTAAAATGCATATTTCGAACCTATTAAAATTACCTTTTCAAAAATCAAATCAACAACCTCAAAAATATTCCCTTACTCGGAAATAATCACTCTAATAAAAATTATATCTACTTTTTTTTTATTTCGCATCAAAATGCATCGGCCTTATCTAATGAACTTACGTTAATTGGTCGCGCGTCTTCTGCTCGCGACATCTAAGGAGAATACCAATTTCAATAACAAATACAATAAAAAAATATCTAACTTTATTCAAACCATATGCGTTGGAGGTTGAATACTTTTAGTTCGAAATAACATTGCAGATTGTATTACCAGTAATTCTTTACATAAAAAAGTTATTACAGCTTCCTGAATAACAACTATATCAAGCTAGAAAAAGAGTGGTGGCAATTCGAAAGCAGCACTATTTCACTGTTCTTGTATTTATAACTTGAATTCATAAACTTGGCGCCACTGCACAAAATGTTGAAGTAGGAATTCTATTCTTGAACACTCATAGCTCTTTTATGCACATTCGCCGGTTTCTTCATAAGTTACTTGTGGTAGGTGGATCTTGGCTTTAGCTTGGTTCTTTTTGTGTGCATTTATTGTTATGTGAAGATATTACAACTAATATTCACCAGATACACTATGATACAAGTTAGTATGATACAAGTTACATATTCAAGCAAATAAATAATTTGACACTGACCTGGAATTTTGGTTTGGATGGGGGCATTCTAGAAAATTATAACAAGAAAGACATGACCTTTCTTAGCTTCGTATAACTTGTAACATTATTCTCTGTCTACCCCCCAAGGGGTCTGTCATAAAGATATAAACAATTTCCATTTTATCCACTAAGTTTTTTAATTCATATGTTGAATTTATGTAAAAACTAGCAGTGTGGCCCAACTGTTAATTTTCTTTCATATAATGATGGCTCTAATTACACATAACCAGGATAGTTCTGTTGCAGTAAGAGTATACTATATATGTATGCTGCCGGACCTTGCTTGAATCTAGTTGACGAACCTATACTGGTGGAACCTATACTTGGCAAGAGAATGTGCAGCTATGACTCTCTTTCTATTCTATATACCTTGGATAGAAAGAGAGTTTAAGCTCTATATTCTTATACTAGTAAGCTTCCTCAAGAAATTGTCTACAACATATGAGGCATTTTCTACCACATATGGTGAAATTGTGGAATCAACTACCCTCAACATTGTTCCCGAACAAATACGATATGGGTGCCTTCAGGAATAGAACCTATATTTCCCTAACAAGATTGGCAATGGATCAGTGACCTTTTGGTGTTACTGGGCGGTGGTGACCACTTAGCATCAGGTGAGGTTTTTTTATATTAAAGGGGATTAAACAAGCATGTCGCTTACTTCCCTTTAATATAAAAAAAAAATTATGACTGCTGCTAGACAATCCCTCACTGGGTCTTTCATGCATGCAACTATGATTCACTGCAACTCTTTCCATCAAAAAAGAAAGAGTTAGAACACATCATCGCTGTAAAAATCATAGCATATATGTATGCCACTTGCATACATATATACTATGCACTTCAGATTATGCAGATTACAGTTTTATTCAGTCTGATCAGAGTGAGGCAGTGTTGAGTTTTATTGTTAGTATTAAGGGTATGGATAATATCAATACTTTTGATAGCACAATAACTTAATAAAATAGATTACCTACCAAAACTGCAACAGATACTCAAACTCAACCATCAATAGTTCGACGACACTCTGTCAGCCCAACACCAGAAAGAATGTCTAACAAACTTGAGCAGTAGGCCGATTCTACTAAAAAACTGCAACTGCACTGCAGCGCGGCGTGTGTCTAAATGCGTACATTTTGACGTTTGTTAAACGTCGCTGCTGTCAGATCACATGACGAAACTTCAAAATGACGCATTTTTGACACACGCCGCGCTGCAGTGCAGTTGCAGTTTTTTAGTAGATCGCCCTACAGATGTCCACATCATTATGTTGTTTGGTAAATAATTTTGAACTATTATTTGTAAGCCTTAATTTCAATATGGTGAATTATGCTGCATGTGTACAATACTAGAATAAATCTTACAATAGTATAGAATCCTTTGTCATAACCAAATAGACAATCAGTTATTACAAACACATCAATAGATTTGTTATTGAACCCTGTCATTTTTCATAAAATTGCTTTCTTGTGCTCACCAACAAATACACTGTTAATTGATCTGTGATAAGTACATAACAATTATGGTAAATAAATCAATACATTGACTGCACTCTTAACAAAGTAAGCATCAACCAACGCAACAAATACTCACCGAGACATTCGAGACGCAGTGGACACCAAAACAAACGCAAATTGCACCATTAACTAGTCAAAATCACCCTTAACACTAAATCACATGTCACTGTCACTTTACACACGCTTCACTCGGTTCAGTTTGACACTACTGGTTCCGTATATGAACCGCTGCCGCCACAACTCGTACTGCTACGTGCAAGCTATCGTGTTTGATGTGGACGCTGGCTCCTTCTCTGCTGGCTTCTGGGTCTCTATATGTGTTGTCCCATTCTGCACATTCACCTCAAATACATTGGAAGAGTTTGAATCTTCATTGCAGGATATGAGGCTCACTTCATCTGTCTGAAACATAATTATAACACTTGATTTTAGGAACACAACAGGTAACTTTTATAAATAATCATATGACGTATAGTATGAATATAGAATAGAAATAGAATAATAAGCTTACTATTTTCAGTAGAGAGCCAGCGAAATTATAAAGCAGGGCATACTGTTACTTTGATGTTTTTAATACTATTATCGGCAAAATTACTTCAAGTAACTTAGATATGGTTTCATTTTTAAACTGTTACGCTGCATGCTACTCCTGCTACAGACATTAGTGATATTTTACCCTTGGGTGTTACATATAAATGTGTTAAACTCACACTGCTCTCAGAGACACGTTTTGTTTTCTTAGTATGCGGGTGTGGATGTCCCGCTGGATTCGTATGTGTTTGATCCGTTTTGCGTTTCGCACCCGATTGTGTGCGCTCGCGTTTAAGAAGAGAAGGTGAGAGATATTGATGGAGTTGCTTACGCCTCACATGCCGCGCCTGGAATCAATGTAAAAACAAAATGATTAAAAATATAATTCTTAGTGGTTAATGCACTATAGATGGGTACTTTCCCCCTCTACAATGAACTGGTATTAACGTCCCAAAAGCAATTAAGTGTCTTTTGTATAAAGTGCACATATATATTTGTAATGCAATGAAAATTAAATAAAAAACGCACATTAAGAATGTAACTGGCATTCTCTTCTAGCATGAGAGGCATGGATTTGTTCACTTGTTCACTTGTTCGTAATTTGCTTATTTTGTGTGATATTGTGTACTTCCCCAGACGAGCTACCTTGGCCTGTACCTGTCTGTACCTGTATACGAATTTTATGCAGTACTTTTAGACATACTTTTAGCAATTTATTGAAAATTAATTGAACGCCTTCGCGCTTCGCTAGAATTTCGTATGAAATGTCATTGCTAACTTGATGTTCATAAGCTGTAATACATTCATGACATTTTGTCGAGTAAATTGTTAGTATTCACCTCTATAGTCATCCCCTGTCGTAACATATTGGTGTGTTCTGCTTGGTAGTGTACTGCATCCGTGAACGATGATATGTCGTGTGTGAGGTCCACGTTCACGTTGGTCTTCTCGAACACCACTCCGATGAACCACATTGAACAATGGTTTGGTATAATTTCACCCTGCGTCGAAAAGAACGGTTTTTAGGAAAAAAATATTAGTAACATTACATAAACACTGAATAATCAGAACTGATGTATGTAAAAAAAAAAATAAGTAATAAAAAACCGCTTTGATTTTCATGGTAGTGAAAAAAAAGCGGTTTGATTTTATTTATATTCACAATGTTTTATGAAAACGGTGGTGCGGATAGGGTAACTTTCCCATTTAAATTTGAAGAGATTACAGAATACTACAGCTACAGCACTTCTGGACTTGGTTGACGATATACAGCCGGGGCGGAAAGTGGGAGGTGTAATTCTAATCTTACTTGCTTATTCTCAAATTCTGCGCATCGCAGAACACTGAGCCGCGGAAACAGAGTTATAGAAGATTCCGCTGCACCAATTAATAAGGGGAGTTCCCCAAGGATCGGTATTGAGTCCTCTGTTCTTCATCCTTTATGCTGCGGATTTACCCAAGGCCATACACAATAAGGAATATCATACTCATGCTGATGACCTACAGATGTGTATTTTAAGCTATATGAAACTGAATCAACAGTTAATAAAATAAATATCGAGTTGAAGATTATAGTTAATTCATCTGAAGCGAATGGTCTCGTTCTAATCCCGCCGAAGACAAAGTTATTGGTTCTCAGCTATAAATCGCCAATTGTAATATCAACTGTTAAAAGCCAGGTTTAAAAATAGGTAATACACAAATTTAACACCTTGAAAACGTTGGAACATATGCAAAACGCTAAGAAGCTGCCCGAATTGACGAAGACACTGACATGGAGCGGCTGCCGTCATACCCCCGCAAGTCATATGGGAAACTAGACCTTTCTTAGATCAGGTCACACTTATTTCGTAAAAGTGCGGGTTTCCTCACAATGTTTTCCTTCACCGCCAAGCAAGTGATAATTACAAATATGTACATAAAATTGTGTCAAAATATTTATGCCGAAGTTTATTAGGAAAAAAACATACGAAAAAAATCCCGAAAAATAGCTTCAGGTATTAACTCGTCCTAAGAGCACTGAAATTAACTAGTAGCCAGGGGTCCAGTATTTATTTATAAAAGAACAAAAGTAAAAAAATATGAGTAAATATTGTGTATTTTTTCACAGCTTTTTAAGTTTGATACTACTATATCATTGCCTAACAATTGAAATTAAAGGTAAAGTAATCTACCACAACCGCATCGAGAGGTATCATGATGAATATTGGCACTTTTTATTGTAAATAAAATCATTATGTGATAATCAACTTACATTCTCATTCTTTTTGGCCTCTGGCGCTGGATCTTGCGAAGGTATTGGAGCTCCTGAAAGTTTTTCACAATATAGATTTATTGAGGGTTGCATGCTTTTAAATCATTTATTGCATAACACCGTATACAAAGTAGATTTTAATAAATGATATACAGAGTTGAGTCTCTATATCTTATAGTTTGAGATTTCTTCCTGCCATTACAATTTTAGTACTCAAACTACCGTAATTTGAGAAAAATAAAGTATTTTGAAGTTATACTTCTAATGCGACTTGCAAAAAGGTTGCGTTAAACGTTTAACGCTACCATGGAGGGGGAATAGAAAGAGACAGAGCGAGAATGAATGCGGGGCACTCGAACACAAAAGTACAGGTTGAAGCTGCTAAATGTTTCACGATATTACCGGTAGATGGCGCTACAGTTAAAAATGTGCAATAGGTTAAAACTGCTAAATGTTTCACGGTATTACCGGCAGATGTCGCTATAGTTAAAAATGTATAACATTTGTATTTTACATTTGACTTGTATGTAATACATTCCATAAACATCGCCGCTACAACTTGATAGAAGTTTTTTAATTTAAGTTATTAATGTTAAATATTTATTTAATGAAGCCAGAGAAGTATAACTTCTCACGCGCGTACATAAGTACACGCACCCATTTTTTTTATGGCTAGCGGTTAAAACCAATTTAACACTAATTCCAGCGATGAATATAATAAAATTATATATAATAAAATATTATAAAACAAACCTACGTACTCATGTAATATATAGAATACAAACTACAGAACGTCCTTAGTTCGCTACATTTTTTTTATACAACGTCTCGGGAGGCATACAAGCATACGGACCACCTGACGTAAAGCTGGTACCGTAGCCTATTAACGGTTGTACTATATTAAGTCCTTAGGAGCTTACTGGTGACCTCACTCACAGGCAAGAACACAACAACCCTCTAAGGAGTTGTTATTTGGCTGCGATTTTCTGTGAGGCGGAGGTACTTCCCCAGACGGGCTACTTTGATGAGCTCTCACTTAATGAAAAAAAAAATGAACTTATAGACGTAGATCGATATCGCACGAAGCCATCAAGAGACGTGGGTCGATATTTTTACAGTAGTAGGAATATATATGACTATATGACGTATATCATTCAACCAGCCAAATAATTCCGCAGCCGATCAACAACTCCCTACGGGGTTTATTTATTTATTTATAAACTTTATTGACCGCAACATTTTAAGTACAATAGGCGGCCTTAATGCTAATTGCATTCTCTACCAGTCGACCTTTGCGAGTGCAGAGAATCACGAGTGTGTTCGTGCTTGTGTTCCTGCGTGTGAGTGAGGTCAACAGTAAGCTCCGGAGTTGCTGTCTATACTTAGTGTATTACAAGCGTTCATAGGCTACGTGCGTTGGCCGTAAGCTTGTATGCCTCCCGACTTTGTATAAAAAAAAAGAAAAAAAAAATTTTTTTATTATATAGATAAACATTTAGTTTGCTTGCAATAATCAATATCTTTGCGCTTCAGCAATAAAATTTTAAGAAAAATAAGTTTATCAATTAATTATGTAATTATTTTCTAGATAAAGTCTATAATTGGGATGTAGTCAGCAACGCACTACAATACCAATCCGACCGTAGATCCCACTGTGATTTGATAATTGGAATGTTCATTGGTCCTTACTTGTCAAACTTACGTGCTGATTTTTAATAGTGGCTAGTGTGATCAATATTTAATATGTGAAGCAAAAACCGCACGGTGTGTTTTCGGTATGCTCGCTTCCGCTCTGCAAATTTTGATGTTATCAATGAGATGATTTGGTGGGGTGCCAAAGTAGATGATGATTTATCACTTTCTTTGAAGGCTGATACTGATTCAGTTAAGTTAAATTGAATGAATAAAAAACCTGATTGATCCGAGTCATGAATTCACTGAACAACGAGTTGTAACCTGTCTTAAGCGGCTATTACATTACACGATTTCTCGGGCCATGCCCGCAGAGACAGGGCAATGTAATAAGAAACAGGGAGTCAGGGTCCGTAAACAGGGCGATCGAGTGGTTCCGATTTCCCTAGCTCCCTGCCGCCCTGCCCATTGGGTAGTGATATAAGAAACAGGGAGGCAGGGAGCTCAGTCCCTGCGGCGCGAGCGCAGACTTCACACGTTGTGTTGTTTTTTGTGCGTGTCGGTGCGTCAAAAAGTGTCGTGTGCAAATTTTAAATCTTGATAGGAGTTTCCAGTGGCTAAGAATCGTAAAGTAACAACTAATCTATGTTTTGCACTCACGCTATCTCTGATGGTATTTTTCTTTTCTATAAAAGGAGCTACTAAGCTTAATAGTTCGTCAAATTGGTCTGCCCCTACTCTTAAGTAGTTTCGTAGGTCTGTCGGGTCCAAAACGCTGAGTATTTGCATATTTGATAGTTTGTTTCTAAGGAGCAAATATTCCTTCACCCACATCCTCCTCTTCTTCCTTTTTGAGCACTTAGTGGTAGTAAGTGCCAAAGTCACCGCTAAAGCAACTTTTTGATGTTTCGATAAAGTCGGCGCCATAGCGTGCACAGTTATTCACGTTCACGTTCAAACTGAGAGAAAATCACACAGGGCGCGGTTTCCACCGTAAGTGTAATAAGCGGCACCCTAACTGGTAGGCAGGACACCCAAGAGACAGGGCCCGAGAAATCGTGTAATGTAATAGCCGCTTTAATTTAGCGCACAAATGAGGGGATTCTGAATGGAATTGTCACTTGCGGTGAAAACTGGTTCCTACGTGAATGACGATCGACCGAAATGACCGTGTCGCCGCGATTGGACACAATGAAGGCAGCTAAACCATGTCCCAGAATACAAATTGAATCCCTGCTTATTGCATCGACAATGATAGCCAGAAAATAAATTAATACTCATAGTACTCAAGTTGATGTCTCACGCATTAAACATAATATGGATATTCTTATGTATGAATATTCGGTTGATGTTTAAAACTAAATGATAAAAAAAAAAACAATCTTTCCATGAGCCAGACAGTGACTGAGAATGTAAGATGACCAATCGCTTTGCTCGTGCGCTCATTCGCTTGAGTGGGCAATCGACAACATCGCACGAGTTGCACTCAAATGGAGTGAAAGAAAATCTGCGTGTGGTTGGCAAATGGAGTGTGGTTTACTCAAATCTCATGTTGTAATTTTTAAATGGGCATGGTGGGCATGGTGTTAGGCAAATAGCGACTATCACCCGTAACAACAGACGCAAAGATAATACTTGTCCCACATGACTAATAAAATGACAACGAATGATATTGTTTAACCATCAATTGTTCAATGAAAAATAAATTGTTCAATTAAGTGTAGATTGTTTAATCAAATATCTACTATCTTTCAGTTCCATCGAATGATTAATTATAGAATTAAAGATTCAATAACAGCCCGAATCATTGTGTAACTGCCTTGAACGAATAGAATTGCAAATATAACTTTCTCCATAGTCAGTTACCGACGCACGATATCACAACTCGTTTGTGCTGCCAATCATATTAATTATGTAAATTCAATCTATAGGGAGCGAATATAGTGGATTTCAAAAGATTGGCATTCAAAAAATTGGAATAAATATTGCTTCAGTACCTTGTATCTAGTGACAGAACAGGAAGCGCGTATAATTATTACAATATCAATATTATCACATACCACCTATTTAAACTTTAAGTAAATTGATGTACTTTACAAATTAATTCTTTCAAAACCTAGTACTTTCGGTACATCCACTTTTCAATCCCAATGCTTCTATTAACGTTGTAGATGTCTTTCTTCTGTTGTGAATACATCTATTGTGTATTCGATTCTTGAACATAGCACGGCTTTACCATAGTTCGACTTGATTCTCTAATAATAAATGGACTATTTGAAGGTGCAGTTAATTATCTCTACCTACCCCGCAAAGGATGAAATTGTAGATAGAATGAATATATTGATAAGCAAAATGATTTCAAAAACTAAACAAATTTGTAAAAATGTAATAACGTTTTTTTTTTTGAGTGAAATGTTATGGTATGGCAAACGATGGGTTCCGTACCATAGTATAATAGTAGTATAGTATAATAGTATATATTTATTAAGAGAACATCTATGAGTTATAACTTTATTTTAATAATATTATTTGTTATTATACCGACCAGGCATGCTTTGCGTAAGAACCATACAAACGAGAGAAGCTCTTTGTAAAGCTGTTGAAAACGTGTAGATATAAAAACGTAGTATATTTACCTGGCGGCAAGGCAAGTGGCTGTCCATCGTTGGCGTTCAAGGGAACGGAGTTGTAGCACTCCGGGTTGACGTGGGCGATCGTGATATGCTGGTTTCTCTCCAACGTGTCTGAAACAAATATTACCTCTGTCACACACAGATGGATGTTCATAGAGCTCTTTCGGAGTCCATGAAAATCATATGCAGAAGTGTTCACATCCGGTTTAAAAAAAAAGTATCCGTTCAAGCAATGACCGACATACATAAAAATACAATTAAGAGATCTCTTAAAGTAGAAATTAAAGGAATAGATATAATGTCACATTTATGGCACAAGCTAGGCTATGCTTAACACGTCTATAATCTAAGCCAATCCCAAACATATCTCTTCTGCTAGCGTTTCGAGAAAATTTGGATCTTGACAGCAAAAACTTTTCCCAACAAACAATTTCGTCATATAATAAGACAGTAAAACGACTGTTAGTGTTGAAAAAGTCATCTAGAAGTGATTTGTTACTTTGATTACATACCGGTGAATTATACGTCTGTTTAGGGGGTTTTATATTGTGAATTTGTCGTATAAACGTTTATTCAAAGATTTAAGTATCGGATAACGGTGTCGATAAAGATCTTTATACAACAGCGTTTCTACAACATTTGGTTGTTTAAACGTTATAGTTGCGTAAAGGTGACCCCTGCGACTAATTAGTCATATATATTACCGTTTAAACGACTCTACAATGAGTTCTAGTCGTATAGCAGTTAGTTAATCCATTCCCCCTTTTGCATGCACTATTAAAAACATAGAAAATGGATGCCAATGTCCTCACCAAAAAAGTTTTAGAAAATGTACATGATCTACCCAAAATTATGTACCAAAAATATTGAATATAGACTGCCATATAATAGTTTAAAACAACAAATATGGCAATTTTGTGAAAAATTTAAGACAAAACCAAAATTCCTCCTTTGGTGGTAGAAATTTTTGAAGGATTAGGTAAACTACTAACTAAGGTGTATACTTCTTCATCATTTCAGACCGTATTAGTCCACTACTGGACCTAGGCCTGCCCTCTAGAGAGCCACTCTCCTCGATCCGTGCCGTGTGGCTTTAGTAAAGGGAAAGATCCAGGAGACGGGCAGCAGCGTCCTCAGAGTACATGAACAAATTACTACGGTTGCCAACCGCCTGCCAAGCGTGACAAATATGGAAAAACCGCCTGAATGAGTACAATAAACATATACTTACAACCATCTATAAATGAACTAAAGGAACTTTTGCGTAATATTACATCTAAAGTTCAGAAATGCTAATCAAAGGGTTTTTATTTGCAAACAAAAAATAATCATCGGATGTTTACTTACAAATGACGTCACACGTTCCGAGTTCATCCTAATTGAATATTTATTTATGAGACGATTTTTTTTTTCGTTTGAAAATTGTTCTGTTTCATGAACAGAATACTCGCTATAAATAATGCTGATGGTTTCGATTTTACTTTGTATAAATACCGTATTTTATTACAACACCTACTTATATGATCAATCATTGACCTTTCTTACACGACAAATAATCTTATCGACGACGCTTACGCTATGACTACTCCACTAAAAATTTCTTTATACGACTACTATACAATTGTATCCCGTATCATGGTCAAAGCGGGCCCTTTTCCCGTCAAGGAAACGTTACGACAACGTTTATACGATTAACTTTTTCAACATAAAGTTGAGACCAAAACGTCGTCGTTGACCTGAAATTGGGGAACAGACACCATATCATATAACTAGTCTGATTATAAATACTGTTGCATAGAAACTTTTCTTTTTTCAACTCTTTAATTGTAGGCAGAGAGGACCGAGCGCCATGAGAAGCGGTCCTTACATACTTCATTCGCTTCTCTAACATTCATAGCTCTTTCCATGCACGCTCGCCGGTTCCTGGAGCTCCTGACATCGCCTTCTGATAAAACACGTCCAATTTGGTCATGGGAGGTTAGTCTCGGTCTTCCTCGGCTCCTACATCCTTAAAAACTTGGTATCAGCCGTATGTTCCTATATCGTACTATCGACAGATATACCAACACTTTCTCTGTTGAAGACCATAAAAGATCGGGGCGACCGCGTGCTGAAGGCTTTTAATGTTGTTAAAGAAGAATCACCGAAACCCCATTAGGAAATAAGAAACTTTATCGCGAGAAATAAGGATTCCCGCTAGGACGAAGTAACGTGCACGTAGTTTGAGATATTTGTATGAACATTTAGAGCACGAACTTTTTTTTGACATACGGAAACGAGAATCTCGGAGGCTGGCTATCTAAACTTACGACTAAATATTCACGTAAAAATTATTGATGAAACAACTTGCTTTATGGTGAAAAAATACTATTTGACCATTATTTTCAGAGCACTTTGATAGTATTTCGCTTGAAAACAATAATAGAGTTGAACATAGTTCATTGCGTTATTTTATTATATTTCTTTTATTATTTTCTGCAACATTTATTGAACGCGTGAGCCATGAACATCAAATATACATATATATATATATATATAGTCAGGTCATAAGTTCTGTCAAACCTTATTATTTTAATTTTAGAATAATGGCCAGAAATACTTTGACTAATTTTAAATAAAAATCGGCCAAGTGCGAGTCGGACTCGCGCACGAAGGGTTCCGTACCATTATCTATAAAAAAGGCAAAAAAATCACGTTTGTTGTATGGGAGCCCCCCTTAAATATTTATTTTATTTTAATTTAATTATTTATTTTTAAAGTAAATATATAACTAAATATTCTGTGAATATTTCAAGCGTCTACCTGTTGCCATTATCAATATCGAGCAAAACGAGCAAAAAAAATCACGTTTGTTGTATGGGAGCCCCCTTAAATATTTATTTTATTCTATATTTTAGTATTTGTTGTTATAGCGGCAACAGAAATACATCATCTGTGAAAATTTCAACTGTCTAACTATCACGGTTCATGAGATACAGCCTGGTGACAGACGGACGGACGGACGGACAGCGGAGTCTCAGTAATAGGGTTCCGTTTTACCCTTTGGGTACGAAACCCTAAAAATATAACGTTCCTGCTTGCAGTAAATAAAAAATAAATATTTTCATTTATATTTAAATGTGGAGTGGTCGAAGGAGTAGAGTGAAGAAGAAGTGGAGTGGTGGAAGATAGAGTCGCGGTTATCGCGTTGCAACGCTGTGGTTACGAGCCAAAGAGATTTTCAACGTTCTACAAAAATATAAAATAACACTACGGTTTATTTATCGCACTATCAAACGATATATTAAAGATTCAAGCTTCGAAGATCGTAAGAGGAGCGGCCGACCTCGCACAGTTAGGACACCAGCGGTCATCAAAGCAGTGAAGGCGCGAATGCAAAGAAATCCCGTGCGTCAACAAAAAAATCTTAATTCTTCGGATGGGATTAAGCAAAACCGCTGTCAAAACAGTGTTAAATGAAGACCTGGGACTACGAGCTTATCGTAAAAAACCGGACATTTATTGAACGAGCGTTTGAAAAAAATTAGGATGGAAAGATCCCGCGCTTTGTTACGGCGGTACGCGGGAAAAAAATACCGCGAAACTGTTTTCGGATGAAAAAGTTTTTACCATCGAAGAAAGTTACAACAAACAAAATGATAAGGTGTATGCCCACAGTTGTGAAGAAGCGAGCGCGCGTATTCCAAGGGACCAGCGAGGGCATTATCCTTCATCAATCATGGTTTGGCTTGGAGTCTCATACTCAGGCTTAACTGAGGAGTTTTTCTGTGAAAAAGGTGTGAAAACCAGTGCTGTGGTTTACCAAAATACCGTCCTAACAAACATAGTAGAACCTCTTTCTCAAACAATATTCAAAAACAGACACGGGATATTCCAACAGGACTCTGCACCAGCTCATAACGAAGCACTCAAAACTGGTTGACCGCCCGTGGTATTGACTTCATCGGGCATGAAGACTGGCCCTCTTCCAGTCCAGATTTAAACCCACTGGATTACAACATATGGCAACATTTGGAGGAGAAAGTATGCGCTAAACCTCATCCGAATTTGGAGTCTCTCCGAGCATCTCTGGTTAAAACAGATATAAATGTGGTGCGTGCTGCGATCGATGACTGACCGCGTCGATTAAGGGCATATATTCAAAATGGAAGTAGTACATTTCGAATAATGTAAATAAAATTTTATAGTACATTTAATTACCTTTTATTTCATATATAACTTTATATAATTATCAAAAAGTGTACCATTAATTACATCAAAAGTTTTTGACAGAACTTATGAGCTGACTAGGTACTCGTATATACAAAAATGCCAGCAAACTAATTTAAAAAATTGTTTCGCCTTCAAAGATAGCCAGTGCCACTAGCAGCCCTATTGTTATTTGCCTACTACTTTTTCGTGTTGTTTTTAAACTCGCTCGAAACATTGACACAATAAAACAAAATCTAACTCACAGTCCATTACAAAAACAAACACACTCCCCACCAAACCATTGCAGACGCAGGATGATGACCACGTTGTACCTTTCCGACCACTTGGGTGGGTTCTTTACAACTGTGTGCGTACACTTTGTCAGTTTGCTTGTTGTAGTGCTCTTCAATCGCGAACATTTTTTAAAGAGAATATTTCTGTGCCTTTTACCTGCGTATAGGGACAGAAGGCGTTTTGATCGATCCACTCTCTTCAACTGTAGGGATAGATTTAGGGCATGTCCTGTATATAGACGATAAGCGCCGAGCTTCAGGCCTTCTTTTATTATACGCGACAGAGTCCTAGGGGGGAATCTTCATTTCTCGCGATAACATTTTTTTTTTGTTTCCTAATGGGGTTTCGGGGAATTCTGGCTTTAACAGCATTTTTAGTTGTAATAGCACGCGGTCGCACCGATCTTTTATGGTCTTCAACAGAGGAAGTGTTGGTATATCTGTCGATAAAACGATATACGAACATACGGCTGATACCAAGCTTTTAAAGTGTCTTGAATATGACCGACAGCTCCATAACCTCTTTGTGCCAGACAATCACTGCAATTCTGTTTTCTTTAACACTCCTCTCCATATTCTAATTTGATAATAAACACGAAAAAAATATGTAAAACGACGAAAAATCGAAGGAAATTTAACACAATAAACGCATTCCAAATTCAAAATAATTAAAGATTTGAAAAAAGAAAACTTTCTATGTAACAGCATTTGTGGCCAAACTAGTTATAACAGAATTGATAAAGTTAAACTGAGATATATTACTACTACACAAACCCTAACTCATCCCACTGCAGGGACACAGGTCTGCCTTCAACCGAAGGGGTTTTGAGCATACTTCACCATGCTGCTCAATTGCGGATTGGCGGAGGCCAGTGTTTTCAAGTCGCCTGAAGACCACTGACTTAGCTTAACGACAGTCATCTATTGACAACAGCCGGAGCTGACGGCTTAACGTGATAGGTAAACCGGTCCATAGACAATCTGCTGTCGACGACCTGCGTGCTTGGATAGAATAACGCGTAACGACGCTATCGAACTCTACGATGCGATCTTCATATGAAATATATTTCACTGCATTGTCAGTACTCACTTATAAGATGTCTTATCTTGCTCTCTATGAGTCCACACCACTGCAGCTGGTCGTCGGGGCTGCCGGACGACGCGAGCAGCACTATGAAGTGCTTGTACCGGGTGAAGAAGTTCGGAGCCTCGAAAAGACGCTCCCACCCACACTTGCTTAACATTATTTCGTCTGTAATTGCTAGACCTGCAAATAGTTTATTTGAAAGAGATTATAAAACATCATACACTCATCTACCACGAACAAATAGGTCGAGATTTGTCAAAAAGTGATGTCAAGAACCGGTTAGCGTGCATTAAAAGATGTATGAATGTTAAAGAAGCGAGCAAGGAGTGTAAGGAACGAGTTACGTGGAGCTCAGTTTTCTTTACCACACAAGGGACTTGCCATAACGTTATAGACATTTAGTTTTATGTTTAACCCTCTAAGCTGGTCTTGGCGTGATTTATAAGTAGCTACTAGCAGTTCTCTAATTTCTAAGACAGTATTATGTAGCATAATTTCCATTCATTTCCAAATAGACACTGCAGTAGTATGTAAGAAGCGTGCGAGGTGCATACGGAGGTTCTCTCTGCCTACCCCGAAAGGGACCTGGCGTAAGATATTGAAGGCGAGTGACTCTTCAGAAGGGAGGCACTATCTCGAGCAATGGACTAATACTGAAAAATAAGGAGACATAGATAGATGAATATGAAACATCAAGTATTGCTTGGGGATCAGTTCAAAGGTGAACTGTAAAGGAATTGCCAATGATCTCACGGTATTAACTTTGATTAAGAGACTTTGCTCCGTTTTATATATATTATACCGACTGCGCAATGGATTGTCTTAAAGGAGTTGTTTAATATGTGTATAGGATGTAAGGACTCAAGTCACGTGGGTCCTTCCTACATGCCCCGCACTGCAATCTTCTCTGCCTGCCCGGCACTGGACTTGGTATGAAAATATAGATGGGTAGATAGATCCTCTTTCTATAACTGGACCAGTAGCCATCGGTAGTCGACTCATCCTCACATAATAAAACAGGAATAGCCACAGTTTTTCTTTCGAGAGCCCTTAAATTATATATAGAATGAACTTCCTGTTGCAGTTTTCCCATGATCCTAAAGTATTAGATTCTTAAAAGAGGTTTTCTGTGGACATCCAATGACAAGTGGCGAGTATTATCTGTTGATAGTAAGGTGAAAAAGCATTTAAGCACTCTCTTATTTTAGATACATTATGTTGGCAAGGTTAAGCAGTTTTAAAAGGAAGAGGTTTTTGAAAATAGGTCGTGTTTTATCAGAAGGTGATGTCAAGGAGTTCTAGAAACCGGCGAGCGTGCATGCAAAGAGTTATGAATGTTAAAGAAGCGAGTGAAGTGTGTAAGGACCACGTCTCATGGCGTTCGGTTCTCTCTGCCTACATCGCAACGGATTTGGCGTAAAGTTATAGATATATAGATAGGTTTTTGAATTTGGCTATTGACTCACCGAGTCTAAACTCTTCCATGATTACAGTCCTGGTAGAAGCTGAGACGTTGAATGTTGAGTTTTGTTGAGGGTAGGCGGGCGTGATGATCGGCATCAGGTGGTACCGGTCTGACAGATTCACCTAAAAGAACAGCAATGTAGACAAATGACAACAGATGAAAAACATTATGCATTGACATTTAATTAGCTATCAAAACTAAAGTTATACTCCCAATTTTCTACTACACGGCAACTATTATTTAGCTACAGCTGAAAAGATTCTGAACCAGCATGACCACCTGGAAAAATTATGCTTTGCGCCAAGAGATATGGTGTACCCGCAAGACTCTCAGCACTGGCTTGCCTTCTATGACCATCCAAAAATGCATATGTAAACTGTATGACCTCTGAGTCACTCATAATACACATATATTCATGTTTGCCCTGACTGACGTTTCGAGATATTCCGAAGAATTCGACGCAGATGTCGAACACAGTGTCAATTACGCATAATGGCATATTTCTATGCGTATAGTTGTTGACATAATACATTTTTGACATTACGAGTTTCTGATATTACAGGTTTGTTGTCATATTTGGAGATTGTTACATACTTTACAATTGCAGTACTTTTGTTCGATCTCTGGACAAGTTTCTTTTTTCTTATCTACTGCAAATGCTGAATGAGCTTTACAAATAGTTTAAGAACATTTTTTACATACTTCACGCCATGTACCTCGCGGGGTAGACAGAATTGTGTGTAATTAAAGTTTTATCATATAAAGCTTTTATTACACATATTAATTGATATAACAGTTGATTTTTCATGTTTGAAAGCATATAATACTAGGAAGTTACTTCAAAAGTCACTTAGTGAAGATTTTAAAGGGGTACATTTTGTATGTTTATGTGAAATATATAGGTATTTCACATAAACTATTAGACTTTATTGGAAATGGAAAGTTAAAAATTCTATTGGGACATTAGAATACTTGTGAACCAAAAGTTGCAGGCAATCCAATAATCCGTAATACATATAATTCACTTACCCGGGGGTCCCAAACGGGAAAACCAAGATTTACTGTGTCCGGTTGCTTGAGTAGAACTGGTTGTGGCCACTTCCACTGACTGAACACCAGGAAGAATTTGTGAACGAGGGTTGCGGGCAGTGCATTGGGGTACAACTGGCAAGTTCTGGCTACCAACATCGCCCAGGACACGCCGCCCAGGTAGCCGAGGGTGTTGGAGTAGATTCCATGTCCTGGAACAACAGATAAATGAAATCTATATACAATAAAATTCTAACGGTTTGGCTTCTCTGTAGCATATCCCATGCATGCTCAATCGGGTTCAAGTCTGGCGACTGAGCAGGCCAGGGCATGACATTGATGTTAGCTGCGGCGAGAGTCTGTCTTACAACTCTTGCGGTGTGCGGTCGTGCATTATCATGCATTAACTGAAATAAGGGACCGATTTGCACTTGTAGAGGAACGATGACGTCTGATACAATCGTCTCAGCATAAATTTGAGCGTTGAGGTTGCCTCTGATCCAAATCAACTCAGTTCTTCCGCCGATCCAAATACCCGCCCATACCATGATGGTTCCACCACTATAAGGATGGACTTCCTGGCAGGATTTTAATCGCTGTTGGCGTCCAGGGGTTCTCCAGTGTCGTATACGTCTTGTATCCGGTCTCATACCAAAACGAGACTCATCAGAAAAGCACACGAAACGCCATTGTTCTTCTGCCCAATTTCTGTGTTCAAGAGCCCATTGATATCGAATCCTACGATTGTGCATTGCTATAGGTGGTACCCTTAGCGGTCTTCGGGAATGAAGGTTCACTTCATGCAAGCGGTTTCTGACTGTTTGGTCGCTAATTAAGTTCCCTGAAGAGTGATGAAGCGTCACGGCTAACATCATGGCGGTTATTGTTGGAGCTCTTCGAGTTGTGATTTGAATGTATCGGTCTTGTCTCCGTGTGGTGCAGCGATACCGTCCTCCATGGCGCTCAGCCACGGTACCAGTACTTCGGTAACGTGTCCAAAGTCGACTGATAACACTCTGACTTGTATTCAGAGCTAAAGCCACAGTACGTTGCCGGGAACCAGCTTCTATCATTCCCACGGCTCTGAGCATTTCTTCCCTGCTTAAATGACGTCGCCGCTCCATAATAACGTTGGTTTTAATCAGTAGTAGGGAAACAGTAGCACTAATAATGTCTTTAATGCGTTGTATGTTTTTATAGGGAAAATATTGACAGCTGATTTTCATCTTTTACTCGAATTTGATTGACAGTTCCTGTTTCAAATTATGAAATGCACCAAAAAGGATCCATATAAATTTATAAAATCATAAATTTATTACAAAGCCACATCTCAATCTCAAGAAATCCGCATAAAAATGCTTGATCCCTAGACACTTTTGATGTGAGTAATATTAGAAACAAGTACAAGGACCGAGTCATGTGGCGCTCGAGACTTTGCAGACTTGGCGTGAAAATTAGGTAGATTAACAACTTGTCACATTTAAATGTATTCTCACTCACGTTTCGCCCACAGCTTGATGGCTCTCAACGTCAACCGAAAGTTGTCAATGTTGGGCACCAGCCGGAGGATCTCGTCCGTTACTCTGCATCCGTTCAGAGACCGGACGCACTTCTGGTTCAGATTCTTCAGCAGCATGTCATCTCGCAGGTCGAAAGAGTCTGGGAAATGTGACATAAACACAATAAACATATCGTTCATCATCAATCCATACTGATCTCATTATTGGGGTGTTTGTGGCTCATAATCGACTTTACCAAAAGAAACTTCAGTAGCATTCGGTGCACAAATATCGATTAGCATATGAGGCTCTATCGAAAATGGGGTAGTAGGGACACACAGCTATATTTAATATACTTATATAAAAATAATTAAATATGAAATTATAAGCGATCTGATTCGAGAAATATCTCGACTAACAGTTTTCAAATGTTCCAAGTAAAAAGTTTTAAATTATTTCTGTTAGCAGTTATGAAGTAAAATAAATTTTAGAAGTAAAAGAAAGATAATGGTTCTGATTGTGCAGCAAAAAGGTATTTGAATAATATTATTAAATATGCTCCTGCAATAAGTTTAGACCTTAATATTGGAAATTCAAAGGTCTGAAACATTCTCAACGCTAGTTTTAGAAAGTGAAAGATGTCACTAATTCTGTATCGGAAGCGCATATAGACATGCTCTATACACCATGCCATTGATCTGAAAAGCGTATGCAACGGCATTGGTGTATCGTTGGAATTAGTTAGTGTGCTGCAGAACAATGGTCAAATCATTAAAATTATGGATGAGAGCTAAGCTACCTTGTCATCGATTGCTACAAATTTTAATGATTGCTTATGCTCAGATACCCTGTTCGTATTTCTTATTAAACATCTTTTCATATTATTATATTGATTTTAATCAAATAATAACAAAATAAATATAATACAATGCAATACAAATATTCTTTATAGCACCAAATTAAAGCTGTAAACAAAAGATACTTAGAAACTACAGTACAATAGGCGGTCTTATCACTAAGCAATCTCTTCCAGACAACCTTAAGATAAGAGAAAACTATTCTTATAATAATACAGATAGGTGGTGCAGAGCAAATTATATGAACTAAAACACAATTATGATATGCATTAAAAGTTATTGTAGTTACAATAATGTCAGAGACTCAGTGATGATCAAGAAAGAGAACGATCAAATAGAGTAACAGGAAGGGTAGTGTTCTTTGACAAGAGATTTAAAAGAGGAAAGTGTTTGAGCAAAACGAATATTAAGTGGTAGAGCATTCCAGAGACGTACAGCTTGAACTGAAAACGATTTGGAATAAAATTGAGAGGAGTGAAATGGAGTTTTAAGTCGAAGAAGGTCTTGACGTAATCGACCCTGTACGTCGCTATAAAATATAAATCGATCTTTGAGGTAACTAGGAGAAGCGGGATTGAATAAAATAGTAGATCATTAAACGACTAACACTGTCATCCCCCACGGCGTTTGAAGTCACAGAATGTATATTCTTCTCAACATCACAATTGGTAAACTGATTAAAGAAGAAAGGTGGATAATCTGGAGTTGGAAGTGATGAAAGATAAGCAATGGTAGTTGCCTTGGTACCGGCATCAAATGTGGTAGAAGATGAAAAATGGGTGTTGAGTCTATCTATGTCGACGTTTACAGGATTATTGTTATGTTTTTTTCCAACTCCTAAAGATTTTAAAAATTTTCATTTTCTATGGACTTATGAATATGGCGTTTTTGTGCTTCCCTACACATCCTATTGCAGATATTGCGGGCACGAACGTACTTGTCACGATATTATAGTGTTGGTGTTATGCATAACATGCTCCATTGGTTCGGACATGTAGAAAGAATGTAAGATGACAGAATGACGAAACAGATATGCGAATACGATACTGCGAAAGTGGAAGGATTTAGGAGCCGAAGAAAGCCAAGACTCACCTAACATGCGCAATATGGTCGCGTTTTATCAGGTGATACACGACAAAAGCCCTACGAACCGGTGAGCGTGCATGAAGTGCTATGAATGTTAGAGAATCGAGTGAGGTGTGTAAGGATCGCGTCTCATGGTGCTCGGTTCGCTCTGCCTACCCCACAAGGGAACTGGCGTGGAGATATACATAAATTCATAAATATACAATTAAAATTGGATGTTTCTATGGTGTACATCTAAAATCTATATATTAGGGAGGTGTGCATTGAACACAGTAAGTTCGCGGTACACTGCTCTATAGTAACAGCTTCACACCTAATATAGGCTAGTCTTATTGATTAAGAGGGAGAGGAAATGGCAGCAAAAGTAGCGTTATCTTAAAGCATTCCCTTCAAACACGTACGAGCACGAGATGATTAAATTAGTCAAAATGTCATGCCTACGTTTGGAACTCAAGTCGGTCAAGTCCCACTCTTTGCTAAATCAATAGAAACAGTCAGCTCACCGGGGATCTCTTTGAGCGCCAGCCTAGCGAACAGCAAGTCGATCTCGATGCCGTCGAAGTTCATCTTGATGACCGGGACGAACGCGTCCTCCACCGCGCGGAGATCCTTCACCTGCGATATGACAGACAAACAATACAGCATTCCCTTTAAACTGTAACATTGTAGACTTCAACTGAACAGTAAGGTAGGGCAAAACCATTAATAGGCTGGATTTCTTTATTTCTTCTTTCATATTATTTCCTTTAATTTCCTTCCTATAATAGCTTAGCTATGAAATCGCCGATAGTATGGCCGACCGTCTAGCCGATTAGTTGGTTGTAGCCTCTTTACGGTTCACGGTTTCTGGGGGTTATCAGCAATTTCCGTGACCTTCGTTTTCAGCTGATTCCCGCGCAAGTCGCAACCGCCGCTTGCAAGCTTGTCGGAACATGTTTTGTTTACTTCGCGTTGTTTCTTGATTTTTGCACTGGTAGTGGTGACCAGTTGTGTTAGACTTTACCCGTGAAAAAAATACCCTGTAGAATTTTTTTTTTTAATTCGCGTTTTCGGTATATGTACATATTTGTAATTATCACTTGCTCAGCGGTGAAGGAACACATCGTGAGGAAACCCGCACGTCCAAGAAATTATATTTTGAAAGACGTTGTGACCTTACCTAAGATAGGAATGGTTTTCCCTCTAGGTTGTGGAGGTCTGACGGCAGACGCTCCATGTAAAAATCAGTGTCTTCGCCAAATCCTTAGACTTAGGTAACGGACCCCGCCAATCCTAATGGATTAGGAAACGGGATAACGCTAAGAAGATTGATTATAATCAATATAATTGGTAAACATGGTAATGCAGTTGGCTTGCTACAGTGCTGGTGTTGTTCGTCCAGTAGTCCTCGACGTACCTGCGGCTGTTGTTTCAGCAGCTCATAGAAGGTCTGGAAGTAGTCCACTCTGTCGATGTGCCGCGGCGCCACGCAGAGCGCGTCGATGTCCGCGCCGCGGTGATGGACCTACACAAAAAAAAAATACAATTATTAATCAACTTACAATCATTGACATTTAAAAAAAATATTCATGAAAGTTGAATTTGTACTTTTTATATAACAGGTAATAAGTCAAAACAATTAAAATCACACCTGCCAAGTCTACAAGAGAAGCAATGAGAATATAAGCTCCAAAATGGCAGCTAACAGCGTCCACATATATTTTTTTAAACTATCCCATGACTATTTTTCCTGAACGAATATAAGAATATTAACGACAACCATTCAAATCCCATTTTGGGGTAGTTTGTAAGAAAATCTGTTAACTTATGAACGCTTACAACATTAAGTATCTCTCGCGGAATGCCACCTGCTGCTAGCACAGAAGCTCCTCAGGAGCTTTACTGGTAACATCACTCTCTCGCAGAAACACAACAACCCTTTAAAGAGTTATATTATTTGGCTGCAGTTTTCTGTGAGGTGGAGATACTTTCTCTAGACAGGGTGCTTTGATGTGCCCTACATTTTTTTAAACTGTGCCGACTCCAGATCAAAGCAAACAAAACCTACCATGGTTCTACCAACCTCGCGGTGGTATGCACACTACACATACTTCATCATAATATATCTTCATGATATACTTCATGTTCCAAGGCTCTCTTCTTGCTGCGGGCAATTCTTTGCTATCAAATTATTTATTCTGCCTATTTCTACTTTTTCTTGTCAGTGTGGTATTCCAGACCCAATTCTGCCCCGTGGCGCACAATCGCATCCATCATCACTCAACGCTGATCATTGTACCTGGGACCAAAATATGTGTTTTGTGTCCTCCTCACTTTCCCATACACATACTCGATACATGCATACCCAGTACATGCACTGTCTTACGAAATGTGAAGACAAACAAAAATGTTTGTTTTGTGTGGGAATCGAACCCACGAGCTCTGGTGACAAACCGGCGTTACAAACCACTGCGCAACCGAGTACGTCAAAGGATTTGGTGGTAAGAGTGGTAGTTGTGACAGTGTACAATTGCCTAAAATTCACTTACCCCAAGCCGGTATGATCCAAAAGTATAAATGTTCCCTCCCACAGTCTCAGCAACACTTGGAGGCATGTTTTTACGAAGCGATTCATCCCGGATCCACTGACGAACGAGCCTGTGCAGCTGGCCCAGGACTTCCATGCGGTGGTGCATGTCATTCTCCGACTCGAACACGCCGTACGGGATCAATGACTCTTTTAGCTCGTTGGTTTTCTCTATGTCTATCGGTTTGGGGCCTGGAAAAATATACAAATGTAATTTAAAAATCAAATAAATAAAATAACGTATTTTAGGTGTATCGATAGACATACACAATTGATACAGTAGGATATTGATAAGCATGCTATTATTATTATGTACCAATTTAACAATAATAATTGCAAATGGAGCAATAATTACATAATAAATATTTTTTAATATTTTTAACTGCAAAAATATGAATTACACATCAGCAATTCAGATAAATACAACGAAAACACACAATAAGCGTTTGACGGAATACCATACAACATTATTAGATAAAGTCTATTTCTCGTGGTAAGATATATCATGTTTACAAAATTATATGAAGTCATTGTCGATAATACCTACGCGACAAATTCCCACGTTCGAGAAAATAAATCTCAAAAAGACAATATGAACACAAGAACTTTATGAATTAGACCTACGACACACACACGACACGATGTCGCAACTCGCTACGACTAATCGTAATGGATATAGTGTGATATGTAAAATGAATAAGGTGTGTACCCCATGCTTTACTCCATATTTTATGAACACAATTTATTACTGATTAAACGCAGGCCGCCTTCGCGCGTTTTAATATTTTGACATTTCCATACAAATTGCAAAGTGCCTTCTAGCCTCAAATTAAATGCAGCTAATGCTATGGGTACTGGGACATAAAATAAACATCATCATTATTTTAACCCATATTCGTCCACTGGTGAACATAAACCTCCTCTCTAGAGTCATAGATACATATCATCACGCCTGTCTCCCATTGGGGTAGGCAGAGACTATTGAACGCCAGGTGCACCGATCCGAACATACCGCTCTCGCTTCTTCCACACTCATCGACCTCTTCATGCATGCTCTTCGATTTTGGGTACTTTTGATTTAACTCTTTTTCAACACATCGCCAATTTGATCTATATGTGTGCGTCTCCCGACATCACCATTCACTCTTGGTTGATACAATTCTATGGTAACTCTTTTGTCATTCATTCTTTCTAAATGACTAAACCATCTCAGCATACCCTTTTCAATTTTTGTCACTACATCAACTTATAAATAGTCATAGATAAACATACATTAATACTTTATTTGTACCAACATTATTTCATTCAATGTGTAATGTGTTGAACTCATACTGGTCAAGCCATTTTCGTATTTTTATATACATAGAGATATAGCACCCAGACAAAAACGAACATACTTGTTCATGCACATAAATATTTGTCATGAAAATCGAACCCACTAGTCATTCCTAAGCACTAGCACACCGGGCTCGTCATTACAATAAAAATGTACCCCAAAAAATCTCTACATAATAATGGAAACCGCATCGAAATGCTGGGTCTAGAAGCAAGAAAAAGATTTATCTTTTTAGATGTTGGTACTATAATTTCTGGCAAATACAACGACGCTGTTCAGTCGGTGCAGCTTCCTCTGCCTGCCTCCTTGGGACTTTCCATAAACACAGAACAGAATTAGATACAAACAGAGATAAATTGATCGATTTCTGTCCAATTTCATTGTTTGCCATTTACTTACCCGCCATAGATATAGCGGACGTCATGCCGAGGGTCTTCAGGTTCTGCTGGTTCTGGTGTTCATTCGTCTTGGGCGCGTTCTGGTGGTGGTTCGTGTGGGAGTACTGCGACGCCGGCCACATCTTCGACATGGTGTGTTATACTCTTGACCTAACTTAATCTATTGGTGGGATGTGATCTTAAACATTTGTTTATATGGTTCTCCTAACAGGACGACTGCTGGGCTATTCGTCTGATCTGAAACAAATACGTAAAAGGATCGTTATATTCATAGCTCGCCCAATTATAGACACATTTGCCAAGACCGACAGAACTAGCGCTATATTCCCAGGCCAATAAACCGCTTGACGGCGCATAAAGGCACCTCTTACTCACATAAAACCGTAGCGGTGAGTCCAGTTACTAAGCAAACATAGTCTCATCGGTTCTTCATAGGTTAATTCTTTCATGGCCATACTGGTTTAATATTGGTGGTTAATTTTCGAACTAAATATTATTGACGAGATTTAAACATGTTGGCAAGATTACTGTCGACATTTCAAATTATACTGAATACAAAATACCTGGGCACACAAAAATCCCAGGTATCTTACACTATCTTTTTGTGGAAATATAGAATTTCCAAGGCAAACGGGACGGCAGTTTTCTTTCCTAAGTGTGAAAGTGATTTGCACGGACTTTGTTGCGCTAGCTTTATTCTTCCATTTTTGAAGCCACTTATAATAAGGTTGAAGCCTTGTAGGAGTTCAGCCAACCAGCCAGCTCAGGCTGCTTATTACTCGCCATTATATCTGCGTCGTCGGCATATGTAGCAGTCATGACTCCATCTACCCATGGAATGTAAAGTATTCAGAATCGGACCTAGCATCGACCCTTGAGGCACACCTGCTCTTATATTGTAAAATTTTGAAGTCGATTCAGATTCTTTGACGTGAAAGATTCTCTCCGTGAGATAAGATTTCGGCAGAATGTAGTAACTGTGCGGAAGACTTTTTCTTATTTTAAAGAGAAGACCCTTGTGACACACCCTGTCAAAATGCCTACTGAATGTCCAAGACTGTAGATATACAGTACTGTTCATTATATTTGACTCAACTACTCTATGTACTTGTTATATAATAGAATATAGATATCTAAAGCCAAATTGGTGGTTTGGGATGGCGTTTGTAATAGTGGCATAATTCGATGAGGGATCATTTTTTTTTTCAGATTTTTGACAAGATAGGTAAAGAGTAGGGCCTATATTAGGTGGTTTGGCTAGCTGCCTTTTCCTGCCTTGTGTATCATAAGGATTCGTGACACCTTTCGAAAGACCTAGAAAGTGTTCCATTGTACAGCATGTTTAAAAAACTACCACCTTTCTTGGAAGTATCCTCAAAATTTCCTTTGTGATGAGGTCATATCTCCGGGTGCTTTTTTATCTTTCGCATAACCCTGCCTGTCTTATTCAGAATTTCTGAATCTAGAATTTCAAAATAAGAAAATTTTGAAACAATTCTAAACTTATGACTTGTGCTGTATGGTCATAGATCCCTTGCCATTACTCTGGACTAAACATAAGAAAAGAAATACGTGTTTTGCTTCACTTGGTGTGACGACTTCTCGATATGAATGAGAAATTTCCTTGCCAATGTGAATACCCCTGCTGGTGTCTTAGAAGTATCTATCAGCAGATATGTAAGTTCACGTGTGAAAACTGTGGATAGATTATTTGCATCTATACTTCTTCTATCTAGAATTCCTCTGGTGGTAGTTAGCCTAGACCCCAAGTACATGTAATTGGAGTTCCAGTCACCACTCGCTAGAAACCGATTGCCAAGTGTCTCAAGGAATTCTGTGAATATCTCTTTCGATATCTTGTCTGGGTGGACAGTACACTGAAGAGATGCTAAGACATGATGTGAAGTGGATACTGTAACCAACGAATGCTTGCAAAAGAAAGGAATATATCAGGAGTTTAAAGGTAAAGCCTCATTTGCTTGCAAGGATGCAACAACCGTCCAAGGATAGCTAAATGGTTATTTGATCTTGTGAGGTGGATGATCCCTGCTATGATGCGCCCTAACCGTGTTTTGCCAGAGTCCCATTAGTAAATTAGCAGAACAGATCACATGAAGATGGGTTTTGAACTTAAATAAAATAGTAGTATTTCATTATTGTGAGATTCACCGTTAGTTTCATTACTTTGTAGCATATTGATATAGAACAATTTTGAAAATACAAGTGTACATATTGAATAGGTGTAGGCTCAGAACATGAACCACCTTGTTGTCTAATATACCTTGTTTGAGTTGTAAAAGTAAAAGTAAACTTAGGTTTTTAATTTTGATTCTTTTATTTCATCATCATCAAATAAAATATTCAAAATTAAATGTATATACATACTATTGTTTGAGATTGTGAGGTACTTGTAGGTTCAGATGAAACTGTTGATTTGTGTGTCTCATTTAATTTATATTTATCTATTTTTGGTTATCAATCTCACATTCTATTTCTTTTTTGTATGGCAATTTGTGCTGTTGTGCATGGGTATTTGTTTGTGATGGGGTATATGACTGTTAATGGATACTAATATATTATCATTATTTGATAAGCTGAATGAAAGGTACATAGATGTTGTGGAAGAGCTTGAGTGGATGTAATTTTAGTTGTTATGATTGAGCAGTCAGAACCCGTTATATATGTTTTCCCATACATTTCGCGGTCGTATACGACCACCCGGGTTTCGAAGGGTTAATGGTTAGTGATATTTTTTTTAAGTTGGTTTCTTGTGTTAATTATATAATTTATAATATGTGCATAGGAGCTTGCTCTACCTAATAACAAGGGAACTTTTATACACTCGTAAACACAACCGAAACTATTCCCTGCTTTTTAAGATTGTTTAGTTAGAAGTCATTGATCATTGCAAAAATTACAGAAAAGATGCTTAATTCACACCCACTGGCGCCACCGAGTGCGAATTCTCTTATGTTACTGTCATATATTGTACTTGAGGGTATTTGGAGCATTAGTCTGGTTTCATGTCAGGTCAGTAAACATGCATATTCTGCCCAATTTATTCCCACTGGCTAGCACATGACACTTACTATTTTCTTTTTGAAGTAAAACTTCTTTACTCACGCTTACTTGGGGAGTAAGCTGGTGAATGCGTGACGAGAGTGTTACGAAAAGTGTTATCGGGCGAGGCGAATGGAAGTGGAGAGGGAGATATAAATTAGTGAAGATAGAAAGAGAGAGAGGTGCAAGCACACATTTTCTTTCTCTCATAGCGAGTTAGTTAGAGGTTTCGTATATCTAAGACACAGTGCAGGCCTATTGTCTGTATCACACTATGGAGGTAAAGAAGTTTTACTTCAGTTGTGTGGTCTAAAGCACACTCGGTGCTTTTAATCTACTAACATTACGGAAATTACCATTGACGAAGAAGAAATTCCAAAAGAAACTTGCCAATACAGGTCTCTTTTCAAATTGACAATTAGATATTACAACAAATTCACATCAGCATATTGGTACATTATTAATATCCAATGGTAGATTAAAGATTATCAAGAAAAAGTTATCTGTGTTGTGCTTAAGGACAGGTTGTCTGTGCTGGATTATTTCTAGACATCTTTGTCGGTTACATATTCATCAATTCTATAATAAGCCTTTTTACAGAGAGTATTTTTGATGTGCTTTTTGAATACATTTAGTAGTCAGGAAAGGACAGAACTGTTTCATGCAGTTTTATTATAAAATCAAATACAATTTACAAGATCTACCAGTCTTAAGCAAGCCGATGTACCGGCATACACAACTTATTTCTACTTCTAAGTTTTTCGCTAAAGTTTGAAAACAACTTTTTTTTTTTATGGTAATACATTATGTTTTCATTAATATATTGAGAAGTAACAGTGAGGATATTCATTTCTGTTAACTTTGTAGCATTCCATGCCCTCCACAATCACTCCTCTGAATTGAAGCATAGTGAGAATTCTATGCATAGACTTCCCGCAATTCATTCCAGTTTGTTGGCTTATAGTGCCATATGTGAGCCCATCCAGTAGGCTGAGGTAAATTTATATAATGCGGGACTTAACACATAATTTAGGTAAAAATATTATCTTTGTATTTCCCAACGTTTCGGCTGAGTTGCATCAGCGGTGGTCACAGGTAGACTTAAAAACTTACAGGCTGAGGTATATCTCATATAAGGCTTGACACTTGAGGCCGGATGAAACATTAGTCTGAAGAACAAGCGGCGTATCCACTCAGATATATGGGTGGATCAACTATTCTTCGCAAAAAACATGTCCCTCCATCAATTAAAAATATAGTTCTCTGTAATTTTATATCCAAACAGTAATTTAGAATACTTAGAATTGATATTAAAGAGCGTTCAATTATATAATTTTAATATTTTTTATTGCTTTTATGGTAACTTAGGTGACAAGATTCACTCCCCATACAAATTATTCCTGTCCCCACATCTACTTCAATAGTTCCCTGATGCAATAATTTTAAAAATTTATATAAAAGTGTATTCATTTCTACTCATGTTATTTTCTACAACGGTTTCTAAACGCCCTTAAATGCTTCCCAGATTTTTAAGTATGATTTTGCTACTTAGAAAAAAAATAAACAAATTATGTCCCAACACAAATACCCAAACAGATGTCCGCTAAGTTACTGTTCTTAAAAGTTATAGATAAAAACATAGATGGCTCTAACAGTCTCAATTGTGGCAGTTAATGCCTGAGGATGATGCAATGACATTCCGCCATTTTGTGTGTGTGGTAGTGGAACTATTGTCCTTACATAGTTAAATATTTTTAATTGATGGAGGGACATGTTTTTTGTAAAGAATAGTTGATCCACCCATATACTCATCTAGGCATTTAGTCAACAAAAGGTCTAGCAAGGAGACTGTATGGCCTTCAATACCTAATATTCTCATTGGAGAATGAACCAGTTGAGTAAATGCATAGGCTAGAACAAATTCATGAGCAGATCTACCCACAAAGTCAGTGCACCATCTAATTACGTGTTTACAATTAGTTGAAAGCAAGTTTCTCCATAATTAGTTATAATTCTTCATAGTATTTGGTGTGCAAGGCTTGTTTCACCCAACTTGTTCAAAGATTATAAGCGAACATGGGAATTTTTCTACAAATAACCTCAAAAATAGAGAGAGCGCTAGCTAGGGAGAGTAGTGGGGAGAATCCTCCAACCTCCAAACAGCATTCCTATAACAAGTTAATGCACCAAAATGTTACAAAATTCTAACCAAAAGTGATCAAAGGCAAGTTGATAGGGATGTGGGGCCTAAAGGGAACCTAACTAACCTACTGTCAGCAGTGAGGGTTAGTTGAATATCTTTTTTCCTGGTGGAGTATTCGTTTTACTGTATTAAATTTTGATCGAAAAAGAAATATAGGTTGCTACAACCATCTGAATGACTGAAATACTTTTAACATTTCAAAACAAAACACATAGAGGCAAGACACAGGCTAAAATACGCTCCGTTTGGTTAAAATATATCTTTAAAATTCATCTTAAAAGGTTACAGTATGTTCCTTTTCACGAATATTCAAAAATCGTATAAAAAGACTATACATCTCCATGGCACATAAATGATATATTTATAATTCAACCCTCATTCACCCCAAAAAGCTTGTGCCTCTATTCTATAGCCAACCTGATTTATAAAAGTTGTATGGAATAAAATTATACAAAATGTTCTACATTGTTGAAGAAAAAATGGAACATGCTGGTACCTACTGGGAGATTGTATCTATGTTTATATAATGGATGTAGATACACAGACGAGAATATATTTACTCATACGTAAATTACAGTAATGCGTCAGAATGGCCCGTTCTGAAGACACTATTTATGGCCACAATTTCAAGGTTCATTCACCTATTTTTTAACTACTACCGAACCGGGTATATTTACATCTAAAATATGCAATTTGTCTACAAATCACTGTATTTACCTACATGTCCTACATCATTGTTAGCACTTTGAGCAAAACATGAAAACAACGTACGTAATTTTTAGCTATTCTGGTAAACTATAGCTTGTTATTGGTACCTAGCATAGCTGTAAGGTCACCACTCAAATGAATTGCATATATCTGAAAACCTGCATCAAACTAATGAAATAAATTCCATATTATTGTAACTCATTTCAGAAAATATGAATTGAGTACAGAAACAAAGGATCACATAGTTAAAAAAGCTCACGTTGCTTCTGCAAACAGTTACTACCAATGTTCAGTTATTGGCACGTTATAAACAAACATGGTTGATCACTTACCAATTAATATTATAGCAGGCCAAACTACGCGATGTTTCGCACAAACAATCAATTGAATTCATAATAACACAAAGAAATAAACATTAGTTTCCAAACAAGGAGCCAACAATCGCCAACAACAAGGCAGCCATTTTAAGCAAGATGGCTGTAGAAGTCCGTGTTGCCAGTCCACTATGGGGATTTGCCACCTCTCTTTGCCTGATTCAAAATTTCGCCAAGTACCTAACTGACATTTGGAAAGGCACGCCAGATTCCTTACGCAGGAGACAGGGGGGTATGTATTATTTATTATAATAGACGTGGTGCCGACGCATCTCACTTATTCTATATTTAAAGTTATTCGCTTATTTTACGAGTATATTCAAAGTTCTTTTCATGTACGCTCGTTGCAAGTCCTTTTGATAAAAGGTCTACAATATTATTTGCATGTCTTAATTGCAGGTACAGTTAAAATTTATGATTACTCCGTTTTAATTTTCGTTTATTGTATTTGTAAGAATCTTTCAATATTAGATCAGAAGGGTTAGTATTATTTTATTTCCATACATTTTTTTTTATTACATCTTGTGTAACTTGCTTTAACATTAAGACCTTGTACATAAGTATTAACTTATTCTTGAACAATTATTTAAATAATATGATGAACAAGTTGAACATATAAATGAATTAGGACCTACTTTTACAAGAGCTGGAAAATGCGAGCGATAGCATTGTATTCTAATAAGAGTGAAATCAGAAAACCGTATCGATAGAGCATTATACACGATTTTGACAAGGGAAACATATCGTGCCAAGCTCACCTTGCTATCATTCAGAGTGTTGTGTTATCGCCAACGTTGGTGGCAGTAAAACATGGGTATGGCAGAAAAAGCATGAAAGTAGGGTGAAAGCTGTAAAAATGAGAGCGCTGAGGTGGTATGAGTGGAGTTAGAACGTTTGAAGTAAGAAATAGCACAATACATTTACTATGTGGAGTTAAAGATACGGTAGTGAAAAAAAAAATTAAAAGGGTATGCTGATATCGTAGGACATTTGGAAAGAATGGATGACAAAAGAGTTACTAAAGAAGTGCATTGAGCAAGAGGGAATGGAAATATCGGCACAGAATGCCATTGAAACATATAGTAATATATAGTAAATAAGGGGGTTTTTGGAAAAAGTGAAGCTCAAGGAGTGTTTACACCACTGAGTGAACTCAGTAATCATTTTATTTTATTTTATTCAGGACAACAAACAGCAAGTACAATAAAATATTATGTAAACAATGTTCCTAAGGTTATGTTAAATTATTGTACAGCCAACACCGTTATCCACAAATATATTTAATAGTGTTACAAACAGATGGCGCTAGAAACAGTAACTAAGCGACACTATATAATACGATTAAATATTACATATAAGCATTTTACAAGGACTTGAGAATATCAATGACTTGTCTTTTAAATACAGGCTTAGATAATGAAAAGATGTTAATAGAATTGAAGCAATCTATCATATGATTGCATTATACGGCGCAGTGGTGCACATATACCAGCATTAGTTTTACAGTTCTGAAGCATAACTAAGCGATGAGGATATTTATCCCGTATACGCTGAGAACTACTAGGAATACGATAATACATTTGATTAGTTAAATTTACGCAATCAAATTCATTATGACACAACTTTAACAAACACATAGAATCAAGAAGTAACCTTCTATCTCTCAAAGAAAGATAACAACAAATACAAACATCTTAACAACAAAAATACGTTAAGCTTGGTCCCAGGAAGGGATGTGCCCGCCGGGAACATTACTATTGAGTAAATTACCACTAAATTCCCGTACAGGAATAGTCCCAGTACCTTACCCATTTACTGGGAATATTCCTGTACGGGACCTAACATAAAATATTTTACTAATAAATAATGCACTAAAAGTTACAAAATAATTGGTACATTTCTTTAAATAACTATACACAAACATTATAGTGTATTGTCTTAGGTTTTCGCGATTGTTACACAATTTTTAACGGAAGTATAGCGTATTTTATTTATTTTGTTGAACCTGACGTTTCGAATGTTTTGCAGCGTCCGTGGTCGCAGGAAGACTAAGATGGTATTTGTCTTACATTAGTTATTCAATTATTACATCTACCGACATGGATAGATTAATTATATATGTTCCGATTCACACAAAAACGGACGCTACAAAGCGTTCGAAACGTCAGGTAAAATAAATAAATAAAATACGCGATACTTCCGTTAAAAATTGTTTAATTCAACATTATAGTGTATTATGTACCTAAACAGAAATTAGAAATATATTGTAGACTACATACTTAGAATAAATAAAAAATACATCTAATTGATATCTTCATTTTTACTTAAAATTACTCATCATTCCCAATGTTACCGGGAACTTACTCGGGTTACTCTTTACTTGCCTTGAGTATATTACCGGTAACGTATCTCTAGTTCCAGGTTCCAGACCATAAAATTACTTCAATCTGACTGAATAAACAATTTTAACTAGAACTTCTCTAGAACATGTGATTAATAAAAGTAAAATGTTGTTATTGTACTTAACTAAAAATTTTACTGGAAGTAGAAGCGTGGTGATTTATGTACAAGAAAAGCAATTATTTATGAATTTCAGTATTTTATTACGAATAAAATACCCCTTTATACGTAACTGACATTAGCAAGTGATATTAAAATATCTCAGTATTTTATTTGTAAATTACAACAAAAAATCGGCCAAGTGCGAGTCGGACTCGCCTAATAAGGGTTCCGTACCTTTATCTATAAAAACAGCAAAAAAAAAATCACGTTTGTTGTATGGGAGCCCCCTTAAATATTTATTTTATTCTATTTTTTAGTATTTTTTGTTATAGCGGCCACAGAAATACATCATCTGTGACAATTTCAATTGTCTAACTATCACGGTTCATGAAATACAGCCTAGTGACAGACGGACGGACGAACGGACAGCGGAGCCTCAGTAATAGGGTTCCGTTTTACCCTTTGGGTACGGAACCCTAAAAAGAAGACTTTTATTATTATCTATACTGTATTTTATTTTCGCGAATACATACCCGTAACAAAGCTTTTGTTAAATATATTAGAATATAACCTATCAAACTAACATACACACTACCACTATTCTTCGTTTATTTAATTATTACCACAGAATTTGGCTAAGTTAATGATACATAATAAAAGACACGCCACAAGGAATATTGACTTTATCCATTGTAAAACCGTAACATGTTTTAGAGACAAACACTTGGACGAGTATAAATAATATACGAGTATCTCTATAGTAATGGTCTTAGCTATAGATCAGTTCAGTTTTACGCTTGTGTGTGATGTGAGCAACTCTGTTTTAAATTCTTTCCTTTAGACACAGTCTCGAGAAATTATCAGTAAAGTTTTAGCCAAAAGAATATTCTCGGAAATATTCCTTTACAAAACACGACCAATTTGATCGTGGTAGGTGCGTCTTGGCCATGAAGGAAGTAACCTATTGAGATGAGAGTGAGAACGATATTATCTACGTAGTGACTCAATTCACCGCTACGGGTGAGAGGTAACTTATTGGCTAGTTCAGGTCAGTAGGCTCGAATCGCTGCGATTTTTACGCGCTAAAACACATCATCTTTGTGAGCGAAGAGTGTCTTCATGATTAATGTAAAATTTATCTTTATTTATGTATTTATAATTTATATTTATGTAAAATGTATCTTTGATTAATTATCCAATGCCTGTGGATTAATAAAAAAAAAAATTTGGATGCGTTCACACTGTAAGCAATTCATTATTTTCGCGCATGGCTATTGGCAGTTTTTGTATGACGTATCTTCGACGTATCACAAAACGCCGTCGTTGAACTTGTTCACAATATCACTATCTCGTTTCATATGATGCCAAAAGAAAGGGATTGATAGAGAGGCGGTTGATGTTTTCGTGTCAGCCTTGTACCCATTTACAAGCAGTAGGTAAAATCCGCCATCTTGAGAGTGAATTCAAGAATGTGAGGAGTTTTTTGGGATTTAGTGAATAACTTTATTAATTCTCTTATTAAACTGATAAACATTTCTCAACTACGCGTTTAAGCACAGCTTAAACGAGCCGGTCGCTACAAAAAAAGCGCGTTGCGATCATCACATAGCTCTAACGCCGAATTCTTCAGTAGTGTTTATTTGACAGGAGACTACACCGTAAGCTTTCTAATAGTTTTTTGCATGTCTATTTCCGTTTTCCATCTCGACGATCGTTAGCATATACGTGAAAGTGTTGAAGGTATTGATATCTCGGTACTGTAGTAGTAGCAGGGCATCGCGATGTGTTTTTCTGGTCGAAAATGCGGTTAGATGGGCGTTGTTGGCTCGTTCGAGGAGTTAAGTCTCGAGGCTGGTGATCCTGGGCGGGCGGAGAGCGCGGCCTCCGCGGGGATGCGAGCGGCGAGGGCGGGCTACAAGTGTTAAGTGTTTAAACAAGTGAACTGGTGAAAATGTCGACGACTATGCGACCAACTCTGCAGACTGTCCCGGAGTCGCTCCCGGCTGACCACGTGACGGCAGCGCCGGCGGCTCCTGTCGCGACCCCTGCCTCATCGGCGCCATCGCAGCCGAGGCACCCTCGCCCGATTTTCAAGGTAAGTAACATTTTTATCATTTTTCGGTTTACCTTGCACCAGTACTACTATTCGAATATGATTTAATTAATGAAAATGTATACATTTATCAGTTTACTGGTGTATTGTGACCCAAGCAAAGGTTCCTCTGTCATTCTGTGGAGTTGAATAGTGTGTTGTATACAATATACCATTTTCCTATTTATTTTTGTTATTTCTGTTTATCTTTCATTTCATAAACATTTATATCAATGATAACAATGTTTTAAAAACGAACTGCATTTATATATCAAAATGAAAAGTGATTTCCTTTACATTTGAAAATCTTTACAATTACCCCAATAGTCATAAATTTTACCAATAACTTCTTAACTTAATATTACCTAATTTCATTTAATAAAACTATATAACTATATAATATAGTAACATAAAACTACAGATATTAGAAATGATATCAATAAAATAATCCAATTGTTTCTTAATTAAATAACATTATTTACTCAGCTGTGTCCAAACACATCAGATTAACAAATTCTAGTGTTATTAAATGAATTAATAAAACCTAGGTAGGTATATAAAATCTTAATGAAAAGAACTGCACAAATACAACAAAAGAACTTTATTCAAAGGGTTCAATTTCACCATAAGATAAACTAGACAGATATCTTTTTTATTAGAATAGCCATGTGAACACTCAACTTTTTGCTATGTTTGCTTTTAGATTATTATGGAATTATTATTATATAAACACTAGCATGTTATTTAGCCAGTTTGTTTGAACATGCTAATCCCTGAATCTACCAGTCAGATTAGAAAAAGGCACGGTCAACAGCTGGTTAATTATAAATACTATTGTGTGACAAGTTATTTGCCAGTTCTATGTATATATTTCGAACTGCAGTAAGCTGCATTAACTGCATACAGTCAGCAGATCATATACATACATTTCTCACATATATTCAGTGGGATTTTGGAAGTATATAGAGGAGTGGTCTCTAATCAGTGTTACATGGACCAATGGGTTGCGAGAGCAAAAATATTATTATTATAAATATTGTTTCAAATATTACATATAAACATTTACTTATCGTATTAACCAAAAAGAGTTTCCCGCTTTATTAGTAATATTAAAATAACACGAGAAAGTGTTGATATCCGTATACTTGATCTACTGTATTAACCAGAGTGTCACAGATCTTGTACAAAACTGCTAGTTCAATAACCACAGATGCACACTAAATTTACTGATATTGATAAGAAAAATATATTTGCAATTATAAGAGTAAAGATATTTATTTTTAGTTTAATTAGTTTATTTTAATTTTGACGGAATTTATTTTTTGAAGTGGTCTCTGCTAACAAGAACAATATTCAAAACTGTCCTTGGTCAACAAAAGGTTGGGAACCACTGATACAGAGAGATAAAAGTAAATAGGTATTTCACAATTGGGATGTCAATTGTGACAGTTTATGATGAGGTGAGAGAAGAGAATTGATTTTGATAGCAAAATGCTAGCATCAAATCATAAACACGACCTTCAGCAAGCACCCAATGGTATGCTAATAGGCAGCAGGGTAGCTATGTTTCCTTTGCGTGCAAGCATTTAGTACATTGCAATACTTAACTGCTTTCCATCAGGAGGCTTATTTGTAACTTGAGTTAGTTATAAGAATTCTTGGGGGAATATATTGTTTGGCTCATTCTTAAATCTGTCTATATATCTATCATATCAATAATTGTGTTTGATTTTTGCACAAGACGGACATTTGTGTAGATGAATGTCTGATGATGTTTGTCAGGGTGTTTTCTATGTTTTTTAGTTATATTATTGTATGTAACAGACTTGGCTTGAAAGAGAGTATCAGTGTTAACATAAGAAGAGATATGCTCTGTTGGTTCGGACATGTAGTATCAAGTCCCTTATGGTATTTGTTTATATTTAAGATTAAAATGTAGCTTATGTTAAGAATCAGTTTTACATATAAATAATATTATATAAATAACATTAAATATGTCATGGAAGTGGACGGATTGAGGATGAGCCCAACTATAGAAAGTCTATAGAAAGTGCAACCACCCTACTGTAAACCACAAAATTATCTGAAATATTTGTATACTTATTTGATTTTATTTATGATGGTAAAGAAAACCACTCCATAAAATGAATGAATAACTTTTTTACATTAAAGTTGGAAAAGAAAAGGAATTTGTAATGTTCTTATCCACATCAGAAGTACTACTAAGTGAGATAGATCTCTCATCGGACTGATTTCTGATAGGTTTCAAATGTAATTAATGAATTCTGAATAGAAATAAGTCTTCATATTAGCATATTATATAATTTCTGCAGTTTTTACATTAGTCTAGACTAGATCATAAATTCCTAAAGAGATCAATATTATTCCCTGGGGGCCTAGCTGGCATGTAAGGGGTTCGTAAAATTCTTTATTTTATATGCATTAGATAGTTAATTACCCATTAAATATTTATATATAGCTTTTGTTTAGGCCAGGTATTCTCAAACTTGTATCTCATATGCCCCTATTCTTTTTTAACAGGCTAACCTGTTTATGTACATTATATTATTAGAAATATAAAGTAATATTATTGCATATCCTTTATAGCTAAATGATGTAGCATCGTGCAAAAGCTACTTTACATGAATCTTTGAGTACGCATATAAATAAATAGGTAGGCGCAATACAATATGTCAGTTACAGATTTGCAAACAAGTGTGCAGTGGTGGCTTTATCCTCATTTAATTCCAAGCATCCATAGTTAAAAGAATAGTTATACATAGATTAGTAACTAATAAGTTTAATGTTTGATAATCATTGCTTGCTTGATTTTAACTGGTAAACCTCTAAAGGTACAAGCAGCAAGATTGCTTTTTTATTAAACTCCCAAACAAACTCAAAACTATTAAATTTGTTTGCCATCTTGTCTTTTTTTCTTTCTTCCACACAGTAATTCAAGTTGTTTGTTTTTATTCAAACACTAATGTTAAACTTAATCCTCTCTTCAATATGTCCACACTTCTGTACATCACTTGGTCAGCAAAAAAGATTATAGCTGAATAAACAATATAATGGTTAATCATAATTCTGCCTTATTCCCTTTTAACTAAAGTCTACTATTGACTTTCTTGTTTTGGACAGTTTATTCTTTGAGCATATAAAACATCATCTATACTTAAAGATTATATTGCTTGTGTTGTAACTAATTATGCTATTCAAAATAAAATTTTAATGTCCTAATAATAGAGATCATCGTACCCATTAATTAATGAGGCTTTAACAGAGATGTGTCAAAACAATGTAGTAGATTGACTAGGGAAGTACCTCTATCTTACTCAGTACCACTGTAAAATAAAAATTCCCTGAAGCATTTTTTCCTGCAAGTTAATCACATTACAAATAAGCCTGCAGTGCATTGGTAGTTGTAGTACTGACAAGTAAGCAATATTAATTTTGTTGCAATTGTCTGCAATAAAAATTTGTAATCTGACATTGTTTAAAAAAACACATGTGTCACTTCATTACCAAAGAACATGTGTTTTCTGTGAATATTATATGCTTTAATAGTAAATTGGATCATATTTACTGATTATGTCTCAATTATAACAAACAGAACTGCCTCGTTTTTATTCATATGAATTTCCTGTAAATGTGTTTTGCCATATATGTATATCGAGTATCCTATAAAAATAAATAAATGTGTCTCAATATTACATAGAGTCTATACAAGCTAGTTATTCTCATGGAGAAATGGAATACTGTTTAGGCCTTAATTGGCTTCTTATTATCTTAGAGTCAAATCGAATTTTACCCACACAATACAGTTTGCTTAGTAGGAAACAAGGCACCAGTAATAGACAGGTGGGATATAAGAACTCAGGTAGCACAGCTAGAATAACATCACCAACTTACTGAAGGGTCGGCATAACCATACATTAATTCCCGGGAGAGAGAGTGGTCCAACAAATGAGTAGGGTTACCAGTAAGCTTCCAGTAGATGGAGCGTTAGCAGTGAGAGTGTTCTGACATCAGAATCGTTTAGCTCCTTTTGTTGTTGTTTTAGACTTGGTGGGACTAATTCCACAGTACATATAGAAAAATCAATTTGAATTTGTTGGATTTTGCCCGTGTTATGGAAAAATAAATTGAATAGTAATTTATAAGCTATATGAATTCAATAACAAACAAAGCAAAAAGTTTCACAGTCTGAGATGCCGTTTACATCACAAGGATCTGTCGATGAGTAACTAATTAAATCCCTTTGAAATACAGGCCTAATGCAAGTGTAGGAAACTATGAAAAAAAAAATACAAAGACTTATTTACTCCTAATAAAAATATTCATTTTAGTTGAATTTTAATTATAGCATTACTTTAAGATTAACTTAAATTGTTTCATTTGGTCTTCTAATATTGCCCCACTTGTTAGGAATTTTCGTAAATGGAAAATTTTATTCACAGTAAGTAATTTAATAAATGAAATTAGATTCTTATTAAACAAAAAATTCTTTATGATATAATGTTTGTTTCAACAATTAAAATTCTTCTGAAAACATATTCTGAGTCTGTTATTAAATGCTCAAATAAACAAAAAATGTACATTACATTTATCACATATATATTTTTATATTTATTTTATACAGTGTTTATGTATCATTTTATGAAATCCGTTCTCAAAATATAATTTTTATAATGACAGGGGAACCAACATAATTTTGTGTAAGCTTCAAGCAAAGCGTTTTGTGAACGTCTTCAATTGATGTGACGCCATACTGTTTTTGTCCGCCAATATAAGTTGTGTATGTGCATTATATGTCATGATTTTTATGTAAACTTTTATTTTTAAAGTGAACATCTTCCATGAATATGAATAATGAAATATATACTTTGTGAAATCACATTATATAATTTTTATGAACAATCTGAACTCCATTTTTATGTTAGGTATTATCTAATTTGACTTAAGTATGTACAAGTCTATGTACAGTCAAAGGGAGCTATGCATTATATATTCGCCCATTATTATAAGTTATTAATATACCTTTAAAACCTATTTCTTAATTCTAACGTAAACATGAAACCAGTGATCTCACGCAATTTTGGCGGGAAATTAAGACGTCGATAAATATGCATAGGATTGTTGCACCCGTTATTAAATATATTAATCTATGTAGAAACCTTAAAAAATCTATTTCTTTTTATAATGTATACATGAAACCAGTGATCTACAATATTGGCGGGAAATTAAGACGCGTATAAATATGCTTTTTTGATCTTCACCCATTATTAATCTACTAGCTGACCCGGCAAACGTTGTTCTGCCATATAATTTTTTTTCTAATACTTTAAGAGTTATTCTCATACTTACCAAATATACATAAAAAAAATCATAAAAATCGGTCGAGCCGTTTCGGAGGAGTGTGATGCGACCACAAACACTACCGTGACACGACATTTTTATATGTAAGATGTAGAAACCTTTCAAAAATCTATTTCTTTATATTTATATTTATTGTAATGTAAACATGAGACATGTGATCTCATACAATTTTGGCGGGAAATTAAAACGCAGATAAATACACTTTGTATTCTGCCCGGAATACTGTTTACTTGTTGAATGAATATCTGAATTTATTTTGTATATTTCTGTATGTATGTATGTGTGCAGAGATTGCAATTTGTGGTCAGAGCCGCGATAAAGGTCCTCTTCGTGTTGCATTGAAAATTTGCTTGCTGAGGAATTTACAGTCGTCGTTATTCTGGAGCCCGATTTCTACCAGAGTACCTTCTGTTCTAAAAAACACAAAATACTCAAACAAATTAAACGCACATTCTCCAAATGCATTTGGATACGCCCTGCCAACTAATAAATGTTGACGAAATACAGATGGGGCGCTTCGAAGCTCTTTACCTCCAGCTCTCGGAAGACGCAGCCAAACAACATCTCCCTGGAGCGTTGTTGTTTTGTGTTGTATTCCTGCGAGTGAGTGTGCATACCAGTAAGTTTCTGAGGAGGTCTTCTGCTAATACAGCACTAGCGGGGATGGCGACGCGCGAGCATACTTTATATATTCGAAATGTTCGTAACCTATGGTAACCACTTGTGCCGGTACGATAACACATCAGATGGGCTATTGTTTGCCTTCGTATAAAGAGGGGCGAATCGGAATCAAATGCTAAATATCGAGTGTTCCATTCGAATATTTATAATAGAATTTTTAACTGGAAATTTTAGTTCGGCAATCCAAAAGTGACACCCCTGGTGTTTCAAATGTCCATAGTGTACAGTAACTGCTTACCATCAGTAAAACAAGTAAATAGTATTTATTATTGATGTAAATCATGATTTAAATAGATTAAGATTTTTTATAGAAACTTTGCAAATAGAATGGAGATATAAAATACAAAAACGTGTGCGTCTCGGTACCCCCGACTAATCCGCTGCCGTATGCGTGAGAGAAAGGGAAGCCAGACAGACTGGCGCCGTAACGCGTTACGTAACGAAGCGGTTTACTCTCCCATAAGAAGTTATCACTTCAATAAAACGAAAAGAATTTGTTTAAACGCTCTAATCTTCGGAACTACCAGCCAAATTAGAAATATATTTTTTTCTATTCGTAGCGAAAAACTTGAGGAAGGTGAAGACATGACCCTTAAAAGCCGAGGAAAAGAAAGAAAGTAAGAAACAGCGGCTCCCGCAGAATATCGGGATTCGCGCGCTGCAGCAAGTCGATTTTACAATAACAAGTGTTTTTTAATTAGCTAATTACCATATTCACTCCTATATTTTTAACCAAAGTAAAGCGTGTTAGGGAGGTTGTAGGGCGGTGTTTCCACAGATACGGTCACCATTTCATGCATAAGCAATTATATACACTGCGTTACACACACTTTATGTACAGATGAGCGCTTTTTCATTGTGTATAGGGCTGCCACGTTTACGAAATAAATATTGTAATTTATTACACATTTTAATTATCGTTAATTATAAAAGTATTATCAAAAATAACCCAAAACCGAAGACCATACGTGAATAGTTTGATGAGTTTGGAAGAAGCGAGACAGGTATGTTTAGATGGTGCACGTGGCGTTCCATAGTCTCTGCCTACCCCAATGGGAGATAGACGTGAATATGTGTGTATAAAACTATTGAGAGCTCGATGGCGTCGTTGCGCGTGTTATTCTAACCCGTAGGTTAAGCAACTCCAAGCGCAGCCTATCTATGAATATGTTTATCTATTTCGAGCTTCTCTGCGCTTCGGACACGTTAAGCCGTCGGGTCCGGCTGTTTTCCGTTATAGTCGTTAAGCTAAGCTAAAAAAAGGCGACTTGAAAACACTAGCCTCCGCCAATTCGCAGTTGAGCAGCGCTGTTGAAGATCCCCTAAAACACTTCGATTGAAGGGAGACTCGTATCCCTGCAGTGAGATAAATTGAGGTAGGAGTAGTATAAAATTATTTGTTTTATTTTCAGTTTATTTGATTTACGTGCACGTTTACGAAAACGATTTACGTGTATACGTGATGCACGCAATAGGTACACAAATCTTGCAAAGTAATTCCTTGCAATTAATAAAACGCCAAACGAAATGTCGAGTCACGCCTGGCGCACGAATCAAGATTTTGAAGCTAAATCCGCAGCTTTCAGGCTCTGTCCATTCCCAAGCGAAAGCCCGGATAATCCTAGAATAGTGGAATTGAGAACAAAAAATTAGAAAACACACAAAAATCAACTATAAAATGTAAAAATAAAAATTTTTAGATCTAGAAGGTATAAATCCACGATGCAAAATACATCCACACGTTTCAAATAATTGCAATCAGACCTTTGTCATGATGATGAAATCTTATTCCCAGAAATTCTATTTCGAAAGACGTGTGATCTAACCTAAAAAAAGGTATGATTTTCCCGCCTGGGTTTTGAGGGTCTAACGGCGCTCGATGTAAAAATCTGCATCTTCGCCAAATCCTTAGACTTAGGTAGCGGAGACCGCAAATTCGAATGAAGGGATAAACAGGTGCTTGTATGTTATAAGTATATAATCATGCACAATATGGGTATGCTCGTATTGGATTAAATGTTGCCTGTGTTTAGTGACAAACGGCGAAATGTAAGCCTGTTGTGGAATGTGGACTACATTTCAGTGGAAAGCTTGATTATTCCAAACTGCCAATTTAGTATTAACATAGGTGGCGTTGTTAAATTGTCGATTAATAATCGAATTAATGGAAGTTGGCAACCCTAATGACGTCATTTGTCTCGCATCTAGATTTCCATCCAGTGTTTACGCTTTTTTCCCCTACTTTGCATTAAATAATGCAAATGTTATTGAGCTATACAAATTAACGTAAATGTGCATGAAAACATGCGAACACGTGCGCTATTTTTTTTTAGTGGCATTATATGGAGTTGTACTGGTAAAGCTTTAGGTAGGAACCGACTTCGGTCAGGTTCTTCTGTCTATCTGTACATTTAATGCTGTTAATATGAAAAGAAAAATTAAATAAAAAATTATCGATACAATATTTTATTTCAAAAATGTAAGACGCGTATAAGTGCCCGCGAAGGTCCAATGGCAAATAAAGGATTTTAATCATTATATATATATCTTCACGCCAGAATCCTTGTGGTGTAGGCAGAGAGTACCGACCGCCGCAAGACATTCACTTTCCTCGCTCGCTTCGTTAACATTCATGCACACTCGCCGGTTCCTAGGGCTCCCGACATCACCTTCTGATAAAACACAATATTTTTTTCCAACGCTCCATTCAGTTTGTTCCCTGCACTCACCCTTCTCTCTCAGCGGTGTACCTTCCATCTCTACTAAAATCGCTTCCAAGATATACCAGTATTTATATCAGGTTCTTCGTCTCCTGTATTTATGAATCGGCTACGGATCGCCTACGTTATGTGAGAGGAATCCAGGAACCTATCGTTCTGAAAGTGGAAGTATCAGCGCATGACGCGTAACTTCGAAAAATCGTTACTGAAACCTGTGTTGTCCCCAACAGAGTTTTGCTGCAATACCGGAAGTTTCCAAGGATGTAGTAGCCGAGGAAGACTATGACTAATCATGATGAAATTGGTCGTGTTCTGTCAGAAGATGATGTCAGGAACCCTAGAAACCGGCGGGCGTGCATGAATGTTACAGAAACGAGTAAAGTGTGTTATTGTGTATAGTGTGTTGACAAGCGCGGTGGCTCAGTCGTGAATGACGCGAATTTGACACCAACGCTCGTGGGTTCGATTCCCACACAAGACAAACATTTGTGTGCATAAACATGTTTGTTTGTCTTGATCTAGATGTCTTAAGAGAGGTAGGGCGTATCAAAGCAGCCCCCGTCTGGGTGAGTACCTCCACCTCACAGAAAACCGCAGCCAAATAACAACTCCCTAGAGGGTTGTTGTGCGTTTGCCGCAGAGGAGGCATCGCGCGAGTAATACTTAATGTACTACAAGCGTTAATATGCTACGGTAACTGCTTTACATCAGGAGGGGCGTATGCTTGTATGCCTCCCGACGTTGTATATGAAAAAGAAAAAGAGCGCGTCTTATGGCGCTCGATTCTCTGCCTACCACGCAATGGTCCTGGCGTGAAGATTACATACCAACCATAAAACCCAGTCAAATTTCTAACTACAGTTATGCAGTTCCCAAATATATCTCCCACGGTGGTGGTTATGTCACGAAATGCAGGATCTAAAATTAACTCGTGCGGGAACGGCGTGGGTGCGAACTGTCCTCTGCTCAAAATAATAACGTTCGAGTGAAACCGGGAATATACCACTGAATGGGTTTCTAGTTTTCCCTAGGAGCAGTGGTAGCTCATGAGGAAACGGCCTAGTCATCAACTGGTCCGCGGTTCAAATCCAGGCGTGGTACATGCCTGGATTTGAACCGCGTAAAAACCGCGTTAAAGTCGTGTTTTTGGAATTATGTATATATTTGTAATTATAACTTGCTCGGCGGTGATGCAAAACATCGAGAGGAAACCTGCACGTTCGTGGAGATCTGAAGGCAATCGCTCCATGTCAAAATCATTATCTTCGGCAAATCCTTAGGCTTAGGTAGCTGACCCCGTCAACCTAATGGATTCAGGAGACAGCATAACGCTTCTAAATGAAGAAGGTTTCTATTTTTTTATACGACGTCGTGAGGCATACAAGCATACGACCTATCTGCTGTAAAGCGGTTACCTTAGCCTATGAACGCTTGTTATACATTAAATATCACTCGCACGGTGCCACCTCTGCTAACACAGCAACTCCTTTACGAGCTTACTGGTGACTTACCACACTCACACGCAGGAACATCGCAACGTGGAGGAACTTCCCCAGACTTCTTTGATGATTCAATTTGATTCAACTTCCTTTGATACGCCCTACCTCTCTTGAAAACACCGAGACCAAGACAAACAAACATGTTCATGCACACAAATGTTTGTCATGTGTGGTGTCAATCGAACCTACGAGCGTCGGTGTCAAGGTAACTTGACAGCGCATTTCGCCACTGCGCCACCGAGCTCATCAATACGCTCTAATCGGTCCGCAGGGCAAACGATAGCACAACAATGTGGGTATAGACGTGTGAAAGCGAGACACAAGACAATAAATAAAGCCTTAAGGACTTTGACCACTGGTCTGAATGAAATGTAAACCAATACTAGAGCAGACATATATACTCTTATAGGTACATATAAGACTCGACAAAGGCTCATACACCCCATATAGGAGATATAAAAAAAACGCTCTAATAATCAATCAATCTATAGTGTGATGAATATAACAATATAGTGTTACTGCTTATATTAATGCTAAGTTAGCGACTTTTAAATCTTCACGTGGCACCTCGCGATATAAAACGTCGGCCAGTTCAAGTTTCGCCCCCATGTCCAGTTTATATGACAAGCACCATAAAAGGGTCCGCGAGAGTGGAATAAAAAGCAGTTTGTAAGTACTACAAGGTACTTACGATTCGTGGTAAATTAACGGGAAATCATTTTAAACTAGTGACTAAAACGATCGAGTTAAAGGCACTACCTAGCCACCAATCACAAACCAACAAGACACTTGACTTCGCATTAAGGCACGCCGCGCTCACAAATACGTGTTTTGGCGTCTAAATATCTCAGGGATACGAGCGTACTGAACCCTGAATTTTGCCCCCAAGTCGCGGTGAATTTAATTACTACGTAATATCGGATTCGTTTCTTCTCCATAGGTTGTTCCCTTCATGCCACCATCTGCGAGGCTATATGTCTTAATTACATATTATTATAGTTAAGTAACAGTTTTTTGATAAAATTAGTCAATCAATAGTCGCTAATTTATTCACCTGCAGGATTGATTTTTAATTGACTGTAGTGCATAATAGACGAGTTTATTAATACATATATATATACGACAAAAAGACATACAAAGCAAAAGTGGAAGGATGTAGGGATCCGAAAAAGACCGAAATTGACCTATCGCTACCATTACGCGTAGGTTTCTGTTTTATCAGTTGACGTCGGAAGATCTAGCTGGCTATCGTGCATGAAAAGAGCTATGAATATTAAAGGGCCGAACTACGTGACGTTCAGGCCTCTGTGCCTATCCCGCGATGCACTCAGCTGGCTGAAGTCATAAACGCCTCAGTAGAGAAATGTTTTGCAGTCTGATGACTTCAAACGAAATTTCGAAATCACCGCATTCAATACATACGCGCGATATAATATGATTGCAATCAAATCTATCGCGGCTGGTCCTTTGAAACTTTTACGTACTGTTTAGCGCGCCCCTCACTGTTCAAACGGTACGAACGCTTAGTGCTCTACCGAAAGCTTTAGTCGCAAAAAATCTTTTGTGCTCCCATATATCTTCTTCTTCTTAACGGTATGCCGTTTCTTAATCCATTAGGATTGCCGGGAGCCTAAGAATTTGGCGAAGATACTGATTTTTACATGGAGCGACTGCCGGCAGTCCTCCGCAACCCAGAGGGAGAACCAGACCATTCTTAGGTAAGGTCATACGTCTTTCGAAATATAATTTCATGGGCGTTCCTCTCCATGTCTTCCTTCACCGCCAAACAAGTGATAATTACAAATATGTACATAAATCCGAAAACATAACTTAAGTGGTACATGCCAGGATTCAAACCGGGGACTATTCGGTCAACAGGCCATTCTTTATCCACTGGGCTAACGCTGCTATGTGTATTTATGATAAGGTTGGTTATTATGATTATGAAACAGATATACCACGCAAAAGTGGAAGGATGTAGGAGCCGAGGAAACCCAAGACTTACCTACCATGACCAAATTGATCGTGTTCTATCAGAAGGTGACGTCTTAGAAAACGGTGAGCGTGCATGAGAAGAGCAATGAATGTTAAAGAAGCGAGCGAGGTGTGTAAGGATCGAGTCACGTGGCGTAAGGTCCTCTTTGCCTGCCCCGCAAGAGATTTGACGTGAAGTTATAGAGAGATCTTCCTGCGACCACAGACGCTGCAAAGCGTTCGAAACGTCAGGTTCAACAAAATAAACAAAACACGCGATACTTCCGTTAAAAATTGTTTAATTCAATGTGTAACAATCGCGAAAACTTAAGACAATATTATAGAGAGATGTTATAATGATAAGGAAGTCGCCATAAGGGTCGCTATTTGCGGTCGAGGGTTTAATTCCAAAGCGAATTCGTAAGCGTATTGGCTGGCACTCCCTTATAGCCGCAACATGAAAGCGTATCGATTTTTAATATGTTAGGATAATCGGAATTGACGAATTGCGAATCCCGAGGGCTCCGTGCCGCGACCCAAAGCCAGCTGGGACCGCACGTTGTAACATAATGAAATTTACATTTACCCTCACAAAACTTCGCCCCGGCGTTTATAGTATCTATTATAGGTACCCAGTATTTGAATGCGTAATGAATTATCAGATTTTACAAAATATATTATCTATCTGTCTATAATTTTACGCCAAGTCCCTTGCAGGTGGTACCTCGCTCGCTTCTTTAACTTTCATAGCTCTTCTCATGCACGCTCACCGGTTTCATTAGCCGGTCATGGTAGGTAATTCTTGACCTTCCGCGTCTCCTACATCTTTATACATTCGCGTTGTATATTTCTTTCGTAATTCTTTCTACATGGCCGAACCACCGGAGCATGCCTCTTCTTATTTTGACACCGACACTCTCTTTCAGACCAATCCTGTTTCTAACATCGTTACGAACACGGCCTACAATCGTTACGCTACAAATTTTGCGCATTCGACCGCGTTTATCCTACTTTCATGCTCTCTCCAATCCAAACAAAACAAAAATCCGAAAATTCCAAGAGCCATCTAGTTTCAAACTAAAGAAAGTATGATTTTTTTTATGCCGCTAAGGTAGGAAACAAGCGTACGGCCTGCCTGATTGAAAACAGTCACCGTAGTCTTTGGACATTTGCAACACCGGGGGTGTTAGTTACTCTTGCATTGCCGACTCTAATACCTGTTTCTATTGACGCTTACGTAAAAGTTCCACAACATTATTAGGATTGTTGTAGAAAGCACTCGTCGCTACGTGAAGCGACGAAAGTTTTAATTTACACGTCAATTTGGAAGTTACAATGCGTCGAATCGACAGAAATGTGTACAAGTTTATTTAGGAAAGTACTCTTTGTACAGTTGTTGCAGGTGCCAAAGTTGTGTCGCCACAGATAAAATAACGTCAGTGTTCCCAACCTCTTGGTCCTCTATAGTCTATTATTATTGGTATATAGTATTCATTTCGGGGGCATTGATACTTTTTTACGTGTATATTTTTATTTTAAATCTTTTTATACGTAAAATTCGATACGTGTATATTATGTTTTCTATTTATCTGAACAATTTTGGTGAATACTTTCAGCGTATTTTCTGATTAGCCCAGCCCCTGTGAAGTTTGGTAGCGATCGGATCACCCACGAGAGATCCTGCGAGATCCTTGGCGATGTTTTTCTTCACCTGTAAGTGACACTCGGCTAGCGGTACATGCCTACACGAGGGTTCGAATCGTCGATCAGTCGATTAAATGGTCGGGTCGTTGTCAAAAACAATGCTAATACATATTATCAAAATAACAATCTTATATATTTTTTACTTACGCCTCAATTCGGGTCCTGTCTCAGTACTTTCGGAATGATTCATAATCTTTATGCTGATGATGTAAGCAATTGATGGCAAAAATAGGCGCGACCGAAGATGTACCTATGCTTTTTTTATGAGGCTGCTACAGGTTACTGTTCGGGGCCCCATATTGTCGAACTGGTCAATTTTACTATATTGAAAACGTTATTTGCGAAAGATTATAAATAATACATAATATGCATTAAGTACTACGATTAACTCCTATGTACATTTCTGTTCTCCTAATTTTCAGTAAAATGGCAATATCGAAGTATTTCTAATTATCTCGGAATGAAAACATATTGCAGTCAATATGGTATAAAAATAGGTCGAATTTGAAATTTTTTTGTATAACAACCGATCGGTCTGAAACAGGATGCATTCGATGGGGAAAACATGTAGACAAAAGGACCCCAAATTAGTTTTGTCCACAACTTATTCCCCCCCGTCAATAGATAAAAATTGAGAAAATAATTGACTAATACTGCCGAATAGGCGTGAAAATGTCAACTCGGGGGCTTTCAAGGTAGCTGATCACGATCCCGTCGTCAGATTTCCCAAATTCCTCTTCCCCCTTCTCTAATTAACCCCTCATGTGTTCATCCAGCATTTTTTGAAAATATCCATAACGATTGGATGAAACGGTAGTCTCGGGGGTTTTTGGGGTCGCTGATTACGATCCCGACTTTAGAATTCCAAAAATATACACCTGTATAGATATATATCTGTATAGATGAACGTACTCAACTGTCGAGCCTCGTCTCATGTAAATGTACTGTGTTCAGTTTGTAGCTTCTGTAAGATGTCACCTCGAATCTTTAAAGATTATGTGTTGCTGTCGTGACATCTTTCCCAGAAGAAGAGAACAAATCATATTAGCGCGTAAAAGTAAGTTCATGCTTAACGGTTGCAGGCCGATTTTTTTGCCAATAAGGTTTCATGCGGTATGCCTGCCTGAAATATATCATGCTCCTTAAATTATGCCAAAACGCGTCGGAATATGCCAATTGGAAACATTAGGCTGCCTATCCATTGAAGTGGAGCGAGAAAGCGAAGCAGACCGAGGGAGCAGGTAGGAGCGGAGTATCTGGAGCACTGGTCAGATCAGTCATCATTTTTCATCGCATGCGGCGGCTTCCCGCGGCCATTTTTTAACTGTTTTCCTACTTCTTCGCTTCTCCACTCGATTCTCAGCTCCGCTTCCTCGCTCTGCGTTCAAAGTGTATGATTTTTAGAGTTCCGTACCTTAAGGCGACACCTCGATCGTGAAGCTTTAAAATGGCTCCGCCCAATCACCCCGCGCCCCTCAATTGACACTCGACGCTCGATTTGTAAAATTTGAAATTAGCGCCTAATAGGTAACCTGGGGTCAACGTATAGTCAATGCAAACGAACAGAAAAGCTACAGAGTCGCGTCACACTTAAATAAAATTTATAATATCAATATTTAATAAAAAATATTAATTTAATTATTATTTAGCTTTATACATACTGAACCAAACATATTTATTTAAGCTAGACGGAAAACAATAGTAATAATAGTAATAAAAAACTACAGAAACGTATTCACTTTTAAAAGTTTATTGAAAGAGAAATCAATGACATCGTTTTATGTTTATATCTCTACAAGTTAACATGTCTTGGTATCTATGTTGTTCTTACTTAGGTCTCGTCCAGTGGCGCCCTCATTGAATAAAAAAACATATTATAGCATAGAAGATAAACATTATGAAATCTTATGTTGCATTTATTACGAAGATAGTAAAGTATTTTTACGTCATTAAACCAACACTCAAAATATTCCACTATCGTTGTTATAAGCAAAAGTGCTAAAAGAGGCCGTTTTTTGGCAATTATGCCTATAACAACGAAAGCAAAACATTTCAATTGTTGGTTTAATGACGTAAAAGTACGTTATTGTATTTGTAACACACGCAACACATGACTTTATAATGTTTATCTTCCACGCTAAGATACGATATTTTATTCCTTGAGGCGCCACTGGACGGCATGTATCCCCCTTAAGAAGAATGAAACACTAGCTACATAATACAACATTGTTTATCGAGAGGCTAAAGCGGGCCATTTGTTGATTCGGACACATATGTTTAGTTAGCAGATACACCATCTAAACTGCAAACACTGGTCACAGCGATGAAAGATGACTGTATGGAGAAAGGCTTACTACTGAATGCGAAGAAAACAAAGATAATGGTATTTGAAAGAGAAGAATCCAGAACTAATGTAAGGATTACGATTGATGATGAAGTGTTGGAACAAGTGGATGAGTTTGTATATCTTGGATGCGCTTTCAGCAGGGATGGAAGGTACACCGCAGATGTGGAAAGACGAGTGAGTGCTGGGAATAGTGTGAATGGAGCGTTGGGAAAACTTCTTGGCAGTAAAGTCCTGAGCCAGAAGGCACAACTCGCTATACACAATGCAGTGTTGGTCCCAACGCTAACTTATGGAAGCGAGAGTTGGGTATGGCAGAAAGAGCATGAAAGTAGAATAAACGCGGTTGAAATGCGAGCGCTGCGTAAAATTTGTGGCGTAAGGCTTGTAGACCGTATTCGTAATGATGATGTTAGAAATAGAGTTGGTCTGAAAGAGAGCGTCGGTGTTAAAATAAGAAGAGGCATGCTCCGATGGTTCGGGCATGTAGAAAGAATGCAAGATGAAAGAATGACGAAGCAGATATACAATGCAAAAGTGGAAGGATGTAGGAGCCGGGGAAGGTCAAGACTTACCTACCATGACCAAATTGGTCATGTTCTATCAGAAGGTGATGTCAGGAGCCCTAGAAACCGGCGTGCGTGCATGAGAAGAGCAATGAATGTTAAAGAAGCGAGTGAGATATGTAAGGATCGAGTCACGTGGCGCTCGGCTCTCTCTGCCTACCCCGCTAGGGATTTGGCTTGAAGTTATAGATGTTCGAGTGTCATAATGGCTGATAGCGCCGAGTAAACACAGGATTTTTTTATTTCGAATAAATAAGAGAAATAAAATTATCAGATTGAATTAGATTGAAATTGAAATAGAAAATTGGAATTTTTTTGCAACTCCCTCCTGGTGAAGATTCACAAGTTATTTTACACAGTTAGGTATAGCTCTGGTAGGGATCCTAGCTTTTTCCCTAAATATAATACACTCTCGAATGACTAGGTATGCGCTTTCACCGACAGTCAATTTAACTTCGCGAATTTTATAAAAAAGTACAGGAAGAACTTGACGGTTAGACGGTAATTTTGCGCCTATTATTTGATAATTTACGTCTCCAACTAAGAAAATACTTGATTTATTGCTTCTCAATTCCACTGCCATCTTATAAAAGTTAAAACATTACGTATTAATCACGAGAATAACTGACATTCAAAATTAATAGACGGTTAGGTAATTATGACGAAGTTAACGATGCTCTCTCTAAAGTTATTCATTGGTTTAGTGTTAATAATCTGCTTTTAAATGATAAAAAGACTAAAGTAATTAAGTTCTCAACACCTAATGTAAGGCAGGTGGCTACCAATGTACATGTTAATGGAACTAATTTAGCCTCTGTGGAGACAACTGTGTTCTTGGGTATAACAATTGACTCCAGACTACAAAGGGGCCCACAAATTGAAAAATTATCAAGAAAACTAAGTTCTGCAGCTTATGCAGTGAAAACTATTAGACGGCTCACTGATATTGATACGGCTAGAATAGTTTATTTCAGCTACTTTCATAGTATTATGTCATATGGAATTCTTCTTTGGGGTAACTCCGCGGATATTAACACCATCTTTTTATTGCAAAAGAGAGCCATAAGAGCTATCTACAAACTTGGTCCCCGGGAGAGCCTTAGAGAAAAATTCAAAGAAATAAATATTTTAACAGTCGCATCGCAATATATCTATGAAAATCTTTTGTATGTCCATAAAAACATAGACTCATTTTGTAAAAAGAGTGATACTCATAGCATAAATACTAGATATAAGCATAATCTTGTGTTATATGCAAGCCGTCTCCACAAAACAAGTAATTATTTTATGGGGCAATGTATACGGTTCTATAACAAACTTCCCAGCAATATAAGAGATTTGTCAATAAACAAATTTAAAACTACTATTAAAGCCAAATTGTGTAGCAGGGCATATTATAAAGTATCTGACTATATTAATGATAAAAATGCCTGGGAGTGAGTCGATCCAATTATAATGTAATTAACAAAATATGTAAATTTGTTTGGATACCAAAAGAGGGATGCCTGAGTTTTTTGGCAGTATTTTTATCAGTGCTCACTTAGTCATAAACTGCACGGTAGGGAAAAAAAATGTGACGATTCCAAACGAATGTAGCCATTTTTACGGAATAAAAAGATTTTGACTTTGAATTTGAACAAATGAATACCGCGAGTACGTGCGGCACTGCCGCGCAACTTGTATGAACATGTTTCGATGTAATTCGGCACGGATTATCGTAATCCAAATAAGTTAAAAATTAATTTCCGAGTGTTTTAAAAGCAAATGAACAAAACTAAGACATATGCGTTAGAAAATAAAAACTTTGAAAAATAAGGGACACCCTAATATACATATATACAAATAGATTTTATAATCTATTCATATTTAAAAAAAACATGTGACAAATGATTTTCTTGCTGTTTCATAACTTTAACTTCAGTATAATGACATTTATTGTATTTTACTTATGTATACTCTGTGTTTTGTATTGTTGTACGTTTCCTTGTTATTTATTAAACTCTCAAGAAGAAAGAACCAGGACCATCTCTGATGTTGCAAAATAAATCTAATCCGTACAATAGTTCAATACTAACCACAATGTATAGAATAGATGATTTTTTTGTGTTTTCAGTGTTGGTTCATAGTTTTAGTTGGTTCATTATTTGTTTTCACGAGTACCATGGGTATAAGTATACTATCTATCTATATCTTCACGCTAAATCCCTCGTGAGCGCCACATGACTCGGTACTTACACACCTCGCTCGCTTCTTTAACATGAAACATACCGAATTTTTTTAAAAACTATCAAAATATACTATTTTACTAGTAATTATTTTAATACAAAAAAAAAAAAAAAAACCTCCACTGTTTTTCTATCTTCTGATTGGATAAATTTCCAACGTAAACTAACCTTCACCTACGTAAAAAGTCTAAGTCGGAGTTCGGTGAGCTCATAATGGTTACTATGAGTTTGTCGTCCCGTATGACACTTACGTTAAAGTAGCATATAAATCGAGTAGTGATTCTTCTAGTGGAATATGTTTATTTAGTAAGTTTCTCCTAAAAAACAAAACAGCAAAAATATTCTATTTTATAAGTTTTTATTTTAATACAAAGAAATAAAGAGTCTCCACTGGTTGCTATGTGCTGAGAGCGCGAACCTTATTGGTATAAATTTCCAACGTAACCTGACCTCCACCGACGTACAACTTCTAAGTCGGAGTTCGGTCAGATTATAATGGACATAATAGGAGTTTGACGTCCTATATAGGTACGCGGTCAGCCTGTGGATAATGTATACCAATTATCAAATGTTACTGTTTATTCCTGCAAAAAATAACTCTTATTTAATTAATGCAGTTTTATATAGAGTTATTAAGTAAGCAAAATTAAAAAAAAGTTTGAAGAGGAATTAAATAGCTTGGGCCAACCATACCTAGGAACTGTTCTAAAAACTAGAAATATGTCTACACAATGTTATTATAATATGTTTAATGAATATAATAATTAAAAAAAATAAATACCTTGTTTTGTTCGCCTCCGCCATTCTACGAACATTTTCTTTGTATTTTTATTCTATATATTTTCTTTTTAGTGTTCCCCATTATTACAACAGTATAATAAATATATATAAACCTATAATATTATTTACTACTTATATCTAATAATAATACACTTACGCTAAATACTATAATATTGAATATTTACAACTATTAATTATAAAAACTTCGGTGTCGCGATGTAAATGGAGCGAGCTCGAGCAGACGGTCGACATACGTCTCATCTCGAAGCGGGCTGCAGCCGGACTGGCTGGATGTAGTTAGTCAACGCGTTTATAATCCTCATTACCGCACAATAAGGTCGAAAACACGTAGCACCCAAGACGAATGTGATCGCTTAGAAATTGTCAGAAACTTAAAATATTTTTAAAAAATTTCATGTTTCACTTATCAAAATATGCAGCAACCATATTATAAACATAGATATTACTAATAGATTTAAGTAATTTTGAAGCGTATAAACAGAACAACTTCGTTGTAATTTCAAAAATAATTAATTTCAGGAGGTGTTTTCGAAAGTAATTATTATCGAATCAATTTTACACAATCGCGTATTTGAGCAAGCAAATTCAAGATAAAGAAATGAAGTTATTTATATTAAAATCTTAGATCCGTCAGTTTAGTCATTAGCCTATACTATTCGATGAAAGTTGGTCTAATTTTTCGATGTGTCGCCTTAAAAGGAAAAACGGAATCGTTATAAGGATAACTTTTTTGTCCATCTGCCAAGACCCTTTTTCTCGGGACGGATGGAGCAATCAAGCTGAAATTAATATCAAATACTCAGCTATCTCTTCGAGCAGTAAAAAAACTCAACACAATCAAAAGATACGGCTGTTTATGCCACGTTTATATGCGCATATTTTGACACTCGCAAGGGAATCAAAACCTATAGGGTACTTTCCGTTGACCTAGAATCATGAAATTCTGTAAGAAGAAATGTCACGTAGCATAAAAGTAAAGAAAAAAATTGGAAACCGTAAATTTGTAATTAAGTAGGTACCTACACAAAAAAGAATACTTCTTTACGGAACTCTTGACGGCTTTTTTGCTACTAACGCGGAGCGGAGAGGAGTTTTAGATTCTATTGGTTAATGAGACACAGCATTTCTTCTCTCTTCTCCGCTCCATTAGACAAAAATAGACGCCTTGGGTATCCAATTGACTTGGGTGTGTTACTTAGTCCCCAATGAAATAGAAATGCAATATATTGATGAAGTCTAGTTTATGAATTAAACAGCACACCAACTAACAATGACGCAACATAATAATTAACAAAATGGCCGTTCAGAACTGTCACGGAACAAAATATTTACGGCAATTAGACTGGGGAATAAATATCAATTAGTTGTACTACTGGGTGGCACGCAACTCAGACCTGTTGTATGTATGTATATCTTCACGCCAGGTCCCGGCGGTTTCGGGGTAGGCAAAGGAAACCGAAAGATGTTGCTTATGTGTTTATTACCACGTTAAGTATATGGTGGTATTTGCTTCACGCTGTACGCTTCCCTCCTTCTTTCTAGCGTTATCCCACTTTTTAATCTCTTATTAGGAAGCGGGATTGGTGGGGTCCGCTGCGTAATCCTAAGGATTAGGCGATAATACTGTTTTTTGACATGGACATTCTTAGGTTAGGTCACGCGTCTTTCGAAATATAATTTCTTGCACGTGTGCCTTTCTTGACGATATTTTGTTTCGCTCATTGTTATACAATTAGTAATAACGTTGGCACCCACCCAATTATTGGCATCCTTACATTTATAGACAAATAATAAGATTCCAATACTTTAGAATAGAATATGCCAATTGTTGGCTTATAGCATTTGGACCTGAAAGTATTGTATTGATAAAAAGTTGAGAAACTTATCCACACTCATTTTAATCGTATTAAATTTGACATTTAATATTACCCTATATATAAAAAAAAACGGCGTTCTGAGCAGTGACCAAACAAAAAATTCTAGGTCGATTTATAAAAAACATTGTTTGGTTTAATTGGCCTGGATTAGCATCTGGATTAACTTTAACTCTTTATTAATTACTAATTATTAACTTTAAAGTGCTAATCGTATCTGCGTACTAGTAACAGTATTTAATACATCTATCTATCTATCTATAACTTCACGCCAGATCCCTTGCGATGTAGGCAGAGAGAACCGAACGCCATATGGCTCGATCCTTACAAACCTCACGCGCTTCTTTAGCGTTCATTACCTTTATTATGCACGCACGCCGTTTTCATCACATATATTTATTGTAATATACATGTATAAGTATATTACAATAAATATATGCGATGAAACCGGCGAGCGTGACATCACCTTCTGATAAAACACGATCAATTTGGTCATGTAGAAAGAATGCAAGATGAAAGAATGACGAAACAGATATACAATGCGAAAGTGGAAGGATGTAGGAGCCGAGGAAGACCAAGACTAACCTACCATGACCAAATTGGTCGTGTTTTATCAGAAGGTGATGTCAGGAGCCTTAGGAACCGGCGAGCGAAGTGTGCAAGGACCGCGTCTTATGGCGCTCGGTACTCTCTGCCTACCCCACAAGGGACCTGGCGTGAAGATATACATACAATTTGGTCATGGTAGGTAAGTCTCGGCCTTCCTCGGCTCCTACATCCTTCTACTTTCACGTTGTGTATCTGTTTCGTAATTCTTTCTTCCTGAATTCTTTCTACATGTCCGAAACAACGGAGCATGCCTCTTCTTATTTTAACACCGACACTCTTTCAGACCAGCTCTCTTTCTAATGTCATCATTGCGAATACGGTCTACAACAGTTGCGCCACAAATTTTGCGCAACGCTCGCATCGCGACCGCGTTTATTCTACTTTCATGCTCTCTCTGCCATAGCCAGCTCTCGCTTCCATAAGTAAGCATTGGGACCAGCACTGCATTGTGTATAGCGAGCTGTGCCTTCTGGCTCGACCTTTTACTGCCTATAAGTTTTCCCAACGCTCCATTCACACTATTCCCAGCACTCACTCGTCTTTCCACATCAGTGGTTTCACCTTCCATCCCTGCTGAAAACGAATCCAAGATATACAATCTCATCCAGTTGTTCCAACACTTCATCATCAACCGTAATCCATAAATTGGTTCTGGTTTCTTCTGTTATTTAATACATTTTTTTTAGTAGTTTGGTTAAGAATAACGCCGAAAAAAATAAGTTTTTGGTATAGATCTCCCGTTATTATTCTTTTATTTGGTAATAGCTGCTGCCCGCGGCTCCGCCCACGTGGAGTCAAATAACGTAGCCTATGTGTTAATCCAGATCATAATCTATCAACGTGCCAAATTTCATTCAAATCCGTTCAGCCGTTTAAGCGTGAAAGAGCAACAAACATCTATCCATACATACAAACTTTCGCATTTGTAATATTAGTAGGATTATTTGTTAGTATTTATTTTGTATAGCGGCTGCGTGCGGCCCTGTGATAGGCGTATGGACAAACAGTGGAGTTTTAGTAATAGGATCCTGTTTTGCACCTCTTCAGGTACTAACCCAAAAAACAATGGAACATACCTTCAATCGGTCATGATTAATTAGATAACAGATAATAAGAAGAAAATACAGATAGATTAATTGATTGATCACGTTCCACGTTCGTTTATTATTTACTAGTTGCATCCCACGCCTTCGTCTACGTATCCAAAAATAATTTTTCAAACCCGATTGGTAGCATAGCGCGTTCAAACAAACGAAAATACTTCTCCGCTTTATATTAATTAGTATAGATTACTTTTTTGATCGTTGCCTCGGGGTAAAAAGGCCTCACCTACAAGTCGGCAATCTTTGAATAGATGCATATTTTTTTATTCAAGTCGTACTTGGCCCGCTGGTCGATCGCCTTTCAAATTGGCAAGAGCATCAGTAATCCCACGCCCACGCCACGTGCGTGAACTTGACCGGTGATTCACGTAACCCGTTCTCTAAATCGATTCACGCTTAACAACTTTGTGTACGTAACTTGCGTAGTTAATGCCCCTGTTTACGTAAATAATGACTTATGAGTTGTACACTACGCTTCCTCCTCCAGTTTACTTCATCCCCTCTCTTTGATCGATACTGGAACGGTTGTACGACGTGCACAACTTTATTTATATTTATATATACTAGCTGTGCCCGCGACTTCGTCCGCGTGGAATTTAACAAAAAAGTTGTTGTTCAGTTCGCAGAGTTTACGATAACTTATTAATAAGCAGAGTAAAATAGCGAACAGCATAATAATAATAGATATGTATTATGTACTTCGCCCGCGCGGAATAGTTATTTTTTTATTATTTATTTATATTAATAAAATTTCTAAAATAACAGTAGCCTCAGTCACTCCTTATTACATCAGTTATCTGCCAGTGAAAGTCCCGACAAAATCGGTCCAGCCGTTTCAGAGATTACCCGGAACAAACAACAAACATTTGTGTGCATGAACATGTCTGTTTGTCTTGGTCTGGATGTTTTAAGAGAGGTAGGGCGCATCAAGGCAGCAACATCCAGACCAAGACAAACAGACATGTTCATGCACACAAATGTCTGGGGAAGTACCTCCACCTCACAGAAAACCGCAGTCAAATAACAACACCCTAGAGGGTTGTTGTGTTCCTGCGTGTGAGTGAGGTCACCAGTAAGCTCCCAAGGAGTTGCTGTGTAAGCAGCAGAGGAGGCATCGCACGAGTGATACTTATCTCAAGTGTTAATAAATAGGCTACGGTACCCGCTTTACATCAGGTGGGCCGTATGCTTGTATCCCTCCCGAAATAATATAAAAAAAAAGCTTTTTTCAAGAGTAAAATCAAGGGTAAACTGTATGCAATGAAAGGAGATTGGCAAATCTGTACGACTGCATGACCCAGCTAACCACCAAGGCGGTCTTTTGTTATAAATAAATGAATAAATAGAAAGGGGGCAATTTGCACTGGATTATAATTATTACACAAAGACCCAGCAGGATAAAGTTTGTATCGAGATAGTTATAAATAATGCGACCTTTTCCGATAAGCGGAGGGTAAATATCCTATACCGTAGACACATCAAAGGAATTTTCAAGGGGTAAAGGCCTGAATAAAACACCCCAGTTCAGAGTTTTAGGAAAGGCCTCTGGTGCTGTGATGTTTTTACCCGCGTGCGAAAAAAAGGATAAAGATGAAAATAATTTATTTGCCGTTACGGGCACTTAGACACGTCTTACGTTCTTTAAATTAAATCATATTGTATTAATTTTTCATACTTTTGATCTCTGTTTTCAGGAACACCGTTCCTATATGAAATCTATATGTTTGTCTCTGTGTGTGTTTGTCGCTTTTTTTCGAATATTCCAATTTTGACTTCAGATTCGGATTCAGCATAAAAAAGTAGAATAGGAATGTTCAGGAACACCGTTCCTATCTCTTAAGGAACATGGTCAAAATGGCCGACTATTTAAAAAAAAAATGTTATATAATTGACGAGCCAGGTGTTCCTCTGGCAATGCAAGCTTGCGCAGTCTCAACTAGTTTAAGATGAGAAACGGAGAAGAAATGCCAAATTAAACTTTCCAATATGAGTCTTTTTTTTTATCAAATACATATATGGAAATGTACATATAGTTATATCAAGTGGTAAAATTTTGTTTATTAATACATGTGCTGAATCATTTCCAAACATCTCTGCCAGTTAGATATTCATCGGTTCTAATCATAATAACGCCCGACCTAACCCTTCCTACGCAGAGTATTTTTGATGTAACCTTTTGAACATATTGTCAGGCAAGGACAGAACCATTTCCGTTTATATCGATGGAATACGCTGTCAACGCGTCGCCTACAAAAAAGATCACCAGTCATTTCTAATATCCGTTAGCTAAAGTCCTATTTTCGCGATGAACCCTGCGGCGGAGTTCGATTCCCACGCAGAGAATCGTTTGTCTTCCCTGGGTGTTAATAAGAGTGGTGGGGCGCGTCAAGGCAGACGACTGCGGGGGTGCCGTCACCTCACAAAAAACACACCTTGCAAAAGGGTTGTTATTTGACCGCAGTCAAATAACAACTCTCTGTAAGGTTGTTGTGTTCCTGCGAGTGAGTGACAACAACAGGGGTGACAACGCGAATATCTCTTGTATATCGAGCGTTCATAGATTATGGTAACCACTTTTCATCAGAGGGGCCGTATGTTTAAGATAAGAATTCTTTAGATGCAAATTGATACAAAACCGTGCAAATCTCACCGTTACTGCTACGACACAAGATGCATGGGTACACAGCTAGATCCTTATCAGTACATCCCAATACGTCACCATTTGCACACACTGTATCTTAATTATATATTTGGCAGCAATCAATCAACAGTGACGTATACCGAGTATCTTTGTGACGAGGGTGTCTGTATGCCGTCGGTCAAGTTCACCTTATTGGCCGCTTTCGAGGTCCTTTTCGTTTGTTTGCCAATATAGATTAAGCTCTGTGATATTGCTTTAGAAAATACATATTGACGACCTCGATGGCGCAACGGTGAAACTCGTTCTTACGTTAATTCCACACCAACGCTCGTGGGTTCGATTCCCACACGAGGCAAACATTTGTGTGCACCATCATGTCTGTTTGTGTTGGTGTTTTTAAGGAAGGTAGGGCGCATCAAAATAACCCGTGTGTGGAAGTCCCCTCCACCTCATAAAAAACTGCAGCCAAATAATAAGTCCCTAGAGGGTTGTTGTGATCCTGCGTGTGAGTGACGTCACCAGTAAACTCCTAAGGAGTTGCTGTGTTAGCAGCAGAGGTGGCATCGCACGAGTGATACTTAACGTATCGCAAGCGTTCATAGCTCATAGCGGTAACCGCTTTCAATCAGGTAGACCATATGTTTGTATGCCTCCCGACAACAGCAACAACATTGTGTGCATGAACATGTCTGTTTGCCTTTGCATTTTTAAGAGAAGTAGGGCGTATCAAAGCAACTCTCGGAAAGTTCCACCACCTCACTGAAAACCGCAGCCAATTAACAACTCCCTAGAGGGTCGTTGTGCTCCTGCGTCAGGTTACCAGTAAGCTCCTAAGGAGTTGCTGTTACTTAGCGATTATAGGCTAACCGCTGCGGTAACAACTTTAGATCAGGTGGACAGTATCCATGCCTCCCGATGTTGTATACAAAAAAATACATACGAGAAAAATTCACTCCTTTTTTTTAATGCTTAGAAACACTTACGGTGAAATACTCACGGCGTAATGACAGCATAGTGTGTAGACTGCATTAAGACTTCAAGCTAGTGCAAACGCAGCGGAGTAATTACGCAAACCATTGCGGAGTCGGTTTGCGAAACAAATTATACTTCACATGCACTACATAGATAGAAACCTATTCGAGAATCAAGATTATGGCGCAAAAGATAGCGCAAACGGTTGAATATTCGCGTGTGTAACTGTACCCAATTGCCGCAGCGTTTTCCGCGTGTTTATAAGTCCGTATGACTGTGCTTGCTTGGCGCCTAAACAGTGACACACCTTTATTTATTTATTTAAAACTTTATTGACCACTTTATATTTTGGTACAATAGGCGTACTTAATGCTAGTTGCATTCTCTACCAGTCGACCTTTGGGAGTGCAGAGAATCACGATTGCGGCTTAACATTATATATATAATAATAATACATATATATATACACATATATAAATATACATATATACTTACAATACATATACATACATACATATAAATTATACGATACATATAAACGTATTAGACATACATAATTGTTACAACTTATATTAAAATAATAGAAATATATAAATAATGATGACGGTCTTACTGCCTTGTCGAGCTTTCAAAAAGATATTGGTGTACCTTCTTTTTGAAGACAAATTTGCTGCACGATTTCTTGATAGAAACTGGTAACGCATTCCAGAGTTGAATTGATTGCCGAGTGAAGGAGTTGGACATGAAGCCTGAGCGGAAAAGAGGGATAGAGAGTAAGAGAGAATTGTAGGAACGTAGTGGGAGATTATGAGAGTCACAGAGATACTGAAACTTGCATTTCAAGTATTCTGGAGAATGAGGGTTGGAAAGAATAGAATAGAGAGTACAAAGTAACCTCAGATTTCGACGCTGACGAATAGGTAGCCATCCAAGCTTAGACCGGTAGGAAGAAATGTGGTCAAATTTACGAAGACAAAAGATAAATCGGATGGCATTATTAATTAACCGGTCCAGCTTATCAAGCAGATCTGCATTGAGATCAGGATAACACACATCACCATAATCGATTACAGGGAGGATGAGGGATTGCACAAGGGTAACTTTAGTAGCAATAGGGAGAAAATTTCTGTATCGGTTTAAAAATCGTAATGCCGATATGACTTTACGACTAATTTCAACTAGTTGATTAGTCCAGCTAAATGTACAGTCGATATGGAGACCAAGATTTTTAACGCTGGTGCTGAAGGGGATAATCGAGTCGTTAAGCATGACAGCAGATAACGAATTAGCGTTTATAACCTTGACGGTAAATGGTAAATACAAACTAAAGCCATAGCCCTGATTTTGAGATGGACTTCGGTACAACCAGACCTTTCTTATGTAAGGTTACACGTTGTATGTTTTGTGTTTCCTCATGATGTTTTCCTTCACCGCCAATTAATAATTACAAATATATGCATAAATTCGACAAAACTAATTTAGTCGCTTATTATACGACTATTCGAATTTACGACAATATTGTACGATTATTCGAATTCTTTTTTTTTTTTTTTTATATATTAGTTCAGCATAGTGGCCCCTCTTTGCCTGATGGTAAGCGAAAGAGGAGCCCAAATCGCAACTGCAACTGACAACATACTACATCCCGTATCTTGTCAGTTGACGCTGCCATGCTGACCCGCAAAATGCTTCTTCACGCTTCGTTTGAAGGATCCCATATTGTAGGAAGGAGGGAACACATGTGCAGGCAAGGCGTTCCACTTTTTGATGGTACGACAAAGATAGGAGTTGCCGAACTTTTTGGTACGCGAAGAGATATTCTCAACCGTGGAACTATGACATCGCAAGCCCGCACGTGTGGTTCTATGACGGAAGGGTGAGGGTGGGATAAGGGAAAACAGTTCTTCAGAGCACTCGCCATGGTTAAAGGCGGTAAAATACGCTTAGAGAGCCTATGTCCCTACGGAGTCGTCGCTGGTACTTTATCCACTGGCTGCTCAATTATTATATTAAGTATATTTTTTAGGGTTCCGTACCCAAAGGGTAAAACGGACCCTATTACTGAGACTCCGCTGTCCGTCCATCCGTCTGTCACCGGGCTGTATCTCATGAACCGTGATAGTTATACAGTTGAAATTTTCACAGATGATCTATTTCTGTATGTCTGATGTATCTCACACTTGGCCGGTTTTTTTATTAATATTCGCGAGGGTAATCGAATTAGCTTTTGATCTAAATCTAAATTATGGGTTACCACTTACATACACCCGGTGGGAATATTTCAGTTTTCGATATTAATTTTAATTAATTACCCCTGGCAAATGGCCTTTTTTCCTCAAACCTTTTTACAATTTGTTTCCAAGGGCTGTAATAAGTATACACATTTTGCGGAGTTCTAAAGTTTCTTTTTCGCCTTCATGAACATGGTTAAATGATGTACAATTTGTGATTTTGATACTTCAACCCCCCAGGCCAGTTCTGCTTAAATTGTTATCATTTCCCTAAATTAATAAGATGTCAAAATAAATCCACAGTATACTTTGTCTAGGTTAATCTCATTCTGTCGGATAATATCTATGGAGTATTTACAAAATACGCAACAGTTATTTGTCCCTTTCCAACCCATTAGAGATTGGTTGTGAAAAAGCGAACCAGATGGATAGACAGGCATAACCGGAGACACGCCGTGTCTCGAGAACTCGTCCCTAAGTAGTCGTCAAGAAAAGCAAATAATCTATTGAAACTTAATCAGCTACCAGGCTTCCATAAACTCGTAATGACTTTCTCTAGGGTCGGAGTGCAATTTGCACTCGAAACTTCCAAACCAGTTCTAAGCGGACTGTATAATTTAATCTTCGATTGTCAGCGTACTTATTAGTAAGCTGTCGATTGAGCTGTTCCGCCTAGTATCTTTGTTGTGATTAGATGTTAGAATCGTGGAAACGAAAGGCAGCGAATTGCTTGTGTTTGTTTGTCTCCTAGTTAAAGTTTATTGTGATATAGTTGGTTTATTGTTTTAATATATAGTATTTTCCATAAATAACACGAAAAACATAAAAGAAAGATTCGGCTATACAGTACAGTACTCGGTATCCCAAATCAACCGCTTTTTCTATCTATCTATAACTTCACGCTAAATCCCTTGCGGGCTAGGCAGAGAGGACCGAGCGCCACGTGACTCGATCCTAACATAGCTCACTCGCTTCTTTAACATTCATTGCTCTTCTCATGCACGCTCGCCGGTTTCTAGGGCTCCTGACATCACCTTCTGATAGAACACGACCAATTTGATCATGGTAGGTAAGTCTTGGTCTTCCTCGGCTCCTACATCCTTCCACTTTTGCATTGTATATCTGCTTCGTCATTATTTCGTTCCGCATTCTATCTGCATGTCCCGTACCAACGGAGCACGCCCTTTCTTATAAATTTAAATAATTATATTTATATAGATCCTGTTCCTGTCCAACAGTAAGTGACGTACCGACGGACAAACCTTTCATGCACTAACAATAGTTGGCAGCTCCATGGAATATCAATGTGATCGTTTGGTAACACCACAACTCGGATACTTGATAATTGAATTTTTATATTTTCATGACTATGAATACAAGGAGTATATGCTAACTAGATTGGCAAACAAGCTTACTCGCGCGCTGCCAATCTTGGTACCTAAGGCTGTTTCGTCACAGTGCCCAGTAATTTCTCTGCCATATTTCACCCTTCAAACCGGAGCACAGCTATATAAATATAGCTGCTTGGCTGTAGAAATAGGTGACACAGAGGTACCCATGCTTTTGTACAAAGTCTCCATCTGATAAAAACTCTCAATTCCTCAGAAACTTACTGACAACCAACTCAAGCGCAGGAAGACATGTTTGTTTAGATTATTTCTTGTTTATATCTAGGCGTACTTACATACGTAACCAACTTAATGGTATGTTGACACTGCCCAAGACTAGTAAGAACAGAGATCGCCACCTTTTTGGAGTGATAGAGAGAAGCAAATATGGGGGATATTTGAAACCGTTGACCAAATTCATGTTTCCGTTGCATCGATTACCATGACATAATCATTATCAGCGAGTCTCGAATCACCGTCGTACTTGAGGAACTAATAAAAATATTTACGGCCTTTACATTGGCCAATACAACTCTCTCTGTCACATCGGTGCACGCGGATAGAGACGCAATCAGATATCGGTGCAAAATTGTGGCACTGTGCCAGGATTTCGCTGTCCGTGATCTTCCGGTGGTAAAAATATATTGACACCTGTAATGTGTATGCAATAAGGGTTTAAGTTGTATAATAATAAAAGGCGTTCTATATTGTATAGATAGTATGTACAGTACATACATTTTAATTTTACCCCACTAATCTCTTCGCTCATATGGGGCCCTAGTACTTAGAACTCTAGTTGTTGCCGTAGATTGGCAAAAAAAAAATGTTTTGCATGTATGTATTATGCAATATGAGTATCGCTAACGCACACTCTTCAAATTAACCCAAGAGCGTATTGGTAGGGTTATACACTCGCAGAAACACAACACGTTGTGTTATTTTGCTGCGGTCTCTTGTATTACGATTGTCGATTCTATGAGTAATGTGTGGTCGGCCCACTGCCACTTCAGCTTCCTTGCTTATCTAAAAATAAAAAATAACAAGTAGGTATTAAACTAAATTATAGTTTTGACATGCTTTTGAGATAATATAATTTCTTTTAAACATTTTTTATTTGTTTATGCCTATACATTAAGAAGAAGATACGCCTAATATTTTTGAGGATGCCTATCACCTTTAGAGTGAAAGCCTGCTCGTGGTGCACCCCGCTAATCATCAACAAGACTCCGCCAAATGCCAGGTAGGGCGGATCAGTCCCGACTGGTGAAATACCCACCTCACAGAAGACCGCAGACAAATAACTCCCTAGAGGGTTGTAGCGTTATGTTAATCAGAGGAGTTACCGTGTTATCAGTGAGTGTGGCGACGCGCAAGGAGCTTAACTCCTTGTATTCCAAAAATTCATAGGCTACGGTAACCGCTTTACGTCAGATGGGCCGTATGATTGTTTGTCTGCCAATGTGACCGACGTTGTGGCTTGTTGTGTTTTTGTGAGTTTGTGAGATCACTATTCCGCTGAGGAGTTGCCATGTTAACAGCGAAGATGGATACCACGCGAACCGATTCTCGTTATATTGCCATACATAAGCTACGGTATCCGCTTTAAATCAAAGAGGATTTCTTTTTATACTACGTCGGGAGGCATACAAGCATACATCCCACCCGATGTAAAGCGGGTACCGTAGCCTATTGACGCTTGCGACACACTAAGTATCAGTCGCGCGATGCCTCCTCCGCTGCTTAGACAGCAACTCCTTGGGAGCTCACTGGTGACCTCACTCACACGCAGGAACACAACAACCCTCTATGGAGTTGTTATTTGGCTGCGGTTTTCTGTGAGGTGGAGGTACTTCCCCAGACGGGCCGCTTTGACGCGCCCAACCCCTCTTAAAACATCCAGACCGAGACAAACAGATATGTTCACGCACACAAATGTTTGCCTTGTGTGGGAATCGAACCCACGAGCGTTGGTGTCAAAGTCGCGTCATTCACGACTGAGCCACCGAGCTCGTCGAAATGTATGGAATTTGCGGGAATCTATTTCGAATATGGCAATCCGAGGCAATGTAAATACCCCCACTGGTTTTCCGACTGGGTTGTAGAGGTCATAGTAGGCGGATGTCGAAAAAAATGCATCCGTCAAGTTTTGAGGCTTAGGCAGCGATACCCTTTTTTTTTTTTTTTTGTGACGCGGGGAAAAATGCGTTACGCACACCACCGGTGCCTGGGTGGCCTCCGGTGGTAGTGTGGGACTCCCCGTCGGCTGTCCGACGGTATACCCACTAAACGACCCCGCGAAATGCCATCGGCCGCGTTGGTGTGGTGCCCCGGATCTGTCAGCAACAGGGCACTAGGCAGCGATACCCGCTAATCCTAATGGTTTAGGAAACAGCCACCGAGCTCGTCCAATGGGTCGTATGCATGGTCGCTTCAGTACGTTCTATTAAAATAAATCCAAGGTTTCGAGTGTGCAATGTCATTTATCTGGTTTAAGTTTTAATTGGGTTCAGTGCAAGCCGCCATATTCGATTATAAAATGGAAGGTTCGTATTCAGAAGGTATTATTTAATTATAACATTTCGAGTTCTCATAGTTACTAGAAATATGATTATAGAGTTAGTTGGCGCAGGGCCGGGCACGTGTCGGAAATATTACGACGCTTATTAACTTAAAACATTATAAAGTAGTTGAGTGGTTAGAAATGGATACTTTGACATCGAGGATCGTGCGTTCGACTCCCGTATAAGAAAAACGTGTACATCAGAGATTTCCAGTCATTGAGTGAGGTCACCAGTAAGCTCCTAAGGAGTTGCTGTGTCAGCAGCAGAAGCGCCACCGCGCGAGCGATGCTTAATATATTACAAGCGTAATAGGCTACGGTGACTGATTTACATTTGGTGTTCCGTTCTACCCCTTGCGTATATATATATTTTTTGTACATACAGGCATACGACCCACGTGATGTAAAGCAGTTACCGTAGCATATGAACGCTTGTTGCATTAAGTATCACTCGCGCGATGCCTCCTTTGCTGCTAACACACCGACTCCTTAGGAGCATACTGGTGACCTCACTCACACGCAGGAACACAACAATCCTCTAGGACACGTCCAAGAAGTTATATTTCGAAAGGTCTGTTTTCCCCTTTGGGTTGTCGAGATCTGACGGCAGTTTCTCCATGTCAAACTCAGTATCCTTTCAAATCCTTTGGCTCAGGCAGAGGACTCCGCCAATACTAATGGATTAGGAAACGGGATAACGGTAATACGAAGATGATGGGGAACGTGGTTTATATTGTGTGAATGTATATCTTCACGGCAGGTCCCTTTATCCAATCTTAAGAGAAGTAGGGGGCTTCAAAGCAGCCCGTCTGGGGAAGTACCTCCACCTCACAGAAAACCGCAGCCAAATAACAACTCCCTAGAGGGTTGTTTTGTACCTGCGTTTGAGTGAGGTCACCAGAAAACTCCCAAGGAGCTGCTGTGTAAGCAGCAGAGGAGGCATCGCACGAGTGATACTTAATATATCGCAAGTGTTAATAGGCTACGGTACCCGCTTCACATCAGGTGCTTGTACGGCTCCTGACGTAGCGCAATAATCGGTAACGCTCGTGGGTTCGATTCCTACATAGGCCAAACATGACATTTGTGTGCATGACCATGTCTGGGTGTTTTCTATGTACCATGTATGTATTTACGAAAAAAAAAAGGTATTTACATATGTTTATCAGTTGTTTAGCAACCATAACATAAGCTTCGCTTACTTTGGGGCTGGGCGTAGTGTAATTTGTCCGACAATATTCATTTATCAATATATTTACCGATAGATATTCATTTTTCATCGCTATAATAATAATAAATATTGTCGGACAAATTACACAACGCCAAATAGCCCCAAAGTAAGCGAAGCTTGTGTTATGGGTACTAGACAACTGATAAACATACGTAAATACATTTTTTTGTAAATACATACTTGTTATACATAGAAAATACCCAGACCAAGACAAACAGACATGTTCATGCACACAAATGTTTGTATTGTGTGGGAATCGAACCCTAGAGCGTTGGTATCAAAGTAGCGTAACAGCGCGTTTCACCACTGCGCCACCGAGCTCGTGAATTTAGATCTGCGCATGAACAATGAGTTTCACATTTATATAAATACGGTTTTCATAAAATGTGAAATATAGTATCATTTGAAGCGTTCACATTTGAAATTTTATTATCAAATTCTATTCTAGCTAGCGGAACCGCTGCAGTCATTTTTATAGCTCTGGCCCGGATAACCACGGCTTAACGAATCGTTCTAAATCTGTCGTTTAGATATTTTAGGGGCGACCCTTTGTTAGTTTCGATTTTGGTGCAGTTTTTTTTATATACAACGTCGGGAGGCATACAAGCATACGGCCCACCTGATGTAAAGTGGTTACCGTAGCCTATTGACGCTTATAATATGTTAAGTATCACTCGCGCGATGCCTCCTCTGATGCTTACACAGCAACTGCTTAAGAGCTTACTGGTGACCTCACTCACACGCAGGAACAGAACAACCCTCTTATTTGGCTGCGGTTTTCTATGAGGTGGAGGTACTTCCCCAGACGGGCTGCTTTGATGCGCAATAACTCTCTTAAAAAATCCAAACCAAACAGACATGTTCATGCACACAAATGTTTGTCTTATGTGGGAATCGAACGCACGAGCGTCGGTGTTAAAGAATGACGCGTCTTCACGACTCAGCCTGCCCAGAATGAGGGCTTATCTCGCGTGACAGTCACGCTTAGATAGATGTGTGTATATATAGATATATGTATCCTAAAAATATTTCTTAAGAACCAATGTCTAGCCTATGAAAGCTTCCAATACAAGAAGTATTGCGTGCGAGTTGCCACCCTTGCTACTAACATAGCAAGTCATTAGTCAAGTTTATTGGTAACCCGATTCACAGGCTAGTACACAACAACCTTCCAAGGAGTTTTTTGATTGCGTTTTGTGACTTGGAGGTACTTCCCCAGTCAGGCTGCTTTGAAGTGCCGCACCTCTCTTAAAATAGGCGTCAGTCCGACTCCTCCGCTCTCCCCTCGTGCGTGCTCCCAAACTAAGACTGTCTTCCACCTTCACCTTGCTGAGTTTATAGATAGCGTCCACTTTTCTTCCGGTTCTTAATTGTTCCAGATTCAATCCGTTATCGTTATCAGATACCTCAAACGTTGCTATCTCTTTTGTTGATTACTTGGCAGATATGTCTTGTGTAAAATTCGCTATGCCAGATGCAATAATCCAAACATACCTCTTGCCTCTTCCAACCTCAACCTTTTCTCACATGCTCTTCGGTTTTAAGTGCTTTTGATTTGGCTCTTTTTCAGCACACCAGCTATTTGATCCAAATGAGTGCGTCTAGCTCGATATACTTCTTTTGTAACACTTTTGTCATCCATTCTTTCCAAATGTCCGAACCATCTCAGCATACGCTTTTCAATTTTTCAATGAAACATAATATCTATTAAGAAACCATTAAAAACAAGGTTGCTGTATCGTTCGTTGCATCTATATTGGCAATATTGAGTGTGTAGGCAGTAGGTAGAAATGGGACCTCCACGGTCAGGTTACTCACCTGGCAATGGAGCACGTACCTCGCTTCCGCGGTGACGTCACCCATGGACAACGCAATCTGAATACTGACGCCGGGATGGAAACCAATCACCAACCAATAAACCGCTGGTTTCGAGTGCCAATTCAAATTAGCGCTCTATGGAATCGTACACTGACATTTGATGTTTTAAAAAGTAACCAAACTTCGGCTGGAAGTTAACAGTCACCTTGAAATCATATTTCTGATTTCGAAGAATGTTTGAATTATTATCAGATATAGTCTTTTCCTTCTCAGCGTTATCCCGTTTTCTAATCCATTAGGATTGACGGCATCCGCTGCCTAAGCCTAAGAATTTGGCGAAGATACTGGTTTTTGCATGGAGCGACTGCCGTCAGACCTTCACGACGCCGAGGGAAAATCAATCCTTTCTTAGGTTAGGCCGCAAATCTTTCGAAATATATCTTGGATGTACGGATTTCCTTTCGACGTTTTCCTTTGCCGCTGAGCAAGTGATGTTTACAAATACCTACATAAATCAGAAAAGTCGAATTTCGTCATAGGCCACGCCAGTATTCAAACCCAGAAACGTCGTTTTATAGGTCGCTTCTTTACCCACTATCAAATTTAGTCGCGTCACAAATTCAGGAGTTCTACTCTTGTCCAGATCTCCCTGACATTCTATGCCAATCTTTTGATTCGACACTATATTCATTCTCGCCTTAATTTTGTTAATGAAATCACCTTGGTGTTTCCCTCCCTCTAGTTCTTTCTACCTTTTCCTCGCTTATGTTCAGTTTCGTATCCAGATTTTTAACATTATAATTTCTATTATCTTCTAGTTATTTATCTTATCGTTTTCACCATTTGCTGGACTTCTCATTGGTCTTCTTTTTCTTCTAATTTAAGGGCTTCGTTTATGTCCAGCGTCATATCTGGATTACCTCCGTACGTCTTCACTCATTTTTATGTGCCTCTATTCACACTTGCCTTAATTAAATTAAATATTAAATATTGTCGGACAAATTACACAGCGCCACCTAGCCCCAAAGTAAGCGAAGCTTGTGTTATGGGTACTAGACAACTGATAAACATGCGTAAATACATTTTTTTTTTGTAAATACATACTTATTATACATAGAAAATACCCAGACCAATACAAACAGACATGTTCATGCACACAAATGTTTGCACTGTGTGGGAATCGAACCCACGAGCGTTGGTGTCAAAGTAGCGTAACAGCGCGTTCCACCACTGAGCCACCGAGCTCGTCAATAATTAGATAATGTAAGTAATTAGATCAATTGGCCTTTATGTTACTCTACCTTTCTATCTTACGAAATGATCTTCAACATTTTCCGTCTTCTACTTTCAATTGTCTTCAAGATGTGTTTGTTATCGTTCACCATTTGAAGAATTTCTGTATAAGTTTACGCGCTCCTATCATCTCCAATATCATATTTCATTTACCTCATTCGTCATCATTCTTTTTTCTGTATATACACTTGGCTTAATACGTTTAATGAAATTCCGTCTGCTATTCCTCTCACTCTTCTAAATATTACCTTTCCTTCAATGTCGATTTTTACAAAATGTTATCCTCAATCTGTCATATCCTAAACATTTTCTCTTCTAGTTTCCATTGATTTCATGATGTGGTCTTCTCGTTTACCAATAGCAGTATCTTTGGTATTCTTTTTATTCGCTCCAATATCACATTTCGATTGTCTCTATACGTTGTCTGTACCTCTCGTTTGACCGCGCTTCGCAACTGTGCAACCCTCCCAAATTAAAACCCATTAGCACATACTCGTTTCTAAATCGCCCTGAATGCAATCAAGTAACGTCACAATATATTGGCACAGTGGGCGTAAACAGTAACAGAGGGTATCTAATTTCACAGTTGAACACAAAACCGTTGATCGCGCACGTCATTCTGGCACAGTACAGAGATATAAACAGTAGGTTGCATTCACATAAGGTAACGAAACTGCCGTTTAATTTGATTAATCGAAGTATTTTTCATTATTGCTGAGGTATTTTGCTCATTGTAATTGAAGTTTCTTGATGTCTCTGCTATAGAAGTCACACCGCTTCATCGTAGGATTTCATTTTTTTTTTGTGTCACGTACCCAGAAGTTGTAATGTACAATACCGACACAGATACACTTATAAACTGCGTCTTTCGACACAATTTGCGTTTGGGATATAGCCTGGCTCGTCTCGTATGTCCAACCAGTGCCACGGACGTTTTCGATTGTCGTACAAGATCTAATTTTCATCATAAGTGACATTACGATTTAAAATCCCCCTGTTTGTACGCCTAATCAACAAGTTGGCAAGCTTCGACCCGGTTTTGTTTTTATTGTTCATACGGTAAGCCTTTACTCGTACACTTTATCTTTCCAATTTTACGTAAATATGTCAGTATCCTTTTAGCACTTACCTTGAGTGCTAATTGCTAATTTTGAGGTGGTTTGAGATGAATCTGTATTCTTTATGGCTTCCAAGTCATCGCTATTCACGGTCTCCGATCAACCACGGCTCTTATCGTTAAGATCGAAATGGGAGTGATCAAACAAAAAAAGCAATGTGCATTCATTGAGATACCTGATCCGTCTATTTTTTTTTTACAACTAGATTGGCGAACTTGCACGCGGCCCGCATCAGATAGTAAGCGGCCACCGCAGTCTATTGACACTTGCAACACCACGGGGATGTTACTCGCGCGCTGCCAATTTTGTGACCTAAGGACCTTTCATCACAGTACCCAGTAATTTCTCTGCCATACCTCACCCTTCAAACCGGAACACAGCTATATAAATATAGCTGCTTGGCGGTAGAAATAGGTGAGAGAGAGAGACCCAAGCATACGCCTTTTGTACAGTCTTCTCCCTCTGGTCTATACGTCGTTGATATTGCGGTCCGTTTGTGCCACGACGGGACTCGTATTAAAAAAATAAATTTAATTTTTAAATACAATAAAAGAAATCGATTTTCACACTAGCCTATATTAAAAATCAACAATGCCATAGGCCTTCACACAGCAAGGATCACACGACAGTACCAAAAGGTTGTTGTATGAAAACATAGTTTCTAAGGAGCAGTCCTTACTGATTTTACTTCGATCTTCGCTTAGAATTGTATCTATATATATGTCTTCACGCTACTCCCTTGCGGGACGGGATAGACAGACAGAACCGAGCGCCATCAGATGCGGACTTTACATACCTTAATAGTCATAGCTCTTTCCATGCAAGCACGTCGGGGTCCTAGGGATCCTGACATCTGATAAAGTCATTGATAATGAACAGTAGTCGTGTTTTATCTGCGTACATGAAAAGAGCTACGAATGTTAAAGAAGTATATAAGGACTGCGTCTACGTGAGTCTCATTGGTGATATTTAGCCCTCCTCGGCTTCATCGCTCGCTTCCATTTAGCCGTTTTTTATATTTGTTTAGTCATTATTTCGTCCTGCATTCAGAATTATATCTATATGTGCAATATTTATATGTGCAATTTAAAACATTTTTTACCCTACTGCATAGATTTGTATACTGTGGCTCAATTGTGCGCCAGATCGTTCACCCATGCCGGACCGCGCAGTTGAATCACCATAATTAACACTGGCCCATATTGAGAACACAAGACAGACGATAGACATAGGGCGTCTGAACACGTACTCAACTGCATTTTTAATGAATGTTATAGGCATTGTTTATAAGCGTTAAGCAGACTACATACCGAGGTATCGATCAGTTACATAACCGTACAGGAGCAATCTACACTAGGAACAGCCTAGTGGACTTCCAGGTCCATTCAGTTCATGTATAAAAATGTTAAGATTTTTTTTATATACTACGACTGCGAATGCGTGGGAATGCGACAGCGATCCTGTCACACAAAAAGAGACCGCACTGCGCCCGCTTTTTGTGTGACAGATTGTATACAGGGCACGAATGTTACAAACGAATGAAAATCAAAAACTATCGGATAGATATAGTAAACAGCGCACGTAGAGAAGCAACGGAGTGTCTAATATGCGTACGCATACACGCAAGGGAGTCAAGAGTGGTGGGCGTAGAGGGGGCGTGACGGCATGAGAAAGCGTCATGCCATTTGCCATCACGGCAAGGCGCGCCAATAGATGTTTCACATTAAAAATTCTGCTCCGCATCGCTGCTTCTTTCCCGATTTTCCGTTTTTTGCTTTTTAGAATTTTGGCTTTTTGGAGCGAAAGAAACGGGCATAACGTTATAAGAAGACAATAGTATGGACGTTAGGCACATCTCAGTAGTAAGAAAGGGTTATTGCAATTTAGCATGATGGCGGGCGGGGTGGGCAGCTATCTCGGTACGTGACTGTACATAATACGGACCGCACTAGAATCCCGAAGGAGAGGCCATGTTTGTATTAAATAAAAATGAGCATTTTTTACCCTGCCTTGGTTATTGTTGTCTGTGAAACTACATAATTAGTTTTCTTATATTTATATACTACATTCCATTTGCGAAGTCCTAAAAATCATAAAATGTTGATTTAATGCAATAATATTGGCAAGCTTGGTGGCGTACGGTTACACCACCGCTCGTGGGTTCGATTCCCGCACCGTAGAAACATTTGTGCGCATGAACATGTCTGTTTGTTTTGGTCTGCTGGGTGTTTTCAATACCCCGTAGCGCGCTTTAAAGCAACCCGTTTGAGGAAGTACCTTACAGCAAACCGCAGTCAAATAACGGAGGGCTGTTGTGTTCCCGCGCGTGAGTGGGGTTTACCTGTAAACTTCACCTTAGAAGTTTACGAAGGTGAAGGTTCTGTATGAAATTTAGATGTGTGTGTTTAAAGACACTGTATGTAATAAATATTATGTTTTAAGAACCTTTCAAGTAACTAGTTAATAGATTGAGTCGTTATTTTGCGAAAGTCAAATTTACTGCCAATTTGATCTAAACTACTTTGTGTAGCGGACACTCGCAGAGACGACCGCAGCAGCCGAGGCATCTACTGTAGCGGGTGGGTGCTTGCCGGCAGTAGTTCGCATGAACTATAATCGGTAGTAGAAGCACACAAAGTAGTTCGTTCAGATGAATTTATTTATTTAATAAGGCAACACAACAGGTACTAAATATATACATACAGTATTACACAATTCTGGTCACAAAAGTTAATTTTCCAATTCAGTACCCTAAGCGTGTATGCTCAAAGAGACTAGCGGATTAAGAATCAACATGCCACAGAAATATCTCTAAGAACCAACAAATCAATATGTATAAGTTGGATATTCAGTTAATTGAATCTCCAAAAAATCTGGTGTGCGGCCAGTGACCAGCGGCCAGTTAACAACTACATTAGTTGTAAATAATTGTAAACTTAGCAAAATTTTTTTTATTGTTAATTGTTTTTGTTGTCTTGTTAGTTTATTTTGACATTTCTATTTTGCTCCATATCTCTCAAATTATGCACGCCTCTTTCTTCTTCTTTAGAAAAAATGCATGAGGGCTATTTGTAAAATATCTCCATTGGAAAGCTATAAGTCATATTTTGAATCTCAACAGATACTGACACTACCGTGTCTGTAAATCTATGAGACGGCATTATTTGTAAAAAAAATCTTGAGTTGTTTAAGAATATAAAACGTTGTCGTAATGGACATAAACTCTGTAACATGGCAGGCAAGACGGCACTTTTACGCAAAAGCATCATTGGTATGGCGCCTTTATCCTACTAATATTATAAATGCGAAAGTTTGTATGTATGGATGGATGTTTGTTGCTCTTACATGCTTAAACGGCTGAACGGATTTGAATGAAATTTGGCACGTGGATAGATTTTGATCTGGATTAACACATAGGCTACGTTATTTGAATCCACGGGGGCGGAGCCGCGGGCAGCAGCCAGTATATAATAAATTACCTAAATGTATCAGAGATAGTGCTTGTCAACATGTCTTTAAGCAAAGACTATACAAGCTGCTAATAAAAAAGGCATACTATAGTATAAAAGATTACTTAGAAGATAATTTGTGACTTGTAAATTATATGACATAATGCGTATTATGGACCATGACATTCACTTATATCTTTTTTGGTTCTCTTTACCCCGGAGGGGCAAAGGTATCTAGCCCATACAGCCGGATCTTCGGTTTGAAAATCTTAATTCTATGTTCCAGCTTCAGGAACTGTGCTGAAAAAATACTTGGGAAGGGTACCTCTATACTGTAATACCTCGTCCCAATCAACCCGGTTTAAATGCCACCCGTAAAACGATAGTGATTTTTACAAGGTTTTCTTGATGAACTTATTCACGTCTTCCAAAATGTGCATAAACGTGTTATATTTGAGTTTTTTCATTACTGTATAATTTCACTAGCACTTATGTAACAAAATGCTACCGAAATTGTCACATAAAACTAATTTTATAGTGAATTGTAAAAATTTAAAGTATAACAACAATGTCACTCGTCAAAAGCGCGGGAAGAAGTCGTCTCACTTATTTCTTAATACTGACATTTAATTCTGTTTTATATAACACACTTTAATATGTACTATTATTTGCAAAAATTTGCATGTCGTAAGGTAGAATACTGTAGCACACATAAATGTTTATCAATCATCTGTTCTGTAACATTACCTGTATTCGCGAATAAATATATGATTATGATTTTTCGCGTTTATTACGTTTGCTTATCCATTGGGATTGGCGGCGTCCGCCACCTAAACCTAATGATTTAGCGTGAATACTGATTTTGACATGGAGCGACTGACCTCCGCAACCCAGAGGGAAAACCAGATCTTTCCTAGGTTTAGATCAAACGTCTTTCGAAATACAATTTCTTGGACGTGTTCACGGCCGAGCTAGTGATAAATATGTACATAAAGCCGAATACACGTATATATATTTGACGAGCTCGGTGGCTCAGTCGTGAATGACGCGTCTTTGTCACCAACGCTCGTGGGTTCGATTCCCACACTAGGCAAACATTTGTACGCATGGACATGGCTGGTTGCCTTGGTCTGGATGTTTTGAGAGAGGTAGGCCGCACCAAAGCAGCCCGTCTGGGGAACTACCTCCACCTCACAGAAAACCGCTGCCAAATAACAACTCCCTTGAGGGTTGTTGTGTTCCTGCGAGTGAGTGAGGTCACCAGTAAGCTCCCAAGGAGTCGCTGTGTAAGCAGCAGAGAAGGTATCGCGCGAGTGATACTTAATATATCGCAAGCGTTAATAGGCTACGGTACCCGCTTTACATCAGGTGGGCCGTATGCTTGCATGTCTCCCGGCGTAGTATAAAAAAAAAATAGTGGTACATCCCCAGTCAGGATACGAACCGGGGACCGTTTGGTCGATAGGCCGGTTGCTTATCCACTAAGCTATAACTACACACATTTTGCACGCCGTTAAGGTGAAATATGAAGGAGAATTATAATGCTATTTAACGTTTTATGAAATGCAAATAAACATAATCTTTATCCGTAATACAGTTTAGTGAGCTATCATACTCACACACACTCATTCATTATTATAATATGTGTGTGAGTGTCTCGGTAACCGCAACACGACCCTCGCAGTTTCCAATTGCGCCCTCACACGACCGCGCCGGCCTAACGAGTTGAATGCAGCGTCGGCAAAACAAAGTTTTATATTTCAATGTGTAGTCGATCAATTAATTTATTGTTATTAAATTTATTTGTAATTTGGATACCGTTTTCCTATATTCTTGTGTAATATTGTTTTATTAATCGTGTTATCACTATTTTCTTTTTATTACATAGTTTATGTATAGATGTAGTTATGTTGTTAATTATGTATTCTCCTCAATTATTGAGGTAGGTACAGTCTGTAATGTACATGTGCTTTTACGACGCTGTAAAATTTTCTATCAATGATTCTAAGATTGGCTGGTAGAGAATCCTTATGGGATAAGTCCGCCTATGTAAAATTGTCTCTTTTTGTACTTATTGTGTATTTCTTAATGAACATTAAAGATATTACAAACAAACATCTCTACAAATAATAATAATATTTAAATATGAATATTTTAACGGACTCGGTGATCCGGTGGTTATCAATGACTACTTTTAGCACATGGTTGTGGATTCGATTTCCGTGCAAGACAGACATTTGCGCATGCGCCCTACCTTTCTTTAAACATCCAGACCAAGGCAAACAGACATGTTCGTGCACACAAATGTTTGCCTTGTGTGGAAATCGAACCCACGAGCGTTGGTGTCAAAGTCGCGTCACTCACGACTGAGCCACCGAGCTCGTCAGAAGATAAATAATAATGAATAATAAAAGAAAAAGATAGATAAAGATAAAAAAAAATATTTGGCCAAAATTAATGTCGATATATTTTGCTGATCATACCACATAAGACGTGAAGACAAACATTTTAGTTAGTGTTTTAAGTCTACTCGTATGACTGGTTCTCAACCTATTGAGTAACAAATTTTCCGAACTACGTTTGGAGATATTTTTCATTATCAACGATATATATCACATAACAACATGTATGGTAAAGATTTAGGAATCGTATAACAGCGTGTGAGATGTGTAAGGATCGCGTCTTGAGGCGGTCGGCGCTCCCTGCCTACCCCGCGAGCGATCTGGCCTAAAGATATACATATATTTCATTTTTCTTGGCGTCATCCCGTTTCCTAATCCATTAAGATTGACGGTGTCAGCTACCTAAGCTTAAGGATTTGGTGAAGATACTGATTTTAACACGGAGCGACTACGTCACACCGCCATAACCTAGAAAAAAAATCAAACCTTTTAACATGCGGGTTTTCTCACGATGGTTTCCTTCGCCGCCGACCAAGTGATAATTACAAATATGGGGATAAATCCGAATACACGAATATAGTGGTACATGCCAGGATTCGAACCGCGAACCAGTTGGTCAATGGGACGGTTCTTTGTCCACTGGACTATCACTGCTCAGAAAATACAAGACCATTATTTTAAAATACAGAACAGATGAAATGGATACAGAATACGGAACAATGGCATTAAAAAGGAAATTAACCAGTTGAGAATGCGCAAGCTTGCATTGCCAGAGGAACACCTGGCTCGTCAATTATATAACAATACAATTTTTTATTTTTATTTATCGGCCATTTTGGCCATGTTCCTTAAGAGATGGAACGGTGTTCCTGAACATTCCTATTCTACTTTTTTATGCTGAATCCGAATCGGAAGTCAAATTCGAATATTCAAAAAAACGCACAGATAAACATATAGATTTCATATAGGAACGGTGTTCCTGAAAATGTAGAATATGGAAATGATCGTTGAAACAATGCACAAGATCCAATTGAAATTTTACGAACAGTTAAAAAGGACAATCATTCAAATATTTTTTAATTCCTACATTCGATACGGATGTTCGTTCATCCAATTTCGTTAATTTTCATGGCTCATGGCAACAGCGCCGTATTTGCGAGATGCTTGGAATTTTAGTTCGAAATAGTCGTCGTTTATTTAAGTTGATTTGATAAAGTTGAACCGATAGACAGGCACGTAGCAAGTTTGTGAATTTGTAAACCGTTTGTCCATTTGCAAAATTGTATTGCAAACATGTTTTTGTAAACAAAAATGCTTTCTGACAAATGAGATGAATTACGTGTCGGAGTAAGATAATTGCTATTCGTTTAATTGTCACGTAATTGGGGTCGTTTTATTCGAATGCTTATTTGTTTTTATGAGCTTTTATCTGAATTGGGAGCATTTTTCAGTTGGATAGCAATGTTTTTTTTTAAACATGTATAAGCATACATATTTACGCAGGGATAACCGAACGCTACATTGCTTAGTCTTTCACACCCCACTCGCTTCTTTACAATCCACGCTTAACCTAGAGCTCCTGATAACACCCGAACTATATTAAGTCCTGGTATGTGTTGTAGGCCTTCCTCGGCACGTGCATCCTTTCTGTTTAATACGACACGAAGGTCAAGCGAAGTCGACCGTAGCCTGTCTACAGATGGGTTAACGTATCTCGAGCTCCAGAGGACATCTACCCCGCAAGGGAATTGGCGCGAACACGTAATAGTAGCAGTAGTAGAATAAAATACAAAAACGGAAAAAATTCTGTCTCATATATGTAAACATTAAAAAAAAGTAAACGTAAAAAAATACATTTCTACTAATGAACATAGAAACTATCAACAGATTATATATATAGAGGCAGGGCCATCTATCGTAGCATTAATATTTCACACCTCGACACAAACCCAAAGGTGTTCCTACGTAAGTTCACCGCTCCGTACAAAGTTCCGCTACTGCATAATAGATGGCGTTGCGCGTGGCGGTAGCTCTCCACGCCCGCTTTTATTGATTCGCCTTATCGCCAAAGTTCAAATACAATATTGATTGTTTTCAGATAATAGTAGTATCAGTACTGAATAACTCTATTATCTAATTTTGTATTTGTTTTACTTACGAGTGTTTTATTAATATAGATACTGTGCGCTATCACAATATCTAGAACGTACCAGGTTAATAATTTTGTAATAAATTATGGGATTGCATTGAAGTCAATTGCTTAACTGCATATGTAGACATTTTGACGAGCTCGGTGGCGCTGTGGTTAGTAAAGCTACTTTTACACCAACGCGCGTGGGTTCGACTCTCACACAGGACAAACATTAGTGTCTGTTTGTCTATGGTTTTCAAGAGAGGTAGGACGCCTCAAAGCGTCCCGTTTGGAGAAATGTGTCCATCTGAAAACCGCGGCCAAATAACGACAACCTGGAGTGTTGTTGCGTGTGTGAGAGGTCACCAGTGAACCCCTAAGGAGTGTTAACAGCAAAGGTGGCATCGAGCGAGTAGATACTTAATGTATTACAAGGCTACGGTAACCGCTTTACATCGTGGGTCGTATCAGGAACACCGTTCCTATATGTTTGTCTGTGTGAGCGTTTTTTTTTTCGAATATTCCAGTTTTGACTACAGAATCGGATTCAGCATAAAAAAGTAGAATAGGAATGTTCAGGAACACCGTTCCTATCTCTTGGAACATGGTCAAAATGGCCGACGATGAAAAAAATATTTTTGAATTGTTATATTATTGACGAGCCAGGTGTTCCTCTGGCAATGCAAGCTTGCGCATTCTCAACTGGTTTTTTATACACAATATTGGAAGGCAAGCTAGCATACGGCCTACTTTGTGTATGTGGTTAACGTTGCCTATGAACGCTTGCAATACAGTAAGTATCATTCACGCTTCGCCACCCCTGCTGCTGACACAGCGACTCCTTAGCAACTCTTACTGGTAACCCTTAATGGCAGGACCAGGATGTGGTGGAGGTACTTCCCCAGTTGGTCAAACTTTGTTGCCTCCTACCTCTCTTAAAGACAGCTAGACAGCAGACAGACAGCTAGATAAATAGTTCATGTGCATGAACTATTTATATTGGTCTAGCTGTCTTTGGTCTAACAAATGTTAGTCCTGTGTGGGAATCGAAATGCACGAGTGTTGGTGATTTTTTTTTATAGAACGTCGGGAGGCATACATTCATAAGGCCTACCTAATGTAAATCGGTATCCGAAGCCTACGAGTTCTTCCAACTCATTAAGTATCACTCGGGCGATGCCCGTCTGCTGCTAACACAGCAACTCCTTAGCAACTTTCTGGTGACCTCACTCACTCGCAGCAACACAACCCTTTAAGGAGTTGCTATTTAGCTGCGGTTTTCTGTGAGGTAAAGTTACTTCACCAGGCGGGTTGTTTTGATGCGCCCTACAAAACAAACACACATGTCCATGCATACAAATTTTTATCCGAACCTACGAGCATTGGTGATAAAGTAGTGATGTTAACAACTGCGCCACCGAGCTGTAAAAAACCTTGGTAGTCGACAAAAACCTTGTTCAAATAATGAAGCGTTGCTCAACCAGAAGGTAACCGGTACTGGTAACCAGTTTAATAGCATTTTGTTATTGCAAACTCATAACTGTCTAATGCAGTTTATGTAACACTATACAGTTTGACGAGCTCGGTGGCGCAGTGGTGAATGACGCGACTTTGATACCAACGCTCGTCGGTTCGATTCCCACACGGGACAAAGATTTGTGTGCATGAACATGTCAGTTTCACTTGGTCTGGGTGTTTTCTATGCATCATAAGTATGTATTTATAAAAAGAAATGTATTTACGTATGTTTATCAGTTGTCTAGTACCCATAACACGAACGTCGCTTACTTTCGATACTAGATGGCACTGTGTAATTTACCCGATAACATATATTTATAACTAGCTACCCGCTCCGGCTTTGCACGGGTGGTCCGATCGCTACCAAACTTGACAGGATCACTCGGTGGTTTAATCCGAAGATTCCCTGAAAAGTTTATCAAAATCGCTCCAGCCGTTTTTAAGCCCATAGAGGACAAACATACAACATACTGTTTTTAAGTGAGGTAGGGTGCATCAAAGCAGCCCGTCTGAGGAAATAGGTACCTCCACCTTAAAAAAAAACCGCGGCCATATAATAACTCTAGGGTTGTTGTGTTCCTGCGTGTGAGTGAAGTCACCAGTAAACTCCTATGGAGTGTCTACTTTAGCAGCAGAGGTGGCATCGCGCGAGTAATACTTAATGTATTGCAAGCGTTTATAGGCTACGGTAGCCGCTTTACATCAGGTATGTGTCCCGATGTTGTATAAAAAAAATAAAAATGTTGTACCCATAACACAAACTTCGCTTACTTTGGGATTCGATGGCAATGTGTAATTCATCCGATAATAATTACTTATCAAGAACACCGTTCCTATATGAAATCTATATGTTTGTCTGTGCGTTTGTCTGTCGCTTTTTTCGAATATTCGAATTTTGACTTCGAATCGGATTCAGCATAAAAAAGTAGAATAGGGATGTTCAGGAACACCGTCCCTTCTCTTAAGGAACATGGTCAAAATGGTCGACAAATAAAATATTTTTCCAGCCAGGTGTTCCTCTGGCAATGGAAGCTTGCGCATTCTCAACTGGTTTATAATGAAAAGGCAAAGTTACGACGGGTCCTCTAGTTCAAAATAGTCACAGCTTCACCTTGACGGCCGCCATTCCCGCTCAATCATCCAATTGTCGCGTAACCGGACAAAAGGGACACCTCGTTCACCGCACTCGGACAGGTGAACTTGTTATGTAGAATGGTGTGGTATGTATCAGGAGCTCTTGGTACCGACGGGCGTGCACCAAAAGAGCTATCAATGTTAAAGAAGCGAATAACCAATAACATGCCAACCAACATAGCTACAATTTTTAGAAAATAGCGTTTAAAATTTTTGAACTATAATGAAATTATTTTGTATGAAATTTTTCTAAATATGACATCTTTCTAATTATTTCTTTCTTTACTCAAATATTACTACGGCGTTTTATTACTGTAACTTTTAGAACATGACATGTTATTAGGAAATTCACTTATGTTGATAGAAAGTTTACACAAAAAAAAACTGCAGTAACAAACAAGTCACTCTGTTAAATTTGTCGGTTGACATATTATTGCTTTTTTGCATCCTTAATATTGTGACTTTAGACTTGTTTAATTTTAATATTAGTTTGCGTAAATATATAATACGTTTATGATAATAATAAAAAATAATACTCATTTTAATATTAGATTGCGTAAATATATAATAAGTTTAAGATAATAATAAAAAATAATACTCGATTTAATATTCTATTTCATAAAGTACCCTACAGTTTTGTTTTTGTCGTTCTACATTATTAATGCCCCTTTTCTAATGTTAATTTTAAATTGATCCGTCACTGTTGTGACAGATTAATTTAAAATGCTGTCACTGTTTTGAATGATCAAATTAAAATGGCCCTATTTCGCTGCTTGCTGGTGCTTGAAAAAGTCCTTCCTTTGCCTGAAAATAGATTCATTAACCACCTTTAAGTTTGCCTTCGCTGGATGATGTTTTAGTTTCTGAAATAGTATAGAAAGTTCCTTTTAAATATATGACTTTGCTGCTGCCGTTGCTAAGCGAGCCCCTACTCTTTTTACTTCTTTTATACAGTAAGTATATTGGAGGAAGAGGAGGTTATTGATGTATTCACACTCCTCAATAGTGCTTGAAAATTATCAAAGCGATTTAAACATGGACGTCGACGTTCACGCTAAGCCGTGAACATTAATAGCCACGTTAGCGTGACGTGCAGAATTATAAAAGTGCTCAATATAATGATATTTTTTGTTGTTTTTACGCCCATTGTAAGCGACGAATCACATAAGAACGACTAAGTGACTGAAAGCGTGGCTTAGTCGTCGTCTGAAGGGGGCCCCTGGGAAGCGGGGCGATGCAACCCTCGCCCTGGGAAGCAGGGCGATGCAACCTTCGCCCCTGAGAAGCGTGGCGATATAATAATCTCCCTAGGGGAAGCGGCGCGACGCAAGGGAAAATTAATAAGTAACTTACAACATACATATCATCACGCCTGTCTCTCATTGGAGTAGGCAGAGAATATAGAACGCCAGGTGCATCGATCCAGACATACCTCTCTCGCCTCATCCATACTTTGACGAGCTCGGTGGCGCAGTGGTGAAACGCGTTGGTACACTACTTTGACACCAACGCTCGTGGGTTCGATACCCACACAGTACAAATATTTGTGTGCATGAACATGTCTGTTTGTCTTGGTCTGAGTGTTTTCTATGTATGATAAGTATGTATTTACAACAACAAAAAATCTATTTACGTATGTTTATCAGTTGTCTAGTACCCATAACACAAGCTTCGCTTACTTTGGGGCTAGCTGGCGCTGTGTAATTTGTCCGACAATATTTATTTGTTTATACTCATCAACCTCTTCTCGCATGCTCTTCCGTTTCGTGTGCTTTTGATTGGGCCCTTATTCAGCACATCAGGTAATTGATCTAAATGTGTTCGTCCAGGGCGGCCCCTGCCGATATCTCACTCTTGCTCGATATAAATCTTTCGTCTCTCTTTTGTAATTCTTTTGTAATTCATTTAAAACTCTTTTGTAATTCATTCTTTCCAAAGTAAGTACTTTTTCTTTATAAGTAACAATGTAATTATATAAAATATTAAAGTATTACACATTTCCAAAAGAAATATATTTCACTTTCAGTTTATTCACGAGTCATATTGAAATTTCAACTTTGTTTAAATACCAAACAAATCAAAAACAAAAGCATATTGCTTACAGTTCTCAAAAGTTATGCAAGGGAAAATTGCAAAACAATCGTTTTCGTTTCAAATGAAACAGAAATGGTGGAAGTTTCCAACTGAAAAATAAAGTTGCAAAATTATTTGCACGCAAACATTATACGGGGCCCCTTGGATTTTGTTTACGTAGTAACTATGTTTTCGCGTTTTAAACCAAAAATGTTATTTATTATACATTTCCATATTAATGCAGAGCTATATATCTTCCCGCCAGGTGGATTGCGGGGTAGGCAGGGAGGTCCGAGTGCCGTGTGACGCGGGTCTTATTGACCTCATTCACTTCTTTTACATTCATAGTTCTTTTCGTGCATGCCCGGTTTCATGAGCTCCTGATACCACCTTCTGATAAAACACGATCAGTTTGGTCATGGTACGTGAGTCTTGTCTTTCCTCGGCTTCTACAGTCTTCTACTTTCGTACACGTGGAACCACGTAGACTATTAATGCTTAGAATACAGAAAATATAGATCAAGCTCTGTTATCCCTGATGTTAACACAGCAACTCGTTAGTAGCTTCCTGGTAGCCTCACTCACTCACAGGAACACAACAGGCTTCCACGGAGTTGTACTTTGGCTGCGGTTTCCTGTGAAGCTTAGGTATTCCCGGTAAGGCTGTTTTGATGCGGCCTACCTCTTAATATAATTTGAAATGACTTATATATATCCATAGATAATTTTAATAATATATAATGATATATCTATCACGTGTAAATTTGATGAGATAGGCCGAGATGAGTTTATATTAATTTGTCGATATGTTACTATATATAATAAATAGTTTAAAAGTTAAAACTGAAGTAAAAGAAATTCGCACATTTCCTTTTTCCCGAAACATACTAATAGAACTCGCATTAAATCTTTAGATAAGTTAAACCAAGAAACCATCAGGTCATCCACCTCGGAGTTCAATTATTTAGAAGTAGGATTATAGGATAGCTTTGCAATTTTTATTACTTCGCTCAAGCTAGGGATGTGACAAATAGTGCTTTCGAAATACGAATGAAGATTTATATTCGTCGAATATTAATGGCAAATATTTTTATCGATAATATTATTTATTTACAGACCAATTATAGCTTAGTGGATATCAAAGTAGGCTTTTAACTGGCAGGTTCCTGGTTCGAATCCTAGTGTGGGTATGTGCACGCAGGGACATGTCATCTTAGACACTTGCAGCACTATTTTAGTCTAATTGCGTGCGCCATAAGAATAGTCGCAGTGTGCAGAACTAAATTATTGTTTTCGAATTTATGTAAATCACGCACGACCGAGAAATCATATTTCGAAAGACTTAAGGAGAACTTTAGGTGTATTCACATTGTCTCGAAATACTATATTCGCATAGGAATCGAAAAGTTGTCTGTCAGAATGTATGGAATTTGCGTGAAAACTTTTCGAATCCATTTCAAATATGGCAATCCGAGGCAATGTAAATACCCCCAGTGGTTTTCCGACTGGGTTGTAGAGGTCTGACACAGTAGGCGGATGTCGAAAAAAGTGCATCCGTCAAGTTTTGAGGCTTAGGTAGCGGTACCCGCTAATCCTAATGGTTTAGGAAACATGATAACGCTTGAAGGAAGAATATAATTTATTATTACAGTAATCAAAAGCTATGGGAGTTTAACAGGTAAGGATTAAGCATATATTTCTGTATCAGACTATTTATATACCACACTGTGTGAACGATGTATCGCTATCACCCCCTTAACTGGCACTACCATTTCAAAATTACAAAGAAGATGACAATTATAATGAGCATGCTCTCGGTTGTCTTACATACTAATATATTTTTTTATACAACATAGGACTTGATATATAACGATTACCGTAGAAGAATGGCTGCAATACCTTTTGTATCATTCGCGTGATGTCACCTCTGCTGCTAGCACAGCAACTCCCTAGGAGATTTCTGGTGACCCTCACTCACACGCAGGAACATTACTCTCGCGCGTGACGCGGAGTACTTTCCCAGACGGGCTGCATTATTTGATGCGCCCTACTTCTCTTGAAACACCCGGACCTAGACAAACGGATATGTTCATGCACATAAATATTTATCCTGCTTGAGACTCGAACCCACGAATGTTGGTGTCAGAACTTGTCAAAAACCTTCGTCATGTCTGGGAATTTATTACGAAAACGTGTTTTGTATTTGTAATTTGAATTAAATTGCAATGTTTTAATTGGATCTTATTATGTGCTTTTCGTTCGTAGAAATTTGCCATGAACGTTTTTCTCCAGAGAGTTTCCTTTCTGATGAACTTTTCTCAAGTTGCGGGGGAGTATTTTCTGACCGATATGTCAGGAGGACAGCGCATGCGCCTCAGCCTCTGATATTAGAAAGTATTTAGAAAGAAACTAATTATTAACAATGCCATTTATATGTTTTAATATAAAAAAAATAACAGAAAAACAGATATACAATGCAAAAGTGAAAGGATGTAGGAGCCGAGGAAGATCGAGACTAACCTACCTTGACCAAAGTCGTGTTTTATCAGAAGGTGATGTCGGGAGCCCCAGGAACCGGCGAGCGTGCATGAAAAGAGCTATGAATGTCACAGAAGCGAGTGAAGTATGTAAGGACCGCGTCTTATGGCGCTCGGTTCTCTCTGCCTACCCCGCAAGGGACTTGGCGTGAAAAAAAACATGTATGTATGTATACATACATACATACATGTATGTATGTATGTATACATACATACATACATACATGTTTTAATATTCGCCGAATATTTTGAATAGACAATATTTACCAATGTGTTGTACCAAATATATATATCGTATTTGTAATGTTGTGTTTATAACTTGTATTTATTTTTTCTGTATAATATACTCGTATACCTGTTTTGTCAATAATTGATCTCGTTACCTGAAAATAAAGTATTTAAACAATGTTATTTGTATTTGATATGATACATCACTAGTTCAAACTGCTGGGCTGCAATCGTGTTTGTGGAATTATGCACTCTATGTGTTAATGTTTATGGTTCAATTTTGGACTTAAGGATTTGCGATTCGATTATTGGGTTGTATATGATTGATTAGATATGATGGTTTATCATGAATTGTCCGATAATACTACCTTTGCCCGCGACTTCTATCACTATTAAGTGGGAATAGAATATTTAACGTGCTTCTCCGAAGTGGCCTTCGTGGTGCATTGTGCACGAGATAAATATATCCGTCCATTGACATGCTACAATCAACGTTGCTTAACTTAACATGATCGATTGCAGTTTCTCACTTTTCTGTTATCGCCCACTTTGACAGCCAATTTTCAAGCATCCCCAAACGTTGTATAAATAAACCTCTCCAATGTAGTTTCTCATACTCTTTCTACCACCGCCCACTTTGACAATGAGTGCACCGCCTCCTTGAAAGCTCCCAGCTGCCACAAAGGGGCGTTACCGCCCAGTTTGAGACATTCTGGATTAGACGCGCAATGGCGCCATAGATGTCCTCATTTATTTTTTTATACCACTAAGGTGGCAATCAAGCATACGGCCTGCCTGATGGTAAACAGTCACCGTAGCCTATGAATATTTGCAACACCAGGGGTGTCACTCATGCGTTGCCGACCCTGAAATATAATTTCCCTTTTTATAATCGTTTGGATGATCAGTCACAATAAAATATAATATTCACCCGATTCCTCCAAATGACGTATTTAAATAGAATCGTCTGGAAAATTCCAGTCTGGGATTTTAAACAAAGTTTGTTATCTAAAATACTCGCGTCTGACTTCAGTTTACATGTAAGCTTCACACAGGGTTGTCAACTTTAGAAAAAATATATTTCTTTACAGATAGGCCAAAAATGTCCTTGGTTTCAGGCCAACGGGATTTACGAGTATATCGCATCTTCGAATTAATATTCAGTTGTACACTACTTTTAACAAAATAAAACAAAAAACTTAATATTTATTACTATTTTTTATTTCTTGGACATGTCACGCCAGGTCACGTCTCAAGTAAATAAAGTGTATAGTTATCGCTATGAATTTAGATCTGAGCATGAACAATGAGTTTCACATTTGTATAAATACGTTTTTCATAAAATGTGAAATATAGTATCATTTTAAGTCTATTCACACATGATTTTTTTTATTATAACAATACAATATCAACTAATTTTAAAACAATGTTAACAGAACAAGACGATAATGAGTGGAAAAAAATAACTTAAAATGGCTCTGTCGTAAAATATCAAAAGTTGCAATTGTGCTCTTGTTCTACTGCAACAGCGATATACAAAAATGTTTTATTTCGTTATTCTGTTTCAATTGCAACAAACCGCGTCTGTATTATTTTTAAGGAAAAAATCTTTTCTAACATATTTTGTGAGCTTTCGTCAGAAACTGGTTCATGAGAACTAGCGCCGGCTGACACCCACCCACTGCTAATAGTAGATACATGCTGCCTATAGTCGTCGTTGTGATTGCCCGCAATGTGGAACATGAATCGCATGCACCCGCCATCGTTGCTGTTCTGGTTGTCTCCGCGACACGTGTTTCGCCACGAAACATAATATATAGGGTGCTGTAGAATATTATGCTGAAGTTAGAATGACAAGTCCTCGCTTTGGCGTCTCTTATATTGAGTTAGCCCCTCCTAACTCAATATAAAATGTGAAAAGGTTACATGAAAATATATTTAATAGCATCGAGAAGCATCAATTCACTACCATTAATAGATGCATGCTGTTGCTGCCTTGCAGCTGTGATCGATTCTGCCTCGCCTGCTGTGGTCCAGTCGAGAAACCTCCCATCGCTATCATCATACCAAGTAGATAATTCAATTATTGTATTAGCTTCTACCCACGACTTCGTGTGCGTGAGCTAAGTTCTTCCCCAGATTCCAACTATGTCTGTATTCTATTAATTATTTAAACTATTTCGTGTTTCACGACTATACAACAAGAAGAGGCCGTGATTCCGTTTCGTAATATTATATGATTAATTACATAAATATCTATCTATTTATATCTATAACTTGACACACCTCACTCGCTTAACATTCATAGCTGTTTCCATGCACGCTCGGTAGATGAAATATCGACTAACAAAAGCGTGTTCAAACAATAGTGTAGTTATTTAAGTCATTTTGTGAGTTGCTCTCATCTGGCAACCCTAACCGCGGCGCCAAGAGATTTAAGATAACGTCGATACTCTTGTATTTCATGACCTTCTCATTGGCCGATTAGGCTGTGACCACACCGACAGATGCTTAACGTGGTGCCTAGCATTATTTCTAAGGTGAGAAACACACAAATGGACCAACATACGACGTCAGTCGTATGTTAGTCAATCAGTCTAAACTTAATGGTAAAAAGGGGCTTAAAAATTTTTTTTGGATGCTCGAGGTACGAATTAAGCTATGAATGTTAAAGTACCTAATCATGCGATTGGACGTTCGATTCTCTCTGCGTACTCCGTTTGGGTCTTCGTCGGACAAATTACACAGCGCCATCTAGCCCCAAAGTAAGCGAAGCTTGTATTATGGGTACTAGACAACTGATAAACATACGTAAATACATTTTTTTTTTGTAAATACATACTTATTATACATAGGAAATACCCAGACCAAGGCAAACAGACATGTTCATGCACACAAATGTTTGTACTGTGTGGGAATCGAACCCACGAGCGTTGGTGTCAAAGTCGCGTAACAGCGCGTTACACCACTGCGCCATCGAGCTCGTCAAGATATGTAGTGGTAATAAGCTTTTCTAAACTATTTTCTTTCGTCACCAATTAGTTCATCTTCCTTGCTTTCATTACTTTCATTTCTTTATGATTGTGGTGGTGGTGTCCGCTATCTGAGCCTAAGGATTTGGCGATGATACTGATTTTTGTATGAAGCGACTACTGTCAGACCTCCACAGCCCCGAGGGAGAACCGTATGTTTCTTAGGTTATTTCACGTCTTTCGAAATGTGATTACTTGGACATGCAGATTTCCTCACGATATCTTCCTTCACCGCCGAGCATGTGACATGCCACTTCAGGTTTCGAACTGGAGACCGTCGGATAATAGCTAGGTTCTTACCCACCAGGTTCTTGTCTATCGCTGCTCTAATCCAAGTCTAATTTAAGTAATAGCTCTAAATTGAAGTTAGGTAACTCCGTACCCTACCACAAACGGAGTGCTGTCTATTCTTGGAGGGACCCCTTAACCTTGTCACTGCATAACTGTGATGGACGGCCTGTATTGCAAAGACACCTATTAAATTATGTGCTGTATGCCACGGGCTGTACACAACTTGTCTAGACTATTTTATAGTTTTCGACATTTATAAAAAGTAGAAGGATGCAACGGAAAGTAGAAGGATGTTGGTGCCGAGGAGGATCTGAACACACCTACAAGATTGTAACTGGGGTTGGTAACGCTCGAGTGACACCCCTGGTGTTGCAAATGTCTACTTTTCTGCATTTTTTTTTATTTTCTTTTATTGTTGGACAAATTACACAGCTCCATCTAGCCCCAAAGTAAGCGAAGCTTGTGTTATGGGTACTAGACAACTAATAAACTTACGTAAATACATTTTTTTTTGTAGAACACAAGCAACAACAAACAGAAGACAAACAAACATGTTCATGCACACAAATGTTTGTCTTGTGTGGGAATCGAACCCACGAGCGTTGGTGTCAAAGTAGCGCAACAGCGCGTTTCACCACTGCGCCACCGAGCTCGTGGAAATGTCTGTTTTTTACCTTAGTGGTATGGAAAATAACTACCAAATATATCGGCTGTTGGTTAGTTGGTTGTTGGTGGTCAAGAGCGAGCAAGCACGAGCGTGATGAGCTATGAATGTTAAAGAAGCGAGTGAGGTGTGTAAGGATCGAGTCACGCGGTGCTCGGTTCTCTCTGCCTACCCCGCATGGGACTTGCGGTGGTGTTATAGACAGGTAGGTATTAATTGTGTACTAATCTGAAACCCAACTATGGAAAAGTAAGTACAAAAGTTTTTCTTTTATACAATGTTAGCGTCGTCAATAAGGCATACAGCCTACGGCCAACCTGATGTAAAACGTAGAATATAAACGCTTAAGTATTACTCGCATGATGCCACATCTGCTGCTAATACAGCAACTCCTTAGGAGCATATTGGTGACCTTACATATTGGCAGGAACACAACAACCCTCCAGAGACATGGATGGTGGATTGGTTGGAGGTACTAAAAGTAGTATGAAATAAAATAGTGATTAATTCAAGAAGTAATTATAAGATACTAGCTTTTACCCGCGGCTTCGCTCGCATTGATAAAAAATATTTTATTTTTTTAATAAAAAAGTATCCTATTTTACTTCTGATATCTCCAAGAATACAAAGTTTCATGATGATCGGTTCAGTAGTTTTCGCGTGAAAGCGTAACAAACAAACGGACATTCTCATTTATAATATTAGTAGGATGTATATAGTTAAATTAATAACAAAAATTTGATTGATAATTTTTTATATATTTTTATATATTTTTAATTAATTACTTACCCGATTCTGTAGTGTTGGTACCAGGTCTCTCCTGAGCAAAAAATGGCTTCAATGACACACTGCGAAATTCCCATTTTGCGAAAGTGACATTTTTGCTAAATTGACCAAATTTTTTACCAGACGCTCCCCGTACATGACACAGCAGTGCTAGGCGTCTGACTTCACTACTACATTAATGTGGAAAGGAAACGACTACTAGGCAATTGAGTGTTACATTTGAATAAAAGAAAAAAATATATATCTTTATATATAAAATATCAGTGGTTAAAAAAGAAAGAAAAATATAAATCTCTTTCAGTCAACATTAAAGTATTTGAGAAGACACGAAAGGGTGGAAAAAATATATTATAGCCAAAAGAATAAGTCAAATTTAGATATTACTCAATGGAAAGTCATTAATTATATTGTCTGAAAGCCAGTTATTAATGAGCCAAGTTGGAAGTTTCAAAGAACCTTTTATTATGTTCGATGCTACGGTGTGAATACAAGCACAGAGGCTGTTAAAATCATAACCCTTCCTTTTGATATGCTCAGGTAAAAAGAAGAAAACGGATCATTAAACAATTTGTTGCGTGTATGTCGCGGTTACACGTATGAAGTAATGCATAAGAAAGGTGCCCGCGCATCGAAGTCCGTTGTAATTCCACCTCACAGAAAACCGCAGCCAAATAACAACTCCCTGGAGGGTTGTGGCAGCAGAGGTGGCATCGCGCGAGTGATACTTAATGTATAGCGAGCGATCACAGGCTACGGTAAACGCTTTCAATCAGGTGGGCCGTATGTTCGTATGCTTCCCGATGTTGTATTAAAGAAAATGAGTCAAATATAATAGACTGGTTATATACGAGGCTATGACTGCTCTCATGCCCGGGAGACGTTGCTGTCCTGGTATAATTTGAAAAAAGCCCCCCACGCTATCGGAGCTAAAATAGCCCAGGATATGAACAGTGTAACACGGGTGGAGCTGTAGACATCGGCTTGTATATAAACTGAGTGTAATCTGTACAAGTGAGTGGCCACGACACGAGGCGCCTCCGTCGTGTCTCCTCTACTCCAGTGGATAATCGCCGGTGTCCGGCCGCTGGCCTTGACAGCGCGGTGCACGCTTCGATCCTGGGCTATGTCTCGAGGTACTTCTTGATTTGGCCACCAGAAATGTGGACTCATCAATTTTTACATGCTTCAATTTATTAACATGTTATACATTTAATTATAAGGTAGATATATAATGTTAACGTTATTTTGGCGAGTTCGGTGGCGCAGCGGTTAATAAGGCAACTTTGATATCAACGCTCGTGGGTTTGATTACCACACAGGATAAACATTTGTGTGCACGAACATGTCAGTTTGTCTCGATCTGGTTGTTTATAACAGAGGTAGGGTGCAAGAAAGCAGCCCGTCGGGGAAAGTGCTTCCACCTCACAGAAAACCGCAGCCAAATAACAACTGTCTGGAGGATTGTTGAGGGAAGTCACCAGTAAGCACCAAAGGAGTTGCTGTGTAAGCAGCACAGGTGGCACATTTAACGTATATGCGAATTCTGGCCTTCCTCGGCTCCTACATCCTTCCACTATCGCAGTGTATATCAGTTCGACATTCTCTCCTCAATTCGTCTAATGTCCTAACCAACGGAGCGTGCCCCTTCTTAACACCAAAACTCTCTTTGAGACGAACTATTTCTATTAAGTCGATTATCATCTCATTATTTCTGATAATGAGCATTTAATGTTCCTCAGTTACTCGCGCACTAATGGTTCCGTACCATTTTCTACAAAAACGGCAAACAATCACGTTTGTTGTATGGGAGCCCCCCTTAAATATTTGTTTTATTTTAATTTAATTATTTATTTTTAAAGTGAGTTTATAACTAAATATTCTGTGAATATTTCAAGCGTCAACCTGTTGCCGTTATCAATTACGAGCAAAAAAAAATCACGTTTGTTGTATGGGAGCCCCGCGCGGATGAAGTACATAATATGTATTATGTACTTCATCCGCGCGGAATAGTTATTTTTTATTATTTATTTATATTAATAAAATTTCTTAAATTAAAAGTAGCCTAAGTTACTCCTTTTTACATCAGCTATCTACCAGTGAAAGTCCCGTCAAAATCGGTCGAGCCGTTTCAGAGATTAGCCGGAACAAACAGACAGACAAAATTTGTAAACGTATTCATTTTGGTATATGTACCGTATATATGCATTTAGTAAAAAGCGGTTATTTTAATATTACAAACAGACATTCCAATTTTATTTATATGTATAGATAAAAAAATATGTTGCATACCAATCGTTTTGTTTATTCATCTGTTCGTCAGCAATGAGCTGACACCTACAAGCCAATGACCAGTAAAATATCCATTACAATTCCAAGGGCATCGAACCGCCACCCCGCTAGCTGGGAACTGGGGTTCGTTAATTGGATAGGGGTACCGCACCTGATGCCGCATCTAAAGTTATTATAATTAAACGGCTTTAAAATGCGTTCTGTATTTTGTTATACCACTAACGCTACAAACAAGAATACAGCATGCCTGATGGTAAGCAAGTGATGTCTAAAGATAAGACAAAAAGATAAAAATCTTTATTTGCCATTGGGCCCTCGCGGGCACTTAGACACGCCTTACAGTTTTTGAAATATAATCTTATTGTATCTTATTTAATTCTCTTATTTTACTTTTTTCCTTTTTTTTAATCTACTAGCATTTCGGAAATGATCATTGGCGAAGAAGAAATGCCGAAAGAAACTTGCCAATATAGGTCTCTTTTAAAATTGTCAATTAGATATTACAAAAACAATAAATACATAAGCATATTGGTACAATAATGATATCAAATGGTAAAATTAAAAATTATTAAGGTAGTCTGCGGTGAATTATTTCCAGACATCTTTGTCAGTTACACATATTCGTCAATTCTATAATAAGCCCTTTTACAGAGAGTATTTTTAATGTGCTTTTTGAATACATTGTCAGGAAAGAACAGAACTGTTTCAGGCAACTTATTATAAAATCGAATACAATTTACAAGAAAAGACATAATTCGGAGACAAATTTATTACCATTTTGAAGAGTATTGGCGTCCATGGTGTCGTGGTCTCCAGTGACGTTTATTTCCGCAGCCACCTTGGAGGCAAGTTCAAGCTTGTCTTTTTCGGGTGGCAAACAACCATTCGAAACATTTTATTTGTCCGTTTTCAAATCTTAATTTCAGCTTATAATTCAGTGCTTCTGACTTGTTAACAAAGCTGATAATGCACTTTCTTGATTGACTTTACCACTAAATCTTCACGCCGAGTCCCTTGCGAAGTAGGCAGACAGGACCGAGCGCCACATAACGTGGTCCTTTACACACCACGCTCGCTTCTTTAACATTCATAGCTCATCCACGCTTTCAAGCTCCCTGGATGACTATAATGAAGTGAGATAGTGATATCTTATGAAAAGATCTAGTTTTCCCTCTGGATTGTGAAGATCTGACGGCAATCGCTCCACGTAAAAAGCAGAATCATCGCCAAATCCTTAGGCTTAGGTAGCGGACCCCGTCTATCCTAATGGATTTGGAAACGGTATAACGCGATGAAGAAGAAAGAGTGAAATCTTATAAAAATTGTGTCACTATTACAAAGTACAAAAGTGTAAATAAGCGTGATTTGGTCAGTGAGACAATGTACCAGGCGCAATGGTCGCGTGTGAGTTCGTTTGGTAGTTAACAACGCCAAAACATTACAAATTAGTGTTTTTACTGGCTTGTCTTCCGCATGTCTACTTTGAGTTATTAACTGGATTACTGACTTGAACTAATGTCCAATGTTTTGAGGTCGTTGAGTAATTAGCAATAGACACCAATGCTAATGGGTTCGATTCCCATAACTTCAGTTTTTTTTTTATACAATGTCGGGAGGCATACAAGCATACGGTCCACCTGATGTACAGAGGTTACCGTAGCCTGTAAACGCTTGCAATACATTAAGTATCACTCGCGCGATCACTGCTGCTAACACAGCAACTCCATAGGAGCTTACTGGTGACCTCAGTCACACGCAGGAACACAACTCTCTAGGAAGTTGTTATTTGGCTGTTTATAGGCTACCGTAATCGCTTTGCATCAGGTGGTTCGTGAGCTTGTATACCCCACGACGTTGTATAAAAAGAAATATACAAAATAATATTAATTCAAACTTAAGGCTAATTGCACCAAGCTTGTTTACACGCGGACTGTACGTGTATTTCCTCTTTAGCTACTCATAAACAGTAGTCACTCGAAGGTTGTTTACACGTCCTGTCTTGGTCGACGGACGATATCTGTCTTGTTTACATATCGCCACACTGGTATGAAAATTGTATTTTATCTATTTGCATTATAAAAAATCGGCCAAGTGCGAGTCGGACTCGCGCACGAAGGGTTCCGTACCATTATCTATAAAAACAGCAAAAAAAATCACGTTTGTTGTATGGGAGCCCCCTTAAATATTTATTCTATTCTATTTTTTAGTATTTGTTGTTATAGCGGCAATAGAAATACATCATCTGTGAAAATTTCAACTGTCTAACTATCACGGTTCAAGAGATACAGCCTGGTGACAGACGGACGGACGGACGGACAGCGGAGCCTCAGTAATAGGGTTCCGTTTTACCCTTTGGGTACGGAACCCTAAAAACTAATTTCGTACAGGCACGGGCTCTTAGACTGTACAGCCATTGCTTGAAGATATAATTTAAACTTTGCTGGCATTAAGAAGCAACTTTCGGATCCCCATGAGCTCTAAGACCTTTCAGCAATTATTTCGAGGGTTATAATTTCTTTTTCCCTAATATTAAAAAAAAACTAATTTCGTACAGGCACGAGCTTTTAGATCATTCAACCATTGGTGGAATGGTTGGACCGTGTAACCAGGAAGTAACTGTATTCTGAAGTAACACTCGCGTGTTGCCACCCATGCTGCTTATATAGCAACTCCAGAGGAGCTTGCTAAATATCTCACTCGTAGGTATACAACAAAACAACCTATCTGAGACTTTATTTGACGCACTTTTAATTCAACCTACCTCCCTTAAAAACCTTAAAAACTTTTCCCTTGTGTTATATTTATATCGCTTGTATAAAAATTGATTGTGTTCAGATTAATATTAATATATCAATTGTACCGAGTAATATTCCACTTTCGGATTGTTTCAACTACTTAAATTGTTTACAAATGGCGAATTTAATGTTTAGGATTTTCTCCTATTTTACAGCTACAAAACTTAAGTAATTCATAAATGAAAAATGTAATGTGGTTTATCTATGTAAACTAGATCATCATCATCATCATCACGAGTCGTAACAGTACTTGACTGTGTGTATGAGCTTCCAAACTATACGCTCCTTACTCGAGCCAAACTCCAGTGGAGTGCCCTGCCCAGTGAATAAATGTATTTAAAAAAAATTAACTACATTTTAACGGCCTTTCATCCGCATAGCGCCTCCTGTACTCTACTATAAACTGGCATAATGCGTGTTAAAACCTTCGTTATAAAAAAAAACAAAGATAGTAATTATAATGTTTCAATATGGCATGCTAAATCAAAATTCAAAACAATCGGGCGTGGCTTGATTCACAAACCGCGGCAGTCGCCCGCTGCACCGCCGCGTCTACGCACGTCTCTGATGACTCCGAAACGTACGAATTCCGAATAACCGCGCCAAATTCCAAGTGTCTGTGCTTCCATCTACACCTTTGGATTTGTGAATGTTCAGTGCTAGAGTGATGTGGATTTCTCGACGAGTCTTTCATTAGAATTTGTCGTGAGAAAAGCTAATACGCGGATTTACTTATCCAGTAAAGGGTTCGTATTGCTGCGTACTGTCGGATCGGTTTATATTTACGTTTGTTTGTTGAATATTCAATTAGCGACGGTATGAATTATTAATTGAATAAATCTTCCATAACTTTTATGTCTACCTTCATAATTTAACAGTAATAATTATCCACTTAAGATTGAATAAATGTGAAGTGTTGCTACGTGTAAATAAAGCCATTGATAATCCTTTGCAAATGTTTAGTAAAATTGTTTGGATTTCTGTCTGATTTTTGTTTGTCTAGCGGCAAACAAGAACACGCTTGATGGGAAATTGGTATCGCAGGTAGTCAATAGACAATCTTTATGAAGAGAATGCCACCTTGTTTATATCTACGAACTACCGTGACCATCATGTTCACTCACAAGTTACAAGAACACGAAAGCGACACAGGTTTCGTATTAAACAACAATTATTCCTTTATGGTGTTCCTGTGTTTCGTGCTGCGTCTGCAGCAGGGGTAGAAGCGCGCGTATGATATTTTGGTATTATAAACGTTTATAGAAAGTTTACTTGTGTTAGGCTACGGTGCCCGCTTTTATTACAAACTAGCTGCTGCCCGCGGCTCCGCCCGCGTTGATTCAAATAACGCAGCCTATGTGTTAATCCAGATCATAATCTATCTACGTGCCAAATTTCATTCAAATCCGTTCAGCCGTTTAAGCGTGAAAGAGCAACAAACATCCATCCATACATACAAACTTTCGCATTTATAATATTAGTAGGATGTTTCAACCGCTACAATCAAATATTATACAATATTTAAATCATGCCTACATCCCGCAACTATCTTTTATTTCCTAACGTTATTCCGTTTCCTGATCCAGTAGGATTGGCGGGCTCCGCTACCTAAGCTCAAGGATTTGGCGGAGATGCTGATTTTGACATTGAGCGACTGCCGTCTGATCTCCACAACCCAGAGGGTATTTAATTAAGCCCACCTTTTGAACCAACTGTATTGTGGTCAGTAAAGTATTAAATAAAATAAATCTTCACAGGTCAATAGGTATAATTTATTGGACGTGCGGGTTTCCCCACGATGATGTTTTCCTTCACCGCCTAGTGAGTGATAATAACATATATGAACCTACATTAATTCGAACAATGTTAATTTGATTAAATTTCAAAATGCTGGTAAATTACAAAAAGAATAACGAAAATTGTGAGAAGTTAATAAATTACGATAACATTTCTTTTATGCCGACGTAGTGTAGTAGTAGACGTGTATTAGTGCCCGCGACGGTTCAATCTATGTTCTATACATCAGATAAATAAAATTGGAGTGTCTGTTTGTAATATTAAAGTAACCGCTTTTTACTAAATGCATATGGATGTATACACGGTACACATACCAAAATAATTATTTTTTACAATTTTTGTCTGTCTGTCTGTCTGTTTGTTCTGTCTGGCTAATCTCTGGAACAGCTAGACCGATTTTGACGGGACTTTCACTGGCAGATAGCTGATGTAATAAGGAGTAACTGAGGGCTATTTTTATTTTAGAAATTATATTTATATTTATTAATATAAATAAATAACAAAAAAATAACTATTCCGCGCGGACGATGTCGCGGGCACAGCTAGTGACAAATATTTTTATTTTATCGTTAATGGATGCCTGTACGTAAGTACATGTTGATTAATAGGTCAGTTCTTTATCCACTATGATATCCACATCTACATTCCGCAATATCAAACTTAGTTTAAATTCAAACTTAACGTATTTAAGTCGTGGTAGTCGAGTGTGACTTAGAAGGTATCGCGTACAGAATACCTAATACATGCGCCCGCTACGTCATTTTGTTTATGGTAAGCCATACGCCATAGATGGTATTCGCGGATGCAGTGACTATCTGTAACGTATATTATAGTATTTTTTTATCCGACTGCGCGCGAGTAAAATAGGTTATGTACATTTTTATATTATTATTTAAATTGACAGTTCACAATTCTTTGTAGGTAATAAACAGTGATAATAACAATTGTACTTACTACAATGTGAATCGATCACGATGGGGCATGTGTTTTTGGAGGGTTAGCTTGGACGAAACATTATCACATGTATATTTGTATAATTAATATAGTTAACACTCTGTTATATGCACCTATTAAATAAATAAATAAAAAAAGTACATTTTGAATGGGAATCTATTTGTGGGACGAATAATAAACTTGATTCTAAATTACTCTTTATAACATCAGCTATTTGCTAGATAAAGTCCCGTCAATATCTGTCGAAATGACGTACGAAAGAGAGTTGGTCTGAAAATGGCGGTGTTAAGATAAGAAAGGGCATGCTCCGTTGGTTCGGACATGTAGGAAGAATGACGAAACAGATATACAATCCGAAAGTGGAAGAATGTAGGAGCCGAGGAAGACCAAGACTAACCTACCATGACCAAATTGGCCGTGTTTTATCAGACGGTGGTGTCAGGAGCCTTGGAACCGGCGAGCGTATGTGACAATAGCTATGAATTTTAAAGAAGCGAGTGAAGTGTGTAGGACCGCGTCTTATGGCGCTCGGTTCTCTCTGTCTGCCGCAAGGACCCTGGCGTGAATATATACATACATACAATATCTGTCCAGTCGTTTCGGAGATTAGCCAAATAACAGACAGACAGATTAGGACAAACGGACAAAAAGTTAAAAAGAAAAAATGAATTTTTGGTATAAATGCCTTGTATACTTTCATACGTTGTATTTGTGGATGTATGTATATAGGTGTTATTTTGGCATTACAGACACTAGAATTTTATTCATTTGTACAGATATGTTATCCATCCATATTTTCACGCGAAATTCCTTGCGGGAGTAGACAGGAAACGATGTCTCTTTTATTAATGCCTAGGCGACCGAGATTCGCTCTGTGCTCTTTTGTGCAAAATTGCAGTTTTTTAGAACGACCTTATCTAAAAATACAATATTTGCAAACCCTTATCTAAATACAAAATTTAATCCAAATCGGTTAATACAAGAGATTCTCTTTAAAAGTAACAGAACCTACGAGTACCCACTCGTATGTTCCGTAACATCCAGTAACTCGTGGTCCACTAAAGAAGCAGCTCCTTCTCCTCTTGAAGACAGATGAATAATAGACAAAATGTACAACTTTATAAAATGTCACACGGCAGGTTTTTTTTTATACAATGTCAGGAGTCATACAAGCATACGGCTCACTTAATGTAAAGCGTTAGTAGCAATGTTACCGCAGCCTATGAACGCTCATAATACATTAAGTATCACTAGCGCGATGCCTCCTCCTGCTAACACAGCAACTCCTTAGGAGAAACAACGCAGAAGCACAACAACCCTCTAGGGAGTTGTTATTTGGCTGCGGTTTTCTGTGAGGTAGAGGTACTTCCCCAGACGGGCTGCTTTAATGCGCCCTACTTAAAACATCCAGACCAAGACTATACAGACATGTTCACGCACACAAATGTTTGTCTCGTGTGGGAATTGAACTTACGAGCGTTGGTGTCATTGTTGCGTCATTCACGACTGCGCCTCTGAAGTCCTCAATCGTATACTCCGCTACTCGTCACAAGCGGGTAAATTATCATTTTTTTACACTGATGCGTGGTTACCATGTCGCCGGCCGCTTTGTATTCCATATCAATAGCACGTGCCTTTAACTCGAAACCGTTTCTGAGTAGACGCCTATGGCGACACTGCGGCAAGTGATAACTAATCCTGTCTTTACATGGACTGCTCAATACATTGCTTGACTTGAGTATTTCATGCCTGCCTGGTAACAAGTTCAACCTGTGGACCCATGCATCATCACAAGTCATTCGCACGCTGTCGACCCTTCTAAATACTTTAAGAGATGTTCACAGTGGCTCGAAAGTGGAACTGCCTCCTTCTCACAAAAAAAAAACATAGTCAAATAACAACTTTCTGCAAGGTTGTGTTCCAGCGAGTGAGTGAGGTTACCAGTAAGCTAACCTACGTAATGAGTTGCTGTGTTAGCACAGGGGGTGGCAACGCGCGCACTTTACTTCGTGTTTTGTAACCGTTCATGGGTTACGGTAATCACTTCATATCGCGTAGGATGTTTGCATGCTTCCTGACGTTGTATATAACAAAAGGATTTTAACCGGGAAGTTCATTCCAATAATTAGGATTGTGATTTATTTCCATCCCCTTTCATTAATATCATCCTTCACACAATCCATCATTCTTTCTTCAGTCCTCCTTTTTGACGAGCTCGTTGGCTCAGTCGTGAAAGTTAAGTACGTAAAAGTTTGACATCAACGCTCGTGGTTTCGATTCCCACACAAAACAAACATTTGTGTGCATGAACATGTCTGTTTGTCTTGGTCTGGATGTTTAAGAGAGGTAGGGCGCATCAAATCAGCCCGTCTGGGGAAGTACCTGCACCTCACAGAAAACCGCAGCCAAATAACTACTCCCTAGAGGGTTGTTGTGTTCCTGTGTGTGAGTGAGGTCACCAGTAAGCTCCTAAGGAGTCGCTGTGTAAACAGCAGAGGAGGCATCGCGCGAGTGATTTATGTTACAAGCGTTAATAGGCTACGGTAACTGCTTTACATCAGGTGGACCGTATGCTTGTATGCCTCCCAACGTTCTATAAAAAAAACCTGTTCTATCCGCTCATCTACATAGATTCATTATTTAAAAGGCAATATCTGTATAATAACTAAATATAATAATATGCTAATATAAGTAAACAAGACGTAATGGACCTCAATGACAAGAGCTGTTTTATAATAATCATTATATACAAGATACAACCACGCTATGTGGGACGCAATTAAATAAAACTTTTAATAGATAAATATCTTTATTTTAGAGATACGAAACATATTAAATGTTTAGTATTATACCTACGAGATTTAGGTCTCGTAGAGACTTAATCATTTCATATATCGGAAATATGATTAGATTTTATTTCGATTTTCACCGTGCGCAATGGAATGTATAAAATTGACTTCTGATTCTATGTATGTAGGTAGGAATAAAAATATTTTTCCCTCATACGATGTGAGCGTTCTACGAATAAAGGAATTTAATATTACTGTTCGTTCGCATCAGTATCTAAGTATACAATTTTGCGTAGCCATCTTTATATTCATGTAAAAAATACAACTATTTGTGCTTTTGTATTGACGTTAATTTCTCCAAATTTATGTCAGTTACGGTTTCAGCTGCGGAAGTAGGAGTTAATATAGGCTTTTATACATGTGTAATTATGTAGACTATACTTTTTAATAGTATGATTTACTATTACAAAGTATAAAAAAATATTTTTAACTCTTAAGTAAAAAAAATGTATTTATTGGCGTGCATTATATTTCGATTAAACATTATACATTTAAATTTAAATATAAAAAAATATGCCGTTATGTTATTAATATAAAAAGATTAATAATAAAATTGGCACTAAAATATTTACTTTCTTATTAATTATGGATTTTTCATTTATTGCGATCGCTAACTTAAGTATATCAGTAAGAGGCCAAAAATGGTTTAAAATGTTTATAAATACTAAATATTGTAGTAAACTAACGCTTAATAAGTATTTCCTAGATCATTTTATGTCTCTCTCTTCCCCTAATCGCGTCATATATATGAAAATTAATCTCCCGCCTGTTTAATGCTTCGGTCGGTCCTGAGATAAAGTTAAATATTGCCATTACACAATGCTAAATGCAAATGGTTGCACCGATTATTAACCTGCATACTAGTTAATCACACCACTATTAATAATGTAGGTACCGTTGTTGACATGTCTGTTTCATAATCTAAGGCAAATAGCGTGATTCCTAGACTGTATGTGTGTCGAGTATTTTTATTTGTCTAATTGCGTATGCCTTGAAGGAAGTTTCCATGTTGACGTTCAATCAGTTTTGTTACGAGTTTTGTTGCGATTTTCATTTGTCTTGTACCGATATTTCAATGACGTCGCAACTGCAGTGTCATGTTTGTAAGTGTATACAGATATTACATTATGTGTCGCTATCTACAAAGGGTTGAGTAATAAATCAGTCTTTGTCCAGAGCTCGTCTTCGATTGACATGTACACCGAACAATGTCCGCTAGATGACTGGAGTCAGCAAGCAGATTTTACGTCACAATTCATAATTTTATTTGCATAAATAAGGTATTATTACAAGCTCTGTCCTTCTAATCCGTACATTGCGGACGTAGGTACAGTTAAGTGCATGTTAATCTTTACACTTTGACCTTTGTACCGTTCTTATGCCGTACGTAATAATAGTTACAATCAACATTCGAGTGTTATGCTTGATCTGCTATAAGCTATAAGGTATATATTGATATAGGTACAATTATCATATCATGTAAAAATATTCATAGTAGTTTATCCAAATAAAAAAAAAAATCGTCGTGGCAAGGATACCCCGTATAAAGATTCCAATTACCATTACAATAATTTGCATGCCGATTGTTGACGCAACATGCAACATGAATTATAAAAACTGTTTCTCTTTCTCACCGTGTTTGTTTTTGTTTTCAAATAAAGAAATTTCTGTTCAGATAAAAATTCAAAGACTTCAAAACAAATTGCAGTGAGGGAGAAAGATTATAAGAAGAAGATATAGAATGATATAAGGGAAGCCCCTTGACGGACTACCCACTCGCTGTCTTCAGTCATCTCGAGACCATGGCGCCGCGACTGCAGCGTTCACGAACATTCGAGGAAACACAAAATTCAAAAATCGTATCTCCTGTTACAACAATTATATGAATAGTAAAAGTTTGTTTTGACGTTCGATGTTTTTTTTATGCAACGTCGAAAGGTAAAGAAGCGTAAGCAAAGTGAATAGCAATGCAAAAAGTATCGCTGGCGCGTCTCTTCATCCGCTTCTAACACAGCAACTCCTCAAGAGCTTAATGGTAACGTCAATCACTGGCAGGAACACTACAACCTTCCAGCAAGTTATTTCGCTGCGGTTTTCTGTGAGCTGAATGTACTTTCTCAGACGGGCTGCTCTAATGCGCCCTATCTCTCTTAAAAACCCCAGAACAACACAAACAGATATGTTCATACACACAAATGTTTGTTCTGTGTGGGAATCGAAATCCTAGGCATTAAACATTGTCCATTCTATGTGGGCTGATACACTTCCCTTTAAGTAGACACAAGCGAGTGACATTAAATATTAATATATTCTGCTATCTGCAGCATTCGTAGACCTCGTCCGGACGTATCTCGGTATCCCATGGTAGCGTTTTTTCTTTATTTCTTTTTCTTCAACTTCCAAGAGTTGTACGATGTCGAATAGCCTATAACCTTCTTGGATCCTGGAACTAGTATTATTTACTAGTTGATTAGTAGTTCCAGGGATTAGCGCAGTTAAATAAACTTTTCCACTTTATAGATGAATATTTAGAACATCGTTGGGTTTAAAAGTAAACAAGGAGATTCCAATGAATCGATGTTTAGTTCAACTTTTTCGTATAAAGAGACCGCGGGAAGCTCGGTTGTATGTCAAAAAAAAAATGCTTATTTCTTGCCGTTAATAATTCCGTGTACGTCGGACGTACGGACAGCGTACGTCCTATTAAAAAGGCGTCAATTCACTTGACGGGTCCTTTCAGAGACATCCGGCCGGCCGCCCTATCTATTGGCAGCTCACGTGGGTGTAGGCAGAATTACCAAGTTATTGACTGTTTATTTAATTTTATGCTCTATTTATTTTTTCTAGGTGAGAAAGAATTGGTCTTGAAGTTGTTTTTTATATGACGTCGACAGGCATGCAAACATACGGCTCACCTGATGTAAAGTGGTTGCTGTAGCTTGTGAATGGTTGCAGTACAGGGAGTATTTCATTAGAAGCTTACGGGTAACTCCTAACTTCTGGAGATTGTTTGACTGCGGTTTTCTGAGGTGGTAGTACCTACCTTAAAAACACCCAGACCAATATAAACATACTTGTTCAACGCGCAGAAATGCTTGTCCTGTGTGAGAATCAAACCCACGAGCCTTAGTGTTGAAGTGGCATTGCTTACCACTCCGCCACTCGTCAAAGTGACGTCGGCGTCTTTGAGTTCAAATAAAAAAAGATTTGCTCCGTTGGTTCATACATGTAGCAAGAATGCATTAACTATTCACAAACTTTGTTTTTTTTTCTTCGAGAGTGTCAGTGGCAAGTAATTCAGAAGCCTCACCTCATATTAACACATCCATATACTTAGCACAAAACATTTATCACTGCATAAATTAGTCTCGCCATAGAATCGTCCAAACGCCCGTCTCGCTTACATTCATTCATACGGTTAATGTCATTCGTTCAGACTCGGATCGCATTCAGAGAACTGACCACCGCTGAATAGAATATTATAATACTCAGAGCATACAGCCTTTGTGTCTGAAATTCAGTTTTGAAAATGTATTTTTAGTCGTCGTGAATGAAAGACCGATAAGTTGAAAATGATAATGTGAAAGCTTGACTTCTTCTTCTTTTTTTAACTTTTTTTTATATATACAACGTCGGGAGGTATGTAAGCGGACGGTCAACCTGATGTGAAGCGGTTACCCTAGCCTTTTAATACATTAAGTATCACTCGTGCGATGCCACCTCTGCTGCTAACACAGCAACTGCTTAGGAGCTTACTGGTGACCTCATTTACACGCAGGAACACAATAACTTTCTAGGGAGGTGTTATTTGGCTGCGGTTTTCGGTGAGGCGGAGGTACTTCCCCAGACGGGATATATTGATTCGCCCTGCCTCTTTTAAAAACACCCAGACCAAGACAAACAGTCATGTTCATGCATACAAATGTTTGTCCTGTGTGAGAATCGAACCCACGGGCGTTGATATAATAGTCTCGTTGTTCACCACTACGCCACCGAACTCATCGAAATCACCAGACTGTAGAAAAAGCCCGGCCAAGTGCGTGTCGGACTCGCGCACTAAGGGTTCCGTACCATTATCTGTAAAAACGGCAAAAAAAAAATAAACACATTTGTTGTATGGGAGCCCCCCCCCCTTAAATATTTGTTTTATTTTAATTTAATTATTTATTCTTAAAGTGAATATATAACTAAATATTCTGTGAATATTTCAAGCGTTCACCTGTTGCCGTTATCAATATCGACAAAAAATGGGCAAAAAAATCACGTTTGTTGTATGGGAGCCCCCTTAAATATTTATTTTATTCTATTTTTTCGTATTTGTGGTTATAGCGGCAACAGAAATACATCATCTGTGAAAATTTCAACTGTCTAACTATCACGGTTCATGAGATACAGCCTGGTGACAGACGGACGGATGGACGGACGCACGGACAGCGGAGCCTCAGTAATAGGGTTCCGTTTTGCCCCTTGGGTACGGAACCCTAAAAATGAGCAGTTATATATAGTTCAAATTTGAGACGACTTTGCTGACCTAAGTTCGGTGATTTGGTAGCAGCCAAGTCAGCGATTAAATAATATGTGCAAATTGACGTTACATTACAACTCGTCTGTGAGTTAGTGACGCATGTCACTCTGACTCATCACTCCCACGCGAGTCAAGTGGCCAAGACACAGTAGAGGCATGCAGCAGTAGGATAACTTCAAAGAAACGTTCAAAATCACACTGACACGTGAAGTTTGCATGTTAGATGACGTGCACGGTGGCGGAGTAGTTAGTGCCCGTGGATCCTCACACCGTGTGCACGAACATAATGATATATCTGTTTATCTTGGTCTGGAGTGTATTTAAGAGAGGTAGGGCGTATCACAGTAGTCCGTCAGGTGAAGTACCTCTACCTCACAGAAAACCGCAGCCAACGAACAACTACCCGGACAGTTGGTAGTGTTTCGGCGGGTGTGCGAAGTTACCGGTAGCCTTCCTAAGTAGTTGCCGCGTTAGCTTAGCAGCAGAGATGGTGTCATACTTAATGTATTGCGAGCGTTCATAGGTTACGGTAACCATTTTACCGTTCCGTAGCGTGTAGGATGTATGCCTCACGTTGTATGTAAAAAAACTACATATATTAAAAGTTTTTATTAAGTATAGTGTGTGCAATGCCTTCCAAAGCGACCCCAATGTGCCAAAATCGCCAATTTATATCTTCACGCCGGGTCCTTTGCGGGGTAGGCAGAGAGAACCGTAATACACGGGCCTTACGTTAAGTTCTTTCTTCAAGTCTCTTTAAAGTGATACTAGCTTTTACGCGCGGCTTCGCTCGCATTGATATATTTTTTTTAATAGAATGTATCCTATTTTACTTCTGATACCTCCAAAAATATGTGTACAAAGTTTCATGATGATCGGTTCAGTAGTTTTCGCGTGAAAGCGTAACAAACAAACGGACATTCACATTTATAATATTAGTAGGATAGCAATATGAAAGAAATGCTCTTGCAATATTGTCTATTGCAATAAAATACCGAATCATTTTCGCTTTTCATTTTTTTTTTTTTTTTGCCGTGTCGCGCTTGTATTCGCCGGCTTTACGCGAGAGTTGATAATTATATCAAAAAGTCGTAAGTGCAATAAGGACATACTCCATAGTATATATTACCATGGCTGAGTAGATATGGTCGCGCGCATGATTTGTCTCCATTCGATTCGCTATCTTCAAACGCAGTGAGAGATATGGATGGTCATTTGTACGGTTTAGTTGACTAATGCCTAGAGCCGTGACAGCCCAGTGGACAAAGAACCGGTATATGGACCAACTGGTCTCCTGGTCAAATCTGGCATGAACCGCTAAATTCATGTCTGACCCGCTCTGTCTTGTCTGACGACAGTCGCTCTAAGTAAAAATCAGTATCTTCACCAAATTATTAGGACTTTTTTAGCGGACCTTACCTATCCTAACGGATTAGGAAACGGGTTGACGCTAAGAAGAAGTCTACTAATGCCTAATTCGTCAAATGGTTACCGAGTTTGGAAAGTACTAATTCTTACAATGGCTAATTCTACAAAACGACTAATTCGTGAATTCGTTACGTTTTTAATTGTAATACATATCTTCCTAAGGGGAAGAACTTTTTCATCTGCTCGAATCAGTCTGAGGTCTTGGACAGAGATGTATGCATTTTTAAAGGTATTTTGTTTTTTTTCCGCATATTTTCTTATTACAGATGTAACCATGATATGTTTTAAGAACTAAACCGCTATGTCGAGATGGATTTTAATTTGGTACAGAGTTGCCCAAACTTATCCTTAGTTGTAAATGAATCTTCTACTTTCCGTTATCCTGTTTTCTAATCCATTAGGATTGGCGGAGACCACTATCGAAGCCGAATTTGGCGTAGACGTTGTTAGGGTTCCGTTTTGCTTTTTGAGATACGGAACCCTAATAAGAATTCGTTTGTAATATGTATTCGTATTATTTTGTAGTACCTATATAAAACAGGAAGGTGATATGAATCTCAGATACGCAACCCTGCTTATGGAGTCTAGGGTTGTCACTTCATTATTTACAAAATGAGTTTTTAAATGAGGAACATTCCATGATAGAAGGGACTACATTTCTTATCATTATATACATTTTTTATAATAAAAAGGGAATTTATTATTATAAAAAATTTAGGCAAACACCTGACTGATATAAACCGGATTGCCTATGATATGATCCCTTGTGATAAATGGAGTATCACTTCCACATTGAATTACAGCAAAATTCCACAATAGTTTATTGGTAACCTTCCCCGCAGAAATACATCAACTCACGAGGGAGTTCAAATGCAATCTTCTGTAAGGTGGAGGTTCTCCCCGCATCGGGCACAACGATTAGTAAATATGGCATGTGTGTTTTTGGTGTGTATTGGAATCACCTACAATACACCTACCAATTTTGCAAGAGTTAAATTTTTTACCAAGTTCCAGTATAAAACCGTTGCTATTCTGTTTCTATCTACTTATATCTTTACGCCAACTTCATTGTGGAGTAGGCAGAGAGAACCGAGCGTCACATAACTCGGTCCTTGCACACCTCACTAATTACAACTCTTCTCATGCAATCACCTCTGTTCTTAGGGCTTCTATTTTTATTTGTTGCATATTAAACCGATAAATGAACACATACGTTTAGGAGAGGAGGTGGAGAGTTAAAAATATATATATAAAATGGGACATGCCTTCATTTAGAATACCATGTGACAACCCTACTCGTGAGTGAATCCTTAAATTTAGGGATGCTATCGGAGTCGTACGTTCTCGTGCGCCATTTCTTGTACCGAAGGCAGGGCAGGTGCGGATAAAGCCCTTACACCGTATGTATCAGTCATTGAACTACGTCGGATGTTTGTATCGAAAGTATGTTTGTATGTTGTTTACATTGGATTTATATAGAATCCTTTTAGTCTGTGAAACGCGTGGAATATTCCTTTGATATAAGTTTTTCGTGTTGATAGGTCTGATGCTTTGTGATAGTCAAAAGGAATCTTGTTATTGGAGAAATGCTTGGCCAAGTTGATTGAACACTCCTTTGAATTAATCGATCAATCGGTGAAATAAAAGGGAAGCTTTTCGTCGGCAGATTTGAATGCGTCAAAACTATTTAGATTAATGAAGTATCAGATAAAACGATGAAGTTATCGATGACTAATAAACTAAATTCGGGTACGTTTGTAACAAAAGATATTTAAACAAAAGCTATACAAAAATATCGTGGAATAGAGTGAGGATAACTCGGAATAGATATTGCATGTGTCTTGTTGCCCTTTGCAATCGATTTTTTTGTTCTTTTATCTACCTAAAGACATTGATACAAATAAAACAGTTGTATAATGTAACCAGTTAGCAAGTCTAAATATACCCGTCGTTCCGAGTTCAAGAAGAAACCAGTTCACCGTAGTGATGAATCAAAACGTGCCGGCAAATGTCGCGAGTATTAACTATGCACCGGCTCCACAATGTTGTCAAGGTTGTGTTGTAGGTCTGTTTGTAGGGATGAATGCGTGAATGATAGTGGAAATATAATGCTGATGAACAAATTTAATTTTTAATAGAGTAGATAGTCTTAAAAAGTATCAGCTTACTAACAAACTGGTCCTTGGTATGGCATCTATCTTTTTATCCATCTTGCGGGGTAGGCAGAGAGAACCGAGCGCCACAAGGCCGGGTACACACCTCAGTCGCTTCTTTGACATTCATAGCTCTTCTCATGCACGCACGCAGTCTTCTACAGGTCCTGACGTCACCTTCTGATAAAACACGATCAATTTGGTCGTGGTAGGTAAGTCTTGGTCTTCCTCGGCTCCTACGTCCTTCTACTTTCGCGTTATAATATCTGTCTCGTAATTCTTTCTTCCTGCATTCTTTTTACGAGTCCAAACCAGCAGCCTTTCAGATACGGGCGGTGTGTAAGGACCGAATCAAGTGGCACTCGGTTCTCTGCCTACCCCGCAAAGGATTTTTCCTGAAGTTACATATAGATAGAATGTATTTACGTTTTAATTACAAAGTTTTCTTATCAATGTACGTTGTTCCCGTTATTTCACGTAGACATTAATTTACGCTTCAATATATTTACTGTTTAGTTACAAAGTTCCATGTAAGTTAACAATTTGCCTTGTCAAGTTACATATTTGAAGTTACTTAATGTAGAATTTAATTTACGTTTCAATTTGTTTGCGTTTAATTTATTTCAATAAATCACTCGTATTTTGTCCCACTCTGAATAATTTGTTGCTGTAATCGAATGGAGTATTGATGTGTACAGTGTTAGGTCAGTTTTACCGCATCATGTGAACAAAAATATAATCACACGCAACCAATGACGTCAACGTTGGAGTTACCATGAGGACTTCCTCAAGGTTGCTTCGACCGGTCCGACAGCATTTTGTCTATAGATTTGTTTTTCCAGCCACATATCTTGAGCTTTGCACTTTTTTTTGTTGTAATTATGTATAGGTACCTAATATATGGAGTAGTCGGACAACCATTTAAAAAAACCTTGTTTTAAAGGTGAGTTTTTGCTTCTCCGCAATGTGTAAATAGTTTGGAGTTCGCATTGCTGGGAATCAAATCAAAGTGCTTTGGGGTTGTTCCCGTCAAGGCATTGGTGGTTCAAGTATCAATTAGTCCAATGATAAAAAATGATCATTTTGCAAACGGTCTAGTTCGAGATTCGTCCAATTCACGCATGGTTCAATTAGCGAATAGCCTAATTTGCGAATAGTCTCATTTGCATTTCGCGAATAGTCCAATCTATACCAATATATAAAGCGGTTGAATTGATTTGTTTGAAAGTGATAATCTCTGGAACTACCAACCGGATTTGTAAAAGTATTATTGCATTTGATAGCCCAATTCTTGAAGAAGGTTATAGGCTATTAAACATTACGATATGATACTTAGAAGGTGAGGGAAAGGAAAGAAATTAGAAAGAGATTTATAATAAATAGGAGCTCTTTTTATTAATAGAAACGATATTTACATAAACTGTGATCACTAGGAGCCTTAGAAAACGTCGAGCGTGCGTGGAAAGAGCAATGAATGTTAAAGTAGCGAGTGAGGTATGTAAGGATCGAGTCACGTGGGAATCACGTTTAAGAGGGGTAGGGCGCATCAAAGCAGCCCGACTGAGGAAGTACCTCCACCTCATAGATAACCGCAGTAACAGCAGCAACTCCCTCGAGGGTTGTTATTTGGCTGCGGATTTGGCGTGAAGTTATAGTAGTAATAGTAGTATGTCATCATATTTTGTAAGACATTTTATAAGTTATTAAATTTTATATTTAGGACGTTCCATGTGAAATTACACGTTCATTGAAGACCTTTTGAGCAGTCAGAACCCGTTATATACGTTTTCCCATACATTTCGCGGTCGTATACGACCACCCGAGTTTCGAAGGGTTAAGGGTTTTTATACCTTGGTAATTATCGTAAGCGGAAAGATATAGATGCCGAGGAAGGCCTAGACTCACCTAGCACAACCAAATTATGTTATGTGTTATCAGAAGATGGTGTCAGGAGCCGTAGGAACCGACGAGCGTGGATGAGAAAAACTATGAATGTTAAAGAAGCGAGGTGGGAGTGTAAGGACGAATCATGTGGAGCTCGGTTCATTTTGCCTGCCCTGAAAGGGACTTGCGAAGTTATAGACAGATTGTAATTATTGTAATAATATACAGGTCTCTAAACCTTACATTAAAGTCAGTAAAAATGGCAGTTGTATATTATTAACAATATTTTATTCAGCTGGTTCCATTATACTTGAATTATCTACAACAAAAAATCGGTAATTCTCAAAACTTAGTGGACTCGCTTGATATCAGACCCGAGTTACATAATTAAGCTGTTCCAACTCTCGCCTCTCTAGACCCACCCTTGTTCCGCAGACGACAATGACAACAGGGTTGAAATCGACCCCCGGTGTTTTTACGGTTCGTGCGTTTATACTCCGGTTTAGTTTTTACTCAAGCACGTTTCGTTTTTTATGGATTCCGAAACAAACCAAATCTAATTGGAGCTTGATTATGGTTTTTACGTTAAATTGTATTCTACTTTGGTAGCTATGGTGGTTATATGCATTTTTATATTATAAAACGTAATTGAGATTTCATTTTATATAACATATCACCAGTGTTTTTACGGTTCGTGCGATCATAATCTGGTTTAGTTTTTACAATTCGTTTTTTACGGATTCAAATGAAATCCAATTTGAGCTTGATTGTGGTTTTGATATGAAACTATATTATATTTTGTGAAATATTGTGGTTTATAAGCACTTTTATGATATAAAACGTAATCGGGATTTCGTTTTATATAAGCAGCGTTTTTACGGTTCGTGCGATCATAATCTGGTTTAGTTTTTACGCAAAACCCGACTAGTTTTTTATGGATTCCAAACAAACTAAATTAACTGATTGTGGTTTATAGGCCCCTTTATGTTATAAAACGTAATCGGGATTTCAGTTTGTATAACCTGTGTTTCCACCTTCCTACAATATGGGATCCTTCAAACATGAAGCATGAAGAAGCACCTTCCGGGCCAGCATGGTGGCGTCAACTGACAGGACGCTATAGTCCGTTGTCAGTTGCCGCTGCAATTTGGGCTCCTCTTTTCGCTTACCAATAGGCGAAGCGGAGCCACTATGGTGTGCCCATATAAAAAAAAAAAAATTTTTGATATTTATTTCCGTTATGTTGATTTGGAATATATGTTATTTGTTTGGAATTCGTTGGAAATTGAAAAACTGCGACGAGCATTGCGTCGGGCGAGAAGCATACACACAACCCAAATTACAACAATAAGGTGTATATCTCAAGCGTCATCAACGCGTCTAAAACATCAATTCCTGACCAGTTTCCTGGTGAGCTTTGTCACTCGCAAGAACGTAGCACCTATTCCAGAATTGTTATTTAACTACAGTTTTCTAAAAGGTAAAATTATATCATGGAAACTACCAATGACATTTTAAATTTCTTTTTGCATTTCATAGCCCAGTTCTTGAGGAAGTTTGTAGGCAATTCAACATCACGATAGGACGATTAGAAGTCAAGGAAAAAAAGAAAGAAGGTAAAAAAGGTTGTTCCTACAGGATACGCGGAGATGAAGTCGAAACATACAAGAAGTAATGCAAATGGAAGGCTGAAGTTTCCTGAAATATGCCGTAGCTAAAATTGTCTGTAATACAATAAACGAGTATTGATTACGATTTGAAATGGAAATTGTAAAGGGTTGCCATCAAAGGCAACGTTCGCCATGTAATAGGTAGACAGGTTCCATAAGTGTGTTAGTAGCAACTCGTATAGTTATTATGGTACATCCTGACTAAGTAACTGTTAAAGTTATTACCGTATTGAGTAAAAAGCTGGTAGTTTAGAAAATTCCGCAGCACTCATTAATGTGTTCATGTTATTTAGGTTGGCTAAGACACATTAGGGCCGGTAATACCATTATCAGATGTGTTTACATTATCTGGCAGTGTAATATAGGTACATGAACTGTTCTAGTGGTGTTGCTAGATGTGAAAATTATTTGATACACATGATGTATTAGCGTAAGGATCATATACAGACGGGCTGCATTGAATTGTACGACAGCTGTACTATGTAGTTTAGATGCTGTTTTTGATACTGCAATTTCGCTTTTTAAAACTGCATCGAAACTACATTCGCGTGAAGTCGTGGTGTAGTTGGTTCCACTGTATTAGGACTGCGTTACCGATCTGTAACCAGCTTGCAGTCCAACTAGACTTGCAAACAGATATCTGCAAGCGGACTGCGCAGTTGGCTGTCAGTTTTGATGCAGTTGCACAGAAACAGCAGGCAAACTGAAAATTTTCAGCTGGCGTGCAGTTCAAATGTAGTTCGTCTGTATCTTATTACTTTAAAACATGTTTTTTTATTATATATTTCATGAATATCTAAAACGGCTATATATATATATTGCGATTAAATTTAGTATTTATATTATTTACGTAAGGTTTTTCTTTAAGTTTATTTACATATGTGTATTTGCTGAAAAAAACGAAAGAAAAGAAAGTTCCGTCGGTCAGGTACACTAGACCTTAACTGCAAGGTAGACGAGGTATAAAAAGATGATTTGTTAGCAGTTGGAATGAGGCTGTTCATTTGACGTTATCTGTAAGAGTGACACATCATAAACTACTGTCAAAATAACACACGGTAGCTCCCGTTTGTGTCAATCACTGTACTACGAGAAGAAGGTACTTTTCATTTTTTTGATAATTGATATTTTTATGTTCGGGAAAAATAGAAGATTTTACCATTGTCTATTCGAGCATGAGGTCGTCCTCTTGTAAAGTAGAAGTTTTTCCGCTACTAATACTACTTACGTCGTTTCTTGTAGCCAGGGGCTTTTAAAAGGTTAGAGATTTTCACTTCTCTCCACTAGCGCGGTTTACTATTCTCTCTTCAAACTTGAAAATAGATTTTTTAAATATAAAAGTCGGCAATAAAATTCAAGACGATCAATATTGTACTTCTAGAGGTCTATAAAGTTTTTATGATAATTGGCAACATGAATAATTTGCTGAGTGAGCTCTCACAAATTATTCATTTCCATTCCATTCTTTGTATCTAAAAATTGCAATATCATTTAATAACACCATCGTTTCCATCTTGTTTGCATTCAAAATTATTTTACCATTTCAAAGGAGCGCCAGTTATTCTGGAATTTAAATTTGCTTAATATTCCGAGCCCTTTTATCGTGTATTAAAATTTTACCGTCTACTCCGTAACGTAGTGAAATTTTCTGCATTTTTGCTTACACTCAGCGAATTCCATTGTTTCATGTTTGACCTTCTGGAATGCTATTACCATCGTGCTAGTTATTATGAGCAAGATTATGTTATGTTGAGTATCCAACGACATAAATGTCAAGGTTTACGGTGTTATGATCTGTTCTCATATTTGTAGCGTTAATTCTGTTTGCGGTACATAGCGTAGGTTAACTATATATTTATTATTGTGATCTAAGATCGCCGTGAAGTTTATTCATATAGGCATTGTTTTATTATTCCTGGTTGTCAATTAACAATGAGTCAAACATTTCACTACACTAATTGAATAAATTCTCTTTCACTTGCAAACATTTTTTCTGTTGCCGCTATAACAACAAATACTAAAAAATAGAATAAAATAAATATTTAAGGGGGCTACCATACAACAAACGTGATTTTTTTGCTCATTTTTGCTTGATATTGATAACGGCAACAGGTAGACGCTTGAAATATTCACAGAATATTTAGTTATATATTCACTTTAAGAATAAATAATTAAATTAAAATAAAACAAATATTTAAGGAGGGCTCCCATACAACAAACGTGATTTTTTTTGCTGTTTTTATAGATAATGGTACGGAACCCTTCGCGAGTCCGACTCGCACTTGGCTGATTTTTAAATCTATCTTGTTTGATTTTTCTGATACTGAAGTAGTTTTAATGACATAATTGATCCTATATATTAATCCAGTATTAGGAAATTTAGTATAAGAAAGATTGTTTTCATAGATGGTACAGCAGGAAGATATGTAATGAAGATTTAACACATTTTTTAAATACTCTCGACTTTAAGAAAGTAAGTAACGAAAGATTAAAATGAAAAGCGTTTATTTGTCACGTTATTTGTTTATTTGTCAGAGATGTGTCATTAACAACTAATTACTTAATAGTTCTTTGTGTATCAATCAATTTGTTTGTCGCAAAGATACACATAACAATAATATAAAATATAGGCACTATACTTCTGTTCTCCTGCTTTTCGATATACATAATTGCAAACCCAAGGAAATCCGTCGAGGTTGCCATGCAAATTACCATCCCATTTATTTCAACTATTAAATCATTACACGGTCAGAATGTTATAAGTAGGGTTGTCCGAGTGTACATTACTTCAGCATTACAAATAGGCATGTCTAAACACGCTGTTGCCTTAAATTTAATTGATATTCTAACAATTGTAACATCAGCTTCGTATACAATCTTCGTACGTAAGGAGTTGTACGTAACATTTTTAATCATTATCATTTCGACATCCTCATATATCATTAGCGGTTTACTAGCACGCGGCCACAAGTGGTGGTGTACCAGTAACATCTGTGTTTATATCGTGTCGTGAGACACCACCGCCGTAATTACCGTGTCTGATGATTGCCTGTCGGTAATGATCGCTGCGTTTGCAACACTTGTGATTGTTTGGCCTACTTTGTCTTCAACATTAGATGTAGAAGCCCTTGCGTACACCTCCCGCAATTGAGTGCTCGTAGCATCCTGCATATGCATAGAAACGAACGAATAAGTTACCACTTTTATTTTGATGGTGATAAATCACTTGATGTTAAGTGTTTTCATAAGCCTGTGAACTAAATACAGGAAGAAAAATGAATTACTAGGGATTATAGGTTTATTATAAGTAATACAAGAAGTATAACACGCGCGTTGCCATCACTGTGACTAACAGGCGAACCATCCAGGGAGTCACTATTCTGATGCGGTTTTCTGCGAAGTACCTCCCTTCGCCGGACGGATTGCTTTGATACCCCTACTTCTCTTAAAAACGTCCAGACCAGGACAAACACACATATTAATGCTCACAACTCACTGACATGTACATTCGTGAACACGGCTGTCGTGATATGCCAGCAACATGGTTGCGGTAATCGCCGATTGCTGTACCCGAAGCTGTTTCGATGTCCGCACTCGCTGTACTCTCGATTGCTTGACCTAGTTCACGCCAACTGATTGATTTCAAGATTTCATGGCTTGCTTAACGTTTTTTGCTTTTGCATTTTTAAGTTTTTTAGTGGACGTTTTTTTGTCTCTTCGTTTCCATACTATTTATATAGTGGTGGGTAGTATTATTTGAATTTATGCTGATATCTAACTTCACGCCAAATCCCTTGCGGGGTAGGCAGAGAGAATCGACGCCACATAACGCGATCTATACACATCTAACTCGCTACTTTAACATTCATTGCTCTCCCTTCTCATGCACGCTCGCCGATTTCTAGTTTCTAAGGCTCCAGACATCACCTTCTGATAAAACACGATCAATGCGCTGATATATGATGTTTATTGTTTCTGTACATTGATTAACCTTAGGGTTTCTTGGGAAAGATCTCTCTTAGCGATAAAGCTGCCTCCTTGCACAGCCATGCCAAACCTACTATGTTTTAGTTTTTGTTGCGTGTATATTCTAGTGTTATCCGATTTCCTAACCCATTAGGATTGGTGGCGTCTCAACTCCTAAGGATGATTTGGTCGAGGAACATCAGAAACGTAAAATGACAGATTGGCGAATTGTCAGAAAAGCATAATGCCAGGTGACGCAAATGGCAAATGATCTGGTAATGATAGATTCGCGTAATAACAGATCAATCTCAAATGAAATAAAAATCATCAAGTAATGAGTATTAACAAAATTCTTTGTCAGTACAAATCAAAATATTTTTACAACGAAAATCAACACTTAACACATAGTAAGGGTCGCCGTTAAAAATTTACTGTACATTATGTCTCAATTAACCGTGCGAAAATCATTTCTTTTTATATAAATTCTTTTAAGTAATTTTATGTTATTTTATTAATTCAGAGTACTTTTTGAGTTCTTTCTATCAAAGGCATTTTTTTATTTATGTAAAAAATGGGAAATTATTATATATGAGTAGGTCGCAATGTATATTGTGGAAAGAGCTGAATAAGTGCGTTTACGTTGTTTTGTGTTTAAATTTCCCCTTTCCCCCACTGGTAAGTTAATCCCTCATTGGCTCAAACTATGTTTGCTCCGTCTCGTTGTTTCTTTTCACGTGTAATACGTACCGAACCCTAAAATAAATTACCTGTCTGAAGTTATACCAATACCAACATAGCCACGCTATAAAACTATTACAAATTATTATGAGCAATGTTGAGAGTTGCATGTAATCATTGGGCAATAGCAAGTCGGCGTGTGTGTCTGTTACCTGCGAGTGTTAACTGTACCGTAATTTACATTTATAACCTTTATCAAGCTATTGAAATGATTACTAGCCATTTTCTTTTATATTGGTGTGAGCTGTGAATGTTATAAAACTGTCGCTCGGTTCTCACTGCCTACCCCGTGAGGGACTTGCCGTGAAGATTGCAGAGGTAGTATTCTTTTATACAGCGTCGATGTACAAACGAGGCCTATGAACTGACTTGTCACACGGCCCGTATGTTTGTGTGCCTCTCAACGTTATATATAAAAAAATGGATACGTGTACTTATATACCGGGTGAGAAGTTATACTTCTCTGGCATCATTAAATAAATATTTAACATTAATAACTTAATAATATTTAGTATTAAGTATATTAAATAATATTTTAATTTAGAATTTATTGGAGTAAAATTAAAAAACGTCTATCAAGTAGTAGCGGCGATGTTTATGGAATGTATTACATACAAGTCAAATGAAAAATACAAATGTTATACATTTTAACTATAGCGCCATCTACCGGTAATACCGTGAAACATTTAGCAGTTTTAACCTATTGCACATTTTTAACTATAGCGCCATTTACCGGTAATATCGTGAAACATTTAGCAGCTTCACTCTCGCTCTGTCTCTTTCGATACCCCCTCCATGGTAGCGTTGAACGTTTAACGCAACCTTGTTGGAAGTCGCATTAGAAGTATAACTTCAATAATATAATGCTCGGTTATATCTTAAAATAGTACGTTAGCTTTTATCTATATACTTTAATATATAAAGCGCATGAATTAGAGCAGTGGTAGCCAAGTGAATAAGAAACCGGCCTATTGACCAACCGGGCCCCGGTTCGAATACTGGCGAGGGCACGTATCACTGAATTCGTGTTTTCGAATTTATGTACATATATATGTGAAGGAAAACATCGCGTGGACCCAGACGTCTAAGAAATTATATTTCACAACACGTTTGACCTAACCTAAGAAATATCTTATTCTCCCTCTGGGTTGAGGTCTGACGGCAGTCGCTCCATGTAAAAATCGTTGTCTTCGCCAAATCCTTAGACTTAGGTAGCGGACCCCGCCAATCCTAATGGATTGGGAAAACGGCATAACGCTAAGAAGAAGATAAATCGGAAGTTTGTTTGAAAGATTTCCGGCACATAAATGTTTGTCCTGTGTGGGAATCGAACGCACGAGCGTTGTTGTCAAAGTAGCCTTATTAATTACTGCGCCACCAAGATCGTCAATCTTACGCAAAGTACACGCATATAACGGCATTGCATGAGGACATGCGTTTCGCTAATGAGGTGGTGACGTCACAAACCCTTATCCAGTGCACACTCGACACAGGGGTAGAAGTGGAGGACGTATGACGTAGTTTATTATGTACCACAAGGGTATCCACACTGTATCCGTATCAACATTAATATGTAAATGTTTATGTTCATGCACACAAATGTTTGCTCTGTGTGGAATTCGAACCCACGAGCGTTTCGCCGCTGCACGTTGCTCGTCTTGATGATATTTTCAGGGAACCTTCAGATTATCTCAACTGATCGTAGGTGGTGTTCCTGTGAAATTCGTTAGCGGTCAGATCACTCGCGAGTAGCCGGGGCAGATTGCTAGATTCCTATAAAAATAAAGCCTATTTCACATCGTAATAGTATACCTACAAACTCTGGAATTCAATCAACCATTGATAGTCAACGGTGATAGCGATCATAATCATGTGATAGTGAGTCATTCACACGACTAAAGCCATTAAAAATAGCCCAGTTTTTCAAGATAACTATTCCATGGAGCGTGCGTTCCACAACTCCAAAGTGCAGTGCCGTGGAATAATAAACTCCAATCACACTGAGTGCTCCCTCCGCTTACACAACATTTTGTAACAACTCTTCATCACTACACTCCATTCCAATTACAAAGTCCTATAAAAATGTTCATTGCAATACATTTTTTTTTAAATTAAATATTAATTAAATTCATTCAATTTGGTCATTGACTAAAATTAAAAAAGAAGACACTTAGCAGTGTATATTGCGGCCAAGTTAAGACAAAGATTTCCTTTAAATGGAAGCTTACATATCATTTATTTGTTACCTGAGGGCATGTCATTATCCCAATTTCTATTGTCTTATTTAATATAATGGTATTTGTTATATATTGTAAAATGTAGGACGATATATATTATACCAGCTTCGGGATACATTTCTGAAGGGAGATTTCTAACTTCTACGAACAGAGTAAAGATAATTGCGTTCGCGAAGTTCGCCTTTGTAATAATCAATTTGTGACTTGCTAAAGGCAAAGGCAGTTGCTGAAAGAACTGTGCTTCGTTTTGACTTTTTAATGTGTTCGGCATTGGGGACGAATGAATTACCTAAGTGTTACATCTATCTATAACTTCACGCCAAATCCCTTGCAGCGGAGGCAGAGAGAACCTAGCGACTCTGTCCTTATCCTACCTTTAACGTTCATAGCTCATCTCATGCATGCTCGCATGTTTCTAGGGCTCCTGACATCACCGTCTGATAAAACACAATCAATTTGCTCATGGTGCTCGGTGTCCTCTGGGTATCCCCCAAGGGACCTGGCATGAAGGTAAACATACATGTATAAAACAATACTTACAAAACTAGAATTCACTGTTAGTCCCACACTAGGCTAAATCTGTCCTGATGACCAGATATACATTAACCATCGAACATCGAGACAATTGAAGGCGCAAATCTATCTATCCACCTATCTATAACTTCACGCCAAATCCCTTGCGGAGTAGGCAGAGAATACCTAGCGCCATATGACTCGATCCTTGCACACCTCATTTGCTTCAAAGGGCTGGTATCCAGGGCCGTCCATCAAACGCTTCTTTTAGCTATTGAAAAAAAAAATGATGGACGGTGCGGTGAGCAAACTTCATAAGTACGCTTATTCGGTAATTTATCAGAATAATTTTTTATTAGTTCTAATAATTATTTTATTTAAAATATTATCGGAGACGTTCCCTCAAACATCTTACAAGGAGACTAACTTTAATTTATTCGCCAATTTTAAATAATAAACGGAGAAAATATCCCGCTGGTCCTTCGAGCCGGATAACATAAATTATTACGAGCCCCAAGCTACAAACAGAGTGTATTTATGTTCGTTCTACCCTCAACGGGGAGAGTATAGCCTTTATTTACAACTTGAAACACACGTAACCACGATACTGAGAGGAATACGGGATAAAATATCAAACAAAGACGCGATGTGCCAAAGACAACAAGTATCTAGTCCGATTGAGTGAAATTTATTTAACCTATTTTATAACGCTAACTGTGCCCGGCGCCGCTTTTTTCCTTTGTTTTTTTCTATCTCTAAACCTTCTCGTTAATGTTTTGAATATAACCCAGAAGTTTCATCACAATCGGATGAATGGTTTCAAATTCTGTAACAGACATAGGTACAAACATTTTTTATGTGTTTTATGTATTACTAGTTACCCGCTCCGGCTTTGCACTCATCGCTAGTAAAGTTCGCAGGATCACCCAATGGACTAATCTGAAGATTTCCTGAAAATCAGCCCACCCGTTTTCGAGCCCATAGAGGACAAACATACATACATTGAGTTTTATTTATATAGAAGATGTCCTTTACTAAAGTATACACTTTAAATGTCTGTATATACCTAATGAGCTATGAAATAGGTTTCGTACTAATGGCCATTATGTGCGCGGAAAGTTTTCAGAAGTAATTGCTACTCATTGTGTCACTTTGCGTTCATTTATAGTTTTGCTTAAATGCTTTAATTCGCTAGAGTTTTCAGAATTATCTATTTTAGATAAAAAAAAAATTGTTTCATTCTTCTACTGTATAATCTTTTTTCCGTTTTCGCCCATTGTTTTGCCAATGATTTGATTAAATTTATAGCCTTTTGTTAAGTCGTAAATATTGCGATAATGTTCATCGAAATTAGGACATTGTCTATTTAACATATTTAAATATGGTTACTTTGTTGATTAAAGTTTATTGTATAATAATGAACCTTAATGTAATAATATTACAAAAAAAGACTAGCGTTATTCAATGGGTACTTATGCCAATAGGGATCTCTTTCCTGTCATCTATAAAAGGCTGGAAAAGGAATTCATGTCATTCTGTCGGTTTTTTGCTATTGTATATAACACACAATTAACATACAATATGAAATACCTAAAACACACACGGATGAGTTGTAAAAATTTAAATTCAAGTATGGGAAGCATAGTCATAATGCTTTTTCACTAGTAATATAGATGATTTTTTTTTGTTTTGCGTGTCTAATCCTCATTAATGTATTACAATGAATATAGTAGTAGTCGTCGTCAGTCACAGTCGACAGTCGAATTTATCCCTAAAGTTGATTCATTTAAAGTCAAAGATGCTACTTTCTGTTAGCCAAGATATGACAAAATTATGAGAGGCGATAATGCTAAAAGGAGATAATACATATATTTAATGTCCTTGTAAATGACGAGCTTTGTGGCGCAGTGATAAAACGCAGTGTTACGCTACATTGACACCAACGCACGTGGGTTCAATTCCCACACGAGACAAACATTTGTGTGCATGAACATATCTGGGTGTTTTTAAAAGAGGTAGAGCGCATCAAAGCAGCCCGTCTGGCGTAGTACCTACCTCACAGAAAACCGCGGCCAAATAACAACTCTCCGGAGGGTTGTTGTGTTCCTGCGTGTGAGTGAGGTAAATTCCTAAGCAGTTGCTGTGTTAGAAGCAGAGGTGGCATGGCGCGGTTGATACTCAAGGTATTTATTACAAGCGTTAATAGGCTACGGCAAACGCTTTACATCACTTTACGGTGAGCCGTATGCTTGTTTGCCTCCGGACGTTGTAAAAACAAAACAAACCAGTTGAGAATGCGCAAGCTTGCATTGCCAGAGGAAACTTGGCTCGGTAATCATATAACAATTAATTTTTTTTTTTAATTTGTCGGCCATTTAGACCATGTTCCTTAATAGATAGGAACGGTGTTCCTGAACATTCCTATTCTACTTTTTTATGCTGAATCCGAATCTGAAGTCAAAATTCGACTATTCGAAAAAAAGCGACAGACAAACATATAGATTTCATATAGGAACGGTGTTCCTGAAAATCTTTAGGCTTAGGTAGCGGACCCCGCCGATACTAAGGGATTAGGAAACGCGAAAACGCTAAGGAGAAGAAGAGCAGAAATAGTACGATGCACTGACAACGAAGACTGCCGTATTTGCGGGACATGTATATTATTTATTTATAGGCTATACTCAATCAATCAACAAACAGCATTGAATTCTTTATCTACATAAAGCCATCGACCGGTGGAACACGTGCACATATGTAAGCCGCAAGCTATTTCATTATAATTTATCGTGCGTACATCAGATCAGAACTCAAATAGTCCATTAGGCCTTTCACAAACTACCGACGAATTCTCAGTGAATCTTATTTGAATGGTAAGTCGCTGATCGGGCCCTACCGCGAGAACGAAATGACATCATTAAAGTGGTGATCTTGTTCCTATCGTAGTGTATACTATGTATATTATATATGTATTCTATGTATGTATACTATATATATATATATATATATATATATAATAGTGGCAATTGTTTGTCGTCGACTTATGTAAGAAGAACGAGAGCTGTAGGTTATTTATTTAAAGGTAATCTTTATGCACGTAGAATGATATATTGTCTTTTTTATTTTCTAGTTTTCTCTTTTTATTTTGTTGCGAGTATTGTATTGAACAACAATCACGTAGTAAAAAAAACAACCACGTTTAGCGTCCTAAACGTTTCCACAAAGGTAGCCACAAGGAACCCATTAAGGGTAATGGTCAATTCTTTGACAGTCACAGTTGTGTTGGTGTAGGGCTTACGAGCCGTTTTCACTAGTCAGTCATCAAATAAATAATTATTCCCGGGGAAATCACACCGCGCCGTCTAGTTCAAAATTAAGAAAAGCCTGCCATATGGCTACTAGACAATTGATATACAAATAAATGGTACTTCTATCTATCAGATAAACATTAGTATAAACCTTTTTTTCGTAAATTTATACTTATGATTTACAAAAAAACACAGACAGAAAAAGACAGGGAATCGAACCCATGAAACCTTGGTCTTTCAGTAGCCATCGCTAGTCGTTAAACCACTGGGGTCAAACGAACGCAACAGAGTATCTATATATCTTTATCTTTACGTCAGGTCCCTTGCGGAGTAGGCCATATATTGTCGGACAAATTACACACCGCCATCTAGCCTTAAAGTAAGCGAAGCTTGTGTTATGGGTATTAGATAACTGATAAACATACGTAAATACATTTTTTTTAAATACATACTTATTATACATAGAAAATACCGAGACCAAGACAAACAGACATGTTCATGCAGACAAATGTTTGTACTGTGTGCGAATAGAACCCACGAGCGTTGGTGTCAAAGTAGCGTAACAGCGCGTTCCACCACTGCGCCACCGAGCTCGTCAGTAGGTTAGACTATACTATGCAAATTAGTATAGAAATATTTATTTATTTAGACTTACTTATCACTTGTATTCCAGTCTAAGCATTTTGTAGCAAGGGTGCACATAGAACAACAATCGTATAGCATTGAAATCGTCGACTTGTCGGAGTAGTTCACAAGCCCTAAGCCGCTCTAACAAAGGTAGCCATCAAACGCAATGGCCGACATTACGTCAGTCAATAACTCGAGGATATACACATAACCGGTTTAACGAGGCTCAATTAAACAATTGTTTTGTTTTCGTTAGCCGTAATGTTGGTAATAGAGTTTTGTCCAGAAGTCACTACTATGGAGGAAAAACGATTCTTCTTCTGCTTCACGTTAACCCGGTCCCTAATCCATCTATAAGTGTTGGCGGAGACCGCTACCTAAGCCCAAGGATTTGGTGAAGACACAGATTTTTACATAGAGCAACTGCTGTCAAACACGATCCAGAGAGAAAACCAGATCTATCTTAGATAAGGTCACGCGTCTTATTGCACAGTCCAATTTTGCATGTTTATTGGTTTGTGTATATCACTAACGTGTAAAAACGTGGGAAGTAGTTATTCAGCCTATGAACTCTTGCAACTCGCGCGTTGTCAACTCTGCATAATTTCGGAATTTGTGGTTACGGTAGAAGAAAAATCATCATTAAAAATAATATTTTTCTGATACTAGTTAAAAATGCATTTTTTCTTCAACATGATACTACAGGATAAACATAAGGAATTACAAAAACATACGCTTACGGTATTAGAGAAAAATATATGATGTTTCAATTTGGCTTAGTTACAATTAATCGTTAGTTCTCTCTGCCTACCCCGCAAGGGACCTGGCGTGAAGATATACATACATACATACAATTAATCGGTTGCATTCAATCAAGACTTATTTGTAAATATATCATTCCATAATTATTATAATAGTCATGTTATAAATTTCAAATAAGTTTTGGTTAAACTATTTGAAAATGTAACATGACCTGTTTATATCATTATCCAAAACCCACAGGGCGGAAAAGCGACTTCGATCTCGCTTCAAAAAATTAACTCTCTATTTCACTATCGTCCAGTACACCACAGCCAAATAATGATTCCCTGGAGGGTTGTTATGCCAATGCGATTAAATCCGTCGTCGCGTTATGCGTGCTGTATGCTTTGTTGCCATGGCAGTCGTGTTGTTTTAATTTGTTTTTCCATCCAATAACATGCTCTTCGGGTAGCATCTACGGAATATTTCCAATGGAACGTAAGAATGGCCGACCGGACGCATAAATTCAAATTTAGCAAGTCGACTAACGCATCCTGTTGTGGCTGTCCCCCGCTGCCAATTATATCGGGATCGCCAAATTCGACCGCTCATAACTTCAATTCGCAATAATCGAATTGACTCCATTGCTTCAATTTAACTAACAATCTGAAACAGTTACAGCAATGAACTACAAATCACACATATTCCAAGTCACCTCCTTTGAACGAGAGTGAAAGAAAATGAAAGGGAGTGTCGGTGCCAAGATAAGAAAAGATATGCCCCGGATATGTAGAAAGAAAGAAAGGTGAAACAGATACACAATGCGAAAGTGGAAGGATGTAGGAGCCGAGGAAGACCAAGATTCACCTACCATGACCAAATCGGTGGTGTTTTATCAGAATGTGATGTCAGGAGCCCTAGGAACCGGCGAGTGTGCGTGAAAAGAGCTATGAATGTTAAGGAACTAAGGAGTTTTGTAAGGATCGCAACTTATTGCGCGTAAGTCTCGCTGCCCACCCCGCAGGAGACCTGGCGTGAAGATATATACAATACCTCTTGAAAAAAGAAGTGGTTTCTGGGATTGAGAGAGCAACAAAGCGTGAGCAGATGGTTATAAATATGGCAAAGCTTTAGGAATTTCTATTATTAATACTTATATCACTACGTGTACTGGTACACGCAGTGTGGGACGACCCCCCACTAGATGGAGCGACGACCTCAAGAGGTTTGTAGGGAGTCTATGGATGCAGATGGCACAGGATAGAGATGAGTGACACTCTAGAGGGGAGGCCTATGTTCAGCAGTGTATACGAATACAAGCTGAGATGATGACTACATATTCATAAAAAGCTATCTATTTATTACTCAAAATACTTTCAAATGTTACATATATTTCAGGCGTTATACACTTTCATGGAAGTAAAGTAGTTAAGAGGGTGCACAAAGCTAAGTGGCGCCCTCATTTTGTTTTTATTAATAACGCTGTTTTAAGACCAATTCCAAAAAAAACGCTCTATAGGGCACTGAAGAACGATATTTATGTTTTTTGAGACATATTCTGTTTTTATTATTTATGTAGAATTAGTCATACTTTTGATTATTGTTAGAAGTGACCACAATAAGCAATAATAAAAATTTTGGTTACTTGTGATAGATAATAAATACAAGATATGTTTATATGCGTCCTCTTAACAGAAAAGTGGAAGAATGGATGTAGGAGAGGAGCTCAGGAAGGCCAAAACTCGGCTATCACGACCGACTTACTCGTGTTTTATAACAAGTCAGAGGCCCGAGGAAGAGGGGAGCGTGTATGAATAGAGCTTCGAATGTTAAACAAGGCAACCGAGGTGTGTAAGAATCGGGTCGTGCGCCTGTCAAAACTTTTTTTGCCTACCATGCGTGGGACTTGCAGTGATCGACAGAAGTAGTTAATAGCTTTCATATCTTGTCATCTTGCGTAGCAAATGGAGCATTGTTTTAATAATTTGGAGTATGAACTTATGAAACGAAAGGAGAACCGTTGCAACGAGAATAATGTAACTGTATGCCCATATCGATTAACCATTAATCAAAGATAAATAAAACAATCTCAGTCAAATGCAAACATAACAGGGGGTTGATAAAATCGCTCGCCGGTTACTGGGGCTCCTGACATCACGTTCTGATAAAACTCGACCAATTTGGTCATGGTAGGTTAGTCTTGGTCTTCCTCGGCTCTTACATCCTTCCACTTTTGCATTGTATATCTGTTACGTCATTCTTTCGTCCCGCATTCTTTCTACATATCCGAACCAACGGAGCATGCCTTTTCTTATCTTAACACCGACACTCTCTTTCAGACCAACTCTATGAATGAACTCTATGAAGAGCTATTAATGTCACAGAAGCGAAAAGTTTGTTAGGACCGTGTCTTATAACGCTCGGTTCTCTCTGCCTACCCCGCAAGGGACTTGGCGTGAAGGTATATATACATACAATCGCTATACACAATGCAGAAATATAACAACCTTCCAGGGAGTTATTTGACTGAGGTTTTCTGTGAGGTGGAGCTACTTCCTCAGACGGGCTGGACGCCATCGAGATCAGGAACGATACAATTTCACAATAAATAACTGACAATGGAAGCTGAAATACAATCGCCAAGGTACTTGAACGTTGTACAACGTTCGACACAATACAATACAAACGCTAGTGCCGTTATTTCTAGCCACAAATGGTAATGTACTTACAACAAAGAGAGGATAACGTTCGCAGCTTGATGATAACTTGGTACCGGGATAATGAAGTTGAGTTATTTATATGTACGCATTCTATTGTTTAAGTTTCCTTGATGAGTCTTTTCTGCAACTGTGAATGCCGATTGAGAGTTTATGTCTTGACATACATACCAAGTCTTGCCATAAATACTGAAGCAAAGAATTTTTTTTTTTCTATTGCAAATAACATTTATTACTTTTACAGTGTGTTAGTTTAATACATAAATATAAAACAATTTAAAATATAAAAAGCTTATCCGAAGTGGTCTCCATTGGTTGCCATACAGTCCTTTAAACGTTGAGGCCCGTTATCAAAAAGCACGCACTCTTTACATTGGAAAATTCTTCACTGCCAATCGTACGGATTGAATGAACAATCATATAAAAATGACAGATTCCAAATTCAAATGTAATATTTTGTTTATTTTTAATTGTAACTATATTTATTTTCTATAGGTATTTTCTATGTTTAACCCTAGATAACTAAACATTCGTCCACGCGACGACGCCCCTCTCCGAGAAAATCAAGTGCACTTACTTCCCCGCGTCCCGCACCCGCCACGCTTTGTTTACCTTCCTGATTGGTGCGAACAGTTCATCGGGTGACACGATTGCGATCACTCGATAATTAGGAGGTGACCTACGCCTATATCGTCGTCCGATTGACGAAAGTTTAGTTACTACGTTAGTTTTTCGCAAAGGTATGTAAGATTTTAGTTTGACATGTGTTTATTATTTATAAAAGGTTTACAAGAAATATTTATATTTAGTTTTGTTAAAATTATATATTTTACTATTTAATTATATATTACACTATTTTTTTTAGATGGATTTGAGAAAACAACAAGAGCAGATAAGTAAATGGCTCGAAGAAATGGAAGATGAATTTGAGGAGAGTTCGAATAATTCGGCCTCAGAGACAGAGGATGATGTGGAGGAAGATATACATCTCGACACTTCCGATTCCGAATTCTCTAACGAATCTTTGGAGCCTGAGGATGACATCATACAACCAAGTAAGAGACAAAGAACTCAAATTATAGACTCTGATGATTCTTTAGAGGATATTCAAGAAACGAACTCTCCTCAAACCTCAAACCAGGGTAACCAGCGTTTTGTTCAACTAACCTCCCGATTCCTTTATGGGAAAAACAAACATAAATGGTCGTCTGTACCTAGATCAGCTTCTACTCGTACTTTGAGACGAAACATCGTGAATTTTATACCAGGTCCAAGAGGAGAAGCTAGAGAATTACAGGAACCAATAGATTTATTTCGGCTTTTCATGACTGATGATATGCTGCAACAAGTTGTGACATTTACCAATACAGAGATACTTAATCAAAGGAATAAATATAAACATGAGTCTTATACAGTCTCACTGACTAATTTGTCAGAATTAAAAGCTCTGCTCGGTTTGTTATTGAATTCCGCAGCTATGAAAAGCAACCATTTGCCAACTCGCATCCTATTCAATATTAAACGATCAGGTACAATTTTTAAAGCTTGTATGAGTGCAGAGAGATTCAATTTTCTCATAAAATGCCTCCGATTTGATGAAAAGCAAACAAGAGATGACAGAAGAAAAAAGGACAAGTTCACACACATACGTGAACTGTGGCAAAATATGATTGATAACTTTCAAAAGTGGTATACGCCAGGATCATATATTACTGTAGATGAACAACTGGTTGGATTTCGTGGTAGATGCCCATTTAGAATGTATATTCCTAATAAACCAAACAAATATGGGATAAAACTTGTTATGGCCGCAGATGTCAACAGTAAATACGTAATAAATGCTATTCCATACCTGGGAAAAGGAACTGATACACAAAAACAACCATTGGCTACATTCTTCATAAAAAACATAACATCTATTTTACACGGTACCAATCGCAACATAACGATGGACAATTGGTTCACGTCTGTATCTTTGGCTGATGAGCTATTACAGTCACCTTATAATTTGACTTTAGTGGGAACTTTAAGGAGTAACAAACGCGAAATTCCGGAAAAACTAAAAAATTCCAGTTCTCGCGCAATCGGTACTTCGATGTTTTGTTACGACGGCGATAAGACATTAGTTTCTTACAAAGCTAAATCAAACAAAGTGGTTTTTTGTTGTCCACAATTCATGATCAACCGAATATTGAAGAAGCTACAGGAAAACCCGAGATTATCCACTTTTATAACAGTACCAAAGGCGCCGTAGACACGGTTGATCAAATGTGCTCGAATATGTGTGTCAACCGAAAAACTAAAAGATGGCCGTTATGCATTTTTTATAATATGTTAAACCTGGCTATTATCAATGCTTATGCTACTTACGTCTCGAACAACTTGAGAAATAAAATGAAGCCGACACTACGACGCGATTTTGTCATGAAGATGGGAGACCAACTGATGGAGCCTTGGCTACGGGGGCGATTACAAACGGTGACTTTGAGGCGTGACATCAAGGTCATGATAAAAGATATTCTTGGTGAGTCTTCAGATCCTGAAACTCCTGTTCAATCTGTGACTAATGTGCGCAAAATTTGTTATTTATGTCCATCAAAGGCTCGTAGGATGACAAAACATCGATGCATGAAATGCAAAAATGCCATTTGTGGATCGCACAATATTGACATATGTAGCAGCTGTGTGGAATAGTGATCTATTGTTAAATTTCTTTTACATTAGTTCCTACTAAACCAAACTTAAGGGCCATGTAACCAGTTCCTATTTTTAATAAATATTTTTAATAATTTTCACGTTTTTTAATGCGTAGTCCGCCTGACGAAAGTTTAGTTACTATGTATCTACAAATATAGTTTAGTTATCTAGGGTTAATAAGTATGTATATACAAAAAATAATGTATTTACGTATGTTTATCAGTTGTCTAGTACCCATAACACAAGCTTCGCTTACTTTGGGTCTAGATGGCGCTGCGTAAGTTGTCCGGCAATATTTATTTATTTATTATTTATTTATCTATGTGTGATGAGAGCTCGATGAGGTCGTTGTGCGTGTCATTCTAACCGAACACGCGGGCTAAGCAACGTCGACCGCAGCCTGTCTATGGATGGGTTTACCTGTGTACATGAAAAGAGCTATGAATGTTTAAGAAGCGAGTGCTGTACGTACGTTGTATTACCGCGTCTTATGGCGTTCGCTTCTCTGCACCCGGCAAGGGACCCTACCGTGGAGATATACATACATAAAGAATAGGGGAATTATGGCACATTTTGATTATAATTGACGTAATATTTATCATACAATATATATTGAGTACATGGTCGACCGAGCTCCTTATTTAACATCTAGTCTAGTTAATCTAATCTATAAAAAAATGAGTGGGTTTATATTGTTTTGTGTGAAGTAGTTTTTTTTTAACAAATACACTTATAGATAAACTTAAAAAACCTTATCTAAATACTAAATTTGATCCAATTCTTTACAGCCATGTTCGAGATACACGAAATATATCATATTTATTCGAGAGAATTGGATCAAAGTTGGTCTGGAAGAGAGTATCGGCGTCAAAGAAAGGCATGTGCCGTTGGTTCGGATATGTAGAAAGAAAACAGGTAGAACTTAATAATTACGAAACAGATAGACAACACGAAAGTAGAAGGATGTCATAGCCGAGGAAGACCAAGGTCTTCCGTGACCAACATGATCGTATTTTATCGGAAGGTGATGTGATATAAGATCTAGAAACTGGCGTGCGTGCATCAGAAAAGCTACAAACGTTGAAAGAGGCGAGTGAGGTGTGTAATGATCGAATTTTGTGGCGCTCGGATGTCTCTGTCTACCCCGTAAGACATTTGGCGTGAAAATGTAAATAGATACATAACATTAGTTTTAGTAAACACTGTAGAAAGTTCGTGCGCAGTAATATATTTAAGCACTGCAAAATCATCGCTTTGAGTAGTTTAAATGGAGCTTAATAAGCTATTTAGTTTTAGAAGCTGCAAACGAAAGGATTTTGCATCTATTGACGAAAATTTGAATGGACAAGTTAACGTGCTTACATAATAGAATGAAGGGAAGGGAAATTGTCGAAGCGTGAAGGGATATTTCCTTTCCAAAGCAGCCATTTTCCCAAGGACTGACCTCGTGAGTAACCTCACTCTATGAATGTTACGTTTTTAGTGAAACGCTCGAACGGTTTTACTGTATAAATAATAAATATTTATTGCAATAACAGATGTAAAGCAGTCACGTCTGTGGGGCAATTTACATAACATTTTATCAACCACAACCAATGCAACCCGATTGCAAGCTGAACAGTGCTGAATTGTAGTTGAATTAGATATGTTTTATGATTCAGTAACTGGACTGCGCATGGAAACGATAAATGGGCGTGGCAGGGAGAGCTTGAAATAAGGATAAACGCGGTCGAAATGCGAGCGTTGAGCAAAATTTGTGACGTAGCGCTTGTAGACTGTTTGATGTTTGAAATAGAGTTGGTCTAAAAGAGAACGTCGGTGTTGGAATGTGTTCGAATATGTAGAAAGAATGCAAGATGAAATTATTAAACAGATAAACAACGCGAAAATAAAAAGATGTAGGAACTGATGAAGGCCAAGGCTTACCTACCATGACCAAATTCATCATGTTTTATCGGATAGTGATGTCAGGAGCCCTAAAAACTGGCGAGCGTGTTTAAGAAGAGATATTTATGTTAAAGTAGCGCGTGAGATGTGCAAGTATCGAGTTATGTGGAGGTCGGTTCCCTCTGCATTTAGCGTGAAGTTATAAATAGTTAAAACTGAAGAGCAAATTATAAATAAATTCAAAAACAATTGGGCCACACTTACCACCCCCGCGGGAAAAGGACACCATAAAATGTTCAGAATTACTTTCGTAAACTCGAGAAGCCAGCTTCTAAAATTACTAATAAAATTGGAACAATATCCTCAAAAGAAGTAATTTTATTAGGAAATATTTGAAACAAAGAAAACAACATTCCGCGGAAATCCAATAACAGCAATGGACGATATTGAACAGGCAAAACTAATACGTATCACCTAAGATATTTCAAACGAAAGAGAATAGATCGGTTATATTTCCAATTATTTATTCAAATGACACATGTATATGTGTGAAATATGGTTACGATAACCGGAGGTCTCTAAACTAAAAATGACAATAAAACTAAAAAAAGTTTTGTAACACTATGTACTATTTATCTAAATTTTAGATTGCCTCGTGGAAAGCACATAACCTATCTATTTATTTTTTCTGTACATCTTGTTGCTATAGGCAATCCAATCATGGGATAGAATTAACCGGGGAAATCGTCGACGCCGTCACATACGGAACCGTCTGAACGGAATGGGATTCAATTAGCTGACCATTAATTACAACAAATTAATGGAATTACAAGTTAATGAATACAAATTAATGGAATTTTGTAACATTAACTTTGAAGGTTTTGGAGTACAGTTCAGGTTTCAAGTCTCTTCTTACGGTAGAATGTGTTTTATTTAAATTAGGTCGGTTTTAAGTGGAATTATTTGCTTACATTTCACTTAACCTCTGGCTAGCTGAGTGTGAGAGTGGCTAGCTGAGAGTGTAGTGTGAGTGAGTGCTAATGTCCTGCTTTAGAGCAGGACATTAGAACAGTATTATTACGCCTAAATTTTGTTACAATTATCGTGATACAACGAATGGGTACGTGAGTTTATTCTAGTAATTAGTTTGGGGATTGATATCTCCTACCTAGGTAATTACCAGACTACTCTTGTAATAATTCAGTTTATTGTTATTATTGTGTAACACTAGTGACCTGCCCCAACTTTGCGACTGTAGTATTAAAGGTTCTATTTACGCAGCGCCACATCTTTAAGACACTCAGGAAGCACTATTTTTTCATCATAATCTGACATATATTTTCATAGTTTATCCAATTCGCACTCTTTCTTTTTTTGAAGTGAAAACTTCTTTAGCAGCGTTGTGCACTTTTTGGGATGAGTAAAAAATGTTAAAGTCGCGTCAGGACACGTGACCCTGATCGTAAGATTTTGGTGAGAATTAGAACTTAAGTTCACCGCAGCGCTAAAACATTAGTTACTTCTAATTAAACAATTAAAACACGAAGCGCTAGATCGTTCATAGGGCATTATTTTCTAGCGTCCAAAACGTTGTAAGCGCCCTGAAATTCTTGGCGGTTACGCGTTTCGTCCAACGTAGTTTATCGACATCGCTGTTTGGTCACTTTTGCCGGCACTCCCGGAGTGCAATCCGTTTTTTTCCTAGTGTTATCGAGCTCGTCATTATTTTGTCGGTTCTGGGCTTTATTCATTTTAATTTGGACTCGATTCGTTTTTTAGTTTTTAAAATACTTTTAGCTTGACCTGTATGCAATGTAAGACTTTGATCAGAATTTCAATATCTCATACTTGTATCATCTATTCTGAAGGTTATGGAGTTTGGACTCTTTAGACTTGTTTTTTGAGCCCTATAGATATACATTTGTGTGCATGAACATGTCTGTTTGTCTTGATCTGGCGAGGTACCTCCATCTCACAGAAAACTGCTGTTAAATAACAACTCCCTAGAGGGTTGTTGTGTTCCTGCGTGTGATTGAGGTCACCAGTAAGCTCCATAGGAGTTGCTGTGTCAGCAGCAGAGGTGGCATCGCGCGATTGATACTTAGTATTGCAAGCGTTCATTGGCTACGGTAACCGCTATACATCAGGTGGGCCGTACGCTTGTATGCCTCCCGACGTTGTATAAAAAAAGTATAATTTCATGTTTGACACAATCGTCCAAACCCTATTCGAGTAATGAATTTGCAGTCGATTCCAAGATCCCAAGATTTCGCAGCATGAGTGGGCTCGATGTTAGAATGTTAGAATTCTACACGATTACTGTGCGAAGGCCGGCGGGCAATGAGCGAGCAATAGTGATTTCGCAATGCGATACACCGATATTACCTATGCCTAATAACAAATAGTTGTCCTGGATACATTACGTGCCTCATACAACTTCGGAACGGGAAGCCAATATTGAGCCGGGATGGGGGCAGTTGGACGATTAATTTTAATTTGATTTGGGTATGTTTTATTTTAATTTTATATTTGTATTTTTATATTAATTTATGTATGTTATAATTTTATAATTTGTAAGGAATGAGTCTTTGTAACTTGAATGAAATAAAAATATTATTATATTATATAATAAAAGAGCTCCAATAGTTGCTTGTACACATACTCGTAGCTTTGTTTCTAAATTTCTTATATAAAAATAATTCTTCTTGTGTATAAAAATCTTTATTATACTACCGTAATCATTCAACATGCTCCGTTGGTTCGGACATGTAGAAAGAATTACGAAGCAAATATACAATGCAAAAGTGGAAGGATGTAGGAGCCGAGGAAGGCCAAGACTTACCTACCATGACCAAATTGGTCTTGTTCTATCAGAAGGTGATGTCAGGAGCCCTAGAAACCGGCGTAAGTGCATGAAAAGAGCAATGAATGTTAAGGAAGCGAGTGAGATATGTAAGGATCGAGTCTCTCTCTACCCACCCCGCAAGGCATTTGACGTGAAGTTATAGATAGATAATCATGCAACCGGTGGCGCCCACTTTTTTATTGGCATTCCTTCATTTATAGAGTAAGATTCCAGCACTTTGTATAGAATTTACTGACAGTTGGGTTTTAGCTTGTGGATAAGTTATTTCTTTTTTTAAACGAACTTAGGAAAACATCGTGAGAAAACTCGCACTTCCAAAAATTATATTATTTTTTATACTATGTCGGGAGGCTTACGGCCCACCTACCGTATCCTATGAACGCTTGCAAGACATTAAGTATCACTCGCCTCTGCTGCTAGCACAGCAACTCCTTAGGAGCTTACTGGTAACCTCACTCACACGCAGGAACACTTGTATGCCTCCCGACGTTGTATATAAAAAAAAGCACACATGGCCTTTGGTGTTATGTCTATTTATAACAGATACCTTCAGTTTTCATGTTGTAGTTTGTGGTATTTTGTTTCCCAGTGTTTATTGTACAGGAATTGTTTGAAACCGCAAAACTGAGTAAGCGTTATTTTTGATACATTGCGTTTGAGTGTTGCACGTTGTTCACGTCTAGCACGCACCGGAGTTACGTACTAGTGATGTTATGGGTAGGTTTATATGTCTGTATGTATATCTTCACGGCAGGTCCCTTGTAAGCTAGGCAGTAGGGATGCCCGATCTTTTGCTTTGAATCGATCTTTTGAATCGTAATGGATCGTAACCCTGTGAATCGATCCACGATCTGAATCGTATTGAATTGAATCGATCTCATTCGATCTTGGAAGATCGTATCCCAATTTTATAAAAATAATAAAATGACAGTGACATTGCATGTAAAACTGTATTTATTAGGTAAGCTACAAAAAGATTACAAAAATATTTATAGGTTCCGACTCTCCGCATTTAAGCTTTTTAAAAACAACAATTTAGTCAAACGAACTGGATCTAACCTATACGGCTATCAGTCAAGGTGTTGCCAGCTAGTGAAAACAGACGTTCTGAAGGGACAGATGTTGCAACAATCGTCAAATACTTCAAAGTCAAACAGCTTAAGTCCGGCCAGGTGGTAATGGTTCTCTAAGGTACTGTTTCAAAATGTCATCAAGTCCTTCTTTTGGAATATTTTGATTCGATTATGAGACCAACTGGCTATGAAACTTCCAAATGTTGTCGTCATCATCGGGTATAACCACATTTTGCGCATTCTCTGATGCATCCTTATTGGCGTCCGTCGTTTTTAGCAAATCTGTGATATCATTAAGTGATTTTGCACAAGACTGAGCATCCGTAAAATATTTCTTTTTGAATCGGGGGTCTAAAATTGTTGATATTGCCAGAAGATGCACTTTTTCAACATTCTTAAAGCGTCTATTAATTTCCATCGTTTGTCCTTTGTACCCGCTAAAATGTGAGGTTGTCAAAGATCATAATATAAATACAGTTTAGTTTGCATTGTTTTGGTTTTTTAACGATGCGATTTTTTCATACGATCTTCCAAGCATACGATTCGATCTGAGCGAAGATCGCATCCTATCGAATCGATTCAAAAAATCGGCAGATCGTATTACCGTGAATCGATCTTCTAAAAGATCGATTCAGATCGGGCATCCCTACTAGGCAGAGAGAACAGATCGCCATAACACGCGGTACTTACACACCTCGCTCGCTACTTTAACATACATGCCGGTTGCTAGGGCTCCTGACATCACCTTCTGATAAAACACGACCTATTTAGTCATGGTAGGCGAATCTTGGTCTTCCTCGGCTCCTACAACCACTTTGGCATTGCATATCTGCTTTGTCGTTCTTTCATCCTGCATTCTTTCTACATGTCCGAACCAACGGAGCATGTTGATTGATTACGGTAGTATAATAAACATTTGTTATACAGAGAAGAATTATTTTTATATAAGAAATTTAGAAACAAAGCTATATGTAAAAGTAATTATTGGAGCTCGTTTATTGGCTTATATTCCCTTCCGAAATTGCGTGAGGCATGTAATGTATCCAGGACATCTATTTGTTATTAGGCATAGGTAATATCGGTGTAGCATAGGTAATGTCTGTATATGCTGTATATATTAGAAGTGCAATGAATGTTAAAGAAGCTAGTGTAGGTTTTGATTCCCTTGCGATTGTCAAAACATGCGACATATTGGGCGATTGCGTTGACTTAGAAGTTTGATTACTTCACTGCTCGAAGAGATAGCAGACCTGAGTATTTGTTATTAATTTCAGCTTGATAGCTCCACCCGTCTAGACAGACGGACAATAAAGTGATAGGATCACTTTTCAAGGGGTCCAATTTTCCTTTTGATGTAGGGAACTCTAAAAATCGGTTTACGTTACGTGTAATAGATAAGATATTATTTTTATATATCACTGAGGTGGTAAATCAGCGTGCCAAGATCCTCAAGCATTTACCATACTCACGTGGCTCTTCTTTTGACGAAGACAATTTCATTATTTATTTTTGATACGATCAAATATCCGGTCCTATTCGACATTCGATTGTTTGTTTTACAAGTTCTTCCAAGAACTTGTAAAACAAACAATCCAATTGGATTCCATTATGTGTTATTGATCATGTGATTAATGAAGAGTAATTTACGATATCATTATGTAAATCTGTTTTCTATTGTTTCGTTTGATGAAAAATGATCAAATATTCTTGTAAAATACAATTAATTAAATTGTACAAGCGACAATGATAAATTTTATCCATTAGATACGTTAAACCGGCCAGCGTGCATGAGAAGAGCAATAAATATTAAAGAAGCGAGTGAGATATGTAAGGATCGAGTCGCGTAGCGCTCGGTTCTCTCTGCCTACCCCGCAAGGGATTTGGCGTGAAGTTATAGTAGTAGTAGATACGTTAAGTTTTATATTTGTTATTCGCGCTGTTCTCTCTGCCTACCCCGCAAGAGACTTTTTTAATACCAATATGGTGAAAACCAAGCGCACGGCCTGCCTGTTGGCAAGCAGTTACCGTAGCCTTCGAAAATTTGAAACACCGGGAGTGTCAATCACACGTTGCAGACGCTACAAAATCTAAATAGACAGATCTATGTTTGGATCGGTATGCTTGGCGTTCCATAGTCTCTGCTTGCCCCAATGGGAGAAAGGCATGATGATATGTATGTTTGTTAGGTGCAATTCGCAATTGTTAACATTTTTGACGGGTCCGATGGTCAAGATGTTACCAATGGCTGTCTTGGCACCTAGGCTCTGCTTCGATTCCCACAGGAGACAAACACTTGTGTGCATGAACATGTCTTTGTCTTGGTCTGGATGTTTTTAAGAGGGATAGGTTTTTTGAATCAGAGCAGCGCGACTGATGAAGGGGAAGGTGCAGTGCTACCGGAAAACCACAGACAAATAACCCAGGTTCTTACGAGTGAGGCAGGTTACCAGTGAGAATAATTCCCATAGTGCAACCGTCACATCAGGTGGGTCGTACGCTTGTATGCCCCCCGATATAAAAAAAGGGTTGCACTCCGGGAGTGCCGGCAGAAGTGAAAACTTGAACATGCGGACCAAACAGCGATGTTATAAACTACGTTGAACGAAACGCGTAAGTGCCAAGAATTTCATGGCGCTTACAACGTTTTGGTCGCAAGAAAATAATGCCCTATGAACGATCTAGCGCTTCATGTTTTAATTATTTAATTAGAGGTAACTAATGTTTTAGCGCTGCAGCGAACCAAGTTCTAATTCTCACCAAAATCGTACGGTCAGGGTCACGTGTCCTAACGCCCTGACCGCCTGACGCGAGTTTAGCATTTTTTACTCATCCCAAAAAGTGCACAAAGCCGCTAAAGAAGTTTTCACTTCAAAAAAATTACGTCCAAACCAAATGGAACACTTGCGTATGAAACCATAAGCCTCATTACCCAAGAAACAATTAGCATTAATTCTCACATCGGTATTTCACATGCACCAAATATGAATGCTTTTGACGATTAGTGCACAACTCGCCCCACTTTAGGTATATCTCAAGAATGCTATGGGAAGTGACTGACAGGTACAGTCATCAAGGAAATCGACAGCTCTGACCTCGAAGTAGAGGACGCAAGTGAACCGTGATGTGGAAAAAATACACCATTTACCTCTGAGATAATGACGCCGTCGACAAATAGGATGTCTTCTCTTATTAGATCCTCATTCATTTACGTTCCAGCTGATTGTGTAGCGCTCTCGTCTGGAATGGTGGTTGTTTTATCTTTTTCACACACGTATCTTTCTCTGATTAATATTGTCTTATTTGCATTATTCTATCTTATAACTTCTCACCATATTTCGGTAGGCATAGAGAACCGAGCGCCATATGACTCGATCCTTGTACACCTCACTCGCTTTTTTAACATTCATTGCTCTTCTCGTGCACGCTCGCCGGTTTTCTGAGACTTCTGACGTCAGTTTTTTTTTATACAATATCGGCAGGCATGCAAGCATACGGCCTACCTGATATAAAGCGAGCTATATTAAGTATCACTCTGGCGATGCCTCCTTTACTGCTTACACAGCAACTCCTTGGGGGCTTACTGGTGACCTCACTCACACGCAGGAACACAACAACCCTCTAGGGAGTTGTTATTTGGCTGCGGTTTTCTGTGAGGTGGAGGTACTTCCCCAGACGGGCTGCTTTGACCTACGTCTGTTACTTTTTCTCTCTTTCTGATAAAACACGATTAATTTGACCTGGCAGGTAAGTCTTGGCCTTCCTCGGCTCTTACATCCATCTACTCTCGAAGGTGAAGCAGCTATGTGCACGTACGTCAACTTTAATAACACTAAAAGCTTTAAATACAAAGGCGAAATTTATTTTTTATAACATATTGAATTGTAAAACTTTAAGAAACAATATAGATCGTGAGTCAGTTCTACGACACAAGTTTATTTCATAGAAATACGAGTTCCGTTCAATCTGGTTCTCGTTGCGCGTGCTATGTTATTTAGGTTTGCAAGATAACTAGTATTTTATTCATTATTTCCGATATGAATGAGACTCACTATAATAGATGCACAAGTTAAATAAGAAGTAGATACTATTCGGTTATTTGCGTAGAGATCATGCTGCTATTGATAAAATTATGCATTTCTTTTATACCACTATGGTGGCAAACAAGCGTAGGGCCGGCCTGATGGTAAGCAGTACCGTAGCCTATAGACATTTGCAACACCGGGGGTGCCACTCTTGCGTCGCCGACCCTCTAAGAACTTCTTCACGCCTTTCTTTAAGAACCCCATTCTGTAGCCCCTTGCGAAAACCTCGGCAGTGAGCTTATTCCACAACTTAATAGGTCTTGGAAGAATTTTTCTCTGGAACCGCTCAATACAGTTTATCCTCACACACTGGAGTCGCGATGGTCGCCATTGCGGCTCCAGTGTGTGCTGAACTCCCAGCCGTGCGTCAGAGAGCTGTGCGAATGTAAAAGGAAGGTGTTGGCATCATATCGAACAACTGCTCAGATCACAACCCATTGTACAATCGGTAGAACACGCATAGGGAGGCGAAATCTCTTCTTAAACTCGAGGGTTCAATGCCGTGTGTGTGTTTAGGATCATCGACGATTCTCGCAGCTCGTCATTATTTTAATATTTTATTTGCTTTGTATATTTTCTACGACTATTTTTTTATCAATAAGGACCATACTATTCTTGTGACGTTCGGTTCTCTCTGCTTACTCCGCGAGGTACCTGAAGATGTAGACAGATAAATATTAATTAGATATATAAGAGATTATCATATAGCCAGTAGTTTTTTGTTGTTTTAAAAATAAATCGCCCAAGTGCGAGTCGGTCTCGCGCACGAAGGGTTCCGTACCACTATCTATAAAAACGGCAAAAAAAATCACGTTTGTTGTATGGGAGCCCCCCTTAAATATTTGTTTTATTTTAATTTAATTATATATTCTTAAAGTGAATATATAACTAAATATTCCGTGAATATTTCAAGCGTCTACCTGTTGCCGTTATCAATATCGAGCAAAAAATCACGTTTGTTGTATGAGAGCCCCCTTAAATATTTATGTTATTCTATTTTTTAGTATTTGTTGTTATAGCGGCAATAGAAATACATCATCTGTGAAAATTTCAACTGTCTAACTATCACGGTTCGTGAGATACAGCCTGGTGACAGACGGACGAACAGCGAAGTCTCGGTAATAGGGTTCCGTTTTACCCTTTGGGTACGAACCCTAAAATAGGTTAAAGTTAGTGCTTTGTAAATCTTATACCGCTTTCAACATCGCAATCCTTTACGAGTTCGAAAAGAAAAAGGAATCTACGAAAATATATCGCTCTTAAACAATTCTCATTTAAAATTGCAACTGCATTACTTCGGACAATAACTCATCTGTTTGAAACGAGGACCTGCAGCGGACCGCCAGCCGCAAATAAAGTTAGCGTTGGGAAATAATTGCTTGCACTTTTTCGCATTTCACATTTACCAGCCCATTGTAATGGATAAGCTTTTAGTTTGTGGAATATTTCTGTATTTGTTTTGGCATATGGATTTTTCAATTAAATTTCTGTTTCGATTTTCCTGCAATAGAGCTGTCTTGGCGGTTCTGATGTATGTACGGATTAATAGTTGACTGTGATAAATTATTTAATATAAAAATAAAACTCCTTTGCTATTTACGAACTGATAATTGTAGACCGAGTGTTTTTGAAGTACTTGACTTCGATGTGATAAATTAGTTGAAATAATAATGTGATTTCCTAACTATGCTGATATAATTATTCGGAAGAAAGAAAAAGTAACGTCGACTATTCTGCCGATTTGAGACAGACAGAAAAAAAAACACGCGATACTTCCATTAAAAATTGTTTAATTCAATTACCGCGAAAACCTAAGACAAGAAAATTGAAAAGTGTTCGACAATCATCAAGACATATTAAATCAATCTTGAGCTACTTCTGTGGTTTTAAGATTGTAATTACAGATCCAATCAATCGGATTTCATTTGTAACCCTATGGTCTGATTTTAGTCTAATGTGTAAAAACGGTGGTTTTTAGGGATCCGTACCCAAAGGATAATAATTAATTAATTAATAATAAATTAATAATAAATAAATAATAAATATACTGAGACTCCGCTGTTTGTCCGTCCGTCTGTCATCAGGCTGTATCTCATGAACCGTGATAGTTAGAAAGTTGAAATTTTTCACAGATGATGTATTTCTGTTGCCGCCATAACAACAAATACTAAAAAACAGAATAAAATAAATATTTAAGGGGGCTCCCATACAACAAACGTGATTTACTTGCTCGTTTTTTATCGTTATTGATAACGGCAACAGGTAGACGCTTGAAACATTCACAGAATATTTAGTTATATATTCACTTTAAAAATGAATAATTAAATTAATATAAAAACAAATATTTAAGGGGGGCTCCCATACAACAAACGTGATTTCTTTGCCGTTTTTTGTAGATAATGGTACGGAACCCTTCGTGCGCGAGTCCGCCTCGCACTTGGCCGGTTTTCAACTTTACGAGGCATTTTGCTTTCCAAGTAATTGAACAATATAATTCCGTTTACACTTACGTTAGATCTCCTGCCACTTTACGTAAGTGGTCAGTGCACCGAGCCCGACATGACAGGTCAAATGTCAAAACGCAGCTAATAAACCAACATCAATAAACGAGTGCAGTGGCGGTCAATAGAATCAAATCACATTATCTGTTGACAATGCCAACCGGTGGTGTTAACGCTCTGCTTCACATCTGTGCCACTGGACGTGGATACGCGAATGGGTACTCTGTTCATGCAAACGCTGTGCGCAGTGATAAAAACGGTAAAGTTATTTTTGCAACAAACAAGATTAGCTGGTTCCATTGTGACGTTCAACCCCTCGAAAGAATCGCACTAGGAGTAAATTTATGCCCTCATGTCGTTTATAAATAAGTGCCACTAAACCAGCCACACGGACCGCCGGATAATAAGCAATTACTGTAGTCTGTGTTCCTGACAGCGGAGTCGTCATTAAAAAAAATCGTCGTAAACTGTGAATTAGGAATTTGGAAGCCCCTATGACACATTCTTCAAATGTGTCTTAGTGTTCTTGTGACATATCATTATTGTCATTTGCCATTAAATCATTGTATATATAAACGCTTGTGTAAATTTTGAATTACTCGCGCCTTGTATAATATTCAATGTATATCCATCATATCATGACGTGTAGTTGCAAAGGAGAATTGCCGAGTTCAAACAATTAGGATATATTTTATGGAGTCTCAATTCAATGATGTGGGTAGATAACAGAATACATTTATATAGGTTGCCAACAACGTTAATAGAACGCAGTTTGATATTGATAACCGACAAGCGCATTAGATTTGAACGAGAATTGACTGAAAATACAATTTAATTTTTAATATTTTGCTGTTTATTAATAAATAAAAATTTTGGGCTTACGTTATCAACCGTAAGTTCAATGTGTTTAAGCAATCCCTTCCTATATGTGTAGTTTATTATACAGAAATATATCAAGGGTGGAATTTTGAAGCAGATATCTCAAATTAAAGATCACTTAATGATGTTTAATTTGAGATACCTATTATATTACTGTATTGGCTTTGAAGAAGTTTAAAGAAAAAACAAGTTTTTTTTTAGTTTTGGTTGTTTCTTCAATTAATATTTCTTTATTATCTGTTAACGAAATTACTGTCTGTCTATATATTATCACCAAGACCCTTGAAACTTTACCAAGTTGAAATATTTTAATGGACATTGATTGAGTTTTAAAATTTCATCACGGCACATCCGTCAGTTTTCATAATGGCGAATACTGACTGGAAATCCTCCCTAATTAAATTTTCTCGGCGCTAATAGGATCAGAAATTGCCTTCTGGGTTGTAGGGATGCCTTAAATAGACCGTTCAAATATATTTTTTCGCCTCTAATTGGAGTAGGGTTACATGATTTTAAGGTTTTATATAAACCCAACAGAGCGTACCTATACACGTTACGGTAATTGCTTACGATCAGTCAGGGCGAACGCTTGTTCCCTATCATAGCAGTATTAAAAATGTGCCAAATTTATCAACAATGATATGAGGTTTCAGTACAATTAAATATATGTTTTTGTTTATAGTTTTGTACAGGTATATTCATGACGTTTTTCAAAAACCTCTAAAAAATTTACCAAATCTTTTCTTACACAAACAAAATTTTTTTGTTAAATATTCCATTAAAATACCTGTTAAAAGATACCATCCCTTTCAGTCTTAATTTAAAATGGACGACAGAAAGATTAAAAAGATACGCCAGACAAAGATCACCTGTATTTACTGAAAAAAGTGAAAAAAAAATAGAGTGCTGTAGGGAGCATCTGAATAGAATAATGAAAACGGGTAGACGCCGCTGTAGCCCTAACTATGTACTGAAATCCAACTACAGCCATTACTATTAATGATGTAACCACAGACACTGTAGACTTAAGTCAATGATACATTTAATTAGATGTTATGAATTGTAGAAGTAAGACTGCTCTACCTTGTGTAACATATAGGGGTAGGAAAATAAAATAAATCAAATAATACAATATATAAGCAAGCAGGCGATAAATTACGTGCACGTCAGATAAATTTTAAATTAAAATAGAGAATTGAAATAATTACTATGTAATTTTAATTCTCTTAATTTTAAATTCGTATCTTGTGTTATTTGATTTTATTTTTCTACCCCTGTATGTTACACAAGGTAGAGCGCTCTCATCCTGATACTGGTAATACTTCAAAGTATACATACTTCAAATGATAAGATTGAGTGGCATTATTTGTGACTTTGGTGAATAAAATTATTTGTATTGTGTTAGAGATTGTCTGATCTGTCATTTTATTTTTAGCTTGTTTTTGCCTAAGCGTCAACTCGTTACTCGTTAGTGTGTAGATCCATAGAATTGCCCTGACCTTTTGTGTGTTCTATTCTAATGCTTCTACAATGCCCACGGTCAGTTCATCGTCCTCATATTGAACTCAAAATAGTTGCGAAATGTGTGCTTCTTACAGGAGATTACTCGAGGGAATACTTAAATTGTGGATGCTCTTTGTATTAAGTACAAAGTACTCTTTCGTTTTAAATTATATGGTTTTAATATGTTTTGTTTTCTCAGCTAGTTAACGTATCTTGTTAAATAAACTGTACCAATCTGAAACTAAGACTAAAGTACTTTCGTGACTTCATACGCATTCCCCTGAGTCTATTCGAAGTCTGACTTGTCTATTTTAGCAGGCATAGAAGCAGACGGCCCATCTCATGTAATTACCGTAACATACGAACGCGAGTCACGTGGCGCTTGGTTCTCTCTGCCTGTCCCGCAAGGGATTTAGCGTGAAGTTATAGATAGATAGAATTTCAAAATTTCTTATTAGTTCTCTTATAAGAATTGTCATAATATATTTTCGCACTTGATTGATGTGCAAATATTACAAATCAAAATAGAAATATGATTACTGCGTCGGCTAGACGTAAGGATGGAATTCAATTATGTAGTTGTTATTTCGGGACCAAGTTCGTAGCCTCAGCGGTTGTTTTAGATCACTAGGAATAAGAATGAGAACACAGCGGGTATGAAAGCCGACATTTGGTGGAAATTCAGCGAACGGCTAGTCGTATTCTGCATTTATGCATGTTTTGCAATGGCTCCGTAGCTCCAGATGCTCGCATTTGGGCATAAGGGGACTTGTGGTGATATGTTATACATTAAGACATTTTATGCGGTCACATTATGCGACAAATATTTTCCATCGTAAGGTTAACATTGCTTCATTAGATTACGATTTGTGTGCCATATCTAACTGCGAAAGTACCTGTTAGAAGAGCAATGAATGTTAAAGAAGCGAGTGAGGTATGTAAGGATCGAGTCGCGTGGTTCTCTCTGCCTACCCCGTAAGGGATTTGGCGTGAAGTTATAGTATAGTATAGTAATAAAACTGTGGTAGCTAGGAACATGACTCCATTTTCATGTTTTGGAATGCGCAAATAGAGACATTATATATCATTCATTCATTCAATTCCCCATTTCAACCTATTAAAAAAATAAAAATGTTTTTTAATGATTCGATAAGCAGTGTATGTACTATTTATTCCAAATTTCAAATCGATAGGCTAAGTAGTCGATGAAATATGCGTTTGTGGCAAACAGACAAACAAACGAAGTCGTACCACGATGGCTCCTTTTTGCAGCAGCAGGCCGTATGCTTGTTTGTCACCTTAGTGGCATAAAAACTGGTAAACATAAAAAAAACGCTTTATGACCAGTAAACTCTGTTATGACAACTATAAACTGTGTACAAAGTACCAGGATAACATAAACTCTTAGTACGTTTCCTACTTGTACATGAAATCAAACATAATTAACAAAAGCCACGACTTCCGCTCGCCATTGTACCGGAGGATTAAAAGACTTAACGTCTATGAAATAAAGTATTATTTTGATTGTATTCGTGATCAGCATGTAATCATATGCATAGTCACCTACGTTATTGAAGGAACTAAATAGGGAGATTATTATCTCGGCACAATAGATCAGCGACATTGAACTCCGCCCATGTGGAATTCAATACAGAAATTAACGAGTATTTCATGTTAGGTATGCTGAGATGGTTTGGTCATTTAAAAAGAATGAATGACAAAAGAGTTACGAAAGAAGTGTATCAAGCAAGAGTGAACGGTGATGTCGGGAGGGGCCGCCCTAGACGCACACATATAGATCAAATTGGCCATGTGTTGAAAAAGGGCCAAATCAAAGGTACCCAAAACCGAAGAGCGTGCATGAAGAGGTTGATGAATGTGGAAGAAGCGAGAGTGGTATGTTTGGATCGGTGACCTGGCGTTCTATAGTCTCTGCCTACCCCAATAGGAGACAGGCCTGATGATATGTATGTATGTTCATGTTAGGGTAATAGTGTTTGCAGGTTTGAGGTGTTAATGGATATTTGGCTCCACTGGGCTCGTTTAACCTTAAAATAGAACTTTCTTATTGTTCCTGATATCACTTGCTGATAAAGATTTCGAGTCTTGACCTTCCTCGCCTCCTACATCCGTCGACATCCGTGTTGTACGTCTGTATCATTAGTATTCCATCTTGTAATCCTTCTACATCTCCGAACCAACGGAGCATGCCTCTTCTTTTTATTTACTTTTGTTTACGCCGTCACTCTTAAGTATGTTTATATTTACAAGTGGGCAATGATTGTATTGTTCTGTGGGCTGGATGAAGTTTTGTTGGTTTAAAATTATAAAAAATATAAATTTAAAAAGCGTAAATCAAGTCTTAGGTGACATGTTGTTTAATGGAATGTAATTACGAAAAGAGAAATGTCAAATACATTGTTTTTTTAATTATGTTCTTCCCATGCGTTAGCAAAGGTAAGTGCAGAGCCATGCAGCCATCGTGTTAAGTCTTCTTTATTCTAAATGTCCCAGCTTCAGGAACTCGAAGCGAAAGAAAGAAATTCGCATCGACAGCATTTATTCTACTTTCATGCTCTTGTCAGCCATACCCATACCCAGATTTCACTTTCATAATAAATATGTCTGTATATTATATCTGTATATTATATACATTAAATAATAATATATGTATATACATATATATCATCAAGCACCTACCAGGAGATCATAAATCAGTTGGAGTTCATTCGTACAATATTGAATTGAACGTTGGATGTCACGGCCCATGTATCGAGGTCGTCAATTCGATTCCGTCCGCGCAGACCGCCGTTTATCCACTGTACGAGCGATTTGACGCCTATTTCGGACAATTTGCCAATGTAATTGAATAATGACGGGGCTCGTGTGACGTCTGCGTTTGAATCGGTCAATGGTCACATTTTTGACAGATCATACATTATTTCATGAAATGAGAATGTCCACGAAAAGAGATCCATCGAAATAAAACGAGTCCCTGAAGGGTTGCCGTGATCTTGCGAATGAGTGAGGTTAGTAAGCTCCTAAGGGGTTACCGTGTTAGCAGCAGAGGTGACGGATGCATGCGGTTCCGGTTTCAGACGGCAGGAAGTAGCAGAGACTACCGCAGCAACCGACAAAAAGGCATGGAATGCATCTACTAACGTTAGTCGGTGAGTGCTGGCCGGTACTCGTTCGCGTGAACTAATCGGTGGCGGAACCACATAGAGTAGTTTACATGAAATTGTCTTGGAATTTTAAGGACATCTCGATAAGAAGATAGTATATGTAAATATATATTTATTATTATTCTACTCAGAAGTAGAAATAAGTTGTGTATGCCGGTGCATCGGCTTGCTAGTACTGGTAGATCTTTTCTTGTAAATTGTATTCGATTTTTTAATAAGTTGCCTGAAACAGTTCTGTCCTTTCCTGACAATGTATTCAAAAAGCACATTAAAAATACTCTCTGTAGAAGGGCTTATAATAGAATTGATGAATATGTAACTGACAAAGATGTCTGGAAATACTCGTAATTCAGTACAGACTACCTGTCCTTAATAATCGTTAATTTTACAATTTGATTTAAAAATGTATTACTGTATTAAAAATATGCGTATGTATTTTTTTTTTGTAATATCTAATTGACCATTTTGAAAGAGACCTAAGTATATTGGCAATTTTCTTTCGGCATTTCTTCTTAGCCAATGGCCATTTCCGAAATGCTAGTAGATAAAAAAGAAAAAGTAAAACTAGACTTAAATAAGATACAATAAGATTATATTTCAAAAAATGTAAGACGTGTCCAAGTTCCCGCGAGGGCCCAATGGCAAATAAAGAATTTTTATCTTTTATCTTTATATATATATGTAGATATCGGCAGGGAACGCCCTAGACACACACATCAAAAGCACCCGAAACCAAAGAGCGTGTGAGTAGAGGTTGATGAGGGTGGAAGAGGCGAGAGGGTTATGTATGGATCGATACACCTGGCGTTCCATAGTCTCTGCCTACCCCTGTGGGAGACAGGCGTGATGGTGTGTATGTATGTACGCGTATACTACATATGATCCGAAAGAAATAATTTAAAAGCCCTTTGTCGTTCAAATTGATTATCCATCCATTTGGAAAGCTTATGCCTTTTGTCAAGGGTAAATAGCTTTACCCTTTACAGTTGGGTAAACATTCAGGACCTTCGTCATGCGAAAGAGTCGTCGAAACACGTCGAATGTTGGTAAATGACTGGCGTATCTGCGAGCCGATCTCGCCGAAAATGGTATCTGTTACTTCTGAACATCCGCACATCCGCAGAAAACGGTACTGGCGTATCTGTTACTTCCGAACATCCGCACGTGTCGGGCGCTATCTCGCTTTCTGCTGTCAACAACTGTGTTCAAATATAGGTACGGTGGTGTGTTTGATATCTACTCGTCTGAGCTTTCTTTACGCCTTAAAGAAACGTGTTGCTAAATAGATAGATCCAAGGCAGACTTTGGGTCGGCAACGTGTTGGTGGCTCTCTTGGTGTTTCATTGCACATGTCCATAGACTGCGGTAACTGCTTACCGTTAGGCGGGCTGTACGCTTGCTTGCCAACTTAGTAGTAGAAAAAAGCTATAAGTAGTACGCTCGCCGATTTCTAGGGCTCCACGTCACCGTCTGATAAAACATGATCACTATGGTCATGGTAAGTAAGTCTTGGCCTTGGGTCTTCTATTTTCGCGTTGCATTTGTTTCGAGATTCTTTCCTCCTGCATTCTTTCTACACGTCCGAACCAACGGAGCATGCCTGTTCTTATTTTAACGTCGACAAACTTCCAGACTAACTATAACAACAGAATATCGGGGTATAATTTGTTTTCACAAGAAAATATTGATCGTTCACGCTTGTGACTTAAAAAAACCAACTTCCGCGTGGACAGCATTACATAAATACATAGCGTAATGAGCAAGTTTACTTGCATAGCAAGTTGATATAAACGAGCCACCGGACAAAAGTGGAACAATATGAATGCGGCATTGTGTTGTCAGAATGAAAAGGGGACTGTCTACCTGGCAACGTTCGAGTCGATATTTAATGCGATCACACACTACGTTTGCACACAGTTTGAAGATATGTAATACAAGGTATACCTACACAAACAAATAAACCACTTGACAGCGCATGGAGGCTCCCCGCCCTCGTAGAAACATTGTGTTTTAACGAATAAATGTCTCAGAGATTCGAGCTTGCTGACCCCAGGTCCCTTGCTGGGTAGACAGAGAAAACCGAGCGGCACATGACTATGACACATTTTTTTTATACAACGTCGGGTGGCATACAGCATACGCCCTATATAATGTTAAGCGGTTTCCGTAGCCTATAAACGCTTAACGATACATTAAGTTATCACTCGCGCGATGCCACCTCTGCTGCTAACACAGCATCTCCTGAGGAGCATACTGGTGACGTCACTCACACGCAGGAACACAACAACCCTTCAGCGATTTGTTAAGTTGGCTGCGATTTTCGGTGAGACGGAGGTACACTTGCCCTGACGGGTTGCTTTGCGCCCTACCTCTCTTAAAAACATCGTGTGCGGGAATCGATCCCACGAGCGTCGGTGTCAAAGTGACGTGACAGTGCGTTTCGCCACTGCGGCGCCGACCTCTTCAAAATGTAACGTACGTATTATATTGAAGTAGCGGGTAACAGTCACTAGATAAATAATAAACTATCGTACTGCTTTCCCCACTCTCTCTTATGGCAGTATTATGCAGTTTGCGTATCGTGACTCACTGGGCATGCTTTGACCGGTTTGTGACTCGCACGATTGACTGACCCACATCTGACACTCCTAGCTTAGGTTCTATGGCGCGATAGTTTCGGCGAATATCTCTTTTGAAAAATTCTCGGAGAAGACTGCTTCCCCATTTTAATGTGAAGCGCATACATTAGATAAGATATACATTAAGTATCACTCGCGCGGTGGTACCTCTGCTGCTGACACAAGAACTCCTCACCTTACTTAAAGCAGAGGAAATTCTTGAGAGGGGCCTAAAGGTTAGAGAATATGAGTTGAGGCGTGACAACTTCTCAGCTACTGGTAACTTTGGCTTTGGAAGTAGCTGAGAAGTTGATACTTGATACCCAAGTCTATGTGTTCTTGAATACAAGAACACATTGATTTGGGTATCAAGTATGACCCCTCCATTGGTATTTATGGTTTGGACTTCTATGTTGTGCTTGGAAGACCAGGTTTTAATGTAGCCCATAGAAGACACAAGACTGGTAAGGTTGGCTTCGCTCACCGATTGACAAAAGAAGTTGCCATGAAGTGGTTCCAACAGAAGTATGATGGTATCATCCTTAACAGCAAAAAGTAATTTAAGTAAAACAAATTCTCAAATTCTTACTGGTGCCCTCACTCACACGCAGGTAGACAATAACCCTCCACTAACCACTTACCGTGCCCTCCGAACCACGGCTAATGTGTTGCAAGCGTTCAGAGGCTGTGGTTACCGCTTTACATCAGCCGAGTCGTATGATTGTATGGCTCCCGACATCGTATGAAAAATAAAAAGTTTGCCAAATAAATCACGCTTGTTCTCTTCCCTCTTTCTCCTACATATATACTTCTGTGTATCTCGTTTATCTACGCTGTATACAACAATGAAAAATAAATCATAAGTCAATTGTGTTAAGAGCCATTTCCTTTTACAAAAAAATTCTCCTAACATCCGGAAGTTAGGAAAGAGGTCTGATAATAAATAACAGAGGCATATATCCCTGAGCTTCCGTGAAAACTTTGTTATTCAAAGTTTATTTACGTTTCCTTTAATTTTTAATCTAGTAACTTATTTTCTTAAATTGTTTTATAGAACTTTGGGTGCTTTAAATTTTACGAGTCCGTCCGTTGTCGAAATAATTTTAAACAGTTTAAGCTCAAAGATTTATGTAGCCGTTGATGAAACTTGTGTTTTTAACTTTTATCTTTTTTTATTGCTTCTCTTTTTTTTACAATGTCGGAAGGCATACAAGCATACGGCCCACTTGATTTGAAACGGTCACCGTAACCTATAAAAGCTTTTAATATTAAGTATCACTTGCGCGATGCCACCTCGACTGCTAACACAGCAACTCCTTGGGATCTTACCAGTGATTTCATTCACACGCAGGAACACAACAACCCTCACTGGGAATCTCCATGAGAAGTTGGGCGCATCAAAGCAAGTCTGGGGATGTACCCCCACCTCACAGGAAACAAACAGCCAAATAACAACTACCACACTACAACAACTACCTAGAGGTTTGTTGTGTTCCTGCGTGTCAGTGAAGTCACCGGTAAGCTCCTGAGGATGTGCCGTGTTAGCTGCAGAGGTGGCGTCGTGCAAGTGATAGTTAATGCATTGCAAGCGTTCATAGGCTTTGACAACTTTACACTAGGTGGGCCGTACGCTTGCATGAATCCCGATGTAGTTTAAAAAGAAACCCAAATTGTGTAAAAAAAAATTAGAAAAATATTATTACCTATACAAATAATAAATATTTTAATAATATCAAAGAAGAGTTTCTAAAAATAAGTTCGGTAGGCGTACTCACATTGTCTCGAAACACTATTGAAGTCGAAATCGAAATATTTCCACTCGAAATGCATGGAAACTGATAGAAAACTTTTCGAATTAGTTTCGAACACAAGTCTACGAATGTAACTTGTATAACTTTACTTTGATGTTACCACTTGTTTTAACTTAATTCATATAATAGATATCTCAGACAGACTGTGTGTTTTCTATATATATACTTGTACAAATTGTTAGGTGTAAAACATTGTCCTTCGCCGCTAGATTCCATCGAGACTGTGGAATCCAGTCGGCATCCCTTTGTGAACTTGTAAGGGTGGTATCTCCACGATTATAACTGCGCTGAGGTTGCGAATAAATTCACAGGTATATATACCTACGGTATATTCGGTAGAATACTGTTTTTATTGACGAGCTCGGTGGCGCAGTGGCGAAACTTTACGTTACTTTGACACCAACGCTTGTGGGTTCGATTGCCACATATAGCAAACATTTGTGTGCCGGAACATGTCTTATTATTGTCTTGGTTTGAGTATTTTAAGAAAGCTAGAGCGCATCAAAGCGTCCGGGGGAGTACCTCCACCTCACAGAAAACCATAGCCAAATAACACCTCCCTGGAGGGTTTTTGTGTTCTTGCGTTGAGTGAGGTGACAAGTGAGACTCCTAAGGAGTTGCTGTGCTAACAGCAGAAGTTGCGTACTCAGGCTACGGTAACCGCTTTCTGGATCGTACGCTTGAGAGCCTACCGACGTTGTACAAAAAAAAAATCTCTTTTGCACTAAATGAGAATTAGTTTCCGTAAAAAAAGCGGTTCCTTCCTAGCGGTATCCCGCTTTCTAATTTAATTTATTAGGATTGTTAGGGGCCGCTACCTAAGCCTAATAACTTGACGAAGATACCGATTATTACATGGGGCCACCGACTGTCGTCAGACCTTCACAACCCTGAGGGGAACCTAAATTTTTAGCTTAGATCACACGTCTTTTGAAATATAATTTCTTGGATATGCGGGTTTTTTACCGTCGAACAAGTGACAATTACGAATATGTACATAAATCCGAATATACGGATTTATTAGCTATAGCTCAGTGCAGCTCAAGCTTTACACTTTGTCCTTTGCACCGTTCTTATGCCGTTCGTTATAAGAGTTATAATCCCACTTCGTGTGTTAAGCGTGCTCTGCTCTTAGCTGTACGCTATGTTTCGAACCAGTGATGATTAAAAAAAAAAAAAAAAAAAAACACCAATATATTAAAAATGTATCGCCTTATCGCCAGTATGTCTTTACCAGATAACATTGAAGTAAAGAAAAAATAACCATACAAAATAGGAAACCCGTAAACTATTAATAGAGAAATATTTACGCATATATTACACAGGTTTGATTCTCGCGCAACGCACGAACACGTCTGTTTGTCTGGGTGTTTTATGAACATAAATATAATATATAACATAAAGAGAAAAGGTATTCACGTAGTGTTTTTATACCACTAAAGTGGAAAACAAGCGTACCGCGTGCCTGATTGTAAGCATTTACCTTATTCTATGGCCTTTTGCAACACCAAGGGCGTCTTGCGCTGCCGACTCCCAGCTTTCATGTTAGCACTTAATGAGATTTTCCAAATGTACTAACGAGGTGGTTATAATTTTAAAACAAATAGGTACATCCAAAAATAGAAGCCGTGCATTAGCCTATGTTTATTATGTGCATTATATTAATCTAACCTTGTAGCGTAGTTTCATTTAACCGTATAATTATACGAAACGATGACTTCATTGTATAAACGACCTCTGTGGATCTCTAACGCTCTCCCAACTATGCGTTATCAGCCGCCATTGAAGATCATTGTAATATGTATAGATTAGGTACTCGGCTTCAACATCGCGAGTTGAGATGAAGACAGTGTTGTGCCGGACGCGTGGAGAACGCACGCGTTTCACGAGCGTGAAAATATTTCGATTCGCGTGTGTTTATTGATAACTTGATATGTAGCGTTGTCTCGTGTGTTTTTTTTTTTAATTTACGGTTGTGGATGTCGAGATTGTAATGCGGAAAACTTACTCAGTGAGATTGGATATATCTTTTGCGTCTTATTTAGTGATATGGATTTTTAAAGTTATCTTTTGTGGTATAGTTAATTCAGGTTTAAGGAATGAAGGCTCATTTGTAGATCAGTGCTGTGATAGACTAGTGGTTAACGTACCCGTTTTTTTATCGACTAGTCTCTGGCTCGAATCCTTGTGTGGGCGTGTACCACTGAATTCGTGTTTTCGGAATATTAATTATCACTTGCTCGGCGGTGAAGTGAGGAAACTCGCACATCCAAGATATTATATTTCGAAAGACGTATGATGTATTTGTGAAAGTGGTTTTCCGTCTGGGTCTTGGAGGTCTGACGGCGGTCGCTCCTTGTCAAAATCAGGATCTTTGTCAAACTCCTAGGCTTAGATAAAGGGTCCATTATCTAAGCCTAAGAGTTTGAGTCAATCCTAATGGATTGAGTAGATGATTAAAGCGTATTTGTAGCTCAATTCATGCAATTAAATAACCTTGCTCAATATACTTGGGGACGGCATGAGTAATCTGTCGAATTTCTTCATAAATATAACAAATTTCTTTATTGAACGACTTTTTTATCAAATGTTTAGTTGATTATTAGTGTGAAATTACACTAATGAAATTTCTTGACGATGATTTTAAATTCTCGCTTGCGATTTCAAGTATTTCGAATGCAGTTCCGCGACAAGAGTTTAGTGTAATTTGTATTTTTAGTTACAACGATGAGTAAGTTATTTTTTCATGAGTCAAGCTATGTGGTTACATTAGTTTCTGAATAACCTTGCATATGCCTACGTTAGATCAAATATATATAAGGAAAATATATAAGGATCGAGTCGCGTAGCGCTTGGTTCTCTCTGCCTACCCTGTAAGGGATTTGGCGTGAAGTTATAGCTAGATAGATAGATAAAAAATATTTATTTTTTAAACATTTGCTTACCGAACCCGTCTGATGGTCCCGACGGAGATATATAAAAATGGTATCCAAGACTTGTTTTATGTCAAAATTACACAAATTTAAAAGTATACCTAAAAAGAATAGTACGTGAATTGTGTCTATTTACTTAGTATATTTGATATCAGGAATAGTTTTAGTATAATTTGTTTAGTTGGAATTTTAGTGGTTATCGGAAGTGTAAAGTTTAGTATTAATTTTTATTATACCACGCCGAGTGTTATACATGTACCCACCTTATGTAGTAAAACGATTACCGTAGCCTGTGAACGTATAAACGCATCAGAAAGTATCGCTCGTGCGTTGCTTGCCACCCCGTGCAACAAACGCAACTCCTTAGAAGCTTACTGGTCTTCCTTTCTTCTTATATTTCTTTATTGCTCTGTTTAATTCATATAATATTCAAAACTACGCACTATGCGGTTTGCACTATTTTTATAAAAAAAAGGTTTTGATTTTATAACATTTTTGGTGTGTAAGGATCGAGTCACGTGGCGCTCGTTCCCCGTGCCTACCCCCTAAGGGATTTGGCGTGAAGTTAAAGATAGATAGATTTTAATTATTGGGTAAATAGATAATGTATCTTCACGTCAGGTTTTCCTTAAACACCTCACTCGCTTCTTTGACATTCATAACTATTTTCATGCACCATAAATAAAATAAAATTTTACAATTTCCTCGGTCGTTTCTAAGACAGGGATACCCAAACTGTTTTAGGCAAGAGACCCCTTTTCAAAAATGAACTGATACCTCAGAACCCCATAACCAAATTACTTTAAAAATCCTATCTCTCGTTTTTTTTAAAGTACTACTTCGTAAAAAAAATATTAGTCATTCTCATAACAAGTTTGTATAAACACAACTTATTGAAAGTTTCAAATAAAAACTTGTGTTAATTAATAGGCGTCGATATTTAGACCTCGTCGACCCCCAAAATCAGTTTTCGTTTATGTCGACTCCCGGGAACCCAATATCGACCACTTTGAGAATCAGTGCTCTAAGATATTACTTTGGAGAGTAAGTATAGGATAGGTATAGGATAAGAGATGATAATCCTTTAACAACAATTGGATTCTAGTGGTCATATCTTTTTTTTATATATATTTGTATAATAAGATTTATTCAATTCTCCTGGTTATTTTTTTATTTACATACTAACATAGGAATCGCTATGTTATGCTATAACTGCGCCAATTCCACAATTGTCTTGTTAAATATGTTTAAATTATTATTATTACTATTTTTTCAAATATGCTTAATAAGCTTTTTTAAATGGTCACTTGTACACTAATATACATATACATTATAAATGTCATTATCAATTTCATATTAATAAGTGTTCTTGTCATTTAAATTGTCTTCTATTGTGTAATACCCTTTTGTCATTAATGTCCTTTTGATATAAAGTTTAAATTATATATTGTACGATTTAGAACACAGTCAAGAATTTTATTATAAAATCGAAAACCGAGACCTAAATACGAATTCTGCACTTTACGTGCTGGCTGGGGGTCCTGTATTAATTGCACAGACAGACACGTGAATTGTTTTATTAGGTTTCCGTTTTTTAGGGTTCCGTACCCAAAGGGTAAAACGGAACCCTATTACTGAGGCTCCGCTGTCCGTCCGTCCGTCCGTCTGTCACCAGGCTGTATCTCATGAACCGTGATAGTTAGACAGTTGAAATTTTCACAGATGATGTATTTATGTTGCCGCTATAACAACAAATACAAAAAAATAGAATAAAATAAATATTTAAGGGGGCTCCCATACAACAAACGTGATTTTTTCGCCGTTTTTAGGGTTCCGTACCCAAAGGGTAAAACGGAACCCTATTACTGAGGCTCCGCTGTCCGTCCGTCCGTCCGTCCGTCCGTCTGTCTCCAGGCTGTATCTCATGAACGGTGATAGTTAGACAGTTGAAATTTTCACAGATGATGTATTTCTGTTGCCGCTATAACAACAAATACTAAAAAATAGAATAAAAGAAATATTTAAGGGGGCTCCCATACAACAAACGTGATTTTTTTTGCCGTTTTTATAGATAATGGTACGGAACCCTTCGTGCGCGAGTCCGACTCGCACTTGGCCGATTTTTTATAGATAATGGTACGGAACCCTTCGTGCGCGAGTCCGACTCGCACTTGGCCGATTTTTTTCTATTGGTTTTGGAACCTTAACAATGAATACTTCGGTGCTGTTTGACTTGTATGCTTTATTGGCGGCCACGTTTTTTATTGTAATTTGAGTAATTTTGATTAGTAACATCTTGGATACAGAAATCGTGAATAAATTGTTATGTAGAGTTATTTGTAGAGTACTCAGGCAACCGAGCTTACTTGGGCTTTTTTTTTCAAGAAAGGCACCATAGATAAATTTGAAAGTTAAACCTTGTCTAAATATCAAATTTGAACTATATCATTAGAGCCGTTTCCGTGTAATTGATATATATATATATATATATATTATATATCAAGAATTGGTCGTTATAGTAATACGGTTTATAACCAAAGTTATATTTTGAATAAAACAGCTTCAAAGTTCACACCCGTATTCCGCCATTCAATTTTCAAGTTAACTACTTTTAACTTGAGAATTAAGACGGGTTAGCAAATAATTTCGATTTAAACTCTTGTTCGCGAATATTTATTGAAACTTACAAAATATGCAGTAAGCAAAATATAAATTAAGTATAAAATAAAATCGGAATTGTTTAATGATAATGCCAAACTAACAATATAACCACAACTTTAAAATGCTCCCTAGAAACAAGGCAGTGCGCTAAGCCAAGTTCGGAAACTGAAATATATTCCGCTCCGACAGTGACAATCGGTGTGCTTAACGAATCAGTGAAACAGTGATGTTACAAAAGGATTGCAGTGAAAATGTTCTAAATTGAAAGGAATCGAACCTAAGTCGGTATGTACGAAGTATCGTGCGTTGCCGGCAACAAAGTTGATGCTGCATACGCAGTCAAGAGTCTCTCGAACGTTCTACCACCAGGGATGGGGCACGCCGTGTCCGTACAACGCCATCATGCTCACTCGCAATCGTACAAGCACAAACAGGAGTTGCCGCCGCCTGTCAGCAAGCCTGACGCAATCAAATCACATGTTATGAGATTGCTAAAGCGGTCTAAAAGTCACACGCCGGCTACCAGGTTGGAAGAGAATCAACCGGATCCGAGGATCGAGAGGCGCACGGTCTTTGCGAGACCTGTGACGGATGAGCAGCGTAGACGACGGAGTACGATTGACAGAAGACGAGCTGACAAAAGGGTGGTAGTGACGCTTGTAGACGGGTTGCCCGTTGTAGTGACTGGACAGAACCCGCAAAATCCGCCCCCAGTGACTCATCACCGGCACTCTCATCGAGATAAGGTATGTCTATCGTCGAGATGTCTATATCTATAACCGAAGCCACTTATCGCCACGTGGTACATCCTGCCGATTAGTTAGTAATAACTTAAAATAACTTTAAGTACGGTTGTGTACTTGCAAGTGAGACAAAATGAAGCTTGCACGAATTTGCTGCGTTAGCATTGGAACTCGCTAGAGGGGAAACTCCTTATGTTACAAATATGTTCATAACTTACTCTATCACATCAATCGAAGCAAATAGTACTATCTAAGATATGTGGTATTCTAATAATTCTACGACTAATAATTAATAACATAAGGTATATGAAAACATTCGAAATCCTATTACGGTTGGTGCAACATAACTATTAACCTTGTTGAAATATGTACTTGTAATATTATTTAGTAATAATACGTTGAAATAAGTTTAATTAGAATTCAAATACAAGAAAAATGGAATAATCACATGTAATGGAAATATCAACACTAAATATCAATTTCTTTTGAGAAACTATGTAAACTGAGTTGATTATTTTATTAGATATTATTTATTAATATTAGTAGGTTGGCGACACTGAGGGACCGACTGGGTATTGATGATGATGATATAACAGAAAAACGTAAGGAACATTCAGGCTGTTGACACATACACACAGTAATATGTAGATGTCGAATGTATTTCTTTGCGTTTTCATTTTCAAATATTTATTGTGCAATCGTCATTTACTTCGTTGGATTGAACAATTTGTTATAAAATGTCATTATAATCATCATCCGAGCGTTAATCCCTGCTACGTCCTAAGTTTTTTTTTATAATTTTTATATTAGCTAAGCATAGTGGTTCCGCTTCGCCTGTTGGTAAGCGAAAAGAGGAGCCCAAATTGCAGCGGCAACTGACAAAGGTCTACAGTGTCCTGTCAGTTGACTTTACCATGCTGGCCCGCAAGGTGCTTCGTCACGCTTCGTTTGAAGGATCCCATGTAGTAGGAAGGAGGAAACACATGTGCCGGCAAGGCGTTCCACTTTTTAATTGTACGACAGAGATAGGAGTTGCCGAACTTTTTAGTACGAGAAGAAATGTCCTCAACAGTGGAATGATGACATCGCAAGCCTGCACGTGTGGTTCTATGACGGAAGGCAGAGGGAGATAAGTAATATAATAATAAAAACCCAGGGTTCAGGCATCTCGCGAGTGATATATGTTACAAGCGTTAATAGGCTACGGTAAGTGCTTTACATCAGGTGGACCGTACGCTTGTATGCCTCCCGACGTTGTATAAAAAAAAATGAAACTGGTTGATATCCTTACTTGGGCAATACCTTCAAATGACAAAACATCGAACGGTATGATTAAATTATCAAGTTCAAGGTTACGACACAACATGCAAATCCGTCGTATTACCTCTTAGTTTTCAACAAATAGAGTTTGATGTATTCAAGGCGTACGAACATTATTAGACTTACAAGCTAGTATCCAATTTGCAACATTTGTAGCTACATATGTACATGTTCTTTCTGTTCTGATTTGTGATTTCTTCCACAGTGGTAGTTTCTAGAAAGGTAAAAAGGTACCCTTTCGGTACGGAACCCTAAAAAGAAACGGACCCTGTTACTGAGACTCCGCTGTCCGTCCGTCCGTCTGTCCGTCTGTCACCAGGCTGTATCTCATCTAACCGTGATAGTTAGACAGTTGAAATTTTCACAGATAATGAATTTCTGTTGCCGCTATAACAACAAATACTAAAATACAGAATAAATAAATATTTAAGTGGGGCTCCCATACAACAGACATGATTTTTTGCCGTTTTTATAGTTTTTATAGACTCGCACTTGGCTGGTTTTTTATTTTTTCCGAATTTGCTTTATTACATTTAATTTAACAGCGACAGCCCAATGGATAAACCATCGGTCTGTTGACCAACAGGTACCCGGTTCGAATCCTGGCGTGTACCACTGAAATTTGATTTTTAGATTTATGTACATATTTTTCCAAGAAATTATATTTCGAAAGACGTGTGACTTTACATGAGAAAGGTCTGGTTTTCTCATCGTGATGTTGAGGTCCAACGACAGTCGTTATGAAACAATTACATGGCTAGAAATATCCTCGCCCAATCCTTAAGCTTAGATAGCGGACTCGGCCAATCCTATTATGAGACGCTATGAAGTGTAGAACAAGGTTTTCTTTATCTTTCTTTCAAATTATTCTTAGCTTGAAGATCATAATATTGAGTACAGGTATATGTTGTTTTAACCGAGACGTGGATATTGTCTAGTTAGTTCCTACGTGACTAACGCTGTGAATGACATAAACGTGTTAAGAATCCATATTGTAAACAATGCATAATGCAAGCTCTACTGTATGATACTAAGAAGAAGCATTCATTATGACACAATAGGTAATAAGCGGTAACTGTAGCGGATGGGCGCGGCCGGTGCTAGTTCGCATGAACTAATTGGTTGCTAAATCACACGGTAGTTTAGATCAGATTGGCTGTAAATATGACTGTGGTAAAATAACTTATGAATTTATTATATATTTTCTTTTATGTGTTTGTCTACCAACAAATAAACTGATACTAATTTAAACCTATTGATATTATTATCTATTTTTCTTTATACAACGTTGGGAGGCATACAAGCATACGGCCCACCTGATGTAAAGCGGTTGCCGTAGCCTATGAACGCTTACAACACATCAAGTACCTATCACTCGTGTGATGCCATCTCTGCTGGTAATTAGCAGGAACACAAAAACGCTCTAGTTAGTTGCTATTTGGCTGTAGTTTTTCTTTAAAGTGGAGCTACTTCCCCAGGCAGGCTGATGTAAAGCGGTTACAGTAGCCTATGTACGCTTGGAACACATTAAGTATTATTCGCGCGATATCACCTCTGCAGCTAACACAGCTCCTATTTGACTGAGGTTTTCTATGAGGCGGAGATAATTGTCCAGACGGTCTACTTTGATGCGCTCTACCTCTATTAAAAACACACAAACCAAGACAAACAGACATGTTCATTAACACAAATGTTCGTCATGTGTGGGAATAGAACCCACGAGCGTTGGTGTCAAAGTCGCGTCATTCTCTACTGCGCCATCGAGCTCGTCAACGACCGCTATATAGTATATACATATAAAAATATATACACATATATTTATATGCATGTATAATATTTATGTAATGTCCTAGTGATTAAGGAACCTGCCTATTGAGCAACAGGTCCCTGGTTCGAATCCTGGCGTGCACCACTAAATTGGTGTTTTCTGATTTATGTACATATTTGTAATTATCACTTGCACGGCGGTCCAAGAAATTATATAACGATAGACGTGTTACTTAACCTTAGAAATGTCTGGTTTTCCCTATGGGTTGTGGAGATCTGACGGCAGTCGCCCGATGTCAAAATCAGTATATTCGCCAAATCTTTAGGCTTAGGTAGCGGAGCCCGCCGATCCTAATAGAAACGGGATAACGCTAGCATGAAGATAATATTTAAATAATGTACATGTACATAAGTACACACATCAAATAAACTTGGCCTCCGCACATCCGTGCACAATTATTCATTTGCCACGGAATAACACTAAATCTTATGTCTCTTAAAACGCAATTAAGTAAAAACTAATTTCACCATGCAGCAAAAGAAATATGTCCATTGTAAAAAAAAAGCTATGCCTTTTCCAATGGGTTTTAGCAACCGAGTCGATTTTGCATTACATTCAACGCAATCTCCATTCTAACTAGGCGTTTCACTCGATTACTCGATGTACAAATGGTTAATGAAAGCATTCGATTATGAATAGAATCGATTGTTAGATATTTTCTTTAACAACAAACTATAATAATCTTTTTGCAGTAGTATTTCAGTCGTCTGCCATCGTTGAATAGATTTTAAAGCGACTTGTAAAGGGGGTTTCTATTGTAGCTTTAAAGTATATATTAAGCAATGTCTAAAATCCTATATTTTTTAAATCTTTGCTTTAGGTTGTGTTATATTAGAATTTTTAAAATCTTAATTTTAATGTGTTTTTTCCAAAAAGGCTTCTAAAAAGGCTCTTATAGGATCCGGTCGCTGACATGAGTTTGAGATTACACCCTTTGTGTTGCAAGTGGTGCAGCTGCTTACCATGTGGCAAGTCGAATTAAATAATTTTTAACGGAAGTATCGCGTGTTTTATTTACATATTTTGTTTGTTCGTCCGTGGTCGCAGGAAGACAGAAGAAGTCTTCCTGCGACCACGGACGCTGCAAAGCGTTCGAAACGTCAGGTTCAACAAAATAAAAAAAACACGCGATACTTCCGTTAAAAATTGTTTAATTCAATGTGTAACAATCGCGAAAACCTAAGACAATACTATGTGGCAAGTCGTTGTTTGCCGCCTTGGTGGAATAAAACCGGCGAGCGTGCATGAAAAGAGCTATGAATGTCACAGAAGCGAGTGAAGTATGCAAGGACCGCGTCTTATGGCGCTCGGTTCCCTCTGCCTACCCCGCAAGGGACTTGGCGTGAAGATATACATACAGGTGGAATAAAATATGTGTAAGGTTTTTTTAATACATTGTTTTACTATTCAAATTAATTTTTACATAGAAATTTTCTAAGTTAAGATTCGTTTTTCTATGTTAAAAGTTAGAATGACTTGTTGTGTATTGTTGTTTGCAAAATTAATATAATAAAATATGTCTATCTATAACTTTCCTTGCGGGGTAGGCAAAGAACCGAGCGCCACACGACTCGATTCTTACTTACACACCTCACTCGCTTCTTTAACATTCAAAATTCGTCTTTTTTTTTTTTTTTTTTTTAATTTTAGTTCAGCATAGTGGCCCCTCTTTGCCTGATGGTAAGCGAAAGAGGAGCCCAAATCGCAACTGCAACTGACAGCATACTACATCCCGCATCCTGTCAGTTGACGCTGCCATGCTGACCCGCAAAATGCTTCTTCACGCTTCGTTTGAAGGATCCCATATTGTAGGAAGGAGGGAACACATGTGCAGGCAAGGCGTTCCACTTTTTGATGGTACGACAAAGATAGGAGTTGCCGAACTTTTTGGTACGCGAAGAGATATTCTCAACCGTGGAACTATGACATCGCAAGCCCGCACGTGTGGTTCTATGACGGAAGGGTGAGGGTGGGATAAGGGAAAACAGTTCTTCAGAGCACTCGCCATGGTAAAGGCGGTAAAATACGCTTAGAGAGCCTATGTCCCTACGGAGTTGAAGAGGTTCTAGGCTTTTGGTGACCTCTTCGTCGTCAATTATGCGGATAGCCCGTCGCTGTAACCTATCGAGAGCCTCAAGAAGATACTGTGCGGAGCCGTCCCAGAGATGCGAGCAATACTCCACGCAGGCCCGAACTTGTGTCTTATAAAGCAGACAAAGTTGGTCCGGCGTGAAGAACCGGCGCACCCTGTTCAGGACTCCGAGCTTTCTTGAGGCTGTTGAGATGAGGCTCTCGATGTAATAACGCTGGTTAAGGTCGCAATGAATACCCATACCCAACATGTTCAGGCCATCACGCATACTGAGGGAAGCACCCTGAAGACTGGGAGTGGGAAGGAAGGGGGACATTTTTGTTGTAAACGCGCAAACCTGAGTTTTCTCGGCATTAAACTCAACCAGGTTATTGGAACCCCATTTACTAATGAGATCCAAAACCCGATTCAGTTCAACGGCAAGACTCTCACGCCTCTCACCGATTTCTGTCCGACCAGCACCAGGCCGACCGAAATATCGCCCATGGACCGTACTGTCATCTGCATAGCAATGAATATTACCAAGTGGCAGCATGTCATTGATATGCAGAAGAAAGAGGGTGGGCGATAGAACGGAGCCCTGTGGGACACCGGCATTCACTGACATGAACCGCGAAGCGCATCCATCTGCAAGGACGCGGATTCTACGCTCATGCAGGAAGCCAGCAATCCAATTACAAAGCTGGAGGGGCAGACCGTATGCCGGAAGTTTGGAGAGAAGTGCTTTGTGCCAGACCCGATCAAACGCCTTGGCGATATCTAGGCTGACTGCCATGGATTCGCCATATTTATCGATTGCCTCCCCCCAGAGGTGCGTCACATACGCTAGAAGATCACCCGTTGATCGTTTCGGTCTAAAACCATACTGACGATCATTGATTATGGAGTGATCTTCTAGGTAACGGATCAATTGTTTGTTAAGGATCAAAATCGTCTCATGCAGTTTTCTATTCTCATTAAATATATATTGCTATAACCCTTTTATTAATAACAATGAGAAAGGAAAATTACGTAAATAGACAGATAATTATATAACACCTATATATCATATACTCTTTTTGTCTATCGGTATGCATGTATCTCTGTGTAGAACGAAAGCTCGCACGTGTACGCAGTTAACCCAGTTACGGGACTTAATTCTCCGGACAAACACACAGTCATGTTATGAAACTTGCCGCCAGGTGATAGCATGACGAATTTACTTTCGTAGCGTAAAGTTGGCATTTGCGATGATGATTATGATGATGATTACTTTTATATGTTTTATTTTGACGGTCGATTTAGTGGTATTCATTCGTTCATTATTTTCGCTCAACTACAGTGTATAAAATATAGCCGTTTTCATTACGAAGAGTTACATAGCAGCATATTCATGAGTAGGTTTATTTATCTTGAGCTTTTCCTTGTCTCTGAAGGCACGTTAAACCGTCTTATTTGTTATCGATACATGACATCCGTTAAATTTTGCTTAACAGATGTCATCTATCAATAACGAAATGACGGTTTAACGTGCCTTCAGAAACAAGGAAGAGCTCAAGATAAATAAACCTACCACTACCTGACCTACGATGTCTAAAATGTTGTACCAAAAATTGACTGCAGAGGTTTTGAAAACACTGGCGTCCGCCGATCGGGAGTTGAGCGTGGCTGAGTATGCTCTATACCCCTTGTGTCCGTGTGTACGTTATGCAGCAGCGTTAAGGTCATCTTTTGTACAGAAATATAATTTTTTGAGCATTTAAATTGACGAGTCCGTAGACATTAAAGGTCGTGAGTTTGATACCTGCGCAAGGCAAGTATTTGTGTGTTTATACTTGGATGATTGTGTAAATATTTATAAAGCAATTGGTATCTACGTTGTTGTTGTAATCTCTTTACTGTACAAATATAAATAATATCAAGAAAGTTTGGATTTCTTAGGAAAAAGCCGGACTCACCTAATTAAATAACCACCACTACGGGTCCGGGGGTGAAGTAGAACGAGTAACTTTTGTTGGCTAGTTCGCGGTTCGACATCGCGCCAATTATTACCGGGTTATTGGTTTAAACGTTGTCCCATTGGTCAGCAGGATCGAATCGCTTAAAAAATATTAAAGTTTTTGTGAACGCGGGGTGGCCATAATGCGCAGTCATGTGATTCATTTTTTCTTTTATAAAACGCTAGAAGGCATAGAAGCATACGGCCCACCTGATGTAAAGCGGTTAGCCGTACCTAGCCTATGAACGCTTGTAATACATTAAGTGTTACTCGCGCGATGCCTCCTCTGCTGCTAACACAGCAACTCCTTAGGAGTTTTACTGGTGACCTCACTCACACGCTGGAACACAACAACCCTCTAGGGAGTTGTTAATTCACTGCGGTTTTCTGTGAGGTGGAGATACTTCCCCAGACGGGCCTCTTTGATGCGCCCTACCTCTCTTAAAACATCCAAACCAAGGCAAACTTGATTGTCTTGTGTGGGAATCTAACCCACCAGCGTTGGTGTCAAAGTCGCGTCATTCACGACTGCGCCACCGAGCTTGGTCGAAAATGATGACCTATTTACACAACGAGATAGATAAATTCACACAGCCCACTGCCGCCACATATCTTTTCGGAGCTACGATTTCACAATGGCGCGTGTCGGTATGCTTTTACATTCTTGCTGAAAGCGACCCACTTCCGGAAAACGCCGTTTTCAGCGCATACAACGGAATTTAATTTCACATCGTTTTATAAAGCTGAAGCTTATCAGCTATGAGAATGGTGAAGTAAGCTGGTGAGCTGTTGTAGTAGAGAAGCATCGAGTACACAATTTGTCGAGTATTGCTCGGTTTCATCTTTACTGAACCGAGTTACTTGACCGAGTTTACTCAGTTAAGTTTAGGTGACCACACATGATCGCGTCCCGAAGCCAGAAAGAAAAGAGTGTTTAGTTAGTCTTCTTGCATCATCATAACTTGCTTGTGTTAAATTTCCAGTATTGATTTGTAGAATGCATTTTTTTTTTATATATTAGAGGGGGAACAAACGAGCATGTGGGTCACCTGATGGGAAGTGGTCACCACCGCCCATAGACATCAGCAACACCAAAGGGTCGCTGATCCGTTGCCAGCCTTTTTTGGGAAACACAGGCTCTTTTCTTGAAGGCACCCATATCGTATTTGTCCGGGAACACCGCTGAGGGTGATTTATTCCACAATTTCACCGTACGCGGTAAAGATTGGTGATGGTGATTGATTTATTTATTATATATATATATATATATATATGGCAATAGTGTTGCTACTTTATGCCAGTGTCAAAGTCTTCAGTTTTAGAACCATTTGAAAATCTTAATTCTATGTTCCAGCTTCAGGAACTGTGCTGAAAAAATACTTGGGAAGGGTACCTAGACCCAATCAACCCAGTTTAAATACCACCCGTAAAACGATAGTGATTTTTAAAAGGTTTTCTTGAAGAACTTATTCACGTCTTCCAAAAAGTGCATAAACGTGTTATATTTGAGTTTTTTCATTACTGTATAATTTCACTAGCACTTATGTTACAAAATACTATCCAAATTGTCACACAAAACTAATTTCATACTGAATTGTAAACATTTCAAGTAAAACAACAATGTCACTCGTCAAAAGCGCGGGAAGAAGTCCAAATATATATACTTATTTATCAAATCTGTAATGAGAATAGAGTAGTTTCAACCATAAATTACATTAACCGAGTACTGCACATTCAAAACGAGTTACTCGGCCGAGTAAGAGTACCTACTGAGCAATAACCGAGTGTTCGGCGCATCTCTAGTGTGTAGTGACCGAGCCGTGTGGCTCTCGGTTGTCTGTTGCTACTCCGCAAGGGATTTGGCGAGATTGTAGATTAATAAAAAAGGAATTAAGATCTATTCATAATGCTTTTTGGTGAAATTATTTGGGATGAAAAATTGTTAAGCCTGTGTTTGCAGACTATTTGTGGGTACTTTACCTTTTTCTTTTTAGGTATCCGCACAGAACTCAGAAGAAAAAGGTACCTTCAACACCAATGTATCCTCTCGTATCGTACGTGACAATTTTGGTTTTAATACTGATGAGGTTGTATTCGTTGGTGATGATGGCCGTTGAGAAAGGTATCAGATCGTTGAGGTTTATTTTAAACTCCTCATGCATCGAACATGCAGTTTTTAATTTGTTCACCGATTCTATGGAACGGATGCGGATGTTTACTGTTGTTTACGAGTGCTCTTCCATGTTACATTTATTTGTTAGGCTCGCCGCATACTGTCGACTTTAAAAATAAATTACGTTTGTTCTAAGTAAGACTTTCATATTTTTCTCACCTTAATCAGTTGTGTACAATCTTTATCTATAGACTAAGGGGCGTGAAATTAATGTCTTGACTTGTCACCACGGAGGATCATGACCGATTAGCTGACTTTTCTATGTGTAACTATCTTTTAGGACTTTCTTCAACATCTAACTAAACCAACTAAAAAGTGACGTTAGGAAACAGTACATAACAGTATTGTCATTTTATACCTGAAGAATATTACTAAAATCATGACAACTTTAGCACGTTATTCGTTTAAAATTTGGTAAAAAATAATAAGTGCCCAGCTACTTGACGTGGTTAATTCGCAATGAACATATATAGGGAGTAACAAAATGCACCCGACAAAAAATTGCAGTTACACCTTCATGGCTTACTTAATAAATAAATAAAAAAAAAATCTTGCTTTTTTTTTCTAGAAAAATGATAAAATGCTCGCGAGAATTAGATTAGAAAATAATAGATTTACTTTGTTTTGTTCGTATATTGTTTATAATCAACGACAACGTTGCTTTCATTCATATATAAACAAAAGTAACAGCACTGTTCTTAGTCATTCATAGCACAGTACTATCTCTTTCACACAGTATCTATTTCCTAACATGACAGAGAGAGATTGTTTTTTGACCTTTGGTTTGCGCCAGCTGTTTGGCTTCTCCATCCGCTGTGGCCATTTCTTAGTAATAACAAGTCTGTTCATAGTAAAAGGGATGTGCATAATGATACAACTCGCAGATTATAAATACTTATTTTTAATTTTTGATAAAGTCTGTAATATTAAATGTTTATTTTTTTATATTATATTCGTAATAGGTACAACATATACATAAACCCTGCAAAGTTTGTCGCGTTGAATATGTTAGAACTTATATATATGACGCCAGCTGTGTGAAATTCGTTTTCGGAAGGTCTAGTTCTAGTTGAACTTAAACAAATTGTAAAAACATTAGTGTTTTGTTCGTAAAAATCCAGTTCTATTTATCTATATCCACACGCCGATTCCCTTGCGGGATGTGCAGAGAGAGCCGATCCTGTTTATAATTAACTTATTAATTAATTTATTATACAATTATTTAATAAGTGTGTTTTTCAGCGCAAGTATGCGTCAATCCTTATATCCAAAACACTTAATTCAAACGCAGTTATTTCTGTGTAAATCCGACGTTACACAACTATCGTTTGTAAACACCCACCCCGGTATCTAATTCGGTAACCGCACGTGCTCGGCCACCCTTATTTATAGCATCGTTCGCTGTGTATCGAGAGAGATTTTTAACGTGTTTTTACTCGATTTGGATATAAAGAGGGCAATGTTATTCACACTTTTGTTTATATGAATGTCTTAAGTAAGAATGTGTTACGTAGCTTTAGGTAACTTAACTCACCGTAATCTTTAAGCCATAAGTCTATATAAATCTAAAGCGCTAATCTATATATAAATATATAGTTTAGCGCTTTAGATTTGCCGAAAGAATCTCTGGAAGTTTCCAGTTGAAGGAGCCAACAATTAAATTGTCGACACATATGACTACTCGGTACTCATGAGGCGGTGCAGCGTTGATATCAGTGTTGTGACTAAAGATAAATACTAAAATTTCTTACTCCAAGCTAAGTATACGATATTAGTTTTCTATAGCTTTAAATTTTACTTTTTAATATTAATGTAACTCATCAATCAGAAGTAAAGCGGTTACCTTAGTCTATGAACGCTTGTAATGCAATAAGTATCACTCGCGCGACGCCTCCTCTGCTGCTAACACAGCAACTCCTTAGGAGCTCACTGGTGACCACACGCTCACGCAGGAACACAACAACTCTATAGGGAGTTGTTATTTGGCTGTGGTTTTCTGTGACGTTGAAGTGCTTCTCCAGACGCGCTGCTTCGATGGGCCCTACCTATCATGTCATGTTCATGCAAATAAATGTGTGTCCAGTGTGGGAATCGAACCCACGAGCGTTGGTGTCAAAGTCGCGTCATTCACCACTGCGCCACCGAGGTACAGATGAAGGTTTTCACCCGAGAACTCTCGCCGGGGCTTTCCAGAAGACTAGACGACATATTCTCACGGGTGTATGTTAAATGTGATGAAAGAGAGATTGGGCACACTAACTTGCACCGTAGAACAATTTTCTATTGAAAGAGTTCCTTACTTCTCGACTGGATTACCTACCTGCGAATGGGTGTGAAATCAGGAAGGTCTGGATATGTTGCGCCGGCAGTGGAGGTGGTAACGCATAATCGTTTCTCTTGATTACACATGGTGTTCTTAAAAAGTTACACTTATATACACACTCTGTAAAAATTTTAAGTCTACTCATTACAAACTGACCGATAGACAGTTGATTATAGGTATAGAAGGTAGGTAGATTGCTGGTACTCATTGGGTATCGAACCCTAAAAAGGGTATGGAAATGGTGCTAGCTGATAGACGCTTGCAACACATTCTATATTAACAATGGAATAAAAAATATATATATTTATAGTCTTAGCAATAGGATTGTCGTATTCAAATGTTACGGCACAAACAGACTCGTCTGTTATCAGACGCAGATAACGGTATCTGTTTATCAGCGCAGATGAACTTGAATATATACTTAAATGGTGAGATGATGTAATTTGGAAACTGTATTTTTTATGTTTCTATTAAAAAATAATGATAGCAAATGAATAATTAAAACAAACTCGGGGGCGCAGTGGTAAGTGACGCTACTTTGATACCTACGTGCATGGGCCTGTTTTTTTTATACCACTGAGGTGGCAAACAAGTGTACGGTCTGCCTGATGGTAAGCGCTTATCGTAGCCTATGGACATTTGCAACACCAGCGGTGTCACTCTTGCGTTTAGCTTGTGTGTTTGTATTGGTATGGATATTTTTAAGAGAGGTAGGGTGCATTAAAGCAGCCCGTCTGTCTGTAATTTCACCTCACAGAAAACCGCAGCCAAATAGCAAGCATCAGGAATCGCGCGGCCCATAGGCGTGATGTAACGCGGTTCATAGACGTTTACCACTTTACACCACGTAGACCGTATGCTTGTATGCCCCTCAACGTTGTCAAATCAATAAAAAGGTAAAACAATCTCGTAGTTTTCTTCAAATTTTTAATCAGTATTATAGTCGATTCCACTACTGGGCGGACAAGTTAAAATCAACTACCTACCTGTTGGTCTCAGACGGATGTTTTTTTTAGCTTAGAAGTATTAACAAAAGATTAGAAAGTGAACTTGTGTCTACAATAAAAATGGTACGTTCGCTTTGTCGAGACGAAACTTGCGGTCCCGTCGCTGACGGTTGCCGTGTACCTACACGAAAAAAATTGACAATGGGAACATTGACAATAAACCATAATATATTAAGAGAGGTAGGGCGCATCAAAGCAGCCCGGCTGGGGAAGTACCTCCACCTCACAGAGAACCGCAGCCAAATGACAACTTCCTAGAGGGTTGTTGTGTTCCTGCGTGTGAGTGAGGTCACCAGTAAGCTCCCAAGGAGTTGCTGTGTAAGCAGCAGAGGAGGGATCGCGCGAGTGATACTTAATATATTTCAAGCGTTAATAGGCTACGGTGCTCGCTTTACATCAGGCAGGCCGTATGCTTGTATGGCTCCCGACGTAGTATTTTTTTGTTTTTTAAATATGTAATTTCGTTCAAAAATATCGATATATATTTACTACAGATACAGATTGATTTGTACCTACGTGAAGACATTAATTATTTTCGCGGAATGTGCATTGCGTGGCAATACATTTTTGTTTTTAATCCATTGCCTGACAATTCTGAAAGTTTAAGGATGACATTACTCGAAAAGATATTGCGTGAATGGCTTTTGCTTGACAAAATGTTACCATACAGTTAAAGAATATTTCAGTGACAAAATTGTTGAATTGTAATTTAATATACATACTTTTTACATTGTTTAGAACTGTGCTATTAATATCTATCGAAATATTTGCACGCTCCTGCGAGGGCAGAATAAGTTGGATTATCTAATTATGTAACATCTTTTATACCTTATTTTCGCAAATAAACTATCTTATCTGGTTATGGTTACCTCTCTTAAAAGTAAACTTTCAGTAAAACAATGTCTCTTTTAAATGGGTGGGGAAAAAAATCATTTATAAATTGCTAAAACTCCAAATACTCGTAGTTCACAAAAAATCCGTCTTATATTCATGATCATAAACGTTTTCATAAAAAAAATTCGATGTGTTAATGTATGTTTCCAAAACGGCTGGACCGATCTTCGTGATGTATTCAAGAAATCTACGGATTAATTCAACCGGTGGTCCCGTGAGATCACCGGCGCGAAGCCGGGGCGGGGATATAAAGATCATTTAATGTACAATAAGAAATCGAAGATTGTTCGTATTCATGAACAAATTAATCTATGGAGAACTGATAAGATCGATATTGCGTAGTAACTCAATTCACTGCTATGGGTCGGAAGGTGAAATAGAACGCTGTATTAATTAGGAGCATCATCGCGGCACTTGTCGCCTTATTGGTTAAAATATTCTCCCATTGGTCAGTAGGTTCGAATCATTGGAATATTTACGCGCTAAAATACAGCTTTTTGTGAGCACGGGGTGTCTTCGTGTGCACTGAAGTATTTATTGATTTGTGTTTGTACTTACTGGAAAAAAACCTTTTTAATAGAACGAATCACGTGCACTCAACCGAGACCATTGCCTGTAAACATTCTAATCTTTGGTGGATTTAATGTTAAAACTTTCAAAAATAACCACAATACAACAGTTTAACTAAAGTGCCAAAAAATTGCTTCGATTAACATGGCATATGGAGAGACAGACGTTGTGTGTATAAACCACCCTAGCGAATGGTACATGCGTCATTAATAACCAAAATGCGGCTTTAGTTTTTTTTTTACCTTTTCATCGACGTTATAAAGGAAATTTGAAAGTATATCAGACTGGTGTACAGTTATCGATGACACGATTTTGCGTAGTGAATAAATTCTCCGCTGAGCGTCAGGGGGTAAAGTAGAACGCGCAGCCCTTATTGGTTCGCGGATCAATGTCCTGTCACTTTTCAGTTCATTGATTAAAATATTCTATTGGACTGTGTAGGTTCGAATCACTAAGATATTTAGCATAGCACATCGCAAGCGTTAATAGGCTACGGCACCCGCTTTACATCAGGTGGACCGTATGCTTGTATGCCTCCCGTAGTATAAAAAAAAATTGGCGCTAGAATACTACGTTTTGGTGAGCGAGGGGCATCTTCATGCGCCATGGTAACTTCACGCCAAGTCCCTTGCGGTGTAGGCAGAGAGAACTGAACCCTACATGACTCTCACTCGCTTCTTTAACATTCATAGTTCTCCTCGTGCACGCTCGTCGGTGCCTGGGGCTTTCTGTTGACAAATATGGGTGGTTGTAAACAAAATTCATAATTATTTTACAAGAACTACACAGAATACGTCGTTCATGGCCTAGTGCTATTTGAACAGCTGAATCATAATTTACTATCGGACTCTATTGTAATGATTAATAATGATGTAACGAATGGAATATTACACTAAAATTAATATTGATACAAAACAAAGCTTAGTTGTTTACATGCTTGCAACGCCATCTAGTGGCGAAATGTCGTACTTAACAGTTGCTTTTTACAAATTGTGCTGCACGTACCTTTTCAGTATTTACTTTTAAACGCCATTAAAAAAATAATTAATTCTTGTATTATATGATGTATATCTCTTTCAGATGTAAAAATATATTTTCTTCACCGCAATTCAATGTGGTTCCGCTATTCGATAATAGGTGGCGCTATCGGTCTCTAAATAGCACGACTTGCGAGGTTAACTGGGCTTATGAATGTCATCGGTGACATTTTTTTCGAATGTTGTAAATTCTGGAAATCGTTATTTTGTTGCGATTTTCTGTAAGCGGGGGTATTTCCTCAGTCGGGCAGCTTATTTATACTTGCCCTACTTCTTTCAGGTTAGCTTAACAAGAGTCATCTATCAAAACAGCCAGGACCGAAGGCTTATTTTTTTTTATGCAACGTTGGGAGGCATATAAGCATACGGCCCACCTGATGTAAAGCGTTTACCTACTGCTGACACAACTACTCCTTAGGTAGGTACTTCTCCTCCTTAGCTTACTGATCTGATCTGTAATTATCACTTGCTCGGCGGAGAGTTTTTTTTTATACCACTAAGGTGCAAACAAGTATACGGCCTGCCTGATGGTATGCAGTTACCGCAGCCTATGGACCTAGCCACTTATAGCAATGTATATTATGAATTGTACATAAATAATAAAAACAGAATGTTTGAAAAAAGACATAAATATGATTCTACAGTGCCTGTGTTGAGCGTTTTTTGGAATTGGTCTTAAATTCAGCGTTATTATTAAAAACAAAATGAGGGCGCCCTTTAGCTTTATGCCCCCTCTTAATGCGATGCGCCCTACTTCTCTCGATCAAGTGGTCCCCGGTTGGATTCCTGACACAACCTACCATTAAATTTGAGTTTTCGTATGGTACATATCTGTAATTATCACTTGCTCGGTGACGAAGGAAAAAGTCATGAGGAAACCGGCACGTTATTTATAGGTATTATTTTGAATTGAAGCGCGTGTGACCTAACCTAAGAAAGGTCTGGTTTACCCTCTGGGTTGTGGAGGTCTGAGCTTTCACACCATATAAAAATTCGCCAAATCCTTAATCTTAGATAGCGGACGCCGCCAATCTAAAACGGGATAACGCTGAGAAGAAGAAAACTAGGAGTTCACACAGCAGAGGCGCCTTCGGCGGAGACGCGAAGTGGGGCTGATTAGAACGGACCATGAGAGCCGGCTCTGGTGCGTCGGCGTTTCGGTGCGATGTCTAGTCGAGCGCACGTGAAATGCAAGTCATTATATGGCCTGACACAGTGAGTCACCGGTAACTGTTATACGGACGCGTGTCCAGTGCAGCACACGGCACGGCAATGTCGGTGTAACAAGGACCGCCGGTAGGAAAATGCATACATTTTGACGTTTCGTTAAGCGATCTGACAGCAGCGACGTTTAATGAAACGTCACAATGTACGCATTTAGCGTAGCGTATGGAAAGCGGTTACCGTAGCCTTTGAAAGCTCGCAATACGTTAAGTATTACCCGCGCGATGCCACCCCTGCTGCTAGCACAGCAACTCCTTAGGAATCTTACTGGTGGCCTCACTCACACGCAGGAGCACAACAACCCTTCGGGGAGTTGCTATTTTGCTGCGGTTTTCTGTCAGGTGGAGATACTTCCCCAGACGAGCTGCTTTGATACGCGCTACCTCTTAAAAACACCCAGTCCAAGACAAACAGACATGTTCATGCACACAAAAGTTTGTCCTGTGTCGGAATCGAAGCCACCAGCTTTGGTCTCAAAGTCGCGTCATTCACGACTGCACTACCGAGCTCGTCAATTTTTTTAACATTTCTGTTTGTATTCAACCTATCACACAAAAAGGGATCGCCTTTTTGTTGGGTTTTACCGCCCCTGTGGGTTTTGGATTTAAAAGCGACAACGGGAACGCGCAAAGATCAAACAGCGTAACGAAACACCGTGAACAGCGTGTTCCGATGACCACTCCGACACCAAACGACAGTCATCGGCGCGTCTGTCTGTTCAAATGTACTTGTATCGATCACTCGCACATAAATCACGGCGTGGCCAGCAACTCATTTTATGCCATCACGGTATATTTCTGAATATAATAACGTCGGGTGGCAAATAAGCGTTACAAACGTTACAAGTATCTCTGCTAACGCAGAAAATCATCACCTTATTCATATTTTGTTCAGCTATGTTCGTTGAGTATGACGGGCTATTACTATCTCCATCATACCGCAGCCAAACAACTCCCTACAGGGTTCTTGTGTTCCTGCTGAGTGCTATGTTATTAGTAAGGATGATAAGCCGTTTTGACGAGCTCGGTGGCTTAGTCGTGAATGACGCGACTTTGACACCAACGCTCGTGTGTTCGATTCCCACACAAGGCAAACATTTGTGTGCATGAACATGGCTGTTTGTCTTGGTCTGGATGTTTTAAGAGAGGTAGGGCGCATCAAAGCAGCCCGTCTGGGGAAGTACCCTCCAACTCATAGAAAACCGCATCCAAATAACTACTCCCTAGAGGGTTGTTGTGTTCCTGTGCGTGAGTGAGGTCACCAGTAAGCTCCCGTAGTATAAAAAAAGCCGTCAGAGATATTTCCTGTGTTGCATGGCTGCGTTCATTTACGGAATCACTTCACATCTGTTGGGCCGTAAGCTTGTATGCCTACCTTCGTTGTATAAAAAAAGCCAGAGAAGATCAAGAGTCACCTATCATGATCACATTGAAGGTCAGTCAGGAGTTCTAGAAACCAGCGAGAATGCTAAAGGAAGAAGAAGACGAAGGACAAATGGATGCTTGAGATGTGTATAAGAACCAAGTCACGTGGCGTTCGGTCCACTCTGCCTACCCCGCCAATAACTTGGCGTGTAGATACATTATACAATATTTGTATATTTATGTATGGTTAAATCCACGCCGCATGTTAGGCAGAGACAACCGAGCGCCATAAGACGCGGTCCTTTACACAACTCACTCGCTTCTTTTAACATTCATAGCTCTTTTCATGCATAATATATTCTTATTATGATTATGGTGCATATAAAATTTCAATTATCGTTTGACCATCGAGTTTACTTGCCAAAACTTGCAACGGAAACTTGAAATTGAACTCGCCGGAAGTGGTCCCAAACAGGTCTACCGTCTGGTGGGGGGCACACCTGGCTGTTTGACAGCAAATAAAAAACTGAAACGCTCCTTAAAGGCAGCGAGTTGAGTTTTATGTCGAGATTTTTTTTTTACATGTATATAACATCGGGAGGCATTCAAGCATACGGCCCACTTGATGTATAGCAGTCACCGTAGCCTATTAATACTTTGTAATATATTAGGTATCACACGCGCGATGCCTCCTCTGCTGCTTACACAGCAACTGCATGGGAAGCTTACTGGTGACCTCACACGCAGGAACACAACAACCCTCTAGGTAGTTGTTATTTGGCTGCGGTTTTCTGTGAGGTGGAGGTACTTCCCTAGACGGGCTGCTTTGATGCGCCCTACCTCTCTTTAGATTAATTTGTCTGCTTTGAGAAAGTTATATCAACCGCGCATTTTTTATCACGCTTTTCTATACTTCTTTAGGAAGGTAAAGGTTTTTTTTACACGACGTCGAGAGACATACGAGCGTATGCGTCACATAATTATGTAAAGGGATTACCGTAGTCTATGAACGTTTGCAACATGTTATGTATCGTGCGGTGCACTTGCAAACTCGTCTGGGGAAGTACCTCCTCTTCAAATAACTCCCTGAAGGGTTGTTGTGTTCCTGCGTGTGAGTGAGGTCACCAGTGAGCTCCTAAGGAGTTGCTGTGTAAGCAGCAGAGGAGGCATCGCGCGAGTGATACATGTTACAAGCGTTAATAGGCTACGGTAGCTGCTTTACATCAGGTGGACCGTATGCTTGTATGCCTCCCGACGTTGTATAAAAAAAAATATGGCGCTCGGTTGTCTCTGCTTACCCCGCAATGAACGAGGCGTGAAGATATATATACATACACTATCTTCAATTTAACTAATTACGTCAAGTATTGAGAGAGAGTATACCATCAATATTGTCAGTTTTATTCTTCGAATTATATATATATTGTGTGCCAGAGATGTTTTCTTCCGAGAAAAACCAGTTGTCTCGCCTAATCAAAACAACTCATGTTTTGTTCCATACTTAAAAACCTATTTAAAGTAATCGATATGTAAATCAATGGTAACGCTTATTTCCGACACTAAACACATTGTTAGAACACTTACAAGTCACAAATGATTGTCTACATGTTTTCAAATCATCCAACACTGTGACCAACACTCGTTCTGAGTCACCTCGTCACGGACGAGATACGAGGCAGGCAAGAATACCTTTTAATAATCTCGTAGAAATGTAAAAAATTTCGCAAAATAAACAGCTCTACCAAATTCTTCATTATCTACATTTTTACGTCACGTGCAACTGCTGCAAGCCTTTTCTTCAAACCCCTTCCCCCCGAAGGCTGATAAACGTGCGGGCGGACGGCGCTCGCGCATATCTAGATATCTACCACCTCAGTCAGTCTGCATCCAAACGTCGCACGCGACGGGTGTGCCGCGGTCCGTTTTAGAAAATTTTCAAAAACTACTATAATCCCAGTGATGTGATATTTGAACGTGGAGTTTGCAGTTTTTGTGGCGAATATCTCAGTGGAATCTGTGTGTTTGTGTATAATTCATCTGTGCACGGATACCGTTGTGTTTCGCTTCGGTGGTTCGGATAATAACGTGGATCTACAGCGACTGTGTAATAGTGTACTAAGATTCAGTACCGTGTAAAGGTCGCTTACCTTTGTGTGATTTTGAATATCAATCATTTTGTAGTTTTAGTTCACTTCTTTGATTTGTGTCGCAGACAGGTTTTCAGGTTTGCTGCATAAAGGATCTTCGGATTATTTTCTTTTTCTTTCATTCCCACCGTGCCTACTTTTGTTAGGAATAGGCCAGTTTTGTGTTGTTCATTTGGTTTATCCGCAATATTCAATGGCTCGATCGTGTTGATATGTTGACTTATCAGTCTACTTGGGTAGGGTTTTGATAAGCGTTTATAATTAGCCGATCTATCTATCGAGTACTCATGTGAGTTATATGCGTCTGATGTTTACCACTTCTGCTATAAAATCAACATATATGCTGGCACTTATTTATTACCATTCAAACAACTTTGTGTATTAACTGGATTCTTCCTACTGATAGGAACATGAGCGACCTTCCGCTGAGTATGATAACATCTGATTGGAAAGATACTATAACAAAATTTGACCAAAGATAACTTTCTATTGTGATTATTTCTAAATTCCAATGATAAACGCGTTCATATTTGTAAAAGGCGGCTCAATTTAGCAATTAACTCAAAAAATGTAATGAAATGAGATTGTTTTTGAAACATATATTTACTTTTAACTCAAATACATCAGTAGTTATGTAAGCTAAGTTTTATGCTGATATCACAACTATAGATTCAGCTTGTGTTTTAGAGTCGAGCATTAGGCTACCATTACAGTATCACAAATGATTTAGTAGATATGACGGTCTATGGACTGAGGTAACTACGAGTATTGTACCATCATCAGCCAGGCCGAAAGAAGGAACTCAAAGTAAGGTACAACGATTTAGTATCTGTGATATAAATGTTAATTTATATAAGAAACAATTTCAGAATCAAGTCTGAGTGGCATCTCTAGTCTCATTCATGACTCTGCCTTAGAAAAATGTAAGTTTTCATTTATCTAGAAAGAATTTTCTGAAGCAAATCTCCATGACTTCTCTCTTTTTTTCGTTGAGACATGGCGAGCTAATTCTGGTCTCATTTCATAATAAAGAAGCGTTTATAAGTAAAAATCTTGGCTATTTATAACAATTGACACAAAAACAAGGTTTCCCCTGTTTTGTTTATGTTCGATAGTCAACTTGCTGGAAGGTTTTGTTTCGGCCAAGTGAAACGGTGGCAATTGGACCTTGATATCCGCAGTTGCAACATTTAACTGGTACAGTATACGGTTTAAGTTTTAAACTTATAGCTTCAAGTGATACTTAAATTGTTAAAGTTACGGCTAGGCCAATATTTTGCGAAGACAAACAATTTCTATCCCAAGTATTCCCAGTCTTAAAACTAAAATTGGTTTTAAAGAGTGTAATTTTTAATTCTTATGTTATATTAAACAATACTTAAATTACAGTAGTTATCCATGTTACATGCCATGCATATAATGATTCATATTTGATTGGTACACTTTCATTCAATGTTTCCGAAATCAAACTCCCATTTGTAAATGATAAAACATTTTGGTAATCCACACAATGTTCAATAGCCGTCATAAATTTCATATTACAAATAATTCGTGTTGCACTGTCAAATAGTGCTTATTTTCCGAATCTGTTTCCAATTGAAATGTATCTGGACTCGATCCAAAATCACTTGCTTTCAAATCCGAAATTCAACTGTAACGCCGAGCATCTCAAACAAAAACTTTCCGTTTACAATCTTCTCGTAGAAATCTCGGACGGTCACGTATTTATAATTTACGAAATTACTCTGACCCAGTATAGAATGAATAATCAAGTACTTGACAGGAAAATTGGATAGTAAATTGTTTGCAATGAATTTGGATACGATATTGACGTAAATTTGACTTTTAACGAAGATGTAAATATAATTATGTCTTTGCCTTCTTTTAAATGGATACGTTAGTCAACTTTACCGTGGCCAGTGACGCGTCATTGATTACAATTTTAAAACAGTTGATTGTTTAGATCAATATCTATTATCGTACATGATATTGAGCTAGAGTATTTCCGGTCGGGGGGTATTCTGATTTCCAATGTTAATAATTGTAAATCAATTCTTAGCAGATGGGTTAACAATACCCCTAAGAAGCTAGCTCCTTGCAATAGTTCTCAGAACCAGCTATTTCTTTTTATATACAAAATACGTTATGTTTACTATTTATTTACGGTAAGTTTTCTATAAACTTACTGTAAATGAACATACGAGTTTCTTGAGAATCTAAATGTACATCCAATTTGATTTATACTACTTTTTGTGCTTAATATATCAAATTGACTGAAAAATTTATCTTTTGTAAACCACACCGAGTTCAATTAACTTCTTGTGATTTCTGATTAAACATTAGATAACATGTTATGCCTTTTGTGTTCTATTGCCGTATCTTATTGGTAACATATATATTTATTTATAGTCGTTAAAACTACGTCACAGCTTATCTTTAATATATAATTGAGGTTGTTTCTCAGTAGAATATTACTGAAGAATGGGAACAATCCTACAATTAACACCTTTTTCCGCATGGACTTCTAAGGGTGCACGACAGAATTTTTTTATAGTGATGTTATTTTTGGCTTTAACGATGTTACAGGTCTGTTTAACCCGCATATTAATGTCAATGACTTGTCACTTCAATTAGTTTGGACAATTAACTATTACCGAACGATAGGCTTGTTAATGAACCCGCAGAGGCCATCCGTGTCAAAAGTAGAGTAAATTTACAGTTTCATATCTCTTATATTGGATCAGATTTTGGATATACCTATCCAAAATCTGATTCTTTTGTACACAATAATTTTAACTTACTTGTATTTAAAATTGTTTTAGAGACTTCATTTCCTTACCTTCTATTCCCTTAGCAATTTAAACATACTATTTTAAAACGAATATATCGGTAGCTGATAAGTACACTTTATTTTGCTTGATTATTGTTTGTAATTGTAAGTAGGTTCATCCAATTCTAATTCCATTACCAGTTTTTGGACACCACGCCCTCTATAGATTAACACTTCAAAAGTATACTTGAATCATAAAAATATAGGTTCCTTTACATTCATTACACGTCAATCAGTTTGAACCCAATTTTGATATTAGTCTGAACATAGACATAGGTCGATATTAAGGCTTACTATTCTTCTAACTTAATTCACGAAAAATATACTTGAAGATCGAGCATATCGGCTCTGCGATTTTAAGTTATCCGCTGCTAACTTAATACTCGCATTTCACAACTTTAATACTGTCAAGGTCTGAATCGAGCCCGCAAATGTTGTCTGCATTGTTCTTGAGCAGTTCCGCTCATGAGCTTAGTGAAGTGTCTCATTGTTTTTCTCTTTGCAATTGCATCATCATTTTTTTCCTACCAAGCCTTGCTTCAATCCCGCCATTATTCTTTAGGTAGGATCATTTTATATCATTATATTCACGTGATCGCGACATCTTTTGTTTTTTTTTGTTGAACGTCTGTAAAGTTTAATCTTTTGTAAAGACAGTAAAACATGCATGCTAAAGTAAAATATGTGTGCTCACGTCTTTTGTACTATAAAACGTTATAACTGTATATCATCTGAATTATGTTCCAACGCACCACGATACTTCACATGACCAGTTTATATCGAGTTGTAAGAATTGCCGGCGATCCTAAGCTGAAACATGGTATTGAACCCTTAAGTTTAAGGAGAAATATTGCCTCCCTTTGTGTGTTCTACCGATTGTACAACGGGTTGTGTTCTGAAGAATTGTTCGACATGATGCCGACAGTATTATTTTATAACCGCACCGCTCGCCGACGGCGGGGTGGTTCACCCTCGCACGCTGGAACCACAATGGTTGCGTATTGTGCGGTTCTAGAGAACTTTCTTCCGAGAACTCTCAATTTGTGGAATGAACTCCCAGTCGAGGTTTTCCCAAGCGACTACAGCATGGGGTTCTTCAAGAAAGGCGTGAAGAGGTTTTTAGAGCGTCGGCAACGCATGAGTGGACACCCTGGTGTTGCAAATGTCCATAAGCTACGGTGACTGTTTACCAAGACGAGCCGTATGCTTGTTTGCCATCTTGGTGGTATAAAAAAATATTTGATGTACAGTGCTCTTATATTTTGATCAGAATTTTGCATATATTTTAAATCATAATAGTAATTCACAAGCGATTATAACAAATATAGTTTTTAAGAAATCATAGACAACGTTAGTGATTGATTACCTTTGGTTTTAAAGTGTGTAAGGATCGTGTAGGAGCGCGCTGTTCTTTTTGCCTACTCAGCGAGGAACTTGGCGTGAAGTTATAGATGGAAAATTTGTATTTCACAATGAAACATGTTAATGCTGTATAAACTAGTACCACAACAATGTATCTTGTTATCTGCTACAGAAACGTCTTCGAACATGACATCGACATGGATTTCAACTATTATTATGCTAACCGTAACAAATATTAGGTATTCCTACTTTGTTGTGTATGAGGGCGTTTCTTATATTTTCTTTCCTAGTCTGTATTTATCTTTGTCTTTTATGACATTTTGTACTGTCATCTTATTGTTAGTGAGATGTCAAGGTCATATAGTTCTAGTACTTAATTTACCAAAAAAACAAATACTCGACGGCGACGATTCTTATTATTTTAGTTTGTTAAATCTATAATGATAATAAAACTTAAGTTTTTAAATCAATCTATTTGGTATTCCATGAGTGATTCGTTACAAGGTTGATGCTCTTAAATTATATTTCAAAATCTTTCAATATTACAAATTTATCTTCAAGAATTCGCTAATGTTGCAGATGGGTCAGTCGTGTCGTGGAATCTTGCGATTGTTAAGTGGTAATTTCATTATTATTGGTGACTATAGTTCCCGCTATATTACTAATGTCAGTCTATTTAGCATTGTTGAAAGAAAGTTTTAAGGAAGGTTTATTGGACTCGCAAACCATGAGGCCAACGCGGTGAGTCACACCGTTGTTGTTCAATTCTACTGCCAAGTAGATCACATGGCATGTGATCTTGTAACTTAATAACACCAGTGCTGCTATTGTCTGATGGCATTCCGCTCCATGTCAAAATCAATGTCTTCGCCGAATCCTTAGGCTTAAGTAGCCCTCGATAATCCTAGTGGATTAGAAATTAGGAAACGCTAGGAAGAAGACACTAGTGCCGTAGCGACTTGAGTATGGGTTCCTTTGTTTTCTCGGCTATCAGTTTCTGGGAAAGAGTGAGTTTTTTTTTTCATCAGTTAAACGTGTTTAAAACATCAGAGCACCTTCGTCAAATAATAGTGGGAGAATCATTCGAAATACACTTTCTATGACACTTTCGTAATAGGAAAGTGTGGGAGTTCGTATTTGGCAATGGCGTCTATGTTGACTCACACTTCTTTTATTATTTCACGTCTTATATCTATTGTGAGTGAGTTTAAATTAGCACAACTTTTTATGTCCATGTTTACTTCTATAGTATCGCTAATTTGCTTAGTATTTATGTCCCTAACGACTATCTGAATTAGGTTTAAATTACCTTGGTTTTTGCTTTCATGAGTGTTCATGTTTTATATGTTAAAACTTATTCTGCAGTAATATTAGTTTTACTATGTTACTACGAAGAAGTTGTTTGCAAACTAGTTTTATGTTTTGAGTGTTTTCCATTTGTTTAAGAACTCGCGCGTTTTGGAATATAGTTTGGAAAGTTTCGGTATTAGATTCGTTTTATTGCTCAAATTTCCTTACTTGAGTAGTCCGAAGGGTGTAGTCGTGAAAAGGTAACAACAAATATAGTTAGACTTAATAGTAGCAGGGTGCAGTTTATGGGAAACTTTTACTTTTTCGTTAGAGCTTTGTCGATATAGAAGCGAAATCCGTCATTTTTTTTTTTTACCTGTCTACCCTTTGTACAAACGCCACTGAAAGGATTTTGATTAAATGTCACACCCCGGGCTTACAACCTTGGACAACATTTAGCCTCTTCGTGCTCTTGAATCTTGTAAAAACCATTCTACGAGTGCGGAACCGCTGAATTCTTTTAATGTGTGTGTGGAAATTACTTTGTCTATTTGTTACCTTTTAAAAGCTAAATGAATCGATAAGATTACATGTAGAGGATTTCCTAGTTAGATTACTATCTACTAAAATAAAAGAAAATTCAATTAAAGTCCATTAGTTTCTCGTGATATGCATATATAAAAACATATTAGTGTACATAGTAGCCCAGCGTCATATTATATATCTTATATCTTTATGTGAAGTCCCTTACGGGGCAGGTAGAGTCCACGCGACTCGCTCCTTAACTTATTCGCCTTTTCAATATTCATAGCTATATTGATGCACCCTTATCGGTCTATGCACCCGTAGGGTTCGTGACATTACCCAATAAAACACGACCAATTTGGTAGTGATTTATCGGGCATGGGTTTTTGGCCTTCCTCGGCTTCCACTTCTTTCATTCAGTGTTGTTCTGACATGACAGAAGTAAGCATCCTTTTTTTCATAGAACGTCGAAGAGGCATACAAGCATACAGTTCACCTAATGGAAATCGGTTACCGTAGCCTTTGAACGTTTGCAAAACATTACGTACCACTCACGCAATGTCACCTCTGCTGGTAACCAGCAAGTCCTCACTGCAAGTTGTCAGTAGAAAACTTGTATAGAACCGCACAGGGCGCGACCACCGCGGCTCCAGTGATGGTTAATTTGTGTTCTAAGAAAGCAACTGTGTCACTTTGCCGATTCAAGGATGACATCAGCGTTATATCCACGGCGTTATCGCACACTATCGCTGTGATAACAACAGCGATAGCGTTATAAGAGTGTTTATTGTACACTCAAGGAAACGCACACTGTACCTACTCGTATGTCTGTCTGCATTACGTTTTTAATTTTGTTCTATTAGACACGCTGGCAAACAAACAGTCCAAATGAGTTTTGTTTGGAAATAAATAGCTTTGTTTACGGTTCCGCTTTGCATGGATTTACCCGGTGTCCAGCGTTGCCGTTGTCTTGTTAATTTTCATTCTAAAGTATCAAAATTGATGAAGAAATTGATCGTGTTTGAGAGGGTGATGGCAGGAGCGCTAGAAACCGGCGAGCATGCACGAGAAGAGCTGTGAATGTTAAAAAAAGCGAGTGATGCGTGTAAGGATCGAGTCACAAGGCGTTCGGTTCTCTCTGCCTACTCCGCAAGGGATTTGGTGTGAAGTTACAGATAGATAGGAGTTTCAAAATCGGTTAGGCGATTTAATCGTTAAATAAGGATATAGAAAAGGGATATGCGCGTTCGTTCCCATTTGCGGTTCGTCCCATTCGCAGTTCCTCGCATGAACACTCTTTTCATCTTACGAAAAAACATAATATTTTAAGTTAAGCAAGTTCAAGCCCCCAAAATAAAACATTTCATTTTATTATAAAGCGTCGGTCGTATGTACTCTTCATGTGAACTGATTACCGTAGCCTACGGTTCGGACCGTTTTAAAAAATAAAAAAGAGTCACACTTGCCTCAAACAAAAAGAGGCTTGACTCACTTTAATTGATTTTACCTTTACCTTTTTCAAGAAAAAAGGAATACATACATAACTCTGAAACAGAATGTCAGTATTAAATAAGAAAAGGCATGTTCCGTTGGTTCGTGAATGTAGAAAAAGGCTGGAGGGAAGAATGGCGAAATATGTACACAATGCGAAAGTGGAAGGGTGTAGGATCCGAGGAAGATCAAGGCACACCAATCAACAACCAAATTGACCGTGTTTTATCAGAAGTCGGCAGTTCGACGAGCGTTTGTAAGGACCGCGACTTGGGGCGCTCGATTCTCTCGACCTAGCCCGCAAGGGACCTGGCGTCAGCCTGGCGTACATAGTGGTGAAGTACATAGTTTTTCAAGTAATTATTGTGACCAATTGCTTGTACTGCGTGTACACACATGTACAACATAATTAGTCTCGAATACGATGGCAGAAATCGTTAACTGCGTCATTAGTATGCCCGACTTTACTCGAACTCTTCAAACAATGCCATTCGCCCGACGCCCGACGTACTTGTGCCACTTCGCCTGCAAACAAACACGCCTTCGTCTGCGTTATGTGTTTTATGTAATAGTGGGTATGTTTGATGACTCCACCTCGGAACGTGTGAGAATTGCCTTATCTACCTTCACGGCACAGCAGTTGCGAGTTTGACTTAGTGCCATGAGACACGGTTCTTACACACTTTTTTTTTATACAACGTCGGCTGCCGTAGCCTATGAACGCTTACAACACATGAAGTACCTATCGCTCGCGTGATGCCATCCCTGCTGGTAACACGCAGGAACACAACAACACTCTAGTTATGTTGCTATTTGGCTGCGGTTTTTCTTGAAGGTGGAGCTACTTCCCCAGACGGGCTGCTTTGATGCGCCCTACGTCTCTTAAAAACACCTAGACCTAGACAAACAGACATGTTCATGCACACAAAATGTTTGTCTTGTGTGATAGAACTCACTACCGTTGGTGTCAAAGTAGCGTCGTTCACCACTGCGCCACCGAATTCGTCAATCGATTTGATACTTTTCAGTTTGACGAGCTCGGTGGCGCAGTGGTGAAACGCGTTGTTACGCTCGTGGGTTCGATTCCCACACAGTACAAACATTTGTGTGCTTGAACATGTCTGTTTGTCTTCGTCTGGGTATTTTCTATGTATGATAAGTATGTATTTACAAAAAAAAATGTATTTATGAATGTTTATCAGTTGTCTAGTACCCATAACACAAGCTTCGCTTACTTTGGGGCTACTTTGGGGCAATGTGTAATTTGTCCGACAATATTTATTTATTTATTTATACTTTTCAGTTCATATTTATTTGTTACTTTATTGCTGTTAGTTTATCATTAAATCTTCACCAAATTGACCCCTCCGTCTGAAACATAAAACAAAATGTATATTTAGACATCAGATGAGTACATCAACCAAATGACATTATTATTTATACGCGAACGACTTGTCTATGGGCCAAGGTGATATGTAATTACAAATACAGTATACACTTATTATAGCCACGGACGTAATTGATCAGTAAAACAACGGTGGCGTTCTTATATCCATGTTTATCACGCTAAAAAAGATAAAAACACATTTCACTTCCTTGAAATGGATACTGTGTATACAGTCACTTGCAAATAAATGTGCACTAATGATTTTCTACATACATTTTACAAGCCACCGAGCAGCGATAGCCCGGTGGATAAAGAACCGCCCTACTGACCAACTGGTCCCCGGTTCGAAACTTGGCGGGGGGCGTGTACCACTAAATTCGTGTCTTCGGATTTATATAGGTACGTCGACAACGTTCACGGCTGACCCTTTAACAACAAACCTCCCTTGTACGTGTTTTCGTAGCTAGTCCATGCCTTTATTTTTTAACCAATAAGGTAAGACTTCTTGTTATGGTTTATAGCTTCAAACTTTCGCCACATCTAGTAAAATATATTTATTGATATTTTACTAGATGTCGCGAAAGTTAATAGTCAAATAACAACTCGACAATAAGTCGAAATCATTTCTTTGTTTTCGGTTTTTTTTTTAAGTTGCCAGATGCCAGATTTTGCTTCCACATTTCTTTTTACCTACCATTTTTAGGGTTCTATAAACAAAAAGTGTTTTGTCCGTAAAAAATCTTTTGTTGTATGACACTTCAATACTATTGTTGGACATTATTAAACAAAGGTGAGGATCGCGTTGACCACTGCAAGCAAACATAGCCTTTAAAGGGGTCAACCGTGATCTTTGTGGAGTACTTACACATTTATCATTCGCTCGGCGGTGAAGGAAAAACCATCGTGAAGAAACCCACAAGTCGAAGAAATTATAGTTTCGCAAGACGTGTCGTGTGAAGACCTAGAAAGATCTGGTTTTTTACTCTGGCTTGTGGTAGTCTGACGGCAGTCGCTTCATGTAAAAATCATTGTCTTCGCCAAGCCTTTAGGCTTAGGTAGCGGACCCCACCAATCCTTATGGATCAGGAAATGGGATAACGCTCGATTACTGGGTAAATTGTGTACTCGGCGCATTTCTACTAAAAAGTATATTTTTGAGTAGTAGAATAACACGATTAGAACAACGTGGAATGAAAATGATTCGGACATTTGGAAAGAATGGATTACTGTAAAGAATGGGTTTTAAAGAAAGGTGGACTGTATGTAATAAATAGGTAAAAGACCAGATATCAGAGTATTTTCTATTTATTTAGCATATAGGAGTTACAATAAAATAATGCTTACCAAAGACTCACGATGAAACAATAATATGACAGCAGAGAAAACAAAAGAAAGAATAATACCAGAGTTTAAAAATATAGAGTTTACAAAAGTATAAAAAGGTTATATTAAAGCTATCCTCAACAGATTACAAAAGAGATACGAAAGAAGTATATCGCAAGAGTGAGTGGGAGATACGGACGGCCCACACATGTGGATCAAATAGCTGAAAATGGATCAAATCAAAAGCATTCGAGACCGAAGAGCATGCGAAAAGAGACTGATTGATGAGTGTGGGAGAGGCGAGAGTATATGTTTGGATCGGTGCGTTCCATAGTCTCTGCCTACCACAATGGGAGACGAGCGTGATGATATGTATGTAGAATAAGCAGGTTTAGTGGAGTTAAAAAAAAAGTAGGTTAATGCCTCCATGTATCACAGAGCTGATGTTAACATGTTAATTGCACTAAAATTCTCAATTAAAATTAGTGAGAGTTGTGTTAATGAATAATAGCTCTTTTTTTGCGAACCTCGATATGTCTGTGTAACGAATCGGTAACGGTACATGCCTTCGGCACGATGGGCGATTGTCGATTGATGTTCCAGTTGTATGGATTTTGTGTCATCGAGTAGCCAATAATTCATTTACTATGTAGGTATTGTTCACCCCTTTACAGCAATTTCACAGAAGATCATTGGTGACCCCACTCAGTCGCAGTTACACAACAACCCTCCAGGGCGTTGTTATTTGCCTACAGTTTTCCGTCAGGTGGAGAAACTTTCTTAATCGGGCTGCTTTGACGCGCTGTATCACTCTTAAATCTTGTCAATCGTTCGCACATAGCTTTGTTTATGAATCGGATAATACATTACTAAATTCCGCTAATATAATAAATGCGAAAGCAGTTAAAGAGAATCTGCGAGTACTTCGCCGGTTCCTTACATAATAACAACTCCCACCTTGAATGTTCATGTGATTAGAAAGAATATGGCGGAGGAAATTCATTCCAGCATTGTGTACATGTGCGTAGCAGATATGAATATTCACATAGCAGATTTTAAGAAGTACCAAGTCGAAAGAAACTCGCTTGGTATATATTTTTTTTGTGTATAATCGTGTTTTCTCAGGAAAGATATACTCGTACTTAAAAGGCAAAATCTCACCTAAATCGTTAAACCCCGAAATATATTTGTATATATACAATAATTGCTCACTACTATATGTAGGAATAGAGGCGAAACTTAGGTAATGATAGAAGTTACATACTACTTTGTAATATTTGGAGTTGTAAAACATTGAAACCAAATAATGGACGTCAGGAAATGAAGTAAATTCATTTCCTGGCGTCAGGGTTATAAAATTGGTGTTGAGTGGTACAAAGTCGGTTTGGTTTTATATTACTGTATATTTACTACTACAGTACTTTGTAATTTTGTATGTCTCCAGCTAAGCAAGTAGCGATTTAATACCTACACAATTGCAGGTTAAAGTGTATTGACACACCCGTGCGAATTACGCTTTCGTATAGACTTAGTTACCAATATTACGTCAAAATTCTTCTTTATACGTCAAAGGATGCAAACTTATAAACCACATTGTGGAAAGATTGCAATACAGAAAGTATTATCCTTCCGTCGTCACCCCTTCTACTAACACAGTATAACTCTAGAAGTCCCCGGTTTGAAGCCCGGCAAGTATCACTGACTTCGTGTTTTCTTCGGTATTTATGTACATACTTGTAATTATCACTTGCTCGGCGGTGAAGGAAAGCATCCTGAGGAAACCAGCAGCAGTCCAAAATATATTTCTAAAGACTTGTGACTTAACCTATGAAAGGTATGGTTTTCCCTCCGGGTTGTGGAGGTCTAGAGGAAGTCGCTACATGTAAAAATCAGCCTCTTCGCCAAATCCTTATACTTAGGTAGCGGACCCCGCAATAGGGAATATGCATAAAAAATTTTGGGACTGAATTTAAAAGAGGAGATTGAGACAGGAAGATAGATATCTCAAAGTATTTTTTTTCTACGATAATTAGTTTGCGAGATAATGCTGTTTGAAATTGGCATTTCATCACGTGACTTGCTTCATACTAAGAGACCGCGGTAGATGAAGTCACAACTATGAAAACTATGAAGAAATGTATGGATTTCATCTAAATATTAGTTTTATTTCTTCAATTCAGGCATTCACATTGAAGTTGTCATAGTAAAACATGTTCAAAATATGACAATGATTTAAATTATGAAGTTTTTTTGTTTTTTTTTTACTAAAAAACTAAACTACAAAAAAATGATTTTGTTTTACTCTATATAGGTATGATAATTGTGAGTGAGTAACGAAAAATAATTTTCATGCATATTCTCTATTCTAATGGATTAGGAGGCGGGATAACGCAAAAAAGAAGAGATGTACGGAATGTATGTTCACATACCCTGCTTTCGGCAGCGTAATTCGCCAGGTGTGTAGCTTTTCTAAAGGCAGCATTCACTGTACACCCACGCTGATACAGTGATTTTAGATCACTAGTGGGCGATGTGGGGCACCCAACGTAACCTGTTTTTGCGGCGGATTCTACATATTTAATAATCGCAGGTTAAGCAACTGCATAGTACAGCATTATCACTTAAAACAAGCAAATGAGACTAGAGGGTTGTTGTGTTCCTACGAGTGAGTGAGGTCACCAGAAGATGAGGAGTTGCTGTGTTGACAGCGAAGGTGGTAACATTCTTTTTGTTGCTAGCGTTCATAGGCTACGGTAACCGCTTTACATCAGGCGGGCCGAATGCTTGTTTGCTATCCGTCGTAGTATATAAAAAAAATGAACAGTGCCGTCAAACTGATTTCCCGTAATACGCGCTTAAACAATCAGAAAGACAAACACGAAATCTTTGTTTCATGTCATATCTACCATATGCAATATTTCCTATTTCTAATATTCTTTATGCCAAGACCCTTTGCGGCTCACTCGTTTCTTTAACATTATAGCTTAGCTTAGCATAGCTTTTTTCATGCACACTCGCCTGTTCCTTTAATTCCTGACATCATATTCTGATGTCACACTATGACAGTTTGTTCGTAGTAGATGAGTTTTGGCTTTCTTCGTCATGTACATGCTCCTACTTTGGCGTTGAATCTGTTTCGTCCTCTTCCTGTCTTCCTCTTGCATTCTTTCTACATGTCCGAACCAACTTAGCATACCCCATATCTTAACACCGATGTCCTCTTTCAGATTTCTTCCACACTACAAGCTCAGTATAAGACGTATATATTTTAGTACTCGTATCCAATTTAACGTTTATGTCTCATACTACGATTAATCTATGAACACACAGCAACACCTCAAGCTAGTCTGTTTGCCCTTTGTACTTACTGGTTCTTATTGTGAACGCCATAAGAGTAAAAATGACACTGCAAGTTTCTAACATGACTTGTCGCTGTGCCATCTTTACGACAAATCCCTCGGCGGGTGGGAGGTAGATAGAACCGAGCCACGTGGGCTCTTTCCCACAAAAATAATTAATGTAGTTCAAAACAAGTCTTTGTTCAAAACCTATAAATAAGGACTCCACCGTCCAAAGTTCAAGGGCTCACTAACTTAAGTCAATCGACCCCGCACTACATTGACTTACCTAATTGCCAGTTGCCTAATTGCCTAATTATATGGTGATGCAACAACTGGAAGGGGCTTAAAACACAATTTCTTATCGACACTTGTAGTTTGTTATCTACACAGTCAATAATGTAACCATTCCGTGACTCTTCAAGTATGTTAAGAATTTAATGTGCTATTTTTTATGTATCACATTTCATAAATATTTCTTAGGAATATTCTATCTATCTATCTATAACTTCACGCCAAATCCCTTACGGGGTAGGCAGAGGGAACCGAGCGCCGCGCGACCTGATCCTTACATACCTCACTCGCTTCTTTAACATTAATTGCTCTTTTCATGCACGCTCGATTTCTAGGGCTCCTGACATCAATTCTGATAGAACACGACCAATTTGGTCATGGTAGGTAAGTCTTGGCCTTCCTCGGCTCCTAAATCCTTCCACTTTTGCATTGTATATCTGCTTCGTCATTCTTTCATCCTGCATTCTTTCTACATGTCCGAACCAACGGAGCATGCCTATTAGGAGTATTGATCATCATTACTATCCGAGCTTTAATTCCGGTCGCGTCTTAAGCTTTCGCTTTTGAACCTGGGGCCGGTTCTTTTACTTCTCCGGCTTCTTAGGCCTGCCCCTTCTACTGGGACTCGGCGGAGATGGCATGCCAATTTATATTACCATTGTGTACTATATATTTTTTTCATTTTGCATTATATATTATTAATCCCAAATTGTTTTCGTACCCGTTTGCCAGTTTTACTGGTTCTAACAACACCTTTTGAAAATATGATACCTATGCAAACAATTTAGTCGCTGTAGGATAATTTTTGTTTGGAAAATTGATACGCATCTAAAACTGATGATAGGTCTATTAAAACAAAATTTTACCACTCCTATGTAGAACAAAATAAAGTACTTTGATAGTGGACCCCAAGCTCCGAAGTGAAAGCTTATGACGAGCATGGAATTAAGGGTCGGATGATGATGAAGCTGTCATAACAAACACAAAGGCTTCCTAAGTAGGTTTTCTACAACTCAATAGCTCTACAATAGTTGTTCAACTACTGTACTTTTATTCTTAAGTCGTATAGCAGCTCCTGTAGAGTTATTGAGGTGAGATGGCGTAGTTAACAGCTTGTTTGGGATCCGATGGCCCCTCGTTCGAGTCCTGGTGAGGATATGTACCAATAAATTCGGGTTTTATTTGTAACTACCACTCACTCTTCAGTGAAGGAAAACATCGTCAGGAAACCCTCACGATCAAGAAATTATATTCCGAGAGTGACTTTCATAAGAAATTTCCCTCTGGGTTGCGCGCGACTGCCGCCAGACCTCCTGGCGGCAGTCGCGCTATGTATTTAATTTTTCAGCATTTTCGCCAAATCCTTAGGCTTAGTTTTTTTTTATATTAGTTCAGCATAGTGGCCTCCTCTTTGCCTGATGGTAAGCGCAAGAGGAGCCCAAATCGCACCTGCAACTGGCAAAATACTACACCGTATCCTGTCAGTTGACGCTGCCATGCTGACCCGCAAGATGCTTCTTGACGCTTCGTTAGCGGATCCTACCAATCCCAATGAATTAGGAAACGAGATAATGCCAGGAAGATAACGGCGATGATGATGAACAAAATCAAATGTGCTCCATAACGAGCGAGAATGGCGGCACAATCCTTATGTGATGATGATTTTACTGACTACTTGATGATTTTAATTTAACCATAGACAATTGACATGAATATAAATAAGATTATTATAAGACAGCATTAAAAAGAAATCTAATTTGCTTGTTTCAAAATGAAATTTATTGCAATACTGTAACTCCGATACAGATAATGTAAATGTGAATATCTGTAGTATACATAGAAGTCTTTGCATGTCGTATTGTCAGGAATCGAAGACACGACCCCTGGCTTTCATTAATTACAACCACACCCAAATACATACAGTCATACATTTTAAATAATATAAATGGGTACTATTCTCGACAAGTTTCGAATCGAGCTTTCATTTCGAATCCATTAATTTTTTGTTTGTCTTTAATAAAATTATATAATGAAAGTGGCTCTTATTGCGTCGGCATAGTGTCAATTTATTTGAAATATTAACAGGAGGCGACAAGCGGTGTAATGACATTCTGTAAACATGTGTTATTTAGGTACATTCACAAGGAAAAGTGATAAACTTGTATAATTATTAATTTATTAGTTGCTGTGTTAACACCAGAGTTGTGTGTTAATTTAGAAAAATTTATTGACGAAAGAAGTTGTCAGGCAATAGTGAATGGAGATTTTGGGAAGGGCCGTCCTAGACGCACGCATATAGATGAAATTGGGTGATGTGTTGAAAAAGGGCCAAATCAAAAGCACCGAAAACCGAAGAGCATGCATGAAGAGGTTGATGAGTGTGGAAGAAGCGAGAGGGGTATGTTTGGCGTTCCATAGTCTCTGTCTACTCCAATGGAAGACAGGCGTGTTGATATGTATGTATTTTAATGCGTGAAATATAATTAATAATTGTGGTAACTACGCGACCCAAAACATTTGAGATTCGTGTATATTATTATTATTTTAAAATATTGTATTTATAATTTATATTTACTATTAAACATGCCCCTTTAATTATAACCTCAAAGGCAATACTTGAAGGAAATAACCCATGGAAAACCTATGGGACCGATTTTGCATAGTAACTCAATTCACCGCTACAGGTTAGGGGGTAAACTAGAAGGCACAGCGTTGATTGACTGGTCCACGGATGAACATCGCAATACTTATCGGCTTATTGGTTAAAATATCTGCCCATTGGTCCCTAAACTCGAATCGCTGAGATATTTAGGCGCTAAAATTTTGCAACGTTTTGAGAGCACAGGGTGCCTTCGTGTTCAGTCAAATGGTTTATTAGTTTACGGCATAATATAATATACGATTAATGTAATGTTGTAATAAAAATTCTATAAATAAGGCGTTGAATATTTACACTTAAGTCCGGTTTTCAGTTTGCGTGGAATAATGAGTATTAGGTATATTATATGCTTTCCCATTAAAAAATGATGTTGTAAGTGTTTACTGTTTAACATAATACATATGATTACACAAAGACTGTGTTGATACGTCTTGTATAAGTCTTTCGAATACTTTATTTACCATAAATGTTAACAATTCTACTTGTCTGATTTTCATAGATACTTTTCCATTCAATGCTGATTTTGTTTATGTATTTAATGCATTTCTAGACATTATTAAGTCAGTGTAAGCTGCTGTATGTGATATAGTAAGTTAGTTCTGCTGAAGACGAGCCTCCCTCTTAGACTTCCATGGCGATCGGTCCTGTGCTGCTTGCATTCAGGGTTCCCTGCGATCTTCACAAAATCGGCGGTCCATCGTGTGGGGGGCGTCCTACGCTGCGTTTTCCGGTCCGTAGTAACTCTAGTTCTGCTAAGGTTGTGCTCATTTCTGAATCTTTCTCCATCGCAATAAAATATATGTGGGTAAATTCTTTACGGGTAAAAATTTTGTGCGCGAGTGTACGGGACCGGTCCCGGGACCAGACATCGGCCCCGCTTTCTAAGTTTATATGGACACCAGTGGTACTTGTTCCATAACTACCTACTTTATTTCAGCACATGACTGCTTTTTTTTGCCTGTTCCCGAGATGCTTCATCTGAGGATGTTCGTTAGTTACGCTCAGTGAATATTTCATGTTCTTCACTTCCTAGATGTTAACTGAAAAATCTCAAAAGCAGAAGTAAGTTGCGTATGATATACCCGTACACCGGTTTACTAGGGCTTGTAGATCTTTTCTTGCAAATTGTACAAAAGCCGTCTGCGTGGGTACCTCCATCTCACCTATTTCTACCGATAAGCAGCTATATTTATTTAGCTGTGTTCCGATTTGAAGGGTGAGATATGGCAGAGAAATTACTGGGTACTGTGACGAAACAGCCTTAGGTCACAAGATTGGCAGCGCGCGAGTAACATCCCCGTGGTGTTGCGAGCGTCAATAGGCTACGCCCGTATTCCAATATAGGTATATTATATATATATATATATATAGGCCGCATTAAATGGACGGTTAAAAAATCTGTAATAAATTGTCTGAAACAGTTCTGGCTTTTCCTGGTGATGTCGTCACGAGGTACATCAAAGATATTCTTTGTAAAAAGCGGTACCTATTATGGAATTAATGTATACATACCAGAGAAATATGTTTTGTATGTGTACTTCAGCGCACGCTACCTTTCCAACTCTACCACGTTTATACAACGTCGAGAGGTATAAAAGCATACGGCCCACCTGATGCAAAGCGTTTACCGTAGCCCATGAACCGTTAAGTAAGTTTCTATTTTTTTTTTAGGAGCAGTGATAGCCCAAGTAGATAAGGAATCAGCCTTTTGATCAAATGGTCACCGGCTCAAATCCTGGTAAACCTGCCACTAAATTCGTGTTATCGGATTTATGTATTCATCTATCTATCTATCTATAACTTCACGCCAAATCCCTTGCGGGGTAGGCAGAGAGAACCGAGCGCCACGTGACTCGATCCTTACATATCTCACTCGCTTCTTTAACATTCATTGCTCTTCTCATGCACGCACGCCGGTTTCTAGGGCTCCTGACATCACCTTCTGATAGAACATGACCAATTTGGTCATGATAGGTAAGTCTTGGCCTTCCCCGGCTCCAACATCCTTCCACTTTTGCATTGTATATCTGCTTCGTCATTCTTTCATCTTGCATTCTTTCTACATGCCCGAACCATCGGAGCATGCCTCTTCTTATTTTAACACCGACGCATGTATTCATATTTGTAATTATCACTTGCTCGGCGATGATGGAAAACATCGTGAGGGAACCCGCACGTCCAAGAAATTATATTTCGATTGACGTGTGACCTAACCTAGGAAAGGTCTGATTTTCCCTTTGGGTTGTGCAGGTCTGACGGCAATCGCTCCATGTCAAAATGAGTATCTTCGCCAAATCTTTAGGCTTAGGTAGCATACCCCGCCAATCCTAATGAGAAGAAGACTTAGTAAGGCGCGTTCCATAGCATGCTTATGTATACTCCCATGATCTGCCTGATGGTAAATAGTAAGTGACGTACGGCGTGTGTCAGACAGAGCGAGCCGCGTGCAAAAATGAACAAGTTCGCCATTTTTGGTCGAAATTTATGAACACGGGCTGTTTCTCGGAACATTGGTCATAGTAATATTAAAGTTGAACGAAAATGTAACCTAATGTGTATAGTCGTAGAATTTAATTACCACATGTTTGTGTCGTCACATGATTGTTAAAGCAATTTAAACTCAAATACTATTATGCAATACAGATAATAATGGATGGTGTACTGTCGCAATTTTGTTCATTTGTGTAAATTAAACCTTAATCCTCGGGCGGTGGGTGGGTAATAGAGTAGTGATGATGGAATGGTTGTCGCCCACGTCCCGCACCTACGTCTTATCGTGTAGGCTTTTAAAGGTATGGCGTTTTATGGGAAGCACGTTGGTAAGTTGTGGTCAGTGTACAGTGAGGCCGAATGGTAATGTCACACGTGCGAGTTGAACGTATTTTTTTCTATGCAACATTGAGAAGCAAAGTAGCGTAGGCCTGCTTGTGTTTTTCAAAGATTTACTAAATGTTAAGAGAGATAGGGCGCATTGATTCAGCCCGTCTGGGGCAGCACCTCCATCTCACAGGAAACCGCAGCCAAATAACAACTCCTTAGAGGGTTGTTGTGTTCCTGCGTGTGAGCTTAACAGCCGAGGTGGAATCGCGCGAGTGAGATAATGTATTGCAAGCGTTTACAGGCTACGGTAACCGCTTTAAATCAGGTGGGCCGTATGCTTGTATGTCTCCCGACGCTGTAATAAACAAATAAATTCGTTACTACTGCATTCGCATTCGCATTTGTATGAAAATTTTTCGAAAGGTGCGCTACGAAAATTTTCATAATAAATGTCGACGGTGTCGTGGTAGTCACCTAAATCTTTATGAAGCTCGAGCGCAGGCCACTGATGTCAACTGGTACCGTAGCCTATGGACGCTTGAAATAATTTGACTCGTGCAAACACAGCAACCCCTTAGGAACTTACTGGTGACCTCACTCACACGCAGGTATACTACAACCCTCTAGGGGGTTATTTTTTGGCTGCGATTTTCTCTAATGTAAGGAGGTAGTTTCCCAGACGGGCGTCCTACCTCTCTTAAAACACTCGACCAAGACAAACAGACATGTTTGTTTGTTGGTGTCACAGTAGCTTACTAACCAGTGCCCCATCTAGCTCGTCATAACATATTAGTATAGATTAAATTAGTTGCCAGTTGCCAATGGGAATATTCATAAATTAATAAATAAATATTGTCGGACAAATTACACAGTGCCATCCAGCCCCAAAGTAAGCGAAGCTTGTGTTATGGGTACTAGACAACTGATAAACATACGTAAATACATTTTTTTTTTGTAAATAAATACTTATTATACATAGAAAATACCCAGTACAAGACAAACAGACATGTTTATGCACACAAATGTTTGTACTGTGTTGGTGTCAAAGTAGCGTCACAGCGCGTTTCACCACTGCGCCACCGATCAATGATTATTATTATTAACATAATTTTATACTTAACTTCTGATTACTTACACAAAAAGGATGATTTTTGCTAACTGTAATTTTTTTCCCGTGTACTTGCTTAATCGCAGGTGATTACATGGAGGAGTACTCAAGAATGCTGAAATTCCTCTCAAAGGCAGCGGAACGATCGCTTCTCTTTAAATTCCATAGCGAGATTTTCGCTCATTATCTTTTTTTATACAACTAGATTGGCAAACAAGTATGCGGCCCGCATCAGATTGTAAGCGGTCACCGCAGCCTATTGACGCTCGCAAACTCCACGGGGATGTTACTCGCGCGCAGCCACTCTTTTGACCTAAGGCTGTGTCGTCACAGTACACAGTAATTTCTCTGCCATATCTCACCAATCAAACCGAAACACAGCTACAAATATAGCTGCTTGGCGGTAGAAATAGGTGAGATAGAGGTACCCACGCAGACGACTTTTATCTGGTTGAAATGTCTGTTTGTTAATGAAAATTTATAAAGAATATTACAATATGTTAGCAACATTTATGTCAGGGATTATAGGATGTAGAGCTAAGACTAAGACACTTACTAGGATTAATTAGTCGCGTCGTCACCTCGAATGCTGCTCATACGAAAGTCTTGGCATTTGAAGAGTTTTCACTCCGAATGGGAATCAATCATACATGATGTCAGTTGTTTAAAAATAGTTAACGCCCTTCGGTCGACAAAAGGAGTTCACCCGTTCCGTACATCTGTCACAGTGAACACCAAATGATAAAACAATGGCCCCCCCCACTTTCTTCTAGCCGTGCGTGGCGTATGTGAGGCGTCATGTCACACGCAACGTTACGTCACGAAATATGGTTTCATTTCGTATTTCTGATGTTTTTGTACATTCACACGTTTTAGTGTTATGTTAACCCGTCAGATGTTTGACCCCAAACTGACTGTTATTTATATCTATATATATAAACATCTCGTATCACGGTGTTTGTGGTCGCACTACCGACCGATTTTTATGAATTTTTTTTTTGGGAAATGATACATGAGATATAAGGTCGGAAAGTATATTTCTTAAAAAAAAAATAAGAAATAATTTATATGGCAGAACAACGTAGGTCAGCTAGTATGTGTAGGTACGTATTGATCAAGATGTTTTCTTTTCAAGATTCTGTGAAGACATGTAGAAATAATGCAGGATGAAAAAATGACGATTTAGATGTAGAAGCCCATCTGTCACTAAATGGGTCCAAGCGTGCTGTTAGAACACGTCAAAACCAACTAAATGAGTCCAGAAGCGACGCGTGTACTTGTAACGGTTGAAGAGTTACACTGTTCACCTCCTGACTCCATCGTCAAACCCTCGTCACCTAGCATATTATATAGGACACGTCAAAAACAACCAAATGAGTCCAAACTCGATGGGATTACTAGTCATGTGTAAAGTGTAAACTATTGGTATTCAATATGTGAATGAACGGTAAAGAAGCGAGTGAGGTGTGTAAGGATCAAGTCACGTGGTGCTCGGTTCTCTCTGCCTACCCCGCACGGGATTTGGCGTGAAGTTATAGATAGATACAATATTTAGTTTCAATTTCTATGTTGTATTTATTGGGCTTATTGTTATTCGTTTTGTTCATTAATAATTTAGCACTATTATTGTTCAATAGCACAATTAACACTTTGTTCTTTGTAACGCTCTTGCCCTGTAACAATAGGACTGTAGTGTAGAGTAATGTTCTCTCAGCCGTATACGAAAATGTGAACTATTTCGTTTAACCGCATAGTCCAAATTCAATTGCATTATATTTAAATCGTTGATGTAGTTCATCAAAGTTCGAGCTACTAAGTGACACAGCGAAGTCTCAAGCTAGGCTGTTGGACCTTTGTGTTGGTTGTTACGAGCGAACGGAATAAGAGTTAAAATGTTAGTGGGCAAGTGTCTAACTTGATTTGTCGTTGCGTGTATAATAAAGCAAGAAAGCGAGTCGTATCTTTTGCACAGCCCGAACTCTTCTGATAAAATTTAGAGAGATGGGGCGCATCAAAGCAGTCCGTCTGGGGAAGTACCTCCAACTCACAGGAAACCACAGCCAAATAACAACTCTCTGGAGCGGTGTGTGTTATCGGTAAACTCCTGAGTAGTATCTGTGTTAGTAGCAGAGGTGGCGTTGCGCGCGTGATTCTTAAACCGATTTTCATCAGGTGAGACGTATACTTGATGTGTCCCTACGTTGTCACACACAGCGACATTTAGATTGTGCCGTTCTCATGGCGCACGAAATAAATCTTAAGCAATTGTAAAACATGACTTGTCACTGTGTGTACAATGAAGGACAAAAAAGGCGAATCATATCGTTTGCACAGCCCTAGCCAATTGTGATAAAAAAAAATGATTCTGATCTCTGAAATTTTTATTTTGATTCTCGTATGTAGGAAAATAATTGCTGGAAAATACCAGATTCTGAGTACATATTATTATAATAGTAACGTATTCGTTCGTCTGCTCAACTTTTTATTTGTTAATGCGATACTCGAAGCATGCAATACCTATTGAAATATAAATGTCACCTTCGAAAGTCAATTAATTAATAAACGACTCTAATGTCATAAGAATAAGTGCAATTTTAGAACATCATTGCTTGCTTGAATGAATGATGGGTCAGCGCGTACGGTAATTTTAAGTTACCTACTGCAGCGAATGTGCCAGAATGTCCCCGGGGGCAACGTCTAGATCAGAGATTTCCAATAATTTTTGACCCGTAGACCCCTTACCTATATATTTTCTGCTCTTCGTAGACCCTGCCTCTAATGTTTGAATCTGAAGTCCCCTTGTTGCAATCGATCCCATTGTGTCTATATATAACCACTTTGGGAACCACGATCAACGACAAAGCAAAGACTTCTATGTATACTAGGATAAAGTGACACAGATGAAAAGCTGAGGTCGATTCAAAGCAGATTATATGATTATGCAAATCAATTTTTGGTTCTTTTCGTAAGGTGGTGATCCCTACATACAAAATATATGTCTGTCTTCACACGAAGTATCTTGCGGGGTAGGCAGAGAGAATCGACATATCGCCATAAGACGCGGTCCTTACACACCTCTCCTTGCTTCTGTGTGAGTCATAGCTCTTCTCGTGTACGCTCGCCGATTTCTAGGGGTCCTGACCCTGACATCACCTTCTAAACACGACCAATTTGGTTGTGGTACCTAAATCTCTTAATGGCTTTCCTCGACTTCTACACCCTGCCATTATCGCGCTGTAATTCTTTCCTGCTGCATTCTTTCCACTCTTCGTATTTTAACACCGATACTATTTCATGCCAACGATACAAAATAAATATATATGTAAATTCTTATTTAGCAGCTCGCTACGAAAATTATTTTTCCACGTCGCTTATCTTGAGCACAGCGGGGTGGAAAATCCTGAGTCATGGACAAAATCGCCTCTTAAAGTTGCAAATACTCTGATTTGAATCGATTGCCGCGTTAAAGAGATTCACATTGCGCCCCATGATGACTGGGAAAATTGCTAATGTTGCGAATAAATCTATTAATTTGATACAAAGTTGGATGGTTGACAGTTTACGATAGGGGAGGTTTAGTAACACTCGTCTCGTGTGATTTTGTTTGGGCATGTATTTCTTTTTTGAGAAAATATTAGTTATTAGTAAAACATAGATTTATCGTAAAATACAGCGGTGTGTATTTGTATTGTGTACGAGTATTTCTTGGTAATGATTTGGTATCGAGCATTATCTCGTCTGTATAATAAACCGTGGTACGTGCTAAATTGTTCATTATTCTTGATGTATAAAAATCAATTACCGTGCGTTAGTCTTGCAAAATCTCTTAAAATGGCTCATCCGATTTGAATAGTTTTTGTTTTCGTATATTCCAATTATCGGGAAGGTTTAGAAAAGAAAATAGATCAGAAAATAGATTAGCTATTTGTTCATAAAGAAGAAATCGCTGGAACATCATGTTTATCATTTACCGTTTGAAATGTATAAATGCTTTCAGGTTCTAAAATATTTCAACGCGCCGTTTAATTTAACCATTTGCTTTAATAGACATTGTCTATACCCTTTAGTGAGCTATTATTCGGTTGAGGCTTTCTGTATGATGAATATAGAAAACATAGCTCTATTTTGTGATGACTGCGGCTTGTGTATTAATATTTTTTGTTAACCAATACTGTGTTAAGCGGCAATAATTTTTTAGTTAACCAGAGCCAGAGCGAGCACTATTTACTAGTAAATACCCATTTCGATTTGCTAACTAGACTAATGATGACATTTTAACTTAAAGTCGTACTGCGAAATCGTACCAGCGAGGGTAATAACTGTCTGGTGCAGGGTGAATTCGCTAAACTTATATATGCTATGATAAATTAATATCGTAATGTCTTTATTGATACATAATAAAAACTAATTTTGTTTCGCTAATAATATTGGATAATAAAAAATCTTTTAGAGCGCCAAAACAAGGCAACTAAAAAGTAGAAATATTTCTTTTATGAATACCAAGACTCATTTTTTCCAGCTTTCAGTCCCCAGTGGCCGCGGTGAGATTTAACCGTCTTTTACGCTTTTTTTTGCCGTAACGGACCCGACGTCTATTGCGAATGTAGAAAGTAATAATTCCGTGGCCTTATCGTTCTCGAAAAAGTGAAACGTATACACATTGAAAGTAACCACGGTTAAATAAAAGTGACTCATGATTTCAGACAATGCAATTAGTGCATGAGGTCGATTGTACTGCAGATGTAGGTTAAATGCGTATAATGAGGGGATATAGCAAAATAGTATTGTAGCGCTTCCTGTACACACACCATTCGTTTTTGTCGGGTTTTACATGATTATTATGGAAATACTGAAGGCTAGTTTTTGTGGACATAATATTATAATAGTCGTTGAAAATTGGCAGTGTTTTGGGGTACTGTTGCCAATATTTAATACCATTTAGTGTGTCGTGCAATTAAGTCGTTAAGATAAAAAAAGTAGAACATTTTTAGGTTCAAGGATTTTTTCGTGTGTGTGCCATCTCTGAGATGTACAAGGTCAGGACGGTCTTGTGGCTTAGTTAGGCTATTAGAGCTTTGCTGAATTTTTATTAATTTTCTTAGCGTTTTCACATATCGAATAATACGCTGTAACTATGGCTGCTATAACTACTCTATATTTTTTCTTTGATTTTAGTACAGTTTATAATACAAGTCGGGTCTTTATATTACCGAGTAATACAATATATTTCAACATTACAACCAACCTAATCTAATCTTTCAACAAATCCACGTATCAGTTGAACGATTATGAGGCCTTTACCGCGACGGTAGAGTGCGATAGCTATACAAAATACTTGTTTAGAACGAGACGGAAGTAGGCCCTCTATTCAATTTGAAGTTATAGAAAAAGACAGATATATAAAATACTTGTTTAGAGGGAGATGGATGAAAGCTCTCGGTTCGATGCTCGTGAGTCACGCTCCGACTGCGCGAACGCAGCCTCGCAGCGTGTGGTGTTTGTCATAAGTGATAGCGTTTTTATAGTTTGGTCATGTACTTTATTTTTCTATGTTTGATGGCAAACTAGTATTCACATAAGGTCGCAGCTAATAACGTTTATAGGATACAATAGCCGCTAGAAATCAGGCGGTCCGTATTTTTTATACTACTGAAGGCAACCAAGGATAAGACCTGATACAAAGCGGTTACTGCATTCTTATGAACTCTGGTTATCTTTGTTACCGTTAAGAGAACTTGTACCAAAATTCTCATACTATGATCAAATTGGTCGTGTTTTATCAGAAGATGATATTAGGAGCACTAGAAGCGGGTGAGCGTGTATAAACAGAGCTATGTCAAAGTCAAAATCTTTTTATTCCGTAAAAATGGCTACATTTGTTTGGAATCGTCACAATTTTTTCCCTACCGTGCAGTTTATGACTAGGTGAGCACTGATAAAAATACTGCCAAAAAACTCCGGCATCCCTCTTGAATCTCTCTATGAATGTTGAAGAAGCGAGTGAGGCGTAAGGACCGTGTGTGATCGCGCTCGGTTCTCTCTGCCTACCCTATACATGGGCGTGAAGATATACATACAAAAAAACGCGTTTGTTACGATATTATTTTTTATTAATGTTTTTGTCACATGTCATTGGAAAAATAGCATTACGTTTGTTGAATATCATATATGTATTTCCTATATGCCGTATTCGTCGGATTGCATACAGAAACACAACGTGCTCTATTTTATAAGTATTGATTACTTTTTCCACGAATTCTCGTCGCTTGCACCACTGTGTGACGAAAGCATCGACCGTAGTTACGGGGCCATGTGATGGATTTGCTGCCTTCCCTGGCATCAAGTCATTGCCAACTGCCAATATTGGCTACTTGACCAACCCTCAAGTTATTCCTTTGAGAAGTGCACCTATAATCAATCTTGAACTTATTCATGGTAGAATGCTTGGTTTTAAATGGATTATTCGCATTTAAGAGAGGTAGGGCGCATCAAAGCAGCCCGTCTGGGGAAGTAGGTACCTCCACGTCACAGAAAACCGCAGCTAAATCACAACTCCCTAGAGTGTTGTTGTGTTCCTGCGAGTGAGTGAGGTCACCAGTAAGCTTCCAAGGAGTTGCTGTGTAAGCAGCAGAGGGGGCATCGCGCGAGTGATACTTAATATATCGCAAGCGTTAATAGGTTACGGTACCCGCTTTACATCAGGTGGGCCGTAAGGTTGCATGCCTCCCGACGTAGTATAAAAAAAAATACGTGCTCATTTGCAGCTCTGGTTACTTCTTTGTGAAGTAGGGTAAATGAGAAACATAAGATTAAAATGAGAATTATCATACCACCATGCTCCATTTCGGCAGATCATGCCCTAAAATCGTGGATTCAATAAACCCTTCGAATTGGTCAAACCCGCGGGCGTATTCACTTGCCTCGAAACACCATGTTCGAATTGGTATCGAAAATTTTCAGAAAAATACATTATAAATCTGAGTAAAAAGTTATCGAATCCGTTTCGATTGTATTCCGATACAATGTGAATACATCCGCTGGTTCGTTCTGAAACCCTTGGAGATGTGAATTAGGCTTACTGATGTGATTAGGTCTTTAGATTTGCTGTGGGTGGCAATTTCATAAAAATGATGATAACAGAATCGGGGATAGATCAGTTTGATGTTGTAGCACTTGTAGCTACATATATATACTGTATACATCTATCGTTTATCTGATCTCTATCTTTTTTTTTAATATAACTAGATTGGCAAACAAGCACGCGGCCCGCATCAGATGGTAAGCAGTCTCCGCAGCCTATTGACGCTCGCAACACCACGGGGATGTTACTCGCGCGCTGCCAATCTTGTAAGGCTAAGGATGTTTCGTCACAGTACCCAGTAATTTCTCTGCCATATCTCACCCTTCCAACCGGAACACAGCTATATGAATAAAGCTGCATGATCAATCTGAACTATCATAAAATATCGTTGAGATTTTCGACTCTCTCGAAGCAGATTGGGTCAAACGTTTGCCAAATATCCACAAGTTTGGTTCAGGCACGCCAATTGATAGCGATGTGAAATTGCCTTCGATGAGTCATCCTCATTGGACTATTTAAAGGCCGCTAAACCGGTTCACGCCGGTATCAAAACGTGCAATTTTTAGAGATGTTCAGTTTCAAGTCCTGCCGGTTTGCCACCAAACTGGCTAGAAATATTTTTCCAATTGTGTTGCATGTGTTCTTTGATCTATCAGATTATCAATACATTGATTATTAGTATTCATCCTGCGATTGAGTGTGATCACCAGATGTTGAGGAGATGCTGCACTGGCAGCGGGGGTGGCAATTGGCAGTCATATATATATATATATGTGATATTAAATCCGGTCGAACCGGACATATATTACAAGAGAAGTGGGTTTAATAGGAACTTTACGCGGCCGTGGCGTTGTAGGCTACAGAACGCCTAGGTACAAGATGTATTATACTTATGAAAAATTACTTAAATACCCACACAAACCAATAAACCACTTGACTGTGCATGTAGGCACCTGGCGCTCACAAAAACGTCGTGTTTTGGCGCCTAATGTCGCGGCGATTCGAGCTCTCTGACTAATGAATATGTTAACCAATAATCCGATAAGTGACACGACGTTGTTACGTGAACTAGCCAATAAGAGCTGCGCATTTTACTTTAGCCCCGTTGTCATGTTAAAAAAAAAAACAATTCACTCTCATCAATATGTCCGTCCCTCTGCGACTCTCCAAATCGGGTATTTTTCTTTGAAAAGGAAGCGAATTTTTGTACAAGTATTTCGAAGATTCCGATTAGATGAATAAATGTGCTGAGACACTTTAGAATTGTCAAAGTGTTCCGTATGTTTCTCGAAGGCGACCAAAGTCAAAGTCAAATGTTTATTTGCCAGAATACATCAGTTAATACAAGGTGACAATCAAATTTACCGTTCGTGAATTCAGTCTGCATGCAGACGTGTAAAACTTCGAATTACATTAAATCGGTACATCGTATATTAATTATTCATTTGGATACATAATCAATTATTAATTTTTTTAATTAATTTCTCAGATGGCCATTTGGCAACTTTTACTTCTTTTTGAATGAGATGCGGCATATTTTCAGTTATTGTCAATATGATTGTGTGCCTGTTGCGAAATTTATAAATGTTTACTATTGCGTTACCTACCCCGCAAGGGATTTGGCGTGAAGTTATAGACTATTGCGTTTGCGTTAACGTCGAGCAATTTGTTTGGAGTCCTGTCTGTCTTTTTGTCTATCTATCTATAGCTTCACATCTAGTTCATTGCGGGGTAGACAGAGAGTACCGAACGCCACGTGACTCCATCGTTACACACCTCGCTTGTTTTTTTTAACGTGCATACTTCTTTTTAATGCCATCTCGCCGGTTTCTGTGGCTCCTGACACCGCCTTCCGAACACGATCAATTTGCTCGTGGTAGGCGAGTCTTGGTCTTCCTCGGCTCCTACATCCTTCCACTATCGCATTGTATATATGTTTCGTCCTGCATAATTTTTGCATGCCCAAACCAACGGTTCGTTGGTTTCTTCTCTTCAAATCGACGCACTCTCAGTTTTATTCTTACAAATGTACGCACGTAAGAATATATACTTAGTTAAAAATAACTCCAAAAATTCATCTGGCGTGCCAGTTCTAGTCTACGTTTGTAATACAAAACGATAACCAACTTTATAGTGTCGATTTCAGATGTCGGTTTGCGCACGCATTGTAACAACTCACTCTCACCATTTTTCCTTAGCGCACAAAAGGATATACTTCCTTTTATTTTTGAAACACAAAAAAAACATACTTTGTTGTTTTAATAACATAATTTTCTTGTCTATGTCAGGAAAGATATTATTTGCGCTGCGGGACCCTAAACTTCGTCGTGTATTAAGGCCATTACTCTGGTTTAAGAAGCGTGGGCTGGCTTACAATGTTAATCTGCTGATCTCTAAAAAGTTACTTCGGTTTATGTTACCTAATGGTATGACACCGTTTAGCATAAATTATATGTTGTATAGCGGTCCATGTTGGGCAAAAATGATAATGTTTTATCCCTATATGTGTGGCACTTTGCTTCGTGGTAAACAAGTTTCGATGAGCCCGGTGGCGCAGTGGTTAGCAACGCTACTTCAACGCCAAGGCTCGTGGGTTCGATTCCCACGCAGGACAAACATTTGAGTGTATGTATATTTTTAAGAGAGGCGCATAAAAGCACCCTTCAGTCACAAATACGTAGGGTTTTAGCGCCTAAATATGTCAGTGATTCAAGTCTACTGATGATGAATAGGAGGATATTTTAACTAATAAGAACTGCGCGTTCTATCTAACACCCGATCCGTAGCGATGAGTTTAATTACTACGTAAAATCGTGCCAACGGTTCCCTATAGGTTATTTCCTTCATGTCAATATACGACACCATCGACCTTAGCATTATCTTGAAAAAGGGACAAAGAAGAAAAGATCACATCACCACCAAACGGCTGCAGCGATTGCTTGCAATTTTTTAAAATAAAATTTACCAGCATTTCGAAAATGTCGAAAGAAACTTGCCTATGTAGCTCTTTTTTCAAATCGTCAATTTCTATTACCATAGAGCTCTAGATACCGGTCCATTCACTAAATACGGCAGACGTTGCTTAATCTGCGTGTTCGATTAGAGTGACATAATGATGCCAGCGAACTCCTCAGCAATAAACGCTTAAAGCAATCCTTGCAAATCGACACCGGGGGATATATCTATCTATGTATAACTTCACCAACCAGAACCAAGTGCCACCTGACACCTCACTCGCTTCTTTAACATTCATTGCTCTTCTCATGCACGCTCGCTGGTTTCTAATGCTCCTGACATCACTTTCTGATAGAACACGACCAATTTGATCATGGTAGGTAAGTCTTGGCCTTCCCCGGATGGGATGGAGGATGGAGGGATGTAGGAGTTCCTCCAATTTTGCGTTGTATATCTGCTTCGTCATTCTTTCATCGTGCATTCTTTCTACATGTCCGAACCAACGGAGCGCATGCTCTGTTGGTTCGTCTTCTTATTTTTAACACCGGCGCTCTCTTTCAGACCAACTCTGTTTCTAACATCATCATTGCGAATACGGTCTACAAATGTTGCGCAACGCTCGCATTTCGATCGCGTTTATCCTACTTTTATGCTCTCTCTGCCATACCCACCTCTTGCTACCATAAGTAAGCGTTAGGACCAGCACTGCATTGTGTATAGCGAGCTGTGCCTTCTGGCTCAAGTTTTTCACACTATTCCCAGCACTCTCTCGTCTTTCCACATCAGCAGTGTACCTTCCATCTCTGTTGAAACCGCATCCTAGATACACAGTCTCATCCACTTGTTCCAACACTTCCTCATCAACCGTAATCCTTACATTGGTTCTGGTGTCTTCTCTTTCAAATACCATTATCTTTGACTTCTTCGTATTCAATATTCGTATCGCCTTTCTCCTCACAATCATCTTTCATCATTGGGACCAGTGTTTGCAGTTCAGATGTTGTTTCTGCTAATATCACGGGATCGTCTGCATACAGCTAACAGTTCACCTTATACTCTACAGACAACTATCGAGATACATAATAAACAGTCTAACAGATATATATAACTATATATATATATACGGAAATGTGTGGCGTTCGTATATGTAACATTCTTCCATTGTGGTCTTCAGGTACAAACATTAACTTCGTATTAAATAATCGAAAATGACCTTTATGCTTTTGTATTAAGGTGACTATCGACTGCAAATAAATTAATAGAGGTTAAGTTACAGTTATTCTTAGCTGAGTAATACGAGAGGTATCGTGGAAGTGTTTCCACAATGTACACACAGCGACATGTTGGACACTTGCGGCGCCATTTTAAGTCTTATTGCGCGAGTTATAATAGTTAAACAGTGTAGCCCGAGGTGTCGCTGTGTGTACTTAATTATATTGACTTTAATCGAACTAGGACGTAGAAGCCGAGGAAGGCCAAGGCTCTATACCATGACCAAATTGATCGTGTTCACAGAAAGTGATGTCAGGAGCCTGAGGAACTGGCAAGCGTGTATGAGAAAAGCTATGAATATTAAGGGAGCGAGTGAGGCATGTGGCGCTCGGTATTCTACTTTTTTTTATACAACATGGAATGTAAAGCGGCGTTATCGCATAGGTATTCGCATAGGTCGATAGGGAAAGTTATAATTATGTAGGCATACATATATGAAGAACGTTGGTAGGCATACAAGCTTACGGCCCACCTGATATGGTAACTATAGCTTTTGTACGCTTGCACTACATGAAATATTTATTAATAAATAAGTAATCGAGTCGTTACTGGGCGACGCGTGTGGCCCGTTTTGAACATTTTCGGGCCACTGTCGCCCAAAACACAGCTGGAAAACCAAGAATAGGGACCGCAACACCAAAAGTAATAACGTTAAAATTAGATATTCAACGTAATCTGGCTATAAATATGGTCTATTTTTGAACACAAACAAATATATTTAGACTGAAGTAACTCTGCCAAATGTTTGTTTGTATGCGTCCCCGTGGAGTCGTAATAGACCGAACCTATTTAAATGCGATATGGTAAATATATACTAATACGTGTATATATAGTATAAATATATACTATATTGGTCACCAGTAAGCACATTGGTCTGAAAGAGAGCGTGGGTGTTAAAATAAGAAGAGGCATGCTCCGTTGGTTCGGACATGTAGAAAGAATGCAGGATGAAAAAATGACGGAGCAGATATACAATGCAAAAGTGGAAGGATGTAGGAGCCGAGGAAGGCCAAGACTTACCTACCATGATTAAACTGGTCGTGTTCTATCAGAAGGTGATGTCAGGAGCCCTAGAAAACGGCGAGCGTGCATGAAAAGAGCGATGAATGTTAAAGAAGCGAGTGAGGTATGTGAGGATCGAGTCACGTGGCGCTCGGTTCTCTCTGCCTACCCCGTAAAGAATTTGGCGTGAAGTTATAGATAGATAGATAGTAGGCACATATGGAGTTGCTGTGCTAGCAGCAGAGTTGACATCGCGCGAGTGATACTTAATGCATTGCTAGCGTTCATAGGCTACGGTTACTACTTTACATCAGGTGGGCCGTACGCTTGTAGGCCTACCGACGTTGTATAAAAAAATAACAAATTGGTATGGTCATGGTAGATCAATCATGTTCGTGTGTTTTATTAGAAGATGATGTCAGCGCCCTAGAAACTGGCGAGCGTACATGAGACGAGCTATGAATGTTAAAGAAGCGAATGAGGTGTATAAGGACCGAGTCATGTGGCACTTGGTTCTCTGCCTACCCCGCAAGGGACCTTGTGTGAAGATATACATACACACATAAAAAACGAAGAAATTTAAGAAACGGTTACGTATAAAAAGAAAGCCGCTAAAACAAAAATCATTAAAATGCGTAAATGGCCCAAGGGCGGGCAATCGGCATTTGATAAATGATGCCCTTCAGGAGGTCGCTTATCCATAATTGATACTTCCATTCCATTTGTTTCGCCGTCCGTTGTCTATTTATAAACTTGACTAAAGATTTAATACACTCGTAGACTTAGAAAAGTTCTATTTGTGATTTTATTGTATTTTTTCCTTAAATGCTATCGTATAACTTCTATTTATCTACATATTCCTTTACATTAAATCGCTTGGGGGTTAGGCAGACAGAACAGAGGGCCACATAACTCAATCCTAACACACCTCACTCGCTTCTTTAACATTCGTAGCTCTTCTCACGCACGCTGGCCGGTTTCTAAGGCTCCTGACATAACCTTCTTATAACACACGATTAATTTAAGTCATGGTAGGTAAGGTATTGGTCTTCTTCGCTGTCCACTTCGTCTTTCCACTTCACATTGTATATCTGTCTCGTCATTCTTTCATCCTGCGTACTTACTATATGTCCGAACCAACGGAGCATGCCTTTTTTTTGTCTTAAAACCGATACTCTTTCAGACCAACATAGCATATTGTAGAATTTGTTAAGCGGCATATGACTCAATCTTCAACGTTCATATCTTCTTACGAGTAACTTTTGCTTTAAAAATAGATCTATGATTTCCTTACCGGCGAGCGTGCATGAAATGAGCAATGAATGTTAAGGAAGCGAGTGAGGTATGTAAGGATCGAGTCACGTGGCGCTCGGTACTCTCTGCCTACCCCGTAAGGGATTTGGCGTGAAGTTATAGATAGATGGTTTCCTTCATCTTCGCCAATCCACATTTGAGCAGCGCGGTGGAGTATAGCGATAAAACAAAGCGATACTGTGTATAGTTTCCCTCCAACCTAAGGGGTTTAGGACATACTCCAGGCAATTAGTACGTGGAATGGGTCTACCGCTTCAGGCTGTCTTCCACCGCCGATAATACGAATCTTAAAATCTTAAATGTGCGGGAGCGAAACGAGACGCATTAATTGAAATAGAAAATATATACCTATTGCTAGCACAAAAAGCGAAACTATACACAGTATCGCTTTGTGTGCTAGTAATATATATATTTAACTGTACCATAATTGAGGTCGCTCAATTCTGATTGGATATTTCTCACGTCGAAAACACAATGAGTCAAACCATCTGCTGCAACAAGGTTTCTGTACCGTGCGTTATTATATGCGTATATCTTCGCTTGTGTCCATAAAGGGCAAGTTGTATGTGTAACCTATGATATTAAAGGGTTTAAAATTATATGTTCATGTTTAAAAATCTGCTCTTCTGTTTGTGCGTACAGTTTACGCGGTAGCAGAGCAAATATCATACTACTTTATGTATTTTGTGATATATTAGAGACACTTTAAACAATGTTCGGGAAACTTGTGATTGAAAAACGTAATCTAAAACATTATTTTATACAGTACTAGCTGCTGCCCGCCGCTCCGCCCGCGTGGAGTCAAATAACGTAGCCTATGTATTAATCCAGATCATAATCTATCTACGTGCCAAAGTTTCATTCAAATCCGTTCAGCCGTTTAAGCGTGAAAGAGCAACATCCATCCATACATACAAACTTTCGCATTTGTAATATTAGTAGGATTTCCTTAATGTATAATATCTTATCTTTCTCAAAGAACTGACGACACATTTGGAAGTCACTGATGTGGTATTTGTAGTTCATCCTTTCCCGATAAATTTTCTAAAAGATTGTCTATATCATGTTTGATCAAGTAAAAATACTCTTGACTTTTTATCCAAAAGTTTTCAATCAGCAGTGAATATCATGAACGGTAATATCATTATCCCAATAGTTTGCTATATCCTAGAAGATAACGTATCTACGATGTCATTTATTGCTTTGATATGCGATATTGTTTGACTTACCTACAGGAATCAAATTTTCTTTTGTAATCATGTTAACCATATGATGTAGGCCTTTTAGCTATATTTTATCCGACTAATTTCAATTCTCGTTTCTATAATATAGTTTATAACAGCGAAAGATATGTCCGGCCACAATGATAATATTAAAAACATCATCATTCCAAGTTTCATTAACAAGAGCTATAACATCGTATCGTTCGCTTATTGTGTTATGTGTGTGTGCGTGTGCTGACACAGGTGTTTTGGTGGCGGGATCGCTGTCTTTTTCAGATCTACGTGTGTCAGCTGAAACAGCTTTTTGTGCAGATGGAATGGTGTCGGTGGTTTGAGGCGTCTCACTACTAACACTTGTTTTGTCTCTCTTTTCAGATTCCGTCTCGCTCTCGCCCCGCCTGGTTCCTGCACTTTGTTATCGCTTATCTGTTCACTTCAGATATCGTTATCAGGCCTATCTCGTTTTTTGCTAGCATTAACTGTTTGATTAATGGACGTCTATGATTTAGCGATAGTTCTTGCATTCAAATCGATTAACTTACCGAACTTAATGTCTTCATCGTTAAAGGTCTCTATATAGTTTAATGTCATGTGTGTTATAATTCTCTTCGGATTTCTTCTACCGTAATAAATCCAATAACGTCTTTTGATCAAACTACATTCTCCGCTAATATTTTTCGCGTCTAAAATTTGTTTTTTTTTTCATTGTATGATAAAGGTTAATTATTTGATTTCTATACATTGTATATTCATAATATTTCATAGTTTACAATATATCTTAGTTATATTTATTAGTTGCAAATAATTTAATTTCGTGTATGATGTTATACAATACAATAAAATAAATATATGCTGTTTTGGCAGTTTATTAATGAACCGCGTCATTAAATACATACACGAATGGCTGTTCGTGTTTGTTTTAATTAGCATTCTCTACTTCACATGAAACACTGATAGATATATTTAGCGTTGTCGGAGAAAATATTAATGATGCTGATGTAATTGACAATATTAATTTAGCTGATGAAATTATTTCTTTTATCTTTGTAATTATGACTATGTTGTTATTAGCGATATTATTCTCAAATTATAAATTTCTCTCTCTTTGAATAGCTCTGATTTAGTTGGTCCTTATTTGATTTAGATTGGTCAAATATATTTTGATAGATATTGTGTTTGCCTCAATCACACAACTGCTACATTTGTAATTACTTAAATTTTTAATCCTTATGGGTCTATAAACGTACACGCATTACTGCTTAGTTCGTCGATTAACTATCTGTTATTGATTTGTTATCGCCGTAAGGACTGATATCATCGAAAATGGTTTCTTGTGCGTCAATACTGAATTTTAGATGGGTATTGTTGACGTCGTCAAATAAACATCGTTCGTTTTCCTAAAGCATGATTTGTACAGGGCAAGGTCGTTCACTATCGATGCCCGCGTCTATTTGTGGAGCTGATACTGATACTGACCAAGTGTCGTCACGTTTACGCTATTATCATGGAGATAGTGGATGAAAACGCGATTTAATGTTTTGCAGATTTATGGAACTCAGATAAAACTGTGATAGGATAGGAATAATCTGTGAAATGTATCTTTAAGTGATAAAAATGGAAAGAAAGTTAACCAGAGAAGATTTTATGCGGAAGAGCTTCCGAGCCCCGCGAGTGACTCCTGCGTCTGAAGCGCAGGAACCAGCTTTGAATGGAGCTCCGCCGCCTTCGCCTGTTTCATTAGCGATGCTTGAAAGAACTCCTCAGAGGACACAATATGAAGTGACCACATCGGGGATTGCTCCAAAACGTCTCGAACTTAACCGGGCTCATCCAATTCATCTCAAATCATTCCAAACACCAGAACCACCTGATGAGAGCGCACCAGTCCCCCCATCAGACGATGTTCTCCTTAAACTTGAAAGACAAATTGGTGAAATGGAAAAAGGTTTGGAGAGAGCCCAGAATGGCAACGTTTCTGTAGACGAAAGGGTGAGATATGCTGAACACGAAAATCTTCTACGTACAGGAGTATCTTCTGTTGGCGGTGGGGGCTATCTCCCAGCAGATTCTGATACAGAGCACGATGTAACTCCATTCAACAGAAATGAGAGTACGAGGAGTAGTACTGGTGGTGCGACTCCTGTTCCTAGGCAAGCAACAAGACTCGCCAGGACTAATTCTGATACACAGCAACATTCCGTAGCGGCTACAGCCAGAATGATGAGGAAGTTGGCAGATGGAGGTACAAAAGACGAGAAAACCAAAGTAATGTCTCGTAAGGCTATTCAGACGAGGATAGAGAGGGTGAAAAATTCTGTTGTCGGGTCAAAGCATGAGCACAGGATCTTGGCTGAGCACCGGGCAGATGTTCCGTCGCCTAGGACTCCAACTTCGCCGATTGCTCTAAGATCTTCGTCACAGGTAAAACTTTGGATATTATTGTGAGCGTCCTATTAGATAATATAATGGTAGAAGACTAATCTTCGTTTCTAACATAATGGAAACTAATTCGCTTGGAATTAGCCTCTTAAGTTTCTAACTTTAAATTTTAATGTTAGCTGAATACAAATGCAGACAGCAGCATATGTAAGCGAATACAAAAAGGTTTATAACCTTTATCTTCTCTTTCAGTCAATTTCTTTCTTGTTTATGTAGTCGCTATTAACGAGCACGCTGTGTCGATCAATATAAAAATTTGGAAGCAGTAGGAAAAAGTTGGATTCATGCTCAATCAAAAAACAAATCTCTCCCTACTCTCAAGTCTAGGATGGACGGACGAGTTCGGTGGCGCCGGCGACTTTGACACCAACGGTCGTGGGTTCGATTCCCATGCAGGACGAACATTTGTGTGCATGAACATGTCTGCTTGTCTTTGTGTTTTTAAGAGAAGTAAAGCGCATCACAGTAGCCGCGTCGAATAGTACCTCCACCTCACAGAAAACCGCGGCCAAATAACAAATCGTTGTGTTCCTGCGTGTGAGTGAGGTGACCGGTAAGCTCTTAAGGATTTGCTGTGTTAGTAGCGGAGGTGGCATCGCACGGGTGATACTTAATGTATTACCTGGTAGACGTATGCTTGAATTCCTCTCGACGTTGTTTAAAAAAAGCGGTCTTAAATGTTCAATAATGAATGGTAGAATTTCAACTAATAGAGCAAACACTAGGACATTTAAATATATCATTTGTATATTAGCAGATACGTTCGAATATATAGCCGTCATAATGCCATGAAGGATGAACTTCTAGAATGTGGTATAATTTCCTTTGACACGGTGACATATTACGCAACATACAATGTAATATATAATATCACGTTATTTCTACTCGACGTAATTTCAATTACGCTGCGCGCGTATTGTAAGGGTGGGTGTCGATTAAAAAGTGTTGGGTGTAAGTGGCTCACTGGCGAAAGAAAGGTAGAGCCCATTGAAGTAACCAGACACGGTGCAAGTATCTTCACCACATGAAAACGTTCTGAGGTTACCTGTGAGCACCTCAGAATTGCTGTGTGTTAGCAGCGGGTGTGGTTACACGCGAGCAATGCTCCTTATATTGCAAGCGTCTACTTTGCCTGTTAGCCTTGCGTCGTTATTCGAAGAGAAAGGTTTGAGGTAGAATCGTTTAGTACTTGTATCATTAAATTAGTTTTATTTTTATGATGCATTGTTATGTTCCGATAGTATATTCTGCCAAGTTCAACTGGTAAAAACAAATCAAGAAATTTTGCTGCTTCTGATTTATTTATTCAAATCAAATCAAGTCGTTTATTGGTTGGGAATATGTTTGCTATATAAAAACGTTAAATAATACTTACCCCCAAGATATTCTGCCGTAAAATCGGCATACAAAAATCTCAATTTCAACATTTTAACGTAATTAACATAATGACCCTCGCGCGCCAACTCGTCAACTAATTTATATATCAACTCATACAAAAACAAAATCCGTCGTTTGGCACACGTATATATCCATGTAAAACATCGCTGTACTGGCAGATCGTAAGAGATATATCTCTAATGTGTAACGTCATAAAGTCAATGTATGAATGATCCTATCTATTTGTTATCTTTAAGCCAATAGCCGTCTAGTTGTTTTTAATATAGAATCAACAGACACAAGTAAATACAATCAAGTAACGCGTGCACTCATTAAGTTACCTCGTGAAGCAGTATTGGACATAATGGCCACACACAAAGTTTGCATAATAAATGATTTAACAATATTTTAACAAAATGGTCATTTGTCGCACTCTCTCACGTCATATTTATCGTCATCCTTATGTTAGGAAAACTTCATTATTTGTAGTCACGTTTAAATTAAAAAGTAAAATATAAAAGTAAATTGATTGTGTTAAATTTTATTAAATAGAAAATCACTTTAAAAATATTAGTTGTATATATTTTTGACATCGTACCACTCGATGGGTTTGGAAGACTTTTTTTTCTTCTGTCTGCACAATATTGAAAGCGGAATCCGTCCTATTGTTTTTATTATGACGTCACATAGTCTATGTTACCCGCATAAGCACATTCTTTCAGGGTTCAGGTATTTGTTTGCATTAATTTGCAAACAAATACATGAACCCTGACAACATTTACACTACCTTTTTTGGGTCATTTAGTGCAAAAAGGTAAACAGATAACCAAGAAAATATTGATTAGTCAATAAAACTCTCAATAGCAAACGAGATGGTTGCTTTTAGTTTAAGTTTTATTAATTATCGAGGATGGTAGAGGACAATGCGCGCAGTCTCTAAAGCAGTTCATACTTTAAATCGGTTTTCTCAAATGTGTTCGCGGTCTTATTACAGAAGGCCTTTCTATGTTTCGATGGATATGTTAGCTTTAATATTTCAGTATTTGTGCAAATACGACTGTTATATGATATCTACACCTGTCTATACATACTCAATGATGTTAATATGTGTTTCCTAACAAAACCAGTTGAGAATGCGCAAGCTTGCATTGCCAGAGGAACATGTGGCTCGTCAATTATATAACAATTTAATTTTTTTTTTTAAACTTTGTCGGCATTTTTGACCATGTTCCTTAAGAGATAGGAGGTTGGTTTTTCAGACATTCCTATTCTACTTTTTTATGCTGAATCCGAATCTTCGAAGAAAGTCAAAATTCGAATATTCGAAGAAAAGCGACAGACACACACACAGACAAACATATAGATTTCATATAGGAACGGTGTTCCTGAAAATAACGGGAAATGTGCGAATCAAGACTTGCCCGTGACATGTTACGTAAGCATCGAAAAAAAACTATTTTTGTATGATGGATGGATGGATGGTTATTTCTTATTGTTTGTTTTTATATCAGTAATAGGCACACATACTCGTGTACCTATTACGGTTCGAGAGATACAGACATACGGATGGGCAGACGTACTGCAGACAAACGGATATATAGTAGAGCCTTAGTAACAAGGCCCCATTGATGACCCTTTGCGTAAGGAATTCTAAAAACTAAAAAGTTAAAATTGACATATTAGCTGATTTTTTAGAATTGTCATAAGATTTATTAAACTTAATGCAGGTCGTACGTTTTTTTGTCACCTTAGTCAGCGACGTATCAAAAAGTACTATATCTACTTACAGTTAATTATTATGACACTTTGCTCTAACAAAGAGACAAACGATACCTGTCGTTAGAAAGAGAGAATATATATCTTAAGACATTTATGTTTTGTGCCGAAAAACGTATAGACGCGACGCGAGAGCGCGGCCAACTGAATGCGAGTTGGGCAATTACCTTACTTTCGTATTGCCATTGTAGAGCGTGTACGGCGTATCTATAACTATAAAAACATCTTAGACCTATATAATAAAAACATGATACTATAGTGAAAACTATTGTTGATATTGTAGTATGTTTAATACTAGATATTAAGCTGAAAATACACACAATATAATGAATTTATATATGTTGCTTTGTGTTTGTTGTTTTAATGTTATTAATAATACTTTTAATTTTCAGGTAAGCCGATTTTGCGTCATGAGAATGAAAACTAGATCTCCTGTTGGTGAGTTCACGACAGTTTAGTTTTTTATAATACAACATCGAGAGGGGTACAATCATACATCCCACCTATTGTAATGCGATCACCGTTCGCCTATGAACACTTGTAATACATACATTGGGCATTACTCGCGTGATGTCACCTCTGCAGCTAACACAGCTACTCCCTAGCAGCTTACCGATGACCACACACGCAGGAACACAACAACTCTCCAGGGAGCTGTTATTTGGCTGCGATTTTCTGTGAGATGTAGGTAGTTCCCCGGATGGGCTGCTTTGATGCGCGCTACCTCTCTTAAAATACATCTCTCATTGGTTTGTGATTGTTACTTTTATAACGTTTCTGTCCACCGGGCTCAAAACTACAGTGAAATCTATAATATTTATATTTTCATGTACCTATTGTGATTGTGGAAGGTTGGCGGAAGGTCGGGTATTACATGCAAGGGAAATCGATGATTGACGGACGGGTCGGCCGGCCCTCGAGGGCTTTACCTTTACTTGCACATTTTGGACATGATTACATTGATGTTGTGGCAGCTATGTGAAGTTCTTGTAACTGGAAAAGCCCTTTTAGAGGTAATCCGCGATTCCGCAGAGATCAGCTTTCTTTTTCATATAACTTACAAAAAAGAACGGAGCGTGTCTCTTTAACACTTAAAAGAATGAATCGATGCATGGATTGGGATCGAATAGGAATTTATAGGAGCTCGGTGGCACAGTGGTTAGTAATGCTACTTTGACACAAATGGTCGTCGGTTCGATGTTCGATGAGGACAAACATTTGTGAACTAGAATATGTCTTGATTGTCTTGGTCTGGGTGTTTTAAGAGAGGTTGGGCGCATCAAAGCAGTCCGTCTGGGGAAGTATCTCCATCTCACAGAAAACGGTAGACGAATAACAACTGTCTGTCTGGAGCAGTATAGCAAGTTGCTTTATAGCAAGCGTTCTAAGTCTACATAACCGCTTTACATCAGGTGGGCAGGTACCTCGGCAAAGTAATGGCAGGTCCATAATGAAGTTAGTGTATTCAGCAAGGATACATTTCTATTTTTTTTTATACAACGGCGGGAGACATACGAGCATACGGTCCAGCTGATGTAAAGCAGTTACCGTAGCCTATTAACGCTTGTAACATATATCACTCGCGCGATCCCTCCTCGGCTGTTTACACAGCAACTCCTTAGGAGCTTACTGGTGATCTCACTCACATGCAGGAACACAACAACCCTCTAGGGAGTTGTTATTTGCTGCGGTTTTCTGTAAGCCTCCGAACGTTGTATATAAAAAATGCGCAGTTCTCAAAGTTCCTCATCATCCTCATGAGCGTTTAGCCTAATCACAACGTATTTATAAGCACGGGGTGCATTTATACGCAGTCAATAGGGTTATTGGTTACTCTTATTACGTACGACTTGACGTGCACTCAACTGTACAAGCAGTCGTCTACCTAGACATTTGGTGTACGTTCATACCGCGGTACACTGTATCGATCGTGCACAAAGCGCGATAGGGCTACGTGATCGGACTCCTCACCGGTCCTGTTGAGAACGTCTGCCTAGATTGAACCCTTTTTCTTTTGGCTGAAACATCTTTTTTTTACATTCGTTATATTATTCAGGGAAATATTTTCCCAACCGTTTCGCTTCCAATCCAATAATACAATACGTTTTGTGTTTTTCGGGATATTGCAACACTTTTTTAAGAGGGTGTATAAAGCTAAGTGGCGCCCTCATTTTGTTTTTGTTAACAACAATGAATTTAAGACCAATCCTAATATGATATAATCCTAATCCTAATAATATAAATGTGAATGTCCGTTTGTTTGCCTTACGCCTTCACGCGAAAACTACTCAACCGATCATCATGAAACTTTGTACACATATTCTTCGAGGTATCAAAAGTAACATAGGATACTTTTTATATAAAAAAAAATGCAAGCGAAGCCGCGGTTAAAAGCTAGTTCTAAATAAACGCTCAATACTTGCACTGTAGAAACATATTAATGTTTTTTTGAGACATATTCTGTATTTACCAGAAGAAGACTTTGTACAAAAGTCGTCTGCGTGGGTGCCTCTATCTCACCTATTTCTACCGCCAAGCACCTATATTTATATAGCTGTGTTCCGGTTTGATGGGTGAGATATGGCAGAGAAATCACTGGGTACTGCGACGAAACATACTTAGGTCACAAGATTGGCAGCGCGCTAGTAACGTCCCCGTGGTGTTGCGAGCGTCAATAGGCTGCGGTGACCGCTTACCATCTGATGCGGGCCGCATGCTTGTTTGCCAATCTAGTTGTATATGTAAAAAAATATTAATTATGTACAATTAGTCATAATTTTGATTATTGTTAAAGTGGCCATGATAACTTAAATTATGGTTACTTGTACATACATAATGAATACAAGATATGTTTCAAAAAGACATAAATATGGTTCTACATTGCCTGTAATGAGCGATTTTTTTTGCGGATTGGTCTTAAATTCATCGTCGTTAATGAAAACATAATAAGGACGCCACTAAGCTTAATACGCCCTGTTAACATCATATACGTCTGCTGTACTCTCTACTGTCTGTCTGTCAGTCTGCTAAGCACTTATCTGATTTAGTTATTAGAAATATTGTATTGTCCAGCAGTATTTATATTTGTTTTAATTGTACGTCGGAATTTATACATTTTATGTTTGTGGACGATTAATTGTCTGGTGTCCGGCGTCATTGAGGGCCTGACGGAAAACAGCGTTGGTGCACGATCTCCCGTGTAGTCCAACATGATGCTGTGCACCCTTTACGATACACATATTTATGTATGTTTTCACCAATTTTTGTTGTTTTCATTTTATTGTGTGTGTGTTCAGTGGTCTATGCCAATAAATATGATTTTTTTTTTCTATTTCAGAATGTGTTGTGCATACAATATTCACACACATATAATATGAGAAATAAATGCAGTAGTCTATGCCAATAAATATTTCTTTCTTTTTTTTCTCTCTCAGAATGTGTTGTGCATATAATACTCACACACATATAATAATAGAAATAAATGCAGCATATGAAAAAAATTAACGAGGCACAGTCAGAAATATTGTTTTTTTATTTTAATTTCCGGTGGTTAATCTTTTCAGTTACTGTCGAATTAAAATTATACCGTTTAGGGATTGGGAGTTACTACTACATACTCCCTCATCGCCCGTCCCATGTCTATCCCCTTAGTTTGCAATAATATAAATTTTTACGCAATGGGTATGAATAAGGCATTAACCCTACAATGTTTCATGGGATTCAAATTTGTTACACCGCGTTTATTTGAACAAAATCGTTGTCTAATTGGTTTATGGGCATGAAAAAAAAAACAATTGTACGGTACACATATTCGAGAATGTCAAGGCCACAAGCCGCAGACTGCGCACGAGTTGAATTTTAAAATTTCAACGGTCCCACATTATTACATAACATTGCGAACTGATATATTTGAACTTTTCTTTTTATACAACGTTGGAAGGCCTACAAACGTACGGCTTCCCTGATGTAAAATGGTTAGCGTAGCCTATGAACGCTTGGACCACAAGAATTATCGGCCGCGCGTTGTCACCCCCTCTGCTGTAAAGCAACTCCTTAATAGCTTACTTACTGGTAATCTCTCTTGTTCGCAGCAACAAGACAACCCTCAGATTCAGGTGGACCGTATGCTTGTATCCCTTCCGACGTTGCATAAAAATAAACTTTACGAGGACGAGTGTATAGAAAAATTGCTATACCATAAAAGCTCCATTTTGTTTTTCTTAAACTACGGCGTTGAGGTCTGCCCAGTTGAGGCATCTACTCAAAATAGTTATCGCAGAACTGGTCCCTGCCTCATTTGTAATTCAGATCTGAGGAAAAAGTTTGTCTTTTGGTAAGCTACCATGGTGCTCCACAACTTTTAATGTCATATTCAGGATTGTGTGTTTCGCATCATGTCGAGTAGTTTCCTCTCGGAATTGTAGTTAGTCAAAAGTTACGGCTCTTCAATAGATTTGAGTCAAAACCTTAATAGACTCGTCTGTGGTTGCAAGTGTAAATTCTTACCGATAGGCAAGCCGTACGCTTTTTTGTCTCTTTAGCGATAGATATTCAAAAATAAATTTTGACGTGAGGATACAAAATCATTTGTCATTATTTGCAGCAATACGACTTTTTTTTATATATACCACTAAGGTGACAATCAAGCATACGACCTGCCTGATGGTAAATAGTCACCGTAGCCTATGGACATTTGCAACACCGGGGGTGTCACTCACGCGTTCCCGACCCTCTAAAAACCTCTTCACGCATTTCTGGAAAAACTCCATGCTGTAGTCCCTTGAAACTACCTCGGCTGGGAGGTAATTCCACAGCTTGAGAGTTCTCGGAAGAGAACTTCGCTGGAACCGCGCAGTACGCGACCATTGCGGTTCCAGTGTGTGAGACTTACCAGAATACAACCCACTAGAGCTAGTTTCAAATTCAGTGCCATTTTTTTGATAGCCCAGTGAATACAACTCAACGTATCACCCGTTTGACCCTCGGTTCTAATCGTGATGTGCACATGTTTTGTCACAAATTTGTATCATCGGTTTCATGTCAACCTTCGGGCTTTGTACCGTTCCCATGAAACTGCAATTGTCTTAACTTGATTTATCGCTGTGTGTACATATTTGTAATTATCACTTGCTCGGCAGTGAAGGAAAACACCTTGGTGAAATCTGCACGTCCAAGAAATTATATTTCTAAAGAGATTCTACCACATAGACGGACAAAATCTCGATCGAACGCCGGACAGACAGTTCATAATTTCGACGTGCAGTAAATTTGTTGGAAGGGGTAGACCTAGGCGGACGTTTCGAGATCAAATCAGGGACGTCCTGAAAAAAGGCCAGGTCAAGAGTACCCTAAACCGAAGAGCATGTATGAAGGGAATAATGAGAGTGGACGAAGCGAAACAAGTATGTAAGGATCGTAGCAAGTGGAAAGAAGTGGTCTCTGCCTACCCCTACGGGATAGAGGCGTGATTATATGTATGTATGTATGTATGTATGTATGTAGTAAATCGACAGAAGACTAAACCGACACAGTTTATCTCGGCTGAACGCTATCGCGACTTTTAATGCGGCCAACAAAACGCTAGATAGACAATCTGTAACAAAACGCTAGATCGACAAACTGTAACAAAACGCTAGATCGACAAACTGTAACAAAACTCTAGATCGACAAATTGTAACAAAAACGCTAGATCGACAAACTGTAACAAAACGCTAGATCGACAAACTGTAACAAAACGCTAGATCGACAAACTGTAACAAAACGCTAGATCGACAAACTGTTTATCGAATACTGATATCCCTAAATGGAGCGGACCGGCAGAAGCAGAATCTTCTAAGGGCCTAGCCTAAGAAAAGTCTGGTTCCACTGAATTGTGTAGATCTGACGCCAAATCCTTAGGCTTAGGTAGCGGGCCCCGCCGATCCTAATGAATTTAGTAAACGGGATTACGCTAAGAAGACACACGTCGACATCTTAAGCCAAACTGTTTCACCTTTGTACCGTTCTTATGGTGCACGGAATAAAATTAAGAACGGTACTGCAGGTGTCTAACTTGACTTGTCGTTATGTGTACATATTTGTAATTATCACTCGCTCGGCAGTGAAGGAATACATCCAGAGGAAACCAGCACGTCCAAGAAATTATATTTCTAAGGACCCAAGGATATGTGGTGGTATCTTCTAAAGACGGGGTCATTATTGCGCGCAAAAAACATAACTCCGCGCAGTCGGATAATGACAATCTGAAATGAAGAAGTTTACGTAAGTACATGTTAGAGACGTCTGCAAGGCTTCTTGTATGGTTTCAAGTCGGTTTATTGGTGACGTCAGAAACCGCGGCTGCACAAACCACTCACAACTGTTTACGTAATAATTGTGCAGATTTGCCCTCGGCAAAGTAATGGCAGGTTCGTAATGAAGTTAGTGTATTCAGCAAGGAAACATTTCTATTTTTTTTTATGCAACGTCGGGAGGCATACTAGCATACAATCCACCGGATGTAAAGTGGTTACCGTAGCCTCTCGCGCGGTGCCACCTCTGCTGCTAACATAGCTACTGGTGACCTAACTCACACGCAGGAACACAACAACCCTCAGGAAGTTTGTTATTTTGCTGCGATTTTCTGTCAGGTTAAATTACTTCCCCAGAGACGGGCTGCTTGATGCGACCTACCTATCTAAGAGACACCCAGGCCAAGACAAACAGATGTGTTCATGCACGTTTGTCCTGTGTGGGAATCGAAACCACGAGCGTTGGTGTCAAAGTCGCGTTACTAACCGCGGCGTCACCGAGCCCTCTCAAAATGCAAAAGGCTTAAATCGTAGATATTTTGTAGGGGGGTATACTTTCCCTTCCCTTCGGTATAAGTTAGAGGAGGGGTACATAATAAATCAATGTACTTTATCGATAAACACTGTGAACTTGCCATAAAATTTGTATTCACCGGGGGTTGTGGATATTTAATAAAATTTTCTTCTTTATGGCAGTGTTTTAATTCTGAAAATAATGATAGCGGCGAGTTTGCCATATCTTTGAGAATCTATAACTTATCGTCTGCCTTTGTGTATTTTAACCGTGAGGGAAATATTCTATGGAGGATCGATGAGACCGATTTAACGTAGTATCTCAATTCGCCGCTACTGTCGGGAGGCATACATGCATACGGCCCAACTGATATAAACCTGTTACCACTGCCATATACACTGGTAATATGTTGAGTATCACTCTGCTGGTAATATGTTGAGTATCACACAGCAACTCCTTAGGAGCTCACTGGTGACCTCACTCACACGCAGGAACACAACAATAATTCAGAGAGCTGTTTTTTTTTTTTTTTTTTGTTTTTGTTTTGTTGCGGTTTTATGTGAGGGCGGAGGTACTTGCCCTGGCGGGGTGCTTTGATGCGCTCTACATCTCCTAACTTACCTAGGCCAAGACAAAACGACATGTTCATGCGTACAAATGTTTGTCGTGTGTGGGAATTGCACCTACGAGCGTTGGTGTCAAAGTCGCGTTGTTAACCGCTGCCCCACCGAATGCGTCAGCAATATTTTCCCTCTAAATATTTTTTTTATATACTTGTTGTTGGACGTGCGGGTTTGCTCATTTACCTTCCCCGCCGAGCAAGTGTTAATTATGATTATGTACATAAAACCGAAAACTTTGTGGTACACAACGGGATTTGAACTGGGGACCAATCGGTTAATAATTTGATGCTTTACTCGCTACGTACCTGATGTCTACATTGCGTACCCTGCTCGCACCGGGTTTACCTTAGTAATGTATGAAATTTACATATTCTTTGCATGGCACGTCGACCCCTTGTGGTCGATTTGAGGCCTTAGAGACCCATAGCCTCCCGAGGGTCTCAGTGTCTTCCATAGAACCTTCGGGACTCCACGGATGACACGGAGGCGCGCCAGGACGCTATCGGGGCTCTCCTTATACGAGTTTTAGGAATTTCATTGCATTTTTTTTTAGTTTCGTAAAATTTAATGACAGTAAAAGTTTTCCGCTATAAATTAAAATGTTGTTTTTTTTCTCATTTGCTCATAAATATATGTGATTCTTAACACGTTTTTCTACGATCGATCAGCACCCTAGAATGGAATCCGAAGAATCAAATATAAATATGTTTTAGATTCAGTTTTTTTATACAACGTCAGGGAAACTGTCGTAACTGGTTTATCGTAACTGGTAGGTAGGCAACATAAACTATTAAACCACTTGACTGCGCATGTAGACACCCTGCGCTCACAAATATGTTGTGTTGTAGATAGCCCCTAAACTTCCAGCGATTCATTTTCACGAAAACACTTGCAGTCTTTTAATAGATTTAGTTTACATGGCTGGTTACGCCGTGACTGCTTCGGCTTGAAGTTCTAGATATATAGAACCGAACTAGATTATTATACGAGTGAACGAGATAATGTATTCTGATTAAGGAACATAGTTCTAATATACAAGCACATTATCAAACACCAAAGTGTATTATGGAATGTTTACTATGTCACGATGAACAGGCTAGAATTCCAGTTAGTCTAACGTGGATGGTGCGGGCTTTGCTGCGGTAATGTTAACTGAATACATTTCAGATTGGATTGGAATATTCGTTACAGGATCTATCTCGAAAACTAAATTAGTTAGAAATTTGACGTTAGCTTGTTCTTTTTTGGTGTGTAACGTCTTTCTTCTCGCTTTCCTGCAATCTGTGAGAGTGATTTCTTGAAAAGGGACGAAAGTATGTAACAGGAAACCGGGGCAGCGCGCGGTGGTAGAGTTGACCGCCAGATGGTACTCGTACCAACCTATTTTCCGCGAGGTTGGTACTATTGATAATATATATTACAATTACAGTATGAGTAATTAAAAACCACATTTACAATACTTATTACAAAGTCAATTAAATTATTATTATAAATTTGATTGATTAATTAACAAAAAAAGACTAAATGGATTGACTGAATGAAGAGATATCAAAAATCACTCAAAACAAGACAGACAATGCCATAGACAACAAACTAATATCATTGGTAAGGAAATAATACTTAGTTGCATTTGTAAAAGTATTCATTAAATAAATACGTATTTCATTGTATTTACTTACATTCTCAATTTATAGCTAAATATGTAATTAGTCACACTACTGCCGTTCACGAACTGTATATTCAGGAACACGGTTCCTAATATGAAATCGATATGTTTGGCTGTGTGTGCGTTTGTCTGTGTGTGTTTTTTTCGAATATTCGAATTTTGACTTCAGATTTGGATTCAGCATAAAAAAGTAGAATAGGAATGTGCAGGAACACCGTTCCTATCTCTTAAGGAACATGGTCAAAATGGCAGACAATTGAAAAAAAATATGAATTGTTATATAATTGACGAGCCAGGTCCTCTGGCAATGCAAGCTTGCGCATTCTCAACTGGTTTTTATAACGTTATTTCCGTTTGAAAACGTTATTTCTTTCCGAAAAAGTTCTGAATTACTCGTCATACCGCGTCTATAAAATTTAATCTTCAGAAACAAATTAATTTATCTCATATTTACAACATACATACATGCATATCATCACGCTTGTCTCCCATTGGGGTATGCAGATACTAGGAATGCCAGGTTCCAAACACGAGGCGTGTTTGGAACGGTGCACATGCTTCTCTCGCTTCTTCCACACTCATCAACCTCTTCATGCATGCTATTCGATTTTGGGTGGTTTTGATTTGGCCCTTCTTCAACACATCACCAATTTAATTTACAGGGTGTCGACGATAAACCGGAAGCAGGTGATAGATCAAGTAATGACAACTATCAGACAAATATTTAAAAATAAAATCGGTAAAAAAAACACGTTTGTTGTATGGGAGCCCCCTTAAATAATTACTTTATTCTATTTTTTAGTATTTGTTGTTATAGCGGCAACAGAAATACATTATCTGTGAAAATTTCAACTGTCGAACTATCACGGTTCATGAGATACAGCCTGGTGACAGACGGACGGACGGACGGACGGACAGCGGAGCCTCAGTAATAGGGTTCCGTTTTACCCTTTGGGTACGGAACCCTAAAAATCTAGTTAGTAGTGTTTGACACTATAGCTATTCAAACTGAAAAATCAACACTGTGGTTTGAAATCGTGTTGCTCCAAATTGTACTCTTTCTCAGTTTTATTTTTGGAGTGCAACCCTGAATAATGCTTCTGTAAATTGTAGTATATAATATAAAGTCGAGTACTTTAGCTCAGAACAATATTTATCTTTTATCCCAACCAAGTATTAGAAATGTTCTCTTTAACCCCTGTATAAAAAAAGGCAGGCAGAGAGAACATAGCTTCGCATAATTCATAGTTCTTCTTTCTCATACACACTCACCCGTTTCTAGGACTCCTGATATCACCTTCTGTAGGTGAGTCTTTGATGAGCTCGGTGGCGCTGTCGTCTTTGATTCCAACGCTCGTGGGTTGGATTTCCACACAGGACAAACATTTGTGTGCATGAACATGTCTGTTTGTCTTGGTCTGAGTGTTTTAAGAGATGGAGGGCGCATTAAGTAGCCCTTCTGGGAAAGTACCTCCACCTCACAGAAAACCGTAGCCAAATAACAACTACCTGGAGGGTTGTTCTGTTCTTGCGTGTAAGAGAGGTTCTAGTAAACTCTTAAGGATTTGCTTTGTTAGTAGCAGTGGTGGCATCGCGCAAATGATACTTAATGTATATTACAAGCGTTCAAAGTTTACAGTAACCGCTTTAGCTATATATCAGGTGGGCCATATGCTTATATAATATTCCTCCCGAAGTTTTATATAAAAATACTTTCCCGTCGTATATCAGTTTCGTAGTTCTTTTCTCCTGCATTCTTTCTACATTTCCGAACCAACGGAGCATGCCCCTTCTAATTTTAACACCGATACTCTCGTTCAAATCAATTCTGTTTCTCGTCATTGCAAACGCGGTTTAGACACTTTAACTTTTTTAAGCCACACATTTTGCGCAACGCTCGCGCTTTGAACACGTTTATTCTACTTTCATGTTTTCTCGGCCTCCATTGTGATTATTTTTGCGATGGGACCAGGATTTGTGTATATTTTTCATTTAGTGACAATTGCCTATGAACAATACCTAATTCTTCAAACTGGAACTGCACTCCACTTAAACATGACCTGCCTGACCTCACCTTGTATATGTGGGGTACCTCTCGTTATAGTGAATGTATAATCTAACTAAACCGAGATGATAACGTAACAATATTTACTATGTGTGTACCAATGACCTTCTATACACATGGACATAGCACGTCATAGAATAAAAAAGCCCAAACATGGCACATGTATCAAATTTCACTATACATAGCTTCTACTGCTCTTTTCATACATTGCTGGTGACACTCTAGTCTTACACAATGACTTCAGTTATTAAGCAGCAATGCATAACAATCAGCTAGTCGAAGCTACGTATTTGGTTTTATTAGCTGACAAGAACAAAGATAATTACGGAGTAGCAATGTGCTGTTGATTTTTGTATTTTTTTTTCTTCAAGATAAAAAAATATATAGTTTTCGAATATATGAAATACTAGCGGGCGCCCGTGACTTCGTACGCGTAGGCTTTGTTTCAGTAGTCAGAAGTGAAGCATAAGATTTTGGTTAATCTCATGAAGATATGCCTGAAGATAAAATATTTAGTTATTTTGATCACTATTCTAAATTTAATCTCTCTCTATCTATCTATAACTTCACGCCAAATCCCTTGCGGGGTAGGCAGAGTGAACCGAGCGCCACGTGACTCGATCCTTACATATCTCACTCGCTTCTTTAACATTCATTGCTCTTCTCATGCACGCTCGCCAGTTTCTAGGGCTCCTGACATCACCTTCTGATAGAACACGACCAATTTGGTCATGGTAGGTAAGTCTTGGCTTTCCCCGGCTCCTACATCCTTCCACTTTTGCATTGTAAACCTCTTCTTATTTTAACACCGACGCTCTCTTTCAGACCAACTCTGTTTCTAACATCATCATTGCGAATACGGTCTACAAGCCTTACGCCACAAATTTTGCGCAGCGCTCGCATTTCGACCGCGTTTATTCTACTTTCATGCTCTTTCTGCCATACCCAGCTCTCGCTTCCATAAGTTAGCGTTGGGACCAACACTGCATTGTGTATAGCGAGTTGTGCCTTCTGGCTCAGGTTTTTACTGCCAAGAAGTTTTCCCAACGCTCCATTCACACTATTCCCAGCATTCACTCGTCTTTCCACATCTGCGGTGTACCTTCCATCCCTGCTGAAAGCGCATCCAAGATATACAAACTCATCCACTTGTTCCAACACTTCATCATCAATCGTAATCCTTACATTAGTTCTGAATTCTTCTCTTTCAAATACCATTATCTTTGTTTTCTTCGCATTCAGTAGTAAGCCTTTTTCCATACATTCGTCTTTCATCGTTGTGACCAGTGTTTGCAGTTCAGATGGTGTATCTGCTAATAGCACGGCATCGTCTGCATACAGCAGACAGTTCACCACTAGGTCACCCATGCGCAATCCCACATTCGTTGACCTTATTCTCTGCAGACAACTACCGAGATACAGGATAAATAGCCTAGCAGATAGCATGCAACCCTGTTTGACACCAATTTTGACATCAAACCAGGGTGGGATGCCACCATATATCCGCACACATGCTGAGCAATCTTTGTAAGTGGACTGCACAGCACGGAGCAGTGAACCGTCAATCCCATATCTCGGCAATATGTCCCACAGTTCCTTTCGCACAACCCTATCAAAATCTAAATTTAATCTCTGCCGAAAAATGTTAAGTACTAACTCATTTATTAATTTCCCATTTTATTTATTTATTTTAATGTCTCGTGAACCCAAACCATCAATTATAACAAAAACAAATATATAACACTTCAATTTTATTTTTTATTTTTCGGCCATTTTGACCATGTTCCTTAAGTGATAGGAACGGTGTTCCTGAACAATCTTATTCTACTTTTTTATGCTGAATCCGAATCTGAAGTCAAAATTCGAATATTAAAAAAAAACGCACACACAGACAAACGCACACACAGACAAACATATAGATTTCATATACGAACGGTGTTCCTGATAATGTCCTACGTTAAAATTAAATAAAAAGAGCGACTCTATAGTTTTCTATTCTGACAGTGTTCTTGTCGCGTCTTTTTTGTCTCTTACTGACGCGTGTGAATGAAAGAAATGGGAATATATATTAATAGGTAATTGTATTTAATGAAATTAAATTGTTTTACTATATTATTTACACTTTTTCGCGTGTTATCTAACATGAATTAATTTAACTTATCGGTGATAGGTCACACCATCTTTTTTTTGCATCGTTAGGGTATTATTTCGGCACTTTTTTATAACACACTTCGGCATGGTTACAGCTTTGCTATCAACAAACGACTAAATCGCAAGTGTGCTTACTTTGACTTTAAGCACACTTTTGTCGTTCCTTTATTAGCGCGTGTATGCGAAGTCCATGTGTATAGAAGGTCATTGGTGTGTACTCATTTTAACGCTCTCAATATTTAGATACCACTGAATTTAGAAGGATAATATTGTAAATTATGATGGCTCTTATTATCATGTTTATAGAGTTCAACTTTAAACGGATTTCGTCAACCGCGGCCTAAGTGACGCAACGATGTGAGGTAGTTAAATGCAATAACCATCATAGTCTGCTTGTAGCATAGCATTGGATTTCCGAAGGAATATAAACTTTATTGTCTTTGCTTTTGGGTTGGAATTCTAGTGCTCATGAGTACATTGTTTGAGTCTTTTTGAATACGAGCACGCGGTATGTAGGGCGGGTTGTTCTACCCCTAGGTTTTCCGCGCAGTATTGTCGATGCCCCGAAAGGGAGCGGCCGCGCCGTTTTTATTCTCGCGTGTTTACAATTTATACAGTATGTTCTAGTGTATATGTGATTTGTTATGGCTAGGAAAAGGGTAAGGGCGTTTTAGTGTTCAGTATATTATTGATAACATGTCAGGGAAGTGATAACACCGGACGCCATTTTGTTTTATAGTATTCGGTAGAGTGTGCACAGTGACTATTGTGGGAACCGTTAACTCCTTTTGTATAACTTTTTCTTTTTATTTGGGTTCGTTTTTGTGTGTTGGCATTACTTTGTATTTGAATTTCGAAAACGTTATATCCATAATTAAACGTAATGTTTATACAAACTAGCTGGAATCTATAAATTATAAAACTTCTATTAATCTACGGTTTTTAACACCTCTGGCGGCACAGTTATTGTTAGTCCTACATTATACTCTACGGTGGTGTTTAAAATCAGTCAAAACATATATAGATAGCGGAAATACACAGGGGAGGTCATTCCCCTGGACTGGAGCCTTACCCGAGCAAGGAATGCTGGCCCGAAGGTCGAAGACACAGTGTATATATATACTGTTTGACTCGCCATGATGACAATGTAGCTGGAACTTGTAATATCGTTTTCTCTTCTAGGGTAGGGTTTACAATTACTCATATTTACAATGCAGTAATAAATAACTAAATAATAAATATAAATAAATATTGTCGGACAAATTACACAGCGCCATCTAGCCCCAAAGTAAGCGAAGCTTGTGTTATGGGTATTAGACAACTGATAAACATACGTAAATACATTTTTTTTTTGTAAATACATGCTTATTATACATAGAAAATACCCAGACCAATACAAACAGACATGTTCATGCACACAAATGTTTGTGCTGTGTGGGAATCGAACCCGCGAGCGTTGGGGTCAAAGTAGCGTAACAACGCGTTTCACCACTGCGCCACCGAGCTCGTCAGAAAATAAAGTTATTACTGTTAATGTTAAACCTGGAATTCCAGGGTAAGTTCATGTCGAAATTTCTTGGGAGTCATCAATTCACCTTTATACTTACTGAATTTACTCCCAGTCCCTGGTAAGCAATCTTAGTTACATAAAAGACGTAAATCATTAGAGAAAACGACCAGGCTATGGATCTAAAGACTATGTGGGACAGACTAATGTTTAGATAAAAAGGAGTTATTTCATAAATAACTATATAATATTCACTTGGGGTTGAGTCAAAGTGTAAACAAAGAAAACATAATTCTTTTCAAATTTACGAATGAGTACACGGAGGCCAAGTCTTTTCGACATGCTTTAATGCGCTAAAGTCTTTGTTCATAGAACGCATTGGAATGGGCTAGAAATTCTCTTGCTTTGGCGAATTGAAGCGCAGAAACTACTCGGGACCGAGTTCACTAATTTTCGCCCAAAACAACATTCTGATGACTGAAGCTCGACAATAACCGAATATGGATTGGAATGGGCTTGAAATTCTTTTCCTTTGGCGAATTGAAGCGCAGAAACTACTCGGGACCGAGTTCACTAATTTTCGCCCAAAACAACATTCTGATGACTGAAGCTCGACAATAACCGAATATGGATTGGAATGGGCTTGAAATTCTTTTGCTTTGGCGAATTGAAGCGCAGAAACTACTCGGGACCAAGTACTCTAAGTTTCGCCCAAAACAACATTCTGATGACTGAAGCTCGACAATAACCGAATATGGATTGGAATGGGCTTGAAATTCTTTTCCTTTGGCGAATTGAAGCGCAGAAACTACTCGGGACCAAGTACTCTAAGTTTCGCCCAAAACAACATTCTGATGACTGAAGCTCGACGACAATAACCGAATATGGAAACATAACACTACTGTACTACTTAATATAAACAGTAACGTTAACAAAAATAATTAAAAAGTAGTCAAAAACATCAACCTCTGTGACAAAAGTAAAAATGGCGAATATAATCTGGATAAATGCAGAAGTTGTAAATTCTTCATTCTTCGTGTGTTAAACTGGTCACCTTCTTTGTTAGCTGTAGTAAACGTCCATGCTTTGATATTCACTAAGATAATATAAATAATAGGTCTTTATAATGTCCGCGATTATGAAATCTTCATAGAAAAAAATATACATATAGAGTATTTAAATTAACGATATGCATTTTATTTGTATTAGTGTAAAAACGACGGAAATTGTTATCGCAATTCTAGTACTAACTTTATAATATTTATATATATGCAAATAACATTAAACATTTTACATACATACATTAAAGTTTATTTTGTAATAAAACGACACTTAAAATAACCTTTTTTTTATGATTTCTTTACAATTTGTGTCAATTGCCCAAGTGAATACGATATAAGTTTGTAAAGTAAATTTATTAACTTAATCAACTATTTTTATAAATACTACCATAATCCTATTTTGACTTTTTACCATATCCTTTAATAGGCAGTAAGTTACACTACAATGACTGGTCACTTGTATAATTTAATAGTTCACACGATCAGTTACTATCAGTTTACCAACAGTCTAGACTGGTGCCACGCTGAAGGAATGACAATCTTCCACGTTACACTCCCATCCCTATCAGGCTTATCGGGCTTTGGTCATATTATTACATATTTTTTACCAGTATATCAAACTAAAATTGACGAACTGAATATGACGGGCTCGGTGGCGCAGTGGTTAAATGCGCTGTTACTTTACTTTGACACCAACGCTCGTGGGTTCGATTACCACACAGGACAAATATTTGCTTGCATGAACATGTCTGTTTGTCTTGGTCTGGGTATTTTTACGAGGTAGGGCGGATCAAATCAGCCTGTCTGGTCTACAGGCAAATAACAACTCACTAGAGTGTTCTTGTGTTCCTGCGAGTGAGGTCACCAGTAAGCTCCTAAGGAGTTGTTGTGCTATCAGCAGAGGTGGCATCGCGCAGGTTATACTTAATGTATTGCAAGCGTTCATAGGCTACGGTAACCGCTTTACATCTGGTGGGCCGTATGCTTGTATGCCTCCCGACGTAGTGTTAAAAAAAACACGCTATATGACATATTTGGGGTGTAATTAACTGCAGAGCCAAACACGGCTCGCCTGCATGTGGTGCGCTCTGATAATCCACCTGCATCGATCGACTCCCTACGAACCTCTTCAGGTCATCGCTCCAGGGTGGTCCCACACTGCGTATACCAGTACGGGGACGCCATCCGAGAATCTTTCTTCCCTAGCGGTTACCTTAGTTCTACTGCGGATGGCTCTTTCCGTACCTTCAGCGTTGAGCTTCTCCATACGGCCCTCGTACGGTACGCAAAATAATGCCTAATACTTCACGCCAAATCCCTTGCGGGATGGGCAGAGGGTACCGATCGCCACATTACTCTATATCCTTACAAACATCACTCGCTTCTTTTATTAATTGCCCTTCTTCTACCATGACCAAATTGATCGTGTTTTATAAGTACGTTATGTTAGGAGCCTAGAAATGTAAAAAATAACCTAAAATAAATCTAAAAAATGTGTCCCCGCGGTATTGTACCAACGATGCTGGCTACATTTCCGCGCTGGATCGCAACACTAATGCGCTGAGCGAGAAAGCTACTCGTACCAGCTCTTTGGTCCCCAAGGACGTCGATCACACGTCTCGCTATTTCCTTAAAAACTCACTTCCAATTTACTCGCTTCTTTAACGATGTTCGCTCGTTTCGTACGTTACTGCCCAGTAATAATATATATTATTATATTTTGTACGATGTCATTAAATCCCACAACGCCAACTCATTGAAGTGAAAGCCGGGTATGGCAGAGAGAGTATGAAAGTAGGTTAAACGCGGTCGAAATGCGAGCGTTGCGCAAAATGTGTACAGTAACGCTTGCCGACCGCGTATGCAACGATGATGTGAGAGAGTTGGTCGGAAAGAGAATGTCGGCGTTAAGATATAAGAAGGGGCATGCTTCGATGTATAGGGTATATAGAAATTATACAGATATATTATGCCAAAGGATGGAGGAGCCGAGGCAGGCCAAGACTTGCCTGTCAGACTTTTTTAAGAGACGTAGGGTCTGGGGAAATACCTCCACCTCGCAGAATAATAAACTCCTTAGAGAGTTGTTGTGTTCCTGCGTGTGAGTGAGGTCACCACTAAGTTCTTAAGCTGCTGTGTTAGCAGCAGAGGTGACATTGCTCTAGTGATACTTAATGTACGAGTATTACTAGCGTTCATAGGTATGCTTGTATGTCTCCCGACGTTGTATACAAAAAAAGTAGCAACAAGAGAAGTCAAATTGGTCTCGTTTTATCAGAAGTTGATGTCAGGTGCCCTAGGAACGGCCGAGTATGCATAAAAAGATCTCAAAATTTTAACAAAGCAACTGCCCGGTCCTCTCTGCCTACCCCGCAAGGGTCCTGGCGTGATTATATAGTAGTATACTCATTAAATTTAGGTATAGGTAGAAATAAAATGCAATTACAAATTAGTCGGAATAAGATTTTGGCGATAGGCCACGTTTAGCGCCTGAGGATGCACTTATGTTTTGAATGACTGCCAATATTTGTGAGGCTAGGAACTCTTGCCACCTATGTTATTTGAGTCCTTGTTTATGTCAGACTGATAAAAGCAGTGACACCCTAGTGGTTAAAGAATAAGCTTATTAAACGATCGGTACCTGGTTTGAATTCTGGTGCGATTAAATTCCTATCATCACGCCCTCGTCTCCCATTGGGGTAGGTATTGTAGGTAGAGACTGTGGAACGCCAGGTGCACCGATCCGAACATACCTCTCTCGCTTCTTCCACACTCATATCAAGCTGGTTCATGTATGCTTTCGGTTGTGGGTGATTCAGATTTGGCCCTTTTTCAACACATCACCAATTTGATCTATATGTGTCTGGGGCAGCCTCTACCGATATCACTCTTGCCCGGTACACTTCTGTCGTAACTCTTTTGTCATTGATTCTTTTTAAATGATCTAACCATCTCAGCGTACTCTTTTCAATTCTTGTTGCTGCATCATCTTTCATTCCACGGTTCTCGTTTCGTGCTTTGTACTCATATTTGTAATTATCTCTTGCTCGACGATGAAAGAAAACATCGCAAGTTACCCGCACGTCCAAGAGATTATATTTTGAAAGACGTGTGACTTTTCCTCTTGGGTGTTGAGGTCTGCTGTTGCGGCGGTTGCTACATGTTAATCAGTGTTTTCGCCAAATCCTTTAGACTAAGGTAGCTGCCCCGCCAATCTTAATGGAGTACGAAACGGGATAAATTTAGGAAGAATAAGTTTATTTATCAGGTTCAACAAAATAAATAAAATACGCGATACTTCCGTTAAAAATTGTTTAATTCAATGTGTAACAATCGCGAATACCTAAGGCAATACTAGAATAAGTTTATGTTATACTTGTAGCAAACAAGCATACGACCCGCCGCATGTGAAGCGCTGTCATAGGCAATGAACCCTCGTAACAGGAGGAGTATAGCTATCGCGTTGCCACTCCGCATTAGAGGAAACTACAACAAAAACTACCAAGCATGAGTTGAGCACATATTGAGAGTCCATATGTATCTATCTATAACTTCACGTTAAATCCCTTGAGGGGTGGACAGAGAGAGCCGAGCGCCACGTGACTCGGTCCTTAAACACCTCACTCGCTTCTTTAACATTATAACGCGTATAGGTACTAGGATTGATCTAAAAATTCCTTAGGAGTTTACTGACAACATCACTCACTCGCGGTGAACAGACCTGGACAAATATACATGTTCATGCACACAAATGTTTGTCACTTGTGAATCGAACCCACGAGCGTTGATTGTGTCAAAGTAGAGTTACTTACCTCTCTTAAAAAGACCCAGGCCAAAGACTTACAGTAATCAAAACTCTGACCTTTCTTTTGATTCTATTTGAGAGTTCTGCTGAAAGCGACTTTGACACCAACTCGTAGGTTCGATTCCCACACCAGACAAACATTTGAATGCATGAACATGTCTGTTTAGAGGGCTGCGCGTGAGTGAGGTCATCCCATCCGGTGACGCAGTAACGGCCCCCAGGAGCCAGCTACATAGTCAGTGTCAAAAAAAAAGAGTGAGGTTACCAGTAAGCTCCCAAGGAGTCGCTGTGTTTGTAGTAGGCAGTGGCATCACGCGAGGAACACTTAATGTATTACCAGCGTTCATAGACTACGGTAACCACTTTACATCAGGTGCACCGTATGCTTGTACAACCTCCAGACGTATAAAAAGCAAAAATGATACCATGCTCATTCAGTGAGCGGTATTTTGCTTTTAGATTTAGTAATAGCAAATGAATTCACCGCGTCCACTTCTTGAAAATATCCTAAGATTTATCCCCAGTCTGGTTACATCATTAGTGTCCCGAAATAGATCACATTTGTAAATATTGAGGATTCACTAATGTATGTACCTAATGGATGAGGAATGGATGGGATTTGAGTGACTTGTGTGTATGTAGATCTCGTGGCATTGATGTTGGAGTATAGGATTTATACGACCTCTTGTTTGGATCCATTTTTGTGAATATTAGAATTGAATGTTGCAAATGGATTTTTAAGCGTTTAATTATAATTTCGACGATGTTGTATGAGAATTACTTAATCTCATTGTATTCATACAAGTTGTTATTTACTGTCACTTGTCATTATCTTGCAATTTGATCTAACCCGCCCCCAATTGGTTCATGCTGACTTGCGCCGGTCGGCACCCACCCACCGTTATTAGATGCAACATTCCATCGCTGCCATGGCTTCTCCGGTAGTCTACGTCTCGGCTGCTGCGGTCGTCCGCCATCTGGAACAGAAACCGCATGCACCCGCCACCGCGTCGCAGCAGCGACTGCTCCGGTTGTGTTTCGCCTCTCCACGAGGCATCCTCAGGCGCTGTAGATGTTAGTCGTTAGAATAACATGCTACAAGTGACAAATCCATCGTAGTGCCGTCCCTTATATGGAACTGAGGACGGCGGTGGATGGGTTATCTTAGCATTTGTGGACAAGCAACCAGTCTGTTTACCGATCAGTCCTCAGTTGGAATCCTGGTGTGTACCACTGAATTCATGTTTTTATTTATGAGTAAATCCTCTAATCAATGTCGCTATATTTCAAAATGCGTGTGACCTATCTTAAGGAAAGTCTGGTTTCCCTCCTGGCGTTCTAGAAGTCTGACGGCAGTAGTATCATGCCAACATCAGTATCTTTATCACATATTTAGGTCAAGGTAACGGATTCCGCTAAACCCGAATTTTTTTTTAATATTTAAAATATTCGAATTATAAATCGACTGTTAGTCGTTAAAAATAGAAAATCTGTTTGTAACATTATTTAATATTAGTTCTAAATTAAATTGAATTAAATAAATTTAATTTTATTTCGCAATTTTCACGTGTTTCAGTACCCATTACTCTAACATTAGTCGATTTCCAACTGGACTTCAAACTTGTAATCATTTATTGAATTAAACAATTTTTAACGGAAGTATCGCGTATTTTATTTATTTTGTTGAACCTGACGTTTCGAACGCTTTGCAGCGTCCGTGGTCGCAAGAAGACTAAAGTGGTATTTGTCTTACATTAGTTATTCAATCATTTACTCTTTCAAGTGTACAAAATGTTGATCTATTCGTGAGGCAAAATGTTGGTCTATTTGTGAGGCAAAATGTTAGTCTATTTGTGAGGCAAAATGTTGGTCTATTTGTGAGGCAAAATGTTAGTCTATTTGTGAGGCAAAATGTTAGTCTATTCGTGAGGCAAAATGTTGGTCTATTTGTGAGGCAAAATGTTAGTCTATTTGTGAGGCAAAATGTTGGTCTATTTGTGAGGCAAAATGTTAGTCTATTTGTGAGGCAAAATGTTAGTCTATTTGTGAGGCAAAATGTTAGTCTATTCGTGAGGCAAAATGTTAGTCTATTTGTGAGGCAAAATGTTAGTCTATTTGTGAGGCAAAATGTTAGTCTATTCGTGAGGCAAAATGTTGGTCTATTTGTGAGGCAAAATGTTGGTCTATTTGTGAGGCAAAATGTTGGTCTATTTGTGAGGCAAAATGTTAGTCTATTCGTGAGGCAAAATGTTAGTCTATTTGTGAGGCAAAATGTTAGTCTATTCGTGAGGCAAAATGTTGGTCTATTTGTGAGGCAAAATGTTGGTCTATTTGTGAGGCAAAATGTTGGTCTATTTGTGAGGCAAAATGTTAGTCTATTTGTGAGGCAAAATGTTAGTCTATTTGTGAGGCAAAATGTTAGTCTATTCGTGAGGCAAAATGTTGGTCTATTTGTGAGGCAAAATGTTAGTCTATTTGTGAGGCAAAATGTTAGTCTATTCGTGAGGCAAAATGTTGGTCTATTTGTGAGGCAAAATGTTGGTCTATTTGTGAGGCAAAATCTTAGTCTATTCGTGAGGCAAAATGTTAGTCTATTTGTGAGGCAAAATGTTAGTCTATTCGTGAGGCAAAATGTTGGTCTATTTGTGAGGCAAAATGTTGGTCTATTTGTGAGGCAAAATGTTGGTCTATTTGTGAGGCAAAATGTTGGTCTATTTGTGAGGCAAAATGTTGGTCTATTTGTGAGGCAAAATGTTAGTCTATTCGTGAGGCAAAATGTTAGTCTATTTGTGAGGCAAAATGTTAGTCTATTCGTGAGGCAAAATGTTGGTCTATTTGTGAGGCAAAATGTTGGTCTATTTGTGAGGCAAAATGTTGGTCTATTTGTGAGGCAAAATGTTAGTCTATTTGTGAGGCAAAATGTTAGTCTATTTGTGAGGCAAAATGTTAGTCTATTCGTGAGGCAAAATGTTGGTCTATTTGTGAGGCAAAATGTTAGTCTATTTGTGAGGCAAAATGTTAGTCTATTCGTGAGGCAAAATGTTGGTCTATTTGTGAGGCAAAATGTTGGTCTATTTGTGAGGCAAAATGTTAGTCTATTTGTGAGGCAAAATGTTAGTCTATTCGTGAGGCAAAATGTTGGTCTATTTGTGAGGCAAAATGTTGGTCTATTTGTGAGGCAAAATGTTGGTCTATTTGTGAGGCAAAATGTTAGTCTATTTGTGAGGCAAAATGTTAGTCTATTCGTGAGGCAAAATGTTAGTCTATTTGTGAGGCAAAATGTTAGTCTATTCGTGAGGCAAAATGTTGGTCTATTTGTGAGGCAAAATGTTGGTCAATTGGTGAGGCAAAGTGAATACGTCGTTGCCCTACTCGTGTAGTCACGTATCAGAATACTTGACAATTGAAATACTCACGTTCAAAACACTCAACGGTCATTTCCACCGAGTGTAATATACTAAATGAATGAAATTCGCAACGAACTAAGGCCAAAATTTATCACCCCAATATGCCGGCTAATCATGGTCTAGTCATTTGACAGTTTCTGTTTCTAGGTGTGGAGTATGCGTGTAGTGTAGAATCTTACTATTCTGAACTATTCTGGGTAGTGCTGTATGATAGATTTTCAGGAACACCGTACCTATATGAAATCTATATGTTTGTCTCTGTGTGCGTTTTTTTCGAATATTCGAATTTTGACTTCAGATTCGGATTCAGCATAAAAAAGTAGAATAGGAATGTTCAGGAACACCGTTCCTATCTCTTAAGGAACATGGTCAAAATGGCCGACAAATTAAAAAAATAATATTTTGAATTGTTATATAATTGACGAGCCAGGTGTTCCTCTGGCAATGCAAGCTTGCGCATTCTCAACTGGTATTATTCTTGATTCGTTGCCTGCTAATTTTGGCATATTATATGTTCACACTACTTCATGTATAGTCTATCTAGCAATTTCGTTCGGATTTCGTCTATTGTAATACTTAAAATGTATTTTAAAAAAATATTTTAATTATTTAAAATACCTTTTAAAAATCAAAATAGGCGAAATCCCCAAGGAACGACTGTTAATTATTTTTAATTTAATTGTAACTTATGTAAATTATTTTATATCTTCTGTTTACATCGCCTTTACAATACAGTGACAAAAGTAGACAAATAAGCCGTTAAAATAAAGGTAGAGAAAAGATTAACTAATTATAGTAAGTATTAGTAGAAAAGACTGTTTCTGTTACTAACAATTAGTAGCAGAGGAAACAGTTATGAAGAAATAACCCCCATTTAGCATAGGTTCCCCAAAAATGTCAAAGTCATCTCATAATTACGACCCTAATAAGCAGCAACATTAGCTTTTTACTTAAGGGACGTAACGTTACCTTAACATTTTGGGTCTGTTAAATTCCTGTAGGTTTATTCAAAAAGCCGCCTTCAGATCGTAGTTAGCGTCCGTTTAATACGAAATATTTAGAGGGTCAACCAACCCTTTTTTAATATATTGTTAAAAGAGTTTTTAACAATAAATTTGAAAAAAATTGCTTGTCTCCTTTATGAAAAAAAAAATGTATTTTGGAATTTGCGATTTTTGGTGACCATTATGTTTTAAAACTTTCGTATAACCTCATGTTTTATGTGTTTGTTATTTTAGTATTTGAGTGTTTGTCATCCGAGTGAGACGAAGTAGCATGTGAAAATAAAAACAATGTGCAAACAAAGTGTATCTATACAGTTATAACGAAATTAATATCGGCATTCTCAGCACTTGGAGATGGGCGTGAAAAGCAGATATCTGGTGAATAAATTATGCGATTGGTATTCTTTTGTTTTTTGAATAGATTTGCATGTTTTTACATTGTGACTTCTGCACACACTTATGTATTTATTTTATGTTCCAACAATATAAATTTTATGGTAGTGAACTTAACATTCTTATTAGGATTACTTTATAACCTACGAATAAATAATAAGTCTATTTATTCGTAGTCTATAACCCTTTCGTAGCACTTCTAATCCAATAAACCTTGACTAAAATGCACACGTTCGTTTGTGTCTTTTGATACCGATGTGTACTAAATATTTTATTAGTGTTACCCGATGGTGCCCTTGTGGCAATCGATCCGGCAAATTAGTGTGCGAACACATTCCAAAATTACGTCGGCGATTTTCTGTACACACAGTTAGAAGTAATTCAGAATCTCGGTTTCTAAGATACGTACGTAATATGCATGTTGAAAATTATGCCTGACGTAATTTGCAACGCGTATTTTCTCCTTGTGTTTTACAAATTATATTTGACATATTGAACTGAATTCAAGCCGCGGAAATTACGCTGCGTAGGTTTTGATGTGGTGTCTTATAGCAACCAAACACGTCGAAGCGTAAGTAGAGTCGTCGTAATCTTAAAATAATCGACATATAATTAAAAAAATCCTGTGGTTCTGTTATCTGTATACGTTTTGTAGTAACTTTTGTTTTTATTAGTATTGGATTGTACTGTTTTCTGTGTGTAGTATAGAGCAAACGTAGTTAGTTTGTGTGTGTGTGTATGGTGTTTGATCTTCTTTACCTATTAGTTAGTTTCTATGTGCAATTTTAGAGTACATCACAGAGCTATTACACGTTTTATTAACTATGGATTTAACAACATGCAAACAAACATGCCACCTGATGTAATGGTTACCAGACCTGTAAATGAATGCTTGCAACGCAAGTCGATTTTCAGAACTTTGTAATTATTTATTTATTTGCATGTAGGGCACCTGTGTAATACTCCCACACAAAGGATTTCAAACTTGTTCCTCTTACCTCTTTTTTTTGGGCTACGGCTAAAAAGCTGTCTTGCATCTATCCAATATTAAGAATTAAATTGGTTTCTTAATAATATTATGTTTTAATTAATTGAAATTATGCAAAACGTCTAGACAAACGGTCTGGTTCATTTCAATTTTATTTTTATATTAATGAATATTGGATGAGATGTGAAGAAAACTGAATGATTAAATAAGGAATTTAATTAAAATTTCTTATTTAATCATTCACTATTTAAAATTATTTTACAAATATAGGTAGAACGTTTTATTTAAAATTACATTGTTATTCATTGTAGCCATTGGATTTTCATCACGTAGGTATCATGGATCGAATTTAATCGAATTCAATGAAACTTTACTGATAGCCAATGGAATATTACGAGTATTTAATTTCGATGTGGACTGCTTTATTTATCCACTTCTACTGTCGGACCCCATATTAAAAGTTATGAATGTTGTTTTTAGGCTTTCATACCTTAAAAGGAAAAACGGAACCCTTATAGGATCACTTTGTTTTCCGTCTGTCTGTCTGTCTGGCAAAACCCTGTTTCACAGGAACGAGTTCTATCAATTGAAGCTGAAATTAATATATATACTCAGGTCTGTAATCCCTTCAAGCAGTGAACAAATCAAACTTCTAAGTCAACGCAATCAAAAGATACGGCTGTTTATGCCCCGTTTATGCGCATATTTTGACACTTGCAAGGGAACCAAAATCTCCGAAAAAATCCGAAAACCGTAACTTTGTTCCATCACAAAAAAAAATTGCCGATAATAATTTAATATATATTTTTTTACGGAACCCTCAGAGCGCGGGTCGAACTCGCACTTGATGCCTTTTTATATCACCACGGAACTTTTATATAACTGATAATAGTGTTAAATAAATAATAAATAGTTTAAAAATAACACGCTTGTATTACGCACAAAAATATATATTCTGTAGTAAATCTAATTTTTCACAATATTAAATGGATTGCTAAGTATTCGACAACTGCCCAAACTCGAGGGGGCTATGGTAGCTTTACATTTTTTTTTATATACTAGAGGCATACACGTATACGGTCTACCTAATTTAAAGCGGTTACCATAGCCTATGAATGCTATAGGTTTTGTTTCCCTTAAAATAAGTGCAAAACGAGGCATAAACGGCCGTATTTTTTAATTACGCTGACTTAGAAGTTTGATTTTTTCACTGCGAAGGGACTGCGGGCCTGAGTGTTTAATGTTAATTTCAGCTTGATAGCTCCATCCATCCCCGAGAAAAAGGATCTTGACAGACGGAGAACAGACAAATACGGACAACAAAGTGATCCTATGAGGGTTCTGTTCATCCTTTTTAGATACGGAACCCTAACAACGAGAGGTTGAAGCTGGTACGATTCCATCTCGTGCTAATACAAGTTTGTCAGTCTACCTATAACTTAACGCAAAGTCATTTGCGGGGTACCCAAAGAGAATCGTAAACAGCACGATTCGATTATTACACTCTTCACTAAATGCAGGCGGTTCTAGTAAAAGTGTCGTTGTGAATTAACATACGGTCTCAGTGGTGTGTACTATTTGTTTATTGTACATACAATCGACGGAGGACATTCCAAGGACAGATTGCGAGTAACTCGTAAAGTTAGAGACGTTAGCGGAGCCACGCCGTGGTGGTATTTTTAGATTGGTGTAAGTCTCTAGTGGAAGCGATTAATATTCAATAAATGTAGCCACATTCCGCCGGCTGGAGGTCAAACTAAATAGCTTATAATTTCGTATCCAAAACAAACATACGACCAATTGTTTGTGAAGAAAATCCTTAGGCGCTAAGATAAGATTTAGAAAATTTTTCGTGGTTATTTAGCCACAGTTTAAACATAATGTAAACATCGGTGTCATTTTATTTCATTTATTCGTTCGTTAACTATGTTTCATCGTGTCCAGAACACAATTAAATAAAAACGAATGAATGAATTCAAATTGTACAAGATATAAATATTATTATAACTAAATTATAATTATGTATTATAACTAAATCATAAGTAAGCACAACACTATAATTATAGAAACTTTTCATAGCTGTAAATATTTATCGCTCGAATGGTTTACGACTGAAACTTATTAGGTGACATTTTTGTATTGTGTCAAACACGTAAGTCTAGGAACAAAGAAGGTGTAATATAATACATTAACAGTATGTATGATCTAACAAAATTAATTTGTATTAGTTAGAGAATTACAAAAGTCAATGTGAGGTCCGGTCCTGTCACGCTATTATCGTTGAATTTTCGTAGCACGTTTATTTATTAAATATGTATATGTTATTCTGATAAAAATATGTAAAACAATACAAATACATTATTCCTACAAATATTATCGAGCTAATTTTATTATATCTGTACTATATCGAAAGAGTTTGTATGTTTGAACGCATTAATCTCTGGAAGTACCAGTCGATGAAAATTTATTTTTGCATTTGATAGCCCAATTATTGAGGAAGGTTAGGTATAGGGCTATTCAAAAGATCACGATAAGACCCTTAGAAGCAGAGGAAAAATAAAGAAAATAGAAAATTAGGCTTCCGAGGGTGCGATATACGGCCAATTCGAAATATTCCAGCACACGCCCCGCTTTCCGCTGTCGCTTGTCGTTCCGCCGGGGATCGCACCATACAATTTAATATCACAGCATGTCTTGGGAGCAGGACACATTCTCGGCTCCAATTTCAGTTTTTCACCATTTAGGTGCTGACGGGAAATGTTACCTCCAGTATTTGTGAGGTCGTCGACTCTTTTATTCGACTCATGACGACGCTTGATCTTTCTCAATTATATTATAAAGGGTTAATTTCGTATGTACTATTTTGTAATTTTCCTGGGTTTGTGTCTGTGCTTCCATCTTGTTACTTGTTTGTTTACGTGTTACACTCGTTCTTTTATAATTCTTTTGTTGTCCTATCTTAACCAGAGTGGTTCTGAACCATTCAGTGATGTGGGACCATTTGACAAAATTTAATATCTCGTCATGGACCCTCAACTGTTTGGGGGTTATATACAGTAAATATAAGTTATATATAAAAAAATAACATGCATAAAAAATTTCAAAGCCACACACACAAACAGTATTTTAATTTATTCATGAAAATTAGACATTACAAAGATAAATGTATTATTTTAACGCGATTGTAGTGTTTTCATATTGTATTGTCTTAGGGTTTCTCGATTGTTATACGTTGAATTAAACCATTTGTAACGGAAATATCGCATATTTTATTTATTTTGTTGAACCTGACGTTTTGAACGCTTTGCAGCGTCCGTGGTCGCAGGAAGACAGGAAGGCAGGTTTTCATATTGTTTAATAACTTCTGAATTCGTGGTTCAGTGCTATATGAGGCCAAAAGCATCCAGTGACCACCGCCAACCGCTGGTTGAGAACCACTGATCTTAACCAGTATTATAAAGAGAAAGAAAAATGATTTTTTTTCGTAATGAATAAACAAAAAATAAAGTAAACAAAGTATAGAAAGCTACATTATTACGAGTAACATAGGATATATTTATTTTCAAGAAATTAGCACTTTCTACGAATATTACTCTAATGTAACTCCAAATATCAAAAATTGGCCTGCAAAAGTCAATATTTGTCGTACATGAAAATTGATAATAATACATAATATAATGATTTATCAGAAGGTGATGTCAGGAGTCCTATGAACTGGCGAGCGTGTACGCAAAGAGCTATGAATGTTGAAACTGGTTATAGTGCCTCTCTCTCTGCCTACATTGCAATGGACCTGGTGTGAAGATATACATACAATAATATACTGCATGTTTATAGTTCTCATCATTACCCACAAAGAAGTCCGCGAGACCACAAGTTCAACAATTATAGTTAAGTCACAGTACCTGTTTCTCGTTCAAATCAATCAATCAATCAAAACACGAGTAGACTCAAAAGATGTATTCATGTGACAATATTAATCCTTATCCAACTGAATAGTTTCTCGTGCGAAGCCGGGCCGGGCTGCTAGTCGTTATAAAATAAGGACAAACATGCTAAATCAAACATAACACGCAATGTATACTTACTCAAATTGTTTGAGGACAGCAATCATTACTTATTAATTATTCAATAATTTATTATATTAATTGAATATGTTATCTGGAATAATTATGTTATCTGGACTATATATCTATACATTTACGCCAAATCACTCCAAGTGACTCGATGTTTACACACCTCACTCGCTTCTTTAACATTCATTGCTCTTCTCATGCACGCTCGCTGGTTTCTATGGCTCCTGACAACGCCTGTTAAAGCACAATCAATTTGGTCATGGTAGGTAAGTCTTGGCCTTCCTCGGCTCCTACATCCTCCCTACAGGAGTTAGGTATTCCTTGTAAAACGATAAAAAATTGCTGTAGCAATTAACAGGGAGTTCTAGTGAGCTAGTTAGTGAGCGAAAATATATCTAAGATCTGTCCTCTTGTAAAAAAAAAAAACCGGCCAAGTGCGAGTCGGACTCGCGCACTAAGGGTTCCATACCATCTATACAGATAAATAAAATTGGAGTGTCTGTTTGTAATATTAAAATAACCGCTTTTTACTAAATGCATATGGATGTATACACGGTACATATACCAAAATGAATATTTTTACAATTTTTGTCTGTCTGTTTGTTCCGGCTAATCTCTGAAACGGCTGGACCGATTTTGACGGGGCTTTCACTGGCAGATAGCTAATGTAATAAGGAGTAACTTAGGCTACTTTTATGGTAGAAATTTAATTTATTTTATTAATATAAATAAACAATATTCCACGCGGACGAAGTCGCAGGCACAGCTAATTATCCATAAAAACGGCAAAAAAAATATGTTTGTTGTATGGGAGCCCCACTTTAAATATTTATTTATTCTGTTTTTAGGGTTCCGTACCCTAAGGGTAAAACGGAACCCTATTACTGAGACTTCGCTGTCCGTCCGTCTGTCACCAGGCTGTATCTCACGAACCGTGATAGTTAGACAGTTGAAATTTTCACAGATGATGTATTTCTATTGCCGCTATAACAACAAATACTAAAAAAATAGAATAACATAAATATTTAAGGGGGCTCCCATACAACAAACGTGATTTTTTTGCTCGTTTTTGCTTGATATTGATAACGGCAACAGGTAGACGCTTGAAATATTCACAGAATGTTTAGTTATATATTCACTTTAAGAATGAATAATTAAATTAAAATAAAACAAATATTTAAGGGGGGCTCCCATACAACAAACGTGATTTTTTTTGCCGTTTTTATAGATAGTGGTACGGAACCCTTCGTGCGCGAGTCCGACTCGCACTTGGCCGATTTTTTTAGTATTTGTTGTTATAGCGGCAACATAAATACGTCATCTGTGAAAATTTCAACTGTCTAACTATCACGCTCCATGAGATACAGCCTGGTGACAGACGGACGGACAGCGGAGTCTCAGTATTAGGGTTCCGTTTTCCCTTTGGGTACGGAACCCTAAAAACATAAAATTTCTCTAATTGGACTCTCGCGACGGACTTATTGTATTTTATTCATGTCGATTCCATTTTTTTTTTTTAATTTCGGAAATGACCATCGGCGAAGAAGTAATGCCGAAACATATTGTGGGGCGGGGTTTACTGTCCAGTCGTGTTGAAGCAAATATATGACCTTTTCATGGCGCTAAATGAAACTGTCCTATAAATAGGCTATCAAAGCTGTAACTCAACTTTATGGACATAATAATGTCGCTTTTCACTTACTCCACCAGATGTGAGGTCGGTGAACCTTATGTGACCTTATATGGTTTCCCTGCGCACGAACTACTTTTTACCCGTACGGTGACCGCGGAATTGTATGAATGCGGGAAAGCCTTTAAATTATGTGTTTTTTTTTTATAAAACGTCGGGAGGCATGCCTATTAGCATACGGCCCACCTGATGTAAACCGATTACCGTAGCCTATAAACGCTTGCAATACATTAAGTATCACTCGCGCTATGCCTCCTCTGCTCGCTGAAGCTTACTGGTGAACACACTCACACGCAGGAAGACAACAACACTCTAGGCCCTCCTACACTATAGTAAATATAATAAGGAAGAAAATTCAGAAAGAAGTCCCCGCGGGATACAGGGACACACGGCCGTACGAAGATTTGCAAATGCTCATAGCCCACAGTAACTGCTTACCATTAGGGAGGCCCTATCCTTGTGTTCCTGCTTAATGCTTCACGGCGTAAAGTTAAATGTAAAACACTAGCTACAACCCTGCAACTTCGTTCGCCCTTATCCCTGTTTCCCGTAGCAACCGCGTTTTCTTACTTCCTTTTTTTCTAAGCTAATAAGGGTCGTATCTTGATTTTGAAGAGCCTATACTTCCGCAAGAATTGGTCTGTCGAATGCAAAAAGATTTTTTCAAATCCGACTGGTACAGCTAAGTGCAGCCTCAAGCTTTACACTTTGACATTTGTCCCGTTGTATTGACTTAGGTTTTCGCGATTGTTACACATTGAATTAAACAATTTTTAACGGAAGTACCGAGTGTTTTATTTATTTTGTTGAACCTGACGTTTCGAATGCTTTGCAGCGTCCGTGGTCGCAGGAAGACTAAGGTGACATTTGTCTTACATTGGTTATTCAATTATTACATCTACCGACATGGATGGATTAATTATATATGTTCCGATTCACAGAAAAATCGCTCACGGTGTCCGAATGTTTTTGAGTAGATCTCTGGGTTTGTAGTAGTAGTCTTCCTGCGACCACGGGCGCTGCAAAGCATTCGAAACGTCAGGTTCAACAAAATAAATAAAACACGCGTACTTCCGTTAAAAATTGTTTAATTCAATTTGTACCGTTCTTGTGTCGTTCGTGATAAGAGTTACATTCTTACTTCGAGTGTTAAGAATGATCTGCTCTTAGCTGTACATTAGCGCGTTCAAACAAACTCTTCAGCTTTGCATATTAATATAGATAAGTTTATGTAGAATGAAAGATGATGCAGTGAACATTTAAAAGCGTATACTGAGATGGTCTGGTCATTTAGAGAGAACGAATGACAAAAGTATACTGAGCAGCAGTAAATGATGTATCGTTAGGGATAGTGCGTCTAGGGGCGCAAACAGACATGTTCATGCACACAAATGCTTGTCCTGTGTGGGAATCGAAACCACGAGCGTTGATGTCAAGGTAGCGTTTCTAACTGCAGCGCCACCGAGCTCATCAAATCAAAAATAATAATAATAATTTTGACGACCTCGGTGGCGTACTGGCGAAACGCGCTGTTACATTGACGAAAAACGCATGTGGGTTCTATTCCCACACAGAACAAACATTTGTGTACATGAACATGTCCGTATTCTTTGACTGGATGTTGTTTAGAGAGGTAGGGCGCATCATATAACCCCGCTGGGAAAGAATTTGCGCATGCTGACTGGTACTTCTAGAGATTAGCGCCTTCAAACAAACAAACAAATGCTTTATATATTAGTATAAATTACGCAGCGAATGTGAGAAATGTAAAGCTTAGTATGGGAGACTTAGTATAGATACGGTGCAAATTTTTTTTGTACAACTTTAGAAGGCATACAAGCGTACTGCCCACCTGATGTAAAGCGGTTTCCGTAGACTATGAACGCTTGTAATACCTTAGGCATTATTCGTGTGATGCCTGATCTGCTGCTAACACAGCATCTGCTTAGGAGCTTACTGGTGACCTCACTCACACGCATGAACTCAACAACCCTCTAGGGAGTTGTTATTTGGCTGCGGTCTTCTGTGAGGTGGAGGTACTTTCCCAGCGGTGTTATATGATGCGCCCTACCGCTCTTAACAATATCCAGTCACAGAAAAACGGACATGTTCATGTACACAAATGCTTGTTCTGTGTGGGAATAGAACCCACGTGCGTTTTTCGTCAAAGTAATGTGACAGCGCGTTTCGCCACTACGCCATCGAGGTCGTCAAAATTATTATTAGTATAGATTCCGCAACGAATGTGAGAGATGTAAGGCTTAGTAAGGGAGGCTTAGTGAAGATACGCTGCTGCGGCACTTCTGTAAGGAGCTTATACCGAACACGAGAACAAATGGCTGTCAGCGGTAAATGATGATAGAGGGCGCCACAGCTGCTTCGAGTTGGCACTTCTATCCGACTTGAGAAAAAGAGGCTTTCAATTTGACAAGCATGTTTCACGCAAGATTATATTTAACTTATGGAAAGGAAGAATACGGCATTACACGTTTGTACTTTATAAGATGACCATATTTCACGTAGCTTATGGAAGCTTGCAGTACCATGAACATGTCTGTTTGTCTTGGTCTGCGTGCTTTTAAGAGAGGTAGGGCGCATCAAAGCAGACCGACTCGGGAAGCACGCTCACCTTACAGAAAACCGCGTGTTGTGTTTCTGCGGGGGAGCGAGGTCACCGGTAAGCTCCTGAGAAGTGGTTAGTACCAAATAGCAGCGGAGGTGGCATCGCGCGAGTGATACTTGATGTGTTGCAAGTTTTCATAGGCTGAGGGTAACCAGACGGGTTGTATGTGTCCCGACGTTGTACAAAAAATAGTGAATAAGGAATCTAAATCGATCAGGTGTTTGTGACAAGTCGATATGCATACTCTTATACTTACGGTGGGTAATTGGGTACCGTCCTTTTTTTAAATCGGTTAAAACAGCTTTCCAATTCTTATACGACGCAAAAAGATGCAGTTTTGTCCCCCAGTAGCCCAGTAAAAATTATCAAACTTTAGACGGTGCTGGGAGAAGAGAAATGCAACCCCCCCTCATTCCCTATTGACCCACCCCCCCCACTTGAGCCATTTCCCGAACGGGAGCGGGTCGCTTCCCGGGGCGACTAAACGCATCCTAGTTTCTAGCCCCCATTTTAGTTTCAATAGGGTTGGCACTAGACTAGTTTGTTATAAACGTTCAATTTTTGCTTTTATACAACGTCGGGAGACATACAAGCATACTGCCCACCTGATGTAAATCGGTTACCGTAGCCTATGAACGCATTACATACATTACATTAAGTACCACTCGCGCGACACCACCTCTGCTGCTAACAGAGCAACTGTCCATAGGAGCTCCCGGTGACCTCACTTACACGCAAGAACACAACAACCCTCCAGACTCTCGAGAGTGTTGTTATTTGGCTGCGGTTTTTTGTAACGTGGAGGTATTTCCCGAGACGAGCTGCTTTGATGCACTCGACCTCTCTTAAAAACACCCAGACCAAGACGAACAGACATGTTTATGCACACAAATGTTTGTCTCGTGTGGGGATCGAACCGAGCTCGTTTAAAATTGAAGACTGCACTTAGTTACACTAGCCAGTTCAAATAATGTTGTAGATTAAGCTGGCGATCGTGTGTGGCTAACATAAATCGGACTTCGAGTGATAGATGTTTGTTGTACAATAAAGGATATATATAGATTCTTTTTATAATCCCCTTTATTTGAAAGTGGATTCTGATGAACATATGAGTTCACGAGGATCCCCCTGGGTGATCGGGCTGGTGGTCCCTGGCAGCCGAATGGTTCGCAGAAAGTACGAAACCCTCATAGCGAACCCATTCATTCACACGTGACCAGCTTTTTTTTATTTAAAACATAACATTGGCAACCCTAATGCTGGATATCGTGATGAGTTTGGTGCATTTTCCTCTTTAAGAGAGCGTGACGAATTACTCCGACAGGTCAGTGTTACATTGCTACAGCTATCGTCAGATAGACTCTTCGGACAGTCTTCTTATTTAAACAACGTCGGGAGGCATACAAGTATACGGCCCACCCGATGTAAAGCTATTACCGTATGCTATGAACGCTTGGAACACATTAAGATGTCACATCTGCTGCTAACGCAGGATCGTCTTTAGAGTTTACCGGTGACCTCACTCACTCGCTGGAACACAAGAACCCTCCAAAGAGTTGTTATTTGGCTGCGGTTTTTTCAGCGATGTGAGGAATAACACCCCAGACGGGGATTCTTTAATGCGCCCTACGTTTCTTCAAAACATCCAGTACAAGACAAACAGACATGTTCATGCACACAAATGCTTGTCCTGTGTGGGAATCGAAACCACGAGCGTTGGTGTCAAAGTAGCGTTTCTAACCGCAGCGTCACCGAGCTGATCAAATCAAAAAAATCTTGCTTAGTTTGCGGTCGACTGTTGGCGAAGCGTAGCAATATGATCTTTGGACAGTCTCCGTTAGTTAGCGCGATTTGTATCTTTTTGCAATGCAGTTCTTCCGTCTGAGACAGTAGGATAACTTCAAGTAAACATTCGAAATCGTCCTACTTACAATGTAGCGGCCTACGCGGATAGTAAACGAAGATGATAGTCAAACCGGTTGCGACTGATGCGTCGAAACAAATGGTATATTACCACAATATAGACATACAAAAGTACGTCTACTAGCACACTTGGGCCCTTTTGGCAATTACAACGCTCGCGCTAGGGCTGTGACCCGGTAAATAAAACGTGACCAGTTGACTGTTTATTTGACTGTGAACTTAATACGTACTTTAGTATTTTGACGAGCTCGGTGGCGCAGCGGTTGTGGACTTTGACACCAACGCTCGTGGGTTCGATTCCCACACAAGGCAAACATTTGTGTGTATGAACATGTCTGTTGTCTTGGTCTGCAATGTTTTAAGAGAGGTAGGGCGCATCAAAGCAGCCCGTCTGGGGAAGTACCTCACAGAAAACCGCAGCCAAATAACAACTCCCTAGAGGGTTGTTGTGTTCTTGCGTGTGTATGAGGTCACCAGTAAGCTCCCAAGGAGTTGCTATGTACATAGTAAGCACCAGAGAAAACATCGCGCGAGTGATAATATATCGCAAGCGTTAATAGGCTACGATACCCGCTTTACATCAGGTGGGCCGTATGCTTGTATGCCTCCCGATGTAGTATGAAAAAAAAACTTCCATAAATTCCTCTGTCCACGAGTCGGCACTCCCAGCAGTTAGCGGAACCCTCAATCCTAATGGATCATTATACAGGATAACGCTAGGACGAATTATCCTATCCAAACCCGTATGTAGTAGGCACTTGGTTTCTTTTTTCAATACAGAATCCTAAAAACGGTTTATATTTATTCACATCATCACGGCAGGTGCGGTGTTTCCCGCGGGGTAGACAGAGAGAACTGAGAGAGAGTCCTTACGGTCCTTATACACCCCTCTTGCTTCGAGAGAGATGAGAGAGTCCTTACGGTCCTTATACACCCCTCTTGCTTCGAGAGAGATGAGAGAGTCCTTACGGTCCTTATACACCCCTCTTGCTTCGACAGAGATGAGAGAGAATCCTTACGGTCCTTATACACCCCTCGTGCTTCGAGAGATCTAAGAGAGAGTCCTTACGGTCCTTATACACCCCTCTTGCTTCATAAGCTCTTCACTTATACTCCCGCTAAGGCTCCTGATAAAACTCGACCAATTTAATCACGAGTAGGTGAGTTTCCGCCTTCGTGGGCTCCTAAAAACGGCATCCAGCTCTTGTATTTAAGTTGTACAACCAGACACAGTCTCAAAAAGATAACAACGTGTACCGTTAATATTCTCCACAAATCTTAATTGAAATAGAAAGTGGATGATTGAATAGATTTCACCGGCACCCGAGTGTGACCGGCCGGTGGTCGCGCCGAAAACTACAAAGGCCAGCTTCGAAGAGCGTGTCTTTACACCTCGTTGAGACGTCCTGAATGCTACTTTAACAAAGTTTGTGGCTGCAAGACGGGCATTTGTGTATTTTCTTTTTAGGGTTCCGTACCCAAAGGGTAAAACGGACCCTTAATAGGTTCCGTTTTACCCTTTGGGTAGGAGTCTCAGTAATCTGAGACTCCGCTGTCCGTCCGTCCGTCTGTCACCATGCTGTATCTCATGAACCGTGATAGTTAGACAGTAAAAATTTTCATAGATGATGTATTTCTGTTGCCGCTATAACAACACATACTAAAAACAGAATAAATATTTAAGGGGGCTCCCATACAACAAACGTGATTTGTTTTTGCTCGATATTGATAACGACAACAGGTAGACGCTTGGAATATTCACAGAATATTTAGTTATATATTCACTTTAAAAATAAATAATTAAATTAAAATAAAACAAATATTTAAGGGGGGCTCCCATACAATAAACTTGATTTTTTTGCCGTTTTTATAGATAATGGTACGGAAACCTTCGTGCGCGAGTTCGACTCGCACTTGGCCGGTTTGTTATACAACGTTGGGAGGCATACAATTGTCTGTGAACACTCGTAATACATTGAGTATCACTCGCGCGATGCCACATCTGCTGTTAACACAGCAACTGCTTAGTAGCTCCTATAAAATGTCTTTTATTGTGCCTATGAATGAAAAACAATACGCTGTTATTAGCAGTTCTGCTGTATAAAAGAGCTATGAATGTTAAAGAAGCGAGCGAGATGTGTAAGGAACACATCTTATGGCGATCTGTTCTCTCAGTATACTACGCAAGGGCATATCTTAGCGTTTATTTGTTTTTAATGATTATTTTTATTTTGTTGCAGGTAAGCATTTGATATTTGGATTATTTACTAAGACCGAGGATACATACTGAAACCGGATATACATATACCCAGATACACAATGTCGTAAGTATGAAATACACCGTAGTTACGGTGTATTTGAAACTCACACGAATGCAGACAGACATGGATGGCGCCTTGTAATCCGCAAACTCTTGCTACGAGGTGATCACGACCCTAGACATTGAGGAGTGTTTGAAACGGACCCTTTTTACCCAACTGCGTCGAAAGAGGAGTGTAATGTTTTCAGGTTTCATATATGTTTGTAAGTTTTTATTCAACCCTAACTACTAAACGACGTAATGGATTCATACGGATGAGTTGCAATCCTTACGTTGTCCCGTTAACAGGCTATCTGACGTCAAAATAAAAAGAAAATGGTGGACTTTGTACTCGGTCTTGAAGAAAAAATCTTCGGAACCTATCGAGAGGGTTAGGAACTACTTTTTAATTTACTTTTTAATTAATGCTATATAGCATAATCACTTTATTTATATGTATATCTTCACGTCAGATCCCGTACGGGGTAGGCCGAGAGAACCGAACGCCATAAGACGCGATGCTTTACACACCTCACTCGCTTCTTAATTATTCATTGTCATGTACGCTCGCCGGTTCCTAGGGCTCCCGACATCACCTAATAAAACGGTTACCCTATTAGGTCAGGGTAGGTGATTAATTAACTTTATACTTAATATTAATACTTATTAGTTTAAAATTCCTAAGATGCAATAAGATTTTATTTAAAAAAAAAAAGAATAGTTAGGGAATAATTTCGCACGAATTGCTTTATTTATCAGTATAAAAGTACTATCATGTATCAGGTAAAATGCAATATTCATTTATTGCGCTATCGTATACAAACATGACAATTTATATTATATTAAAAATTTAACACTTCAGAACTATTACAATTATTTTACATTAAAAAGTTTATCTTTCAGAAAAATCTACTTTCATTCATAATTTCAACGACTCTTTCACCATCATCATTACCAGCATCATCATCACCAAGCTCTAAAACTCAAACACACACGTACACTCGCGCAAGCGCCCTGCGCCGCTTAAACCAAACAGCGATGTTGGTAAACAATGTTGAACGAAACGCGTAAACGCCAACAATTTCATGGCGCTTGCAACGTTTTGGTCGCGAGAAAATAATGCCCTATGAACGATCTAGCGCTTCATGTTTTAATTGTTTAATTAGAGGGAACTAATGTTTTAGCGCTGCAGCGAACTTAAGTTCTAATTCTCACCAAAATCTTACGGTCAGGGTCACGTGTCCTGACGCCCTGACCGCCTGACGCGAATTTAGTATTTTTTACTCATCCCAAAAAGTACACAACGCCGCTAAAGAAGTTATCACTTCAAAAATAGCAGATATGTTTTTAATTTTTTATTAAAAAACTTGTCTGCTATTTTTTTAATTGATTAATTCCCATATAGTGAATATATTACAAATACCCCGTAATATATTTATATACTTATATCTAGGTTAATACGCTCATCGGTTTTTTCACGCGCAGCCGACGGCATGTCGAATACGCTCATGGTTCATTTATCTCGGTCTCATAATAGCTCATAACAGCCTTCTGATACTGACCCCTGTCAGTAACGTGTCACGATTCACACGCGTCAGGCATTCGCGTTAAAAACACACTGATTCTGACAAATTTCAACGTTCAGTGACGGAGAAAGTTGCAATTGACGTCACTAAATCTGACAAAAATTCGCCAATCAGTGACGGAGAAAGTCGCGATTGTCGATAGAATTGCTTATACATCTGCGGTGTTGAGTGGTTTCGATATCGTGGTGTGGTGTTTATGATATCATACGTGTAATAAATTTGATTCTCGGCAACGTTGAAATAAAAAAATCGTATAACGGCAGTGTTTGAACCACGGTAACATACATGATGGCATACTTATTCAAGTTGAAAATCTGACTCTGGCGAATGTTCATGTTTGTTTGACAACAAAATTGTTCACTTTTTGGTGGAGCGACGTCGATATTATGATTTATAGAATCGTATTTACATGATAGAATATGCTATAGTAGTCGCTTACGTTGAAAAACCTGTTTCTGGCGAATGTTTGTGTTCGGGTGACAACATAATTTGTTTGAATAATGTTAATATTGTTTGTCAATATAATTGCTCCCTGAAGTAGTGTAGTGTTAAGCGACGTCAGTATTATACGGAACTAACAGTTTCTTGCGTTGAAAAATTAGATTCTCGCGAAATTTTGTATTTGTTTGACAATATAATTGATCATTGTGGTAGCGTAGTGTTAAGCGAAGTCGATGTTAGGTATGCTTATAGAATACAGAACAGTGTGTTGAAAAAATCAGATACTCGCTAAATTTTGTATTTGTTTGACAATAATATAATTGATCATTGTGGCAGCGTAGTGTTAAGCGAAGTCGATATTATACTTTATAGCATACAATATACAAAATCTATAAAGTTTATAGAATGCATAACAGTCTCTTGCGTTGAATAATCTGATTCTCGCGAAATTTTGTATTTGTTTGACAATATAATTGATCATTGTGGTAGCGTAGTGTTAAGCGAAGTCGATATTAGGTATGCTTATGGAATACAGAACAGTCTGTTGAAAAAATCAGATACTCGCGAAATTTTGTATTTGTTTGACAATAATATAATTGATCATTGTGGCAGCGTAGTGTTAAGCGAAGTCGATATTATACTTTATAGCATACAATATACAAAATCTATAAAGTTTATAGAATGCATAACAGTCTCTTGCGTTGAATAATCTGATTCTCGCGAAATTTTGTATTTGTTTGACAATATAATTGATCATTGTGGTAGCGTAGTGTTAATCGAAGTCGATATTAGGTATGCTTATAGAATACAGAACAGTCTGTTGAAAAAATCAGATACTCGCGAAATTTTGTATTTGTTTGACAATAATATAATTGATCATTGTGGCAGCGTAGTGTTAAGCGAAGTCGATATTATACTTTATAGCATACAATATACAAAATCTATAAAGTTTATAGAATGCATAACAGTCTCTTGCGTTGAATAATCTGATTCTCGCGAAATTTTGTATTTGTTTGACAATATAATTGATCATTGTGGTAGCGTGGTGTTAAGCGAAGTCGATATTAGGTATGCTTATGGAATACAGAACAGTCTGTTGAAAAAAATCAGATACTCGCGAAATTTTGTATTTGTTTGACAATAATATAATTGATCATTGTGGCAGCGTAGTGTTAAGCGAAGTCGATATTATACTTTATAGCATACAATATACAAAATCTATAAAGTTTATAGAATGCATAACAGTCTCTTGCGTTGAATAATCTGATTCTCGCGAAATTTTGTATTTGTTTGACAATATAATTGATCATTGTGGTAGCGTAGTGTTAAGCGAAGTCGATATTAGGTATGCTTATAGAATACAGAACAGTCTGTTGAAAAAATCAGATACTCGCGAAATTTTGTATTTGTTTGACAATAATATAATTGATCATTGTGGCAGCGTAGTGTTAAGCGAAGTCGATATTATACTTTATAGCATACAATATACAAAATCTATAAAGTTTATAGAATGCATAACAGTCTCTTGCGTTGAATAATCTGATTCTCGCGAAATTTTGTATTTGTTTGACAATATAATTGGTCATTGTGGTAACGTAGTGTTAAGCGAAGTCGATATTATACTTTATAGAATACAGAACAGTTTCTTGCGGTGAAAAATCAGATTCTCGCGAAAATTTGTATTTGTTTGACCATATAATTGATCATAGTGTGTTAGTGTAGTTGTGTTGAGCAACGCCGGTGTTGTACTTTATAAAATGTAGTCACATGATAGAGAATACGTTATAACTATCTCTTGCGTTGATAAATATAATTATAAATATAATTCTGGTGATTCTTTCTTCATTGTTCACTTCAGTACAATTGTGTCAAATGGCATTATTACAGTGTAATGAAATGAAATTATATATTTGCATTATGTACACTACCTAGTGATTTGTTTCACAAGGCCATGGTATAGTTTTAAAAGTTGTTTAACGACTGTAAATTACCTTGAAGATTAGGCATGCATAATATTCTATAATTAATTAGATAATACAAAGGAAATATAATAAGAGACTTAACAATAATATTAATCAGTGTAGTTAATCGCAGTATATAGTACGTACATCAATATCTCACGATATAAAAAAGATTCTAGTCTGGCAATCAGTGACGTTGAAGTAAAAATGGATTACGATTGTACGGTGTAAGCGTTAATTGCATTCGATACAAAAACTCATATCGTCAACATTTTAGGACAATATTGAAAAAAAATTCAAGGTAATGTTGGTTGGTCAACGTAATGTTACCGCTGTAATGTTGTTTTTTTTTTTCAAAAATATTAGACATCTGATTTTTTTTGTTGAAAGTTATTCATAAATTAGATTCGTTAGGTAAATCTACAACGTTGACATTTTAATCCTTTAGTGTTGTGAATCAAATTCATTGGCAAATGATATTGTTAAAATAAGGTATTGATATTTTGATTGTTGATTTTTGAAGTGAAAATTTCTTTAGCGGCGTTGTGCACATTTTAGGATGAGTAAAAAATGTTAAACTCGCGTCAGGACACGTGACCCTTACCGTAAGATTTTGGTGAGAATTAGAACTTAAGTTCGCTGCAGCGCTAAAACATTAGTTACCTCTAATTAAACAATTAAAACATGAAGCGCTAGATCGTTCATAGGGCATTATTTTCTCGCGACCAAAACGTTGTAAGCGCCATGAAATTGTTGGCGTTTACGCGTTTCGTTCAACGTAGTTTATCAACATCGCTGTTTGGTCCGCATGGTCAAGTTTTCACTTCTGCCGGCACTCCCGGAGTGCAACCCGTTTTTTTTTTTACATGTTGACTTTGAGTAAAAGATAAAGATAAAAAAGATAAAAAATCTTTATTTGCCATTGGGCCCTCGCGGGCACTTAGACACGTCTTACAGTTTTTGAAATATAATCTTATTGTATCTTATATAATTTTCTTTTCACTTTTCCTTTCTTTTATCTACTAGCATTTCGGAAATGACCATTGGCTAAGAAGAAATGCCGAAAGAAACTTTCCAATATAGGTCTCTTTTAAAATTGTTAATTAGATATTACAAAAACAAAAAATACATACGCATATTGGTGCAATAATGATATCAAATGGTAAAATCAAAGATTATTGAGAACAGGTAGTCTGTGCTGAATTATTTCCAGACATCTTTGTCAGTTATATATTCATCAATTCTATAATAAGCCCTTCTACAGAGAGTATTTTTAAAGTATCCCATCCAGTGACGTGGCTGACGTCGACGAAAATCACGAATTTAGAAGATACTTGTAAAAATAATGACCTAGCATTCAGTAACAAAATCATACGATTGCACTGCCAATTAGATTTTTCCTCCCTCTGCGTGTTCTACCGATTGTATAACGGGTTGTGTTCTGAGGAGCTGTTCGACATGATGCCAACAGCCTCGTTTTACAATCGCATAGCTCGCCGATGGCTGGGAGTTCATCCTCATACACTGGAACCGCAATGGTCACGTACTGTTCCAGAGAAGTTTTCTACCGAGAACTATTAAGTTGTGTAATGAGCTCCCTGCCGAGCTTTCAGTATGGGGTTCTTCAAGAAAGGCGTGAAGAGGTTCTTACAGGGTCGGCAACGCAAGAGTGACACCCCTGGTGTTGCAAATGTCCATAGGCTGCGATAACTGCTTATCATCAGGCAGGCCGTATGCTTGTTTGCCACCTTAGTGGTATAAAAAATATACAGATAATTCTGTACTTAGGTTATGTTTTTATTGCACTTTTTTGTTCTACAAGTTCGGAAAGTCCCGCTAGTTTAAAAATAGGCGCAGATAGACTGGCAAAAACTGAATCGTGCCCGAACAAACTAGTACCGCTGGGTAATCCCGTAAGCGATGTGTTTTTGCAACTCGCCGCGCGGTATCTCTACTGCTTTCCTCTTCGTACTTCCATCTAGGGTCTTAAATGCTGCGGATCTCAGGAATTGTATAATTCCGGTTTTCAAAGGTAGGCAGAGAGGACCGAGTGCCACGTCTCGGTCCTTATCCACATCTCATTCGGTTCTTTAATATTCATAGCTCTTCTCGTACACTATCGCTGGTGTCTAGGGCTCTTGACATCACTTTCTGATCTCAGGATAATGTATGATATGATCGTCGTAAGACAGTTTTCTTTGCCACCCTACAATTTATCGTAACATTTACCTATAAGGTGCATTGTAGCTTGCACTGCCAATATCCCAGTACTATTTCATCTTTGAATTGATGAATTCCATTTATTCTATGGATCATGACGTCATCAGAGAAAATGAGTAATTTTTCTCATTCTATAGAACCACAGATCAAGAAATCACTTGACTGCGCATGAAGACATTCTGTGCTTGTGTTCTACAGACATCTAGTTTTAACAGAATAACTCTGTACAACCACTAAAGGCATTTTTATTTATTTACGAGTAGTTTTTATTACAGAAAATTGCGAAAAATTAGACTTATTTTTATACAACGTCGGAAGACATACAAGCATACGGTTCACCTGATATAAAATGGTTACCGTAGCTTATGAACGTTTGTAATACATTAAATATCAGTCGCTTTTGACGTCTTCCCGCGATTTTAACTTCTTCCCAGGCTTTTGACGAGTGATATTGTTGTTATACTTTAAATTTTTACAATTTAATTTATTTTTTATATTAGAGGGGGCAAACGAGCATGTGGGTCATCTGATGGTAAGTGGTCACCACCGCCCATAGACATCAGCAACACCAAGCGGTCACTGATCCGTTGCCAGCCTTTTTAGGTAAACATAGGCTCTTTTCTTGAAGGCACCCATATCGTAGGTACTTGTTCGGGAACACCGCTGACGGTAGTTGATTCTACAATTTCACCGTACGTGGTAGAAAATGCCTCAAAAGCGTACTGTAGTGGACTGCCTCTCATCAAGATAGTGACGCTTTAGTAGTAATAAATAAAATTACTTTAATAGTTTAGTAAGTTTGACGAAAAATAGTTTTATGTGACAATTTTGATAGTATTTTGTAACATAAGTACTAGTGAACTTATACAGTAATGAAAAAACTCAAATGTAACAGGTTCATACAATTTTTGGAAGGCGAGATTAAGTCCATGATAACAATCTTGGAAAATTTACTATCGTTTAATGGCTCAAAGGTCTTTGTTACCAGGCCATATCCTACAATAAAAAAAAGTCTCATCTTTAGCTAGAAATTCTTTGACTGGACTGGTGAAGTATATTCTTTGTCGACTAATACAAATCTAGACCTGGCTTGGACATCCCAACGGATTTAATCAGAAAGGAAAGTGAAGTGGCAGTGATTGCGATTGCCCTGAATGGCCACTGATTTTCAAATGTTAATCCATTTGCAAGTTTTAGTATCCGTCTTAGGTGGCAAGGTGGTGTAGACATTTGAAATTCAATGTCGAATGGAAAAGTGCGTGGTGCTAGAATACCAACTATTCGGTCGGAAAATGAAATTGTTGTTACGAAGCAAGCAATTTGATCAATTACTTTGTGTGCTCTACCATCAGGCGTATCTCGCGATCACCTTGCGAGCTTATGGAGAACCGTTGAGACAATTTTGCGTAGTAACTCGACTCACCGCTACTTGTAATGTTGAACGCGCAGCTCCTATTGGCTAGTTCACAGATCGACATCGCGTCTCTTATCGGCTTATTGGTTACTAGCTGTGCTCGCGACTTCGTCCGCGTGGGATTTAACAAAAAAGTTATTGTTCAGTTCGCAGAGTTTACGATAACTTATTAATAAGCAGAGTAAAATAGCGAACAGCAAAATAATAATAGATATGTATTATGTACGTGCTTCGTCCGCGCGGAATAGTTATTTTTTTAATATTTATTTATATTAATAAAAATAAATAATATTTCTAAAATAAAAGTAGCCTAAGTTACTCCTTATTACATCAGCTATCAGCCAGTGAATGTCCCGTCAAAATCGGTCCAGCCGTTTCATAGATTAGCCGGAACAACCAGACAGACAGACAAAAATTGTAAAAACATTCATAATGGTATATGTACCGTGTATATATCCATATGAATTTAATAAAAAGCGGTTATTTTAATATTACAAACATTTATTTATCTGTATAGATAATACCCTCCCATCGGTCAATAGGCTCGTATCGCTGAGCTAAAACACTACGTTATTGTGAGTGAGGGGTGTATTTTTGCGCCGTCAAGCGGTTTGTTCGTTTGTGATCTGCGCCCACCCTATTATCCTGAGGCAATCGCTGATAGTGTCATCTTCCCCCTGTTTATGTCTGTGATAGCTTAACCTTTGCTGTTAACACAACTTTTACTTACTAACAACTGATCCTGATAGCTTACGCCATTTACCTGATCCTGATAGCTTACGCCATTTACCTGATCCGGCGAGCAATTGTCAAACAAACTATGTACGCAAAACGCCAATCTTCTACATGAAACATGAAGTATATTTACTTCATGTTGAACCAACTGTATTGTGGTCAATAAAGTATTAAATAATAATAATAATAATGAAACATGAAGTATATTTACTTCATGTTTCATGTAGAAGATTGGCGGATCCAGAGATATGTCATATAAATAGCGTTCTGATAGTCAACGCCATTTGCCAGATCGCGAGTACAGTCGTCAACGATAAATCCGCAAACGAAAATAATAAAGTCAATTGGAGTACAGAAATATATCTAGCCAGTCTCGAATCGACTAGTAAAGCGGCGTGTTGGTCGACGTCATTTGTTTAGTAACGAGTACAGTCGGCAACATAAATCCGCAAACGATGCGCCACCGGGTGCTGCCGCTGTTGGCGCCGATGTTCGTGTCGAAGCTGTGGAGGAGGAGACGTCGGGCAAAGGCCATTGAGAAGTTGCACGGGGTAAAGATTTAACAGACTTCTATAAAATCGAAAATTAATAAGGCACCGAATTTTCAGGAACACCGTTCCTATATGAATTCTATATGTTTGTCTGTGCGTTTGTCTGTCGCTTTTTTTGCGAATATTCGAATTTTGACTTAAGATTCGGATTCAGTATAAAAAAGTACAATAGGAATGTTCAGGAACACCGTTCCTATCTCTGAAGGAACATGGTCAACATGGTCGACAAATAAAAAAAAATATTAATTGTTTTGTTTTATTTATAAATTGGGGGGGGGGGGGGGGGGCATACGACCCAACTGATGTAAAGCTGTTACTGTAGCCTATGAACGCTTGTAATATTTTATTTATAATAAAATATTACAAGTACTTATAATATTTTAAGTGTCTCTCGCGCGATGTCACCTCAGCTGCTAACACAGCAACTCCTTAGGGGCTCACTGGTGACCTTACTCGCACACAGAAACATAACAACCCTCCAGAGAGTTGTTATTTTGCTGCGGTTTTTCTGTGAGTTAGAGGTACTTCCCCAGACGGGCTGCAAAGACAAAGACAAATAGACATATTCATTGATACATAACTCCCTGTTGTTGTGTTCCTGCGTGTGAGTGTGGTCACCAGTAAGCACCCAAGGAGTTGCTGTGTAAGCAGCAGAGGAGGCATCGCACGAGTGATACGTATCTCAAGTGTTAATAGGCTATGGTACCCGCTTTACATCAGATAGCCGTATGCTTGTATGCCTCCCGACGTAGTATAAAAAAAAATATTCACGCGCACAAATGTCCTGTATGGGAACGAACTCACGAGCGTCGGTGACAAAGTCGCGTTATGAACGCCTGAGCCACCGAGCTCGTCAAAAATGTTTAATAATGGAGGATCATTCTTATCTATGAAAAAAGAAATATTTTTTTAAAGAAAAGGTGTGCCGTATACGGCGAAATAAACACTTTAATACGCAACGTTAATCAATATACAAGCAACCATAACACCAAAACGTTGCCAAAAATAGAGTCTGCTCTATGGTATGCCACCACTATGAATCGCCGATGAAAGCGATACGGGGCTATTTTTGGAACGTTTGCGTGGGCACAAGTTCGAATTATGTTATTTGTTCAAGTTATTTTTCGCTATGAATAGTTAAGTCGGTGGCGCAGTGGTGAAACGCGTTGTTTACCTACTTTGACACCAACACTCGTGGGTTCGATTCCCACACAGTACAAACATTTGTGTGCATGAACATGTCTGTTTGTCTTGATCTGAGTATTTTCTATGTATAATAAGTATGTATAAAAATGTATTTACGTATATTTATCAGTTGTCTAGTACCCATAACACAAGCTTCGCTTACTTTGGGGCTAGATGGCGCTGTGTAATTTGTCCGAAAAAAAAAAGTTCGCCCGGCTCATTATTTCTTTAATTTGTAAGGCACTGGCTTCGCCTGGCGGATTTGCTCGCGTTAAATTTCTCCTCTGTCTATCTACAACTTCACGCCAAATCCCTTGCGCGATAGGCAGAGAAAGCCGAGCGCCACGTAACTCGATCCTTACAAACCTCACCCACATCTTTAACATTCATTGCTTTTCTTATGCACACTCGCCGGTTTCTAAGGCTCCTGACATTACCTTCCCATAAAACACGATCAATTTGGTCATGGTCACACATCATCACATCTTGACCATCCTCGGCTCCTACATCCTTCTATATACTTTCGCGTTGTAGTAGTAATTCTTTTTTCCTGAATTATTTCTACATGTCTGAACCGACGGAGCATGCCTTTTCTAATTTTAACACCGACACGCTTTCAGACCAACTCTTTTAAAAAATTCTCCTATCGCGATATTAAGTAAACTTCCATCCATAATAGCTCTATGAATCCTTTTATGATCAGTTCAGCGAATGATGAAACCCGCTACTTCGTGCGCGTTTATCCCGCTATCTCTTAGGAACTCCTTCATCTTACTTTCTTTCTTTCAAGTCGGTGATACTGAATGGCCTATAACCGTCTTCAAGAATTGGTTCGTTCACTGGCTCTGGCTGAATGAACATTGGAGAAGGAAAACATCGCGAGGAAACCTTGCTGGTTTCCCTCACCGTTGTTCCAAGAAATTATATTTCAAAAGACATGTGGCCTAAGGTTTGGTTTCTACCTGGCTTGTGTTGAAGTATGACGTCAGTCGTTCTATGTCAAAATCAATATATTCGCCAAATCCTTAAACTTAGTCGCCCTCGTATTGGAAGAAAAAGAAGAAGACTCATTATTATGATATTTTTTCTATTTCTCTACAAGCGTCGGTAGCTGCGGTTCACCGCCCACTTTAACCTCCTCGTTTGCCCCCCTTTTGCTGGCACTCGGTCTCCCATTTCACGACATGTTTTTACTACTTTACGACCTTAAAACCTTTTTTTATTATCTTTATCCGTTACGGAGAAGAAGGTAGAACGTAAGTGCAGTAAGCAAAGAGTTTTAAAGAGAGCGTCTTGTAAACGTCTCGCAATAGAACTCTTGAATTACATATGTTTTTAAACTCATATTCATTTTCAATGTATCGATGACGAAGAGATATCTTGAGGAGCCATCGAGACATGCGGCCCACTTGATGGAAAGCGGATACCGTATTCTATGAACGCTCGCAATACATTAAGTATCACACGCGTGCTGGCTAGCACAGCAACTCCTTAGGAGCTTACTGGTGACCTCACTCACACGCAGGACCACAACAACCCTCCAGGGAGCTGTTATTTAGCTGCGGTTTTCTGTGAGGTGGAGGTACTATCCCAGGCTAGTGTGATGCGCCCTACCTCTCTTAAACTTTTTTACCTACTATTGCCGTAGTAGTTTTAAGATGACTTAAAACTGTGACACTAACGTCATGCAACTAATTCATTTCAACCATTTATAATTTACAATTAAGAACCTCACATACATACAAAGTTTGTTCTCCTTTTTATTAGTCGTTGAAAAGGTCTAATTTGACTAATTAGGTTTATTCTACTTTGTATGAAAAGTATCCTCCGGTTATGAGAACTAAACGTATTAACATACCTTTGTATTTTGCGTCGTTATATCACGTAGCGTATGTCTCCCTTGGTTTCCGCCCCTATTTTCGGCCCTCTGACGTCATAACCTAATTGTACGTCACGTCGGTATGTTTTTATGTAACAAAAGTACGTTTTGTAGAGTGAGGTTGGTTTGCTTGTCGGCGGTTTTGTTTGGGATTTTATTGGTTTCGTGAGCAAGGGATATTTCTTTTGTTAATTTTTGTTACAAAGCTCGTAAAGTAGTCAGTCTATTGTTTCTTTAGGGTTCCGTATCACAGAAGGATAATCGGAACCCTTATAGGATCACTTTGTTGTCCGTCTGTCTATCTGTCAGTTAAGACCCCTTTTCTCAGGGAGACGGGTGGAGCTATCAAGCTAAAATTAATATCAAATACTCAGGTCTGCAATCCCTTCGAGCAGTGAAAAAATCATACTTCTATGTCAATGCAAACAAAAGGTACAGCCGTTTATGGCGCATATTTTGACACTCGCAAGGGAATCTGTACCTGTAGGGTTACATCCCCTTGTATCTAGAATCATGTAATTTGGTACGAACCAATTTCATATAGCACAAGTAAAGGAAAAACTCCGAAAAATGTAATTTTTTAGTTACATCACAAAAAAATGTTGTTTTACGAAAATAATGGTGAAAATTGAGACTAGCGCTTGACGGATTTTTTTATTTCAATGCGATGCAGTCGAGGTTGGTTTTGGCAATGATGATTTATTTATTTATGGAAAAGGTACCAACAATATATGTATACATCACATTGCTTAAGTGTCGATGTTATGGACAAGAAAAGGCATGCTCCGTAAGTTCGGTCCTATAGAAATAATGCAGCAAGAGACATGTGTATAGATCGCGTCTTATGGCGCTCTGTTCTATCTGCCTACCTCGCAGTGGACCTATCGTGAAGATATACCTACATTGCTTAAGACGTCCGGCAAGATTATATAATTTATCTGTGAAAATGAGGTATAAATATGTTACATAAGTAGATACTCCAACTTGTGCAAATATTTAGTTAGATAGAATAAGCTTTATTTACATAATAATTATAACAGAAAATTCTTTAAAAACTTGTAAAATATGAATACTTTTTATGCAACAAGGTGGCCTTACTGCTAAAAGCAATCTTTTCAAGGCAACCTAAAGGTACCGGCGTACAGAGATGGTAGGGTTAGCAACGAAGGAAACATTTTTGTTATGAATATAATTACTTATATAGGTGTAAATATATAATATATGTATAATGTTATTTCTGTAGTTATTAGTAACACAGTTGTCAACAATGTGAAAGGTATTTGTATTAAATTACACTTCAACCAATTTGTCATTGAAATATTCGTTAATTGTATTGTATTAACATTGACGTACGGCAGTGAAACATGGATATCGCAGAAGAAGCATACAAGCAGGTAGGGCGCATCGAAGCAGCCCGTCTGGGGAAGTACCCAAACCTCAAAGAAAACCGCAGCCAAATAATAACTCCCTAGAGAGTAGTTGTGTTTCTGCGTGTGAGTGAGGACACCAGCAAACTCCCAAGGAGAGGAGAAGGAGAATTAATATATCGCAAGCGTTAATAGGCTACGGCACCCACTTTACATCAGGTGGGCCGTATGCCTGTATGCCTCCCGACGTAGTATAAAAAAAATATAGGGTGAACGCAGTACAAATGAGAGTGTGGACTTGATTGATAGAGTAAGAAAGGGCATGATACGAGAACAATGTGGAGTGAAAGTTGATGTAGTGACAAACATCGAAAAGAGTACGCTGAAAGTGGTTAGAAAGAATGAATGATATAAGAGTTACTAAAGAGGGAATGGAGATATCGGCAGGAACCGCCCTAGACGTATACATATAGATTGAATTGGTGATGTGTTGAAAAAGGGCCATATCAAAATCACCCGAAAGCGAAGAGCGTGGCATGGAGAGGATGATGATAAAAAGATAAAGATAAAAATTATTTATTTGCCATTGGGCCCTCGCGGGCACTTAGACACGTCTTACAGTTTTTGAAATATAATCTTATTGTATCTTATATAATTTTCTTTTTACTTTTCCTTTTTTTTATCTACTAGCATTTCGGAAATGACCATTGGCTAAGAAGAAATGCCGAAAGAAACTTGCCAATATAGGTCTCTTTTAAAATTGTTAATTAGATATTACAAAAACAAAAAATACATAAGCATATTTTGGTACAATAATGATATCAAATGGTAAAAATAAAAATTATTAAGGACAGGTAGTCTGTGCTGAATTATTTCCAGACATCTTTGTCAGTTACATATTTATCCGTTCTATAATAAGCCCTACTACAGAGAGTATTTGAGTGTATGGAAGAGGCGAGAGAAGTATGTTTGGATCGGTGCACCTGGCGCTCCATAGTCTGCCTACCCCGATGAGAGACAGCCGTGATGATATGTATGTATAGTAACTTGTTGTCCATAATTCATTCATGTAGTTTGTTTTTGTATATTCTTCAGCTTAATGATTAAACATTTTTTTATTACCATAGTATGTATGTATGTATATCTTCACGCCAGGTCCCTTGCGGGCTAGGCAGAGATGACCGACCGCCATAAGACGCGGTCCTTACATTGAGAAAAATAGAAGTCGTGATTACGGATAAATTATGCGGAGTTTCGATATTTTCATGGATATACACACTTTACTCGCTTCTCTAACATTCATAGCTCTTTTCATGCACACTTGTCGGTTCCTTGGTTTGTATACTCGTTTGTATGCAGCGTGTCCCACAAAATTATATCGGTGCATTCAAAAACTACTTTAGAAAAATTTTATTTTTATTTTTATTATGTATTTATTAAAGGACCACAAACAAGTTCACAATATTTTATAAGTATGAAATTATGTTAGTACTTATCTACGTATGTACCCAACACTGTTGGTCACAAATTTATTATATACAATATTATACGTGTAGATCTTATAAAAAAAGTACTGGGTAAGTTACAATTCATTTGAGTGTGATGGTGGTATTACATTCAAACGGAATTGAGTTATGTTAAGATTTCACAGAGTATATGTTTGTGATTAGTAAAGTTAATAAAGTAGTATAATATTGAAATGAAAAATGTATCTATCTATCTATAACTTCACGCCAAATCCCGTACGGGGTAGGCAGAGAGAACCGAGCGTCACAAAAATGATGAAAAATGTAATATCTTTTTCTTGTGGCCTTGTCTAAAACCAACGATTGTATTTCCTGAAATTACATATAATAACATATTTTTCCTTGTATGACTCGTGTAAATACACCAGTTAATACTTTTAGGTTTATTTTGACCATTGTTCTTTGGTAAATGGAGACGCATTTTCTTTTCTACAACGTCGGGAGGTATACAACCACACGTTACCGTGGATACCGTTCGTCAGGCCCCAAGGGCCTCAAAGGAGGCTCGAAATGTATGGAAAATAGTATATAACGGGCTTTGACGGATTAACGCTTGCAATATATTATGTATCGCTCGCGCGATGCTATCGACACGACAGGCCCTCCAAGGAGATGTTGTTTGGCTGCGGTATTCTGAGAGAATAGATACCTTTTAAAAACACACACACATCAACACAAACATGTTTATGGACGCAAATGTTTGCCCAGTGTAGGAATCAAACCCACGAGCGTTAAATGTCAAAATAACTAGCGTTCCTATTAAAATAATATTACTAACCACTCCGCCAGTTAAAAATAAATCGGGCTCATCATCAGCAGCATCATTTCAGCCCGTATTCGTCCACTCTTGGTGATAGGCCTCCCCTATAGAGGGCCTCTCGCGTCCGCCACCCACCAGCGCCGGGCTGGTCCTTCATCGATACAAGAGAATGTGTACGTCATGGTTGTTCATGTTGTGACCATTGTTTTCAGAGTGCGTCCGAGTCGTCGGCGGGTGCGGGAGGGGGCGGCGCGGCGGGGGGCAGCGCGCGCGTCTCGTCCCGCTCCAGAGCATCCGAGGAACCACATATTGGTGAGTAGTTTCATTAACCTTCGCAGAGGAGATAGACCTTCTTCTTAGCCCATTTCCTAATGCATTAGGATGGGCGCGGTCCGTTACTTAGGCCTCAGGATTTTTCATTTCATTTATTCTTTCTTTCTTTCATGTGAAGTACATTAGGTACATGTTTAAATTCTTAAACTAAATTAGGCACTTACAGCCATATGACGCAAAAAATAAAAAAAATATATTATTATGGATACATACAAAGTTTGTACATATTATTATGGGGACATCAGTTACATTAATTATCAGATAGGTTTAATCAATTTTTGTCCTTAAAAAAAAATCGATAGACTATAATAGTTCTTTTTAACAATAAATTATTTTAACTGACTCTCGAAAACCATATTCTTTTCCAATTCTTGTGACTGAAGTGGGGATTTGATTATATATTTTTATTAACATGAGGCTGATGATAATACTTTGAAGGCAGAGAAGGGGCCGTGAGTTTGTTTTGATAACTATTATTAGCGTCTAGAATGAATTTGTGTGGGGAATATAAGTAAGGATTATAAAAAAAAATTAACATGCTTCGAAGATATATTATAAGCATGTCAGAATCAGTATGTGAAGTTCTTTAAAATGAGGTTTACAAAATTCTGTCGGTTGTATGTTAGTTAATATTTAAATTCATTATTTCTGAATAAAAAAAAATCCTGAAAGTTTGAGCAATTTTCCCAAAGTATAACCTCACTAACACGCAGGAACACCACAACCTTCCAGAGAGTTGTTATTTGGCTGCGGTTTTCTGTAACTTGGAGGTTACTTCCCCAGAGGTAGGCTTTGATCTCTTAAAAACAACCAGACCGAGACAAACAGACATGTTCACACAAATGTTTGCCCTGTGTGCAGTTATTGTAGCCTATGAACGCTTGTTATACGTTAAGTATCAGTCTTGTGATGCCACCTCCTGGTGACCTCACCTCAAATGATGCTGTTTAAATGGTCATGAAAATTGGAATGTTTATCGTTACAGGAAAGTACAAGTTGTTAAAAACAATCGGCAAGGGGAACTTCGCCAAGGTGAAGTTGGCGAAGCATGTCCCCACAGGAAAGGAGGTCGCCATCAAGATCATCGACAAGACGCAACTCAACCCTGGCTCGCTGCAGAAACTCTTCAGAGAGGTAAGGTTTCGGGAGCTCGAGGGCGTCGTTAAGCAACCTCGGTCGCAGCCTGTCTTCTCCTTCTCTAGCGTTATTCCGTTTCCTAATCAATTAGTATCGGCGGTGTCCGCTACCTGAGCCCAATGATTTGGTGGAAGATACTGATTTTGCATGAAGCGACTGCCGTGAGACCTCCACAACCCATATGGAAAAGCAGACCTGTATGACGTAAGGTTAACGGCTAATGAAGTTAGAAATACGATTTTTTTGGGTTTGCTGGTTTTGTGACGTAGTTTACCTATACCGCCGAGCAAGTGATCATCACAAAAGCATGCGGCCTGATGGTGAGAAGTTACCGTAGCCTGTGCATATTTGTAACACGAGGTGCGTCGCTCATGCATTGCCGACCATCTAAAAACCTCTTCACGCCTTTCTTTAAGAACCCCATGTTGTATTCCCTTGGAAAAACCTCAGATGGAGCTCATTCCACAACTCGGTAGAAAACTTCTCTGGAACCGCACAGTATGCGACCATTGCGGTTCCAGCGTGTAAGGTTGAACTCCTCGCCGTCAGCGAGCGGTGCAGTTATAAAAAGTACACGCCAGGATTCCTTATCCACTGGGTTATGACTGCTCATAATCGCAGCCTGTGCATGGATGTGTTTATCTCCAGCTTCACAGGGCACATGATGCCGCCGGTCCCGACTGTTGTCGATACACGATAATCGTTAAGTTAGTGGCCGCCGCCAATCCGCAGTTGAGTAGCGTGGTGGGGTATGCTCTAAACCCCTTGGGTTGAAAGGAGACCCGTAACCCTGCAGTGGGGATGAGTTAGGGTAAGTGTAGCAACATTATGATACTGATTAAAGATGCGCCGAATACACAAATTGCCTAGTAACCGAGTATTGCTAGGTTTATCTTTACCCGAGCTGGTTTCGAGTCGAGTTATTCGGTTCGTGTGTCCTGAAGCCAAAAAAAGCAGACTGCTTAGTGTTTCTACATCATAACTTGCCTCTGTTAAATTTCCAATATTAATTTATAGAATTCATACTATACATACATATCATCACGCCTGTTTCCCATAGGGGAAGGCAGAGGCTATAGAACGCCAGCTGCACCGATCCAAACATACCGCTCTCGCTTCTTCCAAACTCATCAACCTCTTCATGCATGCTCTTCGGTTTTGGGTACTTTTGATTTGACTCTTTTTCAATACATCACCAATTTGATCTATATTGATGCGTCTAGAGCGGCCTCTCCCGACATCACCGTTCACTCTTGCTTGTTCCGTTCACCGTTGCACCGTTCACACACTTCTTTCGTAACTCTTTTGTCATTCATTCTTTCTAAATGACCAAACTATCTGTTAGAAATACATAATTTATATATGGTAACATCAAATAATATATTAGCATTGTTTAATGTTATAAGGTTGTCATAACTGCATCTGTTTGTTAAATGTGTCTTGTCTATGTTATTAGATCTTTCTATTCGTTCATTACACGTTACACGCTGCTACTAAAACACGTTGTTTTAATAGGTTATGGGCCCAGAACGCTCAGTGAATTTTTATCAGAATTTATAATCAGATTGTGAGTGAAACTAAATAAATAATAATAACAGAATTGCTAAAAATAGTGTTTTGTAAATTTAAAGAAAAATGACTTCCAACGGTTTCTTAACCAACGTTCCAAAGTTAAAAGGGCGCGAAAACTACCACGAGTGGGCGTTTGCAGCGGAGAATCTGCTAGTTCTGGAGGGCACCGCTAATTTTATCAAGCAGGAAGGTGTTCAACAAGCAGCCGCAGAGGATGCAAAAGCGAAAGCTAAGTTAATTTTAACAATCGACCCATCGCTGTATGTTCACGTCAAGAATGCATCAAGCACAAAGAGTTTATGGCAGAAACTAAAGACTATGTTCGATGATTCAGGTTTCTCTCGAAGAATAACCTTGTTGAGGAATTTAATATCGATTCGTCTCGATAATTGCGATACTATGACAAGTTATATTACGCAAATAATGGAAACAGCTCACAAATTATCGGGAACAGGTTTCTTAGTGAACGACCAGTGGATCGGGTGCCTAATGTTGGCAGGTTTACCGGATAAATACTTCCCAATGATAATGGCTATCGAACATTCTGGGATCGCCATTAGTGCAGACGTAGTGAAGACAAAGTTAATTGACCTTGCCGTTGATGAGGTCACAGAGGCAGGGAGCGCTTTTTTGAGCAGAGGGCGGCACCATCGCAAATATAATTGTAAAGTTGGCAGCAACGCTAAGTATGGCAGCTCAAATCATAATGGCGGCGGTTTGTCAGTATCGACATCGGCGAAGAAAACAAATATAAAATGTTATCGTTGTAAGCAGTTTGGCCATTATAAATCGCAGTGTAAACAAAATGAACAGCAGCCAGTGAATAGAACTAATGCTTTTTCTGCTGTTTTCTTGAGTGGAAAGTATAGTAAACAGGACTTTTATTTGGATAGCGGTGCAAGTGTTCACATGACGCCTGACGTAAACATGATACAAAATGCATCATATTCACCGAGTATCAAGGAGATTATGGCAGCAAATAAAAATGCCATGCCAGTATTGTGTACGGGTGATGTGCATATCATAACAGTCACTCCAAGTTGCAAGTATGAGATTACTTTAAAAGACGTTTTGTGTATCCCTAACCTCACAACTAACTTGATTTCTGTTAGTCAACTTATCAAGAATGGAAACAATGTGGAGTTTAAAGGGAAGTGTTGCTATATTTACAATAATAAAAACTGTTTGGTGGCAGTAGCGAACGAAGAAGATGGTGTTTATAAGCTGGCCATGGAACATAAACAATGTTTGTTCACATCTTCTACAGCAGTTAGCAGTGAAGTTTGGCACAGGAGATTGGGCCACTTGAATATAAACGACCAGGATAAAATGGAAGGTGGAGCAGTCACGGGGATATCTTACACAGATAAGTCAGTGATCAATAAGAATACATGTACAGTATGTTGTGAGGGGAAGCAGTCGCGCTTGCCATTTAGTCACACTGGTACAAGGAGTAGCGAACCACTGGATGTAATCCATGCTGATGTCTGCGGGCCAATGGAAGCAACTTCGATCGGTGGATCCAGGTATTTCCTCATTTTTGTTGATGACTTTACCCGTATGGCCTTTGTTTATTTTCTTAAAAAGAAAAATGAAGTTTTTCAGTACTTCAAGGAGTTTAAAAGTATGGTAGAAAATAAACAAGACAGAAAGATAAAAATATTCAGGACAGATAATGGCTTAGAGTTTTGTAACTATGATGTTGAAAATTACTTAAAACAGTTTGGTATTATTCATCAGAAAACTAATGTTTATACACCAGAACAAAATGGCATGAGTGAAAGAATCAATAGAACAATTGTTGAAAGAGCTCGCTGTTTATTATTTGATGCAGGATTAGATAAGAGGTTTTGGGCAGAGGCAACAAATACTGCTGTCTATCTTAGGAACAGATCTGTTGCATCAGGATTAAAAAATAAAACTCCGTATGAGCTCTGGACAAATATAAAACCAGATTTAAGTCATGTCCGAATTTTTGGCAGTCAGGTCATGGTGCATGTGCCAAAAGAGAAACGGCTTAAGTGGGACACTAAGTCGAAGAAACATATTTTAGTTGGATATTCTGAAAACGTGAAAGGTTACCGTGTGTATGATCCAATCAAGAATTGTATTACAACTAGTAGAGATGTAATTATCCATGAAAATATAGAAAGAAACTGCACAAATGAAGCAGCTGTGTCAGTTTCAGTTGGGGTTAATGAACCAGAAAAGTCAGATTGTCACGATGTGATAGAAATAAAAGATGAATCTACTTCAAGTCCCTCGCATGTAAGCACATCTAAGCCAGAGTGTCTTGGCACAGTGTCTGAATCTGGAGAAGATGAAGAAGAGTATGAGGAGCTGGAGCGATTACCATTAGTATCAAATATGAGAGCGAAACGAATGAGGAAGCAGCCAGAGCGTTTTGGTTTTTCAAACCTATGTACAACGTCAAGTCCAGATGTCCTAAGTGATCCAGTTAGTGTCCAAGAAGTTTTGAATAGCCCAGATAGAGACAAGTGGATAGAGGCAATTAAGGACGAGCTGCAGGCATTTGAAGAAAATGATGCCTGGGTTCCTGTGAGTGAATTACCTCCTGATAAAACATTAGTGCAGTGCAAGTGGGTATTTAAAAGAAAAATTAATAGTGATAACAGTGTACGTTACAGAGCACGTTTGGTGGCTAAAGGCTTTACTCAGAGGCCTGGTATTGATTATGACGAGACTTTTTCACCTGTTGTCCGACATTCTACATTGAAATTATTATTTGCACTGACTGTTCAATTAAATTTAAATGTTACTCATTTAGATGTAAAAACAGCTTTTTTAAATGGTTTACTTAAAGAGGATATTTACATGCTTCAACCTGATATTTATTGTGATTTAAAAAGGAATAAGGTAATTGTTAAATTGAATAAAGCCATTTATGGTTTGAAGCAATCTTCTAGATCTTGGTATGAAAGAATAGAGCAATGCTTATGCGAGCTATGTTTCAAAAAGAGTTGTATAGAGCCTTGCGTTTTTACAAAAATGAACAATGAGGTTAAAATAGTTATTGCTTTGTATGTTGATGACTTCTTTATTTTTTCAAGTAATCAAGAAGAGACTGAAAAGTTAATTTCCGTACTTAGTTCTAATTTTAAGATCAAAAATTTGGGTCAGGTTCAACAATGTTTGGGAATGAGAGTTAAAATTGATAAAGAGTCTAATATTATTACTTTGGACCAGGAGCAGTATATAGATCAGTTACTGGAGAAATTTATTATGTTAGATTGTAAAGTTGTTAGTACTCCAATGGAAAGTAAATTAAATGTTAATAGGTCTCAATCCTGTGATCAAAGAATTCCATATCAACAATTGATAGGAAGTTTAATGTATTTATCTGTTCTTACAAGACCTGATATATCTTATAGTGTTAGTTTTCTAAGTCAATTCAATAAATGTTACACAAAAGTTCATTGGTATTATGCAAAAAGAATACTTAGATATCTTAAGAAAACTAAGAAGTTTTGCTTAAAGTATGTAAAGGAAACAGCTGAACTTGTTGGATATGTTGATGCCGATTGGGCGAGTAATACGGTAGATCGTAAATCATATACAGGCTATTGTTTTGTAATGTCAGGCTCAGCTATTTCCTGGGAAAGTAGAAAACAGAGGACTGTAGCATTGTCAAGTATGGAATCTGAATATATGGCTATAGCCGAGGCGTGCAAGGAGGCTATATATTTGAGGTCTTTATTATATGAACTTACTGGTAGTCTGTGTACTGTGTTGTTATATAATGATAGTCAGAGTGCACAAAAGTTGGTGGCAAATTATGTGTGCAGTAGAAAGAGTAAACACATAGATATTAGACATCATTTTGTTAAAGATGCAATTATTAATAATATTATTAATTTGGAATATTTGCCAACAGCTGATATGCCTGCTGATATTCTGACTAAGGCTTTGAGTCCCATCAGGCACAATAAATGTATTAAGGGTCTGGGGGTTAGTCAGATGGATATAGATAGTTAGTTTAAATGAAAGATTGTTATATTTGTGAAGGATTTGGTTTATTTGATGTAGTTGGGGTGTTAGAAATACATAATTTATATATGGTAACATCAAATAATATATTAGCATTGTTTAATGTTATAAGGTTGTCATAACTGCATCTGTTTGTTAAATGTGTCTTGTCTATGTTATTAGATCTTTCTATTCGTTCATTACACGCTGCTACTAAAACACGTTGTTTTAATACTATCTCAGCATGCCCTTTTCAATTTTTGTCACTACATCAAATTTCATTCCACAAAGTTCTCGTGTCGTGCTATTTTTTATTCTATCAACCATTCTCACTCCACACATACTCCTCAGTGTTCTCATCTCTACGGCGTTCACCCTGCTTTCATGCTTCTTCTGCCATACCCATGTTTCACTGCCGTACATCAATGTTGGAGTTAATACACCCTGAATGATAGCAAGGCGAGCTTTACTCGATATGTTATCGTTTGTTACCACGGAGTACAACGCACCATTGATACGGTTTCCTGCTTTCACTCTTCTTTCAATATCGCTCTCAAATTTTCCAACTCTCGTAAACATAGATCCCAGATACACAATTCACTCCTTACAGACAGCAACTCCTTAGGAGCCTACTGGTGACCTTACACGCAGAAACACAACAACCCTCTAGGGACCCGTTATTTGGCTGCGGTTTTCTGTGAGGTGGAGGTACTTCCCCAGACGGGACGCTTTGATGCGCTCTACCTCTCTTAAAACATCCAGACCAAGACAAACATACATGTTCATGCACACAAATGTTTATCTTGTGTGGGAATCGAACCCACGAGCGTTGATATCAAACTTAAAAACCACTTACCACGTTCTAGGTTATGATTGTTTTTTTTTATTCAAATAATTTAATTTTTGTTTTATACAATCTCAGGAGGCATGCTGCCCACCTGATGTAAGCGGTAACCGTAGCCTATAAACGCTTGCAACACGTTAAGTATCACTTGTGCGGTGTCACAGCAACTCCTTAAGAGCTCAATGGTGACCTCACTCACGCGCAGGAACACGACAACCCTCTAGGGACTTGTTATATGGCTGCGGTTTTTCTATGAGGTGGAGGTTACTTCCCCGGATGGGCTGCTTTGATGCGCCCCATCTCTCTTGAAAACATAGAAATTACCTTAATTAAATATGCTTAACTATAGAATCCCCAATGAGAAAATAATATTTTGATCATTTCCGTTTTTAAAACGAGTTACTTGGCCGAGTACTAGTACTATAAAACGTGCCAAGTACTCAGAGTACCGAGTAACAACAGAGTACTGGACGCATCTCTAATATTTACACTGTTTGTATTTGAAGCCCTTTTGAATACGGGGATTAAAGCAAACGGGCATTTTCATCAGTTACTGTGTTAGCGACAGAGGTGACATCGCGCGAGTGATACTTAATGTATTACAAGCGTTCATAGGCTACGGTAACCACTTTACATCAGGTGGGCTAAGCTTGCATGCCTTTAGTATAAAAAAAAAACTATTTATTTTCTGAGTATCGGGGTATCATATTATGTAATTGAATGTACTTATGTTAGGGCACACGCTCTTTCTTAACTAAATTATCTTAGAAGTATACTCTTCAATGGAGGATTTGTTTGATAAGATAGTATATGATCTAATTCAGGGCTATCCAGACCAGATACGATCGCGGGCTGATACAAATCACTGTTTTCATTGTCATTTATTTGGAGGAAATTAAAAAACGGCGATAGTGTTAAATTTAATTTTATTAATTCTTCATTAATTTATCTTTAACAAATTCTATCAATATCGACATTAAAATATCTGTAATTGCCAAGCGCAGTGCGTGTGTAAGTGAATTATCAGTCAGTGAAGACCTATATATAAATTATATAAAATTGTCGCGGGCCGCATCAATATTAGGCCCGGGCCACGTGCGGCCCGCGGGCTGTGCTTTGGACAGCCCTGATCTAATTTAAAGAATGTAAGACGTGTCTAAGTGCCCGTAACGGCCTAATGCCAAATAAATGATTTTTATCTTTATCTTTGCAAATGACGTCCGTTTTGTACTTGCAGGTGAGGATAATGAAGATGCTGGACCACCCGAATATCGTGAAGTTATTCCAAGTGATAGAGACTGAGAAAACGCTGTACCTGGTCATGGAGTACGCATCGGGTGGCGAGGTGAGTGTTCACTGTACTGGATGTACAACCACCCTTACACGAATGGCTTTCTGTTGTCAAAACGATAGTAGACTTGTAATATCACAAACGCTAACTACCTCCTCGGACTTCTTCCCGCGCTTTTGACGAGTGACATTGTTGTTTTACTTGAAATTTTTACAATTCACTATAAAATTAGTTTTATGTGACAATTTCGATAGTATTTTGTGACATAAGTGCTAGTGAAATTATACATTGATGAAAAAACTCAAATATAACACGTTTATGCACTTTTTGAAAGACGTGAAAAAGTTTATCAAGAAAACCTTGTAAACATCACTATCGTTTTACGGGTGGTATTTAAATTGGGTTGATTGGGTCTACTAGGTACCCTTCCCAAGTATTTTTTCAGCACAGTTCCTGAAGCTGGAACATAGAATTAAGATTTTCAAATGGTTTTAAACTGATGACTTTGACACTGGCATAAAGAAGCAACACTATTGCCATATATATATATATATATATAACTATGTCCTCGCTGGACGTGTCGTTAGCGTTTCTTAATCCACGTATACTACCATAGAATATACATTTTTAACTTAACATCGAAACTCTCTTTTAGACCAACTCTATCTGTCACGTCTTTATTACGAACGCGGTCAGCAAGCGTTATGCCACAAATTTTACGCAATGCTCTCATCTCGACCGCATTTATTCTACTTTCATGCTCTCTCTGCAATACCCAGCTCTCACTTCCATAAGTTAGCGTTGGGGTTAGCACTATTATTCACATTAGTGAGATAGAGGGGCTTAATTAAAGCTATCTTCGTGTTATAAAGCTTTTCGATCTGGGGTCAGATAGTAGCTTAAGTGTTACTATCTGACCCCAGATCGAATTATTCACCATCAGACGGACTGTTCGTTACTTATCTTCTAATGTAATAATGTAATCAACACCGGTACGATTGTCCGTGATAAACAAACATATAGCACACGTAAACAACGTATTATTCGAATAGAGCCTCCATATTAGATTTCTTTGTTTGTCAAAATAACTGGGGTTCGCGTGGCCTTCCATAATACCTTGTATATTTTTATGCTTATCAATATAACTTGTTTACAATGTATAATAATGCATGTCCATTATGTTTATTGTACGTACATTCTTCAACGTTTCAATTAAAAAGTGGAACGCCTTGCCTGCACATGTGTTACCTCCTTCCTACAATATGGGATCCTTCAAACGAAGCGTGAAGAAGCATCTTGCGGGTCAGCATGGCAGCGTCAACTGACAGGATACGGTGTAGTATTTTGTCAGTTGTAGTTGCGATTTGGGCTCCTCTTTCGCTTATCATCAGGCAAAGAGGAGCCACTATGCTGAACTAATATAAAAAAAAGTGTATAAACATATAATAGTAGTCATGTGTATATATACCAGAGAGAGACTTTGTACAAGAGTCGTTTGCATTGGTACCTCTGTCTCACCTATTTCTTTGAAGGGTTAGATATGGCAGAGAAATTACTGGGTACCTACTATGACGAAACATCCTTAGGTCACAAGATTGGCATTACGCGAGTAACATTTCCGTGGTGTTGCGAGCGTCAATAATGATATTAGAAACAGAGTTGGTCTGAAAGGGAGTGTCGGTGTTAAAATAAGAAGAGTCGTACTCCGTTGGTTCGGACATGTAGAAAGAATGCAGGATGAAACAATGACGATATAGACATACAATGCAAAAGTGGAAGGATGTAAGAACCGAGGTAGGCCAAGACTTACCTACCATGACTAAATTGGTCGTGTTCTAACAGAAGGTGATGTCGGGAGCCATAGAAACCGGGGAGCGTGCATGAGAAGAGCAATGCATGTTAAAGAAGCAAGTGAGCTATGTAAGGATCGAGTCACGTGGCGCTCGTATCTCTCTACCTACCCCGCAAGGGATTTGGCGTTATCTACGTTCAAACTTATAAACTTTCCCCGTTTCCTAAAGCGATAGTTATATAGACTGGGTGTTATTTTGCGAAAGTCAAATTTGAAGGCAATTTCATCTAAAGTATTATATGAGCTACCGCCGAGCTTACTAGTATCCCTACTCACTCGCAGGAACGCGACTTTCCAGGCTGCGGCTTTCTGTGAGGTGGAGGCAATACCCCCTCTGGCTACTTTGATGCGCCCTACGTCTCTTGAAACTTTTACAATACAGCGTATTTTTTAAAGCATAATATATTTTTTCTAGGTTTTCGACTATCTGGTGTTGCACGGGCGCATGAAAGAGAAGGAGGCGAGGGCCAAGTTCAGGCAGATCGTCTCCGCGGTGCAGTACTGCCACCAGAAACGGATCATTCACAGGGATCTCAAGGTGAGAGCCATTTTTTTTTATATACAACGACGGGAGCCACCCTATGTGAAGCGATACCCGTAGCCTATGAACATTTGCATTACAATAAGGTGTCACTCGCACGATGCCACCTCTGCTGTCAACACTGCAACACCAACAGGTGTGTACTCATACGCAAGAACACGACAGCCCGCCAGGGAGTTGGTTCTTTTCTGCGGTTTTCTGTGAGGTAATTCTACAGATGGGATGCTTTGATGCGCCCTTCCCCTCTTGAAAACATCCAGATCAAGACAAACAGACATATTCACGCACACAAATGTTCGTCCTGTGTGGGAATCGAACCTACCGGAATTAGTGTCAAAGTAGCGTTATTAATCATTGCGCCACCGAGCTCTTCATATCCACTACACCATCACTAAAATGTCAAATACGACCTACCTGGTAAGCTGCTACAGTAGCCTGCGGGCATCTACAGTAGACTGTATCTCGTGCGTCATAGACCCTATAAAAACCTCACCACGCCTTTTTTTTAAGAACCTCATGCTGTAAGTCCCAATCGAAAACCTTGGGAGGGAGTTCATTCATAGATCTAAACGACTAAGAATTGAGTGGGTTTCTTACACATACAAAAGATTTAATCAAATTTAGTCCAGACGTTGAGAAGGAATTCAGTGACGTACACACGTACATAAGTATTATATATATATATATTGATGATATCCCTCCAGGCGGAGAATCTCCTATTGGACGGCGAGATGAATATCAAAATAGCTGACTTCGGCTTCTCGAACGAGTTCACGCCGGGCGCCAAGCTGGACACCTTCTGCGGAAGTCCGCCTTACGCCGCGCCGGAACTCTTCCAAGGTATGCTTTACATCTCTTATTACAAGGACGGTAGACGGTTATACGGCTTTCGCGATGGTAAACAGTTTTTGTTTTATTCTACGTTTGAAACGCAACGTACAAGCATACTGCTTATCCGGTGGGAAGTGAGTGTTGCCACCCCACTACTAACTCGCTCGCTCGCTCGCAGGAACGTAACAATTTTCCAGGGATTTGTTATTTTGTCGCGGTTTTCTGTGAGTTGCGAGGTGCTTCCGCAGTCGGGTTGCTTCGTTACGATTTACTTCTATTTCGTGATGTGCTCGTTCTTTAGCAGTTTTCTTAGCAGGATGCACACCGTGTCGGTGCATCCTGCTAATTGAGAAACTTGGCTTTGACTCGAAAAATTATAGTAGGCTACTTTCGTGTCACATTATAATTGTAGTACTTAGTGTGTCGTGAAGGAACGAATCTATGGAGAGCCGATGTGATCGATATTACGTAGTAATTCAGTTCACCGCTACGGGTCGGGGCGCAAAGTAGAACGTGCAGCTCTTCCTTCCATTGGTCAGTTCGAAACGCTGAGGTATTTAGGTGCTAAAACGGCGTTTTTGTGAGCGAATGTGTTTTGTCTTGTGTTATAAATATATATATTATGTTAATAATTAAAAGAATGACGAAGCAGATATAAATAATAAATAAATAAATATTGTCGGACAAATTACACAGCGCCACCTAGCCCCAAAGTAAGCGAAGCTTGTGTTATGGGTACTAGACAACTGATAAACATACGTAAATACATTTTTTTTTTGTAAATACATACTTATTATACATAGAAAATACCCAGACCAAGACAAACGGACATGATCATGCACATAAATGTTTGTACTGTGTGGGAATCGAACCCACGAGCGTTGGTGTCAAAGTAGCGTAACAGCGCGTTTCACCACTGCGCCACCGAGCTCGTCAATACAAAAGTGGAAGGATATAGGAGCCGAGGAAGCCCAAGACTTGTATCATGACCAAATTGGTCGTCGTCTAATGCGGGCCGCGTGCTTGTTTACCAATCTAGTTGTTTAAAAAGAAGATGATTCTCTAAAAGGGATACTTTTTCCTTATATTTCTGTGACTTTCAACTTCATTGGGCGAGGGCATTAGTAAATGCTACGAGGGGCGAGATATACACGGCGAATGGGTACGAGACTTTACGGTATCTTTGGTACCATTTTTTTTAGTTATTCAGGCGTTACTTTGCGAAAGTCAAATTTACAGGCAATTTGATCCAAACTACTTTGTGTGCTTCCGCTCCCGATTAGTTCGTGCGAACTACTGCCGGCCGGCACCCACCCACAACCGTTAGTAGATGCATGCCGCCGCTGCCATGGCTGCTCCGGTCGTCTCTGCGAGTGTTCGCCATCTGAGATGTGAGACGCATGCACCCGCCACCGTCGTTGCCCTGGCTGCTCCGGTCGTCTTCGCGACACGTGTTTCGTCTCTCCACGAGGCATCTTCAGGCGCTGTAGATGTTAGTCGTTAGAATAACATGCTACGAATGAGTCATCCATCGCATTGCCGTCCTTTATATAGAAAAAGTAGAGGGGGTGGAAGGGGTTTTACATTTTTTTTGACGTTGCGTCTCTTTCTGTTCGCAGGCAAGAAGTACGACGGTCCCGAAGTGGACGTGTGGTCGTTAGGGGTCATCCTGTACACACTGGTGTCGGGCTCGCTGCCCTTTGACGGGTCCACGTTGAGGGAGCTGAGGGAGCGGGTCCTGCGAGGGAAGTACAGGTAAGTTTATAGTAATATTTTGCATATAGTAACTTTTTATAATAGGGTGATCAAAAAAAATAAACTAATGAACAGAGAAAATGCTTTATTGCTTGCCGTATACCAGTCTTTTTGTATATAATGTATTGTTCCATTTTCGACACAAATAACGGCCACAAATCATTTTTAATAGGCAATTTAATCTAAATATTGTCTTAGGTTTTCGCGATTGTTACACATTGAATTAAACCTGACGTTTCGAACGCTTTGCAGTCCACGGACGCTGCAAAGCGTTCGAAACGTCAGGTTAAACAAAATAAATAAAATAGAAAAGGCGGTCTTATCGCTGTATGCTATCTGTTGCGTATAATCTTTGGGTACATGAACTAGATCTCTCTCTCTCTCTGACCTTTGCGAACTATCCATTCTAGTTAATCTCTTACACATACGAAAACTAGCTGCAGCCCTCGACTTTCTTCGCACGTATCCCGGTATCCTGTGTGAAAGAGCTTACCGGTGACCTCACTCACACGCAGGAACACAACAACCCTCTAGGGAGTTCTTATTTGACTGCGGTTTTCTGTGAGGTGGAGGTACTTCCCCAGATAGGTTGCTTTGATGCGCCCTACCTCTCTTAAAACATCCAGACCAAGACAAACAGACATGTTCATGCACACAAATGTTTGCCTTGTGTGGGAATCGGTGTCAAAGTCGCGTCATTCACGACTGAGCCACCGAGCTCGTCGTGAATGACGCGACTAAGACCTATAACGTACCTTAAGAAACAAGCTAAGAAATTCAAAAATATTTTTTTTATTTGACTGGTTCAGATTATTACCACGTTCGAACAGACAAACTTGCCTCTCTATTATATCCATATACGAAAATGTCTTCCAGAATACCGTTCTACATGTCCACGGACTGCGAGAACCTGTTGAAGAAGTTCCTCGTGCTGAACCCAGCGAAGCGCGCCTCCCTCGAGAGCATCATGAGGGACAAGTGGATGAACACAGGCTACGAGGACGAAGAGCTCAGGCCTTACATAGAGCCGCAGCAGGACTTCAAAGACCATAAACGGATAGGTATGTTTACACTTAATCAATGTATACTAATTTTAAACGTTATCTATATCTATTGTTTTCATCCAATGTTTGATTACACCACTTGATAGCTAAAGAATTCAAAAGTTCGTTAGGTTGAGTGAGGACTGTGACGCATAGCGCGCAGCAAGGTAGAAAGCGCATCCATTTTGAGGTCATTCCGCTGAATCATATAACTCCTTTTAGTATAATTTACTTCCGTTTAACCGTTACGAAGGAGTATTCACGTAAAACTAGCGGCCATGTCCACGACACATTTTTTTTTTTTTGTAAACTTTGTCGAGTGACAAACATGCATACACCTTGTTATGTTTTTTTTTATACTTTGTCGGGAGATATTCAAGCAAACGGTCCACCTGATGTAAAGCGGGGACCGTAGCCTATTAACGCTTGTAATATATTAATTATCACTCGCGCGATGCCTCCTCTGCTGCTTACTCAGCAACTCCTTAGGAGTTTACTGGTGAGCTCACTCACATACAGAAACACAACAACCCTCTAGGGAGTTGTTATTTGGCTGCGGTTTTCTGTGAGGTGGAGGTACTTCCCCAGACGGGCTGCTTTGATGCACCCTACCTCTCTTAAAACATCCAAATATCTCCACCTCACAGAAGACGGCAGCCAAATAACAACTCTCTGGAGGGTTGTTGTGTCCCTGCGAGTGAGTGAGGTCACCACAAGATAAGGTGTTGCTGTGTTGACAATGTTATGCTGGAGTGGCAACGCGCTAGCTATACTCTTTTTGTTGTTAGTGTTCATAGGCTACGGTAACCGCTTTACATCAGGCGGACCGTATGTACGCTTGTTGCTATCCGTCGTAGTATAAAAAAAAGGTATTCAAATGAGTATATTCGTAAATTCTACATTTCTTTTAAATAGTTGTTTACACGATTGTTATAAATACGCTATTTACATTAATTGCATTTACAGTTTTTAAATTGGTATAAAACTCCAGTAAATGATAAATATAATTAAATAATTATATTGAACACACCTTTTCTAATGTATCATAAAAGCTAAATATTGTACACGCAATTGTTTTGCTTCTGATCATAGATAATTTAGCTCTAAAAATTACCTTTTAAAAATGTATCTTTTGTATATCTTTTAAAGCAATGTTTTTTATTACTTCTTTTATATGTATACTTACATACTCCGTAAAAATAATGTATACATATGTAGATAGATAGCGGGACAAAAGAAAGAAACAAATTGACAATGCGAAAGTGGAAGGATGTAGGGGTCGAGGCAGGTCAATACTCACTTAGCACCACTAAGTTACTCGTGTTTTATGAGAAGGTGATCTCATAAGCCCTGGATACCTGCTAGCATGCACGGAAAGTGCTTACAAAGAGTATTTTTGGTGTGCCTTTTGAACATATTGTCAGCAAAAGACAGAACTGTTTCAGGCAATCTTTTATATAAGATATGTCACATAAAATCTACCAGTCCTATCATTAAAATGAAATTATTATTATATTTCATCAAATACATATTTGCTAAACATAAAAATGAATTATTATATTTTAAAAATTGCTAAATTATCTGTGATTGCTCGGCTTTCTCACGATGAGCTAAATATTTTTTTAACTAACACATGTATAATTTTATATAATGATGTTGTCGAGAATTAATATACAATCATTTTGTTATATAGATTGTATTCTGCCATATAAATAAAATTAATAATTAAACTTACCATTTCTACTAAATTCTCTATAAACATCATTGTAAAGATATTGTATAAAAATATAAACGTCGTATAACATTTTTGTATTCCATGCGTGGCTCCATTAACGGCACAGCTCAAGTTGGTACGTGGCGCGAAATGATTAGTAAAATATGTGTTTTAGTGCAAATATCCAAAAATTCTGTCTTGTCAGCCATGTTAAATAATATACAGCCTAAATAGCCATTGTATAAAATTTAAATATACGTATGGGTGGTACAGGGTAGGTACACGGTGGTAATTAAGTACCTTCACAGGGTCATTTAAAATCGATATATAAAGATAAAGTATATTTGTGTATAAAAGAAAATATTTTCTAAAAATCCTTTGTATATTTTTACATATTATATTCTAAGCTAAAGCATTAAAAATGTAAATTTAAAAAGTATTTTTTTATTCTATTTTTTGCTTACACCACAATATGTTAAAAAAGGATATCTTTTTTTTAATATCTTGATTGACAGTGTTCTATCGTATCGTCTGGATATTAAAATTACAAACTTTATTTAAAATGATTTTTTAAAAGTTGAATATTATATTATACGCTACCCCGAAAGACCCTCTAAATTCTGGCTTGCATTATGAACACCCACACCCTGTATTACTCATTTCAGAAAAAATAAACCATTATTTAAAATATTATGCACAATTTATAAAATAAATTATGTACTCTTCATTGAAAAACATATGTCTAACATATATCATTAACAAAATTGAGTTTGATAAGACAGAATATGTTTTGGAGCTGGTTTATGCATCGTCTTGTGGATTTTTGTCACGTGTTTATTTTTATTAATTATTTTATATAATGATATTTTATTGCATGATTATTATTTTTATTTATTGCAATAAATATATAAACATATTTGTTTTTATGTTTATTTAATGTAATAATTTATTGAAGCTTAATATTATACGAATGCATGTACAAGTAGTAATTGTAATAACTACATGATAAATATTTATTTTATTATTAATAATATATCAATATATAAAAATAAATACAATAATTTATCTCGTTCTATAATGTCGCTTGTTACGCACGGTTTATAAGCCGCGACTTTCGAATCTTATATCTCATGGGTTCTGTAATAATAATTATAATAAACAAGAATAAAAAGTGCATTAAGCGGAATATTGAAATAGTTGAAAAATTGAAAAGAATAAGCTATAAATTATATCATATAAAAAGTTAAATATTTTTTTTATTATCAAGCCAATAATAATCAATGGAAACAATATATGGAAACATATTTTATAATAGTGTATGTTGGATGTAATATTTTGTTAATTATTCTGTCGACAGAGGCGCTAGTGTGCTTGGGTTACAACAGACAGGAGATTGAATTTTCACTCGCGGAAGCCAAGTACGACGACGTATTCGCTACATACTTACTGCTCGGCAGAAAGAGCACAGATGTAAGTACCTAATAATATGTTAAGACTATTTCTTCTTCTTCTAATATACAAAAATGAATGTTTCTCTGTATGAACTCAAAAACGGCTGGGCAGATTTTGATGAAATTTTCAGTGAATCTTCAGGTTAGCCCAGTAGGTGACCCTGTGAAGTTTGGTAACGATTGGATCACCCGTGCGAAGCTGGGTCGAGTAGCTAGTCTAATATATAAAAGTGAATGTTTGTCTGTATGTCCTCTATGGACTCAAAAACGGCTGGGCAGATTTTGATGAAATTTTCAGGGAATCTTCAGATCAGTCCAGCGGGTGATCCTGTGAAGTTTGGTAGCAATCAGATCACTCGTGCGAAGCCGGGGCGAGTAGCTAGTTTTTATATATAAAACACAAAATGTTTGTACCTATGTCCGTTACAGACTTTGAAACCATTCATCCGATTGTGATGAAACTTCTGAGTACATATTCAACACATTACCGAGAAGGTTTAGAGATGAAAAAGGAATAAAAAAAAAACGCCCAGCCAAGCAGTCCCCGGGCACAGCTAGTATTTAATAATATGTAATTTGTGTTAATTATTGTACATTGGTACGGAGTCCTTCGTGTGCGAGTCCGACTTATAAACTAACTGCAGCCCGCGGTTTCGTCCGCGTGTGTCCCGGCTACCGATCATACAAATAATCAAACGAGCAAACACTTCCGCTTGCAATTAGTATAGATTACGGACCGTTTACTTGTGTTATTTATTTCAGACAAATGTCGCATCATAGGGGTGAATGAAATGAACATGCTGGTACGAAACCATACGATAAAAATGGATTTGTATCGTTTTGTTTCCAGCCTGAGTCGGACGGCAGCCGGTCGGGGTCCTCGTTGTCTCTACGGAACACGACAGCGCCGGGACAACCAGCGCAACCACAACAAGCCAACGCACACTCCGGTGAGTTTATGTCCTTATCAATAATCATAAATTGCCCAAAAATTTTAGGCGCGTATTTATATACCCAATACCCAAATGAGTATAAATACACGCGAGATTATCTCGTGTGATAATAATTATTACTTGTGTGGTAATAATAATTAATACATGCCTGATGACAATTATTATTATTTGCGTTACGTGATTTGTTTAATAACACATACTATGTTTATAGTTACCATGTCTTGGGTGATATAATTATAACCTGTTTTGTTATTATTATAAATTTATTACAATCTAATTTTTATTTTAAAAAGAAATGTAGAGACAAATGTATCTTATTTTATGTTACGCGTGTTCGCCATTTTATCTAAACTTATATTATTATATTGACATAGATTTTAATTATGTTCTCTTTTTAAAAAGTTCTCAATTGCCGAAGTTAGGTAGTACATATAAATAACAGCTTAAGACTAATTTTAGGGATATAAAATGCATAGATATTCGATGTACATAAATTTATATTATTTTAAATCATGCTTCAGATAAACGCTTATTAAAAGCCTGTGTCCCGATATAAATAGTAATAAATCAGGGGTTATGTTTATAGACAATAATGTAAAACGTGTTCTTTTGTAACTGGGTGATACAAGAGAATTATTTTTTCTTGTTAGAACACTCGTGAATTATGTTCCACACACCAGAATTATTATAAAAGTGAATTTATTATTTTCATGTTCTGTTACTTTCTGGACACAAGCTCTTTAAAGGTCCCCTCAAAAGCGGTTTAGTTCAAGGAAGCAGTAGGACTCTTGGGTAAGGCTTTAAGCTTCTAACTGGGTTACCATATTCATACCATCAATCTGTGATATGTCATTTGTGATAGAGGATCATTTGTAATATCGCTTTTATTTTTAATGCGTATTGTGCTTTCGAAGTTTTGTGTCTAAGCCGAGTCAATAAAAAAACGCATTTATGGCGGAACCCACGCTGCTATGAAACGAATGTGGCGCGAGTATGGCGCGGACGTGGCGCACGCGTGTCAGGGTGAACTTTTTCTCATAAGTCAAAAGCGATCATATTTTTCATGGTGTTACTATCTCTTGTCTACAAACTGTAGACAAACGGGCGCGAGCACTGTAATACCGTGTCATGAAGGCGTAAAATTGCGCCAAAAAATGATCGGAGAGACAATTGTACCGAGCTATGTCCTCGCCACACATCATAACTCCGTGGGTTAATTGACGGCGAAATACATGCCCTGTCACTTGCGCCATTGTTGCCAATGGTGTGCAAGTGAGACGGCATGACTTACGTAATTTGGATTCCCTTCTCTATTGGCGCTGGTTATACCAATCATAATAATTTTACATGAGTATTGTAGAAAAGTATTAACTAGGTCTATTAAATGAAAGTAGTGGTAGATGATGAGTTAGTGTTTAATTTGTTCGTGGGTGATTAAAAAATCGGGATGTCTGTCGTTTAAGTATGTAAGTCGAAGCACAATTTCTAGGATTCTGAATTTCTGAAATTATTATTCTGGACTTTATACTGGATAATTAGATACTACAAGTTTTTTTTCTATCCGTTTAGTCAACAGATACGTCTTGCCCCGACGTACTGTCTGTCTGGGTCTCATGTAAAGTGGGGATCATGATAAATGGTTATTGCGAAAGAAGTTGCAGGAACGTGGTAGTAGAATAGTTAAAATGGTTGGTATTGTACTGAAGAAGCTATAATAAAATATTACCATACACGTAAATTTACATAGCAATGCTACACGTTACTTCTTGGTAACTAACGCGCCGCCATTGCAAGTGTATTTTCCTATACCGTAACTGTAAGTATATAGAAGAGTATCACCGTGGCGTTCGAAACTCCATTGAAAGATAACGTTGGCGATCGGTACTATGCGTTTCAGTCAAGAAGATAATCACGACGTCGGTAGTTATTAATTTAAATTATAACGTATTTACTAACGGGCTAATTTACAAAGACAGGAAAGGGGCGTTTAGTTTGTTGAATCTAAAGCGATCCGATTAAATCGTACACGCGAGTCCAATATTGAATTGGTCCTGTTTTAGGATGAACAAGGAGTTATCACTTAGATAAGAAGGAGAATGACCAATTATGACACTTAAATTGTGCCACGAACTATTAAGTCAAACATAAGCGTTTTCCACCTCTGTCTGTCGAGAAATTTTCCTTTTTGTTTTTGTTTTGTGGACAAGCTTTAGTGTTACTAATAGAAAAAAACGTTAATAACGATAATAAAAATTGGAACTATTTATAATTATTTTTGGTAAAAGTTTTAATAACTTCTTATTTCAAAATTCATGTCTAAAAATAAATTTTGAATGGGAAATATCGTACTGAAACTTGCGAGTATATTTTCAGTTGATTGCACGTTTCTGTCTCCTGTACAAGCTAATGACTATTGTCAAAAGCAACAGACTGACTTCTTTCAAGCTATCACAATTTGGATGATAACCCTGCAGTCTTAAGTCTATGGATAATACATAAAAAACTATTAATGACTTCTATGGATCGTGACGTATGGCGGTCGGTTCTGTTAGCCTACTCCACGAGGCTCAGCTTGGCTATTTGGATTGATATCGTATTTCCGTTAACAAAATGTCAGATTTGTCAATTAGATACGATATATAGTTGTTTATTTATTTTTACTTTTGTACACTACAAAAAATCATTAGCGAATTGTTAGCTAAAAATAAATTTTTTAGCTATCTTACATTTTACTAAATTTTTAATACGATATATTTAGTTTTTTTCGAAAGAACGCAATTTAACCGTTTTCCGAAATAATCAGTAGAAGCTACAAACACAGAATATCAGAATCCTTAGTCGCATTTAGGACTCTTAGGAAGAAAATGTGGCGGGCAAAACCGTCACAGGAATTGGCTATTTTGATACAGGTGTAATAAGACCGCGTATCTACAATCTCCACCTTACCGAAAACTAATTACCGACGCTAGGTAGACTTCGTACAAAATTACAAGTTGGACATACTGATGACAACAGTAGTTGAATTCGTAATTTATTTAATATAAATAAACTAAATCAATTCGTATACTCTTTTTCTTTCTGACTTTGACTTTCATTTAATTTTTTATGGAATGGTAACACTTTTCCAAGCAAGTGCGTTTTTATACGTCAAGTTACGCGCCGAGATTTGTATCATGGTACCAAAAGTAAATTCTTCAGTCGTCAATCTCCTTCATTAGAGACAATTCACTGACTGATCTGTGAGTGAGTTAAATTGCGAAACGGTTATAGATTATTTTGTGTCGCGGGCAGATATTAGTCACGTTTTTGTTAATAATTGTTATTTAAAAATGCGACATGTTGGTTGTGTTCGCGATTGAAACGCACGGTAGTCGGTAGTGTTTGTGACGGGTGTGCGTGGGTGTGGCAGGCGGGGGCGGGGGCGGCGGGGGCTCGCCCTCTCACCGCGGCGTCCAACGCAGCATCTCTGCCACCGCGCGCCCGCAGCCGTCGCGCCGCGCCTCCTCGGGCGCAGAGGTGCTACGCACCCAAGGTACTACAGCCATACCTAGTTTTACCAAAGGACTTCAATCTTTTAACTCTAAAATTAAGACTTGCGTGTCCTTTTTGGAGCTGGGTCTAGTTTTGTTAGTAACTTATGTTTAAATGTACATATTTGTAATTATCACTTGCTTAGCGGTGAAGGAAAACATTGTGAGAATTTATATTTCGAAAGGCAACCTAACCTAAGAAAGGTCTGTTTTTTCACTGGGTTGGGGAGGTCTGATGGCAGTCGCTCGATGTAAAACTCGCTATTTTTACCAAATTCTTAGCTTAGGTAGCGGGCCCCGCCAATCCTAATGGAATTAAGAAACGGAAGAACGCTAGTAAATAGAAAAACATAAATCGATATCAATTATTTATTCGTTTTTAGTCCGTAGTGCATGCAGCGAAGGGGCCGCCACCCTTCATGCTGTGGCAATACCGGCGGTTCGGGGAAAACTCACGGCACGGAGGCACGTCGAATGTGAGAGCAGAAGTAAAAGATGCGCTGAGAGATGAAACGAGTGAGAGATACCTTGTGTGTGGTGATAAAGACCAAGCAGAAGGAGCGACAGCAATAATCTTCGCGGTGGCATGATGGCCTTATGATCTGAGTGAATGAATCATGCGAGTTTATAGATAGATAGATTTCGTACTCTAATGTATTTTTGATCTTAGAAATAACAGTTTGTTTGGTTTCAAGACTACGAATTACCAGGCGATGATGGCTGAATTCAATCTGTTAAGGTAACAATTCACAATTATAGATTTGCCATCGTGTAAAGACATGTCAGGGGCATTCGACAGTCGAGATTCATTCGACTAGCGACTAGCAAGTGAAGTCATATCAGAAACTTTCGTCTCCGACTAATTTCTTGTGATGATATTCGCTGTCAGTTCCGAGGCTGTCATAGTTTTACCTCCGCGATTGCAATTAACTTCTTTACTTCCTGGCTACATAGGTGGTATAGCAGTGGATATGTGTGTGATTGGTTTATCTCGATAAAATTAGTCCAGTGACTTATCTTGAGTTCGTATAAAACTGGCTATCACATCACGCGAGTGTATCTAATCGCAATGTGCATTTCTGTTAGAGCAAGAACTTGAGTAGTTTTGGAATTCTATGATGAAAGTTGTAACTTTATGAACGATTATCGAACACTTTTATTTCATCATAAGAATGGATGAAGTGGCTGAAAAAGTATGATTGATGTGTTCTGATAGATGCCGGCTCGAAATACTATAGTGGATATATGAGCGTAGAGACCTTTTCAAAAAATGTTATGAATGTAAAAATTCCGAATGAGATGTATAAGAACCGGTCAGTGAAGATTCTAGTCTCAACTTATTTAGCATAAATGGACATTATTTAGATTTTCTAAAGAGAATAGTGGCATTTAAGGTTACTTAGCTCTTGGAAGAAACTAGACCTGATTGTTAATTGGCTTGTTTTGCCTTTAACTGAAGACCAGTCTTAAAATGGGCTAAAAGCCTGGAGTCCTTCGGAACTCAAACATACCACATCATAAAGCTACACATTTTAAAGCAAATTTGACGATGTATTACCAATCTTTTATGGAAATTTGCAGAACTTGCCTTGTACTCTATGCTCACTAGGAGCAGTGCATTTTTCTGACAACATGAGAATAGATAATAAAAAATAATCGAAAGCGATTCATGCGTTAGTTAGAAGTTGGTACTAATTATGACAACAATTCGTACCTCAAAAAGTTTGGTCATTCACACTTATCTTGCTTAAATGTGTATAGCTACTTTTGTGTTAAAACAAAGACTAATATTTAATTGAAACGCTCGAAAATACACTCTGCATTTATGAAACACTTAAATTTACAGACTGTATATTTGAAACACTCAACACTCAGATTGTATGTTTGAAACACTTAATATTACAGTTTGTGTTATTGACATACTTGGTTAAATTGACAGTAAAAATTCTACCAATTTGTCCAAGTTGAAATTGTTATTGCATTTGTTGATCTGTTTTGACTGGCCGTGTGTATAGGGACTGGTGAGGTCAGAGAATGTGGTGTATATTGATTTTGAATATCAAAAGTAATATGATATTAAATAGTGTAATGGTGTGTTAAAAAATATCCCTCACCTGGCATATCTTTACTGAAAGTATACTAGTTAAGTATTTAAATAGTTAAAAGATTCAGACGTTATTTTGCGAAACTCAAATTTAGATACAATTTGATCTAACATGCTTTTTGTCAGATCAAATGACAATATATATTTAAGATATTCAAAATCAATATATTCATTATTAACTCGCTCATTCATTATGTTATCCACGTATTGCACTAGTTTACTACTCTGTGTAAAAAGTATCGGGAATATGTCAATAAAAAGACCCGCGTAAAAGAGGTCGTTCTAATTTTTTTACTGCATGTTGGTAGCACTGTACTGATTTAGCGCGCAAAATTTGAGCGGGATCTGTCATTTAATTTGTTTTAAACTACACTTTTTGTTGGTCATAGTTTTGAGTCCTCGGCGATTTTTACAATGGAAAATATTGTTGAACAAAGAGTGTGCCTTAAATTTTATGTTTCAAATGATATTTCATGTGGTGAATCACTAAAAATGTTGCGAAATACCTACGGCGAATCGTGTATATCGAAAACAAGGGCTTATGAATGGTATAAGGCTTTTAAAGAAGGCCGAGAAGTAGTAGTAGACTTGCCTCGTTCTGGTAGACCTTCAACCGCTACGACCAGAGAAAACATCGACAGAATCAAGAAGCTAGTGCTCGAAAATCGACGTATGAGTCTGAGAGAGTTGGCTAGTGAGGTGAACATATCTTTTAAGTCCGTCCACAACATTCTCATTGACATTTTAGGCATGAAACGCGTCGCCGCTCGACTAGTTCCAAAAGAGCTCAATTTTGTTCAAAAAGCGCAGCGAAAGCATGTCGCTGAAGACATGGTTTCCCGAGCTTCTACGGATCCGACCTTTATGAAACGTATAATAACTGGCGACGAGACATGGGTTTATGAGTACGACATGCAAACAAGCCAACAGTCTTCAGAATGGCGTCTCGAAAACGAGCCGAAACCCAAAAAACCGCGGCAAAGTCGCTCCAAAATCAAGGTGATGCTGACAGTTTTTTTTGACTACCGTGGTGTGGTTCACTCCGAATTCCTTCCAGAGGGAGAAACAGTGAATAAAGAATATTATTTAGGCGTCATGAAGCGTTTGCGTGAGAGTATCCGCCGAAAACGTCCAGATTTGTGGCAACACAACTCATGGATGCTGCACCATGATAATGCACCATCACACACAGCCATTATAGTGAAAGAGTTTTTAGCGAAAAATTCAACAAAAGTTCTCGACCAAGCACCGTATTCACCTGATATGGCTCCGTCTGACTTTTTTTTATTTCCCAAGTTAAAATTACCACTTCGAGGAAAACGTTTTGAGTCGATAGGAGCCATAAAAGAAAATTCGCTGAATGAGCTAAAGGCCATACCGCAAATAGCCTATGAAAAATGTATGGAAGACTGGGTGAAGCGGTGGAGATGTTGTATTGCAAGCGATGGGGCCTACTTTGAAGGCGATAAAATAAATTTAGATGAATAATTTGTATTTTTTGTTTTATTGACAAATTCCCGATACTTAGTACACAGAATGTATAAACACTCATCACGTAGCAATCGTCTTATTATCAATGTTGTGGGGTTTTTGGTGCTTTATATGTATTCGTTACATACTAACCTCAAAACTAGTAAATATCGCATGCATTTTAGTCAGTTTTATTAATTTATTAACATTTGTTTATTTATTATAATATATAAAGGCGTCAAAAACAAAACACACCGTCGACAATAATGGTGTGATATTGTGTGTTAAGTACTGAGATAAAAATTATGTTTCCTTCTTCTTTTGTATTAAAATCATGTGGAGTATTGGAAATCAAAGGTGAAAATTGACAGGGTGGTACGTAAATATTTAGATAGCAGACATGTCATCTGGAATCTAGTTTTCAATATTATTTAGCTTTCACTTTAACCATTAGTCTTAATGATATATCGGTATCAGTGGTAATTGTTCATCGTTGTAGGAAAATAATTCCTTGTAGTTAAATATGAGTAAAATATTGCCTCGTGGATGAATCGCGAGAAATTGGGAGTGTTGGAGGACTGTTAAGAAAATTATTAGTCTCCTGTTGTTTTTTCTCGGTTTGTTAATAAATAATGTGACTGTGAAAGTGTAATTTTAATGTGTATTTTTTAATTAAACAATTCTGAAACGACTTTGTTGTGGAAACTTTTTGTGCAATAAGGTATATAACAATGTCATGCCTGCTAATGAGTTATTACAGACATGAGTTGCAATGAACCATTCCGGTTAATATATATAACCCCCCACTCAATTCTTATGCAACGTTGTGTCAGAATCGATCATTCTTAGGTATTTAACGTTTTGAACGAACGAACAAATGAACCGTTCTATACGTATGTGCTGTCAGTTGTGGCATGCAGCATATCACTACGTACCTCACCGCTTCTACATTCACTAATTAGGAATACACATTATTTAGGTATCGGACCTGTGATTGTTGTGGAGTTATGTTATAAACCGCACCTTGCACGCACCCAGCACGTTACCGGTACTAATGCAATTTATACAATTATTCCAGAAGTTTGGTCAAAGCGAAAGTTCGTGAACATTCACATTTTAACTATGGCACCGATTTGAAAATATTTCCTCATACAAAAACGCTTCTCTCATTAACTGATTGTACAATTGATGGATATATATATTTTTAAATAGATTCTATTGTAAAAAAAAAAATATTGAGTACAACCATCCCTTTCCACCTGACCATACTTTCTGTTACAGGGTATATAATGTGTTACAACGCAGCCCTCTTTAGGACATCAATTATTTTTCCTTTTACCATTTTCAAACGTATGAAATTTTCGTTCTCGAGTCAAGGAGAGAGTGGTTCGGTTATTTATTTCGTTATCTATGGTCACAGTTCGTTTTTATTTAAAAAAATTGCTTTTGCCTGGTTCACGTAACCTAGGTTCTTCGACACATCTAACCGTCTCGCATTACGACCAGTTTGGAGTTTTAGTCATGTAAAGGTAATTAAACTAGAGTTCATTTCTCATTTTAAATACTAATGTAAATGCCCATAGTAAAAATAAGTTGATAAACAGGGTTGTGTTTTACGTTACACGTTATGTACATGTTATATTGTGGAGCGACATAGTTTTTGACAGTTTAACAACTTATTGTGAAGGTTACCACCTCGTGCGAAAACATATTGCTGTTTTATATGCACAAGGTTTACATTCGCTGAACATCGGCTTTTATACGCACAAAAAAAGACATACGGATTAAAAAAATAACAGTCAAATTGTCCCTATGTAATTTTAATTGTTTTAAAAAAGTTCTGAATTTGACCAGTTAGTTTTCAAACAGTTAAAATTGTATTCATTTGACTTTTTTTATGCATATATAAGCCAATCTACAGCAATTGTAAACCGATTACTGATTTTTTTAAATTTTTTATTCGGAAGCACCTACAGTTGAATTAGAATCCCATGGAAATTTGGATGAAGATATGACTTTGTGGAACTTGAATTTTAAGATTCGTATTTGTCTATGAAACAGCTGTATTATTTTTCGATCGGTGACTTATTGTGTAAGTTGATGCACTAGTAAAATAGTTGTTCAACTAAGCCGAAAGTAGGTTGAACGTGACAAAAATATACTATTACAAAAGGACAATACAGGATAGTGATTTAATGACCTGCATAAACCTGAAAGGAGCTGAATGTACTCATCAATAAAATCAATGTTTACTATGGGACGAGATTGAAATCGTACAAAGTATTTACATATCCATACAAATTGTTCGATCAGATGTTCGTTTTGTATGAAGAAGAAGTCGGTTATGACAGTATCTTCGTCTTTTTAATGCAGGTGGTTAAATAGCCATCTTGTATATTTAATGTATATTGAAGCGTTGCATGGTTATGTTACATGATGTGTTGCGTGTTACAGTCGGTACCACGACCAGTGCTGCCAACAACACAACGTCAACTTCTACGACAACGACGTCGAATTTCAAAAGACAGGTTGGTATTTTACTTTTTACTTTTTCTTCAGAAAATATAGTTTAGGATATATATGGAACTAACCGTTGGTGGGGAAGCTGGGAAGCCCGATTTTTTCAATTGGGATGAGTCCTGTGGCGGAGTGGTTAATAATGCTACTTTAACACGTCGGGTCGTGGGTTCGAGTCACACACGGGATAAATATTTGTGTACGTGATAATACGTCTGTTGCAACCCAACTGGGGAAGTACACGTCTTACAGAAAACCTTTCCTTAACCTGAGCTTACCAGTAAGCTACTGAGGAGTTGCTGTGTTAGCAGCGGAGGTGGTAACGAACGAACGGTACTTGCTGTATTACATGTGTTTATAGGCTGTGGTAACTACTTTACATCAGTTGAAGTTGTATAACCAAAATATAACAGACTTAACCAGTAAAATATATAGAACTCAATACACTGCAATTATATTATATATTTATCAGATGTAGGCAGAGAGCGCCATATGACTCGGTCCTTACACATCTCACTCGCTTTTTTAACATTCATAGTTCTTCTTATGCATGCGCGCCGGTTTCTAGGGCTTCTGACATCAACTTTTGATATAATCCAATTTGGTCGTGGTAGGTAAGTCTTGGCCTTCATCGGCTCCTGCATCCTTCTACTTTCAAGTTATATATCTGTTTCGTAATTCTTTCTTCGTGCATTCTTTCTACTTGTCCGAGGATGCATCTTCTTATTTTAACACCGCCACTCTCTTTTATTATACAGATAAAAATCAAATATTACATTTTGTAATTATATCACATAATATATATATATATTATCGGCGAGCGTGCGTGAGAAGAGCCTCATTATAACCGAACACGCAGGTTAAGCAACGTTCACCGCAGCCTGTCTATGGATGGGTTTATTTATCTCGAGTTTCTCCGTGATCGGAGGGCACGTTAAGCCGTCGGTATCGGCTGTTGTCGATAGATGACTGTCGTTAAGCTGAGTCAGTGGCCCTCGGGCGGCTTGAAAACACTGGCCTCAGTCAATCCGCATTTGAGCAGCGTGGTGGAGTATGCTCTGCAGTGGGATGAGTAAGGGTTGATGTGGAGTGAAAATCACATCTATTGAAACCGGAGTTAATTCATTTGGTTTCTTACTAATAATAATTTATATCCATATTTCTGTGTTGATGATATATCCGTTACGATATTCTTGCTAATTTCTATAGACTTTTTTTTTCAATTCTAGAACACAATCGACTCTGCGTCCATCAAGGAGAACACGGCACGAATTGCTCAGATGCAGGTAATATACTTCTTCTTAGCCTTATCACGTTTCCTTTTCTGTTAGGATTGGCGGGGTCCGCTACCTAAGCCTAAGGATTTTGCAAAGATACTGATTTTTATATAGAGCGACTGCTGTCAAACCCCCACAAGCCGGAGGGGAAACCAGACCTATCTTAGGTAAGGTCACGCGTCTCTCGAAATATTCTTCTTTCTTTCTTTGACGTGCTGGTTTCCTCACGATGTTTTCCTTCACCGCCGTGCATGTGATAATTACAAATATGCACATAAATACGAAAACATGGGTTTAGTGGTACACGTCAGGATTCGAACTGGCGACCAGTTGGTCAATAGGTCTATTCCTTATCCACTGGGCTATCACTGCTCTTATCTAAGCTGCTCTCAGGTGATTATAGTATTATTGCTGTGGAGGGAGTGTAAAGCAGTAGCTTAATATAATGATGTTGACATTTTTAACCAGTTGAGAATGCGCAAGCTTGTATTGCCAGAGGAACAGCTGGCTCGTCAGTTATACAACAATTCAATTTTGTTTTATTTTTATTTGTCGGCCATTTTGATCATTTTCCTTAGGAGATAGGAACGGTGTTCCTGAACATTCCTACTCTACTTTTTTATGCTGAATCCGAATCTGAAGTCACAATTCGAATATTCGAAAAATAAAACTACAGACAAACGCACAGACAAACGCACGGACAAACATATAGAGTTCATATAGGAACGATGTTCCTGAAAACAAAGAAGAATTAAAAACTTGAAGTAAGGTGACACGGTACGTGACGGAAACACACACGGGATTGAAATAAGATGGTCAAACGACAAATGCTCATTTTGCCTGTGTTGCTGTAAAATACGACTCAATATTGTCATAATTTTTAAAATGTGCACTAAGATAAAAAATATGATAACACACACTATCAGAAATTATTTAATGTTTAAAATAAAGTGCAAGTATTCAACCCGTAAGCGGAATGATGTCCACGCAAAGCTTGTGGCGACTATTGATACATTATCCATTTTATATTCGTCTACTCTTGATTGAAACAAACACAGATCATTGGCTAAATTAAAGGTCTCTATTGTAGGTTTATTTTGTTGATTGAAAAACAGTTTATGATTTTACTTCATTACCAATCTGTGGGATTTATCCCTAAGTTAATACGGTATTAGAATTATGTAATATTAATTATAACACTCTCCGGTGCTCTCAGACCTTCGTTGAAAATTGACTAATCATTTCTCTCTTCCTCTTTTTTTTATTTAGCTTGTTATTATTATGGGATATTACGAGTTTGGTTATACCACTAAGTTGTCAAACACGTCATGTGTGAGGGTAAGTAATGGCCGTCGTAGACTATGGATGAAAACACTCCAACGTACGTTTTATTTTAATTACTCATATTATTCGCATTGTAATCGTTATAGGTCCAAAGTGGAGCGCGGCCTGTAAGCGCGCAGCCGAAGCTGGAGCCGCGATCGCGTACGCTGACGTCTGGCGGCGGCACGCGGCGCCTCCAACAGCTGGACACGCCGGCGCAACCCGCGCAGCCCAAACATGACCCAAACACGCCACATGACACACCCAGGTATGTTTACGTTTATGTATAGCACAAATGTTACGCCTTGTTCGTCAGCGGCCAGATATAATAGTGGCGTCTAGTAAGTCAGCGTGGGAATATCAGACAAGTAACAGGGGACCTATTGGGATACACATATCATTCTCGAGCATTCTGCTAGTGCCCGTTTAGGGAACGTTAAGTAAACTCAATCCATGATTCCTGAACTATGCAAGTCGTGTTATAAGAGAGAGAATAGGACGGAGGGAAAACACCTTTGTCACTGTTTCGATGTTGCTTTGATTTGCGAAAGAAAAATAATGAACAAAATCATTCATTTTGAAGTACGAAAATGAATATTTTATCATTATTCACAGTGACATTTGGACGTGTATTCGTGGCTGGTAAAATGTCATACTCGTAATTTTAGTGTTTGTATTCCCATACAAGGTATTCCCATATTTGACGCGATGTTTTTTTTTTAGTAAATGTACGTTTGTATGTGTTTCTATATCATTAGAAAGATGTACGATATTTTTATAGTTGTAAGAATAATGGAATAAGAGTATGGTTACCAAGAACGAGTCAGCGCTTAGACATTGTTTAAAAGTCGCGTAAGACTTGTAACCGCGGCCACGTTATGTGCGTATGATGTTGTGTGTTAGCGTATGGCTATCACATGATAATTTAAATTGATTTCGTCCACGGGCTTAAACCTAATCTTGTCAGCGGACACGTAGTAATTGCGAACAACAACTGTACTATTTGAAGGCTTGTAGCTATTATAGCGATTAAAAATGTTTCGCATCACGAAATGGAAGCTTTGCTCGAAATCATAGGTATATGTATTTCATGGGAATTCAAATTATTTAATGTGGGTGAAATGTCAGTGACTCCGCAGTAGTAAATATCTCTACGATTAATATACGAGTATACACGAAGTATTTTGCTATGCTGGCGTAATTATTTCATAAATGACGTAGTGTGAAAATTTGTTTATAATTTTGTCAGCTGTATTAATTATGCTGCAATAAATGTGTTGTAAGCTGATATGTGAGCATATTTTAATTACGTTGTCAGCCGCGTCTGATGTATATTGTCAGCAGAGCTGTTGCCGTGTTTTAATTTTTATTCTTTTTTTTTTAATTATATAACGCTAAGTGCTTGCTAGTCGTTCCTGCCAGACGAAAAAGTTTAGTTGTCAGATTTAATAAAGGCTGATAAATATATTTGTAGGTAAAACTGTAGTCGTAGATAATTGTGATAGATAAACTTGGTCTATTTTATTATCATTTAAAGAGAGTAATACGAGCGGGTGTTTTGAGAAGTTATTTTATTGTAAAATTCGTGGTTGTTTTATTGTAAAAGTTGTTTCGTGAATTTTTTATAATTAAAATTTTTGCTTTCTCTACAAAAACAGTTATAGAAAATCAGTAGTTTATAATCGAAAGACTGGTATCTGTACCGCAGAATATTTATTAGTACGCAATTTGATCCAACCTGCCTTGCGTGCTTCCGCCACCAATTAGTTCATGCGGCCTAGCGCCGACCGGCACCCGCCCACTACTGTTAGTACGTGGTACATGCCTACGCTGCCATGGCTGCTCCGGTAGTCTCTGCCTCGGCTGCTGCGGTCGTCCGTCATCTGGAACAGAATCCGCGTGCCCCCACCACCACCGTCGGCATGTACCACGTACTAACAGTAGTGGGTGGGTGCCGGCCGGCGCTAGGCCGCATGAACTAATTGGTGGCGGAAGCACGCAAGGCAGGTTGGATCAAATTGCGTATGGATTTGACTTTCGCAAAATAACGCCTGAATCTATTAACTATTTATTAGTACTTGCGCCTGCACTGAGTACTATGTTCAAATTACTTAGTACTGGCTCGGAGAGGGCCAGCACTGATGTACTAACAGTCAGAGAAAAGTATACGTAGGCACCCATTAGTTATATGTTTTGGGAACATGGTAAACGTATACAGCGTTATTTTTAGTAATTATCATTAAGGAGTGATTCGTATCCATCGTTACAAACAGTTGTCGTATGGCAACAAACTCAAAATCGATACAAAAGTACGAGCTTGTCGTAGAAACTTTTCGATTATGTTTTGTATGAAAAGCTGAAACTTTTCATCAGTTTCTAAGTTGCTGTCAATAGGAATAATTGTTTGTAATGATGAATACTGTTGCCTCTTAACTATGAATGGCATCTAAAATAATCCTGTATATTTTGAATTTCAATTGATTTGCGTACTTCAATTCAATTGTTATATGTAGTGTAAGGGGAAGTAGCTCCGTTAGACATTAAACTACATCACTGGCGTAAACTACTCTAATTCAATAATTACATTATAATTTTATTAACAGATTGTTGGCGTATATGTCATGTATATTTTAATATTATGTATTTATTATTATATGCGGATGGTAAAATAACACTAGATGTATTATGTAACACGAGGATCGTTGTTGAATAATTTATGAATATACACAATTAACAAGTGAAAAATAACCGGTTAAAAATAACCGGCTAGAGCATGAAACCGGTAACTAACAGCATGTTAACACGGGCAGCTCGGTGGTACAACCGGAGGCTAAGAATGGGACAGCGAGCAACGGTAGCTCTGGTACGGGGAGCAGTGGCAAGACGCATGTGAAAAGTGCCTCGATATCGTCCGCCAGTGGAGCCCCACCCCTAGGGGCGGATTCCGCCCCCCACAACGCATCCGCAAGGGACTTGGCACAGCCTCGCCCGAGGTACCGACGTGTTTCTGCACGCTCGTCCAAATAAGAATTAATTATGGTGATGTTTATTTCTAATAGCAGAATAGATATAAATGGTACAAGGTATTGAGGCAGACAAGCGGTCCACCTGATATAAAGTGGTTACGGTAACCTATAAATGATTGCAACCTATTGCGTCTGGTGGGATAAGTCGTGCCTTTTATCTGTCACTGAAGAAAATTTTCCTCTGTGCTCAAATATTTTGTACTAATTCGCCAAAATATTGAAAAGTCGTGTCATTCAGATATCTATAGCCAAATTGCAGTAGCAACTACGCAACGGTGAGGGGACTCTTAATAATTACAGACAATATCGATGATGTGATATCATATACAGGAATAAACTAGGCTTCTGTAATATTCAAGTATAATAGCTTTACCAAATATTCTCCCCAATGAAATAAAGTGAACATCACCATAATTTCTAAATCTATGGACGTAGCATAAAGCTTGCTAGATAAATGTCGGTATAGAGGCTGCCGAATTCTTGCACGCTATTTGTATTATAACTGCTTGGCGCCGACCGTGCCGGTAAATAACCGGTTTTAACCGTATCTCCGGTGTAATTAACATTCGCGTTCTAATACACGCTTAGATTTTTCTTTTGTTTTTCAATGTTTTAGTGTTTTTTTTACTAACAAAACGTATTTTTTGTTACAATTCGTTCGTTTTCTGATAATATCTAGATGTGAGAATGTCTTTACTTTTTTAAGCGTTTAAATCGATGGCTTCAAAGGCTCATCTTTGTGTTCTTGATATATATATTAGTCTTGAGGCCCAATGGTAGAGCTATCGTATATTTTCTGGTGTATTATCGCTTTCGCTGTATAGATTACGCTTTGCAAAACGCTAACATAATGCATAAGGTTGGTTATCTACTTTCTGTGTACTAGGTATTTACTTTCTTTGCTATATGTTATCTTCGTAATCAAGTAGAATAGTAGATAGTTTTTGATTGGAGATGTAGATTGTAGAATAATCGTTGTTAAACTAATAACATAATTATATTAGTGTCTTCACAGGTAGGGTTATTATTGCATAGTACACTTTTTGATGATCGACTCTGTACAGATAATGTAATAATTTTTACTTTGCAATCGATTCTGAAATCACAAATTAAACTTGTATATTATTTATAAATAATAAAAAGAAAATACACTTATTTGTTTGAATATGTAAAATTTAGTTTTTCGTCGCCCCTGTTTTGCGGAGATGATCATGTGATACTAAGTCTAACCTCAGAAAGTGGTTCCTTTTTTGAAAAGGCTATGTAACGTATTATTGTTAGTCATAATAGCTGTGTAGGTATTGAATGTTTTTTTATATATTTATGTTGATATGTTAACAATAAATCGAAGGGATTATTCCATTATCATACTCGGACATTGGTCTCTGTATCACATTAGAAAACTTCCTAGTTCATACTGTTCTTACTATTAAAGGATTGTTTAAAAAGATTTGTCTATGGCTCCCTAGTGGAAGCGCAGTGAGATCTTAAATTTTCTATGCTTCCTTTGGATAGAGTAAGTGACATCATCATGCAATGGAATAAACCTGTTCAAACACTGCACATGACTGTATATTTGATGTTTTTTTCTCGTTACAAGGGCAGGGTGGGGTGATAACTCTGGTAAAAGTCAATTTAACAGTGAAGTTAACAAAAGACGGGTACAATATTTGTATTTAAGATTCTTCTGAAAGCCCAAAGTATTTGCCGAAAGCCCAAAGGATGCAACCAGCTCCTTCTTTCATTTGTTTCGTGACTTTCATTATATAGAAACAATCGCTGCATCATTGCCGAAATTAGAAACCACCCTCTAATGCACATTTGCTTTCTTACGAGCAGAGGTAGGGTGCTTCAAACCAGCCCGACTGGGGAAGTACCTCCACCTCACAGAAAACCGCGGCCAAATAACAAACTCCTTGGAGGGTTGTTCTGTTTCTGCGAGAGAGTGAGGTCACCAGTAAGCTCCTTAGGAGTTGCCGTATTAGCAGCAAGAGGTGGCATCGTGCGAGTGATACTTAAAGTATTACCAGCGTTCATAGGCTACGGTAACCACTTTACATCGGGTGGACCGTATGCTTGTATGACTCCCGACGTTGCATAAAAAAATGTTTATTTGTTAAAATCGCGTTTCTTCAGGTAAAACACGTATATATAAACTTAAAAAAGCAAAAACTTAACTAAATACAAAATTTAATACAAATCGTTGAGAGCCATTTCCGAAAAAGAGCCATGTCCGCAAAATTACTATTGAAAAAGAGATTCATGCACGAACTTAATTCTTATTTTGAAGGCTTGGTTAAATTAGCGTCGTCTTGAACGTACCTATTGAAAAGTTCCACAAACATTGAATAAAGTATGGAGCTAGGCAGTCTGTATATGCATAAACTCAAATCACTTATACGAATTATGTATTAATTGTTTTATTTTTACCAGACTTGTTACTTTGCTCCCGTAGTCAAATATTTTAATGGCAGCGAGAGTGTACATACAATAAACTTCACTCGTTTCGCGCAATTATACATTTATTTTTAAACAGGTATTATTAATACATGTGTAGATATATTTTTTTTCTATTTCTTATACATTTTAAATATATGCTTCGAATGAGAATTGTGTTGTGTTTTCAGTTTAAACTCTACACTGAGCGCTGGCGGGACAGCGGCGGGCGGGGGCGCGGCTGGGGCGCGACGGGACTTTCCCAACCCCATGGTGTTCCCTAGGAATGTGCCCTCAAGGTCCACATTTCACTCAGGTACATATATAGTACTTAATTTTATTCTTGTACAAAGTCGAGAGTCTGGGAGTATTACAAGCGCACGTCCCACCTGATGTAAAGCGGTTACCTATAAACGCTTGCAATGCATTAAGTATTACTCGCGCAATGCCACCTCTGCTGCTAACACAGCAACTCCTTAGGAGCTTACTGGTCGCCTCACACACGCGCATGAACGCAACAACCCTCCAGTAAGTTGTCTGCTTGTTTTTCTGTAAGGTGGAGATACTTCACCAGACGGGTTGCTTTGATGCGCCCTACCTCTCTTAAAACCGCCCAGACCAAGACAAACAGACATGTTCAATAATGTTCATGCACACAAATGTTTGTCCTGTGTAGGAAAGGAACCCACGAGCGTTGGTGTCAAAGTAGGGTAACAGCGCGTTTCACCACCGAGCTCGTCAAATCCTAACATGTACCACTAAATTCGTGTTTATGGGTTCATTTACATATTTATAATTTGCTCGACGGTGAAGGAATACATCGTGAGAAAACTCTCACATCCAAGGAATTATATTTAGAAAGACGTATGATCTAACCTAAGAAAAGTGCAGTTTTCCATTTGGGTTGTGGTGGTCTGACTACAGTCGCTCCATGTAAACACCTGTATCTTCGCCAAATACTTAGTATCACTAATTATTATCACGGAGACGGCTTTTTGTTTTTTCTTTTAATTACATATTATTTTCTAGAGCTGTCTCGTATTTTCTGAACTGATTTATAGCTTACCTAATAAGTCCTAATGCCTGAGCTGAAATGGACGTGCTCCCGCCCTAAGTTCTTATATGATGTTAAAGTATATGTGATATGCTCTTGCAGGCCAGACGCGGTCGCGCGGTGCGAGCGCAGGCGGCGCCTACGGTGACGGCGGCTCACCGCACCAGGCGCGACCCTCCTTCTTCTCCAAACTATCCTCCAGGTTCTCCAAACGGTCAGTACTAGCACATTACTTCTCTATAGCACATTCTCCAAACATGACGTCACTCACACGATTATTCTTCCTCTCCATTGACCACATAATCTAGTAATGCGGTAATTTTAATTGACGATACCGCAAAAATGGTGCTGTTGATGCGATCAGAGACATAGGATTGAGATAAGATTGCTTGACTTAGAAAATAGACTTCATTATTTGCGCATTCTTTATGAAAAATTAACATTACCTGTGCGAAAAAATATTTTAACGTGTTAATAACTGAATGTCGAAATATTAAATTTGCAAATTTAGATGCGAGATTTGGGTGCTATGTCATATTCCAACTTTCTCGTTGTACATTGCACGGTCTCGTACAGTTTCATCCACCCCAGCAATTGATAGCCGGCAGTGCATAAATACATCGAGCGGCGTACGTCGATATATAGCGTCACGTGAAACTTCACGACTTTAACATTTAAATACGTATTTAAATGTATCTAAAATCAAAATTATTTTGTACTGTTTGAATGTAAAAACTATTGTATGTGTATATATAAAACCCCGCTATGACCTTAGCAGATTATTGTCGTATTCAGTTTAACTGGCACTGATTGGTCGACCCATGTCTCTGATTGGCTGAAACGTATGTACAGTCTTTGTGCTGTTTTAGCACGAGATATAACATACATATATGAATTTATTAGTGAATCACTGGCGAACTGTATTACCTGATATAGTCGCTCTACTACATTGTGTGGTTGATGATTTCATTCCTAATATATACTTTATTTGATTACCGCTTACAGTATAAGGTGTAACCAATATAATGCAAAATATTTTTATGTAATATAATAATATTCATACATATATAATGTGTATTCTGTCATAAAGACTAAATTTAATAGTAGTCAGGTGTTATTTTTCGGAATTCATAATCACTGGCAATTTAATGTTAATTATACTGCTTTGTGTGCCTCGGCTTTAGTTCAAGCGAACTAGCGCCGTCATAAACTCGTCTACTTCCGTTAGTTGACGCATGTGATGCATGCGCACAAAGTAGTACTGTAGTACAGTTCAAGATACTATGTTCCTAATGAAATACTTAGGTATGTATTTATGCATGCATGTTTTAAATAGTTTATTAACTATTTAAAACATTTACTTTAAAGTATTGTTTTTAAACATTTTTTTAAGAAAAAGTCTAATCGATCTCTAAAAATATTTAGCACTATTTTGGTTAGGTACACACCTTACTTACCTTATTCTTATTTTGTAAACGTAAACTAACTTGATTTTATATAAAGGGTGTCATTAATCGCATGCAAAACGAAAGGAGGTAACTTAATCATAAATAATAACAACTGTAACGAAGAAATCAATTTGGAATCTGTTAAAAACAAATCAACGTCTCCGTTGTAATTGCTCGATTGCTTTTGAACTGGAGAGTCGATATTTCCCTCCATTTCGATATTGGTCCTATAGTTACAAGTTATTATTGATGAGTAAAATCGTCTCTTATCGTAATCAACATCAATCTGTTTCTTTCCCTTTACCCGATATAGGTCTTCCCTAATGCTCTCCATCGTCATTCGGCTACCACTTGTTCGAATTATTCGTCTATCTAGAGGTGGTACGCCCATATCCACTCTAGGACTTCCGTTCCCCATCTGTTATCACTGACTCGGTAAATATGGCCGGCAAACTCCCACTTCAGATTGTTAGGATTATGTCGACCACTTTGGTTCTCCGTCACATTTCTTTGCGCCGGATTCTATCCTGTAGAGAAACTCCAGATATATAATCGCTAGCAATGTGACCAGCCCAATGACGAATCATGTTTCTGTATCTAGCGGGGAGGACGCAACGATTATAGATTATGATTCTGGTTTTAAGCAACTAGGCATATGCGTTGGTAAGGATGTGCCGAATTATCTCAAACGCTGCAAACGCTGATCAATTCGTTTTGATGATCTCGTTTCTTGTCCCTTTATCGGATCTTTACCAGATCTATATCTGCTGCGTCTTTTTTATAGAACGTATTCATAAAATAGCGACTATCTGGAGTAAAGCTAGAAACAACCATTTGCCCCGGAAGATTTCTCGACTTTAAACCAAAATCTCCTATTACCAAAACATCTCTGGTCTGGACGCACACTTTGGCGCCAATGTCCCTGACAACCGCAAAACGAGTCGTGGTGGTATTATGAAAGTATAGATAGTAACCTTCTGTCAGTTTAAGCACAAAATTTGCTTCCTTCACGGATAACACACGGGCGATTTTCACTACGTTGTTGACGAGGCCTTTACGTTTCGTATTGCAGGTCATTAAATAGTCACCCTGTATATTTTTTATTGATTTGTGTGATTGACGTCACAATAACAAATCCTCTTGATTGACAATGCATTGGTAACACTGAGTTCTAGCATCAAAATGATTTTGTAAAGCGCTATCGGTGTCGTGCATTACCTTGGACATAGATGGCGCTGTACAAATTTGATACATATTTACATACATATAAACAGTTCACGTTTTGTGTTATTTTTTTAAACTGTTTTCGATGCTCATTTATCAGCTCTGTACTATACATTCAGCACGGTCAGTATGGTCATTATCTATAAATCTATAACACTTTATAAAATATCCTCTGTAACAGAGTTATATTATTTGTAACCATTTACATAAATTGTTACACGATGCTATTTTGTTCGCATTTAGATTTTTTTTAATAAACTACTTCTCATCATTTGTTTTTTATATTCTAATGGTTATAAATCTGTATATAAATTGAGATTCAAATTTCTGTTGTTACAAAGAGTATTTTGTTATTTCTCGTAATTTAATTTCATGGAAGATAACATTTTTTTAATTCCATTTGCAAAACAACAAACTATTTTTATAGTTCATGAACATAGTATATGTAATATGTTATATTGACATTATTATTATTTTTTTACGTATTTAACCTACATATAACAAACCAACATTAAATACCGCATATTTTATTATTCCACCCTGACATATTGATTTTTATTTTTTAATGATTCCATGAGCTGCAATGCTTTGTGCTGTATTCTATTAGATTCATCAAGTGAAAAGGTTTTTAGTAAATTAATATATTAATTTATTTGTGTTCATATACCGTTTCAGTTATATATGTACGAGTATATCTTTATTAATAAAAAAATCAATTATTTGCATGTATATGATTCGGTCAAACATTATTCTAGTAAGCTCATATTGTGCTACTTGATAATAATTGGACACAAAAACCTTTTTTTTTTATTTTTCAATGAAATACAACTAAGAATTTTATTCCACTGCCACGCTATGTTAGCTAATCACGCCTTGCCATCCACCTCAGTGTCATCACCCCGCCATTCTCATTACTAGTATAATTGATATTTAATTTGACCTCATTGGTCTGTGTTAAATAAATGATTTATACATTTGGTCAAAAAAGGGTTGTGGAAAAAGACTCGTTGTTTTTAAGTTTCGATGCTCCATCAAGTATTTTAAAATAAATACTTAATGATTTAGAATAGTTCTCTCATGATTTTAATAAACCATATTGGATAAAATCATTTAATGTTGGTAGGTAAAAATAAGATAAATACGTCATTGTGAGGCAACTAATCTAAATCTTAACTAACGAAGGGGCTCATATTTGGTTTAAAAAATACTATACTTTATATGTAAATAATGTCAATACCATCCGTGTAACAATGTCTCTAACTTTCACTGGATTAACCTATCGTTCTGACGTCTGATACTTGATTTATGTGTGCTCTTCACTTTCGAATTACGCCAAAAATTGTCTCCCTCGAAACACTTCCGAGCTCCGTTCTGTTATTATTTTTTCGCTTTTTTTTTCTCGCGTCAATACAGGGGATGCACGATGCTAAAACCTCCCAAAAACTCCTCTTCAGTAGACGTACGCACTTACCGATTTTTATATTAATAAACGTGATCGCGCGCTGTCATGACTTGACCAGTGTCGATTCTATATTTTTTTACCGGTTTATCGCCCTAACGACACCTACCTTATCTCGACCGTCTAAAGTAGCTAAAGTAGTACTAAGCATGATGTATTCCCCTACTTTTTCAGTATGAAAAGCTATTTTTTTTTTATTTTCGCTAAATAAAATGAGCTAAGGCAGTAAATGCTATGCCTGTACGCTTTGAGTGTTGTCCGTAGTGCTTATTTATTAATGACTAGTTCCGTGGCACATCGGTAAAAAATGTAAGTATTTACCGGTTATTACCTCGTCGAGTTGAGAGGTGTACGGGTTTTTTTACATTCAACATATCTCGTGCATCCCCGTGTTACGATTTTTGTTATATTTCTTTTTACGATGTTATTTCCTCTAACCGTACGCTTCTACTAACGAAAGTCGACGGTCGCGATCTAACGTTCAGTTGTAGTATCAATTTCGCTTAATAGTCTATCCACAACCCTTAACGTGAGTGTTGCAACGTGACGGTTTTAAAACTAAAATTCGAAGGGAGTTAAGTGTATAGTATTGTGCATCTGATTTTGTTGCGGCGCGAGAAAACGGTGTTAGGGTTGCCATATAAAGCAATCGACGTAGGAAAACTATAGAAGTGACCGTACATTTCGCGTAAAATGTAACTAAACTAGACTAAACTAACTAAATTGGGTAAAGATATTTTAGTAATTATTATTAGGGAAGTAGCAAAGATGTTCCATTTAGCGTAATTGCAGAGTAATTTTGACAAAGCAAAAGGATACTTTGCAATCTTTTTTCAGGGCAATTGTATAATATATATGAAGGATACTTTTGCCTTCTTTCTAAGGTTTGTAAAAATTGTCTTAATCATCTTAAGAAAATGGTAGTGTTTCTAGAGTGTGTAAAAAACATTAGACTGTTGTAGAAATTATTTTATCCGTTAAAATATGGAATAATATTTTTTCAAGTCTTCTGTTAAATATGGCAATCCTAATTAAAATCAGTGGAACAAAGTGAAGATATTATGAGCCGGAAACAGAAGAGGGCGGCGATTCGGCTAATATAAGTCGTTTCGCTCACCCGTTCCGTTGTACGCAGGTTGAATCAGAATCCGTGAGCAGCGCCGCCGTCCGTCGTGCACGAACTTGACGGAGTATTTCGTAGTAGTAATAATTCGAAGAACGTGCGAAATTTACTGTTCATTTTTATATATTCAATGTCGCTTTTTAATCCTTTAAATGTTGAACTTTACAGAATATTAAATTTATTACATCATCAAGCTTTACTTTAAAAATAATTAAGTTGTTTTGAATCTTTTCTAAACATAGAACATTGTATTTTTTTTTTGTTTATTAGGTTGTGATGATGCTAATTAATTATATTAACTGTTACCATTTCCCCCCCGAAAGTATTCGTGTCAAATTGGTGTATTTATATAGAATTCTGTAATCATACAAATAATATTTAACACATTATATCCAATTATCGACAGGTTACAACTTACGTAATATTTTATACGAGTTGTAACCTTTTAGTTTTTTATGGGTGTTTCGATTTTACTAAAAATCTAGTAGAAAATAAACTATGTAAATAAATACATATATAAATAAGAACAGAAAGTTTCATGTGTTCTAGTAGTATTGAGACGTGCAAGTAAATGGTAATATCTCTTCGATTACTCATAAATTTGCACTCTCGGTGTTAATTAGATTAAAAATTATTTTTAAGTGTTAACAACTTTTTCATTGGTATAAAATTAGTAAATGGAAGTCCATCCTCTTTGACATTGATTATATTTAAATTTGTATTGAAAATTTAATTACAATGTCGCGGCGCCAAATCTAATTACATGTTATTTTATTGAAATAAAAATTTTAAATTAAATTTAAATTACAAATTTCTACTTTGTAGTGCAATAATAAGAAAGATATGAAATATATAAGAATATAGCGAAGTATATTTTTTATTAATTGGTCAGATGCTGATAAACATTAATATATAAACTAATAGGTATACAGAATATATGTTTTACGAAGTACATTTTGTACAAATTTATACATTTTTGTTTCAATCAATAACATGTAGAAAGGTACTAGTCCCGTCGCGCTACGCATTTCATCCTAGCTCTTAAGGAATTCGACTTGTATTTCGAACGAATTTTCTACATTCCAGGGTTCCGTATAACTTCATTTTTAAGTTCACAAAAAATGCACAAATCCTTTAATAATGTACACGCAAAAACTATTCCTTTTTGTTTATATTCGGACTCTGCTTGAAAAATTGAAATTAAAAAATATCGATGACTGAGAAAAATATTTTGTATATTTGTATTATTATATATACACATTATACTTAGATTTTTCAGTGACATTATCTTGTTGTTGAATGTTGGACGTGGACCATTTTTGATATCTTTATAATTCTATCCACAGGAATAAACCTTTATGGCATTTCTACTTGTTTGGTAAAGCAAATGGATTTACACTCAGTTTTCGTGGCTTTTCTATTAATGTTCGAGGTTTAAATATGCTAACGTCTTTCTTGGCGCAGCGCCAGTGTATCTGCTTATTGCAGCCGTGGTTTGAGGTTGAAAATATACGTTTGCATGAAGATGTCTGATTGTCTTTGAAATAGTGTGGCTATGTTTATTCTGGTTATGTAATGATTTTCATTGTCAATTGTATAGATATAGGCACATTAACAAAACATAAACACGTGATTGTTGTATCTGTCTTTTTGTTTTTTATAGTTTATCTCTCAAACGACAAAATTGACTGGACGAGATTGATTCACAGACAGTGAGAAAGCTCTGCGCGGTAGTAGGCTGCTAGTACTTGCGTGAAACTTGACTTGTATTATTATTATTAATATATATATATATATATATATATATATATAGTTTTACAAAATTTTTAAATTCTACATTTGATTTGAAAAACGACATAATGTACATTCCTCACATTAAATCAATACAATAAAAATATTTGTGACTTGTAAATAATAGTTTGTATTAAGAACTATAACGAAAACTAACTGGTATTAGACTTAAAATTAATTTGTAGATCAAATTTTGTCTATCTGAAAGGGAGTTTAATGATTGCGCGGGTAGCCATTGGTTCATCAAGTATAGTAGTCAGAATCTTCTGATGTACTTGATATTATCATAAATAAACGCACTACTTGTTCTCCGCTGAGTTACAGGCATGAAGACAACTTATTTACTGCTTATTATAACGGTCGTAGGTGACTGGTACTCGTATGTGCCAAATTGATAGAGGCCGTTGTGATCTGAGTGTAGACTCTTTGACTTTAGAAGCGTGTTAAAGTTCATCAACTCTAATGCCTTCTATTATTGTATACCTATTATATTTTCCTAGATAATTCTATTCTATAAATGGTCCACGAATATGCAATTAATATATTTAAGGAGTGAGTGAGATTTATCAGTATATAAAATAGTGATTGTTTAGTATAAGATGCAGCCCATCCTAATAGCTTGGTACAAATACTCAGTAGATGTTACCATAGGAAAACACGTTTAGGCAGCTGTATTTACGATCCACTAAAACAAAGTAACTTTTAAGGGCCTACACTTCAGATACTTGTTACTAAAACGTCAAAAATCGCTATCCTTTATCTAAATTGAACAGTATTTTTAATATTCATCATCATCATATTAGCCTTTTTGTGGTGATATATAGACACGCCTAGTCCTCAGAACACGTCAGAGTAAGAATTTAAAGAGTCTGTCAACATCTTTCTTGGACATTAAACACGGCATTATTTTTGGTGTCCACCCAATGGGATCGCGCACGACCGTTAAAATATTTTGAATTTATGTTTTCTTAGTTGCTCTCATAGAAAAAAATGTTTGTAACGATGGGTGTTACTGCCTCTTTATGACCATCTAAAAAATAATCTGTATACAATCATTAAAAGTTAAATCTGTTCATTCGTGAAAGGGGATTTCTTCGATTATGTTAAATACTTTGTAAATTGCTTTTCGCGTAAAAGTATTAAATGAAAAATGTTATACTTTTTGTAACCGTTCACGTTTAATGGTTACAAAAAGCATAATATATGAATTTAAGTGTCAAGAGAAAAGGCTCTGTCATTAAACTCTGATAGGTAAAAACATACTGACGAGAAACTACATTTATTCGCATATAATGTTGTTTAAATATATAGTTTCTATTCTAATATAAGATTTTTCCATGTTTTCTTATTACACGGGCGTGTAAGCTGTGTTAGGATCTTTGAAAATTGTATATAATCGTACGTTTGTTGTGTGCGCGTGATGGTATGAGTGTGTATATTATGGAATACATATGTATCTGTCAAATACACAGTCCATGTTCATTGTCTGAAATATAACAGCTTGGCGTTTAGCAAATCATAGTATTATTGTTTATGACTATATAGTATTTCAGATGACATTAAAGACGAGTATCTGTAACTTACATTAAAACTCGATAATTAAAAATACGTATTTTTTTTTAACAAAAGCAGAGTTAGGTTTTTTTACGTTTTAAACAATATGTCATAAATATTGTTTCAAATCGTTAATATCGTTAAATCTATGGTTTTAGTATTTTGGTTGTATTATGCGACCAACCTGATGCAGTGCTGAACAGATTATATAGCCCATTGGAGTTTGGAAAACATAACGAAGGTTACGTAGTTGATTGTGGTTAATGTAGTCTTGTTGTGTTCAGTAAGCGACTGTATCGCCTTACAAAACTATGCCAGTGGCCAAGTTATGATATAAATTTGAATACTCATGTCTCAGTGAAGTACACTAGTATTGGAATGTTTTCAAAAATAAATTGGGGAGAATAAAATTATTTTTACAGCGATCTGTTTTGGCACTAACTCCATTTCCGTCAGCCTATATCATCATACGTATGTATAGTGTTATCATCCAGTATTTGTCTGTTTTATATTACTTATAATTATATCACTCATAATTAGATAGTTTTATTGAACAAATTGTAAATTCTAGGTGCTGACCCGAAACTTTTTTACATTTTCGTTTATAAAACATATTTTTTTTTTTCATATTTTATCGTGTAAATTTATCGCGGAAGTATATGAGATCAATATGTATAGTTCAATAAATTGACATATGCAGGAATTCTGCCAAATTAAAATTGTCAATGACTGCAATTCACTTTGACAACATGGAGACATGTTCAGGTTTATGGATGGAACTTTCGAAGTAAATTGCATTTTTTTCTTGCATTAAGCTTTGACAGGGTTCTTTTCTATTCAATAACAGCAATGAGATCTAAATACTTGAAACAAAGTTATACATTTTTGAAGGCCTTTTACAGCAAACCCCTTTATCTGCTTTTTTTTAACAGAAACATGTTATGATCTAATATATTTTTCGCGATTTAATCTATTTGAAATCGTTCAAATTAGAATTCAATATTATACGATATTTAATAATATATTTATGAGACAGTGTATATATTTACGCACACGAATAGTGCATTTTATGTGAAGCATTTTTTTTTTACATATATGTAGCTCCAAAATAAGTCGGACGTTTGAAGTCAGGCTGAAGGAGTGACCATCTATTATTACTTTGTAATGAGAAAAAATAGTAATGCAATACTTTCTAACTTAGTTTTAAGTTTAGTTAGATATTTAAATAGAGTTTTGTAATCTTCGTATTTGAGATTTTTCATTTCGTCCATATTTTTCGTTTCCCTTGGTATTGTATTCGCTTTACAGTTTAGATTGTTGACTAATTATGTTACAAACTGTCTCTGGAATGTGTTTATATGAACTGGAAACTTGTAAATATTTATAACGTTGGTGTATGAGTTTCATGAATATAGACGACTATGTAAGCCTCTTGCCATTCGTCTCCACATGCACTTCTTAGACTAGTACGTGGAGGGTTTTTTTTTGTGTAAAATCACGTTTTTCGGGAGGAATACCTATTTAGATAAATTGAAAAACTAACATCTCAATACAAAATTTGATCCAAATCGTTAGAGCCGTTTCCGATATTTACGAAATATATTTTTATATAGTCTAAAGTTTTTTTTTTGTTTCACTGTCGACTTGCCATTAGTCAAATTTTAAAAGGCTAAGCTTTAGTTTAATATTCGTGACCACGAGTTGTCATAAAAACGTTATCGGTAGACTGTACAAAAACAAACTCATTGACTCGCACGCCGGTTCATCGAAATGAACAGTTTCAATTGTTTCTTAATCTATCTAGGACTAATAAATTAATCTGGTTTTCTAAAATATTTACCGTTTCCAAGGGCATATTAACACATTTACTGGATACAGTTATTTAATTAGATACGTGGAATATATCGAGGTCATATTTGTATGTCATACCGTACAGTTATAGATTGATGAAATACATATTTTTATATTTTTTCATCTTCTAAAAATTAATCAGTAGAATACTTCTAAAACCTATCATTTATATAAAATCGTATTCTAAGATATGTTTTTCGATATACTCCACAGTGAGGAAAGTAATATGATCAACAATAATTTCCTCCATATTTCTGATGCCTTCGAATGCATTTAATTTAGTTTTCTTCTAAAATGTCTGGTGTTTGTGACTGTACGTTTCAGAAATATACCGGTTTTATTTACACGAAATAGCCACGTACATACAAACTAATAAGTAGTAAGCAGTTTTGTAACAGATTATTTAATGAGAATATTATTTTTTATTAAATAAATTGTGATTAAAAAATGGGTATATCATGCACCCATTATTATTGATTAAGCATGTGAATAACAGAAATATAAATTTCTTATGTCTTTAACAAAAGCGTGCCTTTGATCTTTACACGTACAGTAAATATCAATATATTTTTGGTTAGTATAATAGTGAGGTTATAAAGCAGCAATCCACACACAAAAAGATATATATTTTTGTCAGTCACAAATATATAGGCATTATAGTGAAAATGTAATAATGTGAAACATTGGTAATACAATGTGAGAATTTTAAATGTATGTTCTGAGCTTTCCAAATAATCAGATTTCAATAACATACGCTTGTGTTTTATTTTTATCCTTCTCGTTTGTTTATAATACCGTCACGTTGCAATAAATATACTATATGTGTCTTGAAAATTAAATTAATATAAATTATTTATGAAAAATAGTTTTGAAGTAGAAATAAAGGGCCTGTCTAGATTTATATGTGCCAGATATGAGTTTCATAGAAATTTAGTACAGTCGAGAACAAAAGTATATATGTAAGATTTTTGTTTTATGAACCATAAATAATAATAATAATTATTATTATATATTTCAGTAAGTACATATTTAACAGCAGATGATATATTATACATATTTCGCTTATTTAATTATTGTAAGTATTAAATACTTTTGATGTCGACTTTCCGTGTAGAATTACCTAATACTAAAAAAAAAGAGGGAAAAATACATTCCTGATGTGAGTGAAAGAGATGTAACGGTGAGTATTGCCTTCAGCCTCTCAGTGTTGGGCGAGTCTACAGGGCGCCAGAAACCTCGTATATTTTCCTCTCTGGACATAGGACAAAGGAGGTAGGATCGCGGTGATAGTTTTTATACCTTGAGAGTTTCTCTTTTTTTGACAATCTTTGTGGTGAACGATGCGTAGTCTCTACTAAATAAATTGAATCAATAAAATAAATTATACTTCTTATTGGATTTGCATAATGATTTTTATTTCAAATAGATAATGTTGTGCAGTAGCTACTCTTACAATAATCCGCAGTTTATGGATATAAGGGAATAAATTATATATAAAGCATTAAGTAATAAGCAAAAGTAAGAAGCTTATGATATCTTTATATAAAAATGGCACTGTGTTCGTAATAATGAACATACTATGACTAGAAACGTATCGTTCATCTACGTTAAGCATATTTGAGTTTAATTAAAATGTGTGTGTGTTTCTTTCAAATGTAGTCCAGCCGATTTGTACTTTTTTTTATTTTAATTAAAAAGAAATTAACATTTACAATATTATAATAATTATTTTAGTCAGTATTTCAAGACTATTGTACGTTATAAGAAAAATATAAACACGTGATTCATCACATCACATTCATTGAATTATAAATAAGCTTTACTAAAAAAAATTTATTCTACTTTTTTTTGTTAAAAATAAATGAACTTATTTTTAAAATTCAAGCCTTACTACACTCATTATTTTGATTTTCTATGTGTAATATTGTTTCTAAATGTTGTAACCGAGCATTTTTTATTCAAGTTCTTGTTTAATATAAAGTACTAAATTGGATGGACTACCACGTGTTCGTGAATAACAAAGTTTAACATTTTTTTGTTACCCCGATCTTTTTTGTCATGATAAATTGTTGCCACTTAACTCTCTAATCGTGTGTTGCATTTTGATCCTGGATGCGTTTGAATGATAAGACGTTTCAGTTCCATTATAAGCTAGTGTACATTTTATCCAACAAAGGATAAAGGACCTTTGTTAAATAGGACAGACAAACCACGGTTTTTTTTAAATATTGGGATGTCCCCTTTTCTACAGTTAAACTGTTACAAAATAACACGTGGTGTGGTTCTCATTTGAGAGTTTGCTACCTTACGTCCAGTAAATTTATCAGATGCTTGTATCTTTATCATTGGAATAACATATCCACACACATTAAATGCCATGGGTTTATATTAATTTCCTATAGTTATCGGGACATGATGATAATTGTGATTTAAAAAAGACGTTCTATACTGTATAGGGCATTAACATTAATTAAAACAAAATAAAAATAAAATTTTAGTATTTATGAAGTAAAATAAAATATCACCTCAGCGTCTTCAAAAGTAACTATAATGGTGTATTATTTCGCACTTATGAAAATACGTTTCTTTATTACTATGTAAATTACGAATATCGTTATATATCATGTATTAAATCTCTATAAATTTAAGGGTAGGCAACCGATAATTTGATAGGCGAAAGTATGCAACACGTAGAAACCACTTCCATAAGATTGATATAATGTAGTAAACCCACCGCCATCCCATTAAGTTAAGGGGATATCAATGAAACAATATATCCATGAGTTATCAGGAATCGGTCGGGAGCAACACACGGTATATTTCACTGCGTCAACACTTTTCCGAAGTAACTCGCGGCGTTATGCCCTCTAATACTTAGCATTAGCTCTAACGACTCCTCTCTAGATAGCCATGAAGGCAAGTCGAGCTGAGCGGGCCTTCTAGTTTCCATTCACGACATGCCAGTGACGAAGGTCTCGCGGCCTGATCGCCTCTCTGAAGCATTCGGTACACATCATGTTACATATATACGCTTGCTGTTATGTGCTTTTTCTATGAGACACCTCATTCAATTTCATTTTCATTTCAATTATACGCAATATATTTTTGTTACTAAAGAATCAAGAGGGATTATTTTCATAAGTAAAAAACTACGATAAGATTATTTTTGGTGCCATTTTGCACTTATACTGCATAAATTTTCGATCAAATAATGTTTTATTAGCGTGGAGTCTCTCTGTTAGGGAGATGCCTTTCGGAATTCTTATTGAATATTATGCACATGCCACTTGTCTATGAGAAATGTTAATTATGATAGTACAGGACAAAAAGATTTATTTTCATAAGTGCGAAATTACAATGTAACACTGTAGTAAAATAATGCTTGTAAACTCGAATGAGCATGTTTTCGCCATGTTAGTAAAGTTTTGGCGCCACAAAGCGAGGTATTTTTTTAATGAGTGTGTGTATTGGTTGTTAAGTATCGTTACGTGTGATTTGCTTGCTGTGTGCTTATGTTTAATCGAACCTTTTTTCGTTTAATTCGCACTTTTCCCCATTGGATTTTGCCAACAAGCATTTGTGTTTTATTTTTATATTACAATATCTATATTTAAATTGTAGATTTCGATCGCAAGCAATTTTATTATATATAATTATTAATATTTAAATATGGTTTTAACATTTATGAATTTGGTACGTAATTTCATATTATTATTGTCTTTCTAAGGAAAAATCAAAATGGCGCTAGTGTAGCGAATATAGTTAAAATACATATTATTGTAATCAAATATGAAAGTTTTCGTCCGACGAGTAAGTAGTTATTAATATTTGTAATTTAAACGAATAGTAACATTTCTTTTTGGATTTTTGAACACCCTAATGTTCACAGTGGCAGGCATATAATAAATAATGAGAGCTACGATGGCGCCATCTGGCTTGATTTTTCTCTAATTTATAGTTTTTAAAGGTTTTTTTTTATATCTGTGTGATTGAATACATTTATACTGTTTAGTTTTTTTAAAATAAATATTGATTATGTAGATTTTTCTAGCATTTTCTAGTACAGCTTGTTGCAAAATCCTCATTGTATTGTTGAGCACTCCCCTGTGTCCTAGTTGTTAGTGTTAGTTTTATGTTTTTCTGTTTTTAGGCCTTTCGACGGCACCACTCCGAAGCATGCCGTAGGCGCTAGTCCACAAGCCCTGCTTGGGTAATTACCTATCATATCCTATGTTTTCGTCTTGATACTATTAAATTTGTTTTACCAGCAGTCGAACTGTGTTGCTGTGTGACCAACATTTTTTAAATTCTTTTCTTTATGTTAATGTTAACGCTTTTAATTTTTGATGAAATATTTTATTTGACTTTGTGCTGTTTCTTTTTTAAATACCGATACAAACATCATTAGATGACAATAAAAAAAAAGCAGTAAATTTTAAAAATGTCTAAATAAGGACATTTACATTGCTGTATTTATTCTGCATTCGCGGTCAATATTAATTGTATAAAAATTATGTTGTCATTAACGAAATAATTTTTTACAAAACAGTCAAAGTTCAAATTTCAGTAACATTAAAATATAAAGGGTGCAACATTTTTATAAAATAAGTAATGTTTTTTGTGGTTGTGTGTGTGTATGTGTGAGTAGGTGTAAATAACAGGAGTGCTGGAAGGGGCCGGGATGATGTTAGCATATATTTAAGTATTATTTGTAGAAATTACACCCTTTTAATCTTTTATGACAAGTGAAGCATTCCGATGTCAAGTCGTTACCATAATGTATGCTTTCAACCCAAGACAAACCGTTCGCGCGTTGTGATTCTCATTCTAATTGTTGAGCGCGTTCTAATTGTTATTTAATTACAATCTGTGTAAGGTGGGAGTACTTCTTTCGTATATTTAAGAAAAGACAAACGAGCCCGTGTATCCTAATTGTAAGTGATCGGTAGAGTTTCGCTCTAAAGATGCTAGTAAATTATTGTATAAACATATTTAAAAACTTGTGTGTGTAAATGTACAAATGTCAAATGTGCTCATTCCATATTGAACTCTACGACGGCACGCCGTATAAGTCAAAATTATATCTTCTGCACCACACTACACAAATAATTGTTTAAATCAGTAGAGTAACTTATTAACTATGAAAAGTTCAAAATCGCAGCGCTCACAGACACGCGTAATTCTTTCACACGATTCTGATCGACGTTCGTGGTTAAATCAGTCACGGCTTGTCCTTTGAAATTTCTGATCATGTTTTAAATATTGTGTAGACCTCTCAATTGTTCCAAATTTGTTAACTTTCACAAAATCTCGGCACTCTTATAGCATATAACTATGTCCAAAAAAGAACTAATTGCAATAATTGATCTACTGTCTATAGCTCTTTATTATGTGCATATATCTCTACTGTCGTTAGAGAGCGCGATAGGCAGGTATTTTGTACGGATAAAATGAAGGATATTACAAATATGCGAAGTAAATGTTTCGTTACGCTTCCTATAATATCAGTATATGATTTTTTGATGATTGATCAACCATGTGAAACAGACAAGGGAACGAGGAACAAGTGAAGCCACGAGTGCTTCGCTTCACATGGAGTATGAAGACTACCTCCTCGAGAGATCCCAACGAGATCATGGCGGAGATACGGAAGGTAAGTAGTTTTCGAGCGCCGATGCCTTTAAAAATCTACAATATTTTCTGACGATGTACATTCTGTGTACTAAGTATCGGGAATTTGTCAATAAAACAAAAAATACAAATTATTCATCTAAATTTATTTTATCGCCTTCAAAGTAGGCCCCATCGCTTGCAATACAACATCTCCACCGCTTCACCCAGTCTTCCATACATTTTTCATAGGCTATTTGCGGTATGGCCTTTAGCTCATTCAGCGAATTTTCTTTTATGGCTTCTATCGACTCAAAACGTTTTCCTCGAAGTGGTAATTTTAACTTGGGAAATAAAAAAAAGTCAGACGGAGCCATATCAGGTGAATACGGTGCTTGGTCGAGAACTTTTGTTGAATTTTTCGCTAAAAACTCTTTCACTATAATGGCTGTGTGTGATGGTGCATTATCATGGTGCAGCATCCATGAGTTGTGTTGCCACAAATCTGGACGTTTTCGGCGGATACTCTCACGCAAACGCTTCATGACGCCTAAATAATATTCTTTATTCACTGTTTCTCCCTCTGGAAGGAATTCGGAGTGAACCACACCACGGTAGTCAAAAAAAACTGTCAGCATCACCTTGATTTTGGAGCGACTTTGCCGCGGTTTTTTGGGTTTCGGCTCGTTTTCGAGACGCCATTCTGAAGACTGTTGGCTTGTTTGCATGTCGTACTCATAAACCCATGTCTCGTCGCCAGTTATTATACGTTTCATAAAGGTCGGATCCGTAGAAGCTCGGGAAACCATGTCTTCAGCGACATGCTTTCGCTGCGCTTTTTGAACAAAATTGAGCTCTTTTGGAACTAGTCGAGCGGCGACGCGTTTCATGCCTAAAATGTCAATGAGAATGTTGTGGACGGACTTAAAAGATATGTTCACCTCACTAGCCAACTCTCTCAGACTCATACGTCGATTTTCGAGCACTAGCTTCTTGATTCTGTCGATGTTTTCTCTGGTCGTAGCGGTTGAAGGTCTACCAGAACGAGGCAAGTCTACTACTACTTCTCGGCCTTCTTTAAAAGCCTTATACCATTCATAAGCCCTTGTTTTCGATATACACGATTCGCCGTAGGTATTTCGCAACATTTTTAGTGATTCACCACATGAAATATCATTTGAAACACAAAATTTAAGGCACACTCTTTGTTCAACAATATTTTCCATTGTAAAAATCGCCGAGGACTCAAAACTATGACCAACAAAAAGTGTAGTTTAAAACAAATTAAATGACAGATCCCGCTCAAATTTTGCGCGCTAAATCAGTACAGTGCTACCAACATGCAGTAAAAAAATTAAAACGACCTCTTTTACGCGGGTCTTTTTATTGACATATTCCCGATACTTTTTACACAGAGTAGTATAATGTTGTATAGAAATATTACCGTCAACGACTGATAGAGCTATAGACTCATGCATCATAAATTGTAGCAATAAAGGTGAGATTTGCATGGTTTAGTATAGCTAAGTCGTGTGAACAGGGACTTTCAAATCATGGCGTTCTGTATTTTAGCAGTTAGCCCTTTCGCACAGGGACACTAATATTGTTTGTATCGATGTATGTTTTTAGATACACAGTATAAATTGTATTTGACCTGTGATTTAAAAATATATAAAATTTTTAGTGATTCACCACATGAAATATCATTTGAAACACAAAATTTAAGGCACACTCTTTGTTCAACAATATTTTCCATTGTAAAAATCGCCGAGGACTCAAAACTATGACCAACAAAAAGTGTAGTTTAAAACAAATTAAATGACAGATCCCGCTCAAATTTTGCGCGCTAAATCAGTACAGTGCTACCAACATGCAGTAAAAAAATTAAAACGACCTCTTTTACGCGGGTCTTTTTATTGACATATTCCCGATACTTTTTACACAGAGTAGTATAATGTTGTATAGAAATATTACCGTCAACGACTGATAGAGCTATAGACTCATGCATCATAAATTGTAGCAATAAAGGTGAGATTTGCATGGTTTAGTATAGCTAAGTCGTGTGAACAGGGACTTTCAAATCATGGCGTTCTGTATTTTAGCAGTTAGCCCTTTCGCACAGGGACACTAATATTGTTTGTATCGATGTATGTTTTTAGATACACAGTATAAATTGTATTTGACCTGTGATTTAAAAATATATATATTTTTATACACATCGACTATTTAAAATGCCTACTAATATTTAAAGATATTTTTAGATAGTAAGAGTTATTAGTTATTATATGGCCAAAGTATAGGGGTATTAAAAATGGACGTGTCGATGTCTAAGTGTGTGTGTGGTGTGCTTGTGCTTGGTGTGTGTGTTGTGTTGAGTCGGCATTTTATATAATGTACATAAAATGGGTTGGAAATTCATATCTTCATGAATCATTTCTAATTAATAGTTTCAACTGATATATTTTTATTTATTCGTAAAAGGCATATTACTTTCGCCTACTACTGCTCCTACAGAAGGCCTTAAAATAAAAAAGAAAACTAGTACGGTAATAGTACTTTAATACTACTATTTACACAGTTTTAGTTTAGTTTTATGCAAAAAAATACGCTGTGTATTTTCATAAAGGAATTTAATACCAAATTAGATCTCGTGTAGTAGTAGGAAATTTTCCAAATACTTGCATTATATTTCAAATTTTATACAAATTAAATTGAATTAACACATTTTCGCATTTTTGAATTAACACATTAACAACTGAACAATGTCACGTATAATGTAGAAATAATAAAAACATGCCGGTTATATATGTATCAATCAAAGTTACTAATTAATCAAATTGTTTTTAAACTCGTTATGTTCAATTACTTGTGTGCACTTGTATCTTTCACATCTATTCATTTATTTAGGTACACCAACGGCAAACATAACAAAAACCGTGTTTTTGCTTATAAAAAGTTCCTTTGTGTGATACGCATTCTAATTGATTCATTATATAACTTAAGAACTTGTACGGATAATATGGTTTCATAGGAAATTTCATTTAAGTCTAAAGCCTTGCTATCTCTGCCTTTATGGCAATTATTGTTCTATTAGATCCATGATTCATGATGTCCTATTTAAAAAAACAAAGCAAATTTCAAATCCGTAAGTGTGACATACGGCCGGAAGGATCGCACTCTCTTTAATACGGCTAACAGGAGCCCGTTCCTCTTCGGGAACAGAATCTTAGCGTATTTTCATACATTACGGGCTTAAATTAGGGATGTTAAGGGCCGTTATAGATTTTCGTATGACTTTACGCCCTGAGAATTTTGAGAAGAAATCACACAGTTTGAAAAGAAATAAACTAAAAAAAATAATAAATAGAAAGTGATTTTCTCTCTGTTCTGGTGATAACTAATTAAGTTAAAGTTACAAAATAAGTGTAATAATATATTTTATTAAGATCGCTTCTTTCGCTATTTTTTATTACATTTGCTTATGATTACATTTCAGGTATTAGATGCAAATAACTGTGACTATGAGCAGAGGGAGCGCTTCCTTCTGCTGTGCGTGCACGGCGACCCTAACGCTGACTCTCTCGTACAGTGGGAAATTGAAGTGTGTAAGCTGCCCAGACTCTCGCTCAATGGGGTGCGCTTCAAACGAATATCTGGTGAGTTGTAGTTTAGTTTAGTGAAAAGAAATATTATGCAATAAACATATATTACAGGAATTTATTTATGATCGAATAAATGTAAGATAAAATCTGTCTTTCTTCTTGTGATGTATTAAATATTTAAGAAAGCAAAAGTAAAACACAAATGGATGACACTTCCACATTACACACTACAATTCTTATTCAAGCCACACATACACACGAAATAAAATCCTCAACAGCATCTATCACTAATTAATAACTCAAGCTTCTAATCATCTACCTAGTAACGACACTGTATTGTTATGACCAGACACAAGCCTGTGTCTGCGGCCTCCTTTGTTTTGTATAACCCCTGTGGGGCTCCTTAATATTATTAAATAAGTTGCTTAAATTTAAAGAAAGGGGTGACATTGTGAGCCTCTCTGTTGAGCGAGTTGTAGAGATTTCATGCATTGAATTGGAACGATTCATTGTTATGAACCTGTATAAACCTCCTAGCACGCCCTTTGAAACATTTTCAAATATCATGGAGGATGCCTTAAATAAATTATCTAATAGCCATAAAACTGTTATAATTTGTGGAGACTTTAATATAAATATTTTGGAGAAAAATACTGTTACCTACAACTTTTTAAATTTATTTAAATCATACAATTTGCATCATATTTTTACAGAGCCAACAAGAGTAACTGCTACAAGTGCTACATGTATTGATAACATATTTAGCACTGTAAAACCTTTGTATCAATGTATAATTAATAAAGTTCAGTCAGACCATTCAGGTCAGTTGGTTTCATTTCCAAATTTTTCAAAAATACAAAGAAAGCAAATAAATTATATACCATTTACTAAAAGCCGCTTAGAAAGAATTAAGTCTAATATAGCAGAAAAAATTGTATTGTTGCCCTGTCACGGTACTCCGGACCACTTGTACAGTTCGTTATTTAACTTAATCACTAGTGAATTTAATACAATCTTTACTCCAAAACGACTGTCTGTAAGTGACCGTATGACATTCAGTGATTGGGCAACTCCTGGTATTTACAAAAGTCGGAATAAATTGTATGAACTTTATGAAGAAACCTGTAATCACAATCCGACTTTTCAAGAACTTGTAAAAAATTATGCCAAAATATTTAAACGAGCCTGTTCCAATGCTAAGTCTATATATTTAAAAAATAAAATTAATGGTTCAACAAATATTATTAAATCTGTTTGGGATATGATAAATAATGAGACGGGTAGAGCGAAAGTACGTAGTCGAGACTTTCGGTTAAAGATAAATGATATAGATATCAAAAATGATGTAGAAATTGCGACTGAGTTTGAAAAATATTTTTCTAACATTCCTCTTATTACTACGAGAAATCTTATGTCTTCTTCTATATCTGCTGAACTGGTTCTCAAACAGAGCGTGGTGGAATGCGACACAATATTTGAATTTTCAGCTGTAAGCCCAAAAGATGTTTTGAACGCTTTTAAATCAATAAATATGAAAAACACTAAAGATCTGTGGGGTCTATCTGTCAAAACCATTTCTTCTATTATTATTTCAATCGCTCCACATTTAGCTACAATTTGCAATTGTTGTGTGGCATCTGGTGTATTTCCTGACTTGATGAAACATAGTAAAATCATTCCATTATTTAAATCTGGTGATAGTTCGGACCCTTCGAATTTTCGGCCTGTTTCCATACTGCCCATTCTCAGTAAAATTTTTGAAAAACTAATGCTTAGCCAGTTGCTCAGACATTTCAATGCACATAATTTGCTTCATAGGAAACAGTTCGGATTTACGAGAGGTTGTTCAACTATAGACGCAGGGATTCATTTGCTTAAAAGTATATTCGCGGCATGGGAGGGTTCGCAAGATGCCTTGGGAATTTTCTGTGATCTGTCTAAAGCGTTTGACTGCGTGCACCATGACACTCTTGTCAGAAAATTACACCACTACGGTATCAGGGACAAGGCTCTCGAACTTCTGTCTTCTTATCTGGGCAATAGGAAACAGAAGGTCGATGTTAATGGTAAAAGATCTTCGGGGTCCCCTGTAGTTATGGGAGTCCCACAGGGGTCAATTCTAGGTCCATTCTTATTTTTAGTTTATATAAATGACTTACCTTATTATGTAAGGGATAAACATGAGATTGTATTGTTTGCGGATGATACCTCTTTGACATTCAAAATTAATAGACAGTTAGGTAGGTAATTATGACGAAGTTAACGATGCTCTCTCTAAAGTTATTCATTGGTTTAGTGTTAATAATCTGCTTTTAAACGATAAAAAGACTAAAGTAATTAAGTTCTCAACACCTAATGTAAGATAGGTGGCTACCAATGTACATGTTAATGGAACTAATTTAGCCCCTGTGGAGACAACTGTGTTCTTGGGTATAACAATTGACTCCAGACTACAATGGGGCCCAAAAATTGAAAAATTATCAGGAAAACTAAGTTCTGCAGCCTATGCAGTGAAAACTATTAGACGGCTCACTGATATTGATACGGCTAGAATAGTTTATTTCAGCTACTTTCATAGTATTATGTCATATGGAATTCTTCTTTGGGGTAACTCCGCGGACATTAACACCATCTTTTTATTGCAAAAGAGAGCCATAAGAGCTATCTACAAACTTGGTCCCCGGGAGAGCCTTAGAGAAAAATTCAAAGAAATAAATATTTTAACAGTCGCATCGCAATATATCTATGAAAATCTTTTGTATGTCCATAAAAACATAGACTCATTTTGTAAAAAGAGTGATACTCATAGCATAAATACTAGATATAAGCATAATCTTGTGTTACATGCAAGCCGTCTCCACAAAATAAGTAATTCTTTTATGGGGCAATGTATACGGTTCTATAACAAACTTCCCAGCAATATAAGAGAATTGTCAATAAACAAATTTAAAACTACTATTAAAGCCAAATTGTGTAGCAGGGCATATTAAAAGTATCTGACTATATTAATGATAAAAATGCCTGGGAGTGAGTCGATCCAATTATAATGTAATTAATAAAATATGTAAATTTGTTTGGACACCAAAAGAGGGATGCCTGAGTTTTTTGGCAGTATTTTTATCAGTGCTCACCTAGTCATAAACTGCACGGTAGGGAAAAAAATTGTGACGTTTCCAAACAAATGTAGCCATTTTTACGGAATAAAAAGATTTTGACTTTGACTTTGAGTTGCTACTTTACAACTGGCAACTCTTCTCATATTTAAGCGTCTTTAGGGTACTATGTTTTACGCCACGGAACGTAGTTTTGTAATTATTTTTTTATATTTATTTATAATTGAATTCAATATTGTCTATTATGTAAATATTACAAAATTGTGTTTTATTCACACGTAAACATTTTTTGGAGTAATGCTATCGTAACTTGGCACTCCAGTGGTATACAATAAATCCTAGTTTGAGATCAGTATGATATATGCGAATGTTTGATATCTATTTTTAAATCCCCATAATGTTGTCAAATTTGAGTTCTTATTATTAATAATACCATTCTCTTATTACAGGCACCAGCATTGGCTTCAAGAACATTGCGTCCAAGATCGCGAACGAACTTAAGCTGTGACTGCCCGGGAACGCCCCCCGCCGCCGTCGCCGCCGCCGCACCCCCCATTCCCCCGGATCTCCCCATTCGCCTCATTCCCCTCACTCCCCACCGCCACCCCCCACTCTTATTACTCCCCATTCATCCCACTCTCCACGCGCACCTCAATTAACCCTCTCATCCTCGGACGAACGTGAAACACCCCCAATACCCCCTCCACCGCCTCCCAGAAGCGATTCACTAAGATTATCCGCTGAAGATATGGTTCTAGTAGCCAACGGTGGGATGAGAACCCCATCTGGAGCTCTAGCACATTTCCTAGCGGCGTACACTCCAGCTGAACTGTCTTTGGCTAGGAGCGACTACCTTCGCCCACCTGTATCCCCGAGCAGGTCCTCTGCATCATCTAACCAGATACAACCACGTTCATCCCTGTCTCTCCGAGCCGACAGTGCAGATATTGACGACCATCATCGGCTGAGACCCAAAATGCCGCATCAGTCATATTCATACAGCGTTCATACTCTAAGACGGCAGGCTAGGGCGAGATCTCCAGACATTTTCCCATGTGATTGTCTCCCAACAGATCCTATCCCCCCTCCCGAATTATTCGACTTTTAAAAATTTCGTGTGAAGTGCAACACGCATCTACGGCGAATTTTATCGATAAAAATATCGATTTTTGCAATCGAAGTCTAAATAGATTGTCGATAGTGATGTAACATGACTGTATGTCGATAATAGGACATGGAAGGTATTATGTGCCAATTGGAGTCAGGATTCTACCACGTGACTAAGGCTAAGCCGAATGTGTTAAAGTAAATGAATGTTTAGTTGAATTACGCGATTCGCTCTCAATGTAACGCCACTGCAATTGTAATATATTTTTACTCATGAATTTTTATTCTTTCTCCAATTTTGTAGATATGTAAGTTGACTGATCGGTCGATTGTGCCGCGCGTGTGATCGTTTTTAATATTTTTTTTTCTTGTATTTATATTGGTATACTCTCGATTATATGTCGCGTTAAATCTATTTTTAAAAGACATTTTTTTAGCGGCGGATGCGCGGTACAATCGGCTTTTAGGTTCGTTTGTGCTATGGCTTACCTATCACATTACAATACGTATTTTAATCGTGTAATAATGTACAAAGTGAGTTCGCGCTCAACATACAATTTAGGCGTTAGTTTATAATTTTAGTATTTTTTTCCAATTATAATGACAAATATAAATATACAAAAAACATATGGCTGTCGTCGAATAGCGATATACTGTTCATATATCGATATAACTATCGTACTGTAAGTCAGTCGTACGACCGCTTTATTCAGACACGTAATCTTATAGGAACAATATAGGGGACCGTGTCTTTCTAAATTGGTCAGGCGACACGCGGTCGCCCTTTGCCCTCTTTCTAATATAAGGCTGGATTAGAAAGTCGAATTAAAATGTTCTTTGTAATATTTACGATTTGAATACACTATAGACTCATTGTAGCTCATAATTACACTGAAAAACTATACCTAAAGAAATAATTTATTAGATGTGTACTGTATTTGTAATGAAAGTATTATGGACTTTGTAGTACATAGCAATAACGTTCATAATTATTTTCTATGATAATCTTCGGTTTTGTGATTTTAACAGTTTTCTTTGTGATTTGGTGTGATGCTTTTTTTCTATACTCGTGTGAATTCCGCATATTAGCTGTTAAATGTGTCTTAAATATAAGATTGGATGTGTATAGCATTGTGGCGGCCGCGCTCATTTTCTATTATTAATATTTAAGTGTAGCGGTATAATTTTACATGAAATCACAACCCTGATGTATCGTTCGCGTGTCGCGCTGTCTGTCTCTATTGTGATATCAAATTTACTACAGTATAAATACCGTTTTTAAATCAATAAAGAAAAATATATCGATAATGATTTATACGATCGCTTTCCATCACTTATTTTAAATTTCAATGAACTATATACGTATAAAAATTTGTACATTTTATGCTTTTGATGTTGTTGAATATTTTGTGTATTCTTTAATTATGTTTATTTCGTGGTAAAAAAAATTTGAGTAAAGATTAAAAAACAATATGTAGTAAATATTTTTGTAGATGAATGCATAATATCTCAAAAGACTTACGTTTACAATGTCATAATAATTACCAGGGTATGGTACATGGCAATTAAATTGCCATATCGAAATGATTGGCTTAACACTTTACGTTGTGATTTACTAATGTGTGGTCACCATATCCGTAAGCGTCTATTTTTATTGCTTTGTACTGTACCATATTAGTATGAGATCTGCTGATTGTATGAAGGATCCGGTGTCTTGTATACTTAAAATCAAAACAATCATTTTTGAGCTTACCTATTTTAAGCCGACAAATATTTTTTAGAATGTTCTAAGGCTTTACTGTCGTGGTTAAAATATGTGAGATATAACTAAATATATATATACTATATATATAGCGCATTATTCAAACAACGCGTCGAAGACACCAGTGGTTATTGTTGTAATATTTTTATATAAAAAATGTTCAAATGACACTGATTACAGAAATGGCCGATTAAATATTACAACTACAGAAAATGCACTTCTTAATTCTGACAAAATTTCAGTAACAATATAGCGCGTTCATGCTAAATTACACTCTATCACGTATTATGGTTGCGATTAGATTGTGTCGCAAAAAATACGTCGTCTTTTATTGCCCTTAGGGTTGGCTACAAAAGAAAGTTAAACTCACAATCCACAAGAAATTAGAAAAATCACACCGGCTTACAGATATTGTAGGAAAATTGTAATTGTACTTCTTGAGCTGGGTATTTTGAAAGTCTTTCTAACTGTCGTGGAATTCTGACTAATTAACAGTAACTCAAATTATATTTTAATACCTTTTATTTGTCAGTAAATGTTCACTATCGGAACTCGCGATCGATTGTAACATTTATTTTGAACTATATAAGATTTTAATTTTGATGCAAGAAATTTCAGAGAATAAGATCCAAAGACATATGTGAACGCAATCTATATAAATGATATAGAAGCTTCATTCAGAGTAAAATTTCTTCAAGAAAACCGAAGTGCGGATACATCTGTATATTTTGTGTTTAACACTGCTTACAAATTGTATAGCATAGGTGGCGCTATTGTGCTTTATATTAGAAGGCTCGAAACCGATATTTCGGCAAATCAAGTCTTTTAATTGTTTATATGACGTTTTCTTATTCTTTATACCTTATAAATCGTTTATAAATAAACGGTATTAAAATATTACCGGTAATATGACTACACCGGTGATACGATATATCAATGTTTACGTAACACGAAAATTGTGAGTTCGATTCTGGTATAAGACAAATATTTGTGTGCATAAACATGTCTGTTTATCTTAATCTGGGCAGTCAGTTTTTTTTAATATCATAATAATGACATAAGTAGGGTACATATGTTTATCAGTTATCTGGTATCCATATTACAAGTTCTGTTTAATCTAAAATGCGACTAAAAGCTTATCTGCTGGAAATCACAGTATAGATATACATTTAAAATCCGGAACTTGATAAAAACTTCTAATCAATGAATATTATTTTAAAATATCGGTATTAATGCCGGAGTATTAATACCGGTATTTTGAGTTATTTAGTCTTTCCGAAAATTTTACCGGTTTCGAGTCTTTGTATAATTACCGATTATTTGGACGTTGTCTGTTGGTGGCGGCGCGGCACACGAGCTCCTGTTTACATTTGTAGTAATATATTTATATATATGAGCTTTGTTTTACGGTAATATAGGATAGTGTCGCCGAGACTCGCCTCACGGCCGGCAGGTACGCTGTTTTGTGAAATAATACAAGTGGTAATAAATTTTATTTTTAATTCCAGCTGTAGAGGTTTTATTGTTTATTTATTTGAACTTTAACACATAATACATATATAGATGAAGTTAATGATAAAAGTTATCGCAACAAAGTTAAGGTAAAAAAGATAAAATCTCTTGTCTTTGCGCCCGAGCAAATCACTTGTTACATTTTTTAAATAAATTCTTATTCCTTTCTAATAGCTTTCATTTTTCTTTTTTAATGTTGCATTTCGGAATTGACCATTAACTACAAAAAATGCTGAAAGAAACTTTCCAACATACGTCTTATTACATTTTGTCAATTCCTATTCCTATAAAGATAAAATTAAAAAAAATATATTTGTAGTAAATTTATCAGCTGTAAAACCGTATTGCGCATCATGAAAAAAATTCATTATTCTTAAAAAAGAGTTGCAATTGATCAAGGATCATTCTTTCGAGTATTTTACTCAAAACTGGCAGTAAAGATTGTCTGTAATTGCCCAGCTCGCTCTTTTCCCCTGACTAAAGGAATAATTTTGCTAAATGTAATCATGTCTAGGAACACACCCATGTCTACACATGTATTAAAAATATGTGTAAAGTGTGGTGCTATTACCCCGATAATACAATAAAATTATTCAATAGACATGCCCCAGTGATCCTATTGAGTTTTTAATGTTCAACTGTTAAGTTTTAATTATTTTACTTTGTTCAATATGTGTAAACTGGAAAAGTTCCACGCTAGGTCCGTACATTTTCTTTTAACAACTCTGCAGCACCATCTGGAGATGAATTAAGGGAGTCAGTGGTAAGGTAAGGGATATTGATGAAATAGTCTTGAAATAGATTACTTTTTTAACGTCTATGATACTGTGATTGACATATTTTATATGTATGTATATCTTCACACGCCAGGTTCCTTGCGAGGTAGGCAGAAAAAACCGAACGCAATAAGACGCGTTCCTTACATACTTTACTCGCTTCTCTAACATTCATAGCTCTTTTAATTCATGCTCGCCTGTTCCTGCGGCTCCTGATATCACCTTCTAATAAAACACGGCTAATTTGGTCATGGTCAGTTAGTCTTAGTCATCCTCGGCTCCTACAGCCTTCTTCTTTTGTATTGTATATCTGTTTCGTCATTCTTTCATCCTGCATTCTTTCCACATGTCCGAACCAATGGAGCATGCCTTATCTTAACACCGACACTCTCTTTCAGACCAACTCTCTTACGAACGCGGTCAGTAAGCGTTGTGCCACAAATTATGCGCAATGCTCTTATCTCGACCGCCGTTATTCTACTTTCATGCTCACTGCCATACCCCGCTCTCACTTCCATAAGTTAACGTTGTCATGAGCACCGCGTTGTGTACAGCGATCTGTGTCTTCTGGCTTAGATTTCGGCTGCCTAGAAGTTTACCCAACGCTCCATTCACGCTATTCCCTGCACTCACTCGTCTCTACACATCAGCGGTGTACCTTTCATCGATCATTTCAAGATATACAGTCTTATCCACTTGTTCCAACCCTACATCATCAACCGTAATCTTAGTGTTCGTTTTGGTTGTCTCTCTTTCAAATACCATTATCTTGGTTTTCTTCGCATTCAATTGTAAGCCTTCGTACAATCATCTTTCATTGCTGTACCTAGTGTTTGCAGTTCGGATGGTGATTCTGCTATTAATACTGCCACGTCTGCTATCTATTTGTAATATCATTTTTTTATATTTAAATATTTTTCTATATCCAATGGATATTATATGAAACAGTGTAATCCAACAATGGCAACCTGCCCTCCAATACATTATTGTATCTAATAAGTGTCACAATAAAAAAAAACATTATCAAGACAAGTTGCAGATGTGGCCGTTATACGCGTATGCTCCAGAAATACATTTTCTAGATCAAAAGATTTAAATAAATTTGAAAGTCTAATACTTGTTTGTGTTTTTACTAATATATTAATGTCAAAATCACCACAGACGATTATGTCTTGTTTGCCTTTGAAAACTTTTCTTAAAACATCCTCCTTGCTCAAACTGCAAAAAGTCTCCACTAGGAGGTCTATATACACAAATAATTATATAATTTTCTAATTCAGCACATGACACCTCGATAGTGCACTCAATAGAGAGCCTAACAAGATCTAAATGTTCTTTGGCTTTTTGGCAATTTTTTAACACAATCATTATGTAACCAGCCTCTTATTGAAGACACTATTAAAGCACCCGACTATTTTATAATTACTAATGCTAAATGACATTTCACTATTTTTTAACCAATGCCAAAAACAATTAGACCACAGTTTCACAGCCAGGAAAGCCTTGAATGTTTTGGTGTAAAAGTCATTAGTTCGATAGGCTTTTTATACACAGTGTTTTTGATGCACATGTTTAGGAAAAGCATAAATTAACCCGTCAAACGCCGTTATATACCTGTTGCCATAACGCGCATGGTTCAGTCAAACCGCACGCAATGGGTTAATTGTCAGAAAAGAAAATAGATTTAGGTAACTGTTTCTATGTAAGTATATCTTTGGAGATATTAGCGTGTGTATTAAAGAGTGTCGGGGGTAGATTTTACATTTATTACGACAAGTGGCTACGTCGCGGTTCTGTATGGAATTCCAATCGGCAAACATCGTTTACTTCCCACAGTTTCCTTAGCATTTGTATTGGCAGCAAAAAATTAAAAAAGTTATTTGTCAACGGCCCCGTCTACCAAACATATCTGAATCAATCTATACATCTATACTCTATACAGATAAATATAAAATTGGTGTGTCTGTTTGTAATATTAAAATAACCGCTTTTTATTAAATGCTAAATGGATGTATACACATATACCAAAATATTTTTTTTTACAATTTTTGTCTGTCTGTCCGTTTGTTCCGGCTAATCTCTGAAACGGCTGGACCGATTTTGACGGGGGTTTCACTAGCAGATAGCTGATGTAATAAGAAGTAACTTTGGCTACTTTTATTTTAGAATATTTATTTATTTTTATTAATATAAATAAATAATAAAAAAACGGCTATTCCGCGCGGACGAAGTCGCGGGCATAGATAGTTTATTAACAAGTTTTGACATGTATACGTCTTTAAATTAGGTTCCATAGTGGGAGGAGTCAGAAAAATAATGATAAATACGAATTAGGGTGATACAGTTTGGTGTTGTAACTATATATCTATAGTTTGTATCTAAATTTAATTACACCACTTGATACCTCAAGAATCAAAGAATTCGGAGATTGTGATGCATCTCGTGCGACGGTGGAGAAAACGCCGCCATTTTGAGATCATTCCGCTGCATCGTATAATTTCCTTTTAGTATAACTTACTTCCGTTTATCCGTTACGAAGGAGTATTCACGCAAAACTCGCGGCCATGTCCACGACACAGCTACACCCTGTTTTTAGTTGAAACGCGCTTTTACGCTACTTTGACACCAACGCTCGTGGGTTCGATTCCCACACAGGACAAACATTTGTGTGCATGAACATGTCTGTTTGTATTGCTCTGTGTATTTTCTGTGTATAATAAGTATGCATTTACGTATGTTTATCAGTTGTCTAGTACCCATGACACAAGCTTCGCTTACTTTTGGGCTATGTGGCGATGTGTAATTTGTCCGACAATATTTTTTTTTTTATTACTTATATGGCAATAGTGTTGCTGCTTTATGCAATCTGACAATATTTATTTACTTTTCAGTACTAGTTATTAAGTTAAAAATTCTAGTTATTAATAAGTCTGTGCTGTCAAAAGGCTCTTTAGACTAGTATAACGAGCCAAAACTCGATGGACTTACTGTAAGTCATGGAGTTATGGTCCACCTACTTCCATCCGATAATGGAGGTCAGAGATGATTAGTATAATGTCACCAGAGTTGCAATTGTTTAAGTGTACGGTGTTGTAGTCGTTTAGTCTACTATCGTTTTTTGAGTCAAAGCCAAACGCAACTGCACATGGTGCAGCCTGCTATTTAACAAACAAGGCGAAAGAGAGTAAGTCGCGTTAAAGCTAACTGGGGCATCAACTCCACCTCACAGATCGTAGCAAAATAACTACTCCTTGGAGGGTTGTTGTGCGAATAAGTGGGGTTACTAGTAAGCTCATGACGAGCTCGGTTGCTCACTCATGAATGACGCGACTTTGACACCAACGCTCGTGGGTTCGATTCCCACACAAGATACTTGTGTGCATGAACATGTCTGTTTATCTTGGTCTGGATGTTTTAAAAGAAGTAGGGCATCAAAGCAGCCCGTCTGTAGAAATACCTCCACCTCATAGAAAACCGCAGCCAAATAACAACTTCCTAGAGGTTGTTGTGTTCCTGCGTGTGAGTGTGGTCACCAGTAAGCTCCTAAGGAGTTGCTGTGTAACCAGCAGAGGAGGCATCGCGCGAATGATACTTAATATATTACAAGCATTAATAGGCTACGGTAACTGCTTTACTTCATTATATGCCTCCCGACGTATAAAAAAATAAAGGTCTGAGGAATTGTCGTGTTACAATTGGAGTTCGCTCGCGCAAACGATTCTCTTGTTAAGCGGTTATATATAGCCATTTTAAGGATGCCTGTCCACTGGAGTGGAGAAGAGAGGAGCTGTGCCAATATTAACCAATATAATCTAAACTCTCCACGTACACCTCTTCGCATACTCCCTTGCTCAGCTTTGGTTCCTAGCTACGTGTCAATGAACAGACACAGGTAAGGTGGACCGTACCACTTTATTTACGTCTTTGTTGCTTCTCGACGATATAATAAAAAGAACTCCATAATTTATTATTATATTGTGATCGGAGCTAAGTACTTAAATACAGTACCTTGTCACAGTCTGACTTCCATTTAAATAAATGCTAAAAAAACTATAGTTTTATATAATATAGTCAGATTATAGTTTTTGTTTTAAACAAATAAACCGAGTAATTTTCATCTTATGCAATATATTTGCATTCCGCTTGCTCATGAACAGTTTCACCCATTCATATAAAGCGAGCCTTTTTTCCATTTTATTGTATTACGTCACGTCTTACTCATAAGTCAAACTTGTTTTCTCGTTCAGTCCCACAGTTGTCGTAAACTTCCGTTATATGGCGGCGAACTTGATTTAACTTCCTCTTTCCAATGCAGCGGAGCTTCGCAAAGCTGGTTTTGTTGTTATAAATTATATTTTTTTCCAGTCCTGAATTTCATTTAAAAATAAAATAACCATGTAAATGTTTTAATTTTTATTTAAATTTATGTCATTCACCGATATTTACAATATTAACTAAAATAAATAACAACGAAAATATAACAAAGACTTAAGAATAACACATTTAGAACAAAAAATACATTGATAAAATATCCTAAATACATTGACTAATTTGCACAGATTAGAATACTGAAGATTTGTAAATCTAGATAATATAAAGGGACAAATTAAATATTGTATGTATGTACGAGTAGTATGTATAATCTCTGAAATTGTTGATCCTGTTTCGAAGATTCCTTCACTATAGAAAATTGCGTTAATTGTATGTGTTGTAGGTTTTCTTTATTTAGGTAAAACATATGCAAAATTAGAAACGCTCAATTGTACAGACATTAGTACAGATTGTTGTATTACAATACTGATAATTCGGACAATTGTTACCACACTTGTTAGCAATTAATGTCACGGTACAAGCCTCTTACTACGAGGAAATACTGTAAAATAGTATGTAATAAATAAAAGTTTATTTACATCATGTTCGTGATGAATCTTTTTCGATTTTCATCACAAAAGTCTAACGTTCTTCATGCTTGTTGACTGGCATTCCATCTAAATCTACTTCTGTGCTTGGTATTAGTGGGGGTTTAAACCCTCCATATTCTATCCTCAAATTGGTTACTTTAGGTGTTCGGTCCGTCCTCCTGACCTTCAGTTCCAATAAGTAATCCTGGTTTTTGCCCCACATGTCATCATAATTTTTAATTGGGGGTGGACCGTAATAATAAAAAGGCCTTTGACCATTTGTAACATATGCCAAATAATTGGCTAATTGTGATTTTTTATTGTTATTGTATTGTTGAAATTCGGGTGTGCTGTTGATGTATTGGAACGACGACGCGTATTGGTTACCCCATTTGGTTGATTGTATCACTGGCGGACTTTTGGGGGAGTTTGCCAAGTGCTGTTGCTGTATTCTTTTCTGATTATCTTGTATATACTGTAATTGTTTCGTATTTTGCTGTTGTTGTTGTTGTATCTGCTTCTGATTTTCTTGTATGTATTGTTGTATTTGTTTCGTATTCTCTTGTTGTTGCTGTATTTTTATGTTCTGCTCTTGCATTTTTTGTTGTTGTCTCAGATGGTCGTTCAGTTTCAAGTATTGTAGAATATTTTGTGTTTGTTGTTGGTTTTGTTCGTTCCCGTGGTTGTACATGGCTATCGGTTTTTCATAAACTGGATATGGTACTTTATAATGCGGCTTTTCGACCGCATACGGTACTTTGACTTCAATTGGAACGTGGACCGGGTATGGTACCTTCTTTTCTACAATTCTTTCAACTGGATAAGGCACACGTCTTTCAACCGGATAAGGTTTGTCTATGTACTTTGTGACAACGACCGGCTTTTCAACAATTTTCTCTACAATTTTTTCTACTGCGTACGGGACTTTGATTGGTACTTTTTTCTCAACAATTTTTTCCACTTCCACTGGGTAAGGTACTTTTTTTTCTACAATTCTATCGACTGGATAAGGTTGTGGAACTCTAACTTCTACAGGAACCGGGTGTGGAACAGGTACTTGTACGTGAATAGGTTTTTCCACGATTTTCGTAACAGTTACCGGCCTGTCAACTATTTTTTCGACCGGGACTGGCACTCGTTTTTCGACTGGATAAGGTACGGGAACTTTAGTTTCATAGGGGACTGGATAAGGCACTTTAGTTTCAACCGGATAAGGTACTGGTACTTCTTTATGTATAATCTTCTCAACTGGCACTGGTTTTTCAATTGGAATTGGCACAGGGGTCTCAATGGGAATTGGATATAAAACCTTATGTTCCACAGGTACTTCATACGGAATTCCAACTGGTGTTGGTACTGGAATTCGATGTATTATTTGTTTTTCTATAAGTTTTTCTATCGGATACGGTACATGAATTGGTCGATCAATGAAAACCTTTTGTTCTACGGGATAAGGGACTTGAATTGGTACTGGATAAGGCTGAAGAACTTCTATAGGGTAAGGCTTATCAACATACTTAGTCACTTCAACAGGTCGTTCAACAATCTTTTCTTGAGGAACTAATACAGCTACGGGCCTATCTACTTCTTTAATAACTTCTACTGGTTCTGGATAAGGAATTTGTTTTTCAATAAATCTATCTACAAATTGAGTAAATGGTACTTGTTTCTCTATAACTATCGGTTGAATTATCTTTTGTTCTTGTCCATAACCATCGTAAAATTGTACTAATTCACTTCGCTCATTGCTTATGTTCTCTTCTGGTTTTATCCCCACTTCTGTTTGTATATTTTCACTGGGCTCAAGATGTTCTTGAGAGTCATTTTCGTTACTCTTATCTTTGCTGTGATCACTTTTCATTCCATATTTATAAAGAATCTCATTCATATTGTTCTGAATTTTTTTAGATGATGCTAGAGCGTCCATGTATTTGTTATATAAGTTTTTTGCTATCTCCAATGGACCTTTGTGATTACTTCTACCTTCCTCCAAATACTCGTGTACTTCTACATCATTTATGTGGGTAATGGATACAGGAACCGATTTTTGAATTTCGACTAATGTTTTCTCTTTTTGAGGACTTTCCACTGTATCTGCTACTAATTCACTGTCTGATGTTGCGTGATCTTCTAAAGAGTTCAAATCAGTATCATTATTGATTAATCTCAAAGCAACAGTTATTGGCGCTAAGTAATTTGACCCCACGGGTCGTGGAGTGACGTCAACGATTTCTCCGTTAGAATTTTTATCCTTTTTAGAAAGATTTTCTCGACTTCTAACATTTACAATTTGATAACCATTTTGCATGTACGGTACCATAGTTGATACTAAATTGTTAGCAATTTGTTCTTTGTAGTTCTCATTACTTGTATCTGGTATAATAATAGGGGATGCAAATTTGTATACATTTGCACTTGTTTGTAAGATTTGTTCTTTATGTACATCGTTTCCTAAATGTTCAATGTCACTGTTAACTATATTACCGATTCTAGCTCTTACAGTTATTCTTCCATTTTGATTGTGGTCATAATTTTCAGATCTATAAACTTCAGGTCTCGAATTCTGTGGTTGAATAATATCATCTGTATGTGTACTGACATGTTTTTCTGCGGCATGATTTATTCTTAACAAATCGTCGTTAGATATGAGATCTTGTGTTGATGCAACTAGCCTAGAAATTCCTGGATCTTCTTGGGAGTCGATGGAGTTTTGGGTAACAGTAGGCGTGGATATTGTTGTGTAATAATATCTTTCGCTTCTAGCATTGCCTCTTGGTAGTTCTACTCTAAAATTTACCGCTCCTTTATAAGATAAAGGCCTTTGAGTTACTTCTTTTGCGCCAAAATTTCCATTAATGTTATGAAGTTCGTATTTCGGTGTATCGGCGTATAGCGTTGTCGATTTCTGCATATTATGTGCACGTTTCTTCTCACTTTCTTGTTCGTTTGTGATATTAATGTTATGTTCCTCAGCACTATCTTCATCATTTGTGCAATTATGATCTTTGAAGACTCGTACCACCGATGTTGAGTAACTCTCTTGCTCATTTGCCTCCTCTTCTTGAGGAGGTGTAGAGCTACCTTTCGGCTCATCAGGTGCAGGTTGGGTTTGAATATTAAATAGAGGAGTTGTCACAACGTTATATGGTACTGTTGTGTAAATTAGATTGCCGGGTGCTGCAGTTGGAAGAATCTGGACGAGTTGACCTTGAGGGTCGATGGCAGTAGGGTACTGATGCTGTAAAAGGAAGATTTCAAGCGGAGCCTGGCTTGTACTCAAATGCCCATTTAGATGATGAGTCTCGTTTGAGTCTTGACTGTATGGGAGTGGTAGAGGCAATACCTGGAATTATAAGAATGGTCGTTAGCTACGTGGTGTTCATTGATGCATAAGAAAACTAGATATTAATGAAAATTAGTAGTAAATAGAAAATTAGTAGTATATTTTTAATAACATACATGTTTTTTATATATGATATCGGCAGGGATTCTGGCGAGGACTCCGTTCAGGCACAGATCAAGTCGCTGAATACTTTTTTCTATTTCGGTATGTTTTGCTGTCTCATAATATTGATGGAATACAATTAAGTATGAGATAAAGTGCATAATTATAATAATTTGTGATCACGGCCGCAAGAACGGTCCTCTTCATTTTGTCGCCAAAATCAGCTTGTTCCGGAATTTTCAATTATGATTTTTCTCAAGCCTAAAAAATCTATTTGATAAAAATAAAATGCTTTTCTGAATGCCAATACTAATATGTCTGAAGGCCTTATGAAGATAATAAAATATGATGGGCGCAGTGGCAGAATGGTTAGCAATGCTACTTTAACACCAAAGTTTGTAGGTTCGATTCCCGCACAGGACAAACATTTGTGTACATGTACCATATGTACATAAATCTTTTGTTATTTGTCTTGGTGTTTAAAGAGAGATAGGGCGCATTTTGATGTAGGTACATCGACTGGGGGACTATCCCCACGTCACATAAGGCCGCCACAAAATAACAACTCCTTGGAGGGTTGTTGTGTTCCTGCGAGTAAGTAGTGTTACCAGTAAGCGCTTAAGGAGTTGTTGTGTTATCAGCAGGGGTGGCATTGTCAATACTTCCTATATAATTACATTCTTATTATTATATTACAAGCGTCCATAGGCTACGGTAACCACTTTCTACCAGGTGGACTGTATGCTTGTATGCCTGCCGACGATGTATGAAACAAGGCTAACGTGAAGGTACTTCACTAGTAGGATTTTGATGTGGCCTTATTAACCTACGTACGATGAGTTGCAGTGATTGTTTACCATCAGTTAAGTATAATCTTACTTCTTGAGCGTTGAGCTGGAGTGCCTTCTCCCCCAGGGCGAACTTGGTGGAGTGACTGGTGGTGTTCACAGAGAGAGCTCCGTGGTACCCGCTGTTGTCTGCCGCGTACCGTACGCGTTGCTCTGACTGGAAATACATATATGTTTCTAATTAATACTATTTTATATTTAAGAGCAGTCATAGCCCAGTGGATAAAGAACTTTCACATATGTGCACTTGTATTTTGTAAGACTCCTTCTTCATAGCGTTATCCCGTTTTCCTAATCCATTAGGGTTGGCAGTATCCGCTACCTAAGCCAAAGGGTTTGGCGAAGATACGGATTTTTACATGGAGCGACTGGCGTCTAACCTCCGCAACCTAGAAGGAAATTCTGATCATTCTTAGGTACCTACACGTCATTCGAAATACAATTTCTTGCTTGGGATTTCCTCAAGATGTTTTCCTTCACCGCCTAGCAAGTGATAATTACAAATATGTACATAAAGCCCAAAAACATGAATTTAGTGGTACATGCCAGCATTCGCACCGGGGTCCTGTTGGTCACAAGATCGGTTCTTAACCACTAGGCTGTCACTGCTCCACTGTATTGTGAGTATGATGTGTAATTGTCTGTTTGGGAAGGATCTGGGCGATCACGACACATGGAATCCTAGTTTGGGGTCTAGAGCAATCTAAATATCCAAAAAAGGGATCTGCGCCGGAAACATATTCGCAATATGATTTTTTTACGATTTCAAGTGTCGCCTGAAATTGGACGAATCGTACAATTGATTTCAAATGGCATTCATGGATGACCCTCGTCCAAGGCGACCGTGTATCCTTGGTATAACGAATTCAAGCGCATTCAAGTTAACTTCGGGGGATGAAGAAATAAGTGATCGCCCTTTGACGACTGTTACGGAAGAAAACGTGAAAAATTTAATCCAAAACAATAGGTGAGTTACGTATCAGGAGATTCAGCACATACTGCAGATTGGATCGCGAAGCCTTCGCGAGATTCTACACTTGCATCTTCGCGTGAGGTGGATAGTTTCACGCTGGGTGCCGCTCAACCTCACCGTTGCTCACAAGCTGGTCCGGGTGGATTGGGGCCCGGATATGATAAACAAATTTGAAGCAGGCTCGTCTCGGCGTGTTACGACATCATTACAGGTGATGGATCTTGGATTTATCGATACGATTCAGAAACGAAGCGCCAGTCGACGGTTTGGGTGTTTCAAAACGAATCAACGGCTACCAAAGTGAAACGATCTAGAAGCGGGGGGAAGATTTTGATCGCGAGCTTTTTCAATTTGACGGGCTGCCTGGTGTCAATTCCTTTACAGAACCAAAGAAGCATCAACGCCGAATGGTATGCTACCAAAAACTTGGCAGAAGTTTTTTCTGTTGTGATCAACAAGCGACCAAACACAGGGCTCGGGCTACTGCCCGAAACCAAGGAATATCATCACTAGCTCGCCGGTGAAGGAAAACATCGTGAAGAAACCCTCACCTCCAAGATATTATATTTCGAAAGACGTGTGATCTTACCTAATATAGGTCTGGTTTTCCCTCTGGGTGGTGGAGATCCGACGGCAGCTGCTCCATGTGAAAATCAGTATCTTCGCCAAATCCTTAGGCTTGTAGCGGACCCTGGCAATCCTAATGGACTAGGAAACGGGACAACGCTGAGAAGAAGAAGAAACCTAACATAAGGTTAGATGTGAAGCGGTGGCCGCAGTCTGTACTTGTAGCGTCGCGGATTATGATAATTCTGGCCAGTGAACACTTTTTTATACCACTATGACAGATAAACATGCAGCCCGCCCGATGGTAAGCAGTTACTAAGATACGGTTTTGTATAACACCGGGAGGCATACAAGTATACAACTCATCTGATGCAAAGCGGTTACCGTAACCTATGAACGCTTGCAACACATTATGTAAGATTCGCGCGATACCACCTCTGCTGCTAGCACAGTTACTCCTTAGGAGCTTACTGGCGACCTTACTTACTCGGAACTCAAAAATCCTCCAGATACTTGTATTTTGCTGCGGTTGCTTGTTTGAAGTGTTTTGCTCTTCTTCTTGCTTTGACGTCCTACTTCTTAAAATTCAAATGTGAAATTGTGTTGTGCAATGCATTTTTTTTAAGTGAAACATCTATTGGCGCGCTTTGGCAGTAAAATCGAATCAAATGGCATGACGCTCTCTCATGCCGTCATGCCCCCTCTACGCCGCCACTCTCGTCCTTGCGTGTGTGCCTGCACATACTGGACACTCCGTTGCTTCTCTGCATGACCTGTTTACTATATCTATCCGATGGTTTTTGAAGTTTATTTAATATAATTTGAATATTCACTAAGATGTTTCCACATCTGCCGGCAGTGCTGAGACGGCCACCATTTTTTTCATTTTATAATGTAGTCTCCGGCATGACCGTCCTACTCATTTTTGTCTTCCTCAAAATAAGCGTTATCCAGTTGGAAAACTTCTCTTATTTGTGGTACTTGAGTCTCGAGGTTCGTACTTTGACCATGAACGTAATAATTATTAACTTGCCTGTGGTAGTTTAACGTAGTAATGGCCGACGGTGCCAGCACCTTCGTCAGGGGTCAGTTGCCAGCCCCACTCGAAGCTGCCCCCATCTTGCTGTATACGCTGTAACAAAATACAATAGAATAAGACTTATTCCGCTGATTGCACAGTACGTCACCCGACACGATGCGCTTGCAGTTGCCACATCTCTTGCGGGCTTGGCAGAGAGAACCGACCGCCACATGACTCGATCCTTACACACGTCACTCGCTTCTTTAATAATCATTGCTCTTCTCATGCACGGTACCCGATTTCTAAGGCCTTCTAATAAAATACGATCAATTTGGTCACGTTCTGCTACATCTATTTCACGCTTGAAGGAACTAACATATGGAGAATAGATAAGACCGATTTGACGTAGTATAGTCGATGTTGATGAGAGCGAATTGTTTTTAAGTGTCGTTTTACTTTAACTTTGGCTGAAATAAAAAAAAGCACGAAGAAAATATAGTTCACAATAGTTCACAATTTTCTCAGAAGGTGATAACAGGAGCCCTAGGTGCCGATAAGTGTATATGGAAAAAGTTATGAATGTTGAAACGAACGAGGTGTGTAAGGATTGATTCTCTTTGCCTACCCCACAAGGGACCTGGCGTGAAGATATATAGAGAAGAAAATTGTCACTAAATGTCTTTTTTCCTACGTTGCATGTACGATGAGACGGACATTACGTTGTAACTCAATTCACCGCTGTGTGAAGTAGACCGCGCAGCTCTTTTTGGGTAATTCGCGGATCTACATGATGGCACGCGGCGGCTAAAATTTTCACCCGTTGTCAAGAGGTTCGAATAGCTGAGACAATCAGGCGCGTTTCACGTTTGGTGGTTTTTCACGTTGTTTATTCTGTTGTTATCTCCCGTCAGGTCACTTGTTAGTGGTAATAGCTAGAGGGAATCAAGTGCCACAAGACACCTTATTCACCTATTTTTTTTAACTTCTTAACTATTTTCATGCATGTGCCTGATGATGGTTCCTAGGGATTCCGATATCACCTTCTAATAAAAGACGAATATTGTGGTCTTGGCAGGTAAGTGGTTATATGGCAGCAGATTTCATAGACTTCCTCGGCACCTACATTTTGCTACTTTTGCATTGTCTAGTTATTATACTAATTTTTTCGTACGATTTTTTCTATGTATGGAGCACGGCTTTTCCTATCTTAACAAATCCACTCTCTTTCAGATCAACTGGTCGGAAAGAGAGTGGATTTGTTAAGATACCTGTTGGTCTGAAATGTTGGTGTGTGTGTGTGTCTGTCGCTTTTTTTCGAATATTCGAATTTTGACTTCAGATTCGGATTCAGCATAAAAAAGTAGAATAGTAATGTCTTAAAAACCAATCTCGTATCTCTTAAGGAACATGGTCAAAATGGCCGACAAATAAAAAAAAAAAAGAATTTTTATTTCATATTCGAAAAGTAAATTAAAAAGTAGAATAGGAATGTCTTAAAAACTAATATCATATTTCTTAAGTTCAATTCAATTCCCAAAAACTAGGATTTCAAACTTGTCGCCTTGGTGGCGGTAGCTCCATCTCTGTCCACTTCTAATCTATTCTTTTCGTTTGTACTCGTATGTATTATATTATAAGTATGCATATCCAAGTTTATTGAGTGTATTTGTATGGTTATTTATTATCGGTTCAAACTTTTTATATGATTGGTGACATTCTGAATCTGATTGTATTTGTATTATAAAAAATGTACACTGCTAATGTGCAAACTTTCTTAAGATCTCTTTCACTTTTACAATTGTTTACTGATTCACATATTTTGCACTAAAATGTAAAAAAAAAAAACAGTTTGCTCGTATCCCTGCGGCATCGCTAGGTCGCAGCTGAAAACCAGTGATTTGCTGCATTAGCAAATAATCCACTGAGCTGTTGCCTCTCTGTATGACTGCGACACACGGCATGACGATGACGATGCTCCACTGCAGTGTGGTGTACGTACTAAATACTTCGAAATTTTTAATAACTTCTTAATTATGTGACTGTCCTTTGCTCGTTTTATTTGTTTTCATGACGTATTTTGTATAATTTATTGTATTATTTATTTTGCGATACATATTGTGATATTACTATCGACAATGTATAATTTAAGTGTATAAGTGTAGAGTGCGTGGAGCACTACCACTTGGTTTGAGACATGTCTACCTGCACCATTGTTTATTGTAAATATGTGTGTCCTCTGGTACAAATAAAAACTTTATCTATCTATCTATTAATAGAAAATTACAATACTCCGGAATCATATAGATTATCTTTTTATGTGTTAAAATTTCTATTAACTACAAAATCTACACGGACTAAGTTACAGGCAGACAGCTGGTATAAATAAAAGTGCATTAATAGTCCCAGGGGTAAGCATTTACATTTAATAGTAATAGTAAGCAGTTTTACGTTTTAGTTTTTGTGGTGACATTGAATATACATAGGTAAGCTAAGAGCGCGCCTTACTAAGTATGAACAACACCACGTGTAAACGTCGTTATAACAGTAATCAAATGTGCTTCTATCCAGAGATAAATCTTTTTAGGAATGAAACTTGTAGGAATGTCTGTATTGAAGTTTTGATAGAATAGACATTTCGTCACGCATAAACATCACTAAACTAGCTCTATACCGTCGATAATATCTTTAAAGTGCAGTGCGATATGCGAACGAATGCGGTCGCTTCCCGCCACACAGCCTAGCCACTGTACGCTACCGTCGCTATGGGTTCCGAACAACTCATACCCAACGAGTTCTGGCATTCATATAACACGCAATCGACACTATGGAGGAAATCAGCAACATGCGCATCTGGAAGTCTACCTTAAGTGAAAATGAGATTTGCAGTGGCAAGATGCTACTGTTCAAGACGCTGGGCGAGACCGCGGAGATGCCGTCACGCAGGAGGGGCGGAGGAGACAAAAGTATCCAAGACGTCATCAGTCTTTTAAAGAAGACCGAGCCAGATGAATTCCTTCGTAGCGAAAGACCTACACAAGCTGTCATCTTGAAACACGTCGACGTTAGTATGCTGTTGAAGGTCATCAGAAGCCTAAAAGCTAATCTCGCTGATGTTCAGTCACGATTAGCGACATCGGAAACCGCAATTAGTGGGCTACGTACGGAAATATTATCACTAAAATGTAATGTTTCCGTAAGTGAGGTTCTGAGTACCTGAGGTCGCTGAAGTAGTGTTTCGGAAATTCCGAGAACGGTTGCCTAACGACACGCGCTGCACATGGAATTAGTTTAAGTAAAGTTTATAATATCATATATATTTTAGTTAAGGTTTTACAACACAGGTCCATAGATACATATCTGTTGTCTGAACATAAAATTATTTATTATTATAAAATTTTCCATACTATCGGCACAACCAGCGTGAGAGATAAGCGCCATATAGCTTGCTTATGTATGTATGCTCTTAGGCGATGACTAATAAACTAATAAATTGCATGAAAAGAGCTATGAACTGTAAAGAAACGAGTGAGGTGTGTAAGGACCGAGTTATGTGGCGCTCGATTCTCCCGGTGCCTAACCCGTGAGTGATTTGGTGTGGAGATATAGATACACTCATTGATAGTTCCCTTGGAACGCGCATCTTGATAATTAAATCGGAACAAAATATTAGAACTAGGAAAATTTGTGATTTGGCTTCTCTCTGGCAATGTGAGTGATAATATTGCATCAAGGCATCAAGTGAAACTGAGCTGCTGTGCACGGATTGTTATAATAGTTTTCATCCTCGGATACAAATAACGAAACAGGGCGATACACTTCTAAAACTTTGATTCAGCCTCTTTTCTATTAAAAGCAGAAAATACGGCATATCTGAGATTATACTGAAGGGTAAGCCTTGGCAAGTTTCTCGACTATCTAGGGTTATATCAATCAACTCAGACCATTATCGGCACAATCAGCCTGTAATCCGGTTGTAGATGTTATCAAAACAGATATTGCAGAGGTAAGGATCCAGCACCGTACCCTGAGTGCAGCCCGGTGTAAGCGCCTTTGAAGCAGTATTAGCGGAAGCGTATTTGCATAACTCATAAATCCGTATGCAATACAATGAACTATCTAAATTAATTTCTTCGGTTTAATTGGGTGTAACTACCGCCGCTGCGTTGGCCGTCACACACCTTCTGTATGGGCTTAATGGTTGAACAATTAAAAACAAAATCAAGTATAGTAATGACTAGGTGGTTACATAACTGTGATATAATAGTGAGAGTTTAATTACTAGTTAGGTTTAACACGTGCCAAGTATACGCATTTTTATAACATTTTTTCTACGTGTGATAAGTATGAATTTACAAAAAGAAAAATTATTACGTTATTAACGTAGGCATGTTTATCAGTTGTCTTGTACCAATAACACGAGCTTCGCTTACTTCGGGGCCCGACGGCTGTAATTTGTCCGACAGTATTTATTTATTACTAGCTATCCGCCTCGGCTTCGCACGGGTGATATGATCGCTACCAAACTTCACAGGATCACCTGCTGGGCTAACCTGAAGATTCAATGAAAATTTCATCAAAATCTGCCCAGCCGTTTTTGAGTCCATAGAGGACATACAGACAGACATTCATTTTTATATATATAGATTTCTGTGACTACTATGCATAGTGTATGCCGGATTGAGAGTATCGTTGTAAGATAAGAAGAGGTATACTCCATTGGTTTGGACATGTAGGTATTAAGACAGAATGCGGTATAAACAAATGACGAAATATATATACGACGCGAAGAAGGAATGATGTAGGAGCAGAGGAAAAAATCCAGAGTCACCTACTGCGACCAGATTGTTCGAATTTTATCAAGAGCTTTTATGAAAAGAAACGAGAGGGTGTATAAGCGCGCTACTCTCTGTCTACATCACAAGAGACTTGGCGTAAAGATATAGATAGATAGATAGTATCTCCCTCTCCATTAGCGGACCCTGGCCTCCGAAGCGAAAGCGTAGAACTCCCATCGGGATTAACGCTTGGCTTGGATGATGATGAATGACAGTATCTCGCTTTCTATCTTCGCTGTCAATCATTACTACATATTATCAAACCAAGGCCCACGCCGCGTCTGTCTGTTTGTTTGCGATAAACTCAAAAACTACTGAACTGAATACAAACAGACATGTTCATGCACGCAAATGTTTGTACTGTGTGGGAATCGAACCCACGAGCGTTGATGTCAAAGTAGCGTAACAGCGCGTTTCACCACTGCGCCACCGAGCCCGTCATAAATAAAAGTCAATTTCCGCATGTGTGTGATACTGGACAACGTGACAGCCGATTTGGCTGTTTTTGTTGTATTTGTCAGGACAAAGATTATATGAAAGAAGTTATTTGGAAAAAATTGCCGAAAACTGGTAATTTGGTATTTTTATACGAAAATGTCACCCACTAACAAATTTTTAATAGGTATGTGTTTTGCGAAACTAAAATGGATCAAAAGAGACATTACAGTGGTGGTACGTGTCTTGGTATATAGTATCTTGGGTGCTTTCTGACCCTTAAAATTCATTAATTGAGTCTGTTACCAAAAATTTTATTACTTTTTTGAAAGGAAATAAATTTCCTTTCAAAAAACGACTAAATGCCATGCAAACACTGGCGATTGAATCGTGTTATGACATAACATAGGTACTTAATGTTATTTTGCTAAATGCACTTCTGTACTAGAGCTACCTACGCGGCTCTAAGGATCTGTAAGCTGATGTGGCGGTGGGTAGGCCATAGCTTGAAGTACCGGTGGTCGTTGGGACAAAAAGACATTATCGAATGGTGATCACTGTTACGTCTGCAAGACGTATGGTTAAAATTGTCGAACTTCCGTTTGGTGAGTGACATATTTAATAAGTAATCTTAACAAATGTTATTAAACAAGTTATTTGTAACGAGTATATTCTTATGATTCTATTTAACGAGTATGTCTATTAATAATTATTCAGCGCTATACTAGCTATTTTTCAATAAACGAGGCTTATCATACTAAGTTATTTTTAACCAACTACAAAAAAGGCGGAGGTTCTCAATTCGGCTGTATTTTTTTCAATTGTTTGTTACGTGATCATTCCGCCAATTATGAATTGATTTTGATAATTCTTTTTTTGTTTGGTACTTGAAAGGTGGTCTCATATAAATTTTATCGAAATTGAATCAGCGCATTTTTGAAAATCAACGAAATATAATACGTATATACCTACACAGATAATGTTTTGGTTTGTGGTTACTTTCAGCAAAAGTTATTGATGAGGGCTTTCAATCTCTGTTTTTTTATTTACACCGCTAAAACTCAAAAAATAAATTATTTATATATAATATAAATAAAATTGAAGTGTCTGTCTGTGATTTCAAAATAAAACCTTTATCTTAAGCTCATACTATTATTTTTACATTACCAAAGCCTAAACACGCATTTTTAACTTTTTTGTCTGTCTGTTTGCTCTCCGGGTTAATTTTCGAAATGGCTGAACCCATTTTGACGGGTGTCGGAAATAATTGCGCTATTGAAATGAGATCTGGAGGGATCATTAGTACTAGACTATTACAGAAGAGAGACGGACACCTGCCATAACTATCACATCTGACGTTACTTCGGCAGGCGGAGGCTCGCCACTCACTCACCTCCAGGGAGATCATGTGTCTGTTTGCAAAATAAAGATTAAAGGCCTTTGTTTGCCATTGGGTTCTCGCGGGCTCATTAACACATTCCATTTTTAGGGTTCCGTACCCAAAGGGTAAAACGGAACCCTATTACTGAGGCTCCGCTGTCCGTCCGTCCGTCCGTCCGTCTGTCACCAGGCTGTATCTCATGAACCGTGATAGTTAGACAGTTGAAATTTTCACAGGTGATGTATTTCTGTTGCCGCTATAACAACAAATACTAAAAATTAGAATAAAATGAATATTTAAGGGGGCTCCCATACAACAAACGTGATTTTTTTGCTCATTATTGCTCGATATTGATAACGGCAACAGGTAGACGCTCGAAATATTCACAGAATATTTAGTTATATATTCACTTTAAGAATAAATAATTAAATTAAAATAAAACAAATATTTAAGGGGGGCTCCCATACAACAAGAGTGTATTTTTTGGCGCTTTTATAGATAGTGGTACGGAACCCTTCGTGCGCGAGTCCGACTCGCACTTGGCCGATTTTTTAAATAAAATCTGATACTGATTATGATAAACTAAAACAAAATATTAGGATACTAATTTGTCATAGTTTTAATTTACCTGCATTTCGGAAATGACTAAAAGAAACATAACGGATGGTAAGTGTCGGTTGTATATCCTCCAAACTGCAACAACATCGAGGAAGCTTAGGCTCGGCAGCCAGTCTATCCGTCGGTCCATATATGTGGTAAAAAGTCCGAACTAGATTCCAGTAAAAGTGGCCTAGCCAGAAAAACTGATCGAATGAAAGTGGTTGAGCACTTGTGGCGGTGGGCCTCCTTCCTCGCTAATATAATAACACTTTCCACGCGTGGGTTGGTCGTGCGTACCGTACTTAGGGTGCTTTTCCACCAGAGATGTGCTTACGCTACGTTGCTACGGATGCGTTTATCCACCAATTCATCGGCCCACATAGCGTAGTGGGCGATGATGCTTTATATTACTAAATGCGTTTTTCAAAAATTTTGTCTGTCTGTTCGTTCGTCCGGTCTAATCTGCAAAACTGCTGAATCGAACTGAATTTTTACTGTAAATAGAGGACTATTCTGACAACAATATAGGCTACTTTGTACCGTACCGCCGTATTCCGTCCGGGGGTGGCAACGCGCTAGCGACATTCTTTTTCTTGCTGACGTTCGTGGGCAACGGCAGCCGCATTGCATCCGTCGTTGTATAAAAAAAAATACTGAGAATTCGAGGCGCCACGTACTTAGCCCATTACGACTCTTTCTATGACGACATAATACTCTATTTATTTATGTCGTGCTACTGTCGATGCAACGCATAGCTGCGCATCTTTCTCGCATAACTGCGCATCTCCCTCGCATAGCTGCGCAGTTTCCTCGCAAAGGTGCGCATCTTCCTTGCATAGCTGCGCATCTTCCTCGCATAGCTGCGCATCTTCCTCGCATAGCTGCGCATCTTCCTCGCATAGCTGCGCTTCTTCCTCGCATAGCTGCGCATCTTCCTCGCATAGTTGCGCATCTTCCTCGCATAGCTGCGCATCTTCCTCGCATAGTTCCGCATCTTCCTCGCATAGCTGCGCTCCTTCCTCGCATAGCTGCGCATCTTCCTCGCATAGTTGCGCATCTTCCTCGCATAGCTGCGCATCTTCCTCGCATAGTTGCGCATCTTCCTCGCAAAGCTGCGCTCCTTCCTCGCATAGGTGTGCATATTCCTCGCATAGCTGTGCTACTGTCCATGCAACGCATACCTACGAATCTTTCTCGCATATCCGTGCTACTGTCCATGCAACGCATAGTTGCACATCTTCCTCGCAAATCTACCCCGCAGTGAGGCGTCTTCATAGCACATTTCACTCGCTCCGCTACATAGCTTAGCATCGGTTGAAACGGTCATGGGCAGTGGTGTATTGTTCGGAGGGACGGTGAATTGTTAGAGAAAAATTTGAAGCGTCGTTCGAGACGTAGCAGCTATATTTACTGGAATGTAATTACAGGCAAGACAAATATACAAACACTAGAGACGTCGTGACAGATGTAAAGTCATACAAATATTGCACATTTTTATTTGGCAAGTTCATGAGACATTTAATATCATGTCAAAGTGCAAAGTAGGCAGTTGGTTAAAACGTTACAAATTATTCAGACTTGACGAGCTCGTTGGCTCATTCGTGAATGACGCGACTTTGACATCAACGCTCGTGGGTTCGATTCCCACACAAGACAAACATTTGTGTGCATGAACATGTCTGTTTATCATTGTTCTGGATGTTTAAAGAGAGGTAGGGCTCATGAAAGCAGCCCGTCTGGGGAAGTACCTCCACCACCACTCCACTGTTGTGTTCCTGTGTGTGAGTGAGGTCACCAGTAAACTCCTAAAGAGTTGCTTACACAGCAGAGGAGGCATCGTGTGATACTTTATATATTACAAGTGTAGAGTACGGTAACTGCTTTACATTAGGTTGGCCGTATGCTTGAATGCCTCCAGACGTTGTATAATAAAAAGACAGATCGCTGAAATGGATTTTGTCCGGGTCACACAGTTTCGTAGGTTAGCTTTCACATCCTCGCGTCATAGATGCATAGCCCACCTCTGGTGGAGAAGCAGCCTTAGTATTATGCTACTCGGTGAAGGCAATGGCACCCACGGCCACAGTGGAGGCAGTAGTGTAAATCAAAGAAACGTCGAGAAATGTCACACATGCGTGTACTCATGAAAATTCGAGGTTTGACGAACTCGGTGGCGCAGTAGTTATTAAGGCTACTTTGACTTCTCGCCGCTTCACGCTCGCCGGTTTCTAAGGTTCCTGAGGCCTAAGCCCTTGGTCATTGTAGGTAAGTCTTGGCCTTCCTCGGCTCCTACATACACAATTTAATAATCATTTAAGCTACATGTGCCACCATCACTCCCCCTTGACTAAACGGTACTCATCAAGTGCAAATAGATGAATTCTCTTAGAAATTGCTCTATGCATGATTACAATATTTGCGTAGTTCTATTGGTTTCTTATAGTACTCATCATCAGACATTCTTGATTCTACCGGGGTCGATCTAGTGATACTCTGCCGATAATAAAAGAATCATAAATGTTCTGAGGTAAGTATCATATAATTACGATCGTGCTATATAACTATTTACTCGCCGGCGGGCACGAATCGCTAATGTTGGTCGCTACTCGACGATGAGAGCTTTTTTTTTTGTTATTCGCCCAAGAAAATTGTAGACCCACAAAAGAAGGACTAACCCACACACGCGGGTGTGCATTAGTCATTCTTTCGTGAGGGGCACCCTCCGGAAAATCGGAGGAAGGAGGTGAAATCTTTCAAAGATACCATTTCCACTGACTAAAACACCCCCTGGGACTGCCTTTAGCCGAGAAGGCTGCAAAGGCTTCATCGGAAGCGATCCCCGGGAACGGGGTGACACAAACGATGAGAGCACGAGGTACGTCCTATATATAGCAGGGGGGACCCATCGCGTACTAAATGAAAACTGATTGCGCGCGCGCATTCATAGGCTGTTTTATGAAAAAGCGTCTGAAATAGTTAAACTCAAACGATAAAAAAAATACGATATGTTAAACAATACTTCTTGTTTCATGTAATAAGTATATTATTTATAAATATCGTCGAATCCATATAGAAAAAAAATCATGAAATGTACCTATTTAGCCATTTTTAGGGTTCCGTACCCAAAGGGTAATACGGAACCCTATTACTGAGACTCCGCTGTCCGTCCGTTCGTCCGTCCGTCTGTCTGTCACCAGGCTGTATCTCATGAACCGTGATAGTTAGACAGTTGAAATTTTCACAGATGATGTATTTCTGTTGCCGCTATAACAACAAATACAAAAAAAAATGGAATAAAATAAATATTTAAGGGGGCTCCCATACAACAAACGTGATTTATTTGCTCCTTTTTTGCTCGATATTGATAACGGCAACAGGTAGATGCTTGAAATATTCACAGAATATTTAGTTATATTCACTTTAAGAATAAATAATTAAATTAAAATAAAACAAGTATTTAAGGGGGGCTCCCATACAACAAACCTGATTTTTTGTCGTTTTTATAGATAATGGTACGGAACCCGTCGTGCGCGAGTCCGACTCGCACTTGGCCGATTTTAATTTATGACCCACTCTGTAACTATCTGTTCTTTTAGATAAAAGTAAAAAAAAATATCCATTATTTATCCATTATAACCACAAAGCATAGAAACAAAAGATTTTTTATAACAGTAACACTGTAATAAAAAATAAATCTTTTGTTGCGTCACCGAGTTCGTCCAAAAAATTAAGGCAAAAAAGCTACGGTAACCGTTTATCAAGCCAGTCCGTACGCTTGTTTGTCGCCTTATACTGACAATAACGATATAAATACGAGAATAGGTACATGTTTCTGCACTTTAGAAAATTAAATATTGAAGACAAGCTGCTGCCCGCGGCTCCGCCGCGTGGAGTCAAGTAACGTAGCCTATGTGTAAATCCAGATCATAATCTATCTACGTGCCAAATTTCATTTAAATCCGTTCAGCCGTTTAAGCGTGAAAGAGCAACAAACATCCATCCATACATACAAACTTTCGCATTTATAATATTAGTAGGATAAAACACTGTTACAATTGCAGAGATTGTCATTATCACCTTAGTCTTCACCTGTAAACGCAAGTGAACACATAATTATTATCAAGGCGTATATAGTTTAGACCGTGCGAAACATGTCTGTAATCTATCCAAGACAATACTAGCAGTTTCCGAGATCGAGAGTAGAGAAAGTATACATGTTTCCTGCTGAGTACAATAGTGTTTACATAAGATTATTACAGCTTACACTTTGATACTTAAACTAATGTGTTGTGAATAGTTTTGGCATTCGAATGACTCGTCAATGTACTAAAAGAATTTAGAATGGTTACAAACATACACATACATTTAAGAGAGGTAGGGTGCAGCAAAGCAGCCCGTCTGGGGAAGTGCCTCCACCTCACAGGAAACCGCAGCCAAATAACAACTCCCTAGAGGGTTGTTGTGTTCCTGCGTGTGAGTGAGGTCACCAGTAAACTCATAAGGAGTTGCTGTGTAAGCAGCAGAGGAGGCATCGCGCGAGTGATATATGTTACAAGCGTTAATAGGCTACGGTTACTGCTTTACATCAGGTGGACCGTATGCTTATATGCCTCTCGACGTTGTATATAAAAAAAATACACGTTTCTTTGTAGTTCTTTGCAGCCCAAATGTTCTACCAGTTAACATCTGAATTAAAAGTTTTTGTTATTATTCCCACAGTTTAATAAAGATAAGATAAAAATATAAAGATGAAAATCATTTATTTGCCATTAGGCCCTCACGGGCACTTACACACGTCTTACATTCTTATTATTGTATCTTGTGGCGCATCACAGCAACTCTTTAGGAGCTTACACCACTATACCAAGGGATGTTAGATGTTCAAAACAATGAAGCTATTCCTAAGAGCTGGCATAATTTCTTATGTCACCAATTATGTTCCATTTTTGTTTTTAGACACTGAAGTATGTAGTTGGACCCTATGGGCCTTTACTACGCCACCGGAGGGGAGAGGCGGGCGTGAGGCGCCACAGCCTGCAAAATCAAAAAGCGACTGCATAAGACCCTCGAGAGGGTACGAACCTCGGCTTAGGGCGTCGCGTAGATAAACAATCAAACACGCTGGGTTCATGCCTGAAGGGCCTTTCGCCTTCGTGCAGAGCAGAAGTAATATTCCACACAAACACTAGTTAGATACTAAAACAAAAAAAACTTTGCGCTATAGATAACAAAATGTGCATTGCTGCTTAGCGTTGTCTAATAGCATATTAGCATTTGAATTATCAATTAATTCTATACTATAACAAATTTATAAGGAGCTGGTGGTGACCTCACTCACTCGCAGGAACACAACAGTCCTCCAGGGAGATGTTATTTGGCTGCGGTTTTCTGTTAGGTGGAGGTATTTTCCCAGACTAGCTGCATTGATGCGCCATATCTCTCTTAAAATCGCATCGCCTGCAATATTCCATTCATGATATGTAAAAAACATTGCTAGAAATCTTACTGTCTTACCCTAAAACGTTAAATCTAACTCAGATATAGCAAAAGTCTAGATTCTAGATAGTAACTTCGTGAGAGAAAGTACGGCGGATATTTCCTGTTTAGTATGGTTTGTTTGAACTTATTGTTAAACAGTGTCTCTACAATGCTTCCAGCAGTGATTGTGTTAAGACACAAGTGGTTACAGGTGCTTACCATCAGTTGAGAAATATTTACGCCATTATAATTTTTTGTATATACTAAGTGAGCATAACAGCCAATAACTACATATACTATATACATATTAACAAAGGTTGTTGAACCCTTTAAACTGATTTGAGTGAATGAAAGAATGAATGATTTTTAATTTTAAAGTAACAATGAATCATTCGTGAGTAATATTTGTAACTTGAATATTAATATTATATCATATTTGGATTACTAAGTATATTCCCGCACTACCCCGCAATACTAAATTGATCTAAACTGTGTGTGCTTTCGCCACCAGTTAGTTCATACGAACTAGCGCCGGCCGGCACCGATTTACTACCATTAATAGTACAGTTGCGGCCATGGCGTGCTGCGATTGGCCTCCATCTAGGCCAGGAACTGTATGCACCCGCTACCGTTATTGCACTGGTAGTCTCTGCGTCACGTGTTAGACGGATTAGCCTATAAATTTGACTTATGCAAAATAACACCTGAATCTTAAGAACCGTCACAATTATCTCCATGAGTGTTTCATGTTTTACGCACGCAGCGTGAAACTATTCAAATTGTTCAACTCCTTTAAAACACAAGTGAATAGGTGTTACGAATGTGCTTTAGATATACATGAGAATTGAGAAGCTCTATGGTCACAAAATTATGCGTGCACCTGGATGACCACGAAATTATGCACGCACCTCGATGACCACAAAATTGTACGTGCACCTGGATGACCACAAAATTGTACGTGCACCTCCATGACCACAAAATTGTACGTGCACCTCCATGACCACAAAATTGTACGTGCACCTCCATGACCACAAAATTGTGCGTACACCTCCATGACCACAAAATTATGCATGCACCTTGTTGATACAAAATTATACGTGCACCTGGATGACCACAAAATTGTACGTGCACCTCCATGACCACAAAATTGTACGTGCACCTCCATGACCACAAAATTGTGCGTGCACCTCCATGACCACAAAATTATGCATGCACCTTGTTGATTACAAAATTATACGTGCACCTGGATGACCATTAAATTATCCATGCACCTCGTTGACCACAAAATTATACGTGGATCTGGATGGCCACAAAATTATGCACATACCTCGTTGACCATAAAATTATACGTGCACCTGGATGACCACAAAATTATGCACGCACCTCGTTGACCATAAAATTATACGTACACCTTGATGACTATAAAATTATGCATGCACCTCGTTGACCACAAAATTATACGTACATCTGTATGGCCAGTAAATTATGCACGCACTTCGTTGACCACAAAATTATACATACACCTGGATGACTATGGACTTTTGTCCAGAAAATTCTTCATCATCACATCAACCCTTACTCATTCCTCTGTAGGGATACGGAGGATACTCCCTTCAACCGAAGGGGTTGAAGGGTCCGAAGCACGAAGAAACTCGAGATAGGTAAACCCATCCATAGACAGGCTGGGGTCGACGTTGCTTAACCTGCGTGTTCGGTTAGAATGACACGCGCAACGACGGCATCGAGCTCACAATTCCAGAGCCAGAAAATGATTGCAAAATTGTTTTAATTACAAATACAAACTAGTCTACTCATAAGTACTGTTACATACTCGTAGATACTTTTCTTTTTTTTTGTTTGTAATAATTTTGAATTTGGAACGCGTTTATTATGTTACATACTTCTTTCGATTTTCCGCCGTTTTACATATTTTTTCGTTTTTATTATCAAATTACAATATGGAATGGGGTGTTAAAGAAAATAGTTTTGTAGTGATTGCCTTGCACAAAGTGGGTACGGAGCTGTCGGTCATATTCAAGTTACTTCAAAAGCTTGGTATTAGCCTTATGTCCGTATGTCGTACTATCGGGAGATGTAACTCTTCCTCTGTTGAAGACCATAAAAGATCGGGGCGACCGCGTGATGTTAGAACTACAAAGGCTGTTAATGCAGTTAAAGCCAGAATTCGCCGAAACCCTATTAGAAAACAAAAAAAATAATATCGCGGGAAATGAAGATTCCCGCTAGGACTCTGTCGCGTATAATAAAACAAGACCTGAAGCTCGGCGCTTATCGTCATAAAATTGTGTTTTCAGTTGGACGATGATGTTGATAATGATGAGATAAAGAAGATAGTAATCCACTTATTTGCTCCACATAATGCTTTCTCTGATATTGTAGGAGAACGTAGAGAATGTAGATATTATGTACTCGTACATATAATAGGAAAATTAATAGGTATGATGGAACCTAGTGGATAAAGAACCAGCCTTTTAACGACCTTGGTTCAAATTTGAATGTGGCCATGAACCACTAAATTGTTTCCAACCACAAAAACTGAAATGTATATACATATATACATTTCAGGTTATACATATAAATTTATATTTATATGAATACATTGTCTGAAAAATTTCATCAAAATCCATCCGTTTTGGACTCCATAGAGAATATATATATATATACTTCGAATTTTATATATAACAAAAATTATAATTATCAGATGCTCGTCGATTAAGAAAACCAACTCGAGGAAAAACCGCAACCGCACGTCCAAGGAATAATATTTCCAAAGTGCGAGTGACCTAACCTAAGAAACGTCTAGTTTTTCCTCTGGGCTGTGTGGCAGTGGTGGCTGTGTGCTGTCTGCTGGTTTATGTCAAATTCAGTCTTCTTCCAAGCGTTTATCTCGTTTCCATATCAATTACGATTGGCGGGGTCCGCTATCTAAGCCTATTTGGCGAAGATAATCCATAGGGAAAACCAGACGGTGTTTTCAGGTCGAAGTTTTCCGTCACGGTAGAGCAAATGATTCGAAATCACCAATTCAGTGGTACTGGCCAGGACCCGGGACCTGTTGTTCAATAGGCTGGTTCCTTATCCACTGGACTATCACTGCTCGATGTCTAACTCAGTATGTTTGAATGGATAGGAAACAGGGTAAGGCTAGGAAAAAAATACGAAAATAAATCTTTTCCCCACTTGCGAATAAAAAAATACGGAAACATTCAAGTACTACTTAAGTACACACTTACCTGATAATAATTGAGGATTTAAACCGGCCCCATCAACTTAGAATGCCCTTAAGTTACGCAACTTAAGCTTCGCAAGTAGGCAGGTGAAAGTACTTGGCATTAACTATAAAATATAACTATAATAAATGTGTCTCGATGTAAGCAGTTGGATAATAGTTGTAAAGGTGAGAACAGATTTGTATTAACTAAGTTTAGAATATGAAATGTGGCCACATATTCCAATTAAAATTATTTTCTAGGTAGACAGATTGAGCGCCTAAAAACGCGGTCTTTATACACTTAACATTCATCGCTCTTTACATGCAAGTTTGCCAGATTTTCGGACTTCTGACTTCTTATCTTATCTTATCTTATAAATTAAAGTTATGTGCAAGAAATTGGCGGCCGAAGTCAAAAATAGAGACGACAATGTCAGAGACATGAAAAGGTTAAAGAAGAAGGGAAGAGGTATGAAAAAATAAGTACATCTCGATATTATGAATGAGTGATGGAGTCCTAAAAGAGAGGACTGATGATGGAGACGGAATACCAAAATTGTGGTGAACTGTAAGTGACTACCATCTTCCATCTGACAATTTCTCTGGCATAAAGCAAATCCCATAAGGAAATACCTCCACCCGACAAAATACATGGAGGGCTGTTATTTTCCTGTGAATAAGTGAGATTGTGTCGGCAGTGGGGATGGCACTACTTGTGCTGCATGTATATATAACATACTACAGTAGCCGCTTCACATAAGGTAGGCCGTACGCTTACATGCCTCCGGATTCTAAGATGGATTAAACCTAATGCGCTATGATGTAATATCACTATGATATCACTCTATTTAAAAATATAATAACTACCCTTTTTGACGTAGTGTCAAAACAAGTAATTGATTTCTTTTTAATTTTTTCAATACAATTATGGCCATGAGGTTATGAATACATATTATTTTTTACCTGATCAGTTCACACCTTTACATGTAATTCTCTCAAAGTGTTACATTAGTTACATCTGCACAATATTAATAACGCCATAAGGAATACGCTGGTGCATTATGCGTTTATTACATAACTAAAGTTATTAAGAAAAAGAAAATTGCCGCTTTGTGTCCTAAGTGTCATTACTGTTACTATTTTAACGGAGAGTAGCGGAGCAAGAAATGTCAAATTGTAGGAAGGAGTGGAACATTAGAAACTTCTCTTCCTTCCCAACCTGCATACAGGTTGCATAAGTGGGTTTTCTACAGCTTCATAGCTTTGTAATCGTTGTTTAATTGCTGTATTGTTACTTTTATGGCAGCTGTTGTAGAATTATTGGTATTGCAACGTATGTGCTAGTATCAACCCTAACTCATCCCACTGCAGGCATACGGGTCTCCCGTCCACCGAAGGGGTTTAGAGCATACTCCACCACGATACTCAACTGTGGATTGGCGGAGGCCATAGTCTTCAGGCTTATATATCATATATAGTATTGTCTTAGGTTTTCGCGATTGTTACACATTGAAATTAAACAATTTTTAACGGAAGTATCGCGTGTTTTATTTATTTTGTTGATTTTTGTGTGAATCGGAATATATATAATTAATCCATCCATGTCGGTAGATGTAATAATTGAATAACTAATGTAAGACAAATATCACCTTAGACTTCCTGTGACCACGGACGCTGCAAAGCGTTCGAAACAGGTTCAACAAAATAAATAAAACACGCGATACTTCCGTTAAAAATTGTTTAATTTCAATATCATATATATATATATATATCATAGTTTTCGCCCGAAGTGTACCGACTTAGCTTAACGACTGTCATCCATCGATCTGCACAGAGAAGCTCGAGATACATAAACTCATCCATAGACAGGCTGCGATTGACGTTGCTTGACGCCATCGGGCTCTATATGCTAGTTGGATTGGTTGGTTGGATTGTACAAGATGCCACATCGACGGTCTCCATGCAACCCCCATCCTAACACGTGAGTCGCACCACTCGCCATTGGCAGGGAATTCATTCTCCCTCACAGCTACAATGAGCTAAAAGGAATTTCTACTACAGATGCGTCGAGTACTCTGTTATTACTCGGTACTTTGTCTACTCTATACGTTTTGTAGTACTAGTACTCAGCCGAGTAACTCTTTTAAACACAGTACTCTGTTAATAAATTTAATTGTTAAAATATTGTTTTCTCATTGCGAAGACAATAGAAATGTATTTATATCTTCACGCCAGGTGCCTTGCGGGGTAGGCAGAGAGATCCGAGCGCCATAAGACGCGGTCCTTACGTACTTCACTCGCTTCTATAACATTCATAGCACTTTTCATACACGCTAGCCGGTTCCCGGGGATCGTGACGTCACCTTCTGATAAAACACGACCAATTTCGTCATGGTAGTCGTAGTCTCGGTAATAGAAATAATTAAGCATTTATAACTTAGGTAATTAAGCAAGTACGGTAACCATTTTACAACTGGTGAATTGTTGACGGACGGACGGTTGACGGTTGAAAACATTATGTTGAAGAAAGTCCTCGATATCGAAATGGAGGTCAGGAGCATTAAACTAGATATGAAAGATATATAGAGCGAGTTAGGGGGCGAGACTAGTATGCAAATGTATCATAAGTAATACATCGTCAGTCGAACTGCATTCATGCGCCCTACATCTCTTCACATGTTCATGCACACAAACGTTTGTCCTGTGTGGGAATCGAACCTGACCGAATTAGTCGTTTGTTATCAGAACGTGGCGTCTGGAGCCCTATGAGCCGGCGACGGTGCCTGAAAAAAGCTATGAATAATAAAGAAGCGAATGAGGTGTGCATATGCTGCTTGGCTCTGTCTGCCTACTCCGCAAGGGATTTGGCCTGAAGATGTAAAGACATAGGTCATAGTACGACTATCAGTAATTCTGGTGACATCGGTCAAAACAACAACATCAATCGACAATCTCAGTGGCGCGGTGGTTAGTAAGGCTACTTATATATAATATGTGTATACATTTATACAACTAGATTGGCAAACAAGCACGCATTAGATGGTAAGCGGTCACCGCAGCCTATTGACGCTCGCAACACCACGGGGATGTTACTCACGCGCCGCCAATCTCGTGACCTAAGACTGTTTCGTCACAGTACCCAGTAATTTCTCTGCCATATCTCACCCTTCAAAGCGGAACACAGCTATATAAATATAGCTCCTTCGTAGTCAAAATAGGTGAGACAGAGGTACAGACGACTTTTGTTCAAAGTCTCCCTCTGGTAAATACCAATCTTGGCTACGTTGGTATCAATGGTTGGTAGCCTTACTAACCACTGCGCCAACGGACTCAAACGCCTTCCGCTTTCAGTGTCTTATGTACATCATATTACTTTAAGAGAGCAATTTATATATAATTTAAAAACGGCTCTAACGTTTTGCAAAAAATTTTGCGTTTAGGCAAGGTTTTGTTTATAAGGTTATCTAAATGTCTGTATCTCCAGAAAAACAAAAAACACCGAGCGAATCACTTTCTCTCCTCTCGTAAAATCTACCATTGCCAAGCGCTTCAGTAAATTTCAAAAACCCTACGTCTTTACTAGAATTAACGCTGTGCGCAAATTCACAAATCTCGTAGGTTCGATTCCTACACAGTACAAACATTTGTGTGCTAGAACATCTGTTTGAAGTCAGATAAAACATTTGTGTGCTAGAACATGTCTGTTTATCTTGGTCTGTGTGTTGATTTTTTTTTATACAACGCCGGGAGCCATGCAAGCATTCGATCTACCTGTTATCTGTTTGTCTTAGTCTTTTCTATGTATAATAAGTAAGTAGTAATCTCGAATGCCAACTTTGAATTTATTTAGGATTAGTAATGAGAATTTTAGGAATAGGAGTATTAGATAGGATCTTTCCACTTATTATTATGTAACATTTAAGGCATTGTTATTTGTTTATTATGGGATACAGCATATTAATGTATTCGTACCTTTAGAATAAGTATGTATCCTCCTTTATAGGAATACGTGAGTAAAATAACAGATGTAGCAAATTAAAATATAGCAAGTATACGGAAATTATAAGCACCAAACATCACGTTGAGATGTCCAGATCAATATCCCTTTGTTATAGTAATATTTCTTTGTTGTGTTAAATATATATGTAGACTGTTTATTATTATGTAAGTTAGTCACTCCATAGACGACAGAATATACATACGTTCCTGAAAACACTGGTCTTATTCCAAACACGCAACATATATGATGGAATTTATAATTTATACACATGTACAGAACTGGGGCAACCGAGATTCGAATTCAAATTCTTTGTCTACCACAATAATTTTCAATTTTAACGTAATATCTATAACACCCACACTAGGCCAGGCCCTGTCCCGTGGGGACTTATCAGTACAGGAAATTATAATTTTTATATTGCGGTACTACAATTCTTTAAAATCTAATTCCTTAAAAACATATAGTTTACATTTTTAAAGTTATAAATATACTTTCCAAGATATCCTCCGATTCTCGATCCTGTTTGTTAGTTATCTCTTTATTTCAATTTTTGCTTCACTCAATTTAAATAAATAAATATTGTCGGACAAACCACACAGCGCCATCTAGCCCCAAAGTAAGCGAAGCATGTATTATGGGTACTAGACAACTGATAAACATACGTAAATACATTTTTTTTGTAAATAGATACTTACGATACATAGAAAACACACACACCAAGACAAACAGACATGTGCATGCATACAAAAATTTGTCTTGCATGGGAATCGAACCCACGAGCGTTGGTGTCAAAGTATCGTTTCTAACCACTGCGCCACCGAGCTCGTCAAATAGAAAACATACTTTACTTCTGTTTGAAGTCAGCTAAAAGAGATTCCGTTTACGATTAAAATAATTATATCAATAAGGAAATAACAAATTAGAAAGTTAATATATATAATTCATCACACGGTCATTCCATAATTTAGCATATAAATTATCAATTTATTTCTAAATGATTATTAATTATTACATCATGAGTGCATACACGATGTTTTATCAAAATAATTTCAAATAATTGAAATTGTTACGCAAGTTTATCTGCATTCAATACGTAATTTTGAAATTAATTTTTTATTGTTACGCAAGTTATAAATGTTTCTATCTATATTTAATCCGTTATTTTGAAATTCAGAAATAGACAAATAACCTTAGATACATTAGTTTCTAAAAATAAATAAATAAAAAGGTTTTATACTCGTAGAACAGTTTACGCGTACACGGTAAGAACGTAGTACAAATAAATACAACTAACAAGTTTAAAGCCACTCTTCATTAAAAAAAAAATCCATTAATTTTACAATATAGTAATATGTTGATGAGCTCGGTGGCTCAGTTGTGAATGACGCGACTTTGACACCAACGCTCGTGGGTTCGATTCCCACACATGGCAAACATTTGTGTGCATGAACATGTCTCTTTGTCTTATATATATAAATTTACTTACCGTCCTAGTTTGTTGTGTCCATACATTTGTTGATAAACTGAACGCCACCCACAGCCGTATCCACTGAAACAAACAGCATAAGTTCATACCCCCATTATAGTTTGATTTTTAATATCAAAAGTATGTCATTACCCCCATCTCATAAATATATCAAGTTATTCGAAAAAATGAACAGTAATATAAGTGTTAATGTCTATGTAATTGATGAGTATTATAACAGGTCCTCTATATGTAACAAAAAAGAAACACATATTAACTTACTTTATTTTGAAAGAAACAATAAAGCACATTACTGTTTAAAAAATATTTTACGGTTGGCGCGACGACAGATTCCACAATGCAGGGGTCGAATGTACTTGTGTGAAATGTGTCTACAATTTTTCAGTAGCAATGTAAAATATAATTCACACAGTTGTTCCAAGATTATAACTCTACTATCAGAGAAAAATAGTACATTACAGTTTAAGAATTATGAAAGATAACAAAAGACAAATTTTGTTTTTTTTTGTTTTGTGTTTGTGAGATTTTATTACTTAATTACGAAGATGTTAAGTTGAGCCTGATGCCCTAATTCCTAACTACACATGTCAATCATATTAAATCTATATTAAAATACCACTTAATTCGTATTTTATTGCTACTGGATTAGGAAACGAGATAACGCTAAGAATAAGAAATCTGTTATGTGCTTACAAAATGTCAATTCCTGTGCCATTTCAATATTTAAATCTCTTCCGTGATTTATACCCGGCAATACATTGATATTCATTTCATTATAAAACTGTTGATTCAAGATACGCGCTACTGTAAGCCATTACGCGACACTCTTCAACATTCAAATACAGCTTTTTCGCCTTACCCCACTGTACTATACACCACCAGACTTTGTACAAAATTCGTCCGCGTGAGTTCCTCTGTCTCACCTATTTCTACCTCTAAGCAGCTATATTAGTGTTTCGGTTTGAAGGATGAGCAATGGCAGAGAAATTACTGGGTACTGTGAGGAAACATCTTTAGGTCACAAGATTGGCATCGCGCGAGTAACATCCCCGGGGTGTTGCGAGCGTCAATAGGCTGCGGTGACCGCTTACCGTCTAATGCGGGCCGCATGGTTATTGTCAATCTAGTTGTATAAAAAAACTATATTATCAATATCCCGCTCTAATATCCTGCAATGTGAAATGTCCCCCACTGTACTTCATTATCAGTATCCCACAATCTCAAGCGTCCGATACTGACAGAAACAACTCGAGGTCGTCTGCAAATAACAGACACTTTGCCTCTTTTACTACTGATAGAAGATCGTTAATCATGGTAGTAAACTCGAAAGGTCCTAAATTACTTCCCTGACTTACTCTTGAAAATGTGTGAAAAAGTCTAGATGCATATCCTGCATTCTCAGCATACTGCATTCGTTCGTCAAGGTAAGGTAACAGTATTGACACATGTCATGATCGGCGTCTTTCTCAAGATAACATAAGTACATCATGTCCTCTGAGCAGAGTGTAGTGACGCTGACCATAGTACCGCAGCGACCATAGAGACCGATCAGTTGCCAGTTTTCCAAACCACCAAAACTTTTGAAAAATAAACCAAAGTTTTGAAAAAAAAATTTAGAGGTCGCCTTGTGTGCAGTTTTCTTTTCAATTTAAAGAATATTTATTGTCAGCGTTATCACGTTTCCTAATCCATTAGGATTGGCGGGATCCGCTACCTAAGCCTAACGATTTGGCGAAGATTTACATAGAGCAACTGCCGACAGACCTGCACAACCCATAGGGAAAACCAGACCTTTTTTAGATTAGGACACACGTCTTTAGAAATATAATTACTTGGACTAGCGGGTTTTCTCACGAGGTTTTCATTCACCGCCTAACAAGTAATCCTTGTTCCGCGGTAAATGAAAACATCGTGAGACGAATATGTACATAAATTCGAAAATAGTATTTAGTGGTAGGTAGGTACATGCCAAGATTCCAACAGTTGGTCAATTGGCCAGTTTTTTATCCACTGGTCAATCACTGCTTTAGTTTTAATACATTGCTAACCAATTCTGCTTCTCCATTTAATTCTTTCTGTTCGATTAGAACACAGTAAGATAACCCTTCGGGGACTTGTAATTTACGTGCGGATATCTGTAAACCTGCCCAGTTAACCTGGATGTCTACAACTTAACGACCAGTCAAACTGTTACCCAAATTGTAAGTATAAAGTTTTATAAAAGAATGCACAATCTATAACTAAAACTGCGAAACCTGCGATCGGAGAAAGTCCTTGATATCGAAATGGAGGTCAGGAGTATTGAACTAGATATGAAAGAGATATAGAGCGAGTTAGGGGGCAAGACTAGTATGCAAATGTATCATAAGTTATATGTTTCCTGAATGGAAGTAGTTTGAATACTAAACAGTTTTATATAGATAACTAGGTACACAGCGGCTGCGTATAAACTGTTGGTTGTTTGTTTGTCTGTTTACATATAACTTTACTATTCACTGCGAATATTCGCTAGTGTTTTCTATAATAAGTATGTTATAACTCTTACCATTTTTTCTGGATTTCGATTTCGAGGCTACAGTGTCACATGAGTTTTGTGTCGCCTCTGATGTAAATAATCTGTAACAATTATATTGTAAATTAGTAAAAAAAGCATTTAACAGTATGAGATAAAGTAACTTAAGCGAAACTATCACGCCTTTCTCGTCAATTTTTTTTTTTATAATCGTGCATCCCTGCCTTGGGCAAGGCTCTATTTGTAACATATTTAACTATTTTCTACTTAATCTCTAAAATAATACAACATAAATAACTCTAACATTTTCATACATCATACTCTCTTTCATTCCACAATTCATCTTCCATTCATCATCTTTCAGTTTAATCAAAAGATTTTTGACTTGGCCCATCTTCGAACGCCGGTGAAACAATTATATCTATTTTCAAACTTCCCTCCCCATACTGCGTCGGTCCAGCCACCGGCGACAGCGAGCTTCGCAGCTCCACCTAGCCACCGCCTTTCTCGTCATCGGGGAAGGCAGGAATTGATGCTAGGAGCACCGATCCAAACATACCTGTTTCGCTTCTTCCACACTCATCAATCTTTTCATGCATGCTCTTCGGTTTTGGTTGCTTTTGATTCAGCCCTTTTTCAGCACATTACTAATTTGATCTATATTCGTGCGTCTAGGGTGGCTCCACTTACTTTTACACTTTTGTAACTCTTTTGTCATTAATTCCTTCTAAATGGTAAAATCAGCATACGCTTTCCATGTTTGTCATTATATCACCTTTCATACATCTCTTATTAGAGATATACTAAGAACCGAGCGTGCATCAAAAGAGCTATAATGTTGTATAACGTGTGTAAGAGAATCGCTCTTTGCCTGTCCCGTAGAGACTTGTCGTTAGGATATAAGTATAGATATTTAGATAGAATTTACTAACAAACATTTTATTGGTAGAGCAACATTCGATTTCGTCGGCAGAGTTGGCGAGCGGCTAGCAAGCCTTCATTCTGGGAGCCGTGCTTTCTGGTCGCTGGCTAAAGCCGCCGAGGGTACGGTTGTTAATCGTCCATACCACCATTGCAGAAACCGGATGGCAGTCTGGGGAACACCTCAAAGAATTGATTGTGTTTTATCAGGAGATTATGTCTGAAGATTTAGAGCGTGCATAAGAAGAGCTATGAATGTTAAAGAAGCGAGTGAGGTGTGTAAGGATCGACTCACATGGCATTCGGTACTGCCTGCCTGCCACCCCGCAAGGAATTTGGCGTGAAGTTATAAATACATGGATGAAAAGTGAAATGCAGCGGTAAGCTAAGTTGGCGTCCAAGAAGATTGGTGTGATCTATAGAGCTAGACGATACGTTACACCTCAACATCGCCTTCAACTTTATAAGGCCTAGGTCCGGCCTTACGTGGAATACTGTTCACCTCTTTGGGCTAGCGCGCCACAATATTTGCTTACTCCATTTGATCGCTTACAACGTACAGCTGCTCGAATCGTCGGTGACCCAGTGATCTCCGTTCGGCTGGACTCAAAGTGAGTTACTTTACCTTCACGAAGAGACGTTGCTTCTCTTTGTGTACTGTACATTTTTTTTTATACTACGTCGGGAGGCACACTAGCATACGGCCCACCTAAGGTAAAGCGGGTACCGTAGCCTATAAACGCTTGCGATATATTAAATATCACTCGCGCGATGCCTCCTCTGCTGCTTACACAGCAACTCCTTGAGAGCTTACTGGTGACTTCACTCACACGCAGGAACACAACAACCCTCTAGGGAGTTGTTATTTGGCTGCGGTTTTCTGTGAGGTGGAGGTACTTCCCCAGACGGGCTGCTTTGATGCGCCCTACCTCAAAATTGTATCGTGGGAAGTGTTCCCAGGAGCTGTTCAACTTAATACCAGCCGCTGAGTACCACTATCGCACCACTCGCCACAAACTTAAATTTCATCCTCACCTTGATGAGTTGCAATCCACAAGAGTACGTTTTCTGAGGCATTTCCTACCACGTACGGTGAAATTGTGGAATCAACTACCCTCAGCGGTGTTCCCGAACAAATACGATATGGGTGCCTTCGAGAAAAGAGCCCATGTTTCCCTAAAAAGGCTGTCTAAAACGGATCAGATGACCCTTTGGTGTTGTTGATGTCTATAGGCGGTGGCGACCAGCAGGTGACTCACAAGCTCGTCTGTCCCCCTCTAATATAAACGGTGCGTAAGATCAATTTTTAAACTACGATCAACTGACAGCTGTATGCCTTATTTTTTAAAATACAATATTCTAAGTTGTCCGTCACTTTATATCTTAGAATGTGCACTATTTGTTAAAATAAACCCGGGTCTATTTCCAAAACTTTACACAACACATAAGAACCGCAGAGACAATGAAATAGTTTGTGTTCCCAGAGCTAGGACAGTACTAAAAAGTAAAAGCGTACTCTGCATGGCACCCGCTATATACAACAATTTACTCCAACAATTAAGAAAAATGAAAACGGATTTATTTAAGAAAACATTAAACAGAATATTAGTTGAAAAATGCTATTATACTGCATCTGATTATTTAAAAGAAAAAAATATTATGTGACATTATTAGAATCCATGTTGACATTAATTAATTTTTATACTTGTATTATTGTATTTATTTTCTGACTATTGCATGTAATGGATACAATTTTTTGTTATTAATTCATACTATTGGATGGCAGAATATGTTGGAACCTCTAAGCGTTGTAAATAACACCATCTTGTGCTTACACATGTTCATGAATAAATGATTTGATTTGCAAAAAAGCTCGAGGATTAAGAACCAGCCTGTAAATTTACGGTCCCCGGTTGGAATCCTGGGCGTGGACATGCGTATATACCTGTGACGTGTGACCTAGCCTAAGAAAGTTCTGATTGTGCCTCTGAGTTGTAGAGCTCTGATGTTTATATACAAATATACAAAAACTGGTACCCTCTCCAAATCCTTACGCTTAGGTAGTGGATTCCACCTATTCTAATGAATTAGGAAACGGGATAGCTCTCGGAAGATGAAGATAAAAAGTTAATGGATATAGTAGATATCGCGTTAATGTTAATACTTGCACTTGTACAGATTCCACTCCACAATTTTATGTAATAATTATTTTTACCGACCGGTTTCGCCTTTACGGCATTATCAAGGTATTTTATAGATATAGTAGATATTTATATGTTAAATTCAATGGCACCTCATGTTCGGTACAGGACACCGTATATCTTCACATTATTATGAACTTTGACACCTACGCTCGTGGGTTCGATTCTCACACGAGACAAACATTTATATGCATGAACATATATGTTTGTCTTGGTCTGGATGTTTTAAGACCGTCTTGGGGTACATCCACCTCACAGAAAACCGCAGCCAAATAACAACTCCCTAGAGGGTTGTTGTTACGTGTGAGTGAGGTCACCAGTGAGCTCCTAAGGAGTTGCTGTGTAAACAGCATAGTAGGCATCGCTCAAGTGATACTTCATATATTACCATCGTTAATAGGCTATGGTAACTGCTTTACATCAGGTGGACCGAATGGTTGCATGCCTTCTGACGTTGTATAAAAAATCCTTATAATAATTTGTGACCTGCAATAATAACCGAGATTTGAACATTTCAGATTATTAGATGTGGTAAGTATAAAACTAATCAAGACTATCATAATAAAGAGTACGAGTGAGTGAAGATATCGGCAGGGGCCGTTCTAGACTCACTCATGTAATCAAATCGGTTATGTGCTGAAAATGGGCCAAATCAAAAGCACCCAAAACCGCATGCATGCAAGCAGGAAGAGGCTGATGAATGTGGAAGAAGCGAAACGGACGTCGCTGCACCTCGCGTTTGTCTCTGTCACAAACCAATAAACCACTTGATCACGCATAAAGGCGTCCTCACTCACAAAAACGTTGTGTTTCAGCGTTTAAATTTTCAACGATTCGAGCCTGACCAATGGGAGAATAATTTAACCAGTAAACCGATAAGTTTTGATCCGTGACCTAGCCAGTAACTGCACGTTCTACTTTACTCCCCGACTCGTTGCGGTGAGTAGATTTGACACCAAAGCGCGTGGGTTCGAATACCACACATGACAAATATTTGTGTATATAAACACGTCCGTGTGTCTTGGCCTGGGTGTCTTTAAAAGAGTTAGGGCGCATCAGAGCAACCCCGTCTGGGTAACTACCTCGACATTACAGAAACCCCCAGTAAAATAACAACTCTCTGGAAAATTATTGTGTTTTTGCGTGTGAGTGAGGTCACCGGCCTGGATTATACTTTGACCCACAAGTTCTCCGGTTTTGTAAAAGTCCCTGAACTCACATGAGTGTTTCTTGTTGAAGCGTATGCTCTCATAAGCTCATCGTATGCCCTAGAAACTTGTAGCGTTAATGGTTAGGTTATATCCTTTATAGTCACTGCCTACCCCAATGGGAAACAGGCGTGATGATGTAAATATGTATAATAACCATATTTATTTCACTTCACTACACAAATAGATTTAAGATAACATTTGTTTTTTCTCACTTGTTGCGTAATCCTAATGATGTGTTGTGTACGGAACGCAACAATGAACTATTATTTTTGGTTCTCAACATGTCTCAAAGTCTGAGAGCATTACTCAAACTTTCAGACAAACTGACAAAAGGTGAGTCTCGAAGCGTTATTGTCTTGTTTACAATTTTCTAAAATCATCATCATCATCCTAATCAAATTGATCGTGTTTTATCAGAAGGTATCAGGAACCCCAGTAACCGGCGAGTGTGCATGAGAAGAGCTAATGTTAAAGAAGCGAGTGAAGTGTGCACAGACCGAGTCATGTGGCGCTCGGTTCTCTCTCCCTACCCCGCTAGGGATTTGGTGTGAAGATAAAAAGATAGATTACGTCGGTATTGAAATTGTATATTAATTATATAACTGTTCAATTAAGTATATAATCAGGTAGGGAAAAATGAAAGCCATGGGTCATGCTAGTGGTTTGTAACTTAGACCAAAGACGAACGCTTTTACTTTATAGGGCGAGATGGGCGTGTCCGATCAGGTTACAAGGTAGTGAAATGAATCTAGAATTTTCTAGTGACGTTTACTTCATGTCATGTGAGCCAGCTAAGGGAAATTACGGTAATTGATACGTGGTGGAAATTTGCATATTTAATACTGAAGACTTACCTACCATGACCAAATTGGTCGCGTTCTATTAGAAGGTGATGTCAGGAGCCCTAGAAACCGGCGTGTATGCATGAGAAGAGCAAAAAATGTTAAAGAAGCGAGTGAGGTATGCAAGGATCGAGTCGCGTGGTGCTCGTATCTCTCTGCCTACCCCGCAATAGATTTGGCGTGAAGTTATATATAATACTGAAGACAATTAGCAGAGGGAGACTTTGTACAAAAGTCGTCTGCATGGGTACTTCTGTATCGTCTATTTCTACCGCCAAGCAGTTATATTTATATAGCCGTGTTCCGGTTTGAAGGGTGAGATATGGCAGAGAAATTACTGGGTACTGTGACGAAACAGTCTTAGGTCACAAGATTGGCGGCGCGCGAGTAAGTTCCCCGTGGTGTTGCGAGCGTCAATAGGCTTCGGTGACCGCTTCTCGAGCAATATCGATGTATAGAAAAAAAAAGAACACAAAAATGAAAGTAGAATGCGAACCACGCGAATGTCACAGTATCGTCACAAAGTCATCGTCACAGTACCCAGTAATTTCTCTGTCATATTTCACCCTTGAAACCGGAACACAGCTATAAATATATCTGATTGGCGGTAGAAATAGGAGAGACAGAGATACCCACGCAGACGACTTTAATACGAAGTCTCCCCCTGGTATATTTCTAGTAATAGTAATATATTTCTAGTAGTAACGTATGTGGGGTAGGCAGAGAGGACCGAGTGCCATAACATCTTTGCACAACTCACTCGCGTCTTTAACATTCAAATCGCTTTCTACGCTCGCCGGTTCCTTATACGACCATAATTTATAATAAGTAAATAAACGAACACAATGACATTTGAGAACTGAACTAAGGACATTCGTCCAAGGAATAACAAGATTGAACATTCTTCATACAGCGGCAAAACACGCAAGTTAACCAAGCTGTCTGCTAAAACATAAATTCAGACTTTTTGCTACCTTAAAATTGATGGGGCAGTGCACGCGACGAGCCGGGTCGGAAGCTTGTATGAATGAACGATTGAGGAATTAATTACTGAATCGCTTCCTTGTGGTTCATTATGAAAGTGGTTATAGCGTAATCTTTGTATTGGATATACGATCATTTGTAATTATTTATTATCGCATTGACGAAGTAGATGTAAGAAGAGATGTGATCCTGATCTGTAGTGGCAGTGTTTACGAATTTATTTTATTTTTATTTAGCTTGTTTTTTATGTGTATACAAGCATACGGCCCGCCTGATGCAAAGCGGTTGCCTATGAACGCTTGTTATACACTAAGTATCGCGATGCCACCTCTGCTGTTAGTTGAAACTCCTTGGGCGCTTACTGGTGACCTCACTCACGCGCAGGAACACAACAACCCTCCAGAGAGTTGTTATTTGGCTATGATTTTTGTGAGGTGGAGGTATTTCCCCAGACAGGCTGCTTTGATGCGCCCTACCTCTCTTCAAAACACCCAAACCAAGACAAATAGAGATGTTCATGCACACAAATGTTTGTCCCATGTGGGTATCGAACCCACGAGCGTCGGTGACAAAGTCGTATTATTAACCGCTGCGCCACCGAGCTCGTCAAAAAATCTGCATGTATTTAATTACAGAGATACCAACATAAAAATTGAATCAAGACGAAGAAAAACATACACAAATACAAAAAAAATCAATCATATTTGAATAAATAGCTATAAGTATATAGTAAAACTGCAATCGAAGTTTTAGTTAACGCATTCATGAAACTGAAAAACTGTGTCTAATGAAGGATTGTCTTATATTAATTATATAATTGTCGTATAATAATTGTGAAATGTCTCTTTGAGACACTTGTAAATCTCATTATTCTGATTTTGGGTATTGTATCAACTCAATTTCGGCAAAAAACTTAGTTGACGCGTTTATCGTAAGCACGGGAGCATATCTTTCGAGTTAGTGATGACGGATAGTGGAGAAAAGATTATGAGTGTGTAAAAGATAAAAGAAAAAAATCTTTATTCCCATCGCGGGCACTTGCATCTGATATTTTTTGAAATATAGTCTTATTGTATCTTATTAAATTTGCTTACTTTTCTTTTTTTTTACTATCTGCTAGCATTTCGGAAATGACCATCGGCGAAGAAGAAATGCCGAAAGAAACATGCCAATATAGGCCTCTAGGTATAAAATTGACAATTAGATATTACAAAAAATTCACTTAAGTATATTGGTACAATAATGATATCAAATGGTAGAATTAAATCTGTAGCACATTAGATGCCTGAATATGAAGCTCGATGATAAAGACAAGTCCGGTGGATAAACAGCCGGCCTATTGATCAACTGGTCCGCGAGTCATATCCTGACTTGTACCACTAAATTCGTGTTCGGATTTATGTACATATTCGTAATTATCTCTAGCTCGGTTGTGAAGGAAAACACCGTGAGGAAACCCGCTCGTACCTAGAAATTATATTTTGAAAGACCTAACCTAAGAAAGGTCTGGTTTTACCACTGAGTTGTGGAGGTCTGACTAAACACTAGTATCTTTGCCAAATCCTTAGTCTAATGTAGCAATCCCTGCCAATGCTAATGGTTAAGGAAAACGGCATATCGTTTACAAGTAGAAAGAAAATTGACAAGCCCAAAACTTCTATGGAGCCATACGCGACCATTGCGGCTCCAGTGAGTGAGCATGAATGTATAAAAACTTTTAAATTTTCGTTTAATTCATTTAACCAACCTTGCTGATCGCTAGTTCCATGTTCCCACAATGAAAAAGTAATTTTATGCATTACTACTGTTATATTAGCCACGATCAACAAACAGACAATGACGAGCTCGGTGACACAGTCGTGAATGACTTTGACACCAACGCTCGTGGGTTCGATTCCCACACAAGGCAAACATTTTGTGTGCATGAACATGTCTGTCTTGGTCTGGATGTTTTAAGAGAGGTAGGGCGCATCAAAGCAGCCCGTCTGGGGAAGTACCTCCGCCTCACAGAAAACCGCAGCCAAATAACAACTCCTTAGAGGGTTGTTATGTTCCTGCGTGTGAGTAAGGTCACCAGTAAGCTCCCAAGGAGTTGCTGTGTAAGCAGCAGAGGAGGCATCGCGCGAGTGATACTTAATTATATCACAAGCGTAATAGACCACGGTATCCGCTTCACATGAGGTGGACCGTATGCTTGTATGCCTCCCGACGTAGTATAAAAAAGAAAGAAAGGCATAAAAAATAAAAATGCATATGCCTCTATATCAGAATCCCAGTGCAATTTTCACGAAAATCTTTTATATTTTATTATTGACTGAATAAATTTCCCGAAAGAATATTGTGTTCCTGCTAATGAGTCAGCGAAACGCTATAAGAGTTATTCAATATCTTTATTTGGCAAAATACATTTTTTGTTTCCAGAGTTCTTAAATATGCAGTTTTCTTCCAATAAATGTATTAACCTGCATGCGCGTGTGCAAATGTTTAAAGCAAAGTAAAATTAGCAGTGGAGGTATCAACTCCTTGTTTTGCTTACACAATATGTAAGCAAAACAAGGAGGACGGTAAATATTTCACACTATATGAGCTACTTTTCATTCACTCTCACACGCTGGAACCGCAATGGTCGCGTATTGTGCGGTTCCAGAGAAGTTTTCTTCCGAGAGTTCTCAAGCTGTGGAATGAGCTCTCAGCCGAGATCTTTCCAAGGGACTACAGCATGGAATTCTTCGAGAAATGCGTGAAAAGGTTTTTAGAGAGGTGGCAACGCATGAATGACACCCCTGGTGTTGCAAATATCCATAGGCTATGGTGACTGTTTACCATCGGGCAGGCCGTATGCTTGATTGCCACCTTAGTAGTATAAAAAAAACACTAGACTGTGTCCTTGTCGTAATATAAAATCGCGATATGTTACTACTCATAGCATTGATGTGACAAACAAACATGTAATCTGCCATGTAATATACAGACGCATCAAATCCAGCGTCAATGAACCTATATTACAGAGTTGCGTGTGCGCATCGACCACGTCGCTGGTAATTACTGTATCACAATACTGAGATGAAAACGACAGGATACTATATAATATGCAACTTGTTTATTATCTCATATTATGTTTAAGCAACCGAAGAAGCAAAACTCTCTCTCAAAACTCAAACTTAGTTGATAGATTCAGGCGTTGTTTTGCAAAAGTCAAATTTACATACAATTTGATCCTGCTTTGTGTGCTTCCGCCACCAACCGTGCACACACCAACTACCGTAAGCAGATGCAACATGCTGTCGCTACCATGGATGCTCCGATAGTCTCTGCTTCGACTGTTGCGGTCGTACTCACGATTGCTAGCATGACGCAGTCCTAGCAAACTTATAGCATGTTATTCTAACGACTAACATCTACAGCGCCTGAGGATGGCTCGTGGAGAGAAACACCATGACGAGTGCATGCAGTTTCTGTTCCAAATGGCGGTCAATCGCGGGGATCACCGCAGCAGCCGAGGCAGAGACTACTGGAGCAGCCATGGCAGCGATGGCTTGTTGCATCTACTAACGGGTGGTTGCCGCACGACGCTAGTTCGTATTAACTAATTAGTGGCGGAAGCATATAAAGCAGGTTAGATCAAATTGCATGTAACACAAACTTTATTTCACAGTACTCTTCAGTTTGAGTTTGTAACTTCGAGCCCGTTGTTTGATACTGACAATTGTGAGTATTGGTCAAATTAACCATTTGTTTACTGACAAAAAAATCACGTTTGTTGTATCGGAGCCCCTTAAAAATTTTTTTTGATTAAATTTATTTACTTGTTCTTAAAGTGAATATATAACTAAATATTCTGTGAATATTTCAAGTGTCTACCTGTTGCCGTTATCAATATCGAGCAAAAATGAGCAAAAAAATCACGTTTGTTGTATGGGAACCCGCTTAAATATTTATTTTATTCTATTTTTTAGTATTTGATGTTATAGCGGCAACAGAAATATATTATCTGTGAAAATTTTAACTGTCTAACTATCACGGTTCATGAGATACAGCCTGGTGACAGACGGACGGACGGACGGACGGAAAGCGGAGCCTCAGTAATAGGGTTCCGTTTTACCCTTTGGGTACGGAACCCTAAAACCTATCAGTAATTTGTTTAATTTCATATTAAATTACATTCTTTACAGTTCTAGCTAGTTCTAGTTCTATAAAGCAATAAATAACTGCTGAATATTTATATTAAAAATAATACTAAAAATGTAATATTTATTTTGACGAGCCCGGCAGCTGTGTGTGTGTGAGTGGCTAAATGCGCTATTACGTTACTTTGACACCAACGCTCGTGGGTTCGATTCCCACACAGGACAAACATTTGTGTGCATGAACATGTCTGTATTTCTTTGCCCGGGTATTTTTAAAATAGGTACGACGCATCAAAGTCGGCCGTCTGGGGAAGTACCTCCACCTCACATAAAACCGCAGTCAAATCTCCCTGGAGAGTTAAATTAAGATACCCTTTAAAAGGAGTTAGCGTATAGATAGATATAGATACATTTACTACAGTATGGGGTTCTTCAAGAAAGGCGTGAAGAGGTTCTTACAGGGTCGGCAACGCAAGAGTGCCACCCCTGGTGTTGCAAATGTCCATAGGCTGGGGTAACTGCTTACCATCAGGCAGGCCGTAGTGGTATAAAAATGACCTATGGAGAACCGATGAAACGAAATTGCTTAGCTAATCTACTCGCTGCCACGGGTTGGGAGGTAAAGGAGAACGGCCACACGGCCATATTGGCCTAGTTCAACAATAGTTCATTAGTTAGTATGTATGTATATTTTCACGCCAAGTCCCTTGCGGGATAAGCAGAGAGAACCGAGCGCGAGATGCGGTCCTTACATACTTCACTCGCTTCTGTTACATTCATAGCTCTTTTCATGCTCGCTTGCCGGTTCCTGGGGCTCCTGACCAATTTGGTCATGATAGGTTAGTGTAGTTATTAGTTCGTGGTTTAAACATATCAACTGAATGAGATACAAACAAAAATTCGGTAACAGCTTACGAAACAGATACGCCAAAAAAAAGCGAAAGGATGTAGGATCCAAGGAAAGAAACTTACCCAGGAAAGTTAAAGTAGGTACTATGTTGAGTCCATAATTAGATACGGACTTTTGATCTGGGGATACGGCGTCGTTATTCAAAGGGATTTGCGCCTTGCACAAAAGAGATGCGAGCCATTTGCAACATTACACCGCGTATTTCATGTAGAATTTATTTCCGACATCTATTTTTTTTTTATATACTACGTAGGCAGGCATACAAGCATACGGTCCACCTGGTGTAAAGCAGTTACCGTAGCGTTAATACGCTTGTAATATATATCACTCGCGAGATGCTGCTCTGCTGCTTACACAACAACTCCTTGGGAGCTTACTGGTGACCTCACTCACACGCAGGAACACAAGAACTCTCAGGGAGTTGTTATTTGGCTGCCGTTTTCTGTGAGGTGGAGGTACTTCCCCAGACTTGCTTTGATACGCCTTACCTCTCTTAAATACGTCGTCACTCAAAGGGTATATTCCTTGCACAAAAGAGATGTGAGCCATTTGCAATATTAGACCGCTTACTTCACGTAGACCTTATTTCCGATGTCCTAAATATATAGCCATTCACCTGCCTCTATATACCTACTAGAGATAGCTAAATTCGTCATGAAAAATAAACACAAGTTTTCAATAGTTAAGATATAAATATATAGATATTCAATAGTTAGATGTTAAGTATAAAGCTAAGTGGCGCCATCATTTTGTTTTTATTTACAATGCTGAATTTAAGACTAATTCCACGCTCAATACTGGCACTCTAGAACCATATTCTGTATTTATTATTTATGTACAATTAGTCACATTTTTGATTATTGCTGTAAGTATAAGCCGCAATAAGCAATAATGAAATTTTTGGTTACTTGTATATAGATATAGATAATAAATACAAGATATGTTTAAAAAAACCGTACATATGGTTCTACAGTGCCAGTATTGAACGTTTTTTGAAATTGGTCTTTAATTCAGCGTTGTAAATAAAAACAAAATGAGGGCGCCACTTAGCTTTATGCGCCCTCTTAAGGATGAGACACGAAGAAAAGCAAGCTGCGCCAAGATAATTGACTCTAACATTGTTACCAAAACGACTAAGTATAAAAACAATGCGATATGAGTTTAAAACATATTTCAACAAAATATCCGACGCCTTAACAGAGCTACCATTTTAATAAATTTAAATAGATCACTTCTGGAGTGAACATTTTAGTTGGTTTTTAGGGTTCCGTACCCAAAGGGTAAAACGGAACCCTATTACTGAGGCTCCGCTGTCCGTCCGTCCGTCCGTCCGTCCGTCCGTCCGTCCGTCCGTCCGTCCGTCCGTCCGTCTGTCACCAGGCTGTATCTCATGAACCGTGATAGTTAGACAGTTGAAATTTTCACAGATGATGTATTTCTGTTGCCGCTATAACAACAAATACTAAAAAATAGAATAAAATAAATATTTAAGGGGGCTCCCATACAACAAACGTGATTTTTTTCGCCGTTTTTATAGATAATGGTACGGAACCCTTCGTGCGCGAGTCCGACTCGCACTTGGCCGATTTTTTATATTTTAATTGATAAATGAACCAAGTCTAGAGACGAACAAAAAATATTTGCATGCTATTTGTTTTACTGTTTAATGGGATATCTACCCCCGTATTCCAATATTATTTATTTCGAAATATTTTGGAGCTTGTCAACTCACCTTTATAATCATGTCAACAAGATTATTGAGATCTACCTATTAATACAGCGGGAATGGAAGAGTAAATTATTTAACTGGCTAAATCCTTTAGAATATGGGGAAGTTGAAAATCTGCTCAATTCAATTATGATATTTGAATGGGTACCGCTTAATTCTCACTTCCATAACAATTCAAACGTACACTCAGTGGGAGTCGCTAACTATTTTAGGTAGTTGGTGGTTCCAGATCCCAAGATTTTGTCGTAGGGCTGAGGTCACGCTAGACTTGCTACCCACACTTACTCACAAATATAACATTTTCATTTTCATTCCATCTGCATTGTTGTACCGTACTCTATTTTTATGCAATTAAATCGTTTGAGTTTGAAAAAAAAGGAGCAATTGAGGTGTGCAAGGGCTGAGTATGACGCTCGGTCATCTCTGTCTGCTCCGCAGGACTTGGCGTGAAGTATACACACATGGCAATTGATTAACTATTCATTTTTTGACACGGAACTATAAAAAAAATACTTAAATGCTTTATGGACGATGCGTTGCCAGTATTTATTGTTAATTTATTCTTTGACCAACAATAACAACAACGTATCGCATTATTTCGAATGATTCACCGTCAATGAATATTTTTAACTACCACATATTAAATTGAGATATTTATTTGGTCACACAATATTGTATGAAATATATATTTTATATCAGTTAAATCACATATTTCTGATATAAGACTTGCTTGTTTGTTATTTAGGCAATAAAACGTCGGGAGGCAAACAAGTATATGGTCAAGCTGATGTCAAGTGATTACCGTAACCTATGAACGCTTGCAAAACAAGAATCTCGTGCTCGCAAGTTGTCACTCACTCTCCTAACACAGTCTCATCAATATAGTTTAGGCGACTCCGGTGGCGGAGTGGTTAACAAACGTACTTTAACACCAAGACTCGTGGATTCGATTCCCACACAGGACAAACATTTGTGTGTATGAACATATGTGTTTGTCTACACGTTTTATATGAGGTTTAGTCTATCAAAGCAGAATTAACTGACTGGTGTAGCGCCTCCACCTCACAGAAAACCGCAGCCAAATAACCCGGAGGGTCGTTGTGTTCTTGCGAGTGAGCGAGGTTACCGATACGCTCCTAATGACAAATTACAATTGCAAGCGTTCATTGGCTACGGTAACCACTATACATAAAGTGGGCCACATGCTTGTATAAAAAAATAACATACGAATCACAGGAATAGTGCGATCCTCTTAGAAGTTGTTATCTGGCTACCGTCTTCTGTGAGGTGGTGTTGCTTCCCAGGCAGGGTGCTTTGCCCTCATTTTCGCTAGAGTCTAGTTTGTCAATTAACAAGCCTCATCTGCATCATGTGTAGATGCGCAATCACCATGTTCAGTAGAGGTCGACTCCAAAGGTAATAAATAGCCACTTAAACCCCAAAAGGCGAAATTCAATTTCAAAAATTAAAATGCATACTTTTTGCATAGCTCCAAATCGTATATTTTAATATTCTTTTTACTTAATTTTATTTCAAATCATTAACACATTAACAATTTATTGGGTATTGTTACTATATTATAATATATAAGGTATGTTATATTTTCTGGGTTTAAAACCAGGTGAACAATATTTTCTCTAATATTATAGAAACCACAACAGTAATATTAAAAATTTGGTTCCTGCACCAACCAAAAACTACTATCCTAATAAGAAAGTACCTACAATCGAAATTTGGATATACTTATGGGATACACGCGAACACTTATGTCATTTATTAAGAAAAATATAAATACGTACCAACTTTCTATCAAATCTATAAATTCACTTCACATCAAATGAATAAATCACACACAAGATCACAATACTTGATTTATGTTAAAGTTATATTTATTAGTTCGCGCGCTTTTTGTAAGAGGCAAAGGTAACAATGTATAAAGCCGAGCGCTGCGTTCGAGTGCGTTAAATGAACTGGCGCGAATATGTTTCCTTTCCAATGAAGTAGTAGGACTACATATTATTATCTACACAGCTATGGAGTTCAACGTATGTTAGTTATTTAGCTAATAATAAACTGCGGTATCTATTCACAGATTTAAAAAGAGCAATTGATAATTGGTGATATGATAAATTTAATTGGAGATACGTGTACAGTTTTTTATTGTTAATCGATTTATATGTTAATTTACAGAGGGAAATTTAAAGTTTACATTTATTACTTGTGTGATTCTGTCATCAGTTAGTACATGCGAAGTAGTATCGCTTTGTACTAATCTAATAATGATATTAGATGCATGTAATAGCTGCTATTATCAGAGAAGATATGTTCATCCGCCATCTCAGCTGTTCTGGCAACTCACGAAGACGTTCATTTGTTGGTAGCATCCATAGGGTGTGGTCCGATTTACTTTTTTTGACGAGCTCGGTGGCGCAGTGGTTGACATCAACGCTCATGTGTTTGATTCTCACAAAGGACAAATATTTATGTATATGTCTGTTTGTCTTAAACTGGGTGTTTTAAGAGGTAGAGCGCATAAAAGCAACCGGTCTGGGGAAGTGCCTCCATCTCGCAGGAAACGGCAGCCAAATAACAACTCTCTGAAGGGTTACTGTCTTCCTGCGTGTGAGTTGGGTTGCCAATAATCTCCTAACGAGTTGCTGTGTTAGCAGCAGAGGTGGCATCACTCTACTGACACTTAATGTATTGCAAACATGACTGACATGACAGAAACTGGCTACGATAACCGCCGGTGGGTTATATGCTTGTATTGAGCCATACAAACGTATAGCCCACCTGCGATGTTCTATAAAAAAAAAACTATTAGCGGTGCACTTGGTTTCTAATACAGTTATACATTATTTTAGAAAAGGGATCTTTTTGATTCCAGGGTTTTCATATCCATACACAATATTGGTGCACAAATATTCGGTCATTTTTAAACAGCGAGCTATTGTCGATGCCTCTTGAGTCATCAAGTTTATATATTGGTGTAAATCTGTCGTAGTTAATAGATGTTTATATCTATTTATAACTTAACACTAAATCCCTTGGGGGTACCAATCCCATGTCCACCGATACCGAGAACCGATCTTCATACGTCTCGGTCCTTAAACATCTCACTTGCTTCTTTAACATTCATAGTTCTTCTCGTGCACGCTCGCCGGTTTTAATGGCTCCTGATATCACCATCTGACAAAACCCGATCAATTTGGTCACGATGGGTAGTACTAGACAAACTCACCCCTTACCACCCTCCCTACCAATGTTACATTTGCTTTGCAAACAGTGTTTTTATGAGCTCTTGCTATAGCATAACAAAATACGTAAGCGCATGGGATTGTAATGTCTTTTAACCGACTTCAAAAAAGGAGGAGGTTCTCAATTCGACTGTATTTTTAGGGTTCCGTACTCAAAGGGTAAAACGGACCCTATTACTGAGACTCCGCTGTCATCCGTCCGTCTGTCACCAGGCTGTATCTCATGAAACGTGATAGTTGGACAGTTGAAATATTCACAGATGATGTATTTATGTTGCCGCTATAACAATAAACACTAAAAAACAGAATAAATAAATATTTAAGGGGGCTCCCATACAACAAACGTGACTTTTTGCTCGATACTGATAACGGCAACAGATAGACGCTTTAAATATTCACAGAATATTTAGTTATATACTCACTTTAAAAATAAATAATTAAATTAAAATAAAACTAATATTTAAGGGGGGCTCCCATACAACAGACGTGATTTTTTTTGCTCGAAATTGATAACGGCACATGATACGAGTATATCACTATACTTTCTAGGTTAGGACTTTTTTTTTATTTAAAAATAATATATTTCTTATTCAATTTCGGGATGAATTTGTATGGCTAAGTTACATACGAGTACAATGTAAAGTTATTACCGTCTCCTTCTACCTAGGATTATCCCCTTGCCTCCTTTCTTTTAGGATTTTTTTGTACAACTAGATTACCAAACAAGCATGCGGCCCGCATCAGATGGTAAGCGGTCACCGCAGCCTATTGCCGCTCGCAACACCACGGGGATGTTACTCGCGCGCTGCCAATCTTGTGACCTAAGGATGTTTCGTCGCAGTGCCCAATAATTTCTCTGCCATATCTCACCCTTCAAAGCGGTTATTAATAAAAAGAACGACTATGAGCAGTGATAGTCTAGTGGATAAAGAACCGTCCTAGTGACCAACTGGTTCCTGGTTAGAATCCTTGCATGTAACACAAAATTCGTATTTTCGCATTTATGTACATATTTGTAATTATCACTAGCTTGATTGTGAAGGAAAACATCGTGAGGAAACCCTCACGTCTAATATGTGTCGCTCCATGTAAAAATCGGCATCTTCGCTAAATTCTTAGGCTTCGGTGGCGGACCCCGCCGTTACTAATGGATTAGGAAATGGGGCAAGACTAAGAGGAAGAAGACTAATATATAGAGCGACTGCCGTCAGATTTTCACAACTTAAAGAGAAAACTAAACTTTTCTTAAGTTATGTCACACGTCATTCGAAATATAAATTCTTGTACATGCGGGTTTTCTCACGATGTTTTCCTTCACCGTTGGACAACTGCAAGAAACAAATGTATACTAACATATGAACATATGAAGCGGATGTATTTATTTGTTTGAACGCGTTATACTCTGGAACTACCAATCGGGTTAGAAAAAATCTTTTTTGCATTTGATAGTCCAGTTTTTGAGGTAGTTATAGGGTCATAAAACATCACGATATGACCCTTAGAAGCCGAGAAAAAAAAAAGAAAAGGCTGCTCTCACGGGATACTGGGATACGCGCGAACGAGCATGCAGCTAGTATGTACAAAAACCTGAAAACATTTACACAATTTAGTGGTACATGCCCACATCGGGATTCAAACCAGTGACCGTCGGATAATAGGCCAGTTCTCTATCCACTCGGCTATCATTCTTAACAATAAAAAAATTCATTATTTATTTTTTATAATAACAACGTCGGGAGGCATACAAGCATAGAGTCCAACTGATGTAAAGCTGTTACCGCATTAAGTATCACTCGCGCGATGCCACCTCTACTGCTAATACAGCAATTCCTTAGGAGCTTACTGGCGACCTCACACACATGCAAGAACACAACAACCCTCCAAGCAGTTATTTGGCTGCGGTTTTCTGTGAGATGGAGGCACTTCCCTAGGACGGGCCGCTTTGATGCGCCCTACCTCTCTTAAAAACATCCAGACCAAGACAAACAGACATGTTCATGCACACAAATGCTTGTCCTCTTTGAGAATCGAACCCACGAGTGTTGGTGTCAAAATCGCGTCATCAACCGCTGCGCCGCCGAGCACGTCGTCGTAAAAGTGTTCCATCATAATCTTTATTCAATTATTCTGTTCTAAATAGCAATCTAAAAACAACAAAAGAACACATAATAAGCACTTCGGAACTAAAATCATTCGAATTATACGATTTATTCGATTATCATTCGTTTAATTGTGATCTTGCGCAACTATACTATTAAGGTGTAGTCTTTTAATTCGAAAATCGTTTTATGTAAGCTTTGAATCGATTTAGTTGATAGGTATCAATTTTGTGCCAATTTTATGTTGCTTCGGGCAACACTAACTAATTATGTTGTGTTATTTTATTTGAAACTCTATCTTTATATGCGTAAGGTTTCAACGGGTTTGTGTGTAATATGATAGCTGTCTTAGGTAAAAGGGAAAATCCTGTTTCGCTTTTTATGTGAAACTACATAGTTGCTTGTGGAATAAGGTATAATATATAAGTACAATCGACGTCAAACTTGATGGTCACGTAGAAAATGATCGGTGTGCATACGAACGTGCTGATCGCGGGTTTTTTTTTATACTACGTCGGGAGTCATACAAGCATACGGCCCACTTGATGTAAAGCGGGTACGGCCTATTAACGCTTGCGATATATTATCACTCGCGCGATGCCTCTTCTGCTGCTTACACAGCGACTCCTTGGGAGCTTACTGATGATTTCACTCACAAGCATGAACACAACAACCCTCTAGGAAGTTGTTATTTTTTTTCTGGTTTTCTGTGAGGTGGAGGTACATCCACAGACGGGCTGCATTGATGCGCTCTGCCTCTCTTAAAACATCCAGACCAAGACAAACAGACATGTTCATGCACACAAATGTTTGCCTTGTGTGGGAATCGAACCCACGAGCATTGGTGTCATAGGCGAGTCGATGATTTCCTGCACAAGATATCTGTTTTCTATGCATTTATGTATGTATTAAATAAGAATGTATTAACTTACGTATATTCATTATGTAACTTTGACGAGCTTGGTCGGCCAGTGGTTAATTACGCTACTTCGACATCAAAGATCGTGTGTTCTAATCCAATACAGGAGAATGTTTTGTGTGCCTAAATATGTCTGTTTGTATTGGTCTGGGCGTGTTTAAGAGAAGTAGATTGCATCAAAGCAGGGGAAATAATTCCACCTCACAGAAAACCTCGACCAATTAACAGGAGGGCTGTTGTTTTCCTGGGAGTGAATGAGGTCACAGTTAAGCTCCTAAAATTAGTTATGTTAGTAGCAGAGGCAGCATCGCGCAAATGATACTTAATGTGTTGCAAGCTTCATAGGTAACCGTTTTACAGCAGGCAGGCTGTATGATTGTATGTCACGCGACGTTGTATAAAAATAAAGAGACTACTTAGTCTGTCCATAAATACTGTACAATTAAAAATAAACAAAATATTACATTTGAATTTGTAATCTGTTATTTTTATATGATTGTTCATTGGTTTTCTCATTTTGGCGCCAATACATTGTACAATATTTTGCGATATTAAAATGGAGTGGGGTGATAAAGAGAACCGAATCGCTGTGATTGCATTACACAAAGTAGGTATGGAGCCAAATGCAATTTTTAAAACTCTCCATACGCTTGGTATTAGTAAAATTCTTGTGTACCGGGCTATTAATAGGTACAATGAGACCTCCTCTGTTTGCCACAGAAAAAGATCTGGCCGTCCACGTAGTGTTCGTACGAAAAAGGTGGTCAAAGCAGTAAGGGAAAGAATTCGAAAAAATCTTGTCCGAAAGCAAAAGATTTTATCTCGGGAGATGAAGATAGCACCTAGAACCATGTTGCGTGCTTTAAAAGAGGACTTAGAACTTGCAACCTATAAAAGACGTACTGGCCATTTCTTAACTGATAATATAAAAAAGAATAGGGTGGTAAAATTAAAATAACTACTAAAGCGGTACGCAAAGGGAGGTCACAGAAAAATTTTGTTTACGGATGAGAATTTCTTTACAATTGAGCAACATTTTAACAAACAAAATGACCGTATTTATGTTCAAAGCTCGAAGGAAGCTTCCCAATTAGTCAACAGAGTCCAACGTGGGCACTATCCGACTTCAGTGATGGTTTGGTGGGGTATTAGTTATGAAGGAGTGACTGAGCCATACTTTTGTCAAAAAGGTATCAAAACATCGGCATAAGTGTATCAAGATACCATTCTTGAGAAGGTAGTGAAGCCTCTTAACAACACCATGTTCAATAACCAAAAATGGTCCTTCCAGCAAGACTCGGCGCCGGGTCATAAAGCTCGGTCTACGCAGTCTTGGTTCGAAACGAACGTTTCGGACTTCATCAGAGCTGAAGACTGGCCGTCGTCTAGTCCCGATCTTAACCCGCTGGATTATGATTTATAGTCAGTTTTAGAGAGTACGGCTTGCTCTAAACGCCATGATAATTTGGAATCCCTGAAATAATCCGTACGATTGTCAGTGAAGAATTTTCCCATGGAAAGAGTGCGTGCTTCTATTGATAACTGGTCTCAACATTTAAAGGACTGTATGGCAGCCAATGGAGACCACTTCGAATAAGCTTTTTATATTTTAAATTGTTTTATATTTATGTATTAAACTAACACACTGTAAAAGTAATAAATGTCATTTGCAATAGAAAATTTTTATTTTCTTTGTTTCAGTATTTATGGCAAGACTAGGTATACTACTCTTGATACGAGTACAGTATCATAATAAAATGTTTGTGAGTCTTAGCTATTTTCTATATTTTTTATGTATGTGAATATAAAACGCATATTTATTATCCATTTATCCATAGTTTTCTTTATTTGGGGGTAATTTCTTCGGGAATATTTTTTAGGCACAACGCGATCCTGTAAAAACATTTTCATGTCATTTTTGAAAAGCCTCATACTGGGGACAATATTTTTTATACGTCGGAAGACAATCAAGCATATGGCTCGCTAGACGTAAAGTGACGCATTTTCACTCCCGTGACTAACTCAGTTACTCCTCAGAAGTTACTGGTAACCTCACTTACTAGACACAGCCTGCCGGGGGATGTACGTCCACTTCACAGAATCCACTGCCAAATGTCAACTCACTGTATTTTACCAGTAAACTACTGAGATATTGTAGTGTTCCTTGCATTGTGAGTTAATCATAGGCTACACAGTTTACTTCGGTATACCTGTTTAACTATTGTTTGCATAATAGTTTTATGGCATAAATAAATAAATAAATATTGGCGGATAAATTACACAGCGCCATCTAGCCCCAAAGTAAGCGAAGCTTGTGTTATGGGTACTACACAACTGATAAACATACGTAAATATTTTTTTTTTGTAAATACATACTTATTATACATAGAAAATACCCAGACCAAGACAAACAGACATGTTCATGCACACAAATGTTTGTACTGTGTGGGAATCGAACCCACGAGCGTTGGTGTCAAAGTAGCGTAACAATGCGTTTCACCATTGCGCCACCGAGCTCGTCTAATATATCTACTATATTATTTTTATATACAACGTCGGGAGGCATACAACCATACGAGCCACTTGATTTTACAATACAACTCACACGACGGAACACAATCACCCTCCAGGGAGTTTTTATCTGGCTGCGGTTTTCTGTGCTGTGAAGGCACTTCTCCAGACACCCACTTTGAAGCGCCCTATCTTTCTTAAAACACCCAGACCAAGACAAACAGACACACAAGCATTGGTGTCAAAGTAGCGTTACTTTTTTCTTCCACGTACGGTTAAATTGTGGAATTAGCCTCCTTCGGAAGTGTTCCTGAACAAAATATGATATGATTTCCTTCAAGAAAAAAGAGCCCATGTTTCCCTAAAAAGGCTGGCAACGGATCAGTGACACTTTCGTTTCGTGACCACTTACCATCAGGTGACCCGCATGCTCGTTTGCATATATATGTATATGTATATATATGTATATATATATATATATGTGTATATATATGTGTATATATATATGTATATATAGCACTGCGCCACTGAGTATCCGTCGATGTATTATACGAAGTATCATTGCTTAAATGTGATTTACTTTCCGCGCGCGTTGATGTCTTTCCTTCGTAGTAGTTGCCATACGATCTATTTAAGTCCTTAGTTCCCAAAGTGGTCCAGGTGGTCCCCAGGGTTCCACGAGAGACTCGACGGGGGTCTGCGTTGTCGTGGCAAAAAATCTAATAGTCACATTTTTTGTCGAGTTTTGGGAATATGGTAGAAATGTAGCTGCTGGGGGTCCACCGGGACCAGCTCAATTTTGAAAGTGGTCTATTACAAAAAATGTCTGGGAACCTCCGATTTAAGTAATTGAATACCCAAATGCACAACTAAGTCGTGATTTTACATAGTTTTAATTAACGGCTTTTGCTTCTAAATAAAAATAACTTAGCCTTACCGTCTAGACGTTTCAGTTGGAATTGATGCCGAAACTCTAACTTCCAGATTGGTAAATGGTTCTCTTTTTCTTCTTACTATTAGCGTTACTTTACCCCAAGGATTTGACAAAGATATTGATTTTTACATGGAGTGACTGCCGCCAGACCTCCTCAACCCAGAGGTAAATCCAGATCACTCTTAGGTAAGGTCACATGTCTTTCGAAATATAATTTCTTTCCTCGCGATATTTACCTTCACCAACGGGCAAGTGTTAATTACAAATATGTACATAAATCCGAAAGCAGGTAAATGATGATTATGTTCAGCTAAGGTGGCAGAGACCCTGGTGCCCTTCTGACCGAACGGAAGAATATTATCACTTATATACATCCAAGTGTGATATTCGGAATAAAAAAATCAATGGGAATCTTCACCTTAGCCGGTAGGCACCTTTTAGCTTTTCACATTACTCTGACAAATTGTTTGCTTTTTATTTTATACTATGTAACAGACATATAGATCGCCTGCTGTGATATGACTATCGTAGCCAATATCTCATTCACTCGTTGAATTACAACGATACTCCATGATATTGTTATTTGTTACGGTTTTCATTATAGTGAATGTGCTTACTTCCTAAGTCTTTAGCATCTACAGAATCTTCGGTACATTTTGGACTCCGTAAATATCTAAATTTTGCTCACATCATAGTGACTTCTCATTAGACTTCGCCGTAATCAACACATTCTGACCCTTCTTTACTCTAGTTTCTTCCCTAGCCCTGTGCATGCGCACTAACAACGGCCGGCATCAGTCCACTACCGTTACTATGCATACCGTCGCTGCCATGGCGGCGTCTGTCGTCTCTCGCTCGGTTGATGCGGTCGTCCCCGTGATCGCCCGCCATCTAGAACAGGAACCGCGTGCTCCTACCACCGTTGCTGCCATGGCTGCCCTGGTCGTCTCTGGGACACGATCAGGTCACAACTGGGACGACCGCAGCAGCCGAGACAGAGACGACTGACGCCGCCATGGCAGTGACGGCATGGTGCATCTACGGGTGGTGGAAGCACACAAAGCGGTCTAGATGAAATTTGCATGTTTACAATGTTTTCACACGCACGTCCAAGAAATTATATTTCGAAAAATATGTGTGACCTTACTTAAATAATATAGAATCATCGCATCTGTGGAGTTGGTTTTTTTTTAATACCACCAGGGTGGCAATTAAGCATGCGGCCTGCCTATGGTAAACAGTCACCGTAGCCTATGGACATTTGCAACACCAGGAGTGTCACTCATGCGTTGCCGACCCTCTAACATTTCTTTAAGAACTCCATGCTGTAGTCCCTTGGAAAAACCGCGGCTGGGAGCTCATTTCACAGCTTGAGAGTTCTCGGAAGAAAACTTCTCTGGAACCGCACAGTACGCGACCATTGCGGTTCCAGCGTGTGAGGATGAACTCCTCGCCGTCGGCGAGCGGTACGGTTGTAATAAGTAGCTGTCGGCATCATTTCGAAGAACTCTTTAGAACACAACCCGTTGTACAATCGGTAGAACACACGTTAAAAAATGTTGCACCAGTCGCTTGTTGTTGTATGACTATTACAAATAACATTCGATGCAATCACTGTTCGGGGACAGGCCATTCGTATTTCATCGTTTGTTGACATCATTAAAGCCTTTTAGAAAATTAGCACGTATAGCATTTATAGCACATATGTCGTAACTTTCTTTATAACATTTCTGAAGAGCTTGTTGGCGTGAATCAAGATGGCGTTTTGTAATGAAAGTACTTTATTATCAGAGTGGCAGCATCACAATCAGTCCTACTAGCTAATTACAGGGTTTATAAGTAATTGCAGAGCTGCGTTAGCCAGCGAAGCTATATAATCGAGAAAATTGTCTTTTTTGCAGTTTTGCGGTTTTCGACTGTTACACGTAGTACTCCTTCAGTTTTGAAGCTAGAGAGCTGATTGTTCGACGTGAATGTACCTTTAGATTCCCTGAAAATAGATTAAATTTCGATTAGCTCAATAAAGGATATCGATAAGTGATGTTATCGCCCCAAAAACCGTTCCAATACAAAGTCAATTGGAGCGCGTATGGCGAGCACTGAAAAACAACATCACGATCACTATCGCCGTCTAGGGGCAACAGATGTGTGCCGCTACAACAAAGCGAGTGTTGTGGCTTGAGTGGCAGGCCGCCATACGGCCATACTGGCGGCTATCATGCACTCGTATTCAACGTTGCACGGGTGCTGTGAAGCGCGACGAGTTGTAGCCGACACAGGGTTAGCAGCTCTGCTTACGCAGCTTGCTGTTATTTACTTATTGTGCAAAAGCAACCCTGCCAATGCGCCGCAGGCCCAGCTCCCCTAGTATCTAAATGCTGCATGGATCCATATAACGTGGCCGTTGATATTCACTTTTATCTGGTCGCATGGCCCGATGCAGATGGTCGGCATTGCTGGCGAAGCGGATATTTGGTGTTTCGTAACACTTGACGCGTGCCACTCTAATCGAACACACAAGTTAAGTAACGGCCACAGCACCCTGTTTATGGATAGGTTTAGGAGGGTACGATATGCCGTCGGTTGCGGCTGTTTCTCATAGATGATAGATAGTAGTAGATGACTATGTTAAAGGGAGCTGCTCAACTTGGGAAGACCACCTAACAGAAATGTGAAGACAAATAACAACACCTTGGAGGGTTACCAGTAAGCTCTGGAGAGGTGCATGATGGATACCTGTATCGTAAGCATTCAAAAGAAGAACTTTACATCAGGTGCGTCGTATGCTTGAATGCCTCCCAAAGTTATACAATAAAACTGTTTTCAGTAATACTTCAGTCTTTTGCATTCTATGTCGGCTAACAAGGCAGTATATGGCCCGCTTTAATATTGACAAGTATTAAAATTGACATTTAATTGATAAATGTGTACCAAATATCGAGAAAAAAGATACTAAACCACTATATACGAGCGCAATAGAAATATGATGTTTGTGTTGAAACATTTTCTACACGACAATAGTACTTATACATCAGGAATAGAGATTTTTAATCATTTGCCTGAATATATTAAATCCTTTATGAAAATCAATTTAAAGGAAATATGTAAGATTGGTTAACATCTAAGTGTTTCTGTAATTTGGAAGAATACTTTAATAAAATTACTATAGCTATCTCTAACTTCACGCCAATTCCATTGCGGGGTAATCAGAAAGAACCGAGCGCCACATGACTCATCCGTACTCCACCCACTCGCTTCTTTAACGTCTGTTATCTATCGTCAACCGTTGGGACCCATGACTTAACGTGACTTTAGAGCACAGAGAAGCTCGAGATAGATAAACTCATTCATAGATAGGCTGCGTTCAACGGTGCTTAACTTGTGTGTTCGGTTAGAATGATAAGCGGAACAATGCCACCGAGATCTCCATTAATTTTACTTTATCTTATCTTATTACACATAACCGTAGCTCATAGGCGCTTGGAACTCAAGTGAAACTTTACACGGTTACATGTTCGCTAATGACTTTAATAATATGCTGCGGAGGACACACCAATTCTTCAGGCAGTTTCGAAGTTTTTTTTTTTACTACGTCGGGAGGCATACAGGCATACAGCCCACCTGATATAACGCGGTTACCGTAGCCTATTACCGCTTGCGATATATTAATTATCAATCGCGCGATGCCTCCTCTGCTGCTTCCACAGCAACTCCTTGGGAGGTTATTGGTGACCTTACTCAGACGCAGGAACACAACAACCCTCTAGGGAGTTATTATTAGGCTGCGGTTTTGGGGTAGTACTTCCCCAGACGGGCAGCGTTGATGCGCCCTACCTCTCTTAAAAAATACAGACCAAGACAAACAGACATGTTCATGCACACAAATGTTTGCCGTGTGTGGTAATCGAACCCGCGAGTGTTGGTGTTAAAGTCGTATTATTCACGACTGAGCCACCGAGCTCGTGAAAGAGTGTTAGTTACACTTATTTTGGCGCGTTAGGAAAAAGAGGTTTTTTTTACGACACAAACATCTAAAATCGACACCACGAAGTTGGTTGGTAAATGTCTCTCAAGTTTTATTCGTGACTATATTCAATATAGTTGTTCAAATACTTACTTATGAATCTACAAACAGATACTATTTAAGTCTTCTTCTTCGTGCTATCCCGATTTCAAATCCATTAGGATTAGCGGAGTCCGCTACCCAAGCCTAAGGATTTGACGAGGACAGTGATTTTTACATGGAGCGACTACCGTCAGACGTCCACAACCCAGAGGGAAAATCAGGTCATTTTTAGGTTAGGTCACGTCTTTTGAAATATAATTTCATGGACGTGTGGGTTTCCTCATGATGTTTACCTTCACCACCGAGCAAGTGATAAATATGTACATAAATCCGAAAACACAAATTTACAGGTACCTATATGCCTTCGCAATGTTCGAATCGGGGAGCAGTTGGACAATAGACCGGTTCCTTAACCACTGGGCCAGCCCTGATCACAGATACCATATAAGTATACAAAGTGCTTCTTCACGCTTCGTTTGAAGGATCCCATGTTGTAGGAAGGAGGAAACACATGTGCAGGCAAGGCGTTCCACTTTTTAATAGTTCGACAGAGATAGGAGTTGCCGAACTTTTTAGTACGAGAACAAATGTCCTCAACAGTGGAATGATGACATCGCAAGCCTGCACGTGTGGTTCTATGACAGAAGGGAGAGGGTGGGATAAGGGAAAATAGTTCTTCAGAACACTCACCATGGTACAGGCGGTAAAATATACTTAGGGAGCCTATGTCCCTACGAAGTTGCAGAGGTTCTAGGTATTTTGTGACCTCTTCGTCGTCGATTATGCGGATAGCCCGTCGCTGCAACCTATCGAGAGCCTCGAGAAGATACTGTGCGGAGCCGTCCTAGAGATGCGAGCAATACTCCACGCAGGCCCGAATTTGAGTCTTATAAAGAAGACAAAGTTCGTCCGGCGTGAAGAACCGGCGCACCCTGTTCAGGACTCCGAGTTTCTTTGAAGCTGTTAAAATGAGGCTCTCGATGTAATTTCGTTGGTTTAGGTCGCAACGAATATCCATGCCTAGCATATTCAGGCTATCGCGCATATTGAGGGTAGCGCCCTGAAGACTGGGAGTGGGGTGAAATGGGGACATTTTTGTTGTGAACGCGCACACCTGAGTTTTCTTGGCATTAAACTCAACCAGGTTATTGGAACCCCATTTACTAACGAGGTCCAAAACCCGATTAAGCTCAAAGACAAGACTCTCACGCCTCTCACCGATTTCTGCCCGACTGGCACTAGGCCGCCCGAAATATCATGGCATGCATATAATATGCATGGCAGCGTCTACTGACAGGACACTGTAGTCTTTTCTCAGTTGCCGCTGCGATTTGGGCTCCTCTTTCGCTTACCTACAGGCGAAGCGGGGCCACTATGCTGAGAGTAAATAAAAAATAAAATAACATGTTAACGTAAAGATTTGAAAATATAATAAATATAGTACAACATAAATACAGAAATATGCAAAGCGTTCACAAATTATATATCCGACTGTACATTTTGTTTGTGGCGCCTCACGGGAAAACATGGTGACGTAATGTAATGTACAATGTTTCCGCTTATTTAGTTATTATTAATTGAACCAGTTCGTAACGAAAGCGGACGGCGCCAGTTTTTGGCGCTAGGAAATGTCTCGTCAGGTGTAATGTGAGATTAAAATAACTTGTTGATTGTTTACTATTTGAAAGCTCATAAAGCAAGCCGTATATTATTGTCGGAAAGTTTTCCGAACCGCGTGAAAACGCTGTGTGCGTTTCGTTTTGTTTTTAGATTTTAACTTAAAGGGTAACTTTATTATAAAAATAATAGAATATTCCGTTTTCCGTTTCCAGGGATTTGCCTAAGATACTGATTTTTACATGGAACCACTGTCATATGAATCCCGCAGCGCAGAGGGAAAACCAGATCATTCTTAGGTAAGGTCATACATCATTCAAAATATAATTTCATGGACTCTGGATTTCCTCACGATGTTTTGCTTCACCGCCCGGTAAGTGACAATTACAAAAAGGAAGATTTATAATAAATTTGGTATGGCAGAAGAAACATGAAAGCAGAATAAATGCAGTTGAGATGAGAGCGTTAAGAAGTATGATAGGAGTTAAACTGAGTGACAGGATAAGTAATAGTGAGATAAGGAAACGTTGTGGTCTGAAAGAAGATGTAGTGACAAAAATTGAGAAAGGTATGCTGAGATGGTTTGGCGATGTCGAGAGGATGAATGAAGAACGATTGACGAAAAAAGTGTATAAGGCGAGTGTGAATGAAAGTGTTGGAAGGGGTAGACCTAGGCGGACGTTTCGAGACCAAATCAGGGACGTCTTGAAAAAAGGCCAGGTCAGGAGTACCCTAAACCGAAGAGCATGTACGAAGGGAATAATGAAAGTGGAAGAAACAAGTATGTAAGGATAGTAGCAAGTGGAAAGAAGTGGTCTCTGCCTACCCCTACGGGATAGAGGCGTGATTTTATGTATGTGTATGTATGTATAATAAAGGCTTTAATTACGCAGATTTCTTAAAATGATTTCTTAAAGATACTGTGGCTGTATTTTACTCCACATCCACCACATCAACCCTTACTCATCTCAAGAGGTAGGGCGCATCAGAACAGCTCGTCTGGAGAAGTTTCTCCCATTTGACAGAAAACTGCAGTCAATATAATAACTCCCTGGAAGGTTGTGGTATTCCTGCATGTGAGTGAGGTTAACAGGAGTTGAGGTTAACAGAGTCTGTGTTAGCAGCAGAGGTGGCATCGCGTGAGTGATACTTAATGCAAGCGTTTATAAGCTACGGTACTCCTTTACATAACCCATATGCTCGTATGGCTCCCGACGTTGAATAAAAATAAATCGGCCAAGTGCGAGTCGGACTCGCTCACGTACTATCATCTATATAAACGGCAAAAAAAACATGTTTGTTGTATGGGAGCCCCCCTTAAGTATTTGTTTTATTTTAATTATTTATTTTTAAAGTGCACATGTAACTAAATATTCTGTGAATATTTCAAGCGTCTACCTGTTGCCGATATCAAAGTCGAGCAAAAACGTGCAAAAAAAATCGGCCAAGTGCGAGTCGGACTCGCGCACGAAGGGTTCCGTACCACTATATCTCTATAAAAACGGCAAAAAAATCACGTTTGTTGTATGGGAGCCCCCCCCTTAAATATTTGTTTTATTTTAATTTAATTATTTATTCTTAAAGTGAATATATAACTAAATATTCTGTTGCCATTATCAATATCGAGCAAAAACGAGCAAAAAAATCACGTTTGTTGTATGGGAGCCCCCTTAAATATTTATGTTATTCTATTTTTTAGTATTTGTTGTTATAGCGACAACAGAAATACATCATCTGTGAAAATTTCAACTGTCTAACTATCACGGTTCGTGAGATACAGCCTGGTGACAGACGGACGGACGGACGGACGGACAGCGCAGTCTCAGTAATAGGGTTCCGTTTTACTTGATTTTTTGTAATATTAAAATGACAATTTTAAGCGACCTATATTGGCAAGTTTCTTTCGGCATATCTTCTTCGTCAATAGTCATTTCCAAAATGCTAGCAGATTAAAAAAAGAAAAAGTAAAATAAGAGAATTGAATGAGATACAATAAAACTATATTTCAAAAATGTAAGACGTTTCTAAGTGCCCGCGAGGGCCCAATGGCAAATAAAGAATTTTTATCTTTATCAGCGGTCGAACGCTGGTCGGGGGTGAATGCTCTCTCTGTAGCAAACAGCATTCCGTGTATCGTGTGTTCCGTATCTTGAAAAAAAAGTGCAAACAAGCATACAAAAAATCAAATCTTGTCTCTTTATAATATTATTAAATTAAATGGCAGAGAGAGCATGAAAGTAGGCTAAACGCGGTCGAAATGTGTGCGTTACGTAAAATTTGTGGCGTAACGCTTGTAGATCGTATTCGTAACGATGATCAGAACCAGAGTTGGTCAGAAAGAAAGTGTCGGTGTTAAAATAAGTAGACATGCTCCGTTGGTTCGGACACGTAGAAATAATGTTGGAAGAAAGAATTACGCGGAAATAGAAGGATATAGGAGCCGAGGAAGGTTAGACTTACCAACCATGACCAAATTGATCGTGTGATGTCAGGAGCCTTAGAAACCGGTGAGATCAGAAGACAAATAAATGACGAGCTCGGTGGCTCAGTCGTGAAAGACGCGACTTTGACACCAACGTTCGTGGGTTCGATTCCCACACAAGACACACATTTGTGTGCATGAACATGTCTGTTTGTCTTGGTCTGGATGTTTTAAGAGAGGTAGGGCGCATCAAAGCAGCCCGTCTGGGGAAGTACCTCCACCTCACAGAAAACCACAGCCAAACAACAACTCCCTAGAGGGTTGTTGTGTTCCTGTGTGTGAGTGAGGTCACCAGTGAACTCATAAGGTGTAAGATTGTAACTATTTACTTAACTATTTATTTACTCCTCCTATTTGCTGTGTAAGCAGCAGAGGAGGCATCGCGCGAGTGATACTCAATATATTACACGCGTTAATAGGCTACGGTAACTGCTTTACATCAGGTGGACCGTATGTTTGCATGGCTCCCGATGTTGTATAAAAAAAATGTTAAAAGAAGCGAGTGAGGTGTGTAAGGATCGGGTAGTGTGGTGCTCAGTTCTCTCTGCCTATCCCGCAAAGTATTTGGCGTGAAGTTATAGACATATTTTACAGTCTTCATAAATACATGAACAGATTCTTTCCATTATGTATTTATGCAGATTTTCTGTTGACTAAACTAATAAAGTAGTGATTAATTCTGATATGTACATCATTACATTTCATTATATATTAATTACTTATTATATAATATGAAGAGGACGTTGTTTTTAAGAGTTTTTAAAATGACCATAGTCAACTTCCGGCCCGCCTTCCGTGTCCATTCTCTCACATTTCTAAATTGTCAATGGTTTACGAATAATTCTAAAATCACACTTATCTATGACTCTTTAATATATAACGAGCTCGGTGGCGCTTTTGTGAATGACGCGACATTGACACCAACGCTCGTAGGTTCGATATACACACACAGGAGAAATATTTGTGTGCATGTCTGTTTGTCTTGGTCTGGGGTAGTATCTCCACGGTCTCCACCTCACAGAAAACCACAGCGAAATTACAACTCCCTAGAGGGTTGTTGTGTTCTTGCGTGTGAGTGCGGTTACCAGTAAGGAGTCTAAGTACCTAAAAGCCTAAAGTACTAAGACAGCAACTTAGGCTCCTAAGTTCTTAGGAGCCTAAGTTGCTGTCTTAGTAGCAGAGGAGGTATCGCGCGAGTGATGCTTAATGTATTAAACGCTTTACATTAGGTGCGCCATATGATTTATGCCTTCCGACGTTGTATAAAAAAAAATACTATTTGTGTATTGCTCTTTTTCAAATAGATAAGTTTGGAGACCATTTGCAGCATAACGTCAAAAGCGCAACACGACAAAGGACCGCAAATTGTCAAACGAGCAGAATATCTAAAGCGCACATTAGTCTAAAGCAGTGTCACTTAACTGGTGGTCCCTGGAACCATCAGAAGTGGTCCGCGAAGCCATTCTTAGAATATGCAGGCACAAAAATCGATGTAAAATAATACTTATGTCATAATGTAAAATTTTCGTAAAAAACCGTCGGCTTTGAAATTTTTTATGTCCGTTCTATATATAGTACGTTCCCTTTATTCACTTATATTTATTGGACATTAAACTGACTTTAGTAGTTCATGATAAGACAGAAATTTTGTTAAATGGTCCTCCAACATCATCACGGAAAGGTTAAGAATCACTGGTCTAAAGCATAGAATGTCAAAAGCGCACATAGACAAAAATTTACATAAACGGACTTATTGTTTTTGTTGTTAAATATTACTATTTTTGGCGAGACAGACTCGCGTTCGTAACGGGAAATGGAATACTTATTGTATTTTAATCTATATATATATATATATATGTTTGTCTGTATGTCCTCTATGGACTCAAAAATGGCTGGACCAATTTTGATGAAATTTTCAGGGAATCTTTATATTAGCTTAGCGGAGGTTCCTGTGCTGTTTGGTAGAGATCGGATCACCTGTGCGAAGCCGGCGCCGGTCGCTAGTCTTCTAATATATAAAAATTAATGTTTGTCTGTATGTCCTCTATGGACTCAAAAACGGCTGGGCAGATTTTGATGAAATTTTCAGGGAATCTTCAGATCAATCCAGCGGGTGAACCTGTGAAGTTTGGTAGCAATCGGATCACTCGTGCAAAGTCGGGGCGAGTAGCTAGTTTTTATATAAAATACATAGCATTGATCAGTTATTTAACAATTTCAACAGATTGCACAGTTCTAGTTGCTTTCCTTTTTGGAATTTTGTTATCAAACAAGAAATTTGCATACATTAGCATCCGTTACGTCTAATGTATGGATAAAGAAGTGTAGGTTTGAAGTCTTGTGGGTTCGATTTCAACACAGGACAAAGATTTTTAAGAGACGTAGGGCGCATCAAAGCAACCCGTTTGGGGAGGTATCTCCACCTCACAGAAAACCACAGCCAAATGACAACTCCCTAGAGGGTTGTTGTGTAAGTATGTGTGGGAGAGATTACCAGTAAGCTCATATGGAGTTGATGTATTAGCAGGAGAGGTGGCATCGCGCGAGTGATGCTTAATGTATTGTATGTGTTTAGAGGCTTCGGTAACCGCTTTGCATCTGCTGATCAGGGCGTTTTTAAGAGAGGCTAAACAGCCCAACTGGAGAAGTATCTCCACCTGATAGAAAAGCGCAGCCAAATAATAAGTCACTAGGAGTTCGTGCGTTCGTGCGTTCGTGCGTTCTTGCGAGTGACGAGGTTACCAGTGAACTCGTAAAGAGTTGCTGAGCTTGTAGCGAGGTTGGCAACGCGCGAGCGATGATTCCTGTGTTGCGAACAGTCACATAATACGATAACCATTTTACATCAGGTGGGTCTTATGCTTGCATGCCTCCCAACGCCGTATAAAGAAATATAGTTAACTGATTAGCCTTACTAAGCTGATTGGCATGTGGTATTTCATTATTTTGTATCTTAAGCCTCCGACGCTAACAGGTTATATCGTTAACTACACTTTCATTTTAAAAAGGGTTATAAATGTTAAATAAGCGAGTCGAGTGTATAAGGACCGCGTCTTGTGGCGTTACAGTGTTTTATTTATTAACTACTAGATTGGAAAATAAGCATGTGGCTCGCATCAGATGGTAAGCGGTCACCGCAGCCTATTGATGCTCGCTACACCACGGAGATGTTATTCGTGCGCTGTCAATCTTATGACCTGAGGCTGTTTCATCACAGTACCCAGTAATTTCTCTGCCATGTCTTACCCTTCAAACCGGAACACAACTATTAAATACTAGCTGTGCCCGCGACTTCGTCCGCGTGGAATATTATTTATTTATATTAATAAAAATAAATAAAATTTCCAAAATAAAAGTAGCCTAAGTTACTCCTTATTACATCGGCTATCTGCCAGTGAGTCCCGACAAAATCGGTCCAGCCGTTACAGAGATTAGCCGGAACAAACAGACAAAAATTGTAAAAATATTCATTTTGGTATATGTACCGTGTATACATCCATATGCATTTAGTAAAAAGCGATTATTTTAATATTACAAACAGATACTCCAATTTTATTTATCTGTATAGATAGATGCTTGGCGGTAGAAATAGGTGAGACAGGTACCCATGCAGACGATTCTTGTACAAAGTCTCCCTCTGGTTGTCCCTGACTACCCCGCAAGGAACCTTGACGAGTTCGGTGGTGCAGGGGTTAGTAACGCTACTTTGACACCAACTGTTCCATTCCACACAGAAAAACATTTGTGTGGATGAACATGTCTGTTTTCTCGGCCTCAGTGATTCTAAGAGTCCGTAAATAAACAGCTGGTCAGAGGAAGTACCTCCACCTCACAGAAAACCGCAGCCAAATAACAACTCTCTGGAAGATTGTCGTGTTCCTGCGTGTGAGTGCGGTCATCAGTGAGCTCCTAAGGAGTTGCTGTATTAGCAGAGGAGGAGGCATCGCGCGAGTGATATAATGTGTTCCAAGCGTTCATAGGCTACGGTAACTAATATACATCAGGTGGGTCGTATGCTTGCATGCCTCCCGAAGTTGTGTAAAAAATATGGCGGATCGATTAGCCTTACTGACCGTGTGGTACGTCATTGTATTCGAACCTCCGACGCTAATTCTTTGCATAACATTGCTTTTCCATTTTGAAAAGAACTATGAATATTGAAGAAGCGAGATGTGCATAGTTATAGCGCGTGTTATAGCGCTCGGTTCTTTCTGACTACTCCGCAAGGGACTTAGCTTGAAGACTTAGATAAGAAAGACTTAGATTTTGACGAGCTCCGTGGCGCAGTGGTGAAACGCGCTGTTACATTACTTTGACACTCGGGGGTATGATTTCCAGACAGGACTTACGTTAGTGTTTATGAACATGTCTGTTTTTCTTGGTTTGGGTGTTTTTAAGAGAGGTAGAACGCATCATAGCATCCCGTCTGGAGAAGTACCTCCACTTCATGGAAACCGCAGCCAAATAACAACTCCCTAGAGCGTTGTTCCTGCGTGTGATTAAAGTCACCAGTAAGCTCAAAAGGAGTTCCTATGTTAGCAGCGGAGATTGCATCGCGCGTGTCATACTTAACGTATTGCGTAGTCTACTGTAACTGCTTCACATCAGTTGGGCCGTATGCTTGTACGCCTCCCGACGTTGTATAAAAAATCGGCCAAGTGCGAGTTGGACTCGCACACGAAGGGTTCCGTACCATCTATAAAAGCGGCAAAAAAAAACACATTTGTTGCATGGGAGCCCCCTTAAATATTTATATTATTCTATTTTTTGTATTTGTTGTTATAGCGGCAACAGGAATACATCATCTGTGGAAATTTCAACTGTCTAACTATCACGGTTCATGAGATACAGCCTGGTGACAGACGGACGGACGGACGGACGGACGGACGGACGGACAGCGGAGTCTCAGTAATAGGGTTCCGTTTTACCCTTTGGGTACGGAACCCTAAAAAAGATGGATTGATTGATTTTGTATATTGAATTGTCAATTTCAAAAGTACAGCATACAATTTTTAAAAGCTTTCATAACCTAGTAGATTGTCGCGTGTTGCCACATTGATAAATATAAGAAATAGCATACTCGAAAATCATTTGGAAATCTTTTTGACCTTATAGCAAATCACGCTTACCCTCCATCCTATATACTTAATGTTATTTGTTTAATTACATAATTAGAAAGAGCTATGAATGTTATAGAAGCGAGTGAAGTATGTAAGGACCGTCTTATGGCGCTCGGTTCTCTCTGCCTACCCCGCAAGGGACTTGGCGTCAAGATATACATACATACATAATTAGCATAAAGGCCGATGATAGTGCAGTGGATAAAGAACGTATTACTGAGCAACTGGTGCCCAGTTCGAATATTTACATGTACCACTAAATTTCACGCGACGGAGAATGGAGGAAGCTGGTGAATAAGTGTCTTTTAACCCCCTACGGAAAAGAGGGGTGTTATAAGTTTGACGTGTGTATCTGTCTGTGTCATCGTAGCTTCGAAATGGATGAATCGATTTTGATTTTGTTTAAAAGGGGACTTAATCGAGTGTTTTTGTGTATATCATTATTAATAATTAATGATAATAATTGAATAATAATTAATGATAATAAATTTTGTTACTTTTTATAGGTTATTTTTGCGTCGGGGGTTTTTTAAATTTTTTCTTTACTTGTTACCAATGAAAATGGCAAGTGTATGTTGTTTTTTTTTATACAACGCCGGGAGGCATTCAAGCATACGGCCTGACGTAAAACAGTTACCGTAGTCTATTAACGCTCGTAATAAATTAAGTATCATTCGCGCGATGCCTCCTCTGCTGCTTACACAGCAATCCTTAGAAGCTTACTGATGACCTCACTCACACGCAGGAACACAACAACCTTCCAGGGAGTTGCTATTTGGCTGCGGTTCTCTGTGAGGCGGAGGTACTTCTCCAGATGGGCTGCTTTGATGCGTCCTAATACCCAGACCAAGACAAACAGACATGTTCATGCACACAAATGTTTGCCTTGTGTGGGAATCGAATCTACGAGCGTTGTGTCAAAGTCGCGTCACGACTGAGCCACCGAGCTCGTCCAAATATAATACTCCTTACGTTGAAAGCGTCCAAATGGTACACGAAAGACCGTATATTTTCACTCACCATACTATAACAATAAATAATCAGATTAAACCCATGACATTCCTCTACATAATTGGTTAAGTATATGATTAAGATTTAATTAGATAAACACATAATTATCGTGACAAAATAATTTACACAATTCATATCTGACAACTCAATCTCGTGTTTCAACATGCGTGAACATAAGTCGTACGTTCACTTTCAGACGAGTAACTGACGAGTGTTGATAGACAGAATGGGTCAAAGGTTCCAAATAAGCACAATTTACAGATTATGCAATATTTGAACAACCTCTGTGGCTGTTACAAAGAATGTTGGTATCTGCTAACAACTAAGACTCCTTTCACGCTGACGTTTGTGTAACGTCGCGTTATTGCAGAACAGTCTTATAAATAAGTCGCCCTTAAGTTTAAGGCGAGATTTTGCCCCCCTTTGTTCCACCAATTGTACAACGTGCTGTGTTCCGAGCAATTGATCGATATGATGCCGACGGCTCAATTTTTCCAACAGTTCACCCTCGCACACTGGAACCGCAATAATTGCGTACTGTGCGGAACCAGCGAAGTTTGTTTCCGAGAACTCTCAAGTTGTGGAATGAACTTCAAGCCGAAGTTTTCCCAAGGGACTACAGCATGGGGTTCTTCAAGGAAGGCTTGAAGAGGTTTTTGCATGGTCGGCAACGCATGAGTGGCGCCCCTGGTGTTGCAAATGTCCATAGGCTACGATAACTGCTTACCATCAGTCATGCCATCAGGATTTCCACCTTAGTAGTATATAAAAAAAGAGTCGCTGTAAAGTATGAGTAGGTAAGACGGGTGACAATGAAATACTCTTTGTTTCGTATGTAAACCACGGTTATCGCTTCACATCTTGCGGGCGATGACCTTACTTGCGACCCAACATAGATCATTTGATCAATAATTTATTTGTATAAAACATGGCAGTTTGGATGGCAAAATAAAAAACATATTAAGTAAAGACCGTTATTGTCTGAATGCGTTCAATAGTGTACTAGGATCTTCTTCTTACGAGCGTTATCCCGTTTCCTAATCCATTAGGATTGGCGGGGTCCGTTACCTAAGCCTAAAGATTTGGCGAGGATACTGATTTTGAAATGGAGCGACTGCCGCCACCTACAACCCAGACCTTTCTTAGGTTAGATCACACGTCAATCGAAATATAATTTCTTGGACGTGCCGGTTTCTCACGATGTTTTCCTTCACGGTCGAGCAAGTGATAATTACAAATATGTACATAAATCCGAAAACACGAATTTAGTGGTACATGCCATATTCGAACCAGGTACCTATTGCTCAATAGGCCGGTATTTTATCCACTGCTCTATCATTGCATTTTTGTCGTAAACTGTATTGGATCTTATAAAATAATGCCTGAAACAGTTATCTCCTTTATTCCTTTCCAATAGTGTACTTGGATATTAGAAATAGAATTGTTCAACGTTTATTGGGATGTTTTTTTTTCATTTTGAATTTTTTTTACACTGTCCATGTAACTGGCCCCTTTGGGCTATTACTGCGTCACCAGATGCCGTTTGCCATAAATAGGTAATACGATGCTGTTATGTGCGATGACGAGCTCGGTGGCGCAGTGGTGAAACGCGCTGTTACGTTACTTTGACACCAACGCTCGTGGGTTCGATTCCCACACAGTACAAACATTTGTGTGCATGAACATGTCTATTTGTCTTGGTCTGGGTATTTTCTATGTATAATAAGTATGTATTTACAAAAAATATTTACGTATGTTTATCAGTTGTCTAGTACCTACCCATAACACAAGCTTCGCTTACTTTGGGGCTAGGTGGCGCTGTGTAATTTGTCCGACAATAATAATAATTATTATTAATTAATTATTATGTATCCAAGGAAAATCTTAACAGCTCTATTCAGACAATTGCATAAATGTGCAACACTAAGAAATTTCCTAAACTAATACAACGCCAAGCGTCCTTTTTGTATCTAATAATGTCATACATTAAGTCTGGATAATATATAAAATATTTTTTTTGATACACGCGTATATTTACTCGTATCATCACCACATCAACCCATACTCATCCCGCTGCAGGGATACGGGTCTCCCTCCAACCGGAGGGGTTTAGAGCATACTCCGCTACGCTGCTCAAATGCGGATTGGCTTAGCTTAACGACTGTCATCTACCGACAACGGGCGGGACCGACGGCTTAACGTGGTCTCCGAAGCACGGAGAAACTTGAGATAGATTAACCCTTCCATAGACAGGCTGCGGTCGACGTTGCTTAACCTGCGTGTTCGATTAGAATGACACGCGTATATTTATACTAATATTCAATAATTTAATATATTTTTTCATTGTAAAGTTGGAAGGCATACAAACATACGAACCTCCTGATGTAAAGCGGCTACCGTAGCCTAGGAACGCTTGTAAATACATTAAGTATCACTCGCGAGATGCCATCTCTGCTGCTAACATGGCAACTTCATAAAAGCTTACGGGTGACCTTCACTCACACGCAGAAACACAACAACCCTATAGGTTACGGTAACGGTTAACGGTACTTCCCCAGGCGGGGTGTTTGATGTGCCGTGCCGTGCAGCGCTGTTACGTTACTTTCGTTAGCGCTCGTGGGTTGATTCCCACACAGGACAAACATTTGTGTGCATGAACATGTCTGTTTGTCTTGGTCTAGGTAATTTTAAGAGATCGCATCAAAGCAGCCTGGCGGAGTACCTCCACCTCACAGAAAACCGCAGTTAATAACAACTCTTCTAGAGAGTTGTTGTGTTCTTGCGAGTGAGTGAGGTCACCAGTAAGGTCCTGTGCACTTGCTGTGTTAGCAACAGCGTATTGCAAGCGTTTATAGGCTACGGTAACAGCCTACATACAAGTTTACATCACGTGAGCCGTATGCTTGTACGCCTCCCGACGTTGTATAAAGAAAAATTACACCTGGTTTCAACCTACTTGTTGTTAAAGTAGCCATTCTAACCACACAACCAACGGCTCCGTGATGGTGCTATAAAGCTGCCCAAGTTACGCACACTACCTTCTATCAAGTAAGTAATCTATAGAACAATTGAAACAATTATTTCGACTCTATAAATTGTCTATGACTCACGATTTCTCTAGTGGAACTCGGAAGTGAATCTAATTGGTTTTGATTCATTCTTTTACGATTTATTTGATTGGTATTACCACTGTTACTATTGCTTAGGTTAAGTAATGTTCATCGCAGTTAGTCTGTAGATACGGCAGATAACTATGAGTTTGTTGTAGAAAAATTCAATATAATTTTTGTTTCTAGGTTTTTAAATAATAAGACTATGTATGTTAGGAGCTTACTACAAAAAGCGAAGAAAACAAAGATAATAAAATATTTATAAGGGTATTTGAAAGAAAAGTTTGGTTTCTTTTCTTTCAAATACCCTTATAAATATTTCATTATGTTTGTTTTCCAACCAATGCCATCTGAGCTGCAAACACTAGTCACAATGATGAAAGACGAATGTATGAAGGAAGGCTTACTATTGAATGCGAAAAAAACAAAGATAATGGTATTTGAAAGAGAAGAAACCAGAACCAATGTAAGGATTACGGTAGATGATGAAGTGTTGGAACAGGTGGATGAGATTGTACATCTTGGATGCGCTTTCAGCAGGGATGGAAGGTATGTTATTTGGCTGCGGGTTATTGTGAGGTGATAAACAGCTTGTAGTATAAAATTGAACCAAAATACAGCTTTTTATGCTTTATGGGTTACTAATATGTCACATGTGATGTTACGCTTAAAAAATGATTTCGATACGAATTTCTTCATTTAATGCTACACTATTTTTATTACTTATGGAGTAGTAGCTTATGGAACTCAACACCAGAGTCACTTTCCCGTGGGATGGAGGCACTTCCCGAGACGGGATGCTTTGATGGACCCTACCTCTCTTAAAAACACCGAGACCAAGACCAATAGACAAGTTCACGCACAAATATTTGTCCTGCGTGGGAGTCGAACTTTTTTTTTATACCACTTAGGTGGCATATGGCCTGCCTGATGGTAAACAGTCACCGTAGCCTATGGACCTTTGCAACTCTAAAAAGAGGTCACGCATTTCTTGAAGAACTCCTGCGAGCCCCGGTGTAAACGCAAGCGCTCATAATCACTCCGCCGCCGAGCTCGTCCGTCATGATCATCGTCCCTTCCGGGGCAGTCACAGAACGCGATCCTTACATACCTCTCTCGCTTCTTTAACATTCTAATTTAAATTATTCCTGTAATATAATCGTACACAATCTTTTCATACACGATCGCCGGACCGAGTTCACCAGTAACCACTTAAGGAGTTGCTGTATTAACAGTAGAGGTGACGATATTTAAAGTATTGCGTTCATAGGCTACGGTAACCGCTTTACATCAGGTGGGTCGTCGCTTGTATGCCTCACGACGTAGTGTAGTTTTAATTGTTTAATTAGAGGTAACTAATGTTTTAGCGCTGCAGCGAACTTACGTTCTAATTCTCACTAAAATCGTACGGTCAGGGTCACGCGTCCTGATGCGAGTTTCATTTTTTACTCATCCCAAACTGTGCACAATGCCGCTAAAGAAGTTTTCACTTCAAAAACTCTTTTGTGAAATTGTTATTCTAGCAGTTTGTTTTGCTTGTTTACAAGCTTTCATAGGGTACGGTCACTGCATTAGGTGGGACGGCGGCCCAGCAGTAGGATGAACGTAACATGCAGATATATACCTAAGAGCATCATATGCATTCGTTGCGTAAACACACAACCTCTGTTTCCCGGATGTCGCGCAACTTGCGTAAGTAATTTAGAATGGTTCACGTAACTTGGCTATTTGTTTTTAATGTGACACTAAGTAAGTTGATGTGTTATTACTACATTTTTATTATACCCTGGTACTTGACGAGCTCGTTGGTTGAATGGTTAGCGTTAGACTACTCGAACAGCAAGCTTCGTGGATTCAATTCCCAAGACAAATCTTGTGGGGCATAAACAGTCAGTTAAGGTCGGTGACCGCCGATCGGAGGCGCGTTCTAAGTGCCGGAGTTCCACAATGAGGTGTCTTCTTCTTACCTATATCCCGTTTCCAAATCCAATAGTTCCAATATCCAATAATTGGCAGGGGTCCGCTACCTAAGATTAATGATTTGGCAAAGATACTGATTTTTTCATGGGCAGACTTCCACAACCCAGGGGGAAAACCATATACTTCTTATGTAGGGTCTTTCGAAATACGTGCTCGTTTCCTTACGATGTTTTCCTTCATCGCCGACCAAGTGATAATTACAAATATGTTCATAAATTTGAAAACGTAAACCACGTAAAGTGGAACGCGCAGCTCTTATTACGTAGTTCACGGATTAGCAGCGTGTCATTTATCGGCTTATTGGTTAAAATATCATATACATAAAAGATAGCTTGATCTCTGCGACAGCTGTCAGTAAAATCACGCCTAATTCTAATTTCTTCTTTGTGGCGTTCTTGCTGTTCTCGCCAATGACATTGCTTATAATATCAAAAAGTACCACATATAAGTGGAATGCTTAGTAAGTGACTATGCTTAGTAGCTATGAAGTCCTTTCTTAATAGTACAGACAGTACTTGTCAATGTCATACTTTACGGGCATGCCGATCTAATTAGCGATGGGTGATGAATCATCGTGATCACTGACTATCAACTATTATTTAATATATCATTTTATCATTTAATTTTCGCTGAGATATTTCGGCGCTAAAACACTATATATACACACGTTTTAGACGTCAAGTGGTTTATTGATAGGTGTTACCCACCGAGTCGTATGGCGCTCGGTTATCTCTACCTACCCTGCAAAAGACTTGCTTAAAAGTTATAAATAGACAATACTTTGCATCAAGAGGTTTATAAAAGATTGTTTCTCTGCTTATATAACTTGCAACACCGTATTAATATCACAGAAAGCTACTTAATTGAAAATAGAAATGATAATAGAAAAACTGGTAGACGTTATATTAAGGAAGTGATTAATGACTTAATGGAACATACTCAAAGTGTATCTTAAGTGATTTGAAAGGTCGTTGTACAAGATCGATTGTCGTGCTAGCACCTCGCTGATTCATAACACTTGGACGTGAATTCTTTCTTGTTGTGAGAGTATAAAAAAAAGGACCGGTATAAGTGCGACTCGAAACCAAAGCAAGAGAGGTATATTTCGATCAGTTCACCTGCCATTCCATAGACTCTGTCTGGGCTGATAGGGCTACCATAGGTGCTGCGCGTCGTAAGTTGCTGCAAAGTCACCATCTCTCTTTAACATTTTTTTATAAATCGTATATAACTGTGAGCACCGAGGCACTACCAATGCTGGCAGACGTATTACCAGTTGACTTAGAAATTAATAAACATACACCCTGGCTTTCTAAAACACCGCGATATTGCCAAAATACTAAGATTGTTCAAACCAATTGGCGAGGTATTTGAAACTTTACTATCTGAATGGCAAGAAAGATGGGAAACTTCTACTAAAGGACGCCACTTGCATCTGTTCTTTCAATCAGTGCAAGACAGATTAAGTAAAGAGTGGTTAGAAGTCAATCATCCTGGACATGGAAACTTTAGAGCTAAGCTCTTTCGTTTAGACTTGTGTCATCGCCTTTATGTGAGTGTTCTACGACAAATCATGAATTCGAGCAAACAGCACATCATGTTCTCTGGGAGTACGATCTCTGGCGTCGGGAGCGGGACAATATGTTAAATTCCTTGCGTGTCACGTCCGGGGTAGTATAGTAGTCTGATTTGGTGGCAACAAGGGAGAATTACCGGGCGTTGAGGCGGTTCTGCAATCAATATTATTGGAATCGATGTGTTAGATAACAACTCACAATTTAGATCTCAATAGTGTTAGATATGTGATAAACCATGGTGCACGGCAGTTGAGCTTCACTTGACTAGCCATCTCTTTGAGGTGTTTTTAATGCCTTATTTGTCATATTGCTGTCTCTCACTTTGCCAGGAGGGGAAGTCAATTCGAAAACTTCCTACTCTTACAAATTTATTCTGATTAAATTTGTTGTGAGTTCCAAGGCAGCTGTAGTTTAACCCCCGGGACAGCAATGTGCTTCACTGTTCATAGCCTTTTTGGTGGTCGCCGCTCCTAATACTGGCTACACAGGAGACACGGTGGTAGGAACGAGTAGTGAGCCTGTCCCATTATAAAAAAGTCTCTGTCTACTCCAGTGAGAGACAGGCGTGATGTATGGCTGCACCAAACCATTAAAAGTCGTCGCAGACCAAAAAAATCATGGTAGAATGAACTCGATGCAGGTTCAAAATGGAGTAAATAGGAGAAATTGGGATTATAGGCATTTGCTCTGCGGTAGGGCATACCAATATGTTATTATTAAATATTTAAGTGGACCTGCACGTTGTACATATCAACAGAGGAGACTTTGGCGAAAGAGAGGTAGGGCATGACGTTAGCCCGACTGGGGAAGTACCCTCACCTCACAGAAGACGGCAGTCAAATAACAACTCCCTGGACTCCCTTGTAGTGTTCCTGCGAGTGAGTGAGGTCACCAGAAGACGAGGAGTTGCTGTGTTGACAGAGAGGGTGGCGACGCGCTAGCGACATTATTTTTGTTGCTAGCGTTCATAGGCTATGGTAACCGCTTTACATCAGGCGGACCGTATACTTTTTTTGCTATCCGTCGTTGTATAAAAAAATACATTAGTTATTATTTCGGATTTTTCTATCACCACTTACGTTCGGAACCCTAAAACGCAGTTACTTTAATTTAGTTCATATTATAGATATAGATCTGATATTATTATGATTAATCTTGTTTTTAAGTTTGGTTGTCATAATGATAAACTATTGATATTAGGTTACATTTTGTATGTTTGTGACGTAAACAGAGCCGCGGGCGAAAGTAAGTGGAGCGATTTATTTTATTTATATTTTCGGTTAAGCTCGCTTGCAACTAGCATAGACATCAAAATGTCTAGTGTGGGCAGAATTAGGATGTTTACTTTTATCCTACGCTAAACACAAGCGTTCATACCAACGTTGCTTTTTGATCCTTCGATATCGGCTCTTTCTTTTATTGCGAAGCAAAATTCGCCAAGCGGATTGTTCACCCATCAAAAGGGAACGTGAGCAGAGTATAGACCGTCATGAGACAGGTTAGTTTTACCCTACTGATGACTTGACGTTGCGATAGTAAAGCTTAAGTGAACCTACCGTTTGTTATTTTTTGCTTTATCTCCGTTTTACTTATCGTCAGAATTAACTTAAATAATAGTTTCTCTCTTTATTTGTTCTAGAATTTAGTTATGGTAAGTTATTCTTTAACATCAATTGATTTATTCAATAGTGTTTGTACTCTAGTGAGAGACCACGTTAAATGGTCTTGGAGTTCATGGATGTAGTATTTACGAAAATATTTATTATCCGTGGATCTTGATAAAAAAACATATAAGAACCTTACCTTGAGTTCACATATATATATAATAATGATTATTTTTATTACATGGTAGTATCGAGCTAATCTGGCAAATTTGCTTGATGTCAGTTGTGGAATATTCTCTAGTCTGAGCTTGAGTTCTAATATTCGCATAATGCTATAAGTAAGTTGGCACAAAATACTCGGGCTCTGGAACACCACTGGCTATGGACGCTTCCTGCAGCAAGCGTCTACAACAAGCAACAATTCCATTGGAACTCGTAATTGATTACTATCATGCACGCGGTATCGTACCCTTGTTTATCACCACCAAAAATGTAAAAAATAATAATCACCCTTATTTCAGCCCGTATTAGTTCACTGCTGGACATAGGTCTCCCCTATTGAGAGCCACTCGTCTTGATTCTAAACCACCTGCATTAATCCGTACAGATCTTTTGAGGTCGTCGCTCCATCCAGTACCCATAGGATTGTCCAACATTGCGTGTACGATACGGGGACGCTTTGAAAACCTTTTTTCCCCAGCAGTTATCTATGTGGTTCTATGTGGTTCTAGGAGCAATGTGCCACTGCCACTTCAGTTTGCGTATCCTTTGGGATATGTCAGTTCTACTGTGGATATCCTCATTTCTGATTCTGTCACGCAGCGATACCCCAAGCATAGCCGTTTTCATAGCACGTTGAGCGACCTCGACCTTCCTTATACGTCCCTCAATGAAGGTCCTTGTCTCAGTTGATTCATCACTGGCAACAAACACTGTCCGAAGACTTTACTCTTCAGGCGTTTTTACTTCAAGCGTAAAATTCTTAAATGATTTACTACAAATGACCACATAACTGAAGCGTTTTTTTGTACCCAAAAAACATTATCACATAAAAAAAATAATTATCGACATTTTTATTACTCAAATCCAAACCATCATTAAAAAGCTTACAACTAAAATATTGTAAAACTAATGTCAACAATTCAGTTATATTATAAATGAGATGTGAATTTGTGTTATTTAAGAGTCATTTATACGAAGCGAGGTTAGTAAATCATGTTAATGTACCATTTCATTTTAGTACGACACTATTTTATTTGTGCATTTGAGGGTTTTTTTAATAACAAGTGTCTATATCTAAAACATTCTTCGGTCTATCCACCTGTACATGATAATTAACTACAGCCGACACCGGCGACGTTCGATTCTAGATAATCCGTTACGCAATCGAGAAAGTAGTCTAAGCGGGCTCGGTGTGTGGCGTGCGTACGCAGATGAGCCGAGCGGGTTGTACGCTAGCACATATTTTGTTTTTTTTTTCTATCGATAGTGATTACGTGCGTTTTTGATTGACCTCGATCTGAAGTAAAGCGAATTAGATGTAGAATTTGCGTCGTCACGTTTCCTCTGGGGCGATCGCCGTCGATGACACCTTTAAAGCCTGGCTAAAGGCAACCCACACAAAATATGAAACCACTTGAGAACGCATAGAGGCACCCCACACTCACGAAATTTAAGTGCTGCAGGGATTCGACTTTATTGAGGAATGGGAGGATATTTTAACCAATAAGACGCTAAGTGACGGGACGACGATTCGTTAATTAGCCAATAAGATCTGCCATTGAGTTACTACTAAATATCGGTCGCATTAGTTTCCCATAGGTTATTTCCTTCATACATGAATCCTCTTCCTTGATACATGAAGATTGCTATTTCAAATATACTGACACCTTCAGAGGACCCACTGTGTTTATTCATTCAAACATCCTTCATTCAAACTATAAGCCTACACCAATACTTGAAAATCCGTAGACTATTGACTTTTAGGTCATCAATCCAGCCTGACGGAAGTTGGCATGACGAAAGTCTCTCATGCCGTCATGCGTCAAGGGAGATTGATTATCTCTGGGGCTTTTGCCCTAGTTTGTACATCTACGAAATAGTACGTAAAACTATTAAATGATTTATTATTACAAATGACCACATAACTGAAGCGTTTTTTGTACCTTAGAAAACTTTTTTTTTATACTACGTCGGGAGGTATACAAGCATACGGCCCACCTGATGTAAAGCGGGTACCGTAGACTATTAACACACACAATAAATTAATAAATTACGAACATAATACATAACAATTCTAGGTCAATGTAAAGGGAGTATTGACCACGTGCTTCATCACACTGGATTTGAACGAATTAATCGTTTGTGCCCAGTGAACGAAAAAAACAGATGGATTGTTGCAAGACCGCAGACGATCATCTAGAGTGCGAAACGTGAATCTTTCCCGTAGGTAATTTGGAGCCGTAGGATGAAAAAGGACACGAAAGAGCAGACTAAGAATATGGAGAGTTCTACGAAGACGCACCGGTAGCAAATTAAGGCGGTTGCGATATTCTGGAACATGATTGAACTTCCGCAAGCCAAAAACATACCTTATACACAGATTTTGTATGTGGCTAAGGACTTCAGTGTGGTCGTGGTGCTCCTCCAGTTGGGATGCTTCGATGCGCCCTACATCTCTTGCGCCAAAAGCTTCGTTTGTTAATTAGCAAGGTCAGATTCAAAATAATAACCACATAATTACATCTCAAATATTCTTCTTTCATAGTGTTGGTGGAACTAAATACTAGAAATCATTAGGTAACGTTATTTTTCCGATTACGCAAGCTAATATTCATGTGGTTTGTTTAATGAATTGGCGAAAGGCGATTGAACTGAACGGCTGTTAGTTAATTCCACGTTAAATGATTATATTTGGTTTTATTACGATTAAACATTTTGAAGAGAAACTGTGGGGATTTGAGGTTACCAGAGGTGTGATCGTCGCGACACTGCCAATCCAGGGAGACAGAGCGTACTGCAATTCTGTACCACAACGCATGGATGAGAATTTAAGTGTACGGTGAAGGAACGCAGAATAACACGAAGATGAAAGATAAGCATAGATACATAGACCACCGTTGGGGAAGGAAGGTTCTCGAATGGCGTCCCCGTACTGGTACACGGAGTGCGGGATGACTCCCACTAGATGGAGCGACGACCTGAAGAGGTTTATAGGGAGTCGTTGGATGCAGGTGGGACAGGATCGAGACGAATGGCACTCTAAGAGGGGAGGCCCGTGTTCAGCAGTAGACGAACATGATGATAGATTTAATATTATTGTCACTTTATTTTACACGGTTTTAGATTTTTACCGTATCCATTTTTCTTTTTTAATACATACATACATACATATAATCACGCCTCTATCCCGTAGGGGTAGGCAGAGACCACTTCTTTCCACTTGTTACGATCCTTACATACTTGTTTCGCTTCGTCCACTTTCATTATTCCCTTCATACATGCTCTTCGGTTTAGGGTACTCTTGACCTGGCCTTTTTTCAAGACGTCCCTGATTTGGTCTCGAAACGTCCGCCTAGGTCTACCCCTTCCAACACTTTCATTCACACTCGCCTTATACACTTTTTTCGTCAATCGTTCCTCATTCATTCTCTCGGCATGGCCAAACCATCTCAGCATACCTTTCTCAATTTTTGTCACTACATCTTCTTTTTTAATGTACTAAAGATATTCGAAGAGCGACGATTAATCACGTCTGAATGCAGTCTCCTCTCAATATGACCCTGCGGCTATTGTGGACGTCCATGGCACCGCACCGTCAAATATAGTCCAGCACCTAACTTTCCACATCCCCCGGCTCATACGCAGGGAGACGATCCTATCGACATCCGACCCACCGTATAAGGTGCATTGAAGTTTTATTTTATGCAACGTCGGGAGGCATACAAGCATGCAACCTACCTGATCTGAAGCGCTTACCGTAGACACTTGCAACACATCATCACTCGTGCGATGCCACCTCTGCTGCTAATACAGCAACACCTTAGGAGCTTACTGGTGACCTCACTCACGTAAGAATACAACAACCCTCTAGGATGTTATTTGTCTGCGGTTTTCCGTGAGGTACTTACTCAGATGGGCTTCTTTGATCCGCCCTACCTTACTGGAAAGTACCAAACAAACAGACATGTTCGTGCACACAAATGTGCGTCCTGTGTGGTAGTCGAACCCACGACTCACGTCATAGTACGTTAAAGCGCGTTTCACCACTGCCACCTAGCTCGTCAGTTATGATTGAAGTGGATGAATCCAAAGATTAATCACTAAATGAGCCCCTCCGAAGAGACTACCGGAGCAGTCATGGCAGCGTCGGCATGTTGCATCTACTAACGGTAGTGCGTGGGTGCCGGCCTACGCTAGGGCGCATGAACTAATTGGTGGCGGAAGCACACAAAGCAGGATAGATGAAATTGCATGTAAGTTTGATTTTCACAACGCCTCAATCTATAGTATATTAAAGTCAAAAGAAAAACGTTCGGTAGATGTAATAATTGAATAACCAATGTAAGACAAATGTCACCTTAGTCTTCCTGCGACCACAGACGCTAAAAGCATTCGAAACGCCAGGCTCAAGAAAATAAATAAAACACGCGATACTTCCGTTAAAAATGGTTTAATTCAATGTATAACAATCGCGAAAACCTAAGACAATACTATTAATATGTTATATTGTGAAGGGGCTGTGTGTCACTGTAACTAAACGAACACGCTAGCTAAGCCACGTTTACCGAAGTCTGTCTATGGATGGGTTTAACTATCACTTCTCCATGCTTCGGAGGGTACCCTAAGCCGCCGGTTCCGTGTTCGTTGTCGATAAATGACAGTCGTTAAGCTAAGTTAAATCTTCTGGCTTTAAACACTGGCCATAGCGTAGTTAAGTAGTGTGGTGGAGTATGCTTCGCCAGTGTAATGGAATGAGTAAATGTTAATGTTCGTGGTATATTGTGTATTTCGAAACTACGTGCGTTTGATCTATTTGCAAAGGACACTATCTATAACTTCACTTCAAATCCCTTGCCCCAAGCAGACGGAACCGAGCGCCACATGACTTAATCTTTACACACCTCACTCGCTTCTTTAACATTCATTCGAAAGGACACTATGTAATAAAATAAAAATCCATGATCCTAAGCACACGCACGCACTCACTTAACGAGAGACATCGTCTCTCAGGGTGTTCTACCGATTGTACAACGGGTTGTATTCCGAGTAGTTGTTCGATAAGACACCAACCTCGTTTTACAATAGCATCGCTCATTGATGGCTGGGATCTCATCCTCATACATTGGAACCACAATGGTCACGTACTGTGCTGGTCCAAAGAAGTTTTCTGCCGAGAACTCTTCTTGCGAAATAAACTTTCTGCCGAGATTTTTCCTAGGAAATACCATGTAAACATATATAGATATTTTTTTTAAACAATGTCGGAAGGCATACAAGCATACGGACTATAAAAGTGTGTAATACATTAAGTATCACTCGCGCGATGCCTCCTCTTCTGCTAACACAGCAAGTCCTTAGAAGCTTACTGGCGATCTCACTCACACACAGGAACACAACAACCCTCTAGTGACTTGTTATTTGGCTGCGGTTTTCTATGAGGTGGAGGTACTTCCCCAGACGGGCTGCTTTGGTGGGCCCTACATCTCTTAAAAACATCCAGACCAAGACAACAAATATATTCATGCACACAAATGTTTGTCCTGTGTGGGAATGGAACCCACGAGCGTTGGTGTCATAGCAGCGTCATTCACGACTTTGCCACCGAGATCATCACAATATATCCTAGTATAGCATGAGGTTTGCACAGGGTCTCAACGCACGCGTGACCTGGTTATTGCAGGCAGCCTGTATGCTTGCTTGTCACTTTAGCCGAAATAAAAAGAAAACTAAATTGACTATAATAAACTACAGTTACACACGTGCTGATCTCCAAAAGTCACCAACCAACAATATATTGAATAACTTAAATACAGAAACAATATAACATCATTAAATTGCTTTAGAAAATATGTAACAAATAAAACATTCGATAAATCATAAATAATAGTCGAATTCTACATAAAATTGCTAATTTATTAACACCATATATGTCAGAGATCGCATATCACTGCGAGTGATACGGCCATAAAGCGAGTGATGACTCCAAATCATAATTACTATAACTACATGCGAAGATACAAAAAAAAACTGAATGAATAAGAGATGTTAATACGGCAGTCGTGTATTAAGAGAGCCCTCTAACTGTTATAAAATAATATATATTGTATAAAAGGTTGCGCGTGTACATCGACCTATATACATATACACTTCCGATGAACATAAATTATAATATTTTACATGATTCTACTTACATTACATGTGTGTTTATGATGATGATGATGATGATGCATAGGTCCTTCCCGGAAGTGGAGGCTCTACTTAAAGCAACTTGGATTGAGCCTGACTACCGTCTAATCCCGTGCGGGGTAGGCAGAAACAACCGAGTGCCACATAACTCGATCCTTACATACTTCACTCGCTTCTTTAACATTCATTGCTCTTCTTATGCCCGGTTTCTAAGTCTCCTGACACCACCTTCTGATAAAACACGATCAGTTTAGATGGTAAGTCTTGGCCTTCCTCTACTTTCGCGTTGTATATCTGTTTTGAAATTCTTTCTTTGTGCATTCCTCCTACATGTCCGAACCTGCGGAGCATGCCTCTCTTTATTTTAACAGCGACTCTCTCTTTTACCTGATCTACCTTAGCCTGACTATCAAATATCACAGATCCTCCTCGGTCACGCGATTTTGACGCAACGCTCGTGGCTCGATTGACACAAAGGACAAACATTTGTGTTCCTGAACGTGTCTGCTTGTTTGATCTGGGTGTTTTTAAGAGAGGTAGGGCGCATCTAAGCGATTCGTCTGGGGAAGTACCTCCACCTCTCAGAAAACCGCAGCCACATAATAATTCCCTGGTGGGTTGTTGGGCTCCTGCGTGTGAGTGAGGTCACCAGTAAGCTCCTAAAGAGTTGCTGTGTTAATAGCAGAGGTGGCGTTGCGTGAGTGACACTTAATGTATTACAAGCGTTCATAGGCTACGGTAACCGCTTTACATCAGATAGGCCATATGCTTGCATGCCTACCGACCCGACATAAGCGCAATAGTGGTATAGTGCAAATAACTTTAAATGCGTAGAAGCGATTTTTAGCTATACCGTTTAAATTTTATATGGAACCTGCGCAGAACGACGTCATCTTTGCTCAAGTTGTTTGCCGTGTACTATAGTACGCACACCAAGAAGGAAATATAACCAATGAAGAGCCAATGAGAGCTACAGGTCGGGGGACAAAGCTGAACGCGCGGGTCCTATTGGCTAGTTCGCGGACCAACATTGCGGTACTTATAGTCTTATTACTTAAAATATTCTCCCATTGGCCAATAGGTATCGCTGAGATATTTAGGTGCTAAAACACAACGTTTTTGTGAACGCTTGGTACATTCGTGCCTCAAGTAAACCAGTAAGTCAAGTGATTTACTGGTTTGCGTCCTGCTTCTTATTATTTGTGGTATAATTTATTATAATTGTATGAAATTACTATTCTAGTGCCAACATATAGTTTTACACAACACCATGTAATTTGTTTAGGTAGTTTTTTTGGGAATGGCGGCCGGGTTCAGTTTCCATGTTCTAAATTTTAACGATTTCGAGACGAAAAATTAAAATGGCGATTGTCATACTTGCAACGGTAGTTCGATCATACGAGTGTTTTCTTACAATCTCTCGCTACTAGCGCAGTGCTTCTCAGGATATCTGTCTGATGACCTTACCATTATGCAACACAAAATACACAGAAGTATATTATTTATGGTAACAGAAAATTTACTTGGAATACTTCGATTTGAACAAATCTCATTTTTATATGTATTATTGTCTCTTTCAATTTCAATTATTCCTTCCTAATGTCATATCCGGATGTAAATAGGTAGAGCAGAAATGTATTTAAAGCTATTTCGTGATATTATTTCATCACCTCAAAAATATTTCACGAAATAATTAATGTGGCTTAAAAAAATAATAGAATAGGCAATAATTGTCATAATATTTGAACTACTCTATTTCATGCTAAATTATTTGTACACACGATCAATTCAAGTGAGGTCGAACTTAGTATGGGAATTGCAATTCGATTCAGATTGCCATGATTAAAGAGGAGGGAACCATCAACCTTGACAGAAAACCATCCAATTGACATTTTACTGACAGTGACAGATAAAGTAAATTGCCTGCTTGGTATGAGAAATTAGTAAAATTTGCAAAACATAAGATATATCAAGAAACATGGATGTATCAGCGAATATAGAAAAAAATAAAGTACCCGATGTTGCCATAAGCGCTGTTCTGGTGCCAAGCCAGGAGTTACCTGCGGAGACCCCTATAGTTTCTGGATACGATTGGGAAGCTGGCACAGACTACAACAAAATACTCGAGAGTTATGTTAGATGTGGATTCCAAGCCACCAACTTCGGAAAAGCAGTGTCAGAAATAAATAAGATGCTAAAATGCCGTTCAGTGGCTCTCACAGAAGAGACTAGCGATCCGTATGAAGAAGATAATTTTATTAAAAAGAAAACTAACTGTACTATCTTCTTAGGATACACTTCTAATATGGTTTCTTCTGGATTGCGCGATACTATACGATTTTTAGTTAAAAACAAACTGGTAGATTGTGTAGTGACCACTGCAGGTGGTGTCGAAGAAGATTTTATTAAATGCCTTGCACCGACATACATTGGAGACTTTAATCTCAGCGGAAAAATGTTGAGAACCCGTGGTATTAATAGAATCGGTAATTTGTTAGTTCCAAACGATAATTACTGTAAATTTGAGGAATGGGTGACACCTTTACTTGATGAAATGTTAGATGAGCAGATCCAAGATGGCACAGTGTGGTCTCCATCGAAAATTATTGCTCGGTTAGGTGAGAAAATCAACGATGAAAGCTCAGTTTGCTATTGGGCGTGGAGAAACAACATACCGATATTCAGCCCAGCTTTAACTGATGGATCACTTGGTGATATGATGTATTTTCACTCGTATAAACGACCAGGTCTTATTATAGATATTTTAGGGGACTTACGACGATTAAATACTATGGCTGTAAAGGCTAACAATACGGGTATGATAATATTAGGTGGAGGAGTGATCAAGCATCATATATGTAATGCAAATTTGATGAGAAATGGAGCAGATTTTGCTGTGTACGTGAATACGGCTGCCGAATATGATGGGAGTGACGCTGGAGCAAGACCCGATGAAGCCGTCTCTTGGGGCAAAATTAGGACTAACGCTACCCCTGTGAAGCTGTATGCTGACGCTACGTTGGTGTTCCCGTTGCTTGTGGCTCAGACTTTTGCTAAATATCACTTCAGCAATAAAAAAAATGTCTAAATCTAGTGTTGTTTTTATTAAGTTTTTCACTTAATTTTGTTAATAAATTTTTACTAGTCCTAAATTTTTTATGAATTTATATCTCATGAATATTTCCTAATAACTTCCTTTTTAATTTACCTTATTTTATATACTATTTCATTGTATGTACACATTTCCACATGCTGTATTTATACTTTCTATATATAATTCTATATATAATTCTATATATACTTTCTGTATATAACCTGACCAAATAAGCAATACCCCAAAGAACTTTACTAGCAATGTAGACCCTGCTAAGACATTTCCTGGTATGTAAATTCTATAATTTTCATTTACTCATGGTCATTTGTAAGATACAAATATGAGTATGTCCCCAATCAATTAATGTTAATGGGTGGGGTGCACCATGTGCATGTCAGGTTATCTTCAGCTGTGAAGGTGAGGGTAATCCATATACATCCCACTGCAATGGGTAAATAAAATTTACCATATGCAATAGTTTCAACATTCTTTCTTACTCATTAAACAGCCAATGCAGAATGCAGTGAACGATAGTCAATGTGTAAAAAGTATACGGGTACGTAGCGGCTCTTCGTCCTATGAATTGGACGGAGGTTTACCTGTGATCGTGATTATACAGTAACTGACTTTTGTCCTCTTTCAAAGTATAAAATAATAAAGGAAATTTCTCAATTCAAATTGTAGATAAAAGTTAGCTGAACCCGCCATCTGTTATCGAATAGCTAAAGTATTCAATGTATTTAGTCGCGCCATCTAGTTTTAATTAAGAAAAATATGAAATATCGTTTAGTAACGAACGAATTTAGTCGAAATTATTTTGGTACTAATAAAAAACTGTTTTTATTTTACATAATTACTGTGCCAAGAAATATTATATAACACAATTACTTGTCATTTTGAAATTACAATTTGTCAAGTTAATGCTATAAAACGGTTTTTGTTTCCAAAAAAAAAGTAATTATTGTGTGCATTTCCGAACTAACCCGGTGAATGAACTGTCAAATAAGTCGTGAAGTTAGCCGCTGTCTGGATTCCATTAGTCTTTGCTAGTGTGCTGTAAAGCACAAAATTTTATACTAGTGTGTCATACACAGGACGTATACGGGCAACATTAGTTGTATGTGCAAAGTTCATTCGTAACGTTGATGGTATTGTCGGTTGAGACGCCGGCCAAGCTGTTTATAAAACCATAAATGATGCGTCCAATATCTTTCCTACGTATCTCAAATTGAAAATGCACATTAAATTGTAGTTTGATTGATAAAAGTGCGTGTTTAAGTGACAAAAGTGTTAAAATGTGCGTGTTTCGTGTCTCGGTTTTCCTGTGCCTGCTTTTGTCCGGTGAGTCCTTTAGTCCTGTTCTATTTTTAGTTTTTACGGTCATTCGACGCACATATTAATGGTATTTTGTTAGACGCATGTTTCCAGTTATCCTTTGATGTTTCCACTTTGTATATGCGGTTCACTTTGAAGTTTGTTTGTGGTTTGAATTTAGAATTGTTTTTAGAAAGGATGTGCGTTTTCCTGTTTGTGTTTATAACAATTAAGTTTATTGTTATATTAAGTAAGACAACGGTGTCTAACTAAAAAAATATCAAAGCAATAAAGCTACCGTCCTTTTATAAAATAAAATTATTTCTTATAACATACGGGTCGATGTGAAGCTGCTACCGCAGCTCATGGACCCTTTTATCAGGGTACCGCTCATGCATTGCTACTTCTGATGCTGATACATAACTTCTGCTACTGCCACAGGTCCTTTTCCATCTTAGGAATACAGCACACTTCCATGGTATTGTTTGGATGCCATTCTGTGATGAACAAACTTTCCCAGTTAGCCTGGTTTTAATTTGATATTGCTGCAGTATCTTTGCTAGTTTTTTGTCAGAGCGGCATTTTGTTAGTTGACAGGGCATATCATGTACAAATAAAGTTGCTTTTGGCATTAAATATGATAGCCACTTGCCAATCCAATTAAGCTTTTATCAATAATGGTGCTTTTAATTTTACAAAGGTAATCTTTTTAATAATAAACCTTACTACCTTTTTAATAATAAAATCTATGAATCAGATTTTGTGATTGAGCAGTCAGAACCCGTTATATACGTTTTCCCATACATTTCGCGGTCGTATACGACCACCCGGGTTTCGAAGGGTTAAAAAGTTTAAACAGAGCCAAAAGTCTTATGCAAGTATAAGTATGAAGTCGTAACAAGTGTTTCAAAGTCGTTACGAGGTGTTGTAACAAACGAAAAAAAAATAGTTTATTCAATTACTTCAATATCCTATTGCTTTGTGCATAAAGTGACAAGTGACATAAAGAGATAAAGATTCTTTTCATTACTTGACAAAGGATGACTATAATGCAGAACATACATATTGGGGCTCAAGGTTGGTGACAACAAGGGGCAGGCAGCAAAAGTTAAGTGCAGAAAAAAATAATCTTACTTCTGTTTCAACCGTAGCCATAGGCCCAATTTATTGGCCCACTGATATACATAAACAGCCAGATCTGCTTCAGGGCACGTCTAAGCACTATTTTAGGGCGGAATCATGTTTGGATAGTCCATTTGATCATACCCTGCCATCTTAACCGTTAGTACTAACATAATACTATGTGACAAACCTGAAATCCTCTGTAACAAACATACCGATTGGGGTTTATTCAGAGAGCATATATAGAATAATGGTTATTTTCTAAATAAAATGTTGAGTTGAATGTTAAAGACCAAAGACGAAATCGAAGAAGCAACTAAATACATCACAGACATGATTCCGGAAGTGTGCTGGATAAGTACTCCGCCTTTAAAATATCACGAGACGTGTGTGGATTGGCTACTTGAAATAAGGAAGAAGATTCTGGAAAAACATTGTCTACGCCGTATTTGGCAGAGAAGCAGACATACAGAAGATAAGACCATGTTGAATAGGGCTATTGTAGAACTAAAAATTATGATAAAAGAACAACAAAATTACATTCTGCAAAGGAAACTGGAATCCTTGACTGCTACAGCATCTACAGGCTATTCACTATGGAAATACACTAAATCATTTGATAGACCGAAAGAAATGAAATCACCTAGGGGTGATTTCATTTCACTTTTTGATAATTCATAATTCACAAATTTTGATAATTCATATTCATTTATTTGCTTTTTCATGTTGTAACAAGATTGTGATTATACGAAAATAGTTTCAAACATGAACCCTGTATAGGACACAGCATACAGAACTTACTATAATAAATTATAAAATTGAATTACAACGTTAATTACAATAAAAATAAAAATACATTAAACATTTTTAAATTCAATTATCTACAACTATAGCGCACAAATGTCATTTACATCATCAAAGAGTTCATCAAGAAAAATAGTAACATTTTGAAATTAATAGATTTTTAATAAATTTTTAAATTGGATAGGGTTCGGCTATGATAAGTACTATACCTCCAAGTGGGTCACATGTAACGTGTCCTTGTGTGCCTCCCGACATTGTCTAAGAAAATTAGAATTATTTATTATAAATTTATTCATTTAAAATAATAGTAGTATTTTATCTATATATAATGTCATTTTTGTCTTTATCCTTTAAAAAATTCTTCTAACGTGTAGTAACTTCTTTGAGTTAAAAAATGGTTTGTTTCTTTATAAATAGCTTATGGTTTTCTTCCGTTTTTAGCAAGTAGTGTATTAGTAGTGCATTAAAAAATTTTGTAGTCATAGATAGCGGACCTGAGCTGGCTAGTTTGAGTTTTGATGTGGTAGGTATTAGTCTATCTTTATACCGGGTAGGAAACGTCGGGGTAAATCACCCTTTTTCGTGTAGAAAGGAGGATACTTTTTTACAAATTTACAGGTTTTCTCAATATATGGATGGTAGCGTCAATATTTTTAATGTTTTAAAATGTGGCTCCCTAGCTTTGATATTTTCAATTATTCTTATGCACTTTTTTTGTAATTTAAATAATGTTTGTATCCATACTATCCGTACAAAGAATAATTCCATAGTTTAGCCATGCATAGACGTATGCGAAATAGGCAGTAATTGAAGTTTTTTTTTAATACATGGGTTAAAACAACCAAGGAAACTTGTAATAGTTTTGTCTGGTCAACGTGACATGCATATGTCTACGGAATTACAATTTTATTTAAAAATCCCGGTAGCTGATTTAAAACAAGACTTAAATTTTATGGAAAGTGCTAGAATCACAGCTTCAGAAAGGCTTTTTCCAAAGCTGGCCAACTCCTGTACCAGCAACGGAACAGACTAAAGGGAAAACACCTATCAAAGTTAATTTTTTTACAGTGTGCCTAAAAATACTGTTTTCCTTTAACTTTTGTAATTTCAATAATAATAAACACATTTCATAAATATAATAGACAGTTCTATTGGTTACCGAAAACATCGATGTTTTAGACGTATGATTGTTTCTCAATCGATATTTATCGTACATCGATACTTTTGATTCGATGTTAACATCGATGTCAACATCGATGTTTTTCTAATATCGATCATCCCTAGGTCTTAAGCCTTAGGCCCTACGCTCTTCCTAGTTATGATAAATGACCTCCCAGATACGGTACGTAGTGCTAAATGCCTTTTATTTGCTGACGATCTCAAATTATACCTTTGGGTGGGTAATGAAACCGATGCTGAAGCGCTACAAGCGGATATCCACTCTGATTGGAACCTAATAAATCGGCTTTTTTTAATGGTTATAAGTGTAAACTTATCACCTTTATACGCAAGCTTGTCCAATACCTACGCAATACAATCTATTTGGAGCTCCATAGATAAACTTGATGACATTTGGGACCTTGGTGTTATTCTCGATTGTAAATTGGATTGGATATGTAAAAAAAGCCAGCAGGACCTTATGGTTTGTAATGAGAACTGCCTCTCCATTTGACAATGCTACTGTAGCAAAAGTGATGTGCAGCTCTCGTGTTCGTAGTTAGTTGGAGCGTGGAGCCATAATCTGGTCTCTCTACGACGTTGGACTTTCTCCAGAACCATGATATATTGAAGTCCAACGTAAATTAACTGGCTGTATAAGAAAAGCTACGAGTACATTAGCCATACCCCTTTCTTGTATCCCTCGTTACTCGTCAACGGTATGGTTGAGGTCGAAGCGCTTGCATTCAGAAGACACATTCTGTTGATTAAGCACTATATATCTGCACTTCATCCCAGGATTGACAGCTCACAGTTACTTGAGAAACTACAACTCTTGGTTTCCAATCGCATCCCGCAAGATGCTTCTGGGGCAGTGGCACCGCGTCGTCGACCACGTTTTCTCCAACGACTCTCCACCCGTACTATAGTACGCACGCTTCCCAAGCGCCCTCTGTCCAGGCGTTACAGTTGATTGGGGACATGCTCGCTCAGACCGAAGATTTAGACTTATTTAGCTTAGCCCGACTCCTTGATGGAGCCTATAGATTCTTCGATAGTTTGTAAAGTACGTTGGTGGTTGATACTTGACATACAATTAGAATATATAATTCAATTAATATTTAAATTTACATTAGTACATGCATTTAACTACATTGTCGCATTAGGCCTATGCCTGTAAGATTATGTCGATTTTGATAATAAATAAACATGGCCTATTTGTTAATGTGAGTAATGAAGCTTATAAACATTTCCAATATAAGGAGTATCGTGCGCTTTTCTGTGTGTTACTTCATCTATTGGGCGGCTTCGATGCTCCCTACCTCTCTTAAAACACCCAGACCGAGACAAACAGACGTATTCATGCACACTAATGTTCGTTCCGTGTGGGAATCGAACCCACGAGCGTTGGTGTCAAAGCAGGCGTTACAAACCACTGCTTCATCGAGCGCATCAGAGTGAAGTCACGTACAAGAGTGAAGATGTGACTGCAGTTTGGAAGGAGGCTCATACACCTTTTCAACTTTGTCACCGATAACCTGACCACATGACCCTGGTGTAATGTGACAATGAAACCTGCAGGCGTCGACCGTTTCTTGGAATTATGCGCCCGTCATTAGTGCATACTCAGGTCTCCTTTCAAAGCGCTATTGTATAGTGTTGCGTCGATTATGACATTAATGAGTCATAAATAACTTAATAACTTTATGATTGGTGTCTATTTTATCACGATAAACCGTATAGGAATTTAAGAAATATAGTCACCTGAAAATCATTTCGGAGATGAACTCAATCAAGCAAGTCGACAGTGGAACTCATTCAAGTCTTGTTAAAATAATCATAGTCTTTATTAAAGACTTGACCGTTATTTGAAACTTTAAACATATTGAGATAGGCCCTGTGTTTTCTGCTTTCTCTTTCTACCTTATGTTTGCCCTCTCGCTCGCACACCCACCACCATCTCACCAGGCAGGTGGGGACGTCAGGTGATCGCTGCGTCCGCCATTTCAAACCATTGGCGTCCTGTTTTCTGCTGCGCACGGTCGTGCCAAGGACTCTTTAGTATTCTGGTAACATTATACTAATATTCATTTTCTTACTTATTGCATAACTTAATGTTATTACTTTTGAGTATTGCTAAAACTGAGAAATTACTTTTGCTAATTTGATGAATACCTTTCATTTTTGTTCATTAGTAGATTACTTAAGTAATTTATAACGGTGTTACCGTTCGTGTTACCTTTTGAATTGAACATTTTTCTACCTTCATTTTCAATTGTTTTTTATGCTAATGCTTATTTTTTCCTTTAGCCCTAGTACCGAAAAGTTGTTTCAGGTGATAAATACAAGCATACAGTGACATTATGAACAGTGTAGACGATGTTAAACATCGGCGATCGGGCCCATTGGAGGTTGAGAAAAAATGTAGTGATAACGCGCGAAAACGAACAAAACGGCAACGTGCTCTTAGTTCTCTAGTAGTTCGTCAAGTAGTAGTGCTTCTAGTTCGTCATCATCTAGTTCTGGCGCGTTTGATGTTAGAAAATCATTTCATAAGCGAAAAAGGGGGGGGGGCAAACGTCGCCGGCGCGATAATCGCTGCCTAGATAAATTATACCGCAAATTAAGCGATCTCCGGAATAAAATAAATTCCTGTGAAGGCAGTAAACAATATTCTTATATGTTTCACAATACACCCGAATACATTCTCGAGGGCAATGTCAGCGGCGATTTGTACGATAATCCAAATACACTCGAACCTATTAGTGATCCACCCGCATCTAGAACTGAACCGAATCTCGTTTTCGGAATCGAAACAAAGTTGAAAGAACCCTCAGTTCCCAAAACATCCGTTGAGTATTTGACTATTTTAAAAAGACATTCCACATTTCGATAATATAGGATGGTGCGAAAATCGCTATGCGGATACGTAAAAGAATTATAATACCTCACGTACGGCATCGTAGAGCTAGATGTAAATGACGAACTTAAAGCATACGATTGCTTACGCCATTTAGCTCACTCTGAAAGAGCGTACGCTGCTTTGACATGTTGCGTATCGCGACAGCGCGAAGCTATGCAATCGTCTCTTCGCAATCTTTTACAATGGGCCCACGAATCAGAAATTTTGTACGATGGCTTACGAGAAAAAGTTGATGAATTGTTTTTAAAGGGTGATGTATTCAAAGTTTCTTCGGAACTACTTCAACTGATCTGTGGCCGCCCAGCAGAGGTCATTCAAATGAGGAGAGATGGCATAATCAACTTTGTGTGTGATCCTCTCAACAAAGTTGTTTTGCGAAAAATTCCACCTTCGTGTCAACATTTGTTCAGTGCTGACTCTCTGTCTACTGTACTTGAGAAAACAGGAGGTGTATGGAAAACTTTCTTGCCGTTGAATAAGCCGGGATCCATTGCACCAGGTGCAACTGGTCCAAGCAAACAGACACGCCACCCCCCGCAGGGGCAGGCGATTTCCAAAGAACCCTCGCAGGGCTCCTCACATGGACGTTGTGCCGTAACGCACATTTCCCATGCAAACCAACCCCCGCAGGGTTGTTATCAGCCTCATTCCTCACAAGGACAAGGCACTGCTTTTGGAAACCCTCGTTCAGCATTCTCTAATAACGCCAGGGGTTCCTTTTGATCCGGAGGACACCCTCAGAAGCATTATCTATGCTTCTGACGGTTTCAAGACTTCTGGAGCGTACTCGGAATTCAACACTCTTGGGAGAAAACGTGGTAAGGATTGACAATCAATTTATAGCAGGGCGACTACTTCTATTTTACACACGTTGGGAACAGCTGAGTGCATCACCATACCTGTTAAAGATTATAAAAGGGTACCGCATACCCTTTCGTCAAAAACCTCCGCTAATAATGCCTCATCTAGTGAAAAATCTATTCAATACTCTGGTCTCGAATGCAATGACCACTGTGTTATCCCAAATGCAAAGGGATCATAGAGGTAGTCAAACAATCACCAAGCTTTAATTCGACAATGTTTCTTGTCCCAAAAGGCGATGCGTGATCGGCCAGTCTTCAAACTGTCGTTGTTAAACGAATATGTAATGACGGACAAATTTCGGCTTATAAATGTGCAACGTATTCCTGACTTTCTTCAGCCGAGAGATTCCCTATGCAAAATAGACCTGTCACAAGTCTATTTTCATCTGGGTGTTTGCCCGTCTCACAGGAGGTTCCTTCGTCTCTCATACAAAGGGCAACTGCTACAAATGACATGTCTGGCTTTTGGACTCACACAGCTCTAAAAGTGTTCGCTTCCCTAACCAATTGGATTGCTCAGAGCCTCAAAAAACTGGGATTACGTATTATCGTATATTTGGACGTCTTTCTCCTGGCCCATCAGGATCGACAGGTCCTACTGACACATGTTCACATACTACTAGAGAGACTGAGATTCTTGGGTGGCAGATAAATATGGACATATCGATCACGGTGCCACAACAAAGTCTAGTATATCTAGGGATTTCATGGAATACACGGGACAACGAGAGATCTTTACCCAGAGAAAAGTGTGTGGCAACCAAAATAACGAATATTCTAGGCGAGGGTTTGGTGGACCTGAAAAGTTTGCAAAGTCTCGTGGGCCTTTTGGAACTTTGCGAGTTTTGTAGTCCCGAGAGGAAGACTTCGCTCTCGAGCACTGTTGACCTTCCTCAACGCACTCATCAAAGCACCCGATACTAAACGCCACCCAATTCCGAAACAAGCTTTGCAAGATCTATCTTGGTGGCTTCTGAACCATCATCATCCATCGGCAATACATTTACCACCCCCATCTCACTTCATGGCGACAGATGCGTCTGATCAAGCCTGGGGCGCCCAACTGGACAATCGATCCTTTTCAGCCATGCAATTCTCTAAGCAACTCGTAATGGCTGTATGCGTCGCTGTGATCACAGATGTCACAGCTTTGACATCGTCTACTGCGATCACGGCTAAATTATTTGGTATTCTATAAGACTGTAAGCGTACGCGAGGCTGTTTGCCTTGTAGAATCCCAATTCCAAACGCAGCCTTGCGGCGCTAGTGTCGCTCAACCATGAAAAGCGACACTAAGGAATTGCAATTTTGTGTTCAAGGCTATAACAGCCGATGTTTCCGAGGATGTAAGGATGTTCGCTCTTACAGAATTGCATGGCAGGACGGTGGATCGACCAGAAAAGTTTTTTGCAATCAAAAGGAACTTCTTGCAGTCCTAAAAGTTTTAGAAGGTCAGTTCCTCGGTCGATTCACAGTTGTGGCAGTCCGACAACAAAACCGCAGTTGCTTACATACGGAACGAAGGCGGGACAAGGTCATTGCACCTAACAGATATTGCCTTCAAGATTTCCAGATTGTTAGATCGTTATTAGATTCAGATATCTGCTCAGCACATAGCAGGCAAATACAACGGTCATGCAGACGGTCTGTCTCGCTACCGACCACCGAGCAAGATGGCAGCATCTTGCACAGAAGTCGTTTTCCGAAAATTTGGGATACCTGTCATAGACCTTTTTTGCCTCGAGGAGTGCGCATGTGGTATCCAATTATGTGTCTTTGGACCAAAAAGGCACTCAAGCGGTATTTCACGATGCCTTTTCCCAAACATGGAACTACCATCTTGCGTGGATTTTTCCTCCACCCTACCTAATGCCCCGAGTTCTGGCCCATCTCAATCTGTCTCAAGGAACATTTCTAATGTCGCCCCACGATGGGAGAGTCTTTTGGAGAGCGGATCTCAAATCACGCGCTTTAGCAGCCCCGTTTTCTGTCCGCAACCTACATCGCTACCTGATAGACATTTTAACGGGCCTTTCACCTCCCAAAATCCAAGAAATGACCCTAGGAGTTTGGACATGTGGGGGTGGTCGGAGAACCTAACTGATTGGAATAATTCCCAACTAGAGCTTCTTAGGACTTCATGGAGACCTTTATTGAAGTTAGCTTATTGAAGTCTATTGTTTTAAAAAAACCAGTATCTCACAAGAAGTCTGTGAATATTGACGAGCTCCTACTGTTTCTTTCTAAATATAAAATTGACGAAAGAAACATTTTTTCTACAAATAGACATACAGCTATTTTATGTTACTGTGTTCTGGTCGCCGTATTCACGACTTGACCTTACTAGCAGTCGATGACGAGCACTATAAAACATATAACAACTACATCATTTTATGCCCTACCTTGGGTCTAAAACTGATAATTCTGATTACAGGCAATCGGGATGGAAGCTACTAGTCAACTCGACAAACTCGATCCTGTATATTGGGTTAAGCGTTGCGTCGTTCTCCTTAATGAAAAACGCATCTCGGCAGGTTGTTCAAACCTATTCATTAACTTTAGAGGCCAGCCTAAAGCCGCCTCTCGTGCATTGATTGCAGGATGGATTAATTCATTATTGAAAGAAGCTGGCATAATTGCATCTCCGGGAAGTATCCGCTCCGCAGTGGCGTCGAAAAATGGGTCTGACAATATCCCAATAGACGACATCTTATCGCGTGGTAACTGGCGGTCCGGTAATACTTTTAGGCAATTTTATAGACGGGAGGTTATACCAGCTCCTTCTAACAGAAGTGTTACTAGTTTATTTGTGCCATTAATTTGAATATGTAACATCCAACAGGTACCTCGCACACATTAGTAGTAGTAGTATTTATACTTTATTTTACCCATCTCACATTGGCGTCCATCTCCACCAGGCGATAACAAACACGTCTCAATATGTTTAAAGTTTCAAATAACGGTCAAGTCTTTAATAGAGGCGTTTTACCTGAAATAAAACGCATATTAAATACTTACCTTATTTGAAACTTTATCTTTCAATTCTGCCTGGTGATATTTCGACTTAATGGTTTGAAATGGCGGACGCAGCGATCACCTGACGTCCCCACCTGCCTGGTGAGATGGTGGTGGGTGTGCGAGCGAGAGGGCAAACATAAGGTAGAAAGAGAAAGCAGAAAACACAGGGCCTATCTCAATATGTTTAAAGTTTCAAATAAGGTAAGTATTTAATATGCGTTTTATTTCAGGTAAAACGCCTCTATTCTGTATTCTGAGCTGACAATACTATATTGTTGAACCTGACGTTTCGAACGCTTTGCAGCGTCCGTGGTCGCAGGAAGACTAAGGTGGTATTTGTCTTACATTAGTTATTCAATCGAAACATCAGGTTCAACAAAATAAATCAAACACGCGATACTTCCGTTAAAAATTGTTTAATTCAATGTGTAACAATCGCGAAAACCTAAGACAATACTATAATCATAGTCATTACTTTTTTTTTGTATTGATATATTCAATTACAAGAATCTCTATATATTTAGGGATTCGTGCCTCAAAAGGAAAGACGGAACCCTTGTAGGATCACTTTGTTGTCTGTTTATCTGTCTGTCCGTCTGTCAAGACCTTTTTTTTCTCGGGGATGGGTGTAGCTGAAATAAATATCAAATAGTCATGTCTGCAATCCATTCGATCAGTGAAAAAATCAACGCAATCAAAAGATACGGTCGTTTATGACTCTCACTCACAAAGCAATCAAAACCTGAAGGGTAGTTCCTGTTGACCTATGTCCTAGAATCGTGAAATTTGGTAAGAATTTTAATTGCGAAAAAAATTTTTTTTCTCTTCTCTGCCCATCCCGCAAGGGACCTGGCGCGAGGATATATATATATATACATACATATGTTTTCTTGCTTGTTAATTATAGTTTTGATGATATAGTGCATGGGTTTGCTCCGTTCTGGGCGGGGCGGGTCTGGGTCTTCTACCTGACCGCTCCGGCTCCAAGGCAACGACTTGCTGCTTTATGCTTATAATTAACTCACAAATGCACGCGACTTCGTTTAGATTCAACGGTCAGACAACATTGACGAGCTCAGTATGCTTGTATGGCTTCCGTAGATAAATAAATACAAAAAAATACCCTTATTTATTCGTCAACCATATATTTTTGGACACAATTTTTTTGGTCATGGTGTTCCTACCGTCTGTGCCAGCTCGATGGTGCCATATGATGGTGTCATCAACAGACTCTTGGAGCTAATGCTCATGTTAATACAGTTCCATTGTCGAAGCTTTATTTTCATAAGGTTTTTTGACGAGCTCGGTGGCGCAGTGGTGAAACGCGCTGTTACGCTACTTTGACACCAACGCTCGTGGGTTCGATTCCCACACAGGACAAACATTTGTGTGCACGAACATGTCTGTTTGTCTTGGTCTGGGTGTTTGTAAGAGAGGTAGGACGCATCATAGCAGGCCGTCTGGAGAAGTACCTCCACTTCACAGAAAATCTCAGCCAAATAACAACTCTCTGAAGGGTTGTTGTGTTCCTACGTGCGAGTGAGGTCACCAGTAAGCGCCTAAGGAGTTGCTGTGTTATCAGCAGAGGTGGCATCACACGAGTGATACTTAATGTATTGCAAACGTTTATACGCTACGGTAACCGCTTTACATCAACAACCCTCTGGAGAGTTGTTATTTGGCTGCGATTTTTTTTGGGGTGGAGGTACTTCTCCAGACGGGCTGCTTTGATGCGCCCTACCTTTCTTACAAACACCCAGACCAAGACAAACAGACATGTTATTACACTGAAATTTTTGTTCTGTATGGGAATCGAACCCACGAGCGTTGGTGTCCAAGTCTCGTTGTTAACCACCGCGCCACTGAGCTCGTTAAAGTCTCTCAAAGTCGGTTATAAACCGTTGGTATCTCAGATTGGTATATTAAAGGAGGCTTGTAAAAAATGGAATTTTAATTGCTGTACCGTATTATCTGACCTTCAAACTAACAGAATGATTTTTTGTTCGTCTGTTGGGCTTGTTCTCGGTTCCTTAGAACTTGTTGGAACCTGCCCTGGTTATAGTGATTAACATAATTTTTCCGGCGTACACTGGGAAAGATTTTGGTTTTGCGGACGTTGGATTTTTTTGTAACCTTTTTTTACTACGTAGAAAGGCGTATAAGCATACGGGCCACCTGATGTAAAGCAGTTACCGTAGCCTACAAACGCTTATAATACATTAAGTATCACTCGAGCGATACCACATCTGCTGCTAACACAGCAACTCCTTAGGAGCGTACTGGCATAGTAAAATCAAACAAGTAGGTTGTCTTCATAGACACCACCGCGTTCGGTTTGTATGTAATTTATCGCTGCTAAAGGAACGCCGGTCGTAAAAGATTTTTTTTTGTATCAAATGTGTAATTTTGTTATAAAATCACAAATTTCCTACAGAAAAAAGTACTTTTAATGCCTATCATTTTAGGCTATTGTAAAAATATTAAATTTCCGAATATAAAGGTTATAATTTTGATAAGTGTAGTAAATGAAAAAGTAAAAAATAGTTTAGTGCAAAAAAAAAAATCGGTGTGTGTACTTATGTACGCGCGTGAGAAGTTATACTTCTCTGGCATCATTAAATAACAAATTCCTGAACAAACGCCTCACAGAAATATGCAGCCAAATAACAATTCCCTGGACGGTTCTTGTGTTCACGCGAGTGAGTGACGTTACTACCTCACGAAAAATATGCTCAAAACTGCAGCCGAATAACAATTCCCTGGAGGATTGTTATGTTCATGCGAGTGAGTGACGTTAACACTTCACAGAAATCTGCAGCCAAATAACAATTCCCTGGACGGTTGTTGTGTTCAGGCGAGTGAGTGACGTTACATGACGTTATATGGCTGCAGTTTTCCGTGAGGTAATAACGTCACTCACTTGCATGAACACAATAATCCTCCAGGGAATTGTTATTTCGTTGCAGCTTTGAGCATATTTTTCATGACTTAATGAGCTTCAACTTGTTACTTTTGTGTTACAGTATCTTAAAATTTCCCTCATCATTTTTTCATAACACGTTTAAAGGAGTATATAACTTCAATACAATAGTCAGCTCCTGGTCTATGTACAAAAAATAATTAAGAAAAACTTTGTATTATAGATCCCTGATGATTCACCTACTGGGGTAAATTGTTTTGTATATAGATAGACCATGCATTTTTTACGATTGTATAAACTGTAAGCGACATCCCTACGTGTTTTATCCTTCGCGCAGGGGTCGAGTCGGCCTACTTGTTTGATTTTACTATGGTACTGGTGACCTCACTCACACGTGGGAACACAATACCCCTTCATGGAGTTGTTATTTGGTTGCGATTTTCTGTAAGGTGGAGGTACTTCCTCGGTTGGGATGCTTTGATGCGCGCTACCTCTTTTGAAAACATCTAGACCAATACAAACAGACATGTTCATGCACACAAATGTTTGTCCTGCTTGTGGATCGATCAGATAGCAAAATAACACCAATATGGTTCCACTCAACTGGGTTTAATAAACGGCGGCGTTATGACGCTGGTTTCAGTGACTCAAACTTGGCTTGAATTATAGATTACAACCACTGGTTCCAAGGAAAGATCGTAGAGTATTGAAACTGTTCAGATCTGAAACGAGATTATAAATATAGCTGTTGTAGTATCTTGCACAGCAGTGATAGCCCAGTGGTAGGACCCGCCTATTGAACAACTAGACCCCGGTTCGAATCCGGGCATGTACCACTAAATTCGTGCTTTTCTGTTGATGAGCTTTGTGGCGCCGCGGTTAATAACGCGACTTTGATACCAACGTTCGTTTTTAGGGTTCCGTACCCAAAGGGTAAAACGGAACCCTATTACTGAGGCTCCGCTGTCCGTCCGTCCGTCCGTCCGTCCGTCCGTCCGTCCGTCCGTCCGTCTGTCACCAGGCTGTATCTCATGAACCGTGATAGTTAGACAGTTGAAATTTTCACAGATGATGTATTTCTGTTGCCGCTATAACAACAAATACTAAAAAATAGAATAAAATAAATATTTAAGGGGGCTCCCATACAACAAACGTGATTTTTTTGCTGATTTTATAGATAATGGTACGGAACCCTTCGTGCGCGAGTCCGACTCGCACTTGGCCGATTTTTTTTATGCCACTAAGGTATGGCCTGCCTAATGGTAAGCAGTTACCGTAGCCTATGGACATTTGCAACACCAGGGGTGTCACTTTTGCGTTGCCAACTCTGTAAGAACCTCTTCACGTCTTTCTTGAAGAACCCCATACCGTAGTCCCTTGGGAAAACCTCGGCAGGGAGCTCATTCCACAACTTAATAGTTCTTTGTAGAAAACTTCTCTGGAACCGCACAGTGAGCGACCAATGCGGTTCCAGTGTATAAGGATGAACACCCAGCCGTCGGCGAGCTGTGCGATTGTAAAAGTAGGCTGTTGGCATCATATCGAACAACTCCTCAGAACACAACCCATTGTACAATCGGTAGGACACGTAAAGGGAGGCGAAATCTCTTCTTAAACTCAAGAGCTCAATATCGTGTGTTTAGGATCCAGCAGAAGGTCCAGCAAGGAGCTTGTATGATCCTCTATATCTGGTATGCTCGTGGGAGAATGTACCAGTTGGGAGAAACCATAGATCAGAGCTGTCATGAGCAGATCTCCCCGCGGAATCAGTGCACCGAGAGACAAGCCATTCGGTGTGGTGGGCATTAAAATCTCCCAAAATCACTAACTCCGCGGAGGGATACTGCTTGATAACTTTGTCAGTCGCCATTTGCAGGTACTCAAATAAACAAGTTGTGTCTATATCGTGTATCGTGGGTTCTATTCCCACACAGAACTCACATTTGTGTGCATGAACGTGTCTGTTTATCTTGGTCTGGGTGTTTTAAGAGAGGTGGGTGCATCAAAGCAGCCCGTCTGGCGAAGTACTTCCATCTCATAGAAAACTAAATAACAACTCCCTGAAGGGTTGTTGTGTTTCTGCGTGCGAGTGAAGGTCACCAGTAAGCTACTAAGGAGTTAGTGTGTTAGCAGCATAGGTGGTATCGCGCCAGTGATATTTAATGTATTACCAGCGTTCATAGGCTACGGTAACCGTTTTACACCAGGAGGATCGTATGCTTGTATGACTTCCGATGTTGATAAAAAAACCGAACCTATTTCGGAATGTTGTCAATCCAACTTTGCTTTCAGACTAGCCCGTCTGGGGAAACACCCACCTCACAGAAAACCGCAGCCAAATAACAACTCTCTAGAGGGTTGTTGTGTTCCTGTGTGTGAGTGAGGTCACACACACAATAATTCCTTGCATGTGCGGTTTTCCTTCACCGATGAGCAAACGACAATTACAAATCTATACAGACAAATAAAATTGGCGTGTCTGTTTGTAATATTAAAATAACCGCCTTTTACTAAATGCATATGGATGTATACACGGTACATATACTAAAATAAGGTGGCAAACAAGCATACGGCTTGCCTGATGGTAAGCAGTTACCGTAGCCTATGGACATTTGCAACACCAGGGGTGTCACTCTTGCGTTGCCAACCCTGTAAGAACCTCTTCACGCCTTTCTTGAAGAACCCCATACTGTAGTCCCTTGGGAAAACCTCGGCAGGGAGCTCATTCCACGACTTAATAGTTCTTAATAGAAAGCTTCTCAGGAACCGCACAGTACGCGACCATTGCGGTTCCAGTGTATGAGGGTGAACTCCCAAACGTCGGCGAGCAGTGCGATTGTAAAACGAGGCTGTTGGCATGATATCGAACAACTGTTTAGAACACAACCCATTGTACAATCGGTAGAACACGCAAAGGGAGGCGAAATCTCTTCTTAAACTCAAGGGCTCAATACCGTGTGTGAGTTTAGGATCATCGATTTTTATTATTGTATTTATGTTTAATACAATTTCTAGCAATAAGGAAAAACAATCATATTACCTGCAACATAATGAAACCTAGATCAGAATACAGCAGTCAACAAAATCAGTAGCAATTGTCTAGACGTAGGGATAAGCAATCAAAAAAATCAAAAGAAAGAAGTACGGAACCCGATTCGCCACCCCTGCATAACGTAGGGGCGCGCAACTATAAAACCCGACATATTTACGAGGTACGCTCTCCCCTAGAAACTAAGCTGTGGGGTAAGTTACAAGCTGTTGATTTATAGTAGCCGTTGCACAATCTGAGCTATGGAAATAGTATAGATAGTTTTGAGAGAGGTAGACGCATCAAAGCAGCCCGTCTGGGGAAGTATGTGAACCTCACAGTAAATCACAGCCAAACAACTCCCTGTAGGGTTGCTGGGTGTGAGAGAGGTCATCAGAAAGCTGCTATGGAGATCCTGTAGTAACACTAGAGGTGCCATCGCGTAAATGTAGGTGTTTATAGGTTCACATTGCCCCTAAACATTACATTCGAATCGGAATCGATAAGTTATCTGTCAAAATATATGGAAGCTGAACACTTTTTGATTCCATTACGCATATAGCTTTCCGAGGAAATGTGAATACCCCAACAGACGGGCTGTAAGCTTGTATGCTTCTCGACGTTATACAAAAAAAAAATCGGCCAAGTGCGAGTCGGACTCGCGCACGAAGGGTTCCGTACCACTATCTATAAAAACGGCAAAAAAATCACGTTTGTTGTATGGGAGGCCCCTTAAATATTTATTTTATTCTATTTTTTAGTATTTGTTGTTATAGCGGCAACAGAAATACATCATCTGTGAAAATTTCAACTGTCTAACTATCACGGTTCATGAGATACAGCCTGGTGACAGACGGACGGACGGACGGACGGACGGACAGCGGAGCCTCAGTAATAGGGTTCCGTTTTACCCTTTGGGTACGGAACCCTAAAAAGATACATCACAATGTCGTGGTTCATGCCTCTGCCAGGGATTCCCATGTCAGAGATCTCACAGTGAGCGATGGAGACAGCCTCGCTGTATCATTTTATGTTCGAAGTTTCTTTATGAAAAAAGAACATTTCGGAGCGATAAAATTCTACGGAAACTAATTGATATGCTCCAGGCTGCTTAAGCAGGCAGTCTCTGGCTCTACAACAGCTCCTGTACGACTTAAGGATAAAAATACAGCAGTTGTACAGCTGTTGTAGAGCTATTGAGCAGTATAAGTCTAAGAATATAGATTTTGTGTGTCGGGGGTGGCTACAGCTTCTTTCTAAAACCGCGTTTTTGGCTTTACGCGCTAGAACCGGAATGCTCATGAACTATGCGGTTCCAAAGGGGGTTTCCTCTCCAATCTTTAAATCGAAGTTTACGGAATGAATTTCCAAATATTTTTTCATGACTAACATGAATTTGTTCAATAGGTTTTTTAATGTGGCAATGCATGAATGAAGTCCCGTCCTCGCCCGCAAGTTTCCACAGGGTACGATAAATGCTTACTGAAGGCCATATGTTTGTTTACCAATAACTCTCGAATACAGCGAGATACGAAAGTCTTCGCTTCCTACAAAAGTAACTGTTTAAAGAGCTCAACTATGTTGACGGTGGTATACCATATCAGACCAAACGAACAAAAGAAGGACAGGAGTCTATTTTTGTGGGTATGGTGTAACATCGCAGAACTGGACCGGTTTTTTTCATACTATGTTGGGAGGCATACAAGCATACGGCCCATCTGATGTAAAGTAGCTACCGTAACCTATTAACGCATGTAATATATTAATAATACGCGCCATGCCTCCTCTGCTGCTTACACAGCAGCTCCTCAGGAGCTTACTGGTGACCTTACTCACACGCAGGAACACAACAACGCTCTAGGGAGTTGTTATTTGGATGCGGTTTTCTGTAAGGTGGAGGCATTTCCCCAGACGAGCTGCTTTGATGCGCCATACCTCTCTTAAAACATCCAGACCAAGACAAACAGACATGTTCATGCACACAAATGTTTGTCTTGAGTGGGAATCGAACCCACGAGCGTCGATGTCAAAGTCGCGTAATTCACGACTGAGCCACCGTGCTCGTCAAAAAAAAATGTTGGCTCTAGATGAATGTCAGACGCGTACGCTAAATATACGATTATAAATTTCATTTTTCTTGTGTTTTTTTATTACTTTTTAGGTTTTAGTAGTATTTGAAGGTAATATTTAACATCACGCCATCCAATCTGGGACCAAAGCCAAGCCCCACAACAAATCGGCAGCAGGGTACATGATTAGGTTAATCATGTACCCTGCTGCCGATTTGTAAACGATTCTCTGATGAAAGAATCGTAGGGTATACCGATATTTATATAGAAGCAGCCTCAAACATCCTACAGAAGGCAATTTAAGTCGACTCTTGTGTTTGTCCGAGTGCTTGTAGGTTATCCGAAGTCGTATAAAAAAGTCTCCTCAAGCTGGGACATAAACTTCATTCCGCTACTGCTTATAACTTGTATTGCTTCATAAACCCATAGGAAAACTCATCTCTGGATAATCCAAAATCAACTTTGTTGCATACTTTTTTAAGTGTATATTCGAATTAACATGTTCTCGAACATCGTAACTCCTCAAACCGTGTAATGGTGCGCCACCGCCGAGTTTTTATTTTACTCCACTTCGAATGAATATTTTTGAATTTGGAATTCGCTATTTGAAAAATATGGAAAAATAACGGTGTTTTTTTTTTTATGAATGTGGTTCGTGGACTTGATACAGTTTCTGTAACTTTTAATGTACTTGACAATCTTTTTCCTGGCGTAATTCCGTTTTCTAATCGATTAGTATTGGCAGGATTCGCTACCTAAGCTTAAGGATTTGGCGAAGATATTGATTTTGATTTGGAGTGACTGCAGTCAGAGCTTCACGGCCTAGAAGAAAAATCAGACTTTTTTAGGTTGGGTCACAGGTCTTTCGGAATGTAATGTATCACCAGTAAGCTCTCAAGGAGTTGCTGTGTAAGCAGCAGAGGAGGCATCGCGCGAGTGATACTTAATATATCGCAAGCGTTAATCGGCTACGGTACCCGCTTTACATCAGGTGGGCCGTATGCTTGAATGCCTCCCGACGTAGTATAAAAAAAATCGAGGACCAGTCCGATAATGTCATTAGGTTGTCAATTTTTTGTTATATACTACAACGGATAGCAAAAAAGCATACATACGGTCTGCCTTACGTAAAGCGGTTACCGTAGCCTTTGAACGCTAGCAACAAAAAGAATGTCACCCCTCGCTGTCAACACAGCAACTCCTCATCCTCTTGTGACCTCACTCACTCGCAGGAACACGACAACCCTCTAGGGAGTTGTTATTTGGCTGCGGTATTCTGTGAGATGTAGGTACTTTCTCAGACGGGCTGCTTTGATGCGTACTACCTCTCTTAAAAACACCCAGTACCAGACAAACAGGCGTGTTCATGCACACAAAATGTTTATCCTGTGCGGGATTCGAACCAACGAGCGTTGGTGTTAAGGTTGCGTCATTCTCGACTGCGCCACCGAGCACGTCAACATTCATTCATCGTCCGCGTGGAATATTATTTATTTATATTAATAAAAATAAATAGAATTTCTAAAATAAAAGTAGCCTAAGTTACTGCTTATTACATCACCTATCTGCCAGTGAAAGTCCCGTCAAAATCGGTCCAGCCGCTTCAGAGATTAGCCGGAACAGACAGACAGACAAAAATTGAAAAAATATTCCTTTTTTAGGGTTCCGTACCCAAAGGGTAAAACGAAACCCTATTACTGAGGCTCCGCTGTCCGTCCGTCCGTCCGTCCGTCCGTCTGTCACCAGGCTGTATCTCATGAACCGTGATAGTTAGACAGTTGAAATTTTCACAGATGATGTATTTCTGTTGCCGCTATAACAACAAATACTAAAAAATAGAATATAATAAATATTTAAGGGGGCTCCCATACAACAAACGTGTTTTTTTTTTGCCATTTTTATCGATAATGGTACGGGACCCTTAGTGTGCGAGTCCGACTCGCACTTGGCCGATTTTTTAAATGTACCGTGTATACATCCATATGCATTTAGCAAAAAGCGGTTATTTTAATATTACAAACAGACACTCCAATTTATTTATCTGTATAGATGTATAGATAAATATCTGGCATGTAATATGCAGCTTCGATATGGTTTTGTAACACATTTATGTGAGATTTCTGTAACAAGAGCGTACTGGAGAGCTGGCGGGAGCCCCCGGCCTTCGTTAGGGGGCACACTACGACATTAATTGCGTTACATGACTGCATCTGGTCACCAGTACACCTTCACGTATGTAATTAAAATTCCACCGAAAGCCTAAAAAGTGTTTTTTTTTATACTACGTCGGGAGGCATACAAGCATACGGCCCACCTGATGTAAAGCGGGTACCGTAGCCTACTAACGCTTGCGATATATTAATTATCACTCGCGTGATGCCTCCTCTGCTGCTTACACAGCAACTCCTTGGGAGCTTACTGGTGACCTCACTCCCAGAGGAACACAACAACCCTCTAGGGAGTTGTTATTTGGCTACGGTTTTCTGTGAGGTAAAGGTATTTCGCCAGCAGGCTGTTTTGATGCGCCCTACCTCACTTAAAATATCCAGACCAAGACAAACAGACATGTTCATGCACACAAATGTTTGCCTTGTGTGGGAATCGAACCCACGAGCGTTGGTGTTAAAGTCGCGTCATTCACGACTGAGCCACCGAGCTCGTCAAAAGTTTACCAAAACTAAGAGAGGTAGGGCACATCAAAAGAGCTCTACTGGGAACTAATGTATGTATATCTTCACGCCAGTACCCTTGCGGGGTAAGCAGAGAGAACCGAGCGCCATAACACGCGGTCCTTACACACCTCACTCGCTTTTTTAACATTTATAGCCCTTTTCATGCACGCTCGCCGGTTCCCAGGGCTCCTGACATCGCCTTCCTGACTCGGCATCTTCATCCTTCCATCGCACTGTATATTTGCTTGGTTATTCTTTCATCCTGCATTCTTTCTACATGTCCGAACCGAAACCGAAAGACGCGGACACACCTCCATTTTTTTTTAAATATTCATGGCTCTTTTGAGGCACGCTCGCAGGTTCCTAATATCAGCTTCTGATAAAACGCGACCAATTTTAGTCATGTTAGGTTAGCCTTGGTCTTCCTCGGCTCCTACATCCTCCACTTTCGCGTGTTATATCTGTTTCTTCATTCTTTCACGCTGCAATCTTTCTACATGTCCGAACCAACGGAGCATGCCTTTTCTTAACACCGACACTCTTTCAGACCAACTATCTTTCTTACCTCACCATTACGAACGCGGTCAGTAAGCGTTATGCCACAAATTTTACGCAATGCTCGCATCTCGACCGCATTTATTCTACTTTCATGGTCATTAATACATAGGCCCTGTTAAAACTCAGAATGCTTGGAGACAATTCATCAATCAATCGCCTTACTTATACAATTCTATTAATAAGAGTATCAACATATACCCTCTTACATATCATCGTTGCAAAAAATCACCATTTGGCTCAAAACTTTAAGTTATGACTAAGTTCAGGCGTTTCTAAAATGATACCAATTTAGAATTTATCAATATATTCACATACTAAAAACTTCCATCACTTACAGGTCAGGAACCCATATACTGCAATGGGAACAGAAATTTGTAGGTATACGCCCAAACACGCACATATCCTTTATCACACACACATTCTCTTTCTCTCGTACACCACCTCACGCGCTCGTAGCCTCTCGCATATAAACACACACTCACACTACTCAGGCAAATTTACAGGCAACCTATACTTATTTATATTTATATAATACTACTTAAATCTAGTTCCTAATATTCTGTAATAATACCTATATAAATTATATCTATAAATTTTACTTACCAAATTTTAAAGTTCCAATTCAAAGTTAAATTTATAATATTTGTAAAAACATGCACGGTGATATCCAAATAATTTAGTTACTGTAAATAAGGAAGAGCAGGCTTTCCTACCACAAGTATATTTTTTACTTAAAAGGAAACTCTGGCCATGTTTAATGTAAGACAAATTCTCGTTAACGTTAATACTTGCACTTGTACAGATTCCACTTCACAATTTTATACATATATGTTGTATAAAATACGAGTACCTTGATAATGCCGTAAAGGCGAAACCGGTCGGTAAAAATAATTATCAAATAAAATTGTGAAGTGGAATCTGTACAAGTGCAAGTATTAACATTAACGAGATGTCTTCAAAATTCCACCAAGTGCCTACAATCAACAGTATCAACATAAGACAAATTATTTGAAATAAAGGTTTTTTTCATTTCATTAAGCATAGTAGTGATATAAACTAGTTTGTGTACTTCCGGCGGCGAATAGTTCAGTATTTTTTGTGAAATTTTGGAGAAGAGAAGAAGAAGGGCGAATGGTTGTCAATGGCAACTTTAATACCGTGGCTCGTGGTTTCCATTCTCACACAGGACAAATATTTGTGTGTATAATAACATGTCTGTTTGTCTTGGTTAGGGTGTTTTTAAAATACCCTATTTAATACCAAAGCTCGTGGTTTCGATTCTCACACAGGACAAATATTTGTGTGTATATTTCTGTTTGTCTTGGTCTGGGTGTTTTAAAATGCCCTATTCAATACCAAGGCTCGTGGTTTCGATTCCCACAAAGTATAAACATTTGTGCCATGTCTCTTTGTCTTGGCCTGGGTGTTTATAAGAGAGGTAGAGCCTTGAACTAATCATCCACTGGACACGACACTCAGTCGTTCTCGCCTTTTACCCCTCTGTCACGGACCCTGAATTTAATTCAGGGTGAACGATATTATTAAGTCAGTTAACTTTGAGAGCTCGACGGGAAAACATTGCAAAAAAATGGTGAAATGCGCTGTATTGTTTTGCAAAAACTATAGTGGGCGAACAGTTGATGTTTCCTTTCACTCGTAAGTACAATTTTATCCTATTAATATTGCTATTTTTTGTAAAATAAATTAAATGTTAAATGACAGCACCAAATAATACGGACATTTTAAAATATACTCATTGTTGAATGAAATGTAACCAAGAAAATTATCTATTGTAACAAGTCGGGTTACCGTTCATTCTACCGTTCGGTCATCAAATTTGTTTCTGACTAGGGCTTGACTCTGTTGATGAACGATATTGATATGAATGAATATGTTTATTACTATGCTAATCAAAAAGGTATTGGAATATCGATGTAAAAACAAATTGTCATTTCGCTCCGCTTTACCGTGCGGAACTTTATTCAGTATAAGGTGTGCGAAATAATCGATCTAAGTAACATATAAAAAAATATATTGTTTATTTAAAATACAAATTGAATATTGTGATTGTACCTATTTTGTGCGTAAAATGTATTTGTGAACGTACAGAATAACGTAAGAAACAATTTCCTTATACGGCGCACTATTTCAAAATAACAGCGGCAAGTATACTGTGAGATCTCCCGGCAAGAGTTGCCAGGTATGAGTAACTTACAAAATCATTCCCTCGCTTAATTTTTAATTTAGACAAGCTCAATTCAAGTGTGCGAAACTGTGAAAATCATAGCTGATATTTTTAACGACTCCGTATACAACGGCGGCGTTGTGTGGGGTAGGGGTTGTCCTAATAGAATGCGATTAGGCGATCATCGCGCGACTGTTTCGTACAAATATAGTTCGCGCGATCTTTATTTGTACAAAATGCTTTGTATTAGGACAACGCCTTAGTAACGATACAGAAAGTTGGGAATTTACACCTGCTATTCACCCTTGCCAGAGATGAGCGGTTTTTTAGATCAGCAGATATATATATAGATTCCGCGGGGAGCGCTGCAGCGGTAGCGAACAATTTTCTATCAGTCCCGTATATTTAATATTTAAAATTATTTTCAATCGAGATCGGCTTTATACTAAGTAAACAGTTCATTCCTCTACTTAAAATCTATCGAAGTTTGTACTTTAGTCGAGTGTTTGTGGCCTGGAACTAGTGCAGAGTGCGAATAAATAAAAATTACAATCGTGTATTAAATAGCAAGTGACTGTGCACAGTGTTGGTGAACTTGTTATTATTGTTATAACACTACCGGCTGGTTGATTAATACTTTATTATCAGGTTCATAAGTGGATCGAAACTTCGTCAATTTAGTTAGAAGCTTTGTGGCGCAACTGTAATAACCTTTAGCAGAACTCTCACACGTCTGAAAGTGTTCGGGTTCAAATCACGCCGAGTGTAATATTTATTTTAAAAGTTTTTGTTTACGTTTCAACAAAACTTTTACAACATTTTTACATTTAACAATTTTTTGTTATTATTATTTTTTTTTTTTTTTTTTATGACTTTCTTTGCCTGAAATGTCTGCAAACACAATACTTTGTGGCGGCTGTAGGAGCAAGATAGAAGATAATAAATATTTGTTGTGTAGCGAGTGCGGCCAGTATTACGACTTGGCCTGTGCAAATGTATCTCGATTCCAGAATATGGCGCAGGAGCAAAGGGATGCTTGGAAATGTGTGCTGTGCAAGAGCAAGCAGCCCAAAACAGACAATACCGATACTCCGGTTCGTGGTTATATGGATGGAGTTACACTGCAACGTGGGGCAGCTTGTTTGCAGCTGGACATGTCAATCGCAGATCATCCACTATCCTTGTCCTCTCTTGCTGATAATATGAATGACACTGCTCATAATATGACCGTGGAGATGACGGATATTCATTCGCTTATAGTGGAAATGCGTTCATTTAGAGAGGAAATGCGTGAAGAAATGAGAGCTAATAGAGAACAATCGAAAGTACTCAGAGAAACTTTGGCAATGCTCTCAGATGGGGTAAAGGAATGCAGGAACCGCATTGATGAAATTGATAAACGTGTAGAAAAGTTGGAACACCGGGGTGATGCTGAGCACACTGGGGTAACACTATCTGCCTCCATCGAGCAGCTTAAGGCCGAACTGAATGAGCGGGACCAGGACCTTCTCCTGAACGATATTGAGTTCTCGTGTATACCTGAGCAGAAAGGCGAAAGCCTACCGCATCTCATCGTTACCTTGGCCAGCAAACTCGGAGTTAACATGATTGATCAGGATATCGTGAGTGTTGCGCGGGCGGGCCGCATACTGCAGGCCGGTAACACACCCTTTGAGTCTCGCCCTCGTCCGATCGTCGTACGCTTAGCACGACGTGTCACCCGTGACCAGCTGCTACAGGCTGCTCGGGTGCGCCGAGGTGCTACTACAGAGGCAACAGGACTTCCTGGTCCACCACGCCGGTTTTATGTAAATGAGAGGCTGACTAAACTCAACAGGCAACTGTTTCGGCGCACGCGTGAATTGGGTGCTCGTATGAACTGGCGCTTTGTTTGGACCAGAGACGGTCGAATATATGTGCGTCAGCATCACGGAAATGATTCTCCTCGCATTCGTGTGCGTTCTGAGGCCGATCTTGGTCGTGTTTTTGGTCAAAGCGCTGTTCGAACCTCAGAGTGACGATGCTTGGAATCTTCATGCCATCCTTAACATACTTGTGTGCTTTCTGTTACATTTCGTTTTTAAACTTTCATTAATTTTATTACTATTTTATTTTATTTTATATTTTCTGTATTATGTTGTCATGAGCTGTAATATTGTTACGAGATCTAATCGATCGAATGTTAAAATTTCTATCATTTATTGTTATTTTTTTCTGAACATTAATACAGTTTATTTGTCATATTATTGCATGCTGGATCTAGTTACTTTTGTTAGTGCATACATAAATCACAATTATTGCACTGACGTCGCAGTGATACGAAGTGGCTTGACCCGATTATTGATGCAGCTAGACAGGTTTATATTATCTACAAGTTATTCATTAATTGCAAATATAAATGTTCATACATACGAAAAGGAAATTAATTCTCGTATACTGATGTCAATTTATTTAAATGACCTAAATTTTATTCATATTGCTATTTTACTAATATCTACGGAATGTATTAATAACTATTATTATATATTAATTAAAAATGTATAACAAGACAAACTTTCTTAAGTTGGCGCTATATAATGCTGGATCATTGAATACGGGTCACGATGACTTCCTTATTGCAATGGATGAATTTGAACCTGACATCATTTCTATAAATGAGACGTGGTTATCGGCTGGACAGGAGGCGAGGGCACCCGCCGTTCCCGGCTACCGGCTCCGCAATACTCCACGTCCACGACATGTTCGCGGTGGGAGGGGTGGGGGTGTTGCTTTTTATGTTAAACGAGATTTAAAAGTTAGATTTTTAAAACACCCTGACGCTGGTATTGAACAGATGTGGTTATCGACACAAATTAATGGTTATCATCTCGTAGTAGGCACAGCTTACAGACCCCCGTGGATGAACATCGATTTATTTATTGACGCACTTACAGATACTATTACAAGTTTCTCAAACTACGACTACATAGCTCTACTTGGCGATTTTAATGTTAATATGCTTGATGGTCGTAGCAGTAATGTTTTAAAACTCGCCCAGTTGCTGGAGTATCTAGATCTTCAACAAGTGGTGAATAGGCCTACACACACAACTTCTAACTCTGAAACCTTGATAGACCTTGTATGCACTAATTGCGGAACACGTAACGTTTCCATCACAAATATTACGGCATCACTGGGTCATGCAATGATCAATGTTAGTCTCGTACTGAAAAAGTATATACATCCTCCAAAACGTATTACCTACAGACCCCTAAATAAGATGAACGTTACGAAATTTAATGCGGACTTGCTGGCGCAGGACTGGGAATCAGTATCTCAATCATCTAACGTGGAGTGTATGGTTGATCGATTTAATTCTATCCTTTTGACTCTTCTGGACAAACATGCTCCAGTTATCACCGTGAAGATCAGGCGTAATCAATGTCTACCCTGGATTACGGATACGATTAAATTCATGATTGGTTTGCGTAATGAAGCTCATGATAGATATCGGCGAACAAAATCAGATGTGCATAAAAAGTATTACAAAGATCTCAAAAACGTCGTTGCAAGCAGTATTAAAAATGAAAAGCGTGCATATTTTAATAATTATATCAACTCAAATACTAATAACAGTAAAGTATTTTGGAAAAATATAAAGGACAAAATATTGGTCGATCCTGGGAAGGCGGAATGTCTACCGGATTGTTTTAATAGTGCAGATGAAATAAATGACCAGTTTTTGAAAGTACCTGGACCGGATACAGTTCCCATTTCACAACTGACCTATTTCGAACATCACCGTTTTGATGAATCAAAAACTCCGTTCAAACTACGGCCAGTCACTGAAGGTGAAGTGTCTAAATATATATTGTCTATAAAGTCAAATGCAGTTGGAAATGACAATATTAGTAGGGATATGGTTTTACTTACGCTCCCTCATACACTGCCTGTCATAACTAACATAGTAAACCAATCAATTATAACTGGCATAGTCCCACAGCAGTGGATAAGTGGACTGGTTACTCCTCTACCCAAAGTTAATGACCCTACTGAGCTCAAAGATCTTAGACCTATAACTGTCTTACCCTTCTTGTCGAAAATTTTGGAGAAGGCTGTGTATTATCAAGTGGTACAATATGTGGAGACCAATGGTATATTGCCATGTTTTCAATCAGGTTTCCGCATGGGCCGAGGTACCGTAAGTGCCTTACTGGATGTAACGGACAATATACTATCAAATCAAGATAATGGGAAGGGTACTCTATTGGCTCTTTTAGACTTTTCGCGAGCCTTTGATAGTCTTAATATTCCACTGCTTCTTTCCAAGCTCTCATACTACGGTTTTGACGGTCACTCTATAAAATGGTTCGACAGTTATTTGGGGCGCCGTTTTCAATCTGTTTTGCTGCGAAGAGAAGACGGCTCCTACTCAAGGTCCATACCTAAGCCGGTAACACGTGGTGTGCCTCAAGGCTCGATATTGGGGCCTCTCCTCTTCATAATTTATACTGCGGATCTCCCTAATGTATTTAAATACTGCAAATACCACTGTTACGCAGACGATGTTCAGCTCTACATTTCGGTGAGTCCCGGTAAAACGGTTGAGACTCTGAAAAAGTTTAACGAAGACTTGGATGCTGTTGCTGTATGGTCAAATGTTAATTCTCTTGTACTGAATCCATCCAAGTCTAAGTTCATGGTAATGGGCACTAAGAGGCAAACCGAAAGAATCTTGAGTGACAAACCTGTCGTTAAAGTTTTGGGTAATAACGTAAAGCGTGTTAGCGAAGCAAAAAATTTAGGTATCATCACTGATTCCCAGTTGCGTTTTGAAAGTCATGTGTTGGGCCTTGTGCGGAACTGCTTTTATCGCTTGAAGGTACTTTATAAAATAAGACACTATTTGACCGAAAAAACGCGTATAACCCTCTGTGAATCATTGATTCTGTCAAGGCTCAATTACGGCGACCTAGTTTATGGACCACGGTTGTTACAGAAGAGTCAGAAATTGATACAGCGCATACAAAATGCCTGCTGTCGCTTCTGCTTCGATATCCCTCCGCGAAGCCATGTAACTCCGTTTATTAATAAAGCTTCCATGCTCAGTATGGAGTCGCGTAGGCAGTTACACCTTGCGGTCCTTATGTTCGACTTGATAAATTTTAAAAACCCCGAATATCTTTATACCAAATTAAGTGTTTCAACATTTCATAAACACTACGGCCCAGGTATTCCCAGATCGTGTCGCGCTCCTTTGACAACTCACTTTCATAGAACGATGGGCTTTAATGGCAGTTTTCGCTACCAGGCGACTAAGTGTTGGAATAACATTCCTCCTCCAATAAGAAACGCTCCGTCAAAGTACTCTTTTAAAACACAACTAAAATCTGCACTACTCAATTCCCAAAAACTAGGATTTCAAACTTGTCGCCTTGGTGGCGGTAGCTCCGTCTCTGTCCACTTGTAATCTATTATTTTCGTTTGTGTGTATTATATTATAAGTATGCATGTCCAAGTTTATTGAGTGTATTTGTATATAGGGTTATTTATTATCGGTTCAAACTTTGTATATGATTGGTGACATTCGGAATCTTATTGCATTTGTATTATAAAAAATGTACACTGCTAATGTGCAAACTTTCATTAGATCTCATTCACTTTCACTTTTGCAATTGTTTACAGATTCACATATTTTGCACTAAAATGTAAAAAAAAAACAGTTTGTATCGTTGCGCGCATCCCTGCGGCATCGTTAGGTCGCAGCTGAAAATCAGTGATTTGCTTCACTAGCAAATATTCCACTGAGCTGTTGCCTCTTTGTATCACTGCGACACACGTGCATGATGATGTCCCACTGCAATGTGGTGTAGGTACTAAATACTTCGAAATTTTAATAACTTCTTAACTATGTGACTTTGTCTTTTGCTCGTTTTAATTGTTTAGATGACGTATTTGGTATAATTTATTGTATTATTTATTCTGCGATACATAGTGTGATATTACTATCCACAATGTATAATTAAAGTGTATATGTGTAGAGTGCGTGGAGCACTACCACTTGGTTTGAGACATGTCTACCTACACCATTGTTTATTGTATAAATGTGTGTTCTTTGGTACAAATAAAAACTTTATCTATCTATTATCAGATATCACATAACCTTATATACGTCAATTGATGTTGATTCACTATCGGATCATTTTATTTTCCATTAGGAAAAACAGTTGCTTGTATTTTTTAATTGTTTGGCTTGTTTTCGACCCCAGTTATTACAAAGTCTGGTTGAGGCAATCAGGGTGTTGTAAGCCAAGTGTAACTGTAGGGGAGTATGAATGTAATAATTCCTGGTACCACTAAACGATGGCCTACAGTGCCAATAAGTTTGAATTATACTAGGAATAAATCAATTAATCTGCACTCAATATCCTTACATATGATGAAACAGTAGAGTTACAATTGAACATTTTGTAAGTTGTGCGAGTCAAACCTGGCAACTCTTACCAGATCTCCCAGTACACTCGCTGTCCTTTTGAAAGAAGTACAACGAAACTGCGAAGTATGTTATACATTTCATAGTTCTTTTTCATTCTTACGTTATAGTTCCAGGAATTGAAATTGAGTTACTCTAGGTAATAACATTTTGATCTTAGCACAATATTTTCAAATAAAAAGATTTATGGGAGTTCGCCATTGTTTTTCAAAAATTGAGTAGCGCCTAGGTGGTGAAGTTGTTAGCAATCGCAATTCTAAACCTTTTTGATTATGATAGTAAAAGACTTGCATATTTCCGCATATAATGTACATGCACGTGAAAATTCGAATACGCTCTTTTAAATAATTCACGATTGTACACTATTTATTCTTCTCAGATTCCCAACTGATCCTCTAACGAAGAAGAAATGGGTGGAAGCAGTTTGTAGAGAGCAGGCATGGATTCCAACCAAACATCACAGAATATGTAGTTTACATTTTGAGGCAGAATGTTATAATATAAATGCAAAAAAACAAAGAAAACTACGTAAAGACTCATTTCCTACATTGCATATGCCCGAATTTGTAAGTAAAGGCTAAATTTGGTGAACTGCCTTGAGTGTGTTTAGAGAACTTTGTTTGATACTTTGTTTGCTTGTACGGTCGGCGTCAAAAATGCATACATAGCTTACCGCTTGAAATCGCGTGAACCATTTTGCTAATGACACACACACAATAATTGTATAATTATACCTAATATAAATTGACCATTCATTTAACAGATTTATTGAGCTGAGATTTGAACCACGGACACCCCGGTGGGGTCTTCGTGGGGTGAAATTGAGTTGATTTGCTTGGCCGTTACGCCACCAATGTTGGTAGTTTGTTCAATTAAATTAATAGATGTTATTCTTACTATCATTGCTGTAGATTGACTATAGCTGTCACTATCGGTATTGTAGCTTATTAATTACTGTCTCTGCAATGTAACTACAATAAACGACTCTTTAGATATATGTGAGACTAAGTGTGTGCGTAACGCGTAACGTCAAAAGTCCATATAGAATCGAAGGACAAAATCCTCTGTATTGTCCCTGAATACGGAGGATTTTGTCCTTCGATTCTATATGGACTTTTGACGTTCAGTGTACATACCAAACAAAGTTCTGTCACTCACGCCCAAAGCGTTTACTATTACAATTTAAAACTTAGTTTTAATTTCTACATAATATAATTTACAGTCACAAGAAACCCGGAAGAAAAATGAGGAAGACAGACCGCAAGAACCAAATATTAATAGTACTCAAACGGACACGCCAAGAAAGCGGTTATTAAAAAAAAGGATATGGAATCAAGGAAAGAAAATCAAACGACTGCAATATCATAACCGACGTTTAAATAAGAAAGTAGCTCGAATAACAGAAATATTAGATAGTTTGACGGAAAAATCTTTTATAAACGAAGAAGACAGAATCGTATTAGAAAAAGTTGGCGGCAAAACAAAAGAATTGTTGAAAAGAATGGTATTAAAAAGTAAAATTGGGAAAGACTCGCGCTCTCAGTACTCGCCAGAATTGAGAACTTTTGCACTGACTCTGCACTTTTACTCCGCAAGGGCGTATAAATATGTGCGAAAAACTTTTGATACTTGTCTACCAGCACCACGAACATTGACGAGATGGTTCAGCAGCATCGATGGCAAACCTGGATTTACCGATGAAGCTCTAAAGGCAATCAAAGCTAGAGTGGCAGATAAAAAAGTGTATGCTGCACTGATTATTGACGAAATGAAGATTATGGAGTCTGAAGAATATCATCGAAACTCTGGAAGAACATTTGGGTTTGTAGATTTTGGTTTTGGAGTTGACTTGGACTGCGAAGATAAAGCAACAGAGGTTTTAGTTTTCTTACTGGTTGCCTTGAATGAAGCCTGGAAAGTGCCCATTGCCTATTTTGCTTCTGCCGGTGTTAATGCTGAACAAAAGTCCACATTAATATTGACTGCTATACAACTAGTGCAGGCAACTGGCGTGGAGATTAAAGCAATCACATTTGACGGCCCTCGAACAAACTTAGCCACAGCCAAAAAACTGGGATGTAACTTGGACACTAATAATTTAAAAACTTTTTTTGAAAATCCAGTAAATGGTAACAAGATATATTTATTTTTGGACCCATGCCATATGTTAAAAAATGTCCGCAATGCTTTTGAGGCATATGGCACTTTTGAAGATATCCACGGCAAAAAAATTAAGTGGCAATTTTTGGAAGATTTACATAAATTGCAAGACAATGAACTCTTTCATTTAGCCAATAAATTGAGAGCCAACCATGTTTACTTTAAAACAAGGATAATGAATGTCAGACTGGCTTCTCAACTTTTTAGTAACAGTGTTGCCGATGCATTGTTGTTTTGCGATACTCAACTACACATAGTTAATTTCTGTGAAGTACAAGCCACGGCTGACTTCTTAAAATTAATCAATAACATGTTTGACATTTTAGACTCCAGAATCCATCAATATGGCTACAAGCGGGCTCTAAATATTGAAAACTATAAAGACATGGCTGAAGTTTTAAACCAAGGAACTGAATTTTTGAGGACCCTAAAATGGAACGGAAAATTGGTTATGAAAACGCCTAGATTTACTGGGTTTTTAGGTTTCTGCGTGTGCGCAGAAAGTGCAAAGGGACTGTTCCACGACTTGATTGAGACAAAAAGTGACAACAGGATGACATATTTGCCAATGCACAAAGTGTCCCAAGATCATATAGAGATTTTTTTTAGCAACGTTCGCAGCTACGGACGATGCAGCGATAATCCAACTATTAGCCAATTTGAGACTATATATAAAAAAATGCTCGTACATATGGAGCTTATAGACGTAGATTCTGGGAATTGCATTCCTCTGGAAAATATTAGTATTCTAAACTGTTCATCATCGGTAGATAAAATTAACAAAACTACTGCAAGAATGAATAGTAACCCAAACTTGCCGACAGAAGACGATGATAATATCCTGGACATGACACGCGTTACTACTCTTTCGCCTTTTGGTAAAAAGGTAGTACATTATATAGCCGGTTTTGTTGTTCACAAGCTTTTAAAGTCAGTGAAATGTGACACTTGTACCACTTCTCTCCTGTCATATAAAAATGCAGATATTTGCAGTCTTATTGCCCAAAAAGACAAAGGGAAACTAATATATCCTTCGAGTGATGTTGTAAGTATCTGTCGATGCTGTGAAGAGGAATTACGAAAGGGGATAGACAAAAAAAAACTTAAGAAGGAATACACTACGGATTATATTCTTTCCAAAATGTCAGCAAAACTATTAAATCTTCAGTTGTTTCAGGATATACAATTTCATAGCTTAGAAAACGACTACGTAAATCACGTGACAGAATTAACGAAAGCCGTTGCTAAAAATTATTTAGATACAAGGATCACATTTCTAAGAAAAAACCTAAATTTAAAAATTTCTTATAAGCGCATATTTAAAAAACTTATCCATAATAAAAGCCAATAGATTTATAGTTTGACATAGATAACACTATTACTGATTCTAGCAGGGTCTTAGGGAAAAGATGTTGGTGGGGATGTTGTATTTATCATCACTCTAACCTATCATGTAGACCTAAAGTAACCTAACTGAAAAATTGTAACTTTTTTAATCATAAATATTTATTTGCGAGAAATGTAGGTACAGATTAATCACCCGAGCTTTATACTTATGCTGAGTGTTAACAGCAAAATTGTTAATGCAAGTGTTACTAGCTAAACGAGTCGGTTGTCTTATTTGTAAATTTAAATTGTAACTCGGGAGAAAAAGTTCAAATTCTATACACACTCTGTTACTTTTAAGAAGATCTATGTTCCCTTAATTATCTATGTTAAGTCCCCGCACAGTACTATTTTCTTACTGGAGTTAATATACACTTTCCTCAGTATTACGTCTAGATTATTATAGAATAAATTTTAGTTACTTGGGTTGGGGTCTATACTTAAACTATTACTATATTCATTACTAGCTGTTGCCCGCGGCTCCGCCGGCGTGGGTACGTGGGTACAATAACGTAGCCTATGTGTTAATCCAGATCATAATCTATCTACGTGCCAAATTTCATTCAAATCCGTTCAGCCGTTTAAGCGTGAAAGAGGAACAAACATCCATACATACAAACTTTCGCATTTATAATATTAGTAGGATTTCCTCCTCCCACAGAGTTATTAGTGTTTGTTTGTAATTCTTTATACTGATGATGGTTTCTTATTAAAATACAGGACCCTACCCGTTTTTGTCCCTTTCTTGAATAACATGCGGCTAGTCTATAATTTCTTATATTCAATATTTTTTCATGTCCAGCGATCATAAAGTGCTCTGTTATACAAATTACGACTATGTCAATCTCCTTGTTTCATAATTCATCTAAGTGTACCGATAGTAGGTCCGATTTGTTCAATAATCCTGCCATATTTTGATGGATAACATAGATGATGTTGTCACTCTTATTGTCGAAAAAATTCAAGTTATCTTGCACTCCCTCCTGATCATTGCAGGTTTCACACAGTTTCACACAGTTGGTATCAATATTCCATATTAAATCGCTTATGTTGTGAAATATTTGTTTCATGCCTGTATTATTTACTTCCATAATGCTTGTAGAACATGTCATAATCATAAGACAAGTCTTGATTTGAGTCGATCAAAAAAGAATATTCATGTATGGATGTCAAGGTATAACAAATTATTAAATGTTTCGACTCTGCAGTTGTACATGTTTGAGAAATTGTTACATTTGAATGTAGGCGGGCTAATTATGATATTTGTGTGGGTTAATTGGTGCAAAGTTTGTCTCATGGTAATTAACAAATTAAAATAATTTCATGTCCTCTTGAAGTCTTTTCCAATAAAAATAATACAAAAGTCCTTTCGTGTGTAGTTTTCTAATTTAATATGAATATCTTGAATTAGTCTTATAATTCCGCAGTTTGTTTTTATATAATGACACAATTCATAATCTTGTAATGTGTTTTCGGCTATAGATGAAATATTGTTAATTTTATTGCTACTTATCATGCAAATTCTTTTTTTTTTTGGATCAAATTATCTTGCTGTTTGATGAATAGATTATTATTATTGTTGTTATTCAAAGTCAATTGTTGATTAATAGGTATTGGTGAAACATGTCTATGTCGCTGTGTTCCTATCCCTTTGCGTGAGTTTGAGTTACTTCTTTTATTTGGTGTTTTGTTCTTTTAGAGCTGATTTCTTCTATGTTTATTTTTAATTGCGTATTTTCTGTGGACAGATTATTTATTTCGTTATGGGCAGCAGCCAGTTCAATACAAAGACTCTCTAGTTGATTTTTAAGTTCTTGCACTTAGTCATCATTACCACAGTCGGATATATTAGGCAAACTACTAGTGGAGCCATCTAGTGTAGATTCCGTTGTCTTATTATATTCATTGAACGATGTTTCTGTTAGCGATGCTGCTCTCGGTCTCCGCAGAGTAATGTTATTAATAGTGTCCAGTAGGTAATTCATATTTAAATTATTTCCATACAATAAACACTTCTAAAAAGTTGAAAGTGGCTGGGATTTGAACCTAGACTCGGTTCGACATAAATGTCTCAAAAAAGTAAACCCTTAACCACTCCGCCAGTTTCTAAATAACAATCATTAGCGAATTTAGGTATTTGTTAATCACACAAATCTTAATGTGTAATGTTCGTTACGATTACTAAAGAAATGTACTCGTAACTACCGCCTGTAGTTTACATAGGTATTACTTTTTAATCACTTTTGATTTATTATTGTATATTAACACATTCACTTTTACTATTTGTGTTATTTAGTTAATGTTTATTAGATTATATTATAGTTTATTGTAGTTTACACATCACTTACAGTACATTATTAATGTTGAGATTTTTTTATTATTCACATAATTAAGTCTTAATTTAATTGTTATTCAACAGCGTCACAAACACTAGCACTAAATATTTACACATTTATTATTATATTCCATTGGTTTTTTGGTTATTTAACGACATTTAACAATTTTAAAATAATAATTTTTGCGGAGTATATTGTTTACATGACGAGTGGCGCCAGTCCTTCTTTACCTTACTGTTTTATTAAATGTAATTTTGAGTGCAGACTTTTTGATTTATATCAAATGTAATCCAACCTGTCCAAACTGGCACTGTGTAGGCCACCGTTTAGTGATAGCGGGAGTGTAGACCATTGTTTAGAGATACAGAGTTTATATTATTTCATTCATGCTCCCGCTACAGTTCCACTTGACCTACAACACCAAGATTGCTTTAATCAGTAGGTGCAAGTTGCTCAATATCACCTTAAGAGATAAAACTAATCACACCTGCACGTGGTGCACCCTGTCAATTAACAAACAGACTCTGGCGAAAAAGAGGTAGGTAGGTCACAGCGAAAACTCCACTGTGGAAGTACCCCAGCTTCATAGAAGACTGCAGCCAATTAATAATTCTTTGGAGGATTGTTGTGTTTCTGCGAGCGAGTGAGGGAGTCCGTCGGCAGTAGAGGTAGTAAAGTGTGACTAATACTATGTTTGTTGCAAGCATTCATAGGTTACGGTAAGCACTTACATTTAAATCAGGCGTACCGTATACTTATTTTCCACCAGACATAGTATAAAAGAAAACAAAAATCAGTTTTTGTGTTAACTGGAGTCGACATCAGAATAAGAAAATCAAAAAGAAAAAATCGGCCAAGTGCGAGTCGGACTCGCGCACGAAGGGTTCCGTACCATTATCTATAAAAACGGCAAAAAAATCACGTTTGTTGTTTGGGAGCCCCCCTTAAATATTTGTTTTATTTTAATTTAATTATTTATTCTTAAAGTGAATATATAACTAAATATTCTGTGAATATTTCAAGCGTCTACCTGTTGCCGTTATCAATATCGAGCAAAAATGAGCAAAAAAATCACGTTTGTTGTATGGGAGCCCCCTTAAATATTTATGTTATTCTATTTTTTAGTATTTGTTGTTATAGCGGCAACAGAAATACATCATCTGTGAAAATTTCAACTGTCTAACTATCGTGGTTCATGAGATACAGCCTGGTGACAGACGGACGGACGGACGGACGGACGGACGGACGGACAGCGTAGTCTCAGTAATAGGGTTCCGTTTTACCCTTTGGGCACGGAACCCTAAAAAGAGCAAGCATCTTTATATAATATACCAATAAAAAAATAAAAAATTATAATCCGAGTTCAGCAGTGGGCCGGTACGGGCAGACGATGATGATGATTGAATCCATACTCATAGGTATTTGAAAATCCTTCGGATGTTTTGTGTTCTCCTAAATTTAACTAATTATCGATCAATGAATTAATGAATGAAAATTCATTCATTCGTTAATCGATAATTAGTTAAATTTTGGAACCACTAGCGGTTGACGTAAAAATCTTTATTTGTGTGTATTGATAGCTGAGTCAGTAGTAGTAAGAGTAACAGAGATAGTGCTTTACGCGTAAATAGCGCAACAACAACTCACACAGAGTCAATCCATGATGTACGTACAAAATAAACACTGCAGTGTGAATATTCTAATAAATCTTACTCGAGTGTGCGTCCCTCGCCCCCCGCGACAATCGGTTGAACGTGGTTTTATAGATTTGCGATTGGGTTTCGCGTCCAGTGGTTGATTAGTTCAAGGGTAGAGCGCATCAAATCAGCTCGTTTGGGGAAGTATCACCTCACAAATGACCGCAACCGAGCTTTCGCCAAAGTGGAAAGATGTAGGAGCCGAGGAAGACCTACACTCACCTACTATGACCAAAGTAGTAGTTTTATCAAAAGTTGAAGTCAGAATCCACATTAAATAGCTACGAATGTTAATTGTGGTGTTCCGGAACCTTGCTCGGCAAAGTGTATCTCGTGCAGCTGAGCTTTTTCTTTTTTTATGCAACTAGATTGGCAAACAAGCATGCGGCCCGCATTAGATGGTAAGCGGTCACTGCAACTTATTGACACTCGCAACACCACGGGGATGTTAATCGCGCGCTACCAATCTTGTGACCTAAGGCTGTATCGTCACAGTACCCAGTAATTTCACTGCCACATTTCAACCTTCAAACTGGAACAGCTATATAAATATAGCTGCATGGCGGTAGAAATAGGTGAGACAGAGGTAGGTACCCACGTAGACAGCTTTTGTACAAAGTCTCTCTCTGGTATAGTATAGTCTTTTGCTTATAACCGTAAACAAATTACGTACTCTCGCGAGATTGACGTAAAAACTGTTTTCCATTAGATTATATTTAATTGTGCCTTTTTTGTTTCAGGTTTTGAATATATAAGTGCAGCTGAAGGTAAGATAATAAAGTTATCCCGTTGGAACAGCTTTTTCTTCTTTATTTTTTCTCGGTTTCTAAGTATCGTATCGTGAAGTTGAATGGTATATAACCTTATTTGCAACCTTTAGCAGTCAAGGAAAAAGCTGCACCTACTTTCAGATTAAACGTGTTCGAAAAGGCAATTAAGTTTATCAATTAAGCTGCGTATTTTATTCATAAAAAAACAACGTTAGAACAAGGGGGTTGTTGTACATTCGTCACAAAGTTAATTCGTCACATTTTTGTCACTCCATACATTGAATGTAAATTCGCCACTTACATTAAAAATATGTAGGTAAGAGTTATTGTAAACTCGTCACAGGTAGGTAAGACTTATTGTAAATTCGTCACAGGTAGGTATGACTTATTGTAAATTCGCCACAGGTAGGTAAGAGTTATTGTAAATTCGCCACAGGTAGGTAAGAGTTATTGTAAATTCGTCACAGGTAGGTAAGAGTTATTGTAAATTTGTCACAGGTAGGTAAGAGTTATTGTAAATGCGTTTCTGAGATTAGATGGACAGACAAAAATTGTAAAAAAAAATATTTTGATGTGTGTACCGTGTCTACATCCATATGCATTTAGTAAAAAGCGGTTATTTTAATATTACAAACAGACACTCCAATTTTATTTATCTGTATAGATGTTTTAATATGGGTGTACAAGTGCTGGAGTTCGCGCTTCGCGCAAATCCCACCACTACTTTTACAAAATGTACTTTTTTAAATACTTCCGGTTATCAAATTAACTCCATTTTGATACCATTAGAAAGATGCAATTTAGTTTGACTTTCTGGTGAAAACCGCATCTCAATCGCATTTATAATTTTATTTCTAGAGGCCAAAATGTCAGTGCAGAGAAATAGAGGGAGAAACTGTACTATTTTATGGGTTAGGGATAACCACTAAACTTATAGGGTGAAATATGCAGGTGATTATTCGAACGTGTACAGGATGGAATTTGAGGAGTTCGATGGCGCAGTTGGTAATTAATGCTACTTTGACACCAACGCTCGTGGGTTCCCACTCGGGACAAACATTTGTGTGCACGACCATATATTTTGTCTTTGTCTGGGTGTTTTTAAGAGCTGGGGCGCATCGAAGCTACCCGGAGGTACTTGTGCCTCACTGCAAACCACAGCTAAATAAGAATTCACTGGAGGGTAGTTGTTGTGTTAGCAGCAGAGGTGGCATCGCGGGAGTGATACCTACTTACTCTATTGCAAGCGTTCATAGGCTGTGGTAAAAAAATCACAGCTCGCTGTACACAACGCAGTGCTAATCCCTACGCTGACTTATTGAAGTGAAAGCTGGCTATGGCAGAGAGGGCAAATAAAATGCGGTTGAGATACGAGCATTGTGCAAAATCTGTGGCGTAAGTGCGTAACGCTTACTGATCGCGTTTGCAATGATGATATTATGCAACACCGTTTTTTTATATTTATACAACGAACGGAGGCATACAAGCATACGACCCACCTGATATAAAGTGGTTACCGTAGCCTATGAACGCTGGTAATACATTCAGTATTAATCGCGCGATGCCACCTCGGCTGCTAACACAGCAACTCTTTAGGCCTCCCTCTGCGAGTGACCAATCACCATACAGGGAGTTGTTATATGGCTGCGGTTTTCTGTGAGGTAGAGATTCTCCCCCAGTCGGGCACCTTTAATGCGCTCTACATCTCGTAAAGACACACATACCAATACAGACAGACATTTTCATGCACATATATGTTGGTCCTGTGTGGAAATTTTACCCGAGGGAGACCGTACAAAAGTCGTCTGCATGGGTACCTCTGTCTCACCTATTTCTATCGCCAAGCAGCTATATTTACGAGTATATAGCTGTGTTCCCGTTTGATGGGTGAGATATGGCAGAGAAATCACTGGGTACTGCGACGAAACATCCTTAGGTCACAAGATAGACAGCGCGCGAGTAACATCCCCGTGTTGTTGCAAGAGTCAATAGGCTGCGGTGACCGTACTTACCATCTAATGCTGCAAAAAATTGAATCCACCACTGCGTCCCAGAGCTAATCTCGTCGGTTCTTCGAGTTATGTGGCCTGCCCACTGCCACTTTAGCACGCTATTTCTACTACTGTCACGTAGAGAGACTTCGTATACAGCTCTCGCCATCTCGCTGTGCAACCTTGATATTTCGTATGAGGCCCATATTGTTTAGTGGTGAAGGTGAAAGGTCGCCGCCGGTCAAAGAAGTTATTGTGTGGGGTGGTAAGAGGTAAGTGCACTAAACAATGCTCTCGCGCTGTCCTGGCCTCATTGTTATTATATGGTCGCCCCGCCTTCTTACAAGACAAAAAAAAACATTTGAAAAGCCCGAGATACTTCTGACGAGCTCGATGGCGCAGCGGTTAATAACGCGACTTTGTTACCGACGCACGTCTGTTCGATTCCCACATAGGACTAACATTTGGCTATCTCCAGAGATTTGTTATTATTTGACTGCATTACATACAGGTAAATAAAAGCTTTGGCCAGCTATAATTAATAATGACCACAAAAAGCCGCTACGTTGTTTTAATTAATTCTCTCTGCCTACGCGCCAAGTTTATTTTATATATCGTCGGGAGGCATACAAGCATACGGTCCACCTGATATAAGGTTACCGTAGTCTATGAACGCTGATAATACATTTACTTGCGCGATGCCACCAGGAACACAACAACTCTCGAGCGAGTTGTTATTTGGCTGAGGTTTTCTGTGAGGTGGAAGTACTTCCCCAGACGGCCTGCTTTGATGCGCCCTACCTCTTAAACGTGATTTGACTTGAAGGTATAGATAAATATTATCTTGAATTAGGTCTTCTTCTTTAGAAAGTAATCCATTAGGATTGGCGGGATCCTTTACCTTAGGGATTTGGTGAAGATTAAAATTTTACACAGAGACCGTCAGACCTTCCTAACCCAGAGGGAAAACCTGACTTTTATTTAGGTTAGGTCACGCGTCTTTCAAAATACAATTTCTTGGTCGTGCTGGTTTCCTCACGATGGTTTCCTTCGCCGCCGAGCAAGTGATAACTACAAATATGTACATAAACATGAATTTATTGGGTCCATATCAGGAATTGAACCAGTGCTCAGTCTTTCAATAGGACATTTCTTTATCCGCTAGGCTATCACTTCTACAGTCTCGTGAAGTAGGTCATAGCCAAAATAAGCATCCAAATTGTATCTAATTCTCTATAGTATAGGCTCCGGTGATCTCACGTTTTTCATATATATTTGTTAGCAAATGCATCCCGTATTTGCTACCAAAATATACGAGTATATATAAAAAATAGACAGTTGCATATCGCCAGTGTAGCCGTATTTTCCGTAGTTTCAATGGAAGCGTTGGAGGAGTCATCAAGTGGCAATGTCTATTTAGAAATAGTGATGGGACATCGCCCGTGTTATCGACAAGAGAATTTTTATAATAGTCGAGTGACAAGGAGTCATTTGACTGATTTAAAAGGGTTACCGCACTACCCATAGGCTTGAATATAAGTAAAACAAAATATAATAGTGTAACTGCATATCATCAGGCAGGTTAATGTGCCGTAGAAAAATATCGCACAAAATCGCAGCAAATGTCAATTTTAGAGCGATTTTTAATTTGCGGCGTCATTAGTACAAGGAGTGTTATTTGCTCATCAACTTAGTCATTACTGCAGTCTTCTGTAAGACTACTGCCCAGATTTGCAGAAATACTCTGTATCTATACAGATAAATAAAATTGGAGTATCTGTTTGTAATATTAAAATAACCGCTTTTTACTAAATGCATATGGATGTATACATGGTACATGTACCAAAATGAATATTTTTACATTTTTTGTCTGTCTGTCTGTTTGTTCCGGCTAATCTCTGAAATGGCTGGACCGATTTTGACGGGACTTTCACTGGCAGATAGCTAATGTAATAAGGAGTAACTTAGGTTACTTTTATTTTAGAAATTTTATAAATAAATAATAAAAAAATAACTATTCCGCGCGGACGGAGTACATAATACATATCTATTATTATTTTGCTGTTCGCTATTTTACTCTGCTTATATAGGTACTTATAATCAAATCAAATAAATAAAATTATAACTGAACAATAACTTTTTTGTTAAATTCCGCGCGGACGAAGTCGCGGGCACAGCTAGTATTGTATAAAATAATAAACATGTCATAGACTATCGTTGTATTACTCCTTCTTCTTCTTAACGTTATCCCGTTTCCTAATCCGCTACCTAAGCTTAAGGATTTGGTGAAGATACTGATTTTTTTTACATGGACCGACTGTCGTCAGAACTCCACTACCTATATGGAAAACCAGACCTTTCTTAGGATGGGTCCACTTGCCTTTCGGAATATAATTTATTGGACGTACGGATTTCCTCACGATGTTTTCCATCACCGCCGTGCCAAGTGACAGTTACAATTATGAAAATACATAGGTACATATAAAATACCCTGGAAATCAATTCTGATAAATGGATATTGGAATTCAACTCTTGAACGACATCAGTGGTAGATTAGTTCGATTTTGATCGTCAATTGTCTATTTAGGCATTAGTAAAGATTCAATTCCATATTTACAAAATTATAGTCAATATTACGAAATATTACACAAAAGTTTGACATTGTAATTGGATTGTCATTGAAATTAGCGTCAAGAGTAACCCTACTGTTGGTCTATCGGCCGGCTCCTTATCTACTGGGCTATCACAGTTCTATCTCTCATTAACACTTTGAAATTAGTAGATCACTATATTTTATATTAAGTATATTCAGTTTAACGTAACAGGAGTATAACGTAATTTATGGCATAACGCTTGCTTGCTGCTTCTGAAAGAGAGCGTCAGTGCTAAGATAAGAAAACGCATGCTGCGTTCGTTCCAAGTGTCTATGTAAAATGTAGGACGTAAGAATGCCGAAACAGATGTGAAAGTGGAAGAATGTAGGAGCAAAGGAAGGCCAAGATTCACATATCACGACCAAATTTGACGTGTTTTAGAAGTCTTAGGTTTTCGCGATTGTTATACATTGAATTAAATCATTTTAACGGATGTATCGCGTGTTTTATTTATTTTGTTGAACCTGACGTTTCAAATGCTTTGCAGCGTCCGTGATATTCCTGCGACATTCGAAACGTCAGGTTCAACAAAATAAAGAAAACACGCGATACTTCCGTTAAAAATTGTTTAATTCAGTGTTTTGAAGGTTATAAAAAGGGTGTGTATGAAGGGAATAATGAGAGTGGACGAAGCGAAACAAGTATGTAAGGATCGTAGCAAGTGGAAAGAAGTGGTCTGTGCCTTCCCGTAGGGGTAGGCAAAAGGGTGATGAATGTTAAAGAAGTAAGCGAGGTGACTGTGTCATGTGACGTTCGGTTATCTCTGCTAACCTCTTAAGGGAGCTGGCGTGAAGATATAGATAACAGCAGTAATACTCGGGACTGCCACTGGATTTTCTTACCCAGCAATCTAATTCGGAGATAAGATTTGCTCGTTTAAAAATACGTTTGAGCACGCTATTGTCAAGTGCTATGATTGATTTTAGCGCCGGCAACTCGTGGCGTTGCCGGTTGCCAATATTCATAACCTACGGTATCTGCTTACTATCATGCAGGTCATACGCTTGTATGCCACCTTACTGGTACAAAAAAGAAAGTGAAGTCAAAGTTCTTTATCGATATCGATATGTGAAACAAACACTGCCAATCACTAAATCATCATCATCGACAAGTCTAGTGCTTACGCTTCGTCGCCTCCGCCCGTGAATACTGGAGCGTTCTTTTGTGTGCCACCATCCCTGTCACAATGTATGTGTGTGAGCGAGACGAGACGACTGTTTTGTCGACAGATATGTGTTGCAACTAATGACCTGGCAGACGGAGAATCTATCGGCTAATTGCATGTTGAAAAAAAGGAGGGTATTCTACTATGAATATATGACAAATTTAATATGACCTCTCTGGTGATTTATGGGGCTTGTTACAGAGAGGTCTAGTGACAATGGACGCTTTATCTACTTTTTTTATATCTAACAAAAAAGTGCCGTTAAGGCTCACTATTATCATTAGATTCAAAGAGAATTCTCACCTGCACGTGATGCGCCTTGCTGATAAGCAAATGAGGCTATCACCAAAGACAAAGTGGAAGGATGTATGAACGGAGGAAGGCCAACACTTACCTACCATGATCAAATTGATCCTGTTTTATTGGAAGGTGAAGTCAGGAGCCTTAGAAATCGGCGAGCGTGCATAAGAAGAGCAATGAATGTTACAGAAGCGAGTGAGGTTTGTAAGGATCGAGTCATGAGGCCCTCGGTTCTCTCTGCCTACCCCGTAAGGGATTTGGCGTGAAGTTATAGATAGATAGAACAAAGAGAAGTAGGATATAATGTTAATACGAGTGAGTGAAGTTACAAGTAAGCTTCTAAGGAGTTGCTGTGTTAGCGGGGAAGCACCTTCACCTCACAGAAAACCCCAACCATTTGCCGAGCGTTGGTGTTAAATTAGCAATGTTAACCACTACGCCATCGGGCTCATCGCTTACCTCTTCAAGAAGTAGTGTTTTAAAATATATATAAATCTTTACTCCAAGTCACCTGCCTACAAGGAGCCTACATTCTTTCGCTTTCTTTTAGCTTGTATTTAAGAGAGGTAGGGTGCATCAGAGCAGCCCGTCTGGGGAAGTACCTCCACCTCAAAGAAAAGCGCAGGTAAATAACAACTCCTTGAAGGGTTGTTGTATTCCTGCAAGTGATTGAGGTTACCCGTGCATTTCTAAGGAGTTGCATGTTAGCAATAGAGGTGGCATCGCACGTTAATTAATGTATAGCGTTCATAAGCTGAAGTAACTTTACATTAGGTGGGTTGTATGTATAGATGCAAAGCTGGTTGTTAACGATTTCAACCGAACGGTTGAAAACGGTTGTTTTTGTTTTTAACCGTTGTCAACGGTTGTAAATGGCTTGAAACGGGTAAGAACATGTTTTTTTAAATGGTATCAGTTTTTCCTCCTAGCTAATTAATAGAATAGGCCAATATTATGTAGGTACTTAATCGTTTTATTTTTAAATAAATTAATTAAAGATAATTTATATGTAAAGTAACTTTCATGAGATACTTCAGTGTAGGTAAAAGTCCCTTTATTTTGAAATAATCACTTCAATTTATTATTGAAGTAAAAACTAGGTATACGTATACCCATCTCACACGCGCACGGCATGCATGAGCATGCATGACATGATGCACGAAGTGGCAACGTATTGCACACACAACGACCCGTGCGCAACTTCAGTGTAGGTAAAAGTCCCTTTATTTTGAAATAATCACTTCAATTTATTATTGAAGTAAAAACTAGGTATACGTATACCCATCTCACACGCGCACGGCATGCATGAGCATGCATGACATGATGCACGAAGTGGCAACGTATTGCACACACGACGACCCGTGCGCAATAATAATTATTACCAAGTTTCGTATTTTAACGAATGTATTTAGTAATTACAATTATCTCTATATAGTATAAAACAAAGTTGCTCACCGCCGCCTGTACGCTTTTAGATTTTTTAAACTACGCAACGGATTATAAAGGGGTTTTTATCAATAGGCAGAGTAATTCAATAGGGAGATTTATATGTATAACAGGTACATTCATATTATAGTAGAGATAAGACGAGAATTTCAAAGATTTTAATGTGATGTTGTAAAAAATATTTTTTTGTGCGCTTACATTGCAAACGCTGGCTAAACTTACGAGATATATCAAAATACAGTACAACGGAATTGAATTATGATATAAATTACGGAACAAAACTGTAATAACGTAATCTCTTTTTTAGCTCGCAGTCGGATAAACAACCGGTTTTCAACCGTTTTTTATACGTTATTAACGTCTACTTTGTATAAATATCCGTTGTTAACCGTTGCTTTACAACTATAGTTGTATGCTTGTATGGATCCCAACGTTGTAAGAAAAATCAATCTGGAGTATTTTTCCAATACTCTTTGCGAACATGTCTTCATCCTTAGAGCCCTGGTGGATGTAGTATAACCCTCAAATAGCTCGTTTAGTGGGACTTCATTATCATCATCAATCATGACTTTATCACAATAGTTAATAGATTCAGGCGTTATTTTGCGAAAGTCAAATTGCCCAGAAACCAATAAACCGCTTGACGGCGCATAAAGCCACCCCTTGCACTCGCAGTGTTTTAGCGCGTAAATATCTCGGCGACGCCTGCTGACCAATGGGACAATATTTTAACCAATAACACAAGCTTTGTTTTGTTATTTTTCGCCTGTTTTATGAACAAGAAAACGATTGTACTGTAACGATATACTGTTGATGTACTTTAATAAATAAAGACGGTAAGTGACACGATGTTGATCTGACAACTAGCCAATGAGAGGTGCGCGTTTTATTTTATATATTTACGCCCATGACCCGTAGCAGTGAATTGAGTTTCTACGCAAAATCGTCTCATCAGCTCTCAATAGGTTTATCAAAATAGATCTCTAATAAGAAGATTGAAAATAGGCTCTCAAAATAGAAGAATGTATGTATGTATGTATATCTTCACGCCCTTGCGGGGTAGGCAGAGAGAACCGAGCGCCATAAGATGCACTCCTTACATACTTCACTCGCTTCTGTGACATTCATAGCTCTTTTCATGCACGCTCGCCGGTTCCTGGGGCTCCTGACATCACCTTCTGATAAAACACGACCAATTTGGTCGTGGTAGGGTTAGTCTCGGTCTTCCTCGGCTCCTACATCCTTCCACTTTTGCATTGTATATCTGTTTCGTCATTCTTTCGTCCCGCAATCCTTTCTACATGTCCGAACCAACGGAACATGCTCTTTCTTATGTTAACACCGACAAATAGAAGAATTACAAATTAAAAGGCGTTCCCATACAAGAAACGTGTATTTGGGCGCTTTTTCTACACAGTGGTAAGGAACCCTCCGTTTGCGAGCCTGACTTGTAATTTTCTTTTTTGGCCGATTTCTTTCCACAACAATCTATTCGTGAAAATATTACTTTGACGAAACTTTTAAAAATTCCACATCCAAGATGGCGTCGGTATACATTTGCCGCGCTTTTTCCGCTGCCTTTGTTCACGCCGGAATGTTAGTGTTGCTAGTTTTTTGTTCCCGGACGAATTGATGGGCCATTGTGTTGCCATACGCCAAATTCCGGTGCGGAATAATTGATAAGTCTGCTATATGTAGGTTTCATTTCTTTTTTCGTATTGCATTGCCGATTCGTTTGGATTAGAATGTATTTCTAGCGTTCATCGTTTTCATTCTGTTTTTCGAGTCCATTTTGGTTGTCTATTCCCTTTCATAGATTTTGATGTTAGGAATTTGTTTTTTTTACGTTCATTTTCGGCTTTGTTATCCACGTTTTTAGTCTTTTGTTTTGAAAACTACACGTAATGTTCATGACTTTCTGTTATCGCATGAGTTTTTCTAGAAAAAAAATGTTTTACAAACTATATTTTTACTAGCACAAAAATTAAACGATACATAGATATAAATAGATAAATGTGACAAGTTTTCATACTTGTGCTATGGGTACTAGACAACTGATAAACATAGGTGAATACATTTCTACGTAAATACATACTACCTAAATACAAATATATAATTTAATGCAGGAAGAAAGAATTACGAAACACATATACAACGCCAAAGTGGAAGGATGTAGGACCCAAGGAAGGCCAATACTTACATACCATGACCAAATTGATTTTTTAAAATTAAAATCGACTGTCATTTATCGGCAACAGCCGGGACCGACGGCTTAACGTGCCCTCAGAATCACGGAGAAATTCGAGATAGACAAACCCATCCATGGACAGGCCGCGGTCGACGTTGCTTAACCTGCGTGTTTGGTTAGATTCACACGCGCAACGACGCCATCGAGCTCGAGCCTCGGGTCCTATATCCTTCCAAATTTCGCGTTGTTTATCTGTTTGGTAATATTTTTTATGCAATTAGATTGGCAAACAAGCATGCGGCCGGTGCGGCCCACATTAGATGGTAAGCGGTCATCGCAGCCTATTGACGTTCGCGCGCTGCCAATCTTGTGACCTAAAGCTGTTTCGTCACAGTACCCAGTAATGTCTCTGCCATATCTCACCCTTCAAACCGGAACACAGCTGTATAGATATACGCAGACGACTTGTGTATAAAGTTTCCCTCTGGTTCTTCACGCATTCTTGTCACGTGTGCGAACCAATTTCTTCTTATTTTAAATCTGTTAACAGACTCGTTCATTATCATCTAGACTTACTGGTATGGTAATTACTTAATAATGTAATGGTCGCGTACTGTGCGGTAACTAAACTAAAAATAAAACATACACAAAAATATCCCAAGATGGTACTGCTATCTCAAATTGGAGAATGACTTGTTTTTATTACATCTACTATATCGAGAGGCATACAAGTATACGATTGACCTGATGTAAAGCTCACCGTAGCTCATAAACGCTTGCAACACATTAAGTATTACTCGCGTGATGCCAACATGCCACACAGGAACACAACAATCCTTCAGGCGGTTGTTATTTGGCTACGGTTTACTGGGAAATGGAGGTACTTCCCAGACGGGCTGCTTCGATGTGTACCTCGCTTTAAAACATCAAACAGACATATTCATGTACACAAATGTTTGTCATATGTAAGAATGGAACCCACGGGCGTTGATGTCAAGTAGCGTTACCAACCACTGCGTCACCGAACTTGCCCTTTCTTGTTCCCGTGAGGTTTTTAAATAAGATATGAAGGATGCGAAGGTCACATTTAAATTCATACGGCCTGTCCGTTCTCAGGGATCGGGGCCAGACGTGGATCAAAATGGCAGACCACACGAATATCAAAACCCTATTACCCCGGGCTACATTAGATTTACATAATGTTGGCGATAGTATGTAGTATATATATATATATATACTACTCTGTGTAAAAAGTATCGGGAATATGTCAATAAAAAGACCCGCGTAAAAGAGGTCGTTCTAATTTTTTTACTGCATGTTGGTAGCACTGTACTGATTTAGCGCGCAAAATTTGAGCGGGATCTGTCATTTAATTTGTTTTAAACTACACTTTTTGTTGGTCATAGTTTTGAGTCCTCGGCGATTTTTACAATGGAAAATATTGTTGAACAAAGAGCGTGCCTTAAATTTTGTGTTTCAAATGATATTTCATGTGGTGAATCACTAAAAATGTTGCGAAATACCTACGGCGAATCGTGTATATCGAAAACAAGGGCTTATGAATGGTATAAGGCTTTTAAAGAAGGCCGAGAAGTAGTAGTAGACTTGCCTCGTTCTGGTAGACCTTCAACCGCTACGACCAGAGAAAACATCGACAGAATCAAGAAGCTAGTGCTCGAAAATCGACGTATGAGTCTGAGAGAGTTGGCTAGTGAGGTGAACATATCTTTTAAGTCCGTCCACAACATTCTCATTGACATTTTAGGCATGAAACGCGTCGCCGCTCGACTAGTTCCAAAAGAGCTCAATTTTGTTCAAAAAGCGCAGCGAAAGCATGTCGCTGAAGACATGGTTTCCCGAGCTTCTACGGATCCGACCTTTATGAAACGTATAATAACTGGCGACGAGACATGGGTTTATGAGTACGACATGCAAACAAGCCAACAGTCTTCAGAATGGCGTCTCGAAAACGAGCCGAAACCCAAAAAACCGCGGCAAAGTCGCTCCAAAATCAAGGTGATGCTGACAGTTTTTTTTGACTACCGTGGTGTGGTTCACTCCGAATTCCTTCCAGAGGGAGAAACAGTGAATAAAGAATATTATTTAGGCGTCATGAAGCGTTTGCGTGAGAGTATCCGCCGAAAACGTCCAGATTTGTGGCAACACAACTCATGGATGCTGCACCATGATAATGCACCATCACACACAGCCATTATAGTGAAAGAGTTTTTAGCGAAAAATTCAACAAAAGTTCTCGACCAAGCACCGTATTCACCTGATATGGCTCCGTCTGACTTTTTTTTATTTCCCAAGTTAAAATTACCACTTCGAGGAAAACGTTTTGAGTCGATAGAAGCCATAAAAGAAAATTCGCTGAATGAGCTAAAGGCCATACCGCAAATAGCCTATGAAAAATGTATGGAAGACTGGGTGAAGCGGTGGAGATGTTGTATTGCAAGCGATGGGGCCTACTTTGAAGGCGATAAAATAAATTTAGAGGAATAATTTGTATTTTTTGTTTTATTGACAAATTCCCGATACTTAGTACACAGAATGTATATATACTAGCTTTTACCCGCGGCTTCGCTCGCATTGATAAAATATATACATATTTTTTTAATAGAAAGTATCCTATTTTACTTCTGATACCTCCATAGAATATGTGTACAAAGTTTCATGATGATCGGTTCAGTAGTTTTCGCGTGAAAGCGTAACAAACAAATGGACATTCACATTTATAATATTAGTAGGATATCTATATATCTATATCAGTATCAGTGAGTGTCGGTGTTAAGATAAGAAAAGCCATGATCGGACATGTAGAAAAAATGCAGCAAGTAAGAATTATGAAACAGATATACAATGCAAAAGTGGAAGGATGCAGGAGCCGAGGAAGACCAAGACTAACCTACCATCACCAAATCGCACTTTACATCAGGTGGACCGTATACTTGTATGCCTCCCGACGTTGTATATATAAAGCAATGAACAAATTTGTCACTCAAAAAGCAGAACAATATTTTGTACGGAGTGATAATTCCATAGATCTTTACGTTAAAGAATTCTCCATTCGGATGAATTCACCCTATTTCAAACCTTCCGTTTCCAATAACGGGCACGGAGTCTGCGCCAGATATTTGGGTCGGCACGTGTTCGGACTACGGAACCCCATGCTTATTAAAAAAAAAGAATTCCCCGTACAAAACGAAGTTTCCAAGGGAAGAATTCGATTTGAAATGCAATGAATGACAAGTTGCTTTTGGCGTTGCTTCATTTTTGGCGATGGATTTGGTGATATGCACCTTTTTTATAAGAAGCAGTGATAGCGTAGTGGATAAGGAACCGGCATATATACCAACTGGTCGCCGGTTCAAAACCTGGCATGTACCACTAAATTCGGGTATATATTTGTAATTATCAATTGCTCGACAAAAAAAGACAAGAAAAGAAAAGAGAAAAAAAAAAGAAAATGAAAAGAGCTATGAATGTCACAGAAGCGAGTGAAGTTTGTAAGGACCGCGTCTAAATGGCGCTCGGTACTCTCTGCCTACCCCGTAAGGGACCTGACGTGAAGATACATACATTTATTTTACAGTTTCCGCAGTAAGTCAAAATTGCATGAATATGCATTGTGTGGTATTCATGCATACGACAGTTCTTGTCATTGTGATGCATGCGTCCGGTGTTTTGTTTTTTACCCGACTGAAAAGGAGTTATGTTTTGCCAGTGTACCTACTTGTGTTGGTAGATGTTATTGTTTAATAATTCATGTTAATATATAAAATAACTTTTAGTTTATATATTTACTAGCATCCTATGTTAAAAGTATCCTATGTTACTTCTGATACCTCCAAGAATATGTGTACAAAGTTTCATGATGATCGATTGAGTAGTTTTCGCGTGAAAGCGTAACGAACAAACGGACATTCACATTTATAATATTATTAGGATAGTCTCGGCTCGGCAAGGGACATGGCGTGAAAATATAGCACACAAAAATTCATCAGGATTGGATGAGCATATCGGTAATCATTGGTTTAGTAGCCGTAACGTAAGACTGTCAATGTTTTATACAATGTCTGGATGCGTACAAGCGTACGGACCACCTGGTGTAAAGCGGTTACCGTAGCATTTGAACGCTTGTAATATATTAAGTATCACTGCCTCTTCTGCTACTAACACAGCAACTTCTTAGGAGCTTACTGGTGACCTCACTCACACGCAGCAACACAATCCTCTAGGGAGTTGTTATGTGGCTGCGGTTTTGTGTGAAGATGTCTGTTTCACCTCTCTTAAAAACACGCAGACCAAACAGACGTGTTCATGCACACAAATGTTTGTCTTTCGTGGGAATCGAACCCACAAGTGCTGGCGTCAAAGCAGCATTACAGAGTGTTTTATTCTTATTCTTGGCTTAAAGCCCGTCACAGACGTAGGTAATATTAGGGGTTACAGTATGAAATTGCCGATTTGTGCTGAAAAATTAAAACTCATTTTTTGTCTAAGATAAACAAATTTATTTAATCAAAATATTTACCCTCATTGTCTATACATGCCTGCCAACTAATCGGCAGTTTATTTATGCCTTTGCACTAGAACTTGGGCATCTAGATTCAACACTGTGTGAAAACATTTTGTACTGCCTCCTGGGAAGAAAATTTTTAACCACGTAGAAAATTGTCCAAATCACGAAAAAAATTGCAGTCAGTTTGAGCAAGATATAGCGCGCAAGGAGGATGACGTATGGTTTCTAACTGCAGCTCCTGTAGAGTGACGGTTTCTCGTGCAGTGTGAGGTCTTGCGTTATCATGGAGCAATAATGGTGAAGATCGATTCACGAGTCGGGGCTGTTTCACTGCCAGTTTCGCCATCATTGTTCGAAGTTCGGCACAGCAAATATTTGCTGTTATTGCTTGACCAGATCTGAGATAGCTATAGTGAATAACGCAATGAAGGGACCACCAAACAGTTACCATTACCTTTTTATTGGAAAGCTTTGCTTTAGGGCACTATTGCGGCGTTTGACCTGGGGTCAGCCATTGCATTTTTCGCTTACGGTTATCGTAAAGAATCCACTTTTCGTCACATGTCACAATTCGATCCAATATTGCTTCATTTCTGTACCGATTCAACAAGGCAACATAAGTTTCAACACGCGTTTCTTTCTGCAAATCTGTGAAATCACGAGGCACCCATTTTTCGTATTTTTTATCTTATTGATTTGATGCAAATGAGTCAATATTGTAGGTAAGGTAACGTTAAACCATGTTGCTAATTCCTGGGTAGTTTGACTCAGATCGGCTTCCACCATCTCCTTCAATTCAGCGTTATTCACCTGTGTGGGCGGTCTTCCACGTGGTTCGTTCTTCAAGTCGAAGTTTCCATTACGAAAGCGTTTAAACGAAAAACGCACGGTGCGTTCGTTAGCAGTATCCTCTCCAAACGCAGCATTGATATTGCGAACCATTTCTGCCGCGTTAGTTCTGCGTCGAAATCGTATTCAAAATTACTCCGATTTTCGAAGTGTCTATCTTTCCAGTCTAAGCTGAATAAAAAAAAACAATTGAAATTCGAAAATCAAATGTTGCATGTTTTTTAAAAGAATAAAAACCTCAGGTATCATGTGAAAAAAGTTTCACTCGAAAATCACACACATTATAATACGGCAATTTCATACTTTAACCCGTATTATATCGTAAGACAACATAACATCTCGCTCTAAATATATGAAACAAGATGAATCTGTATTTTTCCTGTCTCCTGTCTCCTCCTGTCATGTTCCAAATGGTGGAATCGAACCCACGAGTGTCGGTGTAAAAGTCACATTGTTAACCGCTGGACCACCGAGCTCGTCACTGCTGTAATATGATTCTTATCAAAGAATAAACCGAAGACAAAGAATAAAGCATTTCGCTAAGATGCTGCATGCGTGTAAAGTTAATGCGGTTTCTCCGTGAGATGTGTTCGGAAGGCGGCCGCGGATAATTCGATACATCTGCGGCACAAACGTACTGTCGACGACAAAAGTGACTTAATTTTTTTTTATACCACGCCGGAAAGCATACAGGCATACGCACCACCTGGTATAAAGCGGTCACCGTAGCCTATGAACGCTTGCAATACCTTAAGTATCACTCGCGCGATGCCTTCTCTGCTGCTAACACAGCAACTCCTTAGGAGCTTACTGGAGACCTCACTCACACGCAGAAACACACCAACCATGTAAAAATGAAATCCCTGCCGAGGCTTTCCCAAGGGACTATAGCATAAGATTCCTCAAAAAAAAAACATGGTAAAGTGCAGAAGTTTTTACAGAGTCGGCAACGCCAATTGTAACTGCTTGCCATGAGGCAGCCCATACGCTTGTTTACAACCTTAGTGGTATATAAAATATAGTTCAAGAAGTATTCGTTTCGTGTCGTCACACCCAATGCTAACGGAACAACTATTAACCAGCTTCTTTGTAACTTTACACACAACAGCCGTTAACGGCGACGTTGATTTGGCTGCGGTCTATATTCTATATATGGGGTACAAGTAGGAGTCCTTTAACAGTTCCGCTACTTACTGAAAATCTACCTTTTCTTCAGAGTCATGTCCAATAATGGTCAATGTTGGTAAAAGATTGGGTACACCACGGGCAGGCTTATTGGCTTAGGTTCTAAATCTAAGACCTTTCTTAGGTTTCTTTTCTTCCTCTTTGGACAAAAACTTTTTGGAGGATAATAAATAATAAAATAATAATAAATATTGTCGGACAAATTACACAGCGCCATCTAGCCCAAAGTAAGCGAAGCTTGTGTTATGGGTACTAGACAACTGATAAACATACGTAAATACATTTTTTTTTTTTTGTAAATACATACTTATTATACATAGAAAATACCCAGACCAGGATGCGACTGTAGAATGACAATATATTAAACAATTCCTCTGAACACAATTATTTGTGCAAATGATAGAATACACAAAGGAAGCAAAAAAGTAGGGCGCATCAAAGCAGCCCGTCTGGGGAAGTACCTCCACCACCAACAACTCCCTGGGGGGTTGTTGTGTTCCTGCGTGTAAGTGAGGTCACCAGTAAGCTCCTAAGGACCTGCTGTGTAAGCAGCAGAGGAGGCATAGCGCGAGTAATACTTAATATATTACATGCGTTAATAGGTTACGGTAGCCACTTTACATCAGGCGGGCCGTATGCTTGTATGCCTCCCGACATAGTATAAAAAAAACCGGTTCAGTCCTGCGATGTTACACCATACCCACAAAATAGACTCTTGTCTTTCTTTTGTTCGTTTGGTCTGATATGGTATACCACCGTCAACGTAGCGGAGCTCTAAACAGTTACTTTTGTAGGAAGCGAATACTTTCGTATATCGCTGTATTCGAGAGTTATTGGTAAACAAACATATGCCGAAAACCGCAGCCAAATAACAACACCCTGGGGTTCCTGCGTATAAGTGAGGTCACCAGCCATGCAATTCTCTAAGCGACTCGTAACGGCTGTGTGCGTCGCAGTTCACAGATGTCACAGCTTAGACATCGTCTACTGCGATCACGGCTTTTTATTTGGTATTCTATAAGGCTGTAAGCGTACGCGAGGCTATTTGCCTTGTACTCGTAGAATTCCAATTCCAAACGCAGCCTTGCGGCGCTAGTGTCGCACAACCATGAAAAGCGACACTAAGGAATTGCAATTTTGTGTTCAAGGCTATAACAGCCGATGTTTCCGAGGATGTAAGGATGTTTGCTCTTACAGAATTGCATGGCAGTAAGCTCCTAAGGAGTTGCTGTGCTAGCGGTAGACGTGCCATCGCGCTAGTGATACTTAATGTATTTTGAGCATAGCCTAGGTAACCGCTTTCCATGCGGTAAGCCATAGGCTTGTATAATAGACAGGCATATAAGGAGTGTAGGAATTCAATTAGTACATGGCGATTATGAGAAAATAAAAAATTTGCTCACTATCACGAAATGAGATCATAACCGTGTGATCCACTATAGTAATTTACCTTTTTGTAATTTCCCTGTTTTGTATTATGTAACAATATGTAATTTTAAGTTATTGTGTACGTTTTATTGGTTGACAAGTTAGTTTATAACCCTGTGGGAGGAGCGGTCCATTCCTAACTCAAGTTTATGTGAACTTAAAAGGATGAGACACATACACTTTGTAACCAAGCTTGTATTTACAATAAACTATTTGTATTTGTATGCCTGCCGACGTTGTATAAAAAAACAAATTAAAAAGCTCATATTTAAAAATACTTGTAACTGCCGTCACCATGAAAATATAACCGTTGTTCATAAAGAACATTAAAATTGAAATTCTCGTCTGAAGCTTACACGAACCAATTCAGCGGTGGTATGGGAGATTAAGATATTAACAGGAGAACATGATACAACAGGCCACTGCTCTCAGGCACTGTCTGGGACAACCGCCCCGGTGGGGCTGAGGGGAATGAACCCGCTTAGTGCTAAACGCGCTTTTGTATCTCATAAATAGTTTAAAGTAATACAGAAATGGAAGCTAGGGTGTAATAAATAAACATATGCTTTGATGAAATGCTCAACGAATATTTGGTTTAAGATATTTCTTTCGGTGTTAAGATAAGAAAAGGTATGCTCCGTTGGTTCGGAGATGTAGAAGTGAAAGGAGTAAGGACCGCGTCTTATAGCGTTCGGTTCTCTCTGTCTACCCCGCAAGGTACCTGGCGTGAGGATATACATACAAACATTCCTATTTATTTCTTAAAACAGATGACAATGTTGACTTACATGAGAAACATTAGATATGATTATTATCATTATAGCATGGAAGTAGATAAGGAGCGGCAGATATTATTTACCTATCTACGAGTATAACACTCGTGTCTATCAATAACTTCACACCAAATCCCTTGCGGGGTAGGCAGAGAGAACCGAGCGCCACATGACAACATACAAAAATCAAATCTTTTCTGTTCATAATATTAGTTTCCATAATATTTTTTTTATAGAAATTGGGAATACAACCATAAGGTCCACCTGATGTAAAGCCTACGAATGCTTGTAATACATTAAGTATCACTTGAGCAATGTCTGCTGCTAATACAGCAATTCCTTAGAAGCTTACTGGTGGCCTCACTCACACGCAGGAACACAACAACCCTCTAGGGAGTTGTTATTTGTCTGCGGTTTTCTGTGAGGCGGAGGTACTTCACCAGACGAGCTGCTTTCATGCGCCCTACCTCTCTTACGCACATCCAGATCAAGACAAAACAGGCATATTCATGCACATAAATGTTTGTCCTGTGTGGGGGATCGAACCTACGAGCGTTGGTGTCAAAGTCGCGTCATTCTCGACTGCGCTACCGAGCTCGTCTGAACAATTCCTATAAGATTACTAATATAATGCCCCCCGAAAAGAAAAGCTAGCTTTACTATAGGTTTAATTTAAATATTATTACGATGCGATGTTTTTATTGTACGAAGTGGGTATTTGATTTAATTCAAATGAGTAGAATACAACACTTATTGCCTACAATCATCGTAATATATCGCATTTATAGCTAGATGTAGCTTTGGATAAGTCGCTTAATGTATTCTAAATTGCGCAGCCATTTTAAATCGATTTGTAGATAATTTATTGCGAGTGAATAGGTTTACTTTTTATTTAAATTTATTTGGCTGCCATTTTTAAATGCCTTCGTAATTTGTTTATTTTTATTGCTTTGTCTACGCGAATGTACATATTTTAATTGGTTTTTATTGGTTGTATAATTAATATGGCAGCATGTATACCAATAGTTTTATAGGATTGTTTATATTTCTTTTTTTTATACGACGTCGGGAGCATACGGCCCACCTGATGTAAAGCGGTTACCGTAGCATATGAACGCTTGTAATACATCAAGTATCACTCGCGCGGTGCCACCTCTGCTGCCAACACAGCAACTCCTTAGGAACTCACTGGTGACCTTACTCACACTCAGGAACACAACTACCCTCTAGGGAGTTGTTATTTGGCTTCGCTTTTCTCTGAGTTGGAGGTACTTCCCCAGACGGGCTGCTTTGATGCGCCCTTTCCTTAATACTCGTATTACGTCAAATGACAAACAAGCTTTCGGCTTGCCGCGCATAAATCTTTGGAATACGAGGAATATTCGCGTGTTGCCACCGCCACCATTGCATTCCGATTTTTTTATGTTGTGTCTCTTACTGTAATGTTTGTTATCTACACAGAGTGCACCTTGCCGATTTGCAAACGAAGCTAGAGAAAGAGAAGTAAAACATATTTTTTTATTTAGGAGTATCCTGACTAGGTTAGTAAGTTGCAAGTAAGTCCTAAGTTGCAAGGTAAGTCACCTTGCAACTTATTACTGGAGACCTTGCAGAAGCCCACAGCCAAATAACAGTTTCATTGTACTGAGTTTTATTCTGTTCCTGCGAGTGAGTGAATTTGTAGCAGCAGGAGCGACACGCGTGAGTGTTGCAAGCGAGCTAATTTGTAATACTACATAGTTAACATCAGGCCGAATGTTTGCTTACCGCCCATGTCGTATAACAAAAATATCGTGCCTCTATCGAGCGAAGTGGCTCGCCACAATTTATGAGGGAAATAACCTATGGACAACCAATGAGACTGATTTTACGTAGTAACTCAATTTACCGCCGCTACGGATCGGGTGGTAAATTAGAATGGGTACCGTAAAATGGGGTGAATAGAAATCGCGGGGCGAATAGAAACGAATTCAAGAAAGATTTTCATATCATAATAAATGGATCTTCAAAATATTAAATCTACCAATTTCTTGATATTTTAAAACAGTAACATTTTTTTTTGAAGTTGGCAACACCGATATGTTCTGAAGTTGGGCAAAAGTGAAAAAATAAACGTTTAAATGTTGTACGTCAAACGTCGTGCTTTTGAGCTCCTCAAAACTTGGTTATTTTTAATTAGTAAAACGTTTCACTGGGAACCAGAAAGTGGTGGATTCTTTCTTTATTTCATCAGGATTCATTTGAAACAAATTGAAAGTACAGTTATGATTTAACATAAAAGGTATAATTGAAAATAATAAGTGCATAGATTATTACTTTAGTATGAGGTAAATAGAAACGAGGAAGGGGCGAATAGACACGTAGTACGGGTTCAATAGATACGTCATATGGGTCCAATGGAAACAGGAAAGGCGGAATAGAAACGAGAAGGTGCGAATAGAAAAAAAATAGCTAGGGTTGTCCCAACCTGCTATGTGTAGGAAAATAGTAAGGAACGGGTGACTATTGCCTCGCATAATTTAAATATGTTTAATATATGTGCATGTGTGTCAGTGTGTGTATGTATGTATGTCCCCAAACTATCAATTATATGTATAATCATAAAAACACTGGTTATAAATATCTGACATCAATGTTATTTTTTTTATCAAAAACAAATGGTATTATTCATTAAAAACTGCAGCAAGGTTGAAACATTTGTAAATAAAAATTTTCGCAGAGCATTGACAATTATTACTTTTCCCGAAATAAAACTAACAACATTTTTTATTTTAATAACACCGTTACAGGGTAAAATTAAGTGGGTACCTAATAATCCAGGTTTTCCCAAGGGACTACAGCAGGATTCATCCCGTTCATCAAAAAGGACGTGTAGAAGTTTTTTACAGGGTTGGCAACGTTCGAGTATTGGTATTGCAAATTTCCATAGGCTACAGTCAATGGTTGACAACAGGCAGGCTGTATGCTTGTTTACTATCTTAGTGGTATAAAAAAAAATATTTTCTAAATTTGAGATTACACATCCCTAGCAATTTTTTCTATTAGCCCCCTATGTCGTTTTTATTGACCCCAAGTCCTGGCTAAATAGAAACCACTAGAATTTTCGTGTTTTTTTAATAATATCAATAAAAATACACGGTTATTATTATTTATATGAATAGTTCTAACCTAGACTCAACATAATTGCATTCAGTGTTAGTCAAGCACGTGAAAATAATAAGAAAATCCACTCGAAAGTCAATAAATGTGTCTATTCACCCCGTTTTACGGTACGTATTATAATGTCGAAGTTCAGTGTACCGAATTTCATAAGGCCTATGAACGGAACGCCAAATATAACGGCTCCCAGCCGAGGTTTTTCCAAGGGACTACAGCATGGAGTTCTTCAAGAAATGCGTGAAGAGGTTTTTAGAGGGTCGGCAACGCATGAGTGACACCCCTGGTGTTACAAATGTCCATAGGCTACGGTGACTGTTTACCATCAGGCAGGCCGTATGTTTGATCGTCACCGTAGTGGTATAAAAAAAAAATCACCCTCACCATCTTGATGAGAGGCAATCCACTACTGTACGCTTTTTGAGGCATTTTCTACCACGTACGGTGAAATTGTGGAATAAATTACCCTCAGCGGTGTTCCCGAACAAATACGATATGGGTACCTTCAAGAAAAGAACCTACTTTTCCCTATAAAGGCTGGCGACGGATCAGTGACCCTTTGGTGTTGCTGATGTCTATAGGCGGTGGTGACCACTTACCATCAGGTGACCCACATGCTCATTTGCCCCCTCTAATATAAAATAAAAACTTGCAATAACGCTTATAATTTAAAATTTATATAAAAACACATAACACGCTGTCCGACAATGCTGGGTTAGGTTAGGTTAGACTTGTGACCATCAAAAGGCTCGACATGCGTTTATATATAATTCAATGTTATACCAAAAGTATACTATAGGGATGTATAATATGCAACATAATATCAAGTCCTCTAAAGTAAGATTCGCTATTCTAATTTTCTGGATTTTGAACTTTCGGTCATTTGAAAATAGACATATCAAGCATCGGTATTTCGGATATCGGTATTTTGTACATTTCGTATCATGATCAGGAACACCGTTCCTATATGAAATCTATATGTTTGTCTGTGCGTTTGTCTGTCGCTTTTTTCGAATATTCGAATTTTTACTTCAGATTCAGATTTAGCATAAAAAAGTAGAATAGGAATGTTCAGGAACACCGTTCCCATTTCTTATGGAACATGGTTAAAATGGCCGACAAATAAAAATAAAAAAAATTGAATTGTTATATAATTGACGAGCCAGGTGTTCCTCTGGCAATGCAAGCATGCGCATTCGCAACTGGTTTTACGATGTATTTAACGTTGGTATTTTAGTTGTAGGCGTTATGAATTTTCGACAATAGTCAAAGTCAAAGTCAAAATCTTTTTATTCCGTAAAAATGGCTACATTTGTTTGGAATCGTCACAATTTTTTTCCCTACCGTGCAGTTCATGACTAGGTGAGCACTGATAAAAATACTGCCAAAAAACTCAGGCATCCCTCTTTTGGTATCCAAACAAATTTACATAATTTATTAATTACATTATAATTGGATCGACTCAATCCCAGGCATTTTTATCATTAAAAAGAAAGAAAGAAAAGAAAGAAAGAAAATCATTTATTTGTACATCACACAACACTGTACAATATATGCGTAACTATGTTGTAAAGTTAATTAGACACAAAATCAAGACAAATATGCCAAAATACATAAAACAAACTAATGAATAACAGCTAACAGTATTATGCGATGTTACAAATTGGTCTCGGCTCAGTATATTGTCGAAACCTGTGTGACAGACCCGACACTGATTTTCAGCCGAAACCAGCCTTGTGACACCACGGACGCAGCAAACAAAACACTATGTACTAATGAAATAATACATGAAGAGATTAAATTAAAAAAAAATATCAAATACACATAAATACCCTATTTCACAACATGTTATTTTTAATACCAAAATTACAGACTTTTAAGGATTATACGTAAGAGACTTCTGTGAGTTAAATTGTGTTACATGACGAAGTATACTTGAGCATATCAATAATTATTTCGAATGTAAACCGAGTGCCAAAACTGTAAGGAAGAAAATAAAGTTCTCGACTTCGACAAATCACAATATTATTACGGTTATTAAAGTCAATTAAAAGAAGAACATCTAATTTCACGTATTAAGAATCACTGTAAAATAAGTTTAATTGAGCTGTCCCCGGCCACATACTTTCTGCCTTACGGAGCAAATGAGTTATGATTACCAATATACTGTAGGGGCAAATCGGCAAGTGCATTTCTTTGAGAAACTACTAATACAGCCAATGTTCGTCGATAAATCCAACCGGTGAGTAGATACTTTTTATTTTTTTATTAATTAGAACCCCTATGAATCTTGGATATTATACTTATTTGAGCGGACTCCTGTCCATTACACAATAACACCTAAAACCTGCAGCTTAATTGAACAATGATAGTTCAACCACAAAATTACTTAATTAAAATATTAAAATAGCATTTAAGGTAATACACTCAACCAGGACAAACATACTCATATTAAGCTCGTAAGACATAATCGGACTTTTGCTAATCACACTAATCATATCCAGTTCAGTTAAATTTGTTTTTGAGCATTTAATATATATGTTTTAACAGCTGCTAAAAAAGACTTTTTTGTTTTTAGGGCACGTATTGGTGGAGGAATGTTATTCCAGCAACGAGTGGCAGCATACCTGAAACTGCCCCGAAAACCTGCTGACCTATGGTATGGTGTGGATAGACGGAAAAGGTTAGACCGTGCAGAGTATTTACGAGCATGCTGCATCCAGGTCAGCCTAGTGTGAAGGTAATCTGGCTGACCGGTGTTGACCACACCAAATAGGAGACTGGCAAGATGAAGGTATCTGCGTGATTCCATTTTTAACATATTACACTTATTTAAATATGGCGTTATGTGGCTACGAGGTGGGACTGTAAAGCAGAAACGAGCACAGGCATTTTGAACACGCTGTGTTAGCCTTCCCGTTCTGGCTAGAAGACAAGGCCCATACACTGTATCTGCATAGTTGAGTTTTGAAAGAATTAATGAGTCACATAGTCTTATTCTCAAATCAGTACTGAGGTAAGGACGAACCTTGTACAGTAGTTTCAATCTGTAGAAACAGTTCTGTACTGCATTAAGGATGTGTCTTTCAAAATGTAGATGTGCATCCATAATAAGGCCTAGGTTGCGTGCCTCAGCAACATGTTCAATTGGCTGATCTCCAAGCAGTACTCTAGGACATTGACCCAATATGTCAGCCATTTGCTGCTTTGTGCCATGTATCAGGTACTTGGTTTTACATGGATTCAACTGTAGGCAATTTTTATGGGACCAGTTGCAGATGCGATTAAGATCCTCATTTAACCTTTTTACAGATATGCCTGTATCATAGGGATGCAAATGAATATAAATCTGTAGATCATCAGCATATAAATGGAATTTACAATTTTGTATATTTTCCACTATGTCAGCAGTGTACAGGATAAAAAGTAATGGACCGATTATGGAGCCCTGCGGGACACCCCTCAGAACAGGACTGCACACCGACCTAGCTGATGTACCGTCACTCCTTTTCACCTCTACCACCTGACTTCTAGATTTCAAGTAACTGCGAAACCATTGCACCGATGCTGTATCTAGTCCATAGTGTGACATCTTCGAAAGAAGAAGCAAATGGTTTATGGTATCAAATGCACGGGAATAGTCAAGTAATACCAGTATTGTGCCCATTCCCTGGTCCTGAGCAGACAAGATATCATCAGTAACATTTAAAAGGGCAGTTGCTGTACTACGGCCCTTACGGAAGCCAGACTGGGCACTAGGTAGTATGTTGTTATCCTCCAGATATTTGGACAGTTGTTGGTAGACCACCTTTTCTAGAATCTTTGAGACCACTGACGAAATACTTATTGGTCTCAGATCCTTTATATCGACTGGATTAGGTGTTTTCGGGGCTGGCCATACAAGGCCTGTACCCCATAAGTCAGGAAAGGTAGATGTAGTAATTGATCTGTTTACAATATCTGTGATAGGATCCAATGAGTGTGGAAGTGTTAAAATTATCATTTTTAGGCAGATACCGTCTATACCCTCTGCATTAGAATGCAAAGACTGGATGATTTGTGCTACTACCCTACTCTCCACAGGTTTTAGTTTAAAAGTAGCAGGACCATGTCTGTGGGACTCATAGTGCAAGAGGACACTGGCCTGGACCTCACCATGTCCAGGAACATCAAGAAAAAATCTATTAATATCATTAGGATTGTTTAGAAAGGGGGGTATCTCTTTACTATTTTTATGAAGGACAGTGGCTTTCAAATTCTTCCATAACCTTTTAGGGTTGTTCATATTATTATTAATGTGCTGTTCGAAATATGCCTTTTTTTCATGGTGTATAGCTGAAACTACAACTGCCTTCATATCTTTATAGAACTGTTTATGAGTGTCCAGCCCAGATTTCCTGTACCTTGTGTAACTTTTGTCACGAATATGCATCATATCTCTTACTGTGTCAGTTAGCCATGGATGTCCCGGGTCTTTTATACATATCTTTCTTTTAGGTGCATGTAGGTCAAACAGAGTGAGAAGGTAGCAATTAAAAGTTTGGACCATATCGTTAACATTCCTCAAAGTAGATATGTAATTCCAGTCAATCTTATCAAGGTCAGCATTAAAGATATCCATAAGAATATCTTTAAATGGTCTACAGATAATAATTTTGGGCATCAGTCGCTGCTTTCTGATATCAAGTACTGCGGAAACAACAGCATGACTACCCAGATCGGGAATGTGGGACACCTTAATTTCACGCATCCGTGCATCAGTACACACTAAATCAATCAAAGTCTCACTATGATCAGTGAAATGAGTTGGCTCTCGAACCCATTGCTTTAAATTAACGCACTGCAAAAACGTGTCCAAGAGTTTACTTTTATTATCTGATGGACATAATAAATTTATATTAAAGTCGCCAGTTAGGAAGATATTGTCATAACTGGAAAAAGCTGCACAGGACTCTGTTAGCGAGTCCAAAAGCAAATTAACGTCCTGCCATGGTGGTCTGTATGCTGTCCCAATAACTAGAGATGTCGAATTAATTTTCGTACTTATCCATAACTGCTCCACTGATGATGCAGGGTGTGGGCAAACTCGCACATTCAAACCTCGTCTTGTATAGAATCCAACACCTCCACCCCGACCACATCGGACATCCAATGGACGTGGGCAGTGCCTAAACCTGTAACCAGGTAGCGATGGAGCAAGTCCCTCTTCACCATCCCGCAACCATGTCTCATTAATGGCTATGAAATCTGGCTCCAAATCCCTCATAGCAACCAGAAATTCCTCATGTTTTGTACGAAGCGAGCCAGCATTAAGAAATCCAATTTTTAAATAATTATTTTTTATCATTTTTATTTATGTAAAGTCATTAATTTCCCGAGTTCATAAACAGATTGTACATATAAAATAATAATAAATATTCTAAGTAATTGTTTATTAATTAATTTAAGTTTTTTGAGTTTGTATATATAAAATACTTGTAAATATTGTAAATAATAGTTTATTAATTGATTTAAGAGCAAAAAATAGTTAATTATATGATTTGTAATTATATAGGATTGTGAAGATGAAAAATTTGTATATAGATATCTTGCCGATTTGCCACTAGAGTTCAGGTTATTTTTATTAAATACTAAAAGGTATATTACTAATTGAACTAGATATAACTAGATATAAAATAATAATTATTTGAACTAGATATAAAATAATAGTTTATTAATTGATTTAAGAGCAAAAAATAGTTAATTATATGATTTGTAATTATATAGGATTGTGAAGATGAAAAATTTGTATATAGATATCTTGCCGATTTGCCACTAGAGTTCAGGTTATTTTTATTAAATACTAAAAGGTATATTACTAATTGAACTAGATATAACATAATAGCACAAAACCTCGACTGTTGATTATTCCTGTTACCATTTGACAATGCGTACATATGTGGATTTTGTACATTCGTATGTTTAATCACATCTAACAGAATCGGCTCCAAAAACACGCACCAGGTCGTCCTCAGAATGTATGCGTTGAACCCCCGCCCCATCCGATTGACGTGCAAAAATCTTGCCTTGCCTGGACCACACATATTTCCAGGACAGCCGTCTGCATATCTGCTTGGTTTTATACAAAAGGGACTTGTTTAGTCTCGTAAGCCTCTCATTTAAATAAAACCTCTGTGCAGGGACTGGTATACCTATATCGGCGGTGGTGGTGGTGCGGCGCACACGCGCCGCGCGTAGTAGGTCGTCGCGCAGGCCGCGCCGCGCCAGCCGCATTACAACGCAGCGGCCGCGCGTTCCCCTCTCGGCTCCGGGAGGCGCGCGCGCGCCCACACGCTCAGCGAACACGATATCCCGCTCGTCAACCGTTGATCCGATTTTCGCTGCTATAAGCGTAATCACATGAATCAGATTCTCTCCTTGGACTTCTGGGAGATTGGATATTTCTATGTCGGAGGAGAGGAGCTCCTGATCCCTATCATTAAGATCCCGCTTCAGACATGCAATCGTCTGCTCGACTGCAGCGTGTTTCCCGCATTCCCCATATATTTCTGTACGGGACTCCAGTTTCTCTATGCGGCATTCGAGAACATCAATCCGCTTATTTGTATTTTCCACTGAAAGTAGCATTTTGTTAAAATCTTCTCTCAGCAGAGCAAAATGAGAATGCAAAGCACGTATCTCGTTCCTTATTTCCATCCCCAATTCAAATCCAAATATAGGTGGATTATTAGTGGCAGTCGTGCCGCACTCGCTCTCAGTGCTAGCTCTGTCCGGTGCCGTGTGCACCGGGGGCGACTGCCTGCAGCCTGAAGCAGCCTTCTCCTGAACATAGTCCCCACTTATACCTTTAACGGGTGTGCTCGATTTGTCTCCTTTTGGGATTTTCATCTTACATGCAGGGCAGAGCCAATCCGCAACAATTTCAGCAGAGCCAGGTATGCTGACACAAGCCCTGTGATAAGATGTCGAGCACCGCGTACACCTAGCCGCAGATCCTGGCGACACAAACTTTCCGCATGCATTGCAGTTAATTGTCTTTGTGGGCTGCACTGGCATTATTATTTGTTATAAAATAACTGTTATTAAAAATCAGCTGTTTATATGTTGGTTAGGAAGGTATATAGTAAAATAAAATTTGTAAACTGACCGTGTTCTAATAAATTTATATAAACAAGATATATGGTTTTTCACTAAAACAGTATTAAAGAGACGCACAAACACTGCCACGACAGACTAAGAAATTATACTTGTGGTTACGATGTTCACATTAACTGTTAATAGTTTGAATTTATATTAATAATTTATTCGTTACGATACACGAGCGTATGCAAGCACGTCCGCGACGTCACCTTTTTTTATATAGTCAGTCTTTTTTTATTAATATAGTCAGATACTTTATAATATGCCCTGCTACACAATTTGGCTTTAATAGTAGTTTTAAACTTGTTAATTGACAATTCTCTTATATTGCTGGGAAGTTTGTTATAGAACCGTATACATTGCCCCATAAAAGAATTACTTATTTTGTGGAGACGGCTTGCATGTAACACAAGATTATGCTTATATCTAGTATTTATGTTATGAGTATCACTCTTTTTACAAAATGAGTCTATGTTTTTATGGACATACAAAAGATTTTCATAGATATATTGCGATGCGACTGTTAGAATATTTATTTCTTTGAATTTTTCTCTAAGGCTCTCACGGGGACCAAGTTTGTAGATAGCTCTTATGGCTCTCTTTTGCAATAAAAATATGGTGTTAATGTCCGCGGAGTTACCCCAAAGAAGAATTCCGTATGACATAATACTATGAAAGTAGCTGAAATAAACTATTCTAGCCGTATCAACATCAGTGAGCCGTCTAATAGTTTTCACTGCATAGGCTGCAGAACTTAGTTTTCCTGATAATTTTTCAATTTGTGGGCCCCATTGTAGTCTGGAGTCAATTGTTATACCCAAGAACACAGTTGTCTCCACAGGGGCTAAATTAGTTCCATTAACATGTACATTGGTAGTCACCTGTCTTACATTAGGTGTTGAGAACTTAATTACTTTAGTCTTTTTATCATTTAAAAGCAGATTATTAACATTAAACCAATGCATAACTTTAGAGAAAGCATCGTTAACTTCGTCATAATTACCTAACTGTCTATTAATTTCGAATGTCAAAGAGGTATCATCCGCAAACAATACAATCTCATGTTTATCCTTTACATAATAAGGTAAGTCATTTATATATATATATATGATATGATAAGTACCCATTAGAACAGCCAGTTATTATTGGCTATCACGGATCAACTTCACAGCATATATCAGCTTATTACATAATATTGTGCACAAAGATTCCGTGAGTGCGAGGTGCCTTCATGCGTAGTCAAGGGGTTTGTGCTACAAATTGTGCCACGAGACAACGACAGATCAAGTTACGGCCCATGTATCTCATGTAGCAGTAAAAGAGGGGACACTGGACCCCTGAAACTCGTACCCTGTGCCCACTCGACCCCTGTAATATTTTTGGTGTCTACTCGTCCACTCCCGCAGAGTACTCTACAATCGTGTCGCGTGCTAAATGTAAAAATAAAAATCATAAAATTGTATAAATATCATGTTTATATATATTTATAAGTCACAGCTAATTACGATATAAAATCAGTCTTGAAATAATGTTTATAAATCACACATTAATTAAAATCATTAACAATAACAAATAATCAACTCACTCGGGTCTAAGAGCGACATCAGCGCGATCTTCGCAAATCGTATGGTTTTGATCAATTATTACTATGAATACAGACACACAATTTTGTTTATGACTGTACTATCTCAAGACTTTTTTATCTATAATTTATACTAAGGGACAAATGGGTACTTAATATAGACTAGTCTCCTATCAGGGGACCAATGGGTACCTGAATTGGTGACGAATCTACAACTTTTATTCCGAGGTACGAGTTTCAGGGGTCCAGTGGGTCGCGCGTCGTAAAAGCGAGATTTGCGTCGTTTTATATATAGCTTGAAATGTTGTCTGTACACATTTCATTAGACAAAGTTGCAGGGACACAGTAATCGTAATTACGAAGACATTTGAATAGTTTTAACTGCATGCAATCTAATGGCGAATCAGCTATGGCATCAGTTATGGAATTACCATTAGAACTCGCAAACTTAAGTTAAACTTTGTAAGTAATTGAATAACTCGGAAACGTTTGACAACAAAAGTTAAAGTTTGCATTAATTGAATAAACGAAGTTACATTAGTATAATTAGCAATATTTTGACGAGCTCGGTGGGCGCAGTAGTGAAACGCGCTGTTACATTACTTTGACACCAATGCTCGTGGGTTCGATTCCCACACAGGATAAATATTTGCGTGCATGCACGTGTCTGTTTGTCTTGGTCTAGGTGTTACAGAAAATCGCAGCCAAATTACAACTCCCTACAGGGTTGTTGTGTTCCTGCGTGTTAGTGAGTAAGCTTCTAAGGAGTTGCTGTGTTGGTAGCAGAGGTGGCATCGCGCGAGTGATACTTAATATATTGAAAACGTTCATAGGCTCCGGTAACCGCTTTACACCAGACGGGTCGTATGCTTGTATGGCTCCCGACGTCGTATAAAAAAATAACTAACTGTTCCGTACCACAATAAAAAATCAGGGTTAGCCTTTTAGTCGAAAAGGCACCAGCTGACTGGTCTCGGATTCCCGTCGTGGTGTGGGAGTGTACCACTAAATTCTTGTTTTCGGATTTATGTACAATTAACAATTACATTGCCCTGCCATTATCAATTCGAAATGCAGAAAGTATATTCAGTTTTAAAGATGGAGTTAGTGCTCACTATCTTTCCTTCATCCTGTTTTAATTTCGTTCTTTTGTTAATCTGGTTGTCACTGATGTATAACTTTGTTAAGTGAATTAATATATAAAATACTTACGCGTTACCAAATTATACAAACGTACATGGTAAACGAAAATGGGAGTACCTACTTACTACCTGACATACTTAACAACCTACCTAGTAATCTATTGAAAAACATATTAAATAAACCAACCAAAATCAAAATAATATTAAAAAAATACTTTATCAATGTAAATAACAATAATATATAGTGTTCAATTCTGTGTAAGATATATATGAAATTGATAGGACAAAATTTAATTAACTAATATCTATATTAAAGTTGTATAATATTTATGTTAAAGTTATATAGAGAACTCGCCACTTGGTAAATAAGCCACTGCTATGGCTTCAACTAATGGCTATGCAGGTATGTCCAAGATTATGTAATTTTGTTTTGAATAAATAAAAAATCTACATGAATTTTCTTTTTATTTTCCTCTACCCTTAGTTTGTATTGAAGAGATTGCTATGCGATAAGACCGTCTTTTGAACATTAATTATAAGTTAATTTCGTGTATTTTATTGTTTCACGTGGTGCAATAAAGAATATTGTATTGTATTGTACATATTTGTAGTTATCGCGTACTCGTCAATGAAGGAAAACATCGTGAGGAAGAAATTATACTTTGATAGACGTGTGACCTAATATAAGAAAGGCTTTTCCTCTGGTTTGTGCAGGTTTAACGACAGTCGCTTCATGTCGAAATCAGTATCTTCGCCAAATCCTTAAACTTAGGTAGCGACCCCGCCATGTATAGGAAACGGGATAACGGTAGGAAAAAGAAGAAACAATTTTAATAACAAATGCTGTTAACTGGCTGAAGATTGCTTCCATGCAAGACGAAAGAATGACAAAACAGATATATAAAGCGAAAGTATAAGAATGTAGGAGTCGCGGTAGTCCGAAACTCACCTACCACGACACCAATTTGGTCGTGAGCTATCAGAAGGAGCGTGCATGAAAAAAATGTCTGTGAATGTTTAAGAAGCTAGTGCAGTGTGTAAGGACCGAGTGGCGCTCGGCTCTTTCTGCCTATGCCGCAAGGGACGCGTGAAGATATAGTAGCAATTCTATGCAAAAAATATATATTACGAGTTGATAATTTACAAAGTTACCGATAATATCTTTATTTTGATCACAACTTGCGTAACATTTTTCATTGCGATTGTACCGGCTATTAGTTGGGCTGTGTTCTTTCCAAATCGCTCTGTAATTCTCGTTCATTTGGCTGGCCATAGGAGCACGTAAGGCGGCCTTAAGGCTTTTTATTTTAGACAGTTGTACGTGTTATTTTGTCATTTATAGCTGAATTTAATATTGTAGCTTTGGATATATATATTTTTTATACAACGTCGGTAGGCATTAAGGAGACTTACGTCCCACTTGATGTAAAGCGGTTTCCGGGGCCTGTAAACGCTTGCAATACATTAAGTATCACTCGCGCGATGCCATCTCTGCTGCTAACACAGCAACTCCATAGGAGCTTACTGGCGACCTCACTCACACGCAGAAACACAACAACACTCATAACGCCATCGTAATATCAAATTAGGCAAAATTAATAACAAAATAACAGTGCGGACAGACAGAAGGAGCAATATTGTGCACGTGATGCGAATACGGACAAATGCGACGGCATCTGAACAATATGGCCGACGAATGTATGGCCACAGTGTAAATATATGTTGCAGTAACTCAACTATAAGAAAAACCTATTTTTTGGTTATAAACATTTTTTGTACTACTTCGGGATATAAGCGTAAGGCCCATCAGGTGGGCCGTAAGCGGTTACCATGTTCTAGGAACGCTTGTATTACATTTAGTCTCACTCGCGCGATGCCGCCTCTGCTGTTAACACAACAACTCCTTAGGAGCTTACTGGTGACCTCACTCACACACAGGAGCACAACAACCCTCCAGAGTGTTGTTGTTTGGCTGCGGTGTGAGGTGGAAGAGCCTCAGGCGGGCTGCTTTGATGCGTCCTACCTCTCTTACCAAGACAAACAGCCATGTTCTTGCACACAAATGTTTGTCCTGTGTGGAAATCGAACCCAAGAGCGTCGGTGTCGAGGTCGCGTTATAACACAATACCGTACAAAAACTTGAGGACTTCTTTCCAGCGTTACCTTGACTTCTTATCAGCGTACCCACCCCTATATTTTAAGAGAGGTAGGACGCATCAAAGCAGCCCGTCTAGGGAAGTACCTCCACCTCACAGAAAACCGCAGCCAAATAACAACTCCCTAGAAACATTATCTATAAAAACGGCAAAAAAATTTTATTTGTACATAATACAACACTATTACAATTACACATCAACAATCAATCAATCATTTATTCTATAACAATATTACATTATGTTGAACATTTACAAGAATATACAAAAAAAATATATATATGAAAAAAAATGAAAACACTGGCAATCAAATAAATAATGATCAAGCTAACAATAAAAAGAATCAAATGTCAAAATTATATAAAAGTAATAAACAGTACATGTCCAATAATAATACACACATCAAAAGTGTCTAGGGATCAACATATATTTTTGCAATAACTTTTCTCCTGATTGATATTAATTAAAATTTTCTTTAAGGATTCATCAAATAAAGTGTTTTCGTTTGTCTACAGTAACGATAAACCAAGTCACCTTTGCATTAATAAAGAAATTTGCCATTTTCATAATAAAGGGATTTTTGACATTTGAACCACTAACATTAAAGTTCGAAAAAAAGACTGAAATAACAGTTTTCTTTAAAATTTTATTGGGTAACTTAAACAATTAATAATCCGTGTTTCTACCGGGAACACTAACGATGATAGAAGCTGGTTCCCGGCAACGTACTGTGGCTTTAGCTCTGAATACAAATCAGAGTGTTATCAGTCGACTTTGGACACGTTACCGAAGCACTGGTACCGTGGCTGAGCGCCATGGAGGACGGTATCGCTGCACCACACGGAGACAAGACCGATACATTCAAATCACAACTCGAAGAGCTCCAACAATAACCGCCATGATGTTAGCCGTGACGCTTCATCACTCTTCAGGGAACTTAATTAGCGACCAAACAGTCAGAAACCGCTTGCATGAAGTGAACCTTCATTCCCGAAGACCGCTAAGGGTACCACCTATAGCAATGCACAATCGTAGGATTCGATATCAATGGGCTCTTGAACACAGAAATTGGGCAGAAGAACAATGGCGTTTCGTGTGCTTTTCTGATGAGTCTCGTTTTGGTATGAGACCGGATACAAGACGTATACGACACTGGAGAACCCCTGGACGCCAACAGCGATTAAAATCCTGCCAGGAAATCCATCCTTATAGTGGTGGACCCATCATGGTATGGGCGGGTATTTGGATCGGCGGAAGAACTGAGTTGATTTGGATCAGAGGCAACCTCAACGCTCAAATTTATGCTGAGACGATTGTATCAGACGTCATCGTTCCTCTACAAGTGCAAATTGGTCCCTTATTTCAGTTAATGCATGATAATGCACGACCGCACACCGCAAGAGTTGTAAGACAGACTCTCGCCGCAGCTAACATCAATGTCATGCCCTGGCCTGCTCAGTCGCCAGACTTGAACGCGATTGAGCATGCATGGGATATGCTACAGAGAAGAGCTCTGCCGAATATGGAGGGTATCCAGTCGCAAGAAGACCTTTTTTTGTTGTTGCAACGAACATGGGCGGCCATTCCACAGCGTGATTTGGATGAACTCATTTTGAGTATGCCAAACCGATGTTTTTGTGTTGTTAGTGTTCGCGGTAGAAACACGGATTATTAATTGTTTAAGTTACCCAATAAAATTTTAAAGAAAACTGTTATTTCAGTCTTTTTTTCGAACTTTAATGTTAGTGGTTCAAATGTCAAAAATCCCTTTATTATGAAAATGGCAAATTTCTTTATTAATGCAAAGGTGACTTGGTTTATCGTTACTGTAGACAAACGAAAACACTTTATTTGATGAATCCTTAAAGAAAATTTTAATTAATATCAATCAGGAGAAAAGTTATTGCAAAAATATATGTTGATCCCTAGACACTTTTGATGTGTGTATTTTTTATAATTATTTGTGGTCATCGTTGGGTTAAATATTCATCTACAGAGTAGTAGCATTTCAATAAGAGATATTGCGACGAACGAGTAATCAACTAAAAATAGGTAACAACATAATATAAACTCACATATATAGTACAAAAAATAGTTTTGTGCAATATCACAAATTGGTCTCGCCTCAGTAAATTACCGAAGCCTATGCAGACTCGACACCGATTTTCAGTCGAGACCATTTGTTACACCACGGACGAACAAGCATATTATAATATGGTTAATTAATCAATTCATTACAAATATACACGTAAAAAAAAACATGATAAGAAATGAAAAGAAAAAAAACCGGGTTGCACTCCGGGAGTGCCGGCAGAAGTGAAAACGAGAACATTAACGTTGTGCATTTTTGACTTTTTTTTGGAATGGTAGGGGAATAATTTCGCATGAATGGCTTTATTTATCAATATAAAAGTACTATCATGTATGTGGTAAAATACAATATTCATTTATTACGCTATCGTACACAAACATGACAATTTATATTACATTAAAAATTTAACACTTCAGAACTATTACAATAATTTTACATTAAAAAGTTTATCTCTTAGAAAAATCAACTTTTATCCATAATTTCAACGACTCTTTCACCATCATCATTACCAGCATCATCATCGCCAATCTCTTAAACTCAAACACACCGCGCCGCTTAAACCAAACAGCGATGTTGATAAACTACGTTGAACGAAACGCGCAAACGCCAACAATTTCATGGCGCTTACAACGTTTTGGTCGCGAGAAAATAATGCCCTATTATGAACGATCTAGCGCTTCATGTTTTAATTGTTTAATTAGAGGTAACTAATGTTTTAGTTAATAGATTCAGGCGTTATTTTGCGAAAGTCAAATTTACATGCAATTTGATCTAACCTGCTTTGTGTGCTTCCTGTAATTTGTAAATTGGTGGCGGAAGCACACAAAGCAGGTTAGATCAAATTGCATGTAATGTTTTAGCGCTGCAGCGAACTTAAGTTCTAATTCTCACCAAAATCTTACGGTCAGGGTAACGTAACGCGTGACGCGAGTTTAGCATTTTTTTCTCATCCCAAAAAGTGCACAACGCCGCTAAAGAAGTTTTCACTTCAAAGATAACATTGGCACGTTGACTCGACAGTTGACAGTATTGACATCACTGTTACTTGTACGTGTACACTGTAATCAGTCATTATAACTGTTTCATTAAATCACACACAAGTTTGAATTGCAGGGTTTACCAATGGCGGACTGTTGACCATATTATATTTAAACTGGTTTATTGGTATGTGGAAATAACCTATGGAGAATCGATGAGAGTATTTTGCGATAGTAAATCAATATATCGCGACGGGTCGGGGTGTGAAGTGGAATGCGCAGCTGTGATTGGCCAGTTAGCGGGTCAAAATCGCATCGCTTGTCGGCTTGTTGGTTACAATGTCCTACCATTGGTGGTCAGTAGGTTCGAATGGCTGAAATATTTAGCTGATAAAACACTGAGTTTTTGTGAGTGAGGGGTGCCTTTATGCGTTGGCAAGTGGTTTATAGGTTTGACCGTTTTGTGAATTTTACCGATCGTGCAATGGGGTTGTGATGAGTTGAGCGGCTCGATATATTGCCCACAGATTCGTTCTAGCGTTATCTCGTTTCCTAATCCATTAAAATTTGCGGAGTCCGCTGCCTAAGCAAAAGGATTTTGGACTTCTATCGGACCCCCACGACCCACGTCACATGTCTTTCGAAATATATATTTTGGCACGTGCGGGTTTCCTCACGATGTTTTCCTTTATCATCAAAGCAGCTAGGGTCGGCGACGCATGACTGACAGACACTCCTGGTGTTGCAAATGTCCATAGGCTTAGGTAACGGCTTACCATCAGGCAAGCCATACGTTTATTTGCCAACTTAGTGGTATAAAAAAAACCTACGGCGCCCAAGGATCCCTCGTGGATAGGCGAAACATGTGTCGCAACCACAGCACTCATGGCATCAACTATTTGAGGGCGGAAGCACACAAAGCTGGTTAGATCACATTGCATGACGAAACAGTTATACAATGCGAAAGTGGAAGGATGTAGTGGAAGACCAAGACTAACCTACTATAACTTAATTGATCGTGTTTTATCAGAAGGTGATGTCTGGAGCCTTAGGAACCGGTGAGCGTGCATGAAAAGATTTATGACTGTTAAACAAGCGAGTGAAGTGTGTAAGGACCGCCTCTTATGGCGCTCGGTTCTCTCTGCCTACCCCGCAAGGGAGCTGTAGGCCAATTCTGCTAAATAACTGCAACTGCACTGCAGCACGGCGTGTGTCAAAATGTGTTTCGTTATTCTGTTAAGCGATCTGACAGCAGCGGCGATGCAGCAACGCTGCAGTAAATGACTCGCTATTCTGTTAAAAAACCAGCACTGCACTGCACATTTCCTGCAATATAATCGTATTCTGTTAAATTGCTTTGACATTTGTATAGCGGTGACAGAAGTTTTGAAGGAGTTTGTGCAGTTTTGCTAACGCGTTAGTCTCAAGCAACTTTTACGAAGTGAAATTAATATTCTGAAGCGGTGATTTATAATTACATTATTGTGGTGTGGGATGATTAAGTAAAGCTTCTTTTCAGTTGGAAATACTTCCACATCGGCAACCAAGTGTAATGGCGAAAGTAACTACAGGAGTCAACATTTAGTAAAAATCCAATTTATTAGATTGAAATATGAAACATGACAGGTGTTAAGTAGTTCATTTGCAGGATACGCACAGTTGCAGCGTAGTTGCAGTGCCGTTACTATGCAGGAAATTTTAATAGAATACACCTATTGGCACTGCACTATGCCTGCACGACTCAAGTGACAGGCGTAAACGTGCAGTTGCAGTTATTTAGCAGAATTGGCCTACTGGCGTGAAGATATACATGCATGTATATTTGGCTCTAGCGTCTGAACGTATTAACTACTCGTAAAAAATAAATAGTAAAACGCGAGGCCACTTATTTCGATTCGAGATATATCCCATGAAATGGTATAGTTGGTAATCTGCTAGCACAAAGTAACCGTTTCAAAGCAATGGAGGGGGTGCGCGCGATAAAATTTTACGAGCAGTCGCTATGGCAACGCGGCCATTATGCGCGCTAGTTCCGAATCACGCCGCAGGGGCGCTGGTGTATTTACTCCCGTAATGTTTTCTACTTCTGTAACAGTAGACTACTAAGCTTTCATTTTTAAAACACATTTATACCCTTAAGTTAATATTCCTAAATATATAGAATAATATTCAAAAGTAGTATATTCCTTTATTTTATTTAGCCTAATTTAATTTATGGTACAAATCTAAATCGAGGGAATGAATTTATTTTTAAAGATTCAATCATTTAAATTAGGCTAAATCAAGTAAGGAAATTAGGAATATTAATTCTGTATTTATTTACCACAAAATATGGATATAATTGTGCATTTAATGATTAAAGCTTTCTCTACCAGAAACAGGAAAGCAGATATTCTAGAATGCGGTACATAAAGTAAGAAAAATGATAGATAAGTAATGGATACCATATAATAAATATACAAACAATTATTGGCCAATCGAACATCTTTCGGCTCAACGCTTTTTTTTACATCTGAATTCATAATTATGGTACCTAACCTTATTTTGTTTTTACTCGCAGCCAAAGAAATCGCGAGAAAGAAAATAAATAAGTTTAACATTTTTACTGATGCTTATGTAATGGATGGGGAAGAAGATGAAGTACTTGGGTGTATTGTCGATAAATACATAGAAATCAACCGCAAGAGTGACTTTCGTTTTCCGCAAGTGTTTTCGTTTTTATGTTTCTCGTATGAAGCCCTGAAGGGTACATTAATTTTACTGTGGTATTCAGCCACTGAAATAATATAATAAACATCATTTTCAGCGACTACACTTTTCACTCGCTCCACTCATAAATTTTTTACGACTTCTTTAATGAAAGCGCAGGCACGCGACTCTTAAAACATTGCACTTATTTAGGGGGGCCCGAACACCATCAACTTGTGTCACTTTACGATTGCTGGGGCACTTTATGGAGGGGGTGGGTTTAATTATTACACAAAGTGCTTCTGTCTAATTAAGATTAAGGTTACCAAAGTTTTTCATGGGTTTTCTGATTCGTCAAGATGGACAAAATGGAGTTTGGGGTTGCTACTCATGGTGGACATATTGGCGAATTGACTAAAATGTTTTTGTTAAATGCTTAGTGTGTAAATGTATTACTGCTTGCGAGACCTCACAGAAAACCACAGCCAAATAACAATTCCCTTAGAGTGCTGTTGTGTTCCAGCGTAGTGAGGTCACCAGAGTAAGCTCCTAAGGAGTTGCTGTGTAAGCAGTAGAGTGGCATCGCGCGAGTGATACTTAATATATTACAAGCGCTAATAGCCTACCTTTACATTATGTGGGCCGTATGCTTCAATGCTTCCCGACGTTGTATAAAAAAAGACTATTTATTAATTTATTTTATGACACTAGATGGTGCTTTATAATTTCGTATGAAATTGAATCACGCGATGGTTTATATTTCCATCCAAAATTTTACAGTGCGTTACCTACCGTTGCACAGATTTAAAAATGCTCGCCACAGATTGCTAGTGGACAAATGCTATTACACTGTGACAGAATGTCTAACAGATAAGATATGGCAGAAATCAAAGATCTAAAAATGAAGTTATTCTCTCTCATCAAGCGGTAAGTCCAGGTTGCATCCACTACGGAGCCCGGGGTTTCGCTATGAGCATGATCCAAGATGTGGCGAGTCCAGTTATTACGTTGGAGAGACTGCCATCTGACGTCCGTAACCCTTAAAGGGGAACCAGACAAGACAATGAATCAAGATCACACATCCAGATGATCTTCATGTGCAGGTTTCCTTACGGTGTTTTCCCTCACCGGGAGCAAGTGGTAGCCGGACGCAAGTAAACTGTACCTACTCGTGAAAACCGAGTAGACATCCGCCGGGGTTCGAACGTGGACCCTTACGCTTGTTAGGCGGGCGCGGTATAACCCGCGGGCCCACCACCGTTCCTTAAAAATGAAGTTATTATGTTATAATAAATGACATGACAATAGTACTCGAGTGTAATAATTAAATATGTTGTAATCTGGTTTTTAACATTATTAGTAAAATTGATTGTTATTTATTTTGCTTCTATATTGGGAGGCAATTCAGAAAACTGATGATAACAAAATTAGAGTATACAGTTTGGTGTTTGTAACTACATACTCGTATTTGTCGTATACATCCAAAATTTCATTACACCACTTGATAACTAAAGAATCAAAGAATTTGTTATGTGGAATGAGGACTGTGACGCATCGCGCCCGGCGGGAGAGAAAGCGCCGCCATTTTGGGATCCTTTCGCTGCATCATATAATTTGCATTTAGTATAACTTACTTGGGTCACGTCGGGGTCACTAATGTAAGTTTATATATGTTACCTATGTAAGGTTTATATATAATCAGAAGGTTGTGTTCGGTGTGAACTGGTTGGGAAATGTCTAGGCGGATAGAACTCACAAGATAGAAGTTCGATTACCACTTTATTAGTTCTTCACAATAAGTACACTTATAGGTATAGCTTAGGGCTCCGTGCGTTCAGTTGTTGGGCGACGGCGCGACTCGTGGATTATTCCATTCGCCTAATGTGCAAAACTGCTGACGTAACAATTTGCGTGTACTGTGTCCCCACACTGTGTACTCTAAGATGTTTATATAGTTATAGATACGTCGTACACGCTCTAGAATGGCAATACAAAAGTAAGGTAATTGCCCAACTCGCATAGGTTGGCCACGCTTTCGCGTCGCGACTATACGTACTTCGCTACAAAGCATAAACACAGTAGACTTATAAGCTGTGGCATAAATGTCTTAAGATATATTCCATTATATTCATCTCTTTCTAACGACAGGTCATTCATTCATTTGTCTCTTTGTTGTCATAATAAATAACTGTACGTAGATATAGTTTGAAGAGCTCGGTGGCTCAGTCGTGAATGACGCGACTTTGACACCAACGCTCGTGCGTTCGATTCCCACACAAGGCAAACATTTGTGTGCATGAACATGTCTGTTTGTCTTGGTCTGGATGTTTTAAGAGAGGTAGGGCGCATCAAAGCAGCCCGTCAGGGGAAGTGCCTCCACCTCACAAAAACCGCAGCAAAATAACAACTCCCTGGAGGGTTGTTGTTTTCCTACGTGTGTGAGGTCACTAGTAAGCTCCCAAGGAGTTGCTGTGTAAGCAGCAGAGGAGGCATCGCGCGAGAGACACTTAATATATCGCAAGCGTTAATAGGCTACGGTACCCGCTTTGCATCAGGTGGGCCGTATGCTTGTATGCCTCCCGACGTAGTATAAAAAAAGTAGTACTTGCGCCATTTTAAAATACAATTATGTTGGTGCATAACGTGTCTACCTTTTGATACGTCGCTGTTTGTACTGCTAACCTTTGTGACGATCCTACCGCTCTGACGCTCCGATAAGAAGTAGACAACCATCTAGCGGGCCTAGTCCATTTTTGACGTAATTATCTGCGTCATAATTACGTCAAAAATGGACTAGGCCCGCTATATGGTTGTCTACTTCTTAATTCGTGTGCCCGACACTCAAATGAGAAATAAATATTTACACACTTTCCCAGGAGTAATAGTCAGGTGCTAATTGAGTAGGCATTGAACTCAGCCGGTTCAATGCCGGCGTGCCGACCGCCGATGGATACCGACCAGAGATCGAGTGTTTACGTGGGGGGTGGATACACGATCTGCACGTGACGGACAGTCTCTTTAGTTTAAGAGAGGTAGGGCGCGTCAAAGCAGCTGCTGCTAATACAGCAACTCCTTAGGAGCTTACTGGTGATCTCACTCACACGCAGGAACACAACAACCCTCCTGAGAGTTGTTAGGTGGGTGTATTTCCCCAGACTAAACTAACTATAGCCCAGTGGTAGGGTTATAGTTAGTTTAGTCTGGGGAATAACACGCAGACCAATACAATCAGACATGTTCATGCACACAAATGTTTATCCTGTCTGGAGATCGAACCCACGAGCTTTATGAAAATAGCATTACTGATCACTGCGCCACCGAGCTCGTCGATATGTACACGGCTTGTGTGCTCTCTCTTCCTGCGATTGAAGTATAAACTAGTTGAGAATGCGCAAGCTTGCATTGCCAGAGGAACACCTGGCTCGTCAATTATATAACAATTCAAATTATTATTTTTTTAAATTTGTCTGCAATTTTGACCACGTTCCTTAAGAGATAGGAACGGTGTTCCTGAACATTCCTATTCTACTTTTTTATGCTGAATCCGAATCTGAAGTCAAAATTCGAATATTCGAAAAAAAGCGACAGACAAACGCATAGACAAACATAGAATTCATATAGGAACGGTGTTCCTGAAAATAATGGTGAAACTTTTTAATCCCGAAATAGTGACCGTTTGAGAGCTCGTTGGCGTCGTTGCGCGTGTGATTCTATTCGAACACGTAGGTTAATCAACGTCAACCGCAGCCTGTCTCTGGATGAGTTTATCTATTTCGGGTTTCTCCATGCTTTGGGGGGCACATTTAAGCGTCGGTCCCGGCTGTTGTCGATAGATGACAGTCGTTAAGCTAAGGACTCCCCTTCGGGCGGGTTGATAAACCTCCACCTTCGCCAACCCGCAGTTGAGCAGCGTGGTGGAGTATGCTCTAAACCCCTTCGGTTGAAGGGAGACCCGCATCCCTGCAGTGGGATGACTTAGGGTTGATGCAGTGTGGTGACGGAAATGTCCTCATTCCGATCAAAGTTATGGTCACCCTACAGTGTATGAATGCGGCTTTTGATATGCGCCGCGTCGGCTTCATATACTATGCACGTGGTGTTTAAACAGTGCTAAGGATCACACAAAGGGCCTGAAGAAGGAAGTATACACAAACCAATAAATCATTTGACTGTGCGGGAAGGTGCCCCGCCTTCACAAAAACGTTGTGTTTTAGCGTCTATATATCTCAGCGTATCGAGCCTACTGACCAATTGGAGAATACGCCAATTACCGCAATGCTGATCCGCGATCTAGCCAATAAGGGCTGCGCGTTTTACCTCCGGACCCGTAGCGGTGAGCTGAGTTACCACATAACATCGTACTCATAGGTTTCCGATAGGTTATTACCTTCATGGAAGTATACTAGAGATGCAACGTGTAATTCGACCGAAAAATCCATGTTCGGCAGTTTATGCCGAAACGGTCAGGTGTTGTGCTTCTACACATGCTATAGTTGTTATTTGGCTGCGGTTTTCTCTGAGGTGAGACAGATATGTTCATGCACACAAATGTTTACACTTTGTGGGAATCGAACCCACGTGCGTTGGTGTCAAAGCCGCGTAATTCACAACTGCGCCACGGAGCTCGTCTAGTTGCTTCATTTGCACGTTTGAAACTAAGCATCGATCTTCTTAATCAATTGCGTAAACCTAATATATTTCGGGATGCAATCATCACCGCTTGACTTGCGCTACCACAACGAGGTCATTCACTCAAGAAGAATACTGTAAACTTTAATATAAACTGTAAACTTCACAAATATCGGACCATTTGATGGCGCCGCCGTTGACGAGTACGGTAAACAAACTTTGTTTACACGACGCATAAAGGAGACTGCCCACTACACCGCCACGCCGCGTCTACGGGGACCGTAAACCGGGATTACTACATTACGATACCAGTGCGAAAGGTTTGTTTCTGTCCGATATCCGTGGTTAGACCGTATGTAGTAAATCCATGGTGGAAATATTTGACGAGCTCGGCGGCTCAGTCGTGAATGACGCGACTTTGACACCGACGCTCGTGGGCTCGATTCCCACACAAGGCAAACATTTGTGTGCATGAACATGTCTGTTTGTCTTGGTCTGGATGTTTTAAGAGAGGTAGAGCGCATCAAAGCAGCCCGTCTGGGGAAGTACCTCCACGTCACAGAAAACCGCAGCCAAATAACAACTCCCTAGAGGGTTGTTGTGTTCCTGCGTGTGAGTGAAGTCACCAGTAAGCTCCCAAGGAGTTGCTGTGTAAGCAGTAGAGGAGGCATCGCGCGAGTGATATATGTTACAAGCGTTAATAGGCTACGGTAAATGCTTTACATAAGGTAGACCGTATGCTTGTATGTCTCCCGACGTTGTATAAAAAAAAACTGAGTGAGCCACCGAGCTCGCCAATATTATTATTTATTTTATTATTTTCTTCACGACTTATACCGAATAGTGTGATTTTTGTGGTGTCCGGCACGTTATTATTACGACACTTGCGTCGTGCGGTATAGTGAGCAGGGGCCTTTATCTGCAATTGCTACAATGGTATGTTGGTTATGAAATGTCAGAATCTATGTCGGGAGACCGACGGCTAAGTGCACCAAGATTAAGTAGAACATCTGGCCAGCAAGCTTCCTGGATTCATATCCCTGATTTTACTCTATAATCCCTGAGGCTGTTACCCTGAATCCAACAGAGTAGGGGATTTTAAAGTTGAAGGTGAACTGTAGCTTTTATTTATACAACGACGGGAGGACTACAAGCTTACGACCCACCTGATGTAAAGCATTACATTAAGTATCTCTCGTGCGATGCCACCTCTGCAGCTAACACAGCAACTCTTTAGGAGCTTATCCGTGTGCTTATGCACAGGAAGGAACACAACAACCCTACAGGGAATTTTAATTTGGTTGCGGTTTTCTCTGAGGTGGGGGTAAACAGACAAGTTCATGCACCCAAATGTTTGTTCTGTGTAGGAATCGAACCTACGAGCGTTAGTGTCAAAGTAGCGTTACTAACCACTGTGCCGCCGAGCTGGTCAAAAAGCTTGCTACCACGCTGCTACCTTGGCGACTCCTCAGGAACTCACCGATAACAATAAACCTCCAGCGCGTTGTTATTTGGCTGTGGTAGTGGTAGTAGTGGTGGTAGTGGTAGTTACTTTCATAGTCAGGCGGCCTCGATACGCTCCTCTTCTCTCCCGCCAGAGTCATTGTGCCGTGCAGGAATCGAACCCATGAACTTTCAGTTGCCATTGGTACTGTTTGGCACTAGTTTTGGCACCACTTTTGGCACCAGTTAATATTTTGTGTCTCATTGTTGCAGACCCTGGTCATCATCTGGCTCATCGAGTTCGTTCTCACAAGGGCGCCAGGAGACATCGCGCTGCTAATGGTAAGCTTCCCCCCCGGGGTAGTGTTGGCTACAATGGAAGGATACGTTTTTATACAACTTCTTAGGGGAAAATATTTCAATTTCAATTGAATTCAAATAACTTACGTTCAGACAACCGGTTTCAAGATATGGATCCATAGGCATATACCTATTTAAGAGAGGTAGGGCGCAACAAAGCTGCCAGTCTGTGGAAGTACCTCCACTTCACAGAAAACCGCAGCAAATTAACAACTTCCACAACCCTCAGTTGACGTGTTCCTACGAGTGAGCGAGGTTACCAGTAAGCTCCTATGGAGTTGCTGTGTTAGCAGCAGAGGTGGCATCGCACGCTATTTAATGTATTGCTACCGTTAATAGGCTACAGTAATCGCTTTACATCAGGGCCGTATGCTTTTATGCCTCTCATGACGTTGTCTTATTACCCTTAAATCTTTTTTCAAGTCTTAAATATATAAGATATATATAGTCTTAACTGTAACTTAATTCCGTGTAGACCATGGCGTTAGGCAACCGTCCTTAGAACTTCCGAGACACTATTCCCTCCGGCCAGAGTTCTTCCTTCATGGCCGGTGTTTTCAAGCCGCTCGATGGACATTGAATTAGCTTAACAACTGTCATCTACCTATCGACAACAGCCGACCATGCCCTCCGAAGCACACAGAAATTCGAGATAGATAAAGCCATCCATAGACAGGCTGCGGTCGACGTTCCTTAACCTGTGTGTTCGGTTAGTATGAATATAAATAATAAATAAATATTGTCGGACAAATTACACAGCGTTATCTAGCCCCAAAGTAAGCGAAGCTTGTGTTATGGGTACTAGACAACTGATAAACATACGTAAATACATTTTTTTTTTGTTGTTAATACATACTTATTATACATAGAAAATACCCAGACCAAGACAAACAGACATGTTCATGCACACAAATGTTTGTATTGCGTGGGAATCGAACCCACGAGCGTTGGTGTCAAAGTAGCGTAACAACGCGTTTCACCACTGCGCCACCGAGCTCGTCGAGCAAGTATGGCACGCGCACCGATGCCATCGAGCTCTCTGCATTATACAAGAGTGACTAAAATATAATGGAGTACACTAAAGCTGTAAGAAGGTAGCCGCGCCTCCGGCATTGCAGCATCGACCCTTTATTAGATAAGATAAGATAATAATGTTGTGGGCATGCATAGTAAACTAACCGGTGAAAGCAATCAAAGCAGTTCTTATCTTTTTTTTATACTACGTCGGGAGGCATACAAGCATACGGCCCACCTGATGTAAAGCGGGTACCGTAGGCTTATAACGCTTGCGGTATATTATGCCGCGCGATGCCTCTTCTGTTGCTTAGCAACAACTCCTTGGGAGCTTACTGGTGACCTCACTCACACGCAGGAACACAACAACCCTCTAGGGAGTTGTTATTTGGCTGCGGTTTTTCTGTGAGGTGGAGTTACTTCCCCAGACGGGCTGCTTTGATGCGCCCTACCTCTCTTAAAAAAAAGAAGACTACCGTGACCAAATTTGTCACGTTTTATCAGAAGGTGATATTAGGAACCTGCGATCGTGCATGAAAAGAGCTATGAATATTAAAAAAAGAATGGAGGTGTGTCCGCGTCTTATTGGGCTCGGTTCTCTCTGCCTACCCCGAAAGGGACCTGGCGTGAAGATATATAATTTTCCACAAATTTTCAATGCACAGTATGGGTCGAGTTTTGAATACCAGTGGCACTGATAGCCTAGTGGATAACAACTGGCCTGTTAACCGCCTGATCCCCGGTTCGATGTAGGCATGTATACCAGTAAATTTGTGTTTTCAGTTTTATATACATCTTTGTAACTGCCACTTGCTCGGCGGTGGAGGAAAACATCGTGAGGAAACCAGCACGTCCAAGAAATTATATTTCGATAGACGTGTGACCTAACCTACCACCAGAGGGAGACTTTGTACAAAAGTCGTCTGCGTGGGTAACTCTGTCTCACCTATATCTACCGCCAAGCAGCTATATTTACGAGTATATAGCTGGATTCCGGTTTGTTGTTGTTGACCTGAGGCTGTTTCGTCACAGTACTCAGTCATTTTTCTGCCATGTCTCACCCTTCAAACCGGAACACAGCTATATAAACATAGCTGCTTGGCGGTAGAAATAGGTGAGAAAGAGGTACCCACGCAGACGACTCTTGTACAAAGTCTCCCTCTGGTTGTCCCTAACTACTGTGCGACGGTTAATAAAGTGACTTTGTTACCGACGTTCGTGGGTTCGATTCCCGCACAGGACAAACATTTGTCTGCTTGAACACAATGATGTCTGTTTGTATTAGTCTGGGTGTTTGTAAGAGGTAGGGCGCATCAAAACAGCCCATCTGGGGAAGTACCTCCACCTCACAGAAAAGCCGCACCTAAATAACTTCTGGAGGGTTGTTGTGTTCCTGTGTGTGATTGAGGGTACCAGTGAGCTCACGAGGAGTTGCGTGAGCCGTATGTTTGTATGCCTCACGATGTTGTATACCTATATAAAGAAAAAGTTTGGGAATGTGGGGATCGAACCAACGTGCGTCGATGATAAAGTCGCGTTATTAACCGCTGCGCTCGTCTCTGTTTTTTATATATTTCTTCACGCCAGGTCCCTGGCGGGGCAGGCAGAGAGAACCGAGCGTCTTAAAACGCTGTCCTTACAAGCTTCGTTCGCTTCTTTAACATTCGAAATTTTATTTACAATGAATGTGGTGTTTTGCATATAAATTTCTCAAATGCAACTTGAATATTTTCAGCATATTTTACTTTTTCATTAAACCTATTCTTAACATGAGTTTTTCAGTTAGGGCGCCATCTATTATCGAGTAGTGGAACTAATAGTTTTGATTTGTCTTTTTGCCGACAGATGGCAGACTGCGTTTCGAACCCGAGCCGTACAATAAGAAGCTGGAACTGAACAGCTCTGGCAAGATTCACTGCAGGGTAGCTGGTGGAGTTTCACCGACTGTGCAATGGTATCTGGTTAGTATTGTGTTCTATCTCATTTTTTTCATTAAGTTACGAATTTTCTCCATATACTAATCATTAATTTCTATGGTTAATAGATTCAGGCGTTATTTTGCGAAAGTCGAATTTACAGCCCATTTGATCTAAACTACTTTGTGCGCTTCCGCTACCGATTAGTTCATGCGAACTAGTGCCCGCCGGCACCCACCCACAGCCGTTTGTGGAACTGCGAAACGTGTTTCGCCTCTCCACTATGCATCTACAGGCGCTGTAGATGTTAGTCGTTTCGTAGCATGTTATTCTAGGGAAGCATCGGTGGCGGGGTGCGGTGGGGTTTAGATCAATTTGCCTGTAAATTTATTTTCTTTCTGTAATTGACTTTCGCAAAGTAACACTTGAATCTATTAACTAATATAGTTTATACACAATTAAATATAATTATGAGGGCGAGAATGATAGTAAGCAGTTACCGCAGCCCATAGACGTTTGTAATACGAGTACTAAGAATATCACTCCTGACTCTGTAATTTCTTATTACATCTTGTGTGGTATTTGGCTACGGTAACACCAGGTGGGCTGTACGCTTGTATGTTTCCTGATTTTGTATAAAAAAAACGTACGAATTGTTACAACCTTACTTCAAATGCTTAGTTAGCGTAGCCTTTAGACATATTCGACACCAGGGATGTCACACATGAGTTGCCGACCCTAAAATTCATGGGTACCCTTCCAGAATGACGAAGACTCTCTCCCCGATGGTGTGACTTCGCTGAACGGGACCTTGCTGGTGACAGAGGCTTCGCGTCGCCACGCCGGGAGGTACACCTGTCGAGCTGTCGACGGGAATCACACCATTCACACCAAGATCACCGTGGACGTTGTTGGTGAGATTCTTTACCACTTTTTAACCGATTTCGAAAACGTGGAGGTTCTATGTTCTTCTTCTTACGCCACCGAGCTTGTCAAAAATGGCACAGTTATGACTAAACGTCGTTCTGATAAAACCAGCATGTTTAAGGCTTGTTTTTTTCCTGCGTGTGAGTGAGGACACCGGTAAGTTCCCATGGAGTTGCTGTGTTAGCAGCAGAGGTGGCATCGCGCGAGTGATACTTAATGTATTATAAGCGTTTATAGGCTACGGTTACCGTTTAATATCAGATGAACCGTATGCTTGTATCCCTCCCGACATCGTTTAAAAAAAAGGAAGAGGGTGAGATTTGAATATCTATGAAATGATTTCAATGAATTTTTTTTTTTAATTTCCAGTGGGTCCACGGATCATAGAGCCGCAGCACGGGCAACAAGTGGACGCGGTGGTCGGTCAGACAGTGGTTCTCAACTGCAGAGCGACCGGCGAGCCCCAACCGACCACCCAGTGGGACCGCAATCGCACTCAAATGTTGCAACAACGTATGTTTATTTATGATATTTTAAAACGTTTACAATCAAGTATATTTCTGTGGTTCTCACGTCGCTGGTAGTTTAGATGCTGAGAGACGCTCCTGACCCATCTATTCCCATCGGATTCCTATTTGTCCTATAAACTTCTATTATTCATTTGGATCCCCTAGACGGGGAGTAGGAATATCGATATTTCGTTATTTTTCCAGGAGGACATGGTAATACTTATTAAGTATTGTCCGCAGATGCATACATGCGTCGTATATACAGAAGTCTTAAAAAACTATCGAATTTGATACAAATTCGATACTCTGAAATAATTGTCAAATATCGATAGTTCGAGATTAAGTACATCGATATCGATGTTTTGATATATCGATATTTTTTACCAAGCCAAGGCGCACTGCCCCCTCACTCGCCTCGACACGCACACGTAGCCGCGAGCGGTTTTATGAGTACACATGTTTAAATGTGTTTTTTTTTTCGCGCTTGTGTATTTTTTATCTATATGTCAATGGTAAATCGTTATTTTTTTTTTTATAACTATTTTCTTTTCCAGCTGGCGTTGACGTCGAAGGGGGAGACAATGCTTCGTTAGCGAGGTAAATTAATTGTTAAATCAGTTTATGATTTTTATAAGTAGGATAATTTAGGAATATTTTGGCTTGATTTTTATTCACTGTTACTGTATACAGTTATGATGGGTAAGGAAGAGACAGCATGAAATTAACGCTCAACGCCCCGGAGGGTTGTCGTGTTCCTGTAAGGTGGACATACAAGCATACGGCCCACCAGATGTAAAGCGGTTGCAATACATTAAGTATCACTCGCACGTTGTCACCCTTGCTGATAACCAGACAACTGCTTTGGAGCTAATGGTGATCTCACTCACACGCGGGCATACAACAACCTTCTAGGGAATTGTTATTTGGCTGTGGTGTTCGCTGAGGTGGAGGTACTTCACAGTACAGACTGTTTTGATACTACCTCTCTTAAAAACACCCAAACCAAGAAAAAATTAATGTATTACGCTTTACATCTGGTGGGCCATACGTTGTTTGTCTTCCGACGTTGTATATAAAAAAATGTGAATTTATTACACTCACTAACTAAAATCACGACAATATTCTACATTTTTATTAAAATAACGATATATTTATGTAAACAACATACGTGTACAATACACCACGGTTGTTGTGACGCCATATCCCAAGCTTCGTAATACGCAATCGCGCACACACAAGTACAACGCTCGGACCCTGTAATAAACACTGTATAATGCCTTATATCTCATTCTCTCGCACGTTAAAACCGAAAGATATATGTGGCTGTCTCTTTTTATTGTCGCTTTTTCGTTTCATCGAGTTTCAAATCACAACGATGCTAAAGAGTAAAACTGTATGTAACACTAAAAAAATAACACTGTATGTTTGATTTGCAGACTTCTTATCCTGAATAATGGAACCCTCCTCATCCGGAACGTGACCGTCGAGGATTCAGATCATTACGGCTGCTTCGCTGGCAGCGCTGCGGGACTGACAAGGAATGAGCTGATGCTGCTGGTTCATGGTGGGTTCATTGCTCTTTGAGGTTCCACGTCTAAAAAGGGCAGAATCCCTATTATAATCTGATCTAGACACAGGATTTTTGACGAGCTCGGTGGTGCAGTGATGAAACACGCTGTTACGCTACTTGGACACCAACGTTCTTGGGTTCGATTCCCACACAGGACAAACATTTGTGTGCATGAACATGTCGGTTTGTCTTGGTCTGGTTGTTTTAAGAGAGGTAGGGCACATCAAAGCAGCCCGTCTGGGCAAGTATTTACCTCCACCTCACAGAAAACCACCGCCAAATAACAACTTTCTAGAGGGTTGTTGTGTTCGTGCGTGTGAGTGAGGTCACCAGTAACCTCCTAAGGAGTTGGTATGTTAGGTTATCATAGGCTACGGTAACATCTTTACATCAGGTGGGCCGTATGTTGTATGTGTCCCGACGTTATGTATAAAAAAAAACAAATGTTTTCTTCATAATATTAGTATAGATAGGGATGATACACTCTGAATGGCTGAGTCGCATTTTTTTATACCACTAAGGTAGCAAACAAGCGTACGGCCTGCCTGATGGTGAGCAGTTACCGTAGCCTATGGGCATTTGCAACACCAGGGGTGTCACTCTAGCGTTGCCGACCCTGTAAAAACCTCGTCACGCCTTTTTTGAAGACCTTTTTTGACCCCATGCTGTAGTCCCTAGGAACCTCGGCAGGGAGCTCATTCCACAACTTTAGAGTTCTCGCTGGAAAACTTCCCTGGAACTGCACAGTACGTGACCATTGCGACTACAGTGTATGAGGGTGAACTCCCAGCCGTCGGCGAGATTACATTTGACCTCTCTTATTTGTTACAGAAGGTGAATTCCCTCCTCCGGAGTCGACAGGCGTGGGGGGTAAAGCTGTGGTGGTGTCAATATCAGTAGCGGGAGCCTATATGATATTGGTACTCGCTATGATGTTCTACTGCAGACGACGCAGGCTTCGGCGTAGGCAGAGAGGTGAGTTTTTAAATGAATGGATCAAACATGGATAGGACACATTAATCCTATTCTTCTTAGCGGTATCCCGTATCCCGCGGGATCCTCTACTTAAGACTAAGGATTTGGCGAAGATGTAGATTTTACATGGAGCGATTGCCGTCAGGCCTCCACAAGGTAGTGGTAAAACCAGAGGTTTCTTTTGGTTTATCACACGTCAATCGAAATATAATTTCTTGGACGTGCGGGTTTCCTCACGATGTTTTCCATCACCGCCGAGCAAGTGATAATTACAAATTTACATGCAATTTGATCTAACCTGCTTTGTGTGTTTCCGCCACCAATTAGTTCATGCGGCCTAGCGCCGGCCGGCACCCACCCACTACTGTTAGTAAGTGCAACAGTAGTGGGTGTGTGCCTGCCTGCAGGTTAGATCAAATTGCATGTAAATTTGACTTTCGCAAAATAACGCCTGATTCTATTAACCAATTACAAATATGTACAGACACGAATTTAGTGATACATGTATATTCGCCCTCGCCTTCGCCGAGAGCGCGATGGCGTCGTTGCGCGTGTGATTCTAACCAAAGACGCCGGTTAAGCAACCGTCGACCGCAGCCTGTCTATGGATGGGTTTATCTATCTCGAGTTTCTCTTGCGATATATTAAGTATCACTCGCGCGATGCCTCCTCTGCTGCTTTCACAGCAACTTCTTGGGAGCTTACTGGTGACCTCACTCACACGCAGGAACACAACAACCCTCTAGGGAGTTGTTATTTGGCTGCGATTTTCTGTGAGGAAGAGGTACTTCCCCAGACGGGCTGCTTTGATGCGACCTTACTCTCTTAAAGCATCCAGACCAAGACAAACAGACATGTTCATGCACACAAATTATTGCCTTGCGTGGGAATCCAACCCACGAGCGTTGGTGTCAAAGTCGCGTCATTCACGACCGAACCACCGAGCTCATCAAGACCGAATGAATTTCGTACGGTTACCTTTTTTCTACCGTTATCCCGTTTCCTAAATCATGATTTTTTATACAACGTCGGAAGGCATACAAGCGTAAGGCCCACCTAAGAACTACCGCCTCTTGCCAGGTTCCGCCCCTGCCGCTAATACAGCAACTCCTTATAAGGTTACTGGTGACATCACTCACTCGCAGGAACACATAACCCTTCAGGGAGTTGTTTTCTGACTACGGTTTCCTATTATATGGTGGTACGTCCCCCGACGGGCTGCATTGATGCACCCTACTCTCTCTTAAATATGAAAAATACGGTATAGATTATTTTTTATAGATTGCAACAACATGTTATAACATTTTTTATAAGTTAAATATTGTTCTACCAGGAGAGAAGATGGAGTTAGAGATGGCGGAAGGTAGAGAGAAATTGGTGGATGAAGGTGAAGAAGATAAACCGAAGGTTGGCAACGGTGCTCCGGTGCAGAACGGGCGGCTATTGCCTCATGACAGAGATAGTGGTATGTTTTTGAATACTTGGTTAATTTTATTAAACCTACGACATCGCTTGCGTAAACAAAAAGTTTATATCCCCTTCTTTCTCCTTCTTATAGAACAGGGATTCCCAAAGTGATAACGACCTCTTTGGGAATCGGTTCCCAGGGGTCGACATAAAAGAAAACTGATTTTTGGGGTCTCGACGAGGTCTAAAAATCAACCCATATTCATTTAATTAACACTATTTCTTATTTGTACATAACTTACCTAACATAGCAACCCCTTAGGAGCTTACTGGACCTTACTCACACGCAGGAACACAACAAACTTCCAGAAAGTTCTTATTTTACCGCGGTAATCACAGACGGGCTGCTTTGATGTGCCCTACCTCTCATAAAAACACCCAGATCAAGACAAACAGACATGTTCGTGCACACAAATGTTTGTCCTGTATGGGAATTGAACCTTGGTGTTTGTCTGTGACAAAGTCGCTTTATTAACCGCGGCGCCACCTAGCTCGCCAATCCATTTGATCTAAACTACTTTGTGTGCTCCCACTACCGATCAAAAACAATATAAACCAGTTGAGAATGCGCAAGCTTGCATTGCCAGAGGAATACCTGGCTCGTCAATTGTATTACAATTCAATTTTTTTTAATTTGTCGGCCATTTTGACCATGTTCTTTAAGAGATAGGAACGGTGTTCCTGAACATTCCTATTCTACTTTTTTATGCTGAATCCGAATCTGAAGTCAAAATTCGAATATTCGAAAAAAAGCGACAGACAAACACACAGACAAACGCACAGACAAACATATAGATTTCATATAGGAACGGTGTTCCTGAACAGTTTGGATCTAATTGCCTATAAATTTGACTTTCGCAAATTAACGCCTGAATCTTCTCTGTCCTAGCGTCTTCTAATCCATTAGGATTGGCGGGATCCGCTACCTAAGGCTAAAAATTTGGCGAAGATACTTTTTTTAAAGCTAAACGATAAAAAGCCGTTATTTGACATTGGGCCTTACACTTCTTGAAATATAATCTTATTCAATTCTCTTATGTTAATATTTTTCTTTTTTAATCTGCTAGCATTTCGGAAATGACCATTGACGAAGAAGAAATGTCGAAAGAAACTTGGCAATATAGGTCTCTGTAAAAATTGACAATTGGATATTTAAAAAAATTTACATAAGCATATTGGTACAATAATGATATCATATCGTAGAATTAAAGATTATTAAGGAAAGGTCATCTGTGCTGAATTATTTCCAGGCATCAGTCAGTTACATATTCATCAATTCTATAATAAACCCTTTACAGAGAGTATTTTTATGTCCTTTTTGATACTGATCTTGTTACGAAGCGACTGTCGTCAGACCTTCACAAATCGGAGGGAAAACCAGACCTTTCTTCAGCTAGGCCACGCGTCTACCGAAATATAATTTCTTATGGACGTCTGGGTTTCCTCACGGTGTTTTCCATTACCGACAAGCAGATGGTAATTACAAAATAACACCTAAATCTGTCTTAATACGAGTAATATATAGATTGACAAGTTTCTTTCGACATTTCTTCTTCGCCAATGGTCATTTCCGAAATAAATAAATAAATAAATATTGTCGTACAAATTACACAGCGCCATCTAGCCCCAAAGTAAGCGAAGCTTGTGTTATGGGTACTAGACAACTGATAAACATACGTAAATACATTTTTTTTTAAATACATACTTATTATACATAGAAAATACCCAGACCAAGACAAACAGACATGTTCATGCACACAAATGTTTGCCTTGTGTGGGAATCGAACCCCCGAGCGTCGGTGTCAAAGTAGCGTAACAACGCGTTTCACCACTGCGCCACCGAGCTCGCCGTAATGACGGTAGATTAAAAAAAAGTAAAATAAAAGAATTAAATAAGATACAATAACATTATATTCCAAAAACTGTAAGACGTGTCAAGTGCCCGCGATGGCCCAATGGTAAATAAAGAATTTTTATCATTTATCTTATCTTAATATAATTCTTCTGTATGCGTGTTTGTCGCCTAACTCTTCCTAAACAGCTGGACCGATTTGGATGAAATTTTGTGTGTATATTTTAATGGGTTCCTTGATCGTTTGAATACACATTTGGACCCGGTAGGTAGTGTTGATGTCGGTATGTCACCGAATCTTGAGAGTGAATTTGTGAAGACGAGCTCGGTGGCGCAGTGGTGGAACACGCTGTTACGCTACTTTGACACCAACGCTCGTGGGTTCGATTCCCACACTGTACAAACATTTGTGTGCGTGAACATGTCTGTTTGTCTTGGTCTGGGTATTTTCTATGTATAATAAGTATGTATTTACAAAAAAAAAAATGTATTTACGTATGTTTATCAGTGTACCCATAACACAAGCTTCGCTTACTTTGGGGCTAGATGGCGCTGTGTAATTTGTCCGACAAAAAAAAAAAAAATTAATGTGGTGCTGCTTTCCCGGGCAGCACGACGTGTGCCGGGTCAGCTAGTTAACTATGAGATTTATTACTGTTGTACTCAGGTGCTGATAACTCCGAAGTGTCAGCGATATCGCGGGCGTCGAAGAGATCAGGTCAATATGACCACTTGACTGTACCGCGCACCTTACTGCACGAACAAATAACACTTGGTGAGTAATATATGAAGTGGCAGTGGGCCGGCCGCATCTGCCGAGTCAGCGATGGCAGATGGGGTAGGAAACTCCTGGAGTGGAGGCCGCGCATGGCACGACGATAAACGATAAAAAATTCGGCCGGAAGCGGCTGGATGCGGAAAGCGGAGGATCGCATATGGTGGAAGGCATTGGTGAAGGCCTATATCCAGCAGTTGATAGATACAGGCTGATGATGATGATGAGTAATGTATACTCTCTATCTATCTACTTACCCTTGCGGATTAGGCAGAGAGAACCGAGCGCGACATGACTCGATCCTTACAAACCTCACTCGCTTCTTTAACATTCATTGATATTCTTATACACGCTTGCCGGCTTCTAAGGCTCCTGACATCACCTTCTGATAAATCAGTTTGGTCATGGTAGGTAAGTCTTGGCCTTCCGCGGCTCTTACAACCTAATACTTTCCCGTCGTATATCTGTTTCGTAATTCTTTCTCCCTGCATTCTTTCTACATGTCCGAACCAGCGGAGCATGCCTCTTCTTATTTTAACACCGACACTCTCTTTCAAACCAACTATGTTTCTAACATCATCATTGCGAATGCGGTCTACAAGCGTCACTCCGCAAATTTTGCGCAACGCTCACATTTTGACCACGTTTATCCTACTTTCATGCTCTCGCTTCCATGAGTAAGCGTTGGGACCAGCACTACATTGTGTATAGCGAGCTGTGCCTGCCGGCTCAAGCTTTTGCTGCCAAGATGTTAGGTTAATAAACACAACACAAGAATCGTTTTTCTCTCTCATGTCTTGGAGAAAATTAACGATTTTTGTATTTAGTATTATTCTTTAGTTATAAGTATAATGTTCAATTCTGAAGAGAAAATTGGTGCCTGAGCTAAGCAAGCGGTAGCCTTACTGTATTGCAGGTCACAAGTCCCACCCTTCCAGAGTACAAGTTTAGGAGTACGACGTTGTACACCTCTGGAATTTGTCGAGGCTTTTTTTTTATACTACGTCGGGAGGCATACAAGCATACGAACCACCTGATGGAAAGCGGGTACCGTAGCCTATTAGCGCTTGCGATATATTAATTATCATTCCCGCGATGCCTCCTCTGCTGCTTACACAGCAACTCCTTGGGAGCTTACTGGTGACCTTACTCACACACAGGAACACAACACCCCCCCCCCCAGAGAGTTGTTATTCGGCTGCGGTTTTCTGTGAGGTGGAGGCACTACCCCAGACGGGCTGCTTTGATGCTCCCTACCTCTCTTAAAACATCCAGACCAAGACCAACAGACGTGACAGATCTATCCTACCGACTGCGCCAGATATGGTCAAATGTAATTAGTGTCAAAAGGAAATGTCGCAATTGCTGACTCATGGATTCCTCCCGGCGTGTGTAGTGGATGATGCGGCTACGTTGACGATTTACCAAGTTCCAATAATCGTGGTGTGTTTAGGTCGCGGCGAATTCGGTGAGGTGCTTCTCGCCAAAATAGACATGTGCCAAATAAAAAAATTGAAAAGCAAAGACGATTCCAACACGGAGCCCAACATGAAGCATGTGCTTGTCAAAGTGTTGACAACTAAAGACGAGGTAAGTTCATTTTTGACGAGTTTCCTAATCCATTAGGACCGGTGGGTTCCACTACCTAAGGCTAAAGATTTGATGAAGATGCTGATTTCGACATGGAGCGACTGCCGTCCGACCTGCACAACCCAGAGGGAAAACCAGACCTTCCTTAGGTTAGGTCACACGTTTATCGAAATATAATTTTCTTAAACGTGCGGCTTTCCTCACGATGTTTTCCTGTTCAGGATGTTAAATTTTCTCTTTGGGATATATCCAAATGAGCACATCCGTAGTAGAACAGGAGTTTCTGAAGTCGTTTTAAGGATCAGCAAACTGAAGTGGCTGTGGGTAGGCCACGTAGCTCGACAACCCGATGGATGCAAGCAGCACAGGATCGACCGCTGTGGAAGTTTAAGGGGGAGGCTTATGTTCAGCAGTGGACTGAAAATACAAAACAGCCCTTCGGGTGAAATTATGAATGATGATAATTAATAATCCTTCTAGATCTCATAATAAACCAATTTTCCGTATATTTCGCTATAGCAACAATGCGAGGACTTAATTGTGGGTGTATTGTTTATTAATCTTTTCTTAGCTTTAACTCCTTTTTTCTTAATTGGCGGAGTCCGCTACCTAAGCCTAAGGATTATATACGAAGATACTGATGTTAACGTGCAGCGACTGCCGTCTGACCTGACTGTTTACCATCAGGCAGGCCGTATGCTTGATTTCCACCTTAGAAAAAAATAAAGACCTCCGCAACCCAGAGGGAAAAGCAGATCATTCTTAGGTAAGGTCACACGTCTTTCGAAATACAATTACATGCAGACTTGAACGTGCGGGTTTCCTCGAGATGTTTTTCATCACCACCGAGCAATCTTTTTCTCTCTGAACAATTTTCTATTATTTTTTTACACAAAAAGATATTAATACATGTTCGCAGACGCAATTAGCGGAGTTCCGTCGGCAGCTGGACATGTTTAGTCTGATCCGACACGACAACATCGTCCGACTAATCGGGTTGTGTAACGAAGCTGATCCTCATCACATGCTGTTGGAACACACCGATTGGGTGAGTTCTTTGCATATTTGTTTAATAGGGCACCGAATAACATTTCAAAAAGTGATTCAAATTAAAATCAGGATATTTATTACCATAAGAAAATGGAGACAAATATGTTTCTTGAATAATTAAACTTTTAAGTGACCCAAAACTTTGTCTTTCTATCTATAACTTTACGCCAAATCCCTTGCGGAATAGGCAGAGAAAACCGAGCGCCACGTGACTCGGTCCATACACACCTCACTCTTTTCTTTAACATTAATTGCTCTTCTCATGTCCATGAGAAGAGCAATTAATGTTAAAGAAACGAGTCTCGTCGGTTTCTAAGGCTCCTGACATCACAATTTTACACATGGACACGATCAATTTGGTCATAGTAGGTAAGTCTTGGCCTTCCTCGGCTCCTATATCCTTCTACTTTTACGTTGTAAAAGTTTCACTCGCTTCTTTAACATTCATTGCTTTTCTCATGCTCACTCGCCAGTTTCTAAGGCTCCTGACATCATCTGATAAAACACGGTCAATTTGGTCGTGGTAGGTAAGTCTTGGCCTTCCTCGGCTCCTATGTCCTTCTACTTTTGCGTTGTATGTCTAGTTTCGTTCTTTCTTGCTGCATTCTTTCTACATGCCCGAATCAACAGACCAACTCTGTTTCTAACATTATCAGTGCGAACACGGTCTACAAGCGTTATGACCGCTTTTATCCCACTATCATGCTCTCTCTGCCGTACCTAGCTCTCGCTTCTATAAGTAAGTGTTGAGACCAGCACTGCATTGTGCATAACGAGCTGTGCCTTCTGGCTCAAGCTTCTTCTTAGCAGTTAACTAAGAAGTTTTCCCAACACTACATTCACACTATTCCCAGCACTATACTCAGCACATGTAATAACAGAAGAGGTGATGATGAGATGGCGCCTGTGCTGGTTAGTGCTCAGGGTCCGAGGCTGGTCGGATGCGTTGCCAAATGATACCACTGTATATTGACGACATATGTGTATAGACGAAGCCAAGCCAAGAAGTAGAAGACTTTATTAAACTGTCATAGTCTATGTATAACATTAGGATTGCCGCTGACTAAGCAATAAGTGTTATGTCGCAGTAATGTATTAAATTGCGGTTAAACACACTAATTAGCCAATATGCTACACTCACTCGTCTTTCCACATCAACGGTGTACCTTCCATTCCTGCTGAAAGCGGATCCAAAACTATGTTTAAAGATTATTTATTTAAAAATGCTGCTAAAAAATCCGCTACAATCCTGATTCGTAATACTTAATGTCGTAAATAAATATAATAACTTGTTTCAGGGTGACCTCAAGAACTTCCTAATAGCTACCCGTACCCCTGAAGAAACAGCGGAGTATCTATCTCGAGTGGGTCCAAGCCACCCCCAGCCCACCACCGAGCGCGTGGTCCCACCTCTCTCTCCACAGCACCGAGCTCTACTCACTACCCACCTGGCGGCTGCCGCCGGGAGACTCGCCAGCAAGAGGGTTACACATAGGTAAACAATTTTTAACTTTCTAATAGCGACTCTGAAGAAACATATATCTCGAGTCCAAGGCCAAGTCGCACCCGGTCCACTATCAAGCCCTCCCTCCCTCTCCTAGGAGTCCAGCAAGAGAGTTATTTATAACTAAATACTTTTTTTTATCAGAACACGTAACATGTATCTGCCACTTCAGTTAATTTGCTCTATAAAAAATACAAGCTTGCCAGTGAGCTCAGCTCCGCCGCATATGCAGTTGGGAGAATCAGACAATTGATGGACGCTTAGTCTATTTTAGCTACTTTCTCAACATTGTCGTATGATACATTGTAGTGCGAAAAGCTTCAGCTTTCTATTGAAACAATTTTTATAATGTGCTTTTAATATTTTGTACACGATTAGAAATTCCGCGTATACTTTCTTCTTCTTCCTAGCTTTATCCCGTTTCCTAATTAGGATTGGCGGGGTACGCTACCTAAGCCTAAAGATTTGGCGAAGACACCATAACCCAAATAGGTTAGGTCCCACGTCTAGAGAAATATAATTTCTTAGATGTGCGGGTTTCCTCACGATGTGTTACTTCACCGTTGAGCAAGTGATAATTACAAATGTACATAAATCCGAAAATATGAATTTAGTGGTACATGCCCCCGCCAGTATTCGAACCGGACCAGTTCGTCAATTGGCCGTTAGTATTTGCCGTGCCGTTGCCGTATAAATCAGATAAAAAACTGTATTGTAAGTAAAAATAAGAATGTCGTATCGATTTGGCGCACTTAAATAAATAATGGTTACGTGAAAAGCATACAATTTGTAATAATGATTAAATAATCATTATTATTAAATATTTATTTGATTAATGCCTTGAGGCCCGTTATATACTTGGCGTCGTAACGCGCATGGCGGAATTCAGCCACGCGGGCCTCAACGGGACCTTTAAACTACGTCACGTGCGATAGTCCTGTCTTAATGAGGCCGTTGTTTGTTACAGGGACATTGCAGCCCGTAACTGCGTGATAACGTCCCAGCTGCAGCTCAAACTGTCTTTCCCAGCTCTCACACGCGGGCCTGACTCTCACGAATACTACAAACACCATGATCAGGTAAGTTCTTCCCAGGGTTTCTTAATCTATTGGCGGAGGCCTGACGGAAGGATTTGACGATATTTTGAGAATGTGCCATGGCTAGTGGTCGGTTTCATAAGTGGGACTTTTCGGGGAGGCTCCTGTAAAAATAAAGAATTATCTATTTGCATAAAACATGTGTAGTTACATACATTTGCATGCAAAGTGTCTTCGAAATATGTAAAATAGTATACTATATTTTGCCTTGTGCAAAAATATTATGATAATGAATTATAGTAACATATGAATGAAATTTGTAAATATTACGAATAATAAGTATAGTTTTTTTTATTCATAGTGCTATTTTTACCTACCAATATTTTTTTTTGTTACCCGGCCAACAACAATTTCTTTTACCACCTGTGGAGTTGGCTGGAAGAGATCTCTTTTAGAGATAAGCTCACCTTTGTACACCTTTAATGTAACAATGGTATGTGTAATTATATGTAATAAAGAATATGTGTATATTAAAATACAAAACTAAAACCAGAAAATGAAATAAAATCTATAGTAAATAATACAGAATTTAAATAGATTTGAAGTTAAAGTAAATAACCGTAATAGACTTGAATCATGGGTATAGTAGAAGTAAAAGTAGGGTCAACGCTGTTGAAATGAGAGTGTTAAGGAGTATGTGTGGAGTAACAATGATTGATAGAGTAAGAAATAGCACGATACGAGAACAATGTGAAATGAAAGATGATGTGGTGACAAAAATTGAAAAGAGGATATGCTGAGATGGTTGGTCATTTAGAAAGAATGAAAAACAAAAGATTTACGAAAGAAGTGTATCAGGCAAGAGTGAATGGAGATTTCGGGAGGGCCCGCCCTACACTCACACATATGGATCAAATAGGTGGAGTGTAAAAAAGGCCCAACCAAATGCACCCAAAACCGGAGAACATGCATGAAGCGGTTGATGAGTGTGGAAGAAGCGAGAGAGGTATGTTTGGATCGGTGCACCTGGCGTTCCATAGTCTGCCTACCCCAATGGGAGACAGGCCTGGTGATATTACAGATAATAGATATATTATCCTTGCTCCTTCCCATTCTTGACTATGCTATCTCTTGCTGCCTTAACCTCACAGAAGATCAATTTAACAAACTTGAGCGCCTTCAAAACCTCTGTATACGATTTATTTTTGGACTTCACAAATATGATTACGTTTTCGAATTTCGCTCACAGCTCGAGTGGCTCCCTATCAGGTTACGTCGCAACTGGCACGTACTCTCTCTTCTTTATTCTATTCATCTGAATCCTACTTCTCCCAGTTACTTGAAAGAGCGTTTCATATATCTCAGTGAGGTACGGGATCGTTGTGATCGCAGTACACGCAGTACTCTCTCCCATCGTCTGATAACGCCATCTCCCTCTTCGCAATAATACTCTAAATCGTTCTCGGTACGGGCTGTGCAACTATGGAATGCTTTACCATTTTCTATTCGCTGTGCATCTTTAATGCCCTTTAAAAACCTTGTAAAATCACTATCACTATCTGTCTATCTAACTATAGTAAAATATGTATATATGGATGTATCCGAGTGTGTATATGTGTGTATTTGGTATTGCCATATGTATGTATATTGTTGTTTGTTGTTGTCTTGTCTATGAGAATTCGATGGCGTTGTTGCGCGTGTTATTCAAACTAAACACGCAATCTATGGATGGGTTTATCTATCTCGAGTTTCTCCGTGCTTCGGAGGGCACGTTAAGCCGTCGGTCTCGGCTGTTGCCGATAGATGACAGTCGTTAAGCTAAGTCCGCCAATCCGTATTTGAGCAGCGTGGTATATAATATGCTCTAAACCCCTTCGGTTGAAGGGAGATCCGTATCCCTGCAGTGGGATGAGTATGGTATATATATATATTGTATAGTATGTTGAGTGTATGTATATGTATCTATGTGTAGAAATAGGTATAGTTATGAATGCGCCACTACCTACTTGTATCTTAATGTTTGTTTCTCTTCCTTTGACATGGTTGTCTGGAAGAGATCGCTTTAGCGATAAGACCGCCCATTATACTCTCGCAATAACATGTTGAGTAAAAAAATTTTGGCGCAATAATGTGTATTCTATTCTATGTATGTATGTATGTTTAATTAAATAACTAATATAGAATAATAATTCATTCTGTTCAATAAATTCATTTACAGTACATTTCTCTGTCAATAGTTTGATGAGATGAATTTTAAACAAATTAATATTTTCTTATAATTCTGTATTCATTATGTAATTAGACTTTCAAATAAGTATATTTTTTACAGGTCATACCTCTTCGCTGGTTGCCAATGGAAGCCGTGCTGGAAGGAGAGTACTCGACCAAATCTGACGTCTACATGTTTGCGGCAACTGTTTGGGAGGTACTTCATAATATTTTGTTTTGTTAATGGGAAAGCAATGAAATGGCGAACTTATAGGAATATTTTTGTTTTATACAACGTCGGGAGTCGTACAAGCATACGGCCCACCTGATGTAAAGTGGTTACACGTTAAGTGGGCATTGTAATATAGAAATTATTGCGCGTGCTATATAGCATAACAACTTCTTAGCAGTTTACTGGTAATCCAACTCATTCGCTGGTACACAGCAACCTTCCAGGGAGTTGTTATTTGGTTTCGGTTTTCGGTGAGGTGGAGGTACCTTCCCATTCCGATAGTTAGATGCGCCCTAACTCGCTTAAAAACGTCCAGACCATAAAAAACGGCTGTTTGTTTTGCACTGATTTATGTGGGAATCGAACTCATGAACGATAATCGCAGCCAAATATTAACTCCCTGGAGGGTTTTTGTGTTCCTGCGAGTGAGTGAGATCACCGGTAAGCTCCTAAGGAGTTGCTGATTTATCAGCAGACTTGGCATCACGCGAGTGACACTTATGTATTGAAGCGTTCATCGGCTACGGTGATCAGATAGGTCTTATATTTATTTGTATCCGATGTTGTATAAAAAATATGTATTTGATTTTTTATACCACCAACGTGTCAAACAAGCGTAGAGCCTGCCGGCCAGTAAGCTGTTACTTGTAGCCCATGGACACCTGCAACATTAGATTTGTATGGTACATACCCTGGAAATTTTATGTACGGCAAATAATTTCAGATATACACGAAAGCTGAACTGCCATTTGGCAAGTTAAATGACAACTCTGTGATGGAGCGGCTGAAGAGTGCTTCTCTGACCTGGACGGCACCAGATTCGATGCCAGAAGGGCTCTACGCATTGTTGGTAAGAAACAGATTTTGTATCGTTGTAATAGAGACCGTTTTTAGGGTTCCGTACCCAAAGGGTAAAACGGAACTCTATTACTGAGACTTCGCTGTCCGTCCGTCTGTCACCAGGCTGTATCTCACGAACCGTGATAGTTAGACAGTTGAAATTTTCACAGATGTATTTCTGTTGCCGCTATAATAATACTAAAAATAGAATAACATCAATATTTAAGGGGGCTCCCATACAACAAACGTAATTTTTTTGCTCGATATTGATAACGGCAACAGGTAGACGCTTGAAATATTCACAGAGTATTTAGTTATATATTCACTTTAAGAATAAATAATTAAATTAAAATAAAACAAATATTTAAGGGGGGCTCACATACAACGTTTTTATAGATAGTGGTACGGAACCCTTCGTGCGCGAGTCCGATTTGATTTTACATGAAAGCTGAACTGCCGTCAGATCTTCACAACCCAGGGGGAAAAGTACACCGTAGTTTAGATTAACTTATACATCTTTCGAAATACAATATCTTGGACGTGTGAGTTTCTCACGATGTTTTCCTTCATCGCTAAACTAGTATTAATTACCAATGTGTACATAAATGAGCAAACATGAATTTAGCGGTACATACCCTCGTCAGGATTCAAACCAAGGACCGTAGGATAAAAGGTTGGTTCTTTAACCAATGGGACCTACCGAACAGAGTGTGACATGCAACAAAGAACTATAGTCGACCCGTATCGCTACATCAACCATTGCTCATCCCACTGCAGGGATACGGGTCTCCCTTTAACTGAAGGGTTTGGCAGCATACTCCACCACGCTGCCCAAATGCGGAAGCGGTCAGTGCTTTCAAGCCGCCCGAAGGCCACTGGCTTAGCTTCACGACTCATCTACAACAGCCGGGACCGACGGCTTAACGTGCCCTCCGAATCACGGAGAAGCTCGTGATAGATAAACTCATCCATAGACAGGCTGCTGTCAACGTTGCTTAACCTGCGTATTCGATTAGAATGACACGCGCAACGATGTCATCGAGCTCTCTAAATCAGTGATATGAATATGAGTTTCAAATGATGTATATACGAGTGATTTTGCTTTTTTTTTTTACAGAAACGCTGCTGGAGTAAGTCACCGACAGACAGGCCGCAGTTTTCAGAAATATGTGAAGAGATGACTTCAATATTACAGCAGATAGCGGCTGAGAACATGTCGCAGAAATCACTAGACAACGAAGCTTGAATTTTGGAGTATCAAACTGTATTTTGATAAACTTTCAGAAGTGGAGAAGGCACCTTTCAGAAGTGACTTCAGACGTGGCATTCAAAAGTGAGTGCTACACATGACCTTTGAAGTTACTTAACTTTCAAAAGTGACTGTCTAATATGACTTTCAAGCGTCACATTCAAAGGTAACTGCCAAACGTGACCCTCAGAACGGACTTTCAAAGCCGTCTATTGAAAATGACTTCTGAATGTTACAAAGTAACTTTTAATAGTGACTTTAACATGTACGATTAGGAGATTTAACTAGCAAAGTCACTTCAAAATGACATCGAAAAGCTTCTTTGAAAAGTGGCTTCACTTTCTAAAATTACTTTCTCTATCAACTTTAAGATTACGGAGGGGTAAGACGGCGTTTTTCATTTAAATATGGAGTGTAATTGTGGAAGTGCCTCCACCAATGTAAAGGAAGAAATCTCGTTTAAAGACTGTCTTGACATATTAATTAATAATTGCATTATTAAGTCATGGAGAGGTAAAGTTTGTTTGTTTGTAGGGAATGAAATTATTGATCGAAAATGCTTTTACATGATTACTATAGGTTATTTATTATTTAGGGGTTCCGTGTAAATATAAAAGTAATGGACAATCCTATTTATCCATAGATTAGTGACGTATCAGCCATAAATGTTTCAGTGATAAATTATTTTATTGTACATGTCGCGCGTAGTTCGTGTGCAGAGGCAGCGCGAGCGACTTGTGTTTGCAATGGAAAGTGCTCTGACTTGAACTGATTCAATTATATATTTATGTTGCAATTGTGTACGCAAGTGTACATTATCAACGTATTGAACACTCGTGTGATGCTATTATGGAACTCGCTCAACTCGGCTCGTGTTTTAGTAACACTCATTATGTAGCTGTTGCATTGATAGCTAATTACTATGTTCCTTAGAGAAGCGAGTGAAGTATGTAAGGACCGCCTTATGGCGCTCGGTTCTCTCTGCCTACCCCGCAAGGGACCTGGCGTGAAGATATACATATATACATATATACATAATATGTTCGTGGCGAAATAGTGTCTTTTTTTATTATTAAGCGTTTTTGAAGCATTTACAATTTCTATTGAAAGGAAGGTTTGTACATAGTTTAAGGAGGAAGCGCCATCTAGTAAGGAAAATATAGTATTATAATGGTCTTGTCTTTAGCTTTAGTATCTTAATTTCCTTTACATGATCTCAGAATTTCTTTAGAAACAATACAGTAATGTAAACAACTGATGTTGCCTCATTCGGGATAGAAATTCATCTATAATCACGTATGTACTTACTAAACGATCACACAAACACATCTTTTTAGGGTATGATAGTACTCATGAATAGGTCACCATTATATTCTGTTTCTTCTATTTGATACAATTTTTGTATTGACTAGTAGTTTTTTATATAGTAGAAATATGAATCTAAATTGTAAGAAATCAATAAGAAACTACCAAAATTTGGAAGATCTGACAGTCAAAGAATAGTAAAATTGTTCAATTAGCTACTTCATAAATATGCGCAGTATATTATGTATATATGTTTCAGTATATATGTTGTGGGTTCGATTCCCGCATAATACAAACGTTTGTATCATGATTGGGCAGTACAAGTTTTCTGTTTTCTGGGAACATTTATTTATTGTAATTGAATTGATATATATAATTGATGATGATATTAATAATTACATTAAAACATTGGAGATTTCTAATAAGTTATTTAGTAAAATCACTTGATTACTACTATGTAACTTCGCACCCGTTGGATCTCTTTTATCGGTGATGGTCGAGGTAGTTTCTACCAAATTTGGCCCTGTTCACGTTCATGTCTTGTTGCGATTTATTGTACTTAAATTAATATATATATATATATATATATATATATATATATATATATATATATATATATACTAATATTTTTTAAGTGAAATTAGTGTATAATTGTTTTTTTTTCTAATTTATGCATATTATTTGCATGCCATTTAGTAGTTTTACTGCTTAAAATGAAGTAGTAACCTTCAACTTGACTAAAATACATTAAACTAAACTTCGCATCACGAGAAGCTAGAAATTATGTAAACAAACCGACTTGTACTAATTTATACGAAGCACAAATAAAGCAACTAATTTAAATAACATGAGGTATTTAGTTAATATTACGAAACTGTCAACATTTTAAATCGGGTGGTTTATACCATACCGTTACGAAACACTATCTTTTAGTATCAGAAATGCGGTATGCGCATATACTGTCCACATTTGCTCAAGCCCGCCTTCCTGAATGACACATTCCTATCTTAACTTGAAACATTTATTTGGTGCGCCTTGGCAGTAAAATCGAACCGTATGCCGTGACGGCAAATGGCATGACGCTCTCTCATGCCGTCATACCCTCTCTACGCCGCCACTCTCTTTCAGAAGTTTTTTGACCTTGCGTGTGTGCGTGCGCATACTGGACACTCCGTTGCTTCTCTGCATTAGCTGTTGACTATATCTATCCGATGGTTTTTGAATTTTATTTATTAATAATTTGAATATTCACTAGACGTGTCACGTCTGCCGGGCGTCCCGTGACAGCCACCAGTTTTTTTTATTAATTATTTTTTATTCAGAAATTAATGAATTGATGGATAATCCTATTGGCCGTTTTCTCATTGATGTGTCAGGAGATTCCTCTGAATATTCTGAGAAAAGCTGTACTTCTGATGACTGTCAAATGTTTTTCTGTTTTTGCAATTAGTAATAAACTATAGACCCATAGGTAAAACGGTGTTTTATATTTCGAATTCGGAGAAAAATATTTAGAACTCCTGATCCTCGTTTATAAATTTTCTATCTTCTCGTGGCACGGACTTTAATAAAAACCAAAACCATCTTTCTAATCAAGTTCCTACTTAAATAAAATTTAAACTTTATTAATTTGTATGTAAATATAAACTCGTATTGTCTCAACTACATTCAACAAATGATTTCATCTTGATGTCTTTGTAGTAAAACTTATCATATCGACGAATACTTTCTTACCCTAAAGATTGTGCATACAAATTCAATTCACTGAATGTGATTAATAAATTACTGTACTGATTCAAATGAAATTCACCTATCTCGGCCATTTGCATTGTTTTCACTATTATACAAAGATAGATTTAGTTGTTCATAGTTTTTAAGGCGATGCCATAATAGTGCAATCGCTCGGACGATCGTGCGATGCGATGTTTGTTCGATTGGTTGCAGGTACTTAAACTAACAGTCAACAGAGAGAATTATGAACTATCTTAGATATCATAAAATGTAGAAAAAAACCGACTGAAGTGAAAATATTAATCCCTAAACCCATAAAATAGTACAGTTTCTCCCTCTATTTCTCTGCACTGACATTTTGGCCTCTAGAAATAAAACTATAAATGCGATTGAGATGCGGTTTTCACCAGAAAGTCAAACTAAATTGCATCTTTCTAATGGTATCAAAATGGAGTTAATTTGATAACCGGAAGTATTTAAAAAAGTACATTTTGTACTTCCAGGTTGTAATTACAGTCATCGGTCATTTGTATAGAACAGTAATAACAAAAGCGTAAAAGTAATGGTGGGATTTGCGCGAAGCGCGAACTCCAGCACCTGTTTATGATAATATAGTTTGTGATTTCTTTTTACCATAAATGACAGTCGTTAAATTTCATTATTTTGGTAATTTTGAGATTAAAATCATGCCTCACTGTTTATCTTAACTTCCTTCCTTTTTATATTAGGGGTGTCAGAAATATTTGAAACATTTCTATACATCATATTTAATGATTTTTAAACGTTTTTCTCTGTACCTAAATTGTGAAATAATTACTATAAAACTCCAGATCCGCACACGTGATTTATAATAGTGTGTAATACCTTTTTATACTTCAAAAACACAATCACGATTATGTTTAGTTGGTGCCATAGACTTAAATTATTTAAAACCTGAAAATAGTAATTTAGAAATACGCGATATGCATTCCGACGGGCATTTTGACACCCCTTCATCACGCATACGTGCGTGTGTTAGTAAAATCAGCGTATTTAGACCTCATCGCACGTTCGTACTTGCGATGATCGCACGTTCGTACTTGCGATGATCGCACGAGCGATTGCTCGAGTTACTTATATATGTATGTAATTAGATGAAGTAAGCGACGACGATAGCTAAATGAAACTGCCATTTTGTAAATATGAATCTTAGATTAAGACTGATTTAATAGTCATAGTATTAAGAATTCTTTTTTGTATAAAAATCGTCCAAAATTCATGTAATTTTCGCGTCCTGATCGAATCGAAGTTTGTTAGATTGTAAAGTTAGCTTTTAGGTTTAGGTAATAGAATATACTAATTACATAAAGATGTTTCAGATTTAAGACTCTGTCACAGTTGAGAGATAAAAGCAGTAGGATAACTTTAAAATATCCACGTATCTGAGCGAAGTTTGCATTAAAATCAGTATTGGTCTTTTCAAACGTTTTTCTGTGTAGCGCGCCGCTTAGTGTTTGCGTTCTTGTGTTAAATAGCATGATCGCTGTTAATTGCGTCAAAAAACACGTAAGTGCAATACTTAAGCTACTACTTAAACATATCTCTTTTATACTCATGTTTGGGCGTAACTATATCTTAAAATTCAGTCTCATATTTCAGAAAGTGCTTGTAATAATGCTAGAAAACTCTCGTTAACTTATGATTATATGTAAATATACGGTTCTATAGATTGGTTTTAGGCTTCACGTCACTTGCATATTACATTCTGGCGAAACCAAATCGATCATATACTACCTAATCGATCGATCTATCACATGTATGAACGACTAGAGTTGAATGCTATTAAAGTTTAGTCACGAATACATAATTGGTCCGTTGAAATCGAGTATCGATAATATTAAGATACATGTAGACGAAAGCTATTGAATAATCCATTGTTTTTAATTAGTAGCTTATGATTTACAATGTAGTTGTTTATTTCATTTTTATTTGGACATGTAGAAAGAATGCAGGATGAAAGAATGACGAAACAGATCTGTGAATATTAAAGAAGCGAGCGATGTGTGCAAGGACCGCGCATTGTGGCGCTCGTTTCTCTCTACGTGGCCCTAAGGGATCTGGCAAATAATATGTAAAAATACTGACAGATAGACGTTAATTTTTAAACAAATTTCTGGCGAGCTTGGTGACGTAGCGTTTAGCAACGTTACTTTTTTTTTATACATTGTCGGGAGGCATGCAAGCTTACGGCCTACCTGATGTAAAGCGGTTACTGGTGACCACATTTACACGCTGGAACACAACAACCCTCCAAGGAGTTGTTACATGGCTTTGATTTTCTGTGAGGTGGAGGCTTTGGTAACCGCTTTGGTTGTATGCCCCTCGACTAAAAGAAAAGAAACTATTTATGTCTTCTGTTTTATATTCTAACAGTTGACTGTTTAAGTTTAAAAAACATAAAAAACATTTTAGACAATTTCAATTGACCAGAATATGTATAACTGTCAAATTTCGGGTATTATTTTGTCAATCAATGATTTTATTAATATTTATTATTATTATTTTATTTTATTAATTAATTCGTCACTTATTTAGTCATTTTCGGTTCTCTGTACACCAGTATTGTGTAAGCGATAAACAGTAATTTCACAACTGCACCGACGGGACAACCAGTTTAGCATTATTCCAAGGATTCCGTTTATTTTTGTAGTTTAATTCAATGCCTCCGGTTGTAGGTTGCTATAGTATTTTCCTATTAGAATCTCAATTCTCTTTAATAGCCTAGATCTTTGTAATATTTTTTTTAATGAATACTCTATTGTACATTATTAAGTAATACCAGACAATGCATTTTTAGATTAGAACTAATGTAACTAACATTTTGTTGGTAGATTCAAAGCCTCGTTAGGATTGTGTTAGTAAATTCGTCGAGTGGTCAAATTTTGTTTTCTTATTATACCTATGGCCATAGGCTACGGATAGAAGCGGTGATAGTCTAGTTAATAAGGATCTGGCCTATTGACCATATGGTCCCCGGTTCAATTCCTGACATGTGCCACTAAATTCGTGTTTGTACAATGGAAAAAATCGTGAAGAAACTAGCACATCCAAGAAATTATATTTAGGCAGACGTGTTACCTAACCTAAAAAGGTGTGGTTTTCCCTCTGTATTGTGGGGATCTGACGGCAGCAGTTCCATGTCAAAATCAGTATCAATTGCCAAATCATTAGTCTAACGCTAATAATAATAATAATAAGGCTACGGCCACTTGAAATACCTGGAGTATCACTTGTGCGTTACTGTAAAAACCTCTTCACGACTTTTTTTTTAAGAACCTAAAGTTCATAGGGAAAGCAGGCAGGGACGAGTTCATTCCACAAGTTCTCTGTAGAAAACTTACTAAAACATATACTCATGTCACACTCATATCAGTGGCTTTCGGGCGGCTTGAAAACACTGGCCTCCGCCAATTCGCAGTTGAACAGCGCGGTGGAGTATGCTTTCAACCACTTCGGTTGAAGGGAGACGTATCCCTGCAGTGGAATCAGTTAGGGTAGGTGTAGTATCCATTCTCATTGCTATTGAAATTGTTCCCATGTATTTAGGATTCCGCTCTAAAAATTACTAGCATAATCCGAACAGTGCTTTAGGTAGGTATAAGAAAATATACGTTGTATGATTTAGGCCCTGTATTCGTTATAAAAAAAACACCATGCAGACTTCTGTGAAAGTGCTAAAATGTGTGTTAATGCTTATACGTAAGAAGTTTTTTTTATACAACTAAATTGGCAAACAAACATGCGGCCCGCATCAGATGGTAAGCGGTCACCGCAGCCTATTGACGCTCGCAACACCACGGGGATGTTACTCGTGCGTTGCCAATCTAGTGAAGTTATACCTTTCGCGAGAAAACAAAAAACTCCAATAATTTCATCCCGCGTGGCAGTACTCGGGATATGTAAAACAAAACTGTAAATATAATAAATAATCAATAAATATCATTCACTGCTTTATATAACTTATAATGAGTATTTGAATACCTCGAATATAGTCACGACTAAAACTTGAGAGACATTTTCCAACCAACTTCGTGGTGTCGATTTTACGTGTCGGTGTCGGAAAAATCCCTCTAATCACATCACTTTCCCTAACGCGCCAAAGAAGTATAACTTCAAAAACTAAAATAAGTTTCTGTATTATTAGTTTAGAATGGATATAGTCACCCTTCAACGTCTTTCCATTGAATTAGGCGTGAGCCCTTTTAAAGTCTCATAAAAATGTTTTGGTCTATGTGTTTTTAATACACGTAGGACACATTAAAACACCCAAAACGGGGAAAAGTACTACCCCCACACACAAAACCGCGGCCAAATAACAACTGCTTGGAGGGTTGTTGTATTGAGATGAGGTTACCTGTAAGTTGCCGTGTGCTTCGTAACGCAAGCATTCACACCTTACAATAACCGCTTTTGATCAGTTGGGTCGTATGCTTGTTTGCCTCCCGACGTTGTATATAAAAATAACTATCTGTGAGATATACATTTTAATCCTGAAAGCACATCACAGAAGTCTGTAAACTGAAAGTTGTACACGACAATTCAAACACCTCCGTAATCATACAAATCTCATCGTTATTGCTACGACATAAGATGCATGGGTGTTAGCTTTTGTCGTTGTCTGTGCAAATAGCTGGAGTAAGTAAAAGGGAAGATTTGGTGGGGCGAGCAGATCGAGAAAGTAGACAACGACTGAGCTGTCTCATTAGACTATATAGACATTACTTTAGCAATGTAACTTTCTATATTATTTATTAATTATTAAAATATTATTTTCAGACTTAATATGATGTGGAAAGGCGAGTGAGTGCTAAGAATTGTGTGAATGGAGCGTTGGAAAAATCCTTGGTAGTAAAAGCCTGAGCCAGAAGGCACAGGTCGCTATACATAATGCAACGGTCTCAACGCTTACTTATGGAAGTGAGAGCTGGTTATGGCAGAGGGAGAGCATGAAAGTAGGATAAACGCAGTCGAAATGCGAGCGTTGCCCAAAATTTATGGCGTAACGCTCGTAGACCGTATTCGCAATGATGATTATAGAAAAAGTTGGTCTGAAAGTGAGTGTCGGCGTTAAAATAAGAAAAGGCATGCTCTGGTGCTTCGGACATGTAGAAAGAATGCAGAAAGAAAAAATACGAATCAAATATACAAGGCGAAAGTAGTAGGGTGTAGGAGCTAACACTATCCTACCATGACCAAATCGATCGTGTTTTATCAGAAGGTGGTGTCTGGAGCTTTAGAGACCGTCGAGCATGTATGAGAAGAGCAATGAATGTTACAGAAGCGAGTGAGGTGTGTAAATATCTACGTGTGGCGCTCGGTCCTCTGCCTGTCCCGTAATGGATTTAGCGCGATGTTATAGATAGATAGTCAGACTTAAGTTAGGATCGCTAACATAGACTAATTTATTAAACTAGGCGACGATTTCGAATAGATTACTTATATGAATCTAATCCCAGATTATGTTAGTTTTAGATTACACAGTAATTCTTTAGAAAATTAACTCTAGTTATCTGGTGGCCAGTTTTAAACTGACTTAGAATATGCTTAGTGCCAGAAATAGCAGTTGTGTAATCGTCGACAAGAATATGTGCGCAGTTGTAACTAAACTTAGAATTATACAAAGAAATACTTGATAAAAAATGTGTGTACATATTTTTGGCGCTGGTGAGTTTATAAATTTACTGTAGATGTTATAAAGTATGTAAAAGTTTCCCATGAAATACTTTTTTTAGAGACAGAATGTTGTCTATGAGCAAGCAATGTAATCAATTTGAAGGTAAATAATTCGAAAAACAAACCATTTTGTTTTTTTAATATAGATAACCTACTGGTCTATGGTTTTGGTAGACAGAGCATGAAAGTAGAATAAATGCGGTCGAGATGCGAGCAATACGCAAAAGTTGTGGCGTAACACTTGCTGACTGTGTTCGCAATGATGTTGGTCTGAGAGAGAGAGTCGGTGTTTAGATAAGAAATGGCATGCTCCGTTGGTTTGGACATGTAGAAAGAATGTAGGATGATAGAATGACGAAACATATATACAATGCGAAAGTGGTAGGATGTAGGAGCCGAGGTCATGTTCTATCAGAAGGTAATGTCAGGAAACCTAGGAACCGGCGAGTGTGCATTAATAGAGCTATGATAGTTGAAGAAGCAAGTGAAGTGTGTAAGGATCACGTGTCATGGCGCTCGATTCTATGCCTACCCCGCATAGGACCTGCTGTGAAGACATACATACTGGTCCATAACATTCATGTTCAATATTTATAAATATTGCAACATTTGTATGCCAAAAAATGCATGAAGTTTAAAAAGATGATTCACTCTTACACATAAGCACTGCAATGTTTTGTGCGCATTTATGTAGGTTCAGAATAAATCTCATTACAATGAGTTTTTTTATAAAATAAAAACAATTAAATTAATAAACATTAATATAGGTGATTATTATAAGTAGGAAGTATTCCTTTTAAGAATTATTAAAATATTGATTTATATTTTCCGAAACGTGGACTTCCCGAAGCCATCTTCCGAAAATTTTGTAAATTGTTAATCTTAACATTAGCTATTAAGATTTGTAATTTTATAACATTAAATTTTTAAATGTAATAACCTATTTTTATCAATTGAGAATTAATCGTAGTGAATATAAATAGCAATATTTCTCCATTTACTAGTTGTCACATTGAAACAGCAAAATAGTCTGCAAGTGCCACAAGAAAAAGGTCTATAAGTGTCGCAGGTTTAGAGGTATCTATAAGTGTCACAGGGCTAGAGGTATCACAAGAAAAAAGATCTTGGGGTGTCACAAGAAAGAGGTCTAGAGATGTCATTAAAAAATAGGTCTTTTTCTTGCGATATATCTAGTAAGTGGTAATGTTTAACAAGAAAAAGATCTAGTGTTTTCACAAGAAAAAGTTCTAGAGTTGTCACAAAAAAATATGGTCTAGAGGCTTCTCAGGCAAACGGCCTAAAGGTGTCATTGAAATGAACAAAGCTCTATAGCTCCATAGTGTTCACAAATTTGAAATGAAATTAAAGGCTACTAATTTGTGTTTTATTTGCTTTTTATACGAAATTCTCTGAACAAATGTTGGCTTTAAGTTATCCTATGGTAAAAATATTTGGAAAAAAAAAATACCTTTATGAATTGCCTTTGAAACATTGCCCTGTTTCAGGCAATATTGTAGTTTATTAATACGAAAGTAGAGACCTGTGCGACTGTTTCACCAACATTTGCAAGTTTGTCAAACAAATGTGCAAAATGAATAATCTCAGTGAATTTGCATGGAAGTAGAAATATTTTTCTACATTTTTTTGGCAATTTTCTTCTGTTTTATGGGTCGTAATTTTTTTTATTTGCAAACCAGAAATCTTGTGTAGGACTTTTTTGTATTCTCAGAATCTCTTACTATTTAGATGAGTCTTTGTGACTTGCAGTGCGGCATTTTCTTGCGTAGTCATGAGCTGTTTATTATAATGGAATGGGAGAGAGGAAGAGGAGAAGGAAAGAAGAGGGGAGAGAACGTTTTGTATAAGATGTGATGTGGCGTAGTGAACAATGCTACTTAAACACTAAGGCTTGTCGATTCGATTCCCACACAGAACAAACATCTGTGTTCGTGAGCAGGTTCTCAGGCTCTGTGGGAGTACCTCCACCCCACAGAAAATCACAAATGACAACTCCCTGGATGGTTGTTGTGTTCCTGCGAGTGAGTGAGATTACCAAGCTTCCAAGGAGTTACTGTAAACACCTGATGGACCCATGAAACGACCTATGGACAACTGTTGAAACGGTTTTTGCTTAGTAACTCAACTCACCGCTACGGGTCCGGCGGTAAATTAGAACGCTCAGCTCTTATTGGCTAGTTCACAGATCAACATCGCGTCACTTGCCGGTTTATTGGTTAAAATATCCTCCCATTAGTATTAGTCCCATTAGCAGACGCGAATATTAGAGATATTTAGGTTTTAAATCACTACGGTTTTGTGAGCTAGGGTGCCTCTATGTGCTGTCAAGGGGTTTATTTGTTTGTGATACCACCTTACGTTGTAAAAAACGTCCTTACATAAAAAGGTCTGGCTTTGTGTCTGGGTTGTGGAGGTTGACGGCGGTCGCTACGTGTAAAATCAGTATCTTCGCCGAATTCTTAGGCTTAGGTAGCGGACCCCGCCAATCCTAAGGAAACGTGATAATGCTAGGAAGAAGACATTTGTAATAAAAACATCTTGGGTGATATATAGAAACGGGTATAAAGTCACAGGGGATAGTCATCTAACTCTCCTACCTTCCCTACATTTCCTCTCTCTTAATCGAAGATTGTAATTAGATAATTACAAGTATATTAACCATGCCAGTGTTGCATTACTTTAGTTACATAATATGTGATATAGACTGAGTTTTTTTTTTACTTTTTACTAGAACATGTAATCAAAGAACAAAAATTGCTAATAAATGTATTCATTACAGCAAATCTGTTTTTATTTATTTATTTGGAATGAGCTGCATGCTGATTTTCCCGAGGGACTGGTTTTTTATACGACTAGATTGGCAAACAAGCATACGGCCCGCATCAGATGGTAAGCGGTCACCCCAGCCTATTGACGCTCGCAACACCATGTGGATGTTATTCGCACGCTGCCAATCTTGTAACCTGAGGTTGTTTCGTTACAGTAGCCAGTAATTTCTCTGCCATATCTCACCCTTCAAATCGGAATACAGCTATGTAAATATAGCTGCTAGCCGGTAGAAATAGGTGAGACAGAGGTACCCAAGCAGACGACTTTTGTACAAAGCCCCTCTCTGTAACATGAGGTTATATAAGAAAGGCATAAAGCTGTTTTTACAGCTGTATCATTATAGATAAAATGATACAGCATTTATGTTCAGCTGCTCCTAGTACCGATGTGGACGTTGATATCATTATGACTTTTAAATCCATCGTTATCGTCTTTAAGTTGTCACAAATTTTCGAGAGCTGAAGATCAATAATACCTTGCGTTCATTTGCGGTAGCTGGTTTATACACGTTTATATTGCATGCCGTCTGTAAGACGTTGGTACAACGACGGGGCTCGCGTTCGAAAATTCGCAATAATTTTCGAAAAGGTTCAAAGGAAGTTGAAACTTGAAATATTGTACAATGGGCAACATTTGGCAAGTGGTAGAATTAAAAATAGTTGACTGTGATATAGAACTGACAAAGATGTCTGGAAATGATTCTGATTTTCAGACATCTTTGTCAGTTCTATAAAAGAACATATGTTTGATGTGTTTTTAAACATAATGTCAGGAAAGGACAGAACTGTTTCGACAATATATCGTAGATTAGAATACAATTTACAGCAAATGATCTACCAGTCCTAGCAAGCCGATGTAGGCACCGGCGTACGTAACAATACTAACTAGTCTCGCCATAAATAATGTTACATAGAAACTTTTATTTTTTTCAACTCTTTAATTTTGAATTTGGAACACGTTTATTATATTAACAACTTCTTTCGATTACCCGCCATTTTATATACTTTTTTCCTGTTTATTAACAAATTACAATATGGAATGGGGTGTTAAAGAAAATAGGATTGCAGTGATTGCCTTGCACAAAGTGGGTATGGAGCCGTCGGTCATATTCAAGACACTTCAAAAGCTTTGTATCAGCCGGATGTTCGTATATCCTACTTTAGACAGATATACTAACATTTCCTCTGTTGAAGACTATAAAAGATCGGCGCGACCGCGTGCTGTTAGAACTACAAAGACTGTTGATGCTGTTAAAGCCAGAATTCGCCGAAACATCATTAGGAAACAAAAAATCTTATAGCGAGAAATGAAGATTCTCGTTAGGACTGTCGCGTATAATAAAACAAGACCTGAAGCTCGGCGCTTATTGTCGATATACAGGACATGCCCTAAATCAATCCCTACAGTTCAGAGAGTGAATCGAACAGAACGCCTTCTGTCCCGATACGCAGGTGAAAGGCACAGAAATATCCACTTTGCTGATGAAAAAATTCATTTCATGACAAAATGTACGCACACAGTTCTAATGAAGTCGCCCAAGTGGTCGGAAAGGTACAACGTGGTCATCATCCTGCGTCTGTAATGGTTTGGTGGGAGGTGTCATATCAGAGAGAAGAAGTTAATGCTTCAGCCACCAAGAGCCTACCGAGAGACTGTCTTGGATCGTGTTGTGAAACCTCTCAGCAATACGCTGTTTAAAACTATACCGTGGACTTTCCAGCAGGATTCTGCATCTGGTCACAAGTCACGAACTACCCAAGCCTGGCTCGAAACCAACGTTCCGGACTTTATACTATGAAGACTAGCCCTTGAAACGACAAGCCGACATTGTGTCTCTTAAGAAATCTCTCAAGCAGTGCCTAAAATTCCCATGAAAACAGTGCATAAATCCATAGATTCGTTGCCAGACAAATAAAAGGCCTGTATCCATTGAGTTATTATGTACTAGAGGAGCTATCCTAAGTAAAAGTCTTGCTCTATGCCATCCTTACACACCTAGCTCATTTCTTTAATATTAACAGCTCTTTTCATTCGCACTCGCGGATCCCTAGGGTTCCAGACGTGATGATGATTATTTATTGTATTATTATATTGGTAATGTTACTTTCAATCACAGATACTTTGAATTGACATTAAACCTTCATGGTGCGAGAATTTCGAATGAAACTTTTATGAGGTTTTCCTTTTAAAAAATGTACAATAGACGGGAAAGATCTTCGAAAATGTGAGTAATTTTTGAATACGAGTTCCGACGCGGAACTAACGTTGCAGAAACGAATATCAATCAATATATAAATTGAATTATATGGAGAAAAGACATATTTTATAGATTTGACCCAGTTGTTAAATATGTTAAAAATTATTCCAAAATATTTAAAAATGATTGCAAAGTTGCAAAATCAATGTCTATTAAAAACAATATTACGTAGTCGTCAAATAAAATAGGAAACAGGTAAAGATAAACCGCGGGATAATGAGTATTCTACTTGAGAAACTGTGAGAATTGTCGATGATCCTAACGCCGTGTGAGTTAAATTCTGTCAGTTTAGGCCTGTCTTTTACGCATGGCAGTTATCATATAGAGTTTCTATTTCCCTAAGCTATGTCTCTAATGAAACTAGCATTGTTATTAATTAGCACAATGTTAAAATAAGTCAAGGGTAACATAGTTGATTTATACCGTAACTTATTTGACATACCAGTTACAAAATCCAATTAAGAATTTACAATTTCGTTAATTACACAAGTCTATATATGGCTAAAGCGAAGTAGTTGTATGTACCAATACATTTCATATTTATCAACATGTCGCTTATTGTCGGTGTTGGTCTCTATATGTGTATTTTGGTGTCCATTTCCCATACATTGCCGCAAGAATATGATGAGGAGGTAATTATTATCTTTTTCTTCCTAGCGTATACCATTTCTTAATTCCCTGGATCCCCTGGATAAGTCTAAGGATTTGACGAATACACTGATTGCGTCACGTGCAGGTTTCTACACGATGTTTTCTTTCGCCGTTGAACATCCGTTTCGAAAACTAACTTAGGGGTATGCACTCACCAGCCACCAGTCACCAGCCAGTAAATGGCCCTTTTGCAACAGTGCTTAGTTTCAACAGTAAGGTACACTCACGTAGAAATAGATAATAAAAAAAATAATTGTAATTGTAGCGCGATATATATGCTTACCAACTTCAGAGATTCTTCTTCTTCTCAACATCAAAAAATCCCTTAGCCATAAAGAATTATTTCTCTAAATTACCCTATTTTCCAATTTTTGTTCATAGCTCATTTTCTGTTAGTGTTAGTTAGTTTTATAATAACAACATCTCTACAGCTGACACATTGAATCTATAAATAGCAAAAAACCGGCCAAGTGCGAGTCGGACTCGCACACGAAGGGTTCCGTACCATTAATTATAAAAACGACAAAAAAAATCACGTTTGTTGTATGGGAGCCCCCCTTAAATATTTGTTTTATTTTAATTTAATTATTTATTCTTAAAGTGAATATATAACTAAATATTCTATGAATATTTCAAGCGTCTACCTGTTGCCGTTATCAATATCGAGCAAAAATGAACAAAAAAAATCACGTTTGTTGTATGGGAGCCCCCTTAAATATTTATTTTATTCTATTTTTTAGTATTTGTTGTTATAGCGGCAACAGAAATACATCACCTGTGAAAATTTCAACTGTGTAACTATCAAGGTTCATGAGATACAGCCTGGTGACAGACGGACGGACGGACGGACAGCGGAGCCTCAGTAATAGGGTTCCGTTTTACCCTTTGGGTACGGAACCCTAACGCATATCATCATGTATCTATGGTTTACCACTTACTACTTTACTTGCTCATTAACATAAGTAAAGGAAATATGTCAATCAGTCAACAACGTTATCTGCGCTACATTTCAATTTGAAGTTCATGGTTTAAATGTTGGTTTTAGAATACGATAATAAATTAAGCTCAACCACAAAACAACACTAAATAGTGACTAGTTAAAGTCCGGATCAATTTGAAAAGAACGTCTACGTACGTAAATAATAATATAATAAAGTAATCCATCCAATTTTTGGCCTTTATTTCTTATTAGTCAGTAGTACAATCATTACTTAAATGCTATGTAATTATTACGGATCGTGTCTCGATCGTATAAAAAATATAATAATGTTTAAAATTCATAGATCACGCCATCGATAGTGAGTAGGAGCAAGCTGGATAATTCTTTTTTATCGAAACCAGTGGTAAGCATAACTTCATATTACCTAAATTTCTAAGAGGACTCGCACCAAGCTAGATGCATTTATCAAAAAATGTAACAGCTCACTGCGCTCGTTGCACTTACAAAGCTATTCAATCGTGCAAGTACAGTAATGAAGTCACGTCTTTCAATGGGTTTACTCGATCTTTGGAGAGTAAGCCAATGAATTGATAGAGTAAGAAATACGAGTAGTACGATACGAGGACAATGTGGAATGAAAGATGATGTAGTTGTCAAAAATTGGTATTGTAAAAGAGTACGCAGAGATGGTTCGGACATTTAGAAAGAGTTACGAAAGAAGTATATCGAGTAATAGTGAGTGGGGATATCGGCAGGGGCCATAGACGTACACATTTGGATCAAATAGCTGACGTGCTGAAAAAGAGGCGAATTGAAAGCTCTCGAAACCGAAGAGATTGCGAGATAAGGTTGAGGAGTGTGGAAGAGGTGAGAGAGGTATGTTTGGACCCGTGCACGTCATAGTCTTTGCCTACGCCAATGAGAGACTGGCGTGATGACATGTATGTAAGTATTGCAATTCTTTCAAGAATAAACATCCAAATTGTGTTAATATATATTTTTTTCAGGGCTTTCTGAGTGACCCTACAATATTTTTAAGAGGACGCCTCTCTCTCTCTCTTTGTGTATATACTTATGGATGTGTGCATAAACAAATGTTATGCTCAATTTTAATACGAACCGCGGAACAATGTTTATGTGATTTTATGTGATTGGGTGTATCTTTTCAAAACTTAGCGCTGTTACTTTTGATTCCAGGCCAGAACTCCTGAAGATACAATAGAAATCAATATAAATGTGAGTATAAACATATACGTATTTAAAAAGAATAATATTTAAAATATATCAACTTATCATATACATACATACTGCTTTCATCAGGTTAACTTATTTATGCCTCATACAAGAACGCAGACTATCTGATGTAAAATAGTTAGAGTAGCTTATTAAGCTTGAGCCCAAGCGCTATTCATAACCTCCAGAGCTTTTATTTCCAGAGGGGGAAAATGCTAGCGATAGCAGCGTTAGCACTGAGGCTCGTGGGTTCGAGTCCGTACAAGACAAGTACTTGTGTACAAGAACATGTCTGTTTACGTTGGTTTAGGTGTTTTCCATGTATTGCAAGTATGTATTTACAAAAAGTAGTTATTCAAGTATGTTTATCAGTTGTCTAGTACTCATTGTACAAGATTTGCTCAGTTTGTACTAGATAGTTGTGTATTCTTCCCGTGTCTTTTTTATACATTTATATTTGACGAGCTCGGTGGCGCAGCGGTTAATAACGCGACTTTGTCACCGACGCTCGTGAGTTCGATTCCCACACAGGGCAAACATTTGTGTGCACGAACATGTCTGTTTGTCTTGGTCTGGGCCTTTTTAAGAACGGTAGGGCGCATCAAAGCAATCCTGTCTGGGAAAGTACCTCCATTTCACAGAAAGCCGCAGCCAAGTAACAACTCTCTGGTTTGTGTTCCTACGTGTGAGTGAGGTCCCCAGTAAGCTTCTAAGGAGTTGCTGTGTTAGCAGCAGAGAAGTCATCACGCGAGGGATACTTAATACAAGCGTTCATAGGCTACGATAACCACTTTACATCAGGTGGGCCATATGGTTATATATCTACCATCGTGTTGGAAAAAAATAATGTTTCAGTTGTAAAAAGACTTGTATGTAATATAATATGTTGAATTTGATATGTATTAACGAGGTCACACGTGTAAGTGTGTGTATGTGTGTAAGCGTGTCAGCCTGGCGTAACCAGCTGACGCATAGCTTTTGTTTTCATTTTGATCATTATGTTGAATGTAACTGCATCATTCTGAACATTCAGTATGGTTTCCGTCGTGGACGGAGCTGTTGTGAGACTACTTAAATATTAGTAAGATTTTTATGATTGTTTAAGGCATATTGCAGGAAATTTTGTAAATATTCATAAGTAAATTCTAAACACAGCGACAAATACAAATGGAAAAATTCGGCACTATCATAAATTTTATAGATAGCTCAGGCGGAAAAAAGCTCAAATTTGAGAAGGTTCGAAATCCATCTATACAGAGGAAGGGAAACTTCCGTTTTAAAGGCCCAAAAGAAGCATGTGGTTAAGCAAAGAGGTATATGCGGAGGTTAAATCCTCCGTAGCAAGAAAGAGGAAAGCGTAGTTGGATTATGTATCATCTTCGCCTCTAAGCGAGAGTATAAAAAAGAAGAAGAAAAAATGCTCCGTAGACGCAAGAATTAAACCCAAGTATGGGCTGAAGAAGGAAATAAGGTGGAACTTAAACTCTGTAGTAAATTAACTAATAATGTTATAATAATAGGATATTATTTATTTTGAAGTTATTGGTGCGGTTTTGATACTATGAAAAGAATTATCTGTTGTAAACGCAGGTATTACGTTATTCAAGTACCGGAAATCGAGTGAGTTCCAGAAACACATTCACCAAGCGGTCATTGACACATGTCGTAGGTATAATTGATGCTCGACGCGTAAACAGCTGACTGTGGGGTTGCAATTATAAGACGTTTTCTATGAAAACTTTGATTTTCTTTGGGAAAAATGTTGAATTACATGTGCACAATCTGTCTTTTTTGCTGTGTCGCAGATTAATTTCAAAAACTTTGTACCCCTTTTTACGAAAATTACGCGAACGGAGGAGTATGAAATTTGGCACAGTTAAAGTTTATATGGAGAAGAAGACCATAAACCAAAATTTTTTTGTGGCTATCAAGGAGTTACGAAGCCATTATTTTTGTGAAAATGGAGTGAAGATTTCAGCAATAGTGTACCAAAAGACTGTTTTGAATCGTGTTGTGAAATATCTCAGCAATACATTTAAGAAAAATGTACCGTGGACTTTCCAGCAGGACTCTGCACCTGGTTACAAGGCACGACCGACCCAAGCCTGGCTTGAAATCAACGTTCCGGACTTTATAAGAACTGAACAGTGCACCTCGTCTAGCCCTGATCTGAACCACTTAGACCACAAATAATGGTCAGTTTTAGAGGACATAGCCTACTGAACTAACATTGTGTCTCTTAAGAAATCTCTGGAGCTAGGAGTGACTAAATTTCCCATGGAGTCTTCAAAAGGCTCTTATCACCCTTTTTGAAGAACAACATGACCAGGCTTCTGCTCCACGCTTCCGGTGTTTCACCGGAGTGTATGAAGAAATTGAACAGCTTCTGAAGGATTACAAGTATCGGCTTTTCGCTTACTTTCAGAAGCTCCGCCGTAATTCCGTCCTCACCCAGTGCTTTCCCATTTTTAAGCTGTTTGAGAGCCATACGAATCTCGTACAGACTGATGTCCGGGATATCTTCGGTATAGTGTCGGGTCAGTTTAGCTCTAGAATCGTTGTCGGCTGTCCATAGACCTTCTCCATCTCACTCCGAATCTCAGTCTTCGTAGAAATAATGGTGCCAGTGTTGGTCTTCAGCTTCGTTAGTTGACTTCGCCCAACATACACATCTTTGGCGAAGACTTTGGAGCCTTGATTCCGCTCTATCGCATCTTTAATACAAATTGTATTAAATTGGCGTTTGTCTCACCGCATGCCTTTGGAGATTTGCCTGTTCAGCCGTCTGTACTCTAGCGTGTGAGCTGAAGACTGCAACCACATTTCACGTTTGAGCTGCATGATATTCTGCGTGTTAGTCGAGAGCGTTTGGGTTATGGCCGATACTATGACCAGGATCAGCGGGGCTGCCGGTAACTGGGGGCCGTTTTTGTGTCGTATTCATGATAAGGGGGTTTTGCCATAGTTGCACGCTTTAGCTTACAGTAATATTTACATATTATTATTAAAACCGCGGGAAATTCAACTTCACACGCTGGATTCGCAATAGTTGCGTACTGTGCGGTTCTAGGGAAGTTTCCCCCCAAGAACTTTCAAGTTGTGTAATGAACTCAACGCCATGGTTTTCCCAAGAGACTACAGCTTGAGGTTTTCTAAGAAAGGCGTTTAGCGCTTTTACAGGGACGGCAACGCAAGAGTGACTTGGCTAGAGTAATTGCTTACCATTAGGTATGTCGTACAATGTAGTAAACTAATGTGGCAACCTTAGTTTAAAAAGAAAATAATAAACCATGTCCTTACTGTATTTATATTTAGCTGGAGGATGTACAATATCAAAGGCATAGGATATAATGAGCACATCGTCTTTCTAAAACCTCATCCTTCCTTCCTTCGGCATGGAAATCATTCACACACGTACGTCGAAACCGTAATAGTATTGTGCGATTCCAGAGAAGTTTTCTTTAAGCACGAATTAAATTAAAATGTGTCGTAAAGTAAATCTTTGCGGAGTTGGCAACGCACAAGTGCTGACCTTGATGTTGTAACTGTCCATAGGCTAGAGACTACAGCATGGGATTTTCTAAGAAAGGCGTTTAGAGGTTCTACAGGGTCGGTAACGTAAGAGTGACTTGGCTAAGGTAATTGCTTATCATTAAGTAGGCCATACGATGTAGTACGCCACATTAGTTTAAAAAAGAAAATAATAAAGCATGTCCTTACTGTATTTATAGTTGGAGGTGCCGAAGAACCTGCGACCACTGGTACGTCTACGATTACCACAAATTACAATATCAAAGCCAGATGTTTATAATGACCACACCTTCATCGTTAGCCTTTGACAGGGCAATCATTCACACACGTACGTCGAAACCGCCATTACCGCCGTATTGTGTGATTCTGGAGAAGTTTTCTTTAAAAAAGCATACCCAAACTGAAGTCCTAGTTGACATCTTCTCACGAACGGTGCAGCATGATTTAAATTAAAACAGGTCGTAAAGAAATCTTTACGGAGTCGGCAACGCACAAGTGATGATGTTGCAAGTATCCGTAGGCTAGAGACAAGCAAGAGCAAGAGTGAAACCCGTGGTGTTGCAAATGTCGGTAGGCTAATTGCTTACCATCAGGTAGGCCGTACGATGTATGGTACCTTAGTTTTAAAAAGAAAATAATAAAACATGTATTCAATGTATTACTGGGGGCCATGTGTCAGAAGTATGGTCGTTCATAACCCTGCCAATCAATTTGATTGCAATTCTGGCCCGAAAGCATCCTGGAGGCGACGCCCACCGATCCGCCCCTACATAGCTGCATGCGGCGGCGGCGGAAGAGGAGACATTGAGGAGTGCGTATTCCTTTCGGAGATAATACAAGGACTTATCCTTTTATTTTTTGCTCTAAGGAACGAAAAATTGCAAGATGAAAGTGTAAGGAGAACGTATGTATTATATTATTATATTATTATACATCTAGTAAGCGAAAGACTTGCGAATGCAAGCCTTTCCGACGCAGATGTGGATAATTGCTGGAAATTTCTGAAGAAGGTTTGCTGGATAGTGTCAAAGAAGCATGTGGATGCGCAGAGGTATAAAACATTGAAAGGAGATGCCTGGTAGAATGCGGAGGTCGAACCCTCCGTAGCAAGAAAGAGGAAAGCGTGGCTGGATTATTTAATTTCTTTGCCCTTAAATGAAAGTTTGAGAGAGAAGAAGAAAGATATGTACCGTCTCCACAATAATGAAACCAATGCTCTAATGAAAGAGTGGTCGATACTAAGCCTGAAAAATGGAAAATCAGCGGGAATTAACATGATCTCTGCTGAGATGATCAAACAAGGTGGCACTTATGGCTGGTACGCTTTCTGGTACTTAAGCAATCTATGCTGGAGAACTGGAAGAGTCCCAAATGACTGGAGACAACAGTCGGTCACACAGTCATCGTGCCATTACATAAAGGATGGACGCATGGACCGCGCGAGCTATAGGGCCGACAGTTTGATTAGCATAGCAGTAAAAGTATATGGAAAGACAATTGAAAGGAGAATGAGGGTGAAATCCGATGGAATGCTGTGAGAGGTACATGAAGGGTTGAAATGCAAGTGGATGTATGGATCTAGGTTTCTCGCTCTGCAATATCGTATAGAAGCATTTGGCCATAGACCAGAAGTTTTCTACGGTTTTGTGGATCTTGAGAAAGCATTTGACTGAGTTGTGCGAAAGGAACTGGGGGACATAATGTCTATGGAAAATTATTGGTGAATGGAGCGTTGGGAAAACTTCTTGGCAGTAAAAGTTTGAGCCAGAAGGCACAGCTCACTATACACAACGCAGTGCTGGTCCCAACGCTTACTTATGGAAGCGAGAACAGGGTATGACAGAGACAGGATGAAAGTAGGATAAACGCGGTCGAAATGCAAGCGTTGCGTAAAATTTGTGGCGTAACGCTTGTATACTGTATTCGCAATGATGATGATCGTAGAAACAGAGTTGATCTGAAAGAGAGCGTGGGTGTTAAAATAAGAAGAGGCTTACTCCGTTGGTTCGGACATATAGAAAGAATGCAGGAAGAAAGAATTACCCAACAGATGTACAACGCGAAAGTAGAAATATGTAGGAGCCGCGGAAGGCTCCGCTTACCTACCATGACCAGATTGATCGTGTTTTATCAGAAGGTGATATCAGGAGCCTTAGAAACCGTGAGCGTGTATAAGAAAAGCAATGAATGTGACAGAAGTGAATGAGGTTTGTAAGGATCGAGTCATGTGGCGCTCGGTTCTCTCTGCCTACCCCGTAAGGGATTTGCCATTAAGTAAAAAAAATAATAAGGGCAGGCCAGCTTGTGGCGAGCTGTTGGTGCGCAACGACACCACGGGTACCCGAGTGCTCCAGAGAGTCGATCAGGGCCTTCGTCTCCGGTGTGTCTTCGTCGGTTGGAGTGGAAACTCAAGGAGGCCCGCAAGACTCTCAGCTCTGGCTTGCCTTCATTGGCCGTCCAGAGAGGAGTCGATAGAGCATATTGCTGTATCAGGTAATATGCACCAGGCGTGTTAAAGGCCGCGAGTAACTTCGGAGAAAGCGCAGCAAACCTCTCGACACCCCTGAGTCACTCACACTGGCGTTGCCCCCGGCCGACTTTCCCTGGAATTTTGGGGGTCCACCCAATGAGTGGCGAGCCACCGCCTGCCAAAAGTGAAAGTGAGATTTGATAGTTATGGCAGGTGTCCGTTCCTCTTCTGCAATAACCCAGTACCAATAATCCCTCCAGACCTCGTTACAATAGACTAATAATTTCCTACACCTTCGCAATAGTCCCAATACCTGTCGTGACCTGCTCATAGACATATGGTTCTATCGATATTTTTAGGAGCGGGTCTCGGTGGGTATACAACATCTTCTCAAAAGGGCCTCTACACGTTGGGTCCATATCCCCGTGCACGCCTATCAAATGACCGGGAGAATACCCGTTAATAAAAATACTAAAAAATAATAATAATCCTTACTGTATTTATGTAGGTGGCAGGCTGGCCGAGGGATAACGCGCCAATACCAATCCAATCGCAACTACTGGAAGCAGTACCGCTGGGACCACCGGTACGCCTACGATTACCACAAATTACAATATCAAAGCCAGAGGTCCTAATGACCACTGCCTCTTTCTACAACCTCATCGTTAGTCTTCGGCAGGGAAATCAGTCACACACGTACGTCGAAACCGCAATGGTCGTGTATTGTGCGTCTCCGGAGAAGTTTTCTTTCAAATACTGCTTGGTTACGAAATTAAATTAAAACAGGTCGTAAAGAAATCTTTACAGATTCGGCAACGCACAAAAAATAACCTTGTTCTTGTGTCCGTAGGCTACGGTAACTGCTTACCATCAGGTATCCTACAATCAAAGGTTCGACTCTGATAAAATTGACGAGCTCGGTGGCTCAGTCGTGAATGACGCGACTTTGACACCAACGCTCGTGGGTTCGATTCCCACACAAGGCAAACATTTGTGTGCATGAACATGTCTGTTTGTCTTGGTCTGGGTATTTTCTATGTATATTGAGTATGTATTTACAAAAAAAAAATGTATTTACGTATGTTTATCAGTTGTCTAGTACCCATAACACAAGCTTCGCTTACTTCGGGGCTAGCTGGCGCTGTGTAATTTGTCCGACAATATTTATTTATTTATTTATCTGATAAAAGTGCAAACTTAAAGTAGGTACTATTATATTCAAATAAAAACAAATTTTAGCAGCCCGTCTGGGAAAACTCCACCTCACGAAAAAACGCAGCCAAATAACAACTCCCTAGATGGTTGTTGTATTACAAGTGGACGAGTTCACTAGTAAGCTCCTAAGAAGTAGTTTCTGTGTTAGCAGCAGAGAAGGCATCGCGCGAGTGACACTTGATGTAATACAAGCGTTAATAACCGCGTAACGGTAGTGACCGCTTTACAACAGGTGGGTCGTACGCTTGTATGCCTTCCGACGTAGTGAAAAAATCGGCCAAGTGCGAGTTGGACTCGCGCACGAAGGGTTCCGTACTATTATCTATAAAAGCGGCAAAAAAACACGTTTGTTGTATGGGAGCCCCCCTTAAATATTTGTTTTATTTTAATTTAATTATTTATTCTTAAAGTGAATATATAACTAAATATTCTGTCAATATTTCAAGCGTCTACCTGTTGCTGTTATCAATATCGAGCAAAAACGAGCAAAAAAATCACGTTTGTTATATGGGAGCCCCCTTAAATATTTATCTTATTCTATTTTTTAGTATTTGTTGTTATAGTGGCAACAGAAATACATCATCTGTGAAAATTTCAACTATCTAACTATCATTTCAACTATCAAATATCTAACGGTTCATGAGATATAGCCTGGTGACAGACGGACGGACGGACGGACAGCGAAGTCTCAGTAATAGGGTTCCGTTTTACCCTTTGGGTACGGAACCCTAAAAAAGGTAAGACAAAAGCAGGTGTCGTGACGGACGCGTGGTGCTTTTTCCACATGACCGGCTTCCATTCTGATATAAAACCATATTTTTAACACTAACTGTGCCTCGCAGTTTCAACTTCACCTATAACATTCTCCAATGCCCTGGTCAAGACCCTGTATACACGCACACATACACACACATGTGTCGAATACCATTTTATTATGAATTTATTATCTGCACTTACGACCAAGCAGTTTACAATACTATTAAATTAATTTGTAAATACATGCATGCCCTAACTGTATATATAGCCGTTCAAGCTGCGGCGACCGAAATCAAAAAGGGGTCGGGGTAAACGACCGAAACCACCGCAAAAACCGAGGCCACCGCAAAAACCGAGGCCACCGCAAAAACCGAGGCCACCGCAAAAACCGAGGCCAACGAAAAAACCGAAGCCATCGAAAGAACCGCAACCATCGACAAACGAAAAGGTTGGCTTAATTTTATATTAACGCCTATCTAGTTGCTAGGATAAGATTTTGTGTGATGTGTGATTTATTATATTATTTTAAGTTTATATTATACTAGCCGCTGTCTGAGAACTCGATACCAGTGTCATTCTAACTGAACACGCAGGTTAAGCAACATGGACCGCAGTCTGTCTATGGAAGGGTTTATCTATCTCCAGTTTCGTTAAGTTCGGCACGTTAAGCAGTCGGTCCCGGCTGTTGTCGATAGATGACAGTCGTGGAGTCCGTAGTGGAGTATGCTCTAAACCCCTTCGGTTGAAGGGACACCCGTATCCCTGCAGTGGGATGAGTAAGGGTCGATGTGGTGTGGTGTAGCTGCTGCCTGCTTATCCGTCAGCGAGAGTTCGGCTTCTCAAGTTATTTACAAGGACCCTAAATATTTTCAGTATAAATGCAGCATTGACGACCTCGGTGACTCAGTCGTGAAAGACGCGACTTTGACACCAACGCTCATGGGTTCGATTCCCACACAAGACAAACATTTGTGTACTTGAACATGTCTGTTTTTCTTGGTCTGGATGTTTTAAGAGAGGTAGGGCGCCTCAAAGCAGCCCGTCTGGGGAAGTACCTCCACCTCACAGAATACCGCAGCCAAATAACAACTCCCTAGAAGATTGTTGTGTTCCTGCGTGTGAGTGAGGTCACCAAGAAGCTCCTACGGAGTTGCTGTGTAAACAGCAGAGTGATATATGTTACAAGCGTCAATTGGCTACGGTAACTGCTTTACATCAGGTGGACCGTATGCTCGTATGCCTCCCGACTTTGTATAAAAAAAGCCTATGTATTAATCCAGAACATACTCTATTTCTATGCTAAACTTTATCTAAATCCAAAATTGTTTGAGCTGTTCTTGTTCTGGTAAGGAGACCTCGTATTTTTAATTTTTTAAATATTTGTAAATACAGAAATCAGTCAGTTACACTTTTATTATTATTACTAGAAATGCGTTAGAGGGTCGGCAACGCATGAGTGATACCTCTGGTGTTGCAAATGTCCATAGGATACGGTGACATCAGGCAGGGCGTATGCTTGATTGCCACCTTAGTGTAAAAAAATATTATTACTTTTATATTAGAGAGGGGCAAACGAGCATGTGGGTCATCTGATGGTAAGTGGTCACCGCTGCCCATAGACATCAGCAACACCAAAGGGTCACTGATCCGTCACCAGCCTTTTTAGGGAAACATCGGTGAGCAGTGCGTATACTTATATATAATGCTATCTATATAAAATAATGCTATCTATCTATCTATAACTTCACGCCAAATCCCTTGCGGGGTGGGCAGACTCGATCCTTACATATCTCACTCGCTTCTTTAACATTCATTGCTCTTCTCATGCACGCTCGCCGGTTTCTAGGGCTCCTGACATCACCTTCTGATAGAACACGACCAATTTGGTCATGGTAGGTAAGTCTTGGTCTTCCCCGGCTCCTACATCCTTCCACTTTTGCATTGTATATCTGCTTCGTCATTCTTTTATCTTGCATTCTTTCTACATGTCCGAACCATCGGAGCATGCCTCTTCTTATTTTAACACCGACGCTCTCTTTCAGACCAACTCTGTTTCTAACATCATCATTGCGAATACGATCTATAAGCCTTACGCCATAAATTTCGCGCAGCGCTCGCATTTCGACCGCGTTTATTCTACTTTCATGCTCTTTCTGCCATACCCAGCTCTCGCTTCCATAAGTTAGCGTTGGGACCGACACTGCATTGGGTATAGCGAGTTGTGCCTTCTGGCTCAGGTTTTTACTGCCAAGAAGTTTTCCCAACGCTCCATTCACACTGTTCCCAGCACTCACTCGTCTTTCCACATCTGCGGTGTACCTTCCATCCCTGCTGAAAGCGCATCCAAGATATACAAACTCATCCACTTGTTCCAACACTTCATCATCAATCGTAATCCTTACATAGGTCTGGATTCTTCTCTTTCAAATACCATTATCTTTGTTTTCTTCGCATTCAGTAGTAAGTCTTTCTCCATAAATTCGTCTTTCATCGTTGTGACCAGTGTTTGCAGTTCAGATGGTGTATCTGCTAATAGCACGGCATCGTCTGCATACAGCAGACAGATCACCACTAGGTCACCCATGCGCAATCCCACATTCGTTGACCTTATTATCTGCAGACAACTATCGAGATACAGGATAAACAGCCTAGCAGATAGCATGCAACCATGCTTGACACCAATTTTGGCGTCAAACCAGGGTGACATGCCACCATCTGTCCGCACACATGCTGAGTAATCCTTGGAAGTGGACTGCACAACATGGAGCAGTGAACCGTCAATCCCATATCTCGGCAATATGTCCCACAGTTCCTTTCGCACAACCCTATCAAAGGCTTTCTCAAGATCCACGAAACCGCAGAAAACCTTCCGGTCTATGGCCAGATGCATCTCTACGATATTGCGGAGCGAGAAAACTTGGTCCGTACATCCCCTTTCATTTCAGAAACCTCCTTGTGCGTCCCACAGCATTTTATCGGATTTCACCCTCATTCTCCTTTCAATCACCTTTCCATATACTTTTGCTGCTAAGCTGATCAAACTGATGGCCCTATAGCTGGCGCAGTCCATACGTGACCCCTTGCCTTTATACAAGGGCACGATGACAGCGCGTCTTCAGTCCATTGTGACCCTTCCAGTTCTCCAGCATAGGTTGCATAAGTACCAGAAGGCGTCCCGGACGTAAGTGCCACCTAATTTGATCATCTCAGATGTGATCAGATCAATTCCCGCTGATTTTCCATTTTTCAAGCTTCGTATCGACCATTCGATCTCATCCATAGTTATGCCTTCGTCGGGCGCCGGCAACGTGGAGTAAGCATCCGACTCATTCTCATTGTCAGCGTCCGAGGCATACTCATACATTTCCTCAAAATATTCACTCCACCGTTCTAACACTTCCTGAGTGTTCGCAAGAATGACACCAGCTTTAGACTTTATCTTATCCATTCTGGATGCCGACGAACCACTCCAAGACTTTTTTACCTCTCTCCAAAAGAGTTTGGTATTTGCCTCGAAGTTTTTCATCAGCCTCTCTTCCTCATTCATAATTTGTCTTTCACGCTTCTCTTTCACTAAAGCCTTGGTTTCATTCTTGCATAGACGGTACATTTCTTTCTTCTTTTCCCTCATATTTTCATTTAAGGGCAAAGATGATACGTAATCCAGCCACGCTTTCCTCTTTCTTGCTACGGAGGATTCAACCTCCGCATCCCACCAGGCATCTCCTTTCGCTGTTTTACGTCTCTTTGCGCATCCACAAGCTTCTTTTGCTCTATCCGCCATACTTTCTTTCAAAACTTTCCAACAATCATCCACATCTGAGTCGGAGAGGCTTGCATTTGCAAGTCTCTCACTTACCAGATGCACATACATTCTCCTTATACTTTCATCTTGCAAATCTTATCCTTTCATGATCTCCGAAAGGGATACGCACTCGCCAATGCCTCCACTTCTTGAAAAGTCCCACAAACCAGCTTACCCCCAGGCAGTGATCAAGAGTGGGACCTCTAAAGGCTCTTGTATCCATTATAGTATTTCGGAGACGTCTATCAATTATAATCAAATCAATCACACTTTTTTGGTCATTCCGTCTCCATGTATACGTGTGAATATCCTTGTGACGAAATAAAGTATTCGACACGAGGAGGTTTCGTTCCATACATAAATCTAGAATCGACTTACCTGCTTCGTTCAGTCTCTTATCTCCATAGGGACCAAGAGCAGCTTCATAGCCGTCTCGTTTGGTCCCAACCCATCCATTCAAATCTCCACACATAATCACTTTTTCATTCCCTTCAGCTAAATCCAGAACATCCCTCACAGACTCCCAAAACTTCTCTAGTTCTTGGGCACACGCTGAGCTCACGGGAGCGTATGCTGCAACCAGAAATACTCGCGTGATGCCCAGTTTTATACGAACCCAGAGAAGTCTAGGCCCTACCAAATAGTAATCTTTCACACCAGGGGCTAAGCGAGAGGAGAGTATGACACCTACACCAGCACTGGCATGATCGTCCCGGTCTACACCAGACCACAGGGCCATCATGCCATCGGGCAGATCATCGGTTTCACTCCCCTTGCGCTTAGTCTCTGTCACACACAAAGCATCTAAGCGTCTCTCCTTCATTAGGTCCAACAGCTCATTCATCTTATCACTCAGTCCACCTCTCACATTCCACGTGCCTATGCAGCACTCGGGTCTCTTCGACCCGCCGGAATTGCCGCTGCGTGGTGGGTGGCGCCCCCCACCGCCGCATGCATCTATGTTCGCACCGACCGGGGCGGATCGGTGCGCGTCGCCTCCGGGAGACGCCCTAATCCGCACATCGGTGCGTTTTCGGGCCAGAATTGCAATCTAATCGATTGGCAGGGGTCGCGAACGAGCACGCTTCTGGTACATGACCCCCTAAAATAAAATAAAATCATAAACTTAGATTTCTTGTGATTATATCAACTAAGAAATATACAAAGATATGCTGAAAGAAGATAATATGAAAATCGAGATGTCACATAAAAGAATCGGGTCGTTTTCGTGCGAGTGGGGCCCATATTATCACAAACTCACAATTTGGATCGATATTTTTGCGGTTCCATAATCCTATTCCTAAATTTATATTTATCTTTTCAGGAAAAAGGAGCTGGCAAAAATTTCGTAAGTATACACAGATAATATATTTTATGACGAATATTATTTTGAGAACGGAATTTAATTATTATTTATATAAAGAGAAAAATGTATTTTTTTAATTATAAACAATTTGAACTATGTTTTAATTAATTTTGGTGCGCTCGATGTTGTCGGTTATCGTGCCATATAAGTTAAGCAGCGTCAACCGCAATCTGTCTATCGATGGCTTTAGTCTTCTGGAGTTCTTCCGTTCTCTGAGGGCAAGTTCGAGCGTCGGAGTTAGCTGTTTTTGATAGACGATTAAATTAAGTGAGGTAGGGCGCATCAAGGCAAAAGCAAAGGCCCAACTGAGGAAGCACCTCTACCTTACAGAAAACCGAAGCCATATAAAAGCTCCGTCGAGAACTATTGAGATCCTGCGAGTGAGTGAGGTTACCAGTAAGTCCCTGTTGTGTGTATGCTGAAACACGTACCTATTGTTTTATTCGTTTTAATATTACTTTAAGCGAGCAAATTCTAATTCTTATACCTAGTCCAGCCATAAGTTCTGTTACAAATGAATATGCATTTATTTTTTTATGAAGTAACGTAATCTTAATAAAATTCATATGTACATATGGAAATATGAAAATATGGAAGTCTCAGCAAAAAATAAAAGAAATTATTCTATTCGAAATGGCCCCCTTGGCTTTGGTATAGGCCTTTTATCTGTCGGCCCACGAATATTTGGACTTACGCACTGTTTTCATGGGAAATTTAGTCGCTGGTTGCTCCAGAGATTTCTTAAGGGACACAATGTCAACATGTCGTTGCGAGCAGACCATGTACACTAAATCATAATTTGTAGTCTAAGGGGTTCAGATCCTGGCTAGACGAGGGCCAGTCTTCAGCTCTTATAAAGTCCAAAACGTTGATTGCGAGCCAGGCTTTGGTAGTTCGTGCCTTGAGAACAGGTGCAGAGCCCTGCTGGAAAGTCCATGGTACATTTTTAAAAAGTGTATTCCTGAGATGTTTCACAACACGCTCCAAGACAGTCTATGATACACTTTGGCTGAAGTCTTCACTCCTTTTTTCACGATAATACCATACGATAAGCGCCGAGCTGAGGTCAGGAGTCTTAGCGGGAATGTTCATTTCTGGCGATAATATTTTTTGTTTACTAATGGGGTTTTGGCGAATTCTGGCTTAGACAGCATTAACAGCCATTGTAGTTCTAACAGCACGCGGTCGCCCCGATCTTTTATAGTCTTCAACAGATGAAGTGTTAGTATATCTGTTGATAGATAATGCGGGTGAGCGTGCTCCTTTAAGGCGTATCATGAAATCATACAACGACTGCTTTAAACATGTTGATTTATTTGCACTGTCGCCAGCATTGTTTAAGAAGAGTATTTTAGACTTTCTGACTGAGTAATGTGAGCTCAATGGTATGGTGTGATTCCGACACTAAAGTTCCTACTTACATATGTTTATAATAATTTCTGTAGTGGGTAAACTGACTCACACAACTGCTTATTAAAGTAAAATGAGGATAATGGTGCTGATTGTGCAACCACTCAAATATTAGTGTAATGTTATTGAGTAATCTTCTGTACAATTGTTTGTTATCCTAAATAAAATAAAATAAAAAAATAAAATAGATAGGATAGTACGATATACGAACATATGGCTGGATACCAAGCTTTTGAAGTGTCTTGAATATGACCGACGCGACGGCTCCATACTTGTGTGCAGTGTCAGGCAATCACTGCAATCCTATTTCCTTTAACACCGCATTCTTTATTGTAATTTGATAAACACGAAAAAATATGTAAAACAGCGGAAAATCGAAAGAAGTTTTTAACATAACGAACGCATTTCAAATTCAAAAAATTAGAGTTAAAAAAAAGAAAAATTTCTATGTAACAGTATTTATGACCAGACTAGTAATATATATATATATATATATATATATATATATATATATATATGCATAAGAATTAGAATATAGGAATGTTCTATTCGCAATTAGGAATGACACTAACTTTCTACATTAGAGGCGTTTTAAGAAAGGTAGAGGGCAAGTACCTCCACCTCACAGAACCACAAATAGCAACACCCTATAGGGTTGTTGTGTTCCTGCGTGTGAGATAGGTCGCCACAAAGCTCATAAGTGTTGCTACCTTACACAGACCTATCCTATCGTACTCGCGAAAATTTACTGTTCGAATTTCAATTGTTTGAAAACGGTATGATGAAGTTTTAAATGCCGAATAGCTTCTTTTACATATTTTGTGTTTCAAGAAACTCAATTTAAATGTCGGAGAATCACTATTTTCCGCGACATTGTCATTAGTGGTCACAGGTCTAGTGGGAGTGATTGGGCTTTAAATGCGAGCACTAAACGAAACAGACATTGTTTTGTACGATTTTAATTGAAGTTTAATAATGTTGTTTCACTTCCCAACAGTCATTACAATTCATTTGTTTTAAAACAATAATAGAATATTTAAACTCGAGAGATATTTAGGTTCGAGGCACCGATCTAACTCTATCGAATAATGCTTCGCTCCCGGATCCACCTCGATCCACCGATACAACTCGACGCCTCTCCAAAAACGATCCGCACTGCGATCAACAAGATGGCGCCTCGACCCAACTCGAGGCCTGCCCTCTGGTTTGATTGGACGTGATACGAATATACGTGATGCTAATCAATAAAATGTGGCAAATCAATTTGAATTAAATTAAGATTTTACTAACTACTTCCAATGTACACAATGAACATCTTGCAATATGCAACCAACAATCAACTCGACTGGTCACTTCCTCCGACACGGCCGTCCTGACGTATCACATGTCCTCGTGTGATGTTGAAGGGCGAGCATCATCGTTATCTGTAAAGTACAAAAAAGTTTTCGATAAGATAGTTCGGCCACTCCTGACTAAGTGTTCGTTATTTAATCTTCGACACTACAACTTTACTCAAAATATTTTCTACGCTGCTTAAAATAACCACTTTGTAATCAGTTTTTACCTATAGAATCTTAATTCTAATTTTCTCGTTTTCTCTTTATGCTATCAATCAATCAAATCCTTACGATATCGAAATAGCCACCTTGCCGTTTGTTATTTAATTACCCACCGCACTTTGTTGCCTTTAATAATGACTCTTATCAACGGCCACCTTGCCACTTAGTCAATCAACAACTCAATAGAATCTTAACAGCCGTTACGCCGTTTTATTACATGCTTCAAACACCAACGCAGTCAACTATTCTTTCTAAGTAACGGAATATATAAGCTAGTACAAAGATCTTACCATTGTTACTATCCGACAAGCATGGATAAAACTCAGTAGGGACATAGGATTCTGGGAGTAGTATCGAGACTCCGCATCAGTAGTACGTTTACTGTAATACTCTACTGGATGTAGTTTTGTATCAACTCTTTGAAAGACAACCGCACGGTAACCTTCACTGCTAGCATCCGTATGCAACTCAACATTCGGGGTCAAAAAGCATTAAAACTGGGGATGAGGTTAGCACTGAAATTATGGCCCGTCTAGTTTTTTCATGTTCTGAAGTCCAAATTATTTTTGAATTATTGTTAGCCTACAGAGGATAGAGGAGAACCATTTTAAGCGTAAACTTTTTGACGAACTGTTTAAAGTGGAATGCCAATTCTAAAAGTTGTCTCAGCAGAGTAATGGTTTGCAGTGGCAAGGAGCTAGTCAATGCAATTATTTTACGAGGATTTGGTCTGATTTCACCCTCTGATATTTCGTATCCTAAAAACGCGGTTTGGTTTAAAAACCTGGTTTTCGCGTGAAGTTATAGATAGAGCCCGCCGTGTGGCCTAGAATAGGCCACCCCATCTCAACCACGACACCCACGCAAAACGCGACTAGGGGAAATATCCAGGAGACGGGTAGCAGCGTCCTTCTACGTCTGCGTACTTTAATAACTTACTGCGGTTGCCAACCCGCCTGCCAAGCATGGCAACGTCTTCGCTATAAGAGTATAAGAATGAGACGGGTTCCAGTCACCGGCAGCCCCGCTGATCCTGGCTCCTGCTTAGCAGGAAGAGTATCAGCGGGGCAGGGGGTGCTAAGAATCCCCGGCTTCGATGCTGCGGCTACCTACACAACGGACTGACCCTGTCTGGCAACATGCAACACGCGTACAATAATGACCGACAAGAAGATAGTGGAGCTGGAAGAGGAATTAAGCAAGTTGCATTGGGATATAATAGGACTGTCTGAAGTCCGAAAACAGGGGGACGACACGGTGATCATTAAATCCGACAACTTGCTTTACTACCGGTAGGGTGACATAAACACTAAACTCCAAAGTAAATTTATTACAAACTGCTAGATGAACGCTGACCGCGTTTGTAATGATGATATAAGAAAAATAGTGGATTGGGAAGAGAGTGTCGGTGTCGGACTTAAGTAGTCTCAACTGTACGTTGATAAGGCCATTATTATTTACATATAATAGTACTAGCGACCTGCCCTGACGTCGCACGGGTGCAATGTAGATACTTATTTGTTTTCAGTGTGGAATGATTTAAATGCACAACGTATCTAACGTATTTAATTGGATAAGGATGTATTGTTTAAAACATTATTGATTAAAATAGCTTCGTAAACAACCCATTTTTTTTTTATATGTATAATATAAAAATGGTTACGGTCTTAGGAGATACACAGATATCATCGGAACTTTTTGTAGATCTTTTTAAGGTATACAATTCCGTAGTACATTATTAGATTTATCTCGTAAGGTTTAGACGGTGTTTACAATGTAAGCACAAAAAATATGTCTTGTACGACATTACAAATCATTTAAATTTTCCACCTGTCTCTACTATAATATGTATGTACCTATTATACATATAAAAATTCCTCTTGAATCACTGTCTATTGATGAAAACCGTAATAAAATCCGTTGCGTAGTTGTTAAATACAGACGGCTGGAAGCAACTTTGTTATATACTATGTAGAGATAGGTACATGTATGCATTCATTGCCGGTACTTTACATATCCGTCTTATGTTTGTTTCAGAACATTGAGGTAGTATTGCCATCAAGTATTCTTGCATTTCCACTTATTATTTAATAACTATTATTGGTACCTACTATCACAGAAAAAAATATATACTTATCGTATATTATATTATTAAATATTATACTTCAATCAATGGCCAAATGCGATGTAGCGTGCATGGTCGACAGCTAACTAAAGAAAAGCCATCCTTTTTCAGCGCGTGGAAACTCCGTATAGCTTGTTGACTCTTCCAAGATACACTGCTACAATTTATAGCGCGATGGCAGAGCGGTTCGCGATGCTACTTTAACACCACTCGTGGGTTCAATTCCCGGCCGGGACAAACGTTAATTTGTGTATGTGAACATGTCTATTTGTCTAGATCTGGGTGTTCTGAAAAGAGGTACGGCTGTCACTTATCAGCTTATTGCTTTAAAACGTTCCCCCTGGATCAGAAGTACATCTGGTGAATTGTATGCATGTAAACCAACTGGGTTTGTATAAAAAATAGTGCTCCTTTCCATAAAATCGTCGGAGTGGGGAATCTTGCTTATTCGGTGGTAGCCTTACACGAAACACCTGACAGTTGAAGCAGTCCCTGGCGTAGTTTGCACCACATTGGGTGAGAATGCAGCATCCACCGTCCCTGATGTCGGTCCAGGTGTACAACACTCTCGACGTCTTTTTCATTATAGATTTAGTAGAGTTAAGCCCTTATGTAATAAACATTGTTTAGTCAATTATTTAAATGAATAAAAATTAGATTCTTGAAAAATTCATATAAAAATCTTCAGTTTGGCTTTCCTCCGACCAGATTATTATATGAATTATTCAAGAATATTTTTTTTTATTAATTTAAATAATTGACTAAAAGGGAAACTTTCCCTGCGTCAAAAGCAAGATTGGGGGTAGAAAGAAATAAAGAATAGTTCGATTTCTTGATATATTAACGCATGCAACGACTTCCATAGGACTTCCATTGCCGTTGAAGGCTGTAAACAGAGTACTTATCGTCCTTAAGTGGAATACGGGACATTAACGAACGGATAAAGACGTTTTGGATAGATTTAAATAGACTGACGTCCCACCGGCGCTGCAATAGCGAAGAACCTATCATAAATTCAATTTATACAAGTAAAAGTTTCTCTGCGTGTTAAATAAGAGTTATGCTGTGGATATCTGACATAGCCCAAAGGATAAGCAAGCTGAAGTGGCAGTGTGCCGGCTATCTAGTTTGTTAACCCACAACCGCAGGGGAAGAAAGGTTCTCGAATTGCGTCCCTGAACTGGTACATACAGTTTGGGACGACCCCTCACTGGATGGAGCGACGACATTAAGAGGTCCATAGGGAGTTGATGAATGCAGGTAGCACAGGATCGAGACGAATGGCTCTGTGGAGGGGAGGCCTATGTTCAGCAGTGGACGAATAGGTACATGATGCAATGCCAGGGCTGAAATGATGATTATGAAAAGAGTCCAATTTACATAACTATAACCGTATTTTTGTATGTTGAATTGGGGTGTACATATATTTGAACTTTAATTTTAATAATGTCTGTGTCTAATTTGCCCGAATAATATGTGTAGTAAGGTAAACAATTAAATCCTTACACTTTACAAGGCCGATCATTACCGAAAACCTTTATATACCTATATGAGAGTATTACAGTATATATTTATATTTATTTCAGAACGATTTTGAGGTACCACTGCACATATAATTACAAATACTCTTACTATTTCATTTAATATTTTACAAAATTATTGCTTAGTTTCAACCGTTCTTTCCCATGATGTGTGCTAGGTGTCTTCTCTTCTTCTTCTTAGCGTTGTCTCATTTCCTAATGCATTAGAAATTGCGGGACCCGCTACCTAAGCCAAAGAATTTGACGAAGACATTGATATTTACATGGAGCAACGGCTGTCAGACCTCCACAACCCAGAAGGAAAATCAGATCTTTCTTAGGTAAAGTCAAAAATTATAATATTAATTATTTTTTTTAATATTAAATAATTAATTTTTGCACGCTGTATTGAAACAGTAGAATGTGTTGGATCGAAAATCTTATGAATAACTGTATGTTACCCATATTCTCTGCAAATAAAATGTTTGATTTGATTTGTTTGATTTGAATAAAAGACTTGAGAACCAATATTATCATAACAATGTTACTAGCAGCTGGAATATTGGCATACATTCTCAAGATCCCGATGTTTTCAACCGATCTTTCAATACTACATATACACATATATAACGATTGGATTACATATGAGATTCGATTATTGTAGTCGTGGGGGCCAGACGACCAATTTTTATTACTACTCAAAAATAACAAAAATATATGTTGTATATAGGAATTACTTCTTTCCAAATAATTTCAGTGTCCAGCGTTACTTTTGAGGAAGTCAAATTCTCTTGCAATTTGATCTAATTTTAAGCTTACTGACACGTGTGAGGCAACAACAATAGCAAAGGTACTGCAGCAGTGGCCACAGCAGATACCAGTTATAAACTTATTAATAGTAGACGTTACTGGTTACAGTGCTAGGTATGAACTATCTGATGTTGGGAGTACACGTTGTGTTCTTCCCTCACAATTCAACACAGCATAGTTTATAGTACGTAGCTTAGACTAAAATGCAAAGAACTCAGTCATTTCATTTCAGATTACAGCTCGACTATGAATTTGTTTAGGTTCTTACAGGAATGCAGGTATACATGCAGTATGTACTTCATGCAAAGAGCGTTTGGTTATAAGGCAACTTGAATGTTCGGTTGTCAATAATGCTATAAAAAAGACAGTTGAATAATCTACCATAAATTTGGAATACGCACTTAATTCACCTCTTCTCCATCTTCTAAACTGTTCTAAATCGTAATCCTTACATACGTTCTGGTTTCAACTCTTTCAAATATCTTCCTTTGTAGGTACTTTTTCTTTCTTCCATTTTAAATACCTGTCTCTTTTGACACTTTGTTTTCTTCGCAGTCAATTATAAGCCGTTCTCCATACATTGACGTTCATCATTAAACCTCACACCGGTTTCATTGTAAATTATTTGCAACATTAAATTTAGTGTTATTTCGTTGTTAACGTTGATACTACCTCCTTTACATAAAAGAAGGCGAGGCTGTGAGGCGAGGCCGGCCTTCAATACTAGCCAACGACCAACTGTCCATTTTTCCGCGATACGATTCGCTTAGCCCTTATATAACTGGTTGATTTTACTTATGCCATACTTTTTAAGATTTTTGTAAGAAGTCAGGTTATCACCGATTGAATATAATTATGTACTTACATATTTATGTTTTTTTTTTCAGATTAATGTTCAGGTACTAATGATTTTGGATTCTAACTATTCCCATCTATATAAATATCAAGCAATTGCCACATTCATGTAAGATGAGGTGGTATCCCCCAGGGTAGTACATTGGGACCATTGCTTTTTAATATTTAGATAAAATATTTTCCAGAAATAATTAACCATCAGATAACTTCTATTTGGAAAACGAAATAAATTAATCTTTAGATAATATAGTAAATTGATTGACATCTAGTAAAGTAAATAAAAGATGAAGATAAAAATCTTTATTTCTCACTAGACCCTTGCGGGCTCTTAGACACGTTTTTCATTTTTAAAATATAATCTTATTGTATTTTATTCAATTAACTTTTATCACTATTTTTCTTTTTTAATCTGCTAGCACTTCGGAAATGACTATTAGCAAAGAAGAAATGCCGGAAAAATCTTGCCAATATAGGTCTCTTTTAAAATTGCCAATTAGATATTACAATAAATTCGCATTAGCATATTGGTGTAATAATTAAAAAATATTAAGGAAAGGTCATCTATGATGAATTATTTCCAAACATCTTTGTCAGTTACATATTCATCAATTCTATAATAAGCCCTTTTACAGAAAGTATAAGTAGTATTTAATGTGCTTTTTGAATACATTATCAGGAAAGGATAGAGTTGTTTCAGGCAGCATCAGGTTATTGTAAAATCGAGTACAATTTACAAGAAAAGATCTACCAGTTCTAGCAAGCCTATTTTTACTACTAAGTTTTTCGCTGAAGTTTGAAAACGACTTTAATTTTTAACATTTTATTTATATATTGAGAAATAACAGTGAGGATATTTATTGTTTTGAACAGTTCTTTGAGGGATTCTCTGGAGCCCATGTTATAAATAGAGCAAATGGCTCCCTTTTGTAAGATAAAAAGTCTTCCTGCGACCACGGACGCTGCAAAGCGTTCGAAACGTCAGGTTCAACAAAATAAATAAAATACGCGATACTTCCGTTAAAAATTGTTTGATTCAAGATAAAAATTGTTTCAATGTCAGCCGCCGTTCCCCACAATAGTATACCATAGGGCATAATGTTGTGAAAGTAGCTGAAATAGACTAAACGCACAGTAGCCACATCCGTCAATTGTCTGATTCTCCTAACTACATATGCATCTTAGTTGAGCTTACCGACATATTTATTTATGTGAGGCCCCATTGCAGTTTGGAGTCCACTGTAATTTCAAGAAACAGTACTATTGACAAAGTCTAATTTATTATTCCCAGTGAGAACTTCTGTATTGGCAGAAGTCACATTTGGAAAACTATATTTAATTTCCTTGAAATTTAGAATAGTATCTTGTCAATATTTTCACACCGGCGGGTCACATTAAAAATTAGAGAGGTATCATCAGCAAATTGTACTATATCCACCATTTTCTGAACCATGTAGGGCAATTGGTTCGCATATACTGAAAATAAAAAGGGACCCTAAATAGAACCCTGGGGCACCCCGATATTAATATTATTGCCTTTAGATTTAACCCTATTTATGTCAACTGTCTACAATCTGTTATTTAAATAAGATGAAATCAAGTTCTGGGCTTTACGTCTAACTCATAATATTTCAGCTTGAGTAACGATGTGTGATGATCGATACAATTAAAGCTTTAGAGAGATCGGGAAACCACAACAGCATTCTGTGTTCTCTCCCATGCGTTAAGGATATGCTTAACCAATGCCACCCCTGCATTTATAGTAGATTTACCAGCTGTCAAATCGTATTACGCATCATGAAAAATTTCATTGGTCTTAAAAAGACTAGATCAAGCATTATCCTTAAGAATATTTTGCAGTATAGATATGGGTCTGTAATTACCCAGCTCGCTGTTTTCTTCTGACTTAAAGGAACAAATCTACTAAATTTCATCGAGTCTGTGAATACAACCGTATATCGACACATATATTAAAAATACGTGATAAGTGTGGAGCTATTGCCTTGATAATACAATAAAATATTTTAATAGACATTCCCCAGTGATCCTCTGAGTTTTTAATGTTCAACTGTTTAAAAGTTTTAATTAATTTCTAAATCGAAATTAAGTTATAATAATTTGACCATAACACAGGGAAAACTAGCATAATGCGATTTAACTATAGCGATGCATTCATATAGACAAAGATCTCAGTTGGGAAGCTCATATCGAAACCGTTTGTAACAAGCCCTACAAACTCTCCTACGCCATTTATATGCTATGCAAGATAGTTGACGGTTCAGCTGTATTAACTGCTTACGATGGACATGTATCTTTCTCTCTTCGCTATGGAATATGTTTTGGGGAAACTACTGAGAAGAAAATTTATTCAGAGCACAAAAGAGATGCTTTCGCAGATATTTACACAATTTTAAAGATTTAGGAAACTAAATTCCCCCATCTACTTGGTGTGTAAGCAGTCGATACGCTGATAAAGTTTGTTATCGATTATGTAGAACCGCACAGTTAATTGAAACTTTATATTAGTTTTACTTTTATATTACATTTTGAATTTTTTTTCTACGATTAAATAAACATAATGTAAAAACATCAATCAAACAAACAATCACTAGCCTATAACATTGTAAGAAGCCAAAGAAGACCCACTCGACAGTAGTGCTAAGATTGGTATGATCATTTGTTTATTGTAGGTTAACAGAAAGCTTTAGTGTAATGAGTGATTGAGAAACGAAGTATAAGTTATTCAGGAGGTGACATGTAGGTGCCATTGTTGATTAATTCAATAGCAAAATGTCGCTGTATCGCTATTGGCCGGATGCTCTTTCTACAAAGGTCTATATTTATATTATTTATCAGGTGGGTTGGAGAGTCTCTCAATTTACACTTCCAAAACGCGGGTGTACCAATAATATTAATTAATTAATATTATTGGTACACCCGCATCATTAATTGTATTAAATAATGAATCATCATGTAAAGGATCATGTTAAGTTCAATCACAAAACTGATTGACCTCTTGACTGCGTATTAAGGCACCCCTCAATACCCCTTAAGCGGTAAATAGGGTCATTGGTTAAAGTATTCTCCTGTTGGTCAGTTGGTTGGAATCGCTTAGATATTTAAGCGCTAAAACAAAATGCGCAGTCAAAAGTTTATTAGTTTGTGGCCAAGTCCAGACTAATAAATATATATTTACGGTTTTTTAAATATTAAGTGATATTTTACTAATTAAAACATTATTTCAGGTGAATCCACCAAAATCAGTAAGTTTATTAACTTTATTTTAATTTTTCTTTTTGAGTTTTCTTTCTCAGATAACCAAACTAAATCTTTTGTTTATCTTGGTTTAGTTTGGTTCTTTGGTACTGTCACTGCTATATAACTTTGTTTAAGTAAATTAATATATTTTTTATACAACGTCGGCCGGTATACAAGCATACGGTTTACCTGACAGAAAGCGGTTAACGTACCCTATACGCGATACCACCTCTGCTGCTAGCACAGCTACTCCTTAGGTGGTGGTGGTGGTCCTTGGATGGTGAGTTTACCCTACAGGGAGTTGCCATTTGGCTGCGGTTTTCTGCGAGGTGGTGGTACTTCCCAATATTGATGCGCCTTACCTCTCTTAATAAAATGTATATGTATACACAAGGATGTATTTCTTCTTCTTAGTGTTACCCCGTTTCCTAATCCATTAGGATTGTCATGATCCATTGCCTTAGCCTAAGGATGTGGCGCAGATAATGACCTTTGCATGGAGCGGCTGCAGTCAGACCTCCACAACCCACCAGACCTTTCTTAGGTCTGGTCAAACGTCTTTCGAAATATAATTTCTTGTTTGATGTTTTCCTTTATCGCCTAGCAAGTGACAATTACAAATGTGTATATTAATCCGAAAACACGAGTTTAGTGGCACATGCCTGGATTCGAACCGGTGACCGATTGGACACTAGGCCGATTCTTTATGTACTGGGCTATCTGTGACATGTTTTCGGATTTATGTATATATTTGTAATTGTCACTTGCTAGGCGGTGAAGGAAAACATCGTGAGGGAAAGAAATTATATTTGGAAAGACGTGTGATGACACCTAAGAAAGGTCTGGTTTTTTTCTGGCTTGTGTAGGAAACGGAATAACGCTAGGAAGAAGAAGCGTGGAAGAGGAACACGTGCGGGGCGGAGTATTAAACGTATTAGAAATTGTTGATTTATTTTTATTGCCTTCTGAAGTACCACGTCATTGTGACTTTTTAAATTATATTTTTAATAAACGTTGATTTTGAACAAAATGTTTGATTTGTATGTGCTTAATATACCTACCAACTATACATTTTTTCTTACAATAGATAGGCAGCTTGTTGGCATTTCTGTTTTAGATACGTAGGAAAGTATCTAGGTGGGTTCGAGATTGTTGCCTGTTATCCCATTCTATACATTATAGGTGATTCAATAGGCTCACTGTATCATCAGTGCCTACGCAAAGTATGTAGGTAATAGACAAAAATATTCGTAATATTTCATGAATTGCCTGAACGACACCGGTATTGTATTTATTGACTGGGTTTTGTGTATCTCTATATCTAGATTATAAACATTGTCGGCATGTATATAAAATATATTCTTTTATTTAAATATTATTTCAGTCATCGTCAGAGGAAGATGTAAGTCTAATGTGATTTTAATCAATGGATTTAACTTAATTTGTGATGAAAATTTTAACAAAAATAGTTGATTAAAAATATACTATTACTCACAAAGGGTATTTCCGATGTGCCTTTTGTAGATATTATAGGGAAAGCACTGTTTCAAACAGTTTAATATAAAATTAAGTACAATTTACAACAAAGATTTACCAATCTTAGCAAGATGATGTACGGCATATACAAGAGATATAAGATATTTATAATATTTCTTAGTTTGAATGAACGATTTCAGTGTTATCTATATTGCCTAGATATCGTATACTACATCTGAATAATTCACGTTGCCTGAATATACCAGGCCACTTAGAAACTATTGTGAAAATAAGTTTTTATGTATGACAGACTGGCCAGTTATAATCTATTTTGAAAATATGATTATTTATAAGTAAAAACGTTGGAACGTACCTACGTTCCAATTTCAAAATTTCCCTCCACATTTTTTGCGAGCTTATTTAAATTATTGATAACCCTTTTTTATTTTTGCAAAATTTCTGAGTGTCACATGTATACGTCATACTCACAAAGTTTTGCGAATATAAAAAAAGTGTTCGATAGGTAAATATTTTTTTATTAAATCTTTTCGAAGTACGCTCCACCAGCATTTATATAAAGTTTCATACGTCTGAACCAGTTTTCGAAACACTTTTTCTAGTCCGCCGCAGTAAACTCATTCAGAGCCTGCTTGAACGCAGACTGCGCATCTTCTGGCGACGAAAATTGTATAACATTGAGCAGATTTTTTATTTTAGGGAATAAAAAGAAGTCACACGGTGCTAGCTCAGGGCTGTAAGGAGGATGACCCAGGAGTTTGACTGGCGTGCTGTCCAGGAAGTCCTTCGTTTTGAGCGCGGTGTGCGCGGGCGCGTTGTCGTGGTGGAGCAGTAGCCCGCGGAGCCCTGTGTTTGGTCGCTTGTTACTCACAACAGACAAAACTTGCCAAGCATTTGGTAGCATACCATTCAGCGTTGATGCTTCTTTGGTTCTGTAAAGGAATTGACACCAGGCAGCCCGTCAAATTGAAAAAGCTCGCGAACAAAATCTTCCCCCCGCTTCTAGATCGTTTCACTTTGGTAGGCGTTGATTCGTATTGAAACACCCAAACCGTCGACTGGCGCTTCGTTTCTGGATTGTATCGATAAATCCAGGACTCATCACCTGTAATGATGTCTTAAACACGCCGAGACGAGCCTGCTTCAAATTTGTTTATCATATCACGGCACCATTCCATCCAGGCCTACTTCTGAGCAACGGTAAGGTTGTGCGGCACCCAGCGTGAAACTCCACCACCTTACGCGAAGATGCAAGTGTAGAATCTCGTGAAGACTTGCCGATCCAATCTGCAGTATATACTGCATCTCCTGATATGTAACTCGCCTATCGTCTTGGATTATTTTTTTCACTGCTAGCACGTTTTCTTCCGTAACAGCCGTCAAAGGGCGACCACTTCTTTCTTCATCCCCCAAAGTTAGTCGACCGCGCTTGAATTCGTTATACCAAGGATACTCGGTTGCCTTAGAAGGGCCTTCATCCATGAATGTCTTTTCAAGTCTATCGTATGATTCGTCCGGTTTCAGACACTTGAAATCGAAAAAAAACATAGAGCGAAAATGTTCCCGGCGTCCATTTTTCAATGAGACACGATAAAGTGAATTACCTCGCAAAAATGTGAATTTTTAAAATTGAAACGTACCCATTTTTAATCTTATAAATAATCATATTTTCAAAAATATATTACAACTGGCCAGTCTCTCATACATAAAAACTTTCTCTCGCAATACTTTCTGATTGGCTTGGATATATATTTGTGTGTATACACAAAATAACATTTTTAATTAAAATATTATTGCAGCCAGATTTATTACCGCCAGAGATTGATGTAAGTTTAATATAGTTTGAATTAATAATTTTATCTGAATTTTTGAATAAAAGGGAGAACGTATACAAAAAAAAAATAAGGCAAAGTCAAAGTCAAATGTTTGTTCAATAAATATTAATAACAATGTTAGTTAAAAAATTACTATTCAATGTTTTTGCTGAACCTATGTTATTTGGAGTTTTGTTTTTAAGAAACGGTTTTGAGTTATACTCCAGTCGTGCGTCGGCGCTAACACAAACTTTTTTTGTTGTACTAGGTATCTTATTGAAAATTTATTACAGAGTAACATTTATACTTAAAGGACAAACAAAACATGTACAAGTTATAATATGTATGTATACATGTACAAGGTATATACATATATTAGGGGTTAAAGTATGAAATTGATGATTTGTACTGAAAAATTAAAATTCGTTTTTTTCTAAGATGTAGTAACATATTCATTTAATCAAAATAATTACCCTCATTATCTATACATTCTATAATGTATACATTACTACCACCTAATCGGAAGTTTATTTATACCTTTGCGATAGAACTCTGGAGATCTAGATTCGACAAACAGTGTGAAAGCATTTTGTACTGCCCCCTGGGAAGAAAATTTTTACCACGCAGAAAGTTGTCCAAATCACGAAAAAATAGTAGTCAGTTGGAGCAAGGTCTGGCGAGTACGGAGGTTGACGTCTGCAGTTCCTGTAGTGTTACCACGGTTTCTCGTCCAGTGTGAGGTCTTACGTTGTCGTGGAGCAATAATGGTGAAGATCGATTCACGAGTCGGGGCTGTTTCACTGCCAGTTTCGACATCATCGTTCGAAGTTCGACACAGTAAACATCTGCTGTTATTGCTTGATCAGACCTGAGAAAGCTATAGTGAATAACGCCATGAAGAGACCACCAAACAATTACCACTACCTTTTTATTGGTAAGCTTTGTTTTAGGGCGCTGTTGCGGCCTCGGGGCCTGACCTGGGGTTAGCCAATGCATTTTTCGTTTACGGTTATCGTAAAGAATCCACTTTTCGTCACATATCACCATTCTATCCAATATTCCTTCATTTCTCTACCGATTCAACAAGACAACACAAGTTTCAACACGCGTTTCTTTGTGCTGATCAGTTAAATCATGAGCTAGCCATTTTGCATATTTTTTTATCTTAATAATTTGATGCAAATGAGTCGCTATTGTAGGTAAGGTAACGTTAAACCATGCCGCAAATAGCTAGTAGTTACGTAGTAGGGTAGTTTGACTCGGATCGGCTTCCACCATTTCCTTCAATTCAGCGTTTATTCACCTGTGTGGGGGGTCTTCCACGTGGTTCGTTCTTCAAGTAGAAGTTTCAATTACGAAAGCGTTTAAACCAAAAACGCACGGTGCGTTCATTAGCAGCATTGATATTGCGAGTCGTTTCTGCCGCATTATAATATAACTACAGTTTCGCGTCGGAACTCGTATTCAAAATTTACTCGGATTTTCGAAGTATCCATCTTTCCCGTCTGAGCTGAATAAAAAAAACAATTGAAATTCGATAATCAAATGTTGGATTTTTTTTAAAAGGACTACCTAATAGGTATCATGTGAAAAATTTCACTCGAAAATCTCACACCATGAAATTTAATGTCAATTCAAAATTATCTATTACTATAAAAAGGCAATTTTATACTTTAACCCCTATTATTATTTTTTTCGCTAGTTACACGTACGGGAGGTTCGCTAGTTACATGTAAAGCCGAGGTCTTCCCAAGGGACTACAGAATGGGGTTCTTCGAGAATGGCGTTAAGACGTTTTAGCATGGTCGCCAACGCATGAGTGACACTTCTGGCGTTGCAAATGTCCGTAGGCTACGGTAACTGCTTACCATCAGGCAGGCCGTACACTTGAATGGCACCTTAGTACTTACAGTACTTTTGGTATCTGAAGTAAGTTGCAAGTAGAGGGTTGAAAAAGCCGAGGAAGGCCAAGACTCATCTACCACGACCAAATAGATCGTGTGTTATCAGATGATGGAGTCAGGAGCCCCAGCAACCGTGCATGAATGTTAAAAAAGCGAGTGGGGTATGTAAGGATCGAATCACACGGTGTTCGATTCTCTCTGCCTCCTCGCAAGGGATTTGGCGTTAAAATAAAATAATAGTCGTAGTAAGTAGCAAAATTTGTTTTTGTTCAAGAACGAAATATTCGACGTATTCAACGGAATCTATCCAATCGTACCAAAATTCCCTGTTTATCACCAAAGTTCGAGCATTCGTCGAATGACAGAACGAGATCTGTCGCGAAGTGAATATACACCCAGACTGAGGGATGAGGCAGATGAAAACGTAAGTATACTTTAATTGTTCTCATATTGCTTCTATTTCCTATGTCGTATTAACGCAAAATTTACGGCATAACTCTTATAGATCGGATTCTCTATGAAGAAGTAAGATAAGAAAAGTTCCGCAGGTTTAGATGTGTAGAAAGAATGCAAGGGAAATAATGGTGAAACACATATACAACGCAAAAATCGAAGGACCTAGGAGCAGAGGAAGGCCAGAACTTACCTCGGCTTAATTGGTCATGTGTTATCAGCAGATGGTGCCAGGAGCCCTAGGAATCAGCATTAAAAGGGCAATGAAAGTTAAAAAAAAGAATCAGATGGCAAGGACCGAGTAATGGCACTCGGTGTTTTAGAATAGAATAGAAATAATTTTATTCAACGCATTGCAATAGCCACATGGGTATTATGACACATATCCGTAGTGAATGAACCAGTCTGTACAGACCCCATTTACCCTGACACAGGCACCCGAATTCTTATACAAGGACTCGAGTGCTCGGATCAAAATACTATTCACCTCATACATGGAGAGCGTAGTCCAAAGTTCGTCCATCGCCACTTTGTCATAAGCCTTTTCCAAGTCAATGAACGCGCAGTAAACCTTTTTGTGTTTTGCTAAGGCTTTCTCCATTACACATTATTATGCATCTGACCACTATTTTTTTTTTTTTAACAGTTGGAGCTACAAAGAATACTTAAAGGTTACGTGAAGGGACAAATATGGGACAATATGAAGGAATATTTTGTTCCTGTTGGCAGAGGAAGAAACTGATTATTTACAAAGTTTTTCATCAATTGTGAGCAGTTGATTAAAAACAGACAATTAAGTCAATTAAATTCTGTAATCATTTCGATTTCATCAATCAATGTAACAGTGTGGAATTTTAAATAAATCACTTTGCTATTGGTACGACAACTAACAGTTTACTTTTCACCCACAACTATCATCACAAAATTAAAAGCCATTCACTTATCCGTGAAGTATTCTCCATTTTTCTCATTCTCCGACTAATTTCCGGCCGCCGAAGAAGTCTCGAGGTAGTTCATCAGCATCCAGAATGATCAAGATTAAGTCTATAGCTGGATCCTCTTGCTAGCCCTGTTTAAAGGCAAGGAGTCACGAATAAATTGCGCAAGCTATACAAACTGATGACCCTATGTCATCAGTTTGTATAGCTTAGCTGCAAAAGTATAAGGTAATTGAAAGGAGAATGAGGGTGAAATCCGATGAAATACTGTGGGAGGTGCAGAAAGGATTCCGAAATGGACGGGGATCAAGTTTTCTCACTACGCAATATCTTGGAGAAGCATCTGGCCTTAGATCAGAAGGTTTTATGATTTGAATTTGAATTTATTGAGAAAGCACTTGGTTGGCTTGTGCGAAAGGAACTGTGGGATATATTGCCGGGATATAGAATATATGGCTGGGCACTTACAAGAATTGCTCATCATGTGTGCGGATAGGCGATAGCATATTACCCGGGGTTGATGTCAAAATTAGTGTCAATCAGGGTCGCATGCTGGCCACTTGGCTATTTATTCTGGATCTCGATAGTCGTCTACAGATAATAAGGTCAACGAATGTAAGATTGCGCTTGGACGATGAACTGTCTGCTGTACACAGATGATGCCGTGCTATTAGCAGAAACACCATCTGAACACAATAGTGGAGAAAGTCTTACGATTGAATGCGAAGAAGACAAAGATATTTGAAAGAGAAGTAACCAATGTAAGGGTCGCGGTTGATGATGAAGTTTTGGAACAAGTGGATAAGATTGTATATCTTGAATGCACTTTAAGGGGAAATGGAAGGTACACCACTGATGTGGAAAGACGAGTTAATGCTGGGAATAGAGTGAATGGAAAACCACTGCAAAAACCGGATGGCAGTTTGGCCCATAGCGCTAAGGAGAAAGCCGATTTATTTGGTAATCTCTTTGCGTCTAACTCGAATATGAATGACGGGGGAGCTGTGCCACCTACCATCCCGTGGTGCGGTAGCTCAATGCCGGAAATCTCCATTACCCAGCGAGATGTCCGGCGGGCCTTACTCTCTCTCGACATTCATAAATCGAGTGGGCCGGATGGTATACCGGCAGTGGTGCTGAAGCTGTGTGCTCCTGAGTTGTGTTCTGTACTAACGCGCCTATTCGTGCTTTCCTACTCCACTGGGCAAGTTCCGTCTTCATGGAAGATCGCCAATGTGCACCCGGTGCCCAAAAAGGGCGATAGATCAGACCCATCGAATTACAGGCCTATCGCCATAACCTCCCTTCTCACCAAGGTAATGGAGCGTGTGATAAACATACGACTCCTAGGATACCTAGAGGATCACGACTTGATTAGCGACCGTCAATACGGTTTTCGCCATTGTCGCTCAACTGGTGATCTTCTAGTGTATCTTACACACCGCTGGGCTTTGGCGATAGAGAGTCAAGGTGAGGCATTGGCTGTCAGCCTAGATATGGCGAAGGCGTTCGATCGGGTCTGGCACCGGAGTCTTCTATCGAAGTTACCATCATACGGGCTGCCCGAGGATTTGTGCAAATGGGTCGCAGCTTTTTATCCAACAGATGCATAAAAGCCGTGGTTGACGGTGGATGCTCCGATAGTATGGATATCAATGCTGGCGTCCCTCAGGGTTCTGTACTGTCTCCGACGCTGTTTCTGCTGCATATCAATGATATGTTGTCAATTGATGGCATTCATTGTTATGCGGACGACAGCACCGGGGATACTTATTATACAGGCCGTGCAAACATCCCTCGTTCCCTTGTGGAGGAAAGCCGCGACAAACTTGTGTCTGAAATGGATGGTACTCTGTCTAAAATATCCGACTGGGGGCGGCTTAACTTGATCGAATTCAACCCCAAGAAGACACAAGTTTGCGCGTTCACCGCTAAGAAAACTCCATTTGCTGTGGTTCCTAAATTCCAGAACACACCTCTTACCGTCACCAAAAGTATTAGGATGCTTGGCGTCGAGATCTCCAGTGATGTGCAATATCGAAATCACCTGGAGGAGAAGGTCAAGCTGGCGTCGAAAAAACTTGGTGTGCTCAACAGGGCTAAGTAGTACTTCAGTGCGGGGCAAAGACTTATATTATATAAGTCTCAAGTCAGACCGCACTTGGAGTACTGCAGTCACCTTTGGGCGGGAGCACCTGAATACCAGCTTGGACCGTGTGATTCGATTCAGAGACGAGCTGTGAGAATTGTCGACAATCCTAAGCTTACACACGGTATTGAACCCTTAAGTTTAAGGAGAGACTTTGCGTCCCTTTGTGTGTTCTACCGATTGTACAACGGGTTGTGTTCTGAAGAGTTGTTCGAAATGATGCCGACGGCTACTTTTTATAACCGCACCGCTCGCCGACGGCGAGGAGTTCACCCTCACACGCTTGTGCATCACACACCTTATTATCTGTAGACGACTATCGAGATCCAGAATAAACCGCTATGGTCGCGTACGGTGCGGTTCCAGAGAAGTTTTCTTCCGAGAACACTCAAGCTGTGGAATGAGACCCAGCCGAGGTTTTTCCAAGGAACTACAGCATGGAGTTCTTCAAGAAATGCGTGAAGAGGTTTTTAGAGGGTCGGCAACGCATGAGTGACGCCCCTGGTGTTGCAAATGTCCATAGGCTACGGTGACTGTTTAACATCAGGCAGGCCGTATGCTTGATTGCCACCTTAGTGGTATAAAAAAAAAAAACTTCTTGGCAGTAAAAACTTGAGTTAGTTCGAACGCTTACTTCTGGAAGCCAGAGCTGGGTATGGCAGAGAGAGCATGAAAGTAGGATAAACGCGGTCGAAATGCGAGCGTTGCGCAAAATTTGTGGCGTAACGTATGCAGGCCGTATTCGCAATGATAATGTTAGAAACAAAGTTGGTCTGAAAAAGAGTGTCTGTGTTAAAATAAGAAAGTGCGTGCTCCGTTGGTTCGGACATGTGGAAAAAATGCAGATGAAAGAATTACGAAATAGATGTACAACGCAAAAGTAAAAGGATGTAGGAGCTGAGGAAGGCCAAGACTTACCTATCATGAACAAGTTGATCGTGTTTTATCACAAGGTGATGTCAGGACTTAGAAACCGGAGAGCGTGCATGAGAAGAGCAATGAATGTTAAAAAAAAGAGTGAGGTATGTTAAGATCGAGTCATGTGGCTTGAAGTTGTAGATAGATAGTAATTATCTTAAATTATGTAACGTAACAATGAGATTATTTATTCATGCTGTACCAACTAACTCCCGTGTTATTTGCGTAGTATTTCGAAAATATATCATGGATATACGGGACATCATAGTTTGGTAGGCTCAGAGGTGCTTCTGGGAATGTTTGACAGATTGAAATAAAATTAGTTATATAAAGATGTCAAATGCGAGATTTTATTTTGGTTTTAGTTGGATTTTATGGTGCTGGAGAAGCGAGGTTAGTATAGTTCTGTTCGGTTCAGTATCTTATACAACGTCGGGAGTATATAAGCGTACGGCCTACCTGATTTAAGCGGTAACCGTAGCCTATGAACGCATATATTACATTGTATATCACTCAAGCGATGCCACCTCTGCTCCTTACACAGCAATTGCATAGGACCTCACTCTCACGCAGGAACACTCCAACCTTCCAGAGAGTTGTTATTTGTCTGTAGTTTTCTGTGAGGTAGGTGTCTGCGAGGAGGTACTACTACCACCTAAGAAAAATAGACATGTTCATGCACACAAATGTTTGTCGCGTCCGGATCGAACCCACGAACCGGGTCGTCAAAAATAGTTCCTGGACATGAATTGAAATGAAATGAAAAAGATTTACTAAGTTATGTGTACCTGCTACCACTTCAAAAATAAATGTTCTAAGAATTATGAGAATAAAAATAACAATATTCGGAAATATCGTACACACATATATCACAATATAAACTAATTACTAATTCCACGTAGAGTCGGCGACGTGTAGCGCGTGTCGTTAGGCAATCGTCCTCGGAACATACGAAACACGATTCCCTCCGGCCAGAATTCTTCTTTCATGTCAAAGTCAAAGTCAAGTCAAAGTCAAAATCTTTTTATTCCGTAAAAATGGCTACATTTGTTTGGAATCGTCACAATTTTTTTCCCTACCGTGCAGTTTATGACTAGGTGAGCACTGATAAAAATACTGCCAAAAAACTCAGGCATCCCTCTTTTGGTATCCAAACAAATTTACATAATTTGTTAATTACATTATAATTGGATCGACTCACTCCCAGGCATTTTTATCATTAATATAGTCAGATACTTTATAATATGCCCTGCTACACAATTTGGCTTTAATAGTAGTTTTAAATTTGTTTAAAGGTCGGCAGATGATGAGTTGAAACCCTAACCACAAAGGAACTAAAATTTACTTTATGGCGAGATTCCAGTCGCTTGACTCTCAAGGTGAAGTTGATCTTCTTCTTCACATAGTCACCTCATCGACCTTTGTAGACCAGTGTAGTCCGGAAACGTACAACGGCGTCGCTTTTTTTTCCACGCGCAGTTGTGACGCGGGCGGCATGGCACGGTCCGTTTTTCATAACCGTCCGTTTCTCAACAGCCTCAAGAAAGCTCGGGAGTCCTGAACAGGGTGCGCCGGTTCTTCACGCCGGACCGACTTTGTCGCTTTATAAGACACAAGTTCGGGCCTGCGTGGAGTATTGCTCGCATCTCTGGGACGGCTCCGCACAGTATCTTCTTGAGGCTCTCGATAGGTTGCAGCGACGGGCTATCCGCATCATTGACGACGAAGAGGTCACCAAAAACCTAGAACCTCTTCAACTCTGTAGGGACATAGGCTCTCTAAGCGTATTTTACCGCCTTTACCATGGCGAGTGCTCTGAAGAACTGTTTTCCCTTATCACACCTTCACCCTTCCGTGAACCACACGTGCGGGCTTGCGATGTCATAGTTTCACGGTTGAGAATATCTCTTCGCGTACCAAAGAGTTCGGCAACTCCTATCTTTGTCGTACCATTAAAAAGTGGAACGCCTTGCCTGCACATGTGTTCCCTCCTTCCTACAATATGGGATCCTTCAAACGAAGCGTGAAGAAGCATTTTGCGGGTTAGCATGGCAGCGTCAACTGACAGGATACGGTATGTAGTATGTTGTCAGTTGCAGTTGCGATTTTGGGCTCCTCTTTCGCTTACCATCAGGCAAAGAGGGGCCACTATGCTGAACTAATAAAAAAAAAAAACGACCGTAGTCGGTGACACCAATAAATTGCATGCGGATGCATTCTGTACACCACGACGCGTGTTAATGTTGCCGACCTCAAGTGACCTACTTACGGAAACATTACATTTTAGTGATAATATTTCCGTACGTAGCCCACTAATTGTTGTTTCCGATGTCGCCTAATCGTGACTAAACATCAGCGAGACTGGCTTTCAGGCTTCTGATGTCCTTCAGCAGCGTAATGACGTCGACATGTTCCAGGGTCACTGATATAGACTTGTATATACTTGACGGCATCTCCGTAGTCTTATCCAGGGCCTTGAACAGTAGCATCTTGCCACTGCAAATTTCATCTTCATTGAAGGTAGACTTACAGATGCAGAACGCCAAGAACTCGTTGGCTATGAGTAGTGGACGGAACCCAAATCGAACATCATAACAATCGAAAGCGAAGTCACCGGATTTAAACCCGATTGAAAAAATATGGGGCATTATGGTTCAAAGGTACTAATAGGAACAAAGGAACCAAGGAAGAACTGGGTACTCACTGCATACAGCTATGGAATTCTATGAGTGAGAATTTAAGAAACTCCATGGGTTCGTGCTTGCAAACTGTAATCGACTAAAATGGCGGTTATACAGGTTATTAGCAGAGACCAGGATAGCCATAATTTGTTACATCTAAATTTTATTCTATGATAAAAATTAGTGTAAGTAAGATAAAAATTAAAGTAAGTTAATATTTTTATACCTACTAATGATTTTTATTTCTTACACTGGAAAGATATTTTTATTGTATTTTATTATTTATGTTACTCGTAGTTACAACCCGGTCTCAAAATTGTTATTGATTTGAGGTTTATCTTTAATCCCCTCCTCGAGAACGAATTCTTAAGCTATAAACTTTGAAATACTGCAAAACGTATTTTTGTAATTAACTGTAAGTAGGTAAAATATTTAAAGAACTAACTATTACGTATTCCTACCAAGCCTATAAAGGTAGATAGATAGATAGATAGAATACACTTTATTTGCATAACACAGAATTTAAGGAAATACATTCAAAAGAAAGGTTGGCTGGAAGAGATCTCTTACAGAGATAAGTCCGCCTTTGTACATACTAAACATTTGTAACTGTATATGTTATGTATATTCGTGCAATAAAGAGATTACAACAACAAATATTTAGTGAAAGGTATTATAATATTACCAACGTGTTTTATTTCTTATCTTGTATATCTTAATCATTATGTAAAATATAATATCTTATTACGTAGATTACCTATTATATACATATTATTATATACATTTACTTTAATGAATATAATATAAATTCATGTATAAAATAAAAAAAAAAACGAATATGACCTGGAACCCGAACCGCTGCCAATCGGTACGGACTTCGATAATTTGCTGAAGCTCATCTATCTGAGCTACCGAATCAATACTAAAGTATGCGAAAATGAGAGCTACTAGTAACTGTAGGGACAAGATATTTCCATAACAAATTTATGTTAATTTGTTACTTTTACTCGTAGTTTGTGAACTGTGCCATCTAGTTTTCTCCTGTGAAACCTAGTGCAAAACTTCACAAGAAAGTCGACCTTAAGCTCTCCATGCAGATCTGACCGCGCGTGTACATGGTACGGTAATACAAAAATAGATGGCAGTACGCATGGAAGTAATATAATACTGTGTTTCTTGGAATTACACCAAATCACAATGGGGCCTCTACATAAATAAACTTGCCGGTGAACTCAGCTCCGCTGCATATGCAGTTGGCAGAATCAGACGTTTGACGGATGTGGCTACTGTGCGCTTAATCTATTTCAGCTACTTTCGCAGCATTATGTCGGGTGGTATATTCCTGTGGGGAACGGCTGCTGACAGTGAGACAATTTTTATCTTACAAAAAGAGCCATTCGCTGTATTTATAACATGGGCTCCAGAGAATCACTCGGGGAACTGCTCAAAGAAATAAATATCCTCACTGTTACTTCTCAATATATTGGTGAAAACATAATGTACGTCTGTAAAAACTTAAAAGTCGGATTCAAATTTAGAAGTAGAAATAAGTTGTGTACGACGGTTAGATCTTTTCTTGTAAATTGTATTCGATTTTATAATAAATTGCCTAAAACAGTTCTGTCCTTTTTTATTTAAAAACCACATAAAAATACTCTCTGCAAAAGGGCTTATTATAGAATTCATGAATATGTAACTGACAAAGATGTCTGGAAATAATTGCACAGACGACCTTTTCTTAATAATCTTTAATTCTAATAGAAAGTAGAGTAGAGAGAGTATGTGTCTGCTTTATAAGGCTCAAGTTCGGGCCTGCGTGGAGTACTATTCGCATCTCTGGGACGGCTCCGCACAGTATCTTCTCGAGGCTCTCGATAGGTTGCAGCAACGGGCTATCCGCATAATCGACGACGACTAGGTCACCAAAAACTTAGAACCTCTGCAACTTCATAGGGACATAGGCTCGCTAAGCGTATTTTACCGCCTTTACCATGGCGAGTGCTCTGACGAACTGTTATACCTTGTCACACCCTCTCCCTTCCGTCATAGAACCACCCGCGCAGGCTTGTGATGTTATTGTTCCACTGTTGAGAACATTTCTTCGCGTACCAAAAAGTTCGGCAACTCCTATCTTTGTCGTCCCATTAATAAGTGGAACGCCTGCCTGCACATGTGTTCCCTCCTTCCTACAATATGGGATCCTTCAAACGAAGCGTGAAGAAGCATCCTGCGGGTCAGCATGGCAGCGTCAACTGACAGGACACTGTGTAGTCTTTTGTCAGTTGTAGTTGCGATTTGGGCTCCTCTTTCGCCTACCATATACGTATAATTGTACTATTTTAGAACCAACCATTTGAAAGAGAATAAACCAGAACCAATGTAATAATTATAGTTGATGATGAAGTGTTGAAACAAGTGGATGAGATTGTATATCATGGATGTGCTTTCAGCAGGGATGGAAGGTACACCGCAGATGTGGAAAGACGAGTAAGTGCTAGGAATACTGTGAATGGAGCGTTGGGAAAACTTCTTGGCGGTAAAAACTTGAGTCAGAAGGCACAGCTCGCTATACGCAATGCACTGCTAGAAGCGATCCATAAGTAAGCGTTGGATCCCAATGCAGTAAGCATGAGAATGTGGAATATGGAAGCGAGAGATGGGTATGGCAGACAGAGTATGAAAGTAGGATATACGCTGTTAAATGCGAGCGTTGTCCAAAATAAGTGGCGTAACGCTTGTAGACCGTATACGCGATGATGATATTAGAGACATAGTTGGTCTGAAAGAGAGCGTCGGTGTTAAAATAAGAAGAGGCATGCTCCGTTGGTACGGAGATGTAGAAAGAATGCAGGATGAAAGAATGACGATGCAGATATACAATGCAAAAGTGGAAGGATGTAGGAGCTGAGGAAGGCCAAGGTTTACTAACCATCAACAAATTGGTCGTGTTCTATCAGAAGGTGATGTCAGGAACCCTAGAAACCGGCGAGCGTGCATGAGAAGAGCAATAAATGTTAAAGAAGCGAGTAAGGTATGTAAGGATCGAGTCATGTGGCGCTCGGTTCTCTTTGCCTACACCGCAAGGGATTTGGCGTGAAGTTATAGATAGACAGATAGATTAGATAAAGATAAAAATTCTTTATTTGCCATTGAGCCCTCGCGGGCACTTTGACACGTCTTACATTTTTGAAATATAATCTTATTGTATCTTATTTAATTCTCTTATTTTACTTATTTTTTTTTAATCTACTAGCATTTCGAAAATGACCATTGGCGAAGAAGAAATGCCGAAATAAACTTGCCAATATAGGTCTCTTTTAAAATTGTCAAAAAATTACTATATTATATTGGTACATTAATGATATCCTGCCTGTAAAATTAAAGATTATTAAGGACACTACCTGTCCTTAATAATGTTTAATTTTAAATTTCCATATCCATATCTGTCGTCCATTATTCCATTCCACATCTGTGCTGCATTATTTCCAGACATCTTTGTCAGTTTCATATTCATCGATTCTATAATAAGCCCTTCTACAGAAAGTATTTTTAATGTGGTTTTTGAATACATTGTCAGGAAAGGACAGAACTGTTTCAGGAAATTTATTATAAAATCGAATACAATTTACAAGAAAAGATACCAGTCCTAGCATGCCGATGTAGCGGCATACACAACTTATTTCTACTTCTAAGTTTTTCACTGAAGTTTGAAAACGACTTTAAATTTTTACATTATGTTTTCTTAAATATACGAGTATTAAGAAGTAACAGTGAGGATATTTATTTCTTTGAACAGTTCCCTGAGGGATACTCTGGAGCCCATGTTATAAATAGAGCGAATGGCTCCTTTTTGTAAGATAAAAATTGTCACAAGGTCAGACGCCGTTCCCCACAATAGTATACCATACGACATAATGCGAAAGTAGCTGAAATTATATATAGCTAAGCGCGCAGTATCATCCGTCAATTGCCTGATTCTCCTAACTGCATATGCAGCAGAGTTGAGCTTACCGGCAAGTTTATTTATGTGGTGTATCCAATTGTAATTTGGAGTCTACTGTAATTTCAAGGAACACAGTGTTATTAACAAATTCAAATTTATTATTCTCAATGTGAACTTCTGTATTGGCAGAACAAACATTTGGAAGACTAAACTTGATGCATTTGGTTTTAGCTGAGTTTAGCAACAGATTATTACATGTGAACCAGTTTAAAAAAGCAGACATAACACCATTTACCTTGTCAATATTTTCACACCGGCGGGCCACATTAAAAATTAAACAAATAGTACTATTCCGCCATTTTCTGCACCATGTAGGGCAGATCATTCGCATATACTAAAAATAAAAATTGGCCCAAAATAGAACCCTGGGGAACTCCGATATTAACATTATTGCCTTTAGATTTAACCCCATTTATGTCAACTGTCTGCAACCTGTTATTTAAAAAAGATGCAATCAAGTTCTGGGTTTTACTTCTAACTCCATAATAGTTCAGCTTGAGTAACTACTCGTATTATTGATTTTTATTAACAAATGTATTTTGATTGAGTATTAGAACCAAGATTTAAACTATTTGTCACTACGTCCGTGGTTGCGTTCAAGACCGGTCGATAGGAATCTATTACCAGACTTTGGAATGCTTTCTAAAATCTGGTCTAAATTGAGCACGATGTAAGCGAAAGCTTTTCTATGCAAATATAGGCCTTAGAGCTTCGTTATTGCCAAAAATGCTCCGGAGTCTGGAGAAATTTTCAGTAAATGAGAATTTTTGTAAGGTATCATATAAGGTAAAATAAACTCATAGTCGCTACGTTTATGATAAAATGATTTATTCCAAATTGTATAATGATACATTGATTGATAATGACAGATGATAACAAATTAATTGAATCGTATTGACTTGAAGTAAACGATTTGCTTATAAGGACGATTTGCGATGCATTTTTTCATTGGAATAGATTCACGAACAGAAGAGGCATGTCTTGGTGCGCAGTATCCAAGTCAACTAGTAATCCTAATAAATAGAAATAAATTTATTAACGAACGTGGCAAGCAAAGTTCAACAAATCAAATCAAGTAGGGTTCAATAAATAAACTAAGTTCTCGCTTCTTCGACGATAGTTTTGAAACGTTGCACTTAATAATACGTTTATTGTGGGTATGCAGATGGTGCACAATCGTATTTAAAGCAAAAGCCAACCTCACTTGCATGGTGTGCTTTGCCGCTTAATAAATTAGAATTCAACAAAAGAGATCTAAGCTAAACCTTCTTTTAAATAAGCGGCCTGGCTAGATAAGCATCTCAACTGTACATAAAACAGTAGTCAAATAGCAATTAATTATTGCGATCCTATTGAACAGCGAAGTCAGGATTCTTAAAAAGGAAGTGAGGAGGTTTATTCCATACTAGTGTGTCGGATGATGGGTAGCACCAACATTTATGCGAAAAAGCTACGCTTCTCTGATCCACCGGACAAGCACTAACACCATCCAGAACAATCTAGACACATCGCTTATTAGAGCGAATGAGATTGTAAAGTATGGAATTCACCACCTTTATAACTTGATACAAGCACATAAATAATTTGTGAAATAGAAACTCTTCGACAAATATGGATAATTGGATTAAATATTAAATTATGATCACAAGTGAAGAGGTGATATTATGTATTAATTAATTTACTACTATATACTGTATAATATATATTATATTACGTTACTTTATTAGGGTCGGTAATATGAAAGTAATGTTTCTGATCTTGCGAGTATAAGGTTAAATAAAGTCATTAATTATATTGTAAAAAAAAAAAAACTCTTCTTAAAGTAGTCATATAGGAAACTAGTTGCAGCCCAGGACTTCTTCTTCTTCGCTTTATCCTGTTTCCTAATCCATTAGGATTAGTGGGGTCCGCTGCCTAAGGATAACCTAAGGATTTGGCAAAGACACTGATTTTTACACACAACGACTGCCGTCAGACCTCCACATGCCGGAGGAAAAACCAGATCTTTCTTAGGTTAGACCATACGTTTTTCGAAATATAATTTCTTGGACGTGTGGGTTTCCTCACGATGTTTTCCTTCACCGCCGAGCATGTTATAAATATGTACATAAATCTGAAACGAATTTAGTGGTGTATGCCCACGCAAGAATTCGAACCGTTTATTCTATTTTCTTTTTCCTTGACTTCTAAGGATATCGTGATATTGAATAGCCTTCAAACTTCCTCAAGAATTGGGCTATCATATGCTAATTATTTTTTTCAAATTGGGCTAGTAGTTCCAGAAATTAGCGCGTTCTACAAGCAAACAAGTTCTACGATTTTATATATTAGTAAAGATTAGAGAGTTTGTTACATTAACTATACACTAGCGAGATTTAGTGTCCATTTTGCTGATTGTGTGGATTAGGGCATCCCCCGGAGGTGACGCGTACCGATCCATACCCGTCAGTGCAAATATAACTGCATGAGGCGGTGGGAGCCGCCACCCACCACGCAGGGCTAATTCCGACGGGTCGAGAAGAGCCGAGTGCTGCATAACTACGTGGAATGTGAAAGGTGGATTGAATGATAAGATGAACCAGCTCATGGACGTACATAATGAGAGACGCTTAGATGTTTTGTGTGTGACATAGACTAAGCGCAAGGGAAGCGACGCTGAAGATCTGTCCGAAGGAATGATGACCCTATGGTTCAGGGTAGACTAGGACGATCATGCCAGTGCCGATGTAGACGTCGAACTCTTCACCCGCTTAGCCTCTGGTGTAAGAAATTACTGTTTGCATCACGCGAGTATTTGTGGTTGCAGCTCCCATAAGCCAAGTGCAGATCCATTGTTGTGGGCACGATGGGCATGCCCACAACCCTAATAGACATGTGACGTCACACTTTCACGGTCTATTGAGATCGATAGGTTGAAATTATTATACCCTGTGCCTTAATAAAATAAAATAAAAACACAATAAATCGTGATTCAGAACACTGCAAAGTACTTAGTCATAGACTAGTTTTGTCAATAAATTATCTTTTTCTGATTGGCACATAAATACTTGTTTTGAAAAAAAAGAGATGACTATCACCTGTGCGCTCAGACATTTACTAATTTAAAAGTAAGCGTGTGTTGTATGCATGCGTTTGTACATTATAGCCGCAACTTCCAAGCTGCCTTCCTTGTTGGCAGCGTGGCGCTACTGGTGCTGAAGTTAGGACTGTTTGTGTTAAACATAACCTTTAATCGAAAAAAGTTTACTTTACATAGTTTTTTTGTTATGAAACTATTTTTATTTTATTGCTCTACTGCAAAGAACAACGTTATGTATCATCATTTGTAACTTTTATTTATTGTATTATTTATTGATGTCCTTGAAAGTTTAAGAGAGAAGAAGCAAGAAATGTACCGTCTAAGCAAAAACGAAACCAAGGCTTTAGTGAAAGAGAAGCGTGAAAGACAAATTATGAACGTGGAATATGGGTTGACAAAAAACTTCGAAGCAAATATCAAACTCTTTTGGAGAAAGGTAAAGAGATCTCGAGGTGGTTCGTCAGCATCCAGAATTGACAAGATAAACTCTAAATCTGGTGTCACTTTTGCTAACACTCAGAGAGTGTTAGAATGGTAGGGTGAATATTTTGAAGAAATATTTGATTATGCCTTGGACGCTGGCACTGAGAGTGAGTCTGGTGGTCACTCCATGTTGCCCACGTCCGATAAAGGTATAACTTTGGGTGAGATCGTATGCTCAACACGAAGCTTGAGAAATCGACAGTTAGCGGGAATTGATATGATCACAGCTGAGATGATGTGTACTACAAACTACTCGTAGGTGGTACTTACGTCCGCGAGGCTTTCTAGAACTTAAGCAATCTATGCTAGAGAACTGGAAAGGTCCCAATAGACTGAAGTCCTCGTGCCCTTGTATAAAGGCAAGGATCGCGCATGGACTGCGCCAGCTACATCAACTTAGCAGCAAAAATAGTTTTGGAATATATGTATATGGAAAGGTTAATAATTATAAATTTAATAATATCAAAGGAGAATAAGGATGAAATGTGATGGAATGCGGTGGGGGGTACATGGAGGAATCCGACATAAAAGGGAATGTACGGTTCAAGATTTCTCGTTGCGCAATATCGTGCAGAAGCATCTGACCATGGACCAGACGGTTTTCTGCGGTTTTGTAGCTCTTGAGAAACCATTTGATAGGGTTGTGCGAAAGGACCTGTGGGACATATAGTCGAGGTATGAGATTGACGGTGGGCTACTCCGTGCTATGCAGTCTACTTACAAAAATTGCTCAGCACGTGCGCGGACAGATGACAGTTTGTCATCCTGGTTTAATGTTAAAATTGGTTCAAACAGGGTTACATGATGTCTGCCAGGCAACAGAGACAGAGAATAAGGTCAGTGATGGGTGACCTAGTTGTGAACTGTCTGCTTTATGCAGACGATGCCGTGTTATTAGCAGAAACACCATCTGAACTGCAAACACTGGTCACAATAATGAAAGACGATTGCATGGAGAAAGGCCTGCTATTGAATGCGAATGAGACAACGATAATAATAATTGTTTATGATGAAATGTTGGAACAAACAGATAGGACTTTATATCTTGGATGCGCTTTCAGCAGGGTTGGAAGGTACAACGCTAATGTAGAGAGATGAGTGAGTGCTAGTAATAGCGTGAACGTGGCGTTTGGAAAACTTCTTGGCTGTAAAAGCTTGAGCTAGAAGGCACAGCTCGCTCGCAACGCGTACAGAAGAGAAAGCGAAAAGAGCATGAAAGTAGAATAAACTCGGTTGAAATGCGAGCGTTGCGCAAAATTTGTGGCGTAACGCTTGTAGACCATTTCGCAATGATGATGTTACAAACAAAGTTAGTCTGAAAGAGAGTTTCGATGTTAAAATAAGAACATGATCGTGTTCTATCAGAGGGTGATGTCAGACGCCTTAGAAATCGGCTAGCGTGCATGTGAAGAGCAATTAAAGAACCTAGTGAAGTGTGTAAAAATCGAGTCACGTGGCGCTTGATTCTCTCCGCCGCTAAATCCCTTGCAAGAAATTTGGTGTGAAGTTATAGAAGTTCTTATATTGCTTACAAGGGGTATCAAAACTGGCTTTATTTGTTTCAGAATTTCACGCTGCGTACTCTCTCCAGGTTTTCGTGGTACCACCTGCCGTAAAAAAACAATCACGGTTAATTGAAAATTTAATTAAGCATAACAGAATGTCAATTCTATAAATCCCACCAATAGTTCATTCAGTATACTGTGAGACAAAGTGTAAACCGAGAAAATATAATTATGTTTTCAAACTCACGAATTGGCACATTTAGTAGACCAAATTTTTTCGGGATGCGCATTTTTTCATATAACTCTAATGATCGAAACTCATTATCACCAGAATTAATAATATCACGAGCCACCGCCTGCCGGAAGTAACATCAGATATGATAGTTGTGGCAGGCCCTCTTCTATAATAGCCCAGTACTAATAATCCCTCCAGATCTCATTTTAGTAGCCCAATAATTTCCAACACGAACACAGTACAGTTGTGCTCCGTCAAAAGTTATGGATCTTTTTCCATAGTTAGTTCTAATTTTAGGTAAGGCTATGTAGTTGACTCGTCGGCCAGGACGTTTAATTTTGGGAAATGAAATAGCTGAATGTATGTATTTGTGCAGTATCTTGTAAATTAATATGCAAATTGTATAAATGTATAGTTGCTTTATAACCATAAGTTTGGTTTCTTTGTAAATTTTGTTGGTGGGAGTACGGTAATGATAGTGAAACAGCATTTTTATAATTTTGTTCTGTGCAATTTGTAAGTCTTTTAGGTTAGTTTTAGATGCATTACCCCAAATTTCTATGAGGTATAATAAGTGCGGTTTTACGAGTGAATTATATATAGTAAGGCGAACTTGTTTTGGAAGACAGCGAACTATACTACGGAGTGCTCCCATTAGACCCGTGAGTTTAGATTTTATGTAGTGAATGTGAGTATTCCACGTAAGAGAGAGAGAGAGATTTATATTATTTATATAAATGAGGAAAAGTAAAGGGTCCAATATGGAACCTTGGGGTACACCGCATGTGATAAGTTGAGACTGACTCTCATACTCATCCAACTTAACCATTTGATATCTATCGGATAGGTATGATTTGAGAATATCATAAGCCCTACCAGTGACACCAATACTCTCGAGTTTTCTTAATAGCAACGTGTGGGACACCGTATCAAATGCTTTCTTGAGATCAATAAATATCCCAAGAGCTAAGTTTTTATTATCGATGTTAGACTTGAATTTAGTTACAATATCCGTAGTGGCCGACAAAGTACTAGTTGAAGTATGTTCTTAGTAATAATATTATTAATAAACAAAATATGACGGGTGACTGTTAGTTCTGTATGTATGTATGTGCTCCAAAATGTGTTCCAAAAAAAAGAAACATGAGTTGAAACATGCTCTTAGTAATGACAGTATTAATAAAAAAATATAATAACTGTCTGTTATGAGTTCCGTTTGTAGTAATAAATATTTATGAACATAAAAAGTATGAGGAAAAAAATATGCACAGTGATTATTATGAACACAAATCGGCAGTAAAACAAAAGTAGGAATAAGATTTTTATGTGACCCAATATGGACCCGTTTTGTCTAGATGCCTTTATATGTAAATAACAGCCTCTTTTTCGTATAACACATTGAGGTAGGTTTGAAACACTTTTTCTTCGGCGAAAAGTGCGAACACTGATCGGTCCAGTTCACTCAATTTCACCCAGAACAACGTCCTGATAAGAGAAACTCATCATTAGCAGAATATGAACACGTGGTGCAACAGTAAAACTTAATAAAAAATAAGAACAATTAGTTTAAGTATCAAGCACACTATGCCGAAAATACGCGACCGAAGTTCTGCGGCTGAGTTTACGTTCCGACGTATTCGGTTGATATGACACACCTTAAGCGTGGAAATTACGCGACAAAAATTCGGTTGTGCAACGTTGTGTGAATTCAAAGTATCGAGCGGTGTCGTGTCGTGTTGTCTAAAAATGGATAATTTTACAGTAATAACGATTGCAGAGGCATTAAAAAGGGCAAATACAAGAAAGAGTTTTGGGTGCACTCATTGAATTTTGCAAGACAACGAAATTCTGTCGCGTATAATGTGTTGCTACATAGAATATATTGCCGCCGAACTTATGTCCGACCGAAGTTCGGTTTTACATCAAAACGTGACGTCATTTCGGCAAATGTGTTGCTAGTAATTGAAATAGCATTGCAGGCGCAATCACGCCGAACTTTGGTTGCGTATCTTCGGTATAGTGTGCTTAGACACTAACAATAAAAATAGGTGCGTGTACTTATGTACGCGCGTGAGAAGTTATACTTCTCACGCGCTTAAATCACTAATGAATATGATTTATTAGCACTTGATTTAAAGTATTTTGTGCGCTTCCGGTACCGATTAGGTACAATATGGTACGAACGTAGATGCATGCCGCCACCGTTGCCATGGCTACTCCGGCCGTTTAGCGGGCAGCTTCAACCTGTAACTTTTGTGTTACATCTTAAAATTTCACTCTCATCATTTTTTCATAACGCGCCTAAAGAAGTATAACTTCAAAAAATAAGAAATAGCGAAAATAATCGGCGACAGAAACACCACGTCAATATCTGTTTCAGAAGTAAAAAGATGGATATAATTCGGATTAACGTGAAAGTTGATATTTCTTCATACATTGTGTATTACCTGTTCATCTTCATTGGGAACTATAATAATGCATTCAACTTTGATAATTAAAACATCTTAGATATTTTATCCCATCTTTTCATAAATTATTTCATCATATTTATAATTTTTAATTAGTAAAATTTCATGGAATAAAATAGACATATATAATAATAACTAAATTATTATATGTTAAAACGATTGAAATTATTATCGCAGTTCTAGTAGTGACTCTACTTTTGTATTCTGCATTCTTGACCACAATGCCTTTTCTTATCTTAAAACACTCTCCTTCAAGCTAACTCTCTTTCTTACATCATCATTGTAAACGTAGTCAGCAAAGTTACTGCCACAAATATTGCGCAATGCTCGCATCTCAACCGCATTTATTCTACTTTCATGCTCTCTCTCTGCTATAGCTTGCACTTCCATAAGTTAGTGTTGGGATTAGCACCGCATTATCTACAGCAAGCTGTGTCTTTTGTCTTAGGTCTCGACTACCTAGAAGATTATCCAATGTATCATTCACATTGGATACTGTTCCATGTACTCACTTGTCTTTGGCACTGGGAGTGAGTCTGATGCTCACACCAGGTTGACAGCTTCCGATGAATGTATAACTTTGGATGAGATCGTATGGTCAATACAAAGCTTGAGAAATGGAAAGTCAGCGGGGATTGATACAATCACAGCTGAGATGTTCAAACTAGGTGGTACCTCCGTCCGGGACGCCTTCTGGTACTTAAGCAATCTATGCTGGAGAACTGGAAAGGTCCCAATGGACTGAAGTCATCATGCCCTTGTATAAAGGCAAGGATCGCGCACGGACTACGCCAACCACATCATCTTTGCAGCAAAACTATGTGGTAAGGAGAATGAGGATGAAATGTGATGGAATGCGGTGGGAGCACATGGAGGAATGTGACATGAAAGGGAATGTACGGTTTAAGTTTTCTCGTTGCGCAATATCGAACTGTCTAGTCAGTCTACAAGAATTTCTCAGCACGTGTGCGGACAGATGACAGTTTCTCATCCTGGTTTGATGTAAAAATTGGGGTCAAACAAGGTCGCATGACGTCTGCCAGGCAACAGAGACAGAGAATAATGTCAACGAATACAGGATTACGCATGGGTAACCTAGTGGTGAACTGTCTGCTTTATGCAGACGATGCCGTGTTATTAGCAGAAATATCATCTGAACAGCAAACACTGGTCACAATAAAATGCGAGCGTTGCGCTAAATTTGTGGCATAACGCTTGTAGGCCGTATTCGCAATGATGATGTTAGAAACAGAGTTAGTCTGAAAGAGAGTGTCGGTGTTAAAATAAGAACATGAGAAAATAATTACGAAATAGATATACATTGTGAAAGTAGAAGCATCTAGGAGTCAAGAAAGGCCAAGACTTACCTACCATGACCAAATTTATCATGTTATATCAGAAGGTGATGTCAGGCGTCTTTAGAAACCGGCTAGCATGCATGAGAAGAGCAATGAAAGAAGCGAGTGAGGTGTGTAAAGGTCGAGTCATGTGACGCTTGATTCTGTCTGCCGCTAAACCAAGTCAATCAAGTGCAAGAAATTTGGCGTGAAGTTATAGAAGTTCTTGTATTTCTTACAAGAGGTACCTACGATATATGGCTCTATTTGTTTCCAAATTTCACGTTGCGTACTCCCTCCAGGTTTATGTGGTACCATCTGCCGAAACAAAACAATAGTGGTTAGTAGAAAATCTAATTAAGCACAACATAATTTCAATTCTATAAATCCCACAAATAGTTCAATTAATATGCCGTGATTGTCTCACGTAAACAAAAAAAACATAAGTTTTCAAACTGTCGAATTGGCACGTTTAGTAGACCAAGGTTTTTCTGGATGCGTATTTTTTCACATAAGTTTTTAAGACCTACTATCGAAACTCCGAAAATATTTATCCTACCATTTTACATCATAATGATCACTCATCATAAAAATATTTAATACTAATGATCGAAACTTATTATCATCAGAATTAATAAAATCACTAATAATACACCTGGTTTAGTCTAATATTTGTTTTCATATATAAGGAAAAAATAAAAAGTAGAAGTAAAAGTAATAGGTACGACGAAGAGCGAAGCGAGGAGTGTTAGGTGGAACTGCGACCCTACAGCGCGCGAGCCGAGCGAGCTAAGCGAGCTTGCTGCGGCTGCGACCCGCGAAGCGTCAGAACCGAACATTGTCTGTTGTGAAGGAAACTGTTCTGACAAACAACATTATGAGTTGAAGTATATTCTTAGTATAATAATGCTATTACATTATTAATAAACAAAATATGAGGACTGACTGTTAGTTCTGAAAAAAAAAAGAAATGTGAGCTGAAATATGTTCTTAGTAATGTCAGTATTAATAAAAAAGTATGATAGCTGTCCGTTATGAGTTCCATTGGTAGTATTCAGAAATTCGGTTGTGCAACGTTGTGTGAATTCAGTGTCTCGAGCGCAGTCGTGGTGTCGTGTCGTGTTATCTAAAAATGGATAATTTTACAGTAATAACGATTGCAGAGGCATTAGAAAAGGGCAAATACAAGAAACAATTTTGGGTATACCCATTGCATTCTGCAAGACTACGAAATTCCGTCACGTATAATGTGTTGCTACATAGAATATGTTGCCGCCGAACTTACGTCCAACCGAAGTTCAGTTCTACACCAAAACGTGACGTCATTTCGGCAAATGTGTTGCTAGTAATTGTAATAGCATTGCAGGTGCAATCACGCCGAACTTTGGTTGCGTATCTTCGGTATAGTGTGCTTAGACACTAACAATAAAAAATAAGAAATAGCGAAAATAATCGGCGACAGAACCACAACGTCAACATCTGTTTCAGAAGTAAAAAGATGGATATAATTCGTATGAACGTGAAAGTTGATATTTCTTCATGCATTGTGTATTACCCGTTCATCTTCATTGGGAACTATAATAATGCGTTCAACTTTGATACTCAAAACCTCTTAGACATTTTATTCCATCTTTTCATAAATTTTTTCATCATATTTATAATTTTTAATTATGAAAATTTCATGGAATAAAATAGACATATAAAAAAATCGGCCAAGTGCGAGTCGGACTCGCGCACGAAGGGTTCCGTACGATTATCTATAAAAACGGCAAAAAAGTCATGTTTGTTGTATGGGAGCCCCCCTTAAATATTTGTTTTATTTTAATTTAATTATTTATTCTTAAAGTCAATACAGAACTAAATATTCTGTGAATATTTTAAGCGTCTACCTGTTGCCGTTATCAATATCGAGCAAAAAAATCACGTTTGTTGTATGGGAGCCCCCTTAAATATTTAAATTATTCTATTTTTTAGTATTTGTTGTTATAGCGGCAACAGAAATACATCATCTGTGAAAATTTCAACTGTCTAACTATCACGGTTCATGAGATACTGCCTGGTGACAGACGGACGGACGGACGGACGGACAGCGGAGTCTCAGTAATAGGGTTCCGTTTTACCCTTTGGGTACGGAACCCTAAAAACGAGTGTGCTTTAGACCACACGACTGAAGTAAAACTTCTTTAGTTCCATCTATATGTATGTATATATATCGGTTTATATATGTATACTATAAACATGTATATACATATACTCGTACATATATTAATTTTCTATAAATATTTAAATTTATTATGAGTTTTCATTGAATATGAACTTTAAAATGAGTTTTCAATTTTATTCAATTTAAAGGATAAACATTATATTATTAAATACAATGGGCAGGCTATAAAGCAGGCACAAAATGTGACATTTCTAGGACTAATTGTTGACGAAAACCTTAAATGGACAAATCATATTGATAATGTTTGCTCAAAATTGAACAGATATGTATATGTTCTTAATAGGCTACGTAAAATAGCAACACAACGTACTGCGATTACAGCATACTATGGTTACATAGAGTCAGTATTGAGATATGGTTTGGTGATTTGGGGCAATGGTATTGGTATAAATAAAATTTTTATTGCCCAAAAAAAATTCTTAAGAGCTATTTGCGGTGTTCCTCCTTACATATCGTGTAAGCCATTATTAAAAAGGCTTAACCTCCTGACATTTTCTAGTATTTATATTATTGAAGTTTGTAAATTTGTAAAAAACAATATGAATCTGTTCACGCCAGCCGCGGAAGGATATGCAAGAAATACAAGAAATGGCAGTAGACTAGTATATAATCACATACCAAGGACAGAAATGTATATGCGAAATAGTTATAGCATGTGTATCAAAGTCTATAACAAGTTACCCGAACGCATTAGAATTTTACCTTTTAAGAAATTTAAAAAATGTTTAACTGAAATATTGTTACAAAAGGCATATTACTCAGTAAATGAATATTTAACTGACATAGATTTAGTTTGACATAATGGTTAATGGATCTATAATGACATCCCAATGTAATCACAAAAATATGTTTTGCATGCTATCAACGTAGCTGAATAAGTTGTCCTATGTATTGTATCTACCTAACACCTATTGTACCTTATTCATGAGCAAATAAACATTTATCTTTATCATTTATCATTTAAACGTAAAATATTTAATGTATTCAACAAACCCATACCATACCATGACCAAATTGATCATGTTCTATCAGAAGGTGATGTCAGCACCTTAGAAACTGGCTAGCGTGCATGAGAAGACGAATTAAAGAACCGAGTGAGGTGTGTAAAGATCGAGTTATGTGGCGCTTGATTCTGTCTGCCGCTAAATCAAGTCAATCAAGTGCAAGAAATTTGGCGTGAAGTTATAGAAGTTCTTGTATTTCTTACAAGAGGTACCTACGAAAATTGGTTTTACTTGTTCCCAAATTTCACGTTTCGTACTCCCTCCAGGTTTTTGTGGTACCACCTGCAGTAAAAAAAAACAATCATGGTTAATTGAAAATCTAATTAAGCACAACATAATTTCAATCCAACTAATAGTTCATTCAAAATGCCATGAGTGTAACCCAAATAAACATATGTTTTCAAACTCACGAATTGGCACATTGAGTAGACCAAGTTTTTTCTGGATGCGCATTTTTTCATAAACTTTTTAAGTCCTATTATCGATACTCTGAAAATATTTATCATACCTACATCATAAATATAAATATATAAATATTGTCAGACAAATAACACAGCGCTATCTAGCCCCAAAGTAAGCGAAGCTTATGTTATGGGTACTAGACAACTGATAAACATACGTAAATACATTTTTTTTTTATAAATACATAGTAAATACATAGAAAATACCCAGATTATTATGAACATAAATCGGCAGCAAAACAAAAAATAGTATATTTTTATGTGAGTCAATATGGACCCGTTTTGTCTACATCCCTTAACATGTAAATAACAGACTCTTTTTCGAAAACACACTGAAGTAGGTTTGAAACACGGTGAAGATGACGAGCTCGGTGGCTCAGTCGTGAATGACGCGACTTTGACACCAACGCTCGTGGGTTCGATTCCCACACAAGGCAAACATTTGTGTGCATGAACATGTCTGTTTGTCTTGGTCTGGATATTTTAAAAGAGGCAGGGCGCATCAATGCAGCCCGTCTGGGGAAGTACCTCCACCTCACAGAAAACCGCAGCCAAATAACAACTCCCTAGAGGGTTGTTGTGTTCCTGAGCGTGAGTGAGGTCACCAGTAAGCTCTCAAGGAGTTGCTGTGTAAGCAGCAGATGAGGCATCTCGCTAGTGATACTTAATATATCGCAAGCGTTAATAGGCTACGGTACCCGCTTTACATCAGGTGGGCTGTATACTTGTATGCCTCCCGATGTAGTATAAAAAAAATCGGCCAAGTGCGAGTGGGACTCGCGCACGAAGGGTTCCGTACCATTATCTATAAAAAATCGGCCAAGTGCGAGTCGGACTCGCGCACGAAGGGTTCCGTACCATTATCTATAAAAAAGGCTAAAAAAATCACGTTTGTTGTATGGGAGCCCCCTTAAATATTTATTTTATTCTATTTTTTAGTATTTGTTGTTATAGCGGCAACAGAAATACATCATCTGTGAAAATTTCAACTGTCTAGCTATCACGGTTTATGAGATACAGCCTGGTGACAGACGGACGGACGGACGGACGGACGGACGGACAGCGGAGCCTCAGTAATAGGGTTCCGTTTTACCCGTTGGGTACGGAACCCTAAAAAGGCAATAAAATCACGTTTGTTGTATGAGAGCCCCCTTAAATATTTATTTTATTCTATTTTTTAGTATTTGTTGTTATAGCGGCAACAGAAATACATCATCTGTGAAAATTTCAACTGTCTAACTATCACGGTTCGTGAGATACAGCCTGGTGACAGACGGACGGACGGACGGACGGACGGACGGACGGACGGACAGCGGAGCCTCAGTAATAGGGTTCCGTTTTACCGTTTGGGTACGGAACCCTAAAAAAGAAGAAAGGGGCGAATGCTGATCGGTCCAGTTCACTCAATTTCACCCAGAACAACGTCCTGATAAGAGAAACTCATTAATAGGAAAATATGAAAATGTGTCACTACAGTAAAACTTAATAAAAAATTAAATAAGTTAACGTAATAAAAATGAAATTAAGTGTCTAAGCACACTATGCCGAAGATACGTGACCAAAGTTTCGCGGCTGATTTTACGTTCCGACATATTCGGCTGATATGACACACCATAGACAGACAGACAGTGCTGTGGTGTCGTGTCGTGTTGTCTAAAAAAATGATGATTTTACAGTAATAACAATCCTAATCGCAATTCTAGTAGTGACTCTATTTTTGTATTGTATATCTGTTTTGTCAGTCTTTCATTCTGCATTCTTGACCACAATGAATAATTCACTGAAGCATGCCTTTCCATATCCTAACACCGACACTCTCCTTCAAGCTAACTCTCTTTCTTACGTCATCATTGTAAAGGTAGTTAGTAAAGTTACGCCACAAATATTGCGCAATGCTCGCATCTCAACTGCATTTATTCTACTTTCATGCTCTCTCTCTGCTATAACTTGCATTTCCATAAGTTAGCGTTGGGATTAGCACCGCGTTTTGTACAGCAAGCAGTACCTTCTGTCTTAGGTCTCGACTACCAAGAAGATTATCCAATGCTTCATTCACACTGTTCTCTGTACTCACTTGTCTTTCCACGTCAGCGGTGTACCTTTCGTCCCTGCTATAAGCGCCTCCAAGACATATAATCTCATCCACTTATTCCAACGCTACATCATCAACAGTAATCCTGCTGGTCGTTCTGGTTTCTTCCCTTTCAAATACCATTTATTGTATGTACATATTCTTGTTTTTTTTTTAGTTATTGTTTCGTTTGACAGTCAATTAGTCAATTCGTAATACGTACGTACGATACGACGTACTAATTGGTGTCCGTGTATTTTCTCATGTATTATTCAGTCCTTGCCTATGACATTGCGTCTAAGGCATAGAAATTGAATTCCGTATTTAAATTATTTTTTTAATATCAGTATGAATTAATTTTCAAAAAGGTGTTGTTCTTTGAATTTCCTGCCCTTCAGTTTTTTTAAATTTACACACATCCACCATATTAAAGAGGTATTTAAAAAATGTGCGTAAATTTTGAATAGGAATTGTATCGTAACACCAATACAGAATAGACGGGAGACAATACCAATGACATATGTGGACAGGATACCGTATTTGGACGTACTGTACGGTTTTAGTTTGATCACTTCCGTTTTGTACCAATGAAGCCTATAATAATGAACCGAAAGGTGTGGTGGATGCAGATTTTGCATATACATGTCAAAATTAGCTGCAGAATCAATTCAGTGTATGACTAGAGTTTTAACTTGTAAAAAAAGTACACAAATGAGTAGATTCTGACCGGATCGTCACTTGTGATGAAAAGCGTATCCTGTGACAAACACAAACTTACTATAGTGATAATAACCGTTTTTTGTTCTAAATAGTCCATCAAAACAAGTTTGTGTTATGGGTACTAGACAACTGATAAGCATACGTAGGAACATTTTTTTTTTGTAAATACACACTTTTGATACATAGGAAACACTCAGACCAAGATAAAGAACCATGTTCATGCACAATACAATATGATACAATACAATACAATACTCTTTATTGCACCAAAAGAAAAATACATGAGAAAAGAACGATAACAAAGTATCAGTACAACGGCGGTCTTATCGCGATACGATCTCTTCTAGACAACTCTAGGTTAGAGAAGTAGTAAAGAAACAAGGTAGGATGGCGCAGAGCATAAATTCTATTCTATTCTATAACTTCACGCCAAATCCCTTACGGGGTAGGCAGAGAGAACCGAGCGCCACGCGACTCGATCCTTACATACCTCACTCGCTTCTTTCACATTCATTGCTCTTTTCATACACGCTCGCCGGTTTCTAGGGCTCCTGACATCACCTTCTGATAGAACACGACCAATCTGATCATGATAGGTAAGTCTTGGCTATCCTCGGCTCCTACATCCTTCCACTTTTGCATTGTATATCTGCTTCGTCATTCTTTCATCCTGCATTCTTTCTACATGTCCGAACCAACGGAGCATGCCTCTTCTTATTTTAACACCGACGCTCTCTTTCAGACCAACTCTGCTTCTAACCTCATCATTGCGGATACGGTCTGCAAGCGTTACACCACAGATTTTGCGCAACGCTCGCATTTCAACCGCGTTTATCCTACTTTCATGCTCTCTCTGCCATACCCAGCTCTCGCTTCCATAAGTAAGCGTTGGGACCAGCACTGCATTGTGTATAGCCAGCTGCGCCTTCTGGCTCAGGTTTTTACTGCCAAGAAGTTTTCCCAACGCTCCATTCACACTATTCCCAGCACTCACTCGCCTTTCCACATCTGCGGTGTACCTTCCATCCCTGCTGAAAGCGCATCCAAGATATACAAACTCATTCACTTGTTCCAACACTTCATCATCTACCGTAATTCTTACATTGGTTCTGGTTTCTTCTCTTTCAAATACCATAATCTTTGTTTTCTTCGCATTCAATAGTAAGCCTTCCTTCATACATTCGTCTTTCATCATTGTGACTAGTGTTTGCAGCTCAGATGGTGTTTCTGCTAACAGGACAGCATCATCTGCATACAGCAGACAGTTCACCACTAGGTCACCCATGCGTAATCCTACATTCGTCGATCTTATTCTCTGTAGACAACTATCGAGATACAGAATAAACAGCCTAGCAGACAACATGCAACCCTGTTTGACACCAATTTTGACATCAAACCAGGGTGACATGTTGCCATCTATTCGCACACATGCTGAGCAATCCTTGTAGGTGGACTGCACAGCACGCAGCAGTGAGCCGTCAATCCCATATCTCGGCAATATGCACCACAGTTCCTTTCGCACAACCCTATCAAATGCCTTCTCAAGATCCACAAAACCGCAGAAAACCTTCTGGTCTGTGGCCAGATGCTTCTCTACGATATTGCGGAGCGAGAAAACTTGATCCGTACATCCCCTTCCATTTCGAAATCCTCCTTGTGCCTCCCACAGCATTTCGTCAGATTTCACCCTCATTCTCCTTTCAATTATCTTTCCATATACTTTTGCTGCTAAGCTGATCAAACTGATGGCCCTATAGTTGGCGCAGTCCATGCGTGATCCCTTGCCTTTATACAAGGGTACGATGACTGCGCGTCCCCAGTCCATTGGGACCCTTCCAGTTCTCCAGCAAAGGTTGCATAAGTACCAGAAGGCGTCCCGGACGTAAGTGCCACCTAGTTTGATCATCTCAGCTGTAATCATATCAATTCCCGCAGACTTTCCATTTTTCAAACTTCGTATCGACCATTCTATCTCATCCATAGTTATACCTTCATCGGACACCGTCAACGCGGAGTGAGCATCAGACTCACTCTCATTGTCAGCGTCCGAGGCATATTCGTACATTTCCTCAAAATATTCACTCCACCGTTCTAACACTTCCTGAGTGTTTGCAAGAATGATACCAGCTTTAGACTTAATCTTGTTCATACTGGATGCCGACGAACCACCCCGAGACTTCTTTACCTCTCTCCAAAAGAGTTTGGTATTTGCCTCGAAGTTTCTCGTCAGCCTCTCTTCCTCATTCATAATTTGTCTTTCACGCTTCTCTTTCACTAAAGCCTTGGTTTCATTCTTGCATTGACGGTACATTTCTTTCTTCTTCTCTCTCATACTTTCATTTAAGGGCAAAGATGATACATAATCCAGCCACGCTTTCCTCTTTCTTGCTACGGAGGATTCAACCTCCGCATCCCACCAGGCATCCCCTTTCAATGTTTTATGCCTCTTTGCGCATCCACATGCTTCTTTTGCACTATCCACCATACTTTCTTTCAGAACTTTCCAGCAATCATCCACATCTGTGCCGGAAAGACTTGCATTTGCAAGTCCTTCGCTTACCAGATGTACATACTATACATTCTCCTTACACTTTCATCTTGCAATTTTTCACTCCTTATCCTTTCATGATCTCCGAAAGGGATACGCACTCGCCAATGCCTCCACTTCTTGAAAAGTCCCACAAACCGGCTTACCACCAGGTAGTGGTCCGTTTCAAGAGTGGGACCTCTAAAGGCTCTTGTATCCATTATAGTATTTCGGAGACGTCTATCAATTATAATCAAATCAATCACACTTTTTTGGTCATTCCGTCTCCATGTATACGTGTGAATATCCTTGTGACGAAATAAAGTATTCGACACGAGGAGGTTTCGTTCCATACATAAATCTAGAATCGACTTACCTGCTTCGTTCACTCTCTTATCTCCATAGGGACCAAGAGCAGCTTCATAGCCGTCTCGTTTGGTCCCAACCCATCCATTCAAATCTCCACACATAATCACTCTTTCATTCCCTTCAGCTAAATCCAGAACATCCCTCACAGACTCCCAAAACTTCTCTAGTTCTTGGGCACACGCTGAGCTTACGGGAGCGTATGCTGCAACCAGAAATACTCGCGTGATGCCCAGTTTTATACGAACCCAGAGAAGTCTAGGCCCTACCAAACAGTAATCTTTCACACCAGGGGCTAAGCGAGAGGAGAGTATGACACCTACACCAGCACTGGCATGATCGTCCCGGTCTACACCAGACCATAGGGCCATCATCCCATCGGGCAGATCATCGGTGTCGCTCCCCTTGCGCTTAGTCTCTGTCACACACAAAGCATCTAAGCGTCTCTCATTCATTACGTCCATCAGCTCATTCATCTTATCACTCAGTCCACCTCTCACATTCCACGTGCCTATGCAGCACTCGGCTCTCTTCGACCCGCCGGAATTGGCGCTGCGTGGTGGGTGGCGGCCCCCACCGCCGCATGCACCTATGTTCGCACCGACGGGGGCGGATCGGTGCGCGTCGCCTCCGGGGGACGCCCTAATCCGCACATCGGTGCGTTTTCGGTCCAGAATTGCAATCTACTCGATTGGCAGGGGTCGCGAACGAGCACGCTTCTGGCACATGACCCCCATAAATTAAAGGAAATTGTGGCGTAACCACACCTTTATTTTTAAAATTGTGGACTGTATGGCTGGGTTTGGGTCAAATTATTATGCACACTTTAAATTTCAGAGGGTCGGCGATTTAGAGGTTGAATATTGTGATAATTCCCCTTGTCACCCGTTTTGATAACTAAACCACTTACCTTGGCACGTGGCGGGAAACTCGGTGGCCGGCCGGCAAGCTGATTTGTGGTCTTGAGATACAAAGTTAAATCGTGCAAAACACACACGCAGCACAATTATATAGTTTGAGGTACCAGTACTGTTCAAATTTCCGCAAAATAGGTAAATAATTTGGTTGATGCACTCGCTAACTGTTATACGGCGGAAGGCGGACGAACGACTACGAATCGTCCGCTACCACGGCGAAAAGAGCGAACCAATTGTCTTTGGTCGCGACATTAGGGAGGTGATTTAATTATCAACCCAGTGATGTACACGGTCGAAAAAATCAAATATTCAACACCCCCCACCGAAAGCATCATGAGGCTTTCACATTAAAACAAAAAAAAACAAATAACTTGACTGAGGGTCAACCCTAGCCCTGTGCCAGAGTATATAACATAATATATAAAAGCAAGAATATAACCTAACCTAATAATTGCCCCAATAATGGGTTGAAACTAATTAATTTAATTAATATAGGGCAAGAGGCTTAATTTATTTGTAGGCCTCTGAATAACTTGCCGTTTGGTGCGCAACGTCACCTTTCGGACAATACCATCCAAACCGAGATGAACTTTGTCTATAATACCAAGGGGCCAATGGCAGGGATGACTTTGGTCGTCCTTAACGAGAACCAAATCTCCTACCTTAAGATTAGGTGGCGAAGTAAACCATTTTGCTCTTTGTTGTAATGTATTTAAATAATCTTGGCTCCATTTTTTCCAAAATAATTGTGAACAATTTTGTAAATATTGCCAACGTGACAAATTGCTTACGGGAACGTCCTTAAGGTTGACTTCTGGTACAGCTGTCAGACATTTCCCTACGAGAAAATGTCCAGCGGTTAAAACGTTAAACTCGTTAGGGTTGTCGCTAGCTGGTAACGCACCTAATGGCCGCGAATTCATTATAGCTTCTATTTTACAGAATACCGTCGCGAGTTCTTCGAAAGTTAAGGCCTTTTGGCCGACCGAACGTACCAAATGGTATTTGGCGGACTTTATACCTGCCTCCCAGAGGCCTCCCATATGGGGCGCGCTAGGAGGGTTGAAAACCCAGTTAATTTGGCGCTGAGTACAGCCGTCCAAAATATCATTCCGATTGTGCTGGTCAGAGAAAAACCTTTGTACCTCGTTGAGGTGCTTACTAGCAGCAACAAAATTAGTACCTCGATCCGAATAGAGGCACGCGCATAGGCCACGACGAGCTACGAACCTGTCAAGGGTCGCCAGAAAACAATCTGCCGACAAAGAAGATAATACCTCTAGGTGCACGGCCTTGGTCGAAAAGCAAACAAATAAAGCCAAATATGCTTTAGTTACCTTTGCGTTACGCCGCAAACTTTCTTTAATAAAGAAAGGACCACCTAGGTCTACACCTACATTTTCGAAAACTTTGTTAGGCATTAAACGAGGCGATGGTAGTTCACCCATTTTAGGCTGTAGCAGTGGAGGGTTGCATTTGAAGCAAGCTCTACACTTCGAAAGTACTGACCGGATAACGCTACGAGCGGATAATATCCAGTACTTTTGGTTAATAATATTTTGTAACGTACGAGGCCCAGTATGTAAATACAATTTATGTAAATATTCAATTAATAGGATTGTTAACCTACAATTCTTAGGTAACAATACCGGATGCTTAGCATTATACGGTAGGTCAGCATGGGAGATACGACCCCCCACCCTGAGGAAGCCCCGTGTGTCGAGAAATGGAGATAATTTCCTTAGTGAAGGAACATAGTGTTCACCTTTCGACAAGGTCTTGAGTTCCTGAGTAAAGTAAACACTCTGTACTAACTTGATCAGACAATCCTGAGCTCGGTTTAACTCAGTGGTTGTTAAATTCGCATATATTTCCCCCGAAACGTCAGTTTTAGCACGGCTAAAACGTTTTAATATTCGAGCTACAGTTCTCTGTAATTTAGAAAAGGATGAAAATTGATTAAAAAGTCTTTCACTAAATTCAGCTCGAGTTTCCGGTATGTCATCCAGTGGTGCAAGAAGACTGAAAGTGTTAGCATTCGATTTTATTTCCGGAATATTAGTTTCGTTTCTGTGGAAGACCGTTGTGATAGGCCAATTTTCCCTATCCAAACATAACCACTCGGGGCCTTCTAGCCACCGAGATTGTAAAGCCAACAACTGAGTTGGTGTAGCTCCACGGGAGCCTATGTCCGCCACGTTGTCTTCACTGCGAACATGACGCCATGACTGTGGTGGTATATCTTCTACAATTTGTGTAACACGGTTACAGACAAATGTCTTAAGTTTGTATGCGTCCGTTTGGAGCCATGCGAGAACAATCGTTGAATCCGTAAGGGCTGTGATACGAGTAATTTTTACTCGTGTCAAAATATTACAGATGTATTTCATCTGTTTACTTAGAAGTGCAGCCGCCATAAGTTCCAATCTAGGAATCGTCATTACTTTGACAGGAGCGACCTTCGATTTTGCCAACAGTAGTCGCGATTTACTCAATCCACCGCTTCGAGACACAATATATATACACGAAGCGTAACCGCGCGACGAGGCATCGCAGAAGCCTACCAACTCGCATTGAGCATGCTCTGGGAGTATCGCATGGCGATCAATCTGCATTTCGGACAGTAGGGCTAATTCCGTGATAAAATCTAGCCACTGAGTGCAGACATAGAGAGGCAGCTGTTCGTCCCATCCAATACCTAGCTTCCAGAGGTCCTGAAGAATGCACTTTGCTACGAAAGTACATGGCGAAATGAAACCTACCGGATCATAGATCGATGCTAGTACTTTCAGAACCGATCTCTTAGTAGTTGCAGTATCACGTTTGTTTACTGAGAAGTTAAAAGCATCGGTTAACGGATCCCATTGCAACCCCAGTAATTTGATAGACATATCATTTTTATGTTTATCGAACGGAATCTTGTTGTTGCGATGTTCGACGGGCACACGCGACAATAAGTGTTCGCAGTTGCTCGACCACTTCTTTAATATAAATCCACCACATTTTAATAACTCCACGAGTTCATCTTGCAACGTGCAAGCTTGTGAAAACGTTTCACACGACCATAAAATATCATCCATGTAAACTCCTCGACGCAGAACTTCAGCGGCCGAAGGGAAACGTTCGCCTTCGTCCATAGCTAACTGAAGCAACGTACGAATCGCTAGGTATGGCGAACTACTAACTCCGTATGTCACGGTCTTCAGTTCATAAGTTTTTATAGGTTCGTCCGGTGATGTTCTGTATAAAATATGTTGATATTTACGATCATTTTCTTGAACTAAAATCGCACGATACATTTTACAAATGTCACTTGAAAAACAGTATTCAAATAATCGAAAATTAATAATAATCGTATTAATATCACGGTATAAATTAGGTCCCGTCAACTGTATTTGATTGAGAGAAACGCCTGTACTGGTTTTTGCCGACGCATCGAACACGACACGGAGAGGCGTCGATGTACTATTCGGATTATGTACTTTGTGGTGAGGTATTACATATTTACTTGGTTCCCTGCCCGTATACACTTCCATATGACCGAGGCGCTCGTATTCCGACATAAATTCGGTATACGCTATCTGTAACAGTGGCGTACGTGCGAGTGAGCGTTCTGTACACACTAATCTACGCTCCGCACTAGCACGTGACTCACCCAATGCTAGTCGTTCGGGAACGAACAGTAGCGGGACGATATACCTACCTGTTTTATCACGACGATGCTGCGTTGAGTAAATCTCCTCGGCCAGCTGATCGAGGGCACTAATAGTGGCCTCACATGGCGCATTTTCGACCTCCCAAAAGTCGCGTAAAATTTTATCTAAGCTTTGTTCCTGTTTAAGTGACAAATGAAAATTTTGTGAAATTAAATTATTGTCGTAGTATAATTTTCCACTAACGACAAAACCAAAAATAGTTTCAATAATATTCGGAATATTCGATTTAATAGTGTAAGGTTTATCTTTAATTACTTCCGACACGACGTCATTACCTAACAGAACATCCACGGGCGATTTTTCATAGAAAAATGGATCGGCTAATTTAATACCTTGATATTCCTTAATAACATTGCAAGGAAAGGAAATATTAGGCATTTCGGAAGATACCTTAGCCACGACTACCATATCCACTGACAGAGTCGGAACGTCCGATTGACACGGTTTCACATCACATGTAACCATCCCGAAATTTTTCACGGCTTCACCGCCCAGTCCGTACACGGTAAACGGACATTTTTGTCGTCGTAAGCCCAAACGTTGAGCACACTCTAAAGTTATAAAAGAACTTTGTGCGCCAGAATCAAGGACAGCACGGCAGCCTTGAACCTGACCCGCTACGTCGAGAATATGCGTCCGCGCCGTTCCTAATACCACGCCGTAACTACTTCCTCCACTCACGGAATGGAGATTTTCGTTAACAGGCTTGTCATTCACGGAATGCTCTTGAGGTATCAGAACGGGAGCGGTGGGCCGCGGCGGTGTCAAAACGTTTGACTCGCGCGTCCTCATGTGCGCTATGGGGCTGGACGCCGGCGAAACGTTCGCGGCGTCTCCACTAGAACTCATGTCACGGTGTAGCAGATAATGGTGTGGCAAGTTGCACACCCCACATAATAAGTTACTTTTACAGCTGATCGAGTCATGTCCTCCCTTCATACAGTTAGTGCATAATTTTAATGAATTAACACGGTTAATTCTTTCTTGCAACGACAGTTTACGAAACTGGTCACAACGATAAATCATATGATTTCCCGTACAGTGCACGCAAACAACCCCAATCTTACTTGCACCACTAGTGGTAGTTAAACCCATTTTATTTATAGGCTGACACGTCCTAAAACCCGATTGCGAAGCATTGGCTTTATTATGAATGAAATTCCGTTGTGATTTCACTCCCGATCTGTTATCTTGCGGTATAGTCCAAGCGCTAGTATGCGGAGAGCTGTTCTCGAGTACTTTAATTTGTTTACTAACAAAATTAATTAATTCTATGAAAGTCGGCAATTGTGTCGGATTCCGACTCTCTTCGAATAATTTTCTTGTGTATGGATCAAGACCCCGTAACGCAATATGACAAAACAAATAGTCATCTAAATTCGAAATCTCTAACGCTTTAATAGCCTTTAATGAATGGTCAAATGTTTCAATAAATGAATTTAAATTAGAAATAGTATCTTTGGTCAATGGTGTGAAACTCAGCATTTTATTGAAATACCTACCAGTCAAAGCCCTTTTATCTTGGTACTTATTTAATAAACTAGCCCATGCTAATGGGTAATTATTGGCGGTGATTGGAAAGCTTTTGACCAAACTCAGTGCTGGTCCTTTCACACATGACAAAAGATAGTGAAATTTATTTATATTATCAAAATTATTCTTATGGACCAATGACACAAAAGTATCGTAGAATGTGTTCCAATTTTCTAATTGACCATCAAAATCATATAATTTCAACGGAGGTAAAGAAGGTCTGACTATATGTTCAATACTATTTTCTGACGACATTTTATTTGATGTCGGCTCTTGGACTAGTTTCAAACAATTCACGTAAACACGTTTGCATTCGAAAAATAATTCGTCATAATTTTCTATCGCAGCAGTTGTAGCCTTATACTTCGGGTTTCGTTCTAATTCGAGATCAATGATTTGGTAGATAATTTTCTCGAATACGCTACGAGCGTCTTCGACGTCTGAAAAATGTACCAGAAATCTTTGAACATCATCAATATCGCTAAATTTAATTGATTTAGATAAATTGTAAGCCTTTTGTAACTTTGAAAATATATATTCCTTTTGCAAAGTTAATTTACTAATAAGCAAAATGGATTCACTTTCGCCAGCTTTATCTGAGGGTACCGTCATTTTTGTTACGAACAAAATTATCGGTGCGCACGATGGAATGCGAAATGGGCAAGTCTATTTTATGTGTACGTTTTTTCAATTTTACGACTTGAAATTAATATATTAATGTAATATTATTGCTAATTACGAATTAACAAGATGTGCTTTCTAATTTGAGTAAGACGTCCGGTTCGTATGGACCATTAAATGTGGCGTAACCACACCTTTATTTTTAAAATTGTGGACTGTATGGCTGGGTTTGGGTCAAATTATTATGCACACTTTAAATTTCAGAGGGTCGGCGATTTAGAGGTTGAATATTGTGATAATTCCCCTTGTCACCCGTTTTGATAACTAAACCACTTACCTTGGCACGTGGCGGGAAACTCGGTGGCCGGCCGGCAAGCTGATTTGTGGTCTTGAGATACAAAGTTAAATCGTGCAAAACACACACGCAGCACAATTATATAGTTTGAGGTACCAGTACTGTTCAAATTTCCGCAAAATAGGTAAATAATTTGGTTGATGCACTCGCTAACTGTTATACGGCGGAAGGCGGACGAACGACTACGAATCGTCCGCTACCACGGCGAAAAGAGCGAACCAATTGTCTTTGGTCGCGACATTAGGGAGGTGATTTAATTATCAACCCAGTGATGTACACGGTCGAAAAAATCAAATATTCAACAGAAATAAAGTAATTATATAAATAAGTACACACACGTACATAACTACATATGTTATATACATATAAACACGTACACACATACACACTATTTATCAAATTGATGAATATATTGAATAAAATATACACACACTAAATGAGACTGAGGTGAAAGACAAGAAAATAATGCTAATTACGTAATGTTAAGGGAAAAATAATGAAGTTTGACAAGATGTTCAAGGATTGAAGTGAATGAGCATTCCGGATATCGAAAGGCAGAGCATTCCACAGGCGCACTGCTTCAACCGAGAAAGAATTGGAGTAGAAATCAGTGGAGTGGTGTGGTGTTTTAAGACGGAGTAACAGTGCGTTACGCAGGGTACGATCATGCGAATCGCTATGAAAGATAAAACGTTCCTTTAAATTGGTTGGGATAGTAGGATCAAAGAGGATAGAGTAAAGAAGCGAAAGGGTGTGCCAGTTGCGATGAAGTCTTATAGGAAGCCATTGAGCTGAAAACGAAACTCGGAAACATGGTCATATTTACGAAGTCCAAATATGAACCGTATGCAAAAGTTTTGTAGGCGCTCAAGCTTATTTAATTGCTCTTCGGTGAAATGTAGGTAACAGGAATCAGCATAGTTGAGGATAGGAAGGAGCAAGGATTGTGCTAGCGCAAATTTAGTGTCTACTGGTAGAAAATTTCGTAATCTTCTGAGGGAACCAGACGCGCAAACAATTTCTTACTAACTTCCGCAATCTGCGATGACCAAGATAGAGAGTTATCAACAATTATTCCCAGATTCTTTACTTTATCGCTGAACTTTATTGGTGTGGCGTCAAATATAACGAAAGGTATTCAGTAACAATTATTCCAGTCAATTTTAGATACGCGACGAGTACTACATATAATAATGGTTTGCGATTTTAAAGGGTTAACAAAAATACCGTGAGACTTACTCCAGACAGATATACGAGAGAGATCTTCATTAATAGAGGAAATAGCATTTGGAAGTCTTCATAAAGATAGTAGGAGGAGCAAAGTTCGAATGTTATGGAATTAATTAATAAAGCAAATAAAAGAGGAGACAACATGCCACCCTGAGGCACACCAGCAGTTGAAGAACACCAAGAAGAGAACGTATCCTCAATACGTACTCGCTGCTGACGACCATACAGGTAAGAACGAAACCACTCAATTACAGAAGGAGATATATTGATCGAATGTAAACGTACCAAAATAATGTCATAATCGACGGTATTAAACGCGTTACTGAAGTCTAGCAACGCCAAAACCGTAAGTGCTGTGATCCGGGCGGAAACCTGATTGGACGGGATTGAGAATCTTGTGTTTCTCAAGGAAACAACTTAACTGGTGCTGAACCAAGTGTTCGAGAACCTTAGATAAGAAAGGAAGAGTAGAAATAGGACGGTAATCTGAGCAAGACGAAGGATTGGGTTTTTTGGGTAAGGGGACTACGTGAGCATATTTCCACGCAGAAGGAAAGAATCAGGATGTTACGGAATTATTTAGGATCAATGTAATAATAGGAAGGATGATATCAAGAATCGGTAGGATCACACACACGTAATTGTCATATGTGAGAATCGAACCCACGAGTGTTGGTGTCAAAATAGCGATACTAACCACTGCGCCACCGAGCTTGTCATATTAAAGACTTTAAATGCTCTATTTTTATGTTTTATTTGCTTAAATTAAGTACTAATTTCATTTTATTATCTACTAGTGCGTAGCCGGGATAGGTCGCTAGTGAATTTATAAAGCATTTCTTTCCTCTGTACATATGTAATTTTACATTTGATACATAATAACTGTTGCTATGATTTCAGGAATCCCTTCAGATTCTTAGATTACAAAAACCCATTAATTTCTTTATAAATAAAACGATAAAGACTAAAATTTGCCATTGGGCCCTCGCGGGCACTTAGACAGGTCTTACATTTTTGGAGTTTACTCCTTAAGAAACGATTTTGAATTATAAGTACGGACATTTTACGAGGAGGTGTCATTATATTAATGTTTTCTACATAAGGAACCTCTACGCGCTAGATCCAAATATCCCGGCGTACGCCAATCAAATGACCGGGGTTATATCTATCTATCTATCTATATCTAATACTCGAGAATTTAGAAATATAGGTATTAAAGAGCACTAAGCTTCTCATGTATAAAAACGGATGTGGAACAATCGACGATTTTTTTTTGTACAAGAGACATACAAGCGCACGGTCTTCCTAAAATAAAGTGGTTACCGTAACCTACAAACGCTGGTAATAAGTACATTAAGTATCACTTCCGCGATGCCACCCCTGCTGTTAACACAGCAACTCCTTCGTAGCTTGCTAGTGACCTCACTCACATGCAGGAACACAACAACCCTCCAGCTAGGTATTTGACGGCTATTTTCTGTGATTTTAGAGGCATTTCCCCAGACGGGCTGCTTTGATGCCCCCTACCTCTCTTAAAAACATCGAGACCAAGACAAACAGACATGTTCATGCACACAAATGCTCATCATGTGTGTGAATAGAACCCACGAGCGTTGGTGTCAAAGTTGGGTCACGACTGCGCCACCGAGCCCGTCAATTATCCCATCACTTGCACAATTCATTGAGGCCCATTATATACTTGTTGCCGTAACGCGTATGGCTGAATTCAACCGTCTGGGCCTCAACAAGCATACTTACCCGTGTTAGCCATCCGGGCGGTCTTGGCCTTGTTCCTGGTGTAGGCCTTGGTCGCTTTGTTGGCTTTGGTCGCTTTGTTGGCTTTGGTCGCTTTGTTGGCTTTGGTCGCCTTGATGGCTTCCCTGGCCATGGCTTTGGTTTAAACGCTAGCGGCACAGCCTTCAAAAGAAACTAGATCATGTACATATTAACAATTAATTTAGTTTCAAGTGATTTCTACCTTTTATACGACTTAAGTAGTACACAAACAACAACAAACAAGAACAAAATGTACAGTCGGTAGCGCTAATCTCGGTAGTCTAATCAAACACGCAAGTTAAGTAACGTCGTCGGCAACGTGGCTATGGATGGGTTTAATATATTTTTTAAACCGTATGGGGGGCATGCAAGCATACGGCCCACCTGATTTAAAGCGGTTACCATAGCTACGAACGCTAGCAATACATCGCGCGATGCCACCTCTGCTGGTAATACAATAACTCCTTTGTTTGGGAGCTTACTGGTTACCTCACTCACATGCAGGAACACAACAACCCTCTAGGGAATTGTTATTTAGCTGCGGTTTTCTGTGAGGTGGAGGTATTTCCCCAGGCGGGCTACTTTGATGTGCCCTACCTCCATTAAAAACACTGAGACTTATGGGACACTTTAAGCTACCGGTCCCGGTTGTTTTCGATTGATATTACTGACAGACAGTCGTTAAGCGAAAAGGTAGAAGATAGCCCTACTGGGGAAGTATCTCCACCTGACTGAAAACCTCAAACCGAAATACCGAAAGTCAATTTCAAAACTTCCTACTTTTACAAATTTCTTCTGATTAAATTTGTTGTGAGTTCCAAGGCAGCTGTAGTTTAACCCCCGGGACAGCAATGAACTTCACTGTTCATTGCCTTTTTAGTGGTCGCCGCTGTTAATTCTGGCTACACAGGAGACACAGTGGGTATAAGTGGTGGGCCTGTCATCAAAAACCTCAGCGAAATAACAATTCAATGGAGGGCTGTAGTGTACCTGCGATTGAAGGAGATCGGCAGTAAGCTTCTGAGAAGCCGCTCTGTTAACGAGAAGCAGGAGTTGTAAAGCGAGATGTCAGGCGGGCATTACTTTGACTCGACATTCATAAGTCGAGAGGGTAAAAAAACGCGTTAAACCATTTAATTACAGGACAATTGCCATAACCTCCCTTCTACCTACTCCTGGGATACCTAGAGGATCACGATTTGATCATCGACGACCAATACGGCTTCCGTCACGGTCGTTCTACTGGTGTCTACTGGTGTATCTTATACACTGCCGTGCTTCGGCGATTGAAAGTTAAGGTGAGGCAGCCAGTCCAGATATGCCGAAGGCATTCGATCGGGTATACCATCGGAGTTTTCTATCAAAGTTACCATCGTATGGGTTGCACGAGGGTTTGTGCAAATGGGTTGCCGGCTTCTTATACAGAAGAATTATAAAAGCCGTGATAGATGGTTTATTCTGATAACATGATGCACTGCAGATGACAGTACAGTCCATGGGCGATATTTCGGGCGGCCTAGTGCTATTTCACCCCACTCCCAGTCTTTAAGGCGCTACCCTCAATATGCGCGATAGCCAAAATATGCTAGGCATGGATATTCGTTGCGACCTAAACCAACAAAATTACATCGAGAGCCTCATTTTAACAGCTTCAAAGAAACTCGGAGTCCTGAACAGGGTGCGCCGGTTCTTCACGCCGGACCAACTTTGTCTTCTTTATAAGACTCAAATTCGGGCCTGCGTGGAGTATTGCTTGCATCTCTGGGACGGTTCCGCACAGTATCTTCTTGAGGCTCTCGATAGGTTGCAGCGACGGGCTATCCGCATAATCGACGACGAAGAGGGCACAAAATACCTAGAACCTCTGCAACTTCGTAGGGACATAGGCTCCCTAAGTACATTTTACCGCCTGTACCATGGTGAGTGCTCTGAAAAACAATTTTCCCTTATCCCACCCTGTCCCTTCTGTCATAGAACCACACGTGCAGGCTTGCGATGTCATCATTCCACTGTTGAGGACATTTGTTCTCGTACTAAAAAGTTCGGCAACTCCTATCTCTGTCGAACCATTAGAAAGTGGAACGCCTTGCCTGCACATATGTTTCCTTCTTCGTACAACATGGGATCCTTCAAACGAAGCATGAAGAAGCACCTTGCGGGCTAGCATGGTAGCGTCAACTGACAGGACACTGTAGTCCTTTGTCAGTTGCCGCTGCAATTTGGGCTCCTCTTTTCGCTTACTAACAGGCGAAGAGGAGCCACTATGCTGAGCCAATATAAAAAACAAAAACATAGATCCATGTTCGTTACGACAGTTATTATTTATTATCTATATCTATTCTACTTCTATTTTTGTTCACTACATATTCTACCTTTTTTTTTCTTTTTTTTTGTGACGCGGGGTAAAATGCGTTACGCACACCACCGGTGCCTGGTTGGCCTCCGGTGATAGTGTGGGACTCCCCGTTGGCTGCCCAATGGTATACCCACTAAACGACCCCGCGAATTGCCATCGGCCGCTTTGGTGGGTGCCCCAGATCTGTCAGCGACAGGGCACCACTGCGACTGGCCAGCCCCTCAGAAGGGGCCGGACTTCTTCAATCTAGGGGCCGCCCCGGCAAATTGGGACAGCCTCTCCGGCGGCGGGACCACTATGGGGCCAGGCTCCCATCCTGACCCCTAGTCCCACATATTAGGGAGGCGGCAAAAGGTGCGCGTAGCGCCTACGCCGCACTCCCGTCCGCCGTCTCCGGAGCGGGACAGCCTCGGGACCATCCTCCCTGTCCCGCTCTGAGGCCTCCTTCTGGGACATGACCGTCTCACAGAAGAAGGCCATTGCCTCCCAGGCACTGTCGCTCCCGAGCATGGAGCGGACCACGCTCGGGAGCGAGAGGTCTGCGTCTCCTAGCACGGCCGCCAGACTGTGGCGCTGCCGAGACTACCTGGGACACTGTGTGTTGGGCAGTGTCCTCGGCCGCGCCATAATCGTAGCAGACCTCCTGCTCCGCCTCGCGACCTGGTGCAGATACTCACCGAAGCACCCATGTCCAGTGAGTACCTGTACCATGCGGAAGGTGAGGGGTTTGCGCTTCCTGCGCATCCAGCTAACTACATATTCTACCTGTAAACTAAACAAAATGTACAATTTAAATTAAATTATAGCTATGTAATATTTATTATTTTGAATCCGTATGCCTATTAATATTAGGTAGTATTAATTCTATTAATATATGTTTTTCCGTCGAACTTTATATGTAGGCAGTATTTGGGCGACTTGAACATCTGTTTGGTTTCTTGTGTTTTTAATTAATTAATTAATTGTAATTATAATTATTTAGTGATACAACCATCCAATGTACCTATATATCTCCGCTATGTAGTAGTAACGAGCGCTGGTTTTTATTTTATTATTACATATATTGAAGTGACGCATTTTTATTTGTGTTAAGTGTACATCAGAATTTATACATTTGTTGTTGTTAAGTTTATGGAAGATTAATTGCCTGCTTTCCGGAATCCGGCATCACTAAGGGCCTGACGGAAAAACAGCGTTGATACATGGTCACCCGTGTGGTCTCCAACATTATGCTGAAAAGGTTCTTTGCTGGCAGCCATTACGATACTCATATTTTTGTATATTTTCAACAATTTTTCTTTGTTTTCTTTTTATTGTGTGTGTGTCATCAATGGTATATGCCAATAAATATTTCTTTCTTATTTCTTTCTTTCTGGTGTCCCAGCAGCATCCTGGATTCTGTATTGATGGCACTAAATGTCACTCGAATGACACGGCGAAACACGGGGGACAGTTAACACAGTTACAGGCTGTTCTATCATCCCTCGTTCCTTTGTGGAGGAAAACCGTGATAAACTTATGTCTGTTATGTGAAAACTGCAGCCAAATAACACTTCCCTAGTGGGTTGTTGTGTTCCTGCGTGTGAATGAGGTCACCAGTAAATTTCTATGGAGTTGCTGTGTTAGCAGCAGAGCATCGTGCGAGTGATATTTCAGGTTATAAATGAGAAACAAAAAAAAATAGAACTGGTAATTTAAAATTTTAGAAGTGGTAGAGCCAAGCCAATGATATTGTTGATACAGTATGCTGTTGCGTTTCGTACGGCGAGTGAGAGATCCGGAGTCCCCCTCCCCCTATAAATACCCTAGGAGGGTACCGTCACCATTGGTGAAGGAGAATCCCTCCTGAGTACCATCGCTAAGGCCCCTCGACGTATTCTAGGGCGGGCACTACGCCGCTCTGTATTTCTGCCAGGAGCAAACGGACAAAACGACAATGGCACCGCCGCCTATGCTCTCCATCGAACTGTGTAACATCAGGGGGATTCACTTTCACCTCAATGCTGTCCATCAGCACCTAGACATATCTAAGCCAGCCTTGTTCTTTTTGACGAAGACCCAGATATCCTCTCCTAATGACGTCTCGTACCTGCGGTACCCAGGCTACAAAGTGGAACACAATTTTATGCCACAAACCGGTGTCTGCGCTTACGTTCGTGAAAATTTCGGTTACCGATGCCTTGGCAGACTTGAAGAGAGGGACCTGGCTATTATATGGCTGCGCGCAGTTTTAGGGATAAATTCTTATCTACGCATGCCTCTACAGGTCCCATAGTGGTAACGCCGAAACGGAGCGTCTTGTGCAGCACATTCAAACGATGACGGATATTATATATATTTTTTTTTATTATATCCAACAGATCCCTCCTCTGAAATAGTACCGGCCGGTGATTTAAATACCGGCTCACATAAAAAAAGCTACAACGGAGCCTTCAGATTTTTGAAGGGTTGCATCGAGAGGGCAAAGTCAGAAGTTGTTAGCAAAATTGGCGAGAGACTCGTACACTTGCCCACCGGGACTCGTGCGTTATGGTCTTTCGCCAAAGCTATTTAGGGTAACATCTGTCAGTCATCTTTTCCTATCTATAACTTCACGCCAAATCCCTTACGGGGTAGGCAAAGAGAACCGAGCGCCTCGTGACTCGATCCTTACATACATTCCTCGCTTCTTTAACATTCATTACTCTTTTATTGCACGCTTGCCGGTTTCTAGGGCTCCTCACATCACCTTCTGATAGAACACGACCAATTTGATCATGGTCGGTAAGTCTTGGCCTTCCTCGGCTCCTACATCCTTCCACTTTTGCATTGTATATCTGCTTCGTCATTCTTTCACCCTGCATTCTTTCTACATGTCCGAACCGACGGAGCATGTCTCTTCTTATTTTAACACCGACGCTCTCTTTCAGATCAACCCAGGTTCTAACCTCATCATTGCGAATACGGTCTACAAGCGTTACGCCACAAATTATGCGCAACGCTCGCATTTCAACCGAGTTTATCCTACTTTCATGCTCTCTATGCTATACCCAGCTCTCGCTTCCATAAGTAAGCGTTGGGACCAGCACTGCATTGTGTATAGCCAGCTGTGCCTTCTGACTCAGGTTTTTACTGCCAAGAAGTTTTCCCAACGCTCCATTCACACAATTCCCAGCACTCACTCGCCTTTCCACATCTGCGGTGTACCTTAGGTAGACGATAGGACGGAGCTCCGTGGGACACCGGCATTCACTGACCTGAACCACAAAGCGCATCCATCTGCAAGGACACGGATTCTACGCTCATGCAGGAAGCCAGCAATCCATTTACAAAGCTTAGTTTTCCGGAAGTTTGGAGAGAAGTACTTTATGCTAAACCCGATCAAATGCCTTGGCGATATCTGGGCTGACTGCCATAAATAAATTCGCCATGTTTAATTGCGTCCCCCCTAAGGTGCATCACATACGCTAGAAGATCACCTATTGATCGTTTCGGTCTAAAACCGTACTGGTGATCATTAATTAGGGAGTGATCTTCTAGGTAGCGGATCAATTGATTGTGAAGGATCCGTTCCATGACTTGACATGCACAACACTGAAGTTACGGCAATGGGGCGGTAATTTGACGGTCCGATCTCAGTGGTTCTTCAATGGATTGTAACCGCTCGGGCTCGACCACGATTCTATTCTCTTTCACTGTAAACGTAATAAGTCGATGGTCCAAACAACTTGCGATAGAATGGACCTTCCAGTCCATAATTTTAACGTCTCCCACCGTGAGTGTCAGTTCTAAATAATAACTTTAAAAAGTAATAACTTTCACCGGTAGGGCCACTGAAGGTGTGAGATTGTCCTTCAACATTGATGATTTTAAGTCCCCCGGCATTAATAAGGCCCTTCATCTATTCCATGACGGTGCGATGCAGGACAAGGCTGGAGTGGTAGACGCAGATCCAGAAGCAGGTCGCAAGGTCGTAGCCAGAGTACAGAACCAGGTAAACCAGGTATGTGCAGGTATCATAGTACTTTTAGCAGTAAAGCTCGTAGATGCCTTCAACCCTGCAATTTTAAGGCGGGAAACGATGCCGGCAGTCAGTAGCGGCGACAAATGACTGTCAAGTACCTACCGGTCGCCTGTTTATTACTATTTAATACTATTACTAAGAATAGCAAAATCCAGTACCTCATCGACACCGGCTTCGACCTCTGTTTACTGCCACGACGTTACTCTAATTTAAGAGCATCTACGGGGTATACTCTAACCGCTGCAAATGGCTCCGTAATACTTACTTACGGAATTATGAAAATAAGTTTACATTTGGGATAACGGCGAGATTTTATATGGAACTTTGTAGTTGCTGACGTGGATGGACCAATAATAGGGGCAGATTTCTTGTTAATTTATGAATTACTAATTGATTGCAGAAAAAAGCGATTACTGGACAGCTCGATGTCACTGTCAACCCCGTGAGTAGCAACATCGTGTGAGCTACCTAGCGTGAAGGCAATATCGGGAAACAGTGAATACCATAAACTGCTTTCTAATTAAACAGGCCTAACCAAGCCCTCTGGCATTTCCAGAGACATTAAACACTTTACAGTACACTATATTCGAACCACCCCTGGACTACTAGTCTACTGCAGGCCACGATGTTTAGCACCAGATCGATTAATAATTGCGAAGAACCAATTTGATGAAATGTTGCGGGATGGTACTGTACGCAGATCTGATTCACCATGGCCATCTGCCCTTCACCTAGCACTCAAAGGGAAACAGGGTTGGCGACCGTGCGGTGATTACCAAGCGCGCACAATTGCAGATAGATACCCTATAAAACATATACAGGATTTTGAACATTGTTTGGCTGGCTGTACAATATTCTCAAAGATAGACCTGGTAAAAGCCTATAACCAAATACTAGTCTATACCGATGATATACTCAAAACTGCCATCATAACACATTTTGGTCTCTTTGAGTTCCCGTATATGTCTTTTGACTTAAGAAACGCAGCCCAATCGTTCCAGCGTTCCATGGATAAAGTCTTAAAGTATCTTGACTTAAGTTATTCTTATATTGATGACATTCTAATATATTCTTAAAGTCACACTGAGCACATGGAACATCTAAATCAACTGTTCCAGAGACTTGACCACTACGGTATACTCATCAATGAAACTTCCTTTGGCCTAAATGAAATTGACTTCTTAGGTTACAGCATGTCGGCAGATGGTACTCGTCCTCTCGACACCAAGATCTCAGCTTTAAAAGAGTTTCCTGCACCGAAGACAGACAGAGGTTTAAGAAGATTTCTGGGTATGTTAAACTTTTATAGAAGATTCATACACAATGCTGCAGACATTCAGGCTCCATTGACCGAGATGCTGGCCGGTACGAACACAAAGGGATGCACACCTCTCACGTGGTCTGAGGAACATCTATGCGCATTCGATAAATGTAAGTCCAGTCTATCACATTCGACGTTACTTGTTCACCCAATACATGAAGCACCGTTGGCGTTGATGACGGACGCGTCGAGTTCGGGAACGGGCGCAATCCTACAACAATAGGATAATAACAACAAACTGTCACTGGCAACCCTTAGCTTTATTTCCAAAAAAATGAACAAGGCTCAAACAATATACAGCGCTTATGATAGAGAGCTGCTAGCAGTTTATGAAAGCGTGAAACATTTTAGGCACATGCTAGAAGGACGATATTTTACCATTTATACAGATCACAATCGTTTACGTACGCATTCCGCAATAATAATCGCAACTGTTCGTCAAGGCAATTCATGATTCCTGATACGTTGTCTAGGATAGAAGCAGTAACGACACCTCCCGATTTTGGATCATTAGCTCACAGCTTCACAAGAACAGGATCCTGAATTAGAAAGGTTGCTGCAAGGATGAACATCTCTAAAACTTCAAAAAAATCCAATACCAGGTACAAATATTAGCTTATTTTGCGACGTGTCACAGCAAAAACCACGACCTTATGTCACAAGCGAGCTCCGTCACCAATTTTTCAGCAGCATACATGGACTAAGTCACCCAGGGAAAGTAACCACCAAATTGGTCAGTCAGAGGTTTGTTTGGCCTTCTGTATCGAAATATAACGGCAATCAAAAGTACACAAGCATACTCAATCCCCAATAGGGACTTTCGAACTAATTGGTTTTCGATTTAGCCATGTTCATATCGACTTAATTGGACCCTTGCCATCGTCGAATGAGCACAAATGTTGCTTAACCATGATCGACAGGTTCACTCGATGGCCAGAAGTCGTTCCTCTGAAAAGTATTACATCTGAAACAGTGGCCAAGGCTTTTACCGAAACTTGGATTTGTCGTTATGGCTGTCCACAGGTCTCAACATCTGATCAGGGGCGACAATTTGAGAGCAATATGTTTCAGGCACTGTCAAAGTTGTGCGGCATCAGATTGCAGAGCTTATGACCTTGCTCCTAATGATATGGTTGAGTGGCCACAGGACGCTGAAACCCGCAATCAAGGCGCACAATGAACCCCATTGGACGGACGTGCTTCTAGGATTCGGGAGCACCTGGAAGCCAGACCTCAAATGCTCTGCTGGTGAGTTGGTGTATGGTGAGCCACTTACAATCCCGGGTGAGTTTCTTCACTCTTCATCACATATTGAGCCTGATGATTTCGCCATGAAATACAGAAAGTATATGAACCAGTTGAAACCTGTTCCCGCATCACCGCATCATCAGTTTTTGTCCACAAAGACCTGGAAACTTCAGAATTTGTTTTCGTTCGTAAAGATATGCTGAGAGGTGCGCTGGTAACACCATACACAGGTCCCGTCCGTGTACTAAAACGGAACGAGAAAACCGTCACCGTTTATTTTCCTCGAGGGCCGGTGACTGTCTCCATAGATAGAGTGAAACCTGCTTTCCTTCAGTCAGAGAGTAACAAACATACGTCTGCAAACCTACCACCTCCCAGAGATCCTTCCCTTTCCATCCGTATCACACGATACCGGCGAAAAGTAACCTTTCCCGATTTCTTTTCTGCAGAGCATTAATCTCCGAAGGGGGTGATGTAGTGCTCTCCATCTTAACACAACTGGAGTAACGCGGGCCGCCGGCGTCTCCAGCACAGGAGCGCCCGCGTCTCTTCCCCGCTACCGCACCGCTTACGTCGTGTGTGCCGGAGTGCAGTCGCAGCCGACCAACGCCAGTGTTCACCGATACTACTTCCGCATCGGAACTGCGCACGCCGTGCCCGCTTTCGCTTATGAAGCTTGACTTGCGATCGCTAACCGCTATTATCATATTTTGTTTGCTTATTTGCCACGCTTGTAAATTCGCACACTTGCTCGTGGAGCTAATAAAACATATATGTAGCCTATCATTTGACATCCATATAGTATAATTTGACATCCTGTTGAGATACAAACAATCAAGAGCTACAAACGAAAGCTAATTACATACCCAAAAAAAATGAAAGCAGTGGAAAGAATGTAAAATAAACTAACAATCTAGAGGGACTTTTTACACTATTAAATTATATTTTAATTTAAAATATCTGGACTAAGTTTCAAACTTAAGATTAACTCTAAAAAAAAGTAAATAAATTCTCATTTCACTTACATGTTTTTCATATGGCCACAGATATGTAGAGGGAAGAACCTGAAACAATATTTTAATTAAAACATTATTTTAATTAACAGTCAGTGCACGATTCTTGGGTCCTTTCCTGTGAAATTGGGTTTTTAATGCAGCTTATGTTTAATACTATTCAGAATACCAAATTGAAAAAACACTGGTGACTTACTGATAATCTCATTCTCACGTAGGGATACAAAACCTCCAAGAGAGTGGTAGATATCTCGCATCTTTGTGAAGCATTAGGGCTATGCCTGTACCTTGTGAGCTTGAGAGATGAACCTGATGTCTTTATACACATCAATGAAGTTTTAATACCGGTAGTCCAGACTATGAGCTGGCAATTAATTAGGAGAGTTTTATTAGGGTTGAAATCACCATGGGTAAATTCTGAGTAATTTCTGTATATATATAAACAAAATTTTCATTCAAAGAGAAATATACTTCCTTGAAGTCGATAGCTATTCACATATTTGCTTCATACTTACTATCGTTGATTTAATTCAGTCGGGTTGGATTAATAATAATAATCTAATAATCCCTCCATCTCATTTCAATAGCTCAATTATTTCCGACACATTTGCAATAGTCCCAATACCTGCCGTGACCTGTTCGTGGGTATATCCTGCCATTGATATCCCTTAGAGCAGGTAACAGCTGGTATGATGTCATTACATCATTCTTTTCGAAGGGGCATCTACGCGTTGGATTCATATTGCCGCGCACGCCTATCAAATGACCGGGATTAAAACCCGTGAAATAAGAGAAACATAATAATAATAATTCCGGTTGTTCTCATCTTGCTAACGGCGAGTACTTACATAGACACAATCAAGTAGCTAGGATCATTCACCAGCAACTTGCTCTTAAATACGGCCTTGTGAGTACCGAGCTACCATATTATAAATATGCACCAGCGCCAGTTCTCGAGAACGGTAGTGTCACGCTCTACTGGGACCGGTCTATTATCACAGACAGGACTATTGTCGCCAATGGACCTGATATTGTGATAATAGAACGGGAGACACGCTGTGCAGTTCTCGTTGACGTTACCATTCCTCATGACGAAAACCTCGTGAAAGCTGAGAAAGAGAAACTTTCTACGTACTTGGACTTGACTCACGAAGTTACCGCCATGTGGCATGTGGAATCAATATTAAGGAAGTTAAGGAGAGATCTGAAGAATTTATCCCATCTACACCAACACAGATATTACTATATACTGAATTGAACACTGTATTGAATTAATTATACATAAAAAATCATGACTCTTGTTTTTGAAATTATTGGATTATATTATTTATTTTGGGTTATTCTTAAATTGATTATAAAATATTATTTGGATACTCACAAGTTGCGGTCCTTTTTTTCTCCACTAAAAACAAAGAAAAATTATGAGAACTTTCACTTACAAGATGTATATACGTACTCCTTATGCTTTCGTCTTCCAATTTTGCACTTCCTATTCTTTTATGATCTCCGAAAGTAATATGTACGATGCCAGTGCCACTAATTCTTGAATAGGGCCACACACCATCTCACCACGAGATAGTGGTCCGTTTCAAGAGTGCTCTTGTATTAATGTATTCCGGAGAATGCATCTATCAGAATCAAATCAATCACATTTTTCTGTTCATTCTGTCTCCATGTATATAATATGTGATATTCTATTTATGGAAAACGTGTTCGACACAAAGAGGTTTTATTCCATACATACGTCTAAAAGTAACCTGCATTGTTCACTCTCTTATCTCCTTTTGGAATTAAGCACAGCCTCGTAACTGTTTCGTTTGTGCATGTCATGGACCTCTTTATTAGGTACATGAGGAGGAGGGTGTACGTGTGACTGGTGGCTAAATAAAAGAGTCGATATTTGGACACACAATTACGTCAGACGACCGAACGAAAACGCGGCGAGCCAACCACTAAGCTATGAGACAATACCATTCGCTGACCTACGCGTAACATAAACCCTATACTATTTAAAAACCCCCCTTTCTTAAAAAGTAATAAAATAATATAGAATGTAATACTCTTTATTGCTCCAATAACAAATGCATACAGAACACATGTAAATAAAAAATAAATGTACAATGGGCGGTCTTATTGCTAAAGCGATCTCTTCCAGACAACCATACGACACGAAAAAACAATCATATGTAAAAAGTAGACAGGTGGCGCATTTATGACAGTACAATTTTCATTTTTATATATTAAATTCTTGTATATAACGAATTACACATTCTAAATAATAAAAAAGAGAGAGAGAAAAAAATTTGTAAAAGCATGGCAGAACATACAATAATAACTTTAGATATAAGTAATGACAAATATGTATAATTACTAGCGGACCCGACAGACGTTGTCCTGTCCCATAATATAAAGTTTCCCAGAACCCGACTGCAGTGCCACCTATTGGGTCCAATTGTGAATCTAAACCATTCTAGAATCCTCTTGAACACACACAAAAAATTTCATCAAAATCGGTCCAGTCGTTTAGGAGGAGTACAGTCACACACGTACAGTACACGCTGCGCCCGGTCCTAGAAGGGTGGGTGCGGCGAAAGCGCAAACCCCTCACCTTCCGCATGGTGCAGGTGCTCACTGGACATGGGTGCTTCGGTGAGTATCTGCACCGGGTCGCGAGGCGGGAGCAGGAGCCGGTCTGCCACGATTGTGGCGCGGCCGAGGACACTGCCCAACACACTTTGGAGCAGTGTCCCAGGTGGTCTCGGCTGCGCCACAGTCTGGTGGCCGTGCTAGGAGACGCGGACCTCTCGCTCCCGAGCGTGGTCCGCTCCATGCTCGAGAGCGACAGTGCCTGGGAAGCAATGGCCTCCTTCTGAGACGGTCATGTCCCAGAAGGAGGCCTCGGAGCAGGACAGAGAGGATGATCCCGAGGCTGCCCCGCTCCGGAGACGGCGGACGGGAGTGCGGCGTAGGCGCTATGCGCACTTTTTGCCGCCTCCCTAATATGTGGGACTAGATGGGAAGATGGGTCAGAATGGGAATCTGGCCAGATAGTGGTCCCGCCGCCGGAGGGACTGTCCCAATTTGCCAGGACGGCCCCTAGACTGAAAAAGTCCGGCCCCTTCTGAGGGGCTGGCGAGTCGCAGTGGTGACAGATCCGGGGCACCCCACCAAAACGGCCGGCGACAATTTACGGGGTCGTTTAGTGGGTATACCGTTGGACAGCCAACGGGGAGACCCACACTACCACCGGAGGCCACCCAGACACCGGTGGTGTGCGTAACGCATTTTTCCCCGCGTCACAAAAAAAAAGGTCACCAGTAGGCTCCCAAGGAGTTGCTGTGATCGCAGCCGTTGTGGCATCGTGCGAGCGATACTCAATGTATTACAAGTGTTCATAGACTACGATAACCGCTTACATCAGGTAGGCCGTATGTTTGTAGGCCTCCCGAGACGTTGTATAAAAAAACTTTTCGCACAATACAGACTCCATCTGTTATAAAGTCTAATAATTTGTTTATTGATTTACCAACATTTGTATACATTATTCTCTGTGTATGTATGTAGGTAACACAATGCCAAATGCAACAAATACTTATACACAATATAATAATTACACATATAATCCAAAACTTTAACACGTTATTGCTCAAAGTTCGATAAATAATATTATTTCAATTATATCAAAAGGAATTGGTATGAAAATAATAATATTTTCAATGATATGTCTTCATAATAAAATATGATAAGAATATACCCGCCAACGTCAAGTAGCAAACATAACATTTCTAGGACAATGCCAAGATAGCACCTTTGCGGTACACAGTATCAGATTTGCCTCACCAATATTGGTAGTTATTACTCTAATGTAATAAAATATAGAATAGAATAGAATACTCTTTATTGCACCAATGACAAATTCATATTGAACACACGTAAAAAGAAAACATTTGTACAATAGGCGGTCTTAGTTGTTAATGAATCTAAGTCGACTTTCCCTGTAACCCTGTATATTAAATGCTTATATACAACGAATTATACATTCAAACAATAAAAAAAAAAGTAAAAACAAGTCAAATGACAAGAACGTTCATGCATAACATTTACATAAAAGTAATGACAAATTAATATATATATAGTACAATAGTTACATAGAGAGATGAGATGAGAGAGTGAGGTTTTACGATATTTTTAAAGGCGGCTAATGATTGTGCACTGCGTATAGATATTGGGAAGGCATTCCAGAGTTGCACAGCTCGTATTGAGTATGAGTCAGAGGAATATTGGGAAGAGCGAGATGGTGTTATTAGACAAAGGGAAAGAATACTGCTTACTAACTTTATTGTTAGAAATAAAAAAAAGAGAGTAGACACATTTTCTTTTATTTTTTCTTATAAACAATTTAGAAATATTAAGCTTTCCCGGTAAAACGCGTTTGGAACTTTGTGTAGAAAAGCTGCGTATTGTACATGCAAGGAGTCATTAAAGCAATATGCTACAAGAGTCGAAAGGTTAGAGTGTGTAAAACGCTGTCAGTAACTTCAGAAAAGCGCAGTACATCTCTCGACACCCCTGAGTCACTCACTCCGGCTGAATTTATTTGGCATTTTCAGGATTCATCCAGTGAGTGCGTGAGTGAGTGAGTAAGTTTCTTGCACATACACAATGGTTTTAAAACCTGCCGAGACCAGTAATGAGTATATTGTTCCATTAATATCCCCCGAAGCGAGTAACAGAAAGCGGTACATTACATTAAGGTACTACATTACATTAATCTTCTCGAAGTTCAAAATCCATATACCCGCGCACGCCCTATCAAATGGCCGAAGTAAATACCCGTGATTAGAGATAAATAATAATCATAATCACTACTTGTGCATACTCACATGAACTTCGAATTTAAATCTCCCTTTAGGTATCTTTATCTGAAATGTTAATATGAAGAATTGGACTGTATTTACACCAAAACAGGATTGGACTAGACATTTAAATGGTCTAAAATGAAGATTGATATTATTAAAAAAATATATGAAAATAACATAATTGTGAACACAATAAATAACAACAGAACAGAGGCACGTAAGCACCGAGCAGACGTCTGTTCCGTACGACATCTCGAGTAAAAATCCTACAAAAGTGTGTAAGCGAGGCGTCCATTTTTATACTCCAAAGATGGCATCCGAGTCGAGGAAGGACAAAACCGGAAATGCTACCATTTGACTTTACTTACTGACCATTTACTTTATTTACCCTTTAATATTTTTTTATATAACCTTGGGAGACATACGGCTCATCTGCATGGTAGCGGTTACCATAGTCTACGAACGCTCGCAATATACAAATTAATTATCTCTCGCACGATGCCATCTCTGTTGCTAGCACAGCAACTCCTTAAAAGCTTACAGGTGGTCTTGACTTGGATGCAGAAATACAACAACCCTCCAGGCTATTGTTATTTGGCCGCGGTTTTCTGTGACGTGGAGGTGTATACATCCAGATCACAGAAAACCGCAGCGAAATATCAACAACAGTTATCTTTATCAGATAGGCTGCTTTGATACGCCCTACCTATCTTAAAAATCTCTCACTTACTTCAATAATCAAAGGTACTCGTATAACTTATAAGAAGCTACATAACAAAGATTTGAGTTCAAAGACGTCGTTAGACCTCCTACGAAAACGACAAGTTTTTAAAAAAAAAAATTATACCACTAAAGTGGCAAACAAGCATACGGCTTGCCTGATTGTAAACTGTCATCGTAGTTTACGGACATTTGCAACACCAGGAGTGTCACTCATACGTTGTCGACCCTCTTCCTCTTCACGCCTTTCTTGAAGAGCCCCATGCTGTAGTCCCTTGGGAAAACCTCGGCTGGGAGTTCCCGGTGCTGTTCTTTGCATATCCCATCCATTTACAGCATCTCATTGATATACAGCAAAAACAGCATCGGGTACAGTACAGAGCCCTGTGGGACGCTAGCATTGATACCCATGATATCGGAGCAACTGCCGTCTACCACGGCTACTATGTATCTGCTGGATAAGAAGCTGGCAACCCATTTGCACAAATCCTCGGGCAACCCGTATGATGGTAACTTCGATAGAAGACCCTGATGCCAGACCCGATCGAACACCTTCGCCATATCTAGGCTGACAGCCAATCCCGCACCTTGACTCTCAATCGCCGAATCCCAGCGGTTTTTAATTTATTTATTTATTATTCGGGAGTTTTACAGCTTAATATGCATATGTATTGTAAAATGTGTAACCTTATTGCTAATTACAAAACTCCACTAATGTGTAGTCAAGTGATAAAGAAAAAAATGTAATAAAGCGATTTTACTTTTTGACAACTTGAAACAGGAAAAGTTGTTAACTTTTAACAGGAGAAGAAACTATCCGCAGTGTAAGTCCTAACTGAAGCAGTGCTGGTGTGGAAGAGGTCGATACTCAAATTGTGATTATTAATCGCGGAGGATGCTCTGTGCAGTAATGCGTTACGTCTATAATTGCTGAATGCTGCTGGCACATCTACTCGGACGCGCTGTCGCAGTCGAGGGTTGTTGCATCGTATTCCAATCATTGACAGCAGCTCCGAGTTCACTGAGCCGTTGGCAATTTTCAATACGTAGCATATGTCGTTAACTTGGTGTCGCGTACTTAGCGGTAAGAAGTGATAACGTTTGTATCGATGTTCATAATTATCAGATAATTGGCGAGTTTTAAAATCAAGATACCTCAAGAATTTACGTTGAAGCATTTCGATACGTTTTTTATAAATTTCGTATTGCGGGTTCCAGATCTGAGACGCATACTCGAGGTGGCTACGCACGAAAGCACAATAGAGTATTTTGATTGGTTTTTTGTTGTTAAATACAGCTGAAGTTCTCATAATAAAGCCGAGTGCTTTTGATGTTTTTTTTTACCATATGGTCGATGTATTTGTTAAATAGTAATTTACTATCGTGTATAACACCAAGGTCTTTGATTTCCAGGACTTTAGTCAGACTGGTATTTTTCAGCGTATAACCTTTATCTAAGACTGAGGGTTTACGTGAGTATGACATGTAAAAGCACTTGGATGAGTTGAGATCTCATCGATTTTTACAACAATATTTTTCAAATCTGACCAGATCTGCCTGTAAGTCCTCGATGTCCGAAGTATTGCAAACCATTTTAAGAATTTTCATGTCATCAGCAAACATAATTATTTTAGAATTTAGAAAGCATTTGTTGACATCATTAATGAATATATAAAAAAGTAGTAGTGCGAGCAAAGAGCCTTGGGGGACCCCTAAGGGTATCTGAGACCAATCAGACATTTAAAACCACAGCTTAAGTACGATTATCTACATAAGAACAGAACCATCTGTGTAGGTCTCCATGAATACCAACCACAGCCAATTTATCCATCAGTATACAATGGTCGATTCTGGCAAAACATTTTCTGTAGTCAGTGTAGATGACATCAACGTGACCCACAGTATTCATGCCTATTGTAATAAAATCGTTCGCCAAGATTAAGTTGGAGACAATCGTACGTTTATGTACTCGTATGAAACCATGTTAAATAGTTAATAGATTTAGGCGTTACTTTGCGAAAGTCAAATCCATATGCAATTTGATCCAATCTGCTTTGCGTGCTTCCGCCACCAATTAGTTCATGCGGCCTAGCGCCGGCCGGCACCCACCCACTACTGTTAGTACTTGGTATATGCCGACGCTGCCATGGCTGCTCCGGTAGTCTCTGCCGCGGCTGCTGCGGTCGTCCGTCATCTGGAACAGAATCCGCATGCCCCCACCACCACCGTCGCTGCCACGACTGGCCTGGTCGTCGCTGCGACACGTGTTTCGCCTCTCCACGAGGCATCATCAGGCGTTGTAGACGTTAATCGTAAGAATAACATGCTACAAGTGACAAATCCATCGCAGTGCCGTCCCTTATATTGAATTGAGGGTGGGGGTGGATGGTGTGAGCGAAAAGATATTTAATAGTGGGGAATGGTTTACGTCAGTCTGTTTGTTCATGAGAGTAATTTTAGAATTTTTATGTTTATTAATTTCTAATTGTTCCCTAATATTTAGTTTTAAACCTTTGTCTATGGTGTGTAAAATTTGATATGTATTAGTGGGGGATAAGTTATGTCCTTTGTCTATAAGATGCTCGGCGAAGTGTGACCTTTCTGGGCGATTGTTTTTATACGCCGATACGTGTTCATGAAATCGTGTTATAAAGTTACGACTAGTTTGCCCGATATAAACGTGTTCACATTCATCGCAGAACAGCTTATAGACGCCGGATTTTTTATTGGGCGGGATTTTATCTTTAGTGTTACAAAGTGACCTGAGTGAATTATGGGATTTGAGGGCAACATGTATGTTATTTTTTCTAAATATGTGAACTATTTTGTCAGTGTAGTGTTTTACCCAGGTATGACAAACTCGCAGTGTATTTATTTGTCGAAATATATGGAACCGCGTACAATAGTCTGTTAACGATACTACTCGTCTTTTTACGCAATAATTTATCGATGGTAGATTTGGAATAACCGTTTGACTTCGCGATCAGATATATTACATCAAGTTCTTTGTTGTAATTATCCTTACTTAATGGAACGCTCATCAAACGGTGTATCATAGTTTTATACGCTGCGAGCTTGTGTTGCCAAGGATGGCTGGATGACGCGGGAATCGTGGTATCGGTATGAGTTGGTTTACGATATATCGAAAATTGATGGAGGGATTGATTTTTAGTTATGGTTAAATCTAAAAAGTGAAGTGAACTATTTTGTTCTATTTCTAAAGTGAATTTAATTTTAGGGTGGATTTTATTTAATTTGGAAACAAAGAGATCCAATTGACGATTGGTACCTGTCCAGCATATGAGAATATCGTCGACATATCTATAGTAATAGAATATGTGTGGTTTACCGATTATGTGTTCGCGTTCGTAATTTTCCATAAATAAGTCAGCCATCAATGGACTAAGAGGGGACCCCATTGCTAACCCTTCTTTTTGAAAATAGTATTTATTATCAAACTGAAAATAATTTTGAGACATGCAAAGTCTTGTCAGTCGTAATATGTCATCTGTCTCGCCAGGATGAATGAATTTACTTTCTAAAGAGGACTTGAGGGTTTTTAGACAATCCTCGTAAGGTACGTTAGTAAATAAACTTTCAACATCGAGTGAAATTAATTTGGAAGAAGGGGGTAGTGTTAAGTTTTTTATACTATCAATTAAATGTAAACTATTTTTAAGACTGTGTTTTAGCTCAAAAGATATCTTTTCACGGATATGTACATTAAGAAATTTTGCTAACTTATAGGTGGGAGCTCCAATGTACGACACAACTGGCCTTATTGGAATATTGATTTTATGTAATTTTGGTAAACCATAAAGCATAGGAGAATGGGAATTCATGGGAATAATTTTGAATTTTGAATATGAATTATCCGGAAAGATATATTTCGAGCCGTTAACAGTTAACTTTAATTGGGCCAAATATTTGTTGGTGGGATCTTGACTTACCGTCAAAAAGCTGTCTGTCTGTAAAACGTCACTGACTTTGGAGTTATACTCATTACGGTCCATGATGACTAACGTATTTCCTTTATCCGCTTTAGATAAAACAATATTATCGGTTAAAATTCTCTGCCTGACAGATACCAACGTCTTGGCCTCACTATTAACGGTATTTTGATTTGGAAAACATTTAAGTTGTTGGGCTATGGAGTGCTTCGTAATAAATGCAACATAGGATTTCATAATGTTTATCTTCTATGCTATGATATGATTTTTTATTCAATGAGGGTGCCACTGGACGAGACCTAAGTAAGAACAACATAGATACCGAGACATGTTAACTTGTAGAGATATAAACATAAAACGATGTCATTGATTTCTCTTTCAATAAACTTTTAAAAGTGAATACGTTTCTGTAGTTTTTTATTACTATTATTACTATTGTTTTCCGTCTAGCTTAAATAAATATGTTTGGTTCAGTATGTATAAAGCTAAATAATAATTAAATCAATAATTTTTATTAAATATTGATATTATAAATTTTTTTTATGTGTGACGCGACTCCGTAGCTTTTCTGTTCGTTTGCATTGACTATACGTTGACCCCAGGTTACCTATTAGGCGCTAATTTCAAATTTTACAAATCGAGCGTAGAGTGTCACTTGAGGGGCGCGGGGTGATTGGGCGGAGCCATTTTAAAGCTTCACGATCGAGGTGTCGCCTTAACTGGCTACGCCAATGACGGCCTCTTATTAATAAAAGCTAATTTTAGATCAAGTATATAAAAACTAGCCATTACTTGCCTTGGCCTCATTTCAGACTGGGGTTATCGTAACCGTCTCGATTTCGCACCCCACAAAACATACCAGCTCTTGCTTAAGGGAAATTTGCAGGTTCCGCCGCGATTCCACTTCAATGGAATATCAGTTGCAAATAAAAACTCGGTTTGTTACTTGGGATTACAAAGGTTTTAATTATATTGAACACATAAAGCAGGTTGGAGAAAAAGCCAAAAAGAACTTTTATGCATTAACTCGAATTTCCACCTCGACGTGGGGCTTAACTTTTAAAACGTTAAAAATTATTTACACAGCCACTTATTTAGGATGTATTACTACCACTACCAGTGCTGGCAGGCGTATTACTAGTTGACTTAGAAATTTAACGCCTAGCTTCAATGTACTACACCTCTTAAAACATACACCCTGACTGTCTAAAACACCGCAATATGGACAAAATACTTAGATTATTCAAACCAATTAATGAGGTATTTGAAACTTTACTATCTGAATGGCAAGAAAGATGGGAAACTCCTACTAAAGGACGCAACTTCTATCTGTTCTTTCAATCAGTGCGAGGCAGATTAAGTAAAGAGTTAAGGTTAGAAGTCAATCATCCTGTTGCGCAATTTTTAACTAGACATGGAAACTTTAGAGCTAAGCTCTTTTCGTTTAGACTTCTGTCATCGCCTTTATGCGAATGTTCTACGACAAATAATGAATTCGAGCAAACAGCACATCATGTTCTCTGGGAGTACGATCTCTGGCGTCGGGAGCGGGACGATGTGTTAAATTCCTTGCATGTCACATCCGGAGTAGTATACTATTCTGATTTGGTGGCAACAAGGGAGAATTACCGGGCGTTTAGGCGGTTCTGCAATGTATATTATTGGAATCGGTGTGTTAGGTAACAACTCACAGTTTAGGTCCCAATAGTGTTAGATATTTGATAAACCGTGGTGAACGGCAGTTGAACTTCACTTGACTAGCCATATCTTTGAGGTTTTTAAATGTCTTACGTGTTTCTTAAGCTTGTATGCATACCGACGTTCATCGTTATAAGAAACTTACCGATTTACGACTATGTGACTTCTCGTCGCTTCCCCGCACTGGCTGCAGCTATAAATACAACAATGACATGCTTAATAAACTAATTATCTTTATATCTACACTAATATAAACAAAAAGAGTTTGTGTGTTTGATTGCTGAAGTAATACATCTTTTGACGCGTTGTTGAAATATGAGAGAATTTTACGAAACCGACATATGAAGGATTTTGACGAGTTTGGCGGCGCAGTGGTGAAACGCGCTGATACCCAACTTTGACACCAACTCTCGTGGCTTCGATTCCCACACAGATAAACATTTGTTTGCATGAGCATGCCCGTATGTTTTGGTGTGGGTGTTTTTAAAAGAGGTAGGTCGCATCAAAGCAGCCCGTCCGGGGAAGTACATTACAGAAAACCGCAACCATATAACAACTTTCTAGATAGATAGATAGTGTGAGTCAGGTCTCCAGCAAAGGTGGCATGTAAGCGATTATAGGCTACGGTAACCGCTTTACATCAGGTGGGCTGTATGCTTGTATGCCTTCCGACATTGTAAGAAAAAAGTGACACGACGAAGTTGGTAAGTAAGTGTCTCTCAAGTTTTGACTATATTCGAGGTAGTTATTCAAATAAATGTCAAAGGGAAATATGTGCAGTATAAGGACATGGGATATAAGAGGTAGAATATAAGACAATATGGCTAGACGCTTTGTGTGTCAGAGACTAAACGGAAGGGAAGTGATAGCAATATCTTCCCGATGGCATGATGGTCCTGGGTGCGGGGTGAACCAGAACACGCTCTCATCTAGTTTAACCACTGATGTGAAAGATTACACTTTGGCACGTCGAAAACCTGTCTCTTCTCCGGGTTCTATTTATACTTTCTCCACTCCACTCCTCTCCACAGGCTCCACTCTTAAAACGGACCACTAGCTTATGAAAAGTTGGTTTTTGGGCCATTTCAAGGAGTGGAGACACTGGCAAGAGCGTATTTCTTTCGGAGATCGTGAAAGAATAAGAAGTGAAAAATTGACAGATAAAAGCGTGAGGAGTACGTATGTACATCTAGTCAGTGAAGGATTTGCGAACGCGAGTCTTTCCGACTCAGATGTAGACGAATGTTGGAAAGTTCTGAAAGAAAGTGTGGTGGACAGTGCGAAAGAAGCATGTGAATGCGCATCGAGATAGATCACTAAGACGTGACATCTGGTGGGAAGCGGAGGTCTAATAAATAATAAAGTAGATTAATCCTTATTTACAAAAATGGAAAGCATAGCTGGATTATGCATTGTCTTTGCACCAGAATAGTATGAAAGAGAAGAAATATTAAATATACTGTCGATGCAACAATGAAACGAAAGTTTTAGAGGAAGAGATGCTGGTGAAGAGCTTCAGAGGCGAATACCAAACTCTTCTGGAGAGAGGTAAATATGTCTTGGGGTGGTTCGTCAGCGTGAGCCAAGAGACGCACTGAGATTTTATACTCATTCGGACGTGTGTCAGCATAAAGTTCAGTGGACAGCTTGCATGGCCCTCTATATCTGGTATTCTCGTGGGAGAAAGAATCAGTTGAGAGAGACCATAAGCTAGAGCGAATTATGAGCAAATCTCCCCGCGTAATCAGTGCACGGAAAGCCAAGCTACTCGGCATTAAAATCTCCCAAAATCACTAATTCTGCAAAAGGATAATACTTGATTACTTTCTCAGCCGTCATTTATAGGTACTCGAATAAACGAGATGCGTCTGTATGATCGCTATGAGACATGTAAAGGTATGGCCTCACCTTGTGTACTTGGAAGCTCAAGGTCGCTCAGCGTGTTATGGAAAGAGCTATCTCGGGGTTTCTCTGCGTGATAGTATCAGAAATGAGGATTTGCGCAAGAGAATTAAAATAACCAACATAACCCACAGGATAAGCAAGCTAAAGTGGCAGTAGGCCGGCCAGATAGTTCGTAGAATCGATATGCGCTGGGAAAGAAAGATTCTCCCCTGGGAAAGAATGGTGTCCCCGTACTGGTACACGCAGTGGCCAAGATCGAGACGAATGGCACTCTAGAGAGGAGACCTATGTTCAGCAGTGGACTAATACAGGCTGATGATGGTGATGATGTTAAAAATATAATTATATTAACCTCATAGTAATCTCCGTATTTCTGCGGTGATGTTTCGGTAGTGGACACTAAAATATACAAGAGACCAACAAACAGAATAAACCTCATGACGAATATGAAAGCTATTAGTACATTGAGTATTGCATTTAGTCAATATATAGACTCCAGTCGTTAATTGAATTGTTAGCACTTAATTATGTTTTGAGATCGGCATGTCCTATAAGTAACGGTTTAAATTGAGTATTACATACCTGATTTAGTCTGCCCTGCTGAACATTTTTGTTAGTTAATAACAGTGCTGTTTTAATTACGACGAGACCAATATACTAGTGGTTAGCAATGGCTACTTAACATCAATGTTCGTGGGATCGATTTTCACACAGCATAAATATTTGAGTTCATGTGAACAGACATGTTCATGCACACAAATGTTAATCCTGTGTGAGAATCGAACACACGAGCGTGGTTTGAAAGTAACGTAACAGCGGGTTTCACCACTGCGCCACCGAGCTCGTCGTAACTAAAGACTTACCTTGCATAATAAAATTGATTCAAATGTATTTTAAAACTGTTTAGATTGATATTATTTTAAATTATTGTTCGTGGGGTTCGATTCCCACACAAGGCAAACATTTGTGTGCATGAACATGTTTGTTTGTCTTGGTCTGGATGTTTTAAGAGAAGTAGGGCGCATAAAAGCAGCCCGTCTGGGGAAGTACCTCCACCTCACCGAAAACGGCAGCCAAAAAACAACTCTGTAGAGGGTTGTTGTGTTCCTGCGTGTGAGTGAGGTCACCAGTAAAAACTCCGAAGGAGTTGCTGTGTAAGCAGCAGAGGAGGCATCGCGCGAGTGATACTTAATATCGCAAGCGTTAATAGGCTACGGTACCCGCTTAACATCAGGTGGGTAGTCTCTGCCTCGGCTGCTGCGGTCGTCCGCCATCTGGAACTGGAGCAGCCATGGTAGCGTCGGCATGTTGCATCAACTAACAGTAGTGGGTGCGTGCCGGCCAGCGCTAGGCCGCATGAACTAATTGGTGGCGGAAGCACACAAAGCAGGTTAGATTTGACTTTCTTCGCCAAATCCTTAGGCTTAGGTAGCAGTCCCCTCCAATCCTAATGGTTTAGGCAACGGGATTACGTTAAGAAGAAGAAGATGTATAAACAGAAGAAAAATCAAGAGCGGCACTGAAGAAATATATTGTTGGTGACTCAAGTTGAGACAGCGGCGAGTTAGCTTGTGACTTTGCTTTGATTTTGGTACCTTTTTGCGGAATCCTAATTGTAACTTAATTGCTACACCCTTTAATCAATTCTACGCTCATAATAAATACTTGTAAGTATTAAGAATTCACCATAATCAGTTAATCAATTTTTCGCTTAATTTTAAGCTAAACAGGTTCTTATGATCTTACGTACATTTTGATCTTTATTCAAGATGAAGTTATCACCATTGTTGGTCATAGTGGTACTTTCTGCTCTCCAAATAGTTGCTTCATCCAGAAAGTACGGGTTCCACGGTTTGGTCGACCGAAATGTATGTAAATTCTATTACCATTATTAAAATTATCCATCACCAATAGTCATAACTTTAACAGCACATTAGTAAAAGATCATGTTTACAGACATTTCGTGAAGGCTCTTGCTATTTTTATCTTCACGCAAAGTCCCTTGCATGGTGGACAGAGAAATCACTCGCCACATCAATGCGGGGATTACTCGCGCGATACTTCCCCGTCACTCCGCTCATCCAGCACAGCATATTCGTCTCCTACTGTCGTGTGGATATAATGAGAAATACGAGCTTATGATATGGTTGCACCGACTGGTTTGATGGTCATTGACTCACTATCTTTTAGTCAAAGCCATCCTCACCGTGTCAATGAACGGCTCTCTGACGAAAGAGAGATAGAGCGCAACGAAAGAGCCCGACTGGGATACTATTTTCTCTCCCCCAGTAGACCGCAGGCAAATAATACTTGGGGGCTTGTTATATTTATAAAGATAACCTGTAAGGTATGAACAGTGTGCGCTAACCAATGAACCATAAACGCACCAAACCTTAGTGTACTCACTCCTAAATATTTTACCGATTCGAGATTACGAGATCCAACGCTAATTTTAACCAATAAGGCGATACGTGACACGATGTCGATTCGTGAATAAGCCAATTAGAGTTGCGCGTTTTTACTTCAACCTCGTTCCGTAGCGGTGAGGTAACATTATACTTACAAAACTCATTTGTAAGTATAATGTTTGCTTTGTAGCAAAATCGTTCTTCAGGTTCTCCTTTGGTTATTTCATCATGGTGTGTGAGTGGCAACGCTCGAGAGATTCCTACCTAGATATTCCTATAGGACTATAATATGTTATAATTTAGACCATTATATTTATTATATTTTATTTGTACCAGCAGGCCCACAGAGATGTTAGTTGCGCCAATTTGTTCACTGTTCAGGTATGTTTTTGAATTTACTTTAGTATTTTTAAGCGGCAGATAATCGGGACTGGTCGATTCACCTGCTGAAGGGAAAAACAGTAATTCTTTATTCTCCATTGAGCCCCCGTAGGCGCTTAGGCACTTACGTTTTGTAATTGATGTCTAATTATAATGCATCAATTTCTCTTAGTTTTCGTTTTTTCTTTGTTTATTTAACTTCTTTCTTCTGAGCGCTGTTCCGTTTTCTAATCCATTAGGATTGGTGGGGTCCGCTACCTAAGGATATAAGGATTTGATGAAGAGACTGATTTTTAGAAGGACTGACTGCCGTTAGACCTTCACAACCCCGAGGGAAAACCAGATCATTCTTAGGTAAGGTCACAGGTCTTTCAAAATATTATTTCTTAGACTTGCGGGTTTCCTCACGACGTTTTCCTTCATCGCCGAGCAAGTGATAATTACATATATGTACATAACAATGAAAACACGAATTTAGAATTTACGCTAAGATTCGAAGCCGGGCCCGTCGGATGATAGGCCGGTTCTTTATCCACTAAGCTATCACTGCTTAGATTTTTTTTTCTCCATTCTGGGTAGCCTAATCTTGCAAACTCTGAAAGGTTAAAGGGCTGATTTCCCCATGGGTTGACAATCGCTCCATGTTAAAATTTGTATCTTCGCCAACTGTGTTGCGGTGTCTCTCAGACCATTACATCAGTTGCAGAGGGTTAAGTCTAGTTTTCGCTCTAAACAGATATAGCTCAGCTGGCCATAGCTTCCTTCGCTTTGTTTCGCTTAGCTCGCTTTGTTCGCATAGCTTCTCTTTGAATGACGAACGCGCGTATAAAGAGGTGTTGGGAAAGGAGGTCCCTCATCTAGATGGACCGGTCTCTCAAAGTGCAACTGCCGGAGGTGGCTGGAAGCGAAGAGCGGAGGATCTCGTTGAAGCTACAACCCAAACTCATCCCGCAGCATGGTACTGGTCTACCTTCAACCCAAGGAGTTTAGAGCATACAGTGGCCAGTGGTTTTTCAAGCCGCCCGAAGACTACTGACTTAGCTGAACGACTATCATCTTTAGACAACGACCGGGAAGCTCGAGATAGATAAACTCATCTCATCAGACTACAAAAAAAAATATGTATGACATGTTTATGTATTTGTATTACTCATACAGCCAATATGATATCGTTTGATATAGGGGAAATTATAATTCCGAGTGCAAACAACAATTGAGCATGTATATCAAAACTATATTATTATTATTATTCTTAATTATTATTTTCTATGTATAATAAGTATGTATTTACAAAAAAAAATGTATTTACGTATGTTTATCAGTTGTCTAATACCCATAACACAAGCTTCGCTTACTTTGGGGCTAGGTGGCGCTGTGTAATTTGTCCGGCAATATTATTATTATATTATTATTATATATTTTAGTTAATCATAAACCACTTGACTGCGCATGAAGGTACCCTGCACACACTAAAACATTATGTTTCAGCGCCTAAATATCTTAACGATTCGTGCTTAGGGGCCGTCCATTAATCACGTGAGGCTCGAAAGAGGGGGGAGGGGGTTCGGCAAAAATCACGAAATATCACTAGGGGGGAGGGGGGTGTAATAAGATATCACGTGTATTTATTTTTTATAACCTAATCCGAGCAATAATAGTCTAGAGGTGCACAATGTTCGTCCTTCACGCATCCTCACGCGACGATCGATCGGTAGATCGAGATAGATTCTCTGCGTAGTGCGAAAAATGACGCCGAGTGGCTTGATGAAACCGACGTTGATCTTCAACAAATTACAGTGCCAAACATGACTTGCAGGATGCTTCTTCAGTTGTTAGTGTTGAAGAAAGTCTTGCTAATCCGTGGTCCGAGGACAATGTACATTTAATATGTTGATGTATTAGTACAATATATGTTTTTCGCATGATTAATTCCTTTCATCCTTAATTATTATATTTTATTTTGTTTCACGGGTATTATCCCGGTAATTTGATAGGCGTGCGCGGGGATAAGGATCCAACGCGTAGAGGCCCCTTAGAAAAGATTGATGTAATGTTGTATAGCCGCCGTGACCTTGTCTAGGGGATATCAATGTGACAATATACCCATGAACCAGGTCACAGCAGGTATTGGGACTATCGCAAATGTGTTGGAAATTATTGGGCTATTGAAATGAGGTCTGGAGGGATTATTAGTACTGGGCTATTACAGAAGAGGGACGGACACCTGCCATAACTATCATATCTGATGTTACTTCCGGCAGGCGGTGGCTCGCCACTCACTGGATGGACCCCCGAAATGCCAGAGAAATTCGGCCGGGGGCAACACCGGTGTGAGTGACTCAGGGGTGTCGAGAGGTGTGCTGCGCTTTCTCCGAAGTTACTCGCGGCGTTATGCCCTTTAACACTTCCACCCCTGGAGCATATCACCTGCTAGAGCAATATACTCTATCGACTCCTCTCTGGACGGCCAATGAAGGCAAGCCAGAGCCGAGAGTTCTGCGGGCCTTCTTGACTTTCCACTCCGACCGATGAAGACACGTCGGAGACAAAGGCCCTGATCGACTCTCTGGAGCACTCGGGTACCCGTGGTATTCGTTTCGCACCAACAGCTCGCCACAAGCTGCCCTGCGGGGTTATTATTGTTAATTATTATGATTAATAAATCCTTTAATATTATTTTTATGCCAGTCAAAAACAACCTGCAACCATTCTGTCTAGACATTTTATCATGGTTCTTAATTTTCTAGAATAAAATTAGATTATATTTTATACCAGTATTTAAAGATAATATTCTAAAAATTTTAAGATTCTTTGTAGGTACTAGAAAATACACGTGATTTTGGGTGGGGTGGGGGGGTTAGTCTTAAACCTCACCTCACAAGGGGAGGGAGGGGGTTAAAAAATGCTAAAAAAAAACATCACGTGATTAATGGACGGCCCCTTATTGGCCAATGATATATTTTAACCAATAAGCCGTTAAGTACAATATTAATAATAATATAATAATAATTTATTTCAGACAACAGGTTTTACAACACGGGTCCATAGATACATATCTACCTTAAATTAAAACATATATAACAATATAAACTTATTACTAATTCCACGTAGAGTCGGCGACGTGTAGCGCGTGTCGTTAGGCAATCGTCCTCGGAACATACGAAACACGATTCCCTTTGGCCAGAATTCTTCCTTCATGAAGGTCGGCAGATGATGAATTGGAACCCTCACCACAAATGAACTAAAAGTTACCTTGTGGCGAGATTCCAGTCGCTCGACCCTCAAGGTGAAGTTGGTCTTCTTCTTCACATAGTCTACAACCTCCTCGACCTTTGTAGACCAGTGTAGTCTGGAAACGTACAACGGCGTCGCTGATTTTTCCACGCACAGTTGTGACGATCCGGTCTATGCGGTGCCGCAGTAGTTGCGGTTGGAGGGCTTCTTCTGCCCTGCTCATAGCACTGAATCTTGCGAGAACCCGGTTGCAAAGTCTTGCGAGCGGGCACGCAACGACTTGACTTCTCCCGGTGAGATGGTAGGTGAGACGGTGGTAATGCAGTAACTTTTGCGTAATCACGTCCCGGGGTTGACGTTTTAACATTTGTAGTCGGCTCCGCTCCGCTGGTGAGCGAGCGGCACGGCTCGGTACGGAGCTCATAGCGACAGTAGTCGGTGACACCAATAAACTGCATACGGATGCATTCTGTGCACCACGACGCGTGTTAACGTTGCCGACCTCAGGTGACCTACTTACGGAAACATTACATTTTAGTGATAATATTTCCGTACGTAGCCCACTAATTGTTGTTTCCGATGTCACTAATCGTGACTGGACACAGCGAGACTGGCTTTCAGGCTTCTGATGTCCTTCAGCAGCGTACTAACGTCGACATGTTCCAGGGTCACAGATGGTAACTTGTGTAGGTATTTCGCTACAAAGGAAGGCACGTCGTCTGGATCGGTCATCTTCAAAAGACTGATAACGTCCTGTATACTTTTGTCACCTCCATCCCTCCTGCGTGACGGCATCTCCGCGGTCGTGTCCAGCGTCTTGCCACTGCAAATCTCATCTTCACTGAAGGTAGACTTACAGATGCGCATGATGCTGACTTCGTCCATAGTGTAGATGGCGTGTTATATGAACGCCAAGAACTCGTTGGCTGTGAGTTGTTCGGAGCCCATAGCGACAGTAGCGTACGGCGGCTAGGCCGCGGCCGCTCAATTCGTGAATTAATATTCGTGACTGTGACGTGTGGCGGGAAGCGACCGTATTCGTTCGCACATAGCACTGCACTTTTTTTTTATCTGTGAACTGACCAATAAGAGCTGCGGGTTTTACTTTACCCCCGACCCGTTGCGTTGAATTAACGTTACTATATAAAATAGATCTTATTGGTTCTCTATTGATTATTTCCTTCACGATGCAGATACTCAATATGACTAGTATGAAATAATATTTTTTTGCAGTTTTATAAAAATGTACTAATAAGTGTGTGTTATATTATTGCAGTATAAAAAACAACCATTATTTCTACCAGTAAGTTGTTTTCTATATGTAGGTCGGTGGCGTGATTAATAACGCTTCTTTCACACCAACGCTCGTGGGTTCGATTCTCATATATTACAAACATTTGTATTGGTGTGCTTGACTTGTTTGTCTTAGCCTGGGTGTTTTAAAAGCGGTAGCGCGCATCAAAGCAGTCCGTCTGAGAAAGTACCTCCTCCTCAAAGAAAACTCCTGAGACAACCCGTTGTGTTCCTGCTTGTGATTGAGATCACCAGTAAGCTCCTAAGGAGTTGCCGTGTTAGCAGCAGAGGATGCATCGCGCGAGTGATACTTAATATATTACGAGCGTTCACAGGCTACGGTAACAGCTTTACATCAGGTGGGATTTGTACTTGTATGTCTTCCGACGTCGTATAAATAAATACGACACGGGCGTGATATTGTGCAGAAGAAAAATACGACTGCCTTTTCGTTCTGCTTATTTTAATCACACAAAAAGCAGCATAAATACTTAAGTTTTTTTGTTTGGTGTGTCGCATTGAAAGCCAAATAGTTACTAATAATAATAAATAGTTACTATCCATACTTAGTGAAAGTGTGTTTGTTTGTCCTTGTTTCATATCAAAACGGAGCAATGGAGTGATGTGATTCTTCGTATGGGGCTAGTGGGAGGATGCGAGAGTGATATTAGAGAGTGCTACTTTCTATCGTGGCAAAATAACTGACTCCCATGAAAAAACAAGGTTTGTTTCCCTTTGATGACACGGATGAAGCCGCGCGCTAGTAATAGAATAAAGAGGTTTCTTCCATTATTCAAAATATTTAAGCACTCAGATAAGAGTATATCTACTTTTTTAAACAAAAATCAATGTTTGTCCTATATGGACTCAAAAACGACTGGGTAGATTTTGATATAATTTTCAAGGAATCTTCAGATTAGACCAGCGAGTGAACCTGTGAAGTTTGGTAGCGAACAGATCACCCGTGCGAACCCGGGGCGGGTAGCTAGTAATAAATAAATTTTACTCTGAAATTTCTACGCTTCCACTGGCTGCAAGAGAATGATCCGTTGATCAAAGTACAAGCTTGTAAAATAAAATAAATCATCCTTCATTGATAAACATTTCTGTTTGCAGGCGGTAAGTTTGGCTATTTTTATATTCATTTTCGTATTGAGAACCATGACGTGATATGGTGCAGAAGAGAAATATGGCTGGCTTTTCATTGTGCTTATTTTAATCACTCTAAAAGGAGCATTAATACTTAACTTTTTTTCAATTCAATTTATTTATTTTGTGAACATAGGTGATTATTAAGATGTACAAACAATATATAGATGTGTAGCTCTATGTCCCGCCAAAGGGCATACAAAATTCATTAAAGTGTAAGTTAAAATGTAAATAATTTAAATAGAATACAATGACAATTAATATTGTCAATTTAATGAACAACATGAACTAACGTCAATTTAAACTTCTCTATGATAATGTCAATGAACAATGTCAATTTTATAGATAATAATAATAAAAATGAATTTATAATGTCAATTTAAAATTTGAAATCTAAAATAAATAAAATAAATAGTAATAATGATGATTATTTCTCCATTATACATTATCACTTAGATATTCATTAACTGAGTAGTATGCTTTGTCAATAAGTAATCCAAATACATTTCGACTGAATATATGAAAATTTTTAATATTCCTAATTTGTTCTGGCAGTTTGTTATATAATTTAGGCGCCATTGCATAGACATTTTTATGTAAAAAAGTAGTTTTGCATTAAGTTAGGTGTAGTTTACCATAGCGACGTCTACTTTCCACATTTTGAAACAAGTGAATATTATTTCTCACAAATATTACAACCTCATAAATATAAAGCGAGGGTAGAGTTAATAGTTTCAGTTCCTGAAAGTGTAGTTTGCATGAATCAGACGGTTTTAATTTGCACATAGCTCGTAAACATTTCTTCTGTGCTGTCACTGCTTCATGAATTTTTGTGGCATTACCCCAAAATATAATGCCATACCGCAGAGTCGAGGCGACGTAACCATGATAGGCTGTTAAAAGGGCAGTATGATTAGCTACCTTGCATAACATGTATAAGGCATATGAAAACTGATTCAGTTTTATACAAACATGGTCAAGTTGAGTTCTCCATGACATATCACTATCAATGTAAAATCCTAAGAATTTTGTAACTTTTGTTTCTTTTACATTTTTGTCTTCATGGTTTATATTTAATGTCCTAGTATTTTTTTGTCTTAATTCAAAATTCATTATGTTCGTTTTATTAATATTTAATGTTAAATAATTGTTATTTAGCCAGTCAATAATTGATACTAAACTATCGTTTATATTATTTTCAATGTCATCTAAGTTTCCATTATTATAGACTACAGTGCTGTCATCAGCAAAAAAAAGATACATTTGATTATTTGAGGACTGTGGGAAGTCATTAATATATGTAAGGAATAACAAGGATGCGAGAACTCCGCCCTGCGGAACACCACTATTTACCGTTTGGAAATCTGAAAAGTATGTCATTTCGGTTTTTGTTTTTGTATCTATTCGCGAAATATGCGTTGATTGTTTCCTGCTTTCTAAATAAGATTTTATTAAGTCTAGCACGTTTCCCCTGACACCATAGTTATATAGTTTATGTATTAGTACTTTGTGATTTACATGGTCAAAGGCTTTGGTGATATCCATGTTCATTGCAACTACCGGTTTCCCATTGTCCATATTATAATGTATTTTCTCCAGAAAATTAAAAACAGCCATATTTATGTTTTTATCTTTCCTGAATCCCATCTGTTCATCGCAAAAAATGTCGTTCTTTTCAAATTATGTACGAGTATATAGACAGTTGTATATAACTCTTTCAAAAATTTTTGAGAATACAGATAGTAATGCTATTGGTCTATAATTATTAACGTTTGTTTTTTCGCCTTTTTTATATAATGGTTTAAAAATAAATATTTTTAATTTTTTAGGAAACGTTCCATTTTGTATACATTTATTTATGATGTCGCTTAAAATAGGAGCTATAATGGGGGCTATTTCTTATAATATTTTTGTGTGGACGTCATCATATCCAGTACTGTTAGTGTTCTTAAGATTCATAATAATTTTGATTATGTCTTCCGGTGCAGTCGGTTTCATAAAAAACAGATTTGTAAGATTTGGGATTAATAATGTTTCTGTCATGGTTTGGCTTTATATTTTTTGTTTCTAATTGATTTGTATAATAATTATTGAAATGTTGTGCCATTAATTTAGGATTTGTTACGTACTGTTCCCCTATATTTATCCCTTTGATATTTTCTTTAGGTATATTTGGTTTCATCGAGTTTATTATTTTCCATGCAGCTTTTGATTTGTTGCGACTTGTATTTATAAAATAACTGTTTTGTGCTTTTTGCGTCAATTTAATTATTTTCTTGTATTTTTCAGTTTCAGTTTGATCAGCTTAGCAGCAAAAGTATATGGAAAGATAATTGAAAGGAGAATGAGAGTGAAATCCGACGAAGTGCTGTGGGAGGCACAAGGAGGATTCCGAAATGGAAGGGGATGTACGGATCAAGTTTTCTCGCTCCGCAATATCGTAGAGAAGCATCTGGCCACAGACCAGAAGGTTTTCTGCGGTTTTGTGGATCTTGAGAAGGCATTTGATAGGGTTGTGCGAAAGGAAATGTGGTACATATTGCCGAGATATGGGATTGACGGCTCACTGCTGCGTGCTGTGCAGTCCACCTACAAGGATTGCTCAGCATGTGTGCGAATAGATGGCAACCTAATTACATTATCCATCCATTGTACGTACCTATAATTGGTGTACACATGAGAATGTAGCTGTATATCCATTTTTATATGTAATTGTGATGTGTATGCTGTTGGTATGTCATAAATAAATAAATAAATTATTATACTTTAGAAATAAAAAATAATAATTGAACTCTGAATTCTTCTTGGTGAGGCCAAGTGGTCAAATTATCCTAAAACAAATCATTTTACATCTTAATAAGGAAAAAACTAACATGACTTCGCTAGTCGAAGTCAGTTAACCTAAAAATTATGGTTGTTCCTATTAGTATTTGTGATAAAAATCGGTTTGAAGAACCGTTAGTCTAGTAACAATGATTATGTAGGTAGGTACTCGATGTATGCTAATAAAGTTGACATGTTTGATTAAATATATACGCTTGTCATAAGTGGTTTCATTTCCAATAAACATATGAGTACGAAACAATTGGATTCCATATTACATACATATTTATTTATTATATAGTCAAATAACGTAGCCTATGTGTTAATCCAGATCATAATCTATCTTCGTGCCAAATTTCATTCAAATCCGTTCAGCCATTTAAGCGTGAAAGAGCAACAAACATCCATCCATACATACAAACTTTCGCAATTATAATATTAGTAGGACAATACGGGGACTCTTTACAAGAACAAGAATGGCTCAAAGTTTAGCATAGAAGTAGAGTATGTTCCGGATTAGCACATAGGCTACTTTTATACTGAAAATATTTAGGGTCCTTGTGAATAACTTGGGAAGCCGAAGTCTTGCTGGTAGATAAGCAGACAGTAGATAATATAAATATAAAATAATATAATAAACTAGCTGAAGCCCGCGGCTTCGCACGCATGAGATTTGGCTTTTAGTAGCCTTTATTTCTCCATAGACCTCAAATTCTTTCTGTTTAAAAAAAAAACAAAGAGTAGAGTGTTAGATGCAACCATAGAGCGATTCAATTTTCATATAGCGCCATCTATTAACCTTTACGGGTGGCAACGTATATTTATTTTATTTTTCTTACATAAAAAATGTGTAGTTATTTTACGTCACAAAAAATGCGTACCTATTCTATGAAAATATAACAATAAAAATAAAATTGCAAAGTCCCCCGAAGGGGAAGATATTTCCCCCTAATTTTAACAGTTTTTCATGTTTTACGCAGGAATCCTAAATATTTACGGGATAAAAAGTACCCTATATTGTGCTCTGAACAGTCGTCTACCTACCAGTGAAAGTCCCGTCAAAATTGGTCCAGCCGTTTCAGAGATTAGCCGGAACAAACAGACAGACGGATAGAGAGACTGACAGACAGACAAAAATTGTAAAAATATTAATTTTGGTATATGTACCATGTATATATCCATATGCATTTAGTAAAAAACGGTTATTTTAAAATTACAAACAGACACTCCAATTCTATTTATCTGTATGTATAGATACTAAAATTTAATTACCTCCTCATCATATTCTTGGGGCAATGTATGTGAAGTGGACACCAAAATAAACATATAGAGACAAACACCGACAATAAGCGTCATGTTGATAAATATGAAATGTATTGATACATACAACTACTGCCCTTTAGCCATTTATATACTTGTATAATTAACGAAATTGTAAATTCTTAATTGGATTTTGTAACTGGTATGTCAAATAAGTTACGGTATAAATCAACTATGTTACGCTTGACTTATTTTGATTATTTATTTATTTATTAGTTGATGATGTTAGAAATAGAGTTAGTCTGAAAGAGAGCGTCGGTGTTAAAATAAGAAGAGGCATGCTCCGATGGTTCGGGCATGTAGAAAGAATGCAAGATGAAAGAATGACGAAGCAGATATACAATGCAAAAGTGGAAGGATGTAGGAGCCGGGGAAGGCCAAGACTTACCTACCATGACCAAATTGGTCATGTTCTATCAGAAGGTGATGTCAGGAGCCCTAGAAACCGGCGTGCGTGCATGAGAAGAGCAATGAATGTTAAAGAAGCGAGTGAGATATGTAAGGATCGAGTCACGTGGCGCTCGGTTCTCTCTGCCTACCCCGCAAGGGATTTGGCGTGAAGTTATAGTAGTAGTATTAGTTGCTACATAGTTTTGAGATATAAAAACTCAATATGTTAACTGACATGCATAAAAAACAGACCTAAACTGACAGAATTGATTAAAATGTTTCAACTGCAGTGAGGTCGGTATTGTACGTCCAATTCAATTCAATTTTATTCTGAACAAATGTAAATACATTGTGTTGAATATAACATTTCATTATCAATAAGTATCACATGAATCTAATTATAAATTGTTAATATTACTTCGAAGGCATATATAGGAAATTAAAACTGAAATTCAATAATTGAGTTGCAGCATTTGTTCAAGAAATAGCCATGTAATCTTTAACTGATTCCATCTGAGTTAACGTTTTTATGAAATCTGTAACTACAATCACTATACATAAACTTGGCAAAGTAAGTAAATTATAACTTTTGTAAACATTCTTTACAAAATTTCTAGATGCTGAGGAATGCTTTCTGATTCTTAAGCTTGTACATATTTCCCCACAATTCAATTCTCTGAATTAGTATGGATTGATTCACTGTCAGAATATCTCTTAAACTCCTAAAAATGAAAGGGTTCCGCACGCTGAACCAATTAATTTTGCTATGAAATTCAATTCTATTTTCCAATTAAGGTCAGTATTTATTTGTCTCCTAAATTTTCACCTCATCTACTATGTCGATCTATTTGTTTTGCATGTAGACATTACGTTGAGTATGATTATTTGTAGCCATTGTTTTGAATATTGTGGTGCATGTTTTATCTATGTTCAGTATCAGGTTTCTTGCAGAGAACCACTCTTCAAATGAAAAGAGTGCAAGAGGACTGCTAATAGAACTTCTATGAGGTACTAACGAATGTGCCTGACGCGTGAAACAAAAGATAGTTCATAGAAATGTACCGAGAAATGAGTCGGTTCTCGTGCGCCGCACGTGCGAATCGAAGATTACCGAGAGCACCCGATGTTTGACGAAATTTGAAGTTTGAGTTCAACGGCGGCCATGATGGACCTCTCCTTATCAGTATAGTTTTGCTGTATCTGTGACGCGTTAATTATTGTTTGTTTATATTAAGTAATTGTTTTTTTTTTTAATTTACATCTTTTATGTAAATTGTATAGGGGTGCGCGTGTAGCAATGAAGCTGAACAAGAATAGTACGAATATTGTTTATTAAAGGCACACACACACACTATATTGAAGTATAGTTAGATTACAGGTACGGTACAAAAAGCGAGCGTCCGTGACCTTACCGACGCGAGCCCTTGACACGCGGTTATCAATCGGCGATCGGTAGCGAACTATTAAGTATTTCACGCGTGGCGCGCGCGCTGAGTCGGGCGGAACGCCGTCGGCAGGGTGGCGGACGCGGGGAGCGGGGAGAGATGCGAGCCGCTGGACAGGGGCCCGTCTGCGAACTAGGTTCCGTGTAGGTACGCGCTATAACCTCCCCCTCCAAGTTACTAAGACGACCCGGCAGTGACTTGGCTGGTCGACCACGACAACGAGGATGTTCAATCACTTGAGACGTTCCCACATAAGGAGTCAGGGCATTGGCATGGTATTTCCCCCTACTAACCCCGTTTACATCAACAACCCTGTAGGTAGTAGGACTAAGAACGTTCGAAATACGATATGGTCCTTCCCGTTTGGGAGCGAATTTACTGGTGAAACCCTTTTTCGCGTCGCTCAACAAATGAGTCTCTACGAGGACCACATCTCCCTCCTTGAAGGATGGAGCGTCTCGGCGACCACGGTCAGCCGTCACCTTTCGGATGTCCTGTTGGTTTTCAACTCGCTGCATTACTTCATGGAAAATACTTGCGAAATTCCTCAAATATGGCGTTATTTGAGGCACAAAAGTTTGCTGGGATACTATCGCACGCAGATCAGTGTGCACCGCAAAAGGAGTACGCAGTTCTCGAGCGAATGTGAGATACGCTGCGGTTTGTCCAGTCCCTTGGTTGTACGAACTATTAAGGGCAAATCGAACCATAGGCAGAAAAGAACTCCATTGGCGATGCTCCCGTCCTACGAGTATGGCCAGAAGTTTTTTTAACTCCCGATTTTTCCTCTCGGCGGGGTTCGCCTCAGGATGATATACTGGAATTAGCGATTGGTGTACCCCTAGAACTAGCATAGCCTTCTGCATTACCGCAGACACAAACTGGCTTCCATTATCAGAGATCACCCGGCGAGGCAGACCATAACGTAGAAACACTTCCTCTATTAAAGTTCTTGCACACGGCTCAGAAGTCGCATCCTTAAGTGCGAACAGCTCAATCCACCGACTGGCTACATCTTCAATGAGGAGTATCCATCTTTCTCCGTTGGCCCCTTCAGGTAGCGGACCAAACAGGTCCATAGCCAGTACTTCGAACCTCTGCTGGGGCACCGGGGTCTGAAGTAGCCCTGCAGGTTTCAAATTGGAAGCTTTATATTTTGACATAAATCACAGGACTTTAGATACTGAGCTACATATTTTCTCATATCCTTGAAATAATACCTTTCTTTAATTCTCTTCAAGGTCCGCTCCAAACCCAAATGACCAGCCGTAGGCGCATCGTGAAACTCTTTCATGAGCTCTGCCTTCAAAGACTCTGGTACAACTAATTGCGGTTCTTCGGATTCTCCATCCGGATCACAGCGGTACAGGATACCTTGCGAAAGATAATAACCTCTATCGGTCCAGCGGATAGCAGCATTAGGGTTATCTAAATTTTCAAAGTCCAATATTATTTTACTAACAGTTTCGTCATGCAGTTGGGCATCACGAAGGTCTTCCGAACGGTGTTGAGGTAAATCCACAACTACAGGACAAATACTACAAGGATTGGAAGTTAACTGCTTGGAAGCATCATCCACTGGACGGCTGAGTGTATCTGCCACCAAATTAGCTCGTCCTGGCGTGTAGTCGATGTCTAAATTATATGACTGAATTTTCATTGCCCAACGGGCTAATCGTCCACTAGGGGTCTTTAGTGATAGCAACCACCGCAATGGCCGATGATCCGTAGCAACAAGAACCTTAGCACCCTCAAGATAGCCTCTAAATTTGTCTAAAGCCCAAACAACCGCAAGGGCTTCCCGCTCGGTGGTATGATAATTACGCTCTGCAGGATTTAGCAACCTGCTAGCATACTCAACTGGTCGTTCGTCATGAAGAGTTTCTCCTTGCATTAAAACAGCTCCAAGAGCGTACGCACTAGCGTCCGTCCGTAAAACGAATGGTTCGTCGAAGTTTGGTTGACGAAGAATAGGACTAGTAGCGAGACGCTGCTTTAATTCTTCAAAAGCACTTTGTGCATTCTCCCCCCAATACCAGCGTCGGTCTTTTTTTGTTAGATCCGTTAAAGGCCGGGCAACCTCAGAAAACTGCGGTATAAATTTACGAAACCATGAACAGGTTTGCAGGAACGTCTTCAGCTCCTTCAGATTCGTTGGAGGCTTCATGTGTAGAACTGCTTCCACCTTTGCAGGATCTGGTTCGATTCCTTGTGCAGAGACGACATGACCCAGGTAGGTCACTTCCTGCCTTGCGAAGTTACATTTACTTCGGTTGGCTCGCAGATTAAATAAGCGAAGGCGCTCAAACACCTGCTGCAAATCCTCCAAGTGTTGTGTCAAATTTGGTGAAATAACCAGAATGTCATCTAAATAACCTAGAACACACACGTCCTTGAGCCCAGATCTCATTCGATCGATCAAACGCTGAAACGTAGCGGGTGCATTCTTAAGTCCAAAAGGCATACGACGAAATTGGAACGTCCCAAAAGGGGTTACAAATGCTGTCTTCGGTCTATCCTCGGGAGCTACGACCGTCTGCCAGTATCCTGCTTTTAAATCAATAGTAGACAGCACGCAGTCCGGCTTGGTACAATGCAGAAGCTCATCGATCATAGGAAGCGGATACTTATCACTACGTGTGACGCTATTGAGCTTCCGGTAGCCAATACAAAATCTGACTTCCCCGTTCTTCTTGGGTATCAACACAACAGGTGAGGCCCATTCAGATTCGGCATCTTCAATAATGTTATCCTCAAGCATTCTCTCCAATTCCTTTTTAATGATTTCTTTCTTAACAGGAGAAACACGGTACGGTGGACTAGCAATCGGAGCTGCATCTCCGGTATCGATGCGATGCACCGCAAATGGTGTAGGTCCTCCCCCTGGAGCAAAAATGTCCTCATTGACATTCAAAAGGGTAGACAGCCGGTCACGCTCGTCGGAACTGAGATGAGATGCTTCGTCCACGCGAAGACCCACAGACGAACAAACAAGTGACTCTAACGATTTATTTTCAAAATAAATTGGTTGCGGCGTCCGATCATGCCTTACATACCATACCTCACGGTCAAAGTCCAATACCATACCAATGTCCTGGACAAAATTCATGCCCAATAAACTTTCCGTCGCATCAGGCAACATAATAAAATCAACGGCTAACATCACTTCCCGTACAGTTACATTAACGTGCGCTATTTCAACAGTTTGCGCAGACATTCGGCCATCGGCATATTTCAATTCAGTAAACACATTACGAAATTCGTGTCCATGCTTAGCTAAATGCGCTCTAAGACTAACACTACCTATACAGTGTTTAGCACCTGTATCGATTATTAACCGACCCATTTCACCATAAATTCCGACACTAATTACGGGACGCACTCGCGAATCAACGGTAACACAACTCGCGGACACTGATTGGAAAGCAACGGAAGACGAAGCTGCTTTCTTTTCACGACACGAAGGACAGTTTGAACGTATGAATCCAGGTGCTCCGCACCCGAAACACGTGACTAACGGCTCCCGTGGCTCCTCCACCACGGTACTATCCTTGGTGATCATCTTTTGTTTGGCAAGTCGCTGACATGCCTCCTTTACGTGGCCATACTTTTTGCAATAATTGCACTGTGGCCGTGACTTACTATTTACTGGTGGCACAGGCACAGTACGCGTTGTATTTATGGATGAGGATGGCGAGGATTTAATATCAGTAGTGGCCCTTGGACGGCTCTCCTCGAGAATATCCTCGATGCGGCGCGCTTGCGTTAGAAGTTCCGCAAACGTAAAAAAACCAGAACGCGGCACCTTTTCTCGTATTCGTCGATTAAGCAGGCCGTAAACCATATCTAATTGTATTGCTTCAGTAAGGCTAAAAGGCGGGAGCTGCGCGAATAATGCCCTTATATGGCAAACAAACAAATCCGTCGTTTCATTCCCCCTTTGTTCCCGCTCAAAAATCATCCTATAGATTTTGTGTGGCGGCAGTCGCGGTCCAAAAGTCTGTTGTAGAGAGTCAATGGCATCTTGCCACGTTGCGGTGGTATCCTTGACACCTTGCCACCACGTACCAGCAAGCCCCGTTAGCAACATCGGCAGTCCACGAAGTGCAATATCATCGTGTACGCCGACACACTCTTTGTAGGTGACTACTGCGTCAATAAATGCCTGGACGTTACTTGACTCATGGCCATCAAACCGCGCCGTACATTTGGCGAAGTTGCCAGAATAATTGGATGTACTTACAGTAGCGCTGCTAGGACTACTTAGCCTGTTGATGAGAAGCAGAAGCTGGTCAGTTGATAACATGACCGGAGGTGCAGTTGCTACACCCGTTGGCAATGGTGGATCCGTCATGGCCGCATGGTCTGCGTCGGGGCCAGTCCCGTGCGGAACATCCGCGACGGGCGCAGTGAGTGACGCCGACGCGCCCACCGAATGAGCGCCGGCCGTAGCTGGACTCCCCGTACGCGATCTCGTTAAAACCATCTTTAAAGTTCACACTTTACATCAAACGGACCCGAAATGAGTTTGAGTAGGTACCTGTCTAGGTCCTAGGTACTCACTATTGCATAAAATGTTAGTAGATATTCACTTCAACAGTACAGTATATACTTATGTAGTTTGCCAGCCATAAGCGAATAAAACAGTTCGTTTTCACAAGATAATGTCATTGCAACTAAATACACAGTTCAAACCCGTGGTAGGTACTTTGTTCACTTGTATAATGCGTTTCAAATAAGTTGATAACGTAATGTTTACGCGGGAAACGCAACAGTTCACTGATACTAAGTGTATGGCCTAGGTATATAACGATACCTGATTCCAAACCAACACTAAGTAGATATGTTACGCGCACATAACAAAACAACTCGATGCAGTTCGTCAAACGCGACAGCACACAACTAACATGCGAGTTGTAACCTGTTTGTAGGTAAGTACCGATGCGTACGTGACACTTATTACCGGTACCCGGTAACCGACGCGAGGGTATTTATGTACCTATATTAATGAGGTTCGCTTTCGTACCTAGCTTATACTTATATATATACGTGTATTACTTTAGTTCGTAGCACATAAGATAACAGTTATTCCATAAAACGTTCACAGCACGCACGTTGAGCGCCAGATATAGGGGTGCGCGTGTAGCAATGAAGCTGAACAAGAATAGTACGAATATTGTTTATTAAAGGCACACACACACACTATATTGAAGTATAGTTAGATTACAGGTACGGTACAAAAAGCGAGCGTCCGTGACCTTACCGACGCGAGCCCTTGACACGCGGTTATCAATCGGCGATCGGTAGCGAACTATTAAGTATTTCACGCGTGGCGCGCGCGCTGAGTCGGGCGGAACGCCGTCGGCAGGGTGGCGGACGCGGGGAGCGGGGAGAGATGCGAGCCGCTGGACAGGGGCCCGTCTGCGAACTAGGTTCCGTGTAGGTACGCGCTATAATTGTTGATTTGTTGCAATTTCTAATATTAATACTTGGTGAGCAAGTAAAGTGCACCACCAGTTCGATAACCCACCAGCCGCCACTGCTTCTGGGTTATTGGCTTTCTGTGGTAGACCATGAAGTATTTTAGCACTAACAAGCATTTGTATCATCTGCATAAGCTACCAAATTTACTGATCTTTTCAATGAAGTTATTTATTAATGTGTAAATAGAGCTGATGGATACCGTTAGACCTCCACAACCTAGAGGGAAAACCGGACCTTACATAGGTTAATTAGGTATGTGGGTTGACTCACAATGCTTTTCTTCATCGTCGAGCAAATGATAATTACAAATTATGTACAATATGTACATAAATTACTTACTCGAAATAAATACTACTTAATCGGCTGGCGGATAAATATCCGGAAGTTGATGTTTTCACGATCAGTCCTGCGGCCATTACCTAAACGGACTTTTAACAGCGCATTCTTTTGCACCTTAGGTGACTAGTAATTTTTATTACTACACGTATAAACTCTTTCTCTCCTCTTTTTTTATTAGAAGTAAGCCTGTGTGATTTCTGGATTTCGGAGCTTGGCAGTTCTTTAAATACTTTAAATTTTTTAACTAACTTTTTTTACTATCTTTTTATAATTTGGTGACTCTACTGATTTACATATTTGCCTATAACTATATGTGAAAACTATGAATTGGCTAATTGTATTTTACTTTGCAGTGTTATGTTTTTATTTGTTAGCTGTATGTTTTCCGAATAAATAAATAAATAAATAAATCCGAAACTAGCTTCAGCTTGCTTATCTTTTGTGCTATATCAGTTACTTTAATTCTACTGCAGATATTCTCATTTCTGATTCTATCACTCAGCGAACCCCCGAACATAGTCCATAGCATGCTGAATGATCTGCTAAACAAAGTACAGTTTTAATTACTCTACTGAAATCTGTTAGAAAAGTTACAAACTTCAAAGTGTTGCCAACTATGTACATAAATGAGAATAATTATTAACAAAGCCATGACCGGTAGTGTTTAATATTCTTATTGGAATAAGCAAGGTTATGATAAAACATCTACAACATACACTCCGTTTCATATTTCGTGCGCGAATAAGACGCAATCATCACACAATTGAGTAGGTATGTATTTAATTAATTCGTTCTTAGTAGGTATAGCATGTTCATAACCTCTTAAACTGTTTTTGTTTTACAAGAATTTGTTGGGCTCAATATATTACGTTTGTAATCGATTCATGCTCCATATTGTTTCTAAAACATATCGCCGAAAATCTCATCTATGAGCATGACATATATTTACATATATAAAACTAACAACCCGCCCCGGCTTCGCGCTGGTAGTAGAGCATGTTATGCCTACTGCCTGAAATTGAGTATGTGTGAGAGTTGCTGGATAGTTTAGATCTTATTTTAAAACAAAGGAGCAAAATTTCTTCACTATAAGAACTAGCCTTATAAGCCAAAGAAGCAAATGTATGTGTGGTAAACCATGCTTTTGCCATTCCACAGTGTACATATGGCAATGTGTAGGCCCAAATATGGCCGCTTTATTTATCAGGTATAATAACTTTTGGACTTTTTTTTTATATTAGTTCAGCATAGTGGCCCCTCTTTGCCTGATGGTAAGCGAAAGAGGAGCCCAAATCGCAACTGCAACTGACAACATACTACGTACCGTATCCTGTCAGATGACGCTGCCATGCTGACCCGCAAAATGCTTCTTCACGCTTCGTTTGAAGGATCCCATATTGTAGGAAGGAGGGAACACATGTGCAGGCAAGGCGTTCCACTTTTTAATGGTACGACAAAGATAGGAGTTGCCGAACTTTTTGGACAAGACTCTCACGCCTCTCACCGATTTCTGTCCGACCAGCACCAGGCCGACCGAAATATCGCCCATGGACCATACTGTGATCTGCATAGCAATGAATATTACCAAGTGGCAGCATGTCATTGATATGCAGAAGAAAGAGGGTGGGCGATAGAACGGAGCCCTGTGGGACACCGGCATTCACTATCATGAACCGCGAAGCGCATCCATCTGCAAGGACGCGGATTCTACGCTCATGCAGGAAGCCAGCAATCCAATTACAAAGCTGGAGGGGCAGACCGTATGCCGGAAGTTTGGAGAGAAGTGCTTTGTGCCAGACCCGATCAAACGCCTTGGCGATATCTAGGCTGACTGCCATGGATTCGCCATATTTATCGATTGCCTCCCCCCAGAGGTGCGTCACATACGCTAGAAGATCACCCGTTGATCGTTTCGGTCTAAAACCATACTGACGATCATTGATTATGGAGTGATCTTCTAGGTAACGGATCAATTGATTATTAAGGATCCGTTCCATGACTTTGCACAACACTGAAGTTACGGCAATGGGGCGGTAATTCGATGGGTCAGAACGGTCTCCCTTTTTGGGGACCGGCTGCACATTGGCCTCTCTCCAAGCATCCGGATCACAACCGGTCGAGTACGAGAGGCGGAAGAGGCGCGTCAGCACCGGAGACAACTCCGCTGCACATTTTTTAAGAACAATCGCTGGTATACCATCAGGACCACTGGCTTTTCGGACATCGAGTGACTGTAGTTCAAAACGCACATCGCGCTGCCTGATGTGGATATCAGGCATAACGGATCCACTGGAGGGTATTGTTGGTGGTTTCATTGGACTTTTAAATGATAGAATCGATTTACAATGTCATACCGATTATCCTTTATTTCTGGCCAATTAGGATTACATGTCAATGTAATAAAGAGATCCGGTTTTCCGTAATTTCTAACATATGTCATGGCATCTTGAGTTTTTTCATGTAGATACCTAGATCCTCTGGTAAATGATGACGGTAATATTACCATTTAATGCGACCAAATAACAACTCTTTGGAGGGTTGTTGCATTCCTACGTGTAAGTGAAATCACCATATTCACGATAATCTTTGATGAATGAAAGTGGCTCTAAATATTAATAAGCTCAATAAGCCGCTTACGCTCCACATCTTTCGAGCGGCCAAACCATATCTAATATGAGGTTTTCACGCGAATAACATAATTAATTTGATCTACGTTATCTGAAATATGCATAGAGATAAGACATTAGAGACGTCGAGAAACTGATATTGAATTTGATTGACAATTCTCCAATTTCATAGTTATTAACAAGGCTAATATAAAATGTTGTATGTGGTTTTACACTCTTATCCATATCAGACAACAGCGGTGTTCGTTCTACAATGCGGTCAACAGTTCTACTAATATTTTTGTTAAACTGTCTCCTAGTTACAGAAATTTCAGGTAGACTAGTCAGAGGCAGACCGACAAAGAATGTAAGTGTTTTTGTATCACTACTACACATTGTGTTATTTGGTTATTCAAGTTATTACCAACAACCTGTAATATTATTGATAACAAAAGTAGTATATTAGTTTTAGAGGGATGCGTGCAAAACAAACGGATATTAAAAAAAAAATTTTTGATCCTCTATGAAATTGTATTTGAAATTTTTAGGTACGGCAACGCGTGAGTGACACGCCTGGTGTTGCAAATGTCCATAGGCTACGGTGACTGTTTACCATCAGGCAGGCTGTATGCTTGATTGCTACCTTAGTGGTATAAAAAAGAACTTTCCGTAGAAATCTTTACATTCCTTTCTTGCATTAGTTCAACATATGAAAGCAACGATATGACATATACAACTGTCCGGCCGGGATCTACTCATACACGTAATATTTAGTCGTGATGATATCATCATATTCGTCCACTGCTGAACATAAGCCTCCCCTCTAGTTTTGCCCTAGTTGCCACGCTAGGCAGGCGGGTTGGCAACCGCAGTACGTTCTTTAAATATATTAAAAATCAGGGGACGCCCATCTCCTGGATAATTCACTTAGTCGCCTTTTACGACACCCACGGGTTGAGATGGGGTGGCCTATTCTTACGCCGAGGCCACGCGGCCACATGATGCTGTGCTTTATGAAATAAATGAGACATTAAGTAGTGTAATTCAGTGGCTGCAAAGTAACAATTTAATTATAAATCTTGACAAAACAAAATCAATGAATTTTATACAGAGACCACGCAAAAATGCAATCGGAATTGACATCAAATACTTAGGACATTTAATTAATGAGACACACGTTACGAAATTTCTTGGAATACATATTGACAAAAACATGACATGGCAATCACAAATTAATCATATCTGTACAAAGATCAATCAATTCTCGTACGCTTTATATATGCTAGAGAAAGTAGCTAATAGAATTGCAGTTCTTACAGCATATCATGGATACGTTGCATCCACTTTGCGATATGGTCTTATATTTTGGGGTAACGCCACAGGAAAAGAAAAAGTGTTCAAGGCGCAAAAAAAATGCATCAGGGCAATGTGTAAGCTTCAGCATACTGAATCTTGCGAACCATATTTCAAGAGCTTAAATATTCTTACTTTTCCTGCAATGTATATATACGAATTATCTGTTTTTGTAAAGTCAAACTTAAACAAATTCGATTTTATAAGTTCCGTGCGAAATAATCACAAAATTCGACACATGTCGCACAACACAACTATGTTCAGCGGGAGCGTATTTGGAATGGCTCCTAAAATATATAATAAGCTACCAAAAAATATCAAAGAATTGACTATAAGTGAATTTAAGCAAAAATTGTATTTAATTTTATCGCAGAAATGTTATTATTCAATTAATGACTATTTAAATGACATTCTTTGATATATATTGGACATTACAATGTATTAATATCTGACAACAATTTAGACTAATAGCAGTATTTAGTTTCTTATAATTTGCATGCCTTTACAAAAGGCAAAATGTACACGGGAAACAGTTCAAATGTCACCTTATTATGTACCTACATTTTTGCGCAAATAAATATTATTGATTGATTGATTGATTGATTTACTCTAAAGTCCATTCATCTAACATTTTATTTTGGTCTTTCCGTTCATTGCGTACAAGACATTTTGAAATTAGTAATAATAAATAATAATAATACAGGGGTCTTGGCTCCGAGTACAACTTTGTTCCTTTCGGAGTAGACCCTTGGTCCGTGGGGTCCAGGCGCGCAGTCGATTTTTCAAGAACTAGCGAGACGTGTGGTCGATGTCACTGGCGACCAAAGAGCTGGTAGCTTTCTCGCTCAGCGCATTAGTATTGCGATTCAGCGCGGGAATGCTGCCAGCATCGTTGGTACAATGCCGCGGGGGCACACTTTTTAGATTTATTTTAGGTTATTATTATTATTTTAGATTTATTAAATTTTAGATGTAAATTAATTTAGTTTTATTGTGTAATTAGTAATTAGATTTGATGTAATTTTACACAGTAAGCTCAAGACAACGTTTAGTCCACTTTCTTTCTTGAAAATATTTAGGAATATTGATTATCAGATAATCAATTACACACCCATTTACTCATATATTAATTAAGAAGGTACACCACAGATGTGGAAAGACAAGTGAGTGCTGGGAATAGTGTAAATGGAGCGTTGGGAAAACTTCTTAGCTGTAAAAACCTGACCAAGAAGGCACAGCTATACACAATGCATTCAAACTCAAACTCATTTATTGCATTGCTGGTCCCAACGCTGACTTATGGAAGCGAGAGCTGGGTATGGCAGAGAGAGCATGTAAGTAGGATAAACGCGTCGCAGTAATGATGTTAGAAACATAGTTGGTCCGAAAGAGAGCATCGGTGTTAAAATAAGAAGAGGCATCCTCCGTTGGTTCGGACATGTAGAAAGAATGCAGGATGAAAGAATGACAAAGCAGATATACAATGCAACAGTGGAAGGATGTAGGAGCCGAGGAAGAAAAAGACTTACCTACTATGATCAAATTGGTCCTATTCTATCAGGAGGTGAAACCGGCGAACGTGCATGAAAAGAGCAATGAATGTTAAAGAAACGAGTGAGGTATGTAAGGATCGAGTCACGTGGCGCTCGATTCTCTCTGCCAACCCTGCAATGGATTTGGCGTGAAGTTATAGATAGATAGATTAATCAAGAAGCTTTATTTCAATAGATTGAAACAATAATTAGATATAAATATAAGTTATTAATGTTACAGGTCGATTCTGACGATTATTCAATAAGATGCAATTGTAAGTAAATAATATTTTAAGACAGTATGTCAAATCTTATAACACTTAGAGCCAGTCTACTAACTACAACAAAACACGGTCGTAACTTCTTATACAGGACTTTTGCCGTTATTATCATATCATTTTAAGTGTCGTCTGCACTTGGTAACGGAATGGCAGATTGAATGTAAACACATGCCTTTAAATCTGCGTGCACTACACAGCACATGTTGTTTATGTATCAATCTCAAACATTACCACACCAAAATGTAGCTTTGAAATAATTTAAATCTATGAGGACAACACAGCAAATGGTGTTTTAGATACTATGTTTAAAATTATTTTCAAGCTTATATTAATAGCCTTAAGCGATGGCAATGAATCTGATACATTTATTAAAATAGCACTGATAATTGTGTTAGATTTTCAATTTTATTATATTGCCAATACTATTCACTTTTTGTTAATACAATCATGACTGTCACAGTGTGATTTGAGCACACTATGGATAGCGTTGATAATAATAGGGGTTCAGTTTAAAGATTCTTTATTTCTCATAAAACACAAAATGTCACTTACATGAGAAATTATACTATAAATAAAGTACTAACATAAAATACTTGAATCGCTCGAAACAGTGGACATACATTATTTCTATAGTTTGAATATTATACTTACTTACCGTTGACAAGACATGATGCAAAAATCAAAAACGGAAAACAGTTACATTGCCAAACACATTACAAATATGCAATCATTACCACTCATAAGTAACAAACCACTATTTAGAAACAAAACACAAATAAATATTTCCCTACATCTTCAGGTATACAATGAATAAACTGTTAACGCATTAACACAAGGTAGAAAAATACAACACAACGCACTAGAACAGGAGGGAGACCAAAGCTGTATCATTGCAAGTATTTTGTAATACCCACAACGAGTAACTGAAACTAGTGACGGTAAGTTGTTTGGGATACCAGGCCAAGTCTTTTGATAAGTATCAGTAGTTTGATTCAGTAATATGTATTATTATTAATATTATATATTTCACTATTATATTATATACATACACACACACACACACATATGTATATCGTTATGCTATATTTTAACGCATTAACGCAAGAAATACAACAAAAACAAAACACACTGCATACCCGTACATATATATTTATATATATTAACCCTACATAGATATTCTCTTAACGACTTTGAGAACTATTTAATCTTTCAATATCACACTGATATTATAGATATTTTGAGGTATTGAGGATGTATATTGTATTATAATACATTGATATTGACTAACACCGGCAAGTGTCATGAAGTTAGTTGGGACACGGCCTAGTCAGTCGATAATTTGTATTAAATTTGATTGTATTTTTTTAAATTTTTAAAATTTATTATTGCTGAATTTTTATTGGTACATTATTATTGCTTTATATGATTATAGACATGATTTTTAATGCTTAATATTGTTAGTGTGGTTTACGTTTGTTGTTCCTAATGTAATTCTTTTGTTTTGTTGTATTTTAATTTACATATGATTTTTTTTCAATAATGAATTTAGTTAATCTCGACTTGAAGACCCCAAATGTTTGGATATTTTTAATATCCTGCGGCAGCTTATTGTAAAGTTGTACCCCCTCGAAGGTTATCATCTTTTGTCCATAGTTAGTTCTTACTCTTGGTAACATAATATTGTTGGCTCTTCTACTTGAATATCTGTTTTTTGTTATTGTGAAAGAAATATTTGTATGAATTTTTTGATTTAACATTTTATGAATGAGTATGCAAGTTTTAAACACATATAACTGTTTCAGATTCATAAGCTTTGTTTCTTCGTAGATTTTAGCAGTTGGTGTGCGGTACTGATAGTGAAACAACATTTTAATAAGCTTATTTTGTGTAATTTGTAAATCATTTAGTTTAGTTTTTGAAGCATTACCCCAGATTTCAATTAGGTATAATAAATGCGGTTTTACAAGAGAGTTATAAATTGCAAGCCGAACTTTCTTGGGGAGACATCGAACCACACCACGCAAGGAACCCATTAGACTTAAAAGTTTGCTCTTAATGTGCTCAATCTGGGCTTCCCATTTTAAACAACTATCCAGTCTCAATCCAAGATATTTCTCTTGAGTTTGTTCTTTTAGTGAGATGTTATTAATTTTTAAAGGCGCGTATGGTGGGAGCTTTTTATTACCAGGCTTGAATATTATGTAGCTTGTTTTGGAAGTATTTATTGTTAGTAAATTGTATTGGAACCAGATGTTTAAGTTGTTCAAATCTTCTTGTGCTTGTCTATGTAGATCGTGAATGGATGATCCAAAGTAAAAAAGACTAGTATCATCGGCGTATAATGTTATTTGACCATGTAAATCGACTTCGTTGATATTATTTATGTAAATTAGAAAGAGCAACGGTCCCAAAATCGAACCTTGAGGTACACCGCAAGTGACAGATAATGGCTGACTTTGGTACTTATTAATTTTTACAATCTGGTTTCTGTTGGTTAAATAAGACTGGAACATATCGTAGGCTTTTCCGGTGATACCAATACTTTCTAGCTTTTTGAGTAACAGGGTATGACTGACTGTGTCGAATGCTTTTTTAAGGTCAATAAATACTCCCAATACTAGATTTTTTTCATCAATATTTGACTTAATTTTAGTTATAATATCGGTTGCAGCCGAAAGAGTATTGGACATTGGTCTGAAGCCATACTGTCGCACAGAGAGGAAGTTTATAGCGTTTAGGAAGTTATTCAAACGTTTGTACATAATTCTTTCTAGAATCTTGGACATTACGGGTAAAACAGAAATAGGCCGGTAATTGCCAGGGTCAGATTTAGAGCCCGACTTGTAAATAGGGCATACTTTAGCTAGCTTCAGTGTGTCAGGAAATTTCCCCTCAAGTAGCAATTGGTTAATACAGTTTGTTAGGTTGGCTAAGATTAGAGTTTTAACGCATTTTAAAGATTTAATAGATATTTCGTCTATGCCAGTGCTAGTATTAGAATCCAAATTATCTATTATTTTACTTACTTCTTCTTTTGTGCAAGGATCCAAAATGGAAAGCTGTTCATGACTGATGTCTGTTGCGAGTCGAGGCAAAGTGTGAGAGAAGTTATTGTGATATTTTGCCGGGATATTGTTGGCAAGACTTTCACCTACCGTTGAAAAGAAGTTATTAAATGCATCGTAAATCTGAGTGGGATCACTCACCATGACCCCACTGCCTACGGATAATTTCGAGGGAGCGGAAGTCACCTTTGCCTTACCACAGGATATGGAGTTAATAAGCTTCCACATCTTCTTCGGCTTTTTGAGGCACTTATTAAATTCCCCATAGTAGTAAGCATCTTTAGTATTTTTTATAATCTTCCGTAATTTATCTCTATAGGTTTTGAATTCATGCTGTAATTCTTTGTTGTCTGGATCAGCCTTTAGTTTGCGCCATAATTTGTTCCGAATGTTAATGCTGTGTATGATGTCTTTATGTATCCAGTCTTCTCGTGTACTGTTGGATATCTTAGTTTTGATTTGTTTGCTCTTTCGTATACCGGTCCCAATTACGTTTTCTAACTCTGCGAAATTATTGCAGTCATTAAGTTCGCTGCCTTTTATCCATTCATAAAATTTATGGTAATTATTGGCCTCATAGGTAATACGCAGTTTTGGCTGATGCTGTACCTTCTTAAGTTCTACATATATTTGCTTGTGATCTGAGAGAGGAAAATCCATTATTGCGACATGAAATCTGTTGTTGGTCAAGTTGGAGCTAACATGATCAATTATAGATCTAGTTGTGGAAGTTTCCCGAGTACAGAAGTTAATGTCAGTTTTATTTAATATTTTATATCCACATTCAGTCATAAGTTCCTTGTACATTTTAGTTCTCTTGTCTTTATTCAGTAAATCGATGTTGAAGTCACCAAATACCATAGTCCTGTTCCTTTGTTGCAGTTGTGTGCTGAAATCTTCATGGAATGTTTTGTAATTTGTATCACCAGGTTTATAAACTATTCCTATTTCCAAACCGTATTTTTCCAGATGTATCCACAAATAGTTATTTCCACCGGTGTATGAAGATTCAGATAGATTGTGTTGTAGGCTGTTATGTATGAAGGCAGAAACTCCTCCCCCCAGCTTATCAGTTCTGAAATTGGAGTAATGAGTGTAGTTTGGCAGCTGTAAGGTTTTAGCTTGTTCTTCGCTTTTGATCCATGTTTCTGACAGCAAAACAATATGCACTAGAGTCTCAATGGCATGTAAAGTACATTTAAGTTCATCAAACTTTCCCTGTCTGCAAATACTGCGTACATTAGCGTAGAAGATGTTCAAGCATGTCTTTGACGAGTTTAGTTGTTTATAATTATCAATTAGTTGATATGTGACATTATCCGTCACAGCATCATCCAAAACAGGAGATTTGGTTGGATTATTCAGTTTTTTTGTGCAGTTGTGCGTATAATTTTGGGAATGCCTCTAATATATTTAATAGTAAGATTAGATTCGCCTTGGTTTAAACGTTGTGAAAGCTCACTCTTCAAATCAGACAAGTTTAGTTGCTGATTGGGAGTTTGATCGGAGTAAAACCTTATTTCTTTGGGAGCTTTAGTTTTATTTTGCAAGAGTAGTTTTGCAGTTTCTTGAGAAGAGAAGCATACCTTAATCAGTCTAGTCTTATCAGGATTATATTTCCCTAGACGAAAAATCTTGACGGGCTTAGGGCAATTATCTATAATGGATGTCAGCATCTTAATAATCTCGTATTTATCTTCACTTTCACGGTCATCATCGCTACTAGCATTTGATTCAGGCACTCTTGCTACAATAATATTTTTTCCTCTGCGTTGCCGTTCCTGTAGCTCGTCAATGATTTTCTCACTCGTGAGAATTTGATCTTGAGCTGCTCGTGTAGAGGAGGCACCCATTTTGACGTTACTAAGATCCGATTCTATTGATTTGATTTTTTCGTCATATTGAGCAATGTTCTTTTCAAGGTGTGTAATCTGTGATCTCAGTTTATTTTGCTCCAATAAAATACCCGATGTAGATGTTTGTATATCTTCCATCTGCTTTTTAATATCAGATATATTTCTGTTAACCGCATCCATGCTTTGCTCTTGTGTTCCCGTAAACTTTATTAGCAAAGAAGTAATATTAGACAATTCGTTGCGTAATTCCAACAGCTCATTTGTGCAATTGCAGTCTCTATCCGGAAACTTCCTCTTGCGCATTGTAATTTGACTATTTGCAGTATCCTCTCTTAATTTCGACAGATCGGGGAATGAACCGCTGGTAGTGATTGTTTTCTTGTCAGGTGATCGAAGTGTACTCATTGTGTGTCGATACAAAACACCTGATAATTGATCAGCGAGGACTTGGTTGTGCACTACCGTGCGCCGGTGAAACAATATATTTGAAAAATTCTCTCACCGCTCCTGCTGTTGTCAAAGTGGGTAGATAACTAGGTAAGTAATTTATCAGCACTCATCCGACAACCAAAACAGGTAGAAGCAGAGGGCGGTTGTCGTTGAAATTATCACTCACAGAATATTACTGTTGTTAAATTTGTTCAAATTTGGGTTTTACGCTGTAGGGTTTTAGAAGTAATTTTGAGTAGCAAGTAATTTTAAATTTCAAGAAAACAGTGTGTACGCGTCCACTCGGCTCGAGCAACCGGAGCAACTCCATGAGAAAAGTATGAAATTGCCGTTTTATATCCTACTAATATTATAAATGCGAAAGTTTGTATGTATGGATGTTTGTTGCTCTTTCACGCTTAAACGGCTGAACGGATTTGAATGAAATTTGACACGTAGATAGATTATGATCTGGATTAAAACATAGGCTACGTTATTTGATTCCACGCGGGCGGAGCCGCGGGCAGCAGCTAGTCCTACTATATAATATAATAATATTATAAATGCGAAAGTTTGTATGTATGGATGTTTGTTGCTCTTTCACGCTTAAACGGCTGAACGGATTTGAATGAAATTTGGCACGTAGATAGATTATGATCTGGATTAACACATAGGCTACGTTATTTGACTCCACGCGGGCGGAGCCGCGGGCAACAGCTAGTAATAGGTAAATACTTTGAATTGACATTAAACCTTCATGGTGTGAGAATTTCGAGTGAAACATTTTTCACATGATACCTATGAGGTGTATTTTTTTAAAACATCTGCAACAATTGATTTTCGAATTTCAATTGTTTTTTTATTCAGCTTAGACGGGAAAGATGGATACTTCGAAAATCCGAGTAATTTTTGAATACGAGTTCCGGCGCGAAAATAACGTGGCAGAAACGGCTCGCAATATCAATGCTGCGTTTGGAGAGGATACTACTAATGAACGCACCGTGCGTTTTTCGTTTAAACGCTTTCGTAATGGAAACTTCGACTTGAAGAACGAACCACGTGGAAGACCGCACAGGTGAATAACGCTGAATGAATGAAAGCCGATCCGAGTCAAACTACCCAGGAATTAGCAGCATGGTTTAACGTTACCTTACCTAAAATTCAAATCATTCTTAAAACTCATTTGCATCAAATCAATACGATAAAAAATATGAAAAATGGATGCCTCATGATTTGACCGATCTGCAGAAAGAAACGCGTGTTGAAACTTGTGTTACCTTGTTGAATCGGTACAGAAAATAAGGAACATTGTATGGAATTGTGACGAAAAGTGGACTCTTTACAATAACCGTAAGCGAAAAATGCAATGGCTGACCCCAGATCAAACGCCGCAACAGTGCCCTAAAGCAAAGCTTACCAATAAAAAGGTAGTGGTAACTGTTTGGTGGTCTCTCCATGGCGTTATTCACTATAGCTTTCTCAGGTCTCATCAAGCAAAAACAGCATATATTTACTGTACCCAACTTCGAACAATGATGGCGAAACTGGCAGTGAAACAACCCCGATTCGTGAATCGATCTTCACCATTACTGCTCCATGATAACGCATGACCTCACACTGCACGAGAAACCATTGTAACTCTACAGGAGCTGCAGTTAGAAATCATACGTCATCCTCCGTACTCGCCATACCTTGCACCAACTCACTACCATTTTTTTCGTGATTTGGACAATTTTCTACGCTTTTTTATTAAATTTTCTTCCCAGGAGACAGTGCAAAATGCTTTCACACAGTTTGTCGAATCTAGATCCCCACGGTTCTATCGCAAAGACATAAATAAACTTCCGATTAGATGGCAGTAATGTATAGATAATGAGGGTAAATATTTTGATTAAATAAATATGTTACCATCTTAGAAAAAAACGAGTTTTAATTTGTCAGTACAAATCGACAATTTCATACTTTAACCACAAATATTAATGATTAATTTTAAAGGACTGTGAGAACGGCACAGCAAATATTTCTTAAAATTACATTCAAACTCACATCATTACCAATAAAGTTTTTTTTTGTTAATGATAATTACTGTCACAACTGTAACAGTGTTTAAGCACACTGTTGACAGCTTTATATGCCTTTGGTACGTAGATGGTACAGCATATGAGTGAGCGATATCATCATCATCATCATACCGAGTTCTAAACTTCTGAAATAGTACTAACAATCATTACAGGTAACTAACCCAAGCCAAATCTTGTGTAATCATGTAATCCGCGGCGTCATTCAGATTTCAACAGAAACCTGAAGAATACCTAAGCGTTTTCGGAAAGCCAAATAATAAATTGTTAGAGTATTACTGTGTTGCTGCAAGTGAGTGAGGTTACCAGTAGTTGGTTGACACGCGTGAGTTTTGACACTTATATTCCTGCAGTCATTGGCTATTGTAATTGCTGCACGTCAGATGCGCACCGTATGTCAACACGGTACAAACAAAAGATTTTTGATATCACTAGAAGCTGTAACATACGAGTATACCAGCGGTTCTCAATTTCCTGGTTACACGATGTCATTTATTATTGCAGAGACATTGATTGAAGGGAAGAGTTATATCGAAGAGAACATTCCCCTTTTTCTTAAATAGAAAAAAAAGTAACGTACTATTATTTTTATTTAAGGCAACCGCGATCAAAACAGCAGGCTCTCCGACATACTTTCGGTAATAAACAGTTATTATTATGTACTATAATATTACTGGAAGCTCTAGGTTGCTTAGTACCCTTTGGACACTACGAGTATATACTAAGAGTAATATCCTACAGTACGCGGAATGTCACTCTTACGTTGTCGACCCTTTATTAACCTTTTGGACGACCTGAGCAGCGAGTTCATTCTACAGCTTAAAAGTTCTCAAAAACCACTTTCCTAGAACTGCGAAGTATTAAGTTCCAGTATTGCGGCGGGGAATTCTCGAGGATGAAAGGAAATCGAAAGCCGATGAGCTGTGTACACAAGTTCACGAAACACAACCTGTTGTACAAACGTTAGAACTTACAATGTGAGGCAAGATCTCTCCATAAATTCAAGAACTCGACACCGTGTAAGGTTGAGATCGTCGACAATTCTCACAGCTCTCTGAACCGGTTTACAACGTCCTAGCTGGTATCTGGGCGCCGCCCAACTGTAGTACTCGTGCGGTCTAACTTGAGGCTAGTATAACACAAGTATTTGCCCTGAGCTGCAGTACTGCTTCGCTCTGTTGAGCACACCAATGCAGAATGAATAATCAAGTATATATTTTTATATCAACTCTACGCATTACCATAAATGCTTGCTTTAATTTTTTTTTTAACTGTGATCTAAGCTCGATCTCTATTGACAAAGATATGAAGCGAAGCAAGGCATCCTTCAAAATATAGCAAATTTAACCCTCCTTCTGTAACAACTTACGAGAGATAAAACACAAATTTATTATAAAGAGAACGACTTCACTCCTCCTCATTTAAAAGATAGAAAGGGTACACCTTTTTGTCTTCTAAATAAGGAGTAAAGTTAACATCATTAATTCACTCATCCAATTTTTAGAATCAACCTCCACCTACCCTGGAAAGTTTGCATTATATTGTATGGATAGAGTTTAATACTCTGTATGTAAAATGGTGGTTGAAGTATCGCTTCGAGTCTGAGTCAGCGATGATTGAGCCTTAGTCTGTACTGTCAGCCAGCAAGAGCCGTTTTATAAATATATTTTTTTATACTACGTCGGGAGGCATACGAGCATACGGCCCACCTGATGTGAAGCACGTACCGTAGCCTATTAACGCTAGTAATATATTAAGTATCACTCGCGCGATGCCTCCTCTGCTGCTCAAACAGCAACTCCTTGGGAGCTTACTGGTGACCTCACTCACACGCAGGAACACAACAACCCTCTAGGGAGTTGTTATTTGGCTGCGGTTTTCTGTGAGGTGGAGGTACTTCCCCAGACGGGCTGCTTTGACGTGCCCTACCTCTCTTAAAACATCCAGATCAGGACAAACAGACATGTTCATGCATCCAAATTTTTGCCTTGTGTAGGAATGGAACCCACGAGCGTTGGTGTCAAAGTCGCGTCATTCACGACTGAGCCACCGAGCTCGTCAAAATATACCAATGGAATTACAAAAATTATTAACGTTTTCATACTGTAAGGTACTAGTGTAATATTTAAACAGTGCGATGCTATTTCAGACTGATGGCCGGAGTATATTCTTGCGCCTCGGTTCAGACGAGGAAAGGCTGAGGTCGTCGTGTGTATGTAAGTGATATGGCAACATAGGTATTTATCAAGGCCCGTGACAACGGTAGAGAGATACAAGTGTATCAATAAAAGCACTTAAACCTATTCGCGAGAGAGTATGGTCATAACCCTCATACATCAACACAATAGCAATTCCAAAAATCGGTCAAGTGCGAGTCGGACTCGCGCATTAAGGGTTCCGTACCATTATCTATAAAAACGGCAAAAAAATCACCTTTGTTGTATGGGAGCCCCCTTACATATTTATTTTATTCTAATTTTTAGTATTTGTTGTTATAGCGGCAACGATAATACATCATCTGTGAAAATTTCAACTGTCTAACTATCACGGTTCATGAGATACAGCCTGGTGACAGACGGACGGACGGACGGACAGCGGAGCCTCAGTAATAGGGTTCCGTTTTACCCTTTGGGTACGGAACCCTAAAAATTGCCTACGTACTTCTGTAAAGTGGTACTTCTACTGGTAATGGTGCTTATTAAATATAGTCATTAAAGTCTAGTAGGCTTAGAGATGTGGGCAGCATCAAATTGGCGATGTGATGAAAAAAGGGCCTTTGATTTGGCCCTTTTTTAGCAGCTAAAACCGAAGAGCATGCATGAAGAGGTTGATGAGTGTGGAAGAAGCGAAAGAGTTACATTGAAAGTAGCCATAATGATATGTATGTACAGCCTAGTTTATTTGTCGCTAGATTTTAAGTCTGAAGATGACAGTGAACACGTGCATCATAATTCTACCCCCTTTTTTTAGATCTATATTTGAGTTAAAGCACTAAAATGACTTACAGTAACCTCACTTTTTCGCGGGAACACAACACCCTCCAGAGGGGTTTCTGTAAGACAAAGGTACATCCCAAATCAGACTGCTTTTTTGTGTCCCTATTTACGAGTATTTCAGTTTTGAATCAAACTACATATGTGTAGTGCTTTCTTAGGGTTACTTAGTAAACTGAACTTCCAAGCCCACCTTAAAACGAAGTCGAAGCCAGGGGTGGACACAGATTAAATAACTAATCATTTCATATAATAGCATTTAGCTTATAAAATTATAGACTAAATATAATTATTATCATTTGTTTAAATATAACATTGACTCCATTTGTGTTAGTTATTACTGTCAAAATTAAATGTTACATAACGGTTATAAATCCTATAAACGCGTTTAAAATCTGACCATTTACAAAGAGGTTTATTGGTCACTTTGAAAACTAAACTGACTCGTTCAATATTTTATTTACATTATTATGTACATGTAATGGAAACATAAATGAAAATAGCCCAAGCAAAGCAGATTAGACGTTTATTTACTAAATTTAGTTTTACATTAATAGCTTGCCTATGAATATGCCTACATACATGTTTCTTTTCCAAGACAGTACAAAAGAGTGAGTCGACCGGATATACTAAATCATAGACTAGCATATCGTGTAGAGACAAGGTTTTCCATCTACATTAAAATAATGACACACGATCAATATCCAATAATATGTTTTTTATACTTTCATTTAAAAATATCTATAGATTCTTCTATGTGACTACCGCCTTTACCAGGGCGAGTGCTCTGAAGAACTGTTTTCCTTTATCCCACCCTCATCCTTCCGTCATAGAACCACACGTGCGGGCTTGCGATGTCATAGTTCCACGGTGGAGAATATCTCTTCGCGTACCAAAAAGTTCGGCAACTCCTATCTTTGTCGTACCATTAAAAAGTGGAACGCCTTGCCTGCACATGTGTTCCCTCCTTCCTACAATATGGGATCCTTCAAACGAAGCGTGAAGAAGCATTTTGCGGGTCAGCATGGCAGCGTCAACTGACAGGATACGGGATGTACGGGATGTTGTCAGTTGCAGTTGCGATTTGGGCTCCTCTTTCGCTTACCATCAGGCAAAGAGGGGCCACTATGCTAAACTAATATAAAAAAAATGTGAGATGAAACACTAAAACTACTTTCTGTAACATCATTTATTCGCAAACACACATCAACTCTCAAGGGGGTTTAAGACGGAGGTACTTCCCCAGTCAAGCGGCTTTGTTGGGCGCTAATTAATACTCAAATTCCAGCTGGAATCAAACTACGTATGTACCGAGCTTTCTTAGTGATACTTATCTCAGTAAATTGATCTTCTAGGCCCACCTGAAGAAGATGGCGGAAACGAAGGTGCAGATGTACAGGGATTAAATGACCAAGTAGGTTTAGATCACAAAACACGTTTATGTGTGCTGTTTTGTGTAGGCAGCAGTACCTTGGCACATTCAGCCCGACCACAATAGCCTTTGTGTGTGTACCCCAATAAAGTTCAATTAAATTTTAATTATGTACATGTTTCATTTTGCCTACATATATTTCATTTGTGTTTTATCGATCGAGTTAATCAGGGAGCAGTGATGGTCCTTTGGATAAAGAACTAGCCTAGCTAACTAGAGTACTAGTTTGGGCATGTACCATTAATGTTTTGGGATTATGTACATTTACCCGGCGGTGAAGGAAAACATCGTGGGGAAACCCACACGTGCAAGTAATTATATTTTGAAAGACGTGTGACGTAACCTAAGAAAGATTTGGTTCTGACGGCAGTCGCTCTTAGTCAAAATTAAAATTAATCCAAATGTATCAGCCTGTAGATGTACTAAAGGGGATAGGAAGGGGATTGATGACGTGCGTCGTGAATGACGCGACTTTGACACCAACGCTCGTGGGTTCTATTCACACACAAGACGTTTGCCTCACATCAGGTGGGCCGTATGCTTGTATGCCTCCCGACGTAGTATAAAAAAAAGATGTGTGTTCTATCGACAAATTTATGCTTATGCTCGGACAAATGGTTCGATACGATCCTTGGTACAATCATGGATCGTATCGAACCATTTGTCCGAGCATAAGCATGTATGTACGAAAGAGAGTTGGTCTGAAAGAGAGTGTCGGCATTAAGATAAGAAAGGGCATGCTCCGTTGGTTCGGACATCTAGAAAGAATGCAAGATGAAAGAATGACGAAACAGATATACAATGAGAAAGTGGAAGGATGTAGGGGCCGAGGAAGACCAAGACTAACCTACAATGACCAAATTGGTCGTGTTTCATCAGAAGGTGATGTCACGAGCCTTAGGAACTGGCGAGCGTGCATGAAAAGGGCTATGAATGTGAAAGAAGCAAGTTAAGTGTGTAAGAAAAATCTTACAAAATGAATAAATACATCGATTTGTATTCACGTTGCCTCAAAAAGCTATATTCGAAAAGTTTTCACTCAGATTCCATACATTTTAATAGATAAGTTTTCCATTCCGATTCGAATACGATATTCCGAGGGAATGTGAATACCCCCACTGATCGACTATTCTATCATAAGTATGAGTGCAAATTATACGCCACTGGATTTAAGTTACTTGACTGTCACTAGAAGATTTGCATTGATTGTAGCGTCACTAACTTCCCTCAAATTATACCAATTTTCGTTCGTTAGTCGACTCGTTTTTCCAGGTACAATGGCGCCACTAGTGATTGCGCATCTTTCTTAGCTAGGAAATAGGCGAGAACGCCATTTTGAACTTGCGTTTAATTTTTCGTCGTAGCAACTTCTTTGCAGCTGCTTTGCCTCTGCGGCTGTAGCTGATATCATTGTAAAATTACATGTTATTATAATCATGATGTTATGTATGGGGAGCGGCAGAGCAGAGGCGTATGAGACTCTTGGCAAGGTGATTAGTAGGCTATGTGCAAGGCGTAGGTTCGAGTAGTTTTGCAGGCCAAAAACCAGGAAAGGCAATAACTTGTCTGCTTCAAAGACAATAGATAAAAGAAAGAAAGGACCGCCATCTGATTTAACCAAAACCTATCAGGAAGGTACGATAAAGTATTGTACGAACTTATATATAAAGAGAAACAGATTAGCAAGTTACATGTATTTATACTTTACAGTCGCTTTCAGACAATTAATAGGCAACATAAATTACCTTTCATATGTCTACATCCTACATGACAAAAATTATGTTATTAATGTAAATGTAATTAAAGAAAGAGCGTGCATGAAAAGAGCAATGAATGTTGAAGAAGCGAGTGAGGTATGTAAGGATCGAGTCGCGTGGCGCTCGGTTCACTCTGCCTACCCCGCAAGGGATTTGGCGTGAAGTTATAGTTAGTAGTAATTAAGGAGTAAATAAATTTCCTCTCATATGGACAACATATATTTATCAAATTTAAACTACGATGCTTTAAGCTAGATTACACATCCACTTGAATTTACCTACTGCATTTGGTGTATGCAAATGTATAAAGTCGCACACTTTATAAAGCAGGTGTACGTTTGTACAGGTCTAATGACTTTTTGAGTGCATTATCGGGTCAAGACGTTCATCTTTTAGAATAGTTAACATTTTATAGAAAAATTCTAAGCATTTAAACGATCACCTGATTGTGAGTGGAGCTTCGGGTATGATGACAAGAAAACCAGCGTTGCACCTCTCACCCAAAACTGGGTAACTTATCTTATAACTTTGGATTAATGTATGAAAGAATTACGCAACAGATATACAATGTAAAAGTGGAAGGATGTAGGAGCCGAGAAAGGCCAAGATTAACCATACCAAATTGGTTGTGTTTTATCAGAAGGTGATGTCAAGAGTCCTAGAGTCAAAATTATCAGCGAGTGTGCATGAAAAGAGTTAGGAATGTTAAAGAAGCGAGTGAAGTGTGTTTTATGGCGCTCGGTTGTCTCTGCCTATCCCGCAAGGGATTTGGCGTGACGTTGTATGTATATATATATATAATATAACTCTGTATTAATTGGATAAAAAATACAGTGAGCAGAAAACAAATAACTGTAATAACCAATTACGTCTTGTTTTAGTGTTAGTAGAAATTACCTTCTAATATTTGCATGTAATCATTGTAATTAACAGATTTATCTTGCGGATTACGTTGGTTGTTCAGTGAAGATTTTATTGAAATTAAGCCAATGAGTTCAAAATGGCGTTCTTGCCTATTTTCTAGCTTAAAAATGCATGCAATTACTAGAAGCGCCACTAGAATCGGAACGAAAACTAGTAAAATTTCCTACTAACTAGTAAGTTTCCAGTAAGGTAAGTATTTTAATATGCGTTTTACTTCAGGTAAAATGTCGCTGTTATCATGTAAAAATTCATCCAAATTCGGTTCAAATTTCATTTCATTTTGATATTTCTTGATTGACATACCACAGACAGGTAATAACAGAAATTTACGGCAACCATTTTATTACGTATGTGATGCTCTAGAGAACTAACTAATTAAACTACATTGTTCTTTAGCTTTTAGTTTCTATGGAATTGTTATTAGATCAATAAATCTTCCGAAAATAAAATAAAAAAATAAATAAACTGCTTAGGCAACAATTTAGTTGTTGCGTGAATACGAAGATGACGGACCGACTACTGCACCAGGCAGATATCCTTACCTTGTAGGTTAGAGAGAGAGGTAAATTCTGAATTCTGAAACTTATTCAACTTGCGGGAACCCAGTAGTCACCTCCATTGAAACCGTACACTCCTTGTTGTTGAGCTGTATACATGTAAACGACAGCTTTTTCATCAGTAAAAATTACGACATTATTTTGCCAGTCAAAATCTAAATAGGTACTTCACGATACTACAACAATACTCGATACTAAAACAATTTCGATCTTGGCGTTGGGCAGCTGATAACATGATTTTTGTTGCCGGTCTATACGTTTTTTAAAACTTGCAGAATGCAGGTGCTTTGTCATATATCATGAATAACAGCCGTAGTAATTGTAATAAATAAACTGATAGATGTCTTGTTATGCAAAGAGGCGGCACATGTGAAAAATTTCGTTGCACACGTCGCTAATGAAAATAACATTATTTTAAATCAGCAGTATGTTCGGCAGGTCGAAATTAATAAGGTGACGCATGGTCGATTTAAACCGTTACTTATTTGACTTGCCATTTACAAAATCTAATTAAATCTTAACAATTCCGTTAATTATTCAAGACTCTATATTGGTTGTAGACCAGTCGCTATAAGTTTACATTCAATTGAAACTCAATAACATGAGAATTATTCTGTGCATTGGTTTGTTTTGTATGTTTATGTTAAATATTGCACAATGTCGACAAAATTTGAAGGTAATAAAACAGCCATTTTTTTTACTTCATTGATTCGGTTATCTTGGAAATATCAAAATTGTCCGTTGTTTTCAAAAACGACTTCCGCCTATGTATGTCATCGAATAACATTGGTACTTATTGCGGGCTGGTGTTGAGGATTCTCACTTCTGCAAACTTTCCATTTCTGATGACATATTTTACCGTTTGTTTCATCATTGATTCTTGACTGATGACTGAGGTCAACTCATAATATCTCAGTATCCTCATTAATAAACTGTGGCTAACATCTAACCAAGTTGCAGCAGCATACCTCAAGATAGCTACGTATGCCCCTAATAAAATGGCCTTAGGACCGAATATATAATTCTCCAGCAGACGCAGTTTCTGACAATATCGTCCCAGAGACGCTACTAGGCTCAGAGCTTCATCACTTTCTTATCTTAACCCATCTGAAAGTAGCTAATGCAGCAGTAGGCCAATACTATTAAAAATTGCAACTGCACAGCTACGCGCCCTTTGTCAAAATACATACGAGTACATTTTGACTTTTCGTCATTCTGTTAAGTGATCTGACAGTGGCGACGTTGCAGCAGCGCTGCAGTAAATGACAATTTTGTTAAAAAACCTTGACAACAGCCCCTCGTTTCCTGTAATAAAATTGTATTCCGACAAATTGTTTTGACATTTCTATAACTGTGACAAAAGTTTTAAACAAGTTTATTGGCACTTTTACTCACGTTAGTCATAAGCAACTTTTGCAATGTGAAATTATTATTTTGAAGTGGGTGATTTATGTTACGAAATATTTGTTTTGTTTTGGAAGATGTATGTGGAAATATATTATTAAGTAGCTTCCTCTTTTTAATTTGATAAACCTCCAGCAACGAAGGGCAATTGGGCTTGAAACTTCCGGAGTCAACATTTAATAAAAGTCCAATTTACTAAACTTAACATTACAAAACTTATTTAATTTACATTACAAAACATTTGATTTGTTTTGGGAGATATTTGTGGGAACATAAGATTACGTAAAGCTTGTTTTCGGTTAGAAATACCTCCACGCCGGTAACCAAGAGCAATGTGATTTGAAACTATAGGAGTCAAGATTAAGTAAAAAAAAAATATATTGAAAGATGGTAACATGACAGGTGTTAGGTGGTTCATTTGCAGGATACGCACAGTTGCTGCATAGTTGCAGTGCAGGAAATTTTATTAAAATACACGTATTGGCACTGCACTATTTCTGCACGACTCAAATGACAAGTGTAAACGTGCAGCTGCAGGATTTTAGTAGAATTGGCCTACAGATCCACTAGGACGTTCCACAGTTTTGGCCTGAGTACTGAACCGGCCAAATCAAGAGCCTCTCATGTCATACTGGCTCCAAACAATAGGCCCACATATATACGCAACACAATAGCATACGGCCCACCTGATGTAAAGCGTTTATCGTAGCCGTAAACGCTTGTAATACGTTAAGTATCACTCGTGCGATGCCTTCTGCTGCTAACACAGCAGCTCCTTAGGAGCTCACTGGTGACCTCACTTACACGCAGGAACATAACAACCTTCTAGGGAGTTGCTATTTGGCTGCGGTTTTCTGTGAGGCGGAAGTACTTCCCCAGACGGGCTGCTTTGATGCGCCGTACCTCTCTTAAAACATCTAGACCAAGACAAATATACATGTTCATGCACACAAATGTTTGCCGTGTGAAGTAATCGAACCCACGAGCGTTGGTGTCAAAGTCGCATCATTCACGACTGAGCCACCGAGCTCGTCGAAATGTGTCGTGGCTGGAATATTTTAATATTCTTCTTTCTATCTATCTATAACTTAACGTTAGCGTGAAGTATCTCCCTTACGGGTAAACAGAGAGTACAGAGCGCCACGTCTTTAACATTCATAGCTCTTCTCATGCACGCTCGCCGGTTTCAAAGGCTCCCGACATCACCTTCTGATAGAACACAAACAATTTGATCATGGTTGGTAAGTCGTGGCCTTGTTCGGCTCCCACATTCTTCCACTATTTACTTTATTATTCTTATTTACAATCCATTTTTTTAAAGGGAATTATTAATAAAAAACTCAAAGCCGAAATCCAGAGCCGAATATGGAAAAAGATCAAGCAATATCTGCTACCATCGGTAAGCAGTGAATTAAGTTTTTTTTCATTCAACGTCGGGAGGGGTTCAAGCATAGGTCCTGATGTAAAGCAGTCACTGTAGCATATGAACACGACAACCCTCCGAGAAGTTGTTATTTGTCTGAGTTTTTCTGTGAGGTGGACGTACCTACTTACTCTTCTTTTTTTTTTGTTTTTCGCCCAAGAAAATTGTAGACCCACAACCCACACACCCGGGTGTGCATTAGTCATTCTTCCGTGAGGGGCACCGTCTGGAAAACGGGAGGGAGGAGGTGAGATCTTGCATAAGATACTGTTTCGTGCGATCGAACTAGTGATGTCAGATTCCTACTGACTAAAACAGCGCCTGGGACTACCTTTAGCCAGGAAGGCGTCAAAGGCTTCATCTGAAGCGATCACCCCAGGGAACGGGGTGACGCAGGCGTCACTTGTGAAATTTTTGTAAAAATGTTTGACGAACTCGATGTTGCAGTGGTTAAAATCTCTGTTTCGTCACCAGGGCTCGTGGGTTCGATTCCGACACAGGACAAACATTTGTTTGTGTGCATGAAAACGTCTGTTTGTCTTGGTCTGGGTGTTCTCAAGAGTGGTAGGGCGCATCAAAGGTTATGAGATAAAAATAATAAAAGTTAAGGCACATTAAAGTAGCTCGACTGTAGAAAGTATCTCCACCTGACAGAAAATCACTCTCACAAAACTCACAGGAGGGTTGTTGTGTTTCTGCGAATGAGGCTATCAATAAAACTCCTAAGGAGTTGCTGTGTTAGCAGCAGAGGTGGCACGCGCGAGCGATAATTAATGTATTGCAAGCGTTCACAGGCTACGGTAACCACTTTAGATCAGGCGGGCTGTATGCTTGTATGCCTCTCGACGTTGTATCTATCTATAACTTTGCACTAAAACGTGGAATTGTTCCGTACATCCATTTCGGAATCGTCCGTGTCTCCCACAGCATTCCATCGAATTTCACACTCATTCTTCTTTTGAAATACATGCATAATTCATTTCTCATTACTGTTTTATGCACTAGATATATAGAAGCATATGTCGCATAGTCTAGTATTATTTTATAGCTTCGCTGTCAGCGATCACTTTAGTGGGTAGTTATGGTAAAAAAGTTTTGCCCCGTGACCAACGCTCGTGGGTTCGATTTCCACACGGAACAAACATTTGTGCACGAACATGTTTGTCTCTATCTGGACGTTTTAACAAGGAAGAGCACATCGAAGCAGCCCGAACTACCTAACTATCAAAAACCGCCGCCATGTTGCCTGTTATCTGCAACTCCTTGGGTGATTTTCTTTTTTCTTATATACGTCAGAAAGCATACAAGCATATGGCCCACCTGATGTAACCTATATACGCTTGTACATAGGCTCGCTCGTGCGATATTTCCTCTACTGCTAACACATCAACTCCTTAGGACCTTACTGGTGATCTCACTCACAAGCAGGAACACAACAATCCTCAATGGAGTTGTTATTTGGCTGCGGTTTTCTCTAAGGTGGGTGTACTTCCCCAGACACAGTGATTACCGAATCACTTAAGGAGTTGCACTCTTAGCAGCATAGATGACATGGCGCGAGTGACTTTGTGTTGAAAGCGTTCGTTATGAATCACTTAGAGAACTATTCAAAGAAATTAATTGCCTGACGGTTACCTCTCAGTAGAACATAATGTATGCTCGTAAACATTTTTTTTTTTTATACCACTAAGGTGGCAAACAAGCGTACGGCCTGCCTGATGGTAAGCAGTTACCGTAGCCTATGGGCATTTGCTACACCAGGGGTGTCACTCTTGCGTTGCCGACCCTGTAAGAACCTCTTCACGCCTTTCTTGAAGAACCCCATACTGTAGTCCCTTGGGAAAATCTCGGCAGGGAGCTCATTCCACAACATAATAGTTCTCGGTAGAAAACTTCTCGTGTAGCGCACAGTGCGCGACCATTGCGGTTCCAGTGTGTGCGGATGAACTCCCAGCCGCCGGCGAGTATATAGAGTGGTTTTCAAAATTTAATGAAAATCTTAGAAGCAGGAATCTATTGCGTATGCCGGTACATCGGCTTGTTAAGACTAATAGATCTTCTGTTGTAAATTGTATTCGATTCTACGATAAATTACTTGAAACAGTTCTGTCCTTGCCTGACAATATGTTCAGAAGGCACATCAAAATACTCTATGTAAGAAGGCTTATTAAAGAATCGATGAATATCTGACTGACAGAGATGTTTGGAAATGATTCAGCATATGTATTAATGTATCGTTAATTATACCACTTGATATCACTGTACATTCACTCACATAAATGTATTGTAATAGAAATTAAGGATTTGAAAAAACCTATATTGGCAAGTTTCTTTTGCCATTTCTTCTTCGAAAATTGTCATTTTCTTAATGCTCGTAGATTAAATAGGAGAAATTGAAGCCATGAAAAATTAATAAGATACAACATGAACTGGTTTAAATAATGTAAGACGTGTTTAAATGCCCGTGAGTGCCCAATAGCAAATGAATAATTTTTATCTTTTATGGTAACATATTTGGAATAACGGATATGAGGGGCAATGCGCGAGCGATACTTCGTTACCGTCAAAAGCGTTCATAGCCTACGGTTACCACTTCACATCATGTGGGATGTGTGCTTGTATGCCTCCCAACGACGAAAAATATTTCTGTTCAAAGTTCAAATCCGCAAAGTCTTCCTGGTTACTTTTGAAATGATAGTTTTGTGTGTGTGTATTTGTTTTGTATGAACGTATTTTCGCTCAAACCGCTGAGCAAGCAAAGAATTTGTTATAGAAGGTGCGTAATAATCCTACTAATATTATAAATGCGAAAATTTGTATGTATGGATGGATGTTTGTAGCTCTTTCACGCTTAAACGGCTGAACGGATTTGAATGAAATTTGTCACGTAGATAGATTATGATCTGGATTAACACATAGGCTACGTTATTTGACTCCACGCGGGCAAAGCCGCGGGCGGCAGCTAGTAAGTTATAAAGCAGTGGGCCGGTCACATAGTTTATAGAAGCGACAACCGATGGTGAAGAAAGGTTCTCTAATGGCGTCACCGTACTGGTACACGCAGTGTGGGACGACCCCCACTAGATGGAGTGACGACCTCAAGAGGTTTGTAGAGAGTCGATGGATGCAGGTGGCACAGGATCGAGACGAATTGCTGTCTAGAAGGGCCGCCCTATGTTCAGCAGTGGACAAATACGGGCTGAGACGATGATTATTAATACTGTAGATACGTTACGGCTAAATTCGTGTTTTCTGATTTATATACATACATTCAAAACCGGATATAACGACATTAAAAGGACCCTTCTAACCTCGATCGCTGTATCCGATAGTCGCTATAAGCAATAAGCACAAATATATTGTGATATGTATGTATGTATGTACATGTATAAAGGTATTTAAGCTACATATATGTATATATGTAGTATAACTTCACTTAAATACGAACACAATTAGAAAAACATGATCATAACAAACACTACTCAAAACAACCATTTTGTTCCTGGCGTCAACTAAATATGTCTTGAAATTTCCGAGGACAAAATGTGAAAGAGTGCGAAGAAGTGCAAGTTGGGTGGGAGAAATGCGTAGGTCAAAAGTCAAAATAATCCTTCATCTGGATGGAATAAAGTTCAAATTGATATTTTGTTTTGCTTCAACAATTGACAGTCGGTCGTTATAGCCGATGGATTTCGAGCGATATCTCGCTTTATCCGGTATCGTTATTGGCGGTATGTAAATATTATGTATATAAGGATTCGGCCGGGATCTTGCCATTTAGCCGTAATAACCGATCCGTCGTTCAAAGCAATGTCGTTATATCCGGTTTTGACTGTATTTAATATGGCATCGGACAATATTTCAAAGACCGATTAAAATTTATCACCATAAAAATGATGATAAATATACTTTAATAATAAATAAACCTTTTTAGACCCGCTGGTTTCCTCACGACGCGGCGACGTTTACCTTTTTTCTTGGTGATAATTACAAATATATACAGACAACAGCATGTCTATGCAAAACAATTCAAATTTCACCTTTACTGCTGCGACATAATATGCATTGGTGTACTGCGTGATCTGTTTGTCCATCCTAAATCCGAATACATGAATTTAGTAGTACCTATATGGCCTAATCAGGATGCGAACCAGGGTCCAGTCATTAATAGCCCGGTTCTATATCCACTGGACTATCATTACTCTCTACTAAGGTGAGTGGCATTACATATAAATATACATCAACATTATATCAATCCGTATTCGCCCACTGCTAAATATAGGCTCTCTAGTGTCGTCTCAATCCTGTGCCACCTGCATCCATCGACTGCCTAAAAACTAATCGCTCCAATTAGTGGTGGGTCATCCCTCACTGCGTGTACCAGTATGAGGACGACATTCGAGGACATTTCTTCCCTAACGGTTGTCAGTTCTACAAACTATGTAGCCGGACCACTGCAACTTTAGCTTGCTTATCCTTTGATACGTCGGGATACATTCGTTCTGTTGCGGATATCATCGTTTCTGATTCTATCACGTAGAGAAACCCCGAGCATAGCTCTTTCCATAGCACGCTGAAGAACCTATAGCTTCCCCATATAACAAATACATACGCTACATATAAATATATTTATGCTCTAATTATGTTTTATAGCTAGAAAGGGTACGGCCAAATCGATGGGATCGGGGTAACATGACGACACAAAATGACTACCAAGATCCTCAGTAAGTTTTCTTTTAGCTTTATTTACGTGGCCGCGCACATTGAGCCAGACTTTGTCCAACATCACAAACCTAAGAACCACTTGACATGTTTTCGTATTACAATTATATAAGTGTACACTTGCTCGACGGTGAAGGTAAATATCATAAGGAAACCCGCGCGTCGAAGAAATTATATTTCGAAGGACGGGTGACCTAACAGAAGATAAATTTTCCTCTGGATTATGAAGGTCTGACGGTAGGTACGTCCTTCGCTAAAGTATTAGGTAGAGGACTTCGTCAATCGTAATGTATTAGGAAACAGGATAATGCTAGAACAAGAAGTTGAAGTGGCCGGTAACGGACTGACAGATAGATGTCTTACAAAATGGCGGACGTTGACCAAGTGAAAATTCTACTCTTCATGTGCTAGTAGTTGCCACAATTTTGGTTGCAAATCTCGCTATTACATCCGATGTTATATCAGTACGAACAATCTGAAAGATTATATTGTGATTCCAAAGCATATTGGTGGTTGTTCTTGCCACGTGTGGAGTTTGGCCTGCGTCATTTTGTTTGTGGATACATAAAACGGGGATGTAGTTGGCTTACTATCAATGTTAACCTCACTTGCATGTAGTCCTACAACCTACATACTGCAGAGTAGCAAACGAATCTCTGGTGAAAGAGGTCTTAAGGTGAATGTTCTTCAATAAATACAGCTATGCTCTCTAGCCGTATTTATTAAAGAACATTCTCCTTAAGACCCCTTATATGCACGTAGAACTGTCGCCTGACTGCATGTGACAGTTCTAATTGCCTGGAGGTTTGTATTATTTCGAAGTTTATCTACAGACACTAGAAGGTATTAATATGATGCAGATGCCGCGAATTCTCATGCAAAAACAATGTTAGAAAACAGTCACTGCTTTCTTTTTTCATTCAAATGACATCACGATACTAATTCCTCTAGTTAAAAAAAAATCAGATGTCTCATTTCTACTTATGACTCCCTAACGTATAAAATAATGTGGTTCACACGTAATAAACCACGTAATAATCTTTTGCTAAACTAGGCTAAAACCAAATGTTTCAAATTTAATCTTCCAAATGTGACTTCTGCCAATACAGAAGTTCTCATTGGGAATAATAAATTAGAATTTGTTAAATAAGTCATCATTACAAAATAAACACGTAGCCATATCTTGTTTTACTAGTATATAATTACTTGGACATGCTGATTTGCTCACGATGTTTTCCTTCACCACCGAGCAAGTAATAATTACAAATATGTATGTATATATAAATCCAAAAACTGAATATGTTTTTCACATTATTTTTTGTTTTGCAGATTATGCTACAGAATAGGATTAAAAGCGCTGTAGTGAAGAAATTGTGGTCAAATTATAATTTGCAAACAACTGCATTTTTGGTATTTAGTAATCCACCAACAACTATGGAACGTCAACTTGAACTGTACACGATGCAAATTAAACGAGGATTTCAAAAAATTGGTACAACGGTATTTCAGGTGCAAATCAACTAAATTGCCCCTACATTACAGAGGATTATAGCCAAATAGCAATATCTTGTTTGTAGAGTTTGTTAAAATTCTACAAGCGAGTAACGTCCCTCGCGAGGAGTTAGCAGTGAAGGTTTCAAATAATATCAGTCTTAATTTAATATGAGACCAGTTAAATAAATAAAAGTTGAGCGCAATAAACAATATAGACTTCGCTATGATCACTAAGTATACGATAATATTTCGAATTCGTGCGTGAAACATTTCTCCTAAATTCATTTGTTATCGACAACAGTAAATCAAGGACCAACTAGTCGGTTTCCAGGTTTATTATTTTCCATTATATATACATATATTAGTCATATTGTCCATTCCTTTGGAACGTGTCGCCTCTAGTGTTAGAAACGTATTGGTCACTGACAGTGGCGTGCACAGAGATTTTTGACAGGGTAGGCAGAATCTTTTTAAAGCTATTAACTTACCAAAAAATACAGAATGTTGATTTTGGTTACCCAATCTTGTGGAAATAATGATGTATGTGATCACTTGTTTTTTTTCACCGAAAGATAGTTTTGAAAACATTTATTTTCCCTACACACACCACATGAACAACTTTCGCAGTGAATATCATCATATTTATCAACTTTAAAACTTTAAAATCTTATTTCGTCTGCTACCAGTCAATCGATTCAAAACAAAAACAATGGCGGCCGTTTTAAAATCAAAATAAAATTGAACATCAATTTTATACGAAAAAAAGAAATGGCAATATCTTTCACTATAATTATATGCAGCAAACTACTTTTTAAAATAGTTACGTAGCAATGCTCACGACACTTCGGTGATTTACGTTATAGTTCAGCTGAAAAGACATTGTCTATACTTTGCAATTGTGTGCGTTATTTGTGTTATTGTGGGCAATGTAATTATAGGAATGCACACTACAGTATTTGTATAAACAACACGGCACACATACGTAAATTTAGACAGATATAGTTAGTGTCTCTGCCGTAAAAAGCTGCCAATGCGGCGCTAGTGTAGCGTAGCGCCTAGCTGCGATTTGAATATGACTAGCGATGACTTTAATAACTTACCGATACCGATAGATGGAGCTTTTAATTTTTTGTTTTTGATACGAAATATTAGTTAAAAACTATGTTTAAGAATGAAACATCGGATGGTATTTATCATCAAATTGATAGGGTAGGCAATGTCTTTTTGCCTATATGGAGTGCACGCCACTGGTCACTGAACACAGAAAACTTTATTAGTTGATTCGAATTGCAAATATCCATAAGTGGGAACTACTTACCATCAATCTGATCGTTAGCTTGTTTGACCTTAGTCATATAAAAAGGGATATTGTAAGACCATACTGGCTGCAAGTAATGAAGCAAGGAATGACGCTTGCTTCTTATTTTAGTCTACTTAACTTAAACTTGACGAAAATATTTCGTTTAATGTGATCAATTAATCTGGACGCAATATGCAGCCTGCTATATTCTTAAGAATTAGCGTGTTGCACCAGATGCATGACAAATTACCTCTAAACCAAGTTATTTTGAAAGCAGATGAATGCGAAGCAGTGAAGTTTCGATAGTTACCGTCGAACAAGATGCATGAGCTTCCGAATCTATATACTCGTACTTTTATTTATACCTTCGCTTACTTTGCTCGCTTTGTTAATGAATTTAATTATTCATAATTAATTTAATTATTCATAATTAATTTAATTATTCATAATTAATTTAATTATTCATAATTAATTTAATTATTCATAATTAATTTAATTATTCATAATTAATTTAATTATTCATAATTAAACGAATTGTATTTAATTGTAGGATTACTAGATTACCCGGTTATTATGACAAATGTATCTTTTGTATATGAATCCATGTTCGGAACTTCAATAATATAGCATGTCACAAGTCTTCCGCAAAGGTTCATCATTTAAATCGATTTGTTTTATAACCATTTTGTATAAATTTTGTAATCACCCATCATCATTGAATTATTATGTACTAGCGTACTAGAACCGACGCTGCGAACCAAATGTTGACGCTTTACTTTGTTGCTGATCGGCAGCCGGCAACCCATTCAACCGCTCGTCGACATGTTACTGCTGCACTACGTTGAGCGAATCGAGTAAGCGCCATGATAATCACGGCGCTTTTGTCCTTTTAGTCGCGAGAAAAGTGCGCCTTAGAAATGATTTAGTGCTGTATCTTTGAATCTTTGGGATAGACATGTAATTTATTTTTTCAGCGCTGCAGCGGACTTTAGTGTTGCTATTGTTATCTACGGTACATTCAAAATAAATTACAATAAAAATATAGTTAGTGTTACAATGGCGGACTTATCCCTAAAAGAGATCTCTTTCATCCACCAATTCAATACAACAAGATTATAATTTTTTTAAAATAACGTACAAATTATCTAATACGTATGACAAATTGACTAGTAAACAAAACAATACATAAAAATGAAAAAGAAACAAAAATATGTCATGTATTATGCATGCATAAACTGAAAACAAAAAAACATGAGATACATTTTAAGCTATTCATCCATAAATGATCACAAATCACCAGTTACAAATTTCTTGACTCGGAGTTTGTACGAATCTAAAGATGTTCTATCTCTAGAGGATGTGCATTCCAAAGACTAACAAACTTTGCAGAAAAGGACTGTGTGTATGAATTTGTTTTCTGACTTGGAATATCGAGAACAGGTGTACCACAGGACCACAAGCGAGTGACATCATGAAAATGTGTCTCTCTTTTAGGTAGGAAGGTAACGCAGACGGATTAAATAAAACATTGTAAAGTAAGCTGAGAATGTGCACCTTCCTACGATCTCTATCGTTGACCAATTGAGACGTTTGCGGCATTCCGAGACGTGATCGTATTTGCGCAGTCCAAAGATGAAGCGATTACACAGGTTTTGTAGTCTTTTCAACTTATCCAATAATTCTTCGGAAAGGGCCAGATACACGACGTCACCGTTATCAAGCAAAGGAAGGAGAAGGGAAGTAGCCAACCACTTCTTGGTTTCCAACGGCAGAAAAATTTGCAGTCGTCGGAGTGTGTGGAGAGATGCAAAAATCCTACGACTGACTTCATTGATATGTGGGGCCCACGACAGATTTTTTTTTATACTACGTCGGGAGGCATACAAGCATACGGCCGACCTGATGTAAAGCGGGTACCATAGCCTATTAACGCTTGCGATATATTCATTATCAGTCGTGCGATGCCTCCTCTGCTGCTAACACAGCAACTCCTTGGGAGCTTACTGGTGACCTCACTTCCACGCAGGAACACAACAACCCTCTAGGGAGTTATTATTTGGCTGCGGTTTTCTGTAATGTGGAGGTACTTCATCGGACGGGCTGCTTTGATGCGCACTACCTTTCTTAAAAGTTTAATTATAAGTATTATTAATAGCATGCACTGCTAACGAAATATCAAGAAATAGAGTTGTATATACAAATTTATATAATGTGGGACTTAACGCGTAATTTAGATAAAAATATTATCTGCGTATTTCCCGACGTTTCGGCTGAGTTGCATCAGCCGTGGTCACAGGCGGATTCTGCCTTGTAGACGATATATTGTCTGTAGGACCCCTAACAAAATATCGAAGTTACTTCGACACAGTTGACTCGATATCTTGTGAAATCTAGTAATACAAAAAGAGTTACTTTTTTATTGTCAATGTTGAGTCAGATATCGTCCGTAATTTTGACAAGGGCCGATGTTGTGCTATGATTACTGCGAAAACCAGACTGATGCTGACTGAGAATGTTATGATCACAGACCAAGCGTGTAAGGCGTTGATGGACATGGTGTTAAAGAATCTTGGAGAACAGGGAGGATTTTAAAACAAATGACGGTGCGCCATTTGTTGTAAGTTTTTATAACCAAAAAATATTTAGTTTCCGTTGGCAACCCATAATAGAGCTATGTAAATAAGTGTGGATTCTATCACTACCCTCAAAAAAAAGTTTAGTTTTAATTATTACCAACATGGAGCCAGATACTTAGGATAGCTCTTCTAGTACCTACATAGTACATAATAATTCAATGTCCATCACATTAACCACACTATCATTATGCAAGTTGAAATAAATTATTTGTAATGCCACTGCTTATTACTCGTATTTTAATTATAAGGCTCACCCTTACAGGAAAAATCAAGTATAAGTTAGTTACTGGGGCAGAGTTTTATACTTCTCAACTTTGTAGTGCCGTAGATCTAAGGCCAATCCATTTTAGCTGCATCTTAGCTGCACCTGCTGACTCCAGCCCCGAGTTAAGTTCAGGAACTGCGGCGAATCATAGACCCAGCATTTTTACAAAGAGAATCCATTGATTGATGTATTACCTTTTTAATTATTTAGTGCTTTTAATGTAATTTAATAGGAAATCATTATTACAATACAAATGTACTTTTTAAATAAATCTTTAAATGATCCAAAATCAGAAGGTGATGCAGGAGCCGAAACCAACGACACGAGTGCTATGAATGTTAAAGGTGTGTAAAGACCGAGTCGTGTGGAGCTCGAGTGACGAGCTCGGTGGTTCCGTCGTGAATGACGCGACTTTGACACCAACGCTCGTGGTTTACCGATTCCCACATAAGACAAACATTTGTGTGCATCAACATGTCTGTTAGTCTTGGTCTGGATGTTTTTAGAGAGGTAGGGCGCATTAAAATAGCTCGTCTGGGGATATACCTCCACCTCATGGAAAACCCGCAGCCAAATAACAACATCTCCCTAGAGAGTTGTTACGTTCTTGCATGTGAGTGAGGTCAGCAATAAGCTCCTAAGGAGTTGTAGTGTTAGCAGCAGAGGAGGCATTGAGTGAGTGATACTTGATGTGTTACAAGCGTTCATAGGCTATGGTAACCGCTTTATATCAAGTGGTCCGTATGCTTGTATGCATTCCGACGTTGTATAAAAAAATGTATAAAGATATAAAATTAATACAGGAGTTGAATATTGCCTTATAATATGTTGCATATTTGATTGTCGGCGTCTTAATAAACACTCATACCATAAACTAAAATTTATTACATCTTCATATCTACGAACGTAATAAGATTGGTGGAATCTGATATATTGTTCACATTAAAACAGACATAAAGTTTACATAGAGATAATAATAAATTCAAATATACTTTACGTTACTTAAATTGCAGTGATCAAAATGTATGTCATTCGATTTATTATTCTTTCAATCTATTTGTTACCTATGATTACATATCGTGGCTTTTCAATTTGCAAAGATGTTTGGATAACCTAAGTATGTTTTGAAGTTTGCAAAAATTAAGGATATTCGTTCAAATTCGAGTTAAACGCTAGTAGAAGCGAGCGATCTCTCTATGTAAGTCGTAACTTCAAGTTGTAATAATCAGTGTGAAAGACATAGCCTAAATGATGTAAATGAAAGAAAAATATTAATTTATACATATTTATTCCATAAACGTAGCAAGTATGACAAACATAAGTGACCGCAATTAAATATATTAAATTTCTGAATACTTGTATAATTGTATACATTTTTTTGAATACTTCACTCATTTGGAGGGTTTAGTTCGCCGAAGTTGTCAAAATATACACAGTTGTTCTTGGTCGTTACGTAAGCTACCCAATGCGTATAGCATAATACTGTATAAATAAGCGATACAATTTTTAGTTCTTTCGGTAACTGATCTTTCATAAATACATCACGGAATTAACTATCTATTTGTAAAACATTACCTTTTTTATATGGTTTTATATATAAGCCATTACCAAAGATAATAATAGATTTGATTATCTTATAATGTTTCAATTCTTGTAAATGTTTTTGAGCTGATTTGTGCGGATCTGCGGCACCTCCGGCCACTACGCCTGATACAAATATTGGTATCAATGGCAAAATCCGCCAGTTTTGGGTAATGCAATGATATGTGGTAGGCGAATCTTGCCAAGTTTGAGAAATAATATGTCTTTTGATACTAAATTAGCGTAATAATTACTTTGGGACTTTTGTGTCGTTTCAGCTTTTTAATTCGATTATGAATTCCGGAAACTAAAGTCTTAAATGCTTTTTCATCCAATTCAAATTTTAGTTTCGCTATCATAATTTTGTCTACTATCCAAGCAGCTTGTTTTTCATTCTTGCTGGCATCTTTGGAATGAATGCGTCGCTTTGCTACATCTAATAGTTTTAAATCCGCTTTATGTCTATTCGCTAAATCTGTATACTTGGAATATGCGATATCGTGATGCATACAAGCCTCGTCTAATTTGTTGATTCCTCGATCACCTCGTAGTAGACGCTCGCGTAAATGTGTTCCAGGCCCACAATATTGATACCCAGGTAAGTGTACCTCGAATGGCAAATTATTTATAATCTTGTTAATTAGTTCTCCGTGTTCTTTATCTGGCATTACTAATAACGAAAGAAAAAAAAGTTAAATAGTTTAAATATAAAATACAAAATAATGACTCAGATAATGTAACGTAAGGTAAGTAACAGGTATCAGTCATCACACCACTCTCCTCATGAATGTAAGGCATGGATCAGAAGAATGTACTAAAATTATTGTACAGGAGCATTTATATTAATCCAAATGTTTTCATTTTTACTATATTCTAATCATTTTATGAACAATTTATACGCTCCCTTTTTCAACACTTATTGCATTAAATACAGATTGGAATAGGTAAACTTTTGACATTCTGGTTTGTAAAAAAAAGCCTAAATTCTGTTAATTTCGTTGACAAATACGCAAATTCGTATCTAAAAACTGTCAGTTTAATCATTATTAGATATCAAACAGTGTAGTGAACATAGATAACAGAAACAATGGGAGATGTGACATACCACGCGAGTTTACACAGGGACGGTTGTCGCCGAGTTTCACCCCACCATAAAACACTCACACACTTAAATAAATAAAAAATATCATTCTACGCACACAAGTACAACGACACACATTTGTTAAGACGCTGTCATTGGATGTTTATTTAAACAACACCCAAGTAAGCACGCACTACTACATTTATAAAGCGGCAGAAACAAGCGGCCGTATCTCGAAACTGTACACACAGTGAACGAATAATATTACTCACTTTACATTGCGTGTTGGTAAACGAGCGGTGGCGACTGCGTAATGGTAGAAAAGCAATGTATGATTAAGAATGAGAAATTTGATATTTATAATTTGTATCGTGGTAAGGCCCTGGTAGAAATGGCGTCAGAGAATTTTTGAAATTAATTCTGTATTTATGCTTATAAAACGTAATATTATTTGTACTTATAGGTGATAAGTGATTCCATTTGATTTAAAGTTAACCACTGCACTTCTATTTTTGCAAAAAGGCAACAGCACAACTTGGCATTTTGCTAAAACAAGGAGCAACGTATCTCAATCGAACTTGATTGCAACTAACTAACTGTTCTTGGCAATGTTCTTGTTTTGAGCATATTGCGGCGACACCAACCACGCCCCCTCGTCACATCTCCCGTTGTTTCTGTTATCTATGGTAGTGAACTTAAAGTAGGTAAACACTTCAGACATGGTTTACTAAAGCCAGTGCAAAAACCAGTTCTTTTGAATAACACGACAATAATTAAAACAGTGACTATTATAACTGTATATCATAATATATATATGTTACTCTAAAAGCCCGAACTACGGTGGTGGCAATATCACACCATAGTCGCGCTCCGCTGCAGAGCGCGCCACGGAGGGTGCGCGGGGCGCGGGGACGTCGTGGCGCCCGCGGCGGCCACCGCCCGCCCCGCGACCTCACTCGCCTTCACCGACGCTGTGCGACACCCACGCCGTTTAATAGTCATAACATTACATTTTGATAGAATAATTAATTTATACAGTTCACTCTTCTATCATTTATCTTCAACTGGGACGGATCTCCCAGCAACCCAGTTTGTAAGGCTCCGACCCAATTTATTGGCCCTTCGGCAACAAGGGAAACAACAACAATTCGACGCCATCAACGGATGACTCAACGGATGACACATCAGATTCGTCTATCAAACTGAAGTGTTCCGGATAATATCATCGGGTCTAAATTGGTAACATCGGATCAACAACAGTGCATCAGTGATAGTGACGAGCAAGATAGAAAATCAAGCATTACAAGACTATACGGATAGTGCCAAAAAACCGTGAGATCGATCCAATTTCTATCAATTCATTTTTCACAACTCATTATCATTTCATTTCACTATTCCATCTTTATCATTAGTGGTTTCCATCAACTTCATAGCAATTTATATCAGACAAAGTTAGCCGTTAAATTTTTAAAATCACTATGTTAGTGTTAGTCATAGTAGTCCATTGTAGTTAGTTACATAAGAACAATTTAGAATCAACGTACAATCATAGTTATTTCATCGTAGTTATTCATTCACTTTCCATTTTATATGGAATTTACTGCATAATCATAATTCATTGTAATAAAATCATTCCTTATTTTTAATATAATCTAATTTGGTAGTGTATTTTAACGCTTAGTAAATCCTAAAAACATATTTACAACGTATAGTTTACTCGTGTTAACATTTTTTATTTTTGTGATAGGTCGGTAGTGCGGCGCTACTCGACGTAACGGTAAACAGATTCCTACGCACAGCTTATCGCTTCTGTAATAGCTAACGGATACGTACTATTTATTGCTTGCTAACTTTCGTGTCAGGCATTTCATTTTGCATATATTTACGAGTATTAATTCGTTTTAATTTTTTTTGTACCTTTCTTGAACACAGTAAGATTTTTTTTTACTTTAAAAACAATTTATTAGTAAAGCTTAGCGATGGCTGAATCAAAAATCACGCAATTAGTTAAAAAATGAGGCACTTTTAAAAGTAAATTAACGGCATTTTGCAATTATTTGACTATTATTAAAGATAGCACTGCAATTAACGAGCTTAAAACGCGGCTTGATAGAATGGAGTTGCTTTATACGGACTTTGATGTACTTCAAGGTGAAATTGAGGAGCTTTCTGACGATCCAGAGGTCAGGTACCAGGAACGAGATGCATTTGAAGGCCAATACTACACGGCAATTGGTCTTGCTAAGGGCTTGCGCCACTCAGCAACTGCGGCCGAGTCGGCAAACCTCTCGATGCACAGTACCAAGGTAAGCTCTTTAAATGCACAAACACAATAACTTTGTACGCCTCCCAAAAATCGATTTACCCTACTATGAAGGAAATTTACAGACATGGCTGGAATCAGGGACAAGTTTACATCAATAATACATTTTAGCAACAATATCTATAACATAAACAAGTTTCATTATCTTCGCGCTTGTCTTCAGGGTAGTGCAGCTTTAGTAATTAAAAGCTTAGACTTCAAAGCCAGTAATTATACGGCTGCTTGGGAATTATTGTGCAAGAGGTATTATAACAAACGCTTGTTAGTCGATAATCATGTCCGAGCACTTTTTAATGTAAATTCCATACAGAGGGAGTCTAGTAGGTCTTTGCGCTACATTATAGATATTACCAATAAAAATCTACACGCGTTAGCGACCCTTGATCAACCTACAGAACATTGAGATACTTTAGTCATTTATTTAATGTCCACTAAGCTAGATATGACCACCAACAGAGAATGGGAGGAGTATCGGAATAATCGTAGTGAACCACCTAATTTAGATATTTTTTTAACTTTTTTGATGAACAGGGCTGATCTTTTGGAGACACTCGAAGAAGCTAGGAGCTCTAAAGGAAAACCAGAAAATTCCTTCGTTTAAAAACCAAAAAAAATTGTAATATCGACAGGTAAAGGCTCTAAAAATTCAATAGCATGTCTAATATGTAAAAAGTCAAGTCATTCCTTTTACAATTGTAACACTTTTCGGCAGATGCCTGTACAAACACGCATACAAAAGGTCATCGAATTTAAGCTATGTAAAAATTGTCTCAGGTCTGGCCACTATGAGTCTAAATGTCCAATGAGTCATTGCAAATATTGCAAACTTAAACACAACACTCTACTTCATATTGACTCACCTCGGCAAGAACTCATCTCTCACGATAGTATTGTTTTATCAGCTGATCATTCACAATATGAGTCCATTTCCAATAAAAACAATATGTTGCTATCCACAGCGTTGGTCAAGGTATTCGATATCCACGGGCGGCCGCATCGCGCTAGAGTCTTGCTAGACAACGGCAGCACCGGGAACTTTATTACATATGACCTCTGTAGTAAGTTGAACCTATCTACCCATGCTACGTGTTCAAAGGTGACAGGTATCAATAATCAAATCTCTAGTAGTTCACAATCTTGCTCGATAACATTTGAGTCTTTATTTACTTATTTATTTATTTCAACAAAAACTTACAGCTATCATTACAGGCAAACTGTGCCTAATGCGACAGTGTAAGGTAACATTTACTTAAAAAATCATAAAAACATCGTTCTGTTCTAAACCTAAATACCCTTATACCTTATAGCTAACGACATATAGCCCCACCCTTGTGAATTCGCTCAGACTACACATGAATATGTCCAAATCGTCAGCCATAAGGTTGACAGTGCGAAGCGCGCGCGTCAACGGTGCCTCGTGCAATAGATCTTATAGTAGTGGCTACAGGACGAACATTGACTGTTACGTACTCCCAAATATAACTTCGTTGCTGCCACACACACAACATACAAATAACGTCTGGGGTTTGCTTAGCTGATCCAACTTTCAATATACCGTCAGCCATTAACATTATTGTAGGCGCGGACAACTTTTTGAACGTGATCGGCACAAATCGCATCCAATTAGACAAAAATAAGCCGGTTTATTTGAAACTCGACTCGGATGGGTAGTTTTTTGTAACGAAATACAAAACAACGTCGACCTAACTCGAAATAGACACAATCCCATCACGACACGAATACACTGCAGATGAGCACGCGTGTGAACAAGAGTTCATTAATTCTGTTCAACATTATACGGCTGGTCGCTTCATAGTGTCTATGCCTTTAAAAGAGTGGACAGATGCTCTAGGTGATTCGTACACATTAGCTAGGAGTAGGTTTCTTTCTCTAGAACGTCGGTTAGATAGAGCCCACGTATGAAAGAACGATATTCACAATTTATGTCAGAGTACATAGATTTAGATCATATAATTTTAACTACATCAAAACAACCTAATACTAAATTCAAATTCAAAAAAATTCATAATCCTTTTATTACATTTCTTACAATATAAACTAATACAGTGTTTGGAATCTCCTTTTAGGTAGACAATACCTGTATTAGGAGACCCCTCTCTTATATGATAACAAAAATACAATGTATAGAAATTAATAAGTACTCAGTAATTGCCAATTTGTGCTCAGTATTTACTATTTTATGTAGATGTGAGATATTGTTATCTTCCACATCATGGGGTTGAAAAAGAGTGTAGCACCACAACCAAACTACGTGTTGTGTTCTATGTCTCTGCCAACACGTCCTCTGTTAAGTCATTCAATGACATTCAATGACAATGACACAATTCAGTCATTCAAGGATTGGATTTTTTGGGTAAGGGGACTACGTGAGCATATTTCCATGCAGAAGGAAAGAAACCGGATGTTATGGAATTATTTAGGATCAATGTAATAACAGGAAGGATGATATCAAGAATCGGTAGGATCATAAGACGACTAACGCTGTCATCCCCCACGGCATTTAACGCTACTGCACGCACGTTCTTCTCAACATCACTGTCCGCAAATTGAGTAAAGAAAAATGGTGGAAAATCTGGAGCTGGAAGTGATGAGAGATACTTAAGTGTCGCTGTTTTAGTGCTGCTATCAAAAACATTGACGTTATTAGAATTATTGTCATGGTTTTTTCCAACTCCAATTATTCCAGTTTTATAAAATTACAACGTGTACTTGCATTTATTCTAAGATTTAGTTACAATTGTAAAAATGCACCCAAGCTTTGTGGGCATTTATCAACATCCGAGCTTAATGCTGCTAAGACTGTTCTTACTACTTTTACTATAGCTTTCGGCCCAATATAACGTCAGCGCAATATATAAATATATCAGACATAATTTGAATACTATCTGTGACTGTAAGTTCAGCACGAGTGAAATCCCCGGCATGAGAAGCGAAAAGAGAAGCAAAGCCTGCCCAATCGACATTTTTAGCTTTATATTGAAAGCCAGTAAACTGTTGCGGGTGTAAGTTGTCAACAACGGGAAGAAGTTACAAACTATCAGACGGTGATCACTGCAAGAAGCCTCAGATAAAACGCGCCAGTTTTGTATTCGGACGTCTACACTAGAAAGTGTGACGTCAATAGAATACTTTACATTGGGCTGCCGAAAGTAGGCGATGCTTTTTTTATGGGACAGGCCCATCACTGCATCTCCTGTGTAGCCAGAATTAACAGCGGCAACCACAAAAAGGCAATGAACAGTGAAGTCCATTGTTGTCCCGGGGGTTAAACTACAGCTGCCTTGAAACTCACAACGAATTTAATCAGAAGAAATTTGTAATAGTAGGAAGTTTTCGAATTGACTTCCCCTCTCGGCAAAGTGAGAGACAGCAATATGACAAATAAGGCATTAAAAAACCTCGTAGAGATGGCTAGTCAAGTGAAGCTCAACTGCCGTGCATCACGATTAATCAAATATCTAACACTATTGGGACCTAAATTGTGAGTTGTTACCTAACACATCGATTCCAATAATATAGATCGCAGAACCGCCTAAACGCTCGGTAGTTCTCCCTTATTGCCACCAAATTAGAATAGTATATTAGGTGGTGCTTCTGGGGTGTTGTGAATAAGAATATTCATTTCAGCAATGAACTCTTCAACATTACCTTTCAGTGTTCCATCACAAAATTGACAATCCACTGATCATTGAAAAAATTGGTCTATTAGTACCTTCGCGCATCCCCCGATATTCCTCTGGGGCAGTACCACCACGCCGCAGACCGCGTTTACTTCCCAAACCAGTCACGCGCATAGTGTACGCTGACCAAGCGCCCACGGTGCGCGCCATACGACTGATCGGCGACATGCTCACCCATTGTGAGGACTTGGATATGTTTGCTGACAGTATTGAAAGACTGCTCAGCGGAGCTGCTGGGTTCCTCAATAGTAATTGTTTTTGACATTACAATTTGTATTTGAATTTTATTTGTTAATTTAATTTAATTTTTTGACATAAATGATATGATGCTGACTTAGGATGTTGATAATTGAATTGGGACCTGATATTCTTATTCTATTGTAATTTGTGACACTATCGTAATTTAACATAATAATCTATCATAATTGTTTCGAGTAACGAGTGGTCGTTTGTAATCAACTTAATTTAATCTGCAACTATTGTATTAGTATGACTTGCTGGTGCGTTGGAGTTAGTATACTCTGTAAACTTGCATGTAATGTAATAAATAAATAAACAGCAGAGCGTCTGTCAGCATCGGTTGCTCTCAGCTTACCGTACCATAATGGCGATGATGCATTTACGTCAGCTCCTATAACTACTTTATGACCAGAAAGCGTATGTAAAACTCTACGCAGATGGTGTAAATGAGGCCCTACTGGGTCTGAATATTAAAAATAACAATTCACTACGAACAATCTTAGATAGGGGGATGTTACGCACTGTGTGGCGTGCGTGGAAATTAAGTTATTTATCGCTGTTATAGTTAAACCGCTTTTTGAAACATAAATACCCGCGCATGACCTGTTACTGATCTGTAGAAATTTACTAGTTAGTTGGGCTCATTGGTATTGCTCCTGAACAAAACTAGAAAGAGCTTACAGTCCGCAACGAGCTTATCTAACTCTGATGTTGCAATTTTATCGTTGTGAAGATTTAATTGAGCAATCACGACGTTATCCATATTATATTATCCATCACAAGATTCTGACCCGGTCTTGTGGTCAGACGCCTTCTTTAGCCGCCTACATGGTGCGCATGTCGGTTTGAAGTCTTTTTCAGACTTCTTAGTACATTCCCGCGAGTCATAAGATTCAGCACAGTGAGCACAAGTTGATTTGGTCTCAGTGCAATATTTACTAACATGGCCGTATCGTTGACATTTTAAACAACGTACTACTTCAATGTCATCCACGAATCTACATGTGGCAAAATCGATAAAAAATATTTCTTTAGTTAAAATAAGGTGCTTGCGTATTTCCGGGGAAAGTTCGATACGCATCCATTTTCTACAGTAGGCTACAGGACGACGACGCACAATTTTTACATCTTTCAAGTACTCTGACAATGTAAATTTCATTTCGTCTTATGTATTTTGATTATACAAAGCTGACAAAAACTTTGTGTCGTCCATTTTATCGGGAATGTCTTATAATAATCAAGCTTTTCTAGTTTAAGTCCTGCCAATTTAATGCCTTCTACCGATTGTAGCTTCCGGATTTGAGCATAATTCAACACACGTAAAACTACACCCGATTTGGCAGTTTTCTTAACGCCTACAATTTGAAAACCATCATCTGATGGCTTTCATGAGAGCTTCTTTCGTGGCTTCGGACGTTTTGAACTCCGCGGATCGTGTCTCAGTGGGATATGTCATAATGCAAGACAAGGCACAATGCAAGGCGAGTTTGAACGGGTTTAATTTGCTTGGGAAGACGAAGTTTCAATTTATCGGAGTATGATTCACCGGTTTTTGTCACGAGTGCTACAGGGTTATTTTTTTGCTTCTAATTTGAGTGCTAACATCGCGTTCTTTTACGGCAAGCTTCGTTTCTGTTGTTGCTTTATGGCCATCATAGACACTAAAGAAGTAACCCGAGTCTTCATGAGTTATATCCATTATTGGTCTATGAGCGAACCAATGCGAGAGGTCAGTCCATTAATAATTTTAATTTCATTAATTTTTACCAAACATTATGACGATTCGCGGACGAACTCGATATTGTCAACGTTCGAGTCCACAACTTCAAGCGAGCTATTACAACTTATATTGGCCATGTTTTCAAAGATCGACGACCGCTGTAGTCGTTTTTCTTTAGATGATAAAAAATTATTCGGTAATATATCGCCTAGCGGTATTTTGACATTACTTATAGTTGCGGGGGGCGAGCGCCGCGTCATGTTGCTAGGGCTAAAAACCGGCGTTTAATCTGGCGTACCACCAGGATCGTCGGGACTGCTCGACATTTTATAATAACAACGAACTTAGTAACCAAAAAAAATGAATAAGTTTAAATAAAGCTAATACGTATCAATACAAAATATTACCCCGATTTCGGGGTAAATTTATTAACTGACAACACCAGGAGATAACAATTTGTTTACACAGTTTTAATATTTTAATGCAACTATTGTATTAATCGTAAATATGCTTCTCTATGCAATTAATCGTAAATATGCTTTTCAATAATATAGTAAACAAAAATCGAATAATTACTTACTTTTCAACGGGGCATACCTGTTTTGCAGCCCGTGCGTACTACCTACTATTTTGTTGATTTATCACTGTGATATAATGTTCCAAATTAAACCTTAATTTAAACGAGAATCGACGCGGAATCTATATATTAATATCACAGAACACCCAATTTAATGAAATATCACACACATTCTACAATAGCAATGAAGTAATATACTCGTATTTAAACTAACGAAAGTGTTACACACATAAGTAAGAAACATCCGACACGCGAGGAACGCGGGAGGGGATGTGTATGTCCACTCGAGTAAAAATTGGCGCTACACTCGCAACCGCTATGCACACGCACGCGGTCACAGCTCGCACCGCGTGGTCGCTTTACAAGATGGCGGCCACCTCCAACAATGGCCTCCGCCACGTTGAAAGCTTAAAAATCAAGGTCCTGTCACTATCTGCGTGCACTAAAACTTAATTAAACTAGGAAGCGTTACAAAATCATTAAAACCGTATTTACACGAAATTCACTAAAATAACTAGTTATAGATTCCCTCACGTGAATGACGTAGGGCGGCGAGATCCAGCGACGGCTAGACGCATGCCCTAATCCTTCGCTGTATGCTCCCACCGTCGCCCCGGAGTAACCTCCAACAGGATGAACTCAGCAAATAAAACACCAGGAGACCGAAGTCACCACACTGAATCGACCGAGGGATTAGGCGGTAATTCTAACAAAATTGAAAAAACAACGAGCGCGGGCTACGCACACGTCCAATCGCTACGGCAGCCCGCAGCGAAGTCCAAGATAAACAAACAAGTTTATGTGTACCAATGTTTGTCCTGTGTGGGTATCGAACGCACGAACTTTGGTGTTAAACTTGCGTTACTAACCACTGTGCGACCGAGCGCGACATCATTTTTGTCGTTACTCAAGTAAATTCACATTATAATTATGAAGTCATTTATTTCAAGTTGCATAAATATACATTAATTGAGATAAATAAGATAAATGAAACGTCAGACGACGATATGATCTTGAGTGGAATACCATACATATTCCTCAGCCCGCACAGGACATCCATTGATCCTACAAAATACAATTAAATACATTAAACAAGAATTAAATAAGAGCAGTGATAGCCCGTGGAAAAGAACCGGCCTATTAACCAAATTGTCCCGGTTCGAATCCTCACACTAAATTCGTGTTTTCGAGTTTATGTATATATATTTGTATGCAAAATATGCACATTTTTGTGTCACTTGTTCGGCGGTGAAGGAAAACGTTGTCAGGAAACCCCCACGTCCAAAAAAATAAAAGACGTATGACCCTAACGACCGTACCGGCATGTCCCATGGCTCCACCGACCTTATGGTCATTTGAGCTTAAAAGCGGGAGAGGTATCACGACACGTGCTGTTTTGAAGCTCTCTGCCGTGCCGTGGGCATTACTCCATATTCTTCGGCGGCAACACCACGAAAATTACTTCGTTGCTGTCTAAAGGCTCTCTGACGAACTCCGTATTTCAAGCTGTGCGTTCACCCCCTCCCGCTGCCGAAATGCCGCGCTTTTGTCCTACACTCTGTTCGTTCACCGATTTCTCATCTTTTACTTCATCACGCATTATTGCAAAACGGAAAATGAAAAATAGTTCTAGCATCATCAAGGATTTACACTCGAACTTCAACGCAGTCCATCTATTACCAGCGAGATAGTTCACTCTTCCAAAACCTAGTTTCACAAATAGCAGGGCGCACCAAGCGCAGGTGAGACTGGCTTTAAATAATTATTAGATTCGATTGCGAAAGTCAAATTTACAGGCAATTTGATCTAAAATACTTCGTGTTCTTTCGCTACCGATTAGTTTATACGAACTAGCACCGGTCGGCACCCACCCACTACCATTAGTAGATGCATGACGTCGCTGTCATAGCGGCTTCGGTCGTCTCTGCCTCGGCTGCTACATCGTCTCTGCAAATGCTCGCATCTGGGACATGAACCGCATGCTCCCGCCATTGGTGTTGTCCTGCCTGCCCCGGTCGTCACGGCGACACGTGTTTCGCCTCTCCACGAGATATCCTCAGGCGCCGTAGATATTAGTCGTTAGAATAACATGCGACGGAGATTGGTTTTATTTCTTATACTACAAAACTGCAGTTTTTACTTACACAAGAAATCCTTGATAATATTCCATATTTTGGCCAACACTTTCCTTTTACATCTTCTCTGTTGCTTCGTCTATAAAATCACAATTACAGTTAATTAAATGAACGATTGAAATCTGTGACTAAGAGTTTCTGGTTGATGATATTTTACATGATTTGGAAAATATGGGAGATATTACAATAGTTACGTCATTCTTTCCTGCATTGTTTCTACATGCCCGCTCCAACGGATAAAGTAACATTGGTTCATAAAATTCTTCTTACCAAGACATCATCTTGTTCTTTTGAAGTTTGTAGCAACTGAGAAAATACAAATATTACTATTAGACTAAAACACACCCCGCAAATACAAATCGACCAGCTGATTTGACTAGTCAATATTGCGAAAAAATATTTTTCGTGTATTTACAAGAAATACACATAAGCAATTTACTTTAAGAAAGTCGTGTTTCCCAATGACGGCGTCATATTTCATCCGAACTACATTCAAAAGCCAAGTTTTATAAAAGCCCAATCATTAAGTATGAAGCCTGTTTCATTTCTAAACATCTTAACAGCTCAAGGATGCAATGCTGAGCTATAGAGTTATTAGAAAATACAATCTTGCAAAAATAACTTTTATCTCGATATTTGCAACATTCGGAGTCTAATCTTAAAAGATCTAGATTGATTGGAATTTTTCTTACAAATATATCAAAATGATAATTACATTGATTTATAACCTCGTTGTATGCACAAGTAATGCTCGGAAAATGTAAAAAAATCAAATCATAAAGCAATAATTTATGAGTTCTGGACTCGCGCAACTAAAGATCACTACATTTCTTAGATATATAAACCGTTGTTGGGAAACCTGTTTATTTTCACAAAGCGGTCGGTACCGTAGAAGGTGATGTTTACTGTTGACTGATCAGGATTAAAAATTTGACTTAGGTAATATCATTTATTACCCCAACTGAGAAAATTACTTACAAACAAAGGATTGATTTTATACATAGCTTATAACAGAGCATTTTAATGGCACACAGATAGATTTAAATAATGAATTCACGCTTCTGGGAATAGAAATAGATAAAAACATAAATTGGAAATTACACATTAAAAAATTAAAAAATAAACTTTCTAAATTCACATATGCCCTACGAGAAATTAAAAACCGACCAAGTGCGAGTCGAACTCGCGTAAGAAGGGTTCCGTACCATTATCTATAAAAACGGCAAAAAAAATCATGTCTGTTGTATGGGAGCCCCTCTTAAATATTTATTTATTCTGTTTTTCAGTATTTGTTGTTATAGCGGAATCAGAAATACATCATCTGTGAAAATTTCAACTGTCTAACTATCACGGTTCATGAGATACAGCCTGGTGACAGACGGACGGACGGACGGACAGCGGAGTCTCAATAATAGGGTCCGTTTTACCCTTTGGGTACGGAACCCTAAAAACTACAGACATGCAAACATCACTTGCTTTGTACTATGCTTATGTTTATTCCCTACTCACATATGGAACAATATTATGGGGAAACAGCACAGACTTTTTCTTTTCTTAAAATTTAACCCTGCCTTCCATATACATTTTGGAAAAATGTAAATTTGTTCGAAAATACTCTGAATTTTACACAAGACGAGAACAAATAAAGCAGGACCGCTCTCTCAGATACGGAAACAAATTGATCATGACAAATTCTCGATTAGCTCTGCACTCTTCGGGCCCTCTAGCTATGTCCATAAAAAATATATAATAAAATCCCACAAATAATGAAAATAGTGGCATGCAATTTATAAAACACAATTTGAACGAATTTATAAATGTCATAATAAAATAATTAATGATTTTATATTATTTATTGATTGCTTTTTTTATATATCTTTTTTATTCGTTAAAAAATTAAAATTATGTTCTGATTTCAATGGATTTGGTTTCCTCCTCTCTTCTATTGCAGTACCCATCAGGGTCCATACTGGTCTGAACGTGTTTTCTTATTTACACCACATTCTTAAACGAATGTACAGATAACAAAAAATCATTTTCAGGGTATCCATCCAGTCTGTGATATTTTTAATATTTAGAGCTTTGTTTTATACGTATACGTATACGGCTATAACTTTTTTTGACACTGACTATGTAAGTTGACCCCTGTGGGCCGTTACTGCGTCACTGGATTAGAGAGGCATGAAGCGTCACAGTCAACGATCGGCTCAGTGCTCCGCGTCGGCTAAATAATCAAAGACACAGGTTGAAGGAGCTATATTTAAATGGTAGGTAAGATTACACCTTCCTCAGCACCTACCCGTCCACTTTCACGACGTATATTATATCTGCTTCATCATTCATTTCGCCTCCATCTTTTCTACATGTACGAACCAACAGAATATGATTCTTATATTTACACCGATACTCTCTTGCAGACCAACTATATTTGTACATCACTGCGAACGTAGTCTATGATAATAATACCAACCTCATTTAACTGTAATAAACAAAAATTTATATGAAATCAAACTATTATAACGGTAAGTATAATATATAAAGTGATTATATATCATGTACTCACAATTAAGTAAATAGTAATAATAAATCCTATATTTTCTCTCTAGAGTACATGATACATATTTAAGGCCAGGTCCTTCATTGTGAGAGACTGGTGTCTGATATAGATTTAATAGAAAAACCTGTGTTACAAGTCGCCAGGCCTTTTCGGGTGTAGTACAGAATCCGTTGTATTATTTTAATTACAATTGTAGCCAACTTGCAAAGAGGACAAAGGAAAAGAGAGGGTCTAGAAACTACATTAATCTACATTATTGCGTATCCCACGGGTATTGTGTGTGGAGTGTACTCGTATTAGGATGTGGGTGTGAATAAGCTATGAAGTGTGTGTTGTGGTGAATAACCGTGAAAGTTGAGAAATAGGTGATTTCGATTATTTTAGTGGGAGTGGCAAATTTTCTATTAAAAGATAAGAGCGGTATCATCGGTGTAGGATATAATTCTGCACTTAAGTATTTGTAGGGATCAGAGGTCGTTCATATAAACGAGAAGCAAGTTAGGGCCTGAAGTGCTTCCTTGCGGGATGCCGTACATAATAGGTAGAAAATTGCTTGTGTTGGCATCGACAACGAAACACTGAGTACGATCACTATGGTAGCTTCGGAAAACAGTCAACTGAGTTCCTCTAATGCCCACTGACTCAACTTTTTTTAAAGGATTGGCACCGAAGCCGAGTCGAATCGAGCGAGATCCAAAAATATAAATAAGCATGAGCCATGTCCAAGCACTCGATAATGTCATCATTGAGTTCGTAAACTGCGTTGGTCGCAGATCGACTAAGCCTAAAACGACATTAATCGGGGATGAGGGGTAGATCTAGTCTCGAGAAAACCTATCAGTCAGTTTAGTGTCAGTATTCATGAGACGCTCTAGTACCTTCGATAAGGCGGGGAGCACCGAATTGGGCGGTAGTTGTTCATAAGCCCCGATCATCACGTTTTTAAATGCCAATCATTCAGATTGCAGTTCTGGCTCGAAAACACACCGATGTGTGAATTAGGGCATCCTCCTGAGACAACGTGCACTGATCCAACCTTCAGTGTCAAGTGAAATCGGTGTGAATATCGCAGCTTGCGGCGATGGGCCACGCAGCGTCAGTTCCATTGGGTCGAGGAGCGCCGAGTGCTGCACAGGCACGTGGAATGTGAGAGGTAGATTGCATGATAAGATGAACGAGCTGATGGATTAATGAATGAGAGAGCTTAATGAATGAGAGACACTCAGATGCTTTGTATTTGACAGACTAAACGCAAGGGGAGAGACACCGATGTTCTGCATTGTAGAGTGATGACCCTATGGTCTAAGGTAGACCAGGACGATCATGCCAGTGCCGGTGTTGGTGTCGTACTCTTCTCCCGCTTAGCCTCTGGTGTAAGAGATTACTGTTTGATAGGATCTAGACTTCACTGGGTTCGTATAAATAAAACTGGCATCACGCGGGTATTTCTGGTTACAGCACACGCTCCTGTAAGCTCAGTGTGTGCTCAAAAAATAAAGAAGTTTTGGGAGTCTTTGAGAAATGCTCTGAATTTAGCTGCAGCGAATGAAAGAGTCATTACGTGTGGAGATTTGAGTGAATGGGTTGGGATCAAACGAGACAGCTATGAAGCTATTCTTGGTCTCTATCGAGATAAGAGAGTGAACGAAGCAGGTAGGTTAAATCTAGATTTACGTATGAAACGAAAGCTCCTCGGGTTGAAATCTTTATTTCACCATAGGAATATTCACACGTATACATGGAGACGGAACGACCAAAAAAGTGTGATAGATTTGATTTTAATAGATAGATGTCTCCGACATACTACAATCATTATTAATGAACACAGCATCAAACCGCCATGGTGTCTTATGTAGGTTTCCAACAATAGATAATTATTGTTAAATTATGCTACACCACCGCATATCATGATGCGGTATTAGTATAGTCCCTAATTAGTATAGTTATATTATTATACTTGTGTATTATACTTATGGTCCAAATACCAACTTCTAATCTGTAGCTACGGTAATAATGGCACGTTTGCAACGGCAGATTTTTGTACAGCACGTCAAGCTTAACACTTTAACCTTTGTGCTGTTCTTATGCCGCGAAAAGTGCATTCCTAAGATATACAATTACACTTCGAATGTAAAGCGTGGTCTTAGCTGTACACTCGCTTATTCTTTAGTCGTCCTCCCCAACCCGACTGAAAAAGTATTTAGTGGGAAAGGAAGTGCTGTACTTAGGATATTTATTCGTTTGATAACATCGTCTCCTCTGCCATTAACTCAGCAACTCCTCAGGAGCATATTGTGGACATTAATACAATATATTTTTTACACAAGATTGGAAAGCATACTAGTAATACAGCCCACGTGGTAACTGGTACGGCAAGTATCGTCATCGTACTAACACCGAAACCTCTCAGGAGCTTACTGGTAACCTTGCACACTCGCGGGAGCACAAGAAATCTCCAAGGACTTGGCTGCGATATTCTGTGAGATGCTACTTCCCCGCCCGGGAAAGTAAAGCAGCCCTGCTTTGATGCACCCTACCTCTTTTCAGCAAAGTCTCGTTTGTGAAGTGATTGAATATACGGCGAGTAAGTGAGGTTGGTTGACAATGAAATTATAGATTATGATGTCGTGACGTGTCCAACTTTAACATCCTGTATTAAAAAAAAAAAACTATTACGCTGATTTGGCAAGTAGCTTTAAAAGTTTGCGTATTTAATACTGATTCCATAATGATATAATACTTAATATTAGATCCTTTTTTAAAATAAGGAACAAAAATCAAACCACTAGAAACTATGGAATTATTCTAATTGTTCGTCGTAATTATTTATTGGGATTAAATGTCATTAGGATCAAAAACACGACGGAGGTTGGTAGAGATAGCCACGCAACGTTGTTCCTTCTCTAGCCAAGTGTGAGTGAGACAGATAATGACGCCGTTTAAGTGTGAGTAAGATAGATAGTGACGACGTTTAAGTTTGAGCGAGTAAGATAGTGACGCCGTCGAAATTGTATGAGTGTTATCTACTCTGACGCACAAATCATAATACGTCGTGGCAATCATAATGGGTCGTAATTGATGGTGCGAGCTCCACTGCCCCTGAACGCTGGCATCCCACAAGGCTGTGTGTTGTCTCCCACTCTCTTCCTTCTGCACATCCATGACTTGTTGCACGTGCGTAACATTCATTGCTATGCGGATGACAGTATGGTGGACGCAAGATACACTTGTCAAGCCAATATCTCTCGGGATTGTATCAATGAGTGCCAATCACAGCTTGTCTGAAATTAAGACATCACTAGAATAAGTCTCGGATTGGGATAGACTGAATTTGTTCATCTTAATCCCCTAAAGTCACAAGTGTGCGCATTTACCGCGAAAAAGTCCCCATTTATCGTAGCTCCTCGATTAGAAGGTATACCCCTCAGCGTTACGCCTAGCATCGGTATGCGCCTGGGTGTCGACATATCGAGCGATGTACAATTTCGCGGTTATCTAGACAGCAAGGCTAAGTTGGCGTCCAAGAAGATTGGTGTGATCAGTAGTGTAAAACAATACTTTACACCTCAACATCGCCTTCAACTTTATAAGGCCCAGGTCCGGCCTCTCATGCTCTCATACTGTTCACATCTTTGGGCCGGCGCGCCATAATATTTGCTTACTCCATTTGATTGCATACAATGTGGAGCAGTTCGAATCGTCGGCGACCCAGTGATCTCCGCTCGGCTAGACTCACTTTGTACACGAAGAGACGTTGCTTCTCTTTGTGTGCTGTACAAATTGTATCATACTTAGTGAGTGTTCGGAGGAGCTGTTCTACTTAATACCAGCCGCTGAGTTCTACTATCGTACCACTCGTCATAGACTTAAATTTCACCCGCACCATCTTGATGAGAGGCAACCCACTAGAGTACGCTTTTTGAAGCATTTTCTGCCACGTACGGTGAAATTGTGGAATAAGTTAACCTCAGCGGTGTTCATGAATAACTACGATATGGGTGCCTTCAAGGAAAGCTTATGTTTCCCTAAAAAGGCTGGCAATGGATTAGTGTTTTTGTTGTTGCTGATGGGCGGTAGTGACCAGTTACCATCAAGTGACCCACATGCTAGTTTGCCCCCCTCTAATATAAAATATATATATATATATATTGGCGTGCCTAAAAGTACAGCGTACCGCATTTTACAAAAAAACCAGCAGCATCCATTTCATATACAACGCGTAATCTCTGCAACCCATAGATTACCCAGCAAGAGTAGCCTTTTATAAAAGGATGTTGGCGGAATACAGACGGATCCGCAATTTTTGAATAAATTTTATCGACTGATGAATCGGTAAATATGGTAAAATCTTACTGTCTCTCTATGTAACTATAGTACTACATATATAATTGTCATTACTTCTATCTAAATTTTATTATTGTATGTTCTGATCTTCTGTCATGTTTTACTACTTTTTTTTTTCTTTTTTTTTATTCGTTAGAATTATGTAATTTGTTGTAAATAAGCATTTAATATATAAATACGAAAATTGTACTGTCATAAAGGCAATCTAGTTTTACACAAAGTTCTGTAAAATAAACTGGAATCGCAGGGAAAACGCGGGCAGGCTTTGAGGTTGTTTATCTTAACTAAGAGAAAGAAAACAGCTTGTACAGAATGCACACCGAGATGAGAACAGCGAGTTAAAATATGTCAGCTCTCCAATTAGAACTGTTTCGGGATCGACCGACGATGCGACGATTGTTATTTCATGAGATTATAATGATTTGAATAAACTACATAACGAAATAATATTATCATTAGATAAAATAAAGAAACACATGGAAGAAATAGGCCTCCCCAAAACCAAACTAATGCATTTTCGGCCATATCAAAGACCAATACTACTCCTACGCATAACTCAAGGGAAAACATATCGAGGTAGTGGACACATTCACGCAGCTAGGCATCACGATAAACTCAAACTTGTCATGGCAACCGCACGTAGCCGAAGTAATGAGTAAACTCAGTCGCTATGCGTTGCAGGAATTGCGAAAATGTGCTGCCTACCATAGCCATGCCGCGGCCTGGATCAGGTACAGTATTACACTCTAGGGCAATTCGCTCGATATACAGGCTGTATTCGTTATTCAAAAGCGATACTTGAGAATAATAACATACACGTCACCAAGAGACACATGTGGACCGTGGTTTATTAAAATGAGAATATTGACCGTCAACTGCGTGTATGTTTACGAACTGTGTAGACTCGTACGGAAACGCCCAAATTGTTTCGAACGAATAGCCGATGTACCAAGCCAAAAACAATCTACATCCACCACCTACCACCACACAACCGCCACGCCACAACGCATCTCGACCTAGAAAACATGAATGTACTCGTAGATTGATTGACGGGCCATTTTATATGGCTGTTAAAATGTACAACCACTTGCCTGATACCGTGAAAGCCCTCCAAGATAGTAAATTTGATACTACTTTGAAAAAACTACTTCAAATCCTATTATACTGTAAAAGAATATCTAAAAGGTAAATTTTGCAATGATTTATGACTTCATAATTTACTTTTTATTTATTGATTTTAATTTTTATAGTTAATAATTTTGTAAATAAGTATTATTAATAATTGACAAAGAATATATTGATGTGTAATTAATTGCTAAATAGGTAATAGTGTGACATTTAATAATATAATATAAATAAATAAATATTAAATAAATATTGTCAGACAAATTACACAGCGCCATCTAGCCCAAAGTAAGCGAAGCTTGTGTTATGGGTACAACTGATAAACATACGTAAATAGGTATATATTTTTTTGTAAATACATACTTATTATACATAGAAAATACCCAGACCAAGACAAACAGACATGTTCATGCACACAAATGTTTGCCTTGTATGGGAATCGAACCCACGAGTGTTGGTGTCAAAGTCGCGTCATTCACGACTGAGCCACCGAGCTCGTCAATAAAGGTCTATCTTACATAAATACTCAGGTTGAATGGAACATATCTATTCAAAAACCACTCTACCTCAAAACCACTTTGTGATTATACTTGATGTTACTACTCTAATGTGAATATGAATAAATAAATAATTTGTAGCAACATGATTTCAATGATCATCACAGGATGTAGATTTTTGAGTTTTTTCCATGAATACATATAGCGTGATAAATACAAGTACTTTAATATTTTATATATTTTTCTGATAGCTGTCATGACTTGATTATATTACCTGCTTCCGGCTTATCGTCGACTTTTGAGACAGCCTGTATATTGTATTATGACGCTCGGTTCTCTCTGCCTACCCCACAAGGGACCTGGCGTGACGATGTGCATACATATATATATTATCTGCGCATACTCACATCAATGTCGATATTTATCGGATCTTTCGGTGGCTGAAAAATTTAGAAAAATTAATGGGACGATTTAAGACCACTTAAAGATTCTAAACATCATTCTAAATTACTCTAATTAGGAAATTATGAAATAAAGTGATTATGAAACTTATGAAATAATTGCCAGATCAACCCTTATTCATCCCACTGCAGGGTGTTCGGTTGGAATAACACGCGCAACGACGCCATCGACCTCTCACATGAAATAATTGCAAGACGTGAATTACTGTGCACTAGCAGATGGAAATAAAAAAGTTCTTAGGTCTGTTACGTCCTCGGTCATCCATCGGGTGCGTACGTCGCCCGCGCTCTTCATTTGTATGTATGAAAGTTCATAATACCCGACGCTTCCTCTCTTAGGTATTTTGCCATTTTTTATGACAATATTACTTAGGCTGTGCACGTCTTAGGGTAGGGCTATTTGATTCTTACAGGGATAAGGCAGTTTAGAATTAAATAAAGATGGTATGGCAACCTTACTTACTTCATGGCTTCACCAATTTATTACAGGGGATGCCCTACGGTATTATTGGATGTGATTCATGTAATTTTATTTTACATGATATTATTACCGTTCACAAGAACGGCACATGAACTTAGACTTATTATAACCACGTATATTTTTTTTATTTCTTTCTGTTTTGATTTGGTACCCATGGTAGCGTCGGCATGTAGCACGTACTAACAGTAGTGGGTGGGTGCCGGCCGGCGCTAGGCCGCATGAACTAATTGGTGGCGGAAGCACACAAAGCAGGTTAGATCAAATTGCATGTCAAGTTGGATAGTCTGTTCGTTTGACTTTCGCAAAATAACCTGAATCTATTAACTATCCAACTTGACTAATCTGGTGCCTAAATATACTTGATACACTCCCTAAATTTTAAAACCTACTTCCCCAAGGGCCTCCCTTTCTACTTTTGCGTTTCTTTTTAAGTTTCAGCTTCATTTATGTTAAGTAAACTTACAGTTCATAAATAAATGTTCTAAGAACACAAATAAATAAATAACAATTTGACTGTACGTGAAGGCACTCGAGTTCACAAAAACGTTATTTTTTAGCGCTTAAATACCTCAATGATCCGAGTCTCCTGACCAATAAGAGAATAGAGAGAATTTTAAAAGAGATGGGGCGCATAGCAACCCTTTTGGCGAAGTACCTAAACCTCACAGAAAACCGCAGCCAAATAGCAACATCCTGGAGGTTGTGTTCCTGCGTGTGAGCGACGTCACCACCAAAAAAATCTAGACCAGCACCGCGTTGTGCACAGCAAGCTGTACCTTCTGGCTTACATTGGAAATTTCTTATGGCTGGAATCGGTGAGTTAAATGTAAACGAAATAATACTAAATGTTGGTGAGCAAAGGCTGTCTTTAAGTGGTTTGGCTTCTATACTTTTGCACATTCGCAATGTATATTTGCTTTGTTATTAATTTCCATATTAGTCCGAATCAACGGAACATGTTTCTTCTCAGCTTAACACCGGTAGTCTTTTTCCCACCAAATCTGTTTATACATCATTGTGAACGTAATCTTTAATGTACCAACCTTTTGCAACTGAAATAAACAAAACAATGATGTAATCAAGCGGTAATGACCATAAATATAATACATATGTGGTCACCTATTATACTATTGGAGAGCAATTTGATCTAACCTGCTTTGTGTGCTTCCGCCATCAATAAGTTCATGCGGACTAGCGCAGGGCCTCGGCTGCTGTGGTCGGCCGCCATCTGGAGACTACCGGAGCAATCATGGCAGCGTCGTCATGTTGCACCTGCTAACGGTAGTGGGTAGGTGCCGGCAGGCGCTAGTCCGCATGAAGTGATTGGTAGCGGAAGCACAGAAAGCAGGTTAGACCGCAGCCTGTCTATGGATGGGTTTACCTATGTCCAGCTTCTACGTGCCTCGAAGGGCTAAGTTAAGCCGGCGGTCCCGGCTGTTGACAATGCCAGTCGTTAAGCTAAGTGGGTGGCTTGATAACACTGGCCTCCACCAATCCGCAGTCGAGCAGCGTGGTGTAGTATGTTCTAAGTCCCTAGGTTGAAGGGAGACTCGTATCCCTGTAGTGGGATGGGGTAACGTTGTTGTAGTAGATCAACTATTATATACAGCCAATACCTAACTTATGATCAATCCTAAGCAAAGGTACCAAAGACATTCCAATCTCTTCAGACCTCTGTATCGCACGTCTAACTTTACTTTTTGTTTATACAACGTGGGGAGACATACAAGCATACGGCCCACCTAATGTAAAGCGGTTACTATAGCAATGCCGCTTGCCTAAGTAACACTCGCGCGATGCGACATCTGCTGTCGGCACGGCAAATTCTTAGGAGGTTACTGGTTTCACATACATACAGGAACACAGCAACTATCCAGGGAGTTGGCTGCGGTTTGAGGTGGAGGTACGTCCCCAGACGAGATGCTTTGATGCTGTTTACCTATCACCAACACCCAGACCAAGACAAACAGACATGTTCATGCACACTAATATTTGTCTTGTGTGGGAATCGAGTGACTCGCATAGTACATCTGTTGTGACGAGCGACACACAATAGGTCAAGCTCTGGACGAGGCAGTCGGCCGACTGCCCACTGCCGCCCCGGCTGCCCGGCTTCCTTGCACTTCCCTAGCACACATGCTTAAGTGTCGTTTCTTTTCGCGTTGGTGTATTACATTCTTTGCCATAACCGCTTTAGACCCCTGGGTCTATGTATTTTCACGCCAGGTCCCTTGCGGCGTAGGCAGAGGGAACCGAGCGCTATAATACTCGGTCCTTTCACACTCCACTCGCTCCTTTAACATTCAGAGCTCTTTTCGTGCACGCTCGCCGGTCACTAGGGCTCCTGACATCGCCTTCTGATAAAACACGACCAATTTGGTCATGGTACGTTAGTTTTGGTCTTCCTCGGCTCTTTCGCATTGTATATCTGTTTCGTCATTTTTTCATCCTGCATTCTTTCTACATGTCCAAACCAACGAAGCATACCTTAGACCCCTTTCCCCTAATATATAAAATACGGTACATAAGATAGGATATCTTCGTTTGGTGACATACGTACAATATCGTCATGATTTCAGTCCGCATTCACCCACTGCTGGATAAAGCTGTCTCTCGCCCCGATCCTCGCATCCAACGACTCTATATCAATTTCTTCAGGTCGTCGCTCCATCTAGTGGGGGTTCGCCCCACCCAGCGTGTACCAGTATGAGGACGACATTCGAGAACATTTTTTTCCCAATAGTTGTCGGTTCTACGAGCAATGTGGCCGGCCCACCACCACTTCAGCTTGCTTATTATTTGGGCTATGTCAGTTACAGAGTTGAGGTTTCTTAAAAAAAATGTCTTTAATAAAAAAATACGTATTATCAGTGCATACTCACGTCAATGTCGATATTGATCGGATTTTTTAAGGGCTGAAAAAAATGGGATATTTTAAGACCAATAAAAGAGATTCTAATCAAGAATTTAGGAACTCACAAAAACATTGTGTTTTACCGCCTAAATATCTCAACGATTCGAGCTCGCTGATTAGCGGTGGAATATTTTAACCAATAAGCATATAAGTGATGCAATGTTGATGAGAAGTAGCTCCCAATAGGAGCTGAGCGTTCTACTTCGCCCCCGATCCAGTGTGCTCAACAAAGCCAAACAGTACTTCAGCTCGGGACAAAGCCTTATGTTATATAAGTCCAAAGTCAGACCGCGTATTACTATAGCGACCCTTGGGTGGGAGCACCTGGATACCAGCTAGGAGCCTGTGACTCGGCGCAGAGACGGACTGTGAGGATTGTTGATGATCCTGAACTTACACACGGTATTGAGCCCTTGATTTTGAGAAGAGATTTTGCCTCCTTTTGCGTGTTCTACCGATTGTATAATAGGTTGTGTGTATGTACATTGTATAATAAAACGCTTACGGCCTGCCTGATGGTAAGCAGTCACCGTAGCCTATGGAAATTTGCAACACCAGGGGTGTCACGCATGCGTTTCCGACCCTGCCTCTAGAGAGTTGTTATTTGGCTGCAGTTTTCTGTGAGGTGGAGGTACTTCTCCAGACGGGCTGCTCTAATGTACCCTACCTCGCTTAATAAGACCTAGACCAAAAGAAACAGACATGTTCATGCACACAAATGTTTGTCCTGTGGGAATCGAACCCACGAGCGTTAGTGTCAAAGTTCATGACTGCGCCACCGAGCCTATCAAAAATGTTAGGGATGTATCAAATAGTTTCAAATCGATGTCTCTCTAAACGTTTCAATACATTTTTTCAACAGCTCCCACACCTGATGTTTCGAAATGTTGACAAATGTTTATGAACACCGGTCTGGGAGCACCACATGGCGGCCTAGGATAGGTAAGTTGTTGAGGCAGTAAAACAATCAAAGCAATCGATACTTCTGCGTCTCCTCCAGATGGTTCGAGGACGCTTGTTTTTGACGAGCTCGGTGGCGCAGCGGTGAAACGCGTTGTTACGCTACTTTGACAACTACGCTCGTGGGTTCGATTCCCACACAGTACAAACATTTGTGTGTATGAACATGTCTGTTTGTCTTGGTCTGGGTATTTTCTATGTATAATAAGTATGTATTTACAAAAAAAAAATGTATTTACGTATGTTTATCAGTTGTCTAGTACCCATAACACAAGCTTCGCTTACTTTGGGGCTAGGTGGCGCTGTGTAATATGTCCGACAATATTTATTTATTTATTTATTTGTTTGACCAAAATTTGGGACCACGGAAAGAAACATTGGAAAATAGGATTAAGCTTACGATTGGAGGCGTCCAATGGCCTTGTCGTCTCGCAATGGTCTTCGGTATCTAAAAACACAATCAGGGTATATATTCTTATTTAGAATTTATAATTATCATTATCGTAAATTGATGAACCCCTTGAAATCTTGGTACAGTCCATTTGCTGTGATGCACTAACTAAAGTAGAGACTATAACGAGAACCAAACTGCTGTTTTCAGTAGCTCCGTACTTTTTAAGTACAGCTGACGTCGGAATATGGAAACCGGCCAAGTGCGAGTCGGACTCGCGCACGAAGGGTTCCGTACCATTATCTACAAAAACGGCAAAAAATAGGAGCCCCCTTTGACCAGTCAGAACCCGTTATATACGTTTTCCCATACATTTCGCGGTCATATATGGCCACCCGGATTTCGAAGGGTTAAATATTTGTTTTATTTTAATTTAATTATTTAGTTTTAAAGTGAATATATAACTAAATGTTCTGTGAATGTTTCAAGCGTCTACCTGTTGCCGTTATCAATATCGTGCAAAAACGAGCAAAAAAATCACGTTTGTTGTATGGGAGCTCCCTTAAATATTTATTTTATTCTGTCTTTTAGTATTTGTTGTTATAGCGGCAACAGAAATACATCATCTGTAAAAATTTCATCTGTCTAACTATCACGGTTCATGAGATACAGCCTGGTGACAGACGGTAAACGGAGTCTCGGTAATAGGGTTCGTTTTACCCTTTGAGTACAGAACCCTAAAAACGAGCAGGTAAAATCTTATTACTATATTCAATAAAACAAGCCGTTCAGAGTTCTAATATGAGAAGAAGCTATGGAGACTACATGAGACAGGAATGGACAGGACACGACATGTAATCAACTCGACAAGGAACAACTTGTAATCTTTATTTAAGCTCTGAATCAGAAATTCAAATTAACGTTAGATGTATATTGGAAACTTTTTGTTTAAAGTTATGTAGCAAAACTTTCGTTTGTAAGACTAACTTCATAAAATACGACTTACATTATAAACTAATAAAATTAATTAACACAACCTAGTCAAACAAACAAGCAACAGAGTGTACGCAGGTGACTTATATTTACAAGTGCTTAAGTGTAATATATCTTCTATGTCTTTAATAGTCATAATAAAAATAATCAGTATCGAAACAAATTATAAACCACACACTTTCGATCACAGAAAAAATGGATATGGCAAGTTCAAATGAACGCGTCCCACGAAAACACTGATAAAATTTTCGTAGGACGCGTTCATTAGTACTTGTCAAAACTCAGATCAAATTTTGGTGGGATGCGTTTATTAGAACTTGTCAAAATCCAGATCAAGTTTTGGTTGAACGCGTTCATTTGAAATTGACAATACTATAATCAAGATTTGTTGGGATGCGTTTATTAGAACATGTCAAAACTCAGGTCAAGTTTTGGTGGGACGCATTCATTTGAAATTTCAAAACTCTGATCAAATTTTAGTGGGATGCGTTCATTAGAACTTGTCAAAATCCAGATCAAGTTTTGGTTGGACGCGTTCATTTGAAATTTACAAAACTATAATCAAGATTTGGTGGGATGCGTTTATTAGAACTTGTCAAAAGTCAGGTCAAGTTAGTTTTAGTGGGATGCGTTTATTAGAACTTGTCAAAAGTCAGATCAAGTTTTAGTGGGACGCATTCATTTGAAATTTAAAAACTCTGATCAAATTTTGGTGGGATGCGTTCATTACAACTTGTCAAAACTCAGATCAAGTTTTGGTGGGACCCATTCATTTGAAATTGACAAAACTATAATCAAGATTTGGTGTAATGCGTTTATTAGAACTTGTCAAAACTCAGGTCAAATTATGACGCGACGCGTTCATTTGAAATGAATGAAAATGAAAATTTGATCAAGTTTTGGTAGGATGCGTTCTGTCCTGCTATTGATACACCGACTCCTTAAGTGGTTACCTTTACATACAATACTAGGAATACAATACTTCTCCAGGGAGTTATTATATTATTTAGCTGCGGTTTTCTGTCAGATGCAGGAACTTCACCAATCGGAGGGCTCGTCTGTGCCCTAACTCTTAAAATTGCAGTATGAGGACCTTCAAGGATTTTTACAGGGTCAGCAGATCACGAGTTACGCACGTGGTCTTTCAAATTATTATTATATTATATAATATACCTATAGTGAAGACATACATATATTTACATACAAATACAAACTAAACAAAAACTTTAATATACTATCGTATACTAAATATGTTTGTAAAAAAAATTACTTCCTACTTATATACGTTAAACTATCGCGAAACGGAGCATCTGATTCGTCCTGTGAAATAGGGACGTTAAATCTCTCTTATATATAATTCATACGTACACCCATTCATATACACTCACAGACACACTCACACTCTTACTTACTAGAAGACTGGCATACATACAGTAATAAATTATCAGATTTACACACCCTAACGTTCACGCAGCACGTATTAAAATGGCAGGTAAAATATTTTATAAATTACTTCCAAATTTACACGTATATATTAAGACTATCATCTAAGTTTTAACACTTGCTTTTATATGGTAAGCTAATCCTACTAATAAACATTTTGGGATAAACGAAGAGTAAATGTATCTTTAGGGAGTTTTTTAAATAGTTTTTCTTAAGTAGCTTTTTTTTCAGACAAATTACTTTAAGTGGTACGTACTTAGTAGTATTTAATTTTTTATTAGTTTTTATCCATAACCCTAATTACAATCGGAAAGTTTATTATTTTAATTATTTAATATTATTTATTTATATTGTATTTAGTTTTATTTTTACATTTTTTTTTACATTTATTTTAATATATATAACATATATTTTGAGACTTTATATTAATTTAATTTAATAGGTTTTACTTTTTTAGTTTCCAATATGTCTACCTTAAGGCTGTATACTATATTGGCTGTGGTATTCGTAGATGGCAACAAAATATATTGATTTTTAGGAATCCTACTCGAGAAAATGCAACATATAATTGGCTATGAGAAAAGCACTCTTCTCTTAGGTCGATGCCAAAGATCAAGAAAGTTTGTCCCTGGGATTTATTTATTATAAGGGCAAACGATACCTTTACAGGAAACTGTAACCTTTTAAAAGACATGGGCAAATCTGGTGGTATCATCGGGATCCGCGGAATGTGAGCTAGCTGTCCGGCCGTGGGACCGGTGATGATTGTTGCTATAATCAGATTGTCTCGTAATTCCTTCATCAAAAGCCTTGTGCCATTACACATATTGGGAGAGCTTAAATTTCTCAACAGCATAATGGGAGTACCTACTTTTAATTTCAGTTCGTGTGGTGGCAAGCCGGCGGGATAGAGAGAATTTAAAAATTCTTGTAGATAGTGCACTGTATCTTCGATGTTGCACACGTTATCAATAGATTTGTAACATTTAAAATCACCTGGTAGTTTTTCAATGATCATTTTGTTTATCTCATTTACTGAGCTGTTTTTCGGTGAGACGATCGCCCTCGAATAGAGCCAATCGAAATTTCTTTCTGTAAGATGTTCGATGTCGGGATAGATTGTCTCTATAAGGATTTCTAGACTGTGAACAGTTTGAGCCAATTCATTATCCAATAATACTTGGAGGCTATGTGCAATTGGAGATGGTAATTTTCCGCTTCCAAGTTTAAGTCATTTTTGTGAGAAATTGTCGTTGCCGTCATTACTTAAACGTGCTCTCATATTCGTGCGCAAATTGAGAGTTTCAATTGATTGCCACAAAGGTGATGATTTGAGGCACGCTTTTCTGAAAAGAACTTTTTAACTGGAACAGAAAAAATGTGGTATGAAAAAGTCAAAACATTCAATGTCGGTAGCGCGCGAATGAGCCGCGCGAGTACCTATCTCACAGATGTGCGCCGCGCCGCCCGCTGCCACGCGCCGTGGCCGCGGTGTCGCAAGCAAGGGATTGAAACACAGAACAAAATCCGTAATATCTTTAGAATGGAATGTCCGATTTCGTTAATTCAAAGAGTAACCTACAGGTATTGAAACAGTCTTGAATACGAAATGGATAAGGATTAATACCAAGATACGAATAATGTGGCCTAGTTTGTACCGGCGTTACTATAGCATATTTTAACATGAAAAAGTAGTTATTGTGACGTAACTGTAATAGTTAGACATATGGTATCACGGACTTTTTTGTAGATATTGATGTCCTCTATAAAACTGTAGTACATTACTTTGCTTTATTGTCAATAGTTTCAGCAGCGTACGCGGTATAAGGATTTTTTGCTATCTTTTTCACACATTATCGAAGTTTTCATACGGATCCCTAACTATTTTCAAAATATTTTATAGCCTATGTTAATCATTTATATTGTAGCATTCTAATGGTGAAAGAATTTTTGAAATCGGCCCAGTAGTTTTTGAGTTTATTCATAACATACATACAAATCTTTCCTCTTTATAATAATAGTATAGATTGTATAATGTACCTAGATTTAAGCCATCTATAAAGACTGTAAAAGAGCAAATAAAGAATATTATTATTTGTAATTATCCCTTGCTTTACGGTGACGGAAAAGATCGTGAGGAAACCAATTTCGAGAGACCAGTCCTAACCTAAGAAAGGTCTGGTTTTCCCTCTGAGTTATATCTGATTGCAGTCGCCCCATGTCAAAACCAATATATTTGCCAAATTCTTTAGCTTAGTAGCAGACCCCGCCAAACCTAAAGGATTTAGAAACAGGTTAATGCTAGTAAAAGAAGAATACATATCTCCCATGAAAAAGCCTATTGGGATATGCTAATTTGTAGTCAACGTATTTATTGATGTGATTCAAATCTTAAAATATCCAAGCGCTGCTTTTACTTCTCCATATTTTTTTTTATACTACGTCGGGAGGCATACAAGTATACGGCCCACCGCGGCCTATTAACACTTAACATATATTAAGTATCACTCGCGCGATGCCTCCTCTGCTGCTTACACAGCAAGTCCTTGGGAGCTTACTGGTGAACTCACTCATACGCAGGAACACCTCTAGTTGTTATTTGGCTGCGGTTTACTGTGAGGTGGAGGTACTTCCCCAGACGGGCTGCTTTGATGCGCTACCTCTATTAAAACATCCAGACCAAGATGTTCATGCACACAAATGTTTGCGAAGCATTGGTGTCAAGGTCGCGTCATTCACGACTGAGCCACCGAGCTCATCAAAAAAAATCATCAAAAATGTCGATGAATACCAAGAAGCTCACATTTGCACACAGATCTGACGAAACCGAAAGGCCGCCGACCATAGACGAATATTAACTATTGTAAAATTCTTGAAAATTATTTATTAAATTTTATTACCTCATAATCATAATAATCTTCAAACTCAGTTATTGGCGACGCGTCTGCAATAGACACAAAAATGTACATAAGGAGACCAATGCACAGACTAAGCTTCATGTTGACAAGTAAGAAATATTTTACATAGGTACCTTTTATATAATCTTGAGTAAATAATTGAATTGTTATGATTTAATTGAATTGTATGAACGGCATGTCAAATAAGTAACGGTGTTAATCGACTTCGTGACGCTAGATTTATTTAGATTGTTATTTATTAGCAAGATCTACTCTTGCTAATTAATAACAATGCTATTTCATTAGCAAAAAAAAAACAAAATACAAATAAAGTTTGAGTTTTCTCCATTTTTTTGAAGTGAAATTTTCTTCAGGCGCGGCTTGAGAGGTTAACGGATATGCGGAGTCGTTACACTAATAATATTCCGTTACGCAAAGAATGTATGAGTATATGTAGTTCATGAGTATAGCTAAATTGGTCAACATATAGTTTAGTACTATACAGTACAAACAATTGTGTGCATGAACATGTCTGTTTGTCTTGGCCTGGGTATTTTCTATGTATAATAAGTATGTATTTACAAAAAAAAACAGGATGTATTTATAAGATCATTCAGACTCAGCTCACTCAAATGCTAAAGGGTGTTGGCTTCAATTTGAGAAAATGTGCTAGTATTATATAGGCTACCCCCGAATTATTAACAGATTTATGAAAGCAACAAATAAATCCCTTCGTTATCGACCTTAAATTAAGCGATTCAACAAAGGCTACACTGGAATTCAACAACTGACACATTTACATTTTAGCATAAAAATAAAATCTGTAAGCAAACATCACTAATAAGTAAACATCAACTTCCTCAGGTAAAAACCTCTTCACGCCTTTCTTGAAGAACCCCATGCTGTAATCCCTTGGAAAAACCTCGGCTAGGAATTCATTCCACAACTTGAGTGCTCTCAGAAGAAAACTTCGCTGGAACCGTACATTACGCAACCATTGCGGTTCCAGTGTGTGAGGGTGAACTCCCCGCTGTCGGCGAGCGGTGCAGTTGTAAAAAGAAGCTGTCGACATCATATCGAACAATTCTTCAGAACACCGCCCGTTGTGCAATCGGTAGAACATACAAAGAGAGACATATCTCGCCTTAAACTTAAGGGCTCAATACCGTCTGTAAGTTTGGGATCGCCGACAATTCTCACAGCTCGTCTCTGAGCCGAATCACAAGTTCCTAGCTGGTATCCAGGTGCGCCCGCTTAAAGATGACTACAGTACTCCATGTGCGGTCTAACTTGTGACTTGTGTAATATAATTCTTTGTTCCGCACTGAAGTACTGCTCTGTCTTGTTGAGTACAAGTACAAGTTTCTCGGACGCCAGTTTGACCAGATTCACCTGCAGGAGAATGCAGGTGATTCCGGTAGTGAACATCGCTGGAGATCTCGATGCCGAGAATCCCAATACTTTTGACGATGGATAGTGGTGTGTTCTGGAATTGAGTAACCACAGCAAATGCAAGTGCAGTTTTCTTAGCGGTGAACGCGTAAACTTGTGTCTTTATGAGGTTGAATTGGACCAAGTTCATTCGTCCTCAGTCACATACTTTTGTCAAAGTACCCTCTATGGCAGACGCAAGTTTGAGGCTTTCCACGGCATGGTGTTAGCACGACCTGTATAATAAGTGTCCCGGTGCTGTCTTTCACATAACAATGAATGCCATCAATTGACAGCATATTATTGATATACAGAAGAAACATCGTCGGAGATAAGACAGAACCCTGGGTGACGCCAGCATTGATATCCATACTATCGGAACAGCCACCGTCAATCGAATTTTGCTCTAGCAATCACCTTTTTATTGGACCTTGAGGCAGCATTCAATTTGCGCTTCAAAAATGAAACATCAGGATCCCTATTAGCACGCGCGTGGTCCACGCCTTGTAAGCAGCCTGCTTCAGAAGATTGGCTTCTCTACAATGCCGATTAAATCACGGTCGCTTTTTAACTCCTGCAGTAGCTACTAGGCGATTGGGAATGTAGCATTACATATTAGAATTGGTGCTGCAAAAACAAAGCTCGCACCTCTGACAAAACGCTGACATTGCCACGTTTGGAATAATTATTGAACTGTCTTACTTTCAAGACTTATGAATAAAATAATTGACATTATGCCGAACGGAAAATGCATCCCAGTGTACGGGTAGACCGATTTTCTCGTGGTAATGCGTTGGTTTCCGTCATGCTGGAAGGTCTTTGTTACAAATCGAACAACAGAAATTATTGACACTATTGATAAAGATAAAAAGATAAAAATCATTTATTTGCCATTAAGCCATTACGGGCACTTAGACACGTCTTACATTCTTAAAATTTGATCATATTGTATCTTAATAATTTTCGTTTTTTTTTTTTTATTTTAATCTCTCTCTTTTTATCTACCAGCATTTCGAAAATGTCCATTGGCGAAGAAGAAATACCAAAAGAAACTTGCCAGTATGGGTCTTTTTTTTCATCGTTAGTATATATTATAATAAGTTTATGTGACTGTACATATAGTGAAATCAAGTGGTAAAATTAAAGATATATTAATACATGTTCTGAATCATTTCCAAACATCTCTGTCAGTTAGATATTCATTGATTCTGTAAAACCATTCTTGCACAGAGTATTTTTGATGTACCTTTTGAACATATTGTCAGGCAAGGACAGAACTGTTTCAGGTAATTTATTATAGAATCGAATACATTTTACAATAAAAGATCTACTAGTTTTAGCAAGCCGATGCACGCAATTATACGCATACGAGGCATACGCAATCTATTCTTGCTTCTAAGATTTTCACTAAATTTTGAAAATGGCTCCATATTTTTACGAGCATACATTATTGCACCGTCGTGTTGGAGACACGTATCTTCTGCAGAGAACGCTGACGATTGCGCGACGCGAGGATTGACTACACAATTACTGCAACATAAGCTGTGGTGGAAGGTCCAGCGTCCTCATTTCCAAAACGCACCTCTTACCATCACCAAAAGTATTAGGATGCTTGGCGTCGAGATCTCCTGTGAAGTGCATCGAATCACCTGGAGGAGAAGGTCAAGCTGGCATCCAAAAAACTTGGTGTGCTCAATAGAGCAAAGCAGTACTTCAGCGCGGGGCTCATATAAGTCTCAAGTCAGACCGCACTTGGAGTACTGCAGTCACCTTTGGGCGGGAGCACCTGGATACCAGCTTGGACCATGTGATTCGATTCAGAGACGAGCTCTGAAAATTGTCGACAATCCTAAGCTTACACACGGTATTGAACCCTTAAGTTCAAGGAGAGATTATGCCTCCCTTTGTGTGTTCTACCGATTGTAGATCGGGTTGTGTTCTAAATAATTGTTCGAAATGATGCTGACAGCTACTTTTCATAACCGCACCGCTCGCCGACGGCGGGGAGTTCACCCTCATACGCTGGAACCGCGATGATCGCGTAATGTGCGGTTCCAATGAAGTTTTCTTCCGAGAACTCTCAAGCTGTGGAATGAGCTCCCCGCCGAGATTTTCCAAGGGACCGGCATGGAATTCTTCAAGAAATGCGTGACGAGGTTTTTAGAGGGTCGACGACGCATGTGTGTTTACCATCAGGCAGGCCGTATACAAATTTTCCACCTTAGTGCTATAAAAAAATTGATTAGGTTTAAAGAATTTTATTCTCAAAAGAAATTGACGTTTCACATAGAATGGATAAGTATATTAGTATGAGTTACAAAAGTATTAATTATAGGTAGGTACTCGTTGCGATATGTGACTTTAGTTTCTTTTTAAAAGTATTAATATTATCATTATTGTACAATAAAGATATTACAAAAACAACATCCACCAGGCATCTCCAGCACAAGCTCTGCGTCGTCACAGGTCGCCAGCGCTCCAATAGCGGCATCTCCATCAGTCGCCGGCACTGTAGGAATGGGTGTGACCATCCAACCCGGTCAGGAACTAGCCGCAACCGTCCAAGAACAACTAATTGTAGCAAGAAACCTAGTTTCTCTAGAACCCATGTCCGGTGCTAATAAATGGGCGGTTGGAGGATTGCACTCCAGCAAGTGGTTTTATAGGAACGGACGACCACTCGCGTGACTTTAAAATGAATAGTAATTATGTCGGACAGGGAACACACTAACAACTAGACTAAACTAAACTAAAACTATTGCCGGGTAAAATTCAGCTCGCCTTGAGTACGTACACGTCGAGCCGGCGACCAGTATTAACCAAGGTTGCTAACAGTTTCTAGTGATGTGCTGAAGTCGCAGACTATCAACGGACTCAGATTCAATAATGTTATGAATGTTGTGAAAAATTAATATACATTCTTACCAGTCTCGTTCTTTAGACTCTTACTCTAGCAATTTTAAAAGAAACTGTGACGAGCTCAGTGGCTCAGTCGTGAATGACGCGACTTTGACACCAACGCTCGTGGGTTCGATTCCCACACAAGGCAAACATTTGTGTGCATGAACATGTCTGTTTGTCTTGGTCTGGATGTTTTAAGAGAGGTAGGGCGCATCAAAGCAGCCTGGGGAAGTACCTACACCTCACAGAAAACCACAGCCAAATAACAACTCCCTAGAGGGTTGTTGTGTTCCTGCGTGTGAGTGAGGTCACCAATAAGCTCCCAAGGAGTTGCTGTGTAAGCAGCAGAAGAGGCATCGCGCGACTGATATTTAATATACGCAAGCGTTAATAGGCTACGATACCCGCTTTACATCAGGTGGGCCGTATGCTTGTATGCCTCCCGACGTAGTATAAAACGAAACTGTTAACTTTCTAATCATAGACTGAGGCTAACATAAACATCTCTATTTTGCGCCCTGCAAAACATACCACCCATTACTAAATGGGAACTTTCAATCACCCATAATGATTCGGTCTTCGATTACTAGATTAGTGTAAGGGTGTTTATGTACATATGAAATATTATTTTGTTGCTGGGGGCAATTAAGGTTCTTCTAATTGGCTTAACAGTTTTCAAAAGTTCTTAGAAAGATACATCAAGCAACGTACATAAAATTTTGATCTAACGTTAGTTGTGGGGATCTTGGTTGGTCAAGGTTGGAAGTGGACTGTGTGATTAGGCGCTGTCGGAGACGACATAAACACTGTTTTTACACCTTAGTAATATTATTTATTACTTATATTGCGGACGTACGATACACAGTTGTTAGTCGTCGCCGAACGAGGACGAGAAAAAACAATGTTGCCACTTGTACAAAAAAACTAACAATTTTTGCCTATGTTGGCTGTGTCGCCAACATTAGTAATTCTGTAACGTTTATATACATATCAGCTACTAAATTTAACATAGATCATTGCCTAATACTGTTTATGTACCTGTTCCCTGCGAAAAGCCATGCATTCAGAGCACATACGTTCATAACTACAATGATAAACTATTTACACAAAAACTTCTAGCTATACTATTTGTTACATCAGGTGACTTTCGGAACTTGGAACTTCTAGTCCAAGTGCAGTATTTAAAGTAATTTAAAGTTCTGGATTGTATTAAAATAAAAACGACAGTAATTATTTGGTAAGGGTATTTTATTTCTATTATCCATATTTAAGATTATCTTCCTTTTCATAGAACGGTGGTTCATTATAGTATTCGTTTTAATAGAACGGTGGTGGTTTATTATTATATCCATTTCCATAGCATGGTGGTACATTGTTATATTCGTTTACAGGGAATGGTGGTTTATTATTATGTCCATTTCCATAGCATGGTGGTTTATTGTTATATTCATTTTCAGGGAATGGTGATTCATTGTTATATTCATTTTCATGGAATGGTCGTTCATTGCTATATTCGTTTTCTGGTAATGGTGGTTCATTGTTATATTCATTTTCTGGTAACGGTCGTTCATTGTTATATTCATTTTCATGGAATGGTCGTTCATTGTTATATTCGTTTTCAGGGAATGGTGGTTTATTATTATATCCATTTTCATAGCATGGTGGTGCTTTGTTATATTCGTTTTCAGCGAATGGTGGTTTGTTATTATATTCGTTTCCATAGCATGGTGGTATATTGTTATCTTCTTTACCATAGAACAACTGTTCAGTTTTATTTTTATTGGGCGGTGGTACAGTTTTAACTTCTTTTTTTTTAGTTGTTGCTTTGGTTATATTTTTATTGGGCGGTGGTACAGTTTTAACTTCTTTTTTTTTAGTGCAACAGCTTTAGTTTTATTTTCTTTTTTAGGTCGAGATGTTGTGGTAGGGTGGACACGTCGTGTAGTTGTGGTAGGGTGGACACGTCGTGTAGTTGTGGTATGGTGGACACGTCGTGTAGTTGTGGTATGGTGGACATGTGGTTTAGTTGTGGTATGGTGAACATGTGGTCTAGTTGTGGTGACGGTGGTTGTTGTTCCCCAACCTGTAACACAGATAATTGAAAATGTGTGTTCAGTATCCACACTGCTTAATCAATTTATGTCAATAATTAGATCAATTTGTGACGACTTGTATTTTTTTACCACTAAAATGACAAACAAGTATGCCGCTTGTCTGGTGGTAAAACTTGCCGTAGCCTATGGACATTCGCAATAGAATTCTTAGCATATCTCTCGTTTCACAACTTGTGTTCTTGGAAGACAACTTCATTGAAACTGCACATTACGGGGAATTCATACGCATAAATGTGAGGATAAATTCTTCACCTTTGGCGAGTGCTGCCGCTGTAGAAAGTAGCTGTTGGCATCATATCAAATGACACGCAATATAAGGCCTCTTTTATATCTTATATCTCAAGACAACTTCGCCCCCAGTTACCAATTTATGGACACTTGTTTCAAGATACATTGCACAATTTCTACCCAGCAGCGTTGGACGTCCCACTTCAGGTGGGCCGATGATATCCCTAGACGGTTGTTGGGTTAGGAGCTGAACTGGCATCACGCGAGCCGTACTTAATGCATTGCAAACGAGCATAGACTACGGTAACCGCTTTATATCAAGTGGCCCGTATGCTTATATGCCACTAACATGCTCTTCTAACACTGCAACTTAAAAGGACCTAACTGGTAACCTCATTCACGCATCACAACAACCCTCCAGTGCTTCTAATGTATTATAAGTACGTATATACAAAAAATGTATATGATGTGTACGTGTGTTTATGAGTTATCTAATTCAAATTATTTATTGGTTCCATGGTAAATCAGATGTTACTAAATCTTAATAGTTTTCTTAAAAACCAGTGGTTTCACATGGAACCGTGGCGGCTCAACAAAATCAAAAATCGGGATATTATTATTATTTTTTCTCATTCAGATTTATCAGATCTGCAATACTTAACAACTATCTGTCTGTCTCTTATGTATGTGTATCTTATGTGAGAGACATTGTCTGTCAATTTTTATTTGTTGAATGGGATTGGTAGTACGAATAGTACATAAATAAACATTGGTTTATTGCATGATATTTTATTTTCCTATTGAGTTTCTTAACGAATTCACGCGCTCATCTATTTACCTGGAAAACTGACCCAGATTGTTGAGAATTTTTCGAAAGAAAGTACTTAAATATTGTTTTATACCTACGGATCTTGCCTACCGTGTACCGAACCAAGTCAACCGAGCGAAAGTAGCTCAACCTAGAGTAAATATATCTACAATTACAGGTTTGTTCGAGAGCACCTAGATTGTGACTCAGGTCAAAGACAAGCTGGGAGAATTACGAGCGACACCAATCTAGTTAAGGCATTCGGGTATATGTTGCGACGAGAGTTTGTCCGTCCGTTTTGGGCACTAAATATGATACTGAACCTTTTCCCCAACGTTTATTCCGTCACTTAAACATTATTCCATTCTTCTTCTTTATAGCATTATACCGTTTCCAATGTCATTAGAAATGGCGGGGTCCTCTTCCTAAGCCTAAGAATGTGGGGAAGATGCAGATTTTTACATGGACGACTGCCGTCAGACCTCCACATACAGAGAGATAACCGGTACCTGATCCACTAGGCTGTCACTGCTTACTTTACCCTTCCATTACCCTTTCTAAATTCACTGACTGAGATTTCCCAGTCGACAGGCAACATACAAAAATTAATAAGTTTGTTAAATCCGATGTTGCGCGAAATATAATGCACTGACTAAAAACAATGCTACTAGTGTAGATGTTCTCCATGACTCCTCATCCAAATTTAAATTAAATATTATGCGGCTATTGAAGTCCCAAGACCGGTAACTCACCGTCATGAAACTCCAGCAGTTAGCACATCTAAACTTGGCTATATGATTTATTTTGTTAATAATTTTTACATATAATATTATCTTTGAAATTTATTCATGTAAACGAATTAACCAGATAATATAAATGTTGTGTACGCATGTAATAGGTATACTACTCTGTGTAAAAAGTATCGGGAATATGTCAATAAAAAGACCCGCGTAAAAGAGGTCGTTCTAATTTTTTTACTGCATGTTGGTAGCACTGTACTGATTTAGCGCGCAAAATTTGAGCGGGATCTGTCATTTAATTTGTTTTAAACTACACTTTTTGTTGGTCATAGTTTTGAGTCCTCGGCGATTTTTACAATGGAAAATATTGTTGAACAAAGAGTGTGCCTTAAATTTTGTGTTTCAAATGATATTTCATGTGGTGAATCACTAAAAATGTTGCGAAATACCTACGGCGAATCGTGTATATCGAAAACAAGGGCTTATGAATGGTATAAGGCTTTTAAAGAAGGCCGAGAAGTAATAGTAGACTTGCCTCGTTCTGGTAGACCTTCAACCGCTACGACCAGAGAAAACATCGACAGAATCAAGAAGCTAGTGCTCGAAAATCGACGTATGAGTCTGAGAGAGTTGGCTAGTGAGGTGAACATATCTTTTAAGTCCGTCCACAACATTCTCATTGACATTTTAGGCATGAAACGCGTCGCCGCTCGACTAGTTCCAAAAGAGCTCAATTTTGTTCAAAAAGCGCAGCGAAAGCATGTCGCTGAAGACATGGTTTCCCGAGCTTCTACGGATCCGACCTTTATGAAACGTATAATAACTGGCGACGAGACATGGGTTTATGAGTACGACATGCAAACAAGCCAACAGTCTTCAGAATGGCGTCTCGAAAACGAGCCGAAACCCAAAAAACCGCGGCAAAGTCGCTCCAAAATCAAGGTGATGCTGACAGTTTTTTTTGACTACCGTGGTGTGGTTCACTCCGAATTCCTTCCAGAGGGAGAAACAGTGAATAAAGAATATTATTTAGGTGTCATGAAGCGTTTGCGTGAGAGTATCCGCCGAAAACGTCCAGATTTGTGGCAACACAACTCATGGATGCTGCACCATGATAATGCACCATCACACACAGCCATTATAGTGAAAGAGTTTTTAGCGAAAAATTCAACAAAAGTTCTCGACCAAGCACCGTATTCACCTGATATGGCTCCGTCTGACTTTTTTTTATTTCCCAAGTTAAAATTACCACTTCGAGGAAAACGTTTTGAGTCGATAGAAGCCATAAAAGAAAATTCGCTGAATGAGCTAAAGGCCATACCGCAAATAGCCTATGAAAAATGTATGGAAGACTGGGTGAAGCGGTGGAGATGTTGTATTGCAAGCGATGGGGCCTACTTTGAGGGCGATAAAATAAATTTAGATGAATAATTTGTATTTTTTGTTTTATTGACAAATTCCCGATACTTAGTACACAGAATGTATATACAAGAATTATGTTTGCACAATGTCATAAGCAATGTTATGTATTTACTGTTGGTGTACCTTTTCCATAAATAAATAAATAAATAAATCTCACCTCCAAAAAAATGTTTGAACCACTTGAAAAGCTGAAAATAAATTAAAAACTACAATTAGTATTTTATTACAGTAATTACCGCACGCAGCTCCGGTTTGGTTTCAACTTTTCGCTGGAATCATAAATGTTTCCAATATGAAAATAACCTTAATGTTCGGTTCCTACGGTTCTGTCCGGCAACCTCAAATACTCAAGTCCTGTATGCATTGATGTAAATGTTGCATCAAAATGCGTTCGACAGTTTTTATATAATACATGCATCGGCAGGTAGACTGAAATTTTATAAACTTCTATTTTCGCTCCTGTAGCGAAAGTAGAGATGGTTTCTCTACTTTCACTACAGGAGCTGCGATTTGTGAATGTTGATTACGTACAATATTAGATCGCGTGATTCCTGTAATAGTTATGCAAGTTCATTTACAATTCTGTCATTATAATTGTAAATTAACTTAAATAAAATCGGCCAAGTGCGAGTCGGACTCGCGCACGAAGGGTTCCGTACCATTATCCACAAAAACGGCAAAAATACACGTTTATTGTATGGGAGCCCCTCTTAAATATTTGTTTTATTTTAATTTAATTGTTTATTCTTAAAGTGCATATATAACTAAATATTCTGTGAATATTTTAAGCGTCTACCTGTTGCCGTTATCAATATCGAGCAAAAATGAGCAAAAAAATCAGGCTTATTGTATGGGAGCCCCCTTAAATATTTATTTTATTCTATTTTTTAGTATTTGTTATTATAGCGGCAACAGAAATACATCATCTGTGAAAATTTCAATTGTCTAACTATCACGGTTCATGAGATACAGCCTGGTGACGACGGACGGACAGCGTAGTCTCAGTAATAGGGTTCCTTTTTATCCTTTGGGTACGGAACCCTAAAAACTAAACTTCAAAAAGCAAAAAGTAACCTAAGTTAAATAAAAAGCAAAAAAATATGTTTTATACAGCAATTTAATGCTTATTTCTAGTTTCGTTTAATGTAATAAAAAAAATAGTGTTCATTATTTTATGATTTTGAAAGATTTTGAATCCTTGAGCGATTTGGCCATGATAACAATATCATCGGCAAATGGAAAATGATTGTTGTATTCACCAATGATGTTAATTTTTTTTATACAACTAGATTGGCAAACAAGCATGCAAATTGATTTGATTTGATTTGCAAAATGCAAATGCATTTGATGGTAACCGGTCGTCGCAGCCTATTGACGCTCGCAGCACCACGGGGATGTTACTCGCGCGCTGCCAATCTTGTGACCTAAGGCTGTTTCGTCACAGTACCCAGTAGTTTATCTGCCATATCTCACCCTCCAAACCGTATCACAGCTATATAAATATAGCTGCTTGCCGGTAGAAATAGGTGAAACAGATCTACCCACACAGGCGACTTTTATACAAAGTCTCCCTCAGAGCTTGAAGACATCTTCCAATGAAGTATTTCTGGGATTTCGTCGCCCTTTCCTACACTTTTTTTTTAATTTGGGTTACCATACTGTACAAATACATCAGCGGTTCGATATACCGATAGTCAATTCGGCATCGCTGGAGAGACTCTAGCACCGCCCTTTCGGAATCTGACTTGTTCGGGAGGCTGAATTCATCAGGTCTGCGTGCGAGGTGGTTTATGATAACTCTGGAAAACAATACATAAACGCAGCCCAGAAACCATATTGGCCTATAGTCCTACTATAATAGAGTATTATCACCCTTTCTGCTTCTGCTCCACGCTTTCGGTGTTTCACCGGAATGTGTAGCGGAATTGAATAGCTTCTGACGGGCTGCAAGTATCGGCTTTTCACCTGCTTTCAGATGCTCCCCTAGAATTCCATTTTCATCGAGTGCTTTCCCATTTTTAAGCTATTTGAGAGCCATACGAATCTAGTACAGACTGATATCCGTGATATATTCGGTATAGTGTCGGGTCTGTTTAGCTCTTAGGTCGTTACTAGCACCGGCTATTACGATGATGTGTTCAACTATTTACAGCACTTCTACTGTAGATAGTTTTTTTTTATACAACGTCGCGAGGCATGCAAGCATACGATCCACCTGATGTGAAGCCGTTACCGTAGCCTATTTATTATCGCTTGTAACATATATCACTCGCACGATGCCTCCTCTGCTGTTTACACAGCAACTCCTTAGGAGTTTACTGGTGACCTCACTCACACACAGGAACACAACAACTCTCTAGGGAGTTGTTATTCGGCTGCGGTTTTCTGTGAGGTGGAGGTACTTCCCCAGACGGGCTGCTTTGATGCGCCCTACCTCTCTTAAAAAACGCTACTCTCTTAAAACAAAGATAGAGCAGCCTTCTTGTTTATGGTCTGGTCTAGTACAATCATTAAGCACTGAAAATGATATTAAAGTTCAAGCTCTCGGGGTTTTCCGAGCCTGTCCGGCCTGGTTTAAGACATCCTTGACTGTACGTACCTTATTTTAGTAAAATGTAATTTGTAGAATTTAGATCCTCCTTCAGTCAATTAATGAAAACTAAATCAAGTACTTTAAAACAAAACTTACACATAATTTCTTCTTCTTCCCCGCTATCTGCAATTAAAGATTGAAATAAATGAACACTCATGCGACATAGCACAATCATTAAATAATATACGTCAGCGGGTCACTCGCAGGTGCAAACAAATAAACCACTTGAACGCGCATAAATGCTACTTTTGCACGAAAACACTATGTTATATGGTGTTGGTGGTCGCGCTTGTATATCACAGCGGTTCAAGAGGAGTTGCTGTATTAGCAGCAGAGCTGGCCTCGCGCGAGCGTTATTTAATGTGTTGCGGTAAAGCGTTTATAGGCTACGGTAACCGCTTTAAATCAGGTGGGCCGAATGCTTGTATGTCTCCCGACGTTGTATAAGGCTATTCAACATCATCATACAACCCTTAGAACCCGAGGAAAGAAAAAAGCGGTTTGCAAGATAGAGCGAGATACACGCGAATGAAGTTACAGTCTGCAGCTAGCTTACACATAAAATGTAATAAAACTCACGGGGCAATATGTTTTCTTTTTGTGTTCCTTTGTATTCTTCCCTATCTGAAATGAAAATAAAACATTATTTTTTTATGTAAGCTCTGCATAGTGGCTCCGCTTCATATTCATATTCATTTATTGCAACTATAATGTGTACATTAGTTCTCATAAATATAATTAAAGTAGCATTATAGACCCTGTCGGGCGCCGCAATTCTGAGAGGAGGACGAGTTCTTTACCGTACTATATTTATTATTATTCAACTTTATCACATTATATTATTTATTCACTATTATTTACTTATGGTAAGATTTATACATGTATAATAACATTTTATATTTCTAAATCGTTCTTGATATGTTTAGGCAGGTTTGTTTTGTTTATTTATATAAATTTATTATCGTATTATATCTATTAATTTTAATAATTATTTAACATTTATATTTATTGTATGTTAACATCGTTTAGGAACTCACTTACTGAATAATAACATTTGGCAAATAGGATATTTTTTAATGTTTTTTAAAATGTTTGTCATGACATTCTTTCAAGGATAAAGGTAGCTTATTGTATATTTTGATTGACATATTAAACGTACTCGATGAATGTATGTTTAGTCGAGCGACGGTGTCTGCAGTTTGTTTCTGTGCCGTAACGAGTAGCCGGTAGGTATGTCTCGGCATCTTGTATACAAGTACGGGTGCTCACGTACAAATTGGCATATTTCTAATATATACATACATGGGAGCGGGAGTATGCCATATTTCCTAAAGTAGGATTTACAACTATCTCTTTGGTCTATATTTGTTATTATTCGAATCAGTTTTTTTTGTTGAATAAACACGGCAACTAACAAAAGACTCCACAGTGTCCTGTCAGTTGACGCTGCCATGCTGGCCCGCAAGACGCTTCTTCCCGCTTCGTTTGAAGGATCCCATCCCATTGTGGGAAGGAGGAAACACACGTGCAGGCAAGACGAATGTTCTCGACAGTGGAACAATGACATCGCAAGCCTGTGTGAACGCAAATGTGTGATTCTATGACGGCAAGGAGATGGGTGGGTTAAGAGAAAACAGTTCTTCAGAGTACTCACCATGGTAAAGGCGGTAAAATACACTTAGCAAGCCAATGTACCTACGAAGTTGAAGAAGTTCCAGGTTTTTTTTGTTAATTATGAAGTTATGAAATTGAATTAGTATTTCCCTTTGTGTTTTTTTACCGATTGTACAATGGATCATATTCCGTTTAGTTTTTCAATGTGAGGCCCACAGCGTCCTCCTAGAACCCCATCGTTGGACATCGATAAGAATTCATCATATGATGAGGTCGACTACTTCGACACCCAGGACAAACATTTGGTCATGCATCGGGTGTTTTTAAGAGGGATAGCATAACGCAATACTATCTCTCTCAATGCAAGCATGAGAAAGACGCATCAAAGCAGTCCGTCTGGGGAAGTACTCCTCCTCACAGAAAACCAAATAACAACTCCCTAGAGGGTTGTTGTGTTCCTGCGTGTGATTGAGGTCTACTATATGTTTGTTAAGGAGTATCTGGTTAATATCAAAAAAAATCATAGCAGTGTCTTGTTTACGTCTGCACGGTCCACAGCAATATCTTGTTAATATCAACACAGTCCACAGCAGTATCTTGTTAATGTCAACATAGTCCACAGCTGCGTCTTGTTAATATGAACACAGTCCACAGCAGTATCTTGTTAATGTCAACATAGTCCACAGCAGTATCTTGTTAATGTCAACATAGTCCATAGCAGCGTCTTGTTAATATCAACACAGTCCACAGCAGTATCTTGTTAATGTCAACATAGTCTACAGCTGCGGCTTGTTAATATCAACACAGTCCACAGCAGTATCTTGTTAATGTCAACATAGCCCACAGCAGCGTCTTGTTAATATCAACACAGTCCACAGCAGTATCTTGTTAATGTCAATATAGTCCACAGCTGCGTCTTGTTAATATCAACACAGTCCACAGCAGTATCTTGTTAATATCAACATAGTCCACAGCAGTATCTTGTTAATATCAATACAGTCCACAGCAGTATCTTGTTAATGTCAACATAGTCCACAGCTGCGTCTTGTTAATATCAACACAGTCCACAGCAGTATCTTGTTAATGTCAACATAGTCCACAGCAGCGTCTTGTTAATATCAACACAGTTCACTGCAGTATCTTGTTAATGACACCGAAGTTCATAGCACCATAGTCCACAGCATATATTGTTAAATTCAACCTTGTCCACAGTAGTATCCTGTTAATGTCAACATAGTCCACAGCAGCGTCTTGTTTAGTCAACACAGCTTACAGCAGTATCTTGTTAATTTTAATACAGTCCACATATCTTGTTAATGTTAACTTATTTCGCAGCCGCATCTTTTTAATATCAACACAGTGGACAGCAGTGTATTGTTAACGTCAACACAATATACAGCTATATATTTTCTATATCAGCACAGTTTACAGCAGTATCCTACAGTCTTCCTACAATAGATATAAACTTTGGATTATATTCTGCCATTATAGAACACATTTGTCAATAATTTGCTACTAAAATACAGACTTATTTAATTGAACTTGAATAGGTCTCAACCATTATAAAAATCGTCTGTTTTCGTTTGATTCACTGTGTTATTTTTAAAAAATAATACGTGGTGGTTAGCGTGTAATTTAAATACAACTCACAACTTTTTTCTTTTTGTATTCCTTTGTATTCTTGCCTCTCTGTAATGAAAATAAATTATTAATAAACTTATGAAATTCAATTGGACATTGAATTCGTCGTATATTTACTTGCAATAGTCAGACTAGAAAGCCGCCAGACTTATATATTCGTAATTAAAGGTAAGCAAAATTTTCAATCATTGTCATCATTTCATTCAGCCCGTATTTGTTCACAGCTAAACATAGGCCTACGATCTAGAGAGCCATTTATCTCGATCCTGTGTCGTTTTCTTCATCCATCGACTCCCTATAAACTTCTTTTGGTCTTCGCTCCATCTAATACGGATTCGTCCCACACTGCGTCTACTACGAGTAGTACGGTGCCATTGGAGAACCTTTTTTACCCAGCGGTTGTCGGTTCCACGAGCTATCTGGCTTTAATGTAATTTTCAATTTAAACATTATGAGTTATGAGTACTTGATACTTTACTTGCCGAGCGCTTGCCCGAGCAACAGATACTAAAGAAAGCATGTTACAACATGTACAAACTTTACAGACTAAAGGATAGTAGTACACACAGTTTTTAATGATATTCTTTACGTTACTATTAAAAACTACAGTGTACCTATACCCAGCACAAACAGTCTAGCAATATAGGTCCAACTTCAAGAAAGTGGTTTCTCGTCGAATCCAACTCGACTGAGCAGCGTTTGGGGAATTGAAAAGATTTTCTCGTGCAAAATACCTAAAAGACCAAAGTCCTCGACCACTGTGTGTTGCCAGTGATGACTTACGGTATAGAAATGTGGTCCCTTACTATGGGACTCATACGGAAGCTCAACGTCGCACAGCATGCGATGGAGAGAGCCATGCTCCAACGGGTTCTCGTGTCTCTGAATAGTAGTTATATAAACCTTCAGAGGAATTTCTGCATTAGTAGGATGTAACGATACTGTTTACATTGCAATTGTGCACAATATAATGATTATTTACAACGTTATTCAGTCAAAATACTTTCTACAGTCATAACTGTTTACCCAAGTTCTTCTTCAATTGTATGTCTCTTCAGCCGTATTAATAAAACTTACCTTAACAGGAATATCTAGCTCCAACACCATTATCTGCAATCATATATTATACTAAATGTTGGTGCATATTCGGATTATAATAATATATAGTATGCATTACAATTGTTAATGCATGAAATTAGGTAAATACCGTCGAAATGCGAGCGTTGCGCAAATTGTAATACCTAACGCTTGTAGATCGTATTCGCAATGACGATGTTAGATACAGAGTTGGTATGAAAGAGAGCGTCGGTGTTAAGATAAGAAGAGAAGAGATGCTCCGTTGGTTCAGACATGTAGAAAGAGTGCATGGTGAAAGAATGACGAAGCAAATATACAACGCAAAAGCAAAAGGATGTAGGAGCCGAGGAAGGTCGAGATTTACCTACCATGACCAAATTGACAGTATTTTATCAGAAAGTGATGTCAGGAGCTTTAGAAACCGACAAGCGTGCATAAGTAGAGCAATAAATTTAAAGAAGCGAATGAGTGTGTAAAGATCGAGTCAAATGGGGCTCGGTTCTCTCTGCCTACCCCGCAAGGGATTTGACGAAGAAGAAGAACGCACAGTTTTTATTGGTTGGTTCACATATCAACAACGCGTCCTTTATCAGCTTGTTGGTTAAAATATTCACCCATTGATCCAGTAGGGTAGGCTCCAATAGCTGTGATAAAGGCGCTAAAACACGTTTTCGTGAGCGCGGTGTGCCTCCAAGTGCGCAATCAAGGTTTTATTGGTTCGTGCCGTACCCTTTGAACGCTTGCAACGCAGAAAGTATCGCTCGCGGGCTGTCTCAACTGTTTCTAACACAGCAAATACTCCTCCTCACTGCTAACTTCATTCACTTACAAGAACGCGACGACCACCCGAAGAGTTTTTTTGGTTGCAGTATTCTATAAGGTGGTGCTTTAATGCAAAGCGGATCGACGAGGAAAGTAACACCACCGCACAGAAAACCGCAGCCAAAAACAAATTCCAGGAGGGTTTTTGTTGTGCCCTACTACTTTAATTGCACTTGAAATGCCTTGCGGGGTAGGCAGAGGGAACCGAGCGCTCGACTCGACTTACGCACTTCATTCGCTTCTTTAATATTCATTGCTTTTTCTTCTTTTGTTGTGCTGTACCTCATTCAAAACGCAAAACTTAACAGAACTTACAGGTCTACTTCTTTTCGTTTTGTATTCGTGTCTAGATTTTCGTTTCTGGAAAATAAAAAAAATGGTTAACATGAAACAAAACAAACCACCTGGTACCCGATTCAAACCCTGGCGGGAGCATGTACCACTACGTTCGTGTTTTTTTGTGTGTTCGTGACATTCACACCTCCAAGAAATTATATTTCGAAAGACGTGTAGCCTAACTTAAGAAAGATCTGCGATCCAACTTTCAGCTGAATCGCTGTCAAAAAAATAAGCGTAAACTGAGACGTTTTTAAGATGGTGTGGTACGAATAAGCGATTCTATTCAGTTTAGGTTCTAAAATGAATCGCAACAAGAGATGGTGGTAAGCCTCCTGGTTTTCCCTCTTGGTTGCGAAAGTCTGACAGGCGCTCCATGTAAAAATCTGTCTCTTTGCCAAATCCTCAGCTTAGGTAGCGGACCCTGCCAATCCTAGTTGGATTAGAAAATGGGATAACGCGAAGAAGAAGAAGGAGACAAAATAAACTATTGATGACATTTATTTGATATGATGGCGACAGCTACTGCTGCGCGGCATGTGTCAACAATGTTCGACACATGCCGCGCAGCAGTGCAGGTGCGGTTTTTTAGTAGAATTGACATACTGATGTGGGCTTTTTTTTACGGGACAGGCCCACCACTGTGTCTCCTGTGTAGCCAGAATTAACAGCGGCGACCACCAAAAAGGCAATGAACAGTGAAGTCCATTGCTGTCCCGGGGGTTATACTACAGCTGCCTTGGAACTCACAACGAATTTAATCAGAAGAAATTTAGTAGGAAGTTTTGGAATTGACTTCCTCTCTTGGCAAAGTGAGAGATAGCAATATGACAAATAAGGTATTTAAAAACATCAAAAAGATGGCTAGTCAAGTGAAGCTCGACTGCCGTGCACCACGGTTTATCAAATATCTAACAACTAAATTGTGAGTTGTTACCGAACACATTGATTCCAATAATATAGATTGCAGAACCGCCTAAACGCCTGGTAATTCTTCCTTGTTGTCACCAAATCAGAATACGAGTAGTATACTACCCCGGATGTGACACGCAACGAATTTAACATATCGTCCCGCTCCCGAAGCCAGAGATCGCACTCCCAGAGAACATGATGTGGACTTGTACCACTAAATTGGTATTTTCGTATTTACGATATGTACATATTTTTAATGATCACTTGCTCGGTGGTGAAGGAAAACCGAAACCAGAAACCCGTACAACCAAGAAATTATATTTCGAAAGACTTAACCTAACAAAGGTCTTGTATTCCCTCTGAGTTGTAGAGGTGACGGCAGTCGCTCCATGTCAAAATCAATGTCTTTGACAAATTCTTGTTTCTTGACCTTGGTTTCTTGACCAATCCAAATGGGCTAGGAAACGGTATAACGCAGGGAAGACGACTGTTTGTGGTCGTATAATGATGCTGGGGATACTAAAAGATGGAAATGGGCATTTTTTATACTATTAAGTTAGCAGACAGGCGTAAGTCATTCCTATTGGTAAGCAGTTACAGTAGACTATGAATAAATACAACGAATATGTCTGAAAATAATTTGGCACAGACAACCTCATGACGTCATTACTGTACCAATATGCTGACGTGAACTTATTGTGATATCTAATTAACAATTTAAAAGAGACTTATATTGGCAAGTTTCTTTCGACATTTCTTAGTCGCCGAAATTTTAGCAGATTAAAAAAAAGAAAAATATTAGCATTCAATTGAGTAAGATACAATAAGATTATATTAGGGGTTAAAGTATGAAATTGCCGATTTGTACTGAAAAATTAAAACTTGTTTTTTTCTAAGATGTAACAACATATTTATTTAATCAAAATATTTACCTTCATTATGTATACATTGCTGCCATCTAATCGGAAGTTTATTTATGCCTTTGCGACATAACTCGGGGATCTAGATTCGACAAACTGTGTAAAAGCATTTTGTACTGCCTCCTGGGAAGAAAATTTTTTACCACGTAGAAAATTGTCCAAATCACGAAAAAAATGGCAGTCAGTTGGAGCAAGGTCTGGCGAGTACGGAGGATGACGTATGGCTTCTAACTGCAGTTCCTGTGGAGTTACAACAGTTTCTCGTGCAGTGTGAGGTCTTGCGTTATCATGGAGCAGTAATGGTGAAGACCGATTTACGAATCGGGGCTGTTTCACCAGTTTCGCCATCATTGTTTGAAGTTCGGCACAGTAAACATCTGCTGTTATTGCTTGACATAGACCTGAGAAAGCTATAGTGAATTACGCCAAAAAGAGACCATCAAACAGTTACCATTACCTTTTTATTAGTATCTTTGCTTTAGGACACTGTTGCGGCGTTTGACCTGGTGTCAGCCATTGCATTTTTCGCTTACGGTTATCGTAAAGAGTCCACTTTTCGTCACATGTCACAATTCGATCCAATATTCCTTCATTTCTGTACCGATTCAACAAGGTAACACAAGTTTCAACACTCAACACGTTTCTTACTACAGATCAGTCAAATCATGAGGCACCCATTTTTCATATTTTTTTATCTTATTGATTTGACTGACTGAGCAAATCAGTCAATATTGTAAGTAAGGTAGCGTTAAACCATGTCGCTAATTCCTGGATAGTTTGACTCTTATCGGCTTCCACCATCTCCTTCAATTCAGCGTTATTCACCTGTGTGGGCGGTCTTCCACGTGGTTGGTTCTTCAAGTCGAAGTTTGCATTACGAAAGCGTTTAAACCAAAAACGCATGGTGCGTTCATTAGCAGTCTCCTCTCCAAACGCAGCATTGATGTTGCGAGCCATTTCTGCCGCGGTAGCTCCGCGTCGGGACTCGTATTTAAAAATGAATCGGATTTTCGAAGTATCCACTTTCCCTTCTAAGCTGCATAAAAAAAACAATTGAAATTCAATAATCCAATGTTGCACATTTTTTCAAATAAAAACCTCATAGGTATTACTTACTATAATATCATTGATAGGTATCATATGAATATGTTTCACTCGAAAATCTCACACCATGAAGGTTTAATGTCAATTCAAAATATCTATTACTATACAACGGCAATTTCATACTTTTACCCCTGTTATTTCTACGTGTACGAAGCAACGGAACATGCCTTTACTTATATTAACACCCATTCTCTCTTTCAGACCAACTTTCTTTCTTATATCATCGAAACATATCATTAAATATGTATTAGTATAAAACATAACATATAACGAAACTTACGGCAACAGTTTTCGATCTTTTATATTCTCGTCGCTGTGAAATCATAACAGAACATGTTGATACTGCAGCAAAATATGTATATGAACGAATGTACTAACAGTATATAATACAACTGTACTAGGTACCAGTTTTGTACAAAGACTTCTTGTCCTGTACTTGTACAAAAGTCGTCTGCGTGGGTACCTCTGTCTCACCTATTTCTACCGCCAAGCAGCTATATTTATATAGCTGTGTTCCGGTTTGAAGGGTGAGATATGGCAGAGAAATTACTGGATACTGTGACGAAACATCCTTAGGCCACAAGATTGGCAGCGCGAGTAACGTCACAAAATTGGCAGCGCGAGTAACATCACCGAGCATGGTGTTGCGAGTTGCGAGAGTCAATAGGCTGCGGTGACCGCTTACCATCTAATGCGGGCCGCATGCTTGTTTACCAATCTAGTTGAATAAAAAATATCTTATTGCTTACGGTATATGAATTGAACGAACGTCAAACTGAACGTGCTTTAGTTTTCTTCTTCCTACGTTATCACGTTTGGATTGGGATTGATGGGGACATTAGCTAAGCCTAAGGGATTCACGAGTACACTGATTGGCAAAAAGTAGAGCAAAGAGCGGTGATAGTCCAGTGGATAAAGAACCGGTCTATTGAGCAACTAGTCCTAGGTTCGACTCCTGGCATGTACCACTAAATTCGTGTTTTCGAATTTATGTACATATTTGTACAGCAACTCCGCAGCAACTTATTGGTAACCTCACTCACTCGTAGGAATGTAACAACCCCAGAGGATCTTATTTTGCTGCGGTTTTCTGTAAGGTGGAGGTCTCCAGACGGGCTTTTTGATGTGCTGCATTGATTTGAAAGGCTGCTTTGATGCGGTCTATCTCTCTTAATCTCTATGTAAGTTTACAGTAGCTAAGTAAGTTTATAATATATTCTAATATACTTACTCGATAATTAGAAACACTTGTCCGAAGATTGTTTGCATAATGTAGGGGTACTTGGTTTTTTATTCGTTCAATTTCCAAAAAGTTTTGAAATGATGCTATGCCCTGTTGAGGAGCAAAAAATTTAAAATCGGTAATGTACGAGTTGGGCATCGATTTATTAGGGCTGCAAATGCTTTCTTTCCGACTTATTTCTCCCATTGAAAAAGTCAAATATTAATATATGTAAAATTGTAACCGGGCTTGTAAAATTCATAAGTAATTATAAATAAATATGCATTGGATAATTCAAAAGTGGAAGGATGTTGGATCAGAGGAACGCCAAGTCTGACTTACCATGACCAAATTAGTCGAATTTTGTCTGAAGATAATGTCAAGACCTCTAGGAACTGGAGCATGATGAGAACTATGAATATTAAAGAAGCGAGTGTGGCGTATAAGAACCGGGAAATGAGCGCTTGGATCTCTCTTGCTACCCAGCAAAGGACTTGACATAAATTGTAAAATATATCTCTGCTTTCTATTCTATATACTCAGCAAGGACATTCCACGTGTTAGCTAAAATAAATGGTTAAACAATTTCACTCCTTTTCTTGTAGGGTAGACAGGATACAATTGGAACAGGGTACCATGTCACTTTTGGGAACTGCATACGTATTTCCCAATACCCTGATGCCGTAGAAAGAGCGTCGATATATCACCAGACTACCGCGCTGATACTCTAACACCATGTTAAATTTTATCAAAATTTCATTCACAAATGTTTGCGTAGCGAGACAACTTTTTGACGTGAATGCGTCTTTAAATTTGCATCTATTGTTTACACCCAGAATTTAATTAGTTACACCACTTGATAGCTAAAGAATTAAAGAATCCGTAAGTTCGTGTGAGGACTATGGATTACGAAGCGCGGCGGGAATAAGCGCTTTCGCTGAATTATACAATTTCCTTTTAGAATAACGTGTTTCCGTTCATCCGTTATGAAGACTTATTTACGGAAAACTGACCACGAGTTCACGACACGGCCGCACCCCGTTTTTTTAACGATTATTTTGATTTTTTTACATAGTAGAGCTAAACCAATTAAAAAGAATCCTTGTATAAACGCTATATCTCTACGATTCTATTATTTATGTATATTTCACAAAAACCTGATCCTCATCTTGTCCACCATCTGCCACAGATAACAGAAAACCACACAAACAAACAAACAGTGCACTCCGCATGATATTAAAAAAATACGTTTCAAGTGTACAGTCAAAGATCTGAAAATTTAATAAGGAAGTTTTCAATTTGAAATCCAATTAATAGCTATTTGCAAAATCGAATCTACATAGCAAATTATCGAACAAGTATATAATTATTAATGATTATGAACGGGCGATAGAACATTGCACGAGTGATAGCTTAGTAGTTATAAAAACGGCCTATAATAGATTCAGGCGTTATTTTTTAAAAGACAATTTGATCTGAACTACTCTGTGTGCTTCCGCTACCGATTAGTTCATGCTGCCAGCCGGCACCCACCCTCTACCGTTAGTTGATGCATGCCGCCGCTGCCATGGCTGCTCCGGTCGTTTCTCCCCCGGCTGGTGCGGTCGTCTCTGAAATGTGAACCACATGCAGCCGCCACCCTGGCATTGCCCTAGCTGCTCCGGTCATTCTCTCCACGAGGCATCCTCAGGCGCTGAAGATGTTAGTCATTAGAATAATATGCTAGCAATGACAAATTCATCGCAGTGCCGTCCTTTATATAGAGAAAGAGGAGGGGGCGGAAGGGGTGAGTGAAATAATATTTAATAGAGGGGAGTTGCTTACGTCAGTCTGTTTGTTTGTTTTTTATGTTTAACGAATATAAAAAAGGGCTAAAATTTAATATTATGGAACTATTAGAAATCGTTAAACATAAAAGTTCTAATATTTCTCTTATATATATTTCTCTTATAGATAGGTAGTAATCCCCGCCAATCCTAATGTGTTTGGAAACAAGATAACACTTGGATGAAGAAGAAGTAGAACATTGTACATGGTAACAAAACAAATAAGACCCTAGTTAATAGATTCAGGCGTTGTTTTGCGAAAGTCAAATTTACATGCAATTTGATCTAACCTGCTTTGTGTGCTTCCGCCACCAATTAGTTCATGCGGCCTAGCGCCGGCCGGCACCCACCCACTACTGTTAGTACATGGTACATGCCGACGCTGCCATGGCTGCTCCGGTAGTCTCTGCCTCGGCTGCTGCGGACGTCCGCCATCTGGAACAGAATCCGCATGCCCCCACCACCACCGTCGCTGCCACGACTGGCCTGGTCGTCGCTGCGACACGTGTTTCGCCTCTCCACGAGGCATCATCAGGCGTTGTAGACGTTAATCGTAAGAATGACTTGTAGCATGTTATTCTTACGATGTATGGCAGCATCGGCATGTACCATGTACTAACAGTAGTGGGTGGGTGCCGGCCGGCGCTAGGCCGCATGAACTAATTGGTGGCGGAAGCACACAAAGCAGGTTAGATCAAATTGCATGTAAATAAGACCCTGGCGAAAGATATTTACTACATTCATTAAGGTGGCGCCAGCATAAAAAAATATTAGAGTTTAGTTACCTACTTGTAAAGCTACGACCGACGCGGCGGCGGTTTCCGTCGACTAATTAACTCTTCCGGAGTGAGGGAAAGAAGTCTCCTGGTAGTTCGTCAGCACCAAGAATGGAACGGATAAAGTCTATAACTGGTGACTTTCTTGCTAACACTCAGGAAGTGTCAGAATGGTGGATTAAATATTTTGGCAAAGTTTATGATTATGTCCAGAACGCTGGCACTGTGAATGAATCATGGATGAGATTGAATGATCGATATGAAGTTTAAAAAATGGACCATAATAATCAGGATGGACATGGTGGAAAACCAAGGCCCGAATAGATGGGAGACGCGCAGTCATTGTGCCCTTGAATAAATCACGCATGGATTGCGACAACTATAGGGTATTAGTTTGATCAACCTAGCACTGAACAAATATTGAGAGGAGAATGGGGGTGAAATCCGATGGAATGCTGTAGAACAGAGAGGACTCCGGTGTACGGTTCATGTTTAACGCATCTGAATATCGTGGAGATGCATCTAACTATGTGTTAGAAGGTTTTCTGCGGTTTTGTGAACCTTGATAAAACACGTTGTAGAGTCATGCTAAAGGATCTCCGGTACAACATTTTCCGCGAACGAGCCAGTAAGAGCTGCGCGTTGTGTTGTGTTGCTACGTAATATGGGTCTCTCCATAGGTACAGGTATTACCTTCATGTTGCCAACGTACCGCAAGCTATATTCCTATCACCCAAATGTTTGTAGTACCTCCTGTTTTTTCTGCGTAATCCTCCTAAAAAGTCCTGTTTTTAATCCGCAATTCAGCGTATTCTATCTTACATACCGATAATTAATATTAGCCTGCATATTTGAAACAGAATGTAAACAATCGTCAACCAGGCACTCTCGCTAACGAACTACTCGTAGTAACGACAAATTTAAAATGTCTTCATGTAGTGACCTAACCTTCTTAACTCTTTGCTAACCCACTGAGATGGAATAACATTACTTGTTACTACCCTCTACTCAAGAGTACTGTGGCGATTATCAAGTCTCAGCTAACCGGCTACTGTTGACAGTTCGGTGTCGTGAGTGTCGATCAACATGAGTTGATCATTCATTCAACGTTTTCACAAATTGAAAACAACTAAATCTTGTAATATAATTTGACTGCTGAGCTGAGATTTGAAGCACGGACCCCCGAGCGTCGCGATAAGTTATAGTGGGTGTTTTGCCATTTGGCCAATCTGTAGGTAAATGAATCGGCGAAATTATAGATGTTATTCATTCGTTGCTGTGTAGATAGAATATAGCTATCTCTGTCGATACTATATCTTATTTGTTAATTTCTCGGTAACGTGTAATATATAATAAATGATTGTTTTGTTGTTTATGCAAGTGTTTGCGTTCATACCGGCCACCAGCGTGTATCTATATGGATTTATGAAGCCGACCGTACCTCCACCTCACAGAAAACCGTAGCTAAATAACAACTACCTAGAAGCTTATTTTGTTCCTGCGTGTGAGTGAGGTCACCATTAAGCTCGTAAGCAGTTGCTGTCTTAGCAACAGAGGAGGTATCGTGCGAGTGGTACTTAATATATTACAAGCGTTCATCACATACATCAAGTGGGCCGTATGCTTGTATGCCTACTTAAGGTATATAAAAAAAAGATATATGTGCTTTGTAGAGCGAGGAGATACATAAGGCTGAGATCCGACCTCACATGGAACACTGTTCACATCTTTGGACTGGTACCGATATGTATTATTTCATTTGACCGCATACAACGTAGAGCAGTTCGAATCGTGCCGGTGAGCCAGTGACTTAACAGATTCCGGCGTTTGCGAAAGGCAAATTTACATGCCACCACACACCCTCACTCATCCCACTGCAGGGATACGGGTCTCCCTTCAACCGAAGGGGTTTAGAGCATACTCCACTACGCTACTCAAATGCGGTTTGGCGGGGGCCAGTGTTTTCAAGCCGCCCGAGGGCCACTGACTTAACGACTGTCATCTATCGACAACAGCCGGGACCGACGGCTTAACATGCCCTCCGAAGCTCCGAACCTGCGTGTTCGGTTACAATGGCACACTCAACGACGCGACACCATCGAGCTCTCTTCTCAAATTTACATGCAATTTGATCTAATGTTACTTGTACCATGTCATTCTAACGACTAACATCTACAGCGCCTAAGGATGCCTAGTGGAGAGGCGAAACACCTCGCAGCGCGCAGCAGTCGTGGCACCAACGGTGACGGGTGCATGTGTTTTCTGTTCCAGATGGTGGACGACCGCAGCAGCCGAGGCAGAGACTACCGGAGCAGTCATGGCTGCGACGGCATCGAATCTACTAACGGTAGTGGTTGGATGCCGGGCGGCGAAAGTCCGCATGAACTACTTGGTGGCGAAAGCACACAAGCAGGTTCCATCAAATTGTATCCAGTGACTTACGATTGATTGGTATGGTTTCTGGTGGTTTGTATAAATACCACTTATCGGGTATGCCTGTGTGTGATCGTGTCAGCTAGTAGCCAAAAACACATCCCCGCTTCACATGCACACCAACAAGTATCTCTACTTCAATTTCTATCTATCTATACCATCACACCACGTCCATTGCGGGGTAGGCAGAGAGAACTAAGCGCCACATGGCTCGGTCCTTGCACACCTCACTCGCTTCTTTAACATTCATAGCTCTTTTCGTGCAGTTCGTCGATTTCTAAGGCTCCTGACCCCAACCTAAAACACATTATACACATGTTGACACTTATACGCACACATACACGCAATCAACACGACCTCGATAAACACACAAATTCATAATCACAAATAGAAACAGAATAAATAATATTTGTTAACGTTTTATATAGTTATAATTGTGCATGTTAACGTATTATTTGTAACCATAATGTTGGGTTTACAATTAATAAATAATAATTTAGGTTATGTCATAAGATGTAAGCTGTATTGTAAACCTGTTTGTGGTTCTGTCAATAAATGAAAAAAAAATGCGTTCTTTGGATTTACAAGCTACATCACGAGCAATGTTCGGAACAGCTGTTCGATTTAAAGAGGCCGAGTATGCATCCTGGACCATGCCATCCTACCACTGTAAGGCGTTTCATTTTTTCCTCAAACAATGCTATGGGGACTTCAAGAAAATACACTTAAAAAGTAGATTTTTGCTTAGGAAACGAACTGAGTGTCTGAGACGCTGATATCAAGTGTTCCCCACCTCGTTTTATAAAATAGGTGTTTTCGAAATGAAATCTTCTTTAGCATCGTTGTGATTTAAAACTCGATGAAACGAAAAGACGACAGTAAAAAGAGACAACCACATACATCTGTACGATTTAACGTGCGAGAGAATGAGATAGCAAGCATTATACAATATAATAAAGATAGATGAAGGGATCAACCCAGCACACAGATCACCTGATGGTGGTGAAGTGATCTTAACCGCCATCAGGTGATCTATTATATATAGTTGCGGTAGAAAAATAAAATACTGAATAAATTGTTACAGAAAAAAATAAATACGTTTTCACATGTTTCGTGCAATGTTTATTACAAACATCATTGTTCTAAAACAGAACAATACACTATTTCATTTTCTGATATACTTAGAACAACATTCTTTTCCAATACAATATTACAATAAGTACTGTTGAGAACATAGGTACACATTTGTGATGCCAACCACATTTATGATATAAAATTAAATTCTAAATAAGTTGTAAAAGAAAAAATCGAATGCGTTTACAAATATTTTGGGTAATATTTATTGTAGGTATCATTTATATAATTTTAGAACAAAACAACACAATGTTTTATTTTCTGATGTACTTAGAACAACATTGTTCGCTAATACAATATTTTCTTACATTTTAACAGAACAGAATAAACATTTGTGGTGCCAACAATATTTGGGACATAAAATAAAATTCTATATAAGTTGTAAAAGAAAAAATCCAATACATTTACAGACATTACATGTAATATTTATTACAAGTATCATTTATATAATTTTAGAAGGAACTTATAAGAACAATACAATATTTCATTTTCTGATATACTTAGAACAATATTCTTCTTTAATACAATTGTTTCTTACAGTTCAGATCTAATATATTTGTAATGCAAATGTGTTTGATTTGTGATATAAAGTACAATTCTAAAAGTTGTAAAAGAAACAATCGTATACATATTTAGACATTTCGTTATTTATTACAGTTATCGTTCATATCTTAAATTCATATCTTAAAACAGAACAATGCGCTATTTAATTTTATGATCTACTTAGAATAATATTCTTCTTCGATACAATATACTTTTACAGTTGAGAACAAACATAAGCGTTTGTATTTCATATCCTGAAAGAAAAAAAAAGAAAAAAAAAACATTTCAATAATATTTTACAATCGTAATACTACGAGAGCTATTACCTGCGGAGTTCTATTATTATACGACGTCGGAGAGCATACAAGCATACCGCCCACCTGATATAAACGGTTTACAGTAGCCTGTGAACGTACAATACAAAAAGCATTGCCACTGTCGTTGCCACTCTTGCTGCTAACACAGCAACACCTTAGGAGCCTACAGGCAGTCCCGCTCACTGCAAGTAAGTAAACAACAACCCTCCGGGGAATGGTTTATAAGGTAAAGGTACTTCTGCAGGCTGGCTGTTTTGATGCTGCCCTGCCTCTCTTACTTGTTATCTTGTTAATTCGGCCTTTAACTTCATAGATCCAAGTTCTAAATTAAAAAATGCCTATATTACGTTTTACGTAAATACGTTAATATGTTTCGATAATGTGTGATGTTGTAAGTGAAAGAATTCTGAGAAACAGATTAGTAATTTTAAGATTAGTAAGAGAACACATGTTTAAGCAAATAAATTATCCTTATCTTAACTTACTTCCAGTGAAGCGCAACCTGAAAATTTACCAACGAAGATAATTTTAATAGAATAATAAGCAGAAGGCCAACTAGCACATTTTAAGGCCTTTTAAGGTGATCTCTGTAAATGTCCGCCATCTGAAATGTAGCTAGACGAGTAACTTAGAAGGTCGAAATGAACATCTGCAGACCTCTTATTTCTTCTTAGCGTTTCCTAGTCCATTAGGATTAGCGAGGTCCGCCACCTAAGCCTAACAATTTCGCGAAGACACTGATTTTGTAGCGACTGCTGTCAGACCTCCACAACCCAGAAGGAAGACCATGTCTATATTAAGTTAGGACATACGTCTTTCGAAGTATTGTTCATTTTTTTGGACGTGTGGGTTTCCTCACGATGTTTTCCATCACCGCCGAGCAAGTGACAAATATGTACATAAATCCGAAAACACGGTTTAGTGGTACATGCTTATATGCCCGCCAGGACTCGAACCGGGGACCAGCTGGTCAATGGGCCGGCTCCTTATTCACTGGGCTATCTCTGCTCATGAAGAATGATCTGCAGTCCAGTCGCGGCATATTGATTTGTCTACGGACGTCTCTAAGTGAATCTGTGCGAGTTTTAAGATTTCGAACTTTCAAGATACAACTTCATTTCTGGACACAGCGCTGGTTTAATCATAACAGCGTCCCAGTACGCCTTCTGGTCCACTTTACAGTCCACGGACTTACAAATGTCGAAGGAAAGCAACTCCCGCCAGACATCTCGCTGTGTTACACATACCTCCAAGTACCACGAGATGGCAGCTGACACAAAACAACGTCGAGTTAAAGGTACCCAGTATATAGCTTTCTGTTTAGTGCTATAGCAGATCACACTACCATTCGGTTATCACAACGGTGGCAAAGATGGTGAACAAAAGTTCTTCCCGACAGCTTTAGCGAGCTGCCAGAAATTCTACCTACGCAAGCCGGTCATCAAGTCAGCCGGCGAACTTGAATTTTTGGCAGAGCTGCGATAGCCAGCGGAGCCACATTACCCTCAAAATTGTCGTTTGGGGTAGACTGATGTCATCCAACTAGCGTTTAGACGGTAATAGTGAGAAACTCCAAAATCGACACACTAATAGCTAACATATTGTAGTTTTGTATCCTTTAATTTGAAATTTAAATGTTCGTTGGTGAGGAAGAACGGTCCAAAATCGTTCCAATTAGAAAAAAAAACATATGGGAAAACGTATGGCCGGCCACTCTGCAGTGCAGAGTCTGCACTGCACTCCCATCAACAGAAAAAGTAACAGCACTCGTCGCTAGATGTCGTACAGGGTTCCATATATTTAAAAAAAAAAAAAAAATTAAAAATAAAATATTTAAATATTTTTTAAATTTAAAAAATATCAGCTCTGCCTACACAGCTTGCTGTTATTTACTAGTATAGAGAAGCTAAACTTCTCAAGTGATGTGTAGTTATGAAAGAGTAGTATAGTGATGTGCAGCTATCAAATAATCTGAACATATGGAGAAGGGTGAATGATGTGTCTGTCTCTAAAATATCTATCTATAACTTCACGCCAAATCCTTACGTACCCCACTCGCTTCTTTAACATTCATTGCTCTTCTCATGCACGCTCGCCGGTTTCTAGGGCTCCTGACATCACCTTCTGATAGAACATGGCCTTCCTCGGTTCCTAAATCCTTCCACGTTTGCATTGTATATCTGCTAGTAAAATATGTCACAATTTTATCTTAAATGTAGCGAATATTCTTTGTGGCTTGTCTTTAATTATGCAATTTGATCTAAACTACTTGGTGTGCTTCCGCTACCGGATTAGTTCAAGCGAACTAGTGCTGGCCAGCACCCACATACTGCCGTTAGTAGATGCTTGCGGCCTCTGCCATGGCTGCTTCGGTAGTCTCTGCCTCGGCTGCTGCGATGATCTCTGTGAATGTCCGCCATCTGAATTGTGAACCGCATGCAACCGCCACCGTTGCTGCCTGGGCAGCTCCGGTCATCTGTGCGACATGAGTTTCACCTCCACACAAGGCATCCACACTGTGGATGCCACCTCTACCATGGCTGCTCCGGTGGTCTCTGCCTCGGCTGCTGCGGTCGTCTCTATGAAAGTCCACCATCTGAAATGTGAACCGCATGCACCCATCACCGTCGCTGCCCTGACTGCTCCGATCGTCTCTGCGACACGTATATCGAACTCCACGACGCATCCACGGGCGCAGTAAATATTTGTATAACATAATGCGAATGACAAATCCATCGCAATATCGCCCTTTATATAGACTTGGAGGAGGGGGTGGAAGGGGTGAGTGAAAAGACATTTAATAGAGTCGAGTGTTCATGAGATTGTTTTTGAAAATTACAGTTTGACCGATATAAACATAATCACATTCATCCCAAAACAATTTATAAACGCCAGATTTTTCATTCGGTGGAATTTTATCATTACTTGTTATAAAGGGATTTGAGAGAATTATGTGTACCTAAGTATTTTTTCCTGGGTATAACAAACTCGCAGTGTATTTTGTTGTTGAAATATTTGAAACCGCGTATAGCAGTTATTAACAATATTACTCGTCTTTTTACGCAACAATTTATCGACGGTGGATTTGCTGTAAACGTTTGATATAGCGATCTGATATTTTCCATCAACTTCTTGTTGTAATTATCCTTGTTTAATGGGCCGCTCATCAAACGGTGAACCATAGATTTATACGTTGCGAGTTTGTGTTACCAAGGATTGCTCTACGACGCAGGGATCGTAGTATCGGTATGAGTGAGTTTTCGATATACATAAAACTGATGGGTGAATCGATTTCTAGTTAAATATAAAAAGATAAGTAAATTATTTTTACTCAAATTTAAACTTCCTCCAACTCTATATAAAGGATAACATTGTGATGAATTTGTCATTCGTAGCGTGTTATTCTACCAACTAACATTTACATCGCCTGAGGGTGCCTCGTAGAGAGGCGAAACACGTGTCGCAGAGACGACCAGGGCAGCAACGGTGGCGGGTGCATGCATTTCACGCTTCAGATGGCGGAAAGACGACCGCAGCAGCCGAGGCAGAGCCTACCGGAGTAGCCATGGCAGCGATGGCATGCATCTACTAACAGTAGTGGATTGGTGCCTGTTAACACTAGTCGTATGAACTATTCCAATAAAATCCAATTAAGAACCTCTTCCTTTTTGGACTCGGTTAAAAGGACTTTTAAAAGTTAAAAAAATTATCTGTCTAATTTCCAAAGGTCCTTTTAATCGATATAAAAATTTAATAGGATTTTTTACCCGAATTTTTCAGTGCTAGCCCCCCGCCACCAGCCCTACCCTATAACAATAAAATACTTGTTATTAAAGTTATACCCCATAGCACCAAGCTCACTTTGCAGCCGTGTGTACGTATTATAGCATACTATACTATATAGTAATGTAATAAATTCAAAGTAAAAAACCTTTTTAAAAACAAACTTTTATTTAAATGCTCTAAAAAGAAAAAAATAAACTTTTATAATAAAACTTTTACGGTTAACTTAGAACGTCATTTCACATTTGACATAATTTATATGACATAAAAGCTTGTCGCGAGATTTAAGTACTCGTATTTACTTAGTTTGAAAATTTTAATAGATAATATTATTCACATCAAATTATTTGATTTACTTGTTAATCTACACAAGTAAATCTCGCGACAAGCTTTTATATCATATAAATTGTGTCAAATGTGAAATGACGTTATAAGTTAACCGTAAAAGTTTTATTATAAAAGTTTATTTTTTTCTTTTACACCCGACGTAAAATAACGACACACAAAAAAGGACTAAGCCACTATATACTGGAATTAGTTAAAATTAAGTTTAAAATTTCGTATATATTTTGAGTAAAGGTATGTTTGTAAAACCTGTTTGTTAAATTAAGTTATTTGATTTGAGTTGAAATAAAATCGTGCGTTAGCCATTCTTCTGAGGGGGCGGCACTCGAGGTAGGGCCTTTCGGCTGACCGGACGAGTTATGACAGACTCTTACTGATTTCATTCCACTAAGGAACTGCCTTTAGCCGGGAATGCTTTAAATGCTGCATCGGAGGCGATCGCCCCAGGGGATATTGGTCTTGATAATTGCAGGAATAGCATTGTCCCACCACCTTACCATGGCTCCACCGACCTCTCGATCATATGACGGGAGCATACACGGGAGTTGCGCACGACATTTGCTGCTCGTCGACTCTTTTCGTGCAGTGGGCAACGCTTGGCACCCTACAAATTATATAATTCTTTTCCACAATGTCTTTCTATAGCCATTCAGGGGCGGCAACACACACAAAGACACCTCCGCTGCCGACCGGAGGCGCTCGTGGGTACTCTATTATTGTTCTAACTCGTGGTGCTCTTCCCCCTCTCGCTCTTTGCGCTGCTTCTTCCCCGTTCCTTCGGGCAAACCATGCGTGGGCGAACTCGAGGCAGATCGCAAAGTTCCCCGCCGACGACATCAGGTTCGCAAAGTACACCGGCCCCGTTTCTTCTTCGCTGCGCTAAATCCCGTCCATAATTCTCTCACGCGACCCGCATACTTACGATTCCTGCATATCGCCGTTGTGTCGTCCTTCAACTCCAACTCTGTTTGTGTATATTTGTTCTTTTCTAACTGTTAAGCGTTCGTCTGTCTCACAACTTACTTACTTAATTCCATAACCCATATAGCGGGTTACAAATAACTCGGCAGCGGTTCGTTGCCGAAGACAGCCCGGCCTGTACGCACCAGCCCGCGGGTGCTTCTTCCTTAAGTATTTTTATACCAAGTCAGGAGCCATACGGCAGGCATACAACCCGCCTGATGTAAAACGATTAGCGTAGCCTATGAGCACTTATATATATATATATATATATATATATATATATATATATATATATATATATATATATAGAGCCGTATATTAAATATCACTCGCGTGATGCCACCCCTATTAATAACAGCACTGCTTAAGAACTGGTGACCTCACTCACACGCAGGAACACAACAATTCGCCAAGGAGTTGTTACGCGACTGCAATTTTCTTTGAGATGGAGGTACCCCTACTACTACTACTCCAGACGGGTTGCTTTATTGCGTCTTTTAAACACACCTAGGCTAAGACAAAAAGAAGAAATGTTCATGCACACAAAGTTTTGTCCTGTGTGAGAATCAAACCCACGAACGTTAGTGTTGGTAGCGTTATTAACCACTGCGCCACCGACCTCGTCAACACATATTTTTTATTCAAACACACAAATAATGAAAAAAATTAATCATACCCATTTTTTCTGAAATATTAGAGAATTGATAATTATAATTAATAAAAACTTAGTACCTGGGTACCGAGCATCGCTCGGCACTTTTTGTTTTAAAAGTCGTGTTTTCGAATATTTGTAATTATCACTTGTACCAGCGGTGACGGAAAACATCGTGAGGAAATCTGCAAGCCAAAGAATTGTATTTCGCCTGCTTGGATGGATTTATCTATCTCAAGTTTCTCCGTGCGTCGGAGGGCACGTTAAGCCGTCGGCCCCGGCTGTTGTCTATAGATGACAGTCGTTAAGCTGAGTCAGCGGCCCTCGGGCGGCTCGAAAACACTGGCCTCCGCCAATCCGCATTAGAGCAGTGTGGTGGAGTATGCTCTATACAGACGCACCCAATCACCACATACACAAACTCCTTCCAAATTTAGCATCAATTGGTAAATTCACATCGATTATCCCGCCCACCTTTGAAATAACACAGACACTCACCAATCATGGATACCATAAACTATATTTAAACCTATTTCATATTATTGACAACAATACATGCCCTTGCGATAATGCATCAATTCAGGACCTAGATCACTTAATACAAAAGTGCCCCATATTCATGAATCACAGACACACCCATGAAATGACATGCAACAATCTTGGAATTGACCCATATAATCTCTTGGAAATAATATGCAAAGAACAGTCTGTAAATACTTATGTACAACATATAAATTATATAGTTAATAATCTTAAAAAAGTAAATGTAACTTAAGTAAAGTTAACTTGTATATATAATGTAAATTAGATTTAACTTCATGTCTCATCACTATCAAATTTTAAAACAATTACATTGTTTTAATAAATAATTACATAATATGTACCTTAACTTTTGTAAATATCTAAACATTAATTAATACTTAATTCCATGTATCTTTATAAAAATACCTGTATCAAATAGCAGGTAAAAAAAAAAAGAACCCCCCTTCAGTTGAAGGGAGACCCGTATCCCTGCAGTGTGATGAGTAAGGGTTCATTTGGTGGTAATCCATCCCCTAGACACATTTTTTATTCAGGAGGTACCCCTACTACTACTACTCCAGACGGGTTGCTTTATTGCGTCTTTTAAACACACCTAGGCCAAGACAAAAAGAAGAAATGTTCATGCACACAAAGTTTTGTCCTGTGTGAGAATCAAACCCACGAACGTTAGTGTTGGTAGCGTTATTAACCACTGCGCCACCGACCTCGTCAACACATATTTTTTATTCAAACAGCCACAAATAATGAAAAAAAATATCATACCCCTTTATTCTGAAATATTAGAGTAATGACAATTATAATTAATAAAAAAATTGTACTTAAGTACCGAGCATCGCTAGGAATTTTTTATTTTAAAAGTCGTGTTTTCGAATATTTGTAATTATCACTTATTTCGAAGTATCTCTCACGCGATACCACCACTGTCGTTAGCACAGTAACTCTTTAGGAGCTTACTGGTGACCACACTCACTCGCAGGAACACAGGAGGTACATTCCCCAGGCGAGCTGTTTTGATTCGCCTTACCTCTCTTAAAACACCCAGACCAAGACAAACATATTAATACATACAAATAAATAAATATTGTCGTACAAATTACACAGCGCCATCCAGCCCCAAAGTAAGCGAAGCTTGTGTTATGGCTACTGGACAACTGATAAACATACATAAATACATTTTTGTTTTTTGTAAATACATACTTATTATACATAGAAAACACCCAGACCAAGACAAACAGACATGTTCATGCACACAATTGTTTGTACTGTGTGGGAATCGAACCCACGAGCGTTGGTGTCAAAGTAGCGTAACAACGCGTTTCACCACTGCGCCACCGAGCTCGTACAAATACAAATATTTTTCCCGTGTGGGAATCGAAACCATGAGCGTTGGTGTCAAAATATCGTTACTGACCATTGCGCCACTGTCACTATGTTCCAGTCAATTACGCTCTTTTTTATTAATAATGTATGTATGTGTACATCTATACGCCAGGTCACTTGCGGGCCAAGCAGAGACAATAGAGCGCCATAAGACGCAGTCCTTACACAACTCACTAGCTAGTTTGATATTCATACCTCTTAACAATAATATTTTTGGAAAATGTATATATATATATATAACTCTAATACATTAAGTGTAGAATTCTTACAGCCCCTAAATTACATAAGTTCCTACGAGTGAGAGAGGTAACCAGTAACTTCCGCCATTAGTCGCCATTAGCAATGAGAGTCACAATGGACGAGTTGTACCTACTTCTTTTAAATGATAAACATTTTAAATGATAAACTACTAATTGTATTTAATAATTATAATAACTAATATTATTAGATTAAAATCATACCACTGACTGAAAATATTTAGTAATGTATTATTTATTACATTTCTGAATTTATCGTGAATGTTTTTTTATGAAACTAGATTGGCAAACAAGCATGCGGCCCGCATTAGATGGTAAGCGGTCATCGCAGCCTACTAACGTTCGCTACACCACGGGGATGTTTTACACGCGCGCTGCCAATCTTGTGACCTAAGGATGTTTCCTTACAGTACGCAGTATTTTCTCTGGCATATCTCACTCTTCAAACCGGAACACAGCTATATAAATATAGCTGCTTGGTGGTAGAAATAGGTGAGACAGAGGTACCCACGCAGACGACTTTTGTACAAAGTCTCCCTCTGGTGAATGTCATTATTAAAAACATATTTTATTTCAGACAGTAGTCCATATTTAATTAGTTATTAAATATTACGGCTATGCTAGTACTTATCCTATTTTATCGCGTTTGGCATATTATCTATCTATATATAACTTCACGCCAAATCCCTTGTGGGGTAGGCAGTGAGAACAGAGTGCCACATAACTCGGTTCTTACACACCTCACTCGCTTCGTTAACATTCACAGCTCTTCTCGTGCACCTGGCTCCTGACATCCAAATATCATTATAAAATACTATCCATCCAAAACCATGATCCACACAAGTGATACCAATTAACTATGTTTGGATTTACAATTCTTCAGTAGAGAATAATTGATTTAAAATATATGGAACTAAATTTGAAGAACAATTGAGTTAACTTGTGTTAGATAATGATATAAATAATGATGTAACCAAGTTAAAATTTGTTTGGTGAACTACTTGAACGAAGTTAAATTTTATACTTGGATGTGCGCATTTGATTATTATCTAAAAATAAAATATAGTCAAAATTATTGCACTGATTAGCTTAGTTATAATCTCTACGTACCATAAATAAATAAAAATAAATACTTCAATATAGTTGTACGTTATGTCGAAGGAAACGTTATGCTAACAGTCTTAATACGTTACTGATATTTTAAATGTAAGCTTTTAAATATTGAGGCCAAATTGTCCTAGTGTGGAAACACCTGTTAAGCCTCACAATGATTGCGTTAGAAATTTAGGCTATGATTTTTAACCGAATAAAATTAGGACCAATAATTGTAAGCGAGTCAAAAGACACCCATTATATTTAATTATTATCCATTACATGTCACTGCATGTATTATTATATTTAAAAGATAGTGTACAATTATTGAGGCATATTTATTAAAACAAACAAAATACCCCTTTGTGTAATTCTTACTTTTCTTTCGAACTTGTAAAAAAAATGAAACGTTAATTCGTATAAAATGGAAATTTATAATCAAATTCAGAGTAATAAATTATGTACCATATATACTTAAAGATAGAGAACAAAAGTTCACCTTCAGATCTAACAAGATTAAACAGTATGGAAAATATTTGCAATGATGCTTGGTATTGCCACTTATTAGTACCTGGTAAAGAAAATACAAGGAACTTGTTCCAAAAGGAGCACATGCATATTGCACGATAATAATTCGATTATTTCTGGTTTAGTTCGTGGTAAAACACTTTAGTTCGTGGAACAAAAAGGGAACCTACTTCTGAAAATAGTAAACACTGACTGTTCTAAAGTCATCAAAAACCCGATATTTTCGAAAATAAACAGGGTATGCTGGAATATACACAGACGATGTCAAGAATGACACTACAAAAGCAGATGTAGGTATAGAAATCTTTATACACTGAAAATGAGATTATTTTACATTATTTAAACTATAATATTGTCATAAGTCATCTTTTTAAAAACAATATTCCGTTGTCGAAGACTTTTCAAGTAACAATAAATTCACAACTGTCACTTTGTAGTTTTATTGCAGTCGGACTTATAATTAAATACAATTATTATAATGATACTTAAATCATTAAAATTATTTTTTATGGAATTTAATGTCAACTTTACATAAGTATATAATTCGAAACTATACTAGCTGTATGAGCTTCAAACCCTTGCCCTCATTGCGAGTGATTTTGACTATTGCCATTTTCCCCACTTTTGTCGATGACATTCGTTTAGTAGACTCGGTGGCCTTCGTACGGTTTGAAAACACCGGCCTCCGTCAATCTGCAATTGAGCACCGACCCTTCAACCTTCAATTGAAGTTCACACTCCACGTGTGAACTTCAATTGAAGGGAGACCAGCATCCCTGCAGTGGGATGAGGTAGAGTTGGTGGAAATAGTTATTATTGAAAATAAAAAGAATGTCCCAATTTACAAATTCATAAAAACATACCCATCGCTGAAAATATTTAGATACGAATAATTTAATGCAGTTTTCTCCCCTACGGCGACAATATGGCGAAAATACTGAATCATACGGGGAGCAGCAGTGATATCTCAGTCGATAAAGAACCAGCTTATTAACCTACGGTCCCTGGTTCGAGTCCTGACGTAGGCTTCGAACCAGGTTGTCCCGTTACCTAATCCATTAGGATAGGTCCACTACCAAATCCTGAGAATTTGATGAAGATACTGATTTTTACATGGTGCGACTGCCATGAACATGAAAGTAGGATAATTGCAGTCGAAATGCGAGCGTTGCTCAAAATATGGGATTTATCGCGAAGTTATAGATAAATAGTAGTAAATGCCAGGATTCGAACCTCCCCTACGGCGACAATATGGCGAAAATACTGAATCATACGGGGAGCAGCAGTGATATCTCAGTCGATAAAGAACCAGCTTATTAACCTACGGTCCCTGGTTCGAGTCCTGACGTAGGCTTCGAACCAGGTTGTCCCGTTACCTAATCCATTAGGATAGGTCCACTACCAAATCCTGAGAATTTGATGAAGATACTGATTTTTACATGGTGCGACTGCCATGAACATGAAAGTAGGATAATTGCAGTCGAAATGCGAGCGTTGCTCAAAATATGGGATTTATCGCGAAGTTATAGATAAATAGTAGTAAATGCCAGGATTCGAACCGGGACCAGTTAGACCACTGGACTGTGATCACTGGGAGTACACTAACTTTTAAACTATTCTCCTTTTATTATTGTACTAGCTGTTACCCGCGGCTTTGTCCCTGTGGTGCTCCGTTTTGAAGTGAAAGAAGGACAAACAAACAAAAAACACTTCCACATTTTGTAATATTATAGAATATAGTGTGGATGGCCGTGAATGAGAAAATATTAGGGGTAGGTACTTTTTTTTTCTAAGGTGTAACATATTTATTTGTATATCTTCACGCCAGGTCCCTTGCGGGGTAGGCAGAGAGAACCGAGCGCCATAAGACGCGGTCCTTACACACTTCACTCGCTTCTTTCACATTCATAGCTCTTTTCATGCACGCTCGCCGGTTCCTAAGGCTCCTGACATCACCTTCTGATAAAACACGACCAATTCGGTCATGGTAGGTTAGTCTTGGTCTTTCTCGGCTCCTACATCCTTCCACTTTCGCATTGTATATTATATCTGTTTCGTCATTCTTTCATCTTGCATTCTTTCTACATGTCCGAACCAACGGAGCATGCCATTTCTTATCTTAACACCGACACTCTCTTTCAGTCCAACTCTCTTTCGTACGTCTTCATTTCGAACGCGGTCAGCAAGCGTTATGCCACAAATTTTTCGCAGTGCTCGCATCTCGACTGCATTTATTCTACTTTCATGCTCTCTCTGCCATACCCAGCTCCCACTTCATATTTAATCAAAATATTTACCCTTATTATCTATACGTTGTTGCCATCTAATCGGAAGTTTATTTATGCCTTTACGATAGAACTCTGGAATAAAAATCTAGATTCGACAAACTGTGTCAAAGCATTTTGTACTGCCTCCGGGCGGCGTACCTAGCGGGTACCGTAGCCTATTTACGCTTGTAATATATTAAGTTTCACTCGCGCGATGCCTCCTCTGCTGCTTACACCGCAACTCCTTGGGAGTTTACTGGTGACCTCACTCACGCGCAGGAACACAACAACCCTCTAGGGAATTATCATTTGGCTGCAGTTTTATGTGAGGTGGAGGTACTTCCCCAGACGGGCTGCTTTGATGCGCCCTACTTCTCTTCTGTGCGATATTTCCTATATTACAAGCGTTCGTAGGCCTATTGTAAGCACTTTGCCTCTGGAGGGCCGTATGCTTGTATGCTCTCGTCTTTGTATAAAAAGTGTGATCACCAGCTCTTGCGGAGATGCTGGCTTAGTGACCGGCAAGCTGAGGAGTAGAGAAAGTGGGAGTACTCATATAGGTATTCCTTGTACTTTAAACGTTAATAGATTACGGTAATTGCTCCACATTAAGTAGACAATCGGTCTACGTACGTTCCTAAAAGTCCCCTTAAAAAAATATAGATTAGAATTGACTTACGCGTGCCTGGAAGAAGAAAAGGTTTAAATTATTCCATCTACAATATTTTTTCATTAAAAAGACATTACGAAGTTTAATCGACGTCTACCTCAATCTGTCAATTCAAATTAGTTCAAATAACTTATTTTCAGACAACTGGTTTTACAACACAGGTTCATTGTGAATACCGTAGCCTAAAATATATATTATATTATAAACTTAACTTATTCCACTTTGAGTCGGACACGTGTAGAGCGTGTCGTTAGATTACCGTCCTCGAAACATTTAAAATGTGCATAAAGAGAGTGTTGTTAGTGGGGTTCGAACCGAGGACGTATGTGATCGTATAAGATACACCGTACGGCGGGACCAAATACGCAATAATAACGTCAAATAGCTGGTATTAGCGTTTTATACTATTCGCCGATTTTTATGTGTAAAATCATGTTTATCAGTAAATACACCTATACAGATAAACTTACATTGAAAAATCTTATCTAAATACAAAATATGATCTAAATCATTAGGGGCTTTCCAAGACACTCGAAATATTTTTATCTATATACAAGGATTGGTCGTTTAACTATAAAATATAAGTTTTGTTATTTAATTGACCCACGAAATATGTTTTACGTAAATTTTACTATCACCTTTCATCGCTTCAATAAATTGCAATTAGCAAGTATTTCCTTGTAGTGTATTGCATTATATTGCAATGTATTGTAACCACGAAAGCTATGCCATTGAACATGGTCTAAAAAACTTACATTTTCTTCATCCTGTGTCAAGGTGAGACTTGGTGGGGAATATGATGACAATACCTGTTGAAGCCGCGCGAGTTCTCGTCCGATCTTTTGGAAAAATATTTGGTCGTTACGACATTAAGATATTAAAGTTAAGACATTTTTAAGACTATTTTATTTTACATATTAGAGGGGGGCAAATGAGCATGTGGGTCATTTGATGGAAAGTGATCACCACCGCCCATAGACATCAGCAATACCAAAGAGTCACTGATCCGTTGCCAGCCTTTTTAGGGAAACATAGGTTCTTTTCTTGAAGGCATAAGGAAGGAAAAATGCCATATCGTATTTGAGACGTAAGATGTTATATATATATATATATATATATATATGTTAAGACATTATTTTTACTGCTAAGGTTTTTTACACAACGTCAGAAAGCATACGGCCCACCTAATGTAAATCGGTTACCGTAGGCTATGAACGCTTGTAATACGTTAAGTATCACTCGCGCGATGCCTCCTCTGCTGCTAACACAGCAAATCCAGCTTACTGGTGACTGGTGAGTGTTCACTCACACAGGAACATAATGACCCTCTAGGGAGTTGTTATTTGGCTGCGGTTTTCTGTAAAGTCGAGGTACTTCCCCCAGAGGATCTGCTTTGATGCACCCTACCTCTCTTAAAACATCCACACAAAGACAAACAGACATGTTCATGCACACAAATGTTTGTCTTATGTGGGAATCGAACTCACGTTGGTGGCAAAGCCAATCACCGAGCTCGTCAAAATTTTGCAATAGGTTGCAATCAAGCGAACAGCCTGCTGATGATTGCAACAACCTACGCATGGTCGCAACTTTGAAGGAAGTAACGTATGGAAAACCGAGGAGACTATTCTGCAACAGTATCTCTTTCCACCGCTATGGGTGGTGGGTTACCCCAGAAGACAGCGCAGGTCCGATTGGCTAGTTCACGGATCGAGCATCGCGTCACTTATTGGTTGAATAGCTGTTATATTTAGGCGCTAAAACATGTCATTTTTGTGAATGATGGTTGACTTTATACCTTGTCAAATGGTTTATTACTTCGTGCTCACAACAGTACCAATCGCGTATTATCTACCTTTCAGAAACCTGTAGAATCCCATGCTGTTCACGTAGTCCTTTTGGAAAACATCAACTGACGAGCTCGGTGGCGCAGTGGTGGAACACGCTGTTACGCTACTTTGACACCAACGCTCGTGGGTTCGATTCCCACACAGTACAAACATTTGTGTGCATGAGCATGTCTGTTTGTCTTGGTCTGGGTATTTTCTATGTATAATAAGCATGTATTTACAAAAAAAAATGTATTTACGTATGTATATCAGTTGTCTAGTTTCCATAACACAAGTTTTTTTTTTTTTTTAAATAAGAATAAATTTATTTCACAGAAAAAACATTACATTTTACAGATTTGCTGGCGGTCCCCACACTAGGTCAAGCCTGTCTCGTGGGGGCCTTTGGACCAAGTTAACATTTAAAACAAGCTTCGCTTACTTTGGGGCTGGATCGCGCTGTGTAATTTGTCCGACAATATAATATAATAATATCAAACAATTCAATTGACAACTTAAGTTAGTATTCACGAAGGAAACCTCACTGGAACCTCACAGTTTTAACTTCTACATTTTGGTTCAAATATACGAGGACTCCCATTCCCACGACCACCTGATGAAAAGTGGCTAACGTAGCATATGAACGCTTGTAATACAGGAAGTTGCCAACTCTGCTGCAAACACAGCAACTCCCTAGAACTTTCTGATAACATCATTCACAACAACTCTCCGTGGTTTCTTTTTATACTACGTCGGGATGCATACAAGCATACGGTCCACCTGATGTAAAGCGGGTACCGTAGCCTATTAACGCTCGCGATATATTTAAGTATCACTCGCGCGATGCCTCCTCTGCTGCTTACACAGCAACTCCTTGGGAGCTCACTGGTGACCTCACTCACACGCAGGAACACAACAACCCTCTAGGAGTTGTTATTTGTCCGCGAGGTGGAGGTACCCCAGACGGGCTGCTATGATGCGCCATGCCTCTCTTAAGAATGGTGTTTATATTTGGCTGCAGTTTTTTGTAAGTTGGCGAGGAGTTTACCCTCACACGCTGGAACCGCAATTGTCGCGTACTGTGCGGTTCCAGAGAAGTTTTCTTCCGAAAACTCTCTAGTTGTGAAATGAACTCCGAACAGCCGAGGTTTTCCCAAGGGTATACAGCAGGGGATTCTTCAAGAATGATGGGAAGAGGTTTTTAGAGGATTGGCAATGCACGAGTGACACCCCTGGTGTTGCAAGTGTCCACAGGCTGGGGTAACTGCTTAATTATGCAGACCGTACGCTTGTTTGCCATCTTAGTGGTATATAAAATAAAAAGTTAGAGGTACGAGCCGGCCTGTTATGATGCGCCCTACCTCTTTTCCGAGACCGAGACAAATAGACATGTTCAGGCACAGAAATGTTTGTCGTGTGTGAAAATGTGAGATTCGAATCTTGGTGTTAAAGTAATCATTTCTAACCACTGAATCACTAGGCTTGTCAAAAATGTACTTATATTACCTGATTATGAGCATGTTCTCTGAGACTGTTGGTAGCTGGCAAGACAACACACAGGACGACGTGCAGGAGGTGCACCATGTTATTGATTGGACACAGACGTGGTTGTTTAATGTGCTTTATAAACAATCTGCAGGCCATCAACGACTTGGCTCTAGGGTTCAGTACGAAAATAGTAGAAAAAATGAAGCCTTATGCCGCGAATTTGTTCGTCTGTATGTCACAGTGACAAAATTGTCATTCCTAAATCTCGTATAATAAGAAAAGTCTGAAATCATTACATAATGATAAAATTTTATGTATGAGCAGTGATGGCTCAGTGGATAAAGAACCGGTCTATTGAACAACTAGTCCCCGGTTCGAATCCTGGCATGTATCACTAAATTAGTGTTTTCGGATTTATGTTCATTTTTGTAATTATGACTTATTCTTAATAGATTCAGGCGTTACTTTGCGAAAGTCAAATCTACAGGCAATTTGATCCAAACTACTTTGTGTGCTTCCGCTCCCGATTAGTTCATGCGAACTACTGCCGGCCGGCACCCACCCACTACCGTTAGTAGATGCATGCCGCCGCTGCCATGGCTGCTCCGGTCGTCTCTGCGAGTGTTCGCCATCTGAAATGTGAACCGCATGCACCCGCCACCGTTGTTGCCCTGGCTGCTCCGGTCGTCTCCGCGACACGTGTTTCGCCTCTCCACGAGGCATCCTCAGGCGCTGTAGATGTTAGTCGTTAGAATAACATGCTACGAATCGTAGCATGTTATTCTAACGACTTCTGTCGCAAACCCCGTCAAACATTGTTTGTTTATACAACTAGATTGGCAAACAATTATGCGGTCCGCGTCAGATGGTAGCGGTCACCGCAGCCTATTGACGCTCGCAACACCACGGGAATGTTTCTCGCGCGCTGCCAATCCTGTGACCTAAGGATGTTTCGTCACAGTACCCAGTAATTTCTCTGCTATATCTCACCCTTCAAACCGGAACACAGCTATATAAATATATCTGCTTGGCGGTAGAAATAGGTGAGACAGAGGTACCCACGCAGACGACTTTTGTACAAAGTCTCCCTTTGGTTACACCTATTGGATTACGGGGAAAATTCTATGTAAATATTGCAGGAAATATAAAACAATGCTTGTAACAAGAAATCAACAGCCCCAACAAAGTAGCAGCCCGCTCTCCATTAGAGCCGACTACAAATGTAAACACGTTAACCCCAGGATATCATCACGCAAAAGTTACCGCATTGCCACCGGAAGAAGTCAAGTCGTTGCGAGCCCACTCGCAAGGCTTCTCGCAAAGACCAGTGCGACGATCAGCGCTTCATACAATTGGACAGGAAGAAGAAGTCCACCAACCGCAACTACAACGCACAGACCGGACCGCCACACCGTCATCCGTCATCCACCAGCGACGCCGTTGTACGTTTCCAGACTACACTGGTCTACAAAGGTAGAGGGGGTTGTAGACTAGGTGAAGAAGATCAACTTCACCTTGAGAGTCGAGCGACTGGAGTCTCACGATAAGGTTAATTTTAGTTGCTTTGTGGTGAGAGACTCATCATCTGTCGACCTTCATGAAGAAAGAATAATGGCCGGAGGGAAACGTGTTGCAGAAGTTCCGAGGACGGTTGACTAACTTTTGTCTGAAAAGAACACCATACCACTCTTAAAAACTATTTATATGTCCAAGAATCGCACGGAACCTTCGGTGCGCGAGTCCATCTCGCAGTTGCACGCTTTTTTAATTGAATATTGATTTGCAATTATGAAATGTTACGCAGAAAATAACCACATCTAGTGGAACCCAATTATAATTATTTATTGGCTGTAAACAGGGTGCATACATTTTCCGTTGTAGGTGAGTAGTATTACCATTGAATATATCTTTTTTTAAACAACCTTAAGTGGTTTACAAAAATGTGGCCCTGATGTGAAATGGCTACTTAGCTTACGAACGCTAAGGAAGTATGACTCGCTGCCACACCTAATGCTAACATATCAACTCTTTAGAAGCTTACTGGTAACCTCACTCACTCACAAGAACACAACAATCCTTCAGGGAGTTATTAGGCTGCGTTTTTCTGAGAGGGAAGTACCTCCTTCCACATGCGTGCTGCTTTCCCCTACTTCTCTTAAAAACACCCAAATCGAAACCGACATTTTCATGCACACAAATGTTAGTTCTGTGTGGGAATCGAACCGACGAGCTTTGGTGTTAAATTAGCATTACTAACCACTCTGCCCTTTAACCCTTTAATTGCCTTCTTGACTTTCATAGCAGTATTTATTATTTTACTTTCTGGATAACGTAAATCATAGTATATAATATATATATATATATATATATATCTAGTACTTACATGATCTCCGATTGTTATGAACCAAGGGACCCGAGCACCAACCGCCAACTAGGCACTCAAAGATTGAGAGGATCAGATCCTTGTAGGGAATAGTTAGATTTGTACATTTTTTGAAGTGAAAGCTTCTTTAGCAGCGTTGCGATTTGAAACTCGATGAAACGAAAAAGCGGCAGTAAAAAGAGACAACCACATATACCTATAAGATTTAACGTGCGAGAGAATGAGATAGAAGGCATTATGCAGTGTTTACATGGTTGTACGTGTGTGTGGGTGCCTGTGTTAAATGTTGCGAAACTCCAAATATCTGCTTCACCAGCAACACCCACCATCTGCGTTGAGAACAACCTTTATCTGGGCCGTGCGTCACGGCCTCGTTAAATGTGTACATGCAGCGTTTAAATATTATATACTAGCTGCTGCCCGCGGCTCCGCCCGCCTGGAGTCAAATAAGGTAGCCTATGTGTTAATCCAGATCATAATCTATCTACGTGCCAAATTTCATTCAAATCCGTTCAGCCGTTTAAGCGTGAAAGAGCAACAAACATCCATCCATACATACAAACTTTCGCATTTGTAATATTAGTAGGATAAACCATGTAATTAGCTAGTAAGACTGATTGTGATGCTGTCCCACTGACAACAAAGTACTTACCTCACAAAACGCTTTCCTGATTCCTGAGTATTATGAAGCTTGGGATAAGGCGTCATAACAACCGACATTCGTCACATTATCTTGATGTTCACATTTTTGAACGTTTCACTTCTGCCGCGTGTGAACTGCACTATTTTTAGGGTTCCATACCCAAAGGGTAAAACGGACCCTATTACTGAGACTCCGCTGTCCGTCCGTCCGTCCGTCTGTCACCAGGCTGTATATCATGAACCGTGATAGTAAGACAGTTGAAATTTTCACAGATGATGTATTTCTGTTGCTGCTATAACAAAATACTAAAAAACAGAATAAAATATATATTTAAGGGGGCTCCCATACAACAAACGTGATTGTTTTGCTCGTTTTTGCTCGATATTGATAACGATTTGAAATATTCACAGAATATTTAGTTATATATTCACTTTAAAAATAAATAATTAAATTAAAATAAAACAAATATTTAAGGGGGGCCTCCCATACAACAAACGTGATTTTTTTGCCGTTTTTATAGATAATGGTACGGAACCCTTCGTGTGCGAGTCCGAGTCGCACTTGGCCGGTTTTTTTATTTTATTTTAATGTATATCAGTTATTTTACGTACAATAAAGATAAATCTTTATATCTTTTGATGAGCTCGGTAGCGCAGTGGTTAATAACGCTATTGACACCAACGTGTGGAAATCGAAGCCAGTTTGATTTTCACACAGGACAAACATTTGCGTTCATGAACGTCTCTATTCGTTTCGACCTGGGTGTTCTAACTCTCTGCCACATTAACTAACAGCCAAAGGCTTCGTCCACTTTGGTAACTAAACTTACGTAACCAGTTACAAGAGAAGATTTTTCTTTCACTGTGTGATAACTAGTTGTGAGAGAAGAATTATTTTTCCACTTTTGTAACTTTTTGATGGTTATGAACGTGGATGTTCAGAACGTGAACAGACAATGTGTGGTTCTGGCGCTTCGCCGGCCGCTACCGCGGCACGCTCGCTTCGCTCGTTCGGCTCGCGCGCTGTAGGGTCATAGTTCTACCTAACACTCGTCCTCGCTTCGCTCGTCGTCGTACCTATTATTAAATAGCATGAGAAATATTTTCGGACTTCCGATAATAGTACCTACTTAAAAGTTACGTAAAAAACACTTTATTATTTCGATGTTATTTTCTGCCTTCTCTGCTGCTTACACCGCAACTCCTTGAGAGTTTACTGGTGACCTCACTCACGCGCAGGAACACACCAACCCTCTAGGGAATTATCATTTGGCTGCAGTTTTCTGTGAGGTGGAGGTAGTACTTCAGACGGGCTGCTTTGATGCGCCCTACCTCTCTTCACGTCTGGCTTTTGAATTAGCCAACTAGTCAACCTCACTACCCCCCCCCATTACTGTCGCTTTTTCGTTTCATCGAGCTTCAAATCACAGCGATGCTAAAGAAGTTTTCACTTCAAAAATATTAACAAAATATAGAATAAGTTACTAAGTAATAGTTTTAATTTATTGACAAATAACATTTTGACAATGTTGTCAAAATGATACTCAAATCTACAAATTTTAATTTTTTTTATAACGGCGATTTCGATGTTTTTTCATACAGACGTTTATGAGTTGGCACACTTAAGTCTTTAGTGCCGCCACCCTAAGATCGTGACCAGTGTGCTGCGCGCTACACAGAACGTAAGGCGTGATCAGTCATTTCGAAGGACCAGCCAGGACTTGACACGACTATTTACCTCGACTTCTATCAAGTAACGGCGCTTCTGAATGCGGGTAAGATGATTTAGAACCATTCTAAAAATAAAACACGACACGTCAACAGGAGTATAAAATAAAGAAAAAAAAAAAGAAATACGATCACAAAAAAAATATAATTCAATACGAAAAATTATATTTACAATAATGAAATGACTACAAAATGATCAAATGTCAAATACAACATATGGTAACCTACACTAGCGGCGTATCACTAAACATACGAGGTTCTTTTACATATAAATTACAAAAATAATATGCACCGTCCAAAAAAAAAAACTAGCAAAATATGATTAATAAAGTTCAAAGGAAAATACTGAATAATTGGATCGAAAAACGCAAATGGAACACAAGCAAGCCAAGTTTGACAAATTAATACATTTAATATTTTTCACTAATTTACAATAAAATCAACTAAAAGTTGCTACTATAACCAAAATGGCATTTTTTCCATTCCCCTTGTCAATAAATATGATCTTTGACATAACTGAGACCAATTTAAATAATTAAATTAATATTCCAACTAAAATTTGGTTAGATTTCTTTTATTACATTAAAATGTTTTAATACTAGTGTTTTATCTTACAATACAATAGTTATAATAAATATCACTAAGTGTTAATCACTTTCTAGCGGATGATTCAGATATCGGAGTACTTACGGTCGTATGATATGAACACAAAAATGTCGTAAATGCACAGTCAACTACTAAAAATAATAATTGGGATTATCGTATAAGTGACTTTGAGCACCAATAATGTTCAACAAAACGAACTACCAATTTATTCCGGCGTTATCCCAAAAAAGGATTAGTACTAAATATGTAAAAAATTGTTGTGTACAAAAGCTAGTATCTAGAAATGTGGTGTTTCTTGTTAGGTTTTGTACCGATTACAAATTCGTAGGCCGCGCTCGACCCGTCTATCATTGGAATGGTCTATCAGTCAATTGTTCTTACAACTAAAAAAATCTGTAATTTTGGAAAATTAATAATTCGCCTGTACCGCTTGTAAACATATGTACTTCACCGCAATGTGATACATTTCGAGTTATACGTGACTCGTCTCTCGGCGGGTGCGTACGGTTCTACAAGCCTGCTATGTCTAGGGCGATCTATAAAGCACTTACTATCTAGTTTGGCCTATGTGTCTCGCATCTAACGGTGGTTTTTGGACACCCTAAAAATCGATAATATTAAATAAGATACATTAATACTTTCATATATATATCAGAATTATTTATATGTGATATATAATTGAAACAATTATTGTAATTGCGTATTATGCATAATATTAAATCATTAAAAATTATAAACCTTGAGGAACCATGTCACATAATTTATTAAAATAATGTTTTAACAGGTTTTAGTTATATAAAATATGATTTATCGAATTCTACGATGCCAAAAATGTATAAAAAATACGATTATCAGTATGAAAACCATCGAAATAACGTCACCAAAACGACAACTTATTTGTATGGAAGACTCTCATGTACGGGAAGGAAGGGTGCCCTGCTATGAGTTTACATCACCCGACGAGAGATCGATATAAATCACATACAATATTACATACATTCAATTATATATAATTGTGTAGTATGTAATTAAATTGTTTGTTGATCTAAATTGTAATACGTAATTGTAATACTAAGAAATACTTAATTGATAAATTTTTAAATGAAGCAGTAATGCCTTGACTATCTAATGAACTTACTAATCGGTAAGTATTGCCATTTAATAAAATCCATAGTTTTTCAGACGATAATAAAGAATGTTGCACGTTGTGAAAAATTTGGTCTCCAAACAATTTAATTACAACATATAATAGGTACATCTTACACTAGAGTGTTGCGTACAAAATACGCGTTACGATTCAATAAATATTGAGTTACATACTAGTTATAACCTGACGCTAGATGAATATTACACATATATATTTTTAAACTTCACAGGTTTTAGATTTGGCGTTTCGTTCAAAATCAAAAAAGGCTATTATTTAAGTTTTATTAAAACAATGATACCATTATATACCCATTCATGTTACGTATTTTTATTTGAAAACTGATATTAATTTGAATTAGAAGAAAAAGAAACTAATAAACTAAACTAAAACTGTACTTCTAAATGTATGTATTTCAATTGAATACATTGTTAGTGACAATTAGTAAAACCGCCAATAGTAAAACCTATCTGTTTAAAACATCCGAACCCTTATATACTACGTACATAATACGTATCCGAATAAATATTTTTTAAGTATAAAATTAAAAAACACAACTTGCTTTATGCTTAGATATTCGTGCGCTAAGTCTAGTTCTCGTTTCCAGCCAATTGTAAACGATAAAAATCGATACATGCCTGGGAATGTTGTAGCTATTCGTATCCATTTTGAGACTTGTATTTTGCTTACCCTTCCAATATGAAAATAGACTATACTGAAAATAGTAGCACGGTAAAGAGACGAATCGTTAAAATACTAACATTTAGCCGAGTGGGTTTAGTGAGACGAAGGTTAACACAACACAAGCTATTTGTATATATAGCAGATGACATACTAACAATGAAGAAACCCGTTGAGGCCAGCGTGGCTGAATTCCGCCATGCGCGTTACGTCGCCAAGTATATAACGTGCCTCAAGGCGTCATAGGAAACCTATAACACACATTGTGGTATTTTTAATTTGTTTGCACAAGACACAAACAACTGTAATAACTTTTAGTGACTTGGCAACATTATTTACCATTTTTCACAGAGTAAACGAACGACCGGTATAACGATAAAAGAACGTTGCGTGCAACTCTCTTGTTGATAACTAAATCGACTAATTTGATTTTTAATATCGTTCATTGGTTTATTTTAGCCGAATCTTTATGAGAGATCTGAAATTAACTAATATATCGTCCCTAATCTCTACTTCGACTGTAAAGGGGATTTTATGACGTCTTCAGTTATAATATCAAGATATAAGTTACTTTACACAAATCTTCAAACACAATACTATTGGAGTGAAAAAGAAAGCTATTGGAATCCTACTACTGGAAGGGAAAATAAAATACACGCCTTGTACTTCCATAACAACTTTGATACAACACACTCCCTTGCAATTATCGTGTAATCTAGAGACACTGTAGTCTTGATAACGCGCTAAAAACGGCTTTAGACCGTTCACTGGCAACACTAACGAACGAATGTTGCCATGTCGTTGTTTTTTTTTTCCACCGTAACAGGAATCTTAAATATATGTCGTTAGATCACATTGTACCGGTCCGATACCTATGAACAATTATTATTAGGTCGATATCTTAACCCTATTTTCGGGGTGAAACTCACGACTATATATTTGTATGTATTAATACTTGAATAATCGATTAAAATTATTGGGATAATCAGGTTATTTTATTTCGATTTTGTTATTAGTGAGAGTAACTTGATGCTACTCTACCGTGCACCTCCTTTCATATGAAATCCGTTATCAATGATGTAAATTTAGACAATATTTATATTTAGATATTTTTGTGGTAAAAATCTCATATAATTTCTAAATTATTGTTGAAAGAATTGTTAGGAACGTATATTGTTACGTTTATACCATTGCCGCTAATTTAAACTTAATATAATGGTGGGTAGCCTTATTACACAAAATTTTATAAAGAGTATACATATATATAGATTACCAATACTTAAAAATATTAAAAAAGAGCAATTAAAAACGTCGTAGACAATGTCAAAAACGACCCCCTTTAGGCAATAATTATATATATAAAGTTTTTAGTTGTATAACATGTATTACAAACAAAGCGGTACTTACAAATGGAGTATTTTTTTTGCGGACACATTAAAATAATACGCTAATGACCACAACGATCGACGAATTCCAGTTCACAATTATTATATTCATAATTACATTTGTTCATCAAATCTAAAAATGTATTTTAGTCTGTTTTAGTTAGTGCGCGTTTTATATAATTAGTATAAATGTATAATCGTTCACATATTATCGAATTTACTGCTTTTCTATATTGAGAAGATTGCATTTTACTGCTACATACTACTTGTAGCACAAGTAAAACCATGTTGAATGACTTTTTTCGGTGTAGCGAGAGTTTATGTTTAATATATTTTAATCCATTCACCACCACGTCAAATACAAAAGCCGGCCAAATCTGTTTGACGTTAAAGGAAATAAAAACGTAATAAACTGTGTTACTATTCATATTTAAACAATTGAATAGATAATGCATATAAACGGGCTACACATTTACTGTAGCATTTCGTGTACAAGGAAAATGTTATAAATAATATGTTATGAAATTTAGCTTTTACTAACTTGTTTCCAATGAGAGATCGATTCGTCGTTCGCGGTGAAAAGGAAAAATGAAATAACACTTAGTTAAGTTTCATTTGAAGGAAAAAGAGGGTATTATTCTATTGAAGGAGAGCAAAGGAATGTGCCCACAATATGTTCAGACTATTTTCAGACCAACTTACGAAGGAACCTAAGTTCTTCAATATACAATTAAAAATGGTCTTTCTTGATTACATTGTCGATCTATATAAAACTTTGTATATGTTAGTTTAAAAAATTGGATTGATTATTCATGTGAAAAACGGTTTTTACTATATTCTAACTATTGTAGTATTCGCTCACTTGTGGTTTCCTATCATTTTCCCTCAATTAACCGATTTTCCAGAGCCATTAGGTTATCTCGAATCATATTGACTCTCAACTTACTAATTTTTATTTATTTAAAATATGAATCAATGAAACCCTGGTGATGATAGCCGACAGCTTGGATTCTTTCTACATTAATCATTTTATAGGATTCATGCACAGAATCCAATTAATATAATATTATTATTTCAAACAAGAATTTTTTGTAATTTATAAATATATTTTGGGTAGTTCGGAAACTACTTTGGAAATTTAGAACAATGTTATTAGACAACATATTGCTTTTATGTTTATCAATACACGTGACTTGAAAACCACACGATTTAGGATACGTACGTGTTATTGTATGTCGATATGAGATGTATATTTATTTTTGTATTAAATACATTTTAATAATGTATTTCTCGTATAATTGTTTGAATAAATAATCATATTATTTATATATATTTATATATATTTTAATAGACCGAGCAAAATAGTGGATCATTTGACGGGTTGAAAACCATAAGGGTGCAAGTGTTGCGCTGTCGACCACAACGTTACAAGTGATTTTCTTTCTCATTTTTTTTTATTAGAAGTTTTACGATTGTTTTACAATTTAACAATGAAAACATTAAATTTAATATGATAAAAACATGCCGTGTTTATTGCAACTCATATGTCAATGGCTCCAGAAACATTTACAAAATGTTTCTTTTAGGTGCCACTTGTGCCTCTATGCTTTCAACCCGTCATTTGATGGTAAGTGATGCAAATGCATCATCAATACCAACAATAAGTGTTACCAACCCGTAAAACAGTTTTTTTTTTTTAATAAAAACACATTAAAAAGTGTACTTATACATGTCGCGGTCTATGTTCACGTTGAATTTGCATGATAGATCACCATATATATTACAAGGTATAGATTCGTTATAATAATACTGTGAATCCGAACCAACTCCCCATCGGGGTTGTCCTGGCGATTACTAAGGGTGTATACAGGGTGTGTAATATTTGTTCACCGGCACCGGTGTCGGCGGACTAGCTTCACTCGAGGCGACGCGCGCAGGTCTTATCTGCGGGCGAATTCCGCCTTCATTGCTGTGAACAAACACGACAATATAATAAAACCTGTTTGTCTGTATACATCTTATAATATCAAAAAAAAAAAAAGATATTTTGACATATAGAAATGGGTAATAAGTACAAAATAAATATAAACGGTTGGACTGGGAAAGTACCTGCACCATTCAAGATATGGCAGCCAAATAACATCTACGTGTAGAGTTATTGCGTTCCTTCGAGTGAGTGAGGTGCTTTAGGGAGCGGAGGTGACGTCTTACGTGTGACATTTGTATTGTATTGTAATAGCTCATTAAACTACAGTAGTCGTTTCAGATTAGGATATACTTCTGGCACCTACGTACTAGAACAATTTACCACCACCTGTGTACACTGGAAGTCCACGTGTATCTTCGATTTCATGTATAGTGTCAGTATGTCTATTTCTTACCGACGTTTTATACACATGATATTTTAGATACACATATATACAATGGTGATGGTAAATGGTTCCAGTGTCTAGGTGCCAGTACTAGTATTTTAATTCAACGTCGAAAGGCATACAAGGATACGATCCACCTGATACAAACTGGTTACTTTGTAAAGTACTTGTGAACTCTTGATATCTCAATATCAAATCGAATATCAAATCGTTCACAGATCGATTGCTTGTTTGCCGCCCAACTGGGGATATATCTGCACCATACGTAAAATGGCAGCCAAGTGAGGGTTACTGTAAACTTCTGCAATATTATGGCGTTAGGAACGAAGGTATCGCAAGCCCTCATTAAAGTACAGTAATCGATTAATTATTATATACTAGCACCTAGGTACTGGAACAATTTACCATCACCGTACACTAGAAGTCCAATATGTGCATGTATCTTCTATTTTGTGTGTACTGTTTATTTGACTACCGACGTTACATGAAGATACACGTACACACTGGACTTCGCCTGCACAACGGTGGCGGTAAATTATTCCAGCACCTAGATGCCAATATAACATTCCACTCACCGTCTAGTATCTCCTTCTTGATCTGTTCGAGCTGCTGTCGCATCTCTCGCAGCATCTCCTGCTTGAACGCGTCCCACTCGGCCGCTGACACGCAGCCGTTGTCGTGTCCGCCGTTCACTTGCTGGAATATACACGTTTTGTTTTAAAGCTTGTGTAAAAGTGATTTTTTTTTGTTTCACACTGTCGTCAAGTCCCTTTATCATGCTTTATTTTTACTTTTATCTATATACATAAAATGTAATCGTAGAAGTGCTTATATATCAGTGGGCAATAAAGCTTGACGAGCTCGGTGTCGCAGTGGTTAATAACGCGACTTTGACACTAATGCTCGTAGGTTCGATTCCCACACAGGACTAACATTTGTGTGCATGAACATGTTTGTCTTGGTCTGATTGTTTTTAAAGGGGGTAGGGCGCATCAAAAGCAGCACGTTTGAGAAAATACCTCCACCTTACAGGAAACCGCAGCCAAATAACAACTCTCTGGAGGGTTGTCGTGTTCCTGCGTGTGAGTGAGGTCGCCAGTAAGCCCCTGAGGAGGTGCGGAGTAAGCATTTAGGAGGTGGCATCATGCGAATGACACTCAATATATTACAAGCCTTCATAGACTATGGTAACCGTTTCGCATCAAATGGGCTGTATGCTTGAATGTCTCCCGACGTTGTATGCCCGACGTTGGGCATACCACTTAATAGAAGTTATAGAAGCAAGCGATATACGACGCACGGTTCCCTCCGCCTACCCCGCAAGGGACTTGGCGTGAAGATATATATAAATAAAAAGAATGTTATACCTTGAGTATAGTCTCCTCACTGGCAGACCCGAACCTCTTGCGCACGGAGCGAGGTGACTGTGGCTGCTGGGCGGCAGGGGAATCAGAGTTCGCTGGAATAAAACAACACATTTATCACCGCCATTTACGTACTTAATAAACTAACATACAAACAGTAGGGTAACTTCAAAGAAACGTAGGAAATACTCGTAGTCTTTTTTTTTATATGTACAACTAGATTGACAGATAAGCATGCGACCCGCATCAGATGGTAAGCGGTCACCGCAGCCTGTTGACGCTCGCAACACCACGGGGATGTTACTCGCGCGCTGCCAATCTTATAACCTAAGGCTGTTTCGTCACAGTACCGAGTAATTTCTGTGCCATATCTCACCCTTCAAACCGAAACACCGCTATATAAATATATCTGCTTGGCGGTAGAAATAGTGACAGAGGTACCCACGCAGACGACTTTTGTACAAAGTCTCCATCTGGTGTACTCTCGCAGCTATATAATTTTAAGCGAAGCTAACAGTCGAATCGGTCGCGACTGGCACTTCGAAACGACTGATCACGTCTGTTTATCAGCTCACTCATATTCCCAATCTTAAAGGGTGACTAGTCTACCGCTCTTAGGCATGCGTTGGTAATTATGACAAAAAAACGAATTGACTTTAAGAGTGGTAGGGCGCACCAACAGCCTCCTCAGGAAGGAACATCAGGATACTTCCTGATGTTCCTCCTCCTCAGGAAGCAGGAAGCCTCCTCAGGAAGGAACATCAGGAAGTATCCTGATGTTCCTTCCTGAGGAGGCTGTTGGTGCGCCCTACCACTCTTAAAGTCAATTCGTTTTTTTGTCATAATTACCTCCACCTCACAGAAAACCGCAGCCAAATAACAACTCCCTAGAGGATTGTTGTGTGTTAGCAGATACATGAATAGCCTGCGGAAATAATAACCCTCAGTTTGGTTTCGACGTAGTCGGGAAGGACTAAGCGCGCCAGTTAACTGGTTCTCTAAGCTGCGGTAAAAATAATTATTTGTATCGTAATTTTAATAATGATAAAATATACAGGGTGTTTAAAAAAATATGTACTAGACAAATTTTAGTTCCTGTACAATAAAATATGAAAATAGAATCTAGTTGAAGACAATCTTTTGGAGCTATACTTCTTGTGGCGCGGTAGGGGAAAATGATGTCAGTGATTTGTTTACTACACCGACATCTAAAATCGACACCACGAAGTCGAATGGTAAATGTCTCTTGAGTTTTACTCGTAACTATGTATATTCATTGTAAATATTCAAATACTTATTTATGAATCTACGACACGTTTTATATCGCCTAATTAAAAAACCAAACAAATAAATATTTTATTACACAATTATTTTTAACAATATATTATTCAGATAAAATATTGTCAATTTCAAGGTAGAAATAAACAAATGTTGCGTTTCTAAAAGCATGAAGAGAAAATAAAAACATAAAAAAACACTGTACTTTTTTACATCTTGGGTACAGGATGTCCCAGACATGACTTCCCCACACAAAACGATCAGCTGATTAAACAATATGAAGATGTTATTTAATTTATGATTTTGATAGTCGCATATTAAAAACTGTTCACATTAATTAGTATCGAATCCCTCGATCTAGCTCGAGTATAATTACAAGGACATCCTGTATATGAAAACAAATCTATTTGGACACGCAAACTCATACATGAAAAGCGTGAAAGCTTAATACATACAGTATTTATATACAAATTTTAAATTATTATACCTATTAATAATTTCCTTCAGGAAATTCCCTGAAGGTTTTCAGTGTTACCGGACGAGTGGGAGGTCTCCAGGACACTGGTGATAAGATGGTGGTTTAGCAGTCGGGATGTCGATACAATTCAAGTCAATACAATCATAAAGATGTACGGGCTGCTCACTCGTACAGCTTTAAATGTTACATTGATTAAAGTTCTGCTTTCATTTGAGATGTTTATTATAAATGACTGATTGATAATGTGGTGAGTTACACGTCTGCCGTGATGGAATACAAATCGTGAACTGATGTATGAAATTATAAAATAAATGAATAAACTAAGTATTGATGGCGCAATTCGCTGATAAAGCAATATGTACGCCTGTATCGTACAATACCTGATCGATAGTCCTTCAGTTGCTATTATGCATAGTAAATTGTAAATTACAGGTTACGTACGGTAAATTGGTCTTCGACGATAATAATGCATAGTGGGGGGAAGGGTGTCATTGTGCAGGTAAAAAAAAGCCTACAAAACAAATGGGAGCGCTGTTGTCACCTTTTGTCAAAATTGGGTGTTTATCGCAACTACTCATATTAATTGGATATTGCATGAAAAATATATATTTTGTTTGTTTTGCGTCGCTCTGTGCTTCTGCCTAGCGTTATCCCGTTGCCTACTACTAGGATTGGTGGAGTCCGCTACCTGAGCCTATCCATAACCACATCAACCCTTACTCATCCCACTGCAGCGATACCGGTCTCCCTTCAATCGAAGAATTGGCGGAGGCCGGTATTTTCAAGCGGCCCGAGGGCCACTGACTTAGCTTAACGACTGTCATCTATCGACAACAGCCGGGACCGACGGCTTAACGTATCCTCCGAGCACGGAGTAACTCGAGATAGACAAACCCGTCCATTACAGGTTGCGGTCGACGTTGCTTAACCTGAGTGTTCGGCAACAATGACACGCGCAACGACGCCATCGACCTCTCCTATAGTCTTTCGAAAAAATATTTATTGGACGTGCGGATTTCCTAACGATGTTTTTCTTCACCGCCGAGCAAGTGACAATTATAAATATATGCATAAATCTGAAAACGCGAATCCAATGATGCTTACGCCAGGAATCGAATCGGGGTCCAGTTAGTCAACAGACCGGCTCCACATCCAATGGATCTATATCTACGTTACCAGACGCATACAAATACAAACATAATTGTCGTAAACCTTCCTGACAACGCAGTTGGAAGAGCACTCGGCCGGCAATCGGGTCGTGTGTTCGAACCCCACCTTGGTGAATATCTCCATTAATAAAATAAAACCAGTTGAGAATGCGCAAGCTTGCATTGCTAGACGAACACCTGGCTCGTCAATTATATAACAATTCAATTTGTTTTTTTTAATTTGTTGGACATTTTGACCTTAAGACATAGGAACGGCGTTCGTAAACATTCCTATTCCACTTTTTTATGCTGAATTCGAATCTGAAGTCAAAATTCGGATATTCGAATAAAAGCGACAGACAAACACACAGACAAACATATAGATTTCATATAGGAACGGTGTTCCTGAAAAGAGTGTGCTTTAGGCCACACGAATGAAGTAAATCTTCTTTAGCTCCATAGTGTGATACAGACAATAGGCCTGCACTGTGTCTTACATATACGAAACTTAACTAGCTATGGGAGAAATAGAGAAAGAAAATGTGTGCTCGCACCTCCCTCTCTTGCCCCTACAGTAATATACGAAACGTAACTCTCTCTCTTTCTATCTTCACTAACTTATATCTCCCTCTCAACTTCCGTTCGCCTCGCCCGATCACACTTTTCGTAACGCACTCGTCACGCATTCACCAGCTTACTACCCAAGTCAAGCGTGCGTAAAGAAGTTTTACTTCAATAAATTACATACTCGCTGTACACAACGCAGTGGTGCTGGTCCCAACGCTAACTTATGGAAGCGAGAGCTGGTGACACGTTCTCTCTACCGTACAGAGAGAGCATGAAATTAGGATAAACGTGGTCGAAAGGCGAGCGTTGTGCAAAATTTGTGTCGCAACCCTTGTAAACCGCGTTCGTAATGATGATATCAGAAACAGAGTTGGTCTGAGAGTGTCGGTGTTAAAATAAGAAAAGAAAAAATATACTTCGTTGATTTGGACATGTAGAAAGAATGCGGGAAGAAAGAATCACGAAATAGATATACAACGCGAAAGTAGAAGCCAAGCCAACCATGGCCAAGATGATTGTTTTTTTTAATATTGTCAGACAAATTACACAGCGCAATCTAGCCCCAAAGTAAGCGAAGCTTGTGATATGGGTACTAGACAACTGATAAACATACGTAAATACCAAGACAAACAGACATGTTCATGCGCACAAATGTTTGTACTGTGTGGGAATCGAACCCACGAGCGTTGGTGTGAAAGTAGCGTAACAGCGTGTTCCACCACTGCGCCACCGAGCTCGTCACGTGTGTCGTGTTTTATGAGAAGGTGATGTCAGGAGGCCTAGAAATCGGCAAGCGTTCATGAGAAGATGAATGTCAAACAAGCGAGTGAGGTGGGTCCTCCTTACCGAATCAGGTGGCGCTCGGTTCTACCTGCCTACTCCGCAAGGGATTTGGCGTGAAGTTATATATAGATAAATTTTTACTCGCTTGAACAAGTGACTAAAAAGATCAACCTGTATGTGTGATTAAAACTGTTTTCTCGCACGTCTACACGGTACGATCCCCATTAGCGACTCGGGCATTTGTTAATATATTTCAATTTTAAACATACTTAATACAAAGCGTTGCAAATGAAAGAGACGAAGCGGACTCACTACTGTTGCCATTACAGGCGGCGGGCAGCCGGTGGGGCAGCGTGGCGGACCGCTCCCAGGTCTTCATCGGAGTTGAGTTCACTGAGTTGTCCGCGCTGGACTCCTGGAATCACCATCATGGTTATTTATACATTAGATATATTGAAGATATGAGGAATAATTTGGTTTCCATTCTCTCCTGTTGCTACCTTTAAGTTTATCGCTTGCAGAGCGCGAGTGAGGTTACCAATAAACCTCTTTTTCCCTCTTAAGGGAGTGCCTGTGTTAGCAACGGCGGTGGCAACGCTCAAACGATACTGCCTGTAATCTAAGCGTTCACAGAGATTCCTCAGATGAGACAGATGTTCCTGTACACAAATGTTCGTCCTGTGTAGGTATCGAACCCACAAGACTCGATGTTAAAGTAGCATTGTTAACCACTTTACCACCGGGCTCGCCGAATGCTTATTTGCCTCCCGAACTTAAAGTGATATAAAGACTCGCTGAAAAATCGTTGTGTTCATTATAAAAAAATTGACCAAATGTCGAAATTTGTATGACATCGTCTCGTCCCATACCACCATTAAAAGCTGCTATTTGCTGGAACTAATTACCACCACCACCACTATTTCTCACCTCTGCGCGGTCAAGGTGAGCCCGTCGCCGGGCGAGCGTCCGAGCCATCTCGTTCATCATGCAGTGGAGGGTTCCGCGGGCACTGCCGCCTGACGACGACGAGGAGCCGGAGTGCTCCGCCCCACCAGGAGGAGACGCCGCCTCTGCTGGCCCTGTCGTCGGTGCTGGCTGCTGGAAATAACGATCGCTCAATAATCATCACTTTTTTTATACAACGTCGGAAAACATACAAGCCTACCGCCCACCAGATGTCCTTCGACAATAAACTGAGTCTAGATCATTTTGTTACATATTTTGTATATATGCTTTGCCGTGAATATGTTAGTTTGTCACAAGTTGTTTTTATCCGATTTTATGACACTAGCTTTTTTTTTACTACGTCGGGAGGCATACAAGCCCACCTGATGTAAAGCGGGTACCGTAGCCTATTAACGCTTGCGATATATTAATTATCACTCGCACGATGCCTCCTCTGCTTACAGCAACTCCTTGGGAGCTTACTGGTGACCTCACTCACACGCCTCTAGGGAGTTGTTATTTGGCTGCAGTTTTCTATGAGGTGGAGGTACTTCCCCAGACGGGCTGCTTTGATGCGCCCCCTACCGACATCCAGACCAAGACAAACAGACATGTTTATGCACACAAATGTTTACCTTTTGTGGGAATCGAACCCACGAGCGTTGGTGTCAGAGTCGCGTCAGTCACGACTGAGCCACCGAGAACATCGTTTAGTTAGCTGTGTTTATATTGTTGTTCAGTATTGTGTTGTGTACAAATATATGCTATCCTTTCTTTCTTTTTATTAAAATCTTTTTATATATCGATCATAGCGAGTGATAATTAATATATCTCAAGCGTTAATAGGCTACGGTACCCGCTTTACATCAGGTGGGCTTGTATGCCTCTCGACGTAGTAAAAAAACCGGCCAAGTGCGAGTCGGACTCGCGCACTAAGGGTTCCGTACCATTATCTAGAAAAACGGCAAAAAAAATCACGTTTGTTTTATGAGAGCCCCCCTTAAATATTTATTTATTCCGTTTTCTAGTATCTGTTGTTATAGCGGCAACAGAAATACATCATCTGTGAAAATTTCAACTGACTAACTATCACGGTTCATGAGATACAGTAATAGGGTCCGTTTTACACTTCGGGTAAAAAGGGTTCATAGTGTTCATGAGACAAGGATTCGAACCAGATACCAGTATGTTAATAGGTTCTATATCCACTACTCCTATGATCCCATGCGAGGATATTCGATTAAAATATCTCATACCAGCTCCCACGTTTTTTTGACATCACCAGATCTATCTCTTTTTAACAGCCTCTTTTGGGTATAAAAGATAAAAAAAAAGATTTATTTTTTGCCTTTATTTGCCTTTAGACCCTCACGGGCACTTAGACACGTCTTACATTTTCAATATTATATCTTATCATTCTTTTTTTAAGTTTTTCTCTTTTTTAATCTACCAGCATTTCAAATGACCATTGGCGAAGAAGAAATGCCAAAAGAAACTTGCCAATATAGGTCTTTTTTCCAAATCAACTTATACATATTACAATAAATATAATGATATGAGTGTACATATAGTGATATCAAGTGGTACAATTAAAGTTATATTAATTCATGTGCTGAATCATTTCCATACATCTCTGGCAGTTAGATATTCATCGATTCTATAATAACCCTTCTTACACTGAGTATTTTTGATGTGTCTTTGGAACATATTGTCAGGCAAGGACAGAACTGTTTCAGGTAATTTATTATAGAATCGAATACAATTTACAACAAAAGATCTATTAGTCTTAGCAAGCCGATGTACTGGCATACGCAATCTATTCCTGCTTTTAAGATTTTCAGTACATTTTGAAAACGAATTTATATTTTTACGAGCATACATTATGTTCTCATAAATATATTGAGAGGTAACCGTGAGGATATTTATTTTTTTAAATATTTCTCTAAGTGATATTGCAATAATTGTAATATTGCAATATATACAGATAGATATACAACGCGAAAGTAAAGGGATGTAGGAGCCAAGGAAGGCCAAGACTTACCTACCATGATCAAATTGATCGTGTTCTATCAGATGGTCAGGAGCCCTAGAAACCGGCTAGCATGCATAATAAGAGCAATGAATGTTAAAGAAGCGAGTGAGTTTGTAAGAATCGAGTCACGTGACGCTCGGTTCTCTCTGCCTACCCCGTAAGGGATCTGGCGTGAAGTTATAGCAGTAATATATATGCGGCATTAATAGCAGAATCACCATCCGAACTGCAAACACTAGTTACAACAATGAAAGATGATTGTATGAAGAAAGGCTTACAATTGAATGCGAAGAAAACCAAGATAATGGTATTTGAAAGAGAGACAACCAGAACGAACACTAGGATTATGGTTGATGATGTAGTGTTGGAACAAGTGAATGAGATTGTATATCTTGGAAGTGCTTTTAGCAGCAATGGAAGGTACAGCGCTGATGTGGAGAGACGAGTGAGTGCTGGGAATAGGGTGAATGGAGCGTTGGGTAAACTTCTAGGCAGCCGAAATCTAAGCCAGAAGGCACAGCTCGCTGTACACAACGCGGTGCTAATTCCAACGCTAACTTATGGAAGTGAGAGCTGGGTATGGCAGAGAGAGCATGAAAGTAGAATAAATGCGGTCGAAATGCGAGCATTGCGCAAAATTTGTGGCATAACGCTTGCTGACCGCGTTCGTAATGAAGACGTGAGAGAAAGAGTTGGTCTAAAAGAGTGTCGGTGTTAAGATAAGAAAGGGCATGCTCCGTTGGTTCGGACATGTAGAAAGAATGCGGGACGAAAGAATGACGAAACAGATATACAATGCAAAAGTGGAAGGATGTAGGAGCCGAGGAAGGCCGAGACTAACCTACCATGACCAAATTGGTCGTGTTTTATCAGAAGGTGATGTCAGAAGCCCCAGGAACCGGCGAGCGTGCATGAAAAGAGCTATGAACGTGATAGAAGCGAGTGAAGTATGCAAGGACCACGTCTTATGGCGCTCGGTTCTCTCTGCCTACCCCGCAAGGGACTTGGCGTGAAGATATACATACATACATACATACATATATTCATACATATCTATATGTGAAAGAAGCGAGTGAAGTGTGTAAGGACCGCGTCTTATGGTTCTCGGTTCTCTCTGCCTACCCCGCAATGGACCTGGCGTGAAGATATACATACATACATACATATACGGCTTGCATAGCTTATACATATTAGCTATGCAAGCCGCCGGCGAGTTGGTCACATGGGCACGCGTCTCTTTAATTAGCGCCCCAAAATAACACTTACCCTTTGTGAGTTGGCATTAGTCCGCTTCAACCTTGCTTGTTGTAGCTGCGCCGCCAGTCCAGCGGGGTCGGGCGCGGGCGGCGCCGGCGGCGGTGGCGGCGGAGGGGGCGACGCGACGGCCGCGGGTGGAGCGGGCGGGGCGGGTGGCGGGGGCGGGCCGGCCGCGGCTGGAGCCTGAGGTGGAGCCGGCTGAGGAGCCTAGAATGAGATAAAAATAGTGGACATTTTTAACCCTTCGAAACCCGGGTGGTCGTATACGACCGCGAAATGTATGGGAAAACGTATATAACGGGTTCTGACTGCTTGACAATCTTCTTCTTAACCTCATCCCATTTCCTAATCCAATAGGATCGGCGGGGTCCGCTACTTAAGCCTGAGGATTTGGCGAAGATAGGTAGGGCCTCTGAGACGTAGGGCGCAACAAAGCAGCCCGTCTGGGGATGTACCTCCACCTCACAGAAAACCGCAGCCAAATAACAACTCCCTATAGGGTTGTTGTGTTCCTGCGTGTGAGTGAGGTCACCAGTAAGCTCCCAAGGAGCAGCTGTGTACATCGCGCGAGTAATACTTGATATATCGCAAGCGTTAATAGGCTACGGTACCCGTTTTACATCAGGTGGGCCGTATGCTTGTATGCCCCCTCGACGTAGTATAAAAAAAAGATTTTTACATGAAGCGCGACCGCTGTCAGACCTCCGCAACCCACAGAGTAAACCAGATCGTTCTCAGGCTATGTCACAAGTCTTTCGAAATATAATTTCTTGGATGTGTACATAAATCCGAAAACGCGAATCTAGTGGTACACGCTAGGATTCGAACCGGGGACCTTTTGAGTCACTAGCCCGGTTCATTACTCGCTATCACATTTTTATTGACAATGTAAACAGATTTACTGCTGGCTACCAGTGATAGCCTAGTGGATATAGAACCTATTCACATACTGGTGTCTGTTTCGAACCCTTCTTACATCAACACCATGAACCCTTTTTTTTTAATACGTCGGGAGGCATACAAGCCCATCTGATGTAAAGCGGGCACCGTAGCCTATTATTGCTTGCGATATATTAAGTATAACTCGCGCGATGCCTCCCCTGCTGCTTACATAGCAACTCCTTGGGACGCTTACTGGTGACCTCACTCACCCGCAGGAACACAACAACCCTCCGGGGAGATGTTATTTGGCTGCGGTTTTCTGTGAGGTGGAGGTAGTACCCCAGACGGGCTGCTTTGACGCGCCCTGCCTCTCTTAAAACATTCAGACCAAGACAAACAGACATGTTCATGCACACAAATGTTTGTCTTGTGTGGGAATCGAAACCATGAGCGTTGGTGTCGAAGTCGCGTCATTCACGACTGAGCCATTGTGCTCGTCGTAACATAACATATATAATATATAACGTACAGCATAAAAACGGTACAAAGGTCAATAAAGCAAGTAAATCTTGAGCTGCACTTAGCTGTACCAACAAATTCATGTTTTCAGATTTATGTACATATCTGTAATTATCACTTTCTCGGTGAAGGAAAACATCGTGAGGGAACCCGCACGTCCAAGAAATTACGCGTCAAAATCAGTACATTCACCAAATCTTTAGGCTTAGGTAGCGGACCCCACCTATCCAAATTAGGAAACCGGTTAACGCTAGGGAGAAGACTCGGTGGTGAAGGAAACCCACTTGGTCTAAGAAATATCTGGTTTTCCCTCTAGGCCCTTCGCTAAATCCTTAGGCTTAGGTAGTGGAACCAGGGCTCCGAAGCAAAAGGTTACGACGCGACCTGGATTACCACTCCGGTGATGATAATTCATTCCATTGCTGGTTATAAGTGTGACTGAGTCTGCCTTCAAGTGAAGTAGTTTAGACTCCGCCACCGCCAATTGCGGATTAGCTGCAGAGTTTTCAAGCTGCCCTTACTCCTCAGCAATCCTCGCAGTTGCAATTTCACGAACGATAAATTTTGAAGCAACTATCTTATACATAAGTTCGATGTATGTATGCATGTTCCATGCGGACTCCAGAACGGCTAAACCGATTTTAAAGACATTTTCAAGGAATATTCAGTGTAGCCCAGCGATGAGGCTGTGAATTTTCGTAGCAACATTACTCCTGTGTGGTCCTGATGACCGAATGACTCAGTGGATAAAGAACTTGCCTATTGAGCAACAGGCCCCCCGTTCGAATCCAGGCATGTACCACTAAATTCGTGCTTTGAGATTTACATATTTGTAATTATCACTTGCACGGCGGTGAAAGAAGACTTCGTGAGGAAATCAGCACGTTCAAGAAATTATATTTCGATAAACGTGTGACCTCGTCCAGGCCCCGGTGGTACCGTTACTCCATATATGTCGTAAGCGAGTGCCATATATATGGCAGTCGGGACTCGACAGGTTAAGTAAAGTCTGGTTTTCCCTCTGGGTTGCAGAGGTTTGACGGCGTGTCAAAATCAGTATCTTCGCCAAATCTTTAGGCTTAGATAGCGAACCCCGCCAATCCTGATGCACTGGGAAGCGGGATAACGCTAAGAAGAGATTTGCCCTGTGTAGGAATCGAACCAACGAGGCCCTAGTCAAAAGTAGCGTTAATAACAACTTCACCAGCGAGTTCGACATAACATAAAGATATGATTGAAAATATTTACCATAGGCGGAGGTTGAGGCGCGGCGGGCGGGGTCGGCGGCGCTATGGTACCCTGAACGTAACAAACAAACAAATTAATTAACTATATATATATATGTGTGTAAAGAAATGACATTTCTTTTAATATAAACTATGTGTAGTAATAGACAATAAGTAGTGCCATATTATGATTGACGTTTGGAATACACGATGTACGTCCATAGGTTATGTTATAAAAGTAAAATAGAAAACTTATAAAAACTAACTGATATAGGTAATTTAAAGAAGTGTTATAGAATAAACATTACATGTCGTTTCTTTGGTTACAGGTGAAACATAAGTGTAATTAAGCGTTTTAATATAATAATTGTTGTGATATAATAATAAATAAAACTTGCTTTGGTTACAGAGAAACAATTTCTAGTTTATTTTGAAAATCCTTAATAAGTATCTTATATATATATAAAATACAAAAAATGTTTGTACATATGGCCGTTATAGACGTTGAAACCATCGGATGTGCCCCAAACTGGTTTCACTTGAAAGGCAATAATGCGAAGATGGTTTTAGATCACTAAAACAACGCATTAAGCACATTCGGTCCATGCATAAAGTCGATTTTCGATATTTCCCATACAAAAATTTTCAACCTCATCAAAGGGTGGAGTTACTCGCAAATAAATTAAATATCTTTATGTATGAAAAATCTTTATGTTTACACACGTACAAAAAAAACTCAAAATATTGTTTATCCGCTAGCATTAAGATAAAAAAACTCAATAAATAAACAAAATTTCCTTTTTCACTAACAAAAAGGGGGTTCTGTACGGTGGCGGCGATACGTCCCAAGTCGAGACTGCTTCGATGCAGTCTTACTTCTCTTAAAAATACCCAGACCAAGACAAACAGACATGTTCATGCACGCATGGTTGTCCTGTGCGGGAATCGAACCCACGAGCGTCGGTTGTCAAAACTACAACCGTTCCTAGAGAGTTAGGGTAACGGGATACCGCTAAGAAGAAGAATGAACGTACGTTGTGCGGCATCGCTGATGGCGCGGGTGCCGGCAGGTTCTGGTGGGGCGGCACGGGAGGAGCCGCCACCAGCGACATGTTGGGCGGCATCGGCGCGCTGGGGAAGAAGCATACATTTACAATTAAATTTACAAAAAAAAATACAAATATATTTTTTTTTAAATATACACATTTCTTTTATACAAGGCTCACAAGCATACGGCCCACCAGATGTAAAGCGGTTACCGTAGCCTATACAGGCCTGCAATATATTAACTCGCACTATCATCTTATAGTATCAGTCTGGACATGCCTCCTCTGCTGCTAACACAGCAACTCCTTAGGAATCTGACGGCAGTCGCTCCATGTAAAACTTCACATCTTTGTCAAATCTTTAGGCTTAAATAGCGGATCCCGCCAATTCTAATGGATTAGGAAACGGTATAACGATAAAAAGGAGAAACACACGGTATTAAGTTTAAGGAAACATTTTGCCTCCCTTTGTGTGTTCTACCGATTGTACAACGGGTTGTGTACCGAAGAGTTGTTCTATATGATGGCCAACAGATTCTACTACTTCACACCGCAATGGTCGCATACTGTACGGTTCCAGAGAAGTTCTCTTCAGAAAACTCCCAAGTTTTGGAATTAACTCTTAGCCGAAATTATTACAGGGTCGGGTAACGCACGAGCGAGGCCCCTGATGTTGCAAATATTCACAGGCTACGGTGCCTGTTTACCATCAGGCGGGCCTTACGCTTGTTTACCACCTTGACGGTATAAAAAAAAATACAAAAACCAACAAAGCGTTGGATAACATTTATTTACTACTTTTGAGGGTTACGAAGTATTTTAAAACTTTAGAAATCAGACTTTTCACAATTTAGGTCCCAATAGTGTTATATATCTGATTAACCGTGGTGCCCGGCAGTTGAGCTTCTAACTTTGAATAACAACGTGGAACTGACGGCATTAACAAACCGAACACTCAAAGAAAAGTGGTTATCATCCATCATCATCAGCCCAGCAAAATGAAATGTTGACTACCAGACGCAAACACCTAAATAAATTGAGAGAGTTCAACAAATACACTGTAAATACCTATAAAATTTGAGATTTTCGCACTATTCCTATAGTATTACCTCATCAGATCCTGACTTCAACAAAAACAAAATGGATTGACTGAGAAATCGGCGAAATAACATACATACAGTCGTACATAGATTCTCTTTTTTTGAAGTCGGTTAATAATCGAAACGCACCTTTTTTAACGTGGGTTAAAAACCAAAATTTTACTCACTGCCGCCTTTCACGTTTATCACATCTCATTTCGTAACTACGAACCCACTACAACACTATAACCGTGCAACGAATCTCGCCCTATACCATGAAAGCTATCGAAAGACTGAAACAATTGGTCGGATACTTTTGTTATCCGACTAATGCTTGTTAACTAATTACTTCGACGCGTCTGTCTGTTTATGGATATCATTAATCTAATTAATACGTGTCATTACATTCGCTACAACAAATAGATAAGCTAATTAGGTCACAAAACGTGTGCGAAAGAAAGAATAGCTCCCTGCAGGATTGTGATAAATACTGTATATTAAGTTCGGAAACAATAGAAGTGATAGCCTAGTCTAGTGGATAAAGAACTAATCTATTACATATACGTATGTATGATTGTATGTATATCCCTTGCCAGATCCCTTGCGGGGTAGACAGAGAGAATATATTTGTCACATATTCAAAATGGCTTTTTTTGTTCGCAAACATACGATTTCGAATTTGATGACCTCAGCATGCAGAGACAAAACGCGCTGTTACGTTACTTTGACACCAACGCTCGTCGGTTTGATTCCCACACAGAAAATGCATGCTCCGTTGGTTCGGACATGTAGAAAGAATGCGGGACGAAAAAATGACGAAACAGATATACAATGCAAAAGTGGAAGGATGTAGGAGCCGAGGAAGACCGAGACTAACCTACCACGACCAAATTGGTAACGTGTTTTATCAGAAGGTGATGTCAGGAGCCCCAGGAACCGGCGAGCGTACATGAAAAGAGCTATGAATGTCACAGAAGCGCGTGAAATATGTAAGGACCGCGTCTTATGGCGCTCGGTTCTCTCTGCCTACCCCACAAGGGACTTGGCGTGAAGATATACATACATACAACCCGTTGTACAATCATTGTAGAATACCCAAAGGGAGGCAAAATCTCGCCTTAAACTTAAGGACTCAATACTGTAAGTAAGTACCTGTTGGTGCGATGATGGCCAGGGGTTTGATGTCCAGACTGGCTCGGTTGGTGCGGCAGGGTATGGTGGACCCCGTGGGGGGGCGGCGCTGGAGGGGTCGGTTGAGCCGGCTGAAAGGAGGGAATTGCTTGTATAAATTATATACAACGGCATCTAAATGGCGATCTATATACGAGTATAAAGCTTGCGTGTACAGGTTGGGTCATCATGTTGGGCCAACACGTTGGGCCAACACGTTGGTCCAACGTGAACAGCATTGACTGCGCCAATGTTAGAAGGGGCATTGATTGTTGATTGACCACCATTGAACAGAGCAACTTTGACACCCGACGCTCGTGGGTTCGATTCCGACACAGTTCAAACATTTGTGTGTATGAATATGTCTGTTTGTCTTGGCCTGGGTGGTTTATAAGAGAGGTAGGGCGCATCAAAGCAGCCCGTCTGGGGAAGTACCTCCACCTCACAGAAAACCGCAGCCAAATAATAACTCTCTCGAGGGTTGTTGTGTTCCTGCGTGTGAGTGATGTCACCAGTAAACTCCTAAGGAGTTGCTGTGTTAGAAGCCGAGGTGGAATCGCGTGAGTGATACTTAATTTGACCGCTTTAAATCAGACGGGCCGTATGCTTGTATGACGATGTATAAAAAAAAAGAAGATTTTGCAGCATCACGAAGTATGCTTCTGAACACATTCAGCTGAAAGGCTACCCGTATCCCAGCAGTGGGATGTTACATTTACCTGATGGTGCTGATGCGGCGCATGGTACTGGCTGGGCGCGGCGTGGTACTGGGGCTGTTGGTGGTTGTGTGGCGCGTGGTACTGAGGCTGCTGGAGGATCGCCGCGTCCTCTCGAGTCATTGTTCTAAAACAATATTATTAATTACCATAAACATATCTATCTAGACTAATATTAGTTGGGGTTGAAATTATCTATTGCCGTATGAAATTGCCGATTTGTACTGAAAAATTAAAACTCGTTTTTTTTAAGATGCAACATATTTATGTAATCAAAATATTTACCCTCATTATCCACACATTGCTGCCATCTAATCGGAAGTTTATTTATGCCTTTGCGATAGAACTCTGGGGATCTAGATTCGACAAACTGTGTTAAAGCATTTTGTACTACATACAAATCACGAAAAAAATGGTAGTCAGTTGGAGCAAGGTCTGCCGAGTACGGAGGATGACGCATGGTCTCTAACTGCAGCTCCTGTGGAGTTACAACGATTTCTCGTGCAGTGTGAGGTCTTGCGTTATCATGGAGCAATAATGGTGAAGATCAATTCACGAGTCGAGGCTGTTTCACTGCCAGTTTCGACATCATCGTTCAAAGTTCAAAATAGTAAACATCTGCTGTTATTGCTTGACCAGACTTGAGAAAGCTATAGTGAATAACGCCATGAAGAGACCACCAAACAGTTACCATTACCTTTTAATTAGCAAACTTTGCTTTAGGGCATTGTTGCGGCGTTTGACCTGGGGTCAGCCATTGTATCTTTCGCTTACTGTTATCGTGAAGAATCCACTTTTCATCAAATGTCACACTTCTTTATTTCTGTACCGATTCAACAAGGTACGAGTAACACAAGTTTCAACACGTGTTTCTTTCTGCAGATCTGTCAAATGATGAGGCACCCATTTTTATATTTTTTTTTTTTTGATTTGATGCAAATGAGTCAATATTGTAGGTAAGGTAACGTTAAACCATGTTGCTAATTCCTGGGTAGTTCGATTCAGATCGGCTTCCACCATCTCCTTCAATTCAGCATTATTCACGGTGTGGGCGATTCACTGGTTCGTTCTTCAAGTCGAAGTTTCCATTACCAAAGCGTTTAAACCAAAAACGCACGGTGCATTCATTAGCAGTATCCTCTCCAAACGCAGCGTTTATATTGCGAGCCGTTTCTGCCGCGTTAGTTCCTCGTCGGAATTCGTACTAAAAAATTACTCGGATTTTCGAAGTATCCATGTTTCCCGTTGGAAAGCTGGATAAAAATCAAATGTTGCACATTTTTCAAAAGAAATACCTCGTAGGTATCATATGAAAACAGTTTCACTCGAAAATCTCACACCATGAAAGTTTAATGTCAATTCAAAGTATCTATTACTATAAAACGGCAATTTCATACTTTAACCCATACTACATAAGGCGGACAATTGTGTTTGTTTGTTTGAACACGCTAATCTCTGAAACTACCAGGCCGATTTGAAAAAATCTTTTTGCATTTGATAGCCCAATTCTTGAGAAAAGGTACAGGCCGTTCAACATCGTGATATGACTATCAGAAGCTAAGGAAAAAGAAAGAAAGTAAGAAAAAACATTCCCACGGCAAATCAGGATATGCGCGGGAGGAAGTCGCGGATTGCCAGTCTTGTATATAGCACTTTGTGAAAAGCAATACCTGTAGCCCATGTCCTCGTCATAGTTGTGAACGTTGTTGTGCCCGTTGTACGGAACCGGCGGATTGGGGGCCTGGGGCGGCGGCGGGGCTGAATTGTTGCTCGCCTTGTTCGCTAAGATCTGTAAACATTTTACAGTAGTTGTCACTAAAACATTACAGTCCGCCAAGATGTCCGACCGATGAAGATGAAGGACCGCCGCCATCTTGACGTTAAAATGGCGGTAGTCATCTTGACATCAAAATGGCGGGAACCATGTTGACCTCAAAATGATGGAAACTTTGCTAAACATATATGTTAAATAGGAGATTTTTTCAATGAACATAAATAGTGGAAAATTGAGTTACCTCTAGTTCGTGTCGTTTGTTTTTGAGGGGGTGGCGGGGTAGTTAGCAATGCTAGTTTAACACCAATACTCGTGGGTTCTTTTCCCATGCAATACATACATTTGGGAGAATTAACATGTCAGTTTGTCTTAATCTAGATGTTTTTAAGAGAGCTAGAGCCCATCAAAATAACCCCATTGGAGAAGTACACACATCACAGAATGTAGCCAAATAACAACTCCCTGGAGTGAAGTATTCTGTTCCTGCGAGTGATCGAGTTTACCAGTAAGCTACTAAAGAGTTGCTGTGTTAGCACCAAGGGACTTGATGGGAACATATAGATAGATAGAGAAACGTACATTAGAGAGCGCTTCCTCCATCTGGTATAGTCTTCACCATAGACAAGAGTACACATATTCGCGCATTGTCTCTCTGCTGTTAACACAGAGCTTAGTAACTTCACTCACTCGCAGAAACATAACAACAAGGCAGTTGTTTTTAGGCCGCGGTTTTGTGTAAAACGGTAGTACTTCCCCGGAAGGTTGCTTTGATGCTTCCTACCTCTATTAAATCATCCAGATGAAAACAGACAGATGTGTTCAAGCACACGTATGTTGAATGAACCCTTGTGTTAAAGTAGCGTTGTTACTCCCCCACCGGTACCGTCAATACTTGTCTATAGTCCAGTATTGAGCAGTCAGAACCCGTTATATACGTTTTCCCATACATTTTGCGGTCGTATTCGACCACCCGGGTTTCGAAGAGTTAAAAGAAGAGGTCAAACAACCGCTCACCTCCAGTGTATGCATCATAGCCCTGGCGAAGCTATCAGCGTCCTCCCTGCAGGAGAAGTTGAGGCCGTATACGTGGCGAGCATCGCGCCACTGGTGGAAAGTCGCTGTTGCCTGGTTGTACTTTAGGCCGCGAACTATACCGCAATTTATCACCACCTGGAACAAGATTGACTAATTTTAAAACCAAGCTTTGGGTAATTGGTAAATTTTGGTGTGGGTAAAGTGTATATTTAGGCGTGGTAAATCTGTAAATTTGGGCGTGGCTAAAGTGTATATTTAGGCTTGGGTAATGTGTAAATTTGGGCGTGGGTAAAGTGTATATTTGGGCGTGGGTAATGTGTAAATTTGGGCGTGGGTAACGGGTGAATTGAGAACGGGCCTCATATCTTTTGAATCTATTAAATTCGACATGCCGTTCGGTCTAAATTAAAAAAGATATAACACGGGAATATTTTTAAATTGAATTCATGTATATTGTATTTATCATATAAAATGTAAAACTATTTTACAGTAGTTAAGATTAACTAAACTATAAGAATAAAACTTGTATAATAAAATTACGTTAAATATTAAAACCCGCCTAGACAAAATATGCCCACTGAAAAGGTGCAAACAAGATTTTAACATAGGTGCATTTTGTTAATAAATAATTTTAAATAATAAATACTTCATTTTTTTTTATACTTCGTCGGGAGGCATACAAGCATACGGTCCACCTGATGTAAAGCGGATACCGTAGCCTATTTGCGCTTGCGATATATTAAGTATCACTAGCGCGATGCCTCCTCTGCTGCTTACACAGCAACTTCTGGGTAGCTTACCTGGTGACCTCACTCACACGCAGGAACACAACAACCCTCTAGGGAGTTGTTATTTGGCTGCGGTTTTCTGTGAGGTGGAGGTACTTCCCCGGACGGACGGCTTTGATGCGTAGGCTTATATGCCTCCCGACGTAGTATAAAAAAAAATGTGGTGCATGCCTAGGTCCAGACCATTTGGTCACTTAAGAAATCGGTTCCTTATCTACGGGACAAACAATTAATTTGTCTTAAAGAGTCGGTTGGCAAGTCGCTAACGATGTTCTATAAACTGCAGCAACTGCTTACCATAAGCCAAGAATGCGGGTTGACGAGAGCGAGTGAATATGTTTGAGTGTGACTCACTATATCATAAGATAAAGACGGTACGGACACTTAGACACACCTTGCATTTTTTTGATATCACCATATTTATATCTTATTCAATTCTTCCGACGTTTCCGATCTACATTGATAAGACTATTGATACTGTAAACCACTAGACTGATTATTTTATTTCTAGATTTATTTAAAAGATAGAATTTTATCTATCGTATAATATAAATAAAAAATTTGTACGAAAGTAGGACAAACGCGGTCTAAATGCGAGCAAAATTTCATGCGTTACGCTTGTAGACCGGAAACGCAATAAATAAATATTGTCGGACAAATTACACAGCGCCATCTAGCCCCAAAGTAAGCGAAGCTTGTGTTATGGGTACTGATGAACATACGTAAATACATTTTTTTTTTTTTGTAAATACATACTTATTATATATAGAAAATACCCAGACCAAGACAAACAGACATGTTCATGCACACAAATATTTGTATAGTGTGGGAATCGAACCCACGAGCGTTGGTGTCATAGTAGAATAACAGCGCGTTTCATCACTGCGCCACCGAGCTCGTCATGGTGATATTACAGAGTTGGTATGAAAGCGAGTGTCGGTGTTAAAATAAGAAGAAGCACGCTCCGTTGGTTCGGACATGTAGAAAGAATGCAGGAGGAACGAAATACGAAACAGATATACAACACGAAAGTATAAGGATGTACCCTACCATGACCAAATAGGTCGTATTTTAACAGAAGATGTCGGGAGCCTTAGAAACCGGCTAGCCTGCATGAGAAGAGCAATTAATGTTAAAGAAACGAGTGAGGTATATTAAGATCATGTGGCATGTGTCACGTGGCGCTCGGTTTGATCTCCGCAAAGTTATAGATAGATTTGTTATTATGACAACATGTCAAATGATATAAATTGTTAATATTGTACATTTTAGGTATTCATTTTCAAAAAAGCGTCTACTCAACTAAATTTTGGAAATATCTGGGAGACTTGTTATTTCCTGCTAGTGAGTGAAGAGATGCTATGCCAGCAACAGGAGTAGCAACGCGCGAACGATACCCTAATGCAACCGTTCAACGACTACAGTAACTAGTTGACATCAGGTGGGCCGTATGTTTATTTGTCTCCCAAAGTAGTACTTCTATACAAAAAGGGATGGATATGTAACACCAAAAAAGCTCATCAAAAAACTTACCTCATGGTCGTTTAACTTCCTGCCCACCACCCTGAAGGTGTTGTGCTGGGTGTGGTGGTATATGTGCACTTTGGACAGTCCCGAACTGGAGCCCGAAGGCACCCAGCGCTTGAGACTGTCGTCGTAGACCATCACGGAGGCGCGCGCGCTGCTTATGGACTGTTCGCTGTGGACAAAGAGATACATATTATTAGATCCATGATAGATATATATATATATAGTGACGAGCTCGGTGGCGCAGTGGTGACACGCTGTTAAGCTACTTTGACACCAACGCTTGTGGGTTCGGTTCCCACACAGTACAAACATTTGTGTGCATGAACATGTATGTTTGTATTGGTTTGGGTATTTTCTATGTATAATATGTACGAGTATGTGGGCTAAGTGGCGCTGTGTAATTTGTACGACAATATTTATTATTTATATATATATATATATTGTTGGACAAATTACACATCTAATCTGCTAGTAAGCGAAGCTTGTGTTATGGGTACTAGACAACTGATAAACATATTTTATAATACATAGAAAACACCCATCGTTAGTTAGATGTAGCATGTTATTCTAACGATTAACATCTACAGCGCCTGCGGATGTCTCATTGAGAGGCAAAACACGTGTCGCAGCGACGACCAGGCTAGTCGTGGCAGCGACGGCATGCGGTTTCTGTTCCAGATGGCGGACGACCGCAGCAGCCGAGACAGAGACCACCGGAGCAGCCATGGCAGCGTCGGCATGTTGCATATACTAACGGTAGTGGGTCAGCCTAAGGCCGGCCGGCCGGAACTAAGCCGCATTGACTAATTGGTGGCGAAAGTACACATCACGCGAAATGCCAAAAGATACTCCATCTTCATTTCAAGTGTCCATCTTGAAGCCTGCTAAATGGACCTCTTATTAACAAATATTTAAATCACTATATAATCCAGAATCCCGAGTTGGGTAAAGTGTAAATTACAATAAAAGAATTGTCACAGGCGTGCCGGTGTGGGACGAATCGTGTCACAAATCACTCGACACGACACGCCAAACACGCAGGTTAAGCAACGTCGACCGCAGCCGAACTGGAGGCCGAAGGCACCCAACGATTGAGACTGTCGTCGTAGACCATCACGGAGGCGCGCGCGGATGCGTGGATGGGTTTATCTATCTCGAGTTTCTCCGTGCGGAGGACCCGTTAAGCCGTCGGTCCCGGCTGTTCACGATAGGTGGCAGTCGTTAAGCCAAGTCAGTAGCCATCGAAACCTTAAGAACACTGGCCTCCGCCAATCCGCATTTGAGCAGCGTGGTGCAGTATGCTCTAAACCCCTTCGGTTGAAGGGAGACACGACACGTATCCCTGCAGTGGGATGAAGAACGGTTGACGTGGTGGTGGTGGTGGTGAGATTCTGCTTGAATAACTTCAAGAGCCGGTAAATTTGTAAACAAATTAGCTTTCAATATCGCGGATGTGAGATGTCACATACGTCTCAAATATGCGACGATGATTTTTTAATTTACACTTTACCCAACATTTCCGATGAGCATAGTTCATTGCTTCCTCGCTTGCTAGCTTCCTCTGTATATATATCACAGAAAAACATTGTTACATTGCGAATGTGAAAGATGCCTCGCCGCAAAGTCGGAAACTGAGGGCGTAACCCTTTCGCGGTATCTTCCAAAAGCACGCGTATATATTTAAAGGGCGTATATATTTAGTTAGGCATACAAGCATACGCCCCACCTGATGTAAAACCGTTACCGTTGCCTGTGAACGCTTGTAATACATTAAGTTACACTCGCGCGATGCCACCTGTGCTGCTAACACAGCAAATCCTTAGGAGCTTACTGGTGACCTCACTCGCACGCAGGAACACAACAATCATCACACAAAATCAATAGCCCTGTACTAGATGATACATGCAGACTTTTATCTTAAAAATAATCTTACTCATTTAGACGTAAAATAAATACATAACTTAACGATTTTTTTTTTATACTACGTCGGGAGGCATACAAGCATACGGCCCACCTGATGTAAAGCGGGTATCGTAGCCTATTAACGCTTGCGATATATTAAATATCACTCGCGCGATGCCTCTGCTGCTTACACAGCAACTCCTTGGGAGCTTACTGGTGGCCTCACTCACACACTGGAACCCAACATCCCTCTAGGGAGTTGTTATTTGGCTGCGGTTTACTGTGAGGTGGAGGTATTGCCCCAGATAGGCTGATTTCAATTATCAAACGACGTTTTGGCAAGAGATAAAAAGCGGCGTGTAAACCGGTGCCGGTAACAGCCGGGGTTACGCATCAGCAAAGTTTTTGCGTTGCAAATGATTAGGGGATTCGGTGAAAGGTTGCCATTTTGTTTGTTTCATGATATAAAAAAGAGCCAGGTTCTTTCTAAAAATCCACGAAACAAAAATATCGAAATGCCGTAGTTTCCTCCACCTACATCCGTCGAGGAAATGTATCAATCACCGCTAGTCAAGGTGAACTCCACGATATTTCCTTACACCCACACGAATCTCGTACTCGAATGTGCCCCTTCCATTTTGATGAGCTCGGTAGCGCAGTGGTGAAACGCGCTGTTACGTTACTTTGACACCAACGCTCGTGGGTTCGATTCCCACAGAGGGTAAACATTTGTGTGCGTGAACATGTCTGTTTGTCTTATAGTCTGGGTATTTTCTATGTATAGTATGTAATTTAAAAAAAAAAGTTTACGCATGTTTATCAGTTATCTAGTACCCATAACACAAGCTTCGCTTACTTTGGGGCTAGGTGGCGCTGTGTAATTTATCCGACAATATTTATAAAGACTAAAGAAAAATCGAGGAAGACCTTTGACACCAACAGTAGAATGGAATATAAGTTTAACTCTACAAAATAAGTTAAAACTTAGTGTACTTAAAGTAAAGTGTAATAGGTTAAAAGTTAGCTCGGTGGCGCCGCAGTTTGACACCAACGCTCGTGGATTCGATTCCCACACAGGACAAACATTTGTGTGCATGAACATGTATGTTTGTCTTGGTTTGTGTGTTTTTAAGAGAGGTAGGGTGCATCAAAGCAGCCGGTTCGGGGAAGTACAACTCACTGGAGGGTTGTTGTCTTCCTGTGCGCGAGTGATGTCACCAGCAAGCTTCCTAAGGATATGCTGTGTTAGCAGTGAGTGATATATATAACAATATGGTGGTTGTACGCCTCCCGACGTTGTATATAAAAATAAATGTTTGTTCTGTGTGGGAATCGAACCCGCGAACCTCGGTGTTAAAGTATCTCTCTTCACGTTTTTAATGAGCTCGGTGGCTCAGTCGTGAATGACGCGACTTTGACACCGACGCTCGTGGGTTCGATTCCCACACAAGGCAAACATTTGTGTGCATGAACATGTCTGTTTCTCTTGGTCTGGATGTTGGTCTGGATGAGAGGTACGGCGCGTCAAAGCAGCCCGTCTGGGGTAGTACCTCCACCTCACAGAAAACCACAGCCAAATAACAACTCCCGAGAGGGATGTTGGGTTCCTGTGTGTGAGTGAGGCCACCAGTAAGCTCCCAAGGAGTTGCTGTGTAAGCAGCAGAGGCATCGCGCGAGTGATACTTAATATATCGCAAGCGTTAATAGGCTACGATACCCGCTTTACATCAGGTGGGCCGTATGCTTGTATGCCTCCCGACGTAGTATAAAAAAAAATCGTTAAGTTATGTATTTATTTTACGTCTAAATGAGTAAGATTATTTTTAAGATAAAAGTCTGCATGTATCATCTAGTACAGGGCTATCCAGGCCAGATACGATCGCGGGCTAATACAAATCACTATATACAGAAGGGTCGCAAAAACAAATGCCTAGCGTTAATTTATTTATTTGGAGAAAATAGAAAAATTTATCTTTAACAAATTCTATCACTATCGACATTAATATTTGTATTTGCCAAGCGCAGTGCGTGTGTAAGTGAATTAGTAGTCAGTGAAGACCTATATTAAAATTATATAAAATTGTCGCGGGCCACATGCGGCCCGCGGGCTGTGCTTTGGACGGCCCTGATCTAGTACGAACGTAAATCCTATTTCCCAACCAGTTTCGCTCCACAGATCCTGACCTTCCCAACTACACACGGCCTCTTGTTGCGTAAACACACGGCTCGTTACTCGGCCCTTGCGTCACTGTACTTAACATGGATCATATTAACGCCTTAAGCCGGCCGTGGGCGATATAGTGGTTGATGTAACAGTTTAAGACTTTTATGGCAAGGAGTGGTGAAATTATGGCGATATATTGAACGTGGCAATGAATATGCCCACTCCCCGCTATAGCTGATGGTTGATTCTGATTCACCCACGTCTCCCACCCATCCCACTGCTGAGATACAGATCTCCATTCAACCGATGACGTTCGGACAGTACCTTTTTATACGACAGTGAAAGGCACACTGAGACAAAGTTAACCAGTTGGGAATGCGCAAGTTTGCATTGCCAGAGGAACACCTGGCTCGTCAATTATATAACAATTCAATTTATTTATTTTATTTGTCGGCCATTTTGACCATGTTCCTTAAGAGATAGGAACGGTGTTCCTGAACATTCCTATTCTACGTTTTTATGCTGAATCCGAATATTCGAAAAAAAGCGACAGATACACACACAGACAAACATATAGATTTCATATAGGAACGGTTTCACGAAAATTCTTTATTTGCCTTTGCTTTGCGGGCACTTACAAACATCTTTCGCTTTTTCAGATCAATTATAAATTTATCATAGTTTTCGTTGTGTTTTATTTAACAGCATTACGAAAGTTAACATTGGTGAAGAAATGCGAAAAGAAAAGAAAAAGCGAAGATGGAAGTGATAAAATAAAATAGTCCTCCGTCGAATTTCTACTGTATATACAACGTCAGAAGGCACACAAGCATACGGCCCACCTGATATTAGCTAGATAATGTAGTTACCAAAGCAACGCTTGCAATATGTATCATTCGATGTAACCTCTACTGATAACACAGCATCTCCTTAGGAGCTTACTGGTGACTTCGCTCGCACGCAGGAACACAACAACCCTCTGCGTTTTCCTGTGAGATGGATATACTTCCCCACATCTCTGCTTTGATGCGCTCTATCTCTCTGATGTGCATGTGTGGTATGCTCGCTTCTCCAAAACCTCAAGTTTCTAAAGTCGTTACCTTCAGTCCAATAGACGTACGTCCGCTGCCTACACAGGTTGTTGCAAAAGGTTACATAATAATTACTGATTTTTTATACAGCGTCATACATACGGTTGTTGTGTTCCTACGAGTTAGTGAGGTTACCAGCCCTACTGCAACTACTGGGAGGCTTTACCAGGCTTTGAGTGACTAAGCTGCTGTGTTAGCAGAGGAGCATCTTCCAATATTTGCATGTTAACGCCCACAATGATGGTACGTGATGTCAGGAGCCTTAGAAACTGGCGAGCGTGCATGAGAAGAGCAATGAATGTTAAAGAAGCGAATGAGGTCTGTCAGATCGAGAGAGCGCTCGGTTCTCTCTGCCTACCGCGCAAGGGATTTAGCGTGATGTTATAGATAGATAGATAGTTCACATGCTACCACTTTACACCAGTCAGGTTGTATGGTTTACATAGGAGCAGTGATAGCCCATAGCCCAGTAGACAAAACATCGGTCTAGTGACCAACAGGTCACCGGTTCGAATACTGACATATACCACTAAATTCGTGATTCCAGATTTATGTACGTATTTGTAATTATCACTTGCTCGGCGGTGATGGAAAACATCGTGCGGAACCCCGCACTGTCCAAGAAATTATATTACGAATGACGTGTAACCTTACCTAATGGTCATCTGGTTTTCCCTCTGGGTTGCGGAGGTCTGACGGCAGTCGCTCCATGTAAAAATCAGTATCTTCGCCAAATCCTTAGGCTTAGGTGGCGGGCCCCGCCGACCCTAATGGATTGGGAAACGGGACAACACTAAGAAGAGGTCGTATCGTCTACCTCCAGAGCTTATATAAAAAGATATGTCTACCGAGATAACCTATCAATATTTTGTAACAAACAACGCTTTCCACTCCGTGTGACCAATGACGTACAAATAACCTTCGCCAATCTCATAGATACATACATATCATCACGCCTGTCTCCCATTGGGGTAGACAGAGACTATAGAACGCCAGGTGCACCGATCCAAACATACCTCTCGCTTCTTAAAAAATCATCAACCTCTTCATGCATGTTCTTTGGTTTTGGTTTTCCTCTTCATCCATCGCCTGTACTATAATATATAAATAAATATTGTCGGACTAATTACACAGCGCCATCTAGCCCCAAAGTACGCGAAGCTTGTGTTATACTAGACTGATAAACATACGTAAATACATACTTATTATACATACAAAACACCCAGACCAAGTCAAACAGACGGGTTCATGCACACTAATTTATGTTTGTCCTGTGTACGGGGATCGTACCCACGAGCGTTCGTGTCAAAGTAGCGTAACAGCGCGTTTCACCACTGAGCCACCGGGCTCGCCAAAATAATTATCTAGTCCATGCAACGTTACCCAAGATGTTGGTTAATACGTGATCGGTCACCGTATTACACCTTATCTACGGCATTGATATCACTTGAACGTAATTACGTGACAGAATTTAGTTTTCCGTAATTTTTTATACAACGGCGGGAGGCAAACAAGCATACGACCTAACCGTGAAGGAAAAAACATATCGAGACTCCATGACGCGATTTTGCGTAGTAAAAACCCACCGCACCCACCGGGGGGTAAAGTAGAACGACATAGACATAAAGTATAACAATTATAGTTCTTTTTATATATATATATATACTGCGTCGGGAGGCATACAAGCATACGGCCCACCTGATGTAAAGCGGGTACCGTAGCCTATTAACTTTAATTGCGATATATTATCACTCGCGCGATGCCTCCTCTGCTGCTTACACAACAACTCCTTGGGAGCTTACTGGTGACCTCACTCACACGCAGGAGCACAACAACCCTCTAGGGAGTTGTTATTTGGCTACGGTTTTTTGTGAGGTGGAGGTACTTCCCCAGATGGGCTGCTTTGATGCGCCCTACCTCTCTTTAAACATCCAGACCAAGACAAACAGACATGTTTATGCACACAAATGTTCGCCATGTGTGGGAATCGAACCCACGAGTGTTCAAAGTCGTGTCATTCACGACACGACTGAGCCACCGAGCTCGTCATAATTCTTTTTAAATACATCCATCACCCCTGTCGGTCATTGGGGTAGGCAGAGACTATGAAACGCCAGGTACACCCATTCAAACATACCTTTCTCGCCTCTTCCACACTCATCAACCTCTTCTGGCATGCTCTTCGGTTTAGTGTGCTTTTGATTTGGCCCTTTTTCAGCACACCGGCTATTTGATCTAAATATGTGCGTCCAGGGCGGCCCCTGCATATTTCCACTCACTCTTAATCGATATTATTTCTTTCGCCTCTCTTTTGTCGTCCATTCTTTCCAAATTTCCGAACCACCTCATCATACCCCTTTCAATGTCTGTCACTACATCATCTTTGATTCCACGTAGTTATCGTATCGTGCTATTTCTTACTCTATCAATCATTCTGATTCCACACAATATTCCTTAGCGCTCTCGTTGCAACAGCGTTGAACCTACTTTCATGCTTCGTCTGCCCAACCCATGATTCACTACCGTACCGTGTTCTTTTTTTTTATACTACGTCGGGAGGCATACAAGCATACGGCCCTCCTGATGTAAAGCGGGTACCGTAGCCTGTTAACGCTTGCGATATATTAATTATCAGCCGCGCGATGCCTCCTCTGCTGCTCACACAGCAACTCCTTGGGAGCTTACTGGTAACCTCACTCACACGCAGGAACACAACAACCCTCTAGGGAATTGTTATTTGGCTGCGGTTTTCTGTGAGGTGGAGGTACTTCCCCAGACGGGCTGTTCGCTTTTAATACACACATAAAACATCCAGACCATCGCAAACAGGCATAATCATACACACAAATGTTAGTCTTGCGCGGAAATCGAACCCACAGACCCTGGTGTGTAGCCATTGCTGCCACTCGGCCATCGTCATTTAACAAGAAAACACCTCAAAATCCACTTTTGTCATTGATTATACGCGTGATATTTATATAATTAGAAAGTCGAGTCGCATTCAAAAACACAAGTCATTGACAAGTACAAATCGCCTATTTCATTTACAATGCCGGCTTGCATCATACTACGACGCATATCAATTTTGGGATCCCGCAGTGAAACGTGTCCTTTGTAAACGGTCTCTATTCATATGTCATTGTACAAATGGGTCACATATTTTTGACAATTGTACACCACCGTTGCTCAAACTTGCAAGTAATAAATCAACGTAATGGCATGATGAAAAATATTTTTTGGGAAGCTCGATAGCGTCTTTGCTCGATTGTGTGTCTGTCTAGTAGAACACGCAAGGTAAAGCAGCGTCGACCGCAGCCTGTATACGGATGGGATTAGTCATCTCGAGTTCCTGGTATTTTTCGTATCACATAAAAAATATTTATAAATAACTATGAAAATTTTCACTGTATATTTCGACAAAAATTTGACTCACCTATCATGACCAAATTAATCGTGTATTATCAGAAGGAGACGTCACGATCCCTACGTACCGGCGAGCGTGCATGACAAGAGCTATGAATATTAAAGAAGCGAGAGAAGTGTATAAGGACCGCGTCTTATGGCGCCCGCTTCTCCCAACCTACACGGGAAGGGACCTGGCGTGAAGATATATACATACACTACCACCATCACATAAACCCTGACTCATCCCACTGCAGGGATACGGATCTCCCTTCAACTTCAGGTTAAGAGCATACTCCACCACGCTGCTCAAATGTGGATTGGCGGAGGCCAGTGTTTTCAAGCCGCCCGAGGGCTACTGACTTAGCTTAACGACTGTCATCTATCGACAACAGCCGGGACCGACGGCTTAACGTGCCCTCCGAAACACGGAGAAACTCGAGATAGATAAAGCCATCCATAGACCGGCTGCGGCCGTATTGCTTAACCAGCGTGTTTGGTTACAATGACACGCGCAACGACGCCACCGAGTTCTCTATATACATGTAAGTAACTATATACATACATAATTACTGTTTTGGTGTTCTTCTTTAGTAATCAATTCTTTAATCGAGTGGTACCAGTGGATCAGTTCCCTACTGCCTTCCCTACATTAAAAATAAGGTATTTAATTAGATTAGGTCAAAATATACGTCATTCCTATGTAACAATATATACGTAATACTTATGTAATAATATATACGTCATACCTATGTAACAATATAAACGTAATACCTATGTAACAATATATACGTCATACCTATGTAACAATATATACATCATACCTATGTAACAATATATACGTAATACCTATGTAACAATAAGGACAGTATACCTATGTAACAATAGTCAAAGTCAAGTCAAAGTCAAAATCTTTTTATTCCGTAAAAATGGCTACATTTGTTTGGAATCGTCACAATTTTTTTCCCTACCGTGCAGTTCATGACGAGGTGAGCACTGATAAAAATACTGCCAAAAAACTCAGGCATCCCTCTTTTGGTATCCAAACAAATTTACATAATTTGTTAATTACATTACAATTGGATCGACTCAATCCCAGGCATTTTTATCATTAATATAGTCAGATACTTTATAATATGCCCTGCTACACAATTTGGCTTTAATAGTAGTTTTAAATTTGTTTATTGACAATTCTCTTATATTGCTGGGAAGTTTGTTATAGAACCGTATACATTGCCCCATAAAAGAATTACTTATTTTGTGGAGACGGCTTGCATGTAACACAAGATTATGCTTATATCTAGTATTTATATTATGAGTATCACTCTTTTTACAAAATGAGTCTATGTTTTTATGGACATACAAAAGATTTTCATAGATATATTGCGATGCGACTGTTAAAATATTTATTTCTTTGAATTTTTCTTTAAGGCTCTCCCGGGGACCAAGTTTGTAGATAGCTCTTATGGCTCTCTTTTGCAATAAAAAGATGGTGTTAATGTCCGCGGAGTTACCCCAAAGAAGAATTCCATATGACATAATACTATGAAAGTAGCTGAAATAAACTATTCTAGCCGTATCAACATCAGTGAGCCGTCTAATAGTTTTCACTGCATACGCTGCAGAACTTAGTTTTCCTGATAATTTTTCAATTTGTGGGCCCCATTGTAGTTTGGAGTCAATTGTTATACCCAAGAACACAGTTGTCTCCACAGGGGCTAAATTAGTTCCATTAACATTGACATTGGTAGTCACCTGTCTTACATTAGGTGTTGAGAACTTAATTACTTTAGTCTTTTTATCATTTAAAAGCAGATTATTAACATTAAACCAATGCATAACTTTAGAGAGAGCATCGTTAACTTCGTCATAATTATCTGTCTATTAATTTTGAATGTCAAAGAGGTATCATCCGCAAACAATACAATCTCATGTTTATCCTTTACATAATAAGGTAAGTCATTTATATATACTAAAAATAAGAATGGACCTAGAATTGACCCCTGTGGGACTCCCATAACTACAGGGGACCCCGAAGATCTTTTACCATTAACATCGACCTTCTGTATCCTATTGCCCAGATAAGAAGACAGAAGTTCGAGAGCCTTGTTCCTGATACCGTAGTGGTGTAATTTTCTGACAAGAGTGTCGAAATAAGGACAGTATATAGATAGACCAGTGGATAAGGCACGGCTTATTGACCAACTAGCCCCGGTTCGAATCCCGGCGTGTACTATTTTCATATGAAAACAAATCTTATTGAAACTCATTATATTTTCATATTTTTAGTTCATTACAATCTGCGCTATTATCATATTGTCTCTTCTTCTTATTTTATACCGTTTGCTAATGTATTAAAAGCCTAACGTTTCAACGACGTGAAAACATACTGATTTTATATAAACGACTACCGATACATCTATAAGCCAAGAAAGATAACCAGACCATTCTTAACTTGGGGTCACGCGTTTTTCCAAACATAATTTCTTCAATGTACGGGTTTTCCTACACCGCTAACGATAAATATAAATATGTACATAAATCCGAAAACACGAATTTAGTAGTGCATGTCCATCCCAGGATTCGAACCAACGACCAGTTGGTCAATACGTCAGTTCTTTATCCACTGGGCTACCCACTGCTCTGCTAACATGATATTGTATCTAACAAAAACATACGAAAGGACAAACAGTATTAACTACACCCTTCGTGTACGGAACCCAAAAAAAACTAGAAAACGCAAACATCCTCAAATCATTCTTTTGAGAGCACAACCCTACTTTCTCGATGTTTTTTTGATAATCTGTCTACCCACACGTGGGCCGCATCTTTCGATTTCGCAAAGCGCGGATACCGGCGTGGGGTTTTGTTTATCTATGGCGTGGGCTGCTTTATGTCTTTTCCAGTTGTGTGTAGGTCTGTCTGTTGCTACATACGATAATTTTGAGAGGAATAGTTGAAGATTAAAAAAAAAACAAATGCTTAATTTTGACAGTTTCCTTCCGCCATTGTGTTTTTATGCGGATCCCTAACAGCTCGTGTTAGATACTCCAGCTAAAAAGACGAATCTAACGCAGCTCATTATAGAGTTGATGAATATCTAGCTGTGGAGGATGTCTGGAAATGATGAAATATATTTATTTTACATAATAAATTACTAGACAAATTGCACAGCCCCATCTAGCCCCAAACTAAGCAAAGCTTGTGCTGTGGTTACTAGACAACTGATAAACATATGTATGTAGGTATATCTTCACGCCAGGTCGCTTGCGGGGTAGGCAGAAAGAGCGCCATATGACGCGGTCCTCGCACACTTCACTCTCTTCTTCAATATTCATAGCTCTTGGAAGGATGTGGGAACCGAGGAAGACCAAGACCAACATACCTTGACCATATTGGTTGTGATTTATCAGAAGGTGATGTCAGGAGCCCTAGGAAGGAACGATCGGCGAGCGTGCATAAACATACATAATTTTTTTTGTACATACATACTTATGATACATAGAAGACACAAATATTTGCCTTCTGTGAGAATCGAATCATGAGCCTCGGTGTTACAGCGGCCATCGCTCGCTACTCGACCACTGAGCTCGTCATAGTTAAAATTATTTTTTCTATACCACTGTAAAGAATGGGTTAAGAAAGGTGGACTGTATGTAATAAATAGGTAAAGACCAGATATCAGAGTATTTTCTATTTATTTAGGATATAGGAGTTACAATAATAATGCTTACCAAAAGACGAACGATGAAACATAAAAAATATGACAGCAGAAAACAAGAGCATAATACCAGAGTGTAAAAACATAAGAGTTTACAAAAGTATAAAAAGGTTATATAAAAGCTATCCTCAACAACCACTAAGATTTTGTTTGCCACAAGCATGGCAGTATGCTGTGTCATATGTGTGTGTATAACAGTCACCGTAGCCTAAATATTGAACGTTAAACGTGACTAAGTGCCCCCGAGCGCCGAATGGCAAGTATGGGGTCGGCAACGCATGAGTGACACCCTTGGTGTTGCAAATGTCCATAGGCTACGGTGACTGTTTACCATCAGTCAGGCCGTATGCTTGTTTTCCACCTTAGTGGTATAAAAAAAGTAAAGATTTCACATCGTTCATTTTAAAATAAGCATACGGCCTGCCTGATATTAAGCAGTTACCGCAGCCTATGGACATTTGCTATGGAGTAAAAATCTCTACACGCCTTTCTTGAAAAACCTCATGCTGTAATTTAAAGAGTTCGTAGAAAACTCCTTTCAAATCGCACGGTACGCGACCATTGGGGACTCCAGTGTATGAGGATGAATTGCCGCCTGAATTTATAATAAGGATGTTTCTTCTTAACGTTCATTAGGATTGACAGGGTCCGCTACCTAAGACTGAGAATTTGGCGAAGATACCGATTTTTACATGGAGGGACTGCTGCCAGACCTTCAAAAGAGAGAGACTTCAAAAGATAATTCCTTGGACATCGCCGAGCAAGTGAAAATTACAAGTAATGTTACATAAAACCAGTTGAGAATGCGCAAGCTTGCATTGCCAGAGGACCTGGCTCGTCAATTATATAACAATTCAATTTTTTTTTTATTTGTCGGCCATTTTGACATGTTCCTTAAGAGATAGGAACGGTGTCCCTGAACATTCCTATTCTACTTTTTTATGCTGAATCCGAATCTGAAGTCAAAATTCGAATATTCAAAAAAAAGAGACAGACAAACGCATAGACAAACATATAGGAACGGTGTTCCTGAAAACGAATTTAGTGATACTCATGGCCAACATTCGACCCGGCAACCAATTGGCCAATAGTCCGTAACTTTACCCACGGGGCTATCTATCACCGCTCTAAATTAATTAATAATAAGGAAACCATGTACAAATAATATAGTTACTATTGCAGTACATTAAAAGGAAAATGTAGCAATATACCTAATTAGGTATATACAGCGTACTACGATAAGACAGTTGGCAATGCGGTCACTATGTTATTTGAAAACGCAATCAATCATTGGTAAATAACAACCCTACAACTTGTTTTTTATACAACGTCGGAAGACGTACAAAGTAAGCTCCTGAGGCGCTGTGCTAGCAGCAGAGGTGGCATCGCGGGAGTGATACTTAATGTATTGCAAGCTATCACTGGCTACGGTGTGGCCTCAAACAGACTAATACATACCTGAATACTCCCTGACATGTAAAACTAAATCAAAAATCACTTACTGTGCCCAATACTCCTGCCAATTTTTCTCTTTGCTGGAGCCGTACCCTCTTGGCAGCGTAGCGGTCCTCGATCTGCCGTTCGTGGAGTTAGGAGACTTTTTAGCATCAGTCAGACTCAACACCGAGTGCCTCTGCCCAGGTTCCGACCTAAAGGACTTCAAAGAACTCTGCGATCCCGTTTCTTCTTTCAAACTATTCTGGGATCCCCTCAATTTGCCATAGTCTATATCCGGCTGCTGGTATTCCCCCTCGTTACTATCAAAACTACCATTCCTGTAGTCTCCGTTCAAGGAATGGCTTCCAGAATTCACATCACTGTGGATCCTATTGAAGGGCGGCCTGGGTAAAGGTCTTCTGTAATCATGATGCTCACGATTGAAAGACGAAGTCCTCTTCACCATGTTCGGCGACTCCTGCACGTTGCTAAACGACGGCATTTTCGATTCTTGCTCCAGGTCTATCTCGTGTTCCAGTTGTGTTTGCACGTGGGCTAGCATTTCCTCCAAATCACCCAAGTCTGGGTCCACTGTCATTTTTTGTCGCCGCATTGTTATTTATCACAGACACTCCACTGTATCACTGATATTGGTTTTATCGATGGGATTTTTTACACATTTTAGTGGACGGAACGATACACGTGTGCACGCTGCGACGTCCGATAGCTGACTGAAGTGTGTAGTAAAGGTAAGGGCGATTTCATTGATTGACAGACATTATCTTTGGGCAGATCTACAGGTGACACGGTACGGTTCCATTATAGCACGTGACGAAAGGTGAATGAGTATTTTGGTTGAATAAATATGTTCGTTCTGAACTACCGTTGTTAAAAGAAACCTTTTTGGGTTGTTAACGTAACGGTTTGCAAGACTGTCTATTTTGGAGCAGGTATGCGCGCAGCAATATGCCTAAATGTATTTACTATTTTTGACCCAAATTGAAGATCTTGTTATTTTGCGATTGGGTCCATGTGGGCATTTAGTCATGTGTTTACATTTTGTACTATAATATTTTTGTTTTTATACTTTTTTAATAGTATTATTTATTGTTAGGATTAAAGTATGAAATTGTCGTTTTATACTTATAGATGCTTTGAATTGATATTAAACCTTCATGGTGTGAGATTTTCGAGAGACCTATGAGGTTTTTCTTTTAAAAATGTGCAACATTTGATTTTCGAATTTCAATTGTTTTTTTTTTATTCAGCTTAGATGGGTAACACGGATACTTCGAAAATCCGAGTAATTTTTTAATATGAATTCCGACGCGGGGAACTAACGGCTCGCAATATCAATGCTGCGTTTGAAGAGGAGACTGCTAATGAACGCACCGTGCGTTTTTCGTTTAAACGCTTTCGTAATGGAAACTTCGACTTGAAGAACGAACCACGTGGAAGACCGGCAGCAATGAGGGTAAATATTTTGTTTAAATAAATATGTTACATCTTAGAAAAAAACGAGTTGTAATTTTTCAGTACAAATCGGCAATTTCATACTTTAATCGCCTAACATTTTTGACGAGCTCGGTGGCGCCGTAGCGAAACGCGCTGTTACGTTACTTTGACACCAACGTTTGCGGGTTTGATTCCCACGCGAGACAGAAATTTGTGTGCAGGAACATGTCTGTTTGTCTTGGTCTGGGTGTTTTTAAGAAAGGTAGGGCGCATCAAAGCAGCCCGCCTGGGGATGTACCTCCGCCTAACAAAAAACCACAGCCAAATAACAACTTCCTTGTACTGTTCCTGCGAGCGAGTAGGGTTGTCAGTAGGCTCCTAAGCTGTGTTAGTGTTTATAGGCTACGGTTAACCACATTACACCTGGTGGGCCGTGTGCTTGCATGCCTCCCGACGGCATATGAAATCTGTACTGGTTCGGCCGCATACATTAGTTGTCGCATACTACAAATTGAGTCATGGATGTTCTGGGCATACTCATCGTTACGCATAAACTCAATATATAATTATCTAACGGCATTGAATCATATCTCATTAGGCATAATGTTGTTCCGCATAATTGCTCCAATCACAATGATATTAATTGTTTATGCGCGTATATTGTCATAATGTGAACAACATGTACTCATGTTTTGTGTAAGGTGGGAGTTACTTCGCCACCTTACCCCTACCACTCTTAAAAACACCCAGACCAAGATAAACCAAGACGAGTATTTGTGCGGTATTTAACATACCTACCTGCCATTATTACATTAGGTATTGAAAGAAACCTACAAATTTTATACAAATCTACGACCCCAATAATGTTAAAAACAAATGTTTAACATACAAAGGAGAAAGGAGACAAAAGGGGCATTTTATTGTCTCCATACCCGAAGAGTTCTCAACGGAGCCCTGTTACTAAGGCACCGCTGTCACTTCGTCCAGCTACGGAGACCCGACTAGATCGATATTACGTAGTAACTCAATTCACAGCTACGGGTGGAGGGACAAAGTAGAACGCGCAGCTCTTCCACCAGAGAGAGACTTTGTACAAAAGTCGTCTGCGTGGGTACCTCTGTCTCAACTATTTCTATCGCCAAGCAGCTATATTTATATAGCTGTGTTCCGGTTTGAAGGGTGAGATATGGCAGAGAAATTACTGGGTACTGCGACGAAACATCCTTAGGTCACAAGAATAGCAGCGCGCGAGTAACATCCCCGTGGTGACGCGAGCGTCAATAGGCTGCGGTGGCCGCTTACCATCTATTGCAGGCCGCATGCTTGTTTGCCCATCTAGTTGTATTAAAAAAAGCTCTTATTGGGTTGATTCATTACACACGTCTTCCGCTCTTTATATCAGTTCATACAGTATCTTCTTAATTTTTCATAGCTTTAATCTCTCTTTTTTTAATCTACCAGCATTCCGAAAATGACCATTGGCGAAGAAGAAATGTCAAAAGAAATTTGCAAACTTACTGGTGAACTCACCCATCGCAGGACCACAACAACCGTCGAGGGAGTTGTCATTTGGCTGCGGTTTTCTGGGGTGGAGGCATGTTTAGCTATCTATGACATCATCTACCTAACCTTAGTCACGGCTAGCTCTTTTTATTTTTATACAACATTGGGAGGTATGCAAGCATACGACCTACCTGATGTAAAGCGGTTACCGTAGCCTATGAACCTTTCTGCGTGTGAGGGTGGTCACCAGTAAGCCCCTAAAGAGTTTCTGTGTTAGCAGCAGAGACGGCATCGTGCGAGTGATACTTAATGTATTGCAAGCGTTCATAGGCCACGGTGACCGTGTCGGGTGGGCCGTATGCTTGTATGCCTCCCGGCGTTGTATAAAAATAAAAAGATCTAGCCGTGACTAAAGTTAGGTAGACGGTATCCACAGACAGCTAAACATTCCTATCGATTACAAATAAGGTATAACTAGCTTTCTAGAGAGTAGAGTAGATGCATTGATTTTTAGATCACGAGACGTGATCGTATGATGTCACACGAGGTGGTTACTGTCGTGAAAGTGGATCTCTCGTTGGCAAAAAAGTCGTAGCTGTCGTACAAGGGAATCCTGTTTTCAGTTTGCGAGGGGCATTCGTCTCCGAAGGAATCCGCCAAGGCGAACATGCTAACTACAGCAATAAAAAAACAGGCCAAGTGCGAGTAGGACTCACGCACGAAGGGTTCCGTACCATTGTCTATAAAAACGGCGAAAAAATCACGTTTGTTGTATGGGAGCCCCCCTTAAATATTTGTTATATTTTAATTTCATTATTTATTTTTAAAATGAATATATATCTAAATATTCCGTGAATATTTCAAGCGTCTACCTGTTGCCGTTATCAATATCGAGCAAAAACGAGCAAAAAAATCACGTTTGTTGTATGGGAGCCCCCTTAAATATTTATTTTATTATGTTTTTTAGTATTTTTAGTATTTGTTGTTATAGCGGCAACAGAAATACATCATCTGTTAAAATTTCAACTGTCTAACTATCACGATTCATGAGATACAGCCTGGTGACAGACGGACGAACGGACGGACAGCGGAGTCTCAGTAATAGGGTCAGTTTTACCCTTTGGGTACGGAACCCTAAAAACCACTTAACTGTGCATGAAGACACCTCGCGTTCACAAATACGTTGTATTTTAGCGCTTAATTATCTCAGCAATTCGAGCCTTTTGACCAATGACAAAATATTAAGAGAGGTAGGGTGCATCAAAGCAGCCCGTCTGGGGAAGTACCTCCACCTCATAGAAAACCGCAGCCAAATAACAACTCCCTAGAGGGTTGTTTGTTGTGTTCCTGCGTGTGAGGGAGGTCACCAGTAAAGTTGCTGTGTAGGTAAGCTAGTGAGTGATAGGGGAAGCATCGCGCGAGTGACACTTAATGTATCGCGAACGCTAATAGGCTACGGTACCCGCTTTACATCAGGTGGGCCGTATGCTTGGATGCCTCCCGACGTAGTATAAAAAAATCGGCTAAGTGCGAGTCGGACTCGCGCACGAAGGGTTCCGTACCATTATCTATAAAAAAATGCAAAAAAAATCACGTTTGTTGTATGGGAGCCCCCTTAAATATTTATTTTATTCTATTTTTTAGTATTTGTTGTTATATCGGCAACAGAAATACATCATCTGTGAAAATTTCAACTGTCTAACTATCACGGTTCATGAGATACAGCCTGGTGACAGACGGACGGACGGACGGACAGCGGAGCCTCAGTAATAGGGTTCCGTTTTACCCTTTGGGTACGGAACCCTAAAAAACTATTAGTTTGTGAGTAATCAACAACAACAGACATAGTTAAAATCTTAATTACAGCGAATCACTATATACAATCTTGCCCAATTAAAACTAAGCTTGTAACAATCAAGTGTCATTACTGACAGGCAGTACCACGGACTGCTTAAATGCTGGAGGGGCACAATATTAGGCCGTTTACACCAGCGACGCATCAAATGGTTGACACGTTATACACCAACAATATTGTATTTTAAAATGGCGCATGTACTACTATATCTACGCACAGTTATTTATTATGACACTTTGCTCTAACAAAGAGACAAATGATATATATATATATATATATATATATAAATACCTGTCGTTAGAAAGAGATGAATATATATCTTAAGACATTTATGCTTTGTGATGAAGTACGTATAGACGCGACGCGAGTGCGTGGCCAACTGAATGCGAGTTGGGCAATTACCTTACTTTCGTATGCCGTTCTGGAGCGTGTACGACGTATCTACAGTCACTGCTCCGCTACACGCCACGCCGACGGATCGCAAGGGTATCCCGTACCAGAACTCCCGCGCGGAGAGGCGGTGTCAGTCTGTAGTACAGCGCGTGCTTTATATACAAACTGAGTTTGACGAGCTGGGTGGCTCAGTCGTGAATGACGCGACTTTGTCACCAAGGCTCGTGGGTTCGATTCCCACGCAAGGCAAACATTTGTGTGCATGCACATGTCTGTTTGTCTTGGTCCGGATGTTTTAAGAGAGGTAGGGCTCATCAAAGCAGCCCATCTGGGGAAGTACCTCCACCTCACAGAAAACCGCAGCCAAATAACAACCTCCTAGAGGGTTGTTGTCTTCCTGCGCGTGAATGCAGCAGAGGAGGCATCGTGCGAGTGTTAGTTAATATATCGCAAGCGTTAATAGGCTACGGTGCCCGCTTTACATCAAAAAAGATATGTTGGTTTGCCAGTGTTTTCCAGCCGCCTCGAAGCTGGCTTAGCTTAATGTCATATATCGACAACAGCCGGGACCAACAGCTTGACGTGCCCTTCCACCATGAAGGAAGTAACTTGTGGAGAAATAATTCAATTCACAGCTACGGGGCGGGGGCGGTAAAGCAGAACGTGCAGTCCTTAATAGTGGAGTCAATATGGTATTTTTTACTTAAAATTTTTTCAATAACCGATCAGGCTGTAACAGGATGTGGGATATGTAGACAAAAGGACCCCAAATTATTTTTGTCCACAACTTATCCCCCCCCCCCCCCCCCATAAATAAAAATTGAGAAAATAATTGAATATTCTGCCGAATAGGCCTGAAAATGTCAACTCGGAGCAACCTATTTTTACACAATATTGACTGCACTATTATTGGCTAGTTTGCGTATCAACAACGTGGTACTTATCCGGTTACGGTTAATATCCTTTCAATTATCAGTAGCCTAGAAACGCTGCAATATTCAGACGCTAAAACCTTCACGCGTCATCAAGTGGTATGTCAAGCCCCGAGATAAACTAGAGATAGGTAAACCCGTCCATAGACAGGCTTTTGTTGACTTTGCTTAATCTACGTGTTCGATTATAGAGATTAGAGTATAACGTCCCGAGACACATAAACCCATTCGTGGAGAGGTTGCAGTTGAAGCTGTGTATTAGAGTGAGTTCCTCAATAAGCTCGGTGGCTCAGTCGTGAATGATGCGACTTTGACACCAACGCTCGTGGGTTCGATTCCCACTCAAGGCAAACATTTGTGTGCATGAACATGTCTGTTTGTCTTGGTCTGGATATTTTAAGAGAGGTAGGGCAACATCAAAGCAGCCCGTCTGGGGAGGTACCTCCACCTCACAGAAAACCAATACTAGAGGGTCGTTGTGCTCCTGCGTGTGAGTGAGGTCACCAGTAAGCTCCCAAGGAGTTGCTGTATAAACAGCAGAGGAAGCATCGCGCGAGTGATACTTAATATATCGCTAGTGTTAATAGGCTACGGTACCCGCTTTACATCATGTGGGCCGTATGCTTGTACACCTCCTGATGTAGTATATAAAAAAAAAATTTGAATTGGTTCGATATACCTGTCCCAAAGAAAAGCTAATCACTGAATCAGGTCACAAGATGTTTCATCATCATCATCATTTCAGGCGATAAACGTCCAATGCAGAACATAGGCCTCCCCCCCTTAGACGTCCACAGCGATTGTTCCTGTGCCGCTTGAATCCATTGGCTCCGTGCGATCTTCACAAAATGTTTACCAAACATCTATCTATCTATAACTTCACGCCAAATCCCTTGCGGCGTAGGCAGAGAGAACCGAACGTCACGCGACCTTCATTCTTCGATCCTTAATACCTAACTCGCTTGTTTCACATTCATGGCCCTTTTCATGCACGCTCGCCGGTTCCTAAGGCTTCTGACATCACCATCTGATAAAACACGACCAATTTGGTCATGGTGGGTTAGTCTTGGTCTTCCTCGGCTCCTACATCCTTCCACTTTTGCATTGTATATCTGCTTCGTCATTCTTTCATACAAACAAACATCAAAAGTGTAAATTCGCAGGTGTGTGACAGCCCTTAGATTATGTTGGTTGGCATAAGGAGTCTTACGAACTAGTGACGTCACAGAGTACGCACGACCTCCATTGTCTCAATCTGTATGGTAAGCTTCATAAATCAATGTTCATTGTATTAAACCGTGTGTCTCATGATTTGAAATACAACAACCTCTGGCTTCTTTACTGTATGTATTTATATCTTCACGGCAGGTTCCTTGCGGAGTAGGCAGAGAACCGAGCGCCATAAGATGCGATACTCCTCCGTGTCTCCGAACTCCGGTCCAATTCGCCTGGGGAAGTACCTCCACCTCACAGAAAACCGCAGTCAAATAACAATTCCCAAGAGGCTTGTTGTGTTCCTGCGTGTGAGTGAAGTCACCCGTAAGCTTCTATGGAGTTGCTGTGTAAGCAGCAGAGGTGGCATCGCGCGAGTGATACTTGAATGTATTGCAAGCGTTTATAGGCTACGGTAACCGCTTTACATCAGGTGAGCCTCGTATGCCAACGGACGTTGTATAAAAAAAAAAGATGACGCCAAATCAAATTATACGGCCAAGCATTTTATGTCGTTACAGGAAAGTGGAAATTTGAAGTTTTGTATAGCTTAATCTGTCGCCATGTATACATGTGGCAGAACTTATACCAACTAGCAACAAGGTAAAAAGGAACGTCTGTTATCACTCTGTCAATCCGTCTGTCATCTGACGAATACTCGAGGCAAGGCAGAAACTACACGTCAGGTGGGCAGTACGCTTATTTGCGTTCGTACGTTGATAAAAAACAAATAACCCAGCGACCGGGACTCGACAGCGATTCCAATCGCGTCCTGAACGTACGCTATTTCATATCACTAAGTTGGCTAGAAACATAGCGTACGGCCTGCCCGGGATGGTAAACAGTTACCGTAGCCTATGGCCATTTGCAACACCAGTGGTGTCACGCTTGCGTTGCCGACCCCGTAGAAACCTACTCACGCCTTGCCCAGTCCCTGGGAGAAACCTCGGCGGGGAGCTCATTCCACAACTTTTAGAGTTCTCGGTAGAAAACTTCTCTGGAACAGCACAGTACATGACCACTGCGACTCCAGTGTGTGAGGATGAGTTGCCAGCCGTCGATTGTAAAACGCTTCGGAGTCCAGGGTCCATTTTCTTACTCCTCCGTTTCCATTTCGCGTGGTCTTCGGCAACCCGAAGTTCGGTTACTGTGAGACCGTTGACTCGCGTCAAGCCAGCGCTTCTTGAGCCTACCTTCCACCGGAACGGCACGGACGACGGGGAGGCGGCACGACTTTTGAGTCATCACTTCACATCCCACTGCAGGGATACGACTCTGTTCTCCCTTCAATCGAAAGGATTTAGAGCATACTCCACCACGCTGCTCAAATGCTGATTGGCGGAGGCGAGTGTTTTCAAGCCGCCCGAGGGCCACTGACTTAGTTTAACGACTGTCATCTATCGACAACAGCCGATACCGACACGGCTTTACGTGCCCTCCGAAGCTCGGAGTAACTCGAGATAGATAAAGCCATCCATAGACAGGCCGCGGTCGACGTTGCTTAACCTGCGTGTTCGTTTAGAATGAGGCGCGCAACGACGCCATCATTGAGTCATCAGTTTAAATATTGCAAAAAGTCCATATCAACCACGTAACGCGAGTAGGTAGCTCTGCTATATTGATTTCACATTAAAAATAACGTCTGATTAAAGAGACAAATTCCTCAAACATACATCCGATATGAAACCAATATTCTCAGTATATACAACTCATACAAAAATATTTATATAATGACGGTTATCGGTTGATGAATCATCATGTCCTTACACTGCAACGATATCAAACCGATGCTAGAATTAATCACATTAATGATTGCCGTTTTTAAGAAAGGTATAGTGCATCAAAGCAGCCCATTATGGGGAAGTACTCTCTAACTCGGGGAAAACCGCAGCCAAATAACAACTCTCTAGAGGGTTGTTGTGTTCCGGCGTGTGAGTGAGGTCTCCAGTAAGCTCGTAAGATGTTGCCGTGTTAGCAGCAGAGGTGGTATCGCGCGAGTAATACTTTAAGTATTGCAAGCTTTATTGTATATAGCTTTTATGAGAATACTGATATATTTGAAAAGTAAACGTGGTTGTTATAAATGACCTTATTCTCTTTTTCTTCCTTATTTGCTTCTAAAATAGGTCAAAAATAATGTGTTTTTGACTACATTTTTCATTGTAAGCGTCAAGCATTGATACGAGTACTATAATTTACTATTATGACAATGTACAATTAGCCAAGTATTTCTAATGCCTAATGTTTGTATTAAGTACAAAGTTTATTATTATTTGATTGTAACGTGTCAAACATTCATGCTCAATGTATTTTTGTGACAACATGCAATTACTCGTACTGTTCTAATGACAAATGTTAATTGTTTTGAAACTATGAAGATTATGGTAATTAGATTATAAGTTTAATCTTTGATTCTCAAACAAAGATACATCTAGTGTTGAAAACTTGTATTATTTTATAGTTACATTATAGAGATGGTGCGTGTCGATTATTTAGGGAACTACACTATCATTTCGAGAGAATCATCGTCATTTTCGGGAACATCACTAAAACAATTAAAACAATAATAAATAATTTATCTTGGAAACGTTTGGATGCACAGAATAACAATATTTTAAACTTATTTACTTATATTGTTAATACACAACATAGTCTATTAATGAAAAAGATAAATTGAAGTTTTTTTATCCAAATTTACACCAAATTTAAAATAATGACGAGACAATTTAAAAAAGTTGTGTCATAACTGTATAAATGTAGTAAATCACAAAATTCTCCGATTCAGAAATATGCTTATTATTTTGTTTAAAAAGCAAATATGTATTTATATGTTTTTATATTGATCAGATATTATTTTAAATCAATTAGGAAAATGTTCCCGAAATTATTTCCGGCTCTGCCATGACTTTGAAAATATATATTTTTTTGCGTGGCTCTTCTCAGGAATGTTTCATGACATTTAGCCTTACAAACCATCTTGTGTTAAATTTTTCCAAAACTAAACTTACTTTGTCAAATATTTCAAAACGTAAAATGCCCACCTCTCTGATTTTGACGCTTATAGGCTACGGTAAATTACATTAGGTGGTAGGCCGTATGCTTCCCGAAGTTGTAAAAAAAAAAACGTTCTATAGTGAATAGCGGGCCCGTATAATGATGCCTCTAGTGTCATGTGGTCTCATTTGGGTCTCCTCGAAATGTTATTCTTCACCGCCGAACAAATGACAATTACAAATATGTGCCTAAATCCGAAAATGCGAATTTATTGGTATATGACATGATTCGAAGCGGATACCAGTTGGTCAACAGGCGGGTTCTTTATCCACTGGGCTATCACTACTCCTGTAATGTGTAATGTACTGTATAATGCATTATTTCCACGATAACAAAAGTATTCCCCCCAAACAGAGGATAAAGGAAGTGAATCATTAGATGCGGTTACCTCTCCTATTTATATACGCGACCACAAAATGTACTCTAAATTATTCCTATCAAAATTATTATTGTCAATAGTCAATCCAGTTTGTACGGTTCCGCAGGTCATAATGGAAAAAGGAAGCCTTAAATTATAGTTATTGATCCACTTTTCTTTTATACTACGTCGGGAAACATACAAGCATACGGCCCGCCTGATGTAAAGAGGGTACCGTAGCCTATTAATGCTTGGGATATATTCAGTATCACTGGCGTGATGCCTCCTCTGCTACTTACACAGCAACTCCTTGGAAGCTTACTTGACCGTGCGTGCGTGACCTGACTCACACGCAGGAACACAACGACCCTCCAGGGAGTTGTTATTTGGCTGCGGTTTTCTGTGAGGTGGAGGTACTTTCCAAAACGGGCTGCTTTGATGCGCCTTACCTCTGTTAAAACATCCAGACCAAGACAAACAGACATGTTCATGCACATAAATGTTTATCCTGTGTAGGAAATCAAACCCACGAGAGTTGGTGTCAAAGTCGCGTTACTAACCACTGCGTTACCGAGCTCGTCAAAATTGTTGAGACTTGATGGATCTATTTCTATTCATATTGATTGAACCTACTTTGCTTCATCATATACCATCATGTCAGTCATTGTGTCCGTGGCACTAACAGACCATCTGCATAAACCATCGTGTCCGTCATTGTGTGCGTAGCAATAATAAACATCCAGCATATATATATGCATATATATATATATATACCATTTTGTCAGTCATTGTGCCGGTTTCACTAACAAACCGTAACCCGTTTCAAGAACAACCTGTATATACCATCATGTCAGTCATTCTGTCCGCGTCGTGTCTCATATCTGCTTATCGTCAATTGCAACACGTAAGCTTCCGGCGTGTATATACTACCGAAGAGATAACGAAAAAAAATACAGATAACTCCGCTTCGAACGTATTTTATTTTTTACCCAACTAACGGAGGGTAATGTTTTTCCGAGTGTAAGTATATATCGCTAAAAATAGAAAAAAAAATCACCTCCGGTGCTCAGCAGGTGAGGTTTGCACACGACCTCTCGATTGCCACATCCCATTTGCCCATCAAAAACCATTTCTTATTCTTCCTAGCGGTTACCCTGATTACGAATCCAACAGAATTGGTGGGGTTCGCTGCTTAAATCTAAGCATTTGGACGAAGACACTGATTGTGGCATAAAGCGTCGGAGGGAAAATCCAGATTTTATTAGGTCATGTCACGCATCTTTCGGGGCGTCGTCGGGAAAACTTCTTGGCAGTAAAAACCTGAGCCAGAAGGCACAGCTCGCTATACACAATGCAGTGCTGGTCCCAACGTTAACTTATGGTAGCGAGAGCTGGGTATGGCAGAGAGAGCATGAAAGTAGGATAAACGCGGTCGAAATGCGAGCGTTGCGCAAAATGTGTAGCGTAACGCTTGTAGACCGTATTCGCAATGATGATGTTAGAAAGAGAGTTGGTCTGAAAGAGAGCGTCGGTGTTAAAATAAGAAGAGGCATGCTCCGTTGGTTCGGACATGTAGATATAATGCAGGAAGAAATAATGACGAAGCAGATATACAATGCAAAAGTAGAAGGATTAGGAGCCGAGGAAGTCCAAGACTTACCTACCATGACCAAATTGGTCGTGTTCTATCAGAAGGTGATGTCAGGGACCCTAGAAACCGGCGAGCGTGCATGAGAAGAGCAATGAATGTTAACGAAGCGAGTGAGATATGTAAGGATCACGTCACATGGCGCTCGGTTCTCTCTGCCTACCCCGCAAGGGATTTGGCGTGAAGTTATAGATGGATAGATATCCATATTTTCCAACAGAGTGGTACGAAAGTAAACATGGTATTCAAGAGCCTCTAATCCAGTCAGCTCATGCCAGTGGGTCATACTCTATGTCTGAACAAAGTGAATTAATTGCCGTCCAATAACAACTGTGTCGGTGATTGAACATTTCCTGCTGCAGCCAGTCACCTTACGCAAACGCTTCTCAAACTGGTCCGAGTAAATTCACAATAATTCTGAATTAAAATGACACTGAGACACTGTAAGGTTACAAATAAAAATTACAGAAAATTGTGTACACCAATTACGAAGATTTAATTCGTGATTTTTTATTGCAATGATTTTCACTGAATTAAAAAGATGAGTAAAAACAAAAGTCTACCTCGCTAAAACACTTTCGACTAAAGCAGCCAAAATATAACCGAAGTAAAGGATAAAGCTAAAAATGAGTATATAGTTGATACATTCAGGCGTTATTTTACGAAAGTCAAATTTACATGCGATTTGATGTAACCTGCTTTGTGTTACACACTTTGTTAGATCTTAAATAGGTTTGTGAATAACATTAAGACTAAATTATTAGAAGTAAAACTTGACTTAATATTCCGCTTTCATTTACTTCCATAATTAAACCAAGTACAAAGATATAAAAGAAAATACAACCATATTACGGCACACGCCAGTAGGCCGATTCTACTAAAAAACTGCAACTGCACTGCATCGCAGCGTGTATCAAAATATCGACGTTTCGTTAAGCGATCTGACAGCAGCGACGTTTAACGAAACGTCAAAATGCGTCACACGCCGCGCTGAAGAGCAGTTGCAGTTTTTTAGTAGAATCAGCCTACAGGACTACGTATAGTGCAAACTTGTGACTTTATACAGTTAAATTGTTTTAAAATAGCGGGAGCTTGTGTTCTTGCGAGTGGTCTTCAAGAAGAGTAGCCGTAGGATCAGGTGGGCTGTAATGTTATATATCACCCGATGTAATATATATACATATATATTAATAAAATAGATTGACAGGTAGTGGTTAGAGCAATGATAGCTCAGTGGATAAAGAACCGCCTATTGATCAATTGGTACCCGTTTCAAATCCTGGCATATACCACTAAATATTATATTTTCGTATTTAAGTACATATGTACCTATTTGTAATTCTCACTAGCTTGGCGGTGAAGGGAAATATCATAAGATAACCCCGCAAGTCCAAGAAATTATATGTATTTCGAAAGATGTGTCACCTAACCTAGGAAAGATATCGTCGCTGATACTGCAATACCGCGTAATTAACAATGAATAATACCCCGGAAGTACAAAAGTATCAAATTTTAGATTTCGCGGCGATGGGCTAACAATGCAGATTGGCTACGGACCACATTCACAGTTTGACGTATCACTCATTCAATTTATCACTCAGAGGGAAAACCATACTATGGTTTTCCCTCTGGGCTGTGAAGGCTTCAAGTAAACATTAGTATCTTCGCCAAATCCTTAGGCTTACGTAGCGGAATCTGCCAATCCCAATGGATTAGGAAACGGGATAAGGCTAAGAAGAAAAAGGATTGATAGGGAGTTATTTTAATTTTTTAGCCACCAAATAAGTAACCCCTTCAATATTATAGATTGCTCTATAATGAGAGCACAGCTAAGTGCAAGCAAGTAAGCACGTTATGTCGTACGCAATAAGAGTAACAATTAAACTTCTATTTAATTCTTTTTTCGATTAACATTCGAGAGTTAAGTGAACTTTCTGAAAAGGTTTAGAAACGCTGACTTAACGCATATCCGCCGCCTAATTGTTACCGTTCAGTCATCAGAGTAGGACGGCAGCATACAATTACACGTATTTACAGATCATTAGAGAGAGACGGATGTTGAGATTATCTTGTGAGAAAGTACCGTGAAAATAGTTTAAGGTAAGTGAAGGTTGAAACGAATTTATTTTCTTTATACCACGCCAACAATTCTGCACTGATGGGATACGGATCTCTCTTCAAAGGGGTTTAGAGCATACTCCACCGCGCTGCACAACTGCGAAAGGGCCGAGGCCAGTGTATTCAAGCCGCCCGAAGGCCACTGACTTAGCTTAACGACTGTCATCAATCGACAACATCCAGGACAGACGCACGGCTTAATGTGCCCTGCGAAGCCGATACGGTGACCTCACTCACTCGCAGGAATACAACAACCCTCCAGGTAATTGTTTGCCTGCGATTTTCTGTAAGGTACTTCCCCAGACAGGCTGATTTGATGTGATCTCTCTCTCTCTCAATGAGTGTCCTGTGTGAAAATCGAAACCATCAGCAGTTGTCAAAATAGCGTTACTAACCACTGCACTATCGAATCGTCTAGAAGACTTTAAATTAAGATGCTTTGCCAAAATGAGGAGTGACAGTCCAGTGAATAAAGAAGCGGCCAATTATCAGCTGGTCCCCGGTACGGTCGTGACCGTGTGAGGTACCGTGTGTGGACCGTATGTGAACCATATTCCACTAAATCCGTGTTTTCGGATTTATGTACATATTTGTAATTATCACTTGTTCAGCGGTGAAGGAAAACATCGTGAGGAAACCGCACGTCCAAGAAATTATTTTTCCAAAGACGTGTAACTTGACAGAAAGGTATGGTTTTCCCCCAGCGTTGTGGAATCTGACGGTCGCTTCGAGTACAATATCGTAGTGTAAACATACCTTTACACACTTGGTGATGGAGCGTACATTACATCATAATAATTACCCCTATTTAGTGAAATAGAGCGAGAACACGAGAAAGCATGGTTAACGAAGCGTATCATACACTTTCGATGGCATGACAATTCTTTTGCTGATATGAAGACAGATACTAGTATATACCTGATGTATTGCACAGCCCGTGCCGACGTGTGTCTCTGTCATCGCATTATTGAGCAGACTTGGAGCCAAAACACATAGGAGTGGAGAAAGCGGGAAAGCACCAGCAATCCGAGACGGAATTTTTATTTATTTATTGCACATGTCAGTTTACAGTAGGTAGCAATTATAATAATACATAAAGGTACCACAACTTCACAAACATGGGAGCCTAGCTGAGTATTGCAGTATACAGCTACAGTTAACATAATTAGGTTACATTATTTATTTTCCACTTCATAGATATGTTCCTTGAGTTACTATCGTTCATGTATTTTAGCAACAGAGTAATAATACCATTTTTGTAGTATGTAGTAGATTTTTTAACTTATTTTTGAATTTATTGTACTTTTTGTTCGTGTTTGATAGAATTTGGTAGTTGATTATATATTAATATTGCGCGGTAATGTGGTCCTGCTTTGTATATCTCGAGTTTGGGTTCCACTTTTAGCAGGGACGGGAGATACACCGCTGATTTGGAGAGACGAGTGAGTGCTAGGAACAGCGTGAAAGGAGCGTTGTATAAACTTCTTGGCAGTTGCAGTCTGCGTTTGTAAATTGATGTAAGAAAGAGAGAATCGATGTTGAGATGTCAAGATGACAAAGGCATGCTCCGTGGCTCGACCATGTAGAAAGAACGCAGCATGACAAACAGAACAAAACAGACAGAAAAATGCGAAAGTGGAAGGATGTAGGATCCGAGGATAACCAAAACTCACCCACCATGACTAAATTGTATGCCTTTTATTAGAGGAAATCAGGATGCATGAAAAGATCCATGAACTTTAACCAAGGGGTGTGTAAGGATCGTGTCTTGGCCGCTCGGGTCTATATGTCCACCGCCACAAGGAATTTGGTGTGAAGATATAAATACATAAAAAAGTGCATATATAAATGACTGTGTATCTCCATGATACCAGGACTCACGCTTGACGGATTTTTTTATTATTAATGACTAACAAAGGCTAGAGCGACTCCAATTTCGTTTCCCAATTAAACTAGCTATTCATCAGTTCATATCACAAAGAAGCTTGGAAAAGCCTTCCCGGTCATTTGACTTGACAACATTACAAATGCTATTCTTTTCACAAATGTAAACTTTATATTACTTGCGTTAAGGTAGAACTAGAGTGAATTGTTATGATTGATTAGGTTATAAGGCCATGGTCTATCCGACAGCGATTAGAATCGTGATGCCACAGAGTATTTACGCAATCTACACTTTGAATAAATGTATGTATGTGTATCTCCACGCCAGTTCCCTTGCGGGGTAGGCAGAGAGATACGAGAGCCATGAAACGCGGCCCTTTCACACCTCGCTTGCTTCTTTAACATACATAGCTTTTTTCATGCACACTCGCCGATTCCTTGTTGTTGTTGTTCCTGACATCACCTTCTGATAATATACGACCAACTTGATCATGGTAGGGTAGTCTTGGTCTTCCTCGGCTCCTACATCCTACCACTTTCGCAGTATATATGTTTCGTCATTCTTTCATCCTGCATTCTTTTTACAAGTTCGAATTAACGGAGTATGCCTTTTCTTTTCTCAAAATAAACGTATATGTTAACGCTACGATAGAACAAGTAACTAAAATACCACACCAACCCTTACTCATCCCACAGCAGGGACATGGGTCGAACTTCAACTAAAGGGGTTTAGAGCATACTCCACCACGCTACTCAAATGAGGATTGGCGGAGGCCAGTGTTTTCAAGCCGCCCGAGGGCCACTGACTTAGCTTAACGACTGTCATCTATCGACAACAGCCTGGACCGACGTCTTAACGTGCCCTCCGAAGCACGACGAAATTCGAGATAGATAAACTCATCCATAGACAGGCTGTAGTCGACGTTGCTTAACCTGCGTGTTCGGCTAGAATGACACGCACAACGACGCCATCGAACTAAAATACATACAAAAATAGCAATGGTGGTCTGTAACAATCCTACGAGCCATGATAAGCCCTGATATCGGCTCTACTTGCTAACTCAGCTGTAATATCGGCGGACGTAAGTTATGACTAGCGGTAGAATCGCTATCCATAACTATCTACTGATTTAAGATAGGTAGGCCGCATCAAAGCAGCCTGACTGGAGAAGTACCTTCACCACAGCAAATCGAACACAAATAACAACTCCCTGAGCATTGTAGTGTTCCAGCGGGTGAGAGAGGTTACACAGTAAGCGCTTATGGAGTTGCTGTGTTAGAAGCAGGGGTGGCAATTCTTCCTGTATTGCAAGCGTTTTTCTCACTATATTATATCTATTTACCGGATATATAAGAGATGTATCTCTTTTTTGCAGATGGCGTGTAGGATAGTTTTTAAGCAAGAACTGAAAGCAATCAAGCATATGGTCTACCGGATACAAAGTGGCTACCGGAGCTTATGAATACAAGCCATACTATATTCGCTCACGCGTTGCCACCCCCACTACGAACATAACGACTTTATCGGTAATCTAATCTCCCTCACTACCTACCAAAAACACAAGCCTCCGCGGAGTTGTTGCTTGGTATTCTATGAGGTTTATATTATTATTTATTAGGAGGAGGTACGTCCCCGACAAGCTGGTTTAATGCGCCCTAAGTACCTTAACATTACATGATTTAAATTTAGTTTAATAGTTGCTCGGTAATCGCCGGCGATCAGACCGCGGCCTTACCGCACACGACAAAATTAACTTTTGATATTTTTCAAAGGAATTTAGACTTAAAGGCCGTGACAAAAGATACCGATGAAGCGAATAGTTCCTGATGAGGAGTACGTTCACCATTTTTTAAGTTACTCGTCACGGGATTATAGACTTTGGATTGTCGGTTTAATAGGGATCTGGCTGAAGAATCTTGTGATGAAATTTCTTGCACTTCAAGTGTAGCGTAACCGACTTTTATTCTATGCATTGGTCCGGAACCTGAGGCACGGCACAAACTCATAAGATATAGCGTTTTTAGCTATATCTCATGAGTTTGTAAAAAATAGCGTAGATATAGAAAGAATGTCAGGAGACTTAGAAACCGGCGAGCGTGCATGAGAAGAGCAATGAATGTTCATAAAGCGAGTGAGATGTGAGGATCGAGTCATGTGGTGCTCGGTTCTCTCTGCCTACCCCGCAAGGGATCTGACCTGAATATCTAAGAGGTAACTTTACTCACTCACAAGAACACAACAGCCCTCCAGAGAGTTATTTGGCTTCGGTTTTCTGTGACGTAGAGGGACTATCCTGCAAGTGAGTGGGAATGCCAAAGCTCCAAAAGAATTGTTGTGTTAGCAAATGGGGAAGCAACACACAAGCGATACTACCTGTGTTACAAGCCTTCATAGGCTACGATAACCGCTTTACATTATACACTTCCGTACGTTGTATAAAAAGAAAGAAAACTTTAAACACTTCACATATTAACTTGCGGTCAACTTAAACTGCAGTAATGACCAAGTAATCATACTTAGCCTAAAACGCTGCGATAACCGCACTTACCCGTGTTTACATTGTTAGTATTATGGCGACGTAATTACTTAGCACTGCACTGACCTAGATAACTTAAGTAATCTATACATAATATTTGAGGAGGAATGTTTTGTGATAAGGAACGAAAATACGACTTTTAAGACATAAATATAGTACACACAGTAAATAAGAGCAAAAATGGTGCTGCGAGTGTCTAACACACAAACTAGTAAACCACTTGACTTGCCTAATTGGCTACAGTGCGTTCAGGTAGCAGAGATAACTCAAAAATCTGCGTCTCACTTGCAATTGAGGTTTGGGGGAGGGACACGTAACCATAACAACGAGCGAGGCGGTGCCCCGTCCCGCGCGTCCCGTCGCCCGCACATCCCTTGGCTCGCCTAGTGTACCGTTGATTTTCAGACTTCTATGACATAGAAGTCTTTGTTGTTTTCACAACACTTTAGTCGTAACGTTATTAGATACTTAAATCTTAGAATTATTATGCACTAGCTGCTGCCCGCGGCTCCGCCTGCGTGGAGTCAAATAACGTAGCCTATGTGTTAATCCAGATCATAATCTATCTACGTGCCAAATTTCATTCAAATCCGTTCAGCCGTTTAAGCGTGAAAGAGCAAGAAACATCCATCCTTACATACAAACTTTCGCATTTATAATATTAGTAGGATTTAAAATATTAAATTCGTGAAGTTGAAGAATGAACGAAGTTATTAAACTCGCCTAGTAATAGTTTCAAGGATTAACCAAAGACTTCTATGTATACTATCTACATATACTTCTATGTGTAGTATACATAGAAGTCTTTGGGATTAACGCGTTCAAACAAACAACTAAATTCATCTTTATTGCATTAAAATTGTAGAGACATAAAGATATATAATTTTTTATTTTTTTAAATTGTAAATGTATAATACTCAGTGTATACCTAACCAATTATCTACTTATTCTTGCTTGTTTTAGTACAGTCCTCTAAGTTACTAGATATTTATTTACACAATCTCGTTGTAGTTGATAACTCGATTAATTTTTCTTAATGAATGTACACTGCACAGTAGACGCCATTTTTGTACTAAATATGTAATAATAATGTTATAGGAATTGTTGCTTTATTATCTACTAGTTTCTATCTATAATTAATTGTCGACTCAACCACGTAGATGGTACTCGATCTGCCAAATGTGACGAATTCGTGTACAGGACATGATTCTCGTACCAAAATTTGAAGACAGTCAACACAGCGACAGATACGGTTTCCGTCTGCGAGAGAAAAGGGCGGTGCTACTCATCGGTTTATTTGTAACAAAACTCAGCGCAGATAAAGAGATTTTTTTATACAACGTCGGGATGCATACAAGCGTACAGCCCACCTAATGTAAAGCGCTCAACGTAGCTTAGGAGCTTACTTGTGACCTCACTCATATGCAGGTACACACGACCCTCCAGGGAGTTATTATTTGGCTGCGGTGATCTATGAAGTGGAGGTAACTGTCCTGACGGGCTGCTTTGGTGCGCCCTACCTCTCTTAAAAACACCCAGACCGAGACAATTAGCATGTTCATGCACACAAATGTTTATCCTGTGTGAAAATCGAACCCAAGAGCGTTGGTGTCAAAGCAGCGTTACTAACCACAACGCCACCGAACTCGTCGAAGATAGCCGTCTCCTTGTCACTTGGACCACACTCGTTTACTCCAAGGTGCCATAGCATAGCGGATTGGTCACAGTTCTATCATTCTTGGGTTCCATCACGTTCCATACAAGGACATTACACTCATTTTTTTACAAGAAGCTATATAAATTGGAAATGAAAACACAATTTTATCTCCGGTGATTTTTACTACAAATAGAATATCACTACATATTATAAAAGTCCCACGCCGCGTCTCTGTTTATTCGCGATAAACTCAAAAACAACTGAACGGATTTTATGCGGTTTTCACCAATAGACAAAGATTCTTGAGGAAGGTTTAGAATGTACAATTTGTTAAGGTTTTGTGCAAATCGGTTGAAATATGACGATAATTGTTAAAAATGTCGGAAAAAGTGAAGCCGCCTGGGAGCTTTCATCGGATATTATACGGATGTACAGTATCAATCCTTATCAACTTAAATACGTTAGTTACATTAAGCACATTATGATTATCCTTTCCACAGGGTTTCTCAAGGTGGGGTACGCGAAACCCTAGGGGTTCGACATTCGTCGGTATGAGGTTAGGGCTTCGCTTTCATCTGGTAACTTTAACAGGGGTGCGTGGAGCTGTAAGTTTGAGAAACCCTGCTTTACATCGTATAATTTAAATGATAGACCCGACAGGCGTTGTTCTGCATGAACGTTGCCGTTGGCTTATCTGCTATTTTTTTTCCTACACCCCGATTGCAGTGCCATCTACCGGGCCCAATTGTGGATCTATACCATCCAGGGACCCACTCACACATACACACACAAAACTTCAAGTTGTGTAGACATATGTATACATTTAAATGTAGCCACATGTTCGACTGCTGCTGCAACCAAACGACAGAAAAAGCATGTAGGCATAATATGCTCTACTACCCGTGCGAAGCCCTAGGTCCCTAGTTATATATAATATATGAGAATATACATAGTTATATTTTATTTTACGCGAAAGTAGAAGAACTTGGGAGTCGAGGAAGGCCAAGACTAAGACTACCATGACCATACCCCGCAAGGGGTTTGTCATGAAGTTATAAATAGATAGATTTGTTTTAATAACGACCAAGATGATATACACTCTGTGAAAATTTCAAGTCCCTACATATTAAGATTTAAAAGACACAGTCCTATGACAGACAGACTGAAACACAGCCTTACAGAGCCTTAGTATTAGGGATATCTAGGTATTTATCTAGGTATAGGTATCGGTTCGTCTAGATCCTGTGTCACCTGCATCCATCGACTAATACCTACAAAGCTGAGGTCTTCGCTCCATCAGGCGGGCCGTTTGCATGGTTGTCTTCTTGATTGTATAAATAAATTTATGTCTAAATCATTGAATAAGGACAATTTCTACTAAGCGTTATATCACCTAAAACCAGATACTTTTTAAATCTTACGGGCGTCAATCATCTATACGTGCCCCTTCTTCTTCTTCGCGTTATCCCTAGGATTGGCGGGGTCCACTACCTAAGTCAATCATCAATACGTGCATCAACATATTGAAGTGTCCTAAATATTCCTAAGGTGGCTGAATCAAAGCGAGGTTTATGGTCAGAATACCAAAATATTTTTTGAATAATATCATTTTATCTGTCATAAAACCAATATAGTCAAGAGTCAGAATATATAATAAAAATTCAATTAAAATTCGCCTATAAAGTCTCATCAAAGACGTTCGCTCATTTCGGCCGCCGACGCGCGACTGACATTAATTGTCTCTATACGGCGATAGCGCACTAAATACGAACTACCCACATAGGTAGATAAATAGCGACGGGAGTGGGCGGAGGTTAAGGCGATAATTCTGTTGTTTGTTTGTTCATTGACACATATCTGAACGGGAGATTGTTTTGCTATCGGTAGTATCTATTTACGATGGGGTTTTATTAACACGCTTTTATTAGCTTTGTGTGTATCCTTAGCCGTAACCGCGTAAATTTGTACTCATGTATCAAATTTTTCTTTTATACAATGTTGGGAGGCAAGCGGTTACCGTTAGCCTATAAACGCTTGCAATACATTAAGTATCACTCGCCCGATGCCACCTCTGCTGGTAACATAGCAAAACTTGCTGGTGATGAAAAAAATCACTTCAGCTCTTGTTTCCCCTATTACTTCCTTGACAGGGTTGTCAAAACTACATACTGTTGACAAGTAAAAAAATCTATACAAATAAACAAAGTTGAAGTTTCTGTTTGTAATGTCCAAATATCAACTGTTTACTAAATGCATATGATTGTACAAGTGAAAACCTCATTATCGTAGGTTCTTCTTCCTAGCGTTATCCCGTTTCCTAATCCATTAGTATTGGCGGGGTCCGCTACCTAAGACTAAAGATTTGGCGAAGATACTGATTTTGACATGAAGCGACTGCCGACCGACCTCCACAACCCAGAGGTAAATCGGGACAGGCCCACCACTCATACCCACCACTGTGTCTCCTGTGTAGCCAGAATTAACAGCGGCGACCACAAAAAAGGCAATGAACAGTGAAGTCCATTGCCGTCCCGGGCGTTAAACTACAGCCGCCTTGGAACTCACAACGAATTTAATCAGAAGAAATTTGTAGGAGTAGGAAGTTTTGGAATTGACTTCCCCTCTTGGCAAAGTGAGAGACAGCAATATGACAAATAAGGCATTTAAAACCTCAAAGAGATGGCTAGTCAAGTGAAGCTGAACTGCCGTACACCACGGATTATCAAATATCTAACACTATTGGGACCTAAACTATGAGTTGTTACCTAACACATCGATTCCAATAATATAGATTGCAGAACCGCCTAAACGCCTGGTAGTTCTCCCTTGTTGCCACCAAATCAGAATAGTATACTACCCCGGATGTGACACGCAAGGAATTTAACATATTGTCCCGCTCCCGTTGCCAGAGATCGCACTCCCAGAGAACATGATGTGCTGTTTGCTCGAATTCATGATTTGTCGTAGAACACCCACATAAAGGCGATGACACAAGTCTAAATGAAAAGAGCTTCGCCCTAAAATTTCCATGCCCTGTTAAAAATTGCGCAACAGGAGGATCGAACCCAGAGGGAAAACCAGACATTCTTAGGTTAGGTCACGTCTATTGAAATAAAATTTCTTGTACGTGCGGGTTTCCTCTCAATGTTTTCCATCACCGCCGAGCTAGTGATAATTTCAAATATACACATAAATCCGAACACACGCATTTATCATTATCATAACTACATATAATACTTTAAAAATATTTTAGCGAACAAAATTGACAACCCTAGGTCATTCGTAACTCGTGGAATGCCAATAGGCAGCAATGAACTGAAGCAGGCCGTATCGACATTTGTAACGGACGGAAGGTCAGACCGGCTGCGGTCGACCGCAGTCAGGACTTGGTGACACTGATATACTTGACTAGCCGACTAACTGCACCCCGCGACTTAGTTCGCGGTTATCCCAGAATAAAGCATTTTTTTTTGCTTTCTTCTTTTCTCGGCTTCTAAGTGTCGTATTGTGATGCTGAAAAGCCTTTATAACCTTCCTCAAGAATTGGACACTCAATTGCAAAAAATATTGTTCATACCTAACAAACAGTTCAGTGATTAGACGGAGGCCAGGGTTGTCAAGCCGCCCGAATGCTTAACGACTGGCATCTATCGATAACAGCCAGGACCGACGGCTTAACATGTCCTCCCTCTTTTATTAAAATAACGAAATATTTCTGTGAACAATACACGTGCACAATACACCACGGTTGTTATGACGCCTTATCCCAAGCTTCGTAATACGTAGGCGTGCATACAGACGTTGAGAGCCCGATGGCGTCGTTGCGTGTCATTCTAACCAAACACGCAAGTTAAGCAACGACACGCAGGTTAAGCAACGTCGACGGCAGCCTGTCTACGCATGGGTTTATTTATCTCGAGTTTCTCCGTGCTCGGAGGGCACGTTAAGCCGTCCGTCCCGACCGTTGTCGATAGATGACAGTCGTTAAGTCAGTGGCCCTCGGGCGGCTTGAAAACGCTGGCCTCCGCCAATCTGCATTTGAGCAGCGTGGTGGAGTAAGCTCTAAACCTCTTCGGTTGAAGGGAGACCCGTATCTGCAGTGGGATGAGTAAGGGTTGATGTGGTGCACACAGGCGAACAACGCTCGGACGCCGTAATAAACAATGTATGATGATTGATGCCTTCTATCTCATTCTCTCGCACGTTAAATCTATAGATATATGTGGTCTCTTTTCACTGTCGCTTTTTCGTTTCGTCGAGTTTCAACTCATAACGATGCTAAAGAAGTTTTCACCTCAAAAAACCGCTTTAGCATGGCCCCGACAGGCGCGAGGCGTCATCACCTTCGTCGCCGCCACTACGGTGGGCGCGAATTAGTTCAGCTCCTAATTCGGTGTACGTTAACCCGGTAACGTTGGTTACCTAGTAGTAAATCTTAACTCCACGCGTGGGTATTAAGCAAACAATAACCATTTGCTATGGCTGCGTTATCGTTCCCACGGTCCCACGTTTCTAGCACAAATTGCGTTTAAGGGGCTTCCTACAGATCCCTATTAGCGCCGCTCGAGAAAGAAATATAGACAGAACACTAGCTTACCCGCCCCGGCTTCGCACGGGTGATCTGATCGCCACCAAACTAATCTCAAGATTCCCCGAAAATTTTATCAAAATCGCGCCTGTCGTTTTCGAATCCATAAAAGACATACAGACAAACATTCATTTACATATATAGAAGATTGCAAGACAAACGGACCGCCTAAAGTAAAATGATGGCCTGTGAATGCTTGCAATACAGGAAGTATCACTCGCGCGTTGCCAGCTCTGCTGCTAACACCACAAATTCTCAGGAACCTGGTAACATCACTCACCACGCAGGAACACAACAACCCTTCATGTAATTGTTATTTGGTTGCGGGTTTCTGTGAGGTGGAGGTACTTCCCCAGACGGGCTACTTTGATGAGACCTACCTAGTATAAGGATTTCTTAAAAAAAACATATTTAAGTATGTTTATTAGTTGTCGTGTAGACATATCACAAGCTTTGCTTAGTTTGGAACTAGATGCTTTGCTTAGATGTAATTGTTATTTGGTTGCGGTTTTCTGTGAGGTGGAGGTACTTCCCCAGACGGGCTACTTTGATGAACCCTACCTAGTATAAGGATTTCTTAAAAAAAAAATTTAAAAGCTTTACTAGTTTGGAACTAGATGCTTTGCTTAGATGGCACCGCTGTGTAATTTATCTGATAATATTCATTTTGACGAGCTCGGTGTCGCAGTCGTAAATGACGCGACTTCGGCACCAATGCTCGTGGGTTCGATTCCCATACAGGACAAACATTTGTGCGCATGAACGTGTCTGTTTGTGTTGATCTGGATGTTTTTAAGAGAGGTAGGGTGCATCAAAGCAGCCCGCCTTGGCAAGTACCTCCGCCTCACAGAAAAACACATCCAAATAAAAACTCCCTAGAGGGTTGTCGTGTTTGCGTGTGAGTGACGTCACAAACTCCTAAGGAGTTGCTGTATCAGCAGAAGAGGAGTACTTGATGTATAACAGGCGTTCATAGGCTACGGTAGCCGCTTTAAATGAGGAGGGCTGTATACGCCTTCCGACGTTGAATATGTAAAAGTCTACTGATCGCTTACCATCAGGCGGGCTGTATGGTTGTTTGCCACCCGGCGTAGACAACAAATAATGCCACATTCCCATGCAGCCAATCCCCAGTCACAATATCCTACTTATCGTTTACGAATGTCCACAATATCAATTGGCACAAATTGGTCGCGGTGCGTACGCGCACGATAACTGTCTAGGGGCAATTACTGCGTTAACCGACATCGCAAATGTTGCGTTGTGTAATCACATCGTAGAGAAAATCCAATTGAGAATGCGCAAGATTGCATTGCCAGAGGAACACCTGGCTCGTCAATTATATAACAATAACAATAGACGAGCTCGGTGGCGCAGTGGTGAAACGCGCTGTTACGTTACTTTGACACCAACGCTCGTGGGTTCGATTCCCACACAGTACAAACATTTGTGTGCATGAACATGTCTGTTTGTATTGGTCTGGGTATTTTCTATGTATAATAAGTATGTATTTACAAAAAAAATGTATTTACGTATGTTTATCAGTTGTCTAGTACCCATAACACAAGCTTCGCTTACTTTGGGGCTAGGTGGCGATGTGTAATTTGTCCGACAATAATTATATTTATAAAATTCAAGATTTTTTTTTAATTTGTCGCTCTTTTTGGCCATGTTCCTTAACCCGTCTATATATATGGCAATCGCTTACGACACATATATGGACACATATATAACGGAACCACCGGGCCTGAACGAGTTAAGAGACCATGTTCCTGAACATTCCTATTCTACTTTCAACAACAAAATTCGAATATTCGAAAAAAAGCGACAAACACACGTACACACAGCCAAACATTATAGATTTCATATAGGAACGGTGTTCCTGAAAATAATTTTGATATAACGTCGAGAGGCACACATATATATATACACATACGGCCCACCTGATGTAAAGCGGTTACTAAAGGATCTATTTACTTTGCCACGGAATGGAACCGAAGTATTTTTTTTTTTGTTAAAATTGTACAGCTAAGTGCAGCTCAAGCTTTACACTTCGACCTTTGTACCGTTCTTATTCCGTTCGAAATAAGAGTTACAATAGCACTTCGAGTGTTCAGCATGATCTGCTCTTAGCTGTACATTAACACAAAAAACAATAAATAACAAAGTGGTCAGTGATATTAAATACATTTTTTTTAATATATACATTATATATATAGATAAACCTTGGATTTCCTAGTCCCCTACTTCCCTCCACTTTTGCATTGTATATCTGCTTCGTCATTCTTTGTCTAGTAATAAAATAAATAAATATTGTAGGAGAAATTACTCAGCGACATCTAGCCCCAAAGCAAGCGAAGCTTGTTATGAGTACTACACAACTGATAAACATACGTATATACATTTTTTTTAATTCATACGTCTTATTATACATGGAAAACACCCAGGCCAAGACAAAGAGACATATGTTCATGCACAAATATCAAATACTCAGGTCTGCAATCCGTTCGAACAGTGAAAAAATCAAACTTCTAAGTCAACGCAATCAAAATATACGGCTGTTTATGCCTCGTTTACGCGCATTTTTTGACACTCTCAAGGGAATCAAAACCTATAGCGTACTTCCCATTGACCTAGAATCATGAAATTTGTTAAGAAGCAATGTCATGTAGCACAAGTAAGGGGAAAAAACCGTACATTGCTAGTTCCATCACAAAAAAAAATACACAAATACAATTTGCGAAAATATTTTTTTACGTAACCCTCAGAGCGCGAGTCAGACTCGGACTTGACGGCTTTTCATAGCACTATGACAAACAAGTTTAGAGCCTGATGGTAAGCCTATGAGCTCATACCGGAGGCATCGCTAGCACGATTCGTAGGTTTCCATTGCAAAGTTCAACCAAACAATAGCGTACAAACAAATATTTGTTTATTAACTAAATTATTATTATATACATATCAACATTGGCTATCAGAATGGCCTCATACCGTAGGCACTGCAAACAAGGGCGCTATCTACTCGTATTACCCGACATATGTATGTATATGAAATTAATTAATAATCAGAATGTATTATTATATGTATTCTCTCTGCCTACCCCGCAACGGACCTGGCGTGAAGATATACATACATACATACATAAAAAATACAAGTATAAAGTAATAGGATATAAATCGTCGGTGAAGACAAAGTGCATACCCCACAAGTCTACGCGCATTTACACCTACTTTTCTTCTACAATTCTAGACACCAAGAGAGAGCAAGGGTAAGGATTTAAGAGAGGTAGGGCGCATCAAAGCAGCCCATCTGGGGAAGTACCTCCACCTTACAGAAAACGCAGCCAAATAACAACTCCCTGGAAGGCTGTCGTTTTACTAAGATCCCAAGGAGTTACGGGTGGCATCGCGCGAGTGATGGTTGCTGTATTGCAGGCGTCCATAGGCTGCGGTAGCCGTTTTAAATCGGGTGGGCCTGTTGTGCCTCCAAACGCTGTATAAAAAAAAAACAAACAATAGTAATCCAAAAATATTTTTCTTCTTTTTTATACAGTGTCGTTACGCACACAGCATACCGCCCTCCTGGTGCGAAACAGATACCGTAGCCTATGATCGCTTGTAATACATAAGTTCCTACCACTCACGCGACTCCACCTCTGCGGCTAACACAGCAACTCCCTAGGAGCTTACCGGTGACCTCACTCACACGCAGGAACACAACAACACCCTATTGTTACTTGGCTGCGGTTATCTGTGAGGTGGAGGTAGTACTACCCCAGACGGGTTGCTTTGACGCGCCCTACTTCTCTTAAAACATCCAGACCAAGACAAACAGACATGTTCATGCACCGTTAGTCTTGTGTGGGAATCGAACCCACGAGCGTTGGTGTCAAAGTCGCGTCATATACGACTGCGCCACCGCGCTCGTCGAAACATGTCCACTAATACCAAATCAAACTCTGTTATAACTCAATTAACTCATAATTAACACCTTATGTGTTTATAAAACCCATCGACAAACCGTATTATAGTACATCAACAGACATCACTCGTCTGCATCGTTGCAGTCCTTTTCAACCACAATTACCCTTTGTTATAACACACGCGAAAAAAAAAATGATCTACGGATCAATATTGATCTACGAGATCGACCGAAGCGAGTGCAGTCGCGCGCGGGTTGAGTGCAACTGCAGGCGACGCGGGAAATTGTAAACAATGCGGAGGAAAGGGACGTGTGTACGGTGATAGAGGGAGACGCATGGCGATTTGTTGATCTCGCGTCGAATAGCGTTCGTCACATTTGTAATGGAATAGAGATTGACAGATGCGACAGTTCTTTGATGGCATGATTATGTTTAGGAACACCGTTCCTATATGAAATCTATATGTTTGTCTGTCGGTTTTTTTTTCGAATTTCGACTTTAGCATAAAAAGTAGAATAGGAATGTTCAGGAACACCGTTCCTATCTCTTAAGGAACATGGTCAAAATGACCGACAAATTAAAAAAAAATGTATTGTTATATAATTGCCGAGCCAGGTGTTCCTCTGGCAATGCAAGCTTGCGCATTCTCAACTGGTTTCCAATGACTTGTTTCAACGGACATTAAATGCAGATTCTACGTTTAAACGATCTCGGCGTTGCAGTAAATAACGATACTTTGACATCATCGCTCGTGGTGGTTCGATTCCCACACAGGACAAACATTTTGTGTACATGAACACGAGTAGGTATGTCTGTTTGTCTTGGCAAGGCGCTTCAAAGCAGCCTGTTTAGAAGTGCCTCCACCTCAATGAAAGCCGCTGCGAAATACCAACTTTTATTGACTTAGAAGTTTAATTTATTTACTGCGCGAAGGGATTGCAGACCTGAGTATTTGATATTAATTTCAGTTTGATAGCTCTAGCCGTTCCTGAGTAAAAGGGTCTTGACTAAATATATACAGATAAATAAAATTGGAGTGTCTGTTTGTAATATTAAAATAACCGCTTTTTACTAAATTCATATGGATGTTTATACGGTACATATACCAAAATATATATATTTTTTTAATTTTTGTCTGTCTGTCTGTTCCGGCTAATCTCTAAAACGGCTGGGCCGATTTTGACGGGACTTTCACTTGCAGATAGCTGATGTAATAAGGAGTAACTTAAGCTACTTTATTTTAGAAAATTTATTTATTTTTAATATAAATAAATAATAAAAAAAATTACTATTCCGCGCGGACAAAGTCGCGGGCACAGCTAGTACGATATAAAACAAAATGTTCATATTTTTTGATGGCGTTGACTTTGAACGTTGAAATTTTTACAGCTGCAGGGGATCACAGCCATTATTTTTATTTCAACTTGATCCCCTTTACGAGTTCCTGAGAAAAAGAGAGACTCGTCAGACAAACATCGAGGTGATTGTATAAGAATTCCCTTTTATTTTTTTTGACTTTTATTTGACGAGCTCGGTGGCGCAGTGACGAAACGCGCTGTTACACTACTTTGACACCAATGCTCGTGGGTTCGATTCCCACACAGTACAAACATTTGTGTGCACATGAACATGTCTGTTTGTCTTGGTCAGGGTATTTTCTATGTATAATAAGTATGTATTTACAAAAAAAAAATGTATTTACGTATGTTTATCAGTTGTCTAGTACCCATAACACAAGCTTCGCTTACTTTGGGGCTAGGTGGCGCTGTGTAATTTGTCCGACAATATTTATTATTTATTTATTATTTAACATACTGTAATAGGAAATTAAGAGAGGTAGTGCGCATCTAAGCAGCCCGTCTGGGGAAGTACCTCCACCTCACAAAAACCGCAGTCAAACAACAACTCGGGTCGTTATGTCCTTGCGTGTGAGTGAGGTCACCAGTAAGCACCTAAGGAATTGCGCGGGTGATACTTAATGTATTACAAGCGTTCATAGGCTACTGCGGTAACCGCTTTATATAAGATGCTTGTATGCCTGTCGCCGCTGTATAAAAAAATGAAAAAAAAAGTTGGCTAACATAGCACTGCAACACTATGAGATTACAGAGCTCTCGTGAACTCCGCAACTGATGCAAAGGATTATTTCCCATTTCAGTTTTAGTTGCGACCAGCTTACAGTTTAGTCTCTCGCTGAAAGCGTTTACAGCCAAGCTTGTGGATTAAAGAGTGTTGCAACGTTGTCATTTCAATGAATTATTTAAAAAAAAAGAAACTAAAAAGGTATCGTTTTAATAAAACCTCTGTCCAATCTCGTTATGTATAACACCTTCCATAAAAAATACTCTATTATTCAAAACTGAATCAAATTCCGTTGCGTACTTGAAAAGACTACAGGAACTAAGAGACCGACAGAAATTGAAATAAGTTTCCTTCTACGAAGTCAATACCATAGTTCGACATCTGTAGTGCGTTAAGGCAGCCGAGATAAAGAATGTAAACAAGCATTCAGGGGAACACAACATATTTTTATCAAGTATAGTAGTCTTCCTCCACCTAGCGTTACCACCACTAGGCTATCTCTGCTATTTTAAATTGTAACTTATTATGTATTTAACAAAATATGAAGTTGCAAACTAAAACTAGTCGCTAATACAAAAAATGCCTACGACTGAAAAGATGTAGACAAGACTTTAAAGTAGTAGTAAATAGATAAACAATAAAAAATAGAACACTGGATTACTTACATAAAGAGATTGTAATTAAAATAAAAGTCTGGTTTGTCCAGCCGTAGTCTGACGAATTCATTACAGACATGATTTCCGTACCAAAATTTAAAGACGATAACACTTAGCGACTGTTACGCCGCCGTTCCTGCATGGGAGAGAAAAGAACGGTATCCCGTTATCGCTTGATTTATGATGTAATTCAGTACAATGCGGAGTGTTTATTATTTTTTTCTGTTACATTTGTATTTTCACGCCAAAAGCAGAGTGTACCGAGCGCCACAAGACGCGATTCTAACACACCGCACTCGCTTCTTTAACATTCAAAGCAACTTAGGTACCTTTCTACATCTTCATGCTTCCATATATTAGCGTTAGGATCAACCCTATCAAGCAGCATCAATTTTTACTAAAAACGTATCCAAAATATGCGACCGTTCGTTTTACATTATTGTGTAGTCTTTCCAGTTCAGATGTTACTACATCTGGACTGGAAAGACTTTCAGGCACTTCAGACTTACGGCATCGTGTGCAGAAAGTAGACAATTCTCCATTAGGACCCCTGCGCAATCCTGCGTTCGTGGATCTTATTCTCTATAGACAATCATAGAAACTTGTTTAACATTGAATTGAGCCAATCTCATCATAAGTCTCAGATAACGGATAAATGCTTAAAAAAGATCGTATAAAATTGTGTATATATGTGTCTTCATGCCAGGTCCCTTGCGGGGTAGGCAGACAGAACCGGGCGCCATAAGACGCGGTCCTTACATACTTCGCTTCTCTAACATTAACCCTTCGAAACCCGGGTGGTCGAATATGACCGCAAAATGTATGGGAAAACGTATATAACGGGTTCTGACTGCTCAATAGCTCTTTTCATGCACGCTCGCCGGTTTCTGGGGCTAAAGTATTAATTTATTACTATGGTAATTTACAATTTATTTACTTACGTTCTTTTTTTTTACATTTGTTTTAATACACTTCAATACTATGGTATTTTTTGATACATAGACGTTTTTAAACTGGTCGTTTCCAATAAATAGACATTTTGATACTATGTACATTTTAATAGGTTAGATTTTATAAACCGAAAGGAAAAAAAGAAAATCAAGCAGGTAGTGGATCCTGCCAATCCTAATAAAACTGGATAACGCTATAAAAACATTCTAATAGTTCAGATCTTACGAACGGAAAGGAAAAAAAAATGTCAAGCCGTGGGACCCCGCTAATTAAAAAATGGGATACCGCTAGGAAAATGAACCAAAAAGAAAAGAAGTATGATCAAATATTGGATCAATGGCATAAGGACCCTAAGTCCATGTAGGCACATTGTATCAAGTTTACGCATATCAATAGAGTGGCACATCTGAATTTACTCTATGTTTGTTTAACATGCAGACGTCGCGGTATTGTTTATTGAGATGAATCTGCGGCCAATGTAAGCTGACACATTATACCGCACTGATACGTGGAATCATATACGTGTGTACAGATTTACGAACAGAAATATTATACGACTTGTTAAATAAGCACCTAGGCGTTTTTTAGGCGTAAAAATAATGTTGTTTATGAATAAAATCTAGCTTTTGTATGTACATCTTCACGCCAGGTCCCTTGCGGGGTAGGCAGTTTCACATTCATAGCTCTTTTCTCTAAGGCTCCTGACGTCACCTGATAAAATACGACCAATTTGGTCATGGTAGGTTAGTCTTGGTCTTCCTCGGCTCCTACATCCTTCCACTTTCGCATTGCATATCTGTTTCGTCATCACTTTTGCTATGTGTTTAAATATAATGTTCATATTTTTTGATGGCGTTGACTTTGAACGTTGAAATTTTCACCGCTGCAGAGGATCACAGCCATTATTTTGATTTCAACTTGATACCCTTCACGAGTTCCTGAGAAAAAGAGACTCGTCAGACAAACAACAAAGTAATCCTATAATAATTCCCTTTTATTTACCAACTGCAATAGGAAATTAAGAGAGGTAGGGTGCATCAAAGCAGCCCGTCTGGGGATGTACCTCACAGAAAAACCACAGCTAAATAACAACTCCATAGAGTGTTGTTGTGTTCCTGTGCGTGAGTGAGGTCACCAGTAAGCTCCCAAGGAGTTGCTATGTAAGCAGCAGAGGAGGCATTGCGCGAGTGATAATATAATTACAAGCGTTAACAGGCTACGGTACCCGCTTTACATCAGGTGGGCCGTATGCCTCGCGACGTAGTATAAAAAAAACTTGTAACCTCAAGAATTGTTGGCTATCAAATGCAAAAAGATTATCTCATAACCCGCAGTTCCAGAGATTCGCGGATCAAACAAACAAACACTTCCAAGTGGAAGTGTTTGTTTGTTTGATCTCGCATATCTAATATGTCTTCTTCGTAGCGTTATCCCGTTTCCTAATCCATTAGGATTGCCGGGGTCCGCTGCCTACGCCTAAGGATTTGGCTAAGATACTGATTTTAATGGAGCGACTGCAGTCAGACCTCCGCACCCCAAAAGGGATAACCAGATTTTTATTTTTTCTTTCTTTATTCTTAGGTTAGGTCACGCCGAGTGCGTGCTTCTATTGATAACTGGCCTCAACGTTTAAAGGACTGTATGGCAGCCAATGGAGACCACTTCGAATAAGCTTTTTATATTTTAAATTGTTTTATATATATGTATTAAATTAACACACTGTAAAAGTGATAAATGTTATTTGCAATAGAAGTTTTTTTTTCTGTTTCAGTATTTATGGCAACACTTGGTATATTATAGACTAGCCGGCACTCCAAGCAGACCCGGCAATCGTTGTCCTGCCATATTATTTCTTATTATTTTTTTCAATTTTTTTTTTATGAAATAGTATTTACGACCTATTCTCATACCTACCGAATATACACAAAACCAGTTGAGAATGCGCAAGCTTGCATTGCCAGAGGAACACCTGGCTCGTCAATTATATAACAATTCAAAATTATTATTTTTTAATTTGTCGGCCATTTTGACCATGTTCCTTAAGAGATAGGAGGTTGGTTTTTCAGACATTGCTATTCTACTTTTTATGCTGAATCCGAATCTGAAGTCAATATTCTTAAAATAGCGACAGACACACAGAGACAAACGCACACACAGACAAACATTTATAGATTTCATATAGGAACGGAGTTCCTGAAAATTCATGATAATCGGTCGACCGGAGTGCGACCACAACTGTGTTCAGATTTGAAGGGTGAGATATGGCAAAGAAATTACTGGGCACTGTGACGAAACAGCCTTAGGTCACAAGATTGGCAGCGCGCGAGTAACGTCCCCGTGGTATTGCGAGCGTCAACGGGCTGCGGAGACGGCTTATCATCTAATACGGGCCGCATGCTTGTTTGTCAATTTAGTTATAAAAAAACAGACACCGTGAAACGTGATTTATATTATATATAAGATAATATATATAACTTAATATCTAATACATATATATATATACAGATTCACAACCCGGTAATCCTAACTAACAGACAGATATCGCATACGTTATCAAAATGACCCAAATATTGGAACACACAACATGTTTTCGTATTGGAATCTATCGCTTATCTAATTAAAGTCAATAGATTCAGGCGTTATTTTGCGAAAGTTATATTCGTGTGCTTCCGCCACCAATTAATTCATGCGAACAAGCGCCGGCCGGCACCCATCCACTACAGTTAGTAGATGCAACGTTAGTATAATAACGTCTAACAGCTACAGCACCTGAGGGTGCCTCGTGGAGAGACGAAACACGTGTCGCAGGAGAGTCGTGGCAGCGATGGTGGCGGGTCTACGCGGTTTCTGCCATGCAATTCTCTATAATCTAGAATGACTCGTAATGGCTGTGTGCGTCGCTGTGATCACAGATGTCACAGCTTTGACATTGTCTACTGCGATCACGACTTTTTATTTCGTATTCTATAAGGCTGTAAACGTACGCGAGGCTGTTTGCCTTGTAGAATTCCAATTCCAAACGCAGCCTTGCGGCACTAGTGTCGCACAACCATGAAAAGCGACACTAAGGAATTGCAATTTTGTGTTCAAGGCTATAACATCCGATGTTTCCGAGGATGTAAGGATGTTTGCTCTTACAGAATTGCATGGCTGTTCCAAGTTGGCGGACGACCGCAGCAGCCGAGGCAAAAACTACCCGAGCAGCCACGGCAGTGGCGACATATTGCATCTACTAACGATAGTTGGGTGGGTGCCAGCCGGCGCTAGTTCGCATAAACTAATTGGTGGCAAAAGCACGCAGGTTAGATAAAATTGCACATAAATAAAGTGTTCTTCTTCCTAGCATTACCCCCTTTCCTAATCCATTAGGACTGGCGGGGGATTTGGCGAAAGTACTGATTTTTACACAGAACGGTTGGAGCTTTGATTAGACTAACCTACCATGACCAAATTAGTCTTGTTTAATTAGAAGGTGATGTCAGGAACCCTAGGAACCGGCGAGCGTGCATGAAAAGAGCTATCAATGTTAAAAAAGCGAGTGAGGTGTGTAAGGATCGCATCTTATGGCGATCGGTTCTCTCTGCCAACCCCCGCAAGAGATCTGTCGAAGATATATATGCAAAAGTGAAAAATCTTACTTATCAGCAAAATTTTAATTACGCCTTTTGTAATATCACTACGATGTCAATCAAGCTAACGACCCGCCTGGTGATATGCAGTAACCGTAGCCTATGGACACTTGCAACTGGGGAATATATATATATATATTCAGGTATATTTTGAGATCATTTTGTTTATATATATCATTTTGGTGTAACTTACTTCCGTTTAACCGTTATGAAGACGTGTTTACGTAATGCTTACGACACAGCCACATCCCGCATAAAAGCGTAATAAAACTAGCACTCCCCAGAAGTCACGGGGTCGTTGTCAAGGGTGCATTTCGGCGGATAAATCCTCGGATGAATCCGTCTCAATGCGCCTCAAAATTCGGTCGTTCAGGTTCAGGCCCTGCGTCATGCCGGGGACGTCACGTGGGTTAGTAGCTGCTGTACGTATCTGGCTCTGTGTCCACGGACGTCCCTTATGGCCGCAGGGCCTCTTTTTGTAGGGGGGCACATTCAGGCGGATTCATCCGTCTGAATGTGGGCCAAAGTCGTAAAATCTGTGTCCTTCTTCTTCTTCTATTCGGTTGTCCAGCTTCGTTCCTCTTCTAATGTGTGCTATCACACACATTCTTTTCGTCCATGCGAAGCGTCCGTCTGGCACGGCATCATCCAAGTCATCAGTCAGAGAAAAAATATCTCCACGCCTGCGTATACGCAGAAAGAAATAACCCGGGAGCGATAGCTTCCGGAGACGGCCCGGGTAAAGAGCTGCTGCTTGAGGCCCGTACGCACCTTCCGTGGGTGCAGGAACCACTGACTGACTGACCGTATTAAAAAAAAAATTACACATACTTACTAAGATCCTTAGAAGATGAAATATTTTATTACCTGCGAAAGAAAAACATTTTGTTACTTTGTAATCAAATGCATCATAAAAGATTTTCGAGAAGAGCCACAATTTTTTTCCCTCCGCCGCCACGCTGCTTAATTGCTAAGTGGCCGAGATCAACGTTTTCAAGTAGCCTAAAGATTATTTATCATGGACATTTGCAACACCAGGGGTGTCACCATAGTGTCACTCTCATTCAAAGTGGAACGCGCACCTGTGATTGGCCAATTCATAGATCAACACCCATCACGTCACATATCGGCTTTCGAATATACATAAACTTTACTAATATATATTTTAGTGCGGTGTTAAAATAAGAAGAGGCATGCTTCGTTGGTTCGGACATGTAGAAATAATTTGGAAATTTGGCGTGAAGTTATAGATATATATTTTTATGTATATTTGTTTTTTTATTTCCCCGACATCTGTCATACCGTGACCATGGCGTATTCAACGACACGGAAATATCGGGAAAACGTAACCTACAATAAATGTAAACAAGCGTATGTTAAAAAAACTGCATAACCTTAATAAGCAGTTTTATTTAAATGCAAAATTTCATGCAAATCGTTAGAGCCGTTTCCGTGATACACGGAACATGTTTATATATACATTTCCAAGTGTTATCCCCATTTCCTAATCGATTATGGCTGGTGGGGTCCGCTACCAAAGCCTAAAGATTTGACGATGCTGATTTTTACACCGAGCGGCTGCCGTCAGACCTTCACAACCCAGGTGGAAAACCAGATGTGTCTTAGGTTAGGTCAGACGTCTTTCGAAATATAATTTCTTACACGTGCGGTCCTGATGTTTTCCATCACCGCCGAGTAAGTGATAATTACAAATATGTACACAAATCCGAAAACACGAATTAAGTGGTACACGCCAGGATTCGAACCGGGGACACTGCTCATTTTCAAATCATTTTTATATATTGTGTACAATATACAACAACGAATATCCTACTAATATTATAAATGCGAAAGTTTGTATGTATGGATGGATGTTTGTTGCTCTTTCACGCTTAAACGGCTGAACGGATTTTAATGAAATTTGGCACGTAGATAGATTACGATCTGGATTAACACATAGGCTACGTTATTTGACTCAACGCGGGCGGAGCCGCGGGCAGCAGCTAGTATAATAATAATTTCGCATTAGTATTGCGGTTCAACGCAGAAATGTTGCCAGCATCGTTGGTACAATGCCGCGGAGGACACACTTTTTAGATGTTTTAGGTTATATTTATTATTTTAGATTTATTAAATTTCAGATGTAATTTAGTTTTATTGTGTATTTATTTAATTTTAGTTAAGAAAATATTAAATATACTTATCTATACAGATAAATAAAATTGGAGTGTCTGTTTGTAATATTAAAATAACCGCTTTTTACTAAATGCATATGGATGTATACACGGTACATACTACTCTGTGTAAAAAGTATCGGGAATATGTCAATAAAAAGACCCGCGTAAAAGAGGTCGTTCTAATTTTTTTACTGCATGTTGGTAGCACTGTACTGATTTAGCGCGCAAAATTTGAGCGGGATCTGTCATTTAATTTGTTTTAAACTACACTTTTTGTTGGTCATAGTTTTGAGTCCTCGGCGATTTTTACAATGGAAAATATTGTTGAACAAAGAGTGTGCCTTAAATTTTGTGTTTCAAATGATATTTCATGTGGTGAATCACTAAAAATGTTGCGAAATACCTACGGCGAATCGTGTATATCGAAAACAAGGGCTTATGAATGGTATAAGGCTTTTAAAGAAGGCCGAGAAGTAGTAGTAGACTTGCCTCGTTCTGGTAGACCTTCAACCGCTACGACCAGAGAAAACATCGACAGAATCAAGAAGCTAGTGCTCGAAAATCGACGTATGAGTCTGAGAGAGTTGGCTAGTGAGGTGAACATATCTTTTAAGTCCGTCCACAACATTCTCATTGACATTTTAGGCATGAAACGCGTCGCCGCTCGACTAGTTCCAAAAGAGCTCAATTTTGTTCAAAAAGCGCAGCGAAAGCATGTCGCTGAAGACATGGTTTCCCGAGCTTCTACGGATCCGACCTTTATGAAACGTATAATAACTGGCGACGAGACATGGGTTTATGAGTACGACATGCAAACAAGCCAACAGTCTTCAGAATGGCGTCTCGAAAACGAGCCGAAACCCAAAAAACCGCGGCAAAGTCGCTCCAAAATCAAGGTGATGCTGACAGTTTTTTTTGACTACCGTGGTGTGGTTCACTCCGAATTCCTTCCAGAGGGAGAAACAGTGAATAAAGAATATTATTTAGGCGTCATGAAGCGTTTGCGTGAGAGTATCCGCCGAAAACGTCCAGATTTGTGGCAACACAACTCATGGATGCTGCACCATGATAATGCACCATCACACACAGCCATTATAGTGAAAGAGTTTTTAGCGAAAAATTCAACAAAAGTTCTCGACCAAGCACCGTATTCACCTGATATGGCTCCGTCTGACTTTTTTTTATTTCCCAAGTTAAAATTACCACTTCGAGGAAAACGTTTTGAGTCGATAGAAGCCATAAAAGAAAATTCGCTGAATGAGCTAAAGGCCATACCGCAAATAGCCTATGAAAAATGTATGGAAGACTGGGTGAAGCGGTGGAGATGTTGTATTGCAAGCGATGGGGCCTACTTTGAAGGCGATAAAATAAATTTAGATGAATAATTTGTATTTTTTGTTTTATTGACAAATTCCCGATACTTAGTACACAGAATGTATACCAAACGGAATATTTTTAAAAATTTTATCTGTCTGTCTGTTTGTTCCGGCTAATCTCTGAAATGGCTGGACCGATTTTGACGGGACTTTCACTGGCAGATAGCTGATGAAATAAGGAGTAATTTAGGCTACTTTTATATTAGATTTTTTTTTATATTTTTATTAATATAAATAAATAATATTCCACGCGGACGAAGTTGCGGGCACAGCTAGTAATGAATATATGCAGATTTCGACCTGTGGGTTTGGTTCCGTACAAGGAAACTGCGTACATCGAATAACTTTATACTCTTCACGAGGAAAATTGACAAATCCAACCTTGCTGAAGAGGTTACATCTGATTGTCCTTAGTAGAAATAAGCATACCACCATACATAACATACCACCTTGTATAAAATACGTTACCGCAACCTATGAGCGCTTGTAATATAAAAGCAAATCTGCGTCGGTTTTTACATGACAAATTTTCTTTATTCGAAAAAAAAATTTTTTTACCGTCGAGAGGCATACAAGTACACACCCCACCTGATGTTAAGCGGTTGCCGTAGCCTACGAACGCTTGTAATGCATTAAGTATCACACGCGCGATGCCACCTCTGCTGTGGACACAGCAACTCCTGTAGGAGTTTACTGGTGACCTCACTCACACGCAGGAACACAACAACCCTCTAGATAGTTGTTATTTGGGTGCGGTTTTCTGAAGTGGAGGTACTTCCCCAGACGGGCTGCTTTGAAGCGCCCTACCTCTCTTAAATACACCGAGACCAAAGCAAACAGACATGTTCATGCACACAAATGTTTGTTCTGTGCGAGAATCGAATCGACGAGCGTTGGTATCAAAGTCGCGTCATTCACCACTGCGCCAACGAGCTCGTCAAAAGGTCCGCACCCTACTCTATGAACCATCATAGGCTGAGTTTTCATAAACTACGGTGACCACTTCTCATCAGGTGTACTTATCTCCCGACGGTATATGAGATAAGGGGAGAAGGAAAACTTGCAAACTGTATCAGATTAAGCTCCTTACAGACTTATGGCGGCAAAGACGCCAAGCATTTCGTTGCTGGTACGTTTACATCAGGCGCATTCCAATTCGCCACCTCTGCTGCTAACACAACTCACTCGCACGCAGGAACACAATAACCTTCTAGGGAGTTGTTATTTGGGTGTGGTTTCTCTATGAGGCCGAGATACTTGTACACAAGGAACGCTTTGACATCTGGGTGGATCAACTATTCTTTGCAAAAAACATGTCCCTCCATCAATTACAAATATTTAACTATGTAAAAACAATAGTTCGCTGTAATTTTATATCCAAACAATAATTTAGAATACTTACATGTTTTTTGCAAAGAATAGTTGATCCACCCATCTACGTCTCTTAAAAACACCCAGACCAAGACAAACAGGCATGTTCATGTACACAAATGTTTGTCCTGTGCGGTAATCGAACCCACGATGCGTTGATGTCAAGTAACGTAACAGCGTGTTTCACCACTGCGCCACCGAGCTCGTCAAAAATTACATCTTTGAATTTTGCTTGAGATGCTTTGTTTTGAAAGTATTTCATGGATGTGTTGTGGATAAGCTGAAGGTCTGAATGTTTTAAGAGAGGTAGGGCGCATCAAAGCAGCCCGTCTGGGGAAGTACCTCCACCTCACAGAAAACCGCAGCCAAGTAACAACTCCCTAGAGGGTTGTTGTGTTCCTGCGTGTGAGTGAGGTTACCAGTAAGCTCCCAAGGAGTTGGTGTGTAAGCAGCAGAGGAGGCATCGCGCTAATGACACTTAATATATCGCAATCGTTAATAGGCTACGGTACCCGCTTTACATCATTTGGGCCGTATGTTTGCATGCCTCTCGACGTAGTACAAAAAAAAACTAATTATAACGTCACGCCAAATCCCTTGCGGGGTTGCAAGAGAAAACCGAGCGCCACGAGACTCGATCCTTACCAACCTCACTCGCTTCTTTAATATTCGTTGCTCTTCTTATGCACGCTCGCTGGTTTATAAAACTCGTGACATCACCTGATAAAACACGATCAATTTAGTCATGGTAGGTACATCTTGACCATCCTCGGCTCCTATATCCTTCAACTTTCGCGTTGTATATCAATTTCGTAATTCTTTCTTCGTGGATTCTTTCTACATGTCCGAACCAACGGAGCGTACCCCTTCTTATTTTAACACCGACGCTCTCTTTCAGACCAACTCTGTTTCTAACATCATCATTGCGAATACGGTCTACAAGCGTTATGCCACAAATTTTATAATCTAGTTTCCGAATAAAACTCAAACCGTCTGGCCTCTACAATGTTCCACATAACTTATTCCAAATCAAAGTCACTAACTGATGCTTCGCTTTCCATCGTAGTTTCTGTACGACGCTGTGCAGAATAAGTGCAGCAGTGTGCAACAATGCAATTCGCATGAAAAATTCAGTCGCGCCTACAGTTCTCTACCAGTTTGCAGCCTAGTTTGAACACCTTTGAATATTTAGGTTAGAAGTATAATGTAGCGCGGAAACGCCTTTATACGACGCATATACCCAACAACCATACAGCCCATTATTAATGAAGCATTAACTGTAGTTTTGATAGGCTTCATGGCACAGTGGGTAATAACGTTCGTGGGTTCGATTTTCACACAGGATAATAAATGAACACAACTCAGGCGCATCATTCGCGATTTTTTATATAAACATACTGTATATAATATAACTAACTAGCTAAACCTCGTCAGCATTATGACATCCATGGAGTTTTTTTTTCGCCCATGAAAATTGTAGAGCCACAAAAGTCATTTTTCCGTGAGTTCACCCTCCGGAAAATGGGAGGGAGGAGGTGAGATCTTCCATAAGATAACATTTCGTTGGAACAAACTGATTATGTCAGATTCCTACTGACTAAAACACCCCCTGGGACTGCCTTTAGCCGGAAGGGCTATAAAGGCTTCATCTGAAGCGATCGCCCCAGGGAACGGGGCGACGCAAAGGAGTGACAGTTCAGTTCAATGCCCAAATCCAAAGTAACACTGGTTATAAATTATCGTTCACTATTATTTTCTTTATTATAAATTAAATGTGTAAATTAATGAATAAAAAATTACATTATATGGATATATTTTTTTTATACCCTGAATCCCAAATCCAGCCCTGTAAAAACCGCCTGCCTTTCTTGAAGTACCTCATATTCTGTGCAATAAATGATAATTACTTTGTTTAGGTATCACCACTAGGTACTACTACTAGAAGAAAATGTACCTGGCGCCGCCGCTCGATCTTTGCACAACCCTGCTTAAGGCGATGAGAGCTCCCAATGATCTGAGTATCGCAAACATTCTTTTAGTTTAGTTTTAAGAGTGGTAGGACGTATCAAAACTACCCGTCTATGTAAGTACCTCCACCTCGCACAAAACCGCTGCCAAAAAAACAACTACCTGAAGGGTTCTTGTGTTCCTGCGTGTGAGTGAGGTCTCCAGTAAGCTCCTAAGGAGTTGCTGTGTTAGCAGCAGAGGTGGCATCGCGCGAATCACTCGCACACACTTAATATATTGCAAACTATGCTAACCGCTTTACATCTGGCGGGCCGTATGCTTGTTTGCCTTCCAACGTTGAATAAAAAACAAGAAAAAGTGTACTTTTACTAGCTGCAAGCTGCCAGTTTGTCCGCGCGAATGCCTGTATCCCCATAGGAACCGCTTTTCTTACTTTTGCCTCGGCTTCTAAAGGCCGTATTCTGATGTTGAATAGCCAATAACCTTACTCAAGAATTCAAGCAACATACAAGCAATTACAAGCCTTCATAGGCATAGACTACAGTAACTACGGTACGGTAACGATTTAGATCAGGTGCCTGCCGACGTTGTAAAAAAAAATGCACGTGAAATTGGCTTTAGACTCTAAAGGTAAGCTACTTACAGCCCAATCTTCGGCGGCAAGCAATCTCAAGTGGCAGTATTCAGCCGCAGTCAGACACTTAACGTGGCAAGTGCGGGGGTGGATGGTATCTGGGCCACGAGCCAGCGGCTGCTCCAATTCTCCATAGCACCGTTTAGTTTCCGCAGGCCGGGAGTTAATGCAGCCGTTAAAATACGGCTAGATATTGATATAGCACGTTCATTTAGAACCGTCGTTGATTACAGATAGACGTTAGCAAATGTAGAAAGATATAACCAGTTGAGAATGCGCAAGCTTGCATTGCCAGAGGAACACCTGGTTCGTCAATTATACGAGGGTCATTTGAAAAGTTCTTAGCCTACCATGGTTAAAGTCATTGGTTTTTTTTATAACTACCCTCATTTTGTAGTTACATTATTTAGCAACAAGTATGCACAGTTTAGTATATTCACAGTAACTCATTATTCGTTTACACGTGATACCGTAAGTCAAGTCAGAGCTATTTTTGAAAATTGATAAAATTGAACATCGTGCAGTGATAAAATACCTGAATTTGAAAGGTTTAACTCCAAAAGCTATACATGAAGACATGTCTGCAACTTTGGGTGAGTCCGCTCCTTCGTATGCGACTGTTAAAAACTGGGTGGCAGAGTTTAAACGTGGTCGTGAGACCATTCAAGACTTTTATCTGTTCCCAAAGCTGCAAAAATTTTTAGGTGGTAAACATTTTTTTACAAATGAAGAGGTCATAGCCGCCGTGGACGCTTATTTTGAGGAGTTAGACGAAGATTTTTTTAAAACGGGTATCGAAGCCTTACCGGGTCGATGGAAATTGATGAAAAATGAAAAAGATGGTTTTGAGCTCGGAGGAGAGTATGTTGAAAAATAAAAATAAACTCAAAATCGTGTGGTTTCATTAAGTATGTTAGGCTAAGAACTTTTCAAATGACCCTCGTAGTATATGACCACACCAGGACCGAAACAAGAGTCAGTCTTTCTTTTTACACAACGTTCGAAGGCATAAAAGCATACGGCCCACCTGGTGTAAAGTGGTTATCGTACCCTACGAAAACGCTTGCTAATATAGCAACTCCTGAGGAGCTTACTGGTGACCTCAATCACACGCAAGAACACAACAACCCTCTTAAAAACATCCAGATCAAGACGAACAGACATGTGCATGTACACAAATGTTTGTCTTGTATGGGAATCGAACTCACGAGTGTTGGTGTCAAAGTCGCGTTATTCACGACTGGGCCACCGAGCTCGTCTGTCTGTCTGTCTGTCTGTTTATATACTGGTTATTCAAGCGGTTATCACTACTCTTCGCCAAATTACATTGTTGCTTTATATTTACCGAGATCAAATTCAAAAGTGGTTGTAACTTTTTAGTTTGAACGTCTTTTTTTGGCAGTATTTTTATCAGTGCTCACCTAGTCATAAACTGCACGGTAGGGAAAAAAAATTGTGACGATTCCAAACAAATGTAGCCATTTTTACGAAATAAAAAGATTTTGACTTTGACTTAGTTAAAAGTTTTATTTTACAACTTTCCAATGTGTCTATCACACACACAGCGCCATCTAGCCCCAAAGTAAGCGAATCTTGTGTTATGGGGACTAGACAACTGATAAACATACATAAATTCATTTTTTTTTATAAATACATACTTGTTTTACATAGAAAATACCCAGACCAAGACAAACAGACATGTTCATACACACAAATGTTTGTCCTGTGTGGGAATCGAACCCACGAGCGTAGGTGTCAAAGTAGCGTAACAGCGCGTTTTACCACTGCGCCACTGAGCTCGGCAGTAGGGGGGAGTTTCAAAGCAAAAACTATTTATTCTCCATTTGGATATTTCCATCGAGCGTTTTTACCATTAGACGTACGGATCCCTAGAAACGTTCAAAAATGGCTAAACACTGGCCATCATCCCGCAACAGAAGGTTGGTGAGTGCAGTGACCGTTATACAGACTTTATATGGCTTTCATATTTTCCACGTCGTCTGGCTAAGCACATATGGGCAGGTGTAAGGTTGCAACAGCTGGGAACAGGGCATTATTGCCGGTTAATAGATATACTATACACCTCTATATGACTCTTTTTGCGTATTTAGATATTAGATCAGCTGTTTTATTAAATGAGAGCTCGATGGCGTCGTTGAGCGCGTCATTCTAACCGAACACGCAGGTTAAGCAACATTGACTGCAGCCTGTCTATAGATGAGTTTATCGATCTCGAGTTTCTACGTGCTCGGAGGGCATGTTAAGCCGTCGTTCCCGGCTGTTGTCGATAGACGACAGTAGTTGAGCTAAGTCAGTGGCCTCCTGGCGGCTTGGAAACACTGGCCTCCGCCCTTTGAGCAGCGTGGCGGAGTATGCTCTAAAACCGTTTCGTTTGAAGGGAGACCCGTATGCCTGCAATGGGATGAGTAATGGTTGATGTGGTGGTGGTAGTTTTATTAAAACAAGCTGCCAGGTGATTAATACTAGGACTGTTGGCTGCAGGAGCAGTAGAGCAGTGAAATCCTAGTGGATAAGGAACCAGCCTATTGAGCAACTGCTCCCCGGTTCAAATCCTGGCACGTACCACTGAAACGTCAAGAAATAATATTTAGAAAGACTTGTGATATAACCTAAGAAAGGTCTGGTATTCCCTCTGGGTAGTTGAGGTCTGACGGCGGTCGCTCCATGTCAAAATCTGTATTTTCCCCAAATCTTTACGCTTAGGTAGCGGATCCCGCCAATACTAATAGATGAGGAAACGGGATAACGTTAAGAAGACATCACTTCATCATTAGGTAGGCAAGATACCGGTGATGGATGGTACGTAAGCGTACGTTCCAACATGCGACGAAATAATGTCCAGCGGATGAGTCTATTAAATCGTATAGTCACGGCACATAACTGTACTTTTGTGGTACAAACTTATAAGAGGTAGCGATTTGTGAATTTCTTTTATTGTATTTGAATGGAAACTAGAATACGGCCCGCTGATATATAAATAAATATAATAAATATTGTCGGACAAATTACACAGCGCCACCTAGCCCCAAAGTAAGCGAAGCTTGTGTTATGGGTACTAGACAACTGATAGACATACGTACATACATTTTTTTTTTTAAATACATACTTATTATACATAGAAAACACCCAGACCAAGACAAACAGACATGTTCATGCACACAAATGTTTGTACTGTGTGGGAATCGAACCCACGAGCGTTGGTGTCACAGTAGCGTACCAACGCGTTTCACCACTGCGCCAACGAGCTCGTCAATGAATCGTCGTCATATGAAGCTGATATCGAGGCTAGGGTTGCCAACTATCCCGCAGTACGCGGAATATCCCGTTTTTTGGGTCGATGATGGTAGATGATGCGTCCCGCGAAAGGTGTGTGCGGGACGTCAATTGTCCCGTTTTTAAGTACGTCTATATTTTACAACATAAATAAAATAAACCATTTTCAGGCGAACCTACAAACAACATTCCATCCGAAATTGATTTCACTGTTCTGCAAAAACATTCAGTCGAAATGAGACACAATTTTATTAAATTGGGGTTAAAATAAAGTTTGTTCACAATTTCAAAACTGTTTTACTTTTTTTTTATACAATCTCAGGAGGCATACAAGTAAGCGGTCTCTCTTGATGTAAAGCTGTTACCGTAGTCTATGAACGCTTGCAATAAATTAAGTATCATTCGCGCGACGCCTCAATACAAGTGACAAATCCATCGTAGTGCCGTCACTTGTAGCATGTTATTCTAACGACTAGCACTACAGCGCCTAAAAATGCCTCGTGGAGAGGCGAAAGACGTGTCGCAGCGACGAGCAAGACAGTCGTGGCAGCGACGGTGGCGGGTGCATACGGTTTCTGTTCCAGATGGCTGACGGCCGCAGCAGCCGAGGCAGACTACCGGAGCAGCAATGGCAGCGATGGCATGTTGCATCTACTAACGGTAGTGGGTGAATGCCTGTTCGCATGAACTAATTGGTGGTGAAAGCACACAAAGCAGGTTAGATCAAATCGCATATATTAATTTTGTTTGCAAGTATCCCAAAAGGCCGCCAACTGCGGTTGACAAGCCTAGTGGTGAGACAAAAACATAACAAATCTAGTGGGGATTGTTATTTCTCCTCTGGTAAGGTGGGTGTAACTCGTGACGTTGTATAAAATAAAAAGAAAATATAAAAAAAGCAACAATTAGTAGCGCAGTGGTGAGCAATGTTACTTTAACACCAAGCCTCATGGGTTCGATTCCCTCACAGGACAATTAAAAGTGAGCATGAACATATCTGTTTGTTTTCTCTGGGTGTTTTTAAGAGAGATAGGGCGACAAGCAAAATTCCAATCAATATGACATTTCAAAACACAAACATTGAAGAAATAGAATCGGTCGAAAGCCTATACAACTGGAAAAGTCATACAAATTTACTTTGCCGCGAACTAGATAGATTTGTTTATTTATTGGGAAGAGTTACACTTATAGCATCAATGGAAGTTGCTGTAATGACTTACTTACTGATATGAAGTTATTCTCTGGGGAAACTCTGTGGACATTTCAAGAGCTTTCGTTTGTCAAAAAAATGCGTTCGAGCCATTTATAATGTTGATGCAATGAATAGCTGTAAGCCCGTGTTCAAAACATCGAAGATCTTGGCTCTTGCGTGTGTGTATATTTATGAAATATGTATTTTCATTCAAAAATATCGATATCAATTTACTAGACATAGCGATTGTATCAACTAGAAGTAGACGCAGAGACAGATTGGTTATACCTAAGCAAAGACATAAATTATATTCGCGGAATGTGCATTGCGTGACAATAAAAAAAAAATCATTTGTCTGATGTCATGAGAGCTCGATGGCGTCGTTGTGCGTGTCATTCTAACCGAACACGCAGGTTAAGAAACATTGACAGAAGCTTGTCTATGTATGGATTTATCTATCTCGAATTTCTCGGTGCTCGGAGGGCACGTCAAGCCGTAGGTCCCGGCTGTTGTCGATAGACAACAAACAGTCGTTAAGCTAAGTCAGTCGCCCTCGTGCGGTTTGAAAACACTGGCCTCCGCCAATCCGCATTTGAGCAGCGTGGCGGAGTATGAGTAATGGAGACCCGCATCCCTGCAGTGGGATGAGTAAGGGTTGATGTGGTAAGGATGACATTACTCAAAAAGAAATTGCATGAATGGCTCGTGACAAAATGTTGCTATACAGTTAAAGAATATTTCAGTGACTAATTTGTTCAAATGCAATTTAATATAAATACTTTTTACATTATTTAGAATTGTTATTAATAACTTATCGAAATATTTGCACGCTCCTGCGGGACAGAATAAGTTGGATTATCTAATTATCTATCTATCTATCTATAACTTTTCGCCAAATCCCTTGCGGGGTAGGCAGAGAACCGAGCGCCACGTGACTCGATTCTTACATACCTCACTCGCTTACCTAATTATGTAACATATTTTATAAATTATTTTCGCAAATAAATTATCTTATCTTAAAGCAATTGGACAAGTACCTCCACCTAATTGAACCGCAGTCTAATAACTCCATGGAGGGTTATTGTACTCGTACCAGTGACCTCCTAAGGAGATGCTGTATTAGTAGCAGAGGTGGCAACAAGCCAGCAATTCGTGTTGTGCAGGCATTCATAGACTATGGTTATGATTACATCAAGAGGACTGTACGCTCGTATACCTCGAGACGTTGAAAAAAAAAAAGATTAAAATCGCTGGCGCTCGTAACGTAGACTATGACTAATTGCCGAGCGTCGAGCATTGAACGATGGCTGCAAAAAATTGGTCGACCGTACGGCGTCCACATTCACACCGCACAACTTGTTGCCCACGATCATCATCACAATTTCAGCACGCATTAGTCCACTGGTGGACAAAGGCCTCCTCTTCAAAAAGCCACTCGCCTCGATCCTGAGCCGCCTGCAGCCAATCGAATCCCTACAAATATTTTCAGGCAGCTATTGGGAGCTTATTGTTGACCTCACTCACACGCAGGAACACAACAACCCTCTAGGAAGTTGTTATTTGGCTGCGGTTTTCTTTGAGGTGGAGGTACTTCCATTGACGGACTGCTTTGATGCGCCCTACCTCTCTTAAAAAATCCAGACCAAGACAGACATGTTCATGCACACAAATGTTTGCCTTGTGTGGGAATCGAACCCACGAGCGTTGGTGTCAATGTCGCGTCATTCACGACTGAGCCACCGAGCTCGTCAATGATACCTATAGAATGGCAACAAGTTATCTAACTAACATGACACATATATATACTCGTATTATATACACATGTAAATAAACTTCATGTAAATTCAAGAGGGGAAGGGCGCATCAAAGCATCCCGTCTGGGGAAGCACCTCCGTCTCACAGAAAACCGCAGCCAAAAAACAACCCCCTAGAGGGTTGTTGCGGTCCTGCGTGTGAGTGAGGTCACCAGTAAGATGCTAAGAAGTTGCTGTATTCGCGGCGGAGGTGGTATCGCGCGTGCGACACTTAATGCGTTCGAATGCGTTCGTAGGCTACGGCTACGGTAACCGCTTTCCATCAGTTGGGCTGTATGCCTCCCGACGTTATATAAAAAACAATATAAAAAGATATAGGTATTGAATTTGATGCGAAAAATTTTGACTAGCTCGGTGGCGCAGTGGTGAATGACGCGACTTTGACACCAACGCTCGTGGGTGGGTGGGATTCTCACACAGAACAAACATTTGTGTGCATGAACATGTCTTTTTGTCTTGGTCTGGGTATTTTTAACAAATTGTTTTTTTTTTTGTTTATAAAATACGAGTTTTCTTTCGAAGTAATCTCACAATTTTTTTACAAGCTGTAGTTTAACCCTCGGGGCAGCAATGGACTTCACTGTTCATTGCCTTTTTGTGATCGCCGCTGTTAATTCTGGCTACACGGGAGACACAGTGGTGGGCCTGTCCCATAAAAAAAAGTCCTAACACATTCCAGCTTCTCACGTGTGGATCCTCTGTTGAACTGAACACATGGTAAAAACAAAACATAACATCTAGGTCACATAATCAAAGCGCTCCGAAGCTTACAAACAATGTGCTTTATCCGATTACGACGAACAAAAGCGCATTACTCATTGTTGGATGCCAAATTTAGTCCGAACAATGAGCGTAAAGCTACCTATTCAATGTACGACAAGTCGGTGGAACGACTTTAGTCGCTTAGGGTCGTGAAGGGAATAAACTAATGGAGAACCGATGAAACGAAAATGCTTTGCAACTCAGTTTGGCTGACGGATCAACATCAGTTACAACACTTATCAGTATATTGGTTATGCTGGGGCTACATTAGCGGGCTACGGCGAATGTTCGTGATAGGGCGATGAGTGTGGCCGGGTAGATCGTTGCATCGCGCAGTATTCGGGAAGACAAGTTCGGTGGCTCAATCGTGAATAACGCGACTTTGACAACAACGCTCGTGGGTCCGATTCCCACGCAAGGCAAATATTTGTGTGCGTGAACATGTCCGTTTGTCTTGGTCTGCATGTTTGAAGAGAGGAAGGGCGCATCAAAGCAGCCCGTCTGGGAAATACCTCCACCTCGCAGAAAACCGCAGCCAAATAACAACCACCTAGAGGGTTATTTTGTTCCTGCGTGCGAGTGAGGTCACCGATAAGCTCCTAAGGAGTTGCGGAGGAAGCATCCGCGTGAGTGATACTAAATATTTTACAAGCGTTAATAGGCTACGGTAAATGCTTTACATCAGGTGGGCCGTATTTTTGTATGCCTTCTGACGTTGTATATATAAAAAAATCCTTGTAGTATGTATGCAGTAAATGTAGTTTATATAAGTGTATGATGCTTTTGTATTATAGTAGTATTAAAGTTATATATCTAAACGATACACACATGTTCTTTATAATACTCATCCCCCCCCCCCCCCACACACACCGCTTGACATGGCGATCATGAAGATACAACACCTTAAGAGGTGACTGGTAATCTTGTCTTGCAGAAACACAACAACCCTCCAGGCAGTTGTTATTTGCCTGCGGTTTTCTGTGAAGTGGAAGTACTTGCGCCCTACCTCTCCTAAAGTTACAAAAAGAAGCGTCAATACAGTTCGCGAAAGTTCGGATGGATCCAATTTGTTCCAAAGAACATGACATTATCTGGCAAAAATAAACTATTTTTTCCCAAAAAAACCAAAAATATTAGACATGTTTAATATATATTTTTTTTCTTAGTTTGAATTTAAAATTAAGATCTCATTCATTTTTTTCGATTACGTCATGTTCTATGGAACAAAGTTCGATTGATCCATCCATCCGAAAATCCAATTGTACAACGAATAGACCGCTTTATCCAGGCCTACTGCCAAATTGAGCCCAAACAGTATGATAATAGTCGCACGTAGGCTACCTGTGCATGCTTGCCCATCCGGTGAATATAATTATAGTACTATTTATGATGGACATATCCGTTTCCGTGAATATTTGAATGATCAATTTATGGGCTACACTCGCTTGCCACTGTACTGTGCGCATGAATGAGATAACATATAGAGAACCGATTAGCCGAGCTAACAACCATTACAATGCAAGGAGTTCAACACGGCAATACCTCAGGAGTCTACTGATCACCTCACGCACTCGCAGCAAGACAATAAGCTTCCACACCCATAGTCTTTTTTTATACTACGTCGGGAGGAATACAAGCATACGGCCCACCAGATGTTAAGGGGGTACCATTAACGCTTGCAATATATTATTACTCGCGCGTTGCCTCCTCTGCTGTTTACACAGCAACTCCTTGGGAGCTTACTGATGACCTCACTCACACGCAGGAACACAACAACCCTCTAGGGAGTTGTTATTTGACTGCGGTTTTCCGTGAGGCGGAGGTACTTCCCAAGACGGAGTGCTTTGATGTGCCCTACCTCTCTTAAACATCCAGACCAAGGCAAACGGACATGTTCATGCACACAAATGTTTGCCTTGTGTGGGAATCGAACCCATGAACGTTGGTGTCAAAGTCGCGTCATTCACGACCGAGCCACCGAGCTCGTCAAGTCTCGTCAATAAAAATATTTTCCAGTGGTACTACCGGACAGTACGGCAGTACCACTGACGTAAACACAGTGGTGCCACGGATAAGCAGTGGTCCATGATTCTACCACAATAGAGTCTTCGCAAAACCGTCCATTGTTTTCTGATATCGAGGGCATATCTTTTAATCAAGTTTTACATTCAAGAACCAATATCTACGAACGCAGATAAAGCCGTGTGGCAACTGTAACATATAGGCGTGTTACATAACTCACCCGGTAACAATGGCAAATGCTGTTACAGCCATTATGTAGGTACAGACGCGCACTCAACTGGTATTTTAATATAGACGAGCTCGGCGGCGCAGTGGTTAGTAACTCTGCTTGACAATAACCCACGAGTTCGATTCCCACACAAAACAAACATTCGTGTGCATGAATATGACTGTTTGTTTGCGTGTTTTTAAGAAGTAAGGTGCAATAAAGCAACCCCTCAGGGGAAGTACCCCCTACCTCACAAAAAACCGCTGTCAAATAGCAACTCCGTGAAAGGTCGTTGTGTTCCTGAAGAGTGAGTGAGGTCATCTGTGAGCTCCTAAGGAGTAGCTGTGCTAGGGTTAGCAGCAGAGGTGGCATACTTGATGTTTTGCAAGGGTCCGTATGCTGCGTTAACCGCTTTAGATCAGGTGGACCGTGTGTTTGTATGTCTCCTGGCGTTGTATAAAAAAAAGGTTGGGAATAATTGAAGTTATACTTCTTTTGGCGCGATGGAGAAAAATGAATATTCAAATTGTTACAATACCGTCACTTTTATTTTATACGTCGGAAGGCATACAAGCATACAGCCCACCTGATGTAAAACGGTTACCGTAGCCTATGAACGCTTGTAATACATTAAGTATCACTCGCGCGACGCCTTCTCCGCTGCTAACCAGCAACTCCTTAGGTGTTTACTTGTGACCTCACTCACGCAGGAACACAACAAACCTCTAGCTAGGGAGTTGTTATTTTGTTGCGGTTTTCTGTGAGTTAGAGAAGATTTTCAATTATTTCTTGATGGATCTTACGACGCGTGTTTTATATACAGGTAAAAATCTATTTATATATGTGTCTTTAAATTATATACGGTATTGAATAATATTTATTGATAACTAGTGACCCGCCCCGGTTTCGCACGGGTGACCCAATCGCTACCAAACTTCACAGGATCGTCCGCCGGGCTAATCTAAAGATTCCCTGAAAATTTCATCAATATCGGTCCAGCCGTTTTCGAGTCCATAGAGGACATACACACAAACATTCATTTTTATATATATACAGATTTATTATATTAGTTTTGTTTTACAAACATTTTTTTTCTTTTTTATATTAGAGGGAGGCAAACGAGCATGTGGGTCACCTGATGGTAAGTGGTCACCACCGCCCATTGACATCAGCAACACCAAAGGGTCACTGATCCGTTGCCAGCCTTTATACGTAAACACAGGCTCTTTTCTCGAAGGCACCCACATCGTACTTGTTCGGGAACACCGCTGAGGGTAGTTGATTCCACAATTTCACCGTACGCGGTAGAAAATGCCTCAAAAAGCGATTGATTACGAGGAGTTCTGGCACACGCGATGAATATTTTAGCGTTATTTCTGTTCGTAATGCGAAAGGGGTACAACCTCTTCGTACACAAGTAAACACAGATTTTTACCACCTGCTTTGGACCTTATGGTTCAGTGCAAAAACGAGCGTCACGTGGGAATTGTCTAGAATCTAGATATACAACACTAAATCCTCGAGTTTAAATACAGATTTTGCCTCCTTTTATGTGTTCTACCGACTGTACAATCGCGCAGCTCGCCGATAGCTAGGCATTCATCTTCACACACTGGTACCGCAATGGTCGCGTACTGTTCAGTTCCAGACAATTTTTCTACCGTTGTAGACTAAACTCCCTGCCGAGGTTGTCCCAATGGAATACAGTACGAGGTTCTTTTAAAAAGGCGTGAAAATACAGTTCATTGACAGGTAGATGAACGGACGAAACCTTGACCGTGATATTGTCCCGTTGCCACCCTTTTAAAGATGAGATAAAGATAGAAATTATTGCCATTGGCCCCTCGCGGGCACTTAGACACGTCTTATATTTTTAGAAATGAAATGTTATTACTATTTTTATTTTTTAATCTGCTAACATTTCGGAAATGACCATTGGCGAAGAAGAAATACCGGAAGAAACTTGCCAATATAGGTCTATTCTAAAATTGCCAATTAGATATTACAATAAATTCACGTCAGCATGTTGATATAATAATGATATCAAATGGTAGAATTAAATTTTTAAGGACAGGTCGCCTGTGCTTTCGGTACGGAAACCTAAAACGCATGTTCGTTTGTATGTATTTTACGTACGTACATTGATGTCTTGACAACTACGGATTTAAGTAAATCTAAATACATTTATTGTACATCTAAATTTGTGTAGTTAAAAGAACGCGCGAAAGCCGCCCTTTGATTTTCAGGAACACCGTTCCTATATGAAATCTATATGTTTGTCTGTGCGTTTGTGTGTGTGTGCGTTTTTTTTTCGAATATTCGAATTTTGACTTCAGATTCGGATTCAGAATAAAAAAGTAGAATAGGAATGTTCAGGGACACCGTTCCTATCTCTTAAGGAACATGGTCGAAATGGCCGACATAGTTAAAAAAAAAAATGAATTGTTATATAATTAACGAGCCAGGTGTTCCTCTGGCAATGCAAGCTTGCGCATTCTCAACTGGTTTAAGTGTGAAAATTTTTTAATGATCCCATGTAACATACGTCAAGATTTAACAACATTAAACGACTTACGTCCCCGACTGTACATCGAAGTGACACATATAGGTCTAGGTAAATTAAATGCCACCAGTGTGTATGTATCATTTGAATGGACTAAACATTTACATACAAGACTCAGTAAATACAATAACTGCTTAGTTTACGTCATCGACACCGACGGTATATACGAATTTAAGAGACAGGATGCATCAAAGCAGCCCGTCTGTACTTCCACCTCACAGAAAACCCCAGCCAAATAACAACTCTCTAGCTAGGGGGTTGTTGTGTTCCTGCGTGCGAGTGAGGTCACCAGTAAGCTCCCAAGGAGTTGCTGTGTAAGCAGCAGAGGAGGTATCGCGCGATTGATACTTAATATATTACAAATGTTAATAGGCTACGGTAAATGTTTTACATCAGGTGGGCGTATGCTAGTATGCCTACCGACGTTGTATTAAAAAAAACCGAAGCCAGATAATTCCCTGAAGAGTCGTTGTGTTCTTGCGTGCGAATGAGGTCACCAATAGGCTCTAAGGTGTTGCTGTGTTACCAGCAGGGGTAGCAACGCACGTGGGGACACTTCATGTATAACCAGTTGAGAATGCGCAAGCTTGCATTGCCAGAGGAACACCTGCCTCGTCCATTATATAACAATTCATTTTTTTTTTAAGTTGTCGGCCATTTTGGCCATGTTCCTTAAAAGATACGAACGGTGTTCCTGAACATTCCTATTCTACTTTTTGATGCTGGATCCGAATCTGTAGTCAAAATTCGAATATTCGAAAAAAAACGACAGACACGCAAACACAGACCCACACAGACAAACATATAGATTTCATATAGGAACGGTGTTCCTGAAAAGCGTTCATAGACGTTGTATAAATAAATACATATATCCTACTAATATTATAAATGCGAAAGTTTGTATGTATGGATGGATGTTTGTTGTTCTTTCACGCTTAAACGGCTGAACGGATTTGAATTAAATTTGGCACGTAGACACATTATGATCTGGATTAACACATAGGCTACGTTATTTGACTCCACGCGGGCGGAGCCGCGGGCAGCACCTAGTATATTTTTTTTTGCGTCAATAAAAGATACTAGTATATATATATATACCAGTATCTTTTATTGACGCAAAAACAACGATAAGGTAGTCAAAGTTACTTTTACTTGCCCAGCATTGGGCAACTTGTTGACTCACCTTGGCATGGTTGGTTAACGGTAACCTCGAGTTAACGTAAGATGAGAGATAGGATAGCCCAGAAAATTACACGTAGACACACTGTTGACTGGCGCTTGCTCTTAGCATCACTCGAACGAAGTTTGATTTTAAACTTTTACGCACACTCCATTGCATTGGCACTGCGTCCTATTTGCAGTTCGCCCCACTCGTAATTCGTCCTGTCGCAGTTCGTCCCACTAGCAATTGGTCCATTCGCAATTCATCCCATTGGCAGTTAGCCCTGTTCTTTTATTTAAAAACGTAAAACATTTCACTCAACTGTAATTATTATTTTCAAGAAAAAATTTCGTCCGGATAGATTGTCGTTGGGATTTTTTTTTATATATATACAGAATATATGTAGTAAAGAAAGAATGCCGAAAGCTCTTTCTTTCTTTCTTTCCGAAACAGATATACAACGCGAAAGTATTAAGGATGTAGGAGTCGGGGAAGACCAAGACTTACCTACCATGACCGAACTGATCGTGTTTTATCAAAAGGATGTCAGGAGCCTTAAAAACCGGCGAGCGTGCATGAGAAGAGCAATGAATGTTAAAGAAGCGAGTGAGGTTTGTAGGGATCGAGTCATGTGGCGCTCGGTTCTCTCTGCCTACCCGCACAAGGGATTTGGCGTGAAGTTATAGATAGATAGATAATTAACAAAGGTTGGGGTGGCTTCAAAGCAGCCCATCTGAGAATGTACCTTCATCTCACAGAAAACCCTCTGCTAAATAATTCCTTGGAGGGTGTGGTTAGTGAGGTTACCAGTTTTTTTGTAGCGTATAAAGGATATTACAACACCTTAAATATGACTCGCGCGATGTCACCTCTGCTGCTAACACAGCGACTCCTTAAGAGCTTACTGGTGACCTCGCTCACAGGAACACAACAATTCTCCAGGGAGTTGTTATTTGGCTGCGGTTTTCTGTGAGATGGAGGTATTTCCCCGGACAGGCAGCTTTGATACGCTCACCTCTCTTAAAAGCATCCAGACCAATACAGACAGACATGGTCATGCACACAGTTTGTCCTCACGGGAATCGAACCCAGGTCCATCGTTTTTAAACGTAATATTGTTAACCACTCCGCCACCGTGCTCATGATGATTTAAAATTTTAATTATTGTGATCTTACCTTAGTATTTTGAACGGACTATAGTTACTTCTATATAGGTATAGTCCTTCAACTGTGTCATGTTTTCTAACAAGCCCTGTGTACACCAAATAATGTTAATTACGTTTAATTGTCAAACGTCCGTTGGTCCCACTGGGGGAACTCGATAATTGCCTAACATTTACTTCATTATTATACATTTTGGTTACAAACTGGATGGCTATATTTTATGGTGGTATTATTTCTATCAAAATACATAAAGGGAAAGAGTTTGCTTTTGTTTTACGCCCACCTGATGTAAAGCGGTTACCGTAACCTATGAACGCTTCCAACACGGTTAAGTATCACTCGCGCGATGTCAACTCTGCTGCGAACACAGCAACTTCTTACGAGTTTGCAGGAACACAACAACCCTCTAGGGAGTTGTTATTTGTCTGCGGTTAAATCGAGTTTTCTTAGCGCAACGCTGAACGCCCAAATCTGTGTCTTCTTAAGGTTGAATTCGACCAAGTTAAGCCGCCCCCAGTCAGATACTCTAGTACCGTACTCTAGCCAAAGGATTTTAAACATTTACATGGCTGTATAATAATAGATAGAAACTTGTACCAACTGTAGACATAACTTTTAATGCCATTAAGTATCATTTGATTTGAATATAATAGGTGTTTAAGTATGAAATTGCCGTTTTATAGTAACAGATACTTTGAATTGACTTTAAAACTTCATGGTGTAAGATTTTCGAATAAAACGTTTATCACATAAAACCTACGAGGTTTTTCTTTCAAAAAATGTGAAACATTTGATTTCGTATTTCAATTGTTTTTTTTATCAAGCTTAGACATGAAAGATGGATACTTCGAAAATCCCAGTAAATTTTGAATACGAGTTCCGACGAAGAACTAACGCGGAAGAAACGCCTCGCAATATCTAATGAACGCACCGTGCGTTTAGGTTTAAACGCTTTCGTAATGGAAACTTCGACTTAAGAATGAACCACGTGGAAGACCGCCCACACAGGTGAATAACGCTAAATTGAAGGAGATGATGGAAGCCGATCCGAGTCAAACTACCCAGGAATTAGCGGCATGGTTTAACGTTACCTTACCTACAATACTGAGTAAGATAAAAAAATATATAAACATGGGTGCCTCATGATTTGACTGATCTGCACAAAGAAACGCGTGTTGAAACTTGTGTTGCCTTGTTGAATCGGTACAGAAACGAAGGAATATTGGATCGAATTGTGACATGTGACGAAAAGTGGATTCTTTACGATAACCGTAAGCGAAAAATATAAAAAGGTAGTGGTAACTGTTTGGAGGTCTCTTCATGGCGTTATTAACTATAGCATTCTCAAATCTGGTCAAGCAATAACAGCAGATGTTTACTGTGCCGAACTTCGAGCAATGATGGCGAAACTGGCAGTGAAATAGCCCCGACTCGCTTCACCATTATTGTTCCATGATAACGCCAGACCTCACACTGCACAAGAAACCGTTGTAACTCTACAGGAGCTGCAGTTAGAAATCATACATCCTCTTCCACACTCGGCAGACCTTGCTCCAACTAGCTACATGCTTTCACACAGTTTGTCCAATCTAGATCCCCAGAGTTCTATCGCCAAGGCATTAATAAACTTCCGATTAGATAGCAGTAATGTTATAGATAATGAGGGTAAATATTTTGATTAAATAAATATGGTATAAAAAACGGAGCTTTAATTTTTCAGTACAAATCGGCAGTTTCATATTTTAACCCCTAATATTATTTTTATCACCTTTGATGGATTCTGCCCACCCTGCAGGAAAGTTGTCGTAAAAATATATGAAGAGAGGTAGGACGCATCAAAGCAGCCCGCCTGGGGTTAATACGTGGACAAGTTGCTGTGCTAGCATCAGAGGTGGCATCGCGCGAGTGTTACTTATTCTTTTTTTACAACGTCGCAAGGCATACAAGCATACAACCCACCCGATGTGAAGCGGTTACCGTCGCCTATGAACGCTTGTAATACATTAAGTATCACTCACGCATGCCTCCTCTGTTAACACGGCAACTCCTTAGGAGCTTACTAGTGACCTCACTCACACTCAGGAACACATATAGGGAGTTGTTATTTGGTTGCGGTTTTCTGTGAGGTGGAGGTACTTCTCCAGACGGGCTGCTTTGATACGCCCTAGTTCTCTTAAATATGTATTGCGAGCGTTCTTCGGCTATGGTAACCGCTTTTCATCAGGTGGGCCGTATGCTTGTATGACGTACTTAGTATAAAAAAACAAGATATAGTAGCGGTGCTGTTGGCAAAGCCATGACGTAACTATATCCACTACCGTTATCTCTTCTGAGTAATGATTGTGGGTCAAGGCGTCTTTTCGTCATTATTCCGTGTCATCCACGGAAAGCGACTTCCTTGGAAGTGTGGCGACTCATGCCTTATCACGGGCTCCATTGTCGCGCCCGCATCGGAAATCAATCGAGAATAGGGTTAAAGAGCTTTCCTGCCTAACGCATTTTTTTTACACGACGTCGTCATTTTGACGAGCTCGGTGCCGCAGTGGTGAAACGCGCTGTTACGCTATTTCCACACCAACGCTCGTGGGTTCGATTCTCACACATTTGTGTGCATGAACATATCTGTTTGTCTTAGTCTGGGTGTTATTAAGGGAGGTAGAGTGCATCATAGCAACCCTGTCTGTGTAAGTACCTCACAGAAAACCGCAGCCAAATAACAACTCCCTAGAGGGTTGTCGCTTAGCTAACTAACTTAGCGCCATAAGACGCGGTTCTTACACACCACACTCGCTTCTTTAAGACTCATAGCTCTTTTCATGCACTCTTGCCGGCTCCTAGAGCTCCTGACGCACCTTTTGATAAAACACGACCAAATTGGTAGTGGTAGGTGAGTCACGGTCTTTCTCAGCTCCTACAACCTTCTACTTTGATGATGAGCTCGGTGGCGCAGTGGTGAAACGTGTTACGCTACTGTGACACCAACGCTCGTGGGTTCGATTCCCACACAGTACAAACATTTGTGTGCATTAATATGTCTGTTTGTCTTGGTCTGGGTATTTTCAATGTATAATAAGTATGTATTTACAAAAAGAAATGTATTTATGTATGTTTATCAGTTGCCTAGTACCCATACACAAGCTGCGCTTACTTTGGGGCTAGATGGCGCTGTGTAATTTGTCCGAGAATATTTATTTATTATTTATTTACTTTCACATTGTATATATCTGTTTCGTCATTCTTTCATCCTCTATCCTCTCTACATGTTGTAAATTTCTGTATGTGTTTGTGTGTGTGTTAGGTGTTAAATTCCCAAATAATAGTCCAGGATATTTTTATAACTAGCTGCTACCCGCGGCTCCGCCCGCGTGGAGTCAAATATCGTAGCCTATGTGTTAATCCAGATCATAATCTATCTACGTGCCAAATTTCATTCAAATCTGTTCAGCCGTTTAAGCATGAAAGAGGAACAAACATCCATACATACAAACTTTCGCATTTATAATATTAGTAGGATTTAGCTGGAAACAGATTCTAGATTTTTTTTTATGTTGGGGCGCAACATTGTCTGCCCACAAGTCACATAAATTAGTTTAATTTGTTGATTTACCCAGAACCCATACATAGCTACACTCTTCATTAAACTTCCTGCAACATATAAATTAGTTCCATTCAGTTGGTTTACCTAAAAACCGCCACACTCTTAACCGGTCAGACCCCGTTATATACGTTTTCCCATACATTTCTTGGCGGAAAAGCGGTCCACGGGTAATGAGAGATTAATAGCGGCCATTCTTCACCATGAACAAATACACTCAGTAGATATTAACAATCAATATTATTTTATGTTATCAGCTTGCAAAATTATATTTACGTGAAATATTTCTAACGGATACAGCAATATGACTTGCTTTTGTTACTGTTGATTGTCACTTGGCACCTGTGAAGCATTATCTCTCTCTCTCATACTCTTGAACTGCAAGTTGCAAAACAAGTACTGCCATATTTTGGTGTGAAAGTACTTGTTTTTGTCTGTGTTTATGTTATATTATGTTTAGACAAATTTAAAGAACTATGTATGCATGTATATATATTTAAACAAAGTGCTCTGGTTCCTTCTCTTGGAAATGTTCTGATGAACTAATATGCTCCTTCGAGAGGGGTGCTGGTGAACTGACAAAATAAAGGACACAGTGCAATTCAGTCAGTGTCCCCTACATTTGAAAATTTCCCGTTTTGGTTAGAAATATCGAAATTTCGAGTTATTTTGAATAGTTATATGTGACGTATTATATACAATAATTATTATTGATAAATGGCCTACACACTACACTGTACAAAAACTTACTTTAGTAGTATTTTTTTTTCTAAAAATGAACACACTAATATGGAGACTGAGATTGAATATGGGATGCTGTGAGTACATTTTTCTTATATCCGTACATATGTCTAATGCAAGTAAAAAGATAGATATGCAACAACCCCCCATAATTCTTGACCAAAAAGTTGTCCTGTCCACTCCTTTATGAAATTAAAATTCTTGAATTAACAATGTTTTTTCAATGTAATAGATATGCGTTATCTGGAATGTGGAATTAATCATTCAAAGTAAACAGCCAGTTTAGCAATCAATGAACGTTATCTATGGACTAATTTTATAGATATTCATGACTTCAGTTAACAAGTTACAACATAGACAATAATATTCGACGTAATACATTATAGTAACTACATATTTCGGTCGGAGTCGCTGCTTATATTCACCTGACAAAATTAAATGCCCAGGGGTGGTGTACACCCCTATTCCAAATGACTAATGCTAATATATAACCGTGTAGGGTAAAACAAATTAATTAAAGCTTCATATTAGCAAGGTCAGAGCCGAAAACCTTTTAAAACTAATAACTAATATTTAGGCACCGAAAGTAAACCGAAAAACCAACGTGTGGGGCCCATTCGGCAGCGCCTCAAAAATCGATATTCCTATGAATATATGCATTAAAATTTAATTATATCTATTATTTCTTGAAGCTAAATGCATTCGTAAAAGTTTTTATCACAATGTCATTCATGAATAGACAGTAATTACGATTGTAATCAAATAATCGATGAAGGGTGACGTACGTTCTATCCACTGTTTACGTTAGCCGAGATGAGAAAAAACGCTATGGGGGTAAAAAACAGATGCTCGCCGTTCAATAAATATCTCGACAACTAAAATAGATCGGCGCGTGTACGATCTTCAGAGTAATTATTTATTTGTTTTGCTAACTAAACCCCGATAGTGCGATGAACTCGATCTTTACGTACCTCATTTTGACGCTTGTATCCTTTGTCGAGACAAATCCATGCACTAATGCATAGCACGAAACAATTGTTCACTTAAAAAATGCATATTTTCACAGACACCACTAAACATTTCCGTATTATCGACTGGCGTTCACGTCTGAAACACTCTGTAGGGTAGCCATTTTTGTCAAAAAACACTTTTTCGTCCCTTTTCCCAATTTAGGAAAGTGGTGAGCGAGAGGACGCTAGGAGCGCGACGAGACAACGAATGAAAATAAATGGATCATTGAACCGGCGATCCGGGCGACTGTACAGAATATAGACCGAATTACATGTTCGCTACAAAATCGCGTTTACCGAAGCTTTTGCCTAGGATGGTAACAATAGGTTGACTCCGAAATGAAGCGGTTAGTAATAATTTCTTGATAGTCCCTTGCTTAATTCGGAACTGTAATTTACATTTTCGCCCTTATTCGATTCTACTTCCATACTAAGTCGGGTAATACATTATGCCGACCACGACCACGACACGACCAATCACCTTACCAGAATTAACAAAATTGAACCGTCACCGGCGCCACCTATGGAGTAGAATAGAGATTTGCACAACAGATGTTTCATGACATTTTTTATGATTCATATTTTTGTTATATTGCAATACCGGTAGCGTATAATTCTTGATACTTCGTCGGAATTATGGCAAAAAGGTATAATATTCAAATGCTACTTCATGAAGTCATGCTGATAGGTGAGCTTCGATGCATATCGAAAAAAATTGTTTATCGCGTATTACTCCACCCGCTGTTAATGCAAAACTTCGCTACATCCTCTTAATGTGGTCAACCTCAAACACTCGGAGCAATACGAGTACCTACAACAAACATCGAGGAAATTGATATTTGATTGCGGAATTCTATAAGGTGTTCAGGTACTCGGTGATACGTTAGTAGAACAAAGAATTAGAAATCAACTTCACAAAGGAATTAAATTACCCAATTATTCATTTCTGGTTCTGAAACGCAAACGCACGCGGCAAGTCATTGTATATAAATCTCACTAAATATCGTGGTAAGTATAAATTATTATTTATATAAAGCAAGTTATTGAAAAACCTTAGGATTATCTTTTTTCCTTTTATAAAACCAACGACGTTGGTTTTATAAAAGAAAAAAGTTAAATGTGACATTTCTAAGATTTTAATATGACAACACTGCAAGACATTTTGCCAGAAGACCTTAGACCTTTCAACAAAAGAAGACGAAAAGTTGTTGATACTTCTAGCTAGGGATGCACATTAAAAAAAATATTTACAAGATTTAATTATTCACTCATTCATTTTTATTTCGCAGTTAAACGCAATCACGTCTGCCAAACAACTGTCTACGAATAAGGTGAACAGCCAAGGGGATCCCACACGACCCTGTCTAACACAACACTCAATGCTGAAACAGTCTGTACAGACCTCATTTACCCTGATAAATACAGTCGAATAGAAATCGAAACATGGTACCTTATAGCAATTAAACCTATAAAGCTTCCACAACACTTGCATTATTATGCGAAGATACACATAGGGACTGTAGTATTACAATATACTTTTTTATATCTTATATATTTAGCAAACGAAATGGTACATTTATTTAATTTAAATATATCTTAACATTGCGGATTTCGTCCTATTGCCGTTTCATTTACCATGGCTAAGATTCTTCGTCTAGAGTAGGTTTATTGATAACATGCTAATTTTACCTAATAGCCAGTCTGGGTTCAGAAAGGGTTTTAGCGCGATGGACACCCTTGGCACTCTTGTCGCGGGTTTAAAGTTGGCCTTTTCCAAACGCAGCGTACGAAAATGTACTTATTCCTGTGCTCAGGCAGAAATTACTGTAGCTGAGTATTCCAGTGAGGGTAGTCAATTATATTTCTAATTATCTTTCGGCTAGATCTATTTATATCAATTTTCAAAATTATTCTACCCCTCCAAGACAGGTGTGGAAGGACCTCCCACTGGGGTCAGTCCACTCTTGTTAAGTATTTTCTCATATAACTTAGAGCTTCTGAAACTTCTATCAACTGCTTCTGTAGTGTGCTCTAATATGCAGATGACCTAGCCTTACATGCATCATCTCATCTAACAATATAGCCAATTTTGCAAATAGTATATGGCTGAATTCATCCTTGAAGAGGCCTCTACCTCTTATTATTCATTATCCATTTCGATTCCAAAAAGCAGTATTGTTATTTTCGCACGTCAAAGAATTATACCAAACATTTTATTGCTTATGGTGAGCAGACTTTTCCTGTAAAAGACAAAGTTAAGTTTCTTGGTGTAATTCTAGACTCTAAATTAACAGGCACCGACCACATTTTTCACACTCTTAAAAAGTCTGAAAAGAACATTAATGTTCTTCGTTTCTGGAGTTTGGTGGGGTTTTCACCCTTTTACACAGAAATTAATATACGAGTATAATGCCCTGGTTCGCAGTCTTTTTTTGACTATGGTTCTTTTTTTCTGGTACCATGTAAACAAGAGGCTCTAATATCTCTGGACAAAATCCAATAAAAATGCATCCGTTTCATTGGCTCCATGAAATCCGCTCCCATTAATGCCCCGCAAGTGGAATGTGCACCCTCCGTTGCACTTACATAGGCAACATCTTTCGGATAGGTTTATGCACAAGGCTTTTCAGATATCTCATTACCCACTTATAACTAAACTACATGAGCTGTCTGAGTATATATCTGCTGGTGGATACTGGACACACAAAAACCCTCCATGCCTGTTTAATAATAGTTCTGCCTCATTCCTACGCCTTCCATGTCCTATATTCCAATGCAGGATTAACCCCCTTTTCGATACTCTCTTTCAGGCAATTATTTATCAGCCTGATATAGTTTTAAATATATCTATAGAAAAAGGGTTACCAATTGCTGCTGCAAAACTAAATGCTGCAATTGACAAATTCTGGAGTGACTGGCTGACTATGAATACAGATGCCTCCAAATCCACAGAAGATCCATCTGGATCCCAAAGTACATTATCATTCTAAAATTTAAATGTCCTTCAGTGTGTTCAGTTTTCACCGGAGAAGCTACTGCAATCCTAGAGGCTCTGTTATATATAGAGTCTCATAACATACCTGAAACTATCATTCTCACAGTCTCTAAAAGTTGTTTATCTGCAATTGCCTCTACTCACTTCTGTAACGAATCAAAGCCTCCGGTTATTTTCGCCATCAAGTATTATATAAATGTCACGTCAATGGTTTACTGATACGTCTCGCGTGGATTCCTGGACATAATGGTATCCCAGGAATTGAAATGGCTGACCAATGTGCTAAGGAATGGAATTCATTATGGTTTCAATTCCAGATTGTGAAGGGCAAGTTCACATTTCCATTCAGAAGCATATACCATTTAAGTCTTGGTTTTTTAAATATCTCGATGCCAACAAGCGGGCTACATCTATTATCTGCCGTCTTCAATTAGGGCACACCGGCAATGTGTTCCTGACGAAAATCAGGGTGAAGGACAGTTTCCTGTGCGAGTGTGGCCTGGGTGAGGATATTCCAGATCATATCTTCTTTTGCCCCAAAAATTCTTTCTCTCTTTATGATCTCGTCCCTTCCTATCCTCCGACCTATAAACTTCAAATCCCTTACATGTGTTAACTGGCCCCTCCTTTATAAATACTTTGTGTGTTTTATTAATAACATTGAATTGTAATGTGTATGTCTAATAACCATACTAATCTTTGTTTGTGTATGTCTATTCTAAATTGTTTCAGGTACGTCAACAGAACATCACACTGTCTTCATCACTTGCTAAATCATTAAATTTATTGTATACTTACAAAGCCACTTCTTTGCAGAGTCACATACTAAGAATAACTATATACTTAGTTAAATAACAAAATAACAAAATAAAAAAATAAAAGCACTGACATTTGCGAGAACACAAGAATCACCATAAGGAAGAATTGAATTGAGAAAGAATTAAAGAGAGAGTGTTGTGATTAACAGGACAGATTTCGTTATTGTTTTGTTATGAAAGGGCATGTATTCTTTATATAGTCTTTGGGTAAATTTATAAAAAAATATATGTTATGTGTTACGTGTAATGTTTGTTTTGTTTAGAGTTACGTACATAGAGTTATGAAATAATCAATCGATTTCTGGTCATTGGTTATTTACATCGTGCAGGACATCCCTATTTGACAGTTATTATTGTGAAAATTTTTTTTTGTTCTATTACCTACGTACTGCACAGATTGTTTTTCTTTCGCGAAAAGTTCCTTTTTTGAAAACGCGTAAATAATGGTGGGCGCTATGCCTGTGAATTTAATACCAAAATTTTGCAACGGTACCATGGACAGTCATAATGGTACGGAGGATAGTGAGTTTCAGGTGTTTGTTGGTAGTCGGGTGAAGTGCGGTGATGATTTTGGTACAGTGAAATATATTGGAGAAGTGCATGGCTATAAGGGCGTTTGGTATGGAGTAGAATGGGATGAGTCAGCGAGGGGTAAGCACGACGGTTCTGTGGATGAAGTCCAGTATTTCAAGACGTCGAAGCCAGGGGCTGGCTCGTTCATTCGCCCTAACAAGGTATCTCCATTTCGGACGTGCGCTGAAGCCATTAGAAAATACTATGGCGATAGGGAGGTGAGTAATATCATGTTACTTGAAATACAAAGCGTATAACAAGCTATAGAAGAAACTTTCTAATTATATGATTACCCTAAATGCTTTACTGATTGCTAGACATACACTGAAATAGTTGACGACTCATTCCAATCTTGCCAACTTGTATGTTATATTTGCTATAACAAACTTAATTCTACGATTTTTGTAGTGGTAGGTAATGTGTCACGGCCAATACCCAGTGGCTGTACTCTGGCTGATAGATACGTCACCAGCTTGATTCATTCCACAAGCCAAGTGTGTGGTGTCATGAGTTTACACATGGATGGCCATTTTTGTGCACACTGTTGTGAGACAAAATCTTGAATTAGATGGTGCTTCTACAAGCAGTTTTTAAACACTAGCCAATCCACAATAGAGTCGTGGGTTGACTAAGGGTTGACTTGAATACCAGAAGTAAGGAATACTTCCACAGAATCCACAGGAATATCATAAATGTAAAAGAAACATGCTGTGTTAGTTGCCGTTTCACAGTTTCTGTACTGAACAAATAATGAGATTTATTTATTTTATTAAGGAATTATTAGAAGAACTATCACGCACTATCGAAGATGAGATATTTTTAAAATAGTAGAGGTATTTGAAATGCAAAATAGAAAATAGGTATTATTATATATATTTTAATTTCAATACTTAAATATATAATAATTTAAAAGAGCATTTTCTATTTTACGTAAAATACCTTATAGGACATATTTTATATTTATAAAATGCTAAATAGTTTTTCTATCTATAATTTCACGCCAAATCCCTTGCGGGGTAGGCAGAGACCGAGTGCCACGTGACTCGATCCTTACGCACCTCACTCGCTTCAGTAACATTCATTGCGCTTCTCATACATGCTTGCCGTTTTCTAAGGCTCTTGATATCACCTTCTGATAGAACACAAACCAATTTGGTCATGTTAGGTAAGTCTTGGCCTTCCCCGGCTCCTACATCCCTCTACTTTTGCGTTGTATATCTGCTTCATCATTGAATAGTTTTTAATAAGTTTTGCCAACATCAATGATTTAATATGATGAAAAATGGTTGTCTTAAACCAAGATCACAAGATTCTAAGTAGTGCTGAATCCAGATGCTACCGAAAATTACCATCTATGACACAACCACAGATGGCCTTGTCTCTTACATCTACATGTCTCAAGTCAGACCATACATGGTGTATTATCACAGGTTGCTGTTAAGCCCTTAAGTTTGCGGTAAGACTCGACCTCCCATTGGAAGTTTAAACCCGTCAAGGCCCGACTGCCATATATATGGCACTCTCTTACAACACATATATGTAGTAACGGTACCACCGAGTTTCAACAGGTCACTAATAACGAAATACGGTATTGTCTTAGGTTTTCGCGATTGTTACACATTAAAATTAAACTATTTTCTTCTTCTTTCTCTTCTTCCTGCGACCACGGACGCTGCAAAGCGTTCGAAACGTCAGGTTTCAACAAAATAAATAAAACACGCGATACTTCCGTTAAAAATAGTTTAATTTCAACGAATATACTACTAAACAAAGGAAGTTTAAAACTATAAAAATAGTTTATTTTAATAAAGTATTTTGGAAATATATATTTTGCATTTAGTATTTTAAATACATATTTTGTATTTAATTTGAAATAAAAAATACTACAACTATTTGCATTTTGTGTTTAAATACATTGTGCCACCATATGTATGTATATCTTATACAATCACAAAGGTCTCAGATTTAGTACCATTAACACTACTGGCTCTTTGCACATTTTTTTGAATATATGTATATAAACTGCTCTAACAATTTTGATCATTTTTTGTATTTTGATAAGGTTTTGCTTTTTAAGTTTATGTATATGGGTGTCTTTAAGGAAACTTAATTTTATACTAAAACATAAAAAATGCTGAGCACAGCTCCGTTGCCCAGATAGTGGGTAGTTTATAATTTGACTGAATTTTTTGACAAAACCAGTACGTAACCTACCTAATGAAATTGTTCATCTATTGTTACCTACTATGTGTAAGGAATATATATTTCATCTCACGGGTATCAAACCCGGTCATTTGATAGGCGTGCCCGGAGATATGGATCCAACGCGTAGAGGCCCTTTTGAAAAATTTAATGTAATGTAGTGAACACTGTGACCCGGAGGTACATCAATGGAGCCAATATTCCCATGACCAGATCTCGACAGGTATTGGAACAATTGTGAATGTGTGGGAAAACATTGGGATATTTTTTTATTACTAATTGTAATAATGATAGTTTATGTTATTAGCAAGGATGGCATTGCATGAGCATTCCTGTATTGCAAGTGCCCATAGGGTCATATGCTTGTATACAACATCAGGAGTTGTATAATATATAGTATATCTCAGGAGAAATATATATATATATATACATATAAATAACAATAATACAACAAATATCTATATATATACAACAATAAACAAAGAACGGCATCTTAACCTACTCCACTTGGTGTCAAAATATACATAATTAAACTCATATCATAGTATGTTATTGAAAACTAACATTTACTTGAAACAATATACGTATGATCTCTGCTCAGCTGGACTCGCTTTGTACACGTTGCTTCTCTTTGTGTACTGTACATATTGTATCCTGGGGAGTGTTCTGTGAGGCTGTTCAATTTAATACCAGCCGCTGAGTATCCACTATCGTACCGCTCGCCACTAACTACAATTTCACCCTTAACCTTCATGATTAGAGGCAATCCACTACAGTACGCTTACTAAGGCTTTGTCAAACAGCGAGCTCGGCGGTAGCGTGGCGCTGGCGCGACGCGAGGCTGGCGGGTCGCAAGCGCGGCGCGGTAGTCACACTGCAGGCAACACGCCACGCCGCGCTAGCGCGGACTCGCTTTGTACACGTTGCTTCTCTTTGTGTACTGTACATATTGTATTTTGGGGAGTGTTCTGTGAGGCTGTTCAATTTAATACCAGCCGCTGAGTATCCACTATCGTACCGCTCGCCACTAACTACAATTTCACCCTTAACCTTCATGATTAGAGGCAATCCACTACAGTACGCTTACTAAGGCTTTGTCAAACAGCGAGCTCGGCGGTAGCGTGGCGCTGGCGCGACGCGAGGCTGGCGGGTCGCAAGCGCGGCGCGGTAGTCACACTGCAGGCAACACGCCACGCCGCGCTAGCGCCCCGCCAGCATCCCGTCGCGCCAACCAGGAAAGCGTGACTTTTTATCTAATAATACAGTACAACCTTAATATAACGACTTCCTGGATTTAACAAATTCTTCGTAATCCCCTCGAATTGTCCATAAGAGTCAATGTAAAATATACCTTAACCTCTTTATAACGAATTTTCAACTATCAACAAAAAGTGTAAATACCTCAAATTAACGAATTTGTTAACCCAAAACCTTTATATAACATTCCCACCAATAATCCCATTGTATATGATTCATGTCGCGACAGGTTTCGGCACGCTTTTTATCGTAAAACACTGCGGCTCGCACTATTGTTAAAGTTTCCTCTTTCTAACAAATTTTAGACCAATCTAACCTCAACATAACAAAACTCAGTTTAACGAATTAATTGATATAACGAATATTTACTTGTTCAACCAATTTTTCAACGTCCGTGTTCGTATTTGTATAAAAATCTGTAAAATTTTACAACTAACACGTCACGCCGCGCTGGTCCACTCCGCGCCCAGCTCACGTCAAGCTGCGCGTGTGTCTACTGTCATAGAAACGCTAGCACTACAGCGCAGGCGCCGCGCCACGTCCCGCCAAGCGATCACGTCGCGCCGCGCTCCTGCGCCGCAGTTTGTAATCGCGACAAGGGTTGGCGTGGCATGTCGCGCCCCGCCAAACTCGTCGCGACGTGACGCTAGCGTGGCGTGTTTTGTGTGACGGCTTCCATATATTTTCATAGTAAGTTAGCACGCCAAGGACACGCCACGCTAGCGTCGAGCCCAGCCACGCTCGCTGTTTGTCAAAGCCTTAAGGCATTTTCTACCAAAACCGGTGAAATTATTATTATAACTTCGCGCCAAATCCCTTGCGGGGTAGGCAGGGAGAACCGAGTGCCACGTGACTCGATCCTTACATATCGCACTTGCTTCTTTAACATTCTTTGTTCCTCTCATGCACGCTCACCGGTGAAATTGTGGAATAAATTACCCTCAGCAATGTTCCCGAACAAATACAATATGGGTGCTTATGTTTCCCTAAAAAGGCTGCCCCCCTTTAAATTAAAATTAAAAAGTTTGAATAAAAAAAATGGTCACGAAAATGGTGGTCCTGATAATGTATCATATGATTTACAAGTTACATGTGTTTAATTACAGGACGAAACGGTAGCAGCCCATCGCAGGACAGTGATCAACGAGTGGAAACGTGAAATGGGAGCACCATTCATTGAAATGGTTGGATTTGAGAAGATACACCAGAAACAGTATGTCTATTATTATTGCTATTTAATAGCTGAGGTACTTATTATAATGCACCTACCATTATACATTTTTAGGGTTCCGTATCCAAAGGGTAAAACGGAACCCTATTACTGAGACTTCGCTGTCCGTCCGTCCATCCGTCTGTCACCGGGCTGTATCGAGCGATGATATCACGAACCGTGATAGTTAGACAGTTGAAATTTTAACAGATGATGTATTTCTGTTGCCGCTATAACAACAAATACTAAAAAATAGAATAACATAAATATTTAAGGGGGCTCCCATAAAACAAACGTGATTTTTTTGCTCGTTTTTGCTCGGTATTGATAACGGCAACAGGTAGACGCTTGAAATATTCACAGAATAGTTAGTTATATATTCACTTTAAGAATAAATAATTAAATTAAAATAAAACAAATATTTAAGGGGGGCTCCCATGCAAACAACAACAAACGTGATTTTTTTGCCGTTTTTATAGATAGTGGTACGGAACCCTTCGTGCGCGAGTCCGACTCGCACTTGGCCGATTTTTTATTATTGACTCGCCATCGCGCCTTGCGACCGATTGTACGACTTGAAACATTGCCATATTTTGAAATACCTGCCATAAAGAGAGAGTGTACTTGCCATCTAGAATAAAGATGCTCAACTGCAGTCCGCACTACATGGCAGTAAAAATATATAATAAATTACCACAAGACATACAAAACCAAGCGACATACAAGTTATTTTAATAAAAAATTAAAACAATATTTGGTATAAAAATGCTTCTATACATTAGATGAATATCTTGACAAACAATACTACCTGTATTAAACTGCCTCATAATCTATATTAATTTAACTCGATGTATAAATTTGTTTACTTACCATTTTAAATTTATATAATGTAAATCAGCTATTTAGATTTGTATAGATTTACCATATAATTTGTAAATTAGAATTATTTCAAAATATTTACGCATTGATTATATTGTATGATACTTTTGCAATGCCCTCGCAGGGCTCATGTTATGGACTAAATACTTAGCTGAACACCAAATGTATTACCACAACATGAATGCAATTAATAAATATGAAACATGTTTTACCACGACAGCATTTGTGAGGAATGGCTGGGATTAAAGCCCGTGATATAAGAAATATGATAATAAAAATAATAATAATGCTTTATTCTTGCTACCATGACATATGAATTACAGGTTTCCATGTGACCCTGAGGCCTGTGGTAGTTATACAACTGTGTTACAGGCCAAAGTGTCTTCCATATCTTACAATCTTGTTCAAATAACCAGCCGCATACATTATTGTATAATTGTAAATAGCAAAAGAATACTAAAGAAACAGTCAATAATTAACTGTTTATTACGTCACATAGAACATAATGATGTGTGGGTGTTGTATGAGAGATACACACGCTAGCATTCATTGTGTGATGTGAATGTATAGTGTAGGTTGTGTAAGGGATTGTATAGTGTGAATAGGGTGATATGTATATATGTAGTTGTGTGGTTGTGTGGTTGTACTATAATAATATTATTGTACTGATACTATTCAGAGATACTTATTTTAACGGGCTCGGTGCCGCAGTGGTGAGACGCGCTGTTATTTTATACCAACGCTCGTAAGTTCGATTCCCACGCAGGACAAACACTTGTGTGCATGAACATGTATATTTGTCTTGTGTAATGTTTTTAAGAGATGTAAAAGGCCATCAAAGCGGCCCTACTGGTAAAATACCTACACCTCACAGAAAACCGCAGCCAAATAACAACTTCCCAGAAGGTTGTTGTGTTCCTGCGAATGAGGGAGACCAGTAAGTGCCTAAGGAGTTGCTATGTTAGTAGCAGAGGTGAGCGATATTTCCTGTATACAAGCGTTTCATACTTCACTCGCTTCTGTGACATTCATAGCTCTTTTCATGCACGCTCGCCGGTTCCTGGGGCTCCTGAAGCGAGTGAAGTATGCAAGGACCGCGTCTTATGGCGCTCGGTTCTCTCTGCCTACCCCGCAATGAACTTGGCGTGAAGATATACATACATACATACAAGCGTTTCATAGGCTACGGCCACCTTCGATCAGGTGTATCGTATATCATATCTATGTAGTATCACTAAATCTTTGATTATATCTCATTTCTTCTGAACGATCTTTTCCAGAAAATTTGATCGTCTTCTAGAAGTATGCGTGCACGACCAGAACGTAGCCAAGGCGGGCGACGTGGCTGCCCTCTGCCCAAACGTCCGCAGCATTGACGTCTCCAGGAATCTCTTCAGCAATTGGCGTGAGGTCATCCAGCTATCAGCACAGCTGCCGGACCTTAGAGAGCTTGACGTTAGGTGAGTTTACTTGTTGTTTTTTATACAACGTCGGAAGGCGTTGTTGCGACATGTTCATGCACACAAATGTTTGCCTTGTGTAGGGATCGATCTGGGGAAATACCTCCACCTCACAGAAAACCGCAGCCAAATAACAACTCCCTAGAGGGTTGTTGTGTTCCTGCGTATGAGTGAGGTCACCAGTAAGCTCCCAAGGTGTTGCTGTGTAAGCAGCAGAGGAGGCATCGCGCGAGCGAAACTTAATATATCGCAAGCGTTAATAGGCTACGGTACCCGTTTTACATCAGGTGGGCCGTATGCTTGTATGCCTCCGGACGTAGTATAAAAAAAAATATTAGAACCATTCCAACCAATATTTGTACCTTACATATACTCTTCTTCTTTCTAGCGTTATTCCGTGTCTTTTTCCATTAGGATTGGCAGGGTTCCGCTACCTAAGCCTAAGGATTTGGCGAAGATACTGATTTTTACACGGAGCACTGCCGTCAGACAACCACAATCCAGAGGGAAAACCAAATCATTCTGAGACAAGGTCAGGTTTCCTCGCGATGTTTTCCTTCACCGCTGAGCTAGTGATAATTACAAGTTACAAATTTGTACACAAATCTAAAAACACGAATTTAGTGGTATCGTAGGTACATGTCAGGATTCGAACCGGACCTGTTGGTCACTAGGCCGGTTCTTTAGCCACTAGGCTATCACTACTCACTGACTTTATATACACACTGTATATACATAAATAAATAAAATCTCTCACGTTATCTCTGCCTACCCCGCAAAGTATGAAATGTCACATGTAGCTTCCAGCCGCTTTATACCCGTGTTTGCTTATGCAGTTTTACTGACATGTTGACATTTGTACATTTTAAGAGAGGTAGGGCGCATCAAAGTAGCCCCTCTGGGGAAGTACCTCCACCTCACAGAAAACTGCAGTCAAATATCAACTCGAGGGTTGTTGTGTTCCTGCGTGTGAGTGAGGTAAGCTCCTAACGAGGTGCTGTGTGAGCAACAGAGGAGGCATCGCGCGAGTGATATATGTTACAAGCGTTAATAGGCTACGGTAACTGCTTTACATCAGGTGAACCTTATGCTTGTATGCCTCGCGACGTTGTATAAAAAAAGCCACTGTTTAATGGGTTACTACTTTACAGTGGCCGTCAACGTCCACGGTAAATCGTGGACGTCAATCGTCGTGACTACGATAAAGTGACGTGCAGAATTATAAAAGCGCATAACGTGTTTAATGAGATTGAAACTTATGTTAAATAAATTATAGTCGAAACTGAGAAATATTATTGAATACTTTAACACGATTTGATTTTTATTGTAACAACTAGCTACCAGCCCCGGCTTCTAACGGGAAATTCGATCATTATCAAACTTCACAGGACCCTGCGCTAGGCTAATCTGAATATTCTCTGAAAATTTCATCAAAATCGATCCAGCCGTTTTCGAGTCTATAGAGGACATAATAATAAATATTTAATAATAAATATTTATTTGCATAAAACATGGTAGGTACATTTTCAGATCTTATGTATTTAATTGGTGAACATACATGTTTTATCGTTCTATCGATGTGCAAACATTTCGTCGTCATGCTATTATTTGAGTATTAAACATATATACAAGAATGGTCATAATGTCGACTTAAATAATTATGAATAATCAATTTGAATGATATTTTTGGTAACTCAACTCAATATGTCAAAATTCAATTACAATTCGTTTTAATACAGACAAACATTCATTTTTATATATATAGACCGTGTTTATTTAATATTTTTATTAACCCTAACAAAAGAGGTGTGCGTACGAGAGAAATGTTATTGTGGATATGACCTTTTAAGCTAATTGGATAAGCACAGTCGAAATAGGACATTGGCCAATTTAATTTTTACCAAGGTCGACCGGTTTCCGTTTAATTCTGGTAATGCACGATTGAGTCATTGTTTATTCTGGGATTCTTTCTTTTTTTTTATATACTACGTCGCGAGGCATACACACATACGGCACATCTGATGTAAAGCGGGTACCGTAGCCTATTAACGCTTGTAATATATTAAGTATCACTGGCCCGATGCCTCCTCTGCTGCTTACACAGCAACTCCTTGGGAGCTCACTGGTTGGTGGGATGTTAATATGAACTAGCAATTTGCACGTGGATTGCCTTACGTGGACCCCCGATCTTAGTAGCACCTCACAGAACACTGTCTCTCTATATATAACTTCACGCCAAATCCCTTGCGGGGTAGGCGCCACGTGACTCGATCCTTACATAACTCACTCGCTTCTTTAACATTCATTGCTCTTCCCATGTACGCTCGCCGGTTTCAAGGGCTTCTGCCCACCTTGTGATAAAACTAAGGTGGCATACAAGCGTATGGCCTGTCTGATGGTAGGTAGTTACCGTTAGCCCTTGGATACAAGGTCGCTCACGCGTTGCCGACCCTGTAAAAACCTCTTCACACCTGTCTTATAGAACCCGATGCTGTAATCCCTTGGGAAAACCTCGGCTGGAAGTGTATTCCACAACTTGAGCGTTTTCGAAAGAAAACGTCTCTGGAACCGCACAGTACGCAATACAATGAATCCTGGAGTGGGCATGGACTACTAACTTCATATTTTCGCATTTCTGTACATATTTGTAACTAGCTGTGCCCACGACTTCGTCCGCGTGGAATATTATTTATTTATATTAATAAAAATAAATAAATTTTCTAAAATAAAAGTAGCCTAAGTTACTCCTTATTACAACAGCTATCTGCCAGTGAAAGTCCCGTCAAAATCGGTCCAGCAGTTTCAAGAGATTAGTCGGAACAAACCGACAGACAGACAAAAATTGAATAAATATATTATGAATAAAATATTTATTATTAAATATTTTATTTAGTACCGTCTATACATCCATATGCATTTAGTAAAAAGCGGTTATTTTAATATTACAAACAGACACCCCAATTTTATTTATCTGTATAGATTATTACACGCCCAGCGGTGATGGAAAACATCGTGAGGAAACCATCACCTCCAAGAAAATGTATTTTGAAAACCGTGTGATTTTACATAAGAAAGGTCTGGTTTTCCCTCTGGGTTGTGAAGATCTGACGGCAGTCGCTCCATGTCAAAATCCGCACCTTCACTAAATCCCTAGTCTTAGGCAGTGGACCCCATCAATCCTAATGGATTAGGCAACGGGATAAATCAAAGAAGAAGATTACATATTAGGTAATTTAATCTAACTGGCTTCCGCCACTTATTAGTTTATACGAAATGGCGCCGGCCGGCACCCACCCACTGTCGTTAGTAGATGCATACCGTCGCTGCCATGGCTGATTCAGTTAACTCCACGATTGCCCGCCATCTGTAACTATATATTGGGATACGGGCATTCCTTCAACCGAAGGTATGTATGTATATCTTCACGCTAGGTCTCTTGCGAGGTAGGCAGAGAGAACCGAGCGCCATAAAACGCGGTCCTTACACACTTCACTCGCTTATCTAACATTCATAGCTCTTTTTATGCACACTCGCCGAACTCAGATACCGTTATATACTTTCCGCCGTAATGCGCACGGTTGATATCAGTCACTCGGGGCTTGACGGGTTAAAGCATACTCCACCACGCTGCTTAATAGCGAATTGCCGGAGGCCAGTGTTTTTAAACCGCCCAAAGACCACTGACTTGTTTATCTACTGTAATCTATCGACAACATCTAGATAAACCAATCCATAGACAGATTGCGGTCGATACATTCATGTGCATGTTCTGTTAGATTAGAATGACGCACGCAACGGCGCCATAGAGCTCTCCTGTAACTGTAGCTATACATGCATGAAAAGAGCTATGAATGTTAGAGGAGCGAGTGAAGTGTGCAAGGACCGCGTCTTATGGCGCTCGGTTCTCTCTGCCAACCCCGCAAGGGACCTGGCGTGAAGATATACATACATATATATGTTATGTCTTGTTTATGTTACAAATTTGATTTCAGCAAAAACCGCATGGCAATAGACATGCCCGAAGAAACTCTCACTCAGCTATCAATCAACTTCTTCAATTTGGAGAAACTGAACATATCAGTTTGCGACTACGAATGGCAAGACGTACAGTCATTATCACATTTATTCCCCAAAGTCACCGAAATCATCGCAGCGCACAATCGAATCAAGAGAATCCCATTTCTAGACATGTCGCTGAGAACCTTGACCGTGTTGAGGTTGGACGGGAATCCGATAGATTCGTGGAGAGATGTTCTGAACGTGGGCAAGATGGAGAATTTGAAAATACTGAGTTTGAACGACTGTCAGATCGGGGAAATAAGGTTCAACAACGACCCTGAGAATATGAAAGTGGACGTTTTTAAAAAATTGGAAGTGTTATTTTTGAACAGGAATAGAATTCAAGACGTGAGTATTTTATTAATTACTCGCTTTTTAGCCGATTATATTTAGATTAGCCGGAACCAACAGACAGACAAAATTACTGTCTATACATTCATGTGCATTTAGTATAAAGTTGTTATTTGGACATTACAACACTTAAATTTAAAATTTTTGTATATGTAGCAGTGAAATAAAGATGACAGGGATTTCACGAAATCCCCAGCGATACCACGAAATCGCTGAATCAAATGTCAAATAATCTATTGCGTCTTTGCATTAAAAATGTCTAGTGATGTAACAAAATACTTAAATACTTTGATTGCTACGTCGTTTCATTAAACTGAATCTAGTAAAATGATAAAGCATCCGATATAAAACAAAGTTGAAAACGGACTAATGGGAAAATTGTGTCTTTTATTTTATACAAGGCCGTATGCTTGTATGCCGGGAGACATACTAGCCTCCTCTGCTGCTAACACGACAACTCCTTAGGAGCTGACTGGTGACCTCACTCCTGTGAGGTGGAGGTACTACCCCAGATAGCTGCTTTTTATGCGCCCTGCCTCTCTTAAAACATCCAGACCAAGACAAACAGACATGTTCACGCACACAAATGTTTGTCTTGTGTGGGAATCGAACCCACGAGCGTTGGTATCGAAGACGCGTCATTCACGGCTGCGCCACCGAGCTAGTCATAGGTGTCACGAGTGTCTTGTTTCTACCACCATCTCGGATTGATTCAACACCATAGTAATATTCCGTCGAAATCATTTCATTGAGTCTGATTGAGACAGTCGAAATTAAAATGTTTAGCTGACCAATATTTATCATCGTCATTATCATTTCAGCCCCTATTTGTCCACTACTGAACATAGGCCTCCCCTCTAGAATACCATTCGTTCTATCCTGAGCCATGAGGTCGTCCCACACTGCATGTACGAGGACGCCGTTCGAGAACATTCCTATCTCAGCGGTTGCAGTTCTACGTATATAAGTGGCCGGCTAACTGCTTCAGCGTGCTCGCCCCGCATTCCCTGGGGCGATCGCCTCCGATCAAGCCTTTAAAGTCTTCCCGGCTAAAGGCATTCCTAGGCGGTGTTTAGTCAGTAGGAGTCTGACATAACTCGTTCGGCCGTCTGAAATGGTACTCGTGAGAGTTCACCGCCTCCCTCCCATCGGGTTCCGGAGGGTGCCCCTCACGGAAGAATGACTAACGCACACCCGGGTGTGGGTTAGTCCTTCTTGTGTGGGTCTTCATTTTCATGGGCGAAAAACAAAAAAAAAAAAACTTCAGCGTGCTTATCCTTTGAGCTATGTCGGTTAGTTCTACTGGGGATATTCTCATTTCTGATTTTATCATGCAGTGAGACCCCGAGTATAGGCTCTTTCCATTGCACGCTGAGCGACGATGAGCTTACCCATACCAATAGTCATTACTTTATATTTGGTTCCGTAGTAATATTAAACGAGTGACGAAACAGATAGACCACGACCAAATGACCATGAATTTTTTTTTATACTACGTCAGGAGGTATACAAGCATACGGCCCACCTGATGTAAAGCGGGTACCGTAGCATATTGACGCTTGCGATATATTAAGAGCTCACTGGTGACCACACTCACACGCAGGAACACGACAACCTTCTAGGGAGTTGTTATTTGGCTGCTTTTTATGCGCCCTACCTCTCTTAAAAAATCCAGATCCAGGCAAACAGATATGTTCATGCACACAAATGTTTGCCTTGTGTGGGAATCGAATCCACGAGCGTTGGTGTCAAACTCGCGTCATTCACGACTGCGCCACAGAGCTCGTCTAAATTTCATTATATTAATTTCAATTGAATATATGATCACAGTCACAGGTGCCTCCCAAGCCGGCTCTCGTGGAAGCGAGATAGAGGCGTAACTCGTATAATCTCTAATGGTGCCTGGTCTTTTAACATTTGTATTCAGTTTAGTGAAACGACGCGTCACTGTAAGTATGCCAGTATTTTGTCATATCTAATATAATAAATTCCAAGGCGGAGCTGTGTTAGCAGCAAAGGTGGCATTTTTTTTTTACACCCATGAAAAAACACGTGTGTATTCGGAAGGAGGTGAGTTATCTTGCATAAGATAACATTTCGTGCGAACGAACTGATTATGTCTGATTCCTAAGGACTAAAACACCCCCTAGGACTGCCTTTAGCCGGGAAGGCTTTCAAGGCTCCATCGGAAGCGATCGCCCCAGCGAACGGGACGACGCAAAAAGGTGGTATCGCACAGTGATACTTAATGTGCTGCAAGCGTTCATAAAGTTTACATCAGGTGGGCTGTACGCTTGTATGCCTCCCGACGTTGTATATAAAAAAAAATACTTTGTTGTTGTTGTAGAAAACTTTATTGTACAATAAATAACATAACAATATATTACATGATTTGATTAAAAATAGTACTGTACAATGGCGGACTTATCCCAATTGGGATCTCTTCCAGTCAACCATAGAGAACCTGAAAGGAGACTTTATTTGCCATTGGACCCTCGCGAGCAGTTACGTCTTAAATTTTTACATTATTAATATTTCATTTTTAATCTACCAGCATTTTGCTCCAATGGGTTGAATATCTCTAACGTTATCCTGTTTCTTAATCCAATATGATTTGCGGGGTCCGCTACCTAACCGCAAGGACTTGGCGATGATACTCATGACACGGAGCAAATGCCGTTAGACCTCCATAACCCAGAGGGGAAATCAAACCTTTCTTAGGTGTCTTTCGAAATATAATTTCTTGGACTTGCTTGTTTCCTCACGATGTTTTAATTCCCCGCCGTGATAATTACAAATTTGTACATAAATTCAAAAACGCAAATTTTGTGGTAAATACCACACACCTCGACCTGGACCTGAGAGCTCGATGGCGTCGTTGCGCGTGTCACGTCTAACCGAACACGCAGGTTAAGCAACGTCGTCCGCAACCTGTCCATGGATGGGTTCCAATCTCGAGTTTCTCCGTGCTTCGGAGGGCACGTTAAGACGTCGGTCCCGGCTGTTGTCGATAGATGACAGTCGTTACGCTAAGTCAGTAGCCTTCGGGCGGGTTGAAAACACTGGCCTCCGCCAATCCGCATTTGAGCAGCGTGGTGGAGTATGCTCTAAACCCCTTCGGCTGAAGGGAGACCGATAACCCTGCAGTGGAATGAGTAAGAGTTAATGTGATGATGATAACTCACACCTAAGACAGATAGTGTGCATAAAAGCAGCCCGTCTGTGTAAGCACCTCCAACCTCACAGAAAACCGCAGCCAAATGACAAATCTCTGGAGGTTTGTTATGTTCCCGCGTGTGAGGTCACCAGTAAGCTCCTAAGGAGTTGCTGTGTTAGCAGCAGAGGTGGCATCGTGCAAGGGTCACTTAATGTATTACCAGCGTTCATAGGCTACGGTAACCACTTTACATCGGGTGGATCATATGCTTGTATGCCTCACGACGGTGTGTAAAAAAAAATCAGGATTCAAACCGGGGAACATCTGATAATAAACCGGTTCTATATCAATTAGGCTTTCTCTGCTCCTTTAAACGGATTCATTGAAATTATTTTTCCAGTGGCGTTCTGTGAGCGAACTGCACAAACTGGGATCCCTCAAAAAGCTATATTTTCTACGGAACCCCATTCAAGAAGGAGACAGCTATGACAGCAGTTCACAGATGATCACAGCTAAAATTGGCATGCTACAGGTATGTATCTGTTTATATATTCACGACATTACAGGGTAGCCAGGCATTGGAATGGGGTTTGGGGTTCTTCGAAAAAGGCGTGAAGAGGTCCTTACAGGGTCGGCAACGCAAGAGTGATACCCCGGGTGTTACAAATATCCATAGGCCACGGTAACTGCTTACCGTCAGGCAGACCGTACGCTTGGTTGCCACCGTAGTGGTATAAAAAATATACAATGGGAAAGTGGAAATATGAAGGAGGCGAGACCAAGATTCACCTACGAGTATTGTAGACGTAAGTGAGGTAGGGCGCATCAAAGCAGCCCGTCTGGGGAAGTACCTCCACCGCACAGAAAACTACAGCCAAATAACAACTCCCTAGAGGGTTGTTGTGTTCCTGTTCCTGTGTGTGAGTAAGGTCACCAGTAAGCTCATAAGGAGATGCTGTGTAAGCAGCAGAGGAGGCATCGCGCGAGTGATACTCAATATGTTACACGCGTTAATAGGCTACGGTAACTGCTTTACATCAGGTGGATCGTATGCTTGCATGACTTCCGACGTTGCATAAAAAAAATGTTTTATATACTACTCTGTGTAAAAAGTATCGGGAATATGTCAATAAAAAGACCCGCGTAAAAGAGGTCGTTCTAATTTTTTTACTGCATGTTGGTAGCACTGTACTGATTTAGCGCGCAAAATTTGAGCGGGATCTGTCATTTAATTTGTTTTAAACTACACTTTTTGTTGGTCATAGTTTTGAGTCCTCGGCGATTTTTACAATGGAAAATATTGTTGAACAAAGAGTGTGCCTTAAATTTTGTGTTTCAAATGATATTTCATGTGGTGAATCACTAAAAATGTTGCGAAATACCTACGGCGAATCGTGTATATCGAAAACAAGGGCTTATGAATGGTATAAGGCTTTTAAAGAAGGCCGAGAAGTAGTAGTAGACTTGCCTCGTTCTGGTAGACCTTCAACCGCTACGACCAGAGAAAACATCGACAGAATCAAGAAGCTAGTGCTCGAAAATCGACGTATGAGTCTGAGAGAGTTGGCTAGTGAGGTGAACATATCTTTTAAGTCCGTCCACAACATTCTCATTGACATTTTAGGCATGAAACGCGTCGCCGCTCGACTAGTTCCAAAAGAGCTCAATTTTGTTCAAAAAGCGCAGCGAAAGCATGTCGCTGAAGACATGGTTTCCCGAGCTTCTACGGATCCGACCTTTATGAAACGTATAATAACTGGCGACGAGACATGGGTTTATGAGTACGACATGCAAACAAGCCAACAGTCTTCAGAATGGCGTCTCGAAAACGAGCCGAAACCCAAAAAACCGCGGCAAAGTCGCTCCAAAATCAAGGTGATGCTGACAGTTTTTTTTGACTACCGTGGTGTGGTTCACTCCGAATTCCTTCCAGAGGGAGAAACAGTGAATAAAGAATATTATTTAGGCGTCATGAAGCGTTTGCGTGAGAGTATCCGCCGAAAACGTCCAGATTTGTGGCAACACAACTCATGGATGCTGCACCATGATAATGCACCATCACACACAGCCATTATAGTGAAAGAGTTTTTAGCGAAAAATTCAACAAAAGTTCTCGACCAAGCACCGTATTCACCTGATATGGCTCCGTCTGACTTTTTTTTATTTCCCAAGTTAAAATTACCACTTCGAGGAAAACGTTTTGAGTCGATAGAAGCCATAAAAGAAAATTCGCTGAATGAGCTAAAGGCCATACCGCAAATAGCCTATGAAAAATGTATGGAAGACTGGGTGAAGCGGTGGAGATGTTGTATTGCAAGCGATGGGGCCTACTTTGAAGGCGATAAAATAAATTTAGATGAATAATTTGTATTTTTTGTTTTATTGACAAATTCCCGATACTTAGTACACAGAATGTATATCTTCACGTCGTCCCCTTGGGGCGTAGGCAGAGAGAACAAAGTGACACAAGACGAGCTCGGTGGCGCAGTGGTTAGTACCGCTGCTTTGACACCAACACTCGTGAGTTCAATTTTCACACAGGACAAGAACATGTCTATTTGTCTTGGTCTGGATGTTTTTAAGAGAGGTAGTGCGCATCAAAGCAGCCCTTTTATGGGGAGGTACTCACACGCAGGAACACAACAACTCACCATAGAGTTGTTATTGGGCTGCGGTTTTCTGTGACGTAGGGGTACTTCCTCAAATGGGCTGCTTTGTACCCGTGTAATATATTAAGTATCACTCGCGCTATGCCTTCTCTGCTGTTTACACAGCAACTCCTTAGGAGTTTACTGGTGATCTCACTCACACACAGGAACGCAACAACCCTCCAGGGAGTTGTTATTTGTATTCCCCAGACGGGTTGCTTTGATGTGCACTACCTCTCTTAAAAACATCCAGACCAAGACAAATAGACATGTTCTTGTCCTGTGTGGAAATTGAACTCACGAGTGTTGGTGTCAAAGCAGCGGTACTAACCACTGCGCCACCGAGCTCGTCTTGTGGCACTTTGTTAAACCTATCCAGACCAGGACAAACAGACATGTTCATGCACGCAAATTTGCCCTGGGCGGGAATCGAACCCACGAGCGTCATAGTCGCATTGTTGACACTACGCCACCGTGCTCGTCGAAAATTATTATTGTATTTTGTTTGTTTCATTGAAGTGAAGAAAAGTATCCTTTGTAAATGTTTATTGCTTATAAAACTTCTAATGAACATTAAACACTATGTTAATATGTATTTTTTTTATACCACTAAGGTGACAAACAAGCGTACGGCCTGCCTGGAGGAAACCACTTACCGTAGCCTATGGGCATTTGCAAAACCAAGAGTGTCACTCTTGCGTTGCCGACCCTGTAAGAACCTCTTCACGCCTTTCTTGAAGAATCATACTGTAGTCCCTTGGAAAAACCTCGGCATGGAGCTCATTCCACAACTTAATAATTCTTGGTAGAAAACTTCTCGTGAACCGCACAGTGCGCGACCATTGCGATACCAGTGTATGAGGATGAACTCCCAGCCGTCGGCGAGCTGTGCGAATGTAAAACGAGGCTGTTGGTATTATTGCCGTGCTTTTAGGGTCCATACCCACTGAAAGAGCATGGGGCGTGAGCTGCCGCGCGATACCTCCTGTGTCTAGTCGCTACAGGGCTCCTGCGGCCTCGCGCTTCAAATAAAATTAAACCTTTTTTCTTTGTTTAATAAGATTCAAAAAACTCACCATTTTTTGCATCGAAAAGCCGCCGCTCTCTCAGTGAGAATTGACCCTCATCGACGTGTCTGCCTGCACCTTTGTAAAACTAGTTTATTGTAAACTTAGTATGTCCACATCAACCCTTACTCATCCCACTGCTGGGATGCGGGTCTTCCTTGAAGCGGAGGGGTTTAGAGCATACTGCACCACGCTACTCAAAGGGCGAAGGCCATTGTTTTCAAGACGCCCGAGGGCCACTGACTTAGTTTAACGACTGTCATATATCGACAACAGCCGGGACCGTCTGCTTTAACGTGCCCTCCGACGTTGAAACTCGAGATAAACCCATCCATAGACAGGCTACGGTGGTTGTTTTTAACCCCTGACGGAAAAGTGTATATGTCTGTGGCATCCTAGCTTCGAAATGGATGAACCGATTTTGATTTAGTTTTTTTTGTTTAAAAGGGGACTTAATCGAGAGTGTTTTTGTGTATATCATTATTAATAATTGATGATAATAAATTTTGTTATTTTTTATAGGTTATTTTTGCGTCTGCGGTTTTAATTTTTTTTTAATTTAGTATTATACAAATAAATGTTTATCTATCTATCTAACATGGAGTGTTTCATGTCCAGGAACTGAACGGCACAATAATAAGTCGCGAGGAACGCCGCGGGGCGGAGTACGACTACTTGAAGCAGTACGGCGCGGAGTGGAAGCAGGCACAGCTCGACGTGGACAAGAAGCGAGCTTTTGCCCTCGACCACTGTCGGTTCGACGAACTCATCACCAGTGAGAACTCCCTTTTATTTTATACTTGAGAGATATGCTTTTTGTTTTAAACATTCTCTTGTAGGCCTGTGTTCAGCGGTGGACGAGTGCGAGTTGAGATGATGATGATGATGATACATTCGTATGCATTTAGTGAAAAGTTGTTATTTGGACATTACAAACAGATATTGCATTTTTTTTTTATTTTCGCCAAATTTAATTTTTTCCCCCGGATGCCCCGGCTTCGCACGGGTCATATGATCGCTACCAAACTTCACAGGATCACCTGCTGGGCTAACCTGAAGATTCACTGAAAATTTCATCAAAATCTGCCCAGCCGTTTTTGAGTCCATAGAGGACATACAGACAAACATTCATTTTTATATATATATATATAGATTAATTACGAAATTACATTTTTTTCTAATTACATTATTGCCGTCGAGATGAGAGCATTGCGCAAATTTGTGGCATAACGGTTTTTTTTAATACCACCAAGGTTGCAAAAAGCGTACGGCCTGCCTGATGGTAACAATGCAGGCCGTAAGAATGACGAAACAGATATACAATGCAAAAGTGGAAGGATGTAGGAGCCGAGGAAGACGGAGACTAACCTACCATGACCAAATTGGTTGTGTTCTATCAGAAGGTGATGTCAGGAGCCTTAGAAACCAGCGAGCGTGCGTGAGAATAGCAATGAATGTTAAAGAAGCGAGTGAGGTGTGTAATGATCGAGTCACGTGGCGCAAGGTTCACTCTGCCTACCCTACACTATGATTACAGGGATCGTGGCGGCTTACATCATTGCGAACGCGGCAATTTTGCGCAACGCTGCGTTTTCACCGCGGTTATTCGTACTTTCATGCTCTCTCTCTGCAATGCCCAGCTCTCTCCCATAAGTTAGCATTAGGTATTAGTATGTATTTACAAAAATAAGGCGTTTACTTATGTGTATCGGTTGCCTAGTACCCATAGAACAAGCCTTGCTTAGTTTAGGGCTAGATAGCGCTGTGCAATTTGTCCGACAATATTAAAATATATCTCTAAATGCCCCAAAACTGTGTTTAAAGATTATTTATTTAAAAATACTGTCTAAACGGCGTATTATATGATTTATAAATGCGTGACGTCACTTGTGTGTAAAAAATCTACCCGCAGTCTAAATCGTGACGATTTTTTCATTCCTTTCTTCTCAATTCTACATATATTTTTTAATCTAGCCTTGAAATAACCACTTGACACCCACGACACGATTTTGCGTAGTAAATGAACTGATCTCAGTTGGTGGATAAAGTATAACGCGCAGCTCCTATTGGCTAGTACACGCATCGACATCCCGTCACTTTCCCGGCTTATTGGTTACAAAATTCACTCATCAAAACACTACGTTTTGAGGAGTGAGCTCGGCTTTATGCGACGTCAAGTGATTTATTCGTTTATGCTTCATGATACGATGAATATCATATAATCGTTCACACTATTCACAATAAGTATAACAGTTGGTAATGAGAAATAGTAATTTAATTGAAACCAATTGTAATTATAAACCAGTTGAGAATGCGCAAGCTTGTATTGCCAGAGGAACACCTGGCTCGTAAATTATATAGATTTTTTTTTATTTGTCGGCTATTTTAATCATGTTCCGAGATAGGAACGGTGTTCATGAACATTCCTATTCTACTTTTTTATGTCGAATCCGAATCTGAAGTCAAAATAAAAAAAAAACGCACACACTGACAAAGGCACAGACAAACATATAGATTTCATATAATGACGGTGTTCCTGAAAATTGTAGTTCTACGAAATACATAATTTCTTTCTTTTCATTTACACAGATTCATTGCTCTGACTGATGTTGGAGCGGCCAGGATAGTGTCAATTAAGCTATGTTAAAGTTGTTATCTACAATTGCTTCTTCTTCTTAGCGTTAATGCATTATGACTGGCGGTGGTCCGGCTACCTAAGCCTCCACAACCCAAAGGGAAAACCAGATGATTCTTAGATCTTACACATCCTTCGAAATATTAATTTCTTGGAATTGCGCGTTTCCTCACCACATTTTCTATCACCGTCGAGCAAGTGATCATTGCAAATTTGTACGTAAATCCGAATATTCGAATTTAGTGGTACATCATCGATATATATATATATATATATATATATATATATATATATATATATCGAACCGGGGACCTGTCGCTTAATAGGCCGGCTCCTTACCCACTGGGCTATCACTGCTCCTTTGACTCTTTGATTATTGATTAAAAAGTGAGCCACCTACACCCCAGTATATAATGATGATACTGATTAATTTAAATTATTTTTGCTTATCAATTTACATTCTTTTCAGAATATGGCGTTCCAGAAGACAGTCTACTAGTGAAACAGCCGAAAACAACGACTCTGACCTCTCAACTTCTAGAAGTCACTCTTCAAGACGAAAACGGAAAATCAGTCAAAAAGAAATTCCCGTCTTCAATGATCGTTCAAAAACTGGTAATACTCGCCCAAAGACTCTTCTCGAAAGGACGCTCAGGCACACCCACTTTGTACTTACTCGATGATCAAATGAAAGGAGCAGAAATAGGCTTGGACAATCTCCTGAAAGAATTAACGTATTTTTCCATAAAAAATGGCGACACTATTCTCGTGCGGTTCAGATAATTTGGGAGTTTTGTATTTCAATAAACTGGCAACATTCGATCTGTTTTATTGGCGCGTTTTTTGCGTTCCGTATTTATTCGAGCTCTGTAAATAATGTTATGTTTAAATTATGATATATATTTGAATGCAATTATTTTCCACAAATAAATGTCCTATGTATTTTTATTCGCATGTTTTATTTGTAGATCGATAACTAACCAAATAAAATATAATATATGTGGTGCCCAGTCTTGATTACAGTTCTTTAGGGCGAGATAATATTTCTACTATTAGTGACCGTTGTGTGTATGTATTATCTTCATGCCAAGTCCCTTGCGGGGTAGGCAGAGAGAACCGAGCGCCATAAGACGCTGTCCTTACATACTTCACTCGCTTCTGTGACATTCATAGCTCTTTTCATGCACGCTCGCCGGTTCCTGGGGCTCCTGACATCACCTTTTGATGAAACACGACCAATTTAGTCATGGTAGGCTAGTTTCGGTCATGTAATAAATAAATTAGTAATGAACATTATAGCCTTATATATTTATGTATGTATTTGTGTTTGAGTTAGTCTTCGGATGGTTTACATTCACAACTTTACCCGATAGGTGGCACTGTAGATATTTTTTTTTCTTCAAGGCAGGGCAACGTCAAATGTACATATACCTGTTTATTAGTACTACTAAATTGCAGTCAATAAAAATATAAATATATTAAAGTAGAAACAAAGTATCTACATCACATAACTACACAATTCCACTAACTAAAGTAAATTTTTAATGTTCCAAGTGCTCATTTGCTTCACTTGATATTACAATCTTCAGCTTCACAAAATCATCCGGTATGTGTCGTTGATCCGAATCGTCCCTACCGGTGAAGTCTCCCCACGGGTGACAGACAAACATTTTCTAATTGGAATTTTAAAATATTCCTATTGTCGTTGCCGTGATCAGTAAGTACTAGAAGAACAGAATCGTATAGGAGATCTTCAGGAACACTGTTCCCATATGAATTATATATGTTTGTCCGTCGATTTTTTTCGAATATTCGATTTTTGACCTCGGATTCGGATTCAGTATAAAAAAGTAGGAATGTTCAGGAACACCGTTCCTATCTCTTAAGGAACAAGGTCAAAATGGCCGACAAATAAAAAAAAAATTGTATTGTTATACAATTGTCGAGCCAGGTGTTCCTCTGGCAATGCTAGCTTGCGCATTCTCAACTGGTTTTGTTATGTATTCTGAAGGAATCGCTCCTAAAATGCATAAATCGTTAATATGAAGATACCACTGTGAAACAGAATTTACGATCTTGTAGCAAGAATATCCCCAGTGGAAACAATTTATTTATTTCTGAATAAAAATTTCCACATCACCGACATTACGTAGTAAACCAATTGGACGCTACGGGGCGGGTGGCAAGGTAGAACGCGCAGCGCTTATTGGCTAGTTCCCGGATCAACATCACATTTATCAGCGTATTGGTTTAAAATATTCTGCTATTAGTCAGTAGGCTCGAATCTCGAGATAATTAAGCCCCAAAACACAACGTTTTTGTGAACACGGAGGGACACCTATGTTACCGTGTTTAAAAAAAAATTGTTGAAAAAAATTGCAGTCAACTTATTTTCGGTCTGTGACAAAGGTTCATCCTAGTAGTAGAAGCTGGGAACAACAAAGTATTCGCGGGCGGACCGCTTTGTCACAATGATCTTACCACGGCCACTAAAGTGTGTCCTTTGCCAGATTTTGATATCTACCTACAGATATATTCAATGGATTGGACCATAAAAGTAGGAAAGCGCGCCTTAGGAATAGAACTACAATAACGAGCAAACCCGTCTTACCACCTACACACTAAAAAATTTAGCGTGTAGGTAGTATGCGTCATCAGTCAGTTCCCGTTTCCCGAACGCCACCGAACGCAGTGTGCTTCAGAGATTGTTTACGTTATTTAAATGTTTACCTTAGCAATGCCGAATTGTGCTATAAAGGCTTGCAAAAATTATTCTCCTAACACGAAATTGAAATCCCGTGGTGTTTCTTTTCACATGTAAGTAAAATAAATACATTTTTTTGTAATATTTCTTAAATGTCAAAAACGCCATTCAACGCAGTCGCGCACGTTGTCCCCGTCCCGTCCCTCAGACCGACACCCGCGCACGTGGCACGCTCGGTTCGCATACATAAACTGTCATATTCCAATTCTATACTCCGCGCTCCGCCGCCTCCTACTTCTATGGATTGGACAGATTGCAAGTTTCTAATCAAATCAAATTAAGAAAGGTGGCCGCATCAAAGCAGCCCGTCTGGGGAAGTACCTCTACCTCACAGAAAACCGCAGCCAAATAACAACTCCTTATAGGGTTGTTGTGTTCCTGTGTGTGAGTGAGGTCACCAGTAAGCTCCTAAGGAGTTACTGTCTTAGCAGCCATATAAAAAGTAAGTACACAACATGACATACAATCACTTAACTTATAATGATAATTAAAATGAAATTCAATGATTGAAAATACAAAATTCTTTGCAAGGCATAGCGCGAGTGATAATATATTACAAGTGTTAATAGGCTACGGTAACTGCTTAACATCAGGTGGGCCGTATGCTTGAATGCCTCCCGACGTTGTATAAAAAAAAATCTTGTTTAATTTGTGTCTACATTTTCATTGGCGAAAAACAACAAAAAAAGGTTTTGTGTGATTTTGAACCAATTAAAAACCGTGTCTTTTGGTGAATAAATGTACATTCAGTACACAGTGGTATAATTTTTGCAACCCGGACACCTAGCGATGTGTAACTTTAGGGTCGGTGCAGACTGACAGAATAGCAGCGGAGATGCTAATACGATAACAAGTTATAATCAATCTTATTACATTCAGTGTGTGATTGTAATTAGCCTATGGGTATTAAGCATGAGTCGCTGATGTGATATGTTTTCATCATACCAATTTCAGCCATATAACCAACGTGATAAAAATGAGTTTACATCTCTCGCTGACACTTCCTCTGTAAAAGCAGACGTTCGTTGTCGATAACATGGCTACTATTATAACTATCTATTTATAACTTCACGCCAAATCCTTGCGGGGTGGGGTAGATAGAGAGCGATTAAACTATTCGTTAAAAATTCAGGTCTACCAAATTGCATACATTGTAATCCTATAGTTAAAAGTAAAGATAAGTATATTTTTAAATTTAAAGAGCTATGAATATTAAATAAGCGAGTTAGGTGTGTAAGAACCGGCTCATGTTACGCTCAACTAGCTCTGCGTACCCCGCATGGGATCTGGCGTGAAAATATAGATATCTAGAATAATAATTTCGATCTCGTATTCGTTCTCAATTTTTATGAATATAAATTATATAAATAACGTTATCTAATAATTGTTATTGAAGTCATTCAATAAAATAAAATAATATTTAATCATGTCCTATCATGCTGAGGGTCGGCAACACATGACCGTGCCGTAGGCTACCGTAACTGATGGTGAGCAGTCACCGTAGCCTTTGGGCATTTGCAACACCAGGGGTGTCACTCTTTTACGTTGCCTAGTTCAAACGCATGTTATTTATGAAGATACTTTGAAGTTTCCGTTTACAGGCTACGGTGACTACTTACGTTCAGATGGCCTTTCTTTTACAGTTTTCCACTTTGGAATGAAAAGAAACAGCTGTGATGTGTCAGTACTTGACCTTAATTAAACAGTGTTTATAATGAATCATTTATCATTCGCGCACACCTGTAACCTTCAAATATAAGAAAAATAATCATTGAATCGACTTTATTATAAATATACTAAACGTTCCATCAAATAGAACTGAAGTTATTTATAAAAATCCGAAAACAACGTAGTGAAAACCAAAGCGCATAGAGAACAAACTTGTTTTAATACTGGCCACATCGTACTCGATCGCCATTGGTAACCGTTGTGTCAACAAAACTTTTTTGTTTACAAATGGCTATTGGCGATAAATTTGAAGTTGTTCCGCGTGTGTGGAGAGTGCAATGTTAAAGTTATTTATTTAGCTAAAATTATTTAAACAACGGTTAATAAATAATGGGGAATTGTTTAGGGGGATTATTTCGCCGTCGAGCCGTTCGGCGGCACATCGTTTTAATCCTGATCGGTTTAGACAACGCTGGTAAAACTCACACCGTGAATAATTTGGCAGGAGAGAAAGACGATAAAATATTGCCTACAGTTGGTTTTAAAGCCGTAAATTTAATACACAAAGACACGCCTGTGACTATTTACGACTTGGGCGGAGGGCCGCATTTTCGTCAAATCTGGCCCCAATACTACAGCGAAGTTCACGGAATTATTTTTGTGTTAGATTCAAGTGATTTTTCAAGGCTTGAAGAATGCAGAACTGTTTTAGAAGAAGTGCTCTCGCACGACAAGATATCAGGTACGGTTTTACGTCATTTAAATCTCCATAGCAACATGATATTGTTCAACATGCGTGACTAATTTTGTTTACGTATGGTTAGTGCATGGCTAATTTGAGGTACCTACCGGTTAGATTTTTAATTAAATTTTCGTATCTACGTAGGTATGATACAACGTTGTTATGATACGACCTATGGACGTGGCTTTCGATAACCTATATCGGCATCAAGAGTGGTGTATTGAATATAATAAGCTTGGGGGATTTCCAATGAAAACATTGTGATAAATCGAAGTGAAGGTTAAGATAAAAGATCTGTCAAATAAATTATGCTCATTATACTCTGGAATGTATCCCTTCTAGAGAACTGTTTATGTCCTCCCTGACCCTCAGGTGCACCTACTCCGTTTCTGCGTCATTGAGGGTGGGTGGGTGTCAGTAGCTGACATTCTCCTACCTTCTATTATACTGAATTGCAGCAAGTGATTGATCAACAAATAGGGTTGAGTTTTTAACTTAAAAACTGCTTTTTTCTAGTTTCTGATTTTTATTACAGGCAAACAAGCAAACATCCCACCTTATTGTAAGCAGGTACTGTGGCCATAGTATCTCATAACATAGACCTTTGCGTTATTAGAGGACCTGCAGCTGTATTGCCAGTTAAAAAATATGAACCCCTATTTTGAATGTTCAAATGTCATAACATTTCATTCAACAACTTGTTACTGAGAAGCTACATTGTCAATGTTAGGTATTTCTATTGGTAAAGGCTACACATCAGGTATCAGCCAAACCATTTCTTTTTTTTATACCACTAAGGTGGTAATCAAGCATACGGTCAGCCTGATGATAATCAGTTACTACAGCCTATGGACATTTGCAACACCAGGGGTGACACTCATGCATTGCGGATCCTGTAAAAACTATATAGCTTTCCGAGGCAATGTCCATACCACCACTTATCTAAGGTACATGTAGCAGCGAGCATGAGATTTTTTTATTAGAGAGAAGTATAGGCCACAGGCTTGTATGTTTCCATCTTCAATGGGCTTTATCTTTTACTTGCAATGTATAAGGGCTATTTATTGCAATGTTACCCTCATTTTAAACAACTCCTGGTAGCATACAAGCGTATGGCCCACCTGATGTAACATACTTACTGTAGCCTATGAACACTTGCAATACAGGAAGTATTGTTAGTGGGTTGAGACCCATGTTGCTAACACAACAACACGTTCGGAGTTTCTTGGTAACTCCACTCACTAGCAGGAACACAACAAGCTTCCAGAGAGATATTACTTAACTGTGTTTTTTTGTGAGGTGGTGGTACTTCAGTGCCCAATTGTTTCGATGTGCCCTACTTGTCATAGAAACACTTGTATACAAACAGATATGTTCATGCACATAAATGTTTGTTCTATGTGGGAAACAAACCCACAAGGGGTGGTGGTAAAGTAGTATTGGTAACTCTGCCGTCAACGACCATGGCTGCTAAGTCATCAACTTAGCACTCAACTTCGGTCGTGGGCCACCTGCTTAGTTCACCTGGGTAGACCACGTTCACTTTTTCTTGCCGGTGGTCCACCTAAATGATGAGTGATATGCAAATCAAAAATGTCTATAGGCCATGGTCCACTTTTAATACTAATGATCGAAACTCACAATCATCAGAATTCATAATATCACTAATAATACACCTGGTTATACTAATAATTGTTTTCATATAATTTTTTATACTAATGATCGGAAATCCTAATCATTCTAATACATAACATTTTAAATTCATAAATTTGTTCCAATATTTGTTTTCATATAATTTCTTATACTAATGATCGAAAATCCTAATCATTCTAATACATAACATTTTAAATTCATAAATTTGTTCTAATATTTGTTTTCATATAATTTCTTATACTAATGATCGAAAATCCTAATCATTCTAATAATAACATTTTAAATTCATAAATTTGTTCTAATATTTGTTTTCATATAATTTCTTATACTAATGATCGGAAATCCTAATCATTCTAATACATAACATTTTAAATTCATAAATTTGTTCTAATATTTGTTTTCATATATTTCTTAAACATAAGTGTTATTTATCTGCATTGGATTGTAATGGAAACAAATAAAAGATAAGTAAAAATAATAGAAAAATATAGAAAAAGAAGAGTAGCAAAATAAAAGGTACAACAATGAGCGAAGTGAGGAGGAGTGTTAGGTAGAACTGTGACCCGACAGCGCGCGAGCCAAGCGAGCTAGCCGCGGCAGCCGCCGGCGAAGCCCCAGAACCAAACATTGTCTGTTATGAAGGAAACTGTTCAAAAGGAAAGAGATTGCAATGTTATTATATATATATTATTATAAAGGTGGACCACCGGCAAGAAATAGTGGCCGTGGTCCACCCAGGTGAACTAAGCAGGTAGAACACGACTAAAGAGGGTTTAGTACCTGGTGACCCTGTCGACTTCCAAAGAAATACTGTGTTCCACCAAACCACCCTGCAGCTCGCATCTTTCGTTTGACCTTCAAAGCTTTTCTCTTATGATTTTTTTATAGGTAAACCAGTTTTGGTGCTGGCCAATAAGCAAGACAAGAGCGGTGCCCTGGACGACATTGATGTTGTTGAGAAGTTAAATATAGAGCCTTTGGTTAATAAGTAAGTATACCATTACTTTTTTAACTTTCTAATTGATGAGTTGATGACGCAAGTTAAGCAACGTCGACTGCAACGCGTCTATGCATGGATTTATTGATATGTAATTTGATCTAACCTGGTTTGTGTGCTTCCACCACCAATTAGTTCATGCGGCCTAGCGCCGGCCGGCACCCACCCACTACCGTTAGTAAATGCAACATGCCGTCGCTGCCATGACTGCTCCGGTAGTCTCTGCCTCGGCTGCTGCGGTCGTACTCGCGATTGCCCGCCGTATGAAACAGAAACCGCATGCACCCGCCACCTTCGCTGCCGCGACTGCCCTGGTCGTCGCCCGAGGATACCTCAGGAGGAGCATCCTCGGGCGCTGTATATGTTAGTCATTAGAATACCATTCTATAAGTCTACGTTATTGTATTGGTACCGGTCGGTGTTAGTTCGCGTCAAGTTATTGGTGGTGGGAGCACACATAGCAGGTTAGATCAAAGTGCAGTAAATGTGACTTTCGCAAAACAACACCTGAATCTATTAACGATTTAAGGGTTTATTTATCTCGAGCTTCTCCGTATTTATCAGGGCACTTCAAGCCGTCTCTCCCGGTGTTGTCGATAGGTGACAGTTGTTAAGATATGTCAGTGACCTTCGGACATCTTGTAAGTGCTCATCGTCAGCATAACAGCCTGTATTCGTCCACTGCTGGAGATAGGCCTCCCATCTAGAGAGCCACTTCCCTCGATCCTGAGCTACCCGCATCAATCTCTTTCGAGGTCACCGCTCCATCTAGTGGGGGTCGTTCCACACTGCGTGTACCAGTAAGGGGACGCCGTTCCAGAACCTTTCTTCACCAGCAGTTGTCAGTTCTACGAACTCTGTGGCCGGCCCACTGCCGCTTTAGCTTGTTTATCCTTTGGTCAATGTCGGTTACGTTAGTTCTTTTACGGAGATGGGACTTCTTCCCGCGCTTTGGACGATCGTCATTGTTGTTATACTTGAAATATTTACAATTCAGTATAAAAATAAAAATAAATAAAAATGACGAGCTCGGTGGCCCAGTCGTGAATGACGCGACTTAGAAAACCGCATCCAAATAACAACTCCCTAGAGAGTTGTTGTGTTCCTGCGTGTGAGTGAGGTCACCAGTAAGCTTCTAAGGAGTTGCTGTATTAGCAGCAGAGGTGACAAAAAAAGACGCCTGAATCAACGAACTATTTTACAATATTTTCAGATATAGATGTCCAACGCTTGTGGAGTCATACACAGCCAACACGATAAATGTAAAGTCGAAAAAACCGAAACTGGATCCTGGACTACGAAAAGGCTACCAATGGCTCCTAAACTTTATAGTACGCCGATACGGCGACATAAATTTGCGTGTCCAAACAGACATACACGCAGACCTGGAGCGCCGCAAACGCATGGCGAAAGCTAACAACACCGCTTCTCAAACCTCAACGGCGATTAGTGACGAGATCACAACCCAAACTGGCTTTGAGAACCCAAATTTTGGGGTCGAAAGGGATGATTTAGATAAAGGAGTTATTATTGTTAAGCCTATTACCCAAAAGGTAAACAGTGTTGATACGACAGTCACTGTGGATAGTGTAGATTCTGATGGTGCTAGTCTTAAACCCAAGCTATCCCCCCTTTTTGGAAGGGCCAGCAATAGTTCAGGAACGGAAACCGTTAGGATAGAACTGGAGCCGAGGAGCGAGTTTCGGAAGCTGTCGCCGATACCGAGGAATAAAGGCGTGAATCATATTGATTTTCAACATCGACCACAATCGAGCCCTACCTTTAAGAAGCATGTTGTGGTGAGTAAATTTATTGTAATTAGGGTTCCGTACCTCCAAAGGAAAAACGTAACCCTTATAGGATCACTTTGTTGTCCGTCTGTCTGTCAGTCCGTCCGTCTGTCAAGACCCTTTTTCTTAGGGACGGGTGGGTGGAGCTATCAAGCTGAAATTAATATCAAATACTCAGGTCTGCAATCCCTTCTGCCAGTGAAAAAATGAAACTTCTAAGTCAACGCAATCAAATAATACGGCTGTTAATGCGCATATTTTGACACTCGCAAGGGAATCAAAACCTATAGGATACTTCACGTTGCCTTAGAATCATGAAATTTGGTAGAAGCAATGTCATGTAGCACAAGTAAAGGAAAAAATCAGAAAACCGTAAATTTATAGTTATTGCTTGTTTGCCTCCCGACGTCGTATAAAAGAAAACTTTACATTTGTAAAAAGCTATTATTGTAAATAAGTTTGTTATATGCTACAAACTTTCAAATATTTTTAATATCGGGAATAAAATAATAGTTATATATTATATGTCTCTGCCTACTCCGCAAGGGATTTGGCGTGATGTTATAGATAGATAGAAAATAATATTTTTTACAACTTGTAATTTGATTACACACAATCGACGTCACGTGTTTTTGACGCGGCATTTTAAAAAAAAAATCTTTACACAAGTGTTAGGTCATTTAAAGGTTTATTTATTTGAAATTAATTTTATTATGGTGTTTAATATCCATTGAATTTGAACCACTTTTGTTATTGTCCTATTCTTCTGAAAAAAAAATCCTCTAAATAGGTCTATTTGATTAAATTTGTTTTGAGTGTGTTTAAGTACCTGGATGCTTTTGATTAATAGTTGGAGTTCGATGGGCTTTACAATCGGGTTCTAAGATTTTTTTCTTATTATCAGCAATTGGGTTCTAGGATTTTTTTTTTATCTAAAACTTCACGCCAAATCCCTTGCGGGGTAGGCAGAGAGAACCTAGCGCCACGTGACTCGATCCTTACATATCTCACTCGCTTCTTTAACATTCATTGTTCTTCTCATGCACGCTTTTTTATTATCACGGTTTTTTTATTATCAGCAATTGGGATCTAGATTTTTTTAGTATCAGCAATTGGGTTCTGGGATTTTTATTATCAGCAATTGGGTTCTAGGATTTTTTATTTTCAGCAATTGGGTTCTAGTTTTTTTTATCAGCTATTGGGTTTTAGATTATTTTAGTATTAGCAACTGGGTTCTAGGATTGTTATAATCAGCAATTGGGGTCTAGAATTTTTTTATTATCAGCAATTTAGTTCTAGGATATTTTACTATCGGGTATTACAACCTGTTGGGTCCACAATTAGAGGTATGAAAATTTTGTTGTTGCCGCCGCCGTCAACGATCATGAATAAGTTTATTAGTTTGTGTCAAGAATACTGTACAGAGGAGAGGGCATAACTTGCGCCGCCATTTTGGATACATCTCTTTTGCGCGTGCTATTTTTCGTCTTGTGAGTACAAATTACCCAAGAAAGGAAAAACGACATGTAAAAAGGCTCATTAATTAATATGTAACTGACAAAGAAGTCTGGAAATAATTCAGCACATATAACGTTTTCTTAATAATCTTTAATTCTACCATTTGACGTCATTATTGTACCAACATGTTAACGTAAATTTATTGTAATACATCTAATTGACAATTTGAAAAGAGACCTATATTGGCAAGTTTTTTTCGGCATTTCTTCTTCGCCAATGGTCATTTCCGAAATGGTAGCAGATTAAAAAAAAGTAAAATAAGAGAATTGAATGAGACACAATAAGAATACATTAAAAAAAATGTACGACGTGTCTCAGTACCCGTGAGGGCCCAATGGCAAATGAAGATTTTTTATCCTTGTCTTTACTGCATCAGATATATATATGTGTTTATTTCAGCCAAACCCATCGAGCCAGAACTCTTCAATCCAAGAAGATGACAAGCCAGATGGTAACGTTACGGTGTACCTCGGCGACGGGAATCGAACCTGGGACGGTGCGATCAGCTCGAAGCATTGCGTCCTTGTCAATGATAATGACTTATCCCAATTGCGTCGGGAGATTGTTCTCACGGAGCGAGGTACGTTTCTATCCAACTGTCCTGAAGGTCGTTGATGTTTTTAGAACGTATGCAATATACTTCGTTGTCTTCTTCTTTCTAACGTTATCCCGTTTCCTATTACATTAAGATTGGCGGGGTCCGCTACCTAAGGCTAAGGGATTTAGCGAATATACTGATTTTGACATGGGACTATCGCCAGACCTCCACAACGTACAAGGAAAACCAGATCTATATTAGGTTATGTCGCACATCTTCCGAAATATTTGCTTCACCCCGTTTTCCCTGAGGTGATCGCTTCAGATGAAGCCTATACAGCCCTTCCGGCTAAAGGCAGTCCCAGGGGGTGTTTTAGTCAGTAGAAATCCGACATCTTTGGAAGATTTCACCTCCTCCCTCCCGTTTTCCAAAAGGACTAACCCACACACTGTGCATTAGTCATGCTTCCGTGAGGGGCACCCCCCTCACGGAAGCATGATTAATGCACACCCGCGTGTGTGGGTTAGTCCTTTTGTGGGTCTACAATTTTCTTGGGCGAAGAACAAAAAAAAATTGTTAATAGATTCAGGCGTTATTTTGCGAAAGTCAAATTTACATGCAATTTGATCTAACCTGCTTTGTGTGCTCCCGCCACCAATTAGTTCATGCGGCCTAGCGCCGGCTGGCACTACTACTGTTAATAGGTCACTTGTAGCTTGTTATTCTTACGATTAACGTCTACAACTCCTGATGATGCCTCGTGGAGAAGCGAAACACGTGTCGCAGCGACGACCAGGCCAGTCGTGGCAGCGACGGTGGTGGTGGGGGCATGCGGATTCTGTTCCAGATGGCGGACGACCGTTGCAGCCGAGGCAGAGACTACCGGAGCAGCCATGGCAGCGACGGCATGTTGCATTTACTAACAGTAGTGGGTGGGTGCCGGCCGGCGCTAGGCCGCATGAACTAATTGGTGGCGGAAGCACACAAAGCAGGTTGGATCAAATTGCATGTAAATTTGACTTTCGCAAAATAACGCCTGAATCTATTAACGATTTTTTTTTTGTTTTTCGCCCAAGAAAATTGTAGACCCACAAAAGCACTAACCCACACACGCGGGTGTGCATTAATCATGCTTCCGTGAGGGGCACCCTCCGGAAAACGGGAGGGAGGAGGTGAGATCTTCCAAAGATGTCGGATTTCTACTGAATATAATTATTTCTTCCGAAATATAATTTCTTGAACGTGCTGGTTTTCTCACGATGTTTTTCTTCACCGCCGAGCAAGTGGTAATTACAAATATGTACACAAAACCGAATTTAGTGGTACATGACCACACCAGGATTCAAACAAAGGACCATCATATAACAAGTTTGATCTTTATGCACTGGACTATCACTGCTGCGTCGCATCCTTAACAATTGGTTAAGTTATATAGGCTCCTGTAGCCATTTGACCGATTTTGAAGTGCGAAGTGTTGTTGGATTGGTCTTTATTTCCGGGATGTAACTACTACTATAAAGGGTCTTTTGACAAGCTCGGTGGCGCAGCGCTTAATAACGCGACTTTGACACCAACGCTCGTGGGTTTGATTCCCACACAGGGAAAACATTTGTGTGCATGAACATCTGTTTGTCTTGGTCTGGTGTTTTCAAGAGAGGTAGAGGGCATAAAAGCAGCCCGTCTGGGTAAGTACCTCCACCTCACAGAAAATCGCAGCCAAATAATAACTCGCTAGATGGCTGCTGTGTTCCTGCGAGTGAGTGAGGTCACCAGTAAGCTCCTAAGGAGTTGCTATGTTGACAGCAGATTTAGAGTCGCGCAAGTGATACTTAATGTGTTACAAGTATACGAATACTTTTACGTTACGTTGACCGCTTTACATCAGTTGGGGCGTATGATTGTATGTCTCCCGACGTTGTATAAAAAAAAGGCCGCGTGTGGCCTTACCTCTTTTAACAATGTATGTTTGCTGGATTCCTTGTCTTTGGTGAGCCCATTGTACAATCGATAGAATTACAGCACGAGGTTCATCAAGAAAGGCGGGAAGAGATTAATACAGAGTCGGCAACGCCACCCCTGGTGTCGCAACTGTCCGTAAGCTACGGTAACTGCTTGCCATCACGCAGGCCGTGTGCTGGTTTGCCGCCTTAGTGGTATACACCTGAAAAATGTCAGAGAGAGTGAGCAATAGTAAACCCTTCTCCACACAATCGTCTTTCATTATTGTGACTAGTGTTTGCAGTTCAGCTGGTGTATCTGCTAATAACACGTCATCGTTTGCATACAGCAGACAGTTCACCACTAGGTCCCTTTACCCATGCGTAATCCTGCATTCAAACTCAAAGACTAGTGCATGATATGGGTGTACGCGTTACCATGTTTTTCGGTATATGATTCCAGAGTACAGTGCCAAGACTGCTGCATCAGACACTATCCTGGAGGCGTCCACCTTGCCTCCTACCGTCCGGCCAGCGTCCGCCTCTCAACTAGTCAGACGTCAGCTCGAAATATCAGCTCAGCACAAGCGCAGACTCAGCCTAAGATGTAAGTCTTATTCCCTGTATGTTTGTTTTAGGGTTCCACATCCAAAGGGTACAAACAGGATCCTATTAATAAGGCTCTGTTGTTTATCAGCTCGTCCGTCGGTTCCAGGAATGAAGAAAAAAGAGAAATATGTTAGTTTGTATTATTATAGGTTTTCCCTAGGGACTACAGCATGAGATTCTTCAAGGAAGGCGTGAATAGGTTTTTACAAGGTCGGCAACTGCATTGCAGCGCTGCGTGTGTCAAAATACGTACATTTTGACATTTCGTTAAACGTCGCTGCTGTCAGATCGCTTAGCTCGGTGGCTCAGTCGTGAATAACGCGACTTTGACACCAACGCTCGTGGGTTCAATTCCCACACAAGGCAAACATTTGTGTGCATGAACATGACTGTTTGTCTTGGTCTGGATGTTTTGAGAGAGGTAGGCCGCATCAAAGCAGCCCGTCCGGGGAAGTACCTCCACCTCACAGAAAACCGCAGCCAAATAACAACTCCCTAGAGGGTTGTTGTGTTCCTGCGTGTGAGTGAGGTCACCAGTAAGTTCCCAGGGAGTTGTTGTGTAAGCAGCAAAGGAGGCATCGCGCGAGTGATACTTAATATATCGAAAGCATTAATAGGCTACGGTACCCGCTTTACATCAGGTGGGCCATATGCTTGTGTGTATGCCTTCCAACGTAGTATATAAAAAAACGGAAACTTTTTTTTTCAACTCTTTAATTATTTTAAATTTGGAACGCGTTTATATTATGTTAAAAGCTGCTTTTGATTTGCCGCCGTTTTACATATTTTTTTCGTGTTTATTATCAAATTACAATATGGAGTGGGGTGTTAAAAAAAATAGGATTGCAGTGATTGCTTTGCACAAAGTGGGTATGGAGCCATCGGTCATATTCAAGACACTTCAAAATCTTGGTATCAGCCGTATTATTATGTTCGTATATCGTACTGTCGACAGATATACCAACACTTCCTCTGTTGAAGACCATAAGATATATACATTCTGTGTACTAAGTATCGGGAATTTGTCAATAAAAAATAAAAATACAAATTATTCATCTAAATTTATTTTATCGCCTTCAAAGTAGGCCCCATCGCTTGCAATACAACATCTCCACCGCTTCACCCAGTCTTCCATACATTTTTCATAGGCTATTTGCGGTATGGCCTTTAGCTCATTCAGCGAATTTTCTTTTATGGCTTCTATCGACTCAAAACGTTTTCCTCGAAGTGGTAATTTTAACTTGGGAAATAAAAAAAAGTCAGACGGAGCCATATCAGGTGAATACGGTGCTTGGTCGAGAACTTTTGTTGAATTTTTCGCTAAAAACTCTTTCACTATAATGGCTGTGTGTGATGGTGCATTATCATGGTGCAGCATCCATGAGTTGTGTTGCCACAAATCTGGACGTTTTCGGCGGATACTCTCACGCAAACGCTTCATGACGCCTAAATAATATTCTTTATTCACTGTTTCTCCCTCTGGAAGGAATTCGGAGTGAACCACACCACGGTAGTCAAAAAAAACTGTCAGCATCACCTTGATTTTGGAGCGACTTTGCCGCGGTTTTTTGGGTTTCGGCTCGTTTTCGAGACGCCATTCTGAAGACTGTTGACTTGTTTGCATGTCGTACTCATAAACCCATGTCTCGTCGCCAGTTATTATACGTTTCATAAAGGTCGGATCCGTAGAAGCTCGGGAAACCATGTCTTCAGCGACATGCTTTCGCTGCGCTTTTTGAACAAAATTGAGCTCTTTTGGAACTAGTCGAGCGGCGACGCGTTTCATACCTAAAATGTCAATGAGAATGTTGTGGACGGACTTAAAAGATATGTTCACCTCACTAGCCAACTCTCTCAGACTCATACGTCGATTTTCGAGCACTAGCTTCTTGATTCTGTCGATGTTTTCTCTGGTCGTAGCGGTTGAAGGTCTACCAGAACGAGGCAAGTCTACTACTACTTCTCGGCCTTCTTTAAAAGCCTTATACCATTCATAAGCCCTTGTTTTCGATATACACGATTCGCCGTAGGTATTTCGCAACATTTTTAGTGATTCACCACATGAAATATCATTTGAAACACAAAATTTAAGGCACACTCTTTGTTCAACAATATTTTCCATTGTAAAAATCGCCGAGGACTCAAAACTATGACCAACAAAAAGTGTAGTTTAAAACAAATTAAATGACAGATCCCGCTCAAATTTTGCGCGCTAAATCAGTACAGTGCTACCAACATGCAGTAAAAAAATTAGAACGACCTCTTTTACGCGGGTCTTTTTATTGACATATTCCCGATACTTTTTACACAGAGTAGTATTATATATATATCTAGAAGTGTTGTGTATATTTTTACAGTAGGTAGGCAATGTTTGTATTAGTCGGATTTTAGTTTTTACCGTTAATTTTGTTTTAGTAAATACATGATAATTAAGAATATATAGAAGAGTTAAAATAAGAAGAGGCATGCTCCGTTGGTTCGGACATGTAGAAAGAATGCAGGATGAAAGAATGACGAAGCAGATATACAATGCAAAAGTGGAAGGATGTAGGAGCCGAGGAAGGCCAAGACTTACCTACCATGATCAAATTGGTCGTGTTCTATCAGAAGGTGATGTCAGGAGCCCTAGAAACCGGCGAGCGTGCATGAAAAGAGCAATGAATGTTAAAGAAGCGAGTGAGGTATGTATGAATCGAGTCACGTGGCGCTCGGCTCTGTCTTTTGTCTATTTGACGTGAAGTTATAGATAGATATAGAAGAGTAGATATAGCCTAGATAGTCGCTAGGAGTACGATGACTACTATACTATTGCCGCTGTTACCTTACTTTGAGATCAACGCTCGTGGGTTCGATTTTCACACGGAATAAACATTTGGGTACATGAACATGTCTGTTTATCTTGGTGTCGCAGCTAAAGAACAACTCCCTACAGCAGGGGTTCCCAAAGTGTGTGCCGCGGCGCCCTGGTGCGCCGTAGAGTACAGAGGGGCGCCGCAAGACGCTCATGTTTACCATTACCTGGAAACGAAATTTAGGTATTCGCGCCTACAAAATGAACGATTCAATACGAATGAAATCAAACAAGAAAAATATGCGTGGATCCAAGATCCTTTCCATGCTCAAGCTCCACTAGAATTCCCTTTACAAGAAGAACAGAGTCATATCCAGCTCTCTTGCGATAGCAGCCTAAAAGCAACATTCACGTGTTCCGACTTGGTGGAGTTTAGAATATCGGTCCAAAATGAATACACAACTTTAAATTCAAAACATTAAGAATTCTCATTCACTCGCAACGTCTAATTTATGTGAGGCCGAATTTTCAACTGTGGTTTTAATAAAAAACAAGAAATGAGAGTAGTGGTATATCTCGCGCTTAGAAAATGTGTGTGGAGATCACCAAGCTCACGCGTCACATTGATTATTATTTTATATTCTATTTTTCTTAAATTATAAATGTTCCTTGCGTGTCAATAAAAATTTAAAAACTCAGCTTCATATTGCGGATGTTTTATTCTTTGTGTCTAGTATCCTTGTACCTTTTTTCGAGTTCTAACGACTACGGGGCGCCGAGACAAAATATTAAACCTGTAAGTGCGCCGCGAACTGAAAAAGTTTGGGAACCCCTGCCCTAGAGTGTTTGTTGTGTTCTTGCGTGTCGGTGAGGTGAGGCATCGTGCGAGTGATACGTAATGTATTACTAGCGTTCATAGGCTACGATAACCACTTTACATCAGGTGGACCGTATGCTTGAATGCTTCCCGACGATGTATAAAAAAAACGTCACGGAATAAGCTATATAATGTTAAAGAAGCGAACGAGACGTAGCGATCGCAACTAATGGCGCATGGTTCTCTCTGCCTACCCGGCAAGGGAGTTGGCATACAGATATACAAATAAACGAATACGTATATAAAACAATGTACTGGTTTCAGATATCCAACGCAACAAGACGAGTCCAGAGCGGTTGTCTATGTTAATCTACGAACCGAAGACACAGAGGCGCCTCGACAAGGGCGACTTCGAGCACACAGCGACCATCAACTAGCGGCCAAGTAAGCTGGCTACTTTTTCTTGGCTTTCTAAGTGTCGTATCGTGATGTAGAATAGCCTATAGCCTCCCTCAAGAGTTGGGCTGTCAAATGAAAAGTTTCTTCAAATCCGACCGCTAGTTGCAGAGATAAGCGCGGTCTAACAAGCAAACTCTTTCGCTTTCTATTTTATATATATATATATTTATTTATACAACGTCGGGAGGCATATAAGCATACGGCCCACCTAATTTAAAGCGGTTACCGTAGCCGTATAGATTAAAGGTCTGTATCAAAGCCAAAGGTGGTAATTTCTAATAGATTCTTTTTTTTTCCATAAATATGTAAATATATGTTTTATTAAGATTAAATTAGATACTTCATAAAAAAATAGATACATATTCATTCATAACAGAACTTATTGCCGTATTAGGTGTTTATCATCATTTTTAAATAAGATGTGGCAGCAACTCCTTAGGAGTTTACCGGTGACTTCACTCACACGCAGGAACACAACAATCCATCGGTGATTGTTATTTGGCTGCGGTTTTCTGTAGTGGTGCTTCCCTAATCAGGCTGTTTTGATGCGCCCTACCAACCTGCCTACTTTGAACCCACGACCGTTAGTGTTAAAGTACCGTAACAGCGTGTTTCACCACTGGGCCACCGAGCTCGATAGAATTAAGTACATAAACCAATCATAGTGTTTTATCTATAATATTATTTTCAATATAAAGGAATAAGGTCAACGAATGTGGGATTGCGCATGGGTGACCTAGTGGTGATCTGTCTGCTGTATGCAGACGATGCCGTGCTATTAGCAGATACATCTGAACTGCAAACACTGGTCACAACGATGAAAGACGAATGTATGAAGAAAGGCTTGCTACTGAATGCGAAGAAAACAAAGATAATGGTATTTGAAAGAGAACGAATCCAAAACTAATGTAAGGATTACGATTGATGATGAAGTGTTGGAACAAGTGGATGAGTTTGTATATCTTGGATGCTTTCAGCACGGATGGAAGGGACACCGCAGATGTGGAAAGACGAGTGAGTGCTGGGAATAGTGTGAATGGAGTGTTGGGAAAACTTCTTGGCAGTAAAAACCTGAGCCAGAAGGCACAACTCGCTATACACAATGCAGTGTTGGTTCCAACGCTAACTTATGGAAGCGAGAGCTGGGTATGGCACAAAGAGCATGAAAGTAGAATAAACGCGGTCGAAATGCGAGCGCTGCGCAAAATTTGTGGCGTAAGGCTTGTAGACAAACAGAGTTGGTCTGAAAGAGAGCGTCGGTGTTAAAATAAGAAGAGGCATGCTCCGTTGGTTCGTACATGTAGAAAGAATGCAAGATGAAAGAATGACGAAGCAGATATACAATGCAAAAGTGGAAGGATGTAGGAGCCGGGGAAAGCCAAGACTTACCTACCATGACTTACATACCAAATTGATCGTGTACTATCAGAAGGTGATGTCAGGAGCCTTAGAAACCGGCGAGCGTGCATGAGAAGAGCAACGAATGTTAAAGAAGCGAGTGAGATATGTAATGATCGAGTCACGTGGCGCTCGGTTCTCTCTGCCTACCCCGCAAGGGATTTGGCGTGAAGTTATAGATAGATTATTTTCAATTACAGACTCAGCCGTGCAAGATTGAAGGACCCTGGTGTTTTTGAAGTGTCTTTGAAGGTATCTGCTTATGTGCACGCAGGTCGTGCGCCAATTTGCCACCTCGGCGGAATTTGAAATACAATAAAGTATTTTTTTTATACAGCATGTGACAAATGCATTTTGTGAAATTTGGTCTTTACCAAAATCGTAGATAAATTGGTACAGGAAGGTTGACGAATTGCGACCACGAACCGGGAAACACATTGTAGGACCGCTACGACACCATGGACCAACGATCTTGTGAAGATCTCACGGAGCCGATGGATGCACTCAACACGTGACGGACCGCTGTGGATGTCTAGGAGGCGAAGTTGTGTGTCGTGTGACTATGTCATCGAAACAGTTTTAAATGATCCTGTGACCGCGTTGTCCGGCTGTTGACTGATTACTCTGACTTGAATCTGTTATTATGACGTGGATTATATAGGTACAGAACTTTACCACGCCAAGCGCTCTAAACAAAAATTTTTTATTTGTATGAAATGTACAATATAATTATATCCTAAAATATTCTCAGTCTATAACTGTACGTTGACCCGTTGTTGTAATACTTAATGTATCTACTTTCAAAATAAATATGGTGAATTATGTTTTTTAACATTGTTCGACCATCTTTGGATTATATGTCGATATAAATGTATAAAAACTCACGATCCGACGAGTTTTACTCTATAAATGCGAACAGCTCTTTGCCCGAAGGATCGAACCAAGAAAAAAGTTCAGGACGTTAGATTGATCGGACTAAACAGTCGGAGCACGCGGCCATAGGGTTGAGCAAGTAGTTGTAGTGTTAATAAGTAGGATGAAAATTTAAACAGGGTATATAATTTTTAATAATCTGCCTTGTATAAGTTGACAGAATGGTGGCGCCACTTGCCTTATTAAATATATTATTTCCATTTTTGTCACTGGCAACTTATATATCGCAGCTTCCAAACTATGAAAAAAAATTATGGCAATATATGATTCTAGTCTTAAGGGCTCACTTTGATGGACAGTGTTGGAGACGTTTTTAATACCTATTCTTTTAATACAAGCTAGTCGAAACGACGCCTTTATAAGTTAGTAATCACCAGTGCAATGATGTGTAGTAAAAAGTGGTAGATAGGTTATGTACACTGGAAGTGATATATTGATGATTGAAAATGATATACGGATAAGAGTAGTATTGCAATGTTACGCTCAATAATATACAATTATATAAATATGTGAAAATAACTTTAGTCACCTGTATAAGTGCACATTTTGTGATCTGTTTAGAACATCACAGTAATGTGTTAAAGGGCATTTTGCATATGAAGACACATGTCACACACTAACACAGTGTAGATATTGCTTAATTGCTGCATTAATAGACGGCTCTGTATGTATTATTCCTCAAGATATTGAACACATTTTACATCACATTTTCTTTGCCAAAATTGTTTAGTTATAAGGGACTAGCTATAATAGTTTGTTAATTAGGTTAAGCGAGTTGCATATACGTGCTGATGCGACGACATAGTCATATTTTTGTTAATATAACATGCAAAAGGAGCCAAATTTTTGCGTACAACTGTGACCTATCTACCTCTTGTACATCTTATACACGCGTTATGTATATAATTTGAAGTTGTCATGCCTCCATGACCAACTTTATGTTCCTGATGTCGTAATGTAAAGCCCGTAATAAATAATATTATTATAATAAAGAGTTTATACTAGAGTAGCGTAGTTTAGTTTTGTATTTTGTGTACGGGAATACCTTTTGTAAATAAACATATTAAATTAAATCTGTTTGTTTTTTCATTCGGGGCCCAAGTCGACCTCACCTGCAAGTTGGTGCACCTGCTGTTTGACAAACGGGGCTCTAGTGCTGGCTTTCCTCTAGGGGTTGGGAGGTCGGACGGCAGTCACTCCCGTAAAAAAGCTACATTAAAAGCCAAATCACAAACATGAATGAGGAAGGAAAAGATCTTGTGCCACGAATAGGGCGTCCGCGCCGTCGCAAAACGGCGCGCAGGAGCCTCGTCCGATCCCTGTGGAAAGTGGACACGGGCTACCGTGCAATGGGCGTGTACAGTTAAAAACGCGAGCCAAAAGGAAAATCCGCTTCGCGACCTGGAACCTGGTCGCTTGAGAACGGTGGTCTGAAACTGAATGTGGCGAAGACCAAGTACTTGGCCTGCAATACCACCGATCCTTCACCCATCCGCATTGGCGAAGATACGGTCGAGCGCACGGATCTGTGTAAATACTTGGGATCTATCCTCCATGCGTCCCGTGACATCGATTGCGACGTCAAGGCACGCATCTCAGCGTCTTGGGCTAAATGGCGTGAGAGACCCAAAAATGGCGGTTAAGCTGGAAGAACAGGTTTATAAATGAAAGAGTGATTATATGTGGAGATTTGAATGGATGGGTTGGGACCAAGAGATACAGCTATTCTTGGTCCGTATAGAGATAAGAGAGTGAACGAAGCAGGTAAGTCAATACTAGATTTATGTATGGAACGAAACCTCCTCGTGTCGAATACTTTATTTCATCATAAGGATATTCACACGTATACATGGAGAAGGAATGACCAAAAAAGTGTGATTGATTTGATTTTAAAAGATAGACGTCTCCGAAATGTTATAATGGATACAAGAGCCTTTAGAGGCCCCACTCTTGAGACGGACCACTACCTGGTGGTAAGCCGGTTTGTGGGCCTTTTTAGGAAGTGGAGGCACTGCCGAGTGCGATCCCTTTCGGAGATCATGAAAGGATAAGGAGCGAAAAATTGCAAGATGAATGTGTAAGGAGAACGTATGTGCGTCTGGTAAGTAAGAGACTTGCAAATGCAAGCCTCTCCGGCTCAGATGTGGATGATTGTTGGAAAGTTTTGAAAGAAAGTATGGTGGATAGTGCAAAAGAAGCTTGTGGAGGCGCGCAAAAAGACGTAAAACAGCGAAAGGAGATGCGGAGGTTGAATTCTCCGTAGCAAGAAAGAGGAAAGCGTGGCTGGATTACGTATCATCTTTGCCCTTAACTGAAAATATGAGAGAAAAGAAGAAAGAAATGTACCGTCTATGCAAGAATGAAACCAAGGCTTTAGTGAAAGAGAAGCGTGAAAGACAAATTATGAATAAGGAAGAGAGGCTGACGAAAAACTTGGAGGCAAATACCAAACTCTTTTGGAGAGAAGTAAAGAAGTCTCGGAGTGGTTCGTCGCCATCCAGAATGGAGAAAATACAAGTCTAAAGCTGGCGTCATTCTTGCGAACACTCAGGAAGTGTTAGAACGGTGGAGTGAATATTGAGGAAATGTATGAGTAGGTATGCCTCGGACGCTGACAATGAGAGTGAGTCGGATGCTTACTCCACGTTGACGGCGTCCGACGAAGACATAACTATGGATGAGATCGAATGTTCGATACGAAGAATTGTAAAATGGAAAATCAGCGGAAATTGATCTGATCACAGCTGAGATGATCAAACTAGGTGGCACTTACGTCCGGGACGCCTTCTGGTACTTATGCAACCTATGCTGGAGAACTGAAAGGGTCCCAATGGACTGGAGACGCGTAGTCATCGTGCCCTTGTATAAAGGCAAGGGGTCACGCATGGACTGCGCCAGCTATAGGGCCATCAGTTTGATCAGCTTAGCAGCAAAAGTATATGGAAAGGTGATTGAAAGGAGAATGAGGGTGAAATCCGATGAAATGCTGTGGGACGCACAAGTCGGTTTCCGAAATGGAAGGGGATGTACGGATCAAGTTTTCTCGCTCCGCAATATCGTCGAGAAGCATCTGGCCATAGACCAGAAGGTTTTCTGCGGTTTTGTGGACCTTGAGAAAGCATTTGATAGGGTTGTGTGAAAGGAACTGTGGGACATATTGCCGAGATATGGGATTGACGGTTCACTGCTCCGTGCTGTGCAGTCCACTTACAAGGATTGCTCAGCATGTGTGCGGATAGATGGTGGCATGTCACCCTGCTTTGATGTCAAAATTGGTGTCAAACAGGGTTGCATGCTATCTGCTAGGCTGTTTATCCTGTATCTCGATAGTTGTCTGCAGAGAATAAGGTCAACGAATGTGGGATTGCGCATGGGTGACCTAGTGGTGAACTGTCTGCTGTATGCAGACGATGCCGTGCTATTTGCAGATACACCATCTGAACTGCAATTACTGGTCACAACGATGAAAGACGAATGTATGGAGAAAGGCTTACTACTGAATGCGAAGAAAACAAATATAATGGTATAAAACAAAGATAAAGATATGGTTTGAAAAAGAAAAATCCAGAACTAATGTAAGGATTACGGTTGATGATGAAGTGTTGGAACAAGTGGATGAGTTTGTATATCTTGGATGCGCTTTCAGCAGGGATGGAAGGTACACCGCAGATGTGGAAAGACGAGTGAGTGCTGGGAATAGTGTCAATGGAGCGTTGGGAAAACTTCTTGGCAGTAAAAACCTGAGCCAGAAGGCACAACTTGCTATACACAATGCAGTGTTGGTCCCAACGCTAACTTATGGAAGCGAGAGCTGGGTATGGCAGAAAGAGCATGAAAGTAGAATAAACGCGGTCGAAATGCGAGCGATGCGCAAAATTTGTGGCGCAAGGCTTGTAGACCGTATTCGCAATGATGATGTCAGAAACAGAGTTGGTCTAAAAAAGAGCATCGGTGTTAAAATAAGAAGAGGCATGCTCCGTTGGTTCGGACATGTAGAAAGAATGACGAAGCAGATACACAATGCAAAAGTGGAAGGATGTAGGAGCCGGGGAATGCTAAGACTTACCTACCTACCATGACCAAATTGGTCGTGTTCTATCAGAAGGTGATGTCAGGAGCCCTAGAAACCGGCGAGCGTGCATGAGAAGAGCAATTAATGTTAAAGAAGCGAGTGAGATATGTAAGGATCGAGTCACGTGGCGCTCGGTTCTCTCTGCCTACCCCGCAAGGGATTTGGCGTGAAGTTATAGTAGTAGTAGAAGTTTTCCCAACGCTCTCAAACATTGAATCTCTGAACCTATTCATCTCTCCACAATATGTAACCTCCCAGTGCTGCTAAAAGTGGTTTCAAGATCGCGAATCTCGTTCACTTGTTCGCACGCTACGTCATATTTTCTCTATTTATAACTTCACGCCAAATCCTTTGCGGGGTAGGCAGAGAACCGAGTGCCACGTGACTCGATCCTTACATACCTCACTCGCTTCTTTAACATACTCTTTTTATGCACGCTTGCTGGTTTCTGGGGCGTCTGACATCACCTTCTGATAGAAAACTACAAATTTGATCACGGTGGGTAAGTCTTGGCCTTCCTCGGCTCCTACATCCTTCCACTTTTGCATTGTATATCTGCTTCGTCATTTTTTCATCCTGCTTTCTTTCTACATGTCCGAGCCAACAGAGTTCTCTTTATCAAACATTATTATCCTATATTTAAAAATAGTTTCCGTACACTTTGTCAAATGAATTTTGTGTATAAATATGTATCCTTCTTCACATTACGTCGAGGTGCAAACTAACAGGTCCTGTGAACGCTTGCAATACAAGCAGTATCTGAATGGGGTTCTTCAAAAAGTCGTGAAGAGGTTTTTACAGGGTCGGCAACGCACAACACCAGTGGTGTTGCAAATGTTCATAGGCAGGTCGAATGCCACACAGGCCATCATCACCTAGATAAAACCGATTTTACCAATAAATTAAATGATTTTGATGTGTTTGTGGCGTAAGATATTTTCGGTAAGAGGTGTTTGTAACTTGTCTTGACTAATCTATTCGTTGCTATCAACGCAACTGAGATTTGCTCAGTTCAGTCAATTGATAATATTGACACAGTCGGGTTTTTTAAATTAAAGTGTCATTTGATTTTGAGCCTTTTTTTAAACGTCACGAGACATACAAGCATACGGCGGTTACCGTAGCTTTATTCGGGGCAGGCTCACCACTCATACCCACCACTGTGTCTCCTGTGTAGCCAGAATTAACAGCGGCGACCAACAAAAAGGCAATGAACAGTGAAGTCCATTGCCGTCCCGGGGGTTAAACTACAGCTGCTTTGGAACTCACAACGAATTTAATCAGCAGAAATTTGTAGGAGTAGGAAGTTTTGGAATTGACTTCCCCTCTTGGCAAAGTGAAAGACAGCAATATGACAAATAAGGCATTTAAAACCTCCAAGAGATGGCTAGTCAAGTGAAGCTCAACTGCCGTGCACCACGGTTTATCAGATATCTAACACTATTGGGACCTAAACTGTGAGTTGTTACCTAACACATCGATTCCAATAATATAGATTGCAGAACCGCCCAAATGCCTGGTAATTCTCCCCTGTTGCCACCAAATCAGAATAGTATACTACCCCGTAATACTTACCGTAGCTTGCATTACATTAAGTATCACTCGGGCGTTGCCACCACTGCTGCTATCACAGCAACTCCTTAGGAGCTTACTGGAGGAACTCACACGCATGAACACAACAACCCTCTAGGGAGATGTTATTTGGCCGCGGTTTGTCTGCGAGGTGGATTTACTTCTCCAGATGGGCTGCTTTGATGCGCCCAACCTCTCTTATAACTTCCGACGTTGTATATATAAAAGAGAATTCTTCTATGAAGATAATTCGCACTTTAGGGACAAGGTGTTTTATCACAGCTTTAAAACGATCGAAGCCAAGAGTATATATATATTAATATAATAAATCCAAAAGTTTTTACTGCCAAAACTTATCTAAATAGTTAAAAGTTCAAGGCGTTATTTTGAGGAAGTAACATTTATATGTAATTTGATCTAGTCTGCTATGTATGTTTCCACCACCTAATAGATCATGAGAACTAGTGCCGGCCGGTACTCACCCGCTATCCTTAGTAGATACTAACCGTTGCTCCCGTGGTCGTTCTGATCGTTCGGTTAGTGGCCAGCGCTTCGCAACTAAGTTGCTATAGTTCGCCACTCTCTCTCCCGTCTCTCGTTGGACAATTGATGATCCTAAACTTGGTACGGTATTGAGCCCCTGAGTTTTACCTCCCTTTGCGTGTTCTACCGATTGTACAATGGGTTGTGTTCCGAGGAGTTGTTCGACATGGTGCCAACAGCCTCATTTTACAATCGCACCGCTCGCAGACGGCTGGGAGCTCATCCTTATACACTGGATCCGCATTGGTCGCGTACTATGCGTTTCCAGAGAAGTTTTCTACCGAGAACTCTTTGTGGAACGAGCTCCCTGCCGAACTTTTCCCAAAGGACTACAGCATGGGGTTCTTCAAGAAAGGCACGACGAGGTTTTTACGGAGTTAGCAACGTGACACACCTGGTGTTGCAAATGCCTATGGTAACTGCTTACCATCAGGCAGGCCGTACACTTGTATCTTCGTAGTATAAAAATAATTAGCAGCTCATTGTTCGCCTAATGAGGGCTTAGGAATCAACTTTTCATTAGTCAGAATGAATGAGAAGAAAAGATTAAAAGCAGTGATAGCCCAGTAGATAAAGAACCGCCTTCTTGATAAACAGGTCCCCGGTTCGAATCCTGTACATGTGTGTAGCATGTACCACTAAATTCGTGTTTTCGGATTTATGTACATATTTGTAATTACCACTTGCTCGGCGGTGATGGAAAACATCGTGAGGAAACCAGCACGTCCAAGAAATCATACTTCGAAAGGCGTGTGACCTTACCTAAGAAAGGTCTGGTTTTCCCTCTGGATTGTGGAGCTCAGACGGCAGTCGATTTACGTAAAAATCTGCATCTCCTTCAAATCATTAGGCTTAGGTAGCGGACCCCGTCTACCTTAAAGGTTTAGGAAACGATATAACGCCAACGAGAAGAAGTAATGAGGTGCTCCGTGTGCGGACTCCAAATAAAACATTCCAATCGGTACAATAATTCACTTTAATGTAATAATTATTCTTTTAATATAGACAATCGCTATGGCAGTGTGTAGTATGTAATCTTAACATAAACTAACTGTACTTACAATTTCGTTTCATTTATCTAATACTATATATAAATAAAAATAAATAGTAAAAACATATAACGTACAACCAAGTGCACATCAAGCTTGACACTAACTTTTGTACCATTCTTATGAATAATAAGAGTTACGATCGTCAATCAATATGTGTTCTTAATTGTACAATAACAAATGCAGATTGTAAAGCGTGTTACAAACTGTTAAGATACTATAATTTTTTTATGTTAAGATAAAATATCGCTCACCATGCAAACTGAATGAACTATCATTAATTATATACGTACAACGTCGGCAGGCATACACGGTTACCACAATAGTAACCTATGAACGCTTGCACCACATTAAGTATCACTCGCGCGATGCCACCTCTGCTAGCTAACACCGCTACTCCTTAGGAGATTATTGGTGATGTCACTCGCTCGCAGGAACACAGCCATCCAGGGTGCTATTTGGCTGCGCTTTTCTGTGAGGTGGAGGTACTTCCCCAGACAGGCTGCTTTGATGCGCTATAACTCTCTCAAAAACACGTAGAGCAAGACAAATAGACTTGTTCATGCACACTAATGTTTGACCTGTGTGGGAATAGAACCCACGAGCGTTGGTAATATTTTCAAATTACTGTATCTTAAGATATCGACCGATATAGAAATTCTATCGTTTAAGATAATAGAATAATTTGAGAGAATGTCTCCAGCACTACAATAATTTACATCCCGATATCAACCGACATATTCCAAAGGAAAAGCAAGCTCAAGTGGCCATATTGTTCGTAGAACCGACAACCGCTGGGGAAGAAAGGTTTTCGAATGACATCCCCGTACAGTGCCCCGTGGCGTGGTACAGGCAGAGTGGGATGCCCCCCCACTGGATGGAGCGACGAACTTAAGAGGTTTGCAGGGAGTCGATGGATGCAGGTGGCACAGGATCGAGACGAATGGCACTCTAAAGGGGAGACCTATGTTCAGCAGGGGACGAATACTGAACTGATATATATATAAATATTATAGTATCTTCTCTGTTGGTATTACCATAAAATATTATAGTATCTTCACCGTTGGTAACCCGCTATATGCCAAATAGGAACTAAGGAAGACTCATAGACATGATAAAAAATTCATCATTGATATTTTTAGATATTTTAATCCTAACTTTTACTAAATATAGTATACGAAATTAAAAATACAGGCCTGCCAATCATTGTCATGAAAATAGGAACGAGATGTTTATAAACACGACATGGGTAGTGATGCCACTCAATAGGTCACTATCGATAGACTATCGATAGTATAATGATAATAATAAAGCGAATGTCTAGTTCTATCGATAGCACAAAATGTGGTCTAGTGTGGCAAAGCTATTGATAGTTACTTAATAAATAATTGTAATGTAATTGTAAATACCAAAAGTATTGTAAATCTAGAATACCAGTAGCACTTGCTGTATAATCGTTATCATATTTGGCGAGTATATAAAAAAATAACTAGCCATAGTCTCAAACAATCGATTGCGTCGATACTATCGATAGTAATTCATTCATAGATGGCAATTTTATCGATAGTATTGCATCTATTCAATAGTATTGTTACATTGTGTGCTATCGATATCCTAACTGATTTCAAGGTCAACTATCGATACTCGTAGTACGGCATCACTAGTGTGTCACATAGGCGGCTCCATCGTTGCACGATCACGCTACCTACGCACGTTGACTTAGCTTCGCTTTGTATGAATGATCGCATACCATTCAACTACGTACACGCTACGTACGAATGCGTGATAAGGCCTGTGATGTACAGACCGAGGCCTCTGCGTGTACACCCTGCGCAATGAAGTAGTGCCTTTACAAATACATGTATCTCGTAGGATGATCAGCGAGCTATATAGTTTTGGCTAAAGACCGCCCCACCAGATCAGTTAATTGGATCCATGAAGTAAATAATCTATAGAGGACTAACGAGACCGATTTTGCATAGTACAATTCACTGCTCTGGGCCGGGGGTGAAGTAGAACGTGAAAGTAGCTAGTTCAGTCAGTCTTCGTCATACTCTTACTCAAGAGAGGCAGCAGGGCGCATCAAAGCAGCGCGTCTGGAGAAGAATTTCCACCTAACGGAAAACCGCTGCCAAATGTATACCCCTGGAGGTTTGTTGTTTCTGAGAGTGATTGCAGTTAGCAGTACGCTGAGGAGTTGACAGAAGGCAATTGAGGGAAACAATTTCACATCAGGTACGCCGTACTCTTATTTGCCTCTGCAGTTTGTATATAAAAATGCGTCAATTGTATATACAGTCTGACATCCGCAAGTAATATTTCCACCACGCGGTTAAAATCAGATCTAATCATTTTCATGACGACACTATATTCTTTTAACTGATCTTGTATGGCAACCATACAATATGGGAATAGAAAAACCTGCCTTGCACTTAATTTAGTCCACCCATGGAATAGATTGACTGAGCATAGTCAGAACAGCACTAAGGTGACATCATACGGAGGGTCTGCAATGAAAGTAGACCTGGAGTAAGTGGTCAATTCGGGCAATCAGGTGGACGGGAGGAAGCATTTTTATACAGTTGAGCCAGTTTTTTGGGTCGTACACTTGCGAGAAAGACATTTGTCAAATTGCCCTTTTTACCTGTAATATACATTTAAGTATGGCTTGTTTATGTTGTCTGAATTAACTATACTATCTCCATTTTTAAAACATGTATAAATAAATTTAATCTAAATGTATTGAATATTACAAATTACAAAATTCAATGTACAGATGTATAATAAATGCTATATTATGTGGATATATTGAGATCACTAAACACAAGTACTTATCAACTAGGAATATATTTACAGATTTACAATAAAAAAAAAACTAAACTCAGCAAACAGAAAGCAGTGGATTTTCGGATGTTAATAAAAATAAACTTTATTGTCACATGCACAAAGTGCAAAAACGTTTAAATGACATTCCACGATCTTTGAGCAAGAATTTTTGGACTTTACGCCAATAACAATAAAGTATAAAGACAGAATTCACGTTTACTCATAATCAGAGACTATGTACTATAGAAGCGACAAGGATTTTCATGACATTATAAACTTTATTGCGATTCCCCCAGAACTATTTTTGCTATCACATTTAAGTGAAAGCAAAAACTGATCTGTTGAAAGATACATTCGAGCACAAATTAACTCGAGAGATATTTGTGCCATTACTACTGGATATAGATTTCAACATTCACAACAAAAATACTGGGGCATATTGCATCGCTTGTATTCTTGAAGAGAAATTTCTTTACACATGGCAAAAACATGCATGGATCGAACGAAATTAACGTTTTCTCTTTTTTTTAAACCATAGACTTAGTCTGCTCCGTTCTAAATCTATAGTTACGATATGTACGGTGAATGCATGTCGTGGGAGCGAGTTGAACTCCTCTTTATAGCGAGGTAGAGGGCAGATAGAAAAGCTAAACAAATGTAACCTAACAAACTTCGCTAGGGTATGGGTGTTTTTTTTTACTTGAATACGCCTTTAAATTTGGTTCCATAGCGGGAGGCAATTCAGAAAACTGATGATAACAAAAATGTTGTTGTTTTGTGTTGTAGCTACATATTCCGTCGTTTAGATACATCTAAAATTTAATTACACCACTTGATAGCAAATCAAAGAATTTTCATCAAAAAAAAAGTACGTTGAGTGAGGACTGTGCCGCATCGAGCGCGGCGGGAAGAAAGTGGTGACATTTTGAGATCATTTCGCTGCATCACATATTCCTTTAACTTACTTCCGTTTAACCGTTAGGAAGACGTATTCAAGTAAAACTCACGGCTGTGTCAACGACACCATCGCGTCCTGATTATTTCTGTTGTAATGATTATTTTCCTTAACGGAGCTGGTTTCCAGGAATGCAAATTATACTCATAATAGAACGTTTCGCAGGTCTCTCAGTGTACCCAAGCCATAATCACTGCAAACTTGTTGAGTGACAATGTACACCCATCCTTGACTCTACATTATGTAATGATATTTTACTATCTGTGGCATAACAATTAAAAGATGTATTACTGCTGGCAACACTGGCAACTCTCTTGGTTAAGATGGTCTCTAGAAAAATGGTTAGGTTTTTGTGATACCTATTGGGTAGAAAGAAATAAATGTTAATATGTAAAACAAGGTTTTTATTGATGAAGAAATTCTTTGCTGAAAACTCCATCCTCACCAACAAAACTTAATCGGTCAAAACATTCTCCCATTGGCCAGTAGGCTGAGATATTTAGGCGCTAAACACGTTAAGAAACATAGTATTGTCTTAGGTTTTCGCGATTGTTACACATTGAATTAAACAATTTTTAACGGAAGTATCGCGTATTTTATTTATTTTGTTGAACCTGACGTTTCGAACGCTTTGCAGCGTCCGTGGTCGCAGGAAGACTAAGGTGGTATTTGTCTTACATATAAACTCTGCAGTTTGTGAACATACACTGGACCAGCCAAACCATTACATCCGGTTTGATAAACCACAAATCCTCGCCAAGGAGAATCGCTACATGCCGAGAATGTTACGCGAGGCTATTGAAATAAGAAAACACCCCAATTTCAATAGAGAAGATGGTTGGCAAGTACCACCTGCTTGGGATCCAGTCCTAAAAATAATCAAGTCCCAAACCCAAAGATCTAAAAAATGTTCGGACACTGTGAGCGATTTTTGTGTGAATCGGAACATATATAATTCATCCATCCATGTCGGTAGATGTAATAATTGAATAACTAATGTAAGACAAATACCACCTTAGTCTTCCTGCGACCACGGACGCTGCAAAGCGTTCGAAACGTCAGGTTCAACAAAATAAATAAAATACGCGATACTTCCGTTAAAAATTGTTTAATTCAACGTTAAGAAACATTTTTGTGAACGCGGGGTGCCTCATGCGCAGTGTAGTTGTTAATTGATTTGTGACCAGACGTTTAAAAGGAAATTTCGCTTCAATATAACCGAACAAGACAGGAAGACTAAATTTGCTTATCGGAAGACTAGGTAGTGTTTTCGACTCGCTTGAAGTATGAAACAAATAACCAAAATACGTTTACAAAAGACTAACACAAGTCAAAGGATTCAAAACTACACTATAACTAATGAGGAGTCAATAATTAGGGCTGCTCTAGCTTCATCATCAGACTAGCATCAGATATTATCTGCACTACATTCAATTGCCAAGAAGTCAAATTCGGTAAGGCATGTAGTACGGTACTTGTACGCCTTAGAAATTGTCCAGATTCCACTTGAGAAAGGGGTCGGGGTATATATTTTGTTTTAAGTTTTTTATACAACGTAGGGGTATAAATTACGGCTCATTGTAAAGCTGTTACCGTAGCTTATGAACGCTTGCAATAACATTAAGCGTCACTCGTGAGTTGCCTGATGTTTACTGCCATGCAATTCTCTAAGCGACTCGTAATGGCTGTGTGCGGCGCTGTGATCACAGATGTCACAGCTTTGTCATCGTCTACTGCGATCACGGCTTTTTATTTGGTATTCTATAAGGCTGCAAGCGTGCGCGAGGCTGTTTGCCTTGTAGAATTCCAATTCCAAACGCAGCCTTGCGGCGCTAGTGTCGCACAACCATGAAAAGCGACACTAAGGAATTGCAATTTTGTGTTCAAGGCTATAACAGCCGATGTTTCCGAGGATGTAAGGATGTTTGCTCTTACAGAATTGCATGGCATAGTGACCTCGCTCACACGCAGAGCAACCCTCCAAGGGAATTGTTACTTGACCACGCGACATCGAGTTCGTCGAAAATGTATATAAAAGATGAAAGAAAAAATAACAATAGTTGCTATGTAAACATTTAATAGTTACGACGACCTAACAGTTTTGATACTTGACCAACATATTATAGTGTAAAATTGAAGAATTTGCACACTACACTATTTAGTTGCATGTTTACACGCTTTAAAAATAAAACTTAGTGATAAAATTACATCACTCACATTCCGTTGAACTGGTCTCTTCAAAATTGACATTTACATGCCTACAAAGCATACGTAAGTAGTTACAGAACTAATGAACAGTGTAATAATTTACTAATAGTGGGAGAACTCCTTTCTCGCGGCCCCTTCACTCCAATCCGACTATCGGCAAAGACACAAAAAAATCGTCAGGGTTGAAACAAAAAAAAATGTATCTCCGTTTCTCTGTAGATTGACCTACCTACATGACTAGAATTATTATGCGCCAATGAATATCATTACAGTTAAATGCCATTTCTTGTAAACTATTAGGTTCGCGATTCAATATTATTACATCACGACAGGCCAAAGCGTATGAATAATACGCAGCTTAAAATCTCCAATTTATTTATTTTATTAAAGATGCTGATGTTTGCAGCAAGGGCAGCAATGCGGGGCGACACTCTTTGTGTTGCAGGCGTCTACAGGCTACGGTAACCGCTTCACACCATGCAGACTTTTGTCACCAGACGTAGTATAATATAGTAACATATACACAGTGCATTATTTTGTCCCAGTAATAATTGAAAGTAGCGATAACCACACTTAGGGAACAGTACCAACGCGCACTAGAGGTCTGGCGGACTGGACACCTGTGAATTAGCGATGGGGGGGGGGGGGGGGGGGCGCATTGCCCCGCACAACCTGAATTGCCTCACTATTAGTAATTAGTACACTATAACAGAACGCAGGCGAAAAGGATCAAGGTTACTTGTTCCGAGAATTGATAATGCACGAAGGTATGTGGTTTTACTATCACATGTGCATACGTAATTGCACAAACAGTAGGCAAATTACTCTATGTAGAGTGGAATCTGGACAACACTAATGGTATTAATATGAACATGAACAGGAGACCCAACTAGCACACAAGCTGCATAAGACTGTCTCAGCTTAACAGCTCTACAACAGCTGTTATACGGCTTATGAATAACAATACAAACAGCGATCGTTTCAGCTGAAGACTTTACGGCCTTCCCGGCCCAAGGGAATCCACAGGTAGTGTTTAGTCAGTAAGAATCCAACTTCCGTAAGGGTATCTATGAGGATTCACCACATCGCTGCTATCATTGTCCGGAGGGTGCCTCTCAGAAGAATGAGCAATGCACGATTTTAGTGGGTAGTTCTTCTTCTGTGGGTCGTCGTATACGTTGGGATAAAACAACTATTCTAGACCTACGGAGTCGTTGAAAGCTAATTTATGTAGCTTGTCTGTTAGTTGGGGAGGGACAGACGCCGCTACTACCACTTTAGATGAATTATCACCAATACTAGATTATAGATCCCAGTAAGTATTTTCGTACTTATCAAAACTTGAGCGTATTTTGAGCAAGGAAAGAAGAAATGCATTTGTATTTTATATGGACGTAACACTCACATAAAATGATATATCACATTGAATGCTAATATTATGAATTGTAGATTTAATTAGGAGTATTTGAGATAGTTTTCACAAAAAATGTCTTTCGAGAGAGCTCGAATCACGCGTAACAATATGTTTATTTTTATTATTACAAGTACGTATTCAACTATTTATATATGTTTAACCATACATAACATACCCATAGTACAAGCTTTCTTTAGTTTGCAACTAGATGACGCTGTATAATAGATGTAAAAAATCATAATAATGTCGGCACTTACACAGGCATCACAGCCATACACGATTCTAAGTTCGCAGTTAAATCAATGTCAATGGTGTAGCGTGCTGCTCACTTTTCGCGATTTTTAAAATATACGATACAGCACTAACCGGAGCGTTGCTGATTATGTCAATAAAGGCTTAAGTGTACTAGTTAACCTACCGCTTATACCTCTCCACGTTTTTGTGTGTACTTATTTACATTCATAAACAATACAACTTGCATTGATAGTGTACAAGATTTTGTTAATTAGTTTTAGCATAATTGTGTATTTATGAGTAATTATTCCATTTCGACAAATATAAACCATAGAATATCGATATGGGAGGGTTTTTTTTTCTGTTGATAGAAAACGCCAACGTGGCATTTCCAAAACGGAGGTCGTACAGGTATGCGTCAGGCCAAGCGTTTGGTCGAACCTAGCTATGCCGGAGAAAAGGAACCATAAAATGCCGATAAAAAACCTAACCGCTTTAAAACCCACAGGGGTGTGAAAAGGAGGAGATGGGACGCGATACAATGCGGTGCGACCGCTTTTTGTGCAACAGGTTACATACAGACGCGAATGTTATAAAAAGCCCGTCTGGGATCGCTCCCGTTTTGCCGCCCCTGTGTGTTTTGTCTTTAAGCAATCGTAGGAATTCTACCTTAGTATCTTTTTAAGTAGCGGGCCTTTTGTTTCCATAACCATTTAAATTGCGGTCGTTTTGTAACAAGGACATTTTGCTTTTTTGCAGTGCATATTGTTCGCATCACCTTTTGCGCTATAAGTATTTTTCCAACGAGGACATTTTGCTCTGAAAACGACCTGTTCCGAATACGTGTCAAGATTATAAGTATTATCGTATAGCTCGAAATGAAATCCTTAAGAGTGGATAATTACTGCGCTTCTGTCGCATTAGCCTATTAGGTTATGTTAGTTTTTGGCAGTTAACTGATGCGCTGGAATGTGGTTATAATCGTGGGGTTTAATGGAAAAGATTACCAAAATGGCTTCACTGGATATATCCATATCAAAGTAGGCGATAACGCCCCCTTGTGGACATTGGAAGACTTAACAGACGACCCATAGGAAATTTGAGGGTGTACAATGCATGCCACAGAAGAATGCTACTACAAGGATATCATCTTGATATATACATATATTTTTTCTCGCTAGGTCCTTGTTAGGTAGGCAGAGAGAACCGGACGCCACGTGACTCGACTCGCCGGTTCCTAAGATTGGCTTGAAAGTGGATCTAAGAGGCAAGAAAGGCCAATGCTAGTCTACCACGACATAATTGATTGTGTTTTACCAAAGGTGATATCAAAACTTCTTTGATACGAAGTCTTTTCTGATACGAAAACAAAATTAAAAACAGTATAACGAAAACTATAAGAAATTAATAAAATCTAATGATACAATATAATAACATCATTAAAATGCAAGGCGTGTCTAAATGCGCGCGAGGGCGTAATTGCGAATAAAAAAATATTATGTTGTAACTTGTCATGCAAAGTGGAAGACCGTATTTTCTTACTAAGATATATGCCCAATCGATGCCGATGCTGGATCGAAATATACGAAGTCAAAAGTTTTCCGTTAATGCCCAAGGGCTAAATTGCGAGATTCCAATTTAAAAAATATTAACTTGGTCGTTATACCCAACCTATATAAAAAGGACAACACAACAATTATGCAAATATTATCAAAATGTCATGCTCCAATTAATAACTTTTAAAACAACATTAATAATACAATAAATTTTAGAAACATTAAACCTCCGATTTAGATATATGATATACAAAAGACAAATGATCATACAATATATTATTACTATAATACATTCATGGACATAATTAGAGGAATACAAAAAAATTTAATAATTCAAATTATTTGAACAATTTTCTTTTGAGATTCATTTTGTGTCCCAATACAAAATTCATTCTCGAAACATCTCGAGAGCAATATTTCTGTCATTTAACATTAAAAAGTGATTTGTTCTACAAAATAAATCGCATAGATGAGTGTACGTTAAGTTTGATACTTTTTCGTACGTAATAAGACTTATAATCGCATTTGCAGTGTCAAGCGTGACCTACGTCTAATACAAAATAATATATATAATGTCAGTGGCATCATATTTAACTTTTTTGCCTTCATCTAATATGTCCACGACCACGAGTACATTCTTCAGAAATTTTAACCTTTAACAAATACGTGTGATATTCCACACGACACGACATATTTACACGATACGATTAATTTATACGAACGCCATTCAAAATGTACTGAGACTTTACACTTATATCAAAATTACCTAGAACTCTGCCTTATAGACGAATCATCGTCGGCGAAACTAGCACGATTTCTCCTCTCGCATCGTTTCTGATGTTGCCTTATAAACGCGCTGAGCCTGTTCAACAAGAACTGCTTATCGTGACCTTCTAGAACCAACTGATTCTTCAAAACCCCCACCATATGTCTGTTAGCCGTCGCTACGGCCCAATAGTAATATAAGAAGAATAATAATAAAGCAAACGCTGGCACTGCGAACGTAGACGTGCCTAAAAGAAACGTCGCCTCTCTTATAGCATAAGGAAATCCTTCAAAAGTCAAAATGGCGTACGACCATACTGTACCAAATCCCCTAAAAGGACCACAGTTCACCGACGGTAACAACTCAGCTATAGAATAAGCTACCGGCACGATCGATATAACAAAACCTAACAATAACACAGACATAAACAAAGACTTAGACTTAGACGCTTTATAAACGACCGGCGCCGGAGTACAATTGACTAGGCATGTGAACTTTTTAATGTAAAATATAAGAAAGTAAAATATTGCACCCATTATTGGCAAGAACGGACAGAAGAATGCACCCATCCATATCAACGTCTGTATATATACAATATCTAGAACGTGTTTCGGCAAGTAAAAGTGTTGCTCTCCGATTATTTTCAGACATCTGCTAGAAGAGTGTCTTGCTAAAAACGCCCTCGGCAAGTTTATAATGAACGTTGTTAGAAATTGTACGGCGAAATCAGTCAATATTAACTTGTAAAACTGTTGACCAACGTACGTTTCCCAGCACTCCAGTCTGCCGAGATCTTCTTCGCTGTTCAGAGAACACGTAAACCCGTTTGATGTGACGTGCATGTACATTTGAGTTAACAGAACAGCTAAAGACGAAAGTCTTAACAGAACTGTCCTCAATAATGTTATTACGAGTGCGTGAGCCGGATTATAGTTCTCAACTGTGATTAAATATCCAAAAACCTCAGGTACGATTAAATTTAAAACTACGATGAAAATAAAAGGTAAAAATTCCAGCAATGTTGTCTCCAATTGGCCTATGAAACTCTCGCGGTTCAGTGCTAAACTATTCGTATTGTCTAAACCTAGTTGTGTCATTAGCCTCTCAGCAGTTCGATTCTCGAACTGAATAGCGTCTGTGAAACTTTGGAAGCCGTCTGGGTTCAAGCGATCCATCGAGTAATCGAAGGTTAGATAAATGAGCACACCCGACGCTATCAGAATCGCAGTGACGACTACATTGATAAAAACCCTCTTCAAACCTAACAAAACCTGACTCTCTCTCGTCCTCAACTGTCTCTCTTCTTTGAACCTTTCTTCCTCTAAACAACCTTTGACTTCGTTAAACAAAGCTTTATGTTTGATTTTCGCAGATTTCTCATTGTGAATGCAAAAATCCCATCCACCGAAAACTAAATTGCAGTACATGTAAAACTGTCCTTCGCTTTCCACTAGTTTCTCTTTGAAACCTTTAGCCGCTGTCTTTACTATCGCTATCAGGCTGAACAGCGCCCAAGTTATCGGTACTAGAATATACGCTAACGGCACGTTATAAAACATTTCCGTTTCCCACATTTTCTTCAGAGAATATTTGTAAATTTGATCTGAATACACTCCGTAGAACAATATAGTTCGCTCCATGATCCCAGTGCCTTGTATAACATCTAATATTACATTTGTATCAGTCAAATTTCTACTAAAATAAGCTTCTGAGCAGCACGTTGTAGAATTCGGTTCGAAATTGTCACAATTTTGATGGTTTTCGACTAGCAACACCTTTGGTAGAATTAAGAATAATATTACTAGCAAAGATATACTTATGTTTAGGAAGAGCAGCCATCTTAGGAAGAGGAAGTATGAGACGACGCCCGTGCCGAAGGTTCCTTCAATTTCTCTCATCGGCGACTGCCATAGTTCCAGTTTGCCGACAATTTCGCCGAATCTGATGCGAAATCGATGCCAGAATTTTCGTTGCCTCCAATGTATCTGTTCAAGGCCTTGTAAACGGAGTTTGGTTGCATTCTGAAATGACATAAATGAGAACCGTGACACCTTATCTAAAAACGAACCTCAAATTGGTTCAAATGTTTCCTCTAGGTTGTGGAGTTTCGAGAGGAGTCGCTCCATGTAAAAATCCTTTAGCTTAGGCAGCGGACCCAGTTAAAAATAATAGATAAGGAAACGGGTTAATATTGAGAAGATATACACATACCTCTGTGGAATTAAACATATTTATATCTCGGCTTAAGACGTAGATATTATAACATATCTACGTCTTAAGCCGAGACAGTTTTGGCCTTCTTCAGCTCATATGTACTTTCATCTTCGCAGTGTATATCTATTTAGTCATTGTTTAATTCTTTTTGTATGTCTGAACCGGGGGGGCTGATGCAGATATCAGATTACATACAGTATTGCTCATTTAGATTAGATAAATTGTCTTTACCTGCAGCCTGTCCTTCAATTCTCGCTTCTGTCCCATCGGCACCGGCATGGCCTTGATCTGCATTATCTCTTCCCAGGTGCGTTCCTCGTTCGATAGGTTCTCTGTAACAACAAATATATAGTTGTGTCACTGGCCTGGTAGCCAAGATAGGAAAAGGAGCTTACTGTGCTATACTCCTATTACAGCATTCTGCCTATTTTAGAATTCCAGATCTCTCGCAAATTAAATCTTCTTTTTTGCGTTATCCCGTTTCTTTGTTCATTAGGATTGGCGGGGTCCGCTACCTAAGCCTACGGATTTGGCCAAGATACTGATTTTTACATGGAGCGAATGCTGTCAGACCTCCACAAAGCAGAGGGAAAGCCAGATGTTTTTTTATATAAAACGTCGAGAGGCATGCAAGCATACGGCTCATCTGATATAAAGCGGTTACCTTAGCCTTGTGCCACCCGTGCTGATAACACAGCAACTCCTTAGGGGCTTTACTACTTATATTGTTTATACAAATCGAACTCCCACGAACGTTGATGTTAACGTAGCATTGGCAATCACTCCGCCAGCAGGGATGATAGCCCCGTGAATAAAGAATAAAGACGAGCTCGGTGGCGCAGTGGTGAAACGCGTTGTTACGCTACTTTGACACCAACGCTCGTGGGTTCGATTCCCACACAGTACAAACATTTGTGTGCATGAACATGTCTGTTTGTCTTGGTCTGGGTATTTTCTATGTATAATAAGTATGTATTTACAAAAAAAAAAAAGTATTTACGTATGTTTATCAGTTGTCTAGTACCCATAACACAAGCTTCGCTTACTTTGGGGCTAGATGGCGCTGTGTAATTTGTCCGACAATATTTATTTATTATTATTTATAAAGAACCGGCCTATTGTCCAACTGGTCGTCAGTTTGAATCCTGGCATGTAACGTAAAATTCGTGTTTTCGAATTTATGTACATATTTGTAAGTATCACTAAACCGGCGGTGAAAGAAAACATCGTGAGGAAACCCGAACGTCCAAGAAATCATATTTCGTTTCGTAATTATATATTTTGATTTGACGAAAACAGATTTTTACTTGGAGCGACTAAGATCATTCTTAGGTAAGGTCACAACGTCTTTAGAAATATAATTTGGTGGAGCCTTCCTCACGACGTTTTTCTTCACCGCCGAGCTAGTGATAAATATGTACGGTCGACATCAAAAGTCCATATAGAACGAGCGGAATAAATCCTCTGCACACGCTGGTGGCCGTTGGCACGCACGCACTTGAATAAACAACAAAACAATCTTTCATATTCAGTCTACACTATATATATAATTACAAGGATTCAGTTACCGACAGGTGTGCCAAATTGCAAAAAAATCAACTCAAACTTATCGCCGCGCGCGGGAGTTCGTGGTTCAAATCTCAGCTTAGCAGTCAAATTTTATTTTAAGATTTGGTTGTTTTCTATTTTGTGAAATGGTTGAATGAATGATCAACTCATGTTGTCTATACAGATAAATAAAATTGGAGTGTCTGTTTGTAATATTAAAATAATCGCTTTTTACTAAATGCACATGGATGTATACATATACCAAAATGAATATTTTTACAATTTTTGTCTGTCTGTCTGTATGTTCGTTCCGGCTAATCTCTGAAACGGCTGGACCGATTTTGATGGGACTTTCACTGGTAGGTAGACGACTGTTCAGAGCACAATATAGGGTACTTTTTATCCCGTAAATATTTAGGGTTCCTGCGTAAAATATGAAAAACTGTTAAAATTAGGGGGAAATATCTTCCCCTTCGGGGGTGCGATTCACGAAATAGAAGAATTTCATTAAAATTAGCATAGGTATTTATATACGCGAAATACAGAATTATTAAGTTATAGTAAACTCTGCGAACTGAACGATAACTTTTTTGTTAAATTCCACGCGGACGAAGTCGCGGGCACAGCTAGTTTATTATAAAACTAAATCGTCGTGTCACCGAGCAGTCAACAGTAGCCGGTTAGCTGAGACTTGATAACAGCCACAGTACTCTTGAGTAGGTAGGGTAGTAAGAAGTAATGTTATTCAGTGGGTTAGTAAAAATATGAAAAAGTGTTAAGTAGGTTAGGTCAGTATACGAAGACATTTTAAATTTGTCGTTACTGGTTCGCTAGCCAGAGTATTTGGGTGTCTTCGACTGTAATTCTTTACGTTCTGTTTCAAATATGCAGGCTAATATTATCAGTATGCAAGATAAAACACGCATTATTGCGTTATTATTATATTTATTATTATATGGGATATAAAATTAGTAATGACACGGTTTTTACTGTATTTTCCTGTCTGTGTCAATGTTTTGGTGTATATAATACGAGTATATATTGATAATAATAATTTATAATAAATAAATATAAATTATGTCTCGTAGCAATGAAGTGATTAACGTATAGCCTTTTTGATTAGTAATCAGGTATAAAAGAATATTTTAGATTACCCGAGAGATCCGGCAACATGGACAGATGTATCTCCCTGCTGTGCGTGGTCCGCGCGAAGGTGGACTGGCGTCTCTCATTTTGGGACCTGCCACGCTTCACTGTCGTCGCTGCAACGAACAAAAATACTCATTTATTATACTCCATTCCAATTACGAAGTACCATAACTCTCTACACGATACTTGCACGGTTACACATATATAAATTAAAACGTCTGTGTTTATGGTCAAATCACCATTTCTGTTTATTGAGGTTAGATATTAGGTAAGTGCAACTTCGACCGAGAGGTCAACAGACGGATCCAACTCGGCTAGGCAGCGTTCGGGAAACTTCGACACATCTTCTTGTCCAAAATACCTTAACGCCGGAGGAGCAAGGTCTTCGAACAGTGTGTGTTGTCCGTGTACATACGGATCTGAAACGTGGCCTTTCTTCTGGGGAAGTTCAAGGTCGCTCAGCGTGCTATGGAGAGAGCTATCGGGGTTTCTCTGCGTGATAGAATCAGAAATGAGGATATCCGCAGGAGAAGTAAGGTAACCGACATAGCCCTAAGGATAAGTAAGCTGAAGCGGCAGTGGACTTCTACGAACCACATAGTATGTAGAACCGACGACCGCTGGGCAAGAAGGGTTTTCGAATGGCGTCCCCGTACTGGTACACGCAGCGTGGGACGACCCCCACATGAAGCGACGACTTCAAGAGGTTTGTAGGGAGACGATGAATGCAAGTAGCACAGGATCGAGACGAATGGCACTGTAGAGGGGAAGTCTATGTTCAGCAGTGGACGAATTCGGGAATATGATGATGATTTATTGAAATATTTACTATACCTACTATTTTTTCACGTCAAGTCCCTAGCGACGTAGGCAGAGAGAACTGAGCGCCACATAATTCGGACTTTACACACCTCACTCGCTTCTTTAACATTCATAGCTCTTGTCATATACACTCGCCAGTTTTTAAAGTTCCTGACATCTCCTTCTGAAAAAATACACCAATTTGATTATGGTAGGTAAGTCTTGGCCTTCCTTGGCTCCTGTATCCTACTATATGTTTAATAAATCTTTCCTCCTGCATTATTTTTACATGTCCGAACCAACGTAGTATGCCTCCTCTTACGATTGTATTTCCGCCGTGTTTATCCTACTTGCATACTCTCTCTGCCACACCCAGCTCTCACTTCTATAAGTTAGCGTTGGGACCAGCACAGCGTTGTGTACAGCGAGCGGTGTTTTCTGATTTTTACTGCTAAGAAGCTTTACCAATATTCGATCCATTCTGTGACCAATCTCTCCACATCAGCGGCGTACCTTCCATCCCCGCTAAAAGCGCATCCAAGATATACAATCTCATCCACTTGTTTCAACTCTTCATCAGTCCGTAATCCTTAGATTGGTTCCAATTTCTTCTCTTTCAATTATTATTGTCATAGTTTCATGATGTGAAATTTACTGGAGCTGCTGCAAGCGCTATAGACAACGGTAACCGCTTCAGATCAGGCGGGCCGTAAGCCGTACAGAAAATAGTAAAGAAATGGGGAAGGTAACATTTTATATCTTATCCCTGCAGTGTACTTACTATTTCTCGCCTGTTTAGAAGGCAATAATGTCGCCAACTTAGCAGCATCAGCTCGCTGGAGGTTCTCGAACAGGTCCTGTTCAGCACCAGGATACAGCTCCTGATAGAACTCCCCGCCGGCTTCCTCCCACCCTTCCTGCCGCTTCGAAGAGCGGCTCTTGTTCTTCGACGAGTTTCCCCCAGACATGGTTCACTGCATTTTATCTGGAACAAAATTTTAGAGTTGATTAAATGTCCTTAGCCTTAGAAACCGGCGAGCAGGCCTGAGAAGAACAATGAATGTTAAAGGAGCGAGTGAGGTAAGGATCGAGCCACTTGGCGCTCGGTTTCCTCGGCCTGCCCAGCAAGGGATTTGGCGTAAAGTTATTGATAGATTAAATCAGAAAAATGAGCCCATGGCACATGTTTACTCTCCGAACAGTATGTATAATCCAAATAGTAAATATGATACACATGAAATTACACAAATATTTCTATGCTGAACATTTTTCACTTTATATATACATACTAGCTGTGCCCGCGACTTCGTCCGCGCGGAATAGTTATTTTTTTATTTATTTATTTTAATAAAAATAAGTATAATATCTAAAATAAAAATAGCCTAAGTTACTCCTTATTACATCAACTATCTGCCAGTGAAAGTCCCGTCAAAATCGGTATAGCCGTTTCAGAGATTAGCCGGAACAGACAGACAGACAAAAATTGTAAAAAAAAATATATTTTGGTATATGTACCGTGTATACATCCATATGCATTTAGTAAAAAGCGGTTATTGTAATATTACAAACAGACACTCCAACTTTATCTGTATAGATATATCTGTAGGCAGATTGCACAAAAATGTATAGGTAAGCCAATGTTTTTTTTATACAACGTCGGTAGACATATAAGTATACGGCGCACCTAATGTAAAGCGTTTACCGTAGCCAATGAACGCTTGATATACACATGCCATGCCATCTCTACTGTAAACATGCAACACCAGGCTTTTAGTAGAATTTGCCTACTGTTTGTGCTGCGTTGGTGTCATGAACTGGAACACACATGATCAAAAATTTGAATTTAAAATTAGAAATAGAATGAAGGATATCTATATTCACGCTAGCCAGTATTAAAAATCGCCAATTTCATAATCTAATGCTAAGTGACCGCAATGGCCTGAAGGCAATTCGCCAATTATTGATTTATTGTACGTTCAGTTAGAAACGATGTGGACAACGAACGTGGCCGTTAAGCATGCAGGCTCCTTTCACATTTGGCAAATGAAATTATTTAAGAAAATTAAAACGTAGAACAGTAACAGTTGTTTAGCGTATATTTATTATTTGTTTTTGCCGCCATACGCCGCCATGTTTGATTTTTTTACGAAGTAGTTTTAGCACAAGAACAGCGGAGAGCTGTTGTTGTTGTGTTTCCATAATATACCACATTTTTTAATTTATATAACGAAATAACAAATGTGACGAAAATTAATAAATGTACATATAAAATAATGTTAATTTCATTTCCACAGATGTTTACATAATTTTTAGGGATCCGTACCTCAAGAGGCAAAACGGAACTCTTATGGAGCACTTTGTTGTCCGTCTGTCTGTCAAGAACCTTTTTCTCAGGGACGGGTGGAGCTATCAAGCTGAAATTAATTGCACATACTCAGGTCTGCAGGTCATCAACAGCTACACAAATTTCGCGCTTCCGTCTGCTCAACTCCCCACCGTAAGTGGACCTACGTGCACACGGATTATCTCCAGATGTGCTTTTTTTTTCTTTTTTATACAACAAGCATACGTACCACCTGATGTAAATCGGTTACCGTAGCCTATGAAGGCTTGCTTATACATTAAGTATCACTTGCTCGATGGCATCTCTTCTGTTAACAGCTACTTCTTACGCTTCTTACGCTTACTGGTAACCTCACTCACATGCAGGAACACAACAACCCTCCAGGTAGTTGTTATTTGGCTGCGGGTTTCTGTGAGGTGGAGGTAATTTCACAGATGGGCAGCTTTAATGAGCCCTACCTCTCTTAAAACATCCAGACCAAGACAAACAGACATGTTCATGTACACAAATGTTTGTCCTGTGCGGAAATTGAACCCACGAGCGTTGGTGTCAAAGTAGCGTTACTAACCACCGCGCCACTGAGCTCGTCAAAATCGTATTAGGGAACCTATAAGCTACATATGTTTTGTCTCAAGTCATGTAACCCACATTTTAGTACTTCAGACAAGGTAAAAACTAAGGGTTCGATTCCGCTAATGTGTTGCAATGACTTTTAACCTACATCATTAGACCATTTCAATGGTATCATTATAATTACAAAGCGATAATTTTCTCAGTTTTGTGTGTCGGTAACAAAAGCTCTAGCTCCGTTGGTTCGGACATGAAGAAATAATGTAGGAGGAAAGAATCACGAAACAAACATGAAAGTGGATGTTGGATGCGAGGAAGGCCAAGACTCACTTACCGTGACCAAATTGGTCGTGTTTTATCAGAAGGTGATGGCAGGAGTCGTAGAAACGGCCAGAGAGAATGAGAAAAGCAATGAATGTTAAAGAAGGGAGTGAGTATGAATGTTAAAGAGAGGTGTGTAAGGGCAGAGTCAAGTGGCGCTTGGTTCCCTATGCCTCCTGTTTTTTATACACCGTCGGGAGTCACGCAAGCATACGGCCCACCTGATGCAAAGCGGTTACCGTACCCTATGAACCAGGTTCCGTAACGTATAAGGACGAGCTCGGTGGCACAGTGGTTAATAACGATACTTTGATACGAACGCTCGTGGGTTTGATTCCCACATAGGACAAACTTTTGTGTGCATGAATATGTCTGTTTATCTGTTGGTCTGGGTGTTTAGGAGACGTAGAGCGTATCAAAGCAGCCCGTTTGGATAAGTACTTATCTCCACCTCACAGAAAACCGCAACCAAATAACAAATCCCTGGAGGGTTTTTTGTGTTACGGTGTGTGAGTGGGTTCACTAGTAAGCTCCTGAGGAGTTGCTGTGTTAGCAGCAGAGGTGGTACCGCGCAAGTGCTAATAATTTTGAACAAAAAATGAGCAGTCGATAAAGAACCTATTGCATGTAACACTAAATTCGTGTTTTCGGAGTTAACTACATATTGTAATTATCATTTGCTCGGCGATGAAGGAAAACATCATGAGGAAACCCGTAAGTAAGGCTGTGGAGGTCTGACGCCAGTGTCTCTATATTTTGCCGAGCATGGTGGGGCAGTGGTTAATAATGCTTTGATTCTTCTTCCTTCCCACACATGATAAATATTTATGGCCATGAACATGCCTGTTTATCTTGGTGTTTTTAAGAGAGGCGCATCTTAGCAGCCCGTCCGGGGCAATACCTCAGTCTAGCAGAAAAACGCAGTCCAATAACAACTCCCTGGAGGGATTTTGGGTTCCTGCATTTATTTTTATACTACGTCGGGAGGCATACAATCATACGGCCCATCTGATGTAAAGCGGCTACCGTTGCCTATTAACGCTTGTAATATATTAAGTATCACTCGCGCGAAGCCTCCTCTGCTGCTTACACAGCAACTCCTTGGGAGCATACTGGTGACATCACTCACAAGCAGGAACACTACAACTTTCTAGGGAGTTGTTATTTGGCGGCGGTTTTCTGTTAGGTGGAGGGTACTTCCCCAGACGGGGTGATTTGATGCGCCCTACCTCTCTTAAAACATCCAGGCCAAGACAAACAGACATGCTCATGCACACAAATGTTTGCCTTGTGTGGGAATCGAACCCACGAGGTGTCAAAGTCGTCATTCACGATTGAGCCACCGAGCTTGTCAATGCGAGTGACGTTACCAGTCAACTCCTAAGGAGTTGCTATGTTAGCAGCACAGGTGGCATACTGCAAACGATACACAACCACTTTACATCAGATGGGCCATAATTATGCTTGTATGCCTCAGATGTTGTACAAAAAATAAAAAGTATTTTAACCAAATCCTTAAGACTTGGGCAGTGCACCCCGCCCATCCTAATGGAATAGGAAACTGGATAATGCTATTACGAAGAGGACAATATATTAGGCAAAGGACACTCAAAACCACACACGAAATTGTGACCACAAACTAAGGATGTTTATATATAATGGTTGGTCTGAGCAACATATTTATTTTTATATTTGAGTCATATTTCTACAGTAATATTTTGAATGGGAAAAGTATATTTGTTTACTTGTAGGGGTACTCTCATAGGAAATACTGAGCCTTAGGGATAATCACATTGCTACGGAAAGTCGTATTCAAAATGCGTTTGAAAAGTTTTCACTCAGATTAATTTTGAGTGAAAACATCCCGATTTGAATATGGTGTTTCGATGCAATGACATGGCGATGTGAATATGCTTACCGATTATAGAATATTTTTCACAAATAGGAATCTATTCACATGGATAATTTTTCTTTCAAATAAAAATGTTTATTCTTCTTAATACAATGTAAAAAATACAATACAATACGCTTTATTGCAACAAAAGAAAAATACATAAAAAGAAAAATAATAAAGTAGCAGTACAACGGCGGTCTCATTACGATGCGATCTCTTCCAGACAACCTTAGAGTAGAGGAGAGGTGACGAAACAAGGAAGGGCAGCGCAGAGCAAAACTTAAGGAAAATAAAAGTAATTACGAGTATATAATATGCATAAATAAATACATAATCATACATATGTTATATATACTAAAATATATACATAATTAATCTAAATGACATATACATTTTATAAATATACACACAGTAAATGGAACTAATGACATTGAGGGGAAAGCCAAGAAAATTAAGCTGATTACCTAATGTAAAAACCAAACTCCAAAGTAGGCACAGTCCTGGGAAGCAGCCACTATTTTGTATAAATGGAGCAGTGATACCTCCGTAGCAATCAGTTCATCCAACTGAATCCTTGGTTCGAATCCTAGCAGAGGTATGTACCACTAAACTCATGGTTCTGGATTTATGTACATATTGGTAATTATTAGAATAGAATACTCTTTATTGCACCAATAACAAATGCATACAGAACACACATAAAAGAAAATAAATAGGTGGTCTTAACGCTAAAGCGATCTCTTCCAGACAACCACACAACACGAAAAACAATCATATGTAAAAAGTAGGTAGGTGGCGCATTTATGACAGTACAATTATTACTCACACAGCGGTGAAGAAAACCATTGTGAGGAAACCCACATGTCCATGAACTTATATTTCAAAAGACGTGTGATCATAACTAACCAACCATCCTAAGAAACGTCTGGTTTTGCCTGTGCGTTGTAGAGGTCAGTGTCAAAATCAATACATTGGCCAAATGTTATATTGCTGTGACATGTAGCTGATGGCATTGGAAAATTACTCTGATTGTAAATATACATATGGTGCAATGTTAATAATTTAAATTTAAGATTCTATATAATAAAGTTTGGAAAAAATTGTCAAAACTATTAGCATTACCTGTCCTTTTGAGGTTTAGTCAAGTCTAATAAATTTAAGCATATATACCACTATTACATCTTTATGCTAAATCCCTTGATGGGTAGGCAGTGAGAGCCGACCACACGGCTAATGGACCATACACACCTCACTTGATAACAACAAATTTGGTTTGGTGGTGAATCTTGGCCTTCCTCAGCTCGTACATCTTCCTACTTTCACTTACATTATAAGTGTTTTATCATTCAAGCATACATACAAAGGAAAAATCTAAAAATACAGGCGTATCAAGGTTACAGAAAAAAAATGTAAGATACAATAGTGTTTGTATGGAAGTTTTTTCATAAGAATATACTCTTTAATTTAGCTTAGCAAAAAATTTATGTTATACGAGACACAAATATGAATAAGGGGTCAAGTTCTATAGCAAGTTTTAACCCGTTGCGTGCAGAGCGGTTTGATCAAAATGTGATGTACTACATTATTCAATTCATATAAAAGAATAATTGTTACTATTTAGAACTTGCCAAGCAAGAAATCTGATATCAAAGAAGGTAGCAAATCTTTATGTTTGCTCATAATTGTTGAAAAGTGTACTTGGTTTACAAAGAGTACTTTTTAGAAGTACACGTTGAAATATTTCATACAATAATGCAGGTAGACTAACTACTTAATTGGTCATAAAATATGATTAAAGTCAATTATTTCAATGAACGAATAACAAAAGTGGAAACTAACATAAAAAAATAATGTCGGGATTAATTGAATAACCGTAACATCACATTTCAAGAAACGTGAATATAATGTAGTTTTACACAAGTAGAATTTTCTGTAAACGATTTAAATGTATAATGAAAACTATAAATAAAACTATTAAGATGATTAGGACTTGCTAGACAGTTGTTTCGTTTTTTTAATTTTTTGAATTAGGAAACCAAGTGAAACTAGGCTAAGGCCAGTCTCTGACCGAGGATTTAATATATTGAGGTGTGCAATGCAATTTGTGTCCGACAATGATTCATTATAGATTTTCTCCCGCATAGATGAAAAACACACTGTAAATAATGCTATTTTGTGAATGTTAATAGCGAAAATTCTACCTCCACCTTGATTTAATTTTCCACTTGTTTCAGTTTTAACTTATTAATTTTAAAAACAAAGCAAAAGAAGTACAGTTAGATTGACTCACCTTATAAACATCAATAAAACTCGATGCTCCTTCGAACACATCACATAGAATTATGCACTACACACGTAAAAGATATAATAGGGTTTTATTCGTTCATTAACAATTATTATTTTAAGAACAGGAACGTAAAATTAAAATATAAGATGAGTATGGAAAGATACAGTTAATTAATTGTGACTGATGTGATGAGAACTATTTAATATAGGTAGGTACCTATTAGGTATATGTAGGTACGTATTTCGATGATTTCGCTAGATACGTTCGGAAACTGTATATTTCTTTCAAATGTCATTCCGTTATCATTTTAATTATATTACTTAAGATAGATGTATTATTTTTTGTGTCTTTGAAATAAATATACTATATACATACACGTATAATTGAATTAACTTACTTCATTCTAATAGTACTTTAGAAAGCCTGAATTATCACAAACAATAACAGTTCGGAACGCTCGTTCTTTTTTATTATTCTGTCATTCAGTTCTTTCCATTGTTCCAGTTTACTGACAGTACTGACACTAAAAATTGATTTATCGCTGACTTTACATAAACATTATTAGAAACAATAGATTATTACTTGTATTATCAATCAGAAACACAGAACTGAATAATAATTGAACTACAATAGCAAACATTTATCGATCACTCGCATTAGGCTAAAATTAAACTTGGGCATTTGTCTAAAATGAGATATTTTATTTGCACCCACTTCGATAATAATTTGCTGCGAATGATAAATCGTAGACCCGATAAAAACACCTCAAATTCAATATCCGCATAGACGGTCGGCAAAAAACAACAGACAGCCATTCGCGTAAACAAATTTCTGATGGAATTTTCTTCATGTAATATCCGGTTTAGCTCGGGAATGGTTGCTTTTCGCGGCAATTTCATTACCGGCCAATCAGGGTTAAGTAACGTTCAATCCAGCCAATGAAATTCAGTTGACGTGAGCAATGATCCTAATTGGGCCAATACTATATCCGGTGTACGATGCGACGGTAGTCTGCGCGAAAAGCCCGGGAAGAGCCTGGAAGAGGAGTGACACCTGCGCAGCATCCCGCGAGCGCCGCGACGAGATCACATCTCGCGAAAAGTAATGATTATTTCGGTCCACGGACGTTTAGTTCGGCATATTCCCGCGGTGGCGCTACACAGCGGAACGATGTATGTACCTCGATATAGATTTAAAACGTAATATCAAAGGTGTAAATTGAAAAATTGCTAATGCTAATCACGGATTGAATCCGCACACAGTGGCCGCAGTGATTCGTGATGTGAAAAGTATAGTGTTGTGTGTCGTGGCTGCGAAGGCGCGTACGGTGTCGTCCACTAGAATACCGTCGTCCATTAGCGCCCTGCTCGTCTAGGGATGTGCGGGTGGACGACGTAAAAGCCGTGGACTCGATTTCTTCGCGACGCGTCCGCCTATTACGTGATGACAGTGTGATGAACAGTTACTGTAGACCATGTATGTGGACTCTGTGTTTAGTTTATCGAGCATCGCTAGTTGGAACCCATCCATATCGGTGCCGGTTCGTGAGAGGTCGCTCGAGGCCTCTCCATATTAAACTTTCCACTTAAATCTGTTGTGTACTTTTGTTATGAACAAACAATACAGTAACAGTTCGGGGGCTACGCAAAATGAACAGTGCGAGGGTAGTATCGACCGCTCGTGGCGGCCACCAGTTCGCTATCTAAACCTTGTATTTGTACACTAATGGCGCTTGGAAAACTTATTATCATACTAACGGTCGCGTCGCTCGCTCTAAGTGATTATCATGAAGTCAAAACAGAAAGTAAAGCGAAGAAAGCCTTGGAGGCGGAGAAAGAACAGAGATCGAGGAACGCGAACCGAGGCTCTTTCCAAAAACTGTCCAGTCTGATGAATCGGACTGACGACCGGAGGACGAAGCCGCGGCGGAATCAGAACCTGAACAAGATATTACAAATGAGTCGCAATCACGACATCCAAAACGACAAAGACGAAGTGTTAGCGATAAATGAGAAAACTGCACCTGACAATGACACTAACTCTCTCACAAAAAAGATTAAGGCTTTGCGCCATGAAGGCCCAACTTACGAAGCGATCAACAAAAACAACTACATCTCGCAAGCGGCTGGAGTTTATTGTAATTTTGAAAATGGAACTATCGACCCTTTTGACATATGCTTGTGGCAATGGAACAACACTGTTTCCAGCTATGGCCTGGGCTTCAAAGTAGCAACAGCGGAAGATGTAAGAAGAATGAACGAGACATCTAAAAACTTAAAGTTTTCTGGACCGAAAACCGATGCGGGAGAGAACGAAGAAGGTGAGGAAGAGTTTTTGAGTGCGATTTTGCTTGCTGTGTGTGTGTTTCTATGCTCTTCCTTTCAAACTGACAGAAAAGACCTTTGCGCTTGGTGTTTTTCTTTTGCTCGAAAATAAATTTTATTTTTATTGCTACATGGTTTTTATTTCTGTTATCCATTTCTATTATGCTTCTATGGTATGTTTAGCCTCATTTGAGTATTCTACTCTTCATACTTCTTCTCTAGATAAGTTTAGTTCTTAGCTCTGTATATAGATAATCACAATAATCCATCGATCATAAAAACAAATCATATGAAAGTATACGAGTAGGTAGCTAGATAGCTGTCTATAACATTATATACACCTAATATAATGATAAACCTGATTAATTTTCAACTCTGATTATGACACTTTGAGTTTTATACTAATGCTCACTATATTATCGGAAACATGTTAAAATTCAAAAATAGATAATGTTGGTTTTAATTAGCACAACATGTTTCTCTTCCACCATTGAAAACAGATGTAGTATTTTTTTTCAATTCCAGCACCGACCTTATCTATGGAAAATTCACGTAAATATTGAATTTACATACACATATACTGTCACGCCTATCTCACATTGGGCAGGGACTATGGAATATCAGAAGCACCGAATCGAGCATAATCTTTCGCTATTTCTACATTCATCAACATTGAATTTACTTCATCGAAGTCTTATAATTACAATGAATAATAACCTATATTTATTTAACACTAACAATAGAAATAAATAGTAGGTACGTGTTTCTGTGTTTGCTGTAGAGTTTCAAATTACACCTGAGCATGCAGGAATATATTTTTGAGGGCAAAATCTAATCTCACATAAACTTGACTTTATGCCGTCTGAACGTTTGTTGCTTCTCATCTGTGTCTATCACCAAATGGGTTGCGTAGATTTGCAATTTGGAAGCAAAGCACATAAAAATTCTATGAAACTGCTGTAAAGTAGCTCTTCGATTTACAATCTCTTCATCTTTGACCACTACACTGATTTACTTCAGACCTAGTTTTACGGTATTTTTTTCATAATCTATAAGTATTTTGACATGTTGTAGGGGGCCAAACATTTTTTTTTAATGTTCTCGTCTATGGAAAATATTTTATAACAAATACAAAAAAAAAAAACAATTAGTTGAAGGTCTACACCAACTTTCAGCATAGCGTAGGGAACATGTTCCAGAATGTGTAAAGTTTGACTAAAAAAACGTTATTTATAAATAAGCGTTGCTGTGAAATTGGAGGAAATATTCTTTGATAAAGATTAAATCTAATTTGAGGTTATTTCAGTGCGCCCAATCTGTAAAGTTACATTCAAGTAACTTTTGATTTTCAACTTCTATAAATAAAACGTCTCGTGTAAATGTATATCACACTTTATGTTTATTTTAAATGGGCTTGGTCATTGAGGAAATAAACCTATAGATAACCGGTGAGCCCGATATCACGTAGTAACTAATTCCCTATGTGCCGGAACGAATAAGATCGCGTTGCTCTAATTGGCTAGTTCGTAAATCAACATTGTGTCACTTATCTGCTTATTGAATCAAAATGTTTTTCCATTGGTCAGTAAGCTTGAATGGTTGAGATAGGCGCTAAAATACAACGTTTTTGTGAGCGCAGGGAGCCTTCATGCGCAGTCAAGTGGTTTATTGGTTTGTGGGCTTGATTTAGAATTTTCATAAGAAGTAATACTAGAGTTTACATTTTGTGTTCTGTACCAAATCGATATATTTTTAATTGTAACAACGACTCGGCGTCTGAAAACCAAATGTATAGGAACGGAGGTTTATTTATGTATTACCTAATTGTATGAACGAAATAGAAGCAAGTCAAAGGTATAATTAGATGTTATGCGAAGGTTTTTCCATGAAAAGTTAAGGGTTTCCGAGTAAATATTCTATGATCACAATTTATATTTAGATAATATTTTGTATCTTAACAAATAATAATGTAGCAAACACAATGTTTATAAATAAATTTCAGAGAATCTTGTAACTTTCTGAAGGAATAAGTAAATTCCCAAATAGATCTAAGATAGTATTGTCTTAGCCTTCCTGCGACCACGGACGCTGCAAAGCATTCGAACGTCAGGTTCAACAAAATAAATAAAACACGCGATACTTCCGTTAAAAAGTGTTTAATTCAATAGATCTAAGATGTGACGCCGATGCAGCAGTATGCATGTATTGCTCGTGGATTTTTTTATGCAACGCCGAGCGGCTAGCTTACGGCCCACTTGTATCGATCGTGCGTTGGTAACCCTGCCGATTGAAGAACCTATAAAATAATTTATACTATTAGCGTATCAGCCAATGATGTATATTTTGCGATAGGTTCTGTAAAACTCAATCTCTACAGACTGGTTTGAGGCGTGGTAAATGGGGGGTAGGAAACAAACCGAAATTAATCTACGACAGACACTGGACGACACAGCAGTTGATCAGGAAGAAGTGTTGCCAGCAATAAATTATCATGTGCAATTTTGCTTTTAAACTAGCGCACCCGTACAGACGTCTAGTCCTAAAATAAAAAATAGGAATTCCTAGAACTCGATTGAAGCGCCATCTACGGGTTCTAATTGTGAATGTAAACCATCCACGGACCCATGTAAATACACATCCAGAAACTTAAATACAAACCACATAAATACAAGACATTTTTTTTTTGTAAACTACATCTACAGGCTCTTTGGCCGTTTTGGCCCGTACATTTGTTTGTTTAGATTTTAATTGCTTCGCATGCTCAGATCTAATAGCTAATTGCTAGGCGGTTTTACAAAGTTTTGTTTACTATACCTGAATTGAGGGATGCGCGCAGACCAGCACCCCCGTGTAGCATGTACCTTTAGTTTTTCAACGGATTTTATTTTTTGTTTGTAATAGCTACAGCGAACTTTGTTATCAATAAGTTGTTAAGATGAAAGAATGACGAAGCAGATATACAATGCGAAAGTGGAAGGATGTAGGAGCCGAGGAAGACCAAGATTAACCTATCATGACCAAATTGGTCGTGTTTTATCAGAAGGTGATGTCAGGAGCCGTAGGAACCGGCGAGCGTGCATGAAAAGAGCTATGAATGTGATAGAAGCGAGTGAAGTATGTAAGGACCGCGTCTTATGGCGCTCGGTTCTCTCTGCCTACCCCGCAAGGGACCTGGCGTGAAGATATACATACAATAAGTTGTTAGAAAAAAGTTGACAACGTGCAAATTCGTATGTTTTTCTCAAATTGTCATTAACGATTATGGTAGAATTTAGTAGTGTAGTATAAAATAACCAATAAGTAATATTTTTTTTAAATACTACTGGTTATTTTATACTACATGTTTTCGTCCTAAAATCGAACACGGATGTTGACTTGGAATATACATACACTAAAGACCAATTTTCGCAATCATATTTATTATCTGAACCAATTATGCGGTAGGGCGTTATTAGAACTTTCTGGATTGCTATTAAGACCGTTAAAAGGTACACGCGTTGCTATTGTAAGCATATCAAAATGTTACCATCTGACATTTAATTATGTGTAATTTAACAAATAAATTCGCTATCATGAAATACAGAAAGGGCACTCGAAAGTTGTTTGGAGTGTGCGCAGGTGTATCGCGAGTCTCGTTAAGATCCCACGCGTGGGCGAATGAAACTATGTGTCGGATGGCTGCGTGGGCCTCTGATGAGTAAAGTGGCCATCATAATTAATTCATTTGAATATTTATTTGGGACTAATTGATTGTAACAGAGATGTGATTTTATTAAGAATATGTTCTTAGTTGGATATTCTTCGGGTGGGTGCTTGATATTTTGGTAGTGCCGAATACTCCTTTATTCCAAAAAGCAAGGACAGCACTGACAATGCTGATGGCTAAATAAAGAACTTCCGTGCTGGGATGACCTGGTTGTCATGCAAGCATACGGTCCACCTGATGTAAAGCAGTTACCGTAGCCTATTAACGCGTGTAATATATTGAGTATCACTGGCGCGATGCCTTCCCTGCTGCTTACACAGCAACTTCTTAGGAGCTTACTGGTGACCTCACTCACACACAGGAACACAACAACCCTCTAAGGAGTTGTTATTTGGCTGCGGTTTTCTGTGAGGTGGTGGTAATTCCCCAGACGGGTTGCTTTGATGCGCCCTACCTCTTTTAAAACATCCAGACCGAACAAACATACATGGTCATGCACACTAATGTTTCTTGTGTGGGAATCGAACCCACGAGCGTTGGTGTCAAAGTCAAAATAAAGGTAAATGTGGTCTTGAGGGAATCTGTATGACAAACACTGCAATTACATCTAATTCCCTGTGTTTTTCTCTTTCCTAAAGTGATCGCGAGCGCTAACGATTCGCCGAAGGATTTGGCGAAGATATTAATTTTGACATGAAATAACTACTGTGATCTCCGAAACCTGGAGGGAAAAACCAGACCTTAGGTTAGATATCATGTCTTTCAAAATATAATTTCTTGGACGTGTGGGTTCCGTCGCAACATTATCCTCTACTTTGTTTAGCCTGTTTCTCCGTCCACTAGGTTGTTCCTACTTTAGCACTATTCATATAATTATATAAAAAGAAAATCTGACTGACTGATATATTAACCCGCTTCCCTAAAAGGCATTCACTAAAAGCAACTCGCAAAACCCCTACTACTACTAACAAAGTCTCCCTGGTCTCTCCACTTAAACGTGTGTTCTGTTTAACGCAAATCTAAAATAGCAACAAGCATGTAACCATTATTTTTCCATACGTAAAACTTAAAGCTACGAGTATTTGATCCATATGTGTGCGTCCGATATCTGCACTCGCTCTTGTAAATGAGAATAAAACTCTAGTAAAAAAAATATAGTTTTTTAAAAATTTGTTTTCTACTCTCATATGTTGCTCTGTATATTGTTTCTCAATGTATCCAACTTTCAGAGGGCTGGTTAGAAAATTATTGATTCTCAACCATAAATAACGTTTTTGTATTTTTTATAAGAGACTTGTATATTAGGTGAATCATCAATATCTTCAATTCGTTACGTTACCTTGACACCAACGCTCGTGAGTTCGATTCCCACACAGGACAAACATACGAGTATGTGAGCGTGAGCATGCCTGTTTATCTTGGTCTGGGTGTTTTTAAGAGAGGTAGGGCGCCTCAAAGCAACCAAATAACAACTCCCCTGAGGGTTGCTGTGTTCCTGCGTGTGAGTGAGTCACCACTGTCACCAGTAAGCTCCCTAGGAGTGGCTGTGTTAGCAACTGAGCTGGCATCGCGCGAGTGATACTTAATGTATTACAAGCGTTCATAGTCTACGGTAGCCGGTGGGCCGTATGTTTATAGTAGTACAAAGAAAATCTTCAGAGCCAAAGATATCTCACTCACCTGCTCGTAGTGGATCCTGCCGATTAGTAGATGAGACTATAGTAAAAGATAGGTAGTGCACAGCGATATTTAGTAAGTAGCTCAGGGAAGTACCTCCGCTTTACAAAAGAGTTCAGCAGAACGACATTTTCCTGGACGATTGTTGTAATCCTGCGAGTGATTGTAGTTTCCGGTAAGTTGTTAACTGCAGGCGTAGTAAAGAGCATGTGATACTTACTCCTTATTGCTACAAACGTTTATAAGCTACGGTAACCGATTTATCTTAGGAACAAAAACCCCGCCCTGTTACCTCCGGACCTTCTTGACACCCGCATATCTAATAAATTCAGGGTAAATCTAGAGGTATGGCAACACCGTAACACAAATTTTCGCTAAGACGTCAAAAAAACGGCAATAAGGCTTATATTTTAATAAATTATGGCAATAAAGTGCAATTGTCTCAAATCCCCCGTTAAGTTTACCCCTAAATGTCAAGGGTTGAGACAAATTTGATATTTTGCGGGCCCGACGCCCACGCAAAGATCGCTCCGTATCCACACTTATAAATGCGAAAGTAACTCAGCCGATGTATTTTTCTCACGAAAAAGTTTCACGAGGAAAAAGCAGTGAAGATAATTAAGCAGTAAGGTAACTTCAAAGTAGCGTTGATACTCCTCACACTTACAGCGTCCAAGAAATTTGGTGTGCTCAACAGACCAAAGCAGTACTTCTGTGCAGTACAAAGACTTATACAAGTCTCAAGTCAGATCGCACATGGAGTACTGAGTCACCTTTTTGGCGGGCGCACCTGGATACCAGCTAGGGCTTGTGATTCGGTTCAGAGACGAGCTCTGAGAATTGTCGGCGATCCTAAGCTTACAGACGGTATTGAGCCCTTAAGTTTAAGACAAGATTTTGTCTCCCTTTGTTCTACCGATGGTAGCACGGGTTGTGTTCTGAAGAATTGTACGATATGATGCCGACAGCTTCTTTTTACAACCGTACCGCTCGCCGACGGCGGGAGTTCACCCACTGTTCTCACACTGGAACCGCAATGGTTGCGTACTGTGCGGTTCCAGCGAAGTTTTCTTCCGAGAACTCTCTAGTTGTAGAATGAATTACCAGCCGAGATTTTCCCAAGGGACTACAACATGGGGTTCTTCAAGAAAGGCGTGAAGAGGATTTTACAGGGTCGGGAACACATGAGTAACCCCCTGGTTGCAAATGCCCATAGGCTATGGTAACTGCTTACGATCAGGCAGACCGTACACTTGACTGTCGACCTTAGTGGTATTAAAAAAAAAGACTTATTCGCTAAAATGTCCGAAAGTTTTTTCAATTTGGGGACTTCTTTGAAATTTTTGACTTGTCGTCCGGACGGACGTTTCAAAATGGGGTCAAAAAGTCGCGTTATTAAGTGCGGCGCCACCGAGCTCGTCAGATATAGTCAGAAATTCTAATGTCTGATTCTGGCAACACTTACCACATCAACCCTTACTAATCCCATTACCTTCAACCGAAGGGGTTTACGTTTAAGGAGCATATTCCACCACACGTATAGAACTGTGAGCACCGAGGCACTACCAGTGCTGGCAGGCGTATTACCAGTTGACTTAGAAATTCAACGCCTGGCTTCAATGTACTACACCTCTAAAAACATACACCCTGACTTTCTAAAACGCCGCGATATTGACAAAATACTTAGATTGTTCAAACCCAATTGGTTTTTGAAACTTTACTGTCGGAATGGCAAGAAAGATGGGAAACTTCTACTAAAGGACGCCACTTGTATCTGTTCTTTCAATCAGTGCGAGACAGATTAAGTAAAGAGTGGTTAGAAGTCGATCATCCTATTGCATAATTTTTAACAGGGCATGGAAACTTTAGGGCGAAGCTTTTTTCATTTAGACTTGTGTCATCGCCTTTATGTGAGTGTTCTACGACAAACCATGAATTCGAGCAAACAGCACATCATGTTCTCTGGGAGTGCGATCTCTGGCATCGGGAGCGGGACGATATGTTAAATTCCTTGCGTGTCACATCCGGGGTAGTATACTATTCTGATTTGGTGGCAACAAGGGAGAATTACCAGGCGTTTCGGCGGTTCTGCAATCTATATTATTGGAATCGATATGTTAGGTAAACAACTCACAGTTTAGGTCCCAATAGTGTTAGATATTTGATAAACTGTGGTGCACGGCAGTTGAGCTTCACTTGACTAGCCATCTCTTTGAGGTTTTAAATGCCTTATTTGTCATATTGCTGTCTCTCACTTTGCCAAGAGGGGAAGTCAATTCCAAAACTTCCTACTCCTACAAATCTCTTCTGATTAAATTCGTTGTGAGTTCCAAGGCAGCTGTAGTTTAACCCCGGGGGACAGCAATGGACTTCACTGTTCATTGCCTTTTTTGTGCCTGCTCAAATGCGGATTGGCGGAGGCCAGTGTTTTCAAGACGCCCGAGGGCCACTGACTTAGCTTAACTTAAGCTTAACAACTGTCATCTATCGACAACAGCCGGGACCGACGGCTTAACGTGCCCTCCGAGCACGGAGAAACTCGAGATAGATAAACCCATCCATAGATTTTTTTTATTCGGTAAGAATGACCTGCACAACGACGCCATCGACGCCATCGACACCTAACTTATTAACAACTTATTTGAGTCAGTACGCGCGTCCACAAAGCTTTCCCAAAGTATCATTAACCAAAACAACACACAAAAACAATTGGATTCCGTGAAAAACTATGCATCTCGGGTGTATTTATAAAGTCTTTGTGCGCAGACTAATTGCCGAGACAAAGCTAAATTCATGCGCAAATAGGATAAAAGGCAGTTTTGTAATTACTGTACGACTGCTTATTTTATTTTCTCACAACACTTAACACAACGGCGTACAGTCTACATCAAAAATAGATCTAAAGAGAGTGGAGGACTCCACAGAAAACCGCAGCAAAATAAGCTCCTTGGATCTTTGCTATGCGCGAGTGAGGTTGCTAATAATCTCCTGAGCGATTGCTGTCCTAGCAGTTTGGATGGCAACGCGCGAACAATACTTGCATTGCTCTTTACATCAGTATATCATCTGTATACAGACAGATTATGTTAAATTCATATACATATAGGTATACGGTTAAACTAAGTAAATTTCTGAAATGGAAAAGGAAATAACCAACGGTGTACCGATGAAGCTAAATTAGGAAATCTGCTCACTTCTATGAGAGGGGGGGGGGGGGGGGGGGGGGGGGAGTAGATCGCGCACCTCTTACTGGCTAGTTTACGGATCATCATAACATCACAACACTACGTGCGCAGTCAATTGTTTTATTGGTCTATAGCAGGGGTTCCCAAAGTGTGCGCCGTAGAGAGTACAGAAGGGCGCCGCCAGACGCTCATGTTTACCATTACCTGGAAACAAAATTTAGGTATTCGCGCCTACAAAATGAACAATTCAATGCGAATGGAATCAAACAAGAAAAATATGCGTGGATCCAAGATCCTCTCTTCCATCAGAATTCCCTTTACAAGAACAATTATCCAGCTCTCTTGCGACAGCAGCCTAAAAGCAACATTCACGTGTTCCGATTTGGTGGAGTTTAGGATATTGGTCCAAAATGAATACACAACTTTAAATTCAAAAGCATAAAGAATTCTCATTCCCTTTCCTACATCTTATTTATGTGAGGCCGAATATTCAGCTGGAGATGTAATAAAAGTAAATATCGGTCAAATATAAATGTGAAGCAAGGAATGAGAGTAATGGTGTCACCAAGCTCACACGTCACATTCATTAAGTTGTCGTTGTATTTTATATTCTATTTTTCTTAAATTATAAAGGTTCCTTGCGTGTCAATAAAAATGTAAAAACTCAGCTTCATATTGCGGATGTTTTAATTTTTGTGTACCTTTTTTTTTGAGTACTAACGACTACGGGGCGCCGAGACAAAATATTAAACATGTAAGTGCGCCGCGAACTGAAAAAGTTTGAGAACCCTTGATCTAGCCAATTAAAGCTGCGCGTTTTACTTCACCTCGCGACCCGTAGGGGTAAATAAAATAAATAAATAAATATTGCGGGATTAATTACACAGCGCCATCTAGCTAAGTGCGCACACAGTACAAACATTTGTGTGCATGAACACGCCTGTTTGTCTTGGTCTGGGTATTTTCTATGTAAAATAAGTATGTATTTACAAAAAGAAATGTATTTACATATGTTTATCAGTTGTCTAGTACCCATAACACAAGCTTCGCTTACTTTGGGGCTAGAGGGCGCTCTGTAATTTGTTAAAAAAAAAAATTTGTCTAATTTGCCCAAAAGAATTCGTCAGGTATTTTATTGTATATATCCCGGTATCCTGTGGGAACCGCTTTTTCCACTTTTTTAACCTCTGCTTTTCGTGTGTCGTAACGTAATGTTGAATGACCTTTAACCTTCCCCAACAGTCAAGCTATCAATTGCAAAAAGTTTTATTTCAAATCCGATTGGTAGTTAGCATAGTGCGTTCAACAAACCAACAATCAAACAAACACTTCCGCATTATATTTATATTAGTATAGATTTACAGTAGGTACTGTAGTGAAGACGAGTAAGTACTGGGGATGAATGGAGCGTTGAGAAAACTTCTGAACAGTAAAACTTGAGCCAGAAGAGTAGCGACGAGAGCCAGAACCAGAAGGTACGGTTGCTTACACAACGCAAAGCAGTTTTCCAGTCGATACAAATGATCCGAAGTATTCCTAAATTATTGAAATGTGAACTCTTAGGCAAAACTTTCTTACCATATCTTTTTTTTTACATTAGCAGACAAGCTGCTTTGATGCACCCTACCTCTCTTAAATGCACCCAGATCAAGAGAAACAGATGTGTTCATGTACACAAATCTTTGTCCTGTGTGGAAATCGAACCCACGAAAGTTGATATCAAAGTAGCATTACAAACATTTGCGTGCATGACCGTGTCTGTTTGTCTTGGTCTGTGTGTTTTTAAAATAGGTAGGGCGCATGAAAGCAGAAAATATTGCCCGTCTGGGGTAGCACCTCCACCTCACAGAAAACCGCGGCCAAATAACAACTCTATGGAAGGTTGTTGTGTTTCTGCGAGTGACGTCACCAGTAAGCTCCTAAGGAGTTGCTGTGTTAGCAGCGGAGGTGCCATTTATTGTTTATAGACTACGGTAACCGTTAATTGTATAAAACAAAAATTACTAACAACTCCGCCACTCAGCTCATCGTAAATAACTAACATTGAAAACGATGTTAACATCCTATAAACGGATTAGAAGCTATTAAACACATGTTTGCAATCGACGCGGCATGAAATGTGAGCCCATTGCGAATCTACGTCCATTACATTCACGATTAAAATAGTGCTGGGGCGGAGTTAAAATAAAACTGATCAATACCGTGTTGGATTCGCAAACTGGGGATTCCGTACAACAATGCAATAAAATTTGGGTTCTTTTATATGATCTCGGGAGGCAAAGAAGCGTACAGTCCACGTGATGTGAAGAGGTTACCGTTTAAGAGAGGTAGGGCGCATCAAAGCAGCCACTCTGGGGCCTAAAACTGCTGCCAAACAACTCCCTCCATCTCCCTCCAACGTTCTTCAGGGAAATCTCTTCAATGAATCTTCCTGGGTAATTGTGTTCCTGCGAGTGAGTGGAGTTCCAGTAAGCTTCTAAAGAGTCACCATATTAGCAGCAGCATTGCAAGCGTTCATGGGCTACTGCAGCCACGTTACATCAAGTAGGTATATAAAAAAGCTAAACTTGCTTCACAACTTGGTCTGGGTGTTTTGAAGAAAGGTAGGGTGCATCAAAGCAGCCCGTCTGTGGAAGTACCTCCACCTCACAGAAAACCGCAGCCAAATAACAACTCGCTAAAGAATTGTTGTAATCCTGCGTGTGAGTGAGGTCACCATAAAGCTCCTAAAGAGTGGCTGTGTTAGCAGCAGAGGAGGCATCGCGAGAGTGATACTTAATGTATTACAAGCGTTCGTAGGCTACGGTAACCGCTTTACATCATGTATGCCTCCCGACTTCCCGACATTGTACAAAAACAAGTGAAACAAACTTCAATGAAGTCGTTACGCGAATAGGCATAAATATATATATATGTATATATATATATACATAATGAAGTCAGTTTCATTACTTGTTTATAAACTTAAAAAAAAATAAGCTAAAATTGGTGTTAATTCTTACGGTCTTGGGACGATATGTTCCTCCTTTAACCAGCTAAATCTGAACCGTTGGCAGTAATCTTAATATAGGAGAGTTTAACTGCAGTTCATCTATTTTTGTACGTCTGAAGTGTAGACTACATTCTCTCTTTAATAATTATCACGGAACTAAATCTATTCATGTTATTTCATTCACAATTCGCAAGACTGCGACATTTTATACATTTATTTAACTCATTAGTTAACTTTACCCGATAATTTCGCCGTTTGTCTATGGTTGTAGCCAATGAGACTCTATTTAAATCCAACTGTGCCCGCGACTTCGCCCGCGTGGAATATTATTTATTTATATTAATAAAAATAAATAAAATTTCTAAAATAAAAGTAGCCTAACTTACTCCTTATTACATCGGCTATCTGCCAGTGAAAGTCCCGTCAAAATTGGTCAAAAACAGACAGACAGACGAAAATTGTAAAATATTCATTTTGGTATATGTACTGTGTATACATCCATATGCATTTAGTAAAAAGCGGTTATTTTAATATTACAAACAGACACTCCAATTGTATTTATCTGTATAGACGTAGAGATCATTGGTTGTAGCAGAATAATCGGCAGTTTGTTCATGAGAAGAAAATATGTAGCTATACAATAGCTTATTGTGTGGCAGTGTAGTGATATAATAATAGTCGCAGGAAGACCACGGAAGCTGCAAAGCGTTCGAAACGTCGGGTTCAACAAAATAAATAAAACACGCGATACTTCCGTTAAAAATTGTTTAATTCAATGTGTAACAATCGTGAAAACCTAAGACAATACAACTATTAACTAGTAAATAAAAAAATTAAAGTATGAGAAATTATTAATTCGCGTGCACTTAGACACGTCTTGCATTTATAAAATAGATTTTATAAATGTAAGTCGTGATTAAGTGCCCGCGAGAGCCCAATGGTAAATAAAGATAACGAACTTAAAAATAAAATAGAAAAAACTAAGTTTTACAATGTACGAGTAAGTAGGGCCCCGTCGCATCATGTCGGAGATGCCGCTATATTATAGCTGATACGTTGCGTAAGAAAAGAAAGCCGCCAGGCCTTCGATCACCAGCAGTCTCGATCTCGACCAGACGCTTAGAAATAGCTGGCACATACCCCTACAAGAATTCAAACTTAATACCGGTCGCTTGATACACTGGTTCATTATCCACAAGGCCAGTGTTTTCAACCTTTTTCACGGCACGGCCCTCTTAACATGGAAAAAAATTTTCGATACCCCCTCCGCGGTTGCTGATTAGCATTTTTTATATTACATATGTATAATCCGTACAATATGTTCTCTAAAACAGTCATAATTTAACATCGCCTGCGTCGCCAAACGTCTCCTCAGGCAATCTACCTCAAACCGCGACCCTCTTAAAGAGGCTTTGCGACCCCCCAGAGGATCGCGACCCACACGTTGAAGAACACTGCACTAGGTTATCACCGCTGTTCTCTCTTACCTAAACATTTTCATATAATAGTTTAGAGCGACTATAAGCTGTATTCCCGCCCACTGCCTTCAAATTTCGAGAGCTACATTGAAAATCTATTTAACTTTTTCTTAGATAAAACAACAGCATAGTACCCACGCGTGGTGGAGTATATTAATACATTTTATGAGAAAAAATCGAGAGATTTCGCTGAATGCTAAAGGTCACGCAAAGGCTTCCAGCATTTGAAAATAAAATTAAAATTAAAGAGACTACAAAGACTACATCTATACAGATAAATAAAATTGGAGTGTCTGTTTGTAATATTAAAATAACCGCTTTTTTCTAAATGCATATGGTTGGGCCGATTTTACCAGGACTTTCACTGGCAGATAGCTGATGTAATAAGGAGTAACTTAGGCTACTTTTATTTTAGAAATTTTATTTATTTTTATTAATATAAATAAATAATAAAAAAATAACTTCCGCGCGGACGAGGTCGCGGGCACAGCTAGTTCACAATATAAAAAAAACTTTCATCGCCTATCAGACTTTAAGTCTTCGTTTTCTTTACAAACCGGTTTTCATTAACAATTTTTTTTCAGGAGTAAGTATACTCCTGTTATTTATTTACGTGTATTTATTTATGTCAAACCACTTGACTGTGTATGAGAGCACTCCGCGCTCACAAGAACGTGGTGCTTTAGCGCTCCAATATATCAGTGATGTTACTGACCAATTGGAGAATATTTTAACCGATAAGCCGATAAGTGCCGATGAATTTGGAACATACATCGATGGTGTGCATGAACATGTCTGTTTGTGTTGGTCTGGATGTTTTGAGAGTGCTAGGACGTATCAAAGCAGCCCGTCTGTAAGTACCACCACCTCACAGAAAACCGCAGCCAAATAACAACTCCCTACAGGGTTGTTGTGTTCCTGCGTGTGAGTGAGGTCACCGGTAAGCTCGTGAGGAGTTGTTGTGTAAGCAGCAGAGAAGGCATCGCGCGAGTGACATTTAATATATTAGTGTTAATAGGCTACGGTAACTGCCTTACATCAGGTGGGCCGTATGCTTGTATGACTCCCGACGTTGTGTAAATATAAATTATATATTTTTTTCTAAAAATAAATTATATATTCACATACTAGCACATCGCCTGCACTAACAATGTTCGAACCTTAGACCTGTTCAGCCAACCTTGGTTGAAAGGTCTAAGGTTCGAAGTTTCCAAGTATAAAATACTCGTATTTGGATAACTCCACTCTCCCATACCATCTAGTTTATATTATTTTTTAATAATTAGATGTACAATATAAAAAGTTCATAACTTTCGATGCTGATTCGATGCAATGGGTAATATGCATGAAATTTATTTTTCGTTTTAAATCTCACAATTATCATATAAAAAGAAAAACATTTTTTGTAGTTTAGTTTTTTGTAGTTTCTTTTAGTTTAGTTTAGGTGTTAAATGTATGTATGTATGTAGATCTTCACGCCAGGTCCCTTGCGAGGTAGGAAGAGAGAACCGAGCGCCATAAGACGCCGGCCTTACATACCTACTTCACTTACTTCTATAACATTTATAGCTGTTAAAAATCGTAAAAAAAATCTAACAATTTCTATAATAAAAAGAACTTAAAAATTTCATCATATTTTGAACATGTTTTACTATGACAGCATCATTGTGAACGCTTGAATTGCGAAAATACAGCTAATATTTAGATGAAATCCATACATGTCTTCATAGCCACATTTCACACAGGCTTGTGACGTCATCTGCCACGTTTAGTACGAAGCATTTTCAGGTCACGTGATGAAATGCCACATTCAAACAGCTTTATCTCGCAAACTAATTATCGTAGAAAATTTTTAGTTTATGATAAGATACTGTCTATGTCTCCTCTTTTAAAATCTATCTTAAAATTTTTCATGCATATTCCCTTATAGATGCGTTTTACGTTAAACTTTTTCAGAATTTAGAATAATTTCACATTACATTTCTCTCCATGTAAATCAACCTATCTAGGTAGTTTTCCATATAAGATGCGTGGTACGTATTCGTGTGTACGTGTGTGGGCGTCTGTTTGTGTAAATACGTGAATTGAAAGGTGCGAGTGCAAATACATTACACGTAAAAAATGAATTATTTTTTACATATAATGTATATCTATATATATAAAAATGAATGTTAAGTACTACCCCGTAAGGGATTTGGTGTGAAGTTATAGATAGATAGATAAAAATGAATGTTTGTCTGTATGTCCTCTATGGACTCAAAAACGGCTGGGCAGATTTTGATGAAATTTTCAGTGAATCTTCAGGTTAGCCCAGCAGGTGATCCTGTGAAGTTTGGTAGCGATCATATCACCCGTGCGAAGCTGATAGCTAGTTTAGGGATATAACAAAGAAACTTAATAAATAAATAGTAATATTAATATAAGAATAATAGAGCATTACAATTGCTAAACTTATATATAAAATGTATAAACATAGATACAGCTCGTTTATAAAAAAGTGTGAGTCCGACTCGCGCAACGAGGGCTCCGGAAAATATTACATATTTTCACATATTTTTTTTGTGATGTATCTGCAAATTTACGCTTTACGGATTTTTTTACTTGTGCTACATGACATTGCTTCTTTCTTACCAAATTTCATGATTTTGATGAGCCCTATAGGTTTTGATTCCCTTGCGAGTGTCAAAATATGCGCATAAACGAGACATAAACATCCGTATCTTTTGATTGCGTTGACTTAGAAGTTTGGTTTCCCCATGACATCATGTCATTTTGGTGGAGTAATGGGAAATGATTGACGCGTGTCAGTTCAATTGAACACGTGTGTCTATGGATGGGTTTATATATCTCTAGTTTCTCCGTGCTACGAAGGGCACGTTAAGCCGTCGGTCCCGGCTGTTGTCGATAGATGACAGTCGTTAAGCTAAGTCAGTGGCCCTCGGGCGGCTTGAAAACACTGGTCTCCGCGAATCCGGGATTTGAGCAGCGTGGTGGAGTATGCTCTAAACCCATTCGATTGAAGGGAGACTCATATCCCTGCAGTAGCATGAGTAAGGATTGATGTGGTAGTGGAGGACACGGTACGATGTCCGTTCCAGCTTTTTTCGATAAATTAATGTTATTGAGTAGAGAGAGGTAGGGTACAGCCTGACGGAACGGACGGAAGTACCTCCACTTCGCGGGAAACAGCAGCCTGTAGAGATTCTACGACAGATCATACGCGAAAAGGAAGAAAGTTGTTGTTCGCGCCTTCCGAAAAGAGTGAATTTCCATTCGTGAACATTAAAGGCTACTCCATCGTTGCTTCATTGGCTTAGCTTCATTGTATGTAACATATACCGGTCCACTGCAACCCACAAACATATTACGTACGAATGCGTGGTAAGACCTACGCAGCAATAAGGTGACCTTAAAGGCCGCGTCTCGTACGCGTTACGTCGCGTAATGACGCCGGGCAAATAGTGAAAAACTCGTTTTTTCGTTCGATGTTAGCTGAGTAAATCAGCTATAATTTCCTACATTCTTACCATTTCTTACAAAACTTTATTACCCTATGTATATATATCCCGAAGTAGCATAAAAAAAAATATTACCTCCGTTTCTTCTGCATACTATGCCGTGACATAAAAATAAAACAAGGGTCATGATTGTTTGTCGTGTGAGTCTTATACTCGATATGATGGTAATTCACTACAACTATCTTTTTTTTCAGGTCATTTCCTCTATCTACCGGTGGATCCCACAATGGAGAACATGGTAGTGAAGTCGCCACCATTCAGAGGATTATGGGAGTTCTGTAAGGTAGGAGTGCTACCTTAGTTACCTAATAGTTGCTAGGTGCTCCTTCAAAGTTCAGCGTTTTATCTTTTATACAGGAATCCTAAATACTCAGAACATAAAATGTTTGAAGTATTAACCAGAGTGGCATCTAGAGACACTGGGTGAATACACATGTTATTGTGATCAGTGTTACCTTAAATAAGAAATACAACAATAAATATCATAAATAGTAGAAAAGTTTTTTGCCATTCATCCTAATACTGTATGGATACAACAATCTAAGATACATTGATTTTATTTATTTTTGACATTATACTTCTTTTGGTACGTTAGGGTAAAAAGATGAGATTAATCGACATCGACATCCAAAATCGACACCGCGAAGTTAATTGTCAAGTTTTGTTCGTGACTATATTCAAGGTAGTCTTTCAAATACTTATTTATTAATAAACACGTATTTTATATTACCATAGTTAAAATATATATAAATATATGTCTGCGTGTCTTTATGTGTGAGAGCTCGATGGCGTTTGCGCGTGTGATTCTAAACGCACACGCAGGTTAAGCAAGGTCCACCGCTGCCTGTCTATGGATGGGTTTATCTATCTCGAGTTTCTCAGTACTTCGGAGGGCACGTTAAGCCGTCGGTCCCGGCTGTTGTCGATAGATGACAGTCGTTAAGCTAAGTCAGTGGCCCTCGGACGGCCCTCGGCGGTATCCCTGCAGTGAGATGAGTAAGGGTTGATGTGGTGCGCGTGCGTGTCTTTAAGTTACATACGGCGGTGAATGATATTTATTGATACATACACACATATCATCACTCCCGTCCCCCCATTGCGGTAGGCAGAGACTATAAGTACGCCAGGTGCACCGATACGAAGATACCCCTATCGCTTCTTCCACACTTATCAACCTCTTCCTACATGCTCTTCGGTTTTGGGCGCTTTTGATTTGACTCTTTTTCAACACATCACCAATTTGATCTATGTATATGTGTGTTTATTGATAATTTACTATACTATCGTTTTATTTTACAAACGTGGAGTACTGGCACGTGGGATGAAATCTTTGGAGTTATATTTCTTTTGTTACGCAAAAGTAGTATAACTTCTTACGTGGGTACATAAGTACGCACACACTTTTTTTTTATTTTTAGGGTTCCGTACCTCGAAAGGTAAAATGGAGCCCTTACAGGATCACTTTGTTGTCCGTCTGTCTGTCTGTCAAGACTTTTTTTCTCAGGGACGGGTCCTATCAAGCTGAAATTAATATCAAATACTCAGGTTTGCCCTTCGAGCAGTGAAAAAAATCAAACTTCTAAGTTAACGCAATCAAACGATATGGCTGTTTATGCCTCGTTTATGCGCGTACTCGCAAGGTAATCAAAACCTATAGGGTACTTCCCGTTGATCTAAAATCATGAAATTTGGTAAGAAGCAGTGTCGCACAACTAAAGGAATAAAATCTGTAAACCGTAAATTTTTTGTTATATCATAAAAAATACTTACTTTTTTTGTGCAAAATGCAAAAGTGGAAGGATGTAGGAGCCGAGGAAGTCCGAGACTAACCTACCATGACCAAATTGGTAGTGTTCTATCAGAAGGTGATGTCAGGAGCCCCAGGAACCGGCGAGCGTGCATGAAAAGAGCTATGAATGTCACAGAAGCGAGTAAAGTATGTAAGGGCAGCGTCTTATGGCGCTCGGTTCTCTCTGCCTACCCCGCAAGGGACTTGGCGTAAATATATACATACATACTTTTTTTCAAAAATAATTTACAAAAATATTTGTTGACGGAACCCTCGGTGCGCGAATCGCACTCGCACTTGATGGCTTTTTTAAATCCATTTAGTTGTTTTTGCGTGAAACAGCAACAACTCGAATGAAAACTAGCTAAGAATACGACATAAAATCCTGGTGGACGGAGGGAAATGATTGAAGAAATAAGTATTTTCAGGAACGCCGTTCCTATATGAAATCTATATGTTTGTCTGTCGCTTTTTTTCGAATATTCGAATTTTGACTTCAGATTCGAGTTCAGCATAAAAAAGTAGAATAGAAATGTTGGAACATGGTCAAAACGGCCGACAAATAAAAAAAAATTGAATTGTTATATAATTGATGAGCCAGGTGTTCCTCTGGCAATGCAAGATTGCGCATTCTCATTTGGTTATTTATACAACGTCAGAAGGCATACAAGTGTACGGCCCATCTGATGTAAAGCGGTTACCGTAGCCTATGAACGCTTGTCATACATTACGTATCACTCGCGCGATGCCTCCTCTGCTGCTAACACAGCAACTCCTTAGGAGTTTACTGGTGACCTCACACACACGCAGGAACACAAGAAACCTCTGGGGAGTTGTAATTTGACTGCGGTTTTCTGTGAGGTGGAGGTACTTCCCCAGACGGGCTGTAAAGTATATATATATATATATCCTACTAATATTATAAATGCGAAAGTTTGTATGTATGGATGGATGTTTGTTGCTCTTTCACGCTTAAACGGCGTAACGGATTTGAATGAAATTTGGCACGTAGATAGATTATGATCTGGATTAACACATAGGCTACGTTATTTGACTCCACGCGGGCGGAGCCACGGGCAGCAGCTAGTGTAGCTATACAATAGCGTTTTGTGTGACAGTGTAGTGATAGTCCAGTGGGTAAGGAACCGGGCTAGTGACCAACAGGTCCCTGGTTCGAATTCGAAAAGCTAGTATATATATATATATAATGGGTATAACATCCATATTACCAATACAATATAACAAATACAATAAGGTCTAAGGTATTGTCAAGTTAAATTGTTACGCCATGTATATAACCTGCATTGTTTTATTAGTAAATAGTTGTTGGCAGTTGTTAAGGACATACAATTCCTCTAAATTGAACACCCTGTGTGGGACCGAAATAGACACAATCACATGCAACGACTGTTAATGTATCAGAGGATCACTCAACTAGCACAATGATAAAATTGCGCGGTAACATTGTATGGAGTGAGCTCCCGACTCTTGCGAACATCTCTCTCATTGTGCAGTATTCTTTAAGAGGTCGGGAGATGAATTGGTACTTACACCAATCAAGCACAATCGTGTCAAACCTGCTCAGTGGGTGAATTGAATGCACCCGGCCGCCATCTCTACTGTAGGTATATGTACTATATTTTTTTTTATACCACTAAGGCACAATCAAGCATACGGCCTGCCTGATGACCCTCTAAAAACCCCTTCACGCATTTCTTGAAGAATTCCATGCTGTAGTCGAGCAAAAACCTCGGTTGGGAGTTCATTCCACAGCTTGAAAGTTCTCGGAAGAAAACTTCTCTGGAACCGCACAGTACGCGATCATTGCGGTACCAGCGTGTGAGGGTGAACTCCTCGCCGTCGGCGAGCGGTGCGGTTATGAAAAGTAGCTGATGGCATCATATCAAACAATAAAATTGACGTGCTCGGTGGCGCAGTGGTGAAACGCGCTGTTACGCTACTTTGACATCAACGCTCGTGGGTTCGATTCCCACACAGGACAAACATTTGTGTGCATGAACATGTCTGCTTGTTGGTCTGAGTATTTTAGTATGTATATAACAAATATGTATTTACGTATGTTTATCAGTTGTCTAGTACCCATAACAAAAGCTTCGCTTACTTTGGGGCTAGATGGCGCTGTGCAATTTGTCCGAAATATATATATATATATATGTAAACACAGACACATGCATCTTCTTCTTCTTCGCGCTGTCCCGTTTCCTAATCTATTAGGATTGGCGGGGTCCGCTACCTAAGACTAAGGATTTGGCGAAGATAATATTTTTACATGGAGCGACTGCCGTTAGGCCTCCACAACACAGAGGGAAAACCAGGAAAGGTTTTCATCAGATCTTTGTAGGTCACGCGTCTTTCGAAATATAATATCCAGGACGTGTTGGTTTCCTCACGATGTTATCCTTCACCGTCGAGCAAAGTGGCAATCACAAATATGTACATAAATTCGAAAACACGAATTTAGTGGGTCATGGCAGGATTCGAACCGGCGACCTATTGGTCACAAGGCCGGTTATTTATCCACTGCTCAAACATTGTATTGTATTTTTCTCATATGTAATGTTGTGGTGAAAAGCATAAAGAATTTTACCGTATTCCATAATGCTGCGTCAAAGTCAAAGTCAACGTCAAAATCTTTTTATTCCGTAAAAATGGCTACATTTGTTTGGAATCGTCACAATTTTTTTCCCTACCGTGCAGTTCATGGCTAGGTGACCACTGATAAAAATACTGCCAAAACTCAGGTATCCCTCTTTTGGTTTATACCTCTGCAGCTACGCTCTATATTTACCTCTATGAAAGTATATAAATAAATAATAAATAAATATTGTCGGACAAATTACACAGCGCCATCTAGCCCCAAAGTAAGCGAAGCTTGTGTTATGGGTACTAGACAACTGATAAACATACGTAAATACATTTTTTTTTGTAAATACATACTTATCATACATAGAAAATACCCAGACCAAGACAAACAGATATATTCATGCACACAAATGTTTGTACTCTGTGGGAATCGAACCCACGAGCGTTGGTGTCAAAGTAGTGTAACAAGGCGTTTCACCACTGCGCCACCGAGCTCGTCAAAAATATATAAAGGACTTCTCTTTCCCCCCACCCCCTTACAGTACAGGTGACACTGGACGGTATAAAATTTTATATAGCACAAACGATAAATAACATAAACAATGAATTGCCTCTTTTTGTAATTACGTGGTCGACTGTGTAAAAACCTTAAGCCTTATTTGAAGAGTGTCTCATGCTGTGGTCCTCGGAGTTAGGGTTCCCAGAAGAAAATCCCCGAATTGTCTGTAACCATTGCGGTTCTAGTGGTTCTTTTCCTTATTCAACGTCTAGTCAGGACCCTTAAAAAACCGGCGATCTTGAAAAAAGCTATGAATGTTTAAGCAATTAATGAATGATTATTCAAACCATACTATATAATTACTATTATATGTTATATATAAAAATCTTGTGTCATGGTGTTTGTAGTCGCACTCCTCTATCTTTTATGTATATTCGCTAGGTATGAGAATAGGTCGTAAAGTATCATAAAAAAATATGGGAAAAAATAATAAGAAATAATTTATATGGCAGAAGAACGAGTGCTGGGGCCGCAAGTAAATATTTAATATTTTATAATTACTATTATATAATATTCCGTTGGACACGTGGAAAGAATGCTGGTAGAAAGAATTACGAAACAGATAAACAACGCAAAAGTGGAAGGATGTAGGAGCCGAGGAAAGCCAAGACTTACCTACCATGGCCAAATTGATCAGGAGCCTTAGAAACTGGCGAACGTGCATGAGAAGAGCGGTGAATGTTAATGATGCGAGTGAGGTATGTAAGGATCGAGTCATGTGGCGCTCGGCCTCTCTGCTTACCACGCAAGGGATTTGGTGTGAAGTTTTTGAAGGATTGGTAGATAGATAGAAAGATCATATATTATATAATTACCATTATATAACATAGATGGAATAGATAGATAGATTATTATTATATTCTATTAAATTCCCTTTTCTTATCCACAGTTTGAGGCCAAGCTGCACCAGAGCAAGATGCAGAATGCAAGCATACGGCTGGTGTCGGAGTCCACGATGTCAGAAGTTCAATGGATACTCCTCGAGATAACCGGAAATAACTTTGAAGTGTAAGTAATTCCCTCAGGATCAATTTCCAATGATGTACAGTGGAACCGAGCGTCAATTTTTTATACAGCTTCTTCTCCCTAGCGTTATGAAATTTCTGTTAGGATTGGCGAGGTCCGCTACCCAAGTGTAAGTGTTTGATGAAGATACTGATATTGGCATGGAGTGACCGCCGTCAGACCTTCACAACCCAGAGGGAATACCAGAGCTTTAATAGGTTGAGTCAAACGTCTTTTAAATTTCTTGGACGTGCAAAAATTCTAGATACCATGTTGACCTTTATCCCAGTTTTTTTTATTCACAGTAATGCTCGAATTCCTATCAACTTCGACAGTAATGCTCAATTTTCTATCAATTTCGACAGTAATGTTCGAATTTCTATCGACTTCGACAGTAATGCTCGAATTCCTATCGACTTCAACAGCAATGCTCAATTTCCAATGGAGATCAACAGTAATGCTCAATTTTCTATCAACTTCGATAGTAATGCTTGAATTCCTATCAACATCGACAGTAGTGCTCGAATTCCTATCGACTTCGACAGTAATGCTCAATTTTCTATCAACTTCGACAGTAATGCTCAATTTTCTATCAACTTCGACAGTAATGCTCAATTTCCTATGGAGTTCAACAGTAATGCTCAATTTTCTATCAACTTCGACAGTAATGCTCGAATTCCTATCGACTTCGACAGTAATGCTCAATTTACTATCGACGTCAGCAGTATTGCTTAATTTACTATCGACTTCTTCGTATGAGGAACTCCACCTTACAGAAAACCGCAGCCAAATAACGTCTTCTGGCGACAACACTGGCTTCTCCCAATCCGCAGTCGAGCAGTGTGATGGCGTATGCTCTAAACCCCTTTGATCGAAAGGAGACTCGTATCCCTGCAGTGAGTGTAAGTCAGTAAGAGTTGGAGGTTATCTGACAATATTCTATTTTCCAGGTGGTATCCAATGAGCTTCGTGATCGGCAAGATGCAGCAAGAAGTCCGCATCATCGTGGAAATAACGAGGCCTAACTACGTGAACATGTCGCAGGCACTACCTCACATAGCTATAGACGACATCAGGATGGTGGAGTGCCTGCCGGAGCCCCCCATCATCAACGGGGAGTGCCAATACGGCCAGCTCAAGTGCGACATAATGAATGTGAGTATAATTGCTTGATACAACAACAATAAAATGAGAAAACACGACCAATTTATCTATCATGCATGACCGAATTGGTCGTGTTTTATCAGAAGTTGATGTAAGAAGCCCTAGAAAGCAACAAGATCGATGGCCCAGCGGTTAATAAAGCGACTTTGTCATCGACGCTCGTGTAATTCCACATGGACGGTTGTTGTTGTGTTCCTACGTGTGAGTGAGGTCACCAGTAAGCTCTTTAACAGTTGCTGTGGTAGCAGCAGAGGTGGCATCGTGCGGTGAGCGTGCCCAATATATTACAAGCGTTTATAGGCTACGGCAACCACTTTACATCAGGTGGGCCGTGTGGTTGTATGCCTCCCGATGTTGTATAAAAAAAATTGGTGAGCGTGCATGGGAAGAGCTATGAATGTTAAAGAAGCAATTGTGGTGGGAAAGGACCGCGTCTTCTGGCTACCTCGCAAGGAACTTGGCGAGAATAGATTTACAACAAGAATATACCTTATCATCATCACTTCAGCTGCTGGTTTTCCGGTTCGGCTATCGGTTCTTCGAACTGCCTGTGGCGTGCCTACCGTCACTTCAGCTTACTGATCCTTAGAGCCTCGTAGGTAGCCTACTTCTACTACGGATGTGCCCACTTCTGAATCCTCACAGAGAAACTCTGACCATGAGTAACCTTGGCACATTGTGTAATGGCTAACCTTGAGCTTCCAGATGAGGCCCATAATTTCTTTTTATACAACTAGATTGGCAAACAAGCATGCGGCCCATTAGATGGTAAGCGGTTATCGCAGCCTATTGACGCTCGCTACAACACGGGGATGTTACTCGCGCGCTGCCAATCTTGTGACCTGAGGATGTTTTCGTCACAGTACCCAGTAATTTCTCTGCCATCAACCTCTACTTTCAAACCGGAACACAGCTATATAAATATAGCTGCTTGGCGGTAGAAATAGGTGAGACAGAGGTACCCACGCAGACGACTTTTGTACAAAGTCTCCCTCTTGTAAAATATACCAAGAAACCAGTAAAAATGTACAAATGACGTTATATGCCAAGAATACAGTCATTTATGAATCATTGTCAACTTGTGCTCTGAAGCCAAGCCTCGAGCTGATGCTCCATACCTTCGCCTAGTACAGAAATTATGCTATCAAGTCGATGTTACTATAAAGCGTAAAAAGAAAGAGAGTTGATCTGAAAGAGAGTGTGGGTGTCAAGAGGCGTGCTCCGTTGCTTCGGACATGTAGAAAGAATGCAGGAGGAAGGAATGATGAAACAGATATACAACGCGTAGTAGGATGTAGGAGTCAAGGTCATGACTCACCTACCACGAGTGTTATGCGAAAAAACAGTGGTGTGTTATGAGAAGGTGGTGTCAGAAGCACCAAAAACCGTAAAGCATGCATGAAAAGAGAATTGAAGTTAAAGAAGCGACTGATGTCTGTAAGGACCAAGCATGCAGTGCTTGGTTCTCTGTCTACCCTGCACGGAACTTGGTGTGAAGTTATGGTACATTGTTCTGTATTTACTGGGCCCTTGAGTAAAGCAATCAACCAAAGTATCACGTGGGTAAACCTAGCTAGAAATATTTGCGCACAAAAGTGTTCTTATTCGATTATTGTCCAACAATTTGATCTAACGTAATGCACGTTAGATCAAATTGTTGGACAATAATCGAATAACTGTACTACCGCCACCAATTAGTTCATGCGAACTAGTGCCCGCAGGCACCCACACATTAAGGTTAGTAGACGCACTAACTGTAAGAGAGGTAGGGCGCAATAAGGCAGCCCGTCTAAGTGAAGTATCACTTCACAGAAAACCACAGCCAAATAACAACTTCCCTGGAGGGTTGTTCTGATTCTGCGAATCGGTGAGGTAGCCAGTAAACTCGAAAGGAACAAAGCAAGTTTACAACTACATGTAAATCAATTAATATACACACATTGCTGTCAAGTAATGATGTATTATATCTTGCTCTTTGACTGTACCACAGCCTCACAATGAGCAATGATATTTATTACAACAGCGCCCTAACATTGTGATTCTAGATTTATAAATCAAAATTTATTTATTTATTGACATACTAATTATTTTCTTTGCAGAAAAAATCTTGCATCAAGCTCCAGCAAGTATGTGATCTCAGTAAAGACTGCGACGATGGAAGTGATGAGAATCAGAACTGCGGTACGTTCATCATCATACATCATCCATTATCACATATTACATTCAGCTCAATGCGTAAAAACTAGACTTCATGGTAGACGACACATTCTTTTCCTTATATGTCGGTGATTGATACTTCACTTTCATCTCCCTCTACTTCCCTGTCATATTATTTTCGCTTCCATAATGCATTACTTATTACAAAATTTGCATTCCAGTGCCCCAATATTTTCCCTTTCATATTTTTGTTTGTATTCTAGATCTTTCTTATATTCTTCTTTTTCTTTGTTTATTAGTGCTAGGTCTTTCTGTAGAAGAATATTTGCCATTTAATAGATATTTCAAGTGTGTTTGAGTACGTAATCGATTTTTGCAAAAGTCTCCATTGAGAGCTTTTTTCACAGGAAACCGATTTTGGAGGTTATTTGCGAAACTTAATGACAAGCTCCAAAACAATACACTTTAACGAATGTTTCCTTTATATTATACTACCGACATTGTAAATCAAACCATGAAATATACATATAGTAAAGAAAAAAGAATTTAGCTTCATTGAACTGCATTCTATGGTGTTGCCTTAGGTGTTCCCGCCATAATCTTTCTTTCCCGCCAGAATCTTTCAAACCGTTTCTAATAATTTGTGGGGAAATTGGCAAAACTGACAACTCTTATCAGTATTTAAAGAATATTATGATTTTGTATATTCAAAATGTTAGAGCATATGGATGTTTTGGCCTATTCATAAAGTTTTAAATTGCAATGCAATATAAAAAAACTGATAATTATCAATATCGCCTGTCCCCATTGAGATATTATGTACTAAAGGAGCTATCCTAACTAAAACTCTTGCTTAATTTTGGTAATCTTTAAAACTGATGTCTGCTGAAATAATTTAGATGTCTATCCCAAAGATAGGGGGTATTTTTCTCGTGACCAAAAGTTCAAAAGCGCCGTCATTTTCATGGCGCTTACGCGTTTTAATCTATGTAGTACAGCAATGAGTTGTTGCCGATAGGCAGCAAAGCAAACATTTGGTTCACGGTGTCGGTTCTAGTATACTAGTACATAATAATTCAATGCCTGTCCCAAGTTTTGAGACTGACGATATTGGAGCACAATGTCCGCTTTTAATAGAAAATTGGTTACAAAATTCAAAATATATCTTAGAAAATAAGTTGACTGTGATTTACAGTACTTACTAAGACTGGTACAGGGAATTCTATTCGATTTGAACAGTTCTACTATGAGAAATCAATTTGATACAATAAGATTTTATAAAAAAATATAAGAAGTGTCTATGAACCCGTGAAGGCACAATGGCAAATAAAGAATATATACTATTTTCACTTATTTACAATCAACAATATAATAAAGTAAATTTCTTTTCAGATAAAATGCCCTTTGGTTCTTACTGCAATTTTGAACAAGATAGTTGTGGATTTGAGGATATACCTCAGTAAGTATTTCTCACTTTGAGTTACTAACTAAATGTCAACTGTCCTTCGGATGGCTTCACTGCAGCTGAGCAGAATGGCGGAGTACTTTTAAGAAACTAAGAAGACGCGTAGCAGTGGATGAAATAAAGATGAGGTTGATGAAAATTTGGGCGAAATGTTTCGTAATTGTAAAGGACTAGGTGTTACCCGCGGTTTCGTCCGCGTGGACAAAGGGGAACAAAACGTGTTTTTTCATGGGAGGGGTTTATTTAACCGCGATTGAAAGTAGCTTATATCATGCTCGGACCATCCAGACGATCATCACGACAGACCATACATTCAACGAGCTCGGTGGCGCAGTGGTGACACGCGCTGTTACGCTACTTTGACACTAACGCTCGTGAGTACGATTCCCACATAGGACAAACATTTGTGTGCGTGAACATGTCTGTTTGTTTCTTGGTCTGGGTCTGGTTGGTCTGGGTGTTTTTAAGAGTGGTAGGGCACATCAAAGCTGCCCGTCTGAAGAAGTACCTCCACCTCACAGAAAACCGTAGCCAAATAACAACTCCCTAGAGGGTTGTTGTGTTCCTGCGTGTGAGTGAGGTCTCCAGTAAGCTCCTTAATAGTTGCTGTGTTAGAAGCAGAGGTGACATTGCGCCAGTAATAGGACTTAATGTATTGCAACCGTATATAGACTACGGTAACCGCTTTACATCACGTGGGCCGTATGCTTGTCTGCCTCCGGGTCTTATATAAAAAAAAATATTTCTAACAAGTGTTAATATTTCAGGCCAATCCTAAAATGGACCCGTCACCACGGCCCGACCCCCACAGACAAAACGGGTCCAAATTACGACCACACGTGCGGCGCGCCTCCCTTCCCAACCCAGATAGTTCCCCCACTATTTCCCTCCCACATGAACTTTACCTTCAACCAATGCGTGGGATACTATTTCTACGTCAACATGAATGTCACCGGTCCTAACAATGAGAAGGCGGACTTTGCCTCCACGGCTGTCATGAAGACAGCCGTCTTCAATCCACCACCGAAAGTCCATGGAAATATTACTTCGAAATACTACAACTGCTGCATGGTAAGTTCATTATTACCACAATTTTTATTTGATTAGAATATGTATACGCTGGGCTATCAATACATACTTCTTCTCTTAGCTTTCTCCCGTTCCTATTAGGCAGTAAGAGCTACTACAGTAGAGCTGCGCGTTCTACTTTACCCGCGACCCGTAGCGGCGAATTGAGTTACAAGAAAAATCTGACTCATCGATTCTCCTGTCCTATCTATTCTTCTATTGTACTGTTTGTTTTTCTCCCACAGATACGGTTTTACTACCAACAAAATGGGCGAAACTATGGTTCATTGAGTTTGGACGTTGTAGAGTTGACCTCTCGAGGAAATATGAGCACACATTTATGGTTCTCCACTAAAAACAAAGGAGAGAACTGGTACAGAGCTGCTATATTTCTTCCCAATATTACAAGAAGGTACGTCATTAGATTAATCTATATCTATAAAAAATCTCGTGTCACGGTGTTTGTGGTCGCAGTCCTCCGAAACGGCTCGACCGATTTTTATACATTGAGTTATTTTGTACTAGAGGAGCTATTCGAATAAAAGTCTTGCTTCATTTTCGTAATAATTAAAACTAATGTCCGCTGCAGCGCTGAAATAATTTAGATGTCTACCCCAAAGATTCGAATATACAGCACTAAATCGCTTCTGAGGGGGATTTTTCTCGCGACTAAAAGGTCAAAAGTGCCGTGGTTTTCATGGCGCTGACTCGTTTTGTTCAACGTGATACAGCAATGAGTTGTTGCCGATCGGCAACAAAGCATAGCACAAGCATTTGGTTCACGGTGTCAGTTCTAATACACTAGTACATAATAATTCAATGTTTTTTTTATGTATGTTTGGTAGGTATGAGAATAGGTAGTAAAGTATATTTCATAAAAAAAAAATAGAAAAAATTAATAAGATAGAATTTATATGGCAGAACAACGTTTGCTGGATCAGCTAGGTTGTCTATAAATGTAAGAATGCCAATAATAGGATGAGTTGGGTTGTTAATATCGGGATGAATTTTTTACATTGCTAATCCTTATTTTCTCCCAGATACTATCTCCAATTTAAGACTCGCATGGGTATGCGCATATACTCAGATTCTGCCATCGACGACTTCTCATTGGCTCCTGAGTGCTTCGGCTTGAACATAGACCTTGACGAGCTAGGAGATTATAACTATTATGATCCCAAATTCGAGGAGAAGACAACACCGCACCCGTCCTTTGTCGATGAAACATGTAAGTATTGCATATGAATAACCTATTCCTAGCGTGTTTCATTTTCCCAATCCCTTACGATCGGTAGAGTACGCTATTCAAGTCTAAAGCTTTAGCAACGATATTGATTTTGACATGGAGCGAATGCCGTTAGACTTGTACAACCTAGAGGATAAATTAGACCTTTCTCAGTTGAAGTCACACGTGTTTCTAAATATAATTTCTTGGAAGTGCCGGTTTCCTCACGATTCTTTCCATCACCGCCGAGCAAATGATCATTACAAAAACACGTGACGTCTCACGTTTAGAAGTTAATCTAGGAAGCTAAAGATCTATAATTGAAATCTGTATAAGTATTTAGGTGATCGAGCCTTTAGGCTGGACCCACTCGAGATTAACGTCTTGAACATCAGCGCTACCTAGTGAATTCTAAGGAGGTTGTATCCATATAGTAGTACAGCACTAGTCCTATGGTTACAACAATATCGGCGGTGGCGGGAACGACCATTTTGTAGTCGCCTTATAACCAAAAACGGGATTATTATTATATTTAAAAGAGATTAGTTCTATTTAAATAAATAATAACTAAAAACGTCTCTCGTAATGAGGACTGTGAGATCGTACATGCTTTGAAAAAGAGGAATGGCATTTAGATGCTTTTTCTGTACTTGAACCCAAATAAGCTAATGATCCATACCACCAGCTTAATTCTGTCTATCCATATGGCCAAATATATGGCCGTTCATACCACCTCCTCCAGTCTATATATACTTATAAGTGGTCAAGTAAGGGTCTGTACAAAAGGGCTTTACATGAACTGCACGCCAGCTGCAAATTTACTGTTTGAATGCTGTTACAGCGCAGTTTACACCACTGCAATAGCCTAGATAGATCTAGATCACTGCAAGCGGGCGCCGCTTGCAGTGATCTAGTTACACAGCAAGCTAACTACCTTACTAACGCAGTCGCAGATGCAGTCGGACCAACTTCTTAACGACTTCAAGTGGACTGCACTGTCAGTTTGCGTTACAATACAGTTTTATCAACTGCTCAACAACAACATCCTGTCTGTAAATTTGAATCTTGGCGAGCTTATAGCAGACTTAGAGCAAATTTGATTGTGGTGACATTAATAACCAAATTTACTATCGGGTGCCAAGCAGAGCGGGCCGTACGTGCAGCACTATGACTTTACGTCTTTTTGCACCCAAAGAGTGCAGAACGAATGCGGGTGAGCGTGCTCCTTTAGGCGCATCATGAAATCATACAACGTTTACTTTAAACCTATTGATTTATTTGCACTGTCGCCAGCATTGAAGAGTATTTTAGACTTCCTTTCTGACTGAGTAATGTGAGCCCAATGGTATCTGCAGTTTGATTTAGTCTGCTTTGTGTGATTCCGACACTAAAGTTCCTACTTAAATATTTTTATAATAATTTCCGTAGTGGGTAAACTGACTCGCACAACTGCTTATTAAAGTAAAATGAGGATAATGGTGCTGATTGTGCAACCACACAATTATTAGTGTAATGTTATTGAGCAATCTTCTGTACAATTGTTTGTTATACTAAATAAAATAAAATTATAATAAAATTCAAATTAAATTAGAAAGATTTCTGAACTGTAGTATGACATGTTGACTTAGATTCACGCTTTCGCAGATTATCGATTCACAACCTGCGGATCGACCGGTCGCTTCGGGCCCAACCAGACGATGTGCGACCTGGCCTATAACAACACCTCGGTCGCAGTCACTGTCCTGCAAGATACACCGCTGCAGGGCGTTCAGGTGTGGAAGGTTCCCGCCGAGGGTCTTTACACGTAAGTATATACAAATCACTTCAATCCTTACTCACCCCACTGGAGGGATACTGGTCTCCCTTCGACCGGCCGTTACCGCCGCTGATAATACCGAAACTCCTAAGAAGCGTACTGGTAACATCACTCACTTGTAGGAACTATCGTGTTCATTTCGACCCCATTTTTATCTTTAGTGAATCTGAATGATCTGCTGTACATACTACAGAATATTGCGGATATAGTACTATTTGCTGATGATATTTCTTTAATTTGAAATGTTGCAAATATGTTTTAAAAGTTAAATAGTGTTCGTCTGTCATTCCAAACTGGTTCACTTGCAGTAATATTTATATTCATTCAAGCGAAGTGCATAAGAATGCCATGCAGCAATGAATGTTAAAGAAGCGAGTGAGGTTGTAAGGATCGAGTTGTGTGGCGCTCGGTGCTTTCTGCCTTTTTTTTACACTACGTCGGGTGGCATGCAAGCATACGGCCCACCTGATGTAAAGCGGGTACCGTAGCCTATTAACGCTTGCGATATATTAGTTATCACTCGTGTGATGCCTCCTCTGCTACTTACGCAGCAACTCCTTGAAACTTACTGGTGACCTGACTCACACGCAGGAACACAACAACCCTCTAGGGAGTTGTTATTTGGCTGCGGTTTTCTGTGAGGTGGAGGTACTTCCCCAGACGGGCTGTTTTGATGCGCCCTACCTCTCTTAAAACATCCAGACCAAGACAAACAGACATGTTCATGCACACAAATGTTTGCCTTGTATGGGAATCGAACCCACGAGCGTTGGTGTCAAAGTCGCGTCATTTACGACTGAGCCACCGAGCTCGTCAATATCTGCCTACCCCGCAAGAGATTTGGCGCTAATATCTTATGTATAAAATTAAGTCTTTTAAATGTACCTTCGGCCATTACAGAAGTTCAGAAGGGCCCCCCACAACAGTAAACTTGCCAGTAATCTCAACTCCTCCGCATATTCAGTTATATAGAATTGACCGACATTGCTACAGCGCGCTTAGTCTATTTCAGCTACTTTCACAGCATTACGTCGTTGTGTAGCATTATGTCATCAGGAAAAGCTGATGATATGTAAACAATGTTTTATCTTACAGAAGTGAACCAACTGCTTTATTTATAACATTGCTTTCAGGGAAAAACTTAGGAAAGTGTTTAAAGAAATAAATATCCTCACTGTTACTTCAGCAAAAAGTTGTATTCGTCGGCTTGCTAAGACTGATAAATGTTTTGTCTGTTCTGTAATAAATTTCCTGAAACAGTTCTGTCCTATCCTAAGAATATCTTGAAAAGACTCTTTGTAAAAAGTTTATTACGTATATTTGATGAATATCTGACTGACATCAATATTTCTATTGTTTTACCAATTGAATTAATTATATCTGCCTACCCCGCAAGGGATTTCGCGTGAAGTTATAGATAGATAAATAGATGAACATCATTATAGCGGTGCGATACGCTATACTGTAATATCAATTAACAATTTGAAAAAAGAAGATCTATGACGGCAAGTGGAGTATACTATAAATGTAGTTTTCACCAGAGGGCGACTTTGTACAAAAGTCGTCTGCGTGGGTACCTCTGTCTCACCTATTTCTACCACCAAGCAGCTATATTTATATAGTTGTTCCGGTTTGAAGGGTGAGATATTGCAGAGAAATTACTGGGTACTGTGACGAAACAGCCTTAGGTCACAAGATTGACAGCGCACGAGTAACATCCCCGTGGTGTTGAGAGCTTCAATGGACTGCGGTGACCGACCGACCATCGAATGCGGGCCGCATGCTTGTTTGTCAATCTGGTTTCATAAAAAAAAGTACATGTACCTATTCAAAATTTGTGTCTCCTCGATTAAGCGTTATTGGCGCTAATAAACCAGTCTCGTATTGAGTCTTTGACTGTACGCGTCCACCTTCGAGACAAACTAGCTAGTATCTCGCGGCGTTTCTTATTCGCCAATGCTCGTTTCCAAAATGCTGATTAATTAAGAAAACAGAATTGAAGACTGTGAGAAATTATTAGATTCAATAACATTTTGTTTATAAAATAAATAATTTTTATCTTATCATTATCTACAACAGAACCCTCCAGGGAGTTGTTATTTTGCGACGTTTTCCTATGCGGTAGAGTTCGTAGAAAGCTACGAGTCTCGCAGTTCTAGTTGGGCTGCTTTAATGCACCCTACTTAAGAATACATCTAGCTTAGGGGTATATTTCATTTTCCTTCTTCATTTTCATATTTTAGGATAATAGCAACAGGGGCGTCCGGAGGGTTGGGGTCAGCGTGGGCTGGGGTATCCCACGGGGCGCAGGCGCGAGGACTCTTCGAACTACACCGCTCTGAACAAATCTATATGCTTGTTGGGCAACAAGGGCTGAACGCTTGTAAAAAGGTAAGATTCACCAACCAAGAACAGTAGAGAGATATAAAGTCTAGAGGCAAACAAGCACATGACCCGCCTCATTCAAATGGTTAATGTAGCCTACGAACGCTTGCAATACTAAAAGTTCACATATGAATTAATCGATGTTATTTAATATTTACACACATCAAAAGTGTCTAGGGATCAACATATATTTTTGCAATAACTTTTCTCCTGATTGATATTAATTAAAATTTTCTTTAAGGATTCATCAAATAAAGTGTTTTCGTTTGTCTACAGTAACGATAAACCAAGTCACCTTTGCATTAATAAAGGGAATTTGGCATTTTCATAATAAAGGGATTTTTGACATTTGAACCACTAACATTAAAGTTCGAAAAAAAGACTGAAATAACAGTTTTCTTTAAAATTTTATTGGGTAACTTAAACAATTAATAATCCGTGTTTCTACCGCGAACACTAACGATGATAGAAGCTGGTTCCCGGCAACGTACTGTGGCTTTAGCTCTGAATACAAGTCAGAGTGTTATCAGTCGACTTTGGACACGTTACCGAAGCACTGGTACCGTGGCTGAGCGCCATGGAGGACGGTATCGCTGCACCACACGGAGACAAGACCGATACATTCAAATCACAACTCGAAGAGCTCCAACAATAACCGCCATGATGTTAGCCGTGACGCTTCATCACTCTTCAGGGAACTTAATTAGCGACCAAACAGTCAGAAATCGCTTGCATGAAGTGAACCTTCATTCCCGAAGACCGCTAAGGGTACCACCTATAGCAATGCACAATCGTAGGATTCGATATCAATGGGCTCTTGAACACAGAAATTGGGCAGAAGAACAATGGCGTTTCGTGTGCTTTTCTGATGAGTCTCGTTTTGGTATGAGACCGGATACAAGACGTATACGACACTGGAGAACCCCTGGACGCCAACAGCGATTAAAATCCTGCCAGGAAGTCCATCCTTATAGTGGTGGAACCATCATGGTATGGGCGGGTATTTGGATCGGCGGAAGAACTGAGTTGATTTGGATCAGAGGCAACCTCAACGCTCAAATTTATGCTGAGACGATTGTATCAGACGTCATCGTTCCTCTACAAGTGCAAATCGGTCCCTTATTTCAGTTAATGCATGATAATGCACGACCGCACACCGCAAAAGTTGTAAGACAGACTCTCGCCGCAGCTAACATCAATGTCATGCCCTGGCCTGCTCAGTCGCCAGACTTGAACCCGATTGAGCATGCATGGGATATGCTACTGAGAAGAGCTCTGCCGAATATGGAGGGTATCCAGTCGCAAGAAGACCTTTTTTTATTGTTGCAACGAACATGGGCGGCCATTCCACAGCGTGATTTGGATGAACTCATTTTGAGTATGCCAAACCGATGTTCTTGTGTTGTTAGTGTTCGCGGTAGAAACACGGATTATTAATTGTTTAAGTTACCCAATAAAATTTTAAAGATAACTGTTATTTCAGTTTTTTTTTCGAACTTTAATGTTAGTGGTTCAAATGTCAAAAATCCCTTTATTATGAAAATGCCAAATTTCTTTATTAATGCAAAGGTGACTTGGTTTATCGTTACTGTAGACAAACGAAAACACTTTATTTGATGAATCCTTAAAGAAAATTTTAATTAATATCAATCAGGAGAAAAGTTATTGCAAAAATATATGTTGATCCCTAGACACTTTTGATGTGTGTATATACAGATAAACATAAATAATTATTTTTAAGAAAGTTCTAGATTAAAGGATACTTATAATATCATAATATTATTATTATAATAGGTTACCTGAATTAAAATTCTTACCATTATTTTCTTTATATTCTACAAAATTAATAATCTTTATAATGAAAATATAATTATTTTGATGAATTAAATTATACTTTCAATTTAATTTATTGTACCATATTTTTTTTCCAAATTATTAAAAAACATAAAATTATTCTGAATTAAATTATTAAAAAATGTTAAATTAATTTGTCCTTAATTATTTTCCTTATCGAACATTGTGGACTGACGGCCATTTTCTTTTCGTTTTAAGACTCTGTCAGCGCAGGAAAGCCAAGACTGCTCTCGCAAGCAGAACGACTCCTCGCAGATCTTCACCAGCAAGACCCACGAAGTCAGGAACACTCACGTCGTAGATGGTGGCGGTGGAGGAGGGGGAGCTACATATGTGTTTCTGGTAAGAATATACTGTCCCACGCTGATGATGCAACAGATTCTTCGGAGAAACTGTCCAGAGAACTATTATTTGTCTGTAATTTTCTGTGCCGGGGGGTTTTATTTTTATACAACGTCGGGAGACATACAAGCATACGGCACACCTGGTGTAAAATGGTTACCGTAGCCTATTAACGCTTGCATGCTGATAACACAGCAACTCCTTAGGAGCTTATGGGTGACCTCACTGACACGCAGGAACACAACAACCCTCTAGGAAGTTGTTATTTGGCTGTGATTTTCTGCGAGGTGGATGTACTTCTCCAGACATCTATAATAAAATAATAAATAATAAAACCATTTATTCACTTCTCACAAGAGTACAGTACAAGTCAGTGTAAATGAATTTATATTAAACATACCTTGTGAGAGTCTGGAGCCTATGCTTGGCTTGTAGCCTGTATTACAGAGCTCCAGCCTCCCTCCCGGTTTATGCACTATGTTCAATAATTTCTAAGGCAATGTAAATTTAACAGCTTATGAGATTTGACTTTGAATTAAATTGTGACAAAAATGATTTATTAGTACTGTGACTTAATTAAATGATAATTTTGTGTAGTATGAGGTATATATAAATATATGTGTTGTGTGTGTATGTGTAGTGTGTGTGTGGGTGTGTCTCTGTGTGAGTTAATGTGTATATCTCTATTAGAAACATCCAGACCAAAACAAACAGATATGTTCATGAACACAAATGTTTGTCCTGTGTGGGAAACGAACCACGATCCAGAAAGTTGTTATTTGGCTACGGCTTCTGTGGAGGTACCGCTTTAGTGCGCTGTACGTCTCTTAATGCTAATTGTTTCTACTTCCCAGCTGGACAAGGATGGCCAAGCCCACCCGCTGCTGGTGAGCGGCGGCGGAGGAGGCATCTCGGTGGGCATCTTCACGGACGACGGCTCCCAGCACGCTCATCCTCACACGAACGCCACGCCAGAGTCAGGATACATGTATGGAAGCCCTGGACGAACATCAGGTTTGTTGCCTTTGCCGTTGTTGATTTTAACATTGTTTTTATACAGCGTGGGTAGTAAACAATCATACGGTCTTGTGTAGTACAGTTGAACATCATAATCTACTTTACCTTATAGATCTCTATTTGTGAGCATCGCCGTATTTTTAGGGTTCCGTACCTTAAAAGGAAAAACGGAATCCTCATAGGATCACTTTGTTGTCCGTCCGTCTTTCTCCACTTTGTTGTTGTCTGTCTGTCAAGAGCTATCAAGCTGAAATTAATATCAAATATTCAGGTCTGCAATCCCTTCGAGCAGTGAAAAAATTAGTCAGAAAATTACAATACAATAAAATACAATACTCTTTATTGCACCACATATAACAGTAATAAACAATAAACAGAATAAAATAGGTAGGTGGCGCAGCACAAATAATAAACATACTTAAACATACTTGTTAAATACTTAGTTCATATAACCGTACACACAGATATATACATATACATACTGATACATACAAATACCTACATAAACTACATACGTACAGATATACATGCACATAACATTTATACCACTGTTTTAACTAAAGAGTGCAGTGACAGGCAATCTGTCTAAAGAACCGAATAGATTAAGTTAAGTATAGGTAAGAGAAAGATAATGAGCCTTAACCTGATTTTTAAAACTGACCACAGTTTGTGCATTACGGATTGTTAACGGCAGAGCATTCCAAACCCGCACAGCCTGCACCGGAGATGATTTCATGTAATATTGAGAAGACCCTACGCTCCATCATGGAAAGAGAAACGCTCATTCAAATAGTCAGGGGATGTATTTATATCTTCACGCCAAGTCCCTTACGGGGTAGGCAGAGAGAACCGAGCGCCATAAGACGCGGTCCTTTCATACTTCACTCGCTTCTGTGACATTCATAGCTCTTTTCATGCACGTTCGCCGGTTCCTAGGGCTCCTGACATCACCTTCTGATAAAACACGACCAATTTGGTCATGGTAGGTTAGTCTCGGTCTTCCTCGGCTCCTACATCCTTCCACTTTTGTATTGCATATCCCGCATTCTTTCTACATGTCCGAACCAACGGAGCATGCGTTAGTCAGGGGATAAAGAATTAAAAATAATAGAATAAAAAAGGGGCAGACCGTGTAGATTACGGCGAAGCCTAAAGGGGAAGCCACGTGAGATTTGAGCGAAATTCAACTACGTGGCCATATTTACGGATTAAGATTAAACGGATTTGGCGTGAAGTTATAGATAGATCCAATGTTCGTCCAATGCCGTATTGTCTATACTTGCTATTAAATAAGCGTATTGGCTCTAATACTATCTACTACTATTAATACACCAATCCTCACTCATCCCACTGCTGGGATACGGGTCTCTCTTTAACCGAAGAGGTTTGTAGCATACACCACGCTGATCAAATACGGATTGGCGGAGGCCAGTGTTTTCAAGCCGCCCGAGGGCCACTGACTCAGCTTCAGAACTGTCATCTATCGACAACAGCCGGGACCGAGGGCTCAACGTGCCCTCCGAAGCCCGGAGAAACTCGAGATAGATAAACCCATCCATAGACAGGCGGTCGACGTTGCTTAACCTGCGTGTTCGGTTAGATTGAAATGCGCCACGACGCCTTAGGCTTAGATGGCGGACCCCGCCCATCCTAATGGATTAAGAAACGGGGCGACGCTAAGAAGAAGAGTGATATTAAACCAGTTAACCCCAAACCAATTGTTTCTCTTCATTAACTCTAATTTGTTTACCATTAGGCGCAGGTGGAGGTTGGGTAGGAAGGTCCGGCCCCACTACACCAGGCTTCGAGCTTGTCCGAGGGTCGGCAGTCAACGACGGAGGGTCGGGTGGAGCTGCGTGCATTGGCGGCGCTGATGGTGGCTTCGGTGGCGGCGGTGGCGGATGCCTGCGTGGAGGCGGAGGTGGCGGATGGGTTGGTGAGTATACTCTTCAGTACATTGAATGATTCGAATCCTGATGTGGGCATCTACCGCTGAATTCGTGTTTTAGGATTTATGTACACGCTTGTAATTATCATTTTTATACCACTAAGGTGGCAAACAAGCATACGGTCTGCCTGATGGTAGGCAGTCACCGCAGCCTATGGACATTTGCAACACCAGGGATGTCACTCTCGGGTTGCTGACCGTGTAAAAACCTATTCGCACTTTTCTCGTAGAACCCCATAGTGTAGCGGGGAGCTCATTCCGCAACTTAATAGTTCTCGGCAGTAAACTTTCCTGGAACCGCACAGTACGTGACCATTGCGTGACCAGTGGTATGAGGATGCACTCTCAGCCGTTGACGAGCTGTTGCTTGCTCGGAGGTGAAGGAAAACATCGCGAGGAAAACGGGACGTCCAAGCAATTATATTTCAAAACATGTGTGACTTAACCCTAGGTCTGATTTTCACTCTGGGTTTTGGAGATCAGACAGTAGTAGGTCTATGTTAAAATCAGTATCTTTGCCAAATCCTTAGAGTTGTGCAACGGGCCCGACCAATCCTAAGGGATTCTGAAACAGCTTGCTAGGAAGAAGAAGAGTTAAGTAAAATCTACGTCGTAAAAAAGAAATATGAAATATGACTCATACGAGTGCAAATTAATTAATTAAATAAATAAAGAATCTCGGTGGCTCAGTCGTGAATGACGCGACTTTGACGCCAACGCTCGTGGGCTCGATTCCCACACAAGGCAAACATTTGTGTGTATGAACATATTTGTTTGTCTTGGTCTGCCATGCAATTCTGTAAGAGCAAACGTCCTTACATCTTCGGAAACATCGGCTGTTACAGCCTTGAACACAAAATTGCAAATCTTTGGTGTCGCTTTTCATGGTTGTGCGACACTAGCGCCGCAAGGCTGCGTTTGGAATTGGAATTCTACAAGGCAAACAGCCTCGCGTACGCTTACAGCCTTATAGAATATCAAATAATTTAGCCGTGATCGCAGTAGACAATGTCAAAACTGCGACATCTGTGATCACAGCGACGCACACAGCCATTACGAGTCGCTTAGAGAATTGCATGGCTGGACGTAGGGCGCATCAAAGCAGCCCGTCTAGGGATGTGCCTCCACCTCAGAGAAAACCGCAGACTAGTAACAACTCCCTAGAGGGTTGCTATGTTTCTGCCTGTGAGTGAGGTCACCTGTAAGCTCCTAAGGAGTTGCTGTGTTAGCAGCAGAGGAGGAATCGCAGCGAGTGATACTTAATGTATTACGAGCGTTCATAGACTACGGTTCCCGCTTTACGTCAGGTGCGCCGCATGCTTGTAATTCTTCCGACGTTGTATAATAAAAAATAAAGAAGTAATAATTAAGAAAAGATAAATCAGAGTAAAGTTTAGACGAAATCGAAGATATCGCGGAGAAACGAGAATGTATGGTTAGAGTAATGGAAGTGATAGACCAGAGGAACTTTCTTCTTAGTGCTGGCCCGTTTTCCGCTATCCGCTAATTCCTAATCCGGATTGGAGAGATCCGCTATTTAAGCCTAAGAGTTTGGCCGTTCAGATCTCCACAACCCAGAGGGAAAACCAGATTTTTCTTCTGTTAGGTCACACGTCGTCCGAAATAAAGTTTTCCTCGTCGCCGAACAAGTGGTAATTAAAACTGACGGCAGTAACCACGTGTATGAAAAAAGAGATACAGTATGGCGGTCTAAATTTAAATAACCCAAAGTAAACTTAAACTTATGAGGGCTTATAAGGCTAAGTGGCGCCCTCATTTTGTTTTTATTAACAACGATGAACCAATTCCAAAAAACGCTCTATATAATCACTGTAGAACCATGTTTATGTTTTTGATACATATCTTGTATTTATTATCATATCGACGAGCTCGGTGGCGCAGTGGTGAAACGCGTTGTTACGCTACTTTGACACCAACGCTCGTTGGTTCGATTCCCACACAGTACAAACATTTGTGTGCATGAACATGTCTGTTTGTCTTGGTCTGGGTATTTATATGTATAAAAGTATGTATTTATAAAAAAAATATATTTACGTATGTTTATCAGTTGTCTAGTACCCATAACACAAGCTTCGCTTACTTTGGGACTAGATGGCGCTGTGTCATTTGTCCGACAATCCGACAATATAAGCAATAAGTAATCAACATTTTAATTATTGCTTATTATGGCCACTTATAGCAACAATCCAAAGTATGTCTCATAGTAATGGCACAGAAGTAATAAATACAGAATATGTCTCCAAAAAAAACTTGAATATGGGTCTACAGTGCCAGTATTGAGCGTTTTTTTTTTAATTGATCTTAAATTCATCGGTATTAATAAAAACGAAATGAGGGCGCTACTAAACTTTATATGACCTAACGGATTAATGGTAAATCTTTTTGTAATTAATTAATATCTTTAGGTGGCAGTACGCACGAGAGTGAAGGGCTGCACGGCGGGGGCGGGTGGTCCCACGTGGATAACAGTCGAGCCATCAAGGACTACACTGATGTAGGATTGGCGCAGCGTGTCGGGCCCGGCGAAGTCCTCATTGTACCAGCCATACATGTGAGTATAGACAATATGTACACTAATAGTTGATAGCCTAAGGGTCCTAACCCGTTAAGCGTAGTTTACCGTCTTTACCACGGTGAGTGCTCTGAAGAACTGTTAACCCTATCCTATCCCTTCCGTCATAGAACCAAACCCTTCCGTCAATCTACAACGTGCAGGCTTGCGATCTCATTAATCCACTGTTGAGAACATTTCTTCTCGTACTAAATAGTTCGGCAACTCCTATCTCTGTCGTTCTATTAGAAAGTGGAACGCCTTGCCCGCACATGTGTTTCCACAACATTCCTACAACATGGGATCCTTCAAACGAAATCAAAATTAAAGTAAAGTTAAAGCTAAGTTGTAATTGTGACCATGAAAATAAAACAATAATTTGCAACTTGCCCTCAGATCATTGCAGTCAGTTAGTAGTTAATCAAATTTCTACTACTTAATGTATTGCAAGCGTGTTATAGGCTACAGTAACCGCTTTGTCACTATTCGACAAGCAATAAAAAAAAAAATACGCGTAATTATTATTAATGTATAATTTAATTTATCTGATTTAATTCATCCTGTTCTTTCTGACTGGAACATGAGGGGGTTGCTCACAAGTCTGATGTCCACGTTTCAGCTAGCGCTGCCATTGTTCTGGTTTATGGTAACAAGGAAGCAGCAAGCGCCAAATGTTGCATGCGTATGTACTGATTCCTCTACATATATAACAAACAGACTTGTAAGCAGCGGTAGCTCAGTGGATAAAGTACCGACCGATTATCTTCGGCTTTGATGCGCCCTACATCACTTAAGATATCCAGGCCAAGACAAACAGACATGTTCATGCACACAAATGTTTGCCTTGTGTGGGAATCGAACCCACGAGCGTAGGTGTCAAAGTCGCGTCATTCACGACTGAGCCACCGAGTTCGTCAAAGACTTGCGATCATACACACGCGGCAGAGAAAGCTAGAGAAAGAATGACCGTCAATTTTTATTATTTCAAGGACGACATGAACGAGGTATATTGTTATATCTAGATATTAATCCGACAAACAGAGTGTTTCTCCTCCCCACGAGACATCCTCGGGCACTGTAGATGTTAGTCGTTAGAATAACTCGAGGCTTGTTTCTCAGGAGTGCGGCTGTGACTACCGCTGCGTAGCCATCAATGAGTACAGGAGTGAAGTCAAGTGCTACTGCCCTTCGTCCTGGAGCACAGACGCCCACGATGCCACCAAGTGCATACGTAAGTGCTTCCAACACCACACTAACCTTAACTCATCATACTATAGGCATATTGACGGGCTTTAGAGTATACTCCGCCACGGTGCTTACATCTACATGCATATAAACAGCCATGACGGCCGAACACTAGCATTAGTCAATCAATGGCATGGTAATATAAACTTTGAATCTCTTCTAATATATAAAAGTCAATGTGTACATGCATATTGCCCATGGACTCCAAAACGGCTGGTTTTAATGAAATTTTCAGACAATCTTAACATTAACTCAGTGGTCTTGTGAATAGCTGCAAGGCAACGCACGAACGGATACTTCCTCTACTGTAAGCTTTCATAGGGTTCGGTAACCAGTTAACATCAGGTGGACCTGCATCTCCCGAGATAACATTAAAAAATCGGCCAAGTGCGAGTCGGACTCGCGCACGAAGGGTTCCGTGCCATTATCTATAAAAACGACAAAAAAATCACGTTTGTTGTATGGGAGCCCCTTAAATATTTCTATGTATTCTTCCTCTAATATGTTATTCTATTTATTAGTATTTGTTGTTATAGCGGCAACAGAAATACATCATCTGTGAAAATTTCAACTGTCAAACTATCATGGTTCATGAGATACAGCCTGGTGACAGACGGACGGACGGACGGACGGACAGCGGAGCCTCAGTAATAGGGTTCCGTTTTACCCTTTGGGTAGGGAACCCTAAAAAAGCTCCAGCTTCATAATATTTACAGCGTTCTTCTGCAATTATACTGTTCGCCATTGATTGTTTTGGCATTTTTTTTTATACAACATCGGGAGGCATACAAGCATGATGTAAAGGTTACCGTAGCCTATAGATATATAGAACGATGGTAATACATTAAGTATCATCATATCAGCCACCTCTGCTGCTAACACAGCAACCCCTTAGGAGCTTACTGATGACCTCACACATACGCAGAAACACGACAACCCTCTAGGGAGTTTATTTGGCTGCGGTTTTCTGTGCGGTGAAGGCACTTCCCCAGATGGGCCGCTTTGAAACGCCCTACCTCTCTTTAAAACACCAAGACAAAACAGACATGTTCGTGCACACAAATGTTTGTCCTGTGTGGTAATCGAACTCACTACCTTTGGTGTCAAAGTTGCGTTAGTAACCGCAGTGCCACCGAGCTCGTTAAAATATATTTCCTCATCATCCGAGATTTGAGGTAGGGCGCATCATAGCAGCCCGTCAGTCCCCCGCAGTCAAATTACAACTCCCTAGAGGGTTGTTGTGTTCCTGTGTGTGAGTGAGGTCACCAGTAAGCTCCTAAGGAGTTGCTGTGTAGGCAGCAGAGGAGGCACTGCGCGACTGATATATGTTACAAGCGTTAATAGGCTACGGTAACTGCTTTACATCGGGTGGACCGTACGCTTGTATGCTCCCGACATAGTATAAAAAAAAAGATTGCTGCAGTTGTGTTTTCTGTTCTTGTTTCATTTGAACGTTGACGACGGCCGGCAGTGGACAACGCATGGCCGCGGCTGTCCGTAGTGGTGGTGATAGTGCTGTCGGTGGCCGTGGTCGTCTGCGTCGTCGCCATCGTCTGCTTCTTCCTCTACCTCTGTGAGTATCTAAACTAGTCCCAATGGTCATCATTGTCGAAGATTTGAGGAAAACATACCGTCAGTAAAGGAGGTGAAGACAGAACACCGATGGCCTGGTGAATAAAGAACTGACGTATTGACCAACAGGTCACCGGTTCGAATCCTGGCGTTTGTTGAATTCTTGTTTTCGGATTTATGTATGTTATTGTAATTTATAATTATCACTTGCTCGGCGTTGAAAGAAAACATCCTGAGGAAACCCAGATTGTCCAAGAAATTACATTTTGAAAGTCGTGTGACCTAACCTAAGGATGGTGTGGTTTTCCCTCTGGGTTGTGGAGTCTGACGGCAGTCGCTCCATGTAAAAACAATATCTTCGCCAAATCTTTAGGCTTAGGCAGCGGACCCCGTCAATCCTAATTGATTAGGAAACGGGATAAAACGATAAGATAAGACTGTGTCGTCCATGTCACATCAACCGGGCTGTGTGCTTATTTGCCACCTAACGTGATATGAACAATAATAAACACTAACATACATCACTAATAAACCTTGTTCCCAGATAACTCCTACCAACGAAAGCAGGAAGCAGCGAATCGCCAGAAGCGAATCGAACAGCAAGAAGTGCAACTGTATAGGCTACGGAATGCCCCTGGGGGCAACGACGCAGCCCTGACAATGGCTTTCAATCCCCATTATGGCAGTGAAAATTTCCTCCCTCAAGGCATCAATGTGAGAGGTCTACCGCAAGTTTCCAGGGACAGCCTCAAGTTAGTCAAGTAAGTAGCCTAGTGATATAGTGAACCTTCCGAGGGTCAAGATATGCGGTGGAACCAATTATATTATAGGGAACAGTGAACACCCAAATACTTTTGAAACCCTACCCGGCTAAAGGCGGTCCCAGATGGTGTTTCAGCCAGTAGGAATCTGACATAATCAGTTCGGCCTTCCGAAATGTTATCTATGCAAGATCTCACCACCTCTCTCTCGTGTCCAGTGGGTACCCCTCGCGGAAGAATGACTAACGATCACCCGCGTATGTGGGTTAGTCCTTTTGTGGATGTACAATTTTCTTGAGGAAAAAAAAAATACTCTGAAGTATTTTATTCCCAATTTGGAGATTCCGATACCAAATTTCATATTTCCTTAATAATAAAATACAAATCCTTAATAAAAAAAACAATTAATAAAAAACACTAGTAGTAGTCAGTAACGGTACTTTGACACCAACGCTCGTGGGTTCGATTCTCACACTGGACAAACATTTGTGCACATGAACATGTCTGTCTTGGTCTGGATGTTTAATAGAGAGGTAGGGCGCATCAAAGCAACCCGTCTGAGGAACTATCTCCAACTCACAGAAAACCGCGGCCAAATAACAACTCTCTAGAGGGCTGTTGTGTTGCTGCGTGTGAGTGAAGTCACCAGTAAGAGGTAGCATTGCGAGAATACTTAATGTATTTCAAGCGTTCATAGGCTACATGGTAATAACTTTACATCAGATGAGCCGTATATTTATTTATACAACTAGGCATACAAGCACACGGTCCACATGACGTAAAGCGGTTACCGTAGCCTATAAACACTTGCAATACATTAAGTATCACTCGCGCGATGCCCACCTCCGCTGTTAACATAGCAACTCCTTAGGAGCTTACTGGTGACCTCACTCACACGCAGGAACACAACAACCCTCGTTGAGGGAGTTGTTACTTGGCTGCCGTTATCTGTGAGGTGGAGGTATTTCCCCAGACTTTCATGTGCGCCCTACCTGTCTTAAAAACACTCAGACCAAGATAAACAGACATCTTCGTCCACACAAATGTTTGCCTTGTGTGGGAATCGAACCCACGAGCGTTGGTGTCAAAGTAGAGTAACCGCGCGTTTCACCACTGCGCCACCGAGTTCGTCAAAGTAGATTGGGTATCTCCCGACGCTGTATAAAAAAAGGGATTCGCCTCGATCCTGAAAACCGTCTTCACCCATCGACTCCCCACAAATTGGAGGTCGTCGCTCCATCTAGTGGGGGTTCCATGCTTCGTTCTCCAGTACGGGGACAAGATTTTTTTACGAAACCCTCGGTGCGCGAGTCGGACTCACGCTTGACCGCTTTGTTTGATTCCAGAGCCCTCGGGCAAGGTGCATTCGGCGAGGTCTACCAAGGTCTCTACAAGCATCGAACTGACGACACAATAGAAATGCCCGTTGCCGTGAAGACTTTACCTGAACTGTCCACTGGACAGGCAGAGTCTGACTTCTTGATGGAGGCAGCTATTATGGCGAAATTCAATCATCCTAATATCGTTCATCTTATAGGCGTATGCTTTGATCGACATCCTAGGTAAGAACCCAGAAATTCCAGAGATATTGCCTTACTACCATACGTACCATCATACCTGTCTACCATTGGGATAGACAGAGACTGTGTAATGGCTGGTGCACCGTCCCCCTTCTACATTGTTCGTCGATTTCAGGTGCTTTGCCCCCCTTTTCTACACATCACCCGTCTCGTCGATGTATGTGTCTAAGAGTGAAGCCCCTAACAATATCTCCACTCACTCTTGCCCATTGCAGTTCTTTGGTAACTCTTTTGTCATCCATTCTTTCAAATGTCCTGACCTCAAAATGAATGAAAATTCGAGAGATAGAAACAAATATGAATGAAGGTCTTCAAAAAAGAGTTAACGCACGAGTTGCAACTTTGGTGTTGCTTGCCACCAGGCAGGCAGTGTGATTATTTGTCACCTAAGTATTTAAACGCTTGCTGACCGCATTCATAATGATGATGTAAGAAACAGAGTTAGTCTGAAAGAGAGTGTCGGTGTAAAGACAAGAAAAGCATGCTCCGTTGGTTCGGACATGAGACAGAATGCAGGATGAAAGAATGACGAAACAGATATACAATATGAAAGTAGAAGGATGTATGCGCTGAAGAAGACCAAGACTAACCTACCATGACCAAATTGATCGTGTTTTATCAGAAGGTGATATCAGGAGCCCTAGGAACCGGCGAACGTACATGAAAAGAGCTATGAAATGTTAAAGAAACGAGTGAGGTGTGTAAGGATCTCGTCTTATGGCACTCTGTTCTCTCTGCCTACCTCTCAAGGGGCCTGACGTGAAGATATACATTTATACAAGTATTTTTTTAAACATAGCTACTCCAATTTAAAGTCTGGATTTGGATAAAGCTTTGTCAATTTAGGGGGACTAAAGGCTTCACGTAACTTTTCATTATCTACCACAGTTGATTTGAATGTGGCCCACTATCTTTACGATTCCCATGTCACCTGTACGTGGTACACCCTGTTGATTAGAAATAAGCGTCACTTTGTTGTCAATGAGAAGAATACTGTTCATCATATATTAAAATCTGCTTTTAATAATGCTAATTTAAACTTTTCCATCAGGTTCATTGTCCTGGAGCTGTTGGCCGGCGGTGATCTCAAGAACTTCCTTCGAGAAAGCCGCCCGAAGCCGGAGCGAGCCAGCGCGCTCACCATGAAAGATCTCCTGCTGTGCTCCGTGGACGTCTGTAAAGGGTGCAGATATTTGGAGGCCAATAGATTTGTGCACAGGTACGAGTGAGGAGACAGTAGCTTAAACAGTTTTTTCAAGGACATAGGTCATTAGAGAGCCATTCATCTTGAGTCACCTGCATTCATCGATTCCCTACAAGAGGTAGGTCGCTTCATGTAGTGGGAGGTTCCATTCTTCATGCACCAATACGGGGACGTCTGTCGGGAACTATTTTTCCCAAGCGGTTGCCTGTTCTACCGTGACCGGCTTACTGTCACTTTAGCTCGCTTATCCTTCAGACTATGTCGGTTATCTTGGTTCTACAGATATCCTTATTTCTGATTTATTCCTAAAGAAACTCCAAATAGCCCTTTCCATAGTACGCTGAGCGATCTCAGGCTTGTCCATACAGCCTGCATCTCATTTTGGTTTTGACGAGCTCGATGGCGAAGTGGTATTCACCTCCCAGAAAATCTTAGCCAGAAAACAACTCCTTGGAGTGTTGTTGTGTTCCTGCGTCCGAGCGAGGATACCTGTAAGCTCCTAAGGAGCTGCTGTGTTATCAGCATGAGTGGCAACCCGGTAAATATAGATCAAGTTTATTAGTAATTTTTAGAGTATAGTAATTTTATATAAGGTGGGCCGTATGCTTGTGTGCTGCACGATATTGTCATGTATATAAACCAAAAGCCATGTATTAAGGTACATTATGGACATTCCAAGAATCGACAGCAAATATAATTACCCCTATGATTAATAGGAGACCGGTATCCTTACCCGTATGGATGGAATTCGTTGTAATAAATGAAATTATCTGTTCCCCTGTATAGAGACATAGCAGCCAGGAACTGTCTGCTCACGTCCCGCGGGCCAGGACGCGTCGCCAAGATCGCGGACTTCGGCATGGCGCGGGACATCTACCGCTCCGACTATTACAAGAAGGGGGGTAAAGCCATGCTGCCTATTAAGTGGATGCCTCCTGAAGCCTACATCGATGGTCTATTCACCATCAAGACTGACGTCTGGTGAGTATCGCACATCCTTGTTTTGGTTTTGTCAACATTTCTAGTTGATGTTCTGCGCCATTATGTGCCTAGTTCTCTACCATATTTATTCACCAACAGAGAGTAGAGTAGAGTATTAGTTGCCTTTGATACTTTTACTTCTAGAACCTTGTTTTGCCTGAATTCCGTACCGTCAGCTCCTGGGCCACACCAATAATATCTCAGCGATACATTTCTACTTGATGTTCTGCGCCATTATGTGCCTAGTTCTCTACCATATTTATTCACCAACAGAGAGTAGAGTAGAGAATGGTCCTCATTAGTTGCCTTTGATACTTTTACTTCTAGAACCTTGTTTTGCCTGAATTCCGGGCCGTCAGCTCCTGGGCCACACCAATAATCTCAGCGATACATTGTTATGTTAACAATTATTCACAATCACTCTCTGTTGGTGAATAAATATGGCTAAAAATTGGGCTATCAAATGCAAAAAGAATTTGTTTAAATCCGATTGGTAATTCCTAAGATGAACACGGTAAAACAAAAAACTCTTCCAGTATACATATTAGTATAGATTTACTATTCGTACTCGGTGGCGCAGTGGTTAGTAACGCTACTTTGACACCAACGCTCGTGGGTTCGATCCCGACACAGCACAAACATTCGTGTACATGAACATGTCTCTTTGTCTTAGTCTAGGTGTTTGTTTTCTATGTATCATAAATATTTATTTACTAACCTGTTTATTACGAGTATATTTGTTTCGCTTACTTTGGGGCTATATAGCGCAGTGTAATCTGTTCCGACAACAGATAAATAACCTGTTACCTGTATTGTGATATTACTATCGACAATGTATAATTTAAGTGTATAAGTGTAGAGTGCGTGGAGCACTACCACTTGGTTTGAGACTTGTCTACCTGCATTGTTTATTGTAAATATGTGTGTCCTCTGGTACAAATAAAAACTTTATCTATCTATCTGTTTATTATATCTGTTTCGCTTACTTTGGTGCTATAGAGCGCAGTGTAATTTATTCCGTTTGTTTGTGACAGGTCGTTCGGTGTTCTACTGTGGGAAGTGTTCTCGCTCGGGGTGATGCCGTACACAGGGTGTGCCAACAGAGAAGTCATGGAGATGGTGTCGGGGGGCGGCAGACTGGAGAAACCGTATGGTAAGTGCGCGCAACGACACATGAAAACTAATTTTATATCAATACTTTTTAATATTCGATGTTTTTGAACGGATTTATGTACACATTTGTAATTACCACTTGCTCGGCGGTGAAGGAAAACATCGTGAGGAAACCAGCACGTCCAAGAAATTGTATTTCTAAAGACGTGTGACTTAACCTAATATAGATGTGGTTTTCCCTATGGATTGTGTTTGAGGGCAGCCGCTTCATGTTAAAATCAGTATCTCCGCCAAATCCTTAAGCTTAGATAGCGGACCTCGCCAATCCTAATGGATTAGAAAACGGCGTAACGTTATGAACGGGATGCGTTATGTCGCAGTCGAAAATGTTGTTTGATTTTTCCACTAAATATAATCTCATTTTTTTTTATACTACGTCGGGAGGCACACAGGCATACGGCCTACCTGATGTAAAGCGGGTACCGTAGCCTATATATAACACGCTTGCGATATATATTAAGTATCACTCGCGCGATGCCTCCTCTGTTGCTTACACATCAACTCCTAAGGATATATTGTATACTCACAACCTTTGTTATTTGTGTTCAGATGATTACAGTAAGACTTAAGTTGTACACCGTCTGCTTATATTTAGGTTGTATATTATATGTTGGCTTGTAAACAATCATAATGAGATAATGTGCATTCGGCGGTTGTTTTTTTTTTATACTACGTCGGGACGCATACAAGCATACGGCCCACCTGATGTAAAGCCGATACCGTAGCCTTATATTAATTATCGCTCGTGCGATGCCTCCTCTGCTGTGGAGGTACTTCACCAGACGGGCTGCTTTGACGCGCTCTACCTCTTCAACATCCAGACCAAGACATGTTCATACACACAAATGTTTGCCTTGTGTGGGAATCGAACCCACGAGCGTTGGTGTCAAAGTCGCGTCATTCACGACTGAGCCACCGAGCTCGTCAAAGAGTTAAGCTAAAATAGTCCCGTTGTAGTCGACGACATAACTTCCCTGTTAACGTATGACAAACCATGTATGGATCGATCATGTACAGATTAGTATATAAGCATAGTACGATAATTATTGGTTTCTTGCATCGATGGTTTCTTGTAACTGTACTGGTGCTATAGAATCTACTACATGGCTGAAAGTTGATCAGTTTCATTTATTGAGCAATCAAGATATTGCTCTATCATATCTATTAAATAAGATATAACATTAGTTCAATAATAATCTATGTAAGGTTGCCTGTCCTGAATTATTTCCCTACATATTCATAAATTCTATAAGAAACCTTTTTTACAATGTCTATGTTGTTGTATGTTGTTTCACATGTTTTATCATATGTGATTGATAAAGGTCCTCGTTCACAGGGTGTCCTCAAGACATATATAGGCTGATGTGCGAGTGCTGGAACCCGAACCCCGATGACAGACCTTCGTTCGCTAATATGTTCAATAGGCTACAAAGATTCTCACAGGTACGTTCGGCATATATGTATATGTAATAATAACTTTATTTACTACTCCGTTGATTTGGACATGTGGAAAGAATGCTGAAAGAAAGAATCACGAAACAGATACAACACAAAAGTGGAAGGATGTAGGAGCTGAGGAAGGCCAAGACTTACCATGAACAAATTGTGTTCTATCATCGATGTCAGGAGCCTTTGAAACCGGCGAGCGTGCATGAGAAGAGCAATTAATGTTAAAGAAGCGAGTGAGGTATGTAAGGATCGAGTCATGTGGCGCTCCGTTCTCTCTGCCTAGCCTAAGTGGTCCATATCAATCCAATGGGGTCAAAGCAATAAGTAATTGAGAGAGGTGAGCTAGACCTGCTCACAAGTGTCTGAACGGGTGGCTGCGTCGTCTGGTGGGTTGTCGTGTTCCCTTCGAAATGATTGAATGTGGCGATGGCTGCCTCACGCGTCAATTTATGAACGGGTGCTGCCTCCCCCGTCAACTGGGGCGCTGCTCGGGAGGACTGGTCCGTGCGCTTCCGGAAAACCATCTACATATGATAAAAGAACTATGCTGGTTCCATAGTTACAATACTTGTGCGAATTAACAAAACGTATAATCAAAACAAACATTATTAAGATTTATAAACATAACGAAAGTTATGGGCGTGCAGAGCCTGTACACTTAAATTATAGTATGCAACAAAAACATCGATATCCTGAATGATAATTTGTGTTGAAATTTGCATCGGTTTTAAAATAAGAAGAGGCATGCTCCGATGGTTCGGGCATGTAGAAAGAATGCAAGATGAAAGAATGACGAAGCAGATATACAATGCAAAAGTGGAAGGATGTAGGAGCCGGGGAAGGCCAAGACTTACCTACCATGACCAAATTGGTCATGTTCTATCAGAATGTGATGTCAGGAGCCCTAGAAACCGGCGTGCGTGCATGAGAAGAGCAATGAATGTTAAAGAAGCGAGTGAGATATGTAAGGATCGAGTCACGTGGCGCTCGGTTCTCTCTGCCTACCCCGCAAGGGATTTGGCGTGAAGTTATAGATAGATAATTTGTGTTACGTATACAAATAGACACAAATATATATATATAACAACTTTATATTTAGTTATCACGTCATAGAGTATCAGAGAGTAAGGTTGCTAGTAGGCTCCCAGGGAGTTGCTGTGTTAGCAGCAGAGGTGGCATCGCGTAAGCAATACTTAATATATGGCAAGCGTTTATAGGCTACGGTAACATCTTTACATCAGACGGGCCGTATGCTTGTTTGCCTCTTGACGTTGTAAAAAAAAATAAGTAAATCAGTCAAACCATATACGCAGTATGTAGCGTGGCATAACATTTCTAGGTCTGTGTGACAAACTGAGTGAAAAAAAAAGAAAAGAAAGGAGTAGAGAAAAGGGCACTGAACGGTTTTGTCTTTGACTATTTATAGATAATATGACATTTCAGTGTCTATGTCTGGCTTATGGAGTGAGTTTTGTGCCGCAACTCGCATCACAAATAAGAGACGAGGATACATGCGTAAGTGCCTTCAAATCACCAAAATGGACACAGTTATAGTCCGCAAGACGTGTGATGATATTGGCATATTTGAACTGCACAGCAGGGCACAAAGACTTCGCTATTCCAAATAAGTAACCCTTGGATGAGGCTCCTATGCGACCAATATTTACAGTAATGTCCGATTTAAAAATTAAGTTACAGCCTGCTATATGCATATATTTATTACTCAGATAAATGCATGTATAATGTTCATAAATGTTCAAATAAACGAATGCATAATGAATACAAGTACACAAATAACGCATGCATAATGAAACGCATATTTCTCTCAAATGCATGTAAGACTATGCTCACTTAATATATAACCAATCACAAACAGGCTACCTATTTGGAACTTCTATCAAATGGCAAGAAAAAATACTCGAAAATAAAATACATTATTAAATTTTTAAGGCAAGTTTTTGCCACTAATTATTTCACACTCAAAAAACTTCTCGCCAGTGTGTTTTCTTAATTAATGAGCTGTGAATGTTAAAGAGGTGAGTGAGGTGTATAAGGACCGCGTCTTATGAAGCTCAGTCCTTTCTGCCTACTCCACAAGGGACCTGAAGATACATTATCTTAAATTTTAAAGTAACATTTTTGAAGAGAACTTATTTTTTGAAGTTTTTTTTTGCACAATTTTTCTTTTTTTTTTTGACATGGAAAAAGAGAATTGAAGAAGGAGCGAAAGCGTATTCAATATTCGTATTAGTAAACCATAAATTATATACATATCAACATGAAGTGCGAATGTTGTTTAGAAGTGGTGGTCGATGAAAAATTTTAGGTGGTATGCTCACAGTATCATAATCCTATCATCAGTCATGTTTTAACCATATTGGGTAGTCAGCATATTGAATTACATAACTGGCTATGTCCAACCTGACCACACTCCAGTAAGAAATAAACATGGCTGTGAGCGAAATGTCACTCATAGAAGAAAAGAAATACAAATGAGCGTCAGGCGAGATGAAACAAACAGCTGTGACTTCTAGCGAAGTAGTAGATCCAGCAATACTAAAAATGAGATAAATATTCTTACGCGGCACCTTAATCAAACCCTCCAAAGAAACGAAACAAACTCCAAATGGAAATCGTCCAAAATCTATTGTGATAGGTACAGTTCAAATAATAAATATAAAAAATAGTCCGCGAGTTCGAGATAATTTTTAGGCTTTGACTATCAAATTCAATAAGAATAAGACTCCAGAGAACAAGCTTCACAGTGGCCTTCTGGGCATTGGTGTAAAAAGAAAATGTATATACTGTTGAACACTTATCTCCAGCTAACAAGGCTCTGCACGCCGCAACCTGGATTAAAGCTAAGAAATTGGGCTATCAGTATGTACCTAAAGGTGCGGGGTTGAAAGATATTTGCCAGAAAAACGGAAGGCGCAGATTATAAGTATATAAAAGACATCGAATCTTTAGAGGCATTACAATAAGTTGAACTTTCTATCTATTGAATCTAGTATTGGCTATATTCTGTTAAAATTCAATAAGCTCAAAATTTATTACTAAAATGTATGTGGTGAAGCAAACTAAATTTCTCAAAATGTTGCTTGTTGTTCATATGACGTGACAATGTTTACTGAATCGTGGTCGATGGATGGCATTTTTGTCATTTCATGTACCGCAGAGATTGCCGAGATGTAATAATAAAAACTTTTTGTACAACCTAAAAGTAATACTAACCTAAGACAACACTGTCCACTTTCCAGGATGTTGGCCTTATACCGTAAACAAGAAACGAATATTAACTTAAATGCGACATCAATAATAAAGCTATTTTAAGTATTTTAATTCAAAATGAACCATATACAGTCGATCAGGGTAACTTAAGCCTTCAATATAAAATTGGCCCAAAATTTCAAATGCATATTATAGATTTTTTTTTGCTATGATTATATGTATTTCAAACTAGATTTGTAAACATCGATTCTAATATATCTTCGTAAATACTCAGATTCTGCCAAATAATTGACATCTATCATTGTTGAGACGTCAGTTGCTTTTTTCTGTGGTGTGAATAGAGCGGTTTGTTACGAAAGCGCCAAAAAGTTGTCTGCTGTGTTGTCATTTGAATACAGTGGCAAGTGTTATTTTAAAGTGTCTCATATGTGACTATCTATTATTTCTTTCAAAAATTACGAGAGTTAATTAGCTAATTCCCATGATATTGCCATAAATATTGAACAGGTAAATTATTACAGGTGAATAAGGGTAACTTGAGCCCGGGCCAAAGTTCAAAATTCTCAAAATATTGGGAGGAGATATATTCGATAAGTGTGACGAAAGGGCAGAGGAAGGAGACATAACACATGAAGAAGAATGTGGTTTGGATATAGCACAGGAGGATTTTTTTTCTATAGAGACATACGAAGTACATGACGGTAGACTTGAACTTCAGATGATTAGTGATAATGTGATAAAGGCCGTGGCTCAGTTTTGCATAATGAATGATACAAATATCATACGAATGCTGAATGACACTAATATTCAAAGAAAGAAAGGTATTTTATCATATAAGACGCTTCCTGGACATGGAATGGAATGGAAATTTTTCAAAGTTTAACCCCATGATGTAGATGTAGATTTAGGATTAAATAAAATTTTAATTATTTTGATACTTTTTTCATTGTCTTAGCTATATGGTAAGTCAGTAAATAAATTAAAAACGCATTGTTCACCAAAAAAATAAGATTGAATGAAAAAACTGTGTTGATTTTCCTATGGCAATAATTTATTTACCCATTTTAGTACTAATAAAGGAAACCGAATGTATACATAATTATTGTCTATGGCCCTCAGCTCTAGTTTTTATGGTAAATATGCAGGCCAATGTTAGCAAAATGCTTTAAATAAAATAAAATAAGCAAAAACAACCTAAAATTGGGACCTGGGCCAATCCAAGCCCAACTCACAATCTAACATTGGCCCAGTGGTTAAATGGATTTTTTGAAACTATTTTCCTAGAGATTATTGGTAAATGAGTAAATTTTTTGGAAGTAGGCTACATAAAGCCACCATAACAAGTGTATCTTTTTGAGTAACGTATTATTTTAAACATTGGTCTAACTTTTTATGTGCAAACTGGGCCAAAGTTAGCCAGATTGACTGTAATTAAATTGACTTCAAAATTTAACAAATAAATATTAATACATTTTCAATTATATAATCATTTGCGGCTAAAATTTAAATTTAATTATTCGTCCAATATATAATTGTAACTGAAGTGAATTTTAATCAACTTGTGCATGCGGTGCTTTCCTTTAAGTTATGAGATACGTAAACATAAGAATTGTAATGTATATGGTACTGTAACAGTGTACCTATTGTTTACATTCATAAATAAACATACATGCATACATACACAAAATATAAACTAATTTAAATTATAAACTATTATTAGAAAACATTATTAAATTAAATGAAAATTACATTTATGAAATCTATGAGAACATATATATGCATCAGGTAGATCCTAGCGCCACGTGTCACAAAAAATCTATCCATCTGTATACCTTACTTGCTTCTTTATACTTGATCTGAACTTAGCTTTAATTAAAAAAATCTTCTTCTCTCCATCTTTTTATTGCAGACAAGCAAAATATTTAATTTAAATAACAAATGATATCAGTTGAATCTTATTTATCATATGAACACACTCCGTGTCTCCCGTCAGGGAGTATTATATTCTTTGCTCCGTGTTAACGAAAACAGTGACAATAAGAATGACAGATAACCGTTCTGTAAGCATGTCCGCATTTTGCTAATGTCTGAGTGGCGAGGGACAGGCGAATTTTCTTCATTTTCGGCTAGTCTATGGAATGCGCATACGAAATAATGTACGATATTTTTTGGCTTCTCGCCTGTTATCTATATGTATAATGGATATGCTGGAGCCGTGACTGCTCTACAGATGGCAGCGGCGACGTTCATATGAACGAATTGGTGGCAGTACACAAAGTAGGTATCAGATTGAGTGTAAATATGACTTTCTCAAAATAACTGAATCTATTCACAAGAGATTCACTCGCTAGTTCATCCTCACTGCTAACGCAGCAAATACTTGCCAGTTTTTTAATATCCTTCCTCACTGTGCCACAAGAAATCTATAGAGTATTGTTTGGCTACTGGATGTTATGTTTAAGAGAGGCAGGGCGCATCAAAACAGCCTGTCTGGGGATATACTTCTATCCCACAGAAAAGCACTAAATATAAAACCGCGAAATAGCAATTTCCTGGAGGGTTGTTAGGTTACTGCAAGTGAGCGAGGATACCAGTAAGATCCTAAGAAGTTTCTGTGTTAGCAGCATAGGTGGCATTGCGCTATACTAATGTATTAATGTATTGCACGCGTTCAAAGGCTACGTTAATCAGTTAACATCAGATGGGCCGTGTGCTTGTAAGGCTTTCGATGTTGTATTAAAAATAGGAAGGTAACACGGCAACTCCCCAGAAATTTACTAGTAATCTCACTGACAGGAATATGACAACCCTCCAGGGAGTTATTGAATGACGATTTTCTGTGAGGTGGAGGTATTTGTCCAAATTTGAATGCCCTACCTGTTATTTATCAAAAAAAAGCTGGACCGATGGCTCAACGTGCTAAAAATAGAGGTACCGACGACATTTAATTTTATACAACGTCGGTAGACATACAAGCATACGGCCCACCTGATGTAAAGCAATTACCATAGCCTATTAACGCTTGCAATATATTAAGTATCACTCGCGCGACGCCTCCTTAGCTGCTTACACAGCAACTGCTCACGAGCTTACTGGTGACCTCGCTCACACGCAAGAACACAACAACCCTCTAGGGAGTTGTTATAAGACTGCGGTTTTCTGTGAGGTAGAGGAACTTCCCCAGACGGACTGTTTTGATGCGCCCTACCTCTCTTACAAATTTCGTTGATTAAACTTGGCAATGATGATTGATAACTAGAGGTTGGCTGGAGATGGATGGATCCCCATCGAAAATAGTTCTTAAATTTGTTTTTGTAAATAGGACCCTGAGATCGTGAGCGCGCCTTTGCCGGTGGTGAGGTCTCTGATGCCGCCGCTAGCAGAGACGCAGTTGAACGCGAATGGACCACAGGTATGTGTGCGGAGTTACATGAGCCGCTTGATAAAAGGCGTTATTCTATTGGATAATTATAAAAAAATAAACATATAACATATTATCTTATCAAAAGCTTTAAAAGATCTTCGTCCTTATTTACAGAAGTAGAAATCTTTAAATGTTAATTACCTAGTCTTGCCATAAATACTGAAACAAAGAAAAATAATATTTTCTATTGCAAATAACATTTATTACTTTTACAGTGTGTTAGTTTAATACATAAATATAAAACAATTTAAACTATAAAAAGTTTACTCGAAGTGGTCTCCATTGGCTGCCATACAGTCCTCTAAACGTTGAGGTCAGTCATCAATAGAAGCACGCACTCTTTCCATGGGAAAATTCTTCACTACCAATCATACGGATTGTTTTAGGGACTCCAAATTATCATGGCGTTTAGAGCAAACCGTCTCTAAAACTGACCATAAATCATAATCCAGCGGATTAAGATCGGGACTAGACGACGGCCAGTCTTCAGCTCTGATGAAATCAGAAACGTTCGTTTCCAACCAAGATTGCGTAGACCGAGCTTTATGACCCGGCGCCGAGTCTTGCTGGAAGGACCATTCTTGGTTATTGAACATGGTGTTGTTGAGGGGCTTCACTACCTTCTCAAGAATGGTATCTTGATACACTTGTGCCGATGTTTTGATACCTTTTTTACAAAAGTATGGCTCAGTCACTCCTTCATAGCTAATACCCCACCAAACCATAACTGACGTCGGATAGTGCCCACGTTGCACTCTGTCGATTAATTGGGAAGCTTCTTAGAGCTTTGAGCATAAATACGGTCATTTTGTTTGTTAAAATGTTGCTCAATTGCAATAATTTTCTCATCCGTAAACAAAGTTTTTCTGTGACCTCCCGCTTCAGTAGTTGTTTCGATTTTACCACCCTATTCTTTTTTAAGTTATCAGTTAAGAAATGACCAGTACGTCTCTTTTAGGCTGCAAGTTCTAAGTCATCTTTTAAAATACGCGACGTGGTTCTAGGTGCTATCTTCATCTCCCGAGATAAAATCTTTTGCTTTCGGATAGGATTTCTTCGAATTCTTTCCCTTACTGCTTTGACCACCTTTTTCGTACGGACACTACGTGGACGGCCAGATCTTTTTCTGTCACAAACAGAGGTCTCATTGTACCTATTAATAGCCCGGTACACAAACATTTTACTAATACCAAGCGTATGGAGAGTTTTAAAAATTGCATTTGGCTCCATACCTACTTTGTATAATGCACGGCGATTCGGTTCACTTTATCACCCCACTCCATTTTAATATCGCAAAATATTGTACAATGTATTGGCGCCAAAATGAGAAAACTCAATGAACAATCATATAAAAATGACAGATTCCAAATTCAAATGTAATATTTTGTTTATTTTTAATTGTAACAGTATTTATGGCCAGACTAAGTATATACAATTGTCTCATACACAAATTTTACAAGAAAAATAAACCGACTTTTGTGTTTTAATATCACTAGTGCTCGTCTGAATATCTAAATGACATGTATATATAAAAATAAACGCAGAAAACGTTTGACCGATCATCATGAAATCTGGCACGTTCAAGAGGATTTTGAAGGTGAATATTTGTTGGACGGTTGTACATTGATAGCTGCAGTGCCTATATTTTGAAAAACGTTTACGCACAGCTAAGTCTGTCGGAATATGTCAATCGATGCATATATTATTTTGTGGATTGCAGGTGCTAGTTTACATGAACTAAGTGACGTAAGCACCAATTGAAATTATAAACTACAAAACTTTCATTATTAATTTTTAAACTTTTACGATCTAAAACCTTTAGTTAATTATTCATTATTTTAAGAAGTGACTATATTTCCACAACTATCTCTGGTAAAATAAAATATGAGTAATAGATGTAATAAATAAATATAAATAATATAACAAAATGTATTATTACAATAGAATAACGTCTTTAACACCTGCTATTAATTTATTTATGTTAAGAAAGAGTTAAGTCTTTATTAAAATGATTTTATTTCAAGTCTAGACGAACCCAATCACAATTTAAACATAAATAATAAAAAATACATAAAATACTAATTTGTAACGTTGTTTTTTTTCTCTTTTTTCCAAATGTTTTCGCTGTGGCTACTAGAAGCAAGTAACTGGATTATTTTGTTTTTTACATTAAAAGATATATTTATAAAATTTTATTTTCTATCGATGTTAGCTACCCATGGTTTTAAAACGATTCGTGCTTGAGAGTGGCGCATGATCATTACCTATCATTTCCATATTTATAAAAAACATGGTTTTATTTTTACATTTTTTCTGACTCTGTCCCCCTCCTGAATGAGAGCCGCGTAGAAATTTAGAAACCCCTGTAGTTAGACAGAGATTCATTGGAATGTAGAAAACACATTACCCAAAATATGACTGAGTATGTCAACTGATTAATTTATGTCAAGTTATTAGCATTTCAATTTATCTAACGAGACTGGTAAGTATCTCAGCAAAATCCTTGAAATCCCGTTATTCAAACTTAATCTTTTTCGAACCTGCTACAAAACAGATTATTCGGAAGCATCAGCATTGGACAATTAACTCTGACGTGAAGATATAGAATAAACAAATAGTAAGTATATTGGTAGAAATCAAAATTTCAATAATAATAACCCTTTACAAAACGACTTACATTACGTGGGAACTAAGTATTCTGGTTAAAACTACGTATTTAGGTTACTACAGTGGCAGATTTTCCAGCAGGTTGAATAGGCTGGAGCCTAGGGCGGCAGATTTTATGAGCGGCAAATTAGACAACATTTATTTTTATGGCTTACAGAAATTAAAATATAAATGAAATGTAATTAAATGTAAGTAAAACTAAATGTAATTAGGTCCACAAAAACAATTCAACATGTGATATGTTTCGGCACTTTAATATATTTTTCTACAATTTGCATAGTCATATTTGATTGCGGCGTGGGAAAGAATGCCATGATATAGTGTACATATACAGACTCAATTTTATTGACAAAAAATGTAATTAATATGCTTCTGAACTAGGGTTTGTATAGGTGACAAAATTTGAATAACCTACTGGCGGCAAATGTATAAATTTCCCACTGAGTAACAATGAACTGTTTAGATGGTGCAAGTTTTGAACAGAAAACAAGCGAGCTGCATAATAAGGGGCAAAATTATTTCAATGATATCCTATGAACAGAAACATAAAGTGACGGCGATAGTTTCTCTAGTCTCCTCTAATGTGAATCAAAAATCTCAGTGTGTCACTCTTTAATACGTTACAAATGGTAATTCAATACAAATGTTAATATCCTGACGAAATAAACATCAGTTGGAAATGTCATCAATCATGCATGTTGTGTCGTTAAAATTACTTAACCGTATAACAGACCAGCAATCATTGTTTTATTTTATCATGCTCCTCATTCAGTATCACACATTTCAACGAATCTCTTTTATTATCCAGAATACTTCTAAAACTTGAGTGTTTACTTGCCTAGTAGCTATAGCGGGGATCTATACCTATATATCTACTCTTTAATTTGACCTTTGCCCTTTCACACTGGGTTTTATGAAAATATGATTAATAGTGTAATTAAAAAACGCATAGTTTAAGTATTACTTTATCACGATATATTTGATACAAGTAATGCTTAAAAAAGAAAGATTACAGTGAGGATAGGAACTAAGAGGGAACAGAACATTTTTTTAAAGCCCAGTGACAAATGCACGCGTAGAGTTAAAGTGAATAGATGCAGGGAGATACAAAATCTTATCAGTTCTATGTTTATTCTGCATCCACGGTCTTTTAAATACAAAAGAATAAACAAATAGAATTGACTACTGATCTCTGTAATGCTATAATGATACATGCCAGTGAAATTGATGAACTATCTAAATCAATTTAGAGAGTAACAAGTAATGCTATCGTATTGACATTCTATGCTGGCAGAAATAAAAACTACTGGTTGATTCTATTCCAATACTACTATTGATTTGTGATACAAATTTTAATGAATGAATTTGAGTTTAACGGTAGTAATAATTAAATGATTATGGCGAAAACAGCTAGATGATGTCATTTTCATAAAAAAAACCGCTCTGTACCAAGCAGTCATAGTGGCAAAATCATTAGTAACAAACTAGCCTGTTCAGCTGTAATACAAAATTAGGAAAAAAAATTTGAAAATGAATATTTTCTCGAAAACGAAAGTTTGATATAGCTATGGAAAGATTAAGACAGCTAGATAAGAATAGCTAGCAGCTAGCTTGTTTAAAGATAATCTTAATAAAAACAATTCTTGCAAACGCTAAATTTTGAACACGAATTTTACTTACAACATTTAAATCTAAATCCTGAAGTCAAGAATTTGGACCGAAATTAAAAAGACCCTGGATTGTAAAAACTTTCCAATCAATGTTGTTAATCGAATCTCCCTCCATCGGCGTGTGTACTGAGCGTGGCATGTTGGCAGCGCGCGCCGCCTTGTGACTACCTGGTGCCGATGTCGCCGCAGGAACATCCAACGCCGGACACTAGGTAACGCCTATGAAAGAAGGTTGGCAGAGATATAATAAACATTTTCAATTATAGGGCCATACATCTTTTTGCACGGGTTGAATCTTTTAAGCATGATGTTTTTATAAGACGTGATAGCAAGGGCAAGATTTATAAGCTCTTGATCTTCAAATAACGATAATTATGGTGTTTATCTTTAAAAGTATTGCGGTTACACTGTAAATAATAATAAATAAATATTGTCGGACAAATTACACAGCGCCACCTAGCCCCAAAGTAAGCGAGGCTTGTGTTATGGGTATTACAACTGATAAACATACGTAAATACATTTTTTTTTTGTAAATACATACTTATTATACATAGAAAATACCCAGACCAATCCAAACAGACATGTTCATGCACACAAATGTTTGTACTGTGTGGGAATCGAACCCACGAGCGTTGGTGTCAAAGTAGCGTAACAGCGAGTTTCACCACTGCGCCACCGAGATCGTCTTTACACTGAACACATTAAATTCAATTCAGTTGAGTGTAAAATTGTATTCATCAAAGTATATAGTTCACGATAAACTGACTTTGAAACCAATAGTCCCTAAAGACGCCAACTATCGAATCAGATTTATCTTTTGTTTAGATTTCGTAAAATATTATTTGAGTGCAATCTGATGATTAGTCGTCTGTTTGACGAGAACGAAAGTGTAACTGCCAGCCTTCTTAATTACTTACTTCTAATACATTCTAACTTATATGTGTCACTCCCTTCGGAATTCGATGTTGTCATAGTGTCCGAAATAAGATAACTGTCCCAACTTTTATTAGCTAATATTTTCCATGTTTGTCATAAGAAATTCTGAATTTTAATCCTAGAAATAATTTAATAAAGAATAATTGTTGCTATCCATACACAATAATTATTATCATTCCATTAGAATTCGTTGGCTTAACAATAAGTAGTTAATACTATAGTCAATCCAGAACCTTCAAAATTAAAACACATTTCTGGGGTGTTAATTTGGAAATTTCGGCAATTTGTTGATATATTTACCGTCACAATTATTTGTATAATATATATTATAAAATATATTTTTTTTTGCAATGGGATCATGACACCTGATGTTATAGTTTTTATTTTTGAAATGGCAATAATTGTACATCTTAATATATATTATAAAAAGTATCCAACCATGGGAAACATTAGCTATTAAAATAACAATAACAATAATTTAAACTGCTCTCTAGACAGAGTGGTAGCATGCATTAGTGAGAAGCTGAATCTTTTGATCCTAAACAATATCATATAAACAGTACTATGCCTAATACATTACTAAGAAACACTGCACATTACTTTTGATTCTATTTAAAGCAATTTTAAAGTTTTCAAAATTAAAAGATTTTCATTGACATTTTCAAAGAAGTTGATATGAACGATTCAAATAACGATGACCATGATTATAGCTCAACGGAACAGCTGGCACCTCATAGCAAATCGCCAACGGCGGCACAGGACCAACAAGACATGGAGGATTCACAATATCAACCTCTTCTGAAAGGTACATGTCCAAATTTATTTGTGTACATTATGTGTTTCGATAAAGCAGCTAATGGGGAGGTAATTTTGATAGGTAAGGAGCTATGTCGATTTCATGAAATTTGTATTGCAGCCCGTTTTCTAGATCTTTCAATACAGTACAAGAGACATTAAAAATCGCACTCGGTGACGTAAAAATGAGACGGATTAGCTCTTGGATGGAGATGCTCTCCTACCTAAAATATACGAGTATGTATATTTGTACGTACGAGTATACATGCACGTACGCCAGGTCCCTTGCGGGGTAGGCAGAGAGAACCGAGCGTCATAGGACGCAGTTCTTACATATCTAACTCGTTTCTTTAACATTCATCGCTTTTTTGTGCACGCTCCCCGGTTCCTAGATCTCCTGACATCACCTTCTGATAAAAGACGATCAATTTGGTTATGGTTTTCTGCGCTATTTTTTTATTTTATTTATTTATTTATATTTAAGGAAAACCAACACCTTACAAAAAATAAAGTACAAGACACAATAGACAATAGAAAGCCAATAAATGGTTCCCACAGATAGAAATAGTGTACAAAACAAACACAGGAGCACTTAAATATACTGAACACTGAACATGCACAGGTTTTCACAGCATGCACACAAGGCGCAGTCGCCATTACTATTAAGAGTACATATTATTTGTACCGTGTTAATTAAAATTTATATAAATCTATCAACTTTTGAAAAATTGTCTGCTTAATTGCCGCCTCATCGATGTCACGCTACCGCTAAAAAGGTCTAGGTTGGATTCCTTTATTTTTTTGTTGACACTGCTACTCGCACGCAGGAGGTATGTATTTTTACGATAGTTCGTGGAAGCATATGGGATACTAATGAGTGAACATGATCTAAAGCTTTTCGCAGGGACTTTAAACGAGATATGGGATAGGAGGTCAATATAAACTGTAACGATTTCCTGGAAATAGAGTAGATCTGCAATATAACGTCTATTTTCTAGGGTTAATAAATGGTGCTTAATACAGAGATTGGCATAGTTATTACTGTCACATCTATCACCCGTACGATAACATAAAAAATTATCAAATTTCCTTCGGACGTTTTCAACACGCGCGATATAAGTTAAATACTGTGGATTCCAAATTTGTGAGGCGTATTCCAGATTTCTTCGTACAAACGCGCAGTAAAGAATTTTGAGAGTTTTAACTAAGGAAAAATCTCTCGATATACGCCTAACAAATCCCAGCGCTCGAAATGCCTTCGCTATAATAGTGTCCACGTGGAAGTCGAACAAAAGCCCAGAATCATGATAGACACCCAAAGCACGAACCATGGAGTTTCTTTGAAGTCTCTCGCCTTGCAGTGAGTAGTCATATAGTATTGGTTTGCGCTTACGGCTGAAAGTGACCACACTGCATTGGAGGGGTTAAGATCCAAGTAATTAGACGAACAGTAATCTTGGAGTCTAACATGATCCGACTGAAGGAATTCTGCATCTGCAGTAGATGTAATTGTCGTAAATATCTTCATATCATCTGCAAAGCAGAGAATCTTGGAATATTTAAGGTGCCGATCGATGTCGTTTACAAAGTCTACAAATAGTAATGGACCAAGAATGGATCCCTGTGGGACACCACTAGGAGTACAAACCCAACTAGATATGTAGTTGTTAATGACGTCAGTTTGTGACCGGTTATCTATATACGAAGCAAACCATCTGAGTAATTTACCACTAATACTGATGTTAGATAGTTTTTGTAATAACAATTTATGTTGAATCCGGTCAAATGCCTTACTGTAATCAGTATAAACGACATCGGCCTGGTGACCTTTATCCATAGCCTCTGTAAGATATGTGTTTAGTAGTACCAGATTAGAGACTGTGGATCGTCCACTCAAAAAACCATGTTGAACAGAGCTAAAAGAATGTGTGAGGGCTGATAAACCTGATCTCGAATAAGCTCTTCGAATACTTTTGAAACAATACACAATTTAGAAATTGGTCGATAGTTAATTATGTCAGTTCTTGTACCCTTCTTATGCACTGGGGTAATGAATACACATTTCCATAGGTGGGGAACCACGCCTTCTAATATGGATTTTTTAAAAAGAATAGCCAACGGAACTGATATAGTCTTAGCACATTTGATTAAAAATATTGCTGGCAGATCGTCAGATCCCGCCGATTTACTAGGATCAAGCTTTAATAGGAGGGTCAAAACTTTATTAACGTCTTCGGCAATAGTGGATATATCAACACTAGGTGGAGGTGTAGATAGGTTAAATGAAACATTAAAGTTTGAATTAGCTGAGTTTAAAAAAATTGAGCTAAAATATTCAGAAAAAGCATCATAAACTGACTTGCCATCTTTGACAGTAGAAGAACCATATTTTAAACTACTTGGAATCGAGTTACCTTTTGATTTAGATTTGACAAAAGACCAAAAGCATTTAGGATTTTTAGAAATAGAGCTTTCGATCTTGGCAAGGCAACTCTGATAGCAAATCATTTCCAGCTGCTTAGCACGCTCCCTCAATAGCTTATATGACTCTTCGTCAGATCGGTTTCCATACATTTTAAATTTCCGCAAGTACTTATATTTTTATTAGTAATGTACGTTCCATTCCTGCTAGAAGTGCTTCTAAGATGTACAATTTCATCCACTTGTTCCAACACTACATCATCAACCGTAATTCTCGTGTTTGGTCTGGTTTCCTCTGTTTCAATTTCTATTATTTTGGTTGATAATGGTCTTCAAAACGTTGTCCTAGCATTGAGGCGCAAGAGGAGGGTATCCAATATTTACGCTATTGCTCCCGTAGAAAGTGAGGATCATAACATCTAGTTCTGTTATTAAGTTCCATTCAATGCTTAATTTGAATCACTGATTATCAGCATCACAAGAATATGGCAACATTCCAATGGAATCGCGGAGCGGCGCAGGCGCAAGGCGCGCCGATATGTGCACTGCTTCCGCCGCCGAGACGCGGATCACCACAAAGTTTCTGCCGTCTAATTCTACTGATAGGTAAGCAACTATATACACTGTCCATCTTATAATTTCACTTTTGACAGGTAATCATTTCAACTAGTCAGAAAGACTGATAAGTATCAAGTGTTGCATATAGTTTAGTATAAAGTTGCTTTAATAAAATGGACGCAGTATAATTGATTTTATATATATTAAAATCTTAATAAGTTATTTGAATTTCTATTTGAATACGGACTTCAGTTGTGTCTAAATTTGTTTAATTTTAAGTACTTATATAACAAATATTATTGTTAGTAAATTGTGTTAAAAACGTAGGGTACTTTTGAGCTTGCAACCTCTTAGACCGGGGGCCCCCGACCCGATGGGGGGTGAAAGGTCGGACTATACTATATTATACTTCCGGCAAAATGCCAAAAAAGATGTGGTATAAAATTTATGTGATATTAATTATGTAAAAATTATAGGAAGTAAATATCTGTTTTAAGATCATAAAATATACTTATTAGTGATTTTTAAATATAGATTAGATTTAGAAAGTTTAAAGTGAATTGATCTATTATTATGTAACTAAAAATAATCCTATTACAGTCAATATAAAACAGTACAATAGCTTGACACCGTTTCAAAAAATAACTATTTGGTGTATCTTTCAGATTGTTAAGTTCGGTCGATGGCACCTCAATAGATGATGACAGTGGCTCCGACATCGACGACAAGCCAGAAATATGGGAGACATCATTCACAGAGCACCCCAAGTGCAACTATGTAGAGTTGTTACACAACGACAACCAGAATGGACCTGCTGTAAGTATTTATATTTTAACTGTATTTACAAACAAATTGCAGGATTAACATTCCGCAGTAAACTACTGCAGTCTGCGAAACAGAACTTTAAAAGTACCTACTGTTTTCTAAATATCATAATCGGAACTTAACAATTTTTTCTGATTGTTTTTCTTCTGCCAGTAAAATTGTAACTAACGAATCTTTTTTCACAGGTCGACAAATTAATTAGCATAACACCGACGTCACCAAAACCACCAGACAATGCCCTAACAAAAGCAATAGAATCTACAGTTTTAGATAAAACAAATCATAAAAACGCCCTAGTGCCAGAGAGAAAGACTGCTCCCATAGCCTCCCCTGACCCACCTAGAATAAATGCCTGGACAAATAAAGAGCCATCTAAAGTAACGTCAAAATTTAAACCATTATGTTTAGATGCGGCACAATTAGAACAAAATTTTCATGCACTCAAAAAGAACAGTGGATCAGTCAATTTGACAACTATGAACATTTTACCTCCGTACATCAACGTTGTCACACCAAATAAATTGTCAGAATCTAAAACAATACAAATAGATCCTAAGAAAGCCGTCATAGATGATTTACAAACTCCGAAAGAAGAAGTAAAAGAGGAGAAAGTTAAGCTAAAACAATCTAATTCAGCTGCAAGTTTACTAAATGGTCCCATGACAGATGTGCCGTACGCAGATAGCGATAATGCATCGTCAAGTTCTGGAAGTAACGCGCAGAATTTGATTAACAATCAGAAAAATAAGAAGAATTATTCTGATGTCGTGATCAGTAATGATCGAAGTAAAGTCATTAAACAGGGTAGCAACGGTGGCGAGTACGTCGTTGACTCGGAGATTAGCTGTTAAAAATTTTAAATGACCTCGTGAAGATTTCGTGGTTGATGTAATTGTCATATTGTACAAAATGGAATATCGAAGTTCATAAAAATGGCATGTACAAAAGCGGTCCTATCCATGTCGTCATTTTCGTTTTAAATATTATATTGTTGTCCTTCTTGAGCTTCTCAGAACATATTTGTTCATGTCATTATTATTTGATTTATTTGATATTGTAATGTTTTAAAATACGCAAATCATGCACTGAAATGTGATATATAAGCTATATAGTAATTTAAATTCTTTAAAACCGAGTCAATTTTTCATGCAAAATTTAATATCTTGCATAAAAGTTTTTGTTGTAACCGTTTTTGTATTATGTTCTTATTTTTTTTTACATAAATATACTTCTACGTACCTACCTATACAATTACACCAAAATGAAAAACGAGGATATATAGATAAACGTTATTAAATTGAGGTGGCATAGTGAACTATTACAGACTATCAGTGACTGTGGTGCGTTAAATTGACAAATTAAAGTGTCGCCGTTAAACTGACAATCATTTACATGATGAAATTATAATAATTTTAATTGTAAATATAAAGTACGTTTTAATAATAAGCACTACATTTAAAATAAGTATTATAGATTACAAACAAGAAATATAGTTAAGTAGGTATTTATTTCCAAATTTGTATTTTTGTCAGTTGTACAAAATGTTGTTTTATTATAACGAGTAATAATTTAAAAATATGTTTGTGTGGAGAAATATAATGGCTTCCTGAAATTGCTTATAGTTATAATAGTGGATTATTGTTGCTCAAATTGCTCAATATTTTGCAAAAAAAATGTAATACGATATGGACTGTTAGTTTTTCTACTTTAGAAGATCTGAGTTGTGAACTGTAACGATTTTTATAATTCGCTTTTTAACATCCTTTATTAGTGTTTTCAGATGAATTCAGAACAGAGAAATATTTTCCAAGTTTATCTGTTGTAATGCTATTGTGGGATAAGGTGACCACGTGGGTCAGATTTTTCTCTGCTGATTCGTCAGATACTGATTCTGATTGATTATGCCGCCAGTGATTGATCTTTATAAAAACATGTATCCACTATATTGAATAATCTGATTGACCGAGCCTCTCATAGATATTGTGAGGATGCCCTCAGCTGTAGAATAATTTCTTGAGTTAAGAGCGGACTCATAATATATCTTACGTTACATTACATTATATTACGAATACCATAAACTATGGTTCCTTCGTGAACGAAATATTTGAAACTAACAATGTAGTGGCCCGTTCAACTGAAAGATCTTCAACATTGTTAGTATTTTAATCGTATAATTACTTAAGATATACTCTTACATTTATTAACTGACTGAAGGTTATGATTCTTATTTGAAACTTGGCGCATAAGTGTTTAGTAGTAACTAAGAGTTCAATAGTAATCTGAGGCTTAGTGATGCAAGTATTTATACAGCCCACGATCGAGGTTGTATTATTTATCGATGCTGCTCAAGTGGAATTACCTGCTAATGATAGATACGTTTTTGGCGATGATTAAACTCTTGTACCAATTTAGGGATGCATATGAAAACGCGAAATTAAATTTTTATTGCTAATTTAATTAGAAATAATCTAATTTAAAACTGATTTATGTTAATTTTGATTCCGATGTTGCTATTTTTATTATATGTGTTACTGGGTAACGTTGTCGTTTTTTAAGCTTAAAGACGATTGTAGTGTTTTTTTGTAATTTTGAAGAACTTGGGATAAATTTTGTTTGAATGATGATGCTTTAAGTTTTACTTATGAGAATTATATGATTTCTGTCTTCTTTTAAATAAAAATTACTGAAAAGGTATTTTATCCATTATGAGTAATTATGTATTTTTATAATTACAAAACGTTACCAGAATATAAATTGGATTAATTCAACCTTTTCTGCTTTTCCCTGATTTTGTTCAAGAGTGTGTAAATTTTTGATTGAGGCAATGCGAGGTAAACTGGATATTTTTGTGGTCTGATTCTAGGCAAGATTTTGTATCTATTCTGGACATATTGTTGAAACGCACACCAGTTAACTTTAGAATACGTTCTATTAATATAAGAAATGACACGAATTAATGCAAATAGCCGTATTCTACTTTTTTTTAACTGGGGACGTATTATGTGTTCGAAGTATCCTTTGCTTTAAAAAATAAAAAGACATCAAAATAGGTAGGTATGTAGTTCGTTCTAGTGCCTATATCGCCAATGCCTCTACAATATCCTAGCAAAATAAATTATGTTATATGCTGATTATTGGTACAGTTGTCGCATATTTTTGTGTGTAACAATTAACTTTAATATATGATGGTTACGTAGAGCACATATGGAACCGAAGTGAAAAGGGAAAATATTGAGCGGAGTAATGTAATGTGTGCAAACAATACGATAGTACAAAAGAATATAAAGCAAAGTACATAATATGCCCTCAGCCAATTTAACTTCCATATTAGACTAAATAGATAATATATCGTAGAATTGCTTAAAATGTTTGTAAATAATATAAAAAAGAACATGTAGTAATTTGTGTAAATCCGCCCTACTAATATATATTAAGTTATGTTTTCATAGTACATATATAGTGTAAAATAATATTATTATTAGTTATAATATACATTTACGTATGTTGATGGTTGGAGAACATTATATTTTAATCTGTTATTAGAAATTTCTTTTATTCAGCATAGAATTTCACAGAAAGTATTACTAAATTTCGACTTGTAGCTTATAAACGTCTTATAAACTATAAAAATATTATGTTTTATTCCCAGTTTCTAATCATAAACAATATTTATAATGTGATACTTATACGTCGTACATATGTGCTTCCTATGAGTTATTTTTATATATTATATACTTACATACAGGGTGTCTCGTAAATAATGGTCAACAGTTAGGTGAAAAATAGTTAACCCTGAAATTAATTTAAGATATAACCCTTTAATTTAATGAAAGCTAAATAACCTAAAATGTTTATTTCTCCTTAATCATTCCTTTTCCAAGGATTCATATTATCACTTATCTTATTTCTGTAAGTTGTAAACATTAATAGAAAAATAAAGACTTATTGTCATATAGGGCATGCAATTTCAGCTTGCAATTGCAAGGAAGATTTAAACGAACATTTAATGTAAATTTAATGTTTGTAATATACCGTAAAAACAAACGGTGCATAATATTACATAGTTTATTTAAATGTATACTAAAATATTTTAAAATTATTCTTCAGCTGTGAGATTAAAAAATAATTTAAGTTAATTTCATCATGAACAAGCTGCAGAATTGGGCGGTTAAACCGAAATGTAAACTCCTAAAATTGTTAAAAATCATTTTAGACTATAAAACGGAAATGTGAACCAAGTTAAGCATGGTAATAAAGACAAAATGGTATATTGACTCTGAATTTAGAGAAATTTAGAGACATATATGAAAAATAACCTATGAATTTGATAAACCAAATAGTTTTCTTTAAATACTTTAATAATTAAAGAAAAATAGTCCATATAAACCATTAGTTTTCCTAAATACCTTAATAAGTAAGTAATGTATGCAGCCTAGGGAATCACAACTTTGAACCATATTTTACAGGCACCTGTAGGTACATCCCGTATTACTAGATGCTTTGTGCTGACTTCTTTAGCTAGTGACTTTAGAGTTCCGTAGAAGTTTTCGAAAATTGTTCCCCGGATGAGTATATCTATCCATTTTGAAAAATATAAAATCTACAACATTTACAACAATTAATTAATAATTTTAACATTCACAACTGTACGCCTTTCTTACATATATGTATATAAAATATGTCACAATCACATTAATGAAATGTAATTATTAATCCGTAAAAATATGTATATAACACGTTTATAAGCTTTATAAGTGTGAATAACTATGATAGTTTTATTATATATTACATGAATTTAACATATAATGGCTTTAATACGAAAGTAAGATGATAGATTATAAGACTATAACATTCTTTTGTATCAGAGTAGTGCCATTTGTATGTTTTAATGGCTTAATTGTACGCATTTATGTTGATTTCGTATAATTCGGCACAAAATGACAGGGTACTGGTCTGTTACGTTATTGAGAGATTTTTCCGCGCTTATCTCTGAACTAGTCAATACTTTACTACAATAACTGCGCAATATTATACTCGGCTCAGTAACTGTGAAGCTGTCATACATTTTCATACACTAAGTCTCTTTTAAATTATTCAATCGGCATATCAACATATCGCACAAGACATAGTACCTAACGCCTCGCAAAGTTACCTGAAATATTTTTACTAAAAATATGGGGAACATTGTATAAAATTAACCAACGATGGCTTAAGTTCTCTTCAGTTGTAGTCAAATCTTCGAGTATTTTATTATACCTGCGTCGTGTAATATGGTTCATATCAAGAAATAAAAAAATATTGCTAAATAGTAAAAGAATATGTGAGATATGTATGATATGGCGGCTCTATTCCAAGATTTAATCTCTGCATTGAAGAATTTTGCTTCCGTCTCCACTTCACTAGTCAGAGTACCTAATGCACTGATTATACTAGCAAGTTATACAGTATAAACTATTTCTAAGAGACGGTATACTCGTGCATATTAAATTAGAAACTTTATCTGTAGTATATGTTTTTACAAAAAGTATTTTTGTCACGCAAGTCTTTGTAACTCAAAGCAGTATTTAAATATCAATATGTTCAACATTCAGCGACGTCATTTTTAAATTGTCAATTTACGAAAATCTATTTTAAAATTGAGACGGTCCTATTACATTTGTGTGGCTTTCGACCACAATTCTTGTGTATGAAGCTTCTTAAAAGACACATTATAATAACTTGTTTGAAGGCAACTCTGACATCAGAAAATGCAAACTGCATAAAAAGTATACTTTAGTGAGAGTGTGATAAAATGCCACAAAATGAAATGCACTTTTCAGATAAGTATTTAAATAATTTACGTTCTGAATTTGACGAAGCACTTGTGTGCAAATCAGCCAAAAATGTACCCACTTATTACATTAGGTATCCCTACTTAAGTGTTCAGAAAATATTTTTCAACGAACAAGTTTCAGTTTCTAAAACTTTTTAATACTCAAAAGAAATACCTACATGATATATTGTACTCGATTGTACGTTGATATGGACAAAGATTTAAGCATGCATTTTGTTTACTGCTTTTTTTTTAAATTGTAGGACAAAAAAAGGTTAGCCGTAATCCCTAAAATTCTTTCACGGCCGAACTAGGCTACGGCCGAAAGTGTGTGAATTTAAACATCGACTCCATTATGCAACCTTTGCCTATTACATGTATTATTCACGATCAATAGTGCATTTTACCTAGAAATAAAATATATAGTAGTTTTTGTACAAACAAGTATTGCTATTCACCTCTACTCTACTCTTCCCAGAATAGCTTTTTATTTGAATAACGTTTTATTGTCACTTCTGTAACGTTGCTCAATTTAGAATTATTCATTTTGATGGGACGATAAAATATCTTTAATTTGTTTTTATTAAAAAAAATTGAAACGTGGTTGTGACGTATATATAGTTACGGACGGAATCGGGAAAAGAAGAAAAAAGTTCCTTTAAAATTGTATGCGAGTGACTTTGAAATGTTATTCTGCTCTTATTCCCTTTTTATTTAAAATAATGAAATGGTAATGACTTTGGTACAACGAACATTAAAATAAAATCTTTTTATTTTCGATGTTATTTTGTTAAGCGTACAGTATTCGAATAACCCCATTTGTAAATTTCAGCATTAGTGTTACGCGCTAATTAACTAGACACACGTTTGTATGTATATGATACATAAACAAATTACGAAATTTGCATGTAAAGTTTATAAAATAACAATAAAGACAAAGTGTAATTGATATTCAAAAATAAAATCGCGTAATAAATGTAATATAATTATTTGTTTTATTCACTTTATAATTAGCATTATCCATCCATTAGGAACCATGGTATCTCAGTGGACAAAGAACCTGTCCAGTGGACAAAAGGCCAAAATACAGACAGACTGTGATTTTAATTATTAACTAAAACTCGGCATATACATACGTTGTTTTTTATGATTTGAAATTTCAAATTTTGTTAATTTATAGCGGATCTTAAGTGTGAATCAGCTATTTATGAAACTAGTTTTATTATGAGACACTGACGAATTTTTGGGCCGCAGGTGGGCCGCATCTGATGCAAAACGGTCACCATAGTCTATGAACGTTTGCAATACATTAAGTATCACTCGCGTGATGCCACCTTTGTTAACACAGCATCTCAGGCGCTTACTGGTAACCTCACTCACACGCACGAACCCAACAACTCACCATTGTTAACAACCCTCCAAGAAGTTGTTATTTGGCTGCGGTTTTCTGTGAGGTGGATGTACTTCTCCAGACAGGCTGCTTTGATGCGCGCTACTTCTCTTAAAAACATCCAGATCAATACAAATAGACATGCTGATGCACGCAAATGTTTATCCTGTGTGAAAATCGAATACACGAACGAGCGTTGGTATCAAAGTAGCGGTATTGACCACTGCCCCGACGATCTCTTAAAAAATTGTCCAAATCCTTGAATCCTTTGTGGAACATGAACATATATTTGACAGGAATACGTGAAAGAATAATTGAACATAATATGTAAGTCTGTTAAGGTGTACGGTACGGTAAATCTACACTTCCATGTTGTTTGAGAATGTAGGTACTGCCAGCGTCATCTGTTAAGAAGAAGATTAATTCATCATAGTGCCAAAGCGTTGCCGTTAACTAATAGAGTTGGTTTTGACCGATAAATTCCGGCTTGGCGATAGGCCACGCGTTTTCTCAACGCTTTCTCAATCTATCTACCCTATCTGCACGCCAAGCCCCTTGCGTGGTAGGCAGCGACAACCGAGCGCCACATAACGCTTGTCCTTACACTCCTCACTCGCTTCTTTGGCATTCGTCGGTCTTCTCATACACGCTCGCCGGTTTCTGGGATGGCTGACATCGCCTTTTGATAAAACACTACCAATTTGATCATGGTACATGAGTTTTCCTCTTCACGGTTCCTTCATCCTTCCACTTTCGCGTTGTATATGTTTCGTGATTCGTTCCTGCTTCATTCTTCTACATGTATGAACCAACGGAGTACACATCTTTTTATTTTAGTAGAGTAGAGTACCTACATCATTACGAACGCGATCTATAAGCATAACAACGCAAATTTTGTACAACGCTCTTGACCGCGTTTATTCTATTTTCATACTCTCCTTGCCATACCAAGCTCTCGCTACCATAAATTAATGGACTTTTGTCTATGGACTAATAACGACATAAAAATGAGGTTGAATGAAATATCTGTAATATAATAAGATGTCTTTACCTATGGAATTGTATTTTAGAGTTTATATATTGACTAGTAAAATTATATTATAGCATTGATGAATGTGTAACTGATAAAGATGTATGGAAATAATTCAGCACAGACCTTTTTTTTATATACAGCTAGACTGACAAACAAGCATGCGGCCCGCATTAGATGGTGCGGTCACCGTAGCCTATTGACGCTCGCAACACCACGGGGGTGTTACTCGCGCGCTGCCAATCTTGTGACCTAAGGATGTTTCGTCACAGTCCCCAATAATTTCTCTGCCATATCTCACCCATCAAACCGGAACACAGCTATATAGATATAGCTGTTTGGCGGTAGAAATAGGTAAGACGGAGTTACCCATGCAGACGACTTTTGTACAAAGTGTACCTCTTTTAATAATCTTTAATTCAACGATATGTTAAATTCCATGCGTGTGACATCCGGGGTAGTATACTATTCTGATTTGGTGGCAACAAGGGAGAATTACCAGGTATTTAGGCGGTTCTGCAATCTATGTTACTGGTATCGATGTTTTAGGTAACAACTCACAATTTAGGTCCCAATAGTGTTAGATATTTGATAAACCGTGGTGTACGTCAGTTGAGCTTCACTTGACTAGACATCTCTGAGGTTTTTAATGCCTTATTTGTCATGTTACTGTCTCTCACTTTGCCAAGAGGGGAAGTCAATTTCAAAACTTCCTACTCCTACAAATTTCTTATGATTAAATTCATTGTGAGTTCTAAGGCAGCTGTAGTTTAACCCCCGGGACAGCAATGAACTTCACTGTTCATTGCCTTTTTTGTGCTCGCCGCTGTTAATTCTGGTTACACAGGAGACACAGTGGTGGAAACGAGAGGTGCGCCTGTCCCGTAAAATCTTTAATTCTACCAATTTATATCATTATTGATTGGCCTGGATTGTACCAAATTCCTTGTAATACCTAATTGACGATTTTAAAAGAGACCTATATTGGCAAGATTCTTTCGGCATTTCTTCTTCGCCAACGGCCATTTTCGAAATGCTAGCAGACTAGAAAAGAAAAATAGTACCAGGGCTGAATGGAATAAGATACAATAAAATTATATTAAAAAAAAGAAAAACGTGTATAAGTACTGTACGTGATTGCGAGGGCTCCATTGCAAATAAAGATTTTTTTATCTTTATCTTCATGTAATTCATTCTACTCGAATTCTATTTTTAATTTAAAAATAGTGTTGAAGATTCTTTTTAAAAATCCGTTGCTCGCTTGAATTTCGATTTCGAAAAATCGAGCATGCGCGTTATTTGCGAATAGTTTAATTCAAAAAATATTTTAATATGTACTATGTGTTATTCCTAGATTTCAATAAAATTTTGTACACCTAGCAGGATGAATATGTACGATCAATATAAGTATTGAATTGATGCACACATTGCAAATAAATGATGATTATGATTAAATTGCTACAGGCCGTAGGAAATTAAAGTTACTGGATTAACTTTCTCGAAGATGGACATTTTATTAAAACTCATCCATATTTTAGTAAAAAAAAACGTGCACGAAAGGTCATTGGCCAGCGCGCCGGTAACATTTAGCTGAGCGTTGGCTCAGCTAAATGTTTTATAACATTTCATAGCTCGTTGACACCCCAACATTTGTTGTTCGTCACAACGCTGTTAACACTGTATCTCCTCAGGAGCTTCACTCGGAGGAACACAACAACTCTTCGGAGAATTGTTACTTGGTTGCTGTCTTTTGTGAGGTAGAGATATAATAATAAAAAGCGTTTATTTTCTCATCACATATAGGATAACAGTCATTGAAGGAACATATACCGAGTTACTATTTTTACTACTTTGTGAGAGACTGGTGCCTGAAGTAGGCTTTCGAAAAAGCCTGAGACACAGGACTCCAGAGATACTTCCATAATTGGGCTGCTTTAATGCATTCTACCTCTCCTCCGCGGGCGCCTCGTTGATTAATTGGCAGAGTGCATGCATGTGAGGTTATGTTTGACTGTACATACGACAGTAAGCCACATACACCCAAAATAAAAAAAATGTTTCCAGAGTGTAGCTGAGTAAATAAAATGCTGATTCAATATTTTATATTTTTTATTTATTTTGTTAAATATTTTTTTTTACAAAATGCTAACATCGATAGGGCTTACAAACACTCGCATCGAGTTTGTATGATACAACATAACTTATAGAAGCTTTGCTCACTACATACACGGTCAAAGCTAGTAGGACGGGCAGTGCTGACATTATCCGCATAACATCAACATTGTTCATTCTAACTTTGCCCGTAACATTGAATTTATACATAACAGTGCTACGGAAATATCGACTTCATAATGAAGCCAGTAACGAAAAAGTTTAGATGGAACGGGTTCAATCTTAGAGATGTTCCCGTTATTTCTACCACATTTTTATAATGTGAAGTTTTTTAGTCATTTATCTACCAATTTTATCGCTTTAAATGTTGGTAGGAACGTTTATTGTCTCGATATACCAGCTTTTTATATGGCATGTGCAGTTGCGTGCAAAATTCTTAAAGAAACACAACTGAGTAAGTACCAACGCTTGCACATCAAGTGTAATATGTTGAACTTGTGAACGTCCTTAACGCAAGAAATGAGCATATCTGAGTGCGTTATGGTTCAAGTCATTGCATAATTTTAATGCTTGATAATATTCATCATAAGTGTGCGAGTGAAGGTAATTACGTAATTTCTACTGGTAGAAATAATGAGAAAAACATCACAATGGCAGAAATTCATGGTAGAAATAGCGGGAACAAGACCAAACTAATATTGACCAAATAATGTGCATAATCTTCTAAATTAAATTGTACTTAAAAAATGGTATTGTGCCATTAAAATATTATAAAAAATAGCAGTGTAGACATAAAGATGCGAGAATGAAGTAATTGTAAGGTCAGTACATTAAAACGAATCTTACGTTTTTAAGATACTACTATTATTTTAAATAAATCTTCCGAACGCATTATTATATAATTTCCAATTTATTGTGTTACAACCAAAGTCTATGTGTCGACGAGAAGAAGAGTTCGACTGAAGCGTCAACCGCAGGGTGGACCGGGGATGGGTTTGGTCATATGGAGATGCTCCGGGACTCGGAGGCCATGTTGAGCCATTGTCCCGGCTGTATTCAAGAGATGACAGTGGTTGTAATTTAAAGAATCCGGTGATGGAATGGCTATCGAATCGAATCCCTCATAAGTCAAACATTCATGAGCATTACATGTCTGTTTGTCTTGGTTGTGTGTCATATTTTAAATATGTACTCAACTACGGATTGGCGGAGGCCAGTCCTTTCAAGACGCCCGAAAGACTCTGACTTAGCTGAAGGACTGTCATCGACAAAAACCAGGACCACCCCATCCACTACATCTGCATGTTTTGAGTGAAGTGTGCAATGGTGCACAACAAACATTCAAATTAAACAATAATCAGAGTATTGTGTACTGAATGAGGTTTAGTGACTGCAAGTTTTACGAGAACGGGCCTAAGTTCTTCCATTTTTAGGGTCCCGTAGGCAAAGGGTGCCAACTTGATCCTATTACCAAAGGTTGTAGCTTTTGAACAGTAATAGGTAGACATTTACATAGAGTATGTATTACTATGGTTGCTAACAACGACTAATAAAAAGAAAATAAAGATAGAAAAAAATCGAGTTTATATACTAAAAAACTGCTTATTTGGCGTTTTTAGACGGTTTTCGAGTCACGTTATGCATGTACGACTTGCACTTGGCCGATTGATTCTAAATATTATATTAATTACATTCATGAAAAAAGAACGCAATTTTTTTTTACAAAAAGAAAATCTACACCATTTTTTACATCGTCCTTATAACGTCACTTTTTAAGTTATACGATCAAAGCTAAAAAAAAACTTCATTAACATTTTTTCCATGAGTATTTAGACTTTAAAATGTAAAAAGAAATTTGTTTCACAATTCATCATATTCCTTCTTGAATTTGTTCATTAACTTGTTCATTTATTATTATCGCAATCGAATTTCATCACAAACGCACATATTATTGTCAATAATTAGTTCACCATTTTTTTTTCTATACTACGTTCTGTGACAAACAAACATACGGCCCACTTGATGGCTGATGATGGGGTCTTATCAAAGATAAATCGAACAATAATATAGTGCAAATCTGATCTATTGAACACAAATCTTTCCATTCGAGTTATACATATTTAGCGTTTCTAAATATTTGGAAAATAAACAAACCACATTTTTTGTACAAATAAATATTGCTGTTTTGCATAAAAATAATAATAAACCATGTGATGCGTGTAAATATAATATATTGCCCTAAAACTAAAGAGTACCTAATTGTTCGAAAACAAACTAAAGTAAAACATACTAAACTATAATTTCTAAAAGATATCGATGTATGGATGATATGAGCAATTATTTGGATATAAATTTCATTCATAATACCGTATTTATTTAAAGCATTATTGGACATTACATAATATAATAAAAAAAAAACTTAAACCCGAGTGACAACTATCATAAGAATATAACATACTTCATATGAGATAAACTTTATTTATCACATTTAATAACACTACGTCGCTAGCAAAGAAAATATAAATTTACAAAAGAAACGTGTAGGTACTAATTTAGATAATTCAATTGATCGGAATTTTAGAAATTTCCTTTTATAAATACGCAATCATTTGTGCGGGATTTATTATTATAATAACCACATTATCATTACAATTAAAATATACAATTGCATCATCCCAAATACGTGTCAATGATCGACAACTTCAAGTCAATATGTAAAAATAAATATTATTAAACAATGAGACTAAGGAGTATTGCAATAAACATATAAGTACAAATATTAATAAACCACAATATTAAATGAAAATAATTAAAATAATTCGATATCCTTGTAGCCTGTTTAAAAGCAAAATGTTAAAGAACGAAACGCCACTTTCGGCGCGAAAAATGACAGATGTCAACAACTATTCAATCTGTGTTTGTATAGACAGATTAACAATGACACAATTAGCAACTCTACAGACATTTTTATATATCGAAACGCAGCAAACATAATAATCGTACCGCAATTTAATAACTCGAAGAAAACAAGTTTCAAGTAACAACGATTAGGTCAGACTGTTTGCAGAGGTCCTTTACCAATCACTATAAACCTAACCTTACAATGATACGCAATATTAAATACAAAATTCGTTTCATCGAACATATACGCACATTATCACATTTTGCCATCATATTATCGACTTTAAGCGGTCGGGTTAGAAGTCGTTGTCGCTCGAATGGTCGTAGTTCTCAGTGATCTGGACCGGCTGGGGTTGGTACCGTAGACTAGTGGACACCAATACCGGCCCGTGGAACGACTGGGAACGCAGGACGCTGCTGTAGATAAACACATACACTTTAGTTACAATCATAAAATAAATTGAGCTCGATAGATGGCGCTGTATGTAATTATTCATTTACAGTAATTAATACTACTTAAATGTTACCATAATCAATGGTATGTAATTATATTTTGTATTTAATTTATACATATTGTTCAAGGCTTCACTCATAAAATTACATGTTTAAACATAATAGTCTGTCGCAGGATATTCTGCACTTCTGAAATTTGGAAAACTGGAATAAAATTATTCCGCGAAATCACTATTCCACAAAACTAACTTTTTTAATAGACGACTCCAATATTTTTTTGTGTTATGTATGTTATAAATGTTGTGTTTATTGTATACAGTTTCTTTCTTTATTTTGTTTCATTTATGTTCGTGTATTTCGTTTTCCAATAACATCAACTGCTTCGTTCTATTTTTTTTTAAAGAATTCACAAATATTGCAATTAATATTTATATTCAAGTTGATTCAATTCTTTCATTACTAACCAAAACATTTCACAAAAATCTTGAGTACTTTTTTTATTTATTAAATTTTGTTTATTATATATTGTTTATTTTTATCTAAATTAATATTATAAAGAGAAAAGAATTGAATTTTTGTATGTGTAAAGTATTTCGCCTATTACATTATCGAGGAGTAACATGGGTTATATTCTATTTTCTAAAAGTCAAGAGATCCCCACAAAAAATTCAATAATGTAAACCAAGGTATCAAAAATTTGTCTGTAAAAGTTATTGCGCGTGCGCAGCGAAAACTATTCATGATACATAAAATATTGTACAATATGTTTATAATACTCATCATTGCCCACAAAAAAGTCCGCGAGACTTTGTCAAACTTGTCAAAACAGCAGTAGAATTAAAAGAAGACGATGACATTCATATCGTGATATATCTATCATATATACCTATATACAATGTGTTAGTGGTCGCACCCATATATATCATATGTAAATAATTTCATATCCGAGGTTGACAAATGAAGTACTAATTTATCTTTCTACCTACACATCCGCGTGAAGCCGGGACTAGTCACTAGTTTGTGTATACAACGCAACAGATTTGTGTTCTATGTATTGTAAACTGAAAGCTTCTATAATTTTATTTTATGTTTTATTTTGATACTTTTAAAAGAAATACAAAACAATATAAACGATGTATATCATAACAATACATTATAATAATCATTAGTTTTTATCTTTAAGACAAGTTGCAGTTTTTTGACGTGTACAGAATAACCTAGACACACTCTTTATTTTGCAAATTTGGTAGAATAATTTAAAAAAAAAACTACCACCGCCATCTATCGAGTAAACTTAACATCAATTGCTTTGTGAATTGCATGGATCCCCGTGAGAACAAAGCGTGCGCATATTTATATAAATTTTGTATAGATAAGACACAAACATAACAATGGATTAATTAAGAATAACGTGGGCCTTCACTGCGGGCCGTATGGAGAAGCTCAAGCTCGCTCAGTGTGCTGCGGGAACAGCTATACTTGGGATTTCGCTGTGTGATACAAATAGAAATGAGGTCATCCGTAGTAGCAATAAAGCAACTGGCGTAGCCTAAAGGATAAGCAACCTGAAGTGGCAGTGGGCCGGTCACATTGTTCGTAGGATTGACAACCGATGGGGGAAAATGATGTCGGTGCACAACGTGTAGGACGACACTCCACTAGATTGAGCGACGATCTGAAATGGTTTGTAGGCAGTCGTGGATGCAGGAGGCTCAGGATCGAGGCTAGAGGTTCTATAGAAAGGAGGCCTATGTCGAAGTGACTCAAGTGATGATGATAAATTAAGCCTCATTTGAAATAATGACACAGTAGTATTTAGAGTGAATACATGTTAAAAGATATTGAAATCAAGATCAATTTCTGTTTGTTATTTGAAGGGAAAACTTATTTAGGTGCGTTAAGAGATTTTTGGTAGGTGAAAACCTTTTGGTTCGCGTCACCGACATGCATAAGTTGACAGTATATATGTAACATAGTGTGAGTTTAAAGTTTTCACTTCTGTCGATGTTCGCCATGGCTATCTTTAGTTTTCAATATAAATAATTAATTATCAATAAAAAAATTAATAAGGTATACTCCGTTGGTTCGGGCATGTAGAAAGAATGTAGGATGAAGATTGGCGAAACAGATACACAATGCAAAAGTGGATGAATGTAGGAGCAGAAAAACATCAAGACTCACCAAAGTGGTGTGTTTTATCAGAAGATTATATCAGTAGCCCTAGCCGAGCGTGTAGGAAAAGAGCTATGAATATTGAAGCAAGAGAGGTATTTAAGGGCCGCTAATGGCGCTCGGTTCTCACTGCCTACCCCGCAAGAAACCTGGCGTGAAGATATACAATACAATAAAAAATATATAAAACATTAGAAAAAAGTTGGATACATGCAAATTCCTATAGTCTTCAAATATTCAGTAATGATTTGGATGAATGGATGAGATTCGACCATAAGGGACCACACTAGTATAAATATACAGAAATCTAAACAGTGGAATTACTATTAAATCAGATTAGTTGGTTAGTTAAATTAACAGTTATTTACAAAGGTTATAATTAGAACAAACAAGTAACCATAGTGACGTGGAAACCTGACATGATATGGAGGTATAGTTAGGGCACATTATGTACTTCACAGAAAACCGCAGTCAAATAACAACTTCCTGAATTGTTTTCCCGTGTATGAGTCAGGTCATCGGTAAGCTTCAATGGAGTTGCTGTGTTAGCACCAAGGTGGCATCGCACGAGCGATACTTAATGTATTACAAAATGTAGTTCATAGGGTACGGTAACCGCTTTACATCAGGTGGACCGAATGCTTGTATGACTCCCGTTGTGTAAAAAAAAAATTAAAGACTTCAAAGTTCATTAAGCATAGACTGATTATATTGAAAAGCACACGATTATTATCCGGAGACTGTCGTAGAATCAAAAACACATTAATAAAATTAAAGATGGATTATTATTACAACTACATATAAAAAAATAAGCATCTTCATAAGCAAATATAAACATCTTGATTTTTCATACTCATATTTATACATAAAACAATTTTAAATAAATAAATAAAACTTCGTCGATTGTTTTAAAAAACTGAAGAAAAATGAAAAACCAAGATTAAACTTGTATATTGAAAGCATCCCAAGCGTTGTGACAAAATATTTGCAAGAACGTGGTTTACGGCATAAAACAGTCAATTTCCGCCCTGTGTTACATGGTTCTCCTACAGCTTTCTGAAAATGTAACTGTCAAAGAGTAATCTTCAAATGAAAGGGCTAGCTAACTAAAAACCATTCAACGTTAGCACTAGAATAGCAAACTCATACATAGGTATTGTTCTTCTACTCCATGTACCATTGAGGGTAATTATGAAGACCCAGCACAAAATTTGCCATTACGCCTCTTACATTTTGCCGCAAAACGCAGCCAAGAAACAGGAGGGTTGATGTGTTGTTGTGAGTAAGTGAGGTCACCAGTAAAAGAGAGAGAGAGTTCCTAAAGAGTTGCTGTGTTAGCAGCAGGGGTGACATCGCGCGAGTAATACTTAATGTGTTACAATCTTTCATAGGTTATGTTTACGCTTAACATTAGGTATGTAGTATGGTTGTACGCCTCCTGGCGTTGTATAAAAAAAATACGCAACATCTCTTCCATTAGATATGAACCAACTCTTTACGAGATTACAAATACAATGACACCGTATATCAGTATAGGTACATACTAATTCTACTTAATGTCAAACATTCCAGATCCATGTAACACAGAGCACTATAGGACAATTCAAGTGTAGAACAAGAAAGGAATAAAAATGACTACATCTTTACAGAGACAAAAATGATATCACAACATAGCTATCGTAAACAAAAATGTGTCGTCCCCCAACGCTACCTTCAATTTTTTACTTTGATTACCTGTGCAATGTGTTTTGATTGACACTCTGTGGCATCAACTGTCAAGTTGACGTTTGACTAACCTTACTGACAAGATGGCGCCCACATATCACTGTGGCCAGTTTTGCATGCATTTTGACACCTGTCACGCTCTAAAAGTTACAAACATTAATGTCAGAGCCGGTGAAATAATTAGAACAAATTAGTTAACATTGTCCAACACTGACAAATGGTTAGAATTCCTCCATCCAGAATATTAATTCTAGATTAGACATTAAACATACCACAGGAGAATTAAATGTGATGTTAAAGTTACTTCAGAAATATCTACAGATCCAAGAAGAAAGAAAAAAAGATATAAATAACAGGAACAAAAAAATTAATAAGACAAAATATGCACAAAAAATAATTTAAAATTTTCAATTTTATTATATAAAATATTTTTCGCACTGGTGCCTCAGGCTGGCACAGCATGGCAAAGCACGTATACCTCAGAGCGGCTGGACGCCCGAAGACATCCTTCGGAATGCTGATGAAGTGGTTCAGAAGAAGATTCATACCCTATAACTTTATAGTGTAACATTGCTCTAAAATGACATTAAAAAAATGTTTTGACGTCAAAATATTTCTACCATCACTCATGGGTTCGATTCTCACACAGGACAAACATTTGTTTGCATAAGCATGTTTGTTTGTCTAGGTCTGGATATTTTAAAGAGAGGTGGGGCGCATCAAAACAGTTCGACTGGGAAATTACCTCCACATCAAAGAAACACCACAGAAAAATAACAAAACAGGGAGGTGCGTGAGATCACCAGTTCCCCTTTCCTTAGGAGCTCGGGACCCAAGGAGTAGCTGTATTAGCAGCAGAGGTGGAATCGCGCGAGTGATGCATAATGTATTGCACGTGTTCATAGGCTACGGTAACAGCTTTACACCAGGTAAGCCATATGCTTGTATGACTCCCGACATTGTAAAAAAAAACTACCCGTTATAAACCTCAAATAGTACATAATAAATAGTTAAAAGGTATTGGAATACATTTAAAAATAATTTCGGCATACAATATCCTTTGCCGTGCCGTGCCGTTATATGGCGCTGGTGAGCACCGGCTTTAAATAGTTATTACCATAGACAAGTTGCCATAGACAAATTATGTGCAAAGATAACTAACCTGGCAGTCTTGGGTGCCGTCTTGTTGGTCTTCCCGAGCGCCGCGGCCTTCCTCGGATCGTACGATGCTCTCCGCTTCCACTTCTCTAATTCTTGCTTCTTTTGTTCTGTAATACATACATACGTACATATAACGCCTGTCTCCCATTGGGGTAGGCGCAGACTATGGAACGCCAGGTGCACCGATCCAAACATACCTCTCTCGCCTCTTCCACGCTCATCAACCTCTCCTAGCATGCTCTTCGGTTTCGGGTGCTTTAGATTTACCCCTTCTTCAGCACATCAGCTACTTGATTCATATGTGTGCGTCTAGGGCGGCCCCTGCCCATATCTCCACTTGCTTTTGCTCGATACACTTCTTTCGTAACTCTTTTGACATCCATTCTTTGTAAATGATCAAACCATCTCAGCATACCCTTTTCAATTTTTGTCACTACTTCATCTTTCATTCTACATTGTTGTCGTATCGTGATATTTTTTACTCTACCAATGATTACTAACTCATAATCCTTTCAATAGCGTTCACCGTACTTTCATGCTTCTTCTGCCATACCCATGATTCACTACCGTACGTCAATGTTGGCGTAAATACACCCTGAATAATAGCTAGGCGAGCTTTGTTCGATATAATTTCACTCGTCAAAAGAGAGTTTTTGTTCTGTAATTTAACCAAAACAAGCATGCGCCTCGCTTGATGTAAAGTGGTTATTCTTGGCCTATGAAGAAGCGTTACAGGAAGTGCTATACTTCCTGTATAGCAAGCATTTATAGGCTAAGGATAACGACTGGCGCGCATTGTTGACTGATATTTTAACGAAGCTCGGACAGGTTCGAGATATAAAATCCCATCCTTAGGCAGGCTGCGGTAGATGTTATTTAACCTACGTATTTGATTAGAGTGACAACCACCATCGAGTCCTGACGTGCCCTACCTCTCCAAATACAATATAGTAATAATAATTGAATATCTGGGTGGCGCAGTCGTGACTGACGCGACTTTGACACCAACCGCTCGTGGGTTCGATTCCCACTCAGGACAAATATTTGTGTGTATGACCATGACTGTTTGTCTTGGTTTCGATAAGAGAGACAGGGCACATCAAAGCAGTCCTTCTGGACAAGTACCTTCCACCTCACAGAAAACCGCAGCCAAATAACAACCCACAAAGAGGGGCGTTCATAAACTACGGTAACTGCTTTACAGATAAAAATAAAGATAAAAATTATTTATTTGCCATTGGGCCCTCGCGGGCACTTAGACACGTCTTTCATTTTTTTTTTTAATATAATCTTATTGTATCTTGTCTAATTCTCTTATTTTACTTTTTCCTTTTTTTTTAATCTACTAGCATTTCGGAAATGACCATTGGCGAGGAAGAAATGTCGAAAGAAACTTCGGCATCATGTGGGTCGTATGCTTGTATGCCTCCCGTTGTATAAAAAAATACAATAATAAAGGTGAAGCAACGAACCCATTTCATAATGCTGAGCGCTTCCTTTGCTGACACTCCCTCTGTCGCAATTGTTAAGCACATTGACGTATGTCTTGCTGGGGTCCCGCCGCAGGAAAGTCTTCGCCGAGCTCTCAGACTTGTACTTTGATATGTCAAGGTAGCGCGGCTGGATCTCCTTGGGCCGCTTCTGCTGGCTTATGGAGGTGGTCGACGAAGACATGGAGTAGTCCCCACTGTACCTGAAACACAATAACCCTGATGATTGACGAAAATATACTTATCTATATAATTATATAGCTAATTTTGTGAAGAATAATCTTTATCTTTTCATTAAGAAAAGTGATGTAATTGAGGCATTAACCCTTCAAAACCCGGGTGGTCGTATACGACCGCGAAATGTATGGGAAAACGTATATAACGGGTTCTGACTGCTCAATCAGCCTTCCTGCGACCACGGATGCTGCAAAGCGTTCGAAACCTCAGGTTCAACAAAATAAATAAAACACGCGATACTTCCGTTCCGTTAAAAAATGTTTAATTCAATGTGTAACAATCGCGGAAACCTAAGACAATACTATTAATCAGCCTATTGATCAAGTGGCCCGCTGTTCGAATTTTGGCAATTCATGTACCACTAAATTGGTGTTTTCGGTTTTATGTACATATTTATCACTCGCTCGGCGGTGAAGGAAAACATCGTGAGGAGACCCACTCGATCACAAAATTATATTGCGATGGACCTAACCTAAGAAAGATCTGGTTTTCCCTCTGGAGGTCTGACGGCGGTCGCTCCACGTTAAAATCCGTATGTTCGTAGCGGACCCCGCACATCCTAACGGATTGGGAAACAGCACAACGCGAAAAAAGAGCAACTTGTAATTGAGGCAAATTTAAGAAATCCCAATAGGCTTATTGAACAGCATAACCACTTTACATCAAGCGAGGCGCATGCTTGTTTTGGTTTTAAAATAGTTAATGAAGTGAATTGTATCTATTTTTACTTATATTACAGAACAAAAACTCTGTTTTGACGAGCGAAATTATATCGAACAACGCTCGCCTTGCTATTATTCAGAGTGTATAAACGCCAACATTGGCGTACGGTGGTGAATCATGGGTATGACAGAAGAAGCATGAAAGTAGGGGCAACACTATTGAAAGGACAGTATAGAGGCGAGTTAGAATCATTGGTAGAGTAAAAAATATCACGATCATTAAATAATGACACGTGTGTAAAAAAACATAATGTAACCTGTGAGACCCCGTTATATACGTTTTCCCATACATTTCTTGGCGGAAAAGCGGTCCGCGGGTAATGAGAGATTAATACCGAGTGAATTTAAAATACTACCCGACAAACTGTTTATATATATATATATTAGAAGGGGCGAACTAGCATGTGGGTCACCCGATGGTAAGTGGTCACCACCACCTATAGACATCAGCAAGATCAAAGGGCCACTGAACAAACATTTGTGTGCATGAACATGTCTGTTTGTCTTGGTCTGGGTTTTTTCTACGTATAATAAGTATGTATTTGCAAAAAAAAATGTATTTACGTATGTTTATCAGTTGTCTAGTACCCATAACACAAGCTTCGCTTACTTTGGGGCTAGATGGCGCTGTGTAATTTGTCCGACAATATTAAAAAAAAAAACAAAAAAAACGAAACTGATCCGTTGCCAGCTTTTATATGTTAACACAGGCTCTTTTCTCGAAGGCACCCATATCGTATTTGTTCGGGAACACCGCTGAGGGTGATTTATTCCACAATTTCACCATACGCGGAAGAAAATGCCTCGAAAAACATACCGTAGTGAACTGTTCAACTTTTGACATAGCCTAAATTTTAACCTTAACCTTAAAAAAAGGAAAATATTATTCTGTTGATGATATTTTTAAGGAGAATTGACAAATATATGGATTCGACATGAAAGTAATTTACAAGATGCCTATTTGTTCAAATTAATTGTAAATTTGACACAATGAACTTATTTACATACAAAATTGATATTAATTGAATATATCATCTGTAATTTAGAAACTCGGTAACATTATAAAATACTTTATTATTTAGGCATTGGAATAATTTTAACTTAACATTATATATCCAATAGTTTTATCGTAATTTGCAGGCCTAATTGGCGACACACATCATGTACTTATTTTCGTGTATCATCTGCATTCAACATGTTACGAGCAAATAAAGAATTATTACATTATATATATTTTTGGCGTGATAACGTTAAGTCGTTTTTAAGTAAACCGATGAACGCCGGCAGCACGCACGATAAAGTATCACGTTCCGCCAGAGCCGAGCGTGCAAACGAGAGCGCGGAACAAGCGATAGAGAGGCACGATCAGTCTAAGCGTTTAGCTTGTGACGCATCTATCTCTCTTCCACTCCATCGACCGATGCGTCAGAGTAGAAGAGAGACAGCGGCAGCACACAACATACGCGTGAACTGTTTTGTATCACGTAAAATTATCATCCGTAAACCGACTTTACAGACAACCAATTTTTTTCATACAACTAGATTCGCAAACAAGCATACGGGCCGCATCAGATGGTAAGCGGTCACCGCAGCCTATTGACGCTCGCAACACCACGGAGATGTTACTCGCGCGCTGTCAATCTTGTGAACTAAGGATTTTCCTCACAGTACCCAGTAATTTCTCTGCCATCTCTCACCCTTCGAACCGGGACACAGCTATATAAATATAGCTGCTTGCGAGTAGAAATAGGTGAGACAGAGGTACCCACGCAGACGACTTTTGTACAAAGTCTCCCTCTGGTATAATTGTATACACATCGGTGTAGAAATAAGTTGTGTGTGCCGTTACATCGACTAGCTTAGGACTGGTGAATCTTTTTTTGTAAATTATGTTCGATTCTATAATGAATTGCGTGAAGCAGATCAGTCATATGCTGACAATGTCTTCGAAATGCACATGAAAAACCACGCTTTGCCATTGGGCTCATAAAGAATCGATAAATATCTGACTGACAAAGATGTCTGGAAATGATTCAGCACATGTATATTTTTTATATTCTATCATCATTGTATTGTTATACTGACATACATGTTGTAGCATCAATTAAAAAAAACATATATTAGTAAGTTTATTTCGTCATTTCCTCTTCGCCAATGGTCATTTTCGAAATGCTTGTAATTCAAATAATAAAAACGAAAAGCATGAGAAATTAATAGAGTACAATAAGATTTGATTTTATAAATGTAAGACGCGTCTAAGTGCCCGCGATTTTCGAATCTTTGTTGTCTCAAAACACGCTTTATGGTCAAAGGGTCTAAGACAAGGCCAGTTCGTAAGAGGTCGCTGTGTTAGCATCGGAGGTGGCAACGCGCGAGTGATATTTATCGTATTGCCAGCGTGCATGGGGTTACGGTAACTACAGTACATTTGGTAGGTCGTATATTTGTATGCCAATCGATAATGTATTAAAATATATACCGCCGAGATCGACAAAAAATATACATCTTTATAGGTCGGTGGCGCAGTTACGCCTTTGACACCAACGCTCGTGGATTCGATTCCCACACAGGACAAACATTTGCGTGCATGAACATGTCTGTTTGTGTTGATCTGGGTGTTTTGAGCAGTCAGAACCCGTTATATACGTTTTCCCATACATTTCGCGGTCGTATACGACCACCCGGGTTTCGAAGGGTTAAAAGAGGTAATAAGCATCAAGGCATCCCGTCATACAAGAGACCTACAAGCATATGGCTCATCCATCAAGCCTTGGGTTACAGTTACCGTAGTCTATGGACGCTTGCAACACATTAAGTATCACTCTTGGATTGCCACCTCTACTAGTAACATAACAGCTCTTTAAGACCTCACTCACACGCAGGAACACAACCAGGCAGGCAAATAACAACTCCCTCAAGGGTTGTTATTTGCCTGCGGGTTTATGCGAGGTGAAGGTAACTTTCTCAAGCTATGATGTGCTTTCCCTTTCTTAAAAATACTCGTTTGATTTGTTTTTTTTTATTCTTACCTTTGTTTGGGCTGTGCAGGAGTCCTCTTCCCTCCCGGGTGCCTCATCACCACCGGAGCACTCTCCGTCCCGCTTTCGCCCTCTGTATCACTTGTGCCTGTCGTCAAAGAGTTCTTTTCGTGACTAAATATGGACGAATTCCTCGGACTACTCCCATTGGTCGTCGAATTCGTATCGCTGTCTAGGATGAACGTCTTCCGTTTGTCTATGGCTTCATCTCTCTTTGGCAGGAAGTCTACGTTCTCTTTGGTGGGTGTTATGTCGTCTATGATGAATGTTTTCCTTTTGTCTGCGTCGCGACGCTTTGGTTTCTCTGTTGGTTTGTTTATCTGAAAAGGATTGCATATTGCATTTAGTTTAGAAGCTTATAGATTTGTATATATGTATATCTTCACGCTAGGTCCCTTGCGAGGTAGGCAGAGAGAACCGAGCGCCATAAGACGCGGTCCCTACACACTTCACTCGCTTCTGTGACATTCATAGCTATTTTCATGCCGGTCGACATCACCTGATAAAACACGACCAATTTGGTCATAGTACGTTAGTCTCGGTCTTCCTCGACTTCTACATCCTTCCACTTTTGCATTGTATATCTGTTTCGTCATTCTTTCGTCCTGCATTCTTTCTACATGTCCGAACCAACGGAGCATGCATTTGACTTCTAAATAATTATACATACACATTATCTAATAAGGGGTATTCACATTGACACGGAAAATTCACAATCGATTTGAAAAGTGGTCATGCGGAATCTTTGCATAACATGTAAATCAAACAGCTATTGCTGTGACAGATTTATGATAAATTTTACACATAATTCATGCACAATTGCCTATCTTATTAAATTAAAATTATTGAATTTTCGCAATTTACAAATAATAAATAAGCACAGCGGGAAAAGTTTGCGAGCCTACAAGCTTTCGAGAATATTTCGAGTCAAACTGGAACTTTACAAATGAAAAAGAACATGATTCAATCCGAAATCGTAGCTATCGCAATTTGCACGAATTCTAATCGCATCGAAAACATTTCGTGACGAATGCGGTGTTCCGTGTCAACGTCAAAATGAAATACATTGCACTAGGAAACAATACCGTATACCAACATTTCAATTCGAAAGTGAATTTTCCGTGTCAATGTTAATACTCCTGCTGCTTCGTGTTTATCAAATTGTATCTAAATTTGACTTTCGCAAAAAACGTCGGAATCCAAGCTATTAGATTAAGGTCTGATGTTCTGTTAGATAAAGATATACATTTCATTTTATCAAAACGTATTTATATATATATGTATATTCTTATTTCAAGGGTTTTAATCCCGGTCATTTGATAGGCGTACGCGGGGATATGAATCCAACCCGTAGAGGCCCCTTCGAAAAGAATGATGTAATGTATTATACCAGCTGTGACCTGCTCTAAGGGATAGGGAAGAAGGGATGCTCAATGGAAGGATATACTCACGAACAGGTCACGGCAGGTATTAGGACTATTGCAAATTATATATATATATATTAAGCTTTTACCCGCGGCTTCGCTCGCACTGATAAAATATATATATTGTTTTTAATAAAAAGTATCCTATTTTACTTCTGATACTTCCAAGAATATGTGAACAAAGATTCATGATGATCGGTTCAGTAGTTTTCGCGTGAAAGCGTAACAAACAAACGGACATTCACATTTATAATATTAGTAGGATTATTATAGATTCTTTTTTATATATTTTTAGAGATTATTAACAGAAGAATACTTTTCTACCTGGCTACCAAACAAAATATGGCTGAGGCTAAATTACATTAAATACATACATCTTTCCACCAAGTCTGCCAAGAAACGTATACATTATATAACATTCATAGCTCTTTTCACGCATGCTCGCCGGAATTTGGTGAGTCTAGACCTTCCTAAGTTCCTAAATCTTTCTATTTCGACGTTACATATTTGTTTCGTCATTCTTTCCTCCTGCATGCTTTCTATATGTCCTAACCAACGGAGTGTGCCTTTATCTTTGTTCATCTTAGCACCGACACCCTTTTTTAGATCAACTCACTTTCTTACATCTTCATAAAATAAAATACAGTTTATATAATCATACCGGCCATGCGCCATTTTCAAGATATGGCGTTTATAACATATTTCGATATCCTCAAATTGGCGTAAGCGATACGAAACATACCTTTAAACAAATCATACTATACGAACATAGAAATCAACAATTTCTTTAGAAATATTCTGCACCCTTAGGGAGCTGTACTATCTATTTATCATCACCTGGAAGTTAGTGATGTAGTCCCTGGCCAGCACCACGTCATTGCTCAAGGCTGCTCTCCTCAGGTCCCTATTCCTCAACTCCAAGATGTCGGAGTGCGTGGACGTGATCATGGGATCCACGGGCAGCGTCGCTGACATCTGGTCGTCCTCCGACGAATACTCGAGGGTTTCCAGATCGGCTATGTTGGTCGTGTGGAAGGACTGGGAGCGGTGGACTGGAGATGAATGGCTGCAATAAAAAAAATGGGTGCGTGTACTTTTGTACGCAAGTGAGAAGTTATACTTCTCTGGGTTTACTGGTATCGTCACCGAATACAACAATGCTCCAGGGAATAATTATCTTTATCTGTCTGCAGTTTTCAGTGACGGAGAGTTAATTCTCCAGTAGGGTTGCTTTGTATTGTCTTAGGTTTTCGCGATTGTTACACGTTGAATTAAACAATTTTTAACGGATTTTATTTATTACGGCGTGTTTTATTTATTTTGTTGAACCTGACGTTTCGAATGCTTTGCAGCGTCCGTGGTCGCAGGGAGACTAAGGTGGCATTTGTCTTACATTGGTTATTGAATTATTACATCTACCGACATGGATGGATTAATTATATATGTTGCGATTCACACAAAAATCGCTCACGGTGTCCGAACGTTTTTGAGTAGATCTCTGGGTTTGTGACTTGATTATTTTTAGAACTGGATCCCAAGCAGATGGTACTTGCCAACCATCTTCTCTATGGAAATTGGAAAAATGGGGGTGTTTCTTATTTCACCCCACCCATTGTTTAATTCAAGGGTTGCTTTAATGAGGCCACAAATCAATTGACCAGTTGACTGTGCATTAAGACACCTCGCGCTCACAAATGTTGTGGTTTAGCGCCTAAATATCGATTCCATCCTACTGACCAACGGGAGAATGTTTTAACCAATAATCCGACGAGTGTCGATATGTTGATCCGCGAATTAACCAATAGGAGCTGTGTGTTCTACTTGACTAATTTGGTTACTACGTAAAATGGCTCTCATTGGGCTTCATAGGTTTTTTTTAATACCATTAAGGTGGAAATCAAGCGTACGGCCTGCAAGTAGTTACCGTAGCCTATGCATATTTGCAACACCAGGGGTGTCACTCAAGCAGCAGAGGTGGCATCGCGCAAGTGATACTTGACGTACTGCAAGCGTTTATAGGCTACGGAACCACTTTACATCAGGTGGGCCGTATGCTTGTATACCTCCCGACGTATAAAAACCAAAATACCTTGGAGAGCTTAGATCATCCTTGTTGTCCTGTCTCTTCGCAATCTGCTGCCGCCTCCTGCCCTCCTGCGCGGCCTTCATCGGGTCGTACGAGGACCTCTTCTTCCAGTTGGAATACTCCGTCTCCTTGGCCGCCAGGGCTGATGACGAGCGGTATTGGCTGGGTTTTCTTTGACCTGGAATCAGTAATAAGGGATTGAGTGAAAAGTGAGTATGAAAATCTAATTATTTTTGCTTTATCTGGAAGTTCAAAGTCGCTAAGCTATGAAAAGGGCTGTGCTCGGGGTTACTCTGCGTGATAGAATCAGAAGTGAGGATATCTGCAGTAGAACTAAGGTATCTGACATATCCCAAAGGATAAGTAAGCTGAAGTGGCGATGGCCCGGCCACATAGTTCTTAGAACCGACAACCGCTGGGGAAGAAAGGTTCTAGAATGGCGTCCCCGTACTGGTGCGCGCGATGTCAAGTGGATTCAGGTGCAGTCGATGGATGCAGGTGGCACAGGATCGAGACGAATGGCTGTCTAGAGGGTAGGCCTATGTTCAGCAGTGGAGGCTGAAATGATCTATCTATCTATAACTTCACGTCAAATCCCTTACGGGGCAGGCAGAGAGAACCGAGCGCCACGTGACTCGATCCTTACATACCTCACTCGACTCTTTAACATTCATTGCTCTTTTCATGCACGCTCGCCGGTTTCTAGGGCTCCTGACATCACCTTCTGGTAGAACACGACCAATTTGATCATGGTAGGTAAGTCTTAGCCATCCTCGGCTCCTACATCCTTCCACATTTGCATTGTATATCTGCTTCGTCATTCTTTCATCCTGCATTCTTTCTACATGTCCGAACCAACGGAGCGATGCCTCTTCTTATTTTAACACCGACGCTCTCTTTCAGACCAACTCTGCTTCTAATCTCATCATTGCGAATACGGTCTACAAGCGTTACGCCACAAATTACGCTAACATGATGATGATGATGATAATACTTTTGCATTTGATAGTTCGATCCTTGAGGTTTTTAAACATCATGTTACGACCATAGCGACGAGTAAACAACGGGTAAAATCGTGGGGCACAGCCAGTCTATGTGTGCTTGCACAAATGTTGACAAGCGCGGTGGCGCAGTGGTTATTACCCTTACTTTGACACCAGTGCTCGTGGGTTCGGTTCCCACACAGGACAAACATTTGTGTACAACACACCGGTTTGTCGTGTTTGAGTGTTTTAAGAGAGGTAGGGCGCATCAAAGCGCCCGGGGAAGTACTTCCACCTCATAGAAAGCCGCAGCCGAATAACAACTCCCTGAAGGGTTGTTGTGCTACCGCGATTGAGTGAGGTCGCCATTAAGCTCCTAAGGAGTTGCTGTGTTAGCAGCAGAGGTGGCATCGCGTGAGTAATACGTAATGCTTTACAACAGGTGGGCTGTACGCTTGTATGCTGCCGTCATTGTATAAAAAAATTAATTTATTAATATTTTTATATATACGATTTAGAAAATGAAATAATACTTATTTTCCTTTTCTAAATGGAGCATACCTACCTTATCCAATAAGATATAAATCTATTTCAACCTGCTAATTTCAGGGATTCCGGAATATAGGAGTTTAAAGCATACTCCGCCACACTGCTCAATTGTGGATGGCCGCTAAATAAAAAAGGTAAGCATACAAACCTTTATCCTGATTCTTTGGCTGGAACTCCCTAGTGGAAGACCTGGATTTTGTCAGTCTATTCAGCACAGCTTGTCTCGTCGGCTCCGATATCCTTCTACTCTGATGATTGGTCGGCTTAGTACGTTCCTCTCTCGCTATTGGTGGCTCAGACATCCGAGTGTTCGCCCCCCGTTCCTTATTGGTCACCCTCACTGAATTCCTAACCAATCCCGGACCGAATTTCCTCTGCATTTCCGGAGTGTTCGGACACCTTGGAGAATTTGCTGGCGCTATAGATTTTAAATCTGGAGAATCAATTCTGCCTCTATGGGATGGCCTTTTATATCTTACTTCCTGTGATTTATCAAAGGTTCCATTATCAGATTCATCTGATAGATAATCTACTTTGTATTCTTCGGAATGACCACTAGATCTCCTGGATGTTATTCTGGTGGGGTCCAAATAGTTGTTGTTTTTGTTCACCGTGCTGAAAGAACTGGAGCGTTTGATGGAGCTGCCGAATGCTACACTATTGGGCTTCTTTCCTTCGCTAAAGACTCTCTGATGGCTTTTCTTGTCTCCTTGACAACGTGTTTGATCGATCTTCGGGTATTTCGCATCTAAGGCGTTGTTCTTAAGAACGGTTTTAAGACATACTGTCTGATTAGCATTGTTGAAATCAGATCCGAAGAATTCATTTTTGGCTTCGTAAGACTTATATCGGGGGTGAGTTTTTCTGTGTGGAGACAAAATGGCTTCTACGTCATAATTTGGCCTGTTCGACAGTGTTTTATCATCAGAACTATTGCTTAGCAACCCTCGGTCAGAACAAGGACTGTTCATGTTGGAATCGTGTTTCCTTCGCTCCGTTTCGAGGGATCTCGAGGCGGTGTTGAGGAGTATTCTAGTCGTTTCTGGAACTTTCGTCGAACCTGTTATAACGTAGTGTCCTGGACTTCTCAGTGGGCTACTGTCTCCGGAGTTGTCTTTTCTTCGGAGGCGATAATTGAGGGAGTTCGAGCGGCTGAGTTGCGAGACTGGGAGCCGGGAGACCGCTGTCTTCTCGCTGATCAGACTTGAGGTGAGTTGTGAGGGAATGTTGGAGAAATTGTTGGTTCTTGATGATTGTAGCTTTGCTTGTAGGTTTGTTATCGCGTTTTGTGTCTTTACTAAATACGATTCGGTGTCTTGCACTGGGATTAGATCCTGAAACAAAAACAAAATTACGTTAAAAATACTAATTTATCCGTTTATTTATTATTCAATTGCCGTTTTAGTCTCTCGAAAACTAGATAATGGCTCGACCGATTTTTTTTGTATAAAGATAAAAATTCTTTATTTGCAATTGGGCCCTCGCGGGCACTTAGACACGTCTTATATTTTTTGAAATATAATCTTATTGTATCTTGCCAAAATAGGTCTCTTTTAAAATTGTCAATTACATATTAAAAAAATCACTAAATGGTAAATTAAAGATTATTAAGGGCAGGTAGTCTGTGATTATTTCCAGACATCTTTGTCAGTTACATATTCATCAATTCTATAATAGGCCCTTTTACAGCGAATATTTTTAATGTGCTTTTTGAATACAATGTCAGAATGTCAAAGGACAGAACTGTTTCAGGCAACATATTATAAAATCGAATACAATTTACAAGAAAAGATTTGACGAGCTCGGTGGCTCAGTCGTGAATAACGCGTCTTTGACACCAACGCTCGTGGGTTCGATTCCCACACAAGGCAAACATTTGTGTACATGAACATGTTTGTTTGTCTTGGTCTGGATGTTTTAAGAGAGGTAGGGCGCATCAAAGCAGCCCGTCTCGGGAAGTACCTCCACCTCACAGAAAACCGCAGCCAAATAACAACTCCCTTGGCGGGAGGGGAACACCCCTCTAGAGGGTTGTTGTGTTCCTTCGTGTGAGTGAGGTCGCCAGAAAGCTCCCAAGGAGTTGCTGTGTAAGCAGCAGAGGAGGCATCGCGCGAGTGATATATCGCAAGCCTTAATAGGCTATATACTTGTATGCCTCCCGACGTAGTATAAAAAAAAAACAGCCACGTTCATGTACTCAATTGAACCCACGAGCGTTGTGGTGCTACAGTAACCATCCATTCCACCGAGCTGGTCGCGCGACGTCGCGTGCTTTGCCTAATTAGCATGCCTATTCGTAGTAAGTGGAGCATCGTGATCGGTGCCCACTTCATGGAGAACCTCGATAACAAATGTATGTCACCCGCGTAACTATTACGAGATAGTTTCCTGCTGCCAACGCGCAACTTCTCGTAACAAATTTGACTAATATACATATACGGTTATTTATCACGATATAGATAGATGAACAGTAGAACTTCAAAGTAACCTACGTGGACACTCACACACTTCGATGCTACGGAATTTATTTATTGACTAGCTGTGCCCGCGACTTCGTCCGCGCGGAATAGTTATTATTAAATTATTCATTTGTATTAATAAAAATAATCAGCTATCTGCCAGTGAAAGTCCTGTCAAAATCGGTCCAGCTGTTTCAGAGATTAGCCGGAACAAACAGACAGACGGACAGACAGCTGACAAAAATTGTAAAAATATTCATTTGTATATATCCATATGCATTTTGTAAAAAGCGGTTATTTTAATATTACTCCAATTTTATTTATCTGTATAGATTTGCCAACATGTTTACATGTCTACATGTTGTTAAGAGAGGTAGCGGGCATCAAAGCAGCCCGTCTGGGGAAGTACCTCCACCTCACAGAAAACCGCAGCCAAATAACGACTCCCTAGAGGGTTGTTGTGTTCCTGCGTGTGAGTGAAATCACCAGTAAGCTCCCAAGGAGTTGCTGTGTAAGCAGCAGAGGTGGCATCGCGCGAGTGATACTTAATATATCGCCGGGCCGTATGCTTGTATGCCTCCCGACGTTGTATATAAAAAAATATGTAAGTATACATTTTATCGTATTTCTCAATTTGACGAGCCCGGTGGTCGAGTGGTAAACCATGGCAAGGTTGTAGGTTTGATTCTCATACAAGACAAACATTAGTGTACATGAACGTATTTGTCTTAATCTGAGTCTTTTAGGATACGCTCTACCGTACCAAAGCAGTCCGACTGCGAAAGTTCCTCCCCCTCATCCTACATCTCGTACCCGTAAGCTGCAGCGGGCAACGCGCGATTTATCCTTCCTGCATAGCAAGAGTTCATAGTCTACAGAGACCAATATAAATGAGGCAGGCCGTCTTAATGATCTCTCCCACATTTCCCTCGTGTGTTCCGTCTCCCTTTTTCCTGTAACCGAACACCAAATCGTACGTTTTGACGAGCTTGGTGGCGCAGTGGCGAAACGCGCTGTTCCGTTACTTTGACACCGTGGCTCGTGGATTCGATTCCCACACAGGACAAACATTTGTGTGCATGAACATGTGTGTTTGTCTTGGTCTGGACGTTTTAAGCGAGGTAGGGCGCATCAAAGCAGCTCGTCTAGGGAAGTACCATCACCTCACAGAAACCCGCAGCCAAATAACAACTACCTTAAAAGATTGTTGTGTTCCAGCGTGTGCGTGCGGTCACCAGTAAGTATCACTAAGGGGTTGCGTCTTAGCAGAAGAGGTAACATCGCGCGAGTGATACTTAATGTACTGCAAGCGTTTACAGGCTATGGTAACCACCTTTCCATCCCGACGTTGTAAACAAAACATGATCTCTCCCATCTCCCAGGAGTCGATCGATTACCAACCGTTCACCGGGTCACCACCAACTATATTCAATTTAGTATCAAGGTCGGCCATCTCTATATTTAGTCAGCAGGCCATATATGAAGAACCGGCAGGTTTTATGTGGCGAGACGATGGCAGGTGCATTCGAATAGTAAATTTAATACACTAACAAAACGGTCAAGGGTGAGTCGTACCCGTAATATCTTCTAGACAACATGAGTATTTCCACCAATCAGCTTTATGGATCCTAGAGGCTTGGAGAAGGGGTGAAGGAACTTTGGATGGAGACTATCTTATCTATAACTTCGCGTCAAATCCCTTGCGGAGTAGGCAGAAAGAACCGAGCGCCACGTGATTCGATCCTTTCAGATCTCACTCGCTTCTTTAACATTCATTGCTCACCTCATGCACGCTCGTCGGTTTCTAAGTCTATTGACATCACCTTCTATTAAAACACGATCAATTTGATCGTGTTTTGTGTGTCTTGGCCTTCTTCGGCTCCTACGACCTTCCACTCTTGCGTTATGTATCTGCTTCTTTATTTCTTCATCCTGCATTCTTTCTACATGTACGAACCAATGGAGCATGCCTCTTCTTATTTTAACACGGAGGATGGAGACTAGAATAAATGATCACTGCCTAGGGAATTAGGGAGAACAGACTAAGAGAAAATGGGGACTAAAGTAGAGAAACTAGCGACAGGTCAGGGGCACTTGGGTTTACGACTGCCAGATTCTGCGAGTGGGATATACACATTTGATATACACAGGTTACGTGTATTCAGCAAATCTAGGAAAAAGGGTGAATGGGGATCACTGAACTAGAGCCCCAGGGGATGTGTCGGCAATTAAAATCACCTAACACTATCGAAGGGTTGGAGAAAATGGACATAATAGAACTCAATTCCAAAACAACTTGGGGAAAAAAATAATGCAGACATTAGAGTAACATCACATAAAAAAACGAAATAAATTACCTTTAAAATATAATTTTATTATTTTAATGAGGTAGCAGACGGAAGGCCAGACAGCGGAGTCTTAGTAAGTAAGGTCCCATTGGCATACTTTGGGGACGAAATCCTAAAATAGTTTTTTGAAGTTATATTTGACTTCCAACAAGGTTGCGTTAAACGTTTAACGCTACCATGGAGGGGGAATAGAAAGAGACAGAGCGAGAGTGAATGCGTGGCACTCGAACGCATGCGCGTAGTATACTTATACGTGAGCAACGAGTAGCGTCCAATATTATAGCTAAGTAAACAGTGTGAAGTTTCACTTCTTCCGCGCGGAGGGACTCCACGCACTATTTTAATTTCCTAACGTTACACCGTTTCCTAATCCATTAGGATTGGCGAGGTACGTTCTCTAAGCCTAAGGATTTGGCGAAGATATGAATTTTACACGGTGCGACTGCCGTCAGGCCTCAACGACCCAGAGGGAAAGCCAGACCTTTATCGTCTATCGTCGATAATTACAAATATGTACCTATATAATGGTTCGGACATGTAGAAAGAATGCGGGACGAAAGAATGACGAAACAGATATACAATGCAAAAGTGGAAGGATGTAGGAGTCGAGGAAGGCCGAGACTAACGTACCATGATCAAATTGGTCGTGTTTTATCAGAAGGTGATGTCAGGAGCCCCAGGAACGGCGAGCGTGCATGAAAAGAGCTATGAATGTCACAGAAGCGAGTGAAGTGTGTAAGGACCGCGTCTTATGGCGCTCGGTTCTCTCTGACTACACCGCAAGGGACTTGGCGTGAAGATATACATATATATCTGAAAACACAAATTTAGTGGTGCACGTCAGGATTCGAACTGCGGACCAGTTGACCAATAACCTGGTTCTTTGTCCACTGAGCTATCAATGCCCTTGAGTATATACTAAAATGTAATCCTGCAATAGTGACTGTATTCTTTAAGAGGTGAGATGGTTTGGGCATTTGGAAAGAATGGATGACAAGCTACGAGATGATAATCACGAGTGAAGATATCGGCAGGAATCGCCCTACAAGTACATATATTGATCAAATAGCCGATGTGCTGAAAAAGGGCCAAATCAAAAGCACACGAAACCGAAGAGCGTGGAAGAGTGTGGAAGAGGCGAGAGAGGTATCGTTGGATCGGTGCACCTGGCGTTCCATGGTCTCTGTCTACTCCCATGAGACACAGGCGTGATTGTATTTACGTAAGTGTGGTTAAAGAAGTCCTACAACTTTTTCTATTACTTTTTAGGGTTCCGTACCCAAAGGGTAAAACGGAACCCTATTACTGAGGCTCCGCTGTCCAGTTAGACAGTTGAAATTTTCACAGATGATGTATTTCTGTTGCCGCTATAACAAAAAATACAAAAAAATAGAATAAAATAAATATATAAGGGGGCTCCCATACAACAAACGTGATTTTTTTGCTCAATTTTGCTCGATATTGATAACGGCAACAGGTAGACGCTTGAAATATTCACAGAATATTTAGTTATATATTCACTTTAAGACCAAATAATTAAATTAAAATAAAACAAATATTAAAGGGGGGCTCCCATACAACAAACGTGTTTTTTTTGCCGTTTTTATAGATAATGGTACGGAACCCTCCGTGTGCGAGTCCGACTCGCACTTGGCCGATTTTTTATAATACAACGTCGGGCATAGATACTGCCAACCCGATATTAAAGCGATTACCGTAGCATATGAACGCTTGGAATACATTAAGTATCACTCGTGCGATGCCAGCTCTGCTGCTAATACAGCAACTCCTTAGGAGCTTACTGGTCACCTCACTCACACGTAGGAACACAACAACCCTCCAGGGAGCTGTTGTTTGCCTGCGGTTTTCTGTGAGGTGGAGGTACTTACCCAGACGGGCTGCTTTATGCGCCCTACCTCTCTTGAAACTCACTTTACATCAGGTGGACCGTATGCTTGTATGCCTCGCGACGTTGTATAAAAAATATATATTATTCTCTATGGTGTATTCCTAGACCATAAAGCCAAAATTGGTATGTCACATGCCCCACCAGTATTCCATGTGGGGATAACTGTGCCACCACTGGCATGTGACGAAGGTCAAGAGAAAGTGTCTTGTCGCACTATTAGATTAGGTATAGCAGTCATAGTATTTAGTGAAGTTAGAATAAATGTTTTCTATGAGGTGGAGATACTTCCCAAGACGGGTTGCTTTGATGCGCTCCACACCCTATACAAAGATGCAGCCCAAATAAGATCGTTTTTTTTATTTCAACGAATCCTAAAAAGCCTACTCGATATATTGACTATACATAAAACTATCCAAACAAATATAATCAAAACCAGTTTTGGGCCCCAAAAACCTCATAATAAAATCGTAAAAACTACTTTTAGAACGTAACCGAATATATATATATATCATAAATGGAAAGTTTGTTTATTGGTGTGTTTCCATATTTATTGGCAATAATAGACACACGTATAAGAGTGCAGTGGTCGCTTAGTGGATAAAGAACCAGCTTATAAACCGAATGGGCGCGGTTCAATTCTGATGTGGGTACTATTAAATTCCTGTTTTTTTTATCAACGTCGTTGGAAGGCATATAAGCATACGGCCCACCTGATGTAAAACGGTTACCGTTGCCGATGAACGCATGTAATACATTAAGTATCACTCGCGGGATGCCACCTCTGCTGCCAACGCAGCAACTACTTGATGATGATGACCTCACTCAAATACAGGAACACACCAACCCTCCAGGGAGTTGTCATTTAGCTGCGCTTTTCTGTGAGATGGAGGTACTTCCCTAGACGGGTTGCTTTGTTGCGCGCTACCTGTCTTAAAAACACCCAGCCCCAGACTAACAAATATGTTCAGGCAGACAAATGTTTGTCCTGTGTGTGGAAATAGAACCCACAAACGTCGGTGTCATAGTAGCGTTATTAATCACATTTCCATTACATTCGGTCCAAACAAATTTGTGCTACGCCATGTTAACGTTGCGCGCTCCCGCGCTCCCCTGTGCTGTGTACTCACGCGTCAACGAATACGGATCGGTCTGGTCATGTGTAAGGAAAAAATAAAAAAAATAGCACTAGGCAGATTTGGGTCATATTCTCCTCTTTAAGTGACTCGTGTCTATTTTGTGAGGCCAAATATTACTATTAGATACTAAAATGCACGGCAGCGTTTAAGGCCAAGTTATTAACTCTTTAAATCTAAAAAGGAAGAAGGCAATGTCGATGGAGTTTAGTAATGGTGTTGCATATTAGTATATATAAAATATAAAATAGTTTATACATGACATATTGAAGATTTGACGAGTTCGGTTGTGGAATGGCTAGCTTTGGCTATTTTAGCACCAAAGCTCATGGGTTCGATTCCCACATTTTGTCTTGGTCTGGGTTTTCTATGTAATATCAGTATGTATTTACAAAAAAGGGTATTCGCGTATGTTTATCAGTTATCTAATAACTATATTACAAGCTTTGCATCATGTTCTCTGGGAGTGCGTTGTCTCGCGTCTGGAGCGGGACGATATATTAAATTCCTTGCATGTCACATCCGTGGTAGTATACTATTCTGATTTGGTGGCAACAAGGGAGAATTACCGGGCGTTTGGACGGTTCTGCAATCTATATTATTGGAATCGATGTGTTAGGTAACAACTCACAATTTAGGTAACCAATAGTGTTAGATATCTGGTAAACTGTGGTGCACGGCAGTTGAGCTTCACTTAACTAGCCACTCTTTGAGGTTTTTTAATGCCTTATTTGTCATATTGCTGTCTCTCACTTTGCCAAGAGGGGGAGTCAATTCCAAAACTTCATTCTCCTACAAATTTCTTATGATTAAATTCGTTGTGAGTTCCAAGGCAATTGTAGTTTAACTCCCGGGACAGCAATGAACTTCACTGTGCAATGCTTGCTTTGCATGATGAGATGACTCGATGGTGATGTGTAATTTAGTATTAAAATATGTATACATTTATAAATAAATAACATATACTGTAGAATAACTTCAAAGAAATAAGCGACGAACAATACAAACGTATCTCTGGGCCTTGTGTTGGCCATAGACTTTAGGACATATGGGAAAGAATAGCGAGAGAACTTGGCCCTATTACTTAACAATTCAGTTTTTCTGGTATATCCATAGAAGCCAAAAGCTCCTATATATAATATTGATGTTTATCAACTACTGGGTGGGTCTTTGGCTAACAAAATGAACTCATGCGGCCATACTCCGCAGTGAGTCAGCGGTGACTCACAGATCTTGAGGCAACCATAACGGGTAACAGCTTTTTGTTAACTTGTTATTGAACTTGAGATTTTTTTGCGATGATTGAAAATGATTACATTCGTGGTTCTATGTTATGCATTCTGGTCTTGCATCATATGCATGTTCGCAAAGTTTTCGCATAATTCGCAGTGTTAGCTCGTCATTCGAGAATTTCCGAGTTGTACGTGATAGAATTATATCATAAAAGTAAAAAATAAATTTAATCCTGCTTAACTTCCAGATCGATACGCTTGTTTGCCCTCTGGTGTACCCCAAGGAAATGTTTTCAGTCCAAAACAATTTTTAATTTGTTAACAAATATTTTCGGACACAATATTACACAGCGCTACATAGTCACTAATTAAACAAAACTTGTATTATGCATACTATAAGATAACTGATAAACATACATTTTCTTAAAATATAAACATGTAATTTTTTTTTTTATACAACGTCGGGAGGCATTCAAGAATACGGTCTACCTGATAAAAGTGGTGTAAACAGCCTATAAACGCTGGTAATACATTAATTATCACTCGCGATAATTAATGTATTACCAGCGATGCCACCTGTACCTACTGCTAACACAGCAACTCCTTAGGAGATTACTGGTGGCCTCACTCACACGCAGGAAGACTACAACCCTCTATGGCGATGTTATTTGGCCGCGGTTTTCTGTAAGGTGCAGGTACTTCCCCAGACTGGCTACTTGATGCGCCCTAGCTCTCTCATAAACATTCAGACGAAGACAAGCAGACATGTTCATGCACACAAATGTTTGTCTTGTGTGGGCATCGAACCCACGAGCGTTGGTGTCAAAGTCGTATTATTAACCGCGGCGCCAGCCACGGAATTCGTTAAAACATGCCGACTATTAATATTTAGCTCGTACGGGAATCGAACGAGGCAAACATTTGACAAACTCTATCTAGTTTTTATTATTCAGGTACAGTTTTCGTGAGGTGGAGGGGCTTCCCCCAATTAGGCTACTCTATACATACCTCTGATGTTTGAAAATGTATTGTGCATAAGATGCACCCTTCTTACACTCATGTAGGTATCATGCAAACAGCCAGAGGAAGTAGTTTAGTAAGTTTTTTTTGTGTATAATTGTTTTTTTTTCTTTTCAAGAAAAACAACTATACCTACTTATGTTGATACTGTTGATTGAAGGCACTTGGTGGAATTTTGAAGACATCGCGTTAATGTTAATACTTGCACTTGTACAGATTCCACTTCACAGTTTTATTTAATAATTATTTTTACCGACCGGTTTCGCCTTTACGGCATTATCAAGGTATTTTATACAAAATTTTATACATATGTTATCCGGTCGGTAAAAATAATTATTAAATAAAACTGTGAAGTGGAATCTGTACAAGTGCAAGTATTAACATTAACGCGAACTATATATACCTACTGATAAGCTTCAAATAAAATTCGTCGTTAGAGCCATTTCCGAGATAGACGAAATAAATGTATACACAAGATATATAAGAATATATAAAATAGAATAGTGCCCGTTTCAATATAAAATGTATCATACAAAATGCTAGGTCGATAAAGTGCGAGTGATTCTCCAAAATATTTCAAAAATATTTATTTCAATTAACATGATTCACGTATTTGAACAGTGTTCAAAGTTACCAGGTTAATATAAGCTACTGGTGTTTGGCAAACTCCCCTGTTCAGTATTATCTAAATAGGTACGCATGCTCCGTTGGTACGGACATGTAGAACGAATGCAGGATGAAAGAATGACGAAGCAGATATACAATGCAAAAGTGGAAGGCCAAGACTTACGTACCATGACCAAATTGGTCGTGTTCTATCAGAAGGTGATGTCAGGAGCCCTAGAAACCGGCGAGCGTGCATGAGAAGAGCAATTAATGTTAAAGAAGCGAGTGAGATATGTAAGGATCGAGTCATATGGCACTCAGTTCTCTCTGCCTACCCCGCAAGGGATTTGGCGTGAAGTTATAGATAGATAGGTATGCATGTTAACTCTTTGTACTGTATACGCCTACAGGTATGTAATAGCTTTACTTCAGGACAGCCGTATTTTTATTTCCTAATGGACATTGTAAAAAAAGTATCTTTCAAAGCGGAGGTCATAAGGTCATGACCGACTGGTATTTGTATACTAACGACACGAATGACCAGCTTTACTAGAACTTTGGTAATATTTAAAAATATATATATATAGCATAAAAAAGTGTTGTTGTGTTACGACGAAGGGCCTATAATAGACGGATGTGACGTCATCGCAGGTGGAGGTAACATTAGCGTAGACACGTTACGTTTATGGTCCAGGTCATAAAATTGAAGCGGGAAAATTAGATAAATGAATGCCCAATTAATCAAATTAATATATCGACCAATGCACATCGACCTGCTATATGCAATATTATTCGTTGCATATATATTACTAGAACAGTGATAGCCTAGTGGATAAATAACCTACCAATTAACAGACTGATCCCTGGTTCAAGTACTGGGTACTGAAGGTACCACTAAGATCGTATATTTGGATTTATGTATATACTCCTATTTGAAATCAACACTTGCTCGACTGTGAAAGAAAAAACTCGTGAGGAAACTCGCAGAAAGACGCCTAGTTATACATCGCTCCATGTCAAAAACCAGTATTTTAGCCAAGCCGTTGGGAAAGCGGACCCCACCAATCCTAATAAATTACGAAACGGAATTACACCATGAAGAAGAAATATTTGTTGCGTAAATATTGGCGACAATGAAGGAAGCGAACTATTCACCAGAAAAATCTATTCAAGTGGTTTTTATCTTTCCAATTGACGTAAATAAATTTGTATGTTTTATCACTTATGTTGAAGGCTGCTGCCAATTTCAACGTGGTTTTGTCGAAATCTGCTTTCATAATGGCACACTAAAAAGGGATTTTTGAACGTTAACCCTTAACGAGAGGTGTGTAAGTGAGGTTCGACTCGGCCACGCGAGTTACACCGCGGGCGACAGCTATAAGCACCGTCTTTTAAAAATAATAATGGAGTTATGTAGTAGAAAAATGAGAACGCCTACTTTTATGATACTACCACATAATTCCGACAGACAAAATATCGAAGAACGCTAGACCAACAGTTAATATATAATATCCACAGAAAATTAAACCGACACAGTACAGCAGTTATCGGTTTACATTAGGCAGGCAGTGTCATTGTTTGGGATCCGTCGAAATCTACTAAAAATACCATCAGAGTATTAGTGTGTTTAGATACGGCGCTTATAATATTGATTTATTCGCGTTATACAAGACTGGTTAGCGATAGCGACTTATTAATTCGCCACCTCCTATGTTTTGCACCATACAACACAGGATACACTTGCAGGCATGATCAGCTGAGCGTGCATCCGTGTCTTGACATTCATTGTCGATTTAAGTCAAGTGCCATAGACAAAACATAAAGCCTTCATTATAATTAGACTTTACAGTATTTTCGGCTGAGTAGATAACAATCTAAATCGTATTGAATTTACTCCATAGACAATTGTGGTAATAGACAATAGAACGAGACCTATTTTTGTATTGTCCGTAGTTCTAGATGCCTAGTTTTGATTTAGTACACTGCTCCAGTTTTCGAGTCCTTTGTATTTTTTTTCCTATAATACAAAGCTAACAGACTAATCCGCTAGCTACGAGTATTACGATGAATAGGTACGTATTAGTTCTAGAGACCTGTGATAGTCCAGTGAATAAAGAGCGGCTCATTTAACTGTCTGGTCCTCAGTTCGAAACCTGGTAGGGTCATATACTAAATTCATGTTTTCGGATTTATGTACAAATATGTAATTATCACTTGCTAGTCGGTAAAAGAAAACATCGTGAGGAAACTGGCATGTCCAAAAAATTATATATCGAAAGACGTCTAACCTAACTTAGGAAAAGTCTGGTTTTCCCTCTAGATTGTAGAGGTCTGCCAGCAGCCGCTCCATGTAAATATCGCCAATCCTAATGGATTGAAGAATGATGTAATTTTAGGATAGTGATGTCCTTGTGCAGCGTTTATGCTACGGCAACTTCTAGCCATCAGGTCTTATTGTCTGTTCATTCATGGCAATGGTCCAACGTAGATACAGCAGACAGCAGACAGCAGATATGGACCAATATAAATTAGGTGAAAAATTGATGATCATTGGTTAAGAAGTTATATAAAAAGATCTCAAAAACTCTTCATTCTGTACGTTTGTGCTTTGTCTAAGATACTATTTAAGATTTTTCTCCTTCTGGCTTCACTGAATGCTGTTAAATCCTGTTACACTTTATTATGTAAATAATCGTATTTCGTGATCCTTGTAGTACGGCTGGGAGCAGATCATGCTTTATACTCGAAGTGCGTTTGTAACTCTTATTGCATGCTGCAAAAGAACAGCATAAGGGACAGTGTTATGCTTGACGTGCACTTAGTTGTGCTGTATTATTACTATTATAGTATTGTATGTGAATAATTTATATAGTTATAATGTGCTGTTGTTATGTATGAAATTATTAATTAAATAAAAAAAAATATGAAAAAAGCGATAGCCTAAGAAAGCTCGAATACGGAAATTATGGCTCACGCGTTGCCAGGCGTGCTAACACAACAACTCCTCAGGAGCGTGCTGGTAATCCTCAATCACCTGTAAGGCCACAATAACCCTCTAGAGAGTTGTTATTTGACTGCGGCTATTCTCTGAGGTGTAGATATTTCCCCAAGTGGGCTGCTTTTGACGCGTCTTACCTATACTTCACATCAAATGAACCGTAAAAACAGTTGGAAAAGATCGTGTAATATACAAAACAACCTACGAATCGACCTGAAAACTGCTAATTTGAAGGCCGGGGGCGAAGCCCTAATAACGCGAGGTAATTAACAACAATCCGTCTGTACGAGGGCGCGGTGCACGCGACAGGGGAAGGTTCCCACGAATAATTAAATTAGGCTCATTGATATTAAGGTGCTTACTGCCGCGAAAGAGTTGTCACATTGAATAACATCGCAATATCCCAACGCTGGGATACGGGTCTCCCTTCAACCAAAGGGAATTTAGAGATTATGCTATAACGCTGCCGTCTTCAAGCGGCCTACCGGCAATAGACCGACGGCTTAAGGTACCCTCTAAAAATCTGAAGAGCTCTGCATAGATATATAAACCCATCCTCTGACAAGTTGCAATCGTGGTTGCTAAACATGTCATATTAGACTGGTACCGCTAAGAGCAGATCACGCTTAACGCTCACAGTTTGATTGTAGCTCTTATTTTGTACAGAATAAGAACGATAGTAAGGTCAAAGTGTTAAGTATGACATGCACTTAGCTGTACGTGCAACGAGGCATATGGAAGTCGACTTTTTTTTCTAAAGATCGCAGAGAGATGCTGACACTACCGCTGTACTAAACTATACATGTCCCACAACTGGGATACGCGGAGTCATCCTTCAACCGAAAGGGTTAAAGATAGAGTCGTAAAACTTGCGTCATATTTTAATTTAATACATATAATTTAATTCGACAAATACATAATTGAATAAAAAAAATACACGATTGTTTAACAAGCCCCGTAGTTTTTAAACAGATAAACATAAAGATACACTGAAGTTTTCCAAATTAAAAGTGGCAGAAATGGTCATTTTCAGCATTTTTTCTTATATATTTTATAAATAATTTTCAATCTTCTCATTTTTTTATGTATTTTCTTTTGGTGTCATAAAGCAAATTGTAAATGACAAGGGTTATCAAACAATCATGTCATTAATTTGCTTAATCAGTTGTGTGTTTAGCAATTAATATTTTTTTTACTTCAATGATCCTAGTGGCCTGTAGAGTTTAAGGGCATTCTCCATCATGCCACTGAAATTAAAACTGGTGAAGGAGAAACAAAGGCACCATGGCGTCTAATGATATGTTTTTCACAAATGTTTCATTCAAAAGTTACAATAGATGTCGTTTTAGTATTATTTCTTTTTATAAATGTAGCGATTTTTCGTGATTTTTATAATTATGTTGTTTTGTAAATTAAAAATACTTCATCAGGTTCATAATGAACTCAGCACATAATTACTTAATTATAATTTTATTAACACCCTTCTTCATTCATGATACGATTTTTTTATTAATTGCAGACATTGATTTCTCAGCACTAAGCACCTTAAGTTTCCAGGTAAACAGGAAGGTCATGGGCCAAAAGTATAACAATAACCTAGTAAATGAGAGAATTAATAAATAAAATTAACATTTTTGAAGTGAAAACTTCTTTAGCATCGCTGTGATTTGAAACTCGATGAAACGAAAAAGCGACAGTAAAAAGAGACAAGCACATACGTCTATATGATTTAACGTGCGAAAGAATGAGATAGAAGGCATTATACAGTGTTCATTATGGGGTCCGAGCGCTGTACGTATATAAGTACGCGCCTGCGTATTACGAAGCTTGGGATAAGGCGTCATAACAACCGCGGTGTATTGTACACTTGTATTGTTTACATAAGTTTATCATTATTATTAATAAAATATTTTTTCAAGTATGCCGAAAATGAATGCAGAATATTGTCGTGATTATCGAAAACAATTTCGATTTTATCGTGAATTTCAAATTTGGTATCAACATAATCATAAATAACCTTACAATTATTCGTCTCCTGTAATTCTACATTCGTTGAATGAAGGTAATGAGACCTTGAAGTTCACATTTTTGAAGGTTTCTTCAATCGTGTGTGAACTGCACACATATTTTTTTTTATTACAAGTACTTGGACAGATGTTATGTAAGCCTTTTTACAGAGAATATTGTTGATAATATTATCAGTAAACGACTGAACTGTTTCAGACATTTTATAATAGAATCGAATACAATTTTACAACAAAAGATCTACCAGATCTACCAGCTTGCTAAGCCGGTACGGCAATACGCAGTTTATTACCGTTGCTTTCCTTCATCATGGAAAACCCGCACGTCTCAGAAATTACATTCTTATTATTATCTTAGAATGTTTTGGCTTTCCTCTGGGTTGTGGAGGTTTGACGACAGTCACTCAAGGTCAAGACCTTCGCCAATACTTTAGATTTACACTCCAGCTGGTACAGCAGCACATAACAGTAATGTCCAATACGCAGCGATGAAATAGTAGAGTCACTACTTTTTAATTTACTTTTCGAATCAGATTTTTTTTTTTAATTTGTGGGCTATTTTGACCATTATCCTTAAGAGATAGGAGGTTGATTTTTCAGACATCTATCGTACTTTTTTATGCTGAATCCGAATCTGGAGTCAAAATTCGAATATTCGAAATAAATCGGCATACACCCACACAGACAAACGCACACGCAGTAAAACATATAGATTTCATATAGGAACGGTGTTCCTGAAAAAATATACAAGAGGGAGCATTCTTTGGAGTCAGTAATCAACCAAGACAAGGTTAAATACAGGTAAGCAGACATTAACTGTACGATGTTAACGGATTTAATCGTGATGACAAAAAATCCGCTCCCACGTTCTTGATCAGCGATGGTTGTCGAGGCAAAAAAGTGGTGCTGGTAAAATCGATTTCAGTTCCGTTGGAAGCTATGTACTGAACTTTAATAATAACAAATTGGATCATTGTAGTAATTAGCAACGTAATGTAGACCTGTTTTTCACCAGCATTCCTTCGCTAAGACTATTGACTAATGTTCATTTTAAGATTTTTTTACACAACGTCGGAAGGCATACAGGCATGCCGTTCACCTGATGTAAAGCAGTTACCGTAGCCTATTAACGCTTGTATTCATTGTAGTAGCAGCAGTGTGAAGCAGATCTGTTTTTCACCAGCATTCCTTCGCTGAGACTATCGGCTAATGTTAATTTTAAGAATATTGTGTTATGCAACGTCGGGAGGCAATACACGGCTCACCTGATGTAAAGCAGTTACCGTAGCCTATTAACGTTTGTATTAAGTATCTCCTCCGCTGCATAAACAGCAACCCCTTAGGAGCTTACAGGTGACTTCACTCAAACTCAGGCACACAACAACCCTCTAGGGAGTTGTTATTTGGCTGCGGTTTTCTGTGAGGTGGAGGTACTTCCCCAGACGGGCTGCTTTGATGCGCCCTACCTCTATTAAGATACTCTGATTTTGTTAATAGTTGTATACTTCAACCAAATTCTGTTACATGATTACTCATGTATGGAGATTTATCGAGCGCGGTGGCTCAGTCGTGAATGACTCGACTTTGACACCAACGCTCGTGGGTCCGATTCTCACACAAGACTAACATTTATGTGCATGAACATGTCTGTTTGTGTTGGTCTGGATATTTTAATAGGAAACCGCAGACAAATAACAACTCCCTAGAGGGTTGTTGTGTTCCTGCGTGTGAGTGAGGTCACCAGTAAGCTCCCAAGGAGTTGCTGTGTAAGCAGCAGAGGAGACATCGCGCAAGTGATACGTAATATATTACAAGAGTGAACAGGCTACGGTAACTGGTTTACATCAGGTGGACCGTATGCTTGAATGCCTTCCGACATTGTATATAAAAAAAAGGGTTGTAATTACCATTTAAATACTACACTGTTATTAAGCATATCATTGTTATTAGATCAGTAAATCACACGAAAAAAAAATTGCGTCGTTGACAAAGTCGAGATATTAACCGCTGAGCCACCGGACTCGTCACTAACGATTTGGATCATCGTGGATTCACAAGAAGTGCATAAACCTGTTGAATTGAACCTGAAGTTGTTGAACCATGTTTTAATTTTTTCCTTACTATGTAAGTGCACTAACATTTAACTAACAAAACATGTTCTCGCAAAATTGTCACAAGTAACTAATTGTATGTATATATATCTTCACGCCAGGTCTTGCGGGGTAGGCAGAGAGAACCGAGCGCAATAAGACGCGGTCCTTACACACTTCACTCACTACTTTCACATTCATAGCTCTTTTCATGCACGCTCGCCGGTTCCTAAGGCTCCTGACGACATCACCCTCCGACAAAACACGACCAATTTGGTCATGGTATGTTAGTCTTGGTCTTCCTCGGCTCCTACATCCTTCCACTTCCGCATTGTATATCTGTTTCGTCATTCTTTCATCTTGCATTATTTCTACATGTCCGAGCCAATGGAGCATGCCCTTTCTTATCTCAACACCGACACTCTCTTTCAGTCCAACTCTCTTTTGTACGGCTTCATTACTAACGCGGTCAGCAAGCGTTATGCCACAATTTTTTCGCAGTGCTCGCATCTCGACCGCATTTATTCTACTTCCATGCTCTCTCTGCCATACCCAACTCTCCCTTCCATAAGTTAGCGTTGGGATTAGCACCGCGTTGTGTACAGCGATCTGTGTCTTCTGACTTAGATTTCGGTTGCCAAACAGTTTACCCAACGCTCCATTCACGCTATTCCCTGCACTCACTCGTCTCTCCACATCAGCGGTGTACCTGCCATCGCTGCTAAAAGCGCTTTCAAAATATACAATCTCATTCACTTGCTCCAACACCACATCATCAACCGTAACCTAGTGTTCGTTCTGGTTGTCTCTCTTTCAAATACCATTATCTTGGTTTTCTTCGCATTCAATTGTAAGCCTTTCTTCTTACAATCATCTTTCATTGTTGTAACTAGTGTTTGCAGTTCGGATGATGATTCTGCTATTAATACCGCGTCATCTGCATAAAGCAGGCAGTTAACCACTGAGCCACCCATTCGCATTCCCACATTCATATTTCTTATTCTCTGAAGACAACTGTCCAGATACAGGACGAATAGCCGAGCCGACAGCACGCATCTCTGTCTGACACCAATATTGGTATCAAACCAGGGCGACAAGCTGCCGTCCACCCGCACAGATGCTGTGCAATCCTAATAGGTGGATTGCACAGCACGGAGCAGGTCACCGTCAATCCCATATCTGAGCAAAATTTGAGGCGTAACGGTTGTAGACCGTATTCGCAACGATAACTTCAAAAATAGAGTTGGTCTAAAAGATAATGTCGGTGTTAAAATAAGAAGAGGCATGCTCCGTTGGTTCGGACATGTAGAAAGAAAGAATTACGCAACGGATACACAACGCGAAAGTAGAAGAATGTAGAAGCCGAAGAAGGCCAAGTCTTACCTATTACGATCAAATTGATCGTGTTTTATCAGAAGGTGATGTCAGGAGCCTTAGAAACCAGTGAGCGTGCATGAGAAGAGCAACGAATGTTAAAGAAGCGAGTGAGGTGTGTAAGGATCCAGTCATGTGACGCTCGGTTCCTTTTGCCTACCGCAAAAGGATTTGGCGTGAAGTTATACATAGATAAACTGTTTTTGTTTTAATCAAATCAAATTTTATTCGAGATAAAAATATAGAGGTTATTCGACAAATTATAGTACAACCTTGACATCAATCTATTAATGGTGAACGACTCGTGAATAATCGATTAAATGGAAGCGCAAATAATCCATCTATTTATATCTTCTCAATGTCCCTTGCGGGTAGGCAGAGGGCACCGGGCGCCACAAGACTATCTTTACCATACCTCGCTAGCTTTCTAAGACAGGTTACGGTGTAGGCTACGGTAATCGCTTTACATCAGGTGGGTCGTATGGTTGTATGCCTCCCGACGTTGTATAAAAAATAATCTATTGTCGATGGCGTCGGTGCGCCAGTCAGTTTAATCGCAAAGTAATTCCAACGCAGCTTGTCTGTGGTTCAGTGATTTCGAGTTCCTCCTTGCGTCGGTGAGAATGATAAGTAATCGGTCCTAGCCGTTTTCGATAGATGACAATCATCTCATCGAAGCAGCCCGTCTGGGGAAGTACCTCCACCCCACAGAAAACCGTAGCCAAATAACAACTACCTAGAGGGTTGTTGTGTTTCTGCGTGTGAGATAGGTCACCAGTAAGCTCCTAAGGAGTTGCTGTGTTAGCAGCAGAGGTGGCATCGCGCGAGTGATGTATAGTTCATAGGATACGGTTACCGCGTCACATCTGGTGGGTCGTATACTTGTATGCCATCCGACGTTGTATAAAAAATATATATGTTCCAGCTGGTGTGCAGTTGTTACCTTTTCTTGAACGCTTGTAATACATATCGATTATGCGTTGCCATCCCTGCTAACGTATAGCAAACCTCTCAGGAGCTTACCTAACTCACTAGCAAGGACACAACAACCTTCTAAGGAATTGTTATTTGCCTGCACTTTTCTGTCAGATGCAGGTTCCACAGAAAACCGCAGCCAAATATATCGCAAGCGTTAATAGGCTACAGTACCCACTTTACATGAAGTGGGCCGTATGCTTGCATGCCTCCCGACGTAGTATAAAAAAAATTCGCCACCGAGCTCGTTAAAATCAAGAATTAGGAGGTCAGCGTGTCACCAAGGTCACTGATGTAGCCTAAAGACTGCCCTTGATTGAAACTGACAACAGCTGGAACCGATTTACTGACCGTCTCCGAACCCTGACATGTGAATAAACGATGAGTTGTTATTAGGGGCTTTCCACAGGTCAACGATTTCTCAACTTGCGTGTTTACACAACGCCATTGAACTTTTTTAGGTCCCGTACCAACCAATAGGGTTGTAAAACCTAATTGATAAGGCTCGGCTGTACGTCCGTCCGTTTGCCAATGTTCTGTTCATATCTTTTGAACGGGCACACGTTATAATAGCAAAATCTCATAAATACATACAAATACCTAATATATATATTTTTTAATAGGACAGGCCCTCCACTCATACCCACCACTGTGTCTCCTGTGTAGCCAGAATTAACAGCGGAGACCACCAAAAACGCAATGAACAGTGGAGTCCATTGCTGTCCCGGGGGTTAAACTACAGCTGCCTTGGAAATCGCAACGAATTTAAGCAGAAGAAATTTGTAGGAGTAGGAAGTTTAGGAATTGATTTCCCCTCTTGGCAAAGTGAGAGACAGCAATATGACAAATAAGGCATTTAAAAACCTCAAAGAGATGGCTAGTCAAGAGAAGCTCAACTGCCGTGCACCACGGTTTATCAAATATCTAACACTATTGGGACCTAAACTGTGAGTTGTTACCTAACACATCGATTCCAATAATATAGATAATATATATAAATGCTAAAACACCGAATATTAAAATACCGAAAGTACAAAATAACGATACGTCGATACAGAATCTCGAAAAATATTTCCAGGTATGAGTCGGAGGGTCTAAGACCCTTTATATTTTCTTTATAGGTCGGGAGGCATACAAGCATACGGCCCAACTGATGTAAAGAAGTTACCGTAGCCTATTAACGCTTGTTAATTAAGTTAATATATTACGATTCAGAAACTCCTTAGGAGCTTACCGGTGTCCTCACTCACACGCAGGAACACAACAATCCTCTAGGGAGTTGTTATTTTGGGCGCGGTTTTCTGTGAGGTGGAGGTACTTCCCCAGACGGGCTGCTTCAATGCGCCCTACGTCTCTTAAAACATCCAGACCAAGACAAACAGACATGATCATGCGCACACAAATGTTTGTCTTGTGTGGGAATACAACCCACGAGCGTTGGTGTCCAAGGCGCGTCATTCTGAGCGACTGAGCCACCGAGCTCGTCAAAAGCTGGAAATAGGGCGACTTTATATTGGTTACTTTATAGTTTTCGGGATTTTAACTATTCGAATAATTAAACATTCGATGTTTTAATATTCGGCATTCCATTCACGATTGGTTATGTTATTTATTAGTAAATTTAAACGTAAGTATATTGTTCAAAGTAAAATCGAAAATGTACCTGTAATACCGTATTTACTTAGGGTTGAGATAAAATGTAAACAAACTATAAAAAAGGTTAGTTTAACTGTTGCTGTTTATCACAAAATATCATTTTTTTTTTAAATCAATTTATTCTTCTCCACAAATATAATTAATTATAAGTTAATCGTACACACAATACGATTTTTTTTTCATTTATTCATTGCAGAAACATAGTGTAAGAGAGAGCTCGATGGCGTGGTTCGCGTATCATTCTAACCCAACACGCAGGTTAAGCGACGTCGGCCGCAGCCGGTCTATGGATGGGTTTATCTATCTCGAGTTTCACCGTGCTTCGGAGGGCACGTTAAGCCGTCGGTCCCGGCTGTTGTCGATGCACGAGAGGCACGATCGGCCTAAGCGTTCGGCCTGTGACGCATCTATCTCACTTCCACTCCATCGGCCGATGCGTCCGAGTAGACGAGAGACAGCGGCAGCACACAACCTACACGTGAATTGTTTTGTCAACTGTTGAATCTTTTCTTATGACGTTATCACGTAAAATTATCGTACGTAAACCGACTTTACAGACAACCAATTTTTTTTTAAATCCGACTAGTCGTTCCAGAGTTTATCACGTACAAACATACAAACAAACTCTTGCTCTTTATTATATTAATACAGATTACTAGAAAGTAACGGGACATACCTTGTATGTATATTTAGACTTGACAGTACAAACAAATGTTTACAACAAAAACAACCTTGCGTCGACGATGTTGCGCAACTGCGTCTCAAATCGAGGGTTATGTTTATCTTGGAAATACGATTCGGTCAATTATAACAATCGGACAAATTGCGTTACGGCCGCGAGTGAGCAACGTCCGATTAGAAAAGCGACGATAAGCAATAGTTCATTATAGTAACCCATTCGACTGGCGAGGGTTCACTCTCGCTCTTTTTTTTATACAACGTCGGGAGGCATACAAGCATACGACCCACCTGATGTAAAGCAGTAACCGTCGCCTTAACCGTAGCGAGTGATACTTAATGTATTGCAGCGTATATGCTGTTAAAACGGCAACTCCTTAGGAGCTTACTTAGGTGAGGTAGGGCTACTAGAGCTTACTTACTTAAGGGAGGTATGGCGCAAAGCAGCCCGTCTGAGGATACACCTCCACCTCGCGGTGTCCGCCTTTAACGATCCGTATCGTGAAAAGTGAAAAAAAAATGTATGTATATATGTACGCATGTATATCTACACACCACGTCCCTTGCGGGGTAGGTAGAGAGAACGGAGCGCCATAAGACACGGTCCTTACGCACTTCACTCCCCTCTTTAACATTCAGCTCTTTTCATGCACGCTCGCCGTTTCCTGGGGTTCCTGACATCATTGAATTAAACAATTTTTAACGGAAGTATCGCGTGTTTTATTTATTTTGTTGAACCTGACGTTTCGAACGGTTTGCAGCGTCCGTGGTAGCAGGAGTGAAAAGGAGAGTCTTCCTGCGACCACGGACGCTGCAAAGAGTTCGAAACGTCAGGTTCCAACAAAATAAATAAAACACGCGATACTTTCGTTAAAAATTGTTTAATTCAATGCGTAACAATCGCGAAAACCTAAGACAATACTTCCTGACATCATCTTGATAAAACACGACCAATTTGGTCATGGTAGGTTAGTCTCTGTCTTCCTTCCACTTTTGCATTGTATATCTGTTTCGTCAATCTTTCATCCTGCATTCTTTCTACATGTCCGAACCAACGGAGCGTTCCTTTTCTTAACACCGACACTCTCTAAAATATAATCAACAGTTACCGCAAAAAAAAACTGTTAAAAGTAATAACCTCAAATTGGATAAAAGAGCGGTCATCGGCCATTTTTTTGTCCATAAATTAAATTAATTAACACTAGAACAACAGGTGGAAAGGAGTGGTGCTAACGCCATTTTGAATCTGACGTCATTATTCCATAGACGAATTTAAACTCTACAGCCTTAGCATCAGAGTATACAACAGAGCTGGCTCGAGTGTTAAACAAGTTTATTTTAGAGAGAATAGAATCATGTAAATAAACAGGCGTGTTGCATAGTTTTGCGAATGCTTTAAACTACTTTGAACATGGAATGTAAAGTTCGCATTTCTGATTTTAGAACAACCTTTCCATGACATTTGTTGTTTATGGCCATTGCGTGTTCCAATTTTAAAATTATTCGTAGTTAATGTTCACGCCTAGTTTTTATTATAATTTTACTCCTTATTTTACTCATACTATGTGCTTCTTTCATAGAAATTGGCAAAGAAATTTTTGATTCAATTTTACATACATAATTTATAAGTGTTTTGTATGTCACCGGTAAGCTCCTAAGTAATCGCTGTCAGCAACAGAGGAGTCATACAAGCATACGGCCTACCTGATGTAAAGCGGTTACCGTAGTCTATGAACGCCTGTAATACATTAAGTAGGTATCGCTCGCGTGATGCCTCCTCTGCCCCAAATACAACTCCTTAGGAGCTTACTGGTGACCTCACTCACTCAGGAACACGACAACCCTCCAGAGATGTTATTTGGCCGCGGTTTTCTTTGAGTTGGAGGTACTTCACCAGACGGGCTGCTTTGATGCGCCCTACCTCTCTTACAACATCCAGACCAAGACAAACAGATATGTTCATGCACGCAAATGTTTGCCTCATTCACGACTGCGCCACCGAACTCGTCAAACCCTGTAATAAACACTGTATAATCCCTAATCTCATTCCCTCGCACGTTAAATCCTATAGATATATGCGGTTGTCTCTTTTGCTGTCGCTTTTTCGTTTCATCGACTTACAAATCACAATGACGATAAAGAGGTTATCGCTTCAAAAAAAAAAATACTTGTAGAAACCCACGAGCATTCGTGTGAAAGCAGCCATTGGTCGACTCAACCATCGGGCACGTTGCGAGGGGGTTGTTCTGGAAAGATCTACCACTAAACTGAAAACGATGTTTGCTAAGATGTTATTATTGTTATAGATACATAGTATACGCTCTAGAATGGCAATACGAAAGTAAGGTAATTGCCCACCTCGCATTCAGTTGGGCACGCTCTCGCGTCGCGTCTATACGTATTTCGCCACAAAGCATAAATGTCTTAAGATATATATTCATCTCTTTCTAACGACACGTATGCCCTATCATGTGTCTCTTTGTTAGAGCCATAATCTTTGTTAGTGTCATATTAAATAACTGTACGTAGACATAGTAGTACTTGCGCCATTTTAAAGTACAATAATGTTGGTATATAACGTGTCTACCTTTTGATACGTCGCTGGTTTGCACAGCTTTGCAATGCGAATGCATGAACAAACTAACAGAAAATCTTGTTAGCATCCAATCGTGTTCAATTATGATGTAGCAGGCCAGCAAACAACAGCCAAATCAAGGTCACACTTATAAATAGGGAACACGACGCTGACCTGATTTCATTCCGCGCGATTATCCAGATTTTAGGGTCGGCAACGCATGAGTGACACCCCTGGCGTTGCAAATGTCCATAGGCTACGGTGACTGTTTACCATCAGGCAGGCCGTATACTTGTTTGACACCTTGGTGGTATATATATATATAAAATTCTTGTGTCTTGTATGAATATATTCATTATACAGAATCAGTTAAAAGGCACGTGTGAAATAGGATACAGGATATATTTGGGTGTAAGTGACTCATTGTCACCTGTAAAGCCAAAGCCAACCTCACCAGGTTGCTGTGTGACTGCGAGTGAATGAGGTTACCAGTAAGCTACTAAGGCTCGCATTGTTGCCGCTGCTGCATTCACAGCAGAATCAGGAGAGGAAACGGACGGGCGATACTTCCCGTATTGAAAGCGTTTGTAGGCTACATCAGGTAACGTTACATCAGGTAGGCCGTATGCTTGCCTCCCGACGTCTAAAAATTATGGTCAAGCGAAGATACATATAAAATTACGATTAAATATTAATTAGTTAACATAATTACGTAACTTGGAAAGTTAAATTAACATTCGACGTACACGCCGACTAGCACACTTTTTATATAGATATAATTAATAATGAGCCGGTATTACGAAACTTGAATCATTTCCTTTATGTAAAACATACAAGAGAGATAGGGGACACATCAAAGCAGCTCGTCTGAGGAAGTACCTCCACCTCACAATAAACCGCAGCCAAATAACAAGCGCCGAGTACGACTCGCACACCGAGGAGACCGTAAAAAAAATATTCCGCAATTTTTTTTTTGTGATGTAACCACAAATTTACGGTTTTCGGATTTTTTCCTTTATTTGTATTACATGACACTGCTTCTTACCAAATTTCATGATTCTAGGTCAGCGGGAAGTACCCTATAGGTTTTGATTCCCTTGTGAGTGACAAAATATGCGCGAGGCATAAACAGCCACATCTTTTGAGTTAACTTAGAAGTTTGATTTTTTCACTGCTAGAAGGGATTTTATACATTTTGACCCTTATTGCGTGGGACACAAGAACGGTACAAAGGTCAAACAGTTTAACTAGTAAATAACAGCAAGCTATGTAGGCAGAGCTGATATTTTTTAAATTTAAAAAATATTTAAATATTTTATTTTTAATTTTTTTTAAATATATGGAACCCTGTACGACATCTAGCGACGAGTGCTGTTACTTTTCTGTTGATGGGAGTGCAGTGCAGACTCTGCACTGCAGAGTGGCCGGCCATACGTTTTCCCATATGTTTTTTTTTCTAATTGGAACGATTTTGGACCGTTCTTCCTCACCAACGAACATTTAAATTTCAAATTAAAGGATACAAAACTACAATATGTTAGCTATTAGTGTGTCGATTTTAGAGTTTCTCACTATTACCGTCTAAACGCTAGCTGGATGACATCAGTCTACCCCAAACGACAATTTTGAGGGTAATGTGGCTCCGCTGGCTATCGCAGCTCTGCCAACTAGAGGTGTCGCTATGTCTACATTCATAAAACGTTTAAGTATACACTAACATAAATTTATTGTAATATAAATTGACAATATGAAAAAAGACCTATAATGGCGAGTTTCTTTTGGCATTTCTTCTTAGTCAAATGTCATTATCGAAATGCTGGGATTAAAATAGAGAAATAAAAATTATGAAAAATTAATAAGATACAAAATTATGCAAGACGTATCTAAGTGCCCGTGAGGGCCTAATGGCAATAAATAATTTTAATTTTTAAACAGCAGCATCAGGTTTACCTCTTACAAAACCTCACCTAAGTGGTATAAAATATATATATATATATATTCAGCGTAAATTCGATGTGAGATGTACGTTCTTCCCGCGGTCATTACAGATATCAAAAAGATATTTTACAGATATCAAAAAGATATATTACAGATATCAAAAAGGTAGATTACAGATATATTAAAGATAAACAGATAATTAAACAATTTTTAACGGAAGTATCGAGTGTTTAATTTAATTCTTGAACCTGACGTTTCGAATGCTTTGCAGCATCCGTGGTCACAGGAAGACTAAGGTGACATTTGTTATCCAATTATTACATCTACCGACATGGATGGATTCTAAAACGGACCATAATTTGAAGTCTAAGGGGTTCACATCTGGGCTAGACGAGGGCCAGTCTTCAGCTCTTATAAAATCCGGAACGTTGTTGTAGTTCTTTTCAATCGCGAAAAAATGGCACAGAAATATCTTCTTTACTGAAAGAGGATATTTCTGTGCCTTCGAGCTTCAGGTCTTGTTTTATTATACGCGACAGAGTCCAAGCGGGAATCTTCATTTCTCGCGATAAGATTTTTTGGTTCCTAATGGGGTTTCGGCAAATTCTGGCTTTAATAGCATTAACAGTCTTTGTAGTTTTAACAGCACGCGGTCGCCCCGATCTTTTACTGTTTTCAACCGAGGAAGTGTTGATATATCTGATCTGAACATATGGCTGATACCAAGCTTTTGAAGTGTCTCGAATATGACCGACGGCTCCATACCCACTTTGTGCAAGGCAATCACTGCAATCCTATTTTCTTTAATACCTCATTCCATATTGTAATTTGATAATAAACACGAAAAAAAAATGTATAACAGCGGGAAATCGAAAGAAGTTTTTAACATAATAAACGCGTTCCAAATTCAAAATAATTAAAATAATTAAAGAGTTGAAAAAAAGAAAAGTTACTATGTAACGGTATTTATGGCAAGATTAGTTATATACACTAACATAAGTTTAATGTAATAGAAATTAACGTTTTGAAAAAAGACCTATATTGACAAGTTACTTTTGGCGTTTCTCCTTCGCCAATGGTCATTTTCGAAACGCATGAACACGACAACCCTCCAAGGAGTTGTTATTTGGCTGCGATTTTCTCTCAAAAGGTACTGCTTCAGTCGAGCTGCTTCGATATGCCCTACCTCACATTAAAATAAATCACTCTCCATTCTGTTTGTAAGTGTCCTAGAATACGGTAACTGCTTACTATCAGGCAGTCCGTACGCCTGTTTACATCTCAATGTTATAAAAAAAAAATTGAATTGTGCCTGATTTTTTAAGAACGTGAATAATTCACATCACATATTACAAATACCAACACCTCTGTGGGTCACAGAAGTCGAGATTTCAGATATGTCGAAACTACAAACATTATAACAATATAATATACGTACTAAAGTAATAAGTGTGACCATGTTTGCCAACTACGGGCCATTAAATCCGTGCCAATTCCACAAACGAAATTTTCTTGGTCGATGCCAATAATAAGCAGTTAACGCAGCGTCCAATATCGATTATTTGCCAACAAGATAGCTTGCAACCCAGCGCTATTCCAGTCAGTTAAAGAAAAATAATGTCTAGTCGCTATAAATTTCAGACTTGGACGTTTATACTACGATCCTTTGCCTCACATACGAAACACAAAGTAATTGTTTATGCTTCCAGCGCTCTGTTCCGAGGAGTACAAATCGGTGCATTCCTCTGAATGTTCCCATCTATTGAATGCCCATAGACTTAAAAAATTGGACTGAGTAATATTCTTTTTGGTAAATAATGAAACATATCGTCGATGAAGTGCCAATACCTCCTATCTGACATTTATACTTACATTGGGTTTTTTAATACAATAGATTTAAGTTGGAATTTGCATCGGTAGCAATTACCCTTAATCATCAATCATTGCCAGAAAGGCTCTATACAGTTTGTGGAATGGTTATTTAATTACTAATAACAGTAAACCACTTCAAGTCTCTCAATTTTCAAAAACTAAATTTAAGCAAAAATGTCAGATAGGAGGTATTGGCACTTCATCGACGATATCTCCAGTTTCAACGGACATTTTGTAATCCTGTTTAGCGGATCCTGGGCTCCGAAGCGAAAGCATGTCTCGACCGGGATTAACGCTCGGATGATGATGATGATTTGCAATCCTATTACTTAAAACGACTAATACTTGCATAGATACTTATTTCGTGTCTCGTGATTTGGTTGTAATTATCTATACTAATAAATAAATCGAAAAAGTTTGTTTGTTTGTTTGAACGCGCTAATCTCTGAAAGTGCCAGTTGGATTTGAAAAAATCATTTTTGCATTTGATAGCCCAATTTATGATAGATAATGGTTACAGGTTATTCGACATCACGACCTTTAGAAGCAAAGGAAAAAGAAAGTAAGAAAAATTTGTTCTCACGAAATATCGTTACACGCGCAGGCGAATTCGCGGGTTGCAGCTTGTATATATATTTGCATGTATATATGATTTGAGCAGCCGAAAATATATATATATATACACGAATATAAACATATATAGAAATCACTAGCCTTTTGCATCACGAAGTATGTAGTAACAATATTCGGCCAGACAATTTTTAGTTTAGTCCAGTCCATGAACTACATGCAGCACTATGTCTATGGTTCAAAATGAATGTTCAACAGCTCAAATATATTCCTGACTTGTACTCAGAAATCCCAAGCTGTGCATATTTATTATCCTGTATCCAACTGCAGTGGGAAATGGAACACTATTCCCAAAGAGGTAGAGTTTACATTGCGTTTATTCTATCATGTGTTTGGTGATTCAACTTTGGTCGACATGTAAATTTCCGCTTGTGTATACATTATTAACCTATTTTTCTCTGCTTAGACTGGACAATACGTTTTGTGGTTAATTTATAGTAACAATGTTTCTACCATTTTTTTTATACAACTTCTGGACCATATTTTTTAGGGTTCCGTACCCAAAGGGTAAAACGGAACCCTATTACTGAGGCTCCGCTGTCCGTCCGTCCGTCCGTCCGTCCGTCCGTCCGTCCGTCTGTCACCAGGCTGTATCTCGTGAACCGTGATAGTTAGACAGTTGAAATTTTCGCAGATGATGTATTTCTGTTGCCGCTATAACAACAAATACTAAAAAATAGAATAAAATAAATTTTTAAGGGGGCTCCCATACAACAAACGTGATATTTTTGCTGTTTTTATAGATAATGGTACGGAACCCTTCGTGCGCGAGTCCGACTCGCACTTGGCCGATTTTTTTTATACTAGCTTACTGCCTACCTGATGTAAACAGGATATACGGTATGCACGGCGACTCCTTAGGAGCTTACCGGTAACAACATTCACACGCAGGAACACAACAACCCTCCAGTGGCATTAACGCTGGTGGGTTCGATTCCCAGACTGGACAAACATTTGTGCGCATCAACATGTCTGTTTGTCATGGTGTCGGTGTTTTTAAGATAGGTATGGTGCATTAAAACTTACGGGAGACCGCACTAATCTTAACAAATGGAGGATTGTTATGTTTCTGCGAGTGAATAACCATTGGACCTCCTGAGAACCGGCTGCACTAGCAGCGGAGATCGGCAACATGCACTGCAAGTCAACGATAACCAATATACATAAGGTGGGCCGCAAATTCGCTTGCCTCCCGACGTTGCATAAAAACAACCATTTCAAACCAATAAAAACATTACATGACCAACTGTCATCAGCCGCAGACATAGTTGCACGTTAAGTGATGTAACGTAGTTAAGAAACAGTTACACCTTTACAAATCGGGTTATTGTAACATATTTCCCATCACTAGCGACGGCCATAGACTACTGGTATCTGTCGCATTCTAATATTTTTTTGGCCTTGTTTATTATACAAGATGATAAATATCAATATTCCGCAAAGCGTGTGATATAGTAAGTCATATGGCGAACCATAATTATATTGTAACAATTTCTTCCTGCATTACTTCTACATGCCCGAACCAACGGAGCTTGCCTCTTCTTATTTTAACACTGATACTCTTTTGTTCTTCTTTTGACGAGCTCGGTGGCGCAGTGGCGAAACGCGCTGTTACGTTACTTTGATACCAAGCTCGTGAGTTCGATTCCTACACAGGGCAAACATTTGTGTGCATGAACATGTTTGTTTTTCTTGGTCTGGATCTTATCAAGACCGTCTGGTGAAGTACCACCACCTCACAGAAAACCGGAGCCAAATAACTGCTCCCCAGAGGGTTGTTGTGTTCCTGCGTGTGAGCGAGGTCACCAGGAAGTTCCTAAGGAGTTGCTGTGTTAGCAGCAGAGGTGGCATCGCGCGAGTGATATTCAATGTCTTGCAAGCGTTTATAGGCTACGGTAACCGATTCACATCAGGTGGGCCGTATGCTTGCACGACTCCCGACGTTGTATAAAAAAAACTCTCTTTCAGACCAACTCTCTTGTAAAAATCTGTGTCTTCGCCAAATCTTTAGGCTTAGGTAGCGGACCCCGTCAATCCTAATGGGTTAGGAAACGGTATAACACGGAGAAGAAGAAGAATAACTCCCTAGATTGTTGTGTTCCTGTGAATGAGTGAGGCTACCAGTAAGCTCCTGAGGAGTGGCCGTACAAACAACGGAAGTCGCAACGCGATACTCATTACATGAGGTGGGCCGTATGTTTGTATGACTCCAGACGTTGTATAAAAAGACTTATGTGTGTTGATCTTACGGTTTCCGTACGTCACTCACTCGCTTACTCAAATTAAAAGTAGTCAAGAGTGAGTCGAACTTGTATTTAATTGTTCCGCTGTACATATGACCACAGTATAGAGAAAAGCGGTAGGATAACTTCAGAGAAAAGATCAAAATCCTCGTAATCATAAAACTGTATGCGAGTATATCACGCCAGGTCCCTTGCGGGGTAGGCAGAGAGCACCGAGCGTCATTAGTCGCGGGCCTAAGACACCTTACTCGCTCTTTTAACATTCATAGCTCATAAAACTGCTACACAAATAATAAATTCAAGTTGGTCGCGTTTGATTTTTTATGTATGGAAAGGTCTTTCCTAGATATGTATGTAAAAAACAATACGCGACCAACTTGACTTAACAAGACAAAGGTGTCTTAAGGACCGCGTCTTATGACCTGGCGATAAGGTCCCGCGAGTGATACTTAATGTGTTGCAAGCGTTCATAGGCTACAATATGTACAATCAGGTGGGCCGTATGCGGGTGTGCCTTCCGGCGTTTGTATAAAAAAATGATTTGTTTGTAAAAACTTTTGTGGCTAGCATAGTAATGGCTACTTTTAGAAAGTATACTTTTAAAAGCATGTCTTTCAAACGACTAACATCTACAGCGCCCGAGGACGACTAGTGGAGAGGCGGACCACGTGTCGCAGAGACGACCGAAGCAACCAGGGCAGCAGTGGTGGCGGATGCATGAGGTTCATGTTTTCAGATGGCGAATATTCGCAGAGACGACATTCGCAGCAACCGAGGCAGAAACGACAGAAGCAGCCATGACAGCTACAGTATGCATCTACTGACGGCAGTGAGTAAGCGCCAAGCTAATTAACATGCACTAATTAACGGCGGATGCACAACTTAGTGGTATAAAAAAACGGGTTGCACTCCGGGAGTGCCGGCAGAAGTGAAAACTGGAACGATGTTGATAAACTACGTTGAACGAAACGCGTAAGCGCCAAGAATTTCATCGCGCTTACAACGTTTTGGTCGAAGGAAAATAATGCCCTACGAACGATCTAGCGCTTCATGTGTTAATTGTTTAATTAGAGGTACCTAACTAATGTTTTAGAGCTGCAGCGAACTTAAGTTCCAATTCTCACCAAAATCTTACGAATTTTCGATCAGGGTCACGTGTCCTGACGCGAGTTTAACATTTTTTACTCCTCCCAAAAAGTGCACAACGCCGCTAAAAAAGTTTTCACTTCAAAAATAAAAAATACGTAAACACGTACATGTTTTTTTCCATCTCGTTAACTAATCAGCGAGTATTCAATTTTGCCTACAAGTGATATTGGCATTGATCTAAAAACACTAGCTTTTAAAATGAATTATAATTGTTCCAATGCTCAACGTTAATCGCATAATTCCTATTCAAATTTCAATGAAGAACCCTAAAGTCTCAATGCAGTAGACAATGCGTTGAGTCATAGATTCAAGAGCGTTGCCCCCGACTCCCGCGCAGAAGGGATGGCTTCCGCCAGATCCCACTGTTTTATTATGCTATCTTGTCTATGGTTATAATTTAGTACGTTACGAACAGCTTGTAATGAATTGGTTATTATAAATTAACGATGACTGATTAATGATTTACTTTACACACTTATTTAAAAAAATAACACGGAAAAGAGTTCAAGGACAGAGGGTTCCATGCCGTTAAGTATAAAGATTTGGAATCAAATAAACAAAAAGTTAACCCTTATAATATCAATCACGAGTCCGTCTGTCTGTCAGCCAAACAAACGTGAAATTGAGAATAATTACGAGCTGACAATCTAAATAGGACATACGTCACGGTACAAGCACTATTTCACGAGCCCGGTGGTGGAGTGAATGGCTACTATGATACCAAGGGTCGTGGATTCGATTCCGACATAGGACAAACATTTGGGTGCTTGAACATGTCCGTTTGTCACACATACTGCTATCCTCTCAAAGCAGATGTACACATACACACATATTGCTATCCTCTCAAAGCAGGTATACAGTGTGTTCCGTATGTAGTTTTTATCAAAGGAACGCTGATAACAGAGATTATCTTACAGAAACACTTCACTGTCCTAGACTGGACACTAGATCTAATGGCTAAAAGGTTAAATAAATCTTCAAATGTTACGTACTTGGGCGAGCTTTGCTCGGTTTTTTTTTGGGTGAATTAAATTTTAATCTCAATAAAGACACTTATTAAGATAAGATAACCTTAGTACACAAAATCAGACCCAAATAGAAAATACGATATAATTTCCGACATAATGTTACATTGAATATAGTAACTTGTTTAAAATATGAGAAGCAAATGAGGTATGTTGGGATCGGTGCAACAGGTATGCAGTCGTCTCTACCTGCCCCGATGGAGACAGGCGTGATCTTCATCGTTATCCCGTTTCCTTTGGGCGAGTGCACCTGGGTACCAGCTTGGACCGTGTGGTTCGATTCAGAGACGAGCTGTGAGAATTGTCGACAATCCTAAGCTTACACACGGTATTGAACTCTTGAAGTTTAAGGAGAGATTTTGCCTCCCTTTGTGTGTTCTACCGATTGTACAACCGTTTACCGTTTGTAAAAAAATAATCTATTAGGATTGGCGGGGTCCGCTAACTAAGACTAAGGATTTGGCGATGGTACTCATTTGGCATTTGACCAGTGATAGCCCAGTGGATAAAAAACCGGCCTAGTGACCTGCAGGTCCCCGGTTCAAATCCTGACATGTGCCACTAAATTTGTGTTTTCGAATTTATGACATACTAGCTGCTGCCCGCGGCACCGCCCGCGTGGACTCAAATAACGTAGCCTATGTGTTAATCCAGATCATAATCTATCTACGTGCCAAATTTCATTCAAATCCGTTCAGCTGTTTAAGCGTGAAAGAGCAACAAACATCCATCCATACATACAAACTTTCGCATTTATAATATTAGTAGGATTTGGAAACCCGCACGTCCAAGAAATTATATTTCGAAAGACGTGCGACCTTACATAAGAGTAATATAGTTTTCCCTCTCGGTTGTAGAGGTCTGACACTGGGTCTGACGGCAGTCGCTCCATGTCAAAATCAGTGTCATCGTCAAATCTTTAGGCTTAGGTAGCGGGTCCCGACAATCCCAATCGATTGGGAAACGGGGTAACGGTAAGTGGAATATATACATATTGAATATAAAAGATATTAGAATGTATACAAAAACATACAAAAAATATATTAATGGTGTCTGTGAAAGACGAACGAGCGGTTCCTTGAAGCCATAAAGGTTCATTTGTTACTATTTTATTACGTAACCCTAAAAATACTTTTAGATATCATATCACGCTGAATAAATGGCATTGTCCGGGTGAACGACATTGCGACACAGCCTAGGTTAAACCCAATCTAGACTTTCAATAATTGTGACACTGAAATTACTGAAGGTTTCAAACGTGAAGGCACGTTCATTGTAGCAAAGCTAATAATCTATATATCTATACAGATGAATAAAATTAGAGTGTCAGTTTGTAATATTAAAATAACCGTTTTTTACTAAATGCATATGGATGTATACACGCTATATACACCAAAATGAATATTTTTACAATTTTTGTCTGTCTATCTGTTTGTTCCGGCCAATCTCTGAAACGGCTGGACCGATTTTTGACGGGATTATCACTGGCAGATAGCTAATGTAATAAGGAGTAACTTAGGATACTTTTATATAAATAAATAACGCGCGCGGACGAAGTACAGGGGGGGGGGATAAGTTGCGGTTAAAAATGCGGCCAAAAGTGTATGCTAAATATACAAATAATAATACTTAAAACGTCAGTGCACATTCAGAATCATAAAGATAGAAAAAGATGAGATAGAAATGGGCTGACCTACTCTACATCGATTGTGCCTAGCGGTAGTTGACCTCTATAATAGCCAAAATCTCACAATGTGCGAAACGTTTGTAGTTGGAATGCAAGAGTTAGTCATTGCGTATTATGCAAGCAGCAACTATCGAATAAATTATGAATTTAGCGGGACAAGTTTTCGGTATAATATTATCCGACTGCACGAAAGCAAAGGTAGGTGTTATGTTTTTCAGTTCATATAGATATTGTAAACATTATTTATAACCACAATATTATGAATATAATTTAAAAAGATTAAAATTTAAAAGAATTAATATGAAAATAAATAAATATATATTATTAAATGTTATTAAATTAATATGATTTTTTTTTTATACCACTAATGTGGCAATCAAGCATACGGCCTGCCTGATGTTAAACAGTCACCGTAGCCTATGGACATTTGCAACATCAGGGGCGTCACTCATGCGTTGCCGACCCTCTAAAAACCTCTTCACGCATTTCTTGAAGAACTCCATGCTGTAGTTCCTTGGAAAAACCTCGGCTGGGAGCTCATTCCACAGCTTGAGTGTTCTCGGAAAAAAACTTCTCTGGAACCGCACCGTACGCGACCATAGCGGTTCAAGCGTGTGAGGTTGAACTCCCCGCCGTCGGCGAGCGGTGCGGTTATAAAATTAATGTTAAAGAAGTGAGTGAGGTATGTAGCGCGAGGACCCAATGGCAAGTAAAGTTATTTTTATCAATAGAACAAGAAAATGAAATAAATCAGAAACTCACCCGTTAGAATATGTTTAATTTTCTTTTTGTTGTACCTACATATTTTTTTGTTCGCTAGTACTTCTACATCTTCACACCAAATCTCTTGTAGGGTAGGCAGAGAGAACTGAGCGCCACGTGACTCGGTCCTTACACACCTCACTCACTTCTTTAACGTTCATAGCTGTTCTCATCCACGCTCGCCGGTTCCTAGGGCTCCTGATACCACCTTCTGATAGCACATGACCAATTTGGCCATGGTAGGTAACTCTTGGCCTTCCTCCTACATCCTTCTACTTTCCAATTTCATGTCTATTTCGCCATTCTTTCCTGCATTGTTTCTATATGTAAGAACCAAAGAGTATGGCAATATTTTTTCCCTAACCATTCAATATAGCGGTACGAAACCCTCCAACGCTAATCCTACTCGCACTTATTAATAGACTTATATCAAGCTAAGCAGCTGTATTTATGCAGCTGTGTTCCGGTTTGAAGGGTGAGATATGGCAGATAAAGTACCGGGTACTGTGACGAAATAGGCTTAGGTCACAAGATCGGCAGCGTGCGAGTTCCCCATAGTGTTGCGAGGGTCAATAGGCTGCGGTGACCGCTTACTATCTGATCCGGGCCGCATGCTTGTTTGCCAATCTAGTTGTATAAAAAAAAGTCTATTCCACCGTACAATAGGTCTGGCTTCGCTGGTAAATAACAAATAATTCAAACTTTCGCCCAACTTCCTAACAAATAAAATGGTTTCTTGCGAGAATATCCAAAAAACCGCAATAATTGAAGTCACAAATTTCATAACGAATAAATGTGTACTCACGGGTTGAAATTGGTCAGTGAAACGCGGACACGTTTTTGGAATCCATCCTTAAGATTTTCATAATGCACCGAAATGCAACAATATCACCCGTAGGACCAAAAGAAACTTCAGTTTTTAATGATATGAAAATGGCAGCTGTACGGACAAAAACTTCAAAGAGGTAGGGCGCATCAATGCAGCCCGTCTGTTGAAGTTCCTTCACCTCACAGAAAGACGCGGCGAAATAACAACTCTCTGAAGTGATGTTGGTGTGTTAGCCGTAGAGGTGGCATCACGTGAGTGATACTTAATGTATTACGAGCGTTCATAGGCTACGGTAACCGCTTTACATTAGATGGGTCGTATGCTTGTATGACTCCCGACGTTGTATAAAAAAAAACAAAAATACGCCACCGTTCGGTAGCAGTCAGCATTTTGCACTTATAGTTCAGTACGCAAACGACAGTCAACGTGACCTAAAGTACTGATATTATCAATATCAATAAATATAAATCAAATCAATTAACAGCAATTTATCATTATCAAAAGTTATCATTTTATCACATCGAACCATAGTTAATTGATAAAACAAGATCTATTAAAAGTTTATACAGATATGTCATCACGCCTGTCGCCCATTGGGGTAGGCAGAGACTATGGAACGCCAGGTGCACCGATCCAAACATACCTCTCTCGCCTCTCCACACTCATCAACCTCTTTGTGCCTGCTCTTCGGTTTTGGGTGGTTTATTATTAGGAATATATTTCTTAGCGCTTCGCACCGCGTGCACCTGTGAGTGTAATGTAGAAATGTCTTCGAACTTCGTTTTGTACAATGTTGAGAGGCAAACGACCACCTGATGTAAATTGATTACCGTAGCCTTGCAATACAGGAAGTATCGCTCGCGCGTTGCCACTCCTGCTGCTAATCGCTAGAATACAGCAACCTTCCAAGAAGTTGTTATTCGACTACGGTTTTCTGCGAGGGAACCTTCGTTTCATTGACCTTCAAGAGACAGGGGGTCTCGGGCCGCATCGATGCACCGCTCTTCAACAACATTTTGGAACCGGAGGTTATAAATTATCAGTCGCGGCGGCAATATTACGTCGTATGTCTCAATCGCAGCCAGACTAAATAAAAAAGTACAGTCTTCACAATGATTATGATTCAGAGAGCACCGTATCGCCGCCATTTCTGATCGCGCGCCATTTTCCCGCGAAAGTTTGACGGCTGAGGTGACCCACTATGGAATTTGTATATTTTTGTTGTGCATGGGCATCGTGTTCATGATGCCTAGGTTATGTTGTTTTATTAATCCTCAAGAAAGGGTGTTATAAATTTAAAGGGTATGTCCGTTTGTGGAATAACAACTATATACAGTCAATACTAAGATCAGTAAATACGTCAGAATACATACGAACAATAATTGTATAATATAATGTCTGTGCTTGCCTGCCTGTGCGCTAATTCTAATTGATTAGGAAACGGTATAAAGCTAGGAGTAAGATTTATCATATCGTGTGCCCAATCGACACGATATTCCACGACAATGGTTAAATTGTAAGATAACGAAACAATACGAGAAATTTGATATGACCTACGGAACAGTGCCGTAAAATTGTGCGTACGAAATCACATGTTTTTTTATATAAGAGGGAGGCAAACGATCATGTGGATAACCTGATTGCAAGTGGTCACCACCGCCCATAGACATCAGCAACACCAAAGTGTCACTGATCCGTTGCCAGCCTTTTTAGGGAAACATAGGCTCTTTTCTCGAAGGCACCCATATCGTACTTGTTCGGGAACACCGCTGAGGGGAGTTGATTCCACAATTTCAACGTACGTGGTAGAAAATGCTAATTAATTCAGTTTTGTAAATCGACACGTACTGTTTGTCTGTTTGTCCAGGCCGACATTCAAATCGGCATAACTGATTTTTTGACGGCTACATTTTATTTACTATTTATCTATATTATCTATCAGCTCTTTAGCGGCGTAGGTCCTTAATAAACTTATTGATAAATTCCATCTTTTTTTGTACAACGTCGGTAGCCATACACGCAGCGACACAACAGCCCTCAAGAGAGTTGTTATTTGGCTGCGGTTAAAATATCAGTATCATAATCATAATATTTCTGTTGTGATATTTACATCTATCTTTAAGAGAGGTAGGGAGCATCAAAGCAGCCCGTCTGTGAAAGTATCTCCACCTCACAGAAACAGCAGCAACTGTGTTCCTGCGTGTGAGAGGTCACCAGCTAAGGAGTTGCTGTGTTAGCAGCAGAGGTAGCGCGAATGAGAGATAATTCAGCGTTCATAGACCACGGTAACCGCTTTAGAACAGGTGTTTCGTAATGCTTGTATGCGTCCCGACGTAATAGAAAAAAAAAATTAATGACTTTTCCACTTCCAAACGAGATAGTTGGGAGGCGTACTCTTAATAAGAAACAGCGCCACGTTTACCAACCTTTTGTCTATGGCACTCTTACAGTCTGATGAGGACACCAACATGCGCGGAAGCGCTCAAGACAACTTGTGAGGCCATCTCGAATACGTCCCATGCAATGTCTTTGTTTTCAATGCCGTTTACTAAATTTTTTTTATACTACGTCGGGAGGCATACAAACATACGGCCCACCTGATGTAAAGCGGGTACCGTAGCCTATTAACGCTTGCGATATATTAAGTATCACTCACGCGATGCCTTCTCTGCTGCTTACACAGCAACTCCATGGCAGCTTACTGGTGGCCTTACTCACACGCAGGAACACAACAACCCTCTAGGGAGTTGTTATTTGGCTACGGTTTTCTGTGAGGTGGAGGTACTTCCCCAGACGGCCTGATTTGACGCGCCCTACCTCTCATAAAACATCCAGATCAAGACAAACAGACGTGTTCATGCACACAAATGTTCAAAAAAATGTCTTGTATGGGAATCGAAAACACGAGCGTTGGTGTCAGTCGCGTCTTTCACGACTGAGCCACTGAGCTCCTCAAAACTCAAAAACTAAGGTAACTAATTAAAAAAAAAATATTCACACGACTCGCTAAATCGAGCGAGTGACATGAAACTATTAATCAGACGCAAACGCTTCCTACGTGAAAACGAACGGCGAAACTACGCCGACCGATGCGAGATAAATTTAAATCCGAATGTATTTATACAATCACTGTGTATTTTTGACTGTACATGCTGTTTCTTGTATCTTAGTGAAGTAATTTATTAGTTCATGATTTATTCCCCCCCCCCCCCTCCTAAATAAATAATTCTCGAACTTTGTAAAGTGAAAAATACAAAATAATGCCAATCGATAAAATATATTATTAGTAATTTATTGCTAAATTTACTTTATTGTATATAATTTTGCTCTGTCGAGCTCGGTGACGCAGTGGTTAGTAACACTACCTTTGACACTAACGCTCGTGGGTTCGATTCCAGTACTACATTGTACCGATATGGCAACCCTATTTCCGAGAACAAAACTCACTTCAGGGGCACTTGCCGCGTCGTAGTAAGCGCGAGAGAAAATCAGCTCAGTTCCATTCTAAAAATCCTTGCATAATTATGTACACATTAACAGATTAACATCCATCTAGTACAGTCGTTCTCAAAGTGGGGGATCATATCACCATTTACCAGAGGGAGACTTTGTACAAAAGTCGTCTGCGTGGGTACCTCTGTCTCACTTATTTCTACCGCCAAGCAGCTATATTTACGAGTATATAGCTGTCTTCCGGTTTGAAGGGTGAGATATGGCAGAGAAATTACTGGGTACTGTGACGAAACATCCTTAGGTCACAAGATTGGCAGCGCGCGAGTAACATCCCCGTGGTGTTGCGAGTGTCAATAGGCTGCGGTGACCGCTTACTATCTAATGCAAGCCGCATGTTTGTATGCCAATCTAGTTTCATAAAAAATACACGGGTTTAGCTCGGCAGTGGCATTGAAGTTAAAATGTACAACTTTCACAAACACTTATGATAAATATAATAATATCTAAGAATAATAATATAATATAATAATATATAAGACGAAAGAATGACGAAGCAGATATACAATGCAAAAGTGGAAGGATGTAGGAGCCGGGGAAGGCCAAGACTTACCTACCATGACCAAATTGGTCATGTTCTATCAGAAGGTGATGTCAGGAGCCCTAGAAACCGGCGTGCGTGCATGAGAAGAGCAATGAATGTTAAAGAAGCGAGTGAGATATGTAAGGATCGAGTCACGTGGCGCTCGGTTCTCTCTGCCTACCCCGCAAGGGATTTGGCGTGAAGTTATAGATAGATAGATAATAATATCTGGGATAATTTCTGTATCTGATATAATTTTTAAATCGGTGGCTCAGTAGTGAAAGACGCGACTTTGACTCGTGAGCTCGTGGGTTCGATGGTCCCACACAAGGCAAACATTTGTGTTCCTGCGTGTGAGTGAGGTCACCAGTAAGGAGTTGCTATGTTAGCAGCAGAGGTGGCATTGCTCTAGTGATACCTAATGTATTGTAGGCGTTCATTGGCTACGGTAACCACTTTACATCAGGTGGACCGTATGCTTGTATGCCTCCCGACGTTGTATAAAATATGCCCGAACAAACGATGCATGTCTTTTCTTATTTTAACATCGACGCTCTCTTTCTTACATCATCAAAGCGAATGCAGTCAGTAAGATAAAAACCATATTTAGGCTTGTTATTAATACTTATAATATTCGGTATTTATACATTGAGTTATTATGTAGGTACTGGAGGAGCTATTCTAAATAAAAGATTTGCTCCATTTTGGTAATAATTAAAACTAGTGTCCGCTGCAGCGATGAAATAATTTAGATGTCTATCCCAAAGATTCGAAGATACAGCACGAAATCGCTTCTAAGGGGTATTTTTCTCGCGACCAAAAGGGCAAAAGCGGCGAGATTTTCATGGCGCTTACGCGTTTCGTTCAACGTAGTACAGCAATGAGTACACGCATGGCGCAAACATTTGGTTCGCGGTGTCGGTTCTAGTACATAATAATTTAATGTATTTATATTAAATATTTCTTTTTCTTTTATTACGCCATAGAAGTAGAGTTATAAGAAAAATAAAGTACGTGTGAAGCACACACTTATGTTACTTTTAAGCATAAGTTGGTCTCTGAAAGGTTGTGGTAAAAATACTTTTTATAACCTCCATTTGTACCGCTATGGATGGGTAAAAAATGATTAAACAAATAATAATTATAAGTAAAACGATTTGTGATCCATCGCTATTATCATTTTCCTTAGCGCCTGGCCTAAATAATGTTAGAATTTTGCGGGCCGTTGCATGTATAGATCCCGGGGGGCGACACCAGTTTGAGAACCGATGTACTAGAGGAAGTTGCGCCCTCATTACTGACCGAATCGCGATAATAATGTGTACACTAGAGTATATTATAATGAATTAACATACAGTCTTATTGTTCATTGCTATATCATCGGATCGATGACCGTTTGGTGTTTATTGATCCCTACGGTTCACTACAAATAAATTACTTACCATCAGTGTCACCATAGTGATCTATATGCTTGTTTTTTTTATACCAGTAAGGTGGCAAACAAGCGTACGGCCTGTCTCATGGTAAGCAGTTACAGTAGTGAGACAGGTTGGTATAGATAAATAAATATTCGATATATTATACATAATATGGATTAAAGTCTGAAATTGCCGTTTTATAGTAATAAATACTTTGAATTGACATTAAACCTTCATGGTGTGAGATTTTCGAGTGAAACTTTTTTCACATGATACCTACGAGGTTTTTCTTTTAAAAAATGTGCAACATTGGATTTTCGATTTTCAATTGTTTTTTTTTATTCAGCTTGATAAAATATATATTTGTAAAGCAACCATTGCAACTTTACTCTTGTGAACAGGCGCGTTGTCTTGCAAAAGCAACACACTCTTGGTCATTTTTCATTGATAGTTCTTTTAAGCGATTCAGTATTGAAGCGTAACTTGAGACTAGATTTGAGTCTAGATGCAATGTGTAGGTTGCACTACACCTTGTATTGCAAGCGTTCACAGACTATTATCCGCTTCATATCAAGCAGGCCATATGCTTGTTTGCCTCCGAACGTTACATAAAAAACAAACCAAATGATAGACCGTCACATTAAATAATTTAATAAATTAAACTAAATAAATAAAGCTTCCAAATTATTCTTGGTTACTCTCAATAGGTATAAACATGGTGAATATGTTTATTTGCTTACGATCCATCGGCTCCTAGAAACATAAACTAAGTGAAGAAGAAGTTAAACTATATACCGGGTGAGTGAGTAACAATCGGATTCATACATCAAGGGTGTTACTATACAACTTTAAGAGAGGTAGGGCTCATTAAAGCAGCCCTTCTGGGGAAACCTCAAAGAAAACCGCAGCCAAACAACAACCCCTTGGCGGGTTGTTGTGTTCCCGCACGCGAGTGAGGTCCCCAGTAAGGAACTGCTGTGATAGCAGCAGAGGCGGCATCACGCGTTTAATACAAACGTTTATAGATTACGATAACCGCTTTACATCAGATCGGCCGCATGCATTCCGACGTTGCTTAAAAAAAGCTCCTGGGAAGTAGCTGTGTTAGCATTAGTAGCAGTCGTGGCATCGCGCGAGTAATACTTAATGTGTTGCAAGCGTGCATAGGCTACGGTGCAGTACGCTTGTATGCCTTCCGAAGTTGTATTAAAAAATGGCATGACAGTCGCTTCTTTCTTTTCGTTCGTTCGTTTAGTTGTTGTTTCTTCAATATCCCTAAACATAGATTTGCTAAGTTGCAGAGTACACCACTGACTAAGACGTTGGCTTTGTCTCGATAGAATGTTTGGGGTAGTGACCCCCGTTTTATACAAATATAGACTTACAGGTGTCCGTCTGTGCAGCAACGTCCCCACCGGGCTTGGTATCTTGGTGGGTGTGCCGGTCAAGGGGCTCCGAGCTGTGGACAAACATACAAATTAGTAAATACCCGCTTAATATATATCGACACTAATATATAAAGCAGAATAGTTTGTTTGTTTGAATGCGCTAACCTCCGGAACTATCCAGCCCGATATGAAAAAGCTCGCATTTCGACTGCGTTTATCCTTTCATGCTCTCTTTGCCAACCCAGCCCAACATTGGGACCAGGCATCCAAGATTTACTATCTCATCCACTAACTACATACATTGGTTCTGTCGTTCGTCTCTTTCAAATACCATTTTCTTTGTTTTCTTCGCATTCAATAGTATTTTTTTTAAGTTCTTAAGTTTTTTTTTTATATAACGTCGGGAGGCATTCAAGCATACGGCCCACCTGATATAAAGCAGTTACCGTAGCCTATTAACACTTGTAATATATTAAGTATCACTCACGCGATGCCTCCTCTGCTGCTTACCCAGCAACTCCTTAGGAGCTTACTGGTGACCTCACTCACACGCAGGAACACAACAACCCTCTAGGGAGTTGTTGTTTGGCTGCGGTTTTCTGTGAAGTGGAGGTACTTCACCAGACGGGCTGCTTTGATGCGCGCTACTATCTTAAAAAGACCCAGACCAAGACAAACAGGCATGTTCTTGCACATAAATGTTTGTTCTGTGTGGGCATCGAACCTACTAGCGTTGGTGTCGAAGTAGCGTTATTAACCACTGCGCAACCGAGCTCGTCTTGCATTTTCAATTATATTTATTAATTTTTATTGTATGATAAAAAGAGAGAACAGTGAGAATGGACCATTTGGGAATACATCTAGGCAACCGAAAACTAAGCCCGAAGGTAAAGCTCGCTCATCAACTATGTCACAGCGCAGTTCTAATCCCAATTCTAACTTATAGTGTCTAAGCACACTATGCCGAAGATACGCGACCGAAGTTCCGCGGCTGATTTTACGTTCCGACGCATTCGGCGTAAGACATACCATAAGCGCAGAAATTACGCAACGGAAATTCGGTTGTGCAACGTTGTATGAATTCACAGTGTCTCGAGCGCTGCAGTGGTGTCGTGTCGTGGTGTCGTGTCGTGCTGTCTAAAAATGGATCATTTTACAGTAATAGGGGATTGCAGACTTTAGAAAAGGGCAAATGCAAGAAAGAATTTTGGGTGCACCGATTGCATTCTACAAGACTACGAACTTCCGTCGCATATAATGTGTTGCTACATAGAATACATTGCCGCCGAACTTACGTCCGGCCGAAGTTCTGCCATGCAATTCTCTAAGCGAAATCGTAATGGCTGTGTGCGTCGCTGTGATCACAGATGTCACAGCTTTGACATCGTCTACTGCGATCACGGCTTTTTATTTGGTAGGTATTCGGGTATTCTATAAGGCTGTAAGCGCACGCGAGGCTATTTGCCTTGTAGAATTCCAATTCCAAACGCAGCCTTGCGGCGCTAGTGTCGCACGACCATGAAAAGCGACACTAAGGAATTGCAATTTTGTGTTCAAGGCTATAACAGCCGATGTTTCCGAGGATGTAAGGATGTTTGCTCTTACAGAATTGCATGGCTGTTCTACGCCAAAATGTGACGTAATTTTGGCAAATGTGTTGCTAGTAATTGAAATATCATTGTAGGCGCAATCACGCCGAACTTCGGTCGCGTAGCTTCGGTATAGTGCTTAGACACGTAGAAGTAAAAGCTGAGTATGGCAGAGGTGAATATTAAAGTTAAACAAGCGCGGTAGAGGCGTGAGTGTTGTGCAAAATTTGAGTCGATACGTTTGTGGATGTAAGAAAAATAGTTGGTCTGCGAGTGTCGGTCGGTTAAGATAAGGATAGGCGTGGCTCCGTTGGTTCGAGCATGTAGTAAGTATGCAGGATGAAGGAATGACGAAACAGATATATAGGTACAACGTGACTGTGAAAGGATGTTGGAACCGAGGAAGACTAAGACTCGCATACCATGACCAAATTGGTCGAGTTTCATCAGATAGCATCAGGAACCGAGCGTGTATGAAAAGAGCTATGAATGTTAAAGAGCGAACGAGGTGTGTAAGGAGCGCGTCTTATGGCAATCGGTACATTGTATCGTAGGGGCATCGGCTCGCTAAGCATCTCTGAAGAATTGTTTTCCCTTATCCCACTCTCCCCCTTCCGTAGAACCACACGTGCAGGCTTGCGATGTCATCATTCCACTGTTGAGGACTTTCTTCTCGTACTAAAAAATTCGGCAACTTCTATATCTGTCGAACTATTAAAAAGTGGAACGCCTTGCCTAGACATGTGTTTCCTCCTTCCTACGACATGAGATCCTTCAAGCGAAGGATCTCATGTCGTAGGAAGGAGAATGTGAAGAAGCGCCTTGCAGGCCAGCATGGTAACTATGCCTACACCGTAAGGGACATGGCGTGAAAATAAGGTAGATTGTTTCCTAATTTGTAAGTTCAACCTTAAAAATATATGTAAACGTATTCAAACAATTCAAGTTACATCATCTTAAAAGCAATCATTGTTTACGCTGTCATTACAGTGTTCTACCTTTGTTCCATAACGAATACCTAAGTTCTGACCGTACTTTACCATAGGGTTGCCACTTGCAGTTTTTACTAAATTGACTGACAAACAAGTATACAGAACTTGAGTGCTGCAAAGTTGCTCTTCCCAAAGCGAGCTATACTCGTAGTGGTCTAATCTGGCATGCAAGAAGTTCGTAGAATTTAAATATTATTAAGACAGGAGATATAGCCATCTCAGCCGGAGAAGCCAAAAAAACAAAATCATTTTAGGTACTTATCGGGTAAAAATTGGATTTAATTTTAAAGTCTAATTCCGACCGATGCCAGAATCAGAATGAATATTGACATAATTTTGAGACGAACTCGGTGGCGCAGTCATGAATGACGCGACTTTGACACCAACGATCGCGGGTTCGATTCCCACGCAGAACAAACATTTGTGTGCATGAATATGTCTGTTTGTCTCGGTCTGGGTGTTTTTAAGAGAGGCAGGGCGCATAAAAGCATCCCGTCTGGAGAAGTACCTCCACCGCACAGAAAACCGCAGCCAAATAACAACCTCCTAGAGGGTTGTTGTGTTCCTGCGAGTGACTGAGTTCACCTCGTCATAATTGTTTGTTATTCAATGGGTTAAAGCTTATTTTTGCCAACCCTGCGCGACCGTGAAATCTCTCGACTCACAATATGAGCGTGGGTTTTTATGTCATGCAAAAACATATTAACATCTGTTTACATTCATTTTGTATTTTGTAGAATGCCACTACTTTGAAGGCAACATCTACTCAAGAATATTGCTCGCTTCATTGTCCTATGTTGAAACTAAAAACAGTTTTTACGCCATAATGATTTTTATAGTTATAGATATGCCGTACACGCTCTAGAATGGCAATACGAAAGTAAGGTAATTGCCCAACTCGCATTCAGTTGGCCACGCTCTCGCGTCGCGGCTATACGTGTTTCGCTACAAAGCACAAATGTCTTAAGATATATATTTATCTCTTTCTTACTCTTCTTTTCTTTCTTTCTTTTATCTCTTTGTCAGAGCAAAGCGTTATAATAAATAACTGTACGTAGATATAGTACTAATTACACCATTTTAAAATACAATAATGTTGGTGTATAACGTGTCAACCTTTTGATAAGTCTCGGTTTTTATGACTTTTCTGGAACACCGTTCCTCTATGAAATCTCTATGTTTGTCTGTGTGTATTTGTCGCTTTTTAGGGTTCCGTACCCAAAGGGTAAAACGGAACCCTATTACTGAGGCTCCGCTGTCCGTCCGTCCGTCCGTCCGTCCGTCCGTCCGTCCGTCTGTCACCAGGCTGTATCTCACGAACCGTGATAGCTAGACAGTTGAAATTTTCACAGATGATGTATTTCTGTTGCCGCTATAACAAGAAATACTAAAAAATAGAATAAAATAAATATTTAAGGGGGCTCCCATACAACAAACGTGATTTTTTTGCCTTTTTCATAGATAATGGTACGGAACCCTTCGTGCGCGAGTCCGACTCGCACTTGGCCGATTTTTTTTAATATTTGAATTTTGACTTCAGATTCTAATTCAGCATAAAAAAGTTAAATAGGAATGTCTGAAAAACCAACCTCCTATCTCTTAAGGAACAGTTTAAATGGCCGACAAATTAAAAAAAAAATTGAATTTTTATTTCAGATTCGAAAAGTAAATTAAAAAGTAGAATAGGAATGTCTTTAAAAACCAATATCATATTTCCTAAGCAACATGGTCAAAATGGCCGACAAAGTTTAAAAAAAAAAAATTAAATTGTTATATAATTGACGAGCCAGGTGTTCCTCTGGCAATGCAAGCTTACGCATTCTCAACTGGTTATTCTTAAGTTAGTTGCGACACGGCGACTTTGTTCGCGCCATCGCGGTATTCCATAGGAAAAGGTTTTTGTACTTTCTTTTTTCTAAGGGTCGTATAGTTATGACGGATAGCTTATAACCTTCTTCAAGAATTGGACAATCAAATGCGAAAAGATTTTCTCATATCCGACTGGTAGTTCCAGAGACTAGCGCGTTCAAACAAACAAACAAACTCTTTCGCTTTATATATTAGTATAGATATTTTTTAAATGATGGGGTATAAACATACGAATTCGACCAGTAGCTTGCCACCACACATACATACATACATACATACAGATCAAGCTACGGACGTACATTTCGCCTTTCAAAGGGCAAAGGAGAAGGTCTCGAAAGGTATTGCGAATATGAACTATTGATATGAGATCTAGAAGTTAGGAGAGGTTATTGGTACTGGGCTATTATGGAACAGTATGCCTGCTTTAGGTATTGTATTTCCTTGGTGTAGGAGCCGAGGAAGACCGAGACTAACCTACCATGATCAATTTGGTCGTTGTTTTATCAGAAGGTGATGTCAGGAGCCCCAGGAACCGGCGAGCGTGCATGAAAAGAGCTATGAATGTTAGAGAAGCGTGTGAAGTATGTAAGGACCGCGTATTATGGCGCTCGGTTCTCTCTGCCTACCCAGCAAGGGACCTGGCGTGAAGACATACATATATACATACGCCTCCTTTAACAATCTTCCCTAATCGCTACTGCCGATAGGCGGTGCCTCGCCACTCGCTGGATGGACCTCCGAATTGCAAAAAAATCGGCCGGGGTTAACCACTTTCTCCCAAGTTTCTCGAGACGTTACGCCCTTAATCACTTGCCTGGAGCATATAGCTTCAGACTCCTCTCTGAAAGGCCTTCTTGTGTATCCACTCCGACCGCCGAAGACAAGCCGGAGAAGAAGGACCTGATCTCTGGAGTACTCGGATACCCGTAGTGTCGTTATTCACCAACGGCTCGCCGCCAGTTGCCTTGCGGGTTTATGATTCTCCTCATAACTCTTCAAACTTTTATATTTAACCTAAAGTCAGGAGCCGTAGGAACCGGAGAGCGGGCATGAAAAGAGCTATAAATATTAAAGAAGCGAGAGAGGTGTGTAAGGATCCGCGTCTTATGGCGCTCGGTTCTCTCCGCCCACCCCGCCAGGGACCTGGCGTGAAGATATACACACATACAATACTTAATAAGTATTTGTTCAAATAACTACGAAACCCTCGGTACGAGAATGTAACTCGCACATGATTACCTTTACCACATCAACCCTTACTCATCCCACTGCAGGGATACGGGTCTCCCTTCAACCGAAGGCGTTTAGAGCATACTCCACCACGCTGCTCATATACGGATTGGCGGAGGCCAGTGTCCTCAAGCCGCCCGAGGGCCACTGACTTTTATACCTTTATCTATACTAATACATAAAGCGAAGTGTTTGTTTGTTTGTGCGCGCTAACAGTCCGAATAGAAAAGTTATTTATGCATACAATAAGCCCAATTCTTGGGGAAGGTTATAGGCCATTCAACACCACGATACGACCCTAAGAAGCCGAGAAAACAGAAAGCAAGAGAAGGTGGTTCCCACAGGGTGCTGGGTTACGCGCGCAGTCGCCGGATGCATTTTTTTTTCATAAGTGTTTTTTCTTCTATACCGCTAAGGTGGCAAACAAGCGTACGGCCTGCCTGATGGTAAGCAGTTACCGTAGCCTATGGGCATTTGCAACACCAGGGGTGTCTTGCGTTGCGTGAGAACCTCTTCGCACCTTGAAGAACCCCATACTGTAGTCCCTTAGGAAAACCTCGGCAGGGAGCTCATTCGGCAACTTAATAGTTCTCGGTAGAAAACTTCTCTGGAACAGCACAGTGCGCGACCATTGCGTTACCAGTGTACGAGGATGAACTCCCAGCCGTCGGCGAGCTGTGCGATTGTAAAACGAGGCTGTTGGTATAATGTCTTATTACCTCATAGCTATACTGGGCATCTCAAATCGTATAGAATACGCGGGGTTTGCACTTTTGGTGCCACCAAGGATATTTTTGCCATATTTTATGAAACAATGAATATTTAATATACATTGTTTGAGAAATATCATACAAAATGGTAATGTCGCAGGGGACAGTGAAGTCAAGGCAGCCAATGGCAGTGAGTAACTGATTTTGAACAGAATTACGAAGCACAGTGGAGGAACATACGCAGTAGGATAACTTCATACAAAATCTTATCGTCGCACTCATGCGAGACGCTACACTATTCTGAGCGTTAAAACATCTCCACAAGACTCGGTCAATTTCATAAATAACTACTTTTCTAACATTGACAAAGAATTTAATAGAATTTGAGAGTTCGATGGCGTCGTTGCGCATGTCATTCTAACCTAACACAGGTTAAGCAAAGTTGACCGCAGCCTGTCTATGGATGGGTTTATATATCTCGAGTTTTTCCGTTTCTACGGAGGGCACGTTAAGCCGGGACCGACCGGCTGTTGTTGATAGATGACAGTCGTTAAGCTAAGTCAGTGGCCCTCGGGCGGCTCGAAAACGCTGGCCTCCGCCAATCCGCATTTGAGCAGCGTGGCGGAGTATGCTCTAAACCCCTTCGGTTGACGGGAGACCCGTATCCTTGCAGTGCGATGAGTAAGGCTTGATGTGACACTGATATTCTTTCAAAACATAAGTCGCAACAAAACATATTGGCAAAGTTTTCTTTTATACAACGTCAGGAGAGAGGAGGGCATAGTTGTTTTTTAAGTTCATTCACACGCAAAAGTGCGTATCAGCAACATAATAAAAGTTTCATCTATTTATCTACCACTCCTATTTTTTACTTATGACAATTTACATTATACTATGACAATTTACAATATAATTTACTTACATTATAACATTTATCGATTGATTATTATTCTAAAGAGATTATATTATTTATTTAACTTTCCCTAGTTTCTTTTGCGTCGGAGGTAAAAAAATATATCATAGCCGTTTTTACCCTTTCGATACGGAACGCCAAATTCATTAAAATAAGCTATATATACGTTAATAACTTATGATAAAGAACCGGCCTATTGGCCAACGGGTACCCGGTTCGAATCCTAGAATTTACTATTCACCTTTTCGGATTTATGTACATATTTGTAAACTTCTTCGGTCGGTGTTAAGATAAGAAAGGGCATGCTCCGTTGGTTCGGACATGTAGAAAGAATGCGGGACGAAAGAATGACGAAACAGATAATACAATGCGAAAGTGGAAGGATGTAGGAGCCGAGGAAGACGAGATTAACCCACCGTGACCAAATTGGTCGTGTTTTATCAGAAGGTGATGTCAGGAGCCCCAGGAACCGGCGAGCGTGCATGAAAAGAGCTATGAATGTCACAGAAGTATGTAAGGACCGCGTCTTATGGCCCTCGGTTCTCTCTGCCTACCCCGCAAGGGACTTGGCGTGAAGATATACATACATACGTACATCACTTGTTGGGCGGTGTAGGACAACATCGTGAGGAAACCAGCACGTCCAAGAAAGTACATTTCGAAACACGAGCGACCTAAGACAGGGTTTGTTATTCCCTCTGGGTTGTTGAAGTCTGACGGCAGTCACTCCATCACAAAATCAGTTTCTTCGCCAAATCCTTATGCTCAGGTAGTGGACCCCGCCAATCCTAACGGATTAGGAAACGGTATAACGCTAGCAAGATATATGTTGATAACTTGACATAATTATCAGCATACTACACGTGTACGATCAGAAGCAGTGGTAGCCCAGTGGATAAGGAGCCAACCCATTAAGCAACAGGTCTCCGGTTCAAATCAAATCAAATTTATTATTGTAAACATGTGTGGGTTACATAAGTAGGTGTTATATTTAACGTTTAGAAAATCATGATTTGCCAGGTTCAATATTTAATAATTTGTTATTACCAATTATAGATTAAACCATTATGTATGCATAATTTAAGTTAAAAACCACTTGAGAATGCGCAAGCTTGCATTGCCAGAGGAACACCAGGCTCGTCAATTATATAACAATTCATTTTTTTTTAAATTATCGGCCATTTTGACCATGTTCCTTAAGAGATAGGAACGGTGTTCCTGAACATTCCTATTCTACTTTTTTATGCTGAATCCGAATCTGAAGTCAAAATTCGAATATTCGAAAAAAAGCGACAGACAAACGCACAGACAAACATATAGATTTCATATAGGAATGGTGTTCCCCATCAATAAATTACATTAATTATTATTTCTAAATGAATTTGTCATCAAGGAATTCGCATATGTCATAATAACATTTATCAATTAAGATTCTTTATAATTTATGTTTAAATATATTTAAGGGTAGAGTTTTTAATCTCCCAAGAGTTGGTGTGTTAGCAGCAAAGGTGGCATCGCGCTAGTGATACTTAATGTATAGCAAGCGTTCATAGGCTACGGTTTACATCAGGTGGGCCGTATGCTTGTATATATAAAAAATGCATTCCCAACAGACAAACACAATTAGTTTGTTAATAATGGTATTAAATTACGTGTTAATGATTGTAGATGACATCATATGCGAGGGCGTCGTTTGAAGATGATGCATTGTTTGTCTGTCTGTGCGGTCATCTCACGTAACAATAAACAAAACACCCGGAAGTTTTTTGTCATACGTTTTTTCGTCATATTTACGGCGTTGGCGGTCGTAAATATCGATTTACACACACGTTGCAGAACCATATATATATATATATAGGGTTCCGTACTTCAAAAGGAAAAAGGGAACCGTTATAGGATCACTTTGTTGTCCGTCAGTCCGTTATTTTTTTACGGAACCCTCTACGCGTGAGTCGGACTCGCACGTGACGACTTTTTAACCCCCGACGGAAAATAGGGGTGTTATAAGTTTGACATGTGTATCTGTCTGTGGCATCGTAGCTTCGAAATGGATGAACCGATTTTGATTTTGTTTTTTTTGTTTAAAAGGGTTATTGTTGCGTCGGGGTTTTTAAAATTTTTAATTTAATCTTTACTTGTTTTAATACAACGTCGGGAGGCATGCAAGTATACGGCTCACCTGATGTAAAGCGGTTACCGTCGCTCATAATCTCTTGTAATACAGTAAATAAATCACTCGCGCGATGCCACCTCTGCTGTTAACATAGCAAGTCCTTATGAGCTTACTGGTGACCTCACTCACACGTAGGAATACAACAACCCTCCAGGGAGTCATTATTTGACTGCGGCTTTGGGAAAAGATTATTTCCCTAGACGGGCTGCTTTGATGCGCCCTAACGGTCTTAAAAACAAGCAAACCAAGACAAACAGACATGTTCATACACACAAATGTTTGTCCTGTGCGGGAATCGAACCCACGAGCGTTGGTGTAAAAGTACGGTTACTCACTGCGCCACCGAGTTCGTCAGAAGGCATTTCTAGATTACACCAAATAATCTATAATGTTTAATACATCGCTGGTAATGAGTTAGCTCTTCCAGACCTCTTTTAGAGAGCTCGGTGGCGCCGTGGTGAATTACGTGACTTTGACACCAACGCTCGTGAGTTCGATTCCCACACAAGACAAACATTTGTATGCATGAACATGTCTGTTTGTCTTGGTCTGAGTCTTTTTAAGGGAGGTAGGGCGCATGTCTGGGGAAGTAACTCAAGAAAACCGCAGCCAAATAATAACTCCATGGAGGGTTGTCACCAGTAAACTCCTAAGGTGGTGCTGTGTTAGAAGTAGGGGTGTCATCTTTAGTTTACATGGTATAAGTATATAGTAAAATCGGTTCACAATTGACCAAGATATCAGGTGAAAAGTACATAGGTGAATGGTTTTTCATAAAACCTATGCGGGACCACCCTCGAGGTATGCCTTATACAATAATAAAAAGTCGTCAAGTGAGAGTTCGATTCACGCACTGAGGGTTCCGTAAAAAAAATTTCCGCAAATTATATTCGTATTTTTTTTTGTGATGTAACTACTAATTTACGGTTATCAGATTTTTCCCTTTACTTGTGCTACATGACCTTACTTCTTGCCAAAGTTCATGATTCTAGATCAACGGGAAGTACCCTATAGGTTTTGATTCCCATGCCAGTGAGTGTCAAAATCTATATATATATATATACATATATATATAAATGAATGTTTGTCTGTATGTCCTATATGGACTCAAAAACGGCTGGGCAGATTTTGATGAAATTTTCAGTGAATCTTCAGGTTAGCCCAGCAGGTGATCCTGTGAAGTTTGGTAATGATTGGATCACCCGTGCGAAGCTGGGTCTAGTAGCTAGTATACGCATAAACGAGACATAAACAGCCGTATCTTTTGATTGCATTGACTAAGAAGTTTGATTTTTTTTCTTTGAAAAAGGATTGCAGACCTGAGTATTTGTTATTAATTTCCGTTTGATAGCTCCCGTCCCTGAGAAAAAGGGTCTTGACAGACAGACGGACAACAAAGTGATCCTATAAGGGTTCCCTTTTTCATTACGAGGTACGGTACCCTAAAAAGATTCATCAAAATCGGTTCACAATTGGCGAAGATATAGCGTAACATACAAAGAAAAACACACTCGAATTGAGAACCTCCTTTTTTTGAAGACGGTTAATAAAAAGGATAGTAGCTTATCATTATGGCTGAATCAGTGTTATATCGCTGACGTCACACACTCCTCGTCCGAATTAGCAGCCCTGTTTCGCGTATTGTTTGTGCAGGCTCGTTAGCTCAGCGGTTAGAGCGCCCGGCTTATTGAAATTGTTGGTGGTCGAGGGTTCAAATCCCTCACGAGCTGAACGTTTGTATATTTTTTTATTGTGGTCATTTGTGAGATCGTTTTTTTTTGACGTAAATACGTATTTAAATTTGCTTTCATCTATCGAGTACATCCATAATTTAATTACAACACTTCATAGCTAAATAATCTAATTATTCGTTACTTTGAGTGAGGACTGTGACGCGCGGGTGACGGGAGGGTTTTTAAATCATTTTGCTGCGTCACATCCTTTTAGTATATATTCCGTTTACTCGTTAAGAAGACGTATTCCCATAAACTCACGGCTGCGTGTGTCTCCCTTTTTTATACAATGTAAACATACAAACATATTCGTATAGTTAGTTCCGTTGGTGATGAGCTCGGTGGCTCAGTCGTGAATAATGGGATTATGACACCAACGCTCGTAGGTTCGATTCCCACACAAGACAAACATTTTGTGTGCATGAACATGTTTGTTTGTCTTGGTCTGGATGTTGTAAGAAAGGTAGGGCGCATCGAAGCAGCTCGTCTGGGGAAGTACCTCCACCTCACAGAAAACCGCAGCCAAATAACAACTCTCTAGAGGGTTATTGTGTTCCTGCGTGTGAGTGAGGTCATCGGTAAGCTCCTAAGGATTTGCTGTGTAAGCAGCAGAGGAGGGTATCGTGCGAGTGATACTTAATATATTACAAGCGTTAATAGGCTACGGCAACTGCTTTACATCAGGTGCTTGAATGCCTCCCGACGTTGTATAAAACCGTTACCGTAATCTTCGATGCTTGCAATACATGAAGAAGTACGCGTTGCCACCCTTGCTGCGGACACAGCAACCCACCAGTGAGTTATTATTTGGCTGCGGTTTTCTGTGTGGTGGAGGTACTTCCCTAGACGAGCTGCTTTGATGCGCGCCACCTCTCGTAAAACATCCAGACCAAACCAAACAAGCATGTTCTTGCACACTAATGTTTACCCTGTGTAGGTACCGAACCCACGAGCCTTGGTGTTAAACTAGCCTTGTTAACCACCGGGCTTGTCAATAAGTGACCACAAGAGCTCCTGGGGAGTCGCTGTGTTAGCAGTCATTACTAGCAAGAAATCAACCCTCCAGGGAGACATGGCTGAATTCTTCTGTGAGGTGGAGGTACCTACTTCCCCAGATGAGTTTTTTTTTAGTATCGGGAGTCATATAAGCATACGACCCACCTGATTGTAAAGCGGTCACCCTTAACCTTTGAACGCTTGTAATACATTAAGTATCACTGCCATCTTGCGACCGATACTCCATAGGTTAAGTTTACGCTTTACATCAGGTGGGCCGTATGCTCGTATGCCTCCCAACGTTGTATAAAAAGAGCCGTCAATTGCAAGTCCGATTCGAGCACCGAGGGTTCCGTAAAAAATTAGTTTCGGTAATTATTTTCGTTTTGATTCCCTTGCGAGTGTCAAAATATGAGCATAAACGAAGCATTAACAGCCGTATCTATTGATTGCGTTGACTTAGAAGTTTGATTTTTTCACTGCTCGAAGGGATTGCAGACCTGAACATTTGATATTAATTTCAGCACGATAGCTCCACCCCTTCATGAGAAAAAGGGGTCTTGACAGGCGGACGGACAACAAGGGGGATCCTGTAAGGGTTCCGTTTTTCCTTTTCGACATACGGAACCCTAGAAATGAGCAACTATACCCCTGACATATGTACTCTTGCGAAAACTAGCTTTCATCTCTTATCTCTTATCAAATCTAACATTCTATATCGCAATGTTGCGATAACAAACACTGTAAACAATTACTTGTGGGCGTAGAGTTTAATTTCGCTTGGCAGTGCCATTTGCGTCATATTGCACCATGATATGTGATAAGAGATTGATAACGAAATCGAGTCTTTGTTTGTGGTTTGATAAAAAAGATGCAATGTTTAGTTGCACACGTGGTTGAGTCGCTAAAATGGTTAGCACGATGGATCAACAGTTCGACTACTATTTTTCTTGGTTTTTTTAGGGTTCCTTACCCAATGGGTAAAACGAACCCTATTACTGAGACTCCGCTGTCCGTCCGTCTGTCACCAGGCTGTATCTCATAAACCGTGATAGTTAGACAGTTTAAATTTTCACAGATGATGTATTTCTGTTGCCGCTATAACAACAAATACTAAAAAACAAAATAAATATTTAAGGGGGCTCCCATACAACAAACGTGATTTTCTTGCTCGTTTTTGCTCGATATTGATTACGGCAACAGGTAGACGCTTGAAATGTTCACAGAATATTTAGTTATATATTCACTTTAAAAATAAATAATTAAATTAAAATAAAACAAACATTTAAGGAGGGCTCTCATACAACAAACGTGTTTTTTTGCCGTAGATAATGGGTACGGAACCCTTCGTGCGCGAGTCCGACTCGCACTTGGGCGGTTTTTTTAAACGAGTTCGATAGTCGAGTGTTTTAGCAACAGCTGCTTAGCACCACAATCCAAGAAACTACTGCGCGAGGAGCCATGTGTTGGCGCCTATATGTCTCAGTCAATATACTCGTATATACAGCATTAGTCCTAGGTGGAGCTGCTATCCATGATGGTTTGGACACGTAGAAAGAATTCAAAGGGAATGACGAAACAGATATAGAACGCGAAAGTAGAAGGTTGTAGGAGCCACGGAAGGCCAAGACTTACCTACCGTGACCATATTGATCGTGTTCTATCAGAATGTTAGGAGTCCTAGAAACCGACGAGCATACATGAAGAACTGTGAATGTTAACGAAGCGAGTGAGGTGTGTAAGGATCGAATTATTTGGAGTCCGATTCGCTCTGCCTACCCCGCAAGGGACTTGGCGTTAACGTAAATGTTCTTTTTGTTACTGTTGATTGACTGTTCGTCTGTCATGTACACACAGCGACATCTCAAGCTAGACCCTTTGACCTTTGCACCGTTCTTATTGCACGCAATAAGAGTGACAATGGTGCTGCAAGTGGCTATCTTATTAACACCACGACCAAAATAAACTGACATGTTTGTTTTTTGCAGCCCGTCTGGGGAAGTACCTCTACCTCGCAGAAACCGCAGCCAAACGGTATATTACTAGCTACGGAAATAGCTTAACATTAGGTGGGCCGTATGCTTGTATGTCTGCTGACGTAGTATAAAAAAAAACATCTATTTATCTAAAACTACTTAGATAAAAAACTTATCTTTTTGATATTTCAATGACCCGCGGAAAAGACCAAGATTTTAAATATTATATATTACTAGCTTTTACCCGCGGCTTCGCTCGCATTGATATTTTTTTTTTATATAAAAAGTATCCTATTTTACTTCTGATACCTCCAAGAATATGTGTACAAAGTTTCATGATGATCAGTTCAGTAGTTTTCGCGTGAAAGCGTCAGAAACAAACGGACATTCACATTTATAATATTAGTAGGATGTACCAATTAAGGTTTTTGTTTTAACACCCGATGCGGTTATAGTTAAACATTTTACAAATGTACACACAGCGACACCTCAAGCTAGACTGTTTTACATTTCGTTTCATACTTACGGCGCACGCAATAAGAGTCCAATTGCGGTGCTCCAGGTGTCTAACATGACTTGTCGCTGTGTGCACTTGGGAGTACAAAGCAGTTGTATGAAAAAAAGTCCATTTTACCTTTTTTTTATGTTTGTAACAAAAGTTATTTTATATAGCCGTTTCAGAGATTAGCCGGAACAAACAGACAGACAGACAAAAATTGCATAAATATTCATTTTGGTACATGTACCGTGTATACATCCATACGCATTTATTAAAAAGCAGTTATTTCAATATTACAAACAGACACTTCAATTTTATTTATCTGTATAGATGAGTGGTTTATTGATTTGGAGTCCCGTCATTGTAAAAAAGAAAGTTAATTTTTCCACCCGCATAATATTTATTAGGTTGTAGTACATATATAAACCTCACCCGCATGCACCTCATTTATGTCAACAAAATCTACAGTGGTGACCTTTTTTATATATATAAATCGGTTACCGTAGCCTACGAACGCTTGTAATACATTAAGTATCGCTCGCGCGATGCCACCTCTGCTGCTAACACAGCAACCCCGCAGGAGCTTACTGGTGACCTTACTCACACGCAGGAACACAATAACCCTCTAGGAAGTTGTTATTTGGCTGCGGTTTTCTGTGAGGTGGAGGTACTTCCCCAGACGGGCTGCTTTGATGCGCCCTGCCTCTATGATTACACAGGAAAGGGGACCGCAGGCTCCTAATGAAAGCTTGGGACACAAGCTGACATTTTTGACGAGCTCGGGGGCGCAGTGGTGAAACGCGCTGTTACGTTACATTGACACCAACGCTCCTGGGTTCGATTCCCACACAGGACAAACATTTGCGTGCATGGACATGTCTTTTATCTTGGTCTTTGGTGTTTTAAGAGAGGTAGGCGCAGCACAGAAAACTGCTGCCAAATAACTCCCTAGACGGTTGTTGTGTTCTTGCGTGTGAGTCACCAGTATGCTCCTATGGAGCTGCTGTGTTAGCAGCAGAGGTTGCATCACGTGAGTGATACTTAATGTATAACAAGCGTTCATAGGCTACGGTAACCGCTTTACATCAGGTGGGCCGTATGCTTGTACGCCTCCCGTTGTATAAAAAAAAATGTAACAATATTGGTTCCTATATTGTGATCCTGTTGGAAGTTTCGATGTGTGTGCTTTTGTGAAATGAATAAAGTGTTATTTATCTATCTATCTAACCACAACTAACAATTTGATGATGATAATTAATTAATGCTGATGTTAATAAGGGCATTATTTCAAATTAAGAATAAGTAATTATGTTTGGTTATGAACATTAATGAGCGCAAATCATAATGAGGAGATTCCAAAATAAGGTAATAAACACTAATCTGAGCTCCGTGTCACAGTTGTTAAGCAGGCATGGGTCCCTAGGATTTGTTGCTATATTATTAGTTACTACTAAAATTTAAGTATTTGACGAATCAACCACATAGACATTACTGGGCCTGCTAAATGTGACGAATTCATGTACAGATATCATTCCATACATATTATATTTTGAATACAAACTTTTATATACATACACAGCAAACTTAGCAACAGTTACTCCACCGTTCCTGCCTGCGAGAGAAAAGGATACTTATCTTATACTTGATTTTTAACTAAACTGAGTAAAAGCCACAGTGTTCAACATTTTGTTATTGATGGTAAATCTACCTCGTGTATACTAATAACTTGAAAATGTCGACAAAGCAAAATGAATGAAAAAAGAAAGTCAAGATCAAATTCAGACCAGTCGCTTTAGCGGTAGGTACAAAAGAATATTGAATACAAACTATTATATACATACTAGTTTGTATTCAATATTCTACTATAAAGACACATACATACATACACAATCATCCTCTAAAAAATGGTACAGAAGAACTCAAGATACCTTCAAATGTAAACACGTTTACAAACATTACATGTCGACTTGAGGGACAATAGGAAATATGCTTGAACATTTTCAAGACAGATTTTAAAAGAGGAGATACAGACAGGAAGATATCTCAAAGTAAAATTTTTCTACAATAATTAGTTTCCAAGATAATGCTGTTTGAGAGTGGCATGTCATCATGTGACTTGAAAACAGTTCATACTAATGTATGTAAATGAACTCGCAAACTACGAAGAAATGTATGGATTTCATCTAAATATTCACTTTATTTCTGCAATTGAAGCATTCACATTGATGGTGTCATAATAAAACATGATCAAAATTTGACAATGACTCAAATTATGAAGTTTTTTTTTGTTATAGACACCGATTTTATAGGATTTTTAACATTTAAACTAAACCAAATACTATAATGTATAATAATATAAAAAAAAGTTTATTGTTTTACTTTTTATATGATAAATGTGTGATTTAAAAGGAAAAATAAATTCGCTATTATTAAAAATTAACTTCTCCTAAAACATAAAGTTATTAAGTGAAATGTACACATGTTTTTTTTCTATAATTTTTTTTCAATAAGGCTTTTAGTAATTTAGTTTCACTGTATCAGCCTGATAGGGAATGTTACATCACATGCTGCTTCTCATAACACAAATAGATATGTAGTTCTTTTGCATCTCTGAGTGGTTATTTAATATTATATTACATTAATACTCCTATTGGATCAAGATCTAGCAAGATCCTGTCTCTTAGAGAAGCATGTTGACCACATGTGATATATCCTTAATTGTTCCACATGTGTCAGACAGCTCTGATTGTTTTAGCCCCTTCAATTTAAGGAATTTACGTAGCAGAATGTGACCTACCTAAACACAAATTAAAAGCCTCCACTAGAAACTAATTATAATTTAATTAAAAATAATGATACTCACGTTTTCCGGCAATATGACGTGGACTCAACGGAGGTCTTTCGTCAACAGCAAATATGGTTTCCTTTAAGCCATTGTTATTATACTTCTTAACACTCTCTGCCCAATCCTGTATCCAAGTTTTATCCCCTTTACACCGATTTAAACTTAAATATGACAATTTTCCAACCATTTGCTCAGGAGTTATGTCCGAAGATACCCCACTATCGTCCCTTAATGCTTTCTGTGCATTTTTCAAAGCCGTACTCTCAAATTTAGTGTCATCTAACACAACAGCTCTGTTACTAGGCAACGATACAGGTACAGACGCTTCTCTGGATAACCTATGTATGTAATCCGTTTGATCAATCTCAGACTTAGTTAGGCTGCAACGTCTCCGTTGAGGTTTCTCAATTTTTAGGGGCTTTTTTGAACTTAATACGCCTGATGTTGTTACAGACGTAAAGCTACCAATGTCTAAATCATCTTCGTATTTCGGTGGAGATTTAGCAAAGGTTTTATCTGTAATTGTGCGTACTCTATTCTTTATTTTCTCTAAGTAACTCCGAGTTGATTTTATCTGTTTTGATGTTTGTGCTGCCAAATCGCCCTCTGTGGGTGATTCATAGCAACATGATATTTCTAATACATTTTTGTCTTTAGAAATTTTATTAGGTAAATCAAAAGTTTTGTTTGTCAACGGACTTCTGAGTGCAACATCTCTTCTTGGCTCCTTTGTTATAACTCTTTGATTGAAATCAAAAACTAGTTCAGGGTCTCTATCATTTCTTACTTCCTTCAAAGTTTCTACTTTAGCAGTGTTTAATAAACTTGTACCTAATGTGCGGTCTATACTCATTCTAGCTTTCTGCTCTTCAGTGTAGTTATCACGCTCAATGGTATACGTACCTGTAGATGAGTTTGACTGTTGGTCAACATCATCGTCGATATATAAAGGCTCCACTTTGGGTACACACTTTTTAAATAAATCTGGTGTCTCTGAAGATGCCCTACTTTTCCTAATCAACGGACTCTTTGACAATTCTGGAGTAGAAAGACCATTGTCTGGTGTCAAAATATCTAATTCAGGACTAGATATATCTGTGAGCATAACTCCGTCAGGACTTTGATCAATTATATCGGCTATGCTATGTTTTGGTTGATAACTAGCTGATAAATTACCATAACTTGGTGTTCTATGGACGTCTCGGACATAGGAACTGGTGGGATTCTTCAATGGCAGATTCAAGCCTTGTCTTGATGTGAAATTGTCACTCCTTGACATTATACTATCGACAATTGGACTTTTGGACGTTCTTTTTGGGTGGAAAGAGTCACTGATGGGTGATTTGATGTGTCTGTTTGTTATTGGAGATGTCACATTTGTGGGTTGGGCTAGTGGACTGCTTCGGAGCTTACCAGATCCAGACAAACCACTGTCTTCTTGATCAGAGGAGAAATACCCTTCGGAATTGTATCCTTGAGCTTTTCTTGGCAGTTTAGCGCTCATTGTGACTTTCGGTGATACAGGTGCAGTCTTTGTCATGCTGGCAGACATAGATTGGACTCTTTGGTGTCTGGCTTGGGACTTTTTTGCCAATTCTTCGAGGCGACGATTATCGAACTGCTTGGCCTGCCCGAAATCGACGGTAAAAGCCATGGGATGTGGTTTTGGAGTACTAGGCTCAGATTCGTCATGTTTACTATCCGGACCTGCCTCAATATCCTCCGTTTTACTCAAACTCTGGCTGTCTGATGAAGATTTCGAAATGAGCTCCGACGTAGCGCTCTGCCCTTCGGAAAGGGGACTGGACACGTCCGCTTCGACACTAACACTCATCTTTCAAGGTTCTAAGCAGAAATATGACATCATAATCACAAAACCATATCAAAATAAAATTATGCACAGATTTCGAAACACATCACGTTATGGAATGAAAGTGTAACACAGCACCGAGCGCGGAATTAAAAAAAAAGAAAGAATATAATCAAAAAGTGGAACGAGCACGATAAACTAAAAATTAAAATGTACTCCGCCTACATTTGCAACCACGGACAAGCGAGAGCAAAAATAATACACGAACATGCATGACAGATGATTATGACGTTCGAAGTGAAACTGGGGTTTGCTTTGGTTGGATTGGATTGCTTTGTTGGATTCTCGATTGGATGGAAGGAAGACTGGCCATTGGCCATGCCATGGCTATTATAGAATTTATAGAATTAAGCTCTCTGCCTACTAGAAAGTTTTCAATGGCTGGCAACACCTGTGCTACTATAAGGTCTACCACACAGATGGAATTTGTAACTGTGTATGTACAGTCTACAGGTGTTCACATTGCCTCGAAACACTATTTTCGGAATCGAAGAGCTATCTGTCAAAATGTATGGAATCCAAATTAAAACTTTTCGAATTCGTTTCGAATATGGCTTTCCGAGGCAATGTGAATACCCCCACTGACCTGCGATTATGCGTTCTGCCCTTTGCCTCTTGGATTTCGTGATTATATTATATTAAATTTATTTTTCAAGATATCTTGTATGAGAACCCATGCAAATAAATACCAGTTAATACCACACGTTACCCATAGATGCAATGCTTAGTAATGCCCTGTTTTCTAGGTGCATCTGTTCGAATAAGATTTATACCTTTTGCAATGTCTTATATCTTTCAAACAAAGAACTAGCCTCTTATGATCATTCCCCTCTGCCATGATACAAGACAATTTGATCTATTGCGTTTCTAAAAAATATTATACTCTTGAGTAATTGATTCTGACAGTCTTATAATCGTTATCGCTCCAGTAACACAAAGAGTCGTATTAAAAATGACGAACAGTGCAGTTATTGCCTGAAATAAAAGGTCGAATACTTTTGGATTGCAAGTGTTTTGCAATCTAGTAGTGTTCAACCTTTCGCATGTAAGTTGTTTGGTTTATAAATTATTGCTGTATTTATTTAAAATGGATTAAAATAATACGATAACGATTAATACATGAGAAATCATACTCCGCGACTTCTCCATTCAATTTTTAACCATATTAATTATTCTTCCAAGCGTTATCCCATTTCCTAATGCATTAGGATCGGCGAGGTCCGCTACCTGAGCCTAAAGATTAGCCAAGATACTGATTTTAACATGAAGCGACTGCCGTCCGACCTCCACAACCCATAGAGAAAACCAGACCTTTCTTAGGTTAGGTCGCACGTCTATCGAAATATATTTTATTGGACATACGAGTTTCCTCACGATGTTTTCCATCACCGCCGAGCAAGTTGCTGTTAATTACAAATCCTACTAATATTATAAATGCTTAAGTTTGTATGCATGGATGTTTGTTGCTCTTTCACGCTTAAACGGCTGAACGGATTTCAATGAAATTTGGCACGTAGATAGATTATGATCTGGATTAACACATAGGCTACGTTATTTGACTCCACGCAGAGCCGCGGGCAGCAGCTAGTATGTAAATAAATCCGAAAACGCGAATTTAGTCGTAACATGCCGGATACAAACCAGTTAACCTGACTACTGTGTGATGATCTACTATTAATATGACCCATAACCTTACCATAGGGTTTTTTTTAATAGGGTCGTGTGCAGAAGAGGTTTGCCTAGAAACCCAACCAGTGACCGGAACCCTACCCTTGGAACCGGCCATTTGACCAGCGGATCTCCGATTCCAATCCTGGCGTGTACCACTAAATTCGTGTTCTCTGACTTATGTTCGTATTTGTAATTATCACTTCTTCGACGGCGGAAGAAAACATCGTGAGGAAACTCGCTATCGAGGAAATTATATTTCGAAAGAAGTGGGACTTTACCTAACAAAGACCCAAAAACCAGACTTTATTGGATTAGGTCGAACATCTCGATCTTAAATCGAAATATAATTTCTTGGATGCGCGGGTTTTTCCATCACCACATTCACCACCGATCAAGTGATTCAAACATAAGTGTACGTCTGCCTGATGACAAGCTGTTACTATTACTTATGAACACTTGTAAAACAAACTGGCCCTTACTGGTTTTTTTTTCTTTTATTAAATCTTGCATCGATGTCATGGACAAACCTCTTTTTATGCCATTTAGTTATTAAAGTTATTAAAAATTAAACCACATTCATACATAATATGCCCTTCATTCCTCAATTCGTTCTTTCATTCATCATCTTTCTGACATTGAGACAATTTTTATCTTACAAAAAAGAACCATTCGCTCTATTTAGAACTTGGGCTCCAGAGTATCCCTCAGGGAACTGTTCAAAGAAATAAATATCCTCACTGTTACTTCTCAATATATTTATGAAAACATAATGTATGCCCGTAAAAATTTAAAGTCGTTTTCAAACTTTAGTGAAAAACTTAGAAGTAGAAATAAGTTGTGTATGCCGGTACATCGGCTTGCTAGGACTGATAGATCTTTTCTTGTAAATTATATTCGATTTTATAATAAATTGCTTGAAACAGTTCTGTCCTTTCCTGACAATGTATTCAAAAAGCACTTTAAAAATACTCTCTGTAGAAGGGCTTATTATAGAATTGATGAATATATAACTGACAAAGATGTCTGGAAATAATTCAGCACAGACTATCTGTCCTTAATAATCTTTAATTTTACGATTTGATATTGTTATTGCACCAATATGCTATGACAATTTTAAAAGAGATCTATATTGGCAAGTTTCTTTCGGCATTTCTTTTTCGCCAATGGTCATTTCCGAAATGCTAGTAGATTTAAAAAAAGGAAAAAGTAAAATAAAAGATATAAAGAGATAAGATATAATAAGATTTTATTTCAAAAAATGTAAGACGTGTCTAAGTGCCCGCGAGGGCCCAATGGCAAATAAAGAATTTTTATCTTTATCTTTCAGTTTTATGCCCTTTTGGAGCGCCGGTGAAACGATTATATCTATTTCCAAACTCCCCCCCCCCCCCCCCCCCCCCATATTGCATCAGTCCAGCTCCAGCTACGAGCGACAATGGGCTTCACAGCTCCAGGCCCTTACTGTTTGGGTTTCTGGCCAAACCTCGTCACACGGCCCTATTAAAAAACCCCTATGCTGTAGACTATTTTGTAAAACCTCGACAGGGAGTTCATCACGCAGTAGTCAAGTTAACTGAGTTCAGTGATCAGAAGTGGCTGGAAATTGAGCCATCTTCGAAATGGATTCGAAAAGTTTTCACTCAGTTTCCATACATTTTGACATATTTTCGCTCCTGATTCGAAAATGGCTTTCCGAGGCAATGTAAATGTTTGTGCATTGTTTTTGTCTTTTTACAAAAGTTTTTACCACTAATGTTTTTTATTTTTAACAAAATTTCTAGTCCCACTTGAATGTAAATTGATAAAATAATGTTTTTCAAAGATAACGCCCGTCGCACAGTTTTACTTTTTTTAAGTAGAAACACCTTTGACTAATTGACAATTGTTACATAGTCCCTTTGACGCAGTTTATGAGTTTTGTGTTTTTGTAATAGTTAATATAATATTCAATGCCATATTGATTTATTATATTTTCTAGATTTGGTTCGATTGGCTCAAAAAAATTTATATTCTTTCACAGAAAACGAACCATATTCAAACGACTTTTGAAGACAAACAACAACATATGGATCACGTGACCTAAGTTCGCCATTAGTTGGAGCGGAACACCATCTGTCATTTTCATACACTTAACTCGAGTGAGTGACAATCACAGAGTAGCAAGCGATACTTTGTGACAATTAGTGTCATGTAAAATGGATGAATCCGCGTTCTCCAGTGATGGAAAATATTATTCAAATATTAGTGAAGACGGCAGGCTGAGGATATGGGATACAGAAACCAATATCCTCAAGCAGGAGTATACTCCAGACCTCCACTTGACCTCACCACCATCGTGTTTACAATGGATAGTAGTTGGTATTTCCACCGTAAGTGCTACACGTGGTTTTTAGATCTTTAACTATATTGTTCTGTTATTTTTAATTTAAATAATTATTTAAAAGTATGTTCCGCTTGTTTTTGAGTATTGATTTGAATATTTCGTACTCAAATGTGTTTTGTTTGAGATAATCATAACCTAACTTTATAACCTTATTCGACAGGACAAATCTCATAAAGAAAGACGCAAATCTTCAAGTAGTGAAGATGCACAATATATAGCATTAGGCACGACTACTGGAAAAATTCTATTGTACTCTGTTACTCAAGCGAAAGTTGAAAATGTGTTAAAAGATGGGAAAACGAGTGGCATGCACAATATCTTTATAACGTCTTTAGATTGGCACAGAAAGTATGGATTGTATAGCTGTAATAAGTACAATCACGTGTACCAATGGGACTTGAGTGCGGGGACAGTTAAACATAAGTACAATGTTACTGTCGACACTAACACCAAGCGAGGAACTGGAATAAGCGCCATAAAACTTGTACCGCACAATCAGGTGAGCACTTTTATAGAAATATGTCTATAGCTAATTATGACTAGCACCTAGGTACCTATAATGCAGTGGATCGTCCGTAAACCTACAAATGTTTTGCAGCAGACTATCACATTTTTCAGATTATACTTCTACTAGCTGACCTGGCAAACATAGTTCTGCCATATAAATGATTTCTTATTAAAATTTTTTATGAAATATACTTTACAACTTGTTCTCAAACCTACCAAATATACATAAAAATTTAATAAAAATCGGTCAAACTGTTGCTGAGGAGTGCGACCACAAACACCGTATAACATGCAATGTTTATATTTAACAAGTATATGGGCATCTCATGTTTAGCGTACAGTGAGAATAATGTCTGAGTTTGGATATTGTTCATAGTACTCCTGAATGATCAGAATGGATGTACATCAAATAGTTAATAGATTCAGGTGTTATTTTGCGAAAGTCAAATTTACATGCAATTTGATCTAACCTGCTTTGTGTGCTTTTTTTGCATTTTGCAAATTGTGCGGATGTACATCATTATTTTTTCTTATGAAGCCTTTGTGTCAATTTATGAGGCTTTCAAGAATGGGTGAACATTTGACGAACATATTTTTCGAGACCTACTTTTAACTGTTATTATCCGAAATGATAAAAAAAAGTAATTAGTATACTATAAAGGAAAAATTAAATGTTTCTCCTGACATATACGAAATTAGATTTTGTTTTTCATGAGAAAACGGAAGTAAATATTTCAAATTATATTTCATTCATGTTTAGTATTTTTTACATTTTTTATAGTTATCTGAAAATGTAGCATGTAGTGTATAAATAATATATGTAAAGTTTTAAAATGGAATCTGCATATGTTTTTATTTATTTATTTATTTAAAATTTTATTGACCACTTTACATTTTGGTACCTTTGGTACCTTTACCAGTCGACCTTTGGGAGTGCAGAGAATTATGATTGCAGTTTAAAATTATGTATGTTTTTAAGTAAGACAGACTACAGTGCGAAGGCACCACACTCAGGCGCATCCATACTGCTACGCGACGCAATGTAAAAAACGCAGTCAAGCGCACAGTCGCGTAGCGCGGAGCAGTGTGGATGCGCCTGAGTGCCGCTCTGGCAAAGTCTTAGATTTGCCATTTTACGAGCACACAGTATAAAAAATGCTTCTTAATACATAAAGTAAAGACAAACTATTTTACTTTCATCCTTCTTCTTAGCATTGTCCTGTTTCCTAATCTATTCGCACTGACAAGGTCTACCACCTAAGCCTAAGGCAAATCCTTAAGTCTTAGCAAAGATACTTAAGTCTATTTTCATTATATAAAGGTATGAATGTATTTTTATATAAATACAATTTATTTAAAAGAGAAAAGTAGAGCAACAAATATATGAACGAAGTTACTAATAATCGTAACTTCTAGCACCATCTATTATCTCTGAAAAGTATTACTTACACATTAGTTAAGTTTGCTTGAATGATATTTAATGTATTGCAAGTGTTCATAGGCTGAGGTAGCTACTTTACATCAGGTGGGTCGTCGTATGTTCATATGCCTCACGACGTGTATAAAAAAGGTCGCCCCAAGTTAAATACAATATTCTCACCAAATCCTTAGGCTTAGGTAGCAGGCCCCACCAATCCTTACACAGGTTAGGAAACAAGCAAGGAGAGATCTATTATCTCTGAAAAGTATTACTTACACATTAGTTAAATTTGACTTTAAATGCTAGAATGAGTCAGATAATATTATAGTCAGGTCTTTATTTTTTGTTATTTTTACCACTTTTGCTAATATGTAAATGTGTTGTAGTATTGGGTAATATCTACAACTATATATAGTAATAAAGTATAAAGTGATTGTTATTATGAATTACTCTGGTAATCTATGTTTTAATCTGTCCCACTTGCCAATTCATCGAAAATCCAAAAATCTAAGAAAAATATCCATAAATTTGACTACAAAGTGGAAAGTCATCTGCTGCTTATGTTTGTGCAAGCTGTAGGAAACGCCTTTCGTGTGGTATGCCTCTAAAAGCCAGTGTAGATCTTGTGCTATCGCAGAGTAGTTAATAGTTTTTTTTATATGCCATGTCGGGAGGCATACAAGCATATGGCCGACCTTATGCAAATCGGTTACCATAGCCTATGAAAGCTTGCAACATGTGAAACTCGCACAATGGCACCTCTGCTGCTAGCAAAGCAATTCCTTAGGATCTTGCTGGTGACCTCACTCTTTTTCAGGAACGCAACAACAGGAGTTGTTATTAGGCTGCGGTTTTTTGTTAGGTGGACCGTGGAGGTATTTCCCTAAACCGGCTGCTTTGTTCTACCTCTCTTAAAAACACCCAGTCCAATACAAACAGACATGTTTGTGCACACAAATATTTGTCCCATGTGGGAATCGAACCCACAAGCTTTAGTGTCAAAGTAGCGTTACTGATCACTGCACAACCGAGCTTGTTTATTCCAGAAGAGGACAAATACAAAAATAATTTGATACAGATGGATATTACAGGAGGAAATCGAGAAATTTTGAGATAATTAAAGGAAAAATTCATTAAATTACTCATCTTCATCTACTTTGTTTTATGTTTATGTTTCAAGAAGCTTTTTAGGGTTCCGTACCCAAAGGGTAAAACGGAACCCTATTACTGAGGCTCCGCTGTCTGTCCGTCCGTCTGTCACCAGGCTGTATCTCATGAACCGTGATAGTTAGACAGTTGAAATTTTCACAGATGATGTATTTCTGTTGCCGCTATAACAACAAATACTAAAAAATAGAATAAAATAAATATTTGAGGGGGCTCCCATACAACAAACGTGATTTTTTTGCCGTTTTTATAGATAATTGGTACGGAACCCTTCATGCGCGAGTCCGACTCGCACTTGGCCGATTTTTTTTTACCGTTTGCTCAGAAAACGGCCAATCTAACCAAAGATCCAGTGCAGGGTTTAGTTAATCTAGTCTAGTTTTCCTATTGTCTAGTTTTTCCTATTGTGGCTCCATTACCATACTTAGGCTTATATATTTTTTTTACACAACCTAAGGTCTGGTTTACTGAGTTGTAGAGGTCAGACAGCAGTCGTTCCATGTAAAAAATCAATACCCTCGCCAAATCCTTGGGCTTAGGTAGCGGACCCCGCCAATCGTAATGTATTAGGAAACAGTATAATACGAAGAAGACTGTTTCAAAAAGTAAAGATGATAGTGACGGCAAATAAAGCATTTTTTTTTAATCATGAATGCCGTTTGATTAATGTTTCAGAGCACAGCAGCCACGTTTCTGATTACGGCATCATGGCAAGTGTGCCTGTGGAGGTTGTACAATGGTTCAGCCGTTATATTAAGGACATTGGGCCACAAGACTGCCTCGAAGGTACTGCTCACGCTGGCGAGTGGGGCCAACACAAACTGGTTGATTGAAGGCGCACAGTAAGTTTCACTGGGGGTCTATGGAGAGCAGGCAATAGGAAAGAGGTCTATGGGACAAAAATGATAGGAAATCTCTATTCTAAATAATCCATTTAGCTTCCTTGCTTGTTTCCTTATCTGTAAGGATGTAAGGATGGCGGGATTGATTTTAACATGGAGCGACTTTTTTTATACACGTCGTGAGGCATATGAGCATACGACCCACCTGATGACCTAGCTACCTAAGCCTATGAACGCTTGCAATACTTTAAATATGATTCAAGCAAAACAATTACAAGGTTAATATTTAAATTTATTTATTTACGGAACAGGTGCACCAATATTATATATCTAGTCGGGTCATAAGTTCTGTCAAAACCTTATTATTTTAATTTTGGAATACTGGCCAGAAATACTTTGGCTAATTTTAAAAATAGAACGTTCCCGCTTGCCGAAAATAAAAAATAAATTCATTTTCATTCATTCTCAAATGTGTGAAAGTCTGGTTTTCCGTATGTATGAACCTTAGTCCTTTTAATAATGGTGAAAGCTCAGCATCAAAATCCTATTGGAACAAACTGAAACAGCTATTTTAATTAATTATTAATATTTTAATTTACAGAAATGAACGGCTCTTGTCATTCTGGGATGTTACAATAACAGAGGATTGCGTGCCACAAGTCAACGGAGAACCAACACCGAGTAAAAGAGCACGAAGGAAATCTCAATCACAACCAGAGGTAGTGCAGGCCACTCCCACATATAACTTCGTCTTGGAAGATGCTCCGCGATGTGTGGACGTTCGGCTCACGGAGCAGAGCGATGGGACGGACTTGAAGATAGCCGCAGCTACGAGGAGTGGTGTTGTACATTATTATGGACATAAGCTCAATGGGTAAGTTATGGATATTTCATCTTTTTATATGTAACAAGCTGTGCCAGCGACTTCGTCCGCGCGGTATAGTTATTTTTTTAATAAAATTATATATTAATAAAAATAAATAAAATTTCTAAAATAAAAGTAGCCTAAGTTACTCCTTATTACATCAGCTATCTGCCAGTGAAAGTCCCGTTAAAATCGGTCCAGCCGTTTCAGAGATTAGCCGGAACGAACAGACAGACATAAATTGTAAAAATATTCATTTTGGTATATGTACCATGTATACATCCATATACATTTATTAAAAAGCTCCCCGTAGGCTTGTTTCGTTGCTGCGAGTGAGTGAGGTTACCGATAACCTCCTAAGGAGTTGCTGTGTTAACAGCAGAGGAGGCATCGCGCGAGTGATACTTAAATGTATTACAACCGTTCACAGGCTACAGTAACCACTTAACATCAGGTGGGCCGTATGCTTGTATGCCTCCTGACGTTAAAAAAGCCTCTAACGAAAGGTAGTGGTTGGTTGGCCTCCGCTGCTAAAACAGCAATTGATTGGGAGCTTACTAGAGACCTCACTCACACGCAGGAACACAGCGACCCTGCAGGAAGTTTGTTATTTGGCCGCTGTTTTCTGTGAGGTGGAGGTACTTCCCCAGACGGGCTGCTTTGATGCGCCCTACCTCTCTTAAAACCCCAGATCAAGACAAACAGACATGTTCATGCGCGCAAAAGTTTGTCTTGTGTGGGAATTGAACCTACGAGCGTTGGTGTTAAAGTCGCGTTATTAATTCGCGGCGTCACAGAGCTCGTCGAATTTATTACTTTTTGTAATAAATAGGACTTATTACAGAAATATTCTCTATATCTTTTTTTTATACAACTAGATTGGCAAACATGCATGCGGCCCGTATCGGATGGTAAGCGGTCATCGCAGCCTATTGACGCTCGTAATACCACGGGAATGTTACTCGCGCGCTGCCAATCTTGTGCCCTAAGGATGTTTCGTCACAGTACCCAGTAATTTATCCGCCATATCTCACCCTTCAAACCGGAACACTATCTGACTGACAAAGCTGTCTGGAAATGATTCAAAAATAGACGGCTAAAGACAAGTTAAGCAAACTTGTGTATTCGCGTTGACTATTAATTTTACTATTGTTTCAGCGCATCTTTGAAACCAATAAAACCTTCAGTGACAATCCAAGTTACGAGCGCTGATGCTCATCCGCTGCCGCTGCAGTGCTGCAGACTCCTGGACACTGATGTTCTACTTGGATACACCAGCGGCACTGCCACTCTGTTCGAGAGAGTGGTGAGTTTAAACATTTTTATTTTATAAATAATTTTGGGTTCTTTAGAGGTTTATGTATGTACATCTTCACGCCAGGTCCCTTCCGGGGTAGGCAGATAGAACTGAGTGTCATAAAATTTAAAGTCGTTTTGAAACTTCAGCGAAAAACTTAAATAGAAATAAGTTGTGTACATCGGCTTGCCGGGACTGGTAGATCTTTTCTTGTAAATTGTATTCGACTTTATAATAAGTTACCCGAGACAGTTCTGTCCTTTTCTGACAATGTATTCAAAAAGCACTTTAAAAATACTCTGTTTACAAGGGCTCATTATAGAATTGATGAATATCTAACTGACAATGATGTCTGGAAATAATTCGGCACAGACGACCTTTCCTTAATAATCTTTAATTCTACCATTTCCGACCTAATAA